>OX465597.1:400771015-403271015 GCA_950022295.1 Bromus sterilis | reverse complement strand
TGACAGAGCGTATCGTGCCAAGGATTTGGATGTACCGGCGAAGGTGGACGCCAACTCTCGGAGTGAGAAGAAAGCAATGCATGGCACATGAGAGGCTAGCAAAATGTGGGAAGGTGGAAGTGTCAACTTTCGAATACTCACATTAGTCCGAAGAACTCATGCAGTTATTATCGGTAACTCTCAATATAATAAGGAGGTTCACAAAGAGACAAGTACCCCGAGGAGGAGTGTATGGGGGTTTGGTTATCCTTGCGCATCCTCGACTCATGGTACGTGAGTGTACTCTCATATTCGACCCCTCAGAAGAGTAGTGATCCAACTAGTAGCTAAAGTTCTCAACTAATTTTGTAGATTTTTTAAAATAAACACGGATTGCCCAAAATACGACATCTATCACTAATAGGCTAAAGCTCTTGACACCAAAAGTCCAAACATTACTCAAGACAACACCTCAAAACTTTTGCAAGTTACTACTATAAAAGAATAACAACCTCAATTACCTACTTCAAGTCAAGACACAAAACTCAGTGCAACAGACAAACTCTCTAAACAAGATAAACATGAAAACTCAAGAGAGTTCCATAAAAAAACTAAACAAAAGCTCTTTGAAAAGATAAACATGAAAGCTAAGAGCAAAGCATGACAACAGCTATGGAAAGATAAAGAACAAACACAACAAAGATAAGCAGGAAAAAGTCCTATGTTGTGTTCTAAATTTTGGAAGTGGAGCGTATTTATCTCCCACACAAAGAAAGCTGGGATCTAACTTTTTATGAAGAGCAAGAAAAGCTAAAGAAAACTAAAAAATAAACCTAAGAGCGAGACGCTCCAAGAATAGCACATAACGCATGAAGTGATAAAAATATAGTGAAACGAGAGACAAACTGATAATTGTCGACGGAGAAGCGGATGCACGGGGCATCCCAAGCTTAGACGCTTGAGTCTCCTTGAATATTTCTTACGGATGCATGGGGGCATCCCCAAGCTTGAACGCTTGACACTTCTTAATCTTCTTTCATCATCTTCCCTCGCACACTTGAAAACTCCCTTCATACATAACTCATCATAATCTGATTAGCGAGGTTAGTACCCATAATAAAATAATTTTTCCTCTACTTGAAATAAAGATAACTTTGAAGAGCTACTGTTTCTCAAGATTGCCAAAAAGTTTTTGCAAAGAAAAAGAAAGCTTAAGGTTTGCAAAACAGGACAGAATCTGTGAAAAACAGACCAGCAGGTAGTAAAGAATTTTTTAGGGGTACTTCTGCAACTCAAATAAAAAAACTCAGAACATACGAAAGTTTCGTAATTGTATAGAGCATGCTGTGTAAAAAATTAATCACAAAAAGATGAACTGGGATTTTTCTCTGATTTTTCTAGTCACGAGGACAGAATCTGTTTTCTGGACAACATGTCACAACTTTCACTTCCCTTGTCGTATGAGGCTATAAAAGGCACAAAGCTTGAAAAGTAAAGATAAAATGATGTTGCTACAGTAGTAACAATCATCAAGACCACTAAAAACAGAAGAAAAACAAAAAGGAAAACCTAAATTCGTTGCGGGCAGCCTCCCGAAAGCGCTGATACGTCCCAAACGTATCTATATTTTCTTCTTCTCCATGCATGTTTTGTGTGACTTTGCCATGATTTGCTTGAACTTTCATAAAATTTTGAGTATATTTGGACTAATCTATTAACCTAGTGCACCCAGCTGCCAGTTGCTGTTTTCTGCTGTTTTTGTATTTCAGGTTTTCCGGCCATTAAAAGTGCTCCAAAAAATCCGAAAAAATGGGATAAAAAATCAGCGACCCGGAAGCTTACGGAAATACCAAAGGAGGGAAGGGGGGCCACCACAGGGACTCCAGAAGGGTGGAAACCCCTAAGACGGATCTCTTTTTCGCGAACTCGCCTCTGTACCGCCGCCGTCGCCGTTTCTAGATCGGGGCTGCCTGGAGAAGCTGCCCCGGCACCCTGCCGGGAGGAGGAACCCCCTCCAGGAGACCATCCATAGCCATGGACGCCTCCCGTATGTACCGTGAATAGTTCCCCTTGTACCATGGGTCCGTGACCAGTAGCTATGTGATGTTCCTCTCCCCTATTTGTGCTTCCACTTTAGAGACCTCGTGAGCTGCCTCACATGATCGAGGCACCTTTGTAATTTTCTACTTTTGCTATGTTGAGTTTGCTGGGATCTGATGGATTATGAGACTATGTTCAGATTGTGATGAGTAATATATTTGGTTCTTATCTTTTATATTTTGTTCTTGAGTAAATTCTTGCATGTTCTCCGTTGCCGTATTTTACTTTGGCCAAGTGATTTGTTGCAACTCCAAGAGGGAGCGTTATGCTTGATTGTGAGTTCAGCCCCTTGATGTCTAGCTTGAGTGACAAAAACATGAGACTAGGGGATGTGCTGTTGCCACCAGGGATAAAACAACGGTGCTTGTACTCGCGGGTGCAAGGATTGTTTACTTTACGCAAAGTTCTTTTAATGCAGTTGTCTGTTGCTTTGAATTTACACTTTGGGTGGGATTCGCAACTTAATACCAGCGAGAGTTCTGGATAGATATCTCAAGGTGGATGATTCGTAGTAGATGCAGTTGGATTTCGGTCTACTTACCTTGGCGTACTGCCCATTGCTCTTGAGCCCTTCCTTTCTTTGCAGCATAGTTAGCATTGCGGTGCCTTCATAATTCTGTCAATTGCCCAGCTGTGATTTGTTTACCTCGCTAGCACTTTTATTTACTTTTGGGAGAGAGACATCACTAGTGAAAATCACGGGAACCCGGTCCATCTTCACATTACTGTTTACACCCTTAGCTTAATTTCAGTCTCTACTTTCAGTTCCACTTTTATCTCTTACGTTTATCCTTTGTAAACAGCAAGGCCGAAGGAATTGACAACTCCTCTATACTCGTTGGGATCAAAGTTATTTGTATCTGTGTGCAGGTCCAGGTGAAGCTAGCAACCTCGGTGCCATTGTTCACTTTACCACCTTCTTGTATCCTTCGGAGTCCTACGGGAGACAAAATTTGGTATCTTTGCCAAGGGAAAACTTGCCGCTGCATGATATCTCACCCTTCACTTCGGGTAATCAACGAGGGCTTAGAGTATTAACACTCTCTTGCCACCAGCAAGTTTTCTGGCGCCGTTGCCGGGGACTCCAGTCTACAAGATAGGGGAGTTGCACACTATCTTTTATCTTTGCTTTTTAGTCTTATTAGTTTACCTTTCAATTTTTATCTTTGTGTCCTTTATCAAAAATCCAAAAAAAATAGTATGTCTAGTTCCTTACTTGCCAATCAATGTCTGACTTCTTTGAAACCAGATTTTATTGGCATGGAGGATTCACCGAGGATCAACAAAAGTGGTACAAGGAACACCGCTTGTCTCAAAAGGGGATACACTTATGGAAACAAATACACCAGTTGTATGAGTATGCTAGAAACTTGTTCTCAATATATAATATATCTTTCTGCAGGGATGAATCTTGTTGCTTTATGAGGCACAAACACCTTGCTTTCCAATGTGAGTACAATGATGATGAAACTTTAGCTTCTTATGCTAAGAGAAATTATGATTTTGATGATGCAGAGCAAATAGAAGAATTTGTTGCTTATAAGGGTGCCTATGAAATTACTTCTCCTCTTACAAATATTGATGATGCCCCTTACAAATCTGAGAGTCTTGCTATACTTAACTATTGTTTGGAAAATTAGGATGCAAATTATTATATTACTGATCATCTTGATAGAATCTCTCCCCCAAAGGAAGAGACTAATGATTTGCAGGAGTCTTTGGAAGAAGAAATTGCTAAACCTGAAAGCTCCTTGGATGAAAAAGAGGAGGAGAGTGACGAACAAAAGGAGGAAGAATGGAGCCATCCATGTCTACCTTCTAATGAGAGTAACTCTTTGACTCTTACCTTATATGAATGTTATGATCCTATGGATTCTTTTGAAATATCCCTTTTTGATGAAGTTGATGCCTTCTATACTTTTGGCCAAGATGCCACTATAGATGATGCTTACGAAGATGAACTTGATATAGTTCCTTACGTTAAGCATGAAATTGTTGCTATTGCACCCACACTTGATTGCCCTATTATCCTTTTGAAATCTCCAACTCATATTCCGGAGAACTATGCTCTTATTAAGGATCAATGTGATGGGATGCATTTATCTTATGTTCCTAAAGACCGTGTTGAAAACTATACACGTGTGCTTGTAGGTCATGAACAATATGATTTATGTGATAGTTATATTCTTGATGTTGTTCATGATACTACTGAAAATTACTTTGAGAGAGGAAAGTTTGGTTGCAGAAACTTCCATGTTGTAAAAACACCTCTCTTTATGTTGAAAGTTTTGAAGATGTTCTTGTTCCGCCTTCCTATGCTGGTTTCTTTGTGCGTCTTTGATTTATTTTCTTATAAGATTCCTGTGCATAGGAAGTGGGTTAGGCTTAAATGTGTTTCATATTTTCTTCTTGATGCTCTCTTTTGCTTCAAAATTCTTATTCTTGTGAGAGCATTTTCTATAATCTTTAAGCCTAGCTAATGGCTTTAAAGAAGCGCTTTCGGGAGGCAGCCCGCAACGAATTTAGGTTTTTTTTTTGTTTTCTTTTGTTATTAGTGGTCTTGATGATTGTTACTACTGTAGCAACATCATTGTATCTTTACTTTTCAAGCTTTGTGCCTTTTATAGCCTCATACGACAAGGGAATTAAAAGTTGTGACATGCTGTCCAGAAAACAGATTCTGCCTCGTGACTAGAAAAATCATGAAAATATCCCAGTTCATCTTTTTGAGCTGAATTTTTTACATAGTGTGATCTATACAATTACGAAACTCGCGTATGTTCTGAGTTTTTTTATTTGAGTTGCAGAAGTATCCCTAGAAAATTCTTTACTACCTGCTATTCTGTTTTTCACAGATTCTGCCACGTTTTGTCTCTCTTTACTTTTGCAACCCTTAAGCTTGCTTTTTCTTTGCAAAAACTTTTTGGCAATCTTGATAAACAGTAGCTCTTCAAGTTTATATTTATTTCCAGTAAGGGAAAAATTATTTTAGTAGGGCACTAACCTCTCTAATCAGTGTACAATGAGTTACGTATGAAGGGAGTTTTCAAGTGCGCGATGGAAGATGATGAAAGAAGATCTTGGAGTGTCAAACGCTCAAGCTTGGGGATGCCCATGTACACCCCCAAGAAATATTCAAGGAGACTCAAGCGTCTAAGCTTGGGGATGCCCCCGTGCATCCCCTTCTTCATCAACAATTATCAGTTCGTCTCTCGTTGCACTATATTTTTATCACTTCATGCGTTATGTGCAATTCTTGGAGCGTCTCGCTCTTAGGTTTTGTTTTTAGTTTTCTTTAGCTTTGCTTGCTATAGTAACAAGTCTGACCCCAGCTTACTCTTTTGTGTGGGAGAGATACACGCTCCGCTTGAACTAGAACTCCTCATAGGATTTGCATGCTTATTTCTTTTAGCTGTGAGTTGTTCTTTTTATTTTCTTAGCTGCTGCTCTGTTTAGTTGTAGTGCTTTAGTTTTTCCAAAGCTTTTCTTTTGTTTTAGGTTGAACTTTCTATAGGTTGCATGTTTTATCTTGTTAGAGAGTTTGCCTGTTGCACTGAGTTTTGTGTCTTGACTAGAAGTAGGTAGTTGAAGTTGCTATTCTCTTTGTAGTAGTAACTTGCAATAGTTTTGAGGTATTGACTAGTGTAATGTTTGAACTTTTTGTGTCAAGAGCTCGAGCCTATTAGTGATAGATGTCGTATTTTGGGCAATCCGTGTGTTTTTCGAAAACCAAAAAACCCTGTTGAGAACTCTAGCTACTAGATGGATCACTAACCTCTGGAGGGTTCGAATATTAGAGTAGACTCACGTACCATGAGTCGAGGATGCGCAAGGATAACCAAACCCCCATACACTCCTCCTCGGGGTACTTGTCTCTTTGTGAACCTCCTGATTAGATTGAGAGTTACCGATAATAAGTGCATGAGTTCTTCGGACTAATGTGAGTATTCGAAAGTTGACACTTCCACCCACCTATACTTTTCTAGCCTCTTCGGTACCGTGCATTGCCCTTTCTCACCTTGAGAGTTGGCACATACTTCGCCGGTGCATCCAAACCCTTGGAACGATACGCTCTGTCATCAAAAGCCTTCTTATATCTTTCCTCAAAACAGCCACCATACCTACCTACAAGGCATTTCCATAGCCTTTCTGAGATACATTGTCATGCAACATCCACCTTCTCATGACTTTATCCTCATGTCATACATGCTACTTGCTTGATCAATGAGCCGCATGCTAGTTGGGCCTTGCCCTAATCATTGCTACATGACGCACTAGTATCATTGTATATCCTGCTATCCTGGCAGAAGCATACATTTGCATCATGATAGTTATATCTTCTTTATGTGAGTACCTTTGTAAAGTGTGAAAGATCTCCTATATTCTTGTAAAATATAGAGTGTTGCCCCTAAAGTGAGGAAAAGATCCCAAAGAGGACAAAATCAAAAGATCCCAAAGAGGACAAATGAGAGTTAAATAGAAAGAGCCATTGAGGCCACCAGAAAAATACAAAAAAATAGAAAAAAGAGAAAAATAAAAATAAAAAGAGAGAAGGGGGCACACTACTATTCCTTTTGAGAGATCCACACTAGTACTTCATCCTCTATCCCTTGTACTCCATAGAGATCATCATCATGCATATAGCTATGTGGGTACCTTCACACTATAGAACTTGGCTTGTATATTCCAATGATGAGCCTCCTCAAACGAGCTCTAGGTCTTCTTGAGCAAGCAAGTTAGATGCACCCCCACTAGTTCCCTTGGAGAGCTTTTAGCTCACATGTGCATCCGTTGCATGGCAATCCCTACTCCTCACATCATATCTGTCATATGGCCTTCTCTCGCCTATGATTGTCCTCATTGATGTGAGCCTTTCACACCATTTTGTCTTCCTCCTCCACCTTCTTTCTGTTTCGCCTTTTAGGTGTCAACTTTCTTGCTCACGCTCATCCATTGCATGAGTGCTCAAAATATTGAAAGGGAGTGGATCAGTTTGACTTGTACCTGGCGGTCAAGATAAGAATCCAAAGGATACCAAGTGTGAAACTTTAGTAGATAGTTGTTCTCAATAACCTTTTTTCTCTCTTTTTCCCAGTCCCCTGCTTGCACGCAAACACCATCTGGAGACATTCGAGTCACAGACAGCGAGAGCTCTTGCACATTTTGTTCTTTTGTTGCTTGTGTCAATGCTAATATAGACTCTTGCTTGTTAAGACTTGAATTGAATTGCATGCTTTGATTGCTTTACTTAAAAGTCCTTATATGGTTGTGTGGCATGTCACCACAGAAATTATGCTTGTTATCATTTACCTACTCGAGAACGAGCAGGAATTAAGCTTGGGGATGTTGATACGTCCCAAATGTATTTATAATTTCTGCTTGCTCCATGCATGTTTTGTGTGACTTTGCCATGATTTGCTTGAACTTTCATACACTTTTGAGCATATTTGGACTAATCTATTAACCCAGTGCACCCAGCTGCAAGTTGCTGTTTTGTGCTGTTTTGTCTTTCAGGTTTTCCGGCCATTAAAAGTGCTCCAAAAAATCCGGAAAAATCAGATAAAAAATCAGCGACCCGGAAGCTTCCAGAAACACCAAAGGAGGGAAGGGGGCCACCACAGGTACTCCAGAAGGGTCCCTGGCGCGACCCCACCCTAGGCCGCACCAGGGAGCCTCCTGGCTGCCCTGTGGCCCCTCACGGTGCCCCCCTTCGCCTATATTTAGCCCTCGGGGTGGAAACCCCTAAGACGGATCTCTTTTTCGCGAACTCGCCTCTGTACCGCCGCCGCCGCCGTTTCTAGATCGGGGCTGCCTGGAGAAGCTGCCACGGCACCCTGCCGGGAGGAGGAATCCCTTCCGGGAGACCATCCATAGCCATGGACACCTTCCGTATGTACCGTGAGTAGTTCCCCTTGGACCATGGGTCCGTGACCAGTAGCTATGTGATGTTCCTCTCACCTCTTTGTGCTTCAACTTTCGAGACCTCGTGAGCTGCCTCACATGATCGAGGGACCTTTGTAATTTTATGTTGTTGCTATGTTGAGTTTGTTGGGATCTGATGGATTATGAGACTATGTTCAGATTGTGATGAGTAATATATTTGGTTCTTATCTTTTATATTTCTTTCTTGAGTAAATTCTTGCATGTTCTCCGTTGCCGTATTTTACTTTGTCCAAGTGATTTGTTGCAATTCCAAGAGGGAGCGTTATGCTTGATTGTGGTTCAGCCCCTTGATGTCTAGCTTGAGTGATATAAACATGAGACTAGGGGATGTGTTGTTGCCACCAGGGATAAAACAACGGTGCTTGTACTCGCGGGTACAAGGATTGTTTACTTTACGCAAAGTTCTTTTAATGCAGTTGTCTGTTGCTTTGAATTTACACTTTGGGTGGGATTCGCAACTTAATACCAGCGAGATGTTCTGGATAGATATCTCAAGGTGGATGATTCGTAGTAGATGCAGTTGGATTTCGGTCTACTTACCTTGACGTACTGCCCATTGCTCTTGAGCCCTTCCTTTCTTTGCAGCATAGTTAGCATTGTGGTGCCTTCCTAATTCTGTCAATTGCCTAGCTGTGATTTGTTTACCTCGCTAGCATTTTTATCGTATTTTGGGAGAGAGACATCACTAGTGAAAATCACGGGACCCCGGTCCATCTTCACATTACTGTTTACACCCTTAGCTTACTTTCAGTTCCACTTTTATCTCTTGCATTTATCCTTTGTAAACAACAAGGCCGGAGGAATTGACAACTCCTCTGTACTCGTTGGGAGCAAAGTTATTTGTATCTGTGTGCAGGTCCAGGTGAAGCTAGCAACCTCGGCGCCATTGTTCACTTTACCACCTTCTTGTATCCTTCGGAGTTCTACGGGAGACAAACCTTGGTATCTTTGCCAAGGGAAAACTTGCCGCTGCACTATATCTCACCCTTCACTTGGGGTAATCAACGAGGGCTGAGAGTATTAACACTCTCTTGCCACCAAGCGCTTCTTTAAAGCCATTAGCTAGGCTTAAAGATTATAGAAGATGCTCTCACAAGAATAAGAGTTGAAGAACAAAAGAGAGCATCAAGAAGCAAATACCAAACACATTTAAGTCTAACATGCTTCCTATGCAAAGGGATCTTGTAGAGAAATAACTCATTGAAGCATAAAGATATTAGCATAGGAAGGCAAAAAATGTGCAACTTCAAAACCTTCAACATAAAGAGAGGGAACATGATATTATTGAAATATCTATAAGCATATGTTCCCCTCTCATAATACTTTTCAGTGGGATCATGAATAAACTCAACAATATAAGTATCACATAAAAAATTCTTATCATGATCCACAAGCATAGAAAATTTATTACTCTCCACATAAGCAAAATCCTTCTCATTAGTAATAGTGGGAGAAAATTCAAGAAAATAGCTATCACATGAATCATTCTTATCATGATACACTTGAAAACATTTATTGTTTATAGCATAAGTGTCATCACAATAATCATCATAGATAGGAGGCAAAGTATCATCAAAATAAATTTCCTCATCAAAATTTGGGGGGCTAAAAAGATCATCTTCATCAAACGTAGCATCCCCAAGCTTATAGCTTTGCATATCATTAGCATCAAAAGTATTCAAAGAAGACATGCAAATAACATTACTACTATCATGAGTGTTGTGCAAATAATAAAGCTCCATAGGCTTTTTGATCTCCTCCTCAAACACTTCATGTCCTAACTCAAGATAGAGCTCATAAAGCTCTCTCATATTTTTTTGTTGTTTTCCATAAAGCCTAACTAGTGAAAATAAAAACAAGAAACAAAAATAATTAATTGCAAGATCTAAAGATATACCTTCAACGCTTACCTCCCCGGAAACGGCTCCAGAAATAGCTTGATGTCTACGCACGCTTCTATTCTTGTAGACTATGTTGGGCCTCCAAGCGCAGAGGTTTGTAGGATAGCATCAATTTTCCTCAAGTGGATGACCTAAGGTTTATCAAACTCAGGGAAGTAGAGGTTGAAGATGGTATCTCTCAAGAAACCCTGCAATTAAGATACAAGAAGTCTCTTGTGTCCCCAACACACCTAATACAACTAGGAGCTGTATAGGTGCACTAGTTCGGCGAAGAGATGGTAAAATATGGGTGATAGGTGTGGCAAAACAAAGTAATATAAATCTGTAATAAAAAGTGCAGCAAGCAAACAAGTGATAAACGTGAGCACAAACGATATTGCAATGGTGGAAACAAGGCCTAGGCTTCATACTTTCACTAGTGGCAACTCCCAACAACATTAACATAGTCTAATCACATGATATTCCTCATAAAACATGCAATGGAGACGTACTCGGAGGTCATTCCTTTGTGGTCAAGAGAGGACGAGAATTGTGTAGGGCTGCAAAAGCACACCTCAGAGTTCGTAGTTCTCATCTATGGATTTCTCAATGTCACCGCGGCCATCCAAAGAGAGTACCACAATCACCACAACATATCTAAAGGATAGTCAAAGACAAGCACCAAGAGACTCTCAATCTTCAATCCACACACAAAAGAGGAAATCACTCATGAAAATATTCTTCTAACCCATGTCCAATAGACCGTTGTCACCATGGTCTCGGGGATTATACTAGATAAGATCAAGTGAGTACATCAATCCAATACATAGAAGAAGGGGAAACATCATGGGATCATCCTAGATTAACATAGCCTATGATCACAATCAAGATCACGTCATGGGAGAGAGAGAAGACCACATAGCTACTGGTAGAAACCTCAGCCCCGGGGAAGAACTACTCCCGCATCATGGAGGGAGGAAGCAACGTCGATGAAGATGAATCCGGGGGCACTTCCCCGTCCCGGCAGGGTGCCGGCACAGGAATTATGGTGCCCCAAAGCTTGTCGGCGATGGCGGCGGAGATCGGAATTGCTTCTGGAGAAAAGGGGCCCGGAATCAGGGTTTCTGCGACGGGAGAATAAATAGGAGCCAAAGGGGGGCACCAGGGGGGCCACCAGTCGCCTAGGCGGCCTCCCGGCGAGGCCAAGCCCTGGGTCGCGCCCACTGGACGCCTAGGAACCAGGTGGGGCCGCTCTGGCCCTTCTTCGGTGAATCTGGAAGCTTCCGGAACGCTGATTTTTTATCTGATTTTCCCGATTTTTGAGCACTTTTAATATGGGGGAAACCTGAAATAGAAAAACAGCAGTAAACAGGAACTGGAACTGGGGTGCACTGAGTTAATAGGTTAGTCCAAATATGATCAAAAGTGTATGAAAGTGTATCAATATCATAGCAATATCCCACAAAAGATGCATGGAGCAAGCAGAAATTATAGATACGTTTTGGACGTATCATGTGCTGCCTGACAAAGCCCGTTCTAGATGGTGGGGAGTGAGTGCATTCCACATTATCAAATTTCTAGGTGTGAGTGGTGGCTTTGGGTTGTTTGATGTATGTTCTTGTTGGAACTTTGTTGAATAATTTATAAAGATGGTTGTGTGCATCTACCGATGCAGAGGCCAGGGGTCTCAACCTCCTTTTCCAAAAAAAAGAGGATTTCTTAATGTATTTAGTCTGAACTATATCTTGCCACACACACCTTCTTGAGTATCCAGTGTCCACCACCAATTCATCAAAAGGCCGATGGCTATACATAGATCGATCAATGTTGTAGAAATGTCGATAATGGTTCAACCTTCCAATACCGTATGAAACTTTGCTTCAAAAGCTTAATTGAAGTGAAAAGGTATGTCAATAAGCATAAAAATATCATGACTCCCGTTTCATCCCGAAGAACCTTTGCCAAAAAAGATCCATTGGGTGAGAAAGCTAGCCAGCCAGCCGCCGACGGCGGCCAGGGAGGAGTAGGGCTGCCTGGCGGTACTACATATCACATAGGGCGCTGCTACGCGTCAGCCGGCGGATCTTTTATAAAGATCCGCCAGGTCACGAGGCATTGGATCGAGAACATCGAAAGGTACACCTTCATTGCAACAAGATACATGTTTCAAAGCTTCTTTGCAACAAGACACATGTTGCAAAGCTCCTTTGCAACAAGACACATGCTGTGATACTTCTTTGTTACATGTAAGAGCTTGTTTGCAACATGTGAAGCTTCTTATTAGCAAAAATACATTAGAAGCTCCTTTAGAACATGACATATATTACGAAGCCCCTTTGCAACAAGGGATGTGTTGCGCTCGACCTCTGCAACAAAAGGCTTGTTGCAATCACTAATTCATCATCGGTGATCCTCCATTACCGCACCACATCTCTTCTTCCTCTCCCTTTTCCCCTCCTCCGCACGAGCTTGCTCGCCCGTTGCCTCCTGTGCATCATGCCCGAGCCGTGGTTGCCTCCACCATGGCTGGATTGGAAGGGTCGATCTTGCAACTTGCTATGGGGAAAGAAGAGAGGTACGATGGGGAAGAAGAAACTTGGATGAAGTGATGAAAGGATAAGGAGAACATCGTGGACCAGGAGAACGTGTCAAGCCATGAAGGAGATCGGTATTTCGGGTGAAATCCGTTGGGGATGAACAGAGGCGTTTTCCTATCACATATGACACCTCAATTGGCTGCTTCCCTGTACGTTATTGTAGGAATTGGTTGTAGTATATATTTTAGTGTGATTTAGTTTATGAAATATGAATATTTGGCTTATAGTAATATAAGAGCTGGAACTAAAAATACATGACTATTGTTTATCTAGTAATAAAGAAAATGGTTATGCTTGTGGGAGCATGTACTTTCGCTTCTTATATTTCATTTTGTCTGCGAGGGGCTCCTTATATTACATTATTACTACATATATATGACTTAGTTCTACTATTTCTTTATAATTTTTAGAGTAAAGTGTATTATTTGTACCTCAATTTATCAAGATATGTGACTTTTTTCCTTCGACTTTTTTGGTGCACTTTCGTCACTCTACTTTTTACTTCTATTTTGAGGGTTACTTTTTTACTTCTACTACGTATCAATAATCACTGAAAGTGGTATTCCTCGATCAAACTCTATGTTAACTTAACGTGGCCCCTTTGTCATTCAAATAGTCTCTCTCTCTCTCCAACTTTTTACAGTCATTAATTACAATCTGGTTGTTGTTAACATGAATGATCTGTACTGTAAGTATATACAACAAATATGGTACTCCCTCCGATCCATATTAATGGACACACACTTAGTACAACTTTAGAGATAGTACTATCATTTTTTTTAGAACACAAATAGGGTATCTATTCAGCTACCAGATCAACCCATGACCATTACAGTACGCAGACACGCCTAACACGCCTATTACGGGTAAGTGGTAGTAACTACGATGTGAGTACTATATAAGCACGATGCCCAAACCTGAGGCCGATCACACAGCAAAGCAATATTCACTGACAGTGGTATTCCTTCTCACGTGCACGGGAAACCGGCGGACTTAGCAAGGGCAGATACCATCATGGCGACGGGCAGATCAGCACCATTTGACGCGCTATCATCACTGGACCCCGACACCTTCGCCGGGGAGTCGAACGCCGTCATCAACTTCCTCGCCGGCTACTACCGCGACGTCCACAAGTACCCGGTGCAGTCCAAGGCCTTGCCAGGGTGCCTCCGCGCGATTCTACCCGACGCGCCGCCCGAGGACGGTGAGCCGATGGACGTGGTACTGGAGGAGGTACGTACCCACATCGTCCCGGCACTGACGCACTGGCAGAGCCCCAACTTCTTCGGCTACTTCCAGGCGAACGCGAGCACGGCCGGTTTCGCCGGCGAGATGCTCTCCACCGGGCTCAACATTGTACCGTTCATGCGGTCCGCTTCGCCGGCCGCGACCGAGCTCGAGAGCGCCGTGGTGGACTGGATGGGCAAACTGGCGGGCCTCCCGGACCGCTTCCTCTTCTCCGGCGGCGGCGGCGGCGTGCTGCACGGGAGCACCTGCGAGGCCGTGGTGTGCACGCTCGCGGCGGCGCGTGATCGTGCGCTGAGCAGGCTCGGCCACGAGGGCATCCTGAGGCTGGTGGTCTACGCCTCGGAGCAGAGCCACTGCACGTTCCAGAAGGGCGCGAGGATCGTAGGGATCCCTCGGTCCAACTTCCGCGTCATCCCGACGTCGGAGGCGTCGGGCTACGGCCTCACCGCCGACAGCGTCCGCGACGCGGTGGAGGCCGACATGGCCAACGGGCTCGTGCCGCTGTACCTGTGCGCCACGGTGGGCACGACCGGGCTCGGCGCCGTCGACCCGGTGAGGGACCTCGGCGAGCTCGCGAGAAGGCACGGCATATGGCTGCACGTCGACGCCGCGTACGCCGGGAGCGCCCTGATCTGCCCCGAGTTCCATGGCTACATCGACGGCGCCGAGCTCGCGGACTCGGTGAGCATGAACCCGCACAAGTGGTTCCTCACCAACATGGACTGCTGCTGCCTTTGGGTGGCCAGCCCGGCGGCGCTCACCGCCGCACTGTCTACCAACCCAGAGTACCTCAGCAATGTCACAGAAGAATTTGCAGGAGTGGTGGACTACAAGGACTGGCAGATCGCGCTGTCACGGCCGTTCCGCGCCATGAAGCTGTGGATGGTGCTGCGCCGGTACGGCGGGGCGGGCATGCGGGCGTACGTACGGCGGCACGTCGAGATGGCCAAGTGGTTCGAGCAGGCGGTGGAGGCCGACGGGCGGTTCGAGGTGGTGGCGCCGACCAGGTTCTCCCTCGTAACCTTCCGCCTGCGTCCGAGGCGCGAGGGGGATGACGCCGTTGATGCCATGAACCTTAGGCTCCTCGTGGCGGTGAACGCCAGCGGACGGGCGTTCATGACGCACTTCGTGGTGGACGGCAAGTTTGTGATCCGTATGGCCGTGGGCGGAGCCATGACCGGGATGTGGCACGTCCAAGACACGTGGGTGCTTGTCCGGGAGAAGGCCGAGGAAGTCGGCGCTCTTCTGAACTACTCCAACGAAACGTGCGCTGAAATAAGAGGATATGCAATTCGTAAAGCATCAAGTGAACAGATCCTCAACGAAAAATGAAAAATATAGATATGAAGCATGAAGAACCCAATTATCAAACAGTATCCAGTGTAAATGTTTGTCCCTACACGATCACACTACCACTACGGAAGATATGAATTTCTAAATAATGTTGCATTAGTTCTTTCTGAAAAGTGTAATTTCATTTCGATGAATGTTTTTGAGAAATGATAAGTGACTGGCGTGAGGAGGGGAAGGAGTTGGCCCAGACGTGTTTGTAGCCGTCGCACGAATCTTGATGGCGCCCCCATACCACGTCATCACGCACATAGCTTCATTACCGACCGCAGCTCCATTCCCCTTCCTCCACGCCAACAATCACTCTCTTCTTCCCATCCACCGTCAAATATGTCGCCGTCGTCAGCTCCTAGAGCGTGAGCACGACGCAACCAAAGTGCTCCCGCTCGGCAGCACCATTGACTTGCGGTAGCGAAGAGGAGCGGCGAGGAGAGGTGGTGCCATAGGAGGGGGCGGGGGCGGGGGGAGCTCGGGGTTGGTGTTGTTGGTTGGGGCGGAGAGGGGAGCTCGGGGGTGCTTGATGCGACGAAGGAGGTTGCGGCCGCTGCGCATCTCGTTTCCACGCCGTCGTCCTACTCGTCGCCGCCCCACACATCGCGCCAGGGGTGGGCGGGGGCGAGATCGTCTGTGCCTACAGGCGGAGGAGGTCGCGACCGTCGCGCCGCTCGTCTCGATGCCGTTGTGTTACTCACCGCCGACCCACTCATCGCGTCGATGGTGGGTGGGAGGCTGGGAGCGGGGGGGGGGGGGGGGGGGGGGGTGACCTCGGGCTGCAACTGCTGGCGGAGGAGGCTGTTGCCGCCGCGATGCTCGTCTTCTTCCAGCCACTTGTCCTCGACGATGCTCATCTCCACCCGATGAGCCCTGATCCATTATTGGCTTGTTTTCCTAGGAATAGCAGATTTTGATGGAACCAGTAGATTCTTTGTTGCCCTATATCAGTACAGGTTGAATATCAAGTTTAGTGTATAATTCATGGGCAAAAAATCATGTTTTTGTTGCATATGAAATTTACTTTAATTTCCAAGGCATTCTTGCAGTTTTTGTAGTTAATGACTTTATGGCATGGTAAATTTGAGTTCTTTTTTTGGCATGGCAAATGTACCTTATTCACATGGCAAATTTTGTTTTAATAATATGGCAATTTTTGCATTGGAGACATCGCAAAAATTGAATATATAGGATTGATTGCTATGAATTACTAGCATCTTAATATTGATGCAGTAATTGTCATGGAAAATTATGTACTAGTTGCATGGCAGAATTAGTCGCCATGGTCTAATAGATTAAACATATCTACAAATGACCGTGCTTTTGCAAACAACATTCTTTAGTTCTCAAAATTTTGCCATGGCAAATGTTGTATGATTTTTGCCATGTCTATTTATTAAATAACACGACATTTTTTGAAATTTCTTTACCATGTTATGAAGTACGGATTTTTCATGTCCCCCTAAACTACATTTGCATGCCTCTTTAAATAAAATAAATTTAAAATTAGGAACACAATTTTACCATTGTAGATCCATTTTTTTTTAAATTACCATCGAAGGGGATTGGGAGCCAATACCAGCGGGGTTGGGCGTAACCGAACGAGGTCTTAAGGTGGCATAGGGTATAGAGTCATATGTCAACGAAATACTCTCTTTTTCTCTCTCTCTCTCATATGCAGGAACATCCAATTTATTACAAGGGTAATTATTCCAATCGGTCGACTCGCCCAAGCTTCGGTCGGTCGGGCTAGGCCTTCCACCACACAGTGAACCAATTTTTTTCTGCATTGATGCGCATAGTGTTGCAACTATGATACTAAAATGCTACTATCTGTACAACTTTGATATTAAAATGTTACTGCGCTATGTGGGTCTATGTTACTTATTGCTAAACGGACGTACCTAGCTGTATTTTAGTGCTAAGTATATCCATTTAAAAGCTTGACACAAAAATGCTACTATGTCCATGCATATTACTTGCTGACTAAACTGGTGTACTTAGATATATTTTAATGTTAAATACATCCATTTGAAAGAGTGTGATCGGCCACAATGGCACTACCATTTTTTATGCAACGGGCAAAGGAGAAGGTACCACCGACCTTTGATTTTTGCTACAGCCAAAAATGATGAAGTATGACCTATGATAACGGGGCCGCAAATTTTGCTGCAATTGATACCCAAAAATCTACGAATGACGACCAAATTTGCTACTACCAATCGACCGCAAATATGGTATGCGACAATGATGTCATGATTTTTGCTGCAACGATGCTAAAAAAAAGAAAAAAAAGCAGACGGCATAAAAAATAATTTGAAACTAGCATTTTATTTTGCTACAAACCGTAATCGTGTTTTGTTGCTTGAATTCAACAAAGGGATAAATAAAAAGATTCAACTGTGCTGAACCTAGATTGATGGGTTGTGGGCCGACCGGCGCAGAGGCGCGCACCTTCTTACAATGGAAACGATTGTGACGGAAATCACTAGTTTTATAGTACTCGTAGCAACGAACAACGCACTTCCTTCGTGTGTGCCAAGTGCCGCTCCACGCACACGCCAAGTGGCGCGCTCGGGAGTTTTTCCGTTTTTCCTGATTTTAGAGGAACGAGTGCCTCTCGCGGAGGCATTATAGTGTTTTTTGACGGAGGCACGAGTGCCTTTCACGGAGGGAGCACGAGTGCCTTTCGCGAAGGCACGACAATGCCTTTCCCGGAGGCAAGGTCGTGCCTCTTTTTTTGTTGATTTTTTTTTCTTTCACCAAAACGTATAAAAAAAACATGCGAAAACCGAGAAAATTAAAAAAACCACCAAAAAACCAATTTTAAACACCAAAAATACGTACACAAAAGATGAAAAAATGAAATCCCAAGGAAACACTGTGAACGCGACACGTAGCATTGTTTGCTGGACCGGGCCGCGAACGAGTACTTTAGAATTAGTTGCTCTCGATTGTGGCCAGCCGACCGATCGAAGCTTCGGCCGGTCGGGCCAAGCCCACTAGTGCCCACACTTTCCGCTTTTGTTGCATATGGTATACCTTAAATGTTGCAACCGTAGTATAAAATAGTATTATATGTACTACTATTATACTAAAATACTCTTTTTTGGTACATGGATGCAATATTTTTTATTTTTGATGCTTTTTGCAGAAAAAAAATTGTGGTAAAAAAATTAATCGCTGGTGGTAGCATTTTTTACTATCGGTTGCAACAAAAAATCATAATCCACCGTCGCTAATCACTTTATAATTTTTTCGTTTTAGCAAAAACACTTAACGGTAGTAGCAAAAACACATAACAGTGGAAGCAAAAATTTAAACGGTTGCAACATTGTGCGTAACAAAAACATACAACGGTTGTAGCAGAAAAAATAACGGTTGCAACAAAATTCATCGTCGCCGCCGTCGAGGTCGTAGCTCCGCAATGGTGATGTAGCAAAAATCTTGGCCGGTGGTAGCAAAAATATAAAACAGTAAAAACAAAATGGTTCACTGGTTGCAACATTACATACTCAGATATTCCATGTATATTGTGGGTTGTAGTAAAAACACCAGTTTATTCCTTTTGTAGCAAAAATATAATATAATTGTAGCAAAAATATGATATGATTGTAGCAAAGAAAAATTATGGTTGTGCACGGGGCTGCTCATGGCCTCGGCGGCCATGGCTGGCGACGGGAAGGTGCGGGCTCGCCGGAGAAGAACCGGTGCGGGCGTGACTGATCGGGGAGGCGTCTGATCTGGGCAGAGGGAGGACGCCGGCGAGGTTCCGGAAGCACGGCGACGAGCTCCTCGAGCCATGGCCATGGCGGATGTAGTGCTTGCACGGCGGCGACGACTGGGTCACCGATGAGGGAACCGGCGGCAGGGCACGGGGAGGGGGGAGGGGGGGAGGGGGGGGGGGGCTGCAGAACGTCGCAAGCAGGCGACAGATCCATCGCCGGGCGAGAAAAGCTGCAGTCCGAAATCTGGGCCGGTCAGCCGTTCCCAATCGTTTCCCTTATTACAATCATATTACAATCTGGTTGTTGTTAACATGATGCGTACTCTTAACTACATTCAACAAATATGGTATCTCTACATGATGCGTACTCTTTAGCTACCACAGATCAGGCCATGAGCACTAGAATACGCACACACGCCTAACACGTCTATTACTGGTAGTGGTAAGTGGTAAGTGCGGAGTACCTACTATATAAGCACGATGCGCAAACCTGAGCCCGATCACACAGCAAAGCAACAACCCGTTTGCTTCTCACGAGTCACGTCACTTGTGGGCACATAGCGAGATACATACCATGGCGACGGGCAGATCAGCACCATTTGACGCGCTATCATCACTGGACCCCGACACCTTCGCTGGGGAGTCGAACGCCGTCATCAACTTCCTCGCCGGCTACTACCGCGACGTCGACAAGTATCCGGTCCAGTCCAAGGCCTTGCCAGGGTGCCTCCGTGCGATTCTACCCGACGCGCCGCCCGAGAACGGTGAGCCCATGGACGTGGTACTGGAGGAGGTACGTACTCACATTGTCCCGGCACTGACGCACTGGCAGAGCCCCAACTTCTTCGGCTACTTCCCGATGAACGCCAGCACGGCCGGGTTCGCCGGCGAGATGCTCTCCACCGGGCTCAACATTGTACCGTTCATGCGGTCCGCCTCCCCGGCCGCGACCGAGCTCGAGAGCGCCGTGGTGGACTGGATGGGTAGGCTGGTGGGCCTCCCGGAGCGTCTCCTCTTCTCCGGCGGCGGCGGCGGCGTGCTGCACGGGAGCACCTGCGAGGCCGTGGTGTGCACGCTCGCGGCGGCGCGCGATCGTGCGCTGAGCAGGCTCGGACACGAAGGCATCCTGAGGCTGGTGGTCTACGCCTCGGACCAGAGCCACTGCACGTTCCAGAAGGGCGCGAGGATCGTAGGGATCCCGCGGTCCAACTTCCGCGTGATCCCGACGTCGGCGGCGACGGGCTACGGCCTCACCGCCGACAGCGTCCGCGACGCGGTGGAGGCCGACATGGCCAACGGGCTCGTGCCGCTGTACCTGTGCGCCACGGTGGGCACGACCGGGCTCGGCGCGGTCGACCCGGTGAGGGACCTCGGCGAGCTCGCGAGAAGGCACGGCATATGGCTGCACGTCGACGCCGCCTACGCTGGGAGCGCCTTGATCTGCCCCGAGTTCCATGGCTACATCGACGGTGCCGAGCTCGCGGACTCGGTGAGCATGAACCCGCACAAGTGGTTCCTCACCAACATTGACTGCTGCTGCCTTTGGGTGGCCAGCCCGGCGGCGCTTACCGCCGCACTGTCTACCAACCCAGAGTACCTCAGCAATGTCACAGAAGAATTTGCAGGAGTGGTGGACTACAAGGACTGGCAGATCGCGCTGTCACGGCCGTTCCGCGCCATGAAGCTGTGGGTGGTGCTGCGCCGGTACGGCGGGGCGGGCATGCGGGCGTACGTACGGCGGCACATCGAGATGGCCAAGTGGTTCGAGCAGGCGGTGGAGGCCGACGGGCGGTTCGAGGTGGTGGCGCCGACGAGGTTCTCCCTCGTTACCTTCCGCATCCGTCCGAGGCGCGAGGGGGATGAGGATGACGCCGTTGATGCCATGAACCTTAGGCTCCTCGTGGCGGTGAACGCCAGCGGACGGGCGTTCATGACGCACTTCGTGGTGGACGGCAAGTTTGTGATCCGAATGGCCGTGGGTGGAGCCATGACCGGGATGCGGCACGTCCAGGACACATGGATGCTTGTCCGGGAGAAGGCCGAGGAAGTCGGCGCCTTTCCAAGCGATTTCGGGCACTACTGAGGGAGTATATGGAGATCCACCACGGGAATGAAATATACTAAAAGTGACATGCCCGCTTTGTCGCGTAAACGCTTTTGAATTGTATATGATTTATTTTTATGTCTTAGTTTTAAAGTTTTTATTTTCTGTGTTGTTTGATGGATCCTTCTTATCGTTTGATCGGAAGATAATTTTTAATGTGTACACAGAATGAAATTTATTATATTGTTGATCAGGTGTCTTATGATGATACTAAAAATTCAAATATATATACCTGCAAAGTAATTTCCAGCCCCAAAATATCCAACTTTTTCCTGGAAAAAATATTTTATACCCGAAAATAATTTATTTTTACCCAAAAACTATTTTCATCGGTACAAAAGAAAATATATGTGGGGAAAATATATTATTTTCATGTAAAAAATATTTTGGGGGAAATTTTTAATTTCGTTGATCTGAAATTTATTTCTTGGGATATAATAATTATTTAAGTGTAAAAAGATTTGTTGGAAAAAGTTGGGTTTTTTGGGATGAAAATATTGTTGTGGGTAAAAAATATTTTTTATCAGGTACAATTTGAAGTTTTTTGGGTAAAAATAATTATTTTCAGGTACAATGTATTTTTTGTTGAGTAAAAGTTTGAGTTTTATAGGCCGAAAATAATTTTTCGAGTTAAAACAAAAAAAATCCAGATAAAATATATTGATTTCGGGGAAAAGGTTGATTTTTCTGGGCCAAAATTTGTATTTTTTGGGGTAAATTAATTTATTTGTATCAAACTGTGCGCGTGAGACAAGTTTAGAAAGCAAATTAATACGTTTTCAAGTTGATATAGTAAAGTGAGCATTGGAGACAAGTTGTTTTTTGAATAATGCAATTAACTCAATCCACCAAACAAGAAAAAGAAAGGGCCGAATGGAACGAGCCCAAGGTTAACTGGTGGCTACCCCCTTCAAGTGGCATATGCAGAAGTTATTTTTCGTGCGTTCATATATCGTTATGTTACTAGATGACCCGTTGCGCCAATGGCGTAAAAAGAATAATAAAACCAGGTTCTCATAGACGATGAATGTACTTAGACTTGAAACATATAAGCTCAATAGATAGGTACATTGGTAGATCAGAATGTTCTGAATGCCAATGCAGGTATAAGCATATAGAGGTAGGCATATAAAGGTAGCTTAGATTACAAACTTCACAACTACAGTAGATAGATACATGGGCATATTAGAGAGCTCTCAACGCCAATTTTGGTAGAGGTATATAAAGGTAGCTTAGATTACAGACTTCACAAAAGTATCATGAATACGGGGTAGCGGCAGGTTCATCGTAGTGGCGGTTATCAACATCGATGTTAACTACACTATGCCTTAGAGGCTATAGATGATAAGACGGAAGACCGGGGAATCTCAGGCAACAGGTTACTACACTCATGGTTGCAAAGATAAAATAGTTTGAATCTCCAACTGCAGAAAATAGGAGACATGGGAAAACGTTACACACAGCAAGCAACACAATTATAAGAACAAAGCAATTTTCAAAAGTGCGACTAAAAATGTGTGACTTTTCATGTCATTAAGCCAAGGATAAAATAGCATCCACAATGAACTAAATAATACCAAACAGTCGCAAACATTTTGTTAGATTAGCATAACTAAATGTCATTCTCCAACTTAAGCAAAATCTCAACCAGACAGATCTGAATCATAGCAGGGTAGTATTTGAAATAGAGAAATACTGCACAAGCGCATATAAATGAAAACCCCAAACAAATAACTCAAGCAAAAGGGTTCATCTAGAGTTTCACACCATGTCTAAGAATGCCAAAACTACCCTATAGAAATAGTTTGGACAAACATTCTCCAAAAATGGAAGCCAATGGACTACAACAAGCATTAAAATTTGCGCTATTAAGCATATTATATCATGTAGATAATAAAATTCAGAATTAGGAAGATCCACTTGACATCATGCTCATAGTTTCACAAAGCGACAGAGCTAAATTACACGCTACCTTTTTGAGCCTTTGTAGCTTCATCAAGTTTTTGAGAATCCATAATAGAAGTCTACAAATGAAAAGCTTATTGAACCAAAATTTATGGCCAAATGTATCACATAGGAAAATAAAAGATGTTGACATTTACAAAATGACATACATATTTTAACTGAGAACACATGATACCTAAGTAACCGAGATAAATGTAATGGTTCCTCAACACCAAAGAGGGGCACTACAACATAAACACATCAATGATGAAAAGATAATCAATATACTGCAAAACATATTAAACATGTCAACTATTAAAATTTCTTCCACTGCAAAAAATATTAAATATGCCAACTAATAAGATCACTTTCAACAGAATTTATAAATTAACATTGGCTGGCTCAGTGCCTAATCTATGCAAAGAAAGGTCCTATCACAATACTCCTTTGGTAAAAATAGCAGGTAACATCATTCTACCAGTGCATCAGCCTCTGGTAGTTTTTCCTTCTATTATTGTGCACTTTGTAGTTTCCAGGCATGCAACACATTAACATGTAACAATTATGAGATTTTTTAAACCACTCTAAATCGCAACAAATAACAAAACGTACATACAGACTTTCTTCTTTGGTACATGCATACTGGAAAAGTAATATTGATGAACCAAGCATATTACCACCTCATCAAGATGAAATTAACACTCGGTATAAATCAATAGAGCACATTGTTGCGATCTCGTGTACCTTTTTCCTGCACCCAACAATTTCAGAGTAGTAACACTGCATTGTATCTAGTAAGCATATGATGCAAAGAATTTTACTTTGGCTAGTGTATGAGATAGAAAAGCTTGGCAAATTTATAATGTACAAAGTTACATGAATAAAGCTATTATTATCAGTATGAAGCAGTAAAGAAACCAAAGCTTTTAGCTTATGACTTCCTATAAATCTTTAAGCTTCTATTTTCCTGTAAATTCTACAGCCATGCAACCAAAGCTAAATAATAACGGCAAATAAATCATTTTTCATAGCACATTGAGCCCTGGTGGGAGAGATCAGAGGAATTGTGAAGAAGAGAAGAGGGCTGGTGGAGGAGGAAAAAGAGGCCTTCGCAAGCAGAAAGAATAAACATGATATTAAGTTTAGGTTAGAGTATATATTCTTGATAGTTGACAGAAAATGCATACAAATTATTGTAAATAAAAATCATATGTTAAGTTTCATCTCGATGATAAGAAGAAAACTCTCTGGCAATACCCAACTTCCTCATGGTCAATGATCCAACAAGTTGATCAAAATAGTAAGGAATCAAGCTGGTTAATATTTATTAAAGAATCATGCCAAACGGGGCGGCGGAGGGGCAGGACGAATCGAAGCTCTCACCTTGGCCCAACAGCTTGCTGCAGATCGGAAGCACCCGCGTGAACGGGTCCAGCTGCTGGTGCTCCTGCAAGAGCTCCGACAAGTTTTAATTGAATCTAAAATCAAGATACATTGATTAAAATGATAAATCAAATCGCATGCAAAAATCAGCATATACATAGCTTGTGTTTCTCCTTTGATACTTAGGATCAGCACTCGTACGTACATAGTATTTTGTTTCCATGGGAAGCTCTAATGCTTCATAAAGCCCAGGGCCGGCCCTGGTGTATGGCCGGAGGGGCGACGGCCCAGGGCCCAAGCTGAAGGGGGGCCCATTATGTATAATGTATACAAAGCACAGCTCAGTAAAAATAAAAAATAATTACGAATTAAACGAATGGGCTAGCGAACACCCCAGAGTTCAGAACGCACGCTCGCTTGTTCGTCGCCTCGTCGGTTCCTCTTCGCCTCGCTCTCGCTCCCTCGCCGCCTCGAACCGTCGGTCGTCGATCCGCGCCTCGCCGACTGCCCCGCTTGACGACTTGGCCGACAGCTGCCTCCCTTGCGCAGCTGCCCCCTTCCGGCCTGCCCCTGGAGTAGCCGAGGCCCTGGTTCTGCCGTTGAGCCATTCTGGAGTCTGGAATCTTACGTGATCCACAGCCCCTGGTGATCCATCAGGCATTAGATGCTGCATCTTGTTCTGTAGACTTGATCCATCCATCCATAATATGTTGAACCATAATACCATATGTGTTCCATCCTCCATCCATCCCCTAATAACCTAATTTTAGATTTTGTTAATTGTAATCAGTATTCAATAGTTTACTTAATTATTTTGTTTGTATTCAACTATTCATCTATGATCCATCTAATTCAATCTTGTACAGTATATATTCAACCATCCTAATTTTTTTTATCATTATGTGTACATGTCTAGTGCTCTTTGAATAGCCCGTCATGTTGCCTAAGAAGCATTTGCCTGGCGCTGAAAAATGGAGAAAAAAGAAAGAAAGTGATCTGAAAGCATTTGTCAGGTGCCCGAAGAAACTTTTTCCGAAGCACTGAAGTATTACCGTTGTCGATGGAATCGGTTGCATTTGGTTCTTGTTTAAGGTAATCATGTCATCTTAGTTTCTGCTATCTTTTTAGTACTTCTATCGCAATATGATGATATGTGATTGAAAATTTACTTTTAATATTATGCAAATGAAGGTGACCTTGCCATATTAGTATCACACACACACATACATATATATGATCTTAGTACATAGGGGCCCATGTCGTCAAGTTCGCCTAGGGCCTCCCAAAACATAGGACCGGCCCTGATAAAGCCACACTCAGCTACTGCATATTCATCAACATAGATGGCTGGCATTGTTTGCACCAAACAGGAAGTGTTCAGCACAAGAAGGAAAGGTTTACAGCTGCGCAAGCGTGAAATCCAGTGCAGCAAGCGTTCAGTGCATCTTAAGCATTACATTTGTCAAAATAGCGATAGGAGTGTGTATGCTAGGGCTGAGCTGTTAAGGCACTCCCCAAGTTCGTGCCTTAAGCATGCAGTTACAACAGTTATAAGCAAGTAGTTAATTGTCAATGTGGGGTAGATTAAATCCATTGTCTTTTATGTTCTACTGGAAATGAGATTGTATGCACTAAGTAACCGAAACACAAAAGAAAAACACACGCGATACCCGGTCAGTTACCAGAAAAAAGCATCAGGTAATGCACAGAAACAAAAGGAGCAAGTAATAAAAACTGAGGCTCAGAAACAAACCTTGACAACAAGACATGGAATTGGCAAGCTAACACAGCGGTAGATGACAAAGCAATTGTAGATAGGAAGAACATGACCTGCAAAACAAAAGGAACCAGGGTCTTACATGAGAACGATGCTTAAATGACCAACAAAGAAGATGCAGCAGGTAGCATGGACTGCACACAGACCGCCGAAAGGGATGACCTGCACAAGCATGGATCCGGAACTAAATGGGCACACGCATCCGAGAGGAATTTTGTAGGTAACTATAAGCAAAGCTTCCTAACAAAATCGGTAGGGCAACCCCACAAACAGTAGTATGAACAATGTTGGTACTATTATAAGAAACTCTGTAGAAAACAAAATCAGCTATCATGAAATATCCTAAGAAAACACGGGCAACAAAAAAGCAAAAACTATATAATCCCATGCATCTCCAATAAATATTCAAGGAGACTCAAGCGTCTAAGCTTGGGGATGCCCCCGTGCATCCCCTTCTCCATCAACAATCATCAGTTCGTCCTTCGTCTCACTATATTTTATCACTTCATGCGTTATGTGCTATGCTTGGAGCGTCTCACTCTTAGGTTTGCTTTTTAGTTTTCTTTAGCTTTGCTTGCTGTTCATAACAAGTTAGACCCCATCTTACTTTGTGTGGGAGAGAAACATGCTCCACTTCAATCTAGAACACATCATAGGATTTTTCATGCCTACCTTTTTACAGTTGTGTGTTCTTTATCTTTTCCGTAGCTACTGCCATGTTTAGTTTTAGTTTTAGTTTGTCTTTAGCAAGAGCCTTGGCTTTTGTTTAGTTTGTTGCTGGAACACTCTTTAGTTTTCATGTTTTATCTTGTTAAGAGAGTTGGTTGTTGCACTGAGTTGTGTCTTATCTTGAGAGTAGGTAATTGAGGTTGCTATTTAATTTTAGTAGTAACTTGCAATAGTTTTGAGGTATTGTTGTGAGTAATGTTTGAAATTTTGGTGTCAAGAGCTCTAGCCTATTAGTGATAGGTTTCGTATTTTGGGCAATCCGTGTTTATTTTCAAAACCTACAAAAACTAGTTGAGAACACTAGCTACTAGATGGATCACTAATCTTTTGAGGGATCGGATATTAGAGTACACTCACGTACCATGAGTCGAGGATGCGCAAGGATAACCAAACCCCCATACACTCCTCCTCGGGGTACTTGTCTCTTTGTGAGCCTCCTCATTAGATTGAGAGTTACCGATAATAAGTGCATGAGTTCTTCAGACTAATGTAAGTATTGAAAGTTGACACTTCCACCTCCTCATATTTGCTAGCCTCTTCCGTACCGTGCATTGCCTTCTTCTCACTCCGAGAGTTGGCGTCCACCTTCGTCGGTGCAACCAATCCCTTGGCATGATACGCTCTGTCATCCTAAACCTCCTCATATATTTCCTCAAAACAGCCACCATACCTACCTATCAAGGCATTTCCATAGGCTTTCCGAGATATATTGCCATGCAACATACACCTCTTCATGACTTGATCTTCATGTCATACATGTTCCTGCTACACTGGCAGAGGCATAAATTGCATACATCATGATAGCTACATCTTCTTTATGTTTTGAGTACCTTGTAAAGTGTGAAAGATCTTCTATACCTTCTTGTAAATTAGAGTGTTGCCCTTAAGTGAGGAAAAGATACCAAAGTGGACAAAATAAAAGATCCCAAAGAGGACAAATGAGAGTTAAATAGAAAGAGCCATTGAGGCCACCAAAAAATTACAAAAATACAAAAAAGGAGAAAAAAGAGAAAAAAAATAAAAAGAGAGAAAGGGCCAACACTACTATCCTTTTGAAAGATTTTTTTGAAGCTTTCAAACTGAGGGGTAAGATACCCCCCAGCATTTTATTACCAGGACCAATCCTTTTGAAAGATCCACACTAGTACTCCCTCTTATCCTTGGACTCCATAGAGATGATCATTTATGCATATAGCTATGTAGGGACCTTCACACTATAGAACTTGGCTTGCATATTCCAAGGATGAGCCTCCTGAAATGAGCTCTAGGTCATCATGAGCGAGCAAGTCGGATGCACCCCCACTAGTTCCATTGGAGAACTTTTCCTAGCTCATATGTGCATCCGTTGCATGGCAATCCATACTCCTCATATCATATCTATCATTTGACCTTCTCGCCTATGATTGTCCTCATTGATGTGAGCCCTTCTCACCCTTTTTGTCTTCCTCCTCCACCATATCTCTCTCTTTGCCATCCTAAGTATCAACTCTCGTGCTTACGCTCATCCATTGCTTGAGTGCTAAAAATATCGAAAGGGAGTGGATCAAATTGACTTGTACCTGGCTAGTGGTCTGGGGACGAGTCAAGATAAGATTCCAAAGAAGACCAAGTGTGAAACTTTAGTAGATTGAGTTCTCAACAAAAATACTTTTTTCCCGTATTCCCATATCCCCCTTCTTGCACGCAAACACCATTTGGAGACATTCGAGTCACGGACAACGAGAGCTCTTGCACCTAATGTTTTTTTGTTGCTTGTTTCAATGCTAATATAGACTCTTGCATGTTATGACTTGAATTGAATCACATACCTTGATTGCTTTACTTTTCAAAGTTCTTATATGGTTGCTAGCATGTCACCACAGAAATTATGCTTGTTATCATTTACCTCGAGGACGAGCATGAATTAAGCTTGGGGATGTTGATACGTCCCAAACGTATCTATAATTTCTTCTTGCTCCATGCATTTTTGTGTGAGATTGCAATGATCTAGATACACTTTCATACACTTTTGATCATATTTCGACTAAATTATTAACTCAGTGCACCACAGTGCCAGTTCCTGTTTTCTGCTGTTTTTCTATTTCAGGTTTCCCCCATATTAAAAGTTCTCCAAAAATTCGGGAAAAATTAGATAAAAAATGCGCGCACCGGAAGCTTCCGGAACCCCGAAGGAGTGTCGGAGGGGACCCACCAGGGCCCCAGGCGGCCACCTGGCGCGTCCTAGGGCTTGGCCACGCCAGGGGGGCGCCTGGACCCCTGGTGGCCTGATACGTCCAAAACGTATCTATAATTTCTGCTTGTTCCATGCATGTGTTTGTGTGATATTGCTATGATCTAGATACACTTTCATACACTTTTGATCATATTTTGACTAACCTATTAACTCAGTGCACCCCAGTGCCAGTTCCTGTTTTCTGCTGTTTTTCTATTTCAGTTTTCCCCCATATAAAAAGTGCCAGAAAAATTCGGGAAAATTCAGATAAAAAATCAGCGTGACGGAAGCTTCGAGAAGATCTCGGGAGGGGCCAGAGGGGAGCCAGGGGGCCCAGGCGGCCACCCGGCGCGGCCCCACCCTTGGCCGCGCCAGGGGGCGCCTGGGCCCTTGGTCCACCTCTGGCTGCCCCCCTTCGCCTATTTAATCTACGTCACGGGAAAACTCCAGGAGAGGAACCCTATTCCGCGAACTCGCCTCTGTTCCGCCGCCGCCGCGCTTCCAAGATCAGGAGCACCAGAAGACCTCTTCCCGGCACCCTGCCGGAGGGAGGATTGACCTCCGGGAGTCTCCTCTCCATCATGGATGCTCCCCGGATGTCTCGTGAGTAGTTTTCCTTGGACAATGGGTCCGTGATCAGTAGCTATGTGATGTTCTCCTCCCCTCTTTGATCTTCATTGTTTAGACCTCGTGAGCTGCCCTACATGATCGAGGCACCTTTGTAATATTTCTGCTGTTGCTATGCTGAGTTTGGAGGGATCTGATGGATTATGAGATTATGTTCAGATTGTGATAGAGTAATATATTTGGTTTTTATCTCTTATATTTTTGTTCCTAAGTAATTCTTGCATGTTCTCCGTTGCTGTTTATTGCTTTGGCCAAGTAGTAGGTAGTGACTCCAAGAGGGAGCGTTGTGCTAGATTGTGGGTTCATGCCCCCCGATGACACGCTTGAGTGACAGAAACATGAGTCTAGGGGATGTGTTGTTGCCACAAGGGGGAAAACAACGGTGCTTGTAACCGAGGTTACAAGGATTGTTTACTTTACGCAAAGTTCTTTTTAATGCAGTTGTCTGTTGCTTTGGGTTTACACTTTGGGTGGGGCTCGCAACTTAATACCAGCGAGATGTTCTGGATAGATATCTTAAGGTGGATGATTAGTAGTAGATGCAGATGGATTTCGGTCTAATTATTTTGGCGTACTGCCCGTGCTTTTGAACCTCTTCCTTTCTTTCGTAGCATATTTAGCATTGCGGTGCGTTCATAATCCTGTCAATTGCCTTTCTGTAATTTGTTTACCTCGCATAGCAATTTTATCGTGTTTTGGGAGAGAGACATCACTAGTGAACATCACGTATCCCGGTCCATATCCTCATTACTGTTTCCAAGCTATATTTACTTTTCTGCATTTACTTTCAAGTTGCTATCATTATCCCTTGCGTTTTATCATTTCTGAACAACAAGACCGGAGAGATTGACAACCTCTCTGAACTTCGTTGGGAACAAAGTTATCTGTGTTTGTGTGCAGGTCCGCGTCAGTTGCGCCGCTGACACCTACTTATCATCTCTGGAGTCCTACTGGAGACAAACCTTAGTATCTTCACCGAGGGAAAACTGCTGCTTTACTGCATCACGCCTTCCACTTGGGGCTCACCAACGAAGGGCGAGAATCCAATAAGCATGGCCCCCTTGGCTTCCCCCCTTCGCCTATTTAATCTCCTTGACGCGAAACCCCCAAAGAGAGAACCCTTTTCGCGATCTCGCCTCTGTTCGGCCGCCGCCACGTGATGGCTTCTCGCCCCTCGTTGGTTACCCAAAGTGGAAGGTTGAGATGTAGACAACATCAAATATCCCTCGGTGAAGATACCAAGGTTTGTCTCCAGTAGGACCCCAACAACGACAGGAAGGTGACAAAGGCGCCAGCAATTAGGCGGTTGACGTGGACCTGCACACACAATAAATAACTTTGCTCCCAACGAGTTAAGAGAGTTTGTCAATCCCTCTGGCCTTGTTGTTTACAAAGGATCAAACGCACGGGATAATAATGATAGTGATAGCAACGGAAAGGAAAATAAAGCAGAAAATAAATAGTGGGTGTAAACAGTATTGGAAATATGAACCGGGATCCCATGATGTTCACTAGTGATGTCTCTCTCCCAAAATACGATAAAATAGCCATGCGAGGTAAACAAATTACAGCTGGGCAATTGACAGGATTATGTGCGCAAACCAATGCTAACTATGCTATAAAGAAAGGAAGAGGCTCAAAAGCTTGGGAGGTTGATACGTCTCAAACGTATCTAATTTTCCAAACACTTTTGCTATTATTTTGCCCTCATTCTTGCATGATTTGGACGAAACTAACCGGGACTAACGCTGTTTCAGCAGAGCTGTCTGTATGGTTTTATTGTGCACAGGAAAATGGATTTTTGGACGTCCCAGAAAATTCCACGAAAAATACCAGAAAATCCACCCACCCGAAGGAGCCAGAAGCCAGAAGTGGGACCATAGGGGAGCCAAGGGGGCCCCAGGCGCCCCCTGGCGCGGCCAGGGGTGGGGCCGCGCCCTCTGGCCGCCTGGGGGCCTCCCCCCCCTCTGGTGCCCTACCGAGACTCCTATTTATTCCCGTGACGGAGAAACCCCGAAACAGAAGTCGTTTTCCCAATTCGTGTCGCGGAGCCGCCGCCACCCTCTGCTCTTCTCCGGGAAGGCTATTCTAGAGGATGTTTTGGCCTCCGGAGAGGGGAGATCATTGCCATCGTCATCATCATCGCCACTCCATCCTCCCTCCATGACTTCTCCATCCATGTGTGTGTTGGAAATATGCCCTAGAGGCAATAATAAAATTGTTATTATCGTATTTCTGTGTTCATGATATATGTTTATTTTCCATGCTATAATTGTATTAACCGGAAACATAATGCATGTGTGGTTGCATAAACAACACCGCGTCCCTAGTAAGCCTCTACTATACTAGCTCGTTAAATAATGATGGTTATGGTTTCCTAACCATGAACATGAGTTATGTATTAATTAATGGGATCATGTCATTAGAAGAATGACGTGATGGACAGACCCAATTAAGCATAACAATATTGATCGTTTCATTAAGTTTATATTGTCATGCCTTTTATTTTCAAGTATCATGTTTCTTAGACCATGAGATTATGTTATTCCCGGGTACTGGAAGAATACTTTGGGGACATCAACCATCACATCGTGACAGGGTGATCATAAAAATGTCTTACGGGTTTCTCCGAAAGTACTTGTTGAATTACATGAATCAAGACTGGGATTTGTCCCTCCGTGTGACGGTGAGATATACTCTGGGCCCATTCGGTAATGCACATTCGGTAACGCTTGCAAGCACGTGACTAATGAGTAAGTCACAGAGAATGTTGTATTATAGAATGAGTAAAGAGTAATTACCGGTAACGAGATTGAACTAGGTATAGCGATACCGACGATCGAATCACGGGTAAGAAAAATATCGTGTGACAAAGGAAATTGTGTACGGATTATAGTAGTCCACGACATAGTGGTTCAATCAATAAATATCTTTGTTGAATGCGTGGGAGTCATTACGGATATCCTGGTCCCTCTAATGGTTATTGATCAGAGAGATGTCTCGATCATGTCTGCACGTTCTTGAACCCGTAGGGTCACACACTTAACGCTCGGTAACGCTAGAATAGCTCTGGGATAATTTTATTAATGGTGTTCGAATATTTTTCGGAGTCTCGGATGAGATCCTAGGCATCACGAGGAGCTCCGGAAGAGTCTGGAGGTAAAGATTTATATAAGGCAAGTTGATTTCAGGGTTCCAAAAAAGTTTGGGATTTTTTCGGCAGTGTCGGAATGTTCTAGAAGGTTCCGGAGGGTCCCACTATGGCCCCCACCTGTTTTGGACGACTAAGGGTGGTCCAATAGTCCATGTGACCAGCCCTCCTTGGTTTATTATGCCAATAAATGGGAAGCCCTTCAATGGGAGAGTTACCACTCTTAAAAGAAAGGTGTTACCATATTTTTAATGAGAGAGGGGTTTTCACTTGGGAATTGAAGTGGATACAACCTCCTTGCCTATATAAGAGAGGGGAGAGGCTCACCAAGAACACCCAAGTCCTTCCACACCTCCTCCTCCCTCACGTGCATCGCTTGGCGAAGCCCTGCCCGCGGGAAACTCTTCACCATATCCACCACCACGCCGTTGTGCTGCTGGAACCGATCCCATCTATTTCTCCCTCTTGCTTGCTGGATCAAGAAGAAGGAGACATCATCGAGCTGTACATGTGCAAGCCTCAGGAGGTACTGCTCGTTTGCAGTGCTGATCGGATCGAACTTCACCAACAACCTCACCAAGCTGCGTTGAAATAAACGTTCACCGCGCGTGTTCTTCGAGGGTATGATGACCTACTCTCCCCGTTACTAGCATATTCTAGATTGGATCTTGGATGTTGCTTCCGCATGTGAGAGAAAAAAAATTGTTTTCTATCGCACAATCTCCTACAGTGTGAGTAATTCCCTGCTGTAGGCAAAGGGGATGGTAGGGATTGGATGAGTTAGATCATGTAATAGTTTATCAGATTGTTGGGGGCATGTTGCCTATCATCTAGATTGGTGTTTATCATCTTTTCTTCAACTTGTTTCTCTTAATGCTTGTCACTTTGGGCCCGAGTGCCATGATTTCAGATCTGAACCCTTTGTGTTTTCATGAATATATTTGTGTTCTTGATCCTATCTATGAGTTGTATGCACCTGTTATAGTCCGGAACCGGCGATCGCAAAGGTGACAGCTTGGGACACCAAAGGGGATGGACTATAATTTGAGGATTCCATGTATTCATTGATTGTTAATGCTTTGTTCCGGTGCTCTTTGACATGAGCACCTTAATCTCCATAAGTTCCTTTTGGCCCCGTTCGTAGCGGGATGGTAGGACAAAAGATGTTGTGCAAGTTCTTATTGCAAGCACGTACAACTACCTGTGGGATACATGCCTGATGTTTGATTTATGCCTAGATGATCATTGCTTTTCTGTGTGCCTTGCCCCAAGTTAAATACATGTTGTGTCTTACCCATGCAGCGACGACCATCCATCTCCCTAGCCTATAGTGTTTTTAATCCTGCTGGTTACTAGTTGTTTACTTTCGCTGTTTTACTATTAGCGTTGCTATCATCACTTCCATGTCGCAGTTACTATTAATATCTTGTTGCAAGTAAGTGTATCTCAGGTGCGGTGGAATTGACAACTCCACTGTTAAAGCTTGTGGATATTCTTTGGCTCCCCTTGAGTCGAATCTATAAATTGGGTTATTCTTACCCGCGAAGATTATCTCAATCCCCTGCAGTTGTGGGTTATCAAGCCTGTTTTCCGGCGCCGTTGCCGGGGAGCATAGCTTTATTCACAAGTCTACTAGAAGTATTTTACCTGCTGCAATTTATCCGCTATGGGTAAGAAAGGAGACCCCAAGTTCCCGATCTTACCATCCCGTACAAGAAAAGGTACTGTTCTGAACACTAGTGCTACACTTGATTCACCTTCAGTTATGAGTAAGTTTGCTTCACCTCCACCACATGATGCCTCTACTGAATCTGTCACTATGTCCGATACTTTTGATGATGCTTCTACTACTCTTGATGATATTGGTTCACTTAGTAACGCTCTTGAGAAACAGATCGCTGCTGCAAAAAAAATATGGAATTGAAATTCCTGATACTTTCTATCCTTTTGATGGAACTTACACTTATCCTGATTTGAGTAAACTCAAGGAGAGACTCCTTGATGATGATTACATTATACTTGATGATTTATGCAGGGAGCTGACAGAGTTTGACGACTCTGACCCTGATGCTATTAAGAACTTCTCGAAAAACATTCCCTGAAGAACAAGACCATTCCTGATCCTAAATTTGCTACGTCTCCTATATGCATCAATGATCCTGATTATAATTTCTCTGTTGATCTTTCACTTATATCTATGGTTGAATCTGACCCCTTTTATGGCAGAGAAAATGATGATGCTATTGCACACCTGACCAAACTCACTGAGTTAGGTGGTTTGGTTACTACAAATGAGAAGATACGAAACTTCTATGTTACTAAGCTTCTTCCTTTCTCTTTGAAGGAAGGTGCTAAAGCATGGTACGATGCACTACCTTATGGTTCTATTAGGAGTCCTCAAGACTTAGCTCACTCTTTTGTTGAAAAGTATTTTCCTGCTCATATGCAACATGCTGCTTTACGAAGAATTTATAACTTTAAACGGTTGCAGGATGAGAACCTCCCTAAATCTTGGGGGAGGTATTGCAATCTGATCCAGGCTAGACCGGTACATGGAGTCCCTAAAAATGAATTAATTGATATATTTTATGCTGGTCTAACTGATGAATCTAGATCCTATTTGGATAGTTGTGCTGGTTGTGTTTTCAGGAAAAGAACACCGGACGATGCAGAAGAATTAATGGGCAAGATTGCCAAGAACCACGAAGATTAGTCCGTCCATGAACCACCTCCGCCACCAAAGAAGAGGGGCATGCTTGTCCTAAGCCCCGAAGACATGCAGGAATCTAAGAAGTATATTAAAGAGAAGGGCATTAAAACTAAAGATGTGAAGAATCTACCCCCCATTGAGAAGTTGTGTGAGCCTACCACTCACCCTCCTATGGTAGAGGTACACTCTCTTTTAGATTTCAATGCAAGTGACATTCCTCATGGTAAGCCTCCTGATCAATGTTTAGATGAGCTTGATAATTTCATTATGAAGCAAAATCACTTTAATGAGAGGATACAAAGTCAGTTGCATGATAATTCCCTTGCTATCAAAAGTTTGCTTGATGTTCTAGGTAGGGCAGTCAATGATGTTAAATGTCTTGTGAAGCATTTTCATATGGTTCAAACTCATCTTGATCAAATTTCTAATGTGCAAAAATATTTGCTTGCTAGTAATGCCAAACAGGATATACAGGCCTTCGGGATTAAAACCCGAGGGGGAACCAGCACTCAAGATCCTCTCTATCCGGAGGGGCATCCTAAGAGGATCGAGCAAGATTCTCAAATACAGGAAGAAGAAATTGTTAGCTCTCCGAAGAAGAAGCACAAAGAAGCTGACTATTCCAATGATCCAAATAGTATATCTACTTCCGATGCTGAGACTGAAGACGGTGCTGAACCTGAAAAGGATGGTGAAAAGAATGATCCACCCGAAGTTCGAGAAGAAGAAGCACCCGACAAACGCAAGAAATACACTAGAGAAGATTTTATCGCAAGAAGACATGGGAAGTAACGAGAACCATGGGTACAGAAACCCATGCCCTTTCCAGGTAAGTCTCTCAAAACTAAAGAAGAAGAGGATTACAATAAGTTTTGTGAGTGGATGAAACCTCTTTTTCTTGAAATTCCTTTGACTGATGCTATTAAGTTACCTCCTTATTCGAAATATATGAAAGATATTGTTACTAATAAAAGAAAAGTTCCTAATGAAGAAATATCTACTATGCTTGCTAACTACTCTTTTAGTGGCAAGATTCCTGAGAAGCTTGGCGATCCAGGTATACCCACCATTCCTTGCTCCAGAAAGAATAATTATGTCAGGACTGCTTTATGTGATCTTGGAGCAGGAGTGAGTGTTATGCCCTTTTCTCTTTACAAGAGATTATGTTTTGAAAAACTAATCCCTACAGATATCTCTCTTCAGATGGCTGACAAGTCAACAGCCGTTCCCATAGGTATTTGTGAGGATGTTCCCGTTGAAGTTGCTAATTGTTTAATCCTTACTGATTTTGTTGTGCTTGACATACCCGAGGATGGGAGCATGTCTATTATTCTTGGTAGACCTTTTCTTAACACCACATGTGCTATTATTTATTGCAATAAAGGAAAGGTTACTTTCAATGTGAATGACAAAGAACACACGGTGTATTTTCCGAAGAAAATTGACAAGAGGCATGGCCTCAACTCTATAGAGAATATCGAGACCCTGAATATTGGCGAATGGGATTGTCCTCTACATGTGCACCACAAATACAAAACCATCATGGTGGGGACAATGTCCATTAAAGTAAAGGTGCAATGACCACTTCATGAGAGGTGAGGCTTTTTGCTCTATATATTGCCAGTTTGTTGGTAAGACTTGGTCAACCTTGCTAGTAAGCATGTTTTATATAGGTAAAAATTGGAGCTTGTTATGATTTCATTTGCCTTAGATTTTATTCTCCTTGTTGTACCAAGTTTATATGTTTTTGAAACTTCACAACTCTAATCACCGCTTCAAGTTTTCAGAAAGTTTCGCAACTTTTTTAACTTCGAATTTTTTTCAACAGTGAAGTTGTCAGAAAAATTCCAGAAAAATTATATTAAAAATGTCCATGCCGGGAGTGACCCAGAAGCACCTGGGGCTGACCAGGGGGGGGGGGGGCAGCTGGCGCGGCCTGGCCCCTGGCCGCGCCCACAGGGCGCCTGGGGCCCACAGGGCATCCATCCAGGTATGTCTTCTTTGTCCTCCTTCCTCTCTCTCCAAAAACACGAGTTCTGCACTTTTTCTCGCGTTCTTGTTGTTCTTGGAGGCGATTTTCGATCTCTCTCTACAGCCCACCATTCGAGCTGAACTTTTGAGAAAATACTCCCTGGTATGTAACTCCTTCACCCCTCCAATTAGATTTTTGATAGGTGGCCTCATTTGTGAGTATTTAGTAACTCTTGGTGCTGTTCATATGAGCTTGCATGCATATGTAGAATTTTATTTTCCAAGTTTTGATGCAAGTTTATGCCTTAGGTAAGTGAGTAGAGTACTTTGCCTCAACTCACTTTGTTTAAATCCTTGTTTTTGTGAATTGTAAAAAAATTCAGAAATGAGTTTCTTTGGAAAAGCAAATGGGTGGCTTGGGAAGAAGAAGCCTGAGCGCTCCGATCGAGTCACTAGAGCTGCAGCTTCACCCTCAACAGTTAGGGTGAGCTACAATGAAGATCATGTGCCCCTCGAGTCGTTGGAAGACACAAATCTAGCATGCGCAATGATGTATCCGTGCGATGATTTTCTTACAGTTGGAGGAATTAAGGAGGAATTTTATGGCCTTTGTGCCAACGCAGGTTTGGCACGGCTAGCTTTATGCCGTGTGGTACAATACAAAAAGCTTACCTCCTGCTTTGTCAACAGTTTTTGTTATAACCATGATGATGGAACCGTCGAGTTCAAACTTTATAATGATCTCATAACCATGTCTTTGGCACAATTTTGTGATATAATAGGCATGCCGAACGTTGGTCAGACAGCTAAGATGACCATGCAGCCTTCCGGGTTGAGGACCCTCTTCAACTCCCTTTGCTGCCAGGAGGAGACCGACATTCGGCGTACGAAAATTTCCAGCATCTTGTTTCCACACCTCAGGTATTTTGCGTATTTTGTTGCTAGAGGGGTGTTAGCTCGTGACAACACAAGCAATGGTTCTGCACCAGACTTCGCGATTTATGCGAACGCCCTCTCTGGTAGGAATGAGTATAATGTGGGTGCCTTGATTGCTTGGCGTCTTGTTACGAACAGTAACAAGGGCGATTTATATGGTGGCGTTTACGCCACACTTATCCTTGAGTCTCTTGAGCGCACCCCGCATCCTGATGATGTTCCCTTTTCATACGCGAGTCTTGATCTTGCGGCTATGAAGAGGCATAAGTTTGTTACCATGACTTCTCAGTTTGGTAACCTTGATTATATTTTGAGGTTTGAAAGGACCATTACTCATGAGATCCGTCTACCTGCACCACTTTTGTTTGATAACACTCGTAGGAACAGATGGTCCTTCAACGAAATTCAGTTTGATGAGTTCTTGGCCAATTACCAACCGCATAACCCCATGGAGGGGGTTGTGCCCGATGAGGAGGAGCACGGCGAGTTCCCACCTTTCCCGGGAGAGACCTTCACCAAGCATGGCGAGGGATCTTCTTCCGCTTGGAGCGCAGGACCTTCCTCATGGGAGGATCCGAGGACTTCGGTGTACGCACCGGAGGGCTCGTACGACTCCTGGACTTACCCTTACCCCGGACCAGGAGGCTCCTGGGGGCAGTAGCTGCTACCAACTTAGGCCAAAATCCTAAGCTTGGGGGAGTACGTTCCCTTCTCACCTTTCCATTGTATTATCCGTTTTTATTTTATTTGTTGTGATCTTTTCAAAGTTTTTGCCCGTTCTTCTTTGTTCTTTTATTTTGCAAAAACAACAAAAATATTTCTCTTTTATTTTTCTTTCGTATAATCTTTGAAAAATCCAAAAATATTTTCTTTTCTCTCTTTAGTTTGCTTTGTTGCAGATTTTAGCTTGAGTCCGTGATGGCTTTTGCACTTGATTATATTTTCCTACGTTCGATCGTGCAAGTGACAAGGCAGTAATGACGAAGATCGACGAAAGGGATGCAACAAGGAAAACCGGTATGAACTCTTTTTGTTTCTACTCTTGTACATATGCTTGTACTTATGATTTAGAGACCAGCTTGTAGCGACATAGTGCTATGTTTACAATGCTTTCCCAGTGGTTCATGCTTTCCTTGTGGCTAATCTCAAATAGCTAGAGTACATAATGTGTTGTTGAAATGATTTACATGCATTGCATTGTTCATAGTTTGGCATACTGAAGTGGTATTTCCCTTTGGAGAATTCTTGGATTGACTTGGCACATGCTTACACATGTTTATGACTGAAAAGACTACTATGCCTTGATGATCTTTGAATTTCAGAATAGTTATATCATTTTCATCCTCAATTCAATGTTACTTTGTCGCTCTGCATGATTATGACTGTTATTGCTCTCTAGTTGGTCGCTTCCCAGTCTTTTGCTAGCCTTCGTTCACACTAAGCGGATTTCTGCTTGTGCATCCAAAATCCTTGAAACCAGTTTTTCCATATGAGTCCACCATACCTTCCTATGTGGTATTTACCGGCCATCCTAATGAGGACTTTCTTGTACCATCTCGAAATTATTCAAAAACACTCCTGTTTTGTGACTCTGTTTTAGCTCATGAGGAAGTAGTAGGTAATTCATGACAGTCTTATGTTATACATGTTTTATTCCGGGATTGCATGTCTAATCTGCAAACCCCAATACGAGGAGGGACTGGCATGAGTGCGCCCAGATCACAACAGATAATCACAACCAACAAACCCTCCTTCACGCTTTGTCTATGAGAAATCAGAAAACTTTGGCAGTGATAAACAAAGGAGATTAAGGGGATGTGATCGTCTCCATCTTGGGAGCCGTTCCTCGAAACATGTCTAGCGTAAGAGGCGATTGAGTTGTCTACTAGCAGTCGTTGACGAAGCATGCACCTCCCAAAACACTTTTTATCTCTGTTTTCAAAACTAAGAGCTATCGTACATGTTTAGTCTTTGCTTCCATGCACGGGTTTTCAACCTTTCCATCAAACTCCACGGTTCGAGAGTCTCCACCTTGTTTCTTAAAAGCACCAACTAGGAGAGCATAATTGTCATTCTGAGTGTAATGTGCATTGTCCCAAAGTATTACATTGTCTTTTGCATGATTGTGGTATTATTTATTCTGAAATTTCTAGTTCTAGTCTCCTTTAAAACTCCGGAGGAGTTTCTGTATTTATGTTTTGCTTCACTCATGGAGGCTAGCGAAATACCACTCTAGTATGTTCAAGCTTTGTGCATTGTAATCCTGTCTTGATTTTCAGTAGCATATTATTTGCTTTTAGTTGTTTGTCATTGGCCACTTGAAAGAAGGATTGCTTCGTCCATTGTCCTCATAGCATTGTTTTGATACTTGCTGGATTCTTTTCGTAGTACATGCTTATATACATCTATTGAAGCAAAAGAGTTTGTCAAAGTTTTCTTTCTCGCGTTTAGTTCGTTGTATTGAATTGCTTGAGGACAAGCAATATGCTAAGCTTGGGGGAGTTGATACGTCTCAAACGTATCTACTTTTCCGAACATTTTTTCTATTGTTTTGCCCTCATTCTTGCATGATTTGGACGAAACTAACCCGGACTAACGTTGTTTTCAGCAGAGCTGTCTGTATGGTTTTATTGTGCGCAGGAAAATGGATTTTTGGACGTCCCAAAAAATTCCCAGAAAAATACCAGAAAATCCATGCACCCGAAGGAGCCAGAAGCCAGAAGTGGGACCTGAGGGGAGCCAAGGGAGCCCCAGGCGCCCCCTTGGCGCGGCCAGGGGTGGGGCCGCGCCCTCTGGCTGCCTGGGGGCCTCCCCCCTCCTCTGGTGCCCTATTGAGACTCCTATTTATTATCATGACGAAGAAACCCCGAAACAGAAGTCATTTTCCCAATTCGCGTCGCGGAGCCTCCGCCACCCTCTGTTCTTCTCCGGGAGGGCTAATCTAGAGGCTGTTTTGGCCTCCAGAGAGGGGAGATCATCGCCATCGTCATCATCATCGCCACTTCATCCTCCCTCCATGACTTCTCCATCCATGTGTGAGTAATTCTCTGCTGTAGGCAAAGGGGATGGTAGGGATTGGATGAGTTAGATCATGTAATAGTTTATCAGATTGTTGGGGGCATGTTGCCTATCATCTAGATTGGTGTTTATCATCTTTGCTTCAACTTGTTTCTCTTAATGCTTGTCACTTTGGGCCCGAGTGCCATGATTTCAGATCTGAACCCTTTGTGTTTTCATGAATATATTTGTGTTATTGATCCTATCTATGAGTTAAATGCCCCTGTTATAGTCCGGAACCGGCGATCCCAAAGGTGACAGCTTGGGACACCAAAGGGGATGGACTATAATTTGAGGATTCCATGTATCCATTGATTGTTAATGCTTTGTTCTGGTGCTCTTTGACAGGAGCACCTTAATCTCCATAAGTTCCTTTTGGCCCCGTTCGTAGCGGGATGGTAGGACAAAAGATGTTGTGCAAGTTCTTATTGCAAGCACGTACAACTACCTGTGGGATACATGCCTGATGTTTGATTTATGCCTAGATGATCATTGCTTTTCTGTGTGCCTTTCCCAAAGTTAAATACATGATGTGTCTTATCCATGCAGCGCCCGACCATCCATCTCCCTAGCTGATGGCAAGAGAGTGTTAATACTCTTCAAGCCTCGTTGGTTACCCAAAGTGCAGGGTGAGATATAGTGCAACGGCAAGTTTTCCCTTGGCAAAGATACATAGGTTTGTCTCACGTAGGACTCCTAAGGATACAAGAAGGTGGTAAATTGAACATTGCCGCCGAGGTTGCTAGCTTCACCTGGACCTGCACACAGATACAAATAACTTTGCTCCCAACGAGTACAGAGGAGTTTTCAATTCCTCCGGCCTTGCTGTTTACAAAGGATCAACGCAAGAGATAAAAGTGGAACTGAAAGTAAAGACTGAAAGTAAACTATGGGTGTAAACAATAATGTGAAGATGGACCGGGGTCCCATGATTTTCACTAGTGATGTCTCTCTCCCAAAAAACGATAAAAGTGCTAGCGAGGTAAACAAATCACAGCTGGGCAATTGACAGAATTATGAAGGCACCGCAATGCTAACTATGCTGCAAATAAAGGAAGGGCTCAAAAGCAATGGGCAGTACGCCAAGGTAAGTAGACCGAAATCCATCTGCATCTACTACGAATCATACACCTTGAGATATCTATCCAGACCATCTCGCTGGTACTAAGTTGCGAATCCCACCCAAAGTGTAAAATCAACGCAACAGACAACTGCAATAAAAGAACTTTGCGTAAAGTAAACAATCCTTGCACCCGCGGGTAGAAGCACCGTTGTTTTATCCCTGGTGGCAACAACACATCCCCTAGTCTCATGTTTCTGTCACTCAAGCTAGACATCAGGGGGCTGAACCCACAATCAAGCATAACTACCTGGAGTTGCAAGCAAACTACTTGGCCAAAGCAAAATACTGCAACGGAGAACATGCAAGAATTTACTCAAGAACAAAATATAAAAGAGAAGAACAAAATATATTACTCATCACAATCTGAGCATAGTCTCATAATCCATCAGATCCCAACAAACTCAGCATAGCAACAACAGAAATTACAAAAGTGCCTCAATCATGTGAGACAGCTCACGAGGTCTCGAAAGTGGAAGCACAAAGAGGGGAGAGGTACATCACATAGCTACTGGTCACGGACCCATGGTCCAAGGAGGACTACTCACGGCACATCCGGGAGGCGTCCATGGCTATGGATGGTCTCCCAGAGGGGGTTCCTCCTCCCGGCAGGGTGCCGGGTGATGGCAAGAGAGTGTTAATACTCTTCAAGCCCTCGTTGATTACCCCAAGTGCAGAGTGAGATATAGTGCAGCGGCAAGTTTTCCCTTGGCAAAGATACCAAGGTTTGTCTCCCGTAGGACTCCGAAGGATACAAGAAGGTGGTAAAGTGAACAATGGTGCCGAGGTTGCTAGCTTCACCTGGACCTGCACACAGATACAAATAACTTTTCTCCCAATGAGTACAGAGGAGTTGTAAATTCCTCCGGCCTTGCTGTTTACATAGGATCAACGCAAGAGATAATAATAGTGGCAACTGAAAGTAAAGACTGAAAGTAATAAGGGTGTAAACAGTGATATGAAGATGGACCGGGGTCCCGTGATTTTCACTAGTGATGTCTCTCTCCCAAAAGAAGATAAAAGTGCTAGCGAGGTAAACAAATCACAGTTGGGAAATTGACAGGATTATGAAGTCACCACAATGCTAACTATGCTGCAAAGAAAGGAAGGTCTCAAAAGCAATGGGCAGTACGCCAAGGTAAGTAGACCGAAATCCATCTGCATCTACTACGAATGATCCACCTTGAGATATCTATCTAGAACATCTCGCTGGTATTAAGTTGCGAATCCCACCCAGAGTGTAAACTCATAGCAACAGACAACTGCATTAAAAGAACTATGCGTAAAGTAAACAATCCTTGCACCCGCAGGTACAAGCACCGTTGTTTTATCCCTGGTGGCAACAACACATCCCCTAGTCTCATGTTTCTGTCACTCAAGCCAGACATCGAGGGGCTGAACCCACAATCGAGCATAACACTCTCTCTTGGAGTTGCAAATAAAATACTTGGCCAAAGCAAATACCGCAACGGAGAACATGCAAGAATTTACTCAAGAACAAAATATAAAAGAGAAGAACCAAATATATTACTCATCACAATCTGAACATAGTCTCATAATCCATCAGATCCCAACAAACTCAGCATAGCAACAGCAGAAATTACATAGATGCCTCGATCATGTGAGGCAGCTCACGAGGACTCGAAAGTGGAAGCACAAAAGGGGGAGAGATAGATCACATAGCTACTGGTCACGGACCCATGGTCCAAGGGAAACTACTCACGGTACATACGAGAGGCGTCCATGGCTATGGAGGGTCTCCCGGAGGGGGTAGCTTCTCCCGGCAGGGTGCCAGAGCAGCTTCTCCAGGCAACCCCGATCTAGAAACGGTGGCGGCGGCGGAACAGAGGCGAGATCGTGAAAAAGGAGTCCGTCCTAGGGATTTCCACCCCGAGGGGTAAACATAGGCGAAGGGGGCGTCGAGGGGACCCACCAGGCAGCTAGGAGGCCTCCTGGCGCGGCCTTGGGTGGGGCCGCTCCAGGGGCCCTCCTGGCCTCCTGGTGGTGGCCCTCCTCCGCTCCTTTGGTGTTTCCGGAAGCTTCTGTTGCGCTGATTTTTTATATATTTTTCCTGGATTTTTTGGAGCACTTTTAATGGCCGGAAAACCTGAAATACAATAACAGCAGAAAACAGAAACTGGAAACTAGGTGCACTGAGTTAGTAGGTTAGTCCAAATAGGTTCAAAAGTGTATGAAAGTTCAAGCAAAACATGGCAAAGTCACACAAAACATGCATGGAGCAAGCAGAAAATAGATACGTTTGGGACGTATCAACATCCCCAAGCTTAATTCCTGCTCGTCCTCGAGTAGGTAAATGATAACAAGCATAATTTCTGTGGTGACATGCCACACAACCATAAAAGGAATTTTAAGTAAAGCAATCAAAGCATGCAATTCAATTCAAGTCTTAACAAGCAAGAGTCTATATTAGCATTGACACAAGAAACAAAAGAACAAAAGGTGCAAGAGCTCTCGCTGTCCGTGACTCGAATGTCTCCAGATGGTGTTTGCGTGCAAGGAAGGGATAGGGAAATACAAGAGAGAAAAAATAAGCCTGTTGAGAACAACTATCTACTAAAGTTTAACACTTGGTCTCCTTTGGATTCTTATCTGGACTCGTCCCCAGACCACTAGCCAGGTACAAGTCAAACTGATCCACTCCCTTTCGATATTTTGAGCACTCATGCAATGGATGAGCGTGAGCAATAAAGTTGACACCTAAAAGGAGAAACAAAAAGAAGGTGGAGGAGGAAGACAAAAAGGTGTGAAAGGCTCACATCAATGAGGACAATCATAGGCGAGAGAAGGCCAAATGATAGATATGATGTGAGGAGTAGGGATTGCCATGCAACGGATGCACATGTGAGCTAAAAGCTCTCCAAGGGAACTAGTGGGGGTGCATCTAACTTGCTTGCTCAAGAAGACCTAGAGCTCGTTTGAGGAGGCTCATCATTGGAATATACAAGCCAAGTTCTATAGTGTGAAGGGTCCCCACATAGCTATATGCATGATGATGATCTCTATGGAGTACAAGGGATAGAAGATGAAGTACTAGTGTGGATCTCTCAAAAGGAATAGTAGTATGCCCCCTTCTCTCTTTTTATTTTTTTTCTCTTTTTTATTTTTATTTTTTTGGTGGCCTCAATGGCTCTTTCTATTTAACTCTCATTTTTCCTCTTTGGGATCTTTTGATTTTGTCCTCTTCGGGATCTTTTCCTCACTTTAGGGGAAATACTCTATATTTTACAAGAATATAGGAGATCTTTCACACTTTACAAAGGTACTCACATAAAGAAAATATAACTATCATGATGCAAATGTATGCTTCTGCCAGGATAGCAGGATATGCAATGATACTAGTGCGTCATGTAGCAATGATTAGGGAAAGGCCCAACTAGCATGCGGCTCATCGATCAAGCAAGTAGCATGTATGACATGAAGATCAAGTCATGAGAAGGTGGATGTTTCATGGCAATGTATCTCAGAAAGGCTATGGAAATGCCTTGTAGGTAGGTATGGTGGCTGTTTTGAGGAAAGATATAAGGAGGCTTATGATGACAGAGCGTATCGTGCCAAGGATTTGGATGCACCGGCGAAGTATGCGCCAACTCTCGAGGTGAGAAAGGGCAATGCACGGTACCGAAGAGGCTAGAAAAAGTATAGGTGGGTGGAATTGTTAACTTTCGAATACTCACATTAGTCCGAAGAACTCATGCACTTATTATCGGTAACTCTCAATCTAATCAGGAGGTTCACAGAGAGACAGGTACCCCGAGGAGGAGTGTATGGGGGTTTGGTTATCCTTGTGCATCCTCGACTCATGGTACATGAGTGTACTCTAATATTCGAACCCTCCAGAGGTTAGTGATCCATCTAGTAGCTAGAGTTCTCAACAGGGGTTTTTGGTTTTCGAAAAACACATGGATTGCCCAAAATACGACATCTATCACTAATAGGCAAGAGCTCTTGACACCATAGGTTCAAACATTACTCTAGTCAATACCTCAAAACTACAGCTCACAACTAGAAGAATAAGCATGCAAATCCTATGAGGAGTTGTAGTTCAAGCGGAGCGTGAATCTCTCCCACACAAAAGAAAGTAAGCTGGGATCTAACTTGTTACTACAGCAAACAAAGAAAAATAAAACTAAAAACAAAACCTAAGAGCGAGACGCTCCAAGAAAAGCACATAACGCATGAAGTGATAAAAATATAGTGCAACGAGAGACGAACTGATAATTGTTGATGAAGAAGGGGATGCATGGGGGCATCCCCAAGCTTAGACGCTTGAGTCTCCTTGAATATTTACTGGGGGTGCACATGGGCATCCCCAAGCTTGAGCGTTTGACACTCCTGAATCTTCTTTCATCATCTTCCATCGCGCACTCGAAAACTCCCTTCATACATAACTCATTGTAGGCTGATTAGAGAGGTTAGTACCCTAATAAAATAATTTTCCTCTACTGCAAATAAAGATTTCCAGGAAGAGCTACTGTTTCCCAAGATTTCCAAAAAGTTCTTGCAAAGAAAAAGAAAGCTTAAGGTTTGCAAAAGTAAGGAGAGACAAAACATGGCAGAATCTGTGAAAAATAGAACAGCAGATAGAAACGAATTATTTAGGGGTACTTCTGCAACTCAAATAAAAAAACTCAGAACATACGGAAGTTTCGTAATTGTATAGAGAACGCTGTGTAAAAAACTCATGTCAAAAAAGATGAACTGGGATTTTTCTTTTATTTTTCTAGTCACGAGGACAGAATCTGTTTTCTGGACAGCATGTCACAACTTTTACTTCCCTTATTGTATGAGGCTATAAAAGGCACAAAGCTTGAAAAGTAAAGATACAATGATGTTTCTACAGTAGTAACAATCATCAAGACCACTAAAAACAGAACAAAAGAAAAAAGAAAAACCTAAATTCGTTGCAGGCTGCCTCCCGAAAGCGCTTCTTTAGAGCCATTAGCTAGGCTTAAAGCAGAAGATCAAGTTTTTTCAAGAGAATAACTGGCCCGTGTGACGGACTCAAAAGGTAACTTAATATTTTTCCTAGGGAAATGTTCCATCCCTTTCTTGAGAGGGAATTGGAATTTGATAGTTCCCTCTTTCATGTCAATGATAGCACCAACTGTGCGAAGAAAAGGACGTCCCAAAATAATTGGACAAGAGGGCTCACACTCAATGTCCATAATAGTGAAATCAATGGGAACATAATTGTAATTGATAATGATAAGAACATCGTCGATCTTCCACAAAGGTTTCTTTACGGAAGAATAAAAAAGACGAACACCAAAAGAACAAGAATCAAAAGGTTTCAATTCAAGCATATCATACATTCTTTTGGGCATAACAGAAGTACTTGCTCCAACATCACAAAGAGCATAACAAGAGAAGTTATTCAATTTAATTTTTATCATAGGATCACAACCATATTCTAGCTTCCTAGGTATGGAGGCTTATAGTCTAAGCTTCTCCTCCCTAACTTTGATTAGAGCATTGGTGATATGCTCTGTGAAGGCAAGATTGAGTGTGCTAGTGTGGGGGTCTCTAGACATCTTGTGTAGGAAACCAATAACTTCAGGTAAAGTGCAATTGTCAAAGTCTAGATCACTACTATCTATCAAGGAGGTAGTGATATCATTTAGGTTCACTTGTTTGAAAGCCTCTATGTTCATAGAGGTTTCTTCATCTAAGGTTGAGGTGGTAGCATCACCATTGATAGGTCCAGTGGGACTAGGTGTGTGATGGGTGCTAACAGTTTGGACATCCTCAACTACTTGGATAGTAGCTACTGTGTGGTAGGTAGGAAGGCTCTTAATTCTCTCTTCTTCCTCCTTTTCTCTAGCCCATCTCTCTTTGAGTTTAGCCATCATCCTAATATTTTCATTGATTTGTAACTAGATAGCATTAATAGGAGTGACCTTACCTCCTCAAGAGGAGATGTTCTAATTTTTAACATCTCAACATCAAGGGCTAAGTTGTCTACCTTCAAACAAAGATTATCCAATTTAGCTAGTTTTTCTTCCACATTCTTGTTGAAGGCTTTTTGGGTAGTGATAAAGTCTCTAAGCAAGGTCTCTAGTTCTGAAGTGGAGTTTCTGGTGGTAGGATAAGTGTTGTTCCCATAGTTGTTGGATGGGAAAGGCCTAGGATTGTTGCTACCAAAGTTACTCCTGTAAGCATTATTGTTGAAGTTGTTTCTAGAGACAAAATTGACATCTACTTGCTCCTGAGCAACCAAAGAATTTAAAGGAACATCTTGAGGATCAATAGAAGGTTGCTTGGTAAGTAGAGACATGATAAGGTCAACCTTTTCATTTAAAGAGGAGATCTCCTCGACAGAGTTTACCTTCTTACCGGTTGGAGATCTCTCGGTGTGCCATTGCGAGTAATTCATCATCATCTCATCAAGTAGCTTTGTGGAAGAACCAAGCGTGGTTGACATAAAAGTTCCTCCCGCGGCCGAATCTTACAGGTTCTGCGAGGTGAAGTTCAAGCCTGCATAAAAAGTCTGGATAACCATCCAGGTAGTCAGTCCATGTGTGGGGCAGTTCTTGACAAGCGTCTTCATACGTTCCCAAGCCTAGGAAACGTGTTCATTATCCAATTGCCTGAAATTCATAATGTTACTCCTCAGTTGAATAATTTTATCAGGGGGATAGTACTTCCCTATAAAAGCATCTTTGTATTTGCTCCAAGAATCGATACTGTTCTTGGGCAAAGATTGTAGCCACTCCTTGGCTCTTCCTCTCAAAGAGAAAGGAAAAAGCTTCAGCTTGATGATGTCTCCATCCACTTCCTTGTACTTCTGCATGTCGCCGAGCTCGATAAAGTTGTTTAGGTGCAAGGCAGCATCTTCTCCTGCTCCTGAGAATTGATCTTTCATGACAAGGTTAAGCAGAGCAGGTTTAGTCTCATAAGAAGGTGTTGAAGTGGCAGGTGGAGCAATAGGAGTGCAGATAAATTCACTGTTGTTGTGACTAGTGAAGTCACACAACTTAGTGTTTTCATTGGAACCCATAGTAGCAGCAGGTATTTTTGGTATTTTTGATTAAGGACACAAAAGTACAAACTAAAAGGTAAACTAACAAGACTAAAAAGCAAAGATAAAAGATAGTTTTCAACTCCCCTATCTTGTAGACTGGAGTCCCCGGCAACGGCGCCAGAAAACTTGCTGATGGCAAGAGAGTGTTAATACTCTTCAAGCCCTCGTTGATTATCCCAAGTGCAGTGTGAGATATAGTGCAGCGGCAAGTTTTCCCTTGGCAAAGATACCAAGGTTTGTCTCCCGTAGGACTCCGAAGGATACAAGAAGGTGGTAAAGTGAACAATGGCGCCGAGGTTTCTAGCTTCACCTGGACCTGCACACAGATACAAATAACTTTGCTCCCAACAAGTACAGAGGAGTTGTCAATTCCTCCGGCCTTGCTATTTACAAAGGATCAACGCAAGAGATAATAATAGTGGCAACTGAAAGTAAAGACTGAAAGTAATAAGGGTGTAAACAGTGATATGAAGATGGACCGGGGTCCCTTGATTTTCACTAGTGATGTCTCTCTCCCAAAAGATGATAAAAGTGTCAGCGAGGTAAACAAATCACAGTTGGGCAATTGACAGGATTATGAAGGCACCACAATGCTAACTATGCTGCAAATAAAGGAAGGGCTCAAAAGCAATGGGCAGTACGCCAAGGTAAGTAGACCGAAATCCATCTGCATCTACTACGAATCATCCACCTTGAGATATCTATCCAGACCATCTCGCTGGTATTAAGTTTCGAATCCCACCCAAAGTGTAAACTCGAAGCAACAGACAACTGCATTAAAAGAACTATGCGTAAAGTAAACAATCCTTGCACCCGCAGGTACAAGCACCGTTGTTTTATCCCTGGTGGCAACAACACATCCCCTAGTCTCATGTTTCTGTCACTCAAGCTAGACATCGAGTGGTTGAACCCACAATCGAGCATAACACTCTCTCTTGGAGTTGCAAATAAAATACTTGGCCAAAGCAAATACCGCAACGGAGAACATGCAAGAATTTACTCAAGAACAAAATATAAAAGAGAAGAACCAAATATATTACTCATCACAATCTGAACATAGTCTCATAATCCATCAGATCCCAACAAACTCAGCATAGCAACAGCAGAAATTACATAGATGCCTCGATCATGTGAGGCAGCTCACGAGGACTCGAAAGTGGAACCACAAAAGGGAGAGAGATAGATCACATAGCTACTGGTCACGGACCCATTGTCCAAGGGAAACTACTCACGGTACATACGGGAGGCGTCCATGGCTATGGAGGTTCTCCCGGAGGGGGTAGCTTCTCCCGACAGGGTGCCAGAGCAGCTTCTCTAGGTAGCCCGATCTAGAAACGGCGGCGGCGGCGGAACAGAGGCGAGATCATGAAAAAGGAGTCTGACCTAGTGGTTTCCACCCCGAGGGGTAAATATAGGCGAAGGGGGGCGTCGAGGGGACCCACCAGGCAGCCAGGAGGCCTCCTGGCGCGGCCTAGGGTGGGGCCGCGCCAGGGTCCCTCCTGACCTCCTGGTGGTGGCCCTCCTCCGCTCCTTTGGTGTTTCCGGAAGCTTCTGTTGCGCTGATTTTTTATATATTTTTCCCGGATTTTTTGGAGCACTTTTAATGGCCGGTAAACCTGAAATACAAAAACTGCAGAAAACAGAAACTGGCAACTGGGTGCACTGTGTTAGTAGGTTAGTCCAAATAGGTTCAAAAGTGTATGAAAGTTCAAGCAAAACATTGCAAAGTCACACAAAACATGCATGGAGCAAGCATAAATTATAGATACGTTTGGGACGTATCACCAGGGCAGCTTCTCCAGGCAGCCCTGATCTTGAAACGGCGGCGGCGGTGGTACAGAGGCGAGTTCACGGAAAAGAGATCGATCTTAGGGGTTTCCACCCCGAGGGCTAAATATAGGCGGAGGGGGGTGTCGAGGGGACCCACCAGGTAGCCAGGAGGCCTCCTGGCGCGGCCTAGGGTGTGGCCGCGCCAGGGACCCTCCTGGTCTCCTGGTGGTGGCCCCCCTCCGCTACCTTGGTGATTCCGGAAGCTTCCGGGTCGCTGATTTTTTATCTGATTTTTCCGGATTTTTTGGAGCACTTTTAATGGCCGGAAAACCTGAAATACAAAAACAGCAGAAAATAGCAACTGGCAGCTGGGTGCACTGGGTTAATAGATTAGTCCAAATATGCTCAAAATGTATTAAAGTTCAAGAAAATCATGGCAAAGTCAAACAAAACATGCATGGAGCAAGCAGAAATTATAGATACGTTTGGGACGTATCAACATCCCCAAGCTTAATTCCTACTCGTCCTCGAGTAGGTAAATGATAACAAGCATAATTTCTGTGGTGACATGCCACACAACCATATAAGGACTTTTAAGTAAAGCAATCAAAGCATGCAATTCAATTCAAGTCTTAACAAGCAAGAGTCTATATTAGCATTGACACATGCAACAAAAGAACAAAATGTGCAAGAGCTCTCGCTGTATGTGACTCGAATGTCTCCAGATGGTGTTTGCGTGCTAGCAGGTGACTGGGAAAAAGAGAGAAAAAAGGTTGTTGAGAACAACTATCTACTAAAGTTTCACACTTGGTCTCCTTCGGATTCTTATCTTGACTCGTCCCCAGACCACTAGCCAGGTACAAGTCAAACTGATCCACTCCCTTTCGATATTTTGAGCACTCATGCAATGGATGAGCGTGAGCAAGAAAGTTGACACCTAAAAGGTGAAACAGAAAAAAGGTGGAGGAGGAAGACAAAAAGGTGTGAAAGGCTCACATCAATGAGGACAATCATAGGCGAGAGAAGGCCATATGATAGATATGATGTGAGGAGTAGGGATTGCCATGCAACGGATGCACATGTGAGCTAAAAGCTCTCCAAGGGAACTAGTGGGGTGCATCTAACTTGCTTGCTCAAGAAGACCTAGAGCTCGTTTGAGGAGGCTCATCATTGGAATATACAAGCCAAGTTCTATAGTGTGAAGGTCCCCACATAGCTATATTCATGATGATGATCTCTATGGAGTACAAGTGATAGAGGATGAAGTACTAGTGTGGATCTCTCAAAAGGAATAGTAGTGTGCCCCCTTCTTTCTTTTTATTTTTTCTTTTTCTCTTTTTTCTATTTTTTGTATTTTTTTGGTGGCCTCAATGGCTCTTTCTATTTAACTCTCATTTGTCCTCTTTGGGATCTTTTCCTCACTTTAGGGGCAACACTCTATATTTTACAAGAATATAGGAGATCTTTCACACTTTACAAAGGTACTCACATAAAGAAGATATAACTATCATGATGCAAATGTATGCCTCTGCCAGGATAGCAGGATATACAATGATACTAGCGCGTCATGTAGCAAAGGCCCAACTAGCATGCGGCTCATCGATCAAGCAAGTAGCATGTATGACATGAGGATCAAGTCATGAGAAGGTGGATGTTGCATGGCAATGTATCTCGGAAAGGCTATGAAAATGCCTTGTAGTTAGGTATGGTGGCTGTTTTGAGGAAAGATATAAGGAGGTTTATGATGACAGAGCGTATCGTGCCAAGGGTTTGGATGCACCGGCGATTTATGCGCCAACTCTCAAGGTGAGAAAGGGCAATGCACGGTACCGAAGAGGCTAGAAAAAGTATAGGTGGGTGGAAGTGTCAACTTTCGAATACTCACATTAGTCCGAAGAACTCATGCACTTATTATCGGTAACTCTCAATCTAATCAGGAGGTTCACAAAGAGACAAGTACCCCGAGGAGGAGTGTATGGGGGTTTGGTTATCCTTGCGCATCCTCGACTCATGGTACGTGAGTGTACTCTAATTTTCGAACCCTCCAGAGGTTAGTGATCCATCTAGTAGCTAGAGTTCTTAACAGGGGTTTTTGGTTTTCGAAAATCACACGGATTGCCCAAAATACGACATCTATCACTAATAGGCTCGAGCTCTTGACACCAAAAGTTCAAACATTACTCTAGTCAATACCTCAAAACTATTGCAAGTTACTACTACAAAGAGAATAGCAACTTCAACTACCTACTTCTAGTCAAGACACAAAACTCAGTGCAACAGGCAAACTCTCTAACAAGATAAAACATGCAACCTATTGAAAGTTCAACCTAAGACAAAAGAAAAGCTCTAGAAAAACTAAAGCACTACAACTAAACAGAGCAGCAGCTACAAAAAGAAAAAGAACAACTCACAGCTAAAAGAATAAGCATGCAAATCCTATGAGGAGTTCTAGTTCAAGAGGAGCGTGTAATTCTCCCACACAAAAGAGTAAGCTGGGGTATAAGTTGTTACTACAGCAAAAAAAGCAAAAACAAACCTAGAAAAGTAAAGAGCGAGACGCTCCAAGCATAGCACACAACACATGAAGTGATAAAAATATAGTGCAACGAGAGACGAACTGATAATTTTTGATGAAGAAGGGGATGCACGGGGGAATCCCCAAGCTTAGATGCTTGAGTCTCCTTGAATATTTATTGGGGGTGCACATGGGCATCCCCAAGCTTGAGCGTTTGACACTCCAAGCTCTTCTTTCATCATCTTCTATCGCGCACTTGAAAACTCCATTCATACATAACTCATTGTAAACTGATTAGAGAGGTTAGTGCCCTATTAAAATAATTTTTCTCTACTGAAAATAAAGATTTACAGGAAGAGCTACTGTTTCTCTTGCCTGCCCAAAAGATTTTGCAAAGAAAAAGCAAGCTTAAGGATTGCAAAACTGCGAAAAGAAAAACCGGGGCAGAAGCTGAGAAAAACAGAACAGCAAAGAGAATTTTTTTTTAGGGATACTTCTGCAACTCAAATAAAAAAATTCAGAACATACGAAAGTTTAGTAATTGTATAGACCATGCTGTGTAAAAAAGTCAGCTAAAAAAGATGAACTGGGAGTTTTCTCTGATTTTTCTAGTCACGAGGACAGAATCTGTTTTCTGGACAGCATGTCACAACTTTCACTTCCCTTATTGTATGAGGCTATAAAAGGCACAAAGCTTGAAAAGTAAAGATACAATGATGTTTCTACAGTAGTAACAATCATCAAGACCACTAAGAACAGAAGAAAAACAAAAATAAAAACCTAAATTCGTTGCGGGCTGCCTCCCGAAAGCGCTTCTTTAGAGCCATTAGCTAGGCTTAAAGCAGAAGATCAAAGTTCTCCAAAATCATCGGAAGGTTCACCAAGGATCGCAAAAGGGTTTTCAATAAGCTCATCCTTGTTCTTCCGAGGGAAAAGGTACGTACCTTTTGCTTTACCACGCAAACGTATTTGTCCTTTACCTATATCAATGAAGCCTTTCATGGCTCGGAGGAAGTCCCTTCCAAGCACTATATTTCCTCGATTTCCCTTCATGATGAAGAAGTCAATCTCCACACTTCTTTTAAGAAACATGACCTGGACATCTTTCAATCTTCCCTGGATCTTAGAAATATCACCATTAGAATGTTCATGGAAAGATGGAAATTTGTCCATGCTTGCAAGGTACAAAGAATCATAAATAAAGCTTGGCATTATAGAAACTATAGATCCAATGTCACAAAAAGCAAGGAAGTTTTGATTAGAGATAACAACCCTAACAAAAGGCTCTATTTTATTTCCAAAATCTCCTCTCTAGGAGGATTTAGTTTTTCTACTCCTTTAAAGTCTAGAGCATCAAGTCTCTTCTCAATAGTAGCAATTCTGTCTACAACAGTATCAAGACCATCATAAACAAAATAACTAGATAAACCATGTATAATTTCAAGAGCTCTAGCTTCATCACACTATAGAAAGTCTCCTTCAACTATAAGATCAAGAGAGTGCTTACACCACTTAAAAAGGCCAAAGTAAAAATTTCTAAGCACCATTCTTATAGGTAACCAAGGCATATTTGCCTTATGTGCTTCAGAAATTCTGGCCCATGCCTTCTTCATATTCTCCCCGTTCCTTTGGTGGAAACCCAAGACCTTGGATTCCCTCATAGTATGAACTCCTAACATACTTGACCACACAAGAAAGGTAACATGTATTTTTGGTATTTTTAATAAGGGACACAAAAGTAAAAACTGAAAGGTAAACTAACAAGACTAAAAAGCAAAGATAAAAGATAGTGTGCAACTCCCCTATCTTGTAGACTAGAGTCCCCGGCAATGGCGCCAGAAAACTTGCTGATGGCAAGAGAGTGTTAATACTCTTCAAGCCTCGTTGGTTACCCCAAGTGCAGGGTGAGATATAGTGCGGCGTCAAGTTTTCCCTTGGGAAAAGATACAAAGGTTTGTCTCCCGTAGGACTCCGAAGGATACAAGAAGGTGGTAAAGTGAACAATGGCGCCGAGGTTGCTAGCTTCACCTGGACCTGCACACAGATACAAATAACTTTGCTCCCAACAAGTACAGAGGAGTTGTCAATTCCTCCGGCCTTGTTGTTTACAAAGGATCAACGCAAGAGATAAAAGTGGAACTGAAAGTAAAGACTGAAAGTAAACTAAGGGTGTAAATAATAATGTGAAGATGGACCGGGGTCCCGTGATTTTCACTAGTGATGTCTCTCTCCCAAAAGACGATAAAAGTGCTAGCGAGGTAAACAAATCACAGCTGGGCAATTGACAAAATTATGAAGGCACCGCAATGATAACTATGCTGCAAAGAAAGGAAGGGCTCAAAAGCAATGGGCAGTACGCCAAGGTAAGTAGACCGAAATCCAACTGCATCTACTACGAATCATCCACCTTGAGATATCTATCCAGAACATCTCGCTGGTATTAAGTTGTGAATCCCACCCAAAGTGTAAACTCAAACAACAGAAAACTGCATTAAAAGAACTTTACGTAAAGTAAACAATCCTTGCACCCGCGGGTACAAGCACCGTTGTTTTATCCCTGGTGGGAACATCACATCCCCTAGTCTCATGTTTCTGTCACTCAAGCTAGACATCAGGGGCTGAACCCACAATCAAGCATAATGCTCCCTCTTAGAGTTGCAAGCAAACTACTTGGCCAAAGCAAAATACTGCAACGTAGAACATGCAAGAATTTACTCAAGAACAAAATATAAAAGAGAAGAACCAAATATATTACTCATGACAATCTGAACATAGTCTCATAATCCATCAGATCCAACAACAGAAATTATAAAAGTGTCTCGATCATGTGAGGCAGCTCATGAGGTATCGAAAGTGGAAGCACAAAGAGGGGAGAGGTACATCACATAGCTACTGGTCACGGACCCATGGTCCAAGGGGGACTACTCACGGCACATCCGGGAGGCGTCCATGGCTATGGATGATCTCCCGGAGGGGGTTCCTCCTCTCGGCAGGGTGCCGGGGCAGCTTCTCCAGGCAGCCCCGATCTTGAAACGGCGGCGGCGGCGGTACAAAGGCGAGTTCGCGGAAAAGAGATCGATCTTAGGGGTTTCCACCCCGAGGGCTAAATATAGGCGGAGGGGGGTGTCGAGGGGACCCACCAAGAGGCCTCCTGGAGCGTCCTAGGGTGGGGCCGCACCAGGGACCCTCCTGGTCTCCTGGTGGTGGCCCCCCTCCGCTACCTTGGTGATTCTGGAAGCTTCCGGGTCGCTCATTTTTTATCTGATTTTTCCGGATTTTTGGAGCACTTTTAATGGCCGGAGAACCTGAAATACAAAAACAGCAGAAAACAGCAACTAGCAGCTGGGTGCACTGGGTTAATAGATTAGTCCAAATATGCTCAAAAGTGTATGAAAGTTCAAGCAAATCATGGCAAAGTCACACAAAACATGCATGGAGCACGCAGAAATTATAGATACGTTTGGGACGTATCACTAGCCTACAGTGTTTTTAATCCTGCTGGTTACTAGTTGTTTACTTTCGCTGTTTCACTATTACCATTGCTATCATCACTTCCATATCGCAGTTACTATTAATATCTTGTTGCAAGTAAGTGTATCTCAGGTGCGGTGGAATTGACAACTCCACTGTTAAAGCTTGTGGATATTCTTTGGCTCCCCTTGAGTCGAATCTATAAATTGGGTTATTCTTACCCGCGAAGACTATCTCGATCCCCTGCAGTTGTGGGTTATTAGCAGTACGCCAAGACAAGTAGACCAAAATCCACCTGCATCTACCTAATAATCATCCACCTTGAGATATCTATCCAGAACATCTCGCTGGTATTAAGTTGCGAATCCCACCCAAAGTGTAAACTCAAAGCAACAGACAACTGCATTAAAGAACTTTGCATAAAGTAAACAATCCTTGCACCCGCAAGTACAAGCACCGTTGTTTTCTCCCTTGTGGCAACAACACATCCCCTAGACTCATGTTTCTGTCACTCAAGCTAGTCATCAGGAAGCATGAACCCACAATAATGCATAACGCTCCCTCTTGGAGTCACTACCTACTACTTGTCCAAAGCAATAAACAACAACGGAGAACATGCAAGAATTACTCAAGAACTTAAATATAAAATAGGAGAATCAAATATATTACTCAAACACAACCTGAACATAGTCTCATAATCCATCGGATCCCAGCAAACTCAGCATAGCAGCAGCAGAAAGATTACATATGTGCCTCGATCATGTAGGGCAACTCACGAGGTCTAAACAATGAAGAACAAATTGGGGAGGAGAACATCACATAGCTACTGATCATAGACCCATGGTCCAAGGTGGACTACTCACGGTTCATCCGGGAAGCATCCATGGTGGTGAAGAAGCTCCCGGAGGTGGTTCCTCCCTCCGGCAGGGTGCCGGGAAGATGTCTCCAGGTGCTCCCGATCTTGGAAGCGCGGTGGCGGCAGAACAGAGGAGAGATCGCGAAAAAGGGTTCTATGCCCGAGGGTTTCTCGTCACGGGGAATAAATGGGCGAAGGGGGGCAGCCAGAGGTGGACCAGGGGCCCCAGGCACCCCCTGGCGCGGCCTAGGGGGTGGCCGCGCCAGGTGGCCGCCTGGGCCACCCCTGGCCCCACCTCTGGCCCCACTTTGGCTCTTCGCGAAGCTTCCTGTACGCTGATTTTTTCTATATTTTCCCGGAATTTTTCTGGCACTTTTAATAATGGGAAAACCTGAAATAAAGAAAACAGCAGAAAACAGGAACTGGCACTCGGGTGCACTGAGTTAATAGGTTAGTCCAAATATGATCAAAAATGTATGGAAGTGCATCAATATCATAGAAATATCACACAAAAGAAGCATGGAGCAAGCATAATTTATAGATATGTTTTGGACGTATCAACGGGCTTCCAACATCAGCAGCGCCAACAGATTTCTTCCCGGCACCCTGCCGGAGGGAGGATCGACCTCCAGGAGCTTCCCCTCCACCATGGACTCTTCCCGGATGTGCCGTGATTAGTTTCCCTTGGACCATGGGTCCGTGATCAGTAGTTATGTAGTGCTCTCCTCCACTCTTTGTTCTTCATGGTTTAGTCCTCGTGAGGTGCCCTACATGATCGAGGCACATATGTAATTTTCTACTGTTGATATGCTGAGTTTGCTGGGATCTGATGGATTATGAGATTATTTTCATATTGTGAGTGAGTAATATATTTGGTTCTTATCTTTTATATTTTTGTTCCTAAGTAATTCTTGCATGTTCTCCGTTGTTGATTATTGCTTTGGCCAAGTAGTAGGTAGTGACTCCAAGAGGGAACGTTATGCTCGATTGTGCGTTAATTCCCCCGATGACACGCTTGAGTGACAGAAACATGAATCTAGGGGATGTGTTGTTGCCACAAGGGGGAAAAACCGGTGCTTGTAACCGCTGTTGCAAGGATTGTTTACTTTGCACAAAGTGCTTTTTAATGCAGTTGTCTGTTGCTTTGGGTTTACACTTTGGGTGGGGCTCGCAACTTAATACCAGCGAGATGTTCTGGATAGATATCTCAAGGTGGATGATTAGTAGTAGATGCAGTTGGATTTCGGTCTACTTATTTTGGCGTACTGACCATGCTTTTGAGCCTCTTCCTTTCTTTTGTAGCATAGTTAGCATTGCGGTGCGTTCATAATCCTGTCAATTGTCCAGTTCAAGGAAGCAACTTTTGTCTTATTCGGTGCCATTGTTTCCTTTCCACCTACTTATCACTATCGGAGTCCTACGGGAGACAAACCCTATCCTTTACATAGGGGAAATTTTCTGGTATCCTACATCTCACCTTCCACTTGGGGTAACCAACTAAGGGCGAGAAGCCATTATCCTCTCTCGCGTATCAAGGCCTACGCCGACGGCCTGGCCGTCGGCATAGGTACTGCCATATTTTCTTTTTTCTTTCTTTTTTGGTTCATTTCCTGCATATTCAAAATTCCAGATGCATATAGGCATTATAGTAATCATACATAGCATAACAAGCATAACAACATCCCAAACATCGTATCGAATAGCATAACAAGTTCCAAACATAGATAGCATAACAAGTCCAAACATAGCAGCATAACAACTTCGAAACTTCTGAAATAACATACATAGTATGGATACATAGTATAACAACATCCAAACATCGTGTCGATACAAAGAGACCTCTACACGTCCGAGGTAGCATCATCATCAACTCATCGCATCCGGAGAGGGAGTCGAGCCGGAGAAACCCATGTCTTGGCGCGTGACGATAGGCGACTGACCGAGCGGAGGCGCCTTCGAACCAGCACCAGAAGAAGGTGATCCCGCGCCACCATGAACCGGTGTGCTCTCGCGCGATGCACCACCACCACTATGGCCGGGGTGCACCTGTGTAAACGGCGGCGAGGCTGCAGCACGACCAAAGGGTCCAGTCCCAGAGCCTCCTGTTCCCTACACGTTTGAGCACACAATAGTTAGCAACCACCAAGTCACATGAAAGCGGTAATAAGTGATTGGGCCAGTAACTTACCGGGGTTAAGACGGTGTAGTAGAAGTTCAGGCCGAACTCTTCCTTCGATATAAATTCTGGATTAAGCCCGGGTCGAGGAGGTCGTGGCGGTATATCGGCCGGCACTCCCGTGGCCCGAGCCCTATCTTGAGCCTGCAAGATAGTTTACATGTCAGACATTGCGGAAATAAAGGTTCAAAGTGAGACTTGTCATCTTTTGCAAAAAGAAAGGTTGAAACTTACATCTTCTTTTGCCTCTTTCCATGCCTCGTGTGCTACTGCTTTCTTCCTCCACTCCGCAAGGTCCACCAAATAGGCATCGTTGTGGGCCTTGTAGGCCGCCTCGAAAGCAGCCTACAATTTCAAAAATTGAACCATCTCGTCAACTAAGCCACTAAGGAAGTAGTATTGTCAGAGAAAGGATGGAAATGAGAGAAACTTACATCGTAGCCAGGCTGGGAAGGCCATCGTCGAGGAGGCGGTGCAGGGTCGGCGGCGCTGAGGGTAGCGTTGATCCGCATGAGGCTAAAAGTGGGAGTGCGCGGGGTCATCTTATCAAGGACCTTTAGACGGCCGTGCCGAAGGCCTGCCCCCGACACGATCAATGCTCTCTCGTCGGGCTCCGCAGTTCTAGGGTCATCCACCTCCGGATTAAAACCGACCATCGCCTCGAGGTACTTGATGCGCGAGGAAATGATAGTGGTTTCTCGCCCTTCGTTGGTAAACCCCAAGTGGAAGGCGTGATGTAGCACAGCAGAAAATTTCCCTCAGTAAAGATACCAAGGTTTGTCTCTAGTAGGACTCCAGAGATGATAAGTAGGTGTCAGCGGCGCAACTGACACGGACCTGCACACAGACACAAATAACTTTGTTCCCAACGAAGTTCAGAGAGGTTGTTAATCTCTCCGGTCTTGTTGTTCACAAAGGATCAAATGCAAGGGATAATGATAGCAACTGAAAGTAAAAGAAGAAAAGTAAATGAGCGTGTAAACAATAATGAGGATATGGACCGGGATACGTGATGTTCACTAGTGATGTCTCTCTCCCAAAAGACGATAAAACTGCTATGCGAGGTGAACAAATTACAGAAGCGCAATTGACAGGATTATGAACGCACCCAATGCTAACTATGCTACAAAAGAAAGGAAGACGCTCAAAACCATGGGCAGTACACCAAAATAAGTAGACCGAAATCCAACTGTATCTACTACTAATCATCCACCTTGAGATATCTATCCAGAAGATCTCGCTGGTATTAAGTTGCGAGCCCCACCCAAAGTGTAAACCCAAAGCAACAGACAACTGCATTAAAAAGCACTTTGCGTAAAGTAAACAATCCTTGCAACCGCGGTTACAAGCACCATTGTTATTCCCCTTGTGGCAACAACACATCCCCTAGACTCATGTTTCTATCACTCAAGTGTGTCATCGGGGGGCATGGACCCACAATCGAGCAAAACGTTCCCTCTTGGGGTTACTACCTACTACTTGGCCAAAGCAATAAACAGCAACGGAGAACATGCAAGAATTACTTAGGAACAAAAATATAAGAGATAAGAACCAAATATATTACTCAATCACAATCTGAACATAATCTCATAATCCATCAGATCTCATCAAACTCAGCATAGAAACAGCAGAAAGAATACAAAAGTGCCTCGATCATGTAGGGCAGCTGACGAGGTCTAAACCATGAAGAACAAGGAGGGGAGGAGAATATCACATAGCTACTGATCACGGACCCATGGTCCAAGGAAAACTACTCACAAGACATCCGAGAAGCATCCATGGTGGAGAGGAGACTCCCGGAGGTCAACCCTCCCTCCGGCAGGGTGCCGGGAAGAGGTCTTCTGGTGCTCCCGATCTCGGAAGCGCGGCGGAGGCGGAACAGAGGCGAGATCGCGAAAAAGGGTTCTGTCCCCGAGGGTTTCACGTCACGGGGGATCTATAGGCGAAGGGGGCAGCCAGAGGTGAACCAGGGGCCCCAGGGGTTGACCGCGGCGGGTGGCCGCCTGGGCCACCCCTGGCTCCCCTCTGGCCCCACTCGGGCTCTTCGCGAAGCTTGCTGTACGCTGATTTTTCCTATATTTTTCCCGGAAGTTTTCTGGCACTTTTTATATGGGGGAAAACTAAAATAAAAAAACAGCAGAAAACAGGAACTGGCACTGTGGTGCACTGAGTTAATAGGTTAGTCCAAATAAGATCAAAAGTGTATGAAAGTGTATCTAGATCATAGCAATATCACACAAAACATGCATGGAGCAAGCATAAATTATAGATACGATTCCTCGAGTAGGTAAATGATAACGGCATAATTTCTGTGGTGACATGCTAGCAACCATATAAGAACTTTGAAAAATAAAGCAATCAAGGTTAGAGATTCAATTCAAGTCATAACATGCAAGAGTCTATATTAGCATTGAAACAAATAACAAAAGAACATTAGGTGTAATAGCTCTCGCTGTCCGTGACTCGAATGTCTCCAAATGGTGTTTGCGTGCAAGAACGGGGATAGGGAATACGATAAAAACATATTTATTTGTTGAGAACTCAATCTACTAAAGTTTCACACTTGGTCTTTTTCTGGAATCTTATCTTGACTCGTCCCCAAACCACTAGCCAGGTACAAGTCATTTTGATCCACTCCTTTTTCAATATTTTGAGCACTCATGCAATGGATGAGCGTAAGCCCGAGAGTTGACACTTTGGATGGCAAAGAGAGAAATAGTGTGGAGGAAGACAAAAAGGGTGAGAAAGGCTCACATCAATGAGGAAAATCATAGGCAAGAGATGCCAAATGATAGATATGATGGGAGGAGTAGGGATTGCCATGCAACGGATGCACATACGAGATAGGAAGCTCTCCAATGGAACTAGTGGGGGTGCATCTAACTTGCTCACTCATGAAGATCTAGAGCTCGTTTGAGGAGGCTCATCCTTGGAATATGCAAGTCAAGTTCTATAGTGTAAAGGTCCCCACATAGCTATATGCATAATGATCATCTCTATGGAGTACAAGGATATAAAGGGAGTACTAGTGTGGATCTCTCAAAAGGATAGTAGTGTTGCCCCTTTCTCTCTTTTTATTTCTTTTTCTCTTTTTTCTACTTTTTTGTATTTTTTGTGGCCTCAATGGCTCTTTCTATTTAACTCTCATTTGTCCTCTTTGGGATCTTTTATTGTGTCCACTATGGGATCTTTTCCTCACTTAAGGGCAACACTCTATTTTACAAGAAGGTAAAGGAGATCTTTCACACTTTACAATGTACTCAAAGTCATAAAGAAGAGGTAACTATCATGATGTATGCAATGTATGTCACTGCCAGTGTAGCAGGAACATGTATGACATGAAAATCAAGTCATGAAGAGGTGGATGTTGCATGGCAATATATCTCGGAAAGGCTATGGAAATGCCTTGATAGGTAGGTATCGTGGCTGTTTTGAGGAAAGATATAAGGAGGTTTATGATGACAGAGCGTATCATGCCAAGGGTTTGGATGTACCGGCGAACGTGGACACCAACTCTCAAAGTGAGAAGAAGGCAATGCACGACACGGGAGAGGCTAGCAAAATATGGGAAGGTGGAAGTGTCAACTTTCAATACTTACATTAGTCCGAAGAACTCATGCACTTATTATCGGTAACTCTCAATCTAATAAGGAGGTTCACAAAGAGACAAGTACCCCGAGGAGGAGTGTATGGGGGTTTGGTTATCCTTGCGCATCCTCGACTCATGGTACGTGAGTGTTCTCTAATATTCGATCCCTCCAAAGATTAGTGATCCATCTAGTAGCTAGAGTTCTCAACTAGTTTTGTAGGTTTTGAAAATACACACGGATTGCCCAAAATACGACACCTATCACTAATAGGCTAGAGCTCTTGACACCAAAAGTTCAAACATTACTCACATCAAAACTTCAAAACTATTGCAAGTTACTACTAGAATTAAATAGCAACCTCAATTACCTACTTCCAAGACAAAACACAACTCAGTGCAACAACCAACTCTCTTTAAGAAGATAAACATGAAAACTAAAAAAGAGTTCCAGCAACAGACTAAACAAAAGCCAAGGCTCTTGCTAAATACAAACTAAGACTAAAACTAAACATGGCAGCAGCTATGAAAAGATAAAGAACACACAACAGTAAAAAGATAAGCAGGAAAAATCCTATGATGTGTTCTAGATTTTGAAAGTGGAGCGTGTTTCTCTCCCACACAAAGTAAGACGGGATCTAACTAGTTATGAACAGCAAGCAAAACTAAAGAAAACTAAAAATAAAACCTAAGAGCGAGACGCTCCAAGCATAGCACATAACGCATGAAGTGATAAAAATATAGTGAGACGAAGGACGAACTGATGATTGTTGATGGAGAAGGGGATGCACGGGGGCATCCCCAAGCTTAGACGCTTGAGTCCCCTTGAATATTTATTGGGGATTCATGGGGGAATCCCCAAGCTTGAGCGCTTGACACTCCTGGATCTTCTTTCATCATCTCCCATCGCACACTTGAAAACTCCCTTCATACATAACTCATCATAAGCTGATTAGAGAGGTTAGTACCCTTAAAAAAATAATTTTTCCCCACTGGATATAAAGATATTCTTGAAGAGCTACTGTTTCTCAAGAGTTCCAAAAAGTTTTTGCAAAGAAAAAGCAAGCTTAAGGTTTGCAAAAGTTAGGAGAGACAAAACGTGGCAGAATCTGTGAAAAACTGAACAGCAGGTAGTAAAGAATTTTTTAGGGGCACTTCTGCAACTCAAATAAAAAAACTCAGAACATACGAAAGTTTCACAATTGTATAGAGCATGCTGTCAAAAACATTTCAGATCAAAAATATGATCTGGTGATTTGATTCGAATTTTTCTGTCAAGGGACAGAATCTGTTTTCTGGACAGCATGTCACAACTTTTGCTTCCCTTATCATAAGAGGCTATAACTTGGCACAAAGCTGAAAAATAAAGATACAATGATGTTGCTACAGTAGTAACAAACATCAAGACACAACAAAAGCAAAAATAAAAACCTAAATTCGTTGCGGGCTGCCTCCCGAAAGCGCTTTCTTTTATGCCATTAAGCTAGGCATTAAAATTATAGAAGATGCTCTCATAAAAATAAGAATTTGAAGCAAAAGAGGGCATCAAGAAGCAAATATGAAACACATTTAAGCCTAACCCACTTCCTATGCATAGGCATCTTGTAAGAAAATAAATCAAAGAAGCACAAAGTGACATGCATAGGAAGGTGGAAAAAGAACATCTTCAAAACTTTCAACACGAAGAGAGGTATTTTAGTAATATGGAAGTTTCTACAACCAAACTTCCCTCTCTCGAAATAATTTTCAGTAGTATCATGAACAACATCAAGGATATAACTATCACATAAATCATGTTGTTCATGACCTACAAGCACGCGTGTGTTGTTTTCAACACGGTTTTTAGGATGATAAGATAGATGCAACCCATCACATTGAGCCTTCATAAGAGCAAAATTCTCAGGAATAGTTGGAGATTTCAAAAGGATAATAGGGAAATCAAGTGTGGGTGCAAAAACAATAATTTCATGCTTAACATAAAGAACTATAGCAAGTTCATCTTCGTAGGCATCATCCACAGTGGCATCATGGCCATCAACAAAGCAAGTATCAAAATCATCAGAAAGGGAAGTATCAAGTGAGTCCTCGGAATCATAAGATTCCTCTTCATAGCAATAAGAAGTTTGTATTTGGTCCCATAAGTGTTTCCCATTCTGAGATAGGCGGTGCCGCATATAATGAGCATGCTCATCCAATGATTTTCCCTCAACCAAGTCGGTTGGGTTTTTAGCGCGAGCACAAATTGATCGAAGACAAGCCAAGTGAAACATGTCCATCCTACCATATTTGGGTGGTTCCACACCCATGGTGAAGATAGCATTTGTAGGTATTTTTGGTATTTTTGATAAGGGACACAAAAGTAAAAACTGATAGGTAAACTAACAAGACTAAAAAAACAAAGGTAAAGGGTAGTGTGCAACTCCCCTATCTTAGCACTCGGAGTCCCCGGCAACGGAGCCAAAATTTTGGCTTGATGCGCCAGGTAATGATAGTGATTTCTCGCCCTTCGTTGGTAAACCCCAAGTGGAAGGCGTGATGTAGCACAACAGCAAATTTCCCTCAGTAAAGATACCAAGGTTTGTCTCCAGTAGGACTCTAGAGATGATAAGTAGGTGTCAGCGGCGCAATTGACGCGGACCTGCACACAGACACAAATAACTTTGTTCCCAATGAAGTTCAGAGAGGTTGTCAATCTCTCTGGTCTTGTTGTTCACAAAGGATCAAACGCAAGGGATAATGATAGCAACTGAAAGTAAAAGCAGAAAAGTAAATGAGCGTGTAAATAGTAATGAGGATATGGACCGGGATACGTGATGTTCACTAGTGATGTCTCTCTCCCAAAAGACGATAAAACTGCTATGCGAGGTGAACAAATTACAGAAGGGCAATTGACAGGATTATGAACGCACCGCAATGCTAACTATGCTACAAAAGAAAGGAAGAGGCTCAAAAGCATGGGCAGTACGCCAAAATAAGTAGACCGAAATCCAACTGCATCTACTACTAATCTTCCACCTTGAGATACCTATCCAGAACATCTCTCTGGTATTAAGTTGCGAGCCCCGCCCAAAGTGTAAACCCAAAGCAACAGACAACTGCATTAGAAAGCACTTTGCGTAAAGTAAACAATCCTTGCAACCGCGGTTACAAGCACCGTTGTTTTCCCCCTTGTGGCAACAGCACATCCCGTAGACTCATGTTTCTGTCACTCAAGCGTGTCATCGGGGGGCATGAACCCACAATCGAGCAAAACGTTCCCTCTTGGGGTTATTACCTACTGATGGCTTCTCGCCCTTCGTTGGTTACCCCAAGTGGAAGGTTGAGATGTAGCGCAGCAGCAAGTTTCCCTAAGTGAAGATACCAAGGTTTGTGTCCAGTAGGACTCCAGAGATGATAAGTAGGTGTCAGCGGCGCAACTGACGTGGACCTGCACACAGACACAGATAACTTTGTTCCCAACGAAGTTCAGAGAGGTTGTCAATCTCTCCGGTCTTGTTGTTCACAAAGGGTAAAACACAAAGGATAATGATAGCAACTAAAAGTAAAAAGCAGGAAAGTAAATAAGCGTGGAAACAGTACTAAGGATATGGACCGGGATACGTGATGCTCGCTAGTGATGTCTCTCTCCCAAAAGACGATAAAACTGCTATGCGAGGTAAACAAATTACAGAAGGGCAATTGAAAGGATTATGAACGCACCGCAATGCTAACTATGCTTCAAAAGAAAGGAAGAGGCTCAAAAGCACGGGCAGTACGCCAAAATAAGTAGACCGTAATCCAACTGCATCTACTACTAATCATCCACCTTGAGATATCTATCCAGAACATCTCGCTGGTATTAAGTTGCGAGCCCAACCCAAAGTGTAAACCCAAAGCAACAGACAACTTCATTAAAAAGAACTTTGCGTAAAGTAAACAATCCTTGCAACCCCGGTTACAAGCACTGTTGTTTTCCCCCTTGTGGCAACAACACATCCCCTAGACTCATGTTTCTGTCACTCAAGCGTGTCATCGGGGGGCATGAACCCACAATCGAGCAGAACGTTCCCTCTTGGAGTCACTACCTACTACTTGGCCAAAGCAATAAACAGCAATGGAGAACATGCAAGAATTACTTAGGAACAAAAATATAAGAGATAAAAACCAAATATATTACTCTATCACAATCTGAACATAATCTCATAATCCATCAGATCCCATCAAACTCAGCATAGCAATAGCAGAAATATTACAAAAGTGCCTCGATCATGTAGGGCAGCTCACGAGGTCTGAACCATGAAGAACAAAGAGGGGAGGAGAACATCACATAGCTACTGATCACGGACCCATGGTCCAAGGAAAACTACTCACGAGACATCCGGGGAGCATCCATGGTGGAGAGGAGACTCCCGGAGGTCGGCCCTCCCTCCGGCAGGGTGCCGGGAAGAGGTCTTCTTGTGCTCCCGATCTCGGAAGCGCGGCGGCGGCTGAAAAGAGGCGAGTTTGCGAAATAGGGTTCTATCTTCGGAGTTTACCCGTGACGGAGAATAAATAGGCAAAGGGGGGCAGCCAGAGGTGGACCAGGGGCCCCAGGCGCCCCCCTGGCGCGGCCAGGGGTGGGGCCACGCCGGGTGGCCTCCTGCCCCCCTAGCTCCCCTCTGGCCCCACTAAGGCTCTTCGCGAAGCTTCATGTACGCTGATTTTTTCTGTATTTTTCCCGGAATTTTTCTGGCACTTTTTATATGGGGGAAAACTGAAATAGAAAAACAGCACAAAACAGGAACTGGCACTAGGGTGCACTGAGTTAATAGGTTAGTCCAAATATGATCAAAAGTGTATGAAAGTGTATCTAGAACCTAGCAATATCACACAAAACATGCATGGAGCAAGCAGAAATTATAGATACGTTTTGGACGTATCAACATCCCCAAGCTTAATTCCTGCTCGTCCTCGAGTAGGTAAATGATAACAACATAATTTCTGTGGTGACATGCTAGCAACCATAAAAGAACTTTGAAAAGTAAAGCAATCAAGGTTAGAGATTCAATTCAAGTCATAACATGCAAGAGTCTATATTAGCATTGAAACAAGTAACAAAAGAACATTAGGTGCAAGAGCTCTCGCTGAACGTGACTCGAATGTCTCCAAATGGTGTTTGCGTGCAAGAAGGGGGGTAGGGAATACGAGAAAAAAGTATTTTTGTGTTGAGAACTCAATCTACTAAAGTTTCACACTTGGTCCTCTTTGGAATCTTATCTTGACTCATCCCCAAACCACTAGCCAGGTACAAGTCAATTTGATCCACTCCTTTTCAATATTTTGAGCACTCATACAATGGATGAGCGTAAGCACGAGAGTTGACACTTAGGATGGCAAAGAGAGAAGTACGGAGGAGGAAGACAAAAAGGATGAGAAAGGCTGACATCAATGAGGACAATCATAGGCAAGAGATGCCAAATGATAGATATGATGTGAGGAGTAGGGATTGCCACGCAAAGGATGCACATACGAGCTAAGAAGCTCTCCAATGGAACTAGTGGGGGTGCATCTAACTTGCTCGCTCCTGAAGACCTAGAGCTCGTTCGGGGAGGCTCATCCTTGGAATATGCAAGCCAAGTTCTATAGTGTGAAGGTCCCCACATAGCTATATGCATAATGATCATCTCTATGGAGTACAAGGATATAAAGGGAGTACTAGTGTGGATCACTCAAAAGGATAGTAGTGTTGCCCCTTTCTCTCTTTTTATTTCTTTTTTCTCTTTTTCTCTTTTTTTATTTTTTGTGGCCTCAATGGCTCTTTCTATTTAACTCTCATTTGTCCTCTTTGGGATCTTTATTGTGTCCACTTTGGGATCTTTTCCTCACTTAAGGGCAACACTCTATTTTACAAGAAGGTAAAGGAGATCTTTCACACTTTACAAGGTACTCAAAATCATAAAGAAGATGTAACTATCATGATGTATGCAATGTATGTTGCTGCCAGTGTAGCAGGAACATGTATGACATGAAGATGAAGGCATGAAGAGGTGGATGTTGCATGGCAATATAACTCGGAAAGGCTATGGAAATGCCTTGATAGGTAGGTATGGTGGTTGTTTTGAGGAAAGATATAAGGAGGCTTATGATGACAGAGCGTATCATGCCAAGGGTTTGGATGTACCGGCGAAGGTGGACACCAACTCTCGGAATGAGAAGAAGGCAATGCACGGCACGGGAGAGGCTAGCAAAATATGGGAAGGTGGAAGTGTCAACTTTCAATACTTACATTAGTCCGAAGAACTCATGCACTTATTATCGGTAACTTTCAATCTAATAAGGAGGTTCACAAAGAGACAAGTACCCCGAGGAGGAGTGTATGGGGGTTTGGTTATCCTTGCACATCCTCGACTCATGGTACGTGAGTGTTCTCTGATATTCGATCCCTCCAAAGATTAGTGATCCATCTAGTAGCTAGAGTTCTCAACTAGTTTTGTAGGTTTCGAAAATACGCACGGATTGCCCAAAATACGACACCTATCACTAATAGGCTAGAGCTCTTGACACCAAAAGTTCAAACATTACTCACATCAATACCTCAAAACTATTGCAAGTTACTACTAGAAGAAAATAGCAACCTCAATTACCTACTCTCAAGACAAGACACAACTCAGTGCAACAACCAACTCTCTTTAACAAGATAAACATGAAAACTAAAAAGAGTTCCAGCAACAAACTAAACAAAAGCCAAGGCTCTTGCTAAAGACAAACTAAGACTAAGACTAAACATGATAGTAGCTATGAAAAGATAAAGAACACACAATAGCAAAAAGATAAACAGGAAAAATCCTATGATGTGTTCTAGAATTTGAAAGTGGAGCGTGTTTCTCTCCCACAAAAAGTAAGACGGGAACTAACTTGTTATGAACAGAAAGGAAAGCTAAAGAAAACTAAAAGTAAAACCTAAGAGCGAGACGCTCCAAGCATAGCACATAACGCATGAAGTGATAAAAATATAGTGAGACGAAGGACGAAGTGATGATTGTTGATGGAGAAGGGGATGCACGGGGGCATCCCCAAGCTTGAGCGCTTGACACTCCTGGATCTTCTTTCATCATCTTCCATCGCACACTTGAAAACTCCCTTCATACATAACTCATCATAAGCTGATTAGAGAGGTTAGTACCCTTAATAAAATAATTTTTTCCCACTGGATATAAAGATATTCTTGAAGAGCTACTGTTTCTTAAGAGTGCCAAAAAGTTTCTTTTGCAAAGAAAAAGCAAGCTTAACGTTTGCAAAAGTTAGGAGAGACAAACCGTGGCAGAATCTGTGAAAAACAGAACAGCAGGTAATAAAGAATTTTGTAGGGGAACTTCTGCAACTCAAATCAAAACACTCAGAACATACGGAAGTTTCGTAATTGTATAGAGCATACTGTGTAAAAATTTCAGCTCAAAAAGATGAATTGGGATTTTTCTGGAATTTTTCTGGTCACGAGGACAGAATCTGTTTTCTGGACAGCATGTCACAACTTTTACTTCCCTTGCCGTAAGAGGCTATAACTTGGCACAAAGCTGAAAAATAAAGATACAATGATGTTGCTACAGTAGTAACAATCATAAAGACACAAAAAAAGCAAAAATAAACCTAAATTCGTTGCGGGCTGCCTCCCGAAAGCGCTTTCTTTTATGCCTTTAAGCTAGGCATAATGATTATAGAAGATGCTCTCACAAGAATAAGAATTTTGAAGCAAAAGAGATCATCAAGAAGCAAACATGAAACACATTTAAGACTAACCCACTTCCTATGCATAGGCATCTCGTAATAAAATAAATCAAAGAAGCACAAAGTGACATGCATAGGAAGGTGGAACAAGAACAACTTCGAAAGTTTCAGTTTAGAGAGAGGTGTTTTTGTCACATGGAAGTTTCTGTAACCAAACTTTCCTCTCTCAAAGTAATTTTCAGCAGTATCATGAACAACATCAAGAATATAACTATCATATAAATCATATTGTTCATGACCTACAAGCACACGTGTATTGTTTTCAATACGGTTTTTAGGATCATAATATAAATGCAACCCATCGCATTGAGCTTTGATAAGAGGAAAATTCTCCGGAGTTGGAGATTTTAAAAGGATAATAGGATAGTCAAGTGTGGGTGCGATAGAAAAAATTTCATGCTTAACATGAGGAACTATAGCAAGTTCATCTCCGTAAGCATCATCCATAGTGGCATCAAGGCCATAAGCATAGAAGGCATCAACTTCATCAAAAAGGGATATTTCAAAAGAATCTATAGGATCATAATACTCATATAAGGTAAGAGTCAAAGAGTTACTCTCATTAGAAGGTAGACATGGATGGCTCCATTCTTCCTCCTTTTGTTCGTCACTCTCCTCCTCTTCTTCATCCAAAGAGCTTTCATGTTCAGTAATTTCTTCTTCTATAGAGTCCTGCAAAACATTAGTCTCTTCCTTTGGGGGAGAGATTCTCTCAAGATGATCAGTAATATAATAATTTGCATCATAATTTTCCAAACAATAGTTAAGTATAGCAAGACTCTCAGATTTGTAAGGGGCGTCATCAATATTTTCAAGAAAAGAAGTAATTGCATAGGCACCCTTAAAAGCAACAAATTCTTCTATTTGTTCTGCATCATAAAAATCATAATTTCCCATAGCATAAGAAGCTAAGGTTTCATCCTCATTGTACTCACATTGGAAAGCAAGGTGTTTGTGCCTCATAAAGCAACAAGATTCATCCCTGCAGAAAGATATATTATATATTGAGCACAAGTTTTTAGCATACTCATACGATTGATGTATGAGTCTCCATAAGTGTATCCCTTGTTGAGACAAGCGGTATTCCTTGTAATATTCTTGTTGATCCTCGGTGAATCCTCCATGCCAATAAGATCTAGTTTCAAAGAAGTTAGACATTGATTGGCAAGTAAGGAACTAGACATGCTATATTTTTATTTTTATTTTTATTTTTGATAAAGGACACAAAAATAAAAACTGAAAGGTAACCTAACAAGACTAAAAAACAAATGTAAAGGGTAGTGTGCAACTTCCCTATCTTAGCACTCAGAGTCCCCGGCAACGGCGCCAGAAATTCGCTTGATGGCTTCTCGCCCTTCGTTGGTTACCCCAAGTGGAAGGTTGAGATGTAGCGCAGCAGCAAGTTTCCCTCAGTGAATATACCAAGGTTTGTCTCCAGTAGGACTCCAGAGAAGATAAGTAGGTGTCAGCGGTGCAACTGACGTGGACCTGCACACAGACACAGATAACTTTGTTCCCAACGAAGTTCAGAGAGGTTGTCAATCTCTCCGGTCTTGTTGTTCACAAAGGGTAAAACACAAAGGATAATGATAACAATTAAAGTAAAAAGCAGGAAAGTAAATAAGCGTGGAAACAGTACTAAGGATATGGACCGGGATACGTGATGTTCGCTAGTGATGTCTCTCTCCCAAAAGACGATAAAGCTGCTATGCGAGGTAAACAAACTACAGAAGGGCAATTGACAGGATTATGAACGCACCGCAATGCTAACTATGCTTCAAAAGAAAGGAAGAGGCTCAAAAGCACGGGCAGTACGCCAAAATAAGTAGACCGTAATCCAACTGCATCTACTACTAATCATCCACCTTGAGATATCTATCCAGAACATCTCGCTGGTATTAAGTTGCGAACCCCACCCAAAGTGTAAACCCAAAGCAACAGACAACTGCATTAAAAAGAACTTTGCGTAAAGTAAACAATCCTTGCAACCGCGGTTACAAGCACCGTTTTTCCCCCTTGTGGCAACAGCACATCCCCTAGACTCATGTTTCTGTCACTCAAGCGTGTCATCGGGGGGCATGAACCCACAATCGAGCATAACGTACCCTCTTGGAGTCACTACCTACTACTTGGCCAAAGCAATAAACAGCAACGGAGAACATGCAAGAATTACTTAGGAACAAAAATATAAGAGATAAGAACCAAATATATTACTCTATCACAATCTGAACATAATCTCATAATCCATCAGATCCCATCAAACTCAGCATAGCAATAGCAGAAAGATTACAAAAGTGCCTCGATCATGTAGGGCATCTCACGAGGTCTAAACCATGAAGAACAAAGAGGGGAGGAGAACATCACATAGCTACTGATCACGGACCCATGGTCCAAGGAAAACTACTCACGAGACATCCGGGGATCATCCATGGTGGAGAGGAGACTCCCAGAGGTCGGCCCTCCCTCCGGCAGGGTGCCAGGAAGAGGTCTTCTGGTGCTCCCGATCTCGGAAGCGCGGTGGCGGCTGAACAGAGGCGAGTTTGCAAAATAGGGTTCGGTCTTCGGAATTTCCCCGTGACGGAGAATAAATAGGAAAGGGGGGCAGCCAGAGGTGGACCAGGGGCCCCAGGCGCCCCCCTGGTGCGGCCAGGGGTGGGGCCGCGCCGGGTGGCCGCCTGGGCCCCCTGGCTCCCCTCTGGCCCCACTCGGGCTCTTCGCGAAGCTTCCTATACACTGATTTTTCCTGTATTTTTCCCGGAATTTTTCTGGCACTTTTTATATGGGGGAAAACTGAAATAGAAAAACAGCAGAAAACAGGAACTGGCACTGGGGTGCACTGAGTTAATAGGTTAGTCCAAATATGATCAAAAGTGTATGAAAGTGTATCTAGAACCTAGCAATATCACACAAAACATGCATGGAGCAAGCAGAAATTATAGATACATTTTGGACGTATCACCTACTACTTGGACAAAGCAATAAACAGCAACGGAGAACATGCAAGAATTACTTAGGAACAAAAACATAAGAGATAAGAACCAAATATATTACTCAATCACAATCTGAACATAATCTCATAATCCATCATATCCCATCAAACTCAGCATAGCAACAGCAGAAAGATTACAAAAGTGCCTCGATCATGTAGGGCAGCTCACGAGGTCTAAACCATGAAGAACAAGGAGGGGAGGAGAACATCACATATCTACTGATCACGGACCCATGGTCCAAGGAAAACTACTCACTAGACATCCGGGAAGCATCCATGGTGGAGAGGAGACTCCCGGAGGTCAACCCTCCCTCCGGCAGGGTGCCGGGAAGAGGTCTTCTGGTGCTCCCGATCTCGGAAGCGCGGCGGCGGCGGAACAGAGGAGAGATCACGAAAAAGGGTTCTGTCCCCGAGGGTTTCACGTCACGGGGGATATATAGGCGAAGGGGCAGCCAGAGGTGGACCAGGGGCCCCAGGCACCCCCCTGGCGCGGCCCAGGGGGTGGCCGCGCCGGGTGGCCTCCTAGGCCATCCCTGGCTCCCCTCTGGCCCCACTCGGGCTCTTCGCGAAGCTTCCTGTACGCTGATTTTTCCTATATTTTTCCCGGAATTTTTCTGGTACTTTTTATATGGGGGAAAACTGTAATAGAAAAACAGCAAAAAACAGGAACTGGCACTGTGGTGCACTGAGTTAATAGGTTAGTCCAAATATGATCAAAAGTGTATGAAAGTGTATCTAGATCATAGCAATATCACACAAAACATGCATGGAGCAAGCAGAAATTATAGATACGTTTTGGACGTATCAGTACTTAGCACCGTCCTCTTGGGCAGTGCCGAAGTACTCGGGAAGCTGAGGCTGAGGCTGGGAGAGATCTGGCGCCTTCATCCTCATCGAGTCCCATGACTCATAATCGCCGACAGGCCTCCATAGTTTCTCCTCCTGCACCGGCAAAGAGATGTTATTAGTACCAAGTAGGAACAAGCATGAGGGGAAATAAATGAAGGTTGTTCCATGTATGTGTATACCAGCCTGGCCTTGTAGCGCTCACTGCCGAGGTTTCCCGCCCGATGTCTCCCCTGCTGCAGCGGTTCGCCCTGTTCCGCTCCCTCAAGGCGTTCCACTCCTCGTCTTCCCCACGCCACCTCGCAGTCAACGCCCTCCATGCCTCCTCCTTGCCATAGGCCCAATCGGGCCTAACCTGAAAAATCGATACTCATGTGAAGAACAGATGATGCAATTGCAAATTAGCATCAACATAGAATCTCATCGACAATGTACTTACCTCGTCGTACTCTTCCATGCTCATCGTCGAGCGTGACTTGACATTATCATACTTCGGCGACGACTTACCCAATATCGCCGTGCTGTATTGACTCCTGGCAGTATGACCCTGTTTATAGAAATGCTAATTAGTCAACCTATTACAATGATTCTTCAAAGTCTTGTTCGCCGTCTCCTGCTGCTCCGAAGCACCCTATAGAATCTCTTCAATCATGAACAAAAAAGTGTGAGATTCATGAGTTAGCATGGCGGGGTCATCAACTATGAACAAAAAAGTGTGAGAGTCATGAGTGAGTCATGCGTTTGCCTTACCCAAAACTTGTGGATCACGGCGTCCGAAGCTTTCCCGTAGGGGGGACAATCTGCGCGCTCGTAGTGTCTCCAAGTCGTGGCTAGATTCCTCTCACCGTTTGTATCGTAGAATCCCGACCAAAACTTCCTGATGATAGCTCCAAGCATGCAACCAGGGACTCGGGTCCCCTGATGATGAAGCCAATTGCTGCACAAGAATCAAACATTAGTACATGCCAAGTTGTTATCAACAAAATGAAACTACATGTTCAAAGTTACTATAGCCACTTACTCATTTTTGCTAGGTTCAATGAGGATCCGAGCCTCCGGGGCAAGTTCCTCCTTAGGGACTTCTTCTTCCCCATGAACCTTTACCTTCTTCGTCAACGCACTCGATGGCCCCGACTCCTGCTCCCGAATCATCATCTCCTCGTCTCAAGAGTCCACTTCCAAGTCTCGAGAGTCCATCTTCTCGTCCCAAGACTCTGAGATCACGGTATGTGAAGCCACGTCGCCGGAAGAGGAGGGTAAGTCACTCAAAAGGACGGTACCTTGCCCTCGTCCTCGACCTCCTGCAATGGGAAACGGTAAACAATTAAGAAGCATGTTGAAAAATATATACCAAGCATGATGAAGACATAATGCAGATGCAATGTACCTCCTCGTCCTGACCTCGGGGGACGGCCCCCGACTCCTCCTCCTTGTCCTGCATATCCTCCTCCTCCTCTACCTCCTCGGCGCCGTACCTTGAGGTTGTTGCTCTTCCACTCTTCGTCTTCTTTATCCCCTGAAGCAAGGACTGCGATGATGCCTTGCCACTGCTCATATTGGCCAATCACCTGCATTGAGAAAAAGAAAACAATTAAGCATAAAGACGCAATGCAATTAATTAAGAATCATAAAGACGGAATGCAATTAAGATGAAAAATAAATACGGATACTCATCATCACTCTGAGCCTTAGGATCCTCGCACGGTGGAGGCTCATCATTGTCATGTAACATGCAATTTAAATAGCACGTGCACATCGACAAGATACAAAATAACATCATCATAAATTCATCATAGCACATCTTCATACAATCATCATCATCATCTAAAATAACATAATATAGTATCGAGATACATAGTAATATCATTCTACACATCCAGTCCCGGAGCCTCCCATTCCCTACACGTTTGAGCAATAGTTAGCAACCACCAAGTGATTGGGAAAGTAAGCCATAATAAAGACATAAAAGACCCTCACCATCATCTGTTCTTCACCATAAATACTAATACTCATCATCATCACTCTCAGGCTCATTCTCATCGCCATCATCAGTATCACTATCACGTGCGTATAAAGCGTCGGGATCCTCGCACGATGGAGGCTCGTCATTGTCATGTGCCTTGGTGAGCATCTCTATGTCACTTAGATCCGTGACTATCTCACCACAGGTGTGTGCATCGTTCTCGAGGTCATCAAGACCTTCTAAGCCAAAGTCCCCAAAGTTCTCTTGCTCTTGATAGAAAATTCCCTCGTATGTTTGAGGGTTAATGTTGTTGTAATCGTCCTTGGAGGTCATGGGTAGCTTACCATGTGGCGATACCTGGTACACGACTTCCCAGCCCCGGAGGTATTCTTTCTGGCATGGGTAGGGCAAGTAATAAACTTGCTTGGCTTGGTGAGCCACAACAAAGACATCGGATGCGCTATAGGTGGTTGAAGGCCTAACTTCAACTAACCCAATGGAAGGGGTACTTCTCTGTCCATTGCATGGATCGAACCAGTGGCATTTGAACACAACGAGCTTGAGTTCTACGGGCCCATTGTTGAACGTCAGCTCGTATACATTCTGCAATCTTCCGTAGTAATCAAAGTCATCTTGTCCCTTGGTGAAGACCCCGGTATTTACAGTTTTTGCGCCCCGATGAATATTTTGGTGATACTCTGTATGGAAGTGATACCCATTCACATCATACTTCTCATACATGTCGACTTTACTGTTAAAACCCTGGGAGACACATGTCAATTCATCCGGCATCATCACTTTGGGATCAGCTCCCTACAAGTTTAGTACGAATCGTGCATTAGTTACATGTAATAAGAGGGCCAAGTTGCCAGGTAATTAGGAGAAATAGGTTAAGAATTACCTTTTCCTTGAACCATGACGTGAAACTTCTTCCCGAGGCACCTGATACGTCCCAAACGTATCTATAATTTCTTCTTGCTCCATGCATGTTTTGTGTGACTTTGCCATGTTTTGCCTGAACTTTCATACACTTTTGAGCATATTTGGACTAATCTATTAACCCAGTGCACCCAGCTGCCAGTTGCTATTTTATGTTGTTTTTGTATTTCAGGTTTTCCGGCCATTAAAAGTGCTCCAAAAAATCCGGAAAAATCAGATAAAAAATCAGCGACCCGGAAGCTTCCGGAATAACCAAGGCAGCGGAGGGGGGCCATCACCAGGAGACCAGGAGGGTCCTTGGTGCGGCCCCACCCAAGGCCGCGGCAGGAGGCCTCCTGGCTGCCTGGTGGGTCCCCTCGACACCCCCCTCCGCCTTTATTTAGCCCTCGGGGTGGAAACCCCTAATATCGATCTCTTTTCCGGGATCTCGCCTCTGTACCGCCGTCGCCGCCACTTCAAGATGGGGGCTGCCTGGAGAAGCTGCTCCGGCACCCTGCCGGGAGAAGCTACCCCCTCCGGGAGACAATCCATAGCCATGGAAACCTCCCGTATGTACCGTGAGTAGTTCCCCTTGGACCATGGGTCCGTGACCAGTAGCTATGTGATGTTCCTCTCCCCTCTTTGTGCCTCAACTTTCGAGACCTCGTGAGCTGCCTCACATGATCGAGGCACCTTTGTAATTTTCTGTCGTTGCTATGCTAAGTTTGTTGGGATCTGATGGATTATGAGACTATGTTCAGATTGTGATGAGTAATATATTTGGTTCTTCTCTTTTATATTTTGTTCTTGAGTAAATTCTTGCATGTTCTCCGTTGCCGTATTTTACTTTGGCCAAGTGATTTTTTGCAACTCCAAGAGGGAGCGTTATGCATGATTGTGGGTTCAGCCCCTTGATGTCTAGCTTGAGTGACAGAAACATGAGACTAGGGGATGTGTTGTTGCCACCAGGGATAAAACAACGGTGCTTGTATCCGCGGATGCAAGGATTGTTTACTTTACGCAAAGTTCTTTTAATGCAGTTGTCTGTTGCTTTGAATTTACACTTTCGGTGGGATTAGCAACTTAATACCAGCGAGATGTTCTGGATAGATATCTCAAGGTGGATGATTCGTAGTAGATGCAGATGTATTTCGGTCTACTTACCTTGGCGTACTTCCCATTGCTTTTGAGCCCTTCCTTTCTTTGTAGCATAGTTAGCATTGCGGTGCCTTCATAATCCTGTCAATTGCCCAACTGTTATTTGTTTACCTCGCTAGCACTTTTATCTTCTTTTGGGAGAGATACATCACTAGTGAAAATCACGGGACCCCGATCCATCTTCATATTACCGTTTACATCCTTAGTTTACTTTCCAGTTGCTATCACTATCATTATCTCTTGTGTTAATCCTTTGTAAACAGCAAGGCCGGAGGAATTGACAACTCCTCTGTACTCATTGGGAGCAAAGTTATTTGTATCTGTGTGCAGGTCCAGGTGAAGTTAGCAACCCTCGGTTGTGAACGGCGCCATTGTTCACTTTACCACCTTCTTGTATCTCTGCGAGTCCTACTGGTTCGATACTCAACCTTAGCATCTTCGCTAAGGGAAATTTACTGCTACGCTACATCTCACCTTCCACTTGGGGTAACCAACGAGGAGTGAGAGAACTATCCTCAACGTATCAAGCCAATTTCTGGCGCCTTTGCCGGGGACTCCAGTCTACAAGATAGGGGAGTTGCACACTATCTTTTATCTTTGCTTTTTAGTCTTGTTAGTTTACCTTTCAGTTTTTACTTTTGTGTCCCTTATCAAAAATACCAAAAATAGTATGTCTGGTTACTTGCTTGCCACCAATGCCTAACTTCTTTGAAACTAGATCTTATTGGCATGGAGGATTCACCGAGGATCAACAAAAGTGGTACAAGGAACACCGCTTTTCTCAAGAGGGGATACACTTATGGAAACAAATACATCAGTTGTATGAGTATGCTAGAAACTTGTGCTCAAAATATAATATATCTTTTTGCAGGGATGAATCTTGTTGCCTTATGAGGCATAAACACCTTGCTTTCCAATGTGAGTACAATGATGATGAAACCCTAGCTTTTTATGCTAAGGGGAATTATCATTTTTATGATGCAGAGCAAATAGAAGAATTTGTTGCTTTTAATGGTGCTTATGAAATTACTTCTCTTCTTCAAACTATTGATGATGCCCCTTACAAATCTGAGAATCTTGCTATACTTAACTATTGTTTGGAATTACGATGCAAATTATTATATTACTGATCATCTTGAGAGAATCTCTCCCCCAAAGGAAGAGACTAATGTTTTGCAGGATTCTATGGAAGAAGAGATTGATGAACCTGAAAGCTCCTTGGATGAAAAAGAGGAGGAGAGTGACGGACAAAAGGAGGAAGAATGGAGCCATCTAAGTCTACCTTCTAATGAGAGTAACTCTTTGAATCTTACCCTGCCGGGAGAAGCTACCCCCTCCGGGAGACCATCCATAGCCATGGACACCTCCCGTATGTACCGTGAGTAGTTCCCCTTGGACCCCTAACTGTTAGCCCATGTCTGTGAATAACGTCAGACACATGACCTAGGTATGCCATCTACCAACATTACATCACACTTCTACACATAACCTAGGTCCATTTGCAAGTTTTTGTGGGATTCCGGTGCTCCGACGGTCATTCACCTCCGAAACCCTACATCAGGGGAACCCGCAGATTTACCCCTATAAATTTCTCCATACGAGTGTTGACCAATGGACTTTTTTCTCTATCTATGTTTGTTTAGCACCTACATGTCCATGAATTTCCAAAGTGTTATCACATGAATGTGAAGATGGTCACACCAAGGAGTTAGACATTGCATCTATGGATCTTACACCACACTTGCATCTATGGATGATGAGAAGTTGGGTGATAATGAGAAGTTTCTGAAGAATTACATCCTCCACAGGCCCTATGGACCATGTGACTAACAAGTTCCCGATGGACGATATTAAGGAGGTGTCCGAGGAAGAGTCTGAGATTGAAAGGCAGGAGTAGTTTGAGGAAACTTAATTATAACCAGAAGGGGAAATATAATTTCAAGCATCTCAAGAATTTGAAGAAGAAATATATTGCTCAGAAGCTTGAGAAGATCCAGATGATTGCTGGAATTGAAGGGGATGGTGATTTGTAAGCTTGGTGCGGATGACTTGGAGGAAGATTTTTATCCTGAGGATTACGATAGGAAAATGCAGGAGATGTTTGATGACAACTACTATGGGGCTTATGAGGTTGATCCTGAGTTTGGAAGTGGAGACGATTTGGATTTGGGTAAACCTGATTTTGACAAGGAAGATGAATAATTGCTTGGGCTACCTAAAGATTGGGCCCTTGATGGTAAAGAAGGGTCTACTTCCACTGGTGAGAAGAAAAAGAAGAAGAAAAACAAGGATCTTGCAAATGGTGAGGAGGTAGGGGAGAAAAGAAAGGGTAAGATTTCTCTCAAGGATAAGGTGGAGCTTGAGAAGGAGCTTGAAGAGTATTATAAGCTAGACTACGAGGACACCATTGGAGATCTCAAGACACGGTTCAAGTACAGGCAAGATCAGCCAAACAGTTTTTCATTGATCTACCCCTCCAGTGATTCCGACGCTCCGGCGGTCTTCCTCCGGCGAAACCCTAGATCGTGGGGACCCGCAGATCTACTCCTATAGCTTTCTTCGTATGAGGGTGGACCACTGGACTTTTTCTCTCTATCTATGTTTGTTTAGCACATATGTAATGGAAACCCAAGGTTGGGCCTATTTCGGCACTCCGACGGTCATTCACCTGCGACATCGATCCTGTTCCGGAGGGGGGAATGTGGGCCCGATGCTGTACCCCCTATAGATTTCTCTACATGAGGCTCCACCAATATACTTTTTCATTGACTTAGGTTTGTTTACTCCATAGCTACATGGAAAACTAGGTTTGGGACCTTGTAAAACATCGTAGCCTCCGGTTAAGCCGAGCCCGGAGTATTTCGTCTACACATGCACGAATCTCTCTAAGTGTTACCGCATTCATGTGTGAAGAAGCTAGGTCACACCCGGGATCCATGTCTTGCATCTATGGTCCTTCCACCACACTTGTACACATAACCTAGGTCCACATGCAAGTTTTTGTGGGATTCCGACGCTCCGACGATCATTCACCTGCGACATCCTACTCCGGAGGGGGGAATGTGGGCCCGACGTTGTACCCCTTATAGCTTTCTCCGCACAAGGCACCACTAATGTACTTTTTCATTGGATTAGTTTTGTGTACTCCATAGCTACATGGAAAACGAGGTTTGAGACCTTTGTAGCACATCGTAGCCTCCGGTTAAGCCGAACCGGGAGTATTTCGTCTACACGTGTGCACGAATCTCTCTAAGTGTTATCACATTCATGTGTGAATAAGGTCACACATAGGATCTATGTTTTGCATCTATGAGCCTTCCACCACACTTGTACACATACCCTTGATCCACATGCAAGTTTTTGTGGGATTCCGGCGCTCCGGCGGTCATTCACCTGCGACATCCTGCTCCGGAGGGGGGCCTGGCGGTCTACCCCTATAGCTTTCTCCGCACGATGTTCCAAAAATGTATTTTTTGGTTTGTTGAGGTTTGTTTAGGACATAACTACATGAAAAACAAGGTTGGAACCTTGTAACCTTGTAACACATCCTACTCCGGAGGGGGGAATGTAGGCCCGACGATGTACCCCCTATAGATTTCTCCGCACGAGGCTCGACCAATTTACTTTTTCATTGGCTTAGGTTTATTTACTCCATAGCTACATGGAAAACTAAGTTTGGGACCTTGTAACACATCGTAGCCTCCGGTTAAGCCGAACCGGGAGTATTCCGTCTACACGTGTGTACGAATCTTTCTAAGTGTTATCGCATTCATGTGTGAAGAAGGTCACACCCGGGATCTATGTTTTGTATCTATGGGCCTTCCACCACACTTGCACACATACCCTAGAACCACATGCAAGTTCATGCGGGACTACGGCACTCCGACGGTTTTTCTTCACCGAAACCCTAGTTCGGGTGCGCGCGCAGGGAGGGGGGGTCTACTCTTATAGCTTTCTCCGTACGAGGTTCAACTTAGAGCATACATATTATTAATATAGTAATACTAGCATAATATATTTTTAATTTAGTACCATACATATTATAATTTAGTAATATATTATTTCATGTATTAGTAGACACAAAAAAGAGCCATAATATAGATTACAATCTCATTTTCCAATATATTATTTCATGTATTAGTAATATAAAATAATGTATAAAATTTTATGTATTAGAGGAGAAAAAAAAAATAGGACATACGCCGACGGCCAAAGGTCGGGGCCGTCGGCGTAAGAGTTGGCCGGGCTGACGCCGTTAGCGCGCGTGGATCAGCTGGGCCACTGTCAGGACTACACCGACGACGGCCCTCGGCCTAAAATTGGCCTACGCCGACGACGGCCCTCGGCGTAAATGGCCTACGCCGATGGTCTCCGGACACCGATGACCCACTATTTGGGCTGCCGAGCTGGGGCTCCTACGCCGTCGGCGTAGACGCCGGCCGTCGCCGTTTTTCTCCGTCCCGTAGTGATGTCTGCTTTAACTACCGTGGGATCATGAAGTCGAAGACATGACGGCGGATGGGATCTTAAGGCAACTCCAAAAGGCTATGACGCAAACGGATTTTGTCTATTTGCATCAGAAAACGGACATGGACGGAGGGCGGACGTGCGGCGGCCAGGCGGCGGGTGCATTTGCACCCAACACGTGGAACGGATAAAAGCGGACATGGCTTCGACCCCCTTTCCTCCCTCACCGGCGCGTGGCGGCGGTCTGCATAGGCACGAGCGACGGCCTGCAATGGACGCAGGCAAGGACTTGCAGCGGACGCGCGCGGCGGCGACCTGCAGGGCGCGCGACAGCCTGCAGCGGACGTGACGTGCGGTGACGGCCTGTACGGAGCGCGCGGCGGTGACTTGCACAGGCGTGAGCGGCGGCCTACAACGATGGCCACGCCTATCGTTGATATGTGGAACCATGACGAACACAAGCGGATGCCAAGGAGGACGAGCGCGTCCGTTTCTATCCATTCATGATCCATTTCTAGATCATATTTGCTCTTGATTTGCGTCGGAGTGGACAGCGAAGGATAATAAACGAACAGTTTGTCTAACTGCGTTGGCACGTTAGCTCTAGTTTTACCCCATACGAACATAAAACGAACAAAATGTGTCGTGCTTGGAGTTGCCCTTAAAACCATCTGAAATCAATTGCAAAACAATCCTGAAGGTAGATTTATCGAGCTTTATAGATTTAAAGAGGTTAAATATCCGATTTAATCCCACTGCCAACTTTAAAAAGGAAAACTATACTTTTCTCTGAAAACCCAGTTTCTCGGGCTCCGCCACTGGACACGAGGGTGTGGTGTGGGTGTGGAACAGCATTTCTGCGTTGTGGCGTGCAGCCACTTAGTCAACCATCTCGCACATGTGTCAGCTGCCAACGGTAGGTGTAGAAGTTGTCACGTCTCGGGCACGTATGTGACGCTGCGGACAGAGAGTGTTTTGAGTTTGTCACGCCTCTCCAATGCGAGATGTTTGCATGCATTGCATGCGGAGGGCGTACGCGTCGACTTTGTCACGTCTCATGTAGTACGTACGTACGGGACGTTGATGCGGAGGCCATATCAAACTTGTTTGTTTGTGTTGAGTATATTGACTATAGTATAAACATAGATATCGTAGGACTTTATTTTATCTTGACTTGTACTTTAAGTAGATCATTTTACTTTCATATATGCCTTCAATGCTCAAACAATAAACATCGATTCCATCAAACCCTCTCTCTATTCTTCTACATGGTATCAGCCTAAACACGATCTAAACCCTAGCCGCCGCCGTCGCTTCCGTCAACGCCGCCCCCGGCGCCGATCCATGATCGCCGGCGCTGGGGTTCGTCCGCCGATCCCGTGGATCGGCTGCCCTAGAGTATTTTCTCCCGATATCCCTTGATCGGGGTTTTTTCTCTCCGCCGGTCGTCTTCATCGGCGTATTTTTTTATTTTCCGATCTAAGATCGATTTGCGTCGCCCACTATCGCCGTCGTTCTACTGCGCCCCTACTTCGACTCCGGCGCGACTGTCGGCCTCTTCATCCACCGGCGACCCATGCGCCGTGCATCGGCCCACAACGACCATCGTCCGCGCGGTCTCTATGTCGCCTCGGCGCTTTCGCGCGATGCGGCGGCCCCTCAGAGCCGCCTTCCGCCCGTCGTCACCTCGGCGCTTTCGCGCGATGCGGCGTCCCGTCAGAGCCGCCTTCCGCGCGTCGGCACCGCCCATCGTCGCCGCCTCTGCTTCCGATCTGGAATTCTACACTGCCATCATCGCCATCCACGTCGCCCTGACCCCGCGCCGATCCGCTCGGCCCCCCGTTGCCATCAACACGCCGAGTGGCGCTCCTCCACCTCGCGGGCGATTGGATTGACCACCCGCCCGCCCGTGCGATCTCCCTATCCGCACACGCGTCAATGACCCACGCAGTCGTCCGCATGCGCCCCATAGGATTCCGTGAAGAATGCATACGAGTACGAGCACCTATCCACCGATCGAGCATCGGCTGCCACCGCGTCGCCCCTACGGGCCGCGGTGTCGCCGCCCCCGTGGTTGTCCCGGTGGCTGCCCCGACTTCTTCGCCGCCGCTGCGTCGCCCCCACGGGCTGCAGCGCCGCGGCGTGCAGTCCACGTCGCCGCCCCGAGCACTACTGGAAAACAGGTCATTAATGATGCACCTATTTTTGCTACTAATGGCGCACATTAGGTGCGCCATTACTACCACGCCATTAGTAACTTTTAGTAATGACGCACATTTTATGCGTCATTACTATCCCAAATAGTAATGACGCACCTAATAGTGCGCCATTACTAACCCTTAAGTGCGCCACTAGTAATAAAGCCAAGTGCGCCATTATTCACCTTAGAGGTGCGCCACTAGCTATAAAGCTAGGTGTGCCACCAATAAAGGCTAAAATGCGCCAGTAGTAGTATATTTGGAAAACAAAAAAAATAAAAAATTACAAAAAAACAACATATAAGGAAAAATAATTTTAAAACAAAAAATGAAATAGAACCATAATTTTTATTATAGCAAGAATATTACCATGTCTTTACAAGTATCCAATAAAAATAAAATTGCAAGGAAATAAAACAAAAACCTATAACTAATATTCTACTCCCTCCATCCAAGAATAGCTCTCGCAAGGGGAGAATTTTTTTGAACTGAAGTGCATTTTGTTGGAAATATGCCCTAGAGGCAATAATAAAATGTTATTATATATATCTCAATGTTCGTAATTAATGTTTATATTTCTGTGTTATAATTGCAATGACCCTAACTATGAGATTCAGAAGAAAACTCACTTGCGTGTGTGGAAATGTAAACACCAAGAGTTCCTGGTTTAGCCTCTAAGACCAGCTCATGTGCTAACTGATGATTACGTTTTCTTAATCATGGACATTGTTCTTCTAACAAGGATGTCAGTAGCAATAGGAACATATTGTTAGCAGAACAATGATGTTGAACCGACCCCAGTATTGAATGATATGCTTAGAGATCACATCGTAACAACGTTATAAGTCATATCATGAAATGTTATCATATACGTAATTCCTTAGACCATGAGAGTATCAAGTTGTTTCACACAGGAAGATGTGCTTTGGTTCTTAGATGAATCTTTCCGTTACTGGGAAGTAGTAAAATAAGTTCTGGGTACATTCGATAGTGTGTCTAGTAACTGTGATAGTTCAAAATTTGGATTTGCTCCTTCATGATGAAGAAGATATTCACTTCGGGCCCACTCGGTATGACGATATCCATTATAGTCTGGCCAGACGCATTGTGATTCAGTCACGGGGATACCGGAATACGATAACGAGAAAAGGGACAAACGAGCAAAGAGGATAACGAGTGGCTTGTGTTCAAAAAGTTGTTACACATGTGTGACAAACTTCTCTCCTCTAACTTTGTCATATATCGCGAAGCAAAGGGAATGGTACATGACTAAACATAATGGTTCACTTGAAGTTTCTTCGTGTATGTGCGGGAGTCAACATGGGTGTCCATGGCTCCGCTGTTGATTATTGGCTATTAACAAAAGGCTGTTGACCTATGTCCGGAAGATGTTCTGAGTCATGTCCGCATTATACCGAACCTATTGGGTCAGACACTTAACGAGCAGTGGTCTATTAAAATGCTGGAATGGTAGAAGGTTTAGTGGAAGCAAAGCAGAATAGTTCATACGGGTACCGGAAGTAGTTCCGGGGATTTATGGAATAGTTCATAAGGGCACCAGAAGTAGTTCTGGGTATTTAAGGATATGTCCGGATCACTCTGGAGTAGTCCCAGGTGGTTCCGGAACATATGAGAATGGTACTGGGGAAGTCCTGGATCAACCGGAATAGTTTCCGGATAATCGTTGGGCGTCCCGACAACCTTCGCGGTCATCGGGTGGCTTAAACTGTAACTCGGATGGTTTTGGAAACTATCCGTATGGCTCCGGAACTTCCGAGAACGGTCCCGGAAGGTCCTGGAAGTGCTCCAGAAGGTTCCTAAATGTCCCGAAACGATCCCGGAAGGTCCTGGAAGCTTCTGGAAGGTTCCGGAAGTTTTCTGGGCAGTACCACCCACTACCCCAGGCCCTTAGACTTGGGGGCAAGCCACCTAGGCTGCCCTGGCCGACCAAGGGGTGGGGCGCACCAAGGGGGAGGAATCCTCCTCCAGGTAGGAAGTCCAACTCTCCAATATGGCAGGTTTCCGGTGGGTAGGTTTGGGAGGTTTGGGAGTCCAAGTTGGACTCCCCACCCCCCTTATTGCGCCCCAAGGGTCTGCTGGCCACCTATATAATGAGGGGAGGGGGTGGGGGGCGCAGCACATCAGTCCCCAAGGCCTATGCGCCACCCTCCCTCCTCTAAACCCCGTTGCTCCACAATTAGACCCCGGTTTAGACGTTCTAAATCGGAATCTGTTAGGGTTTTCCCCCTCTAGTTTTATCGGTGGCGTTCATCTCTGGACGGCGGAGCGTTGCTGGATTGCTGCTATGGAACGTGTGGATACTAATAGAGGGATCATATCTTTGGTCCTTCTCCGAGGATCTTCTTCTTCCTCGGAGATCTTGCTCGAGGGACTTGTGCGTGGGACGGATCGAGGTGCTTCTTCTTCCTCGGTGATCTTGATCGAGGGACTGTTTGTGGGAAGATCCGCGAGATCTAATTCAACGAGCTACACCAACTCTACTTCCGCTACATCGGTTGGTGAGCCATGACCTAAAACCTTGTATGCAATCTTCTTGGATGATCTTGGGTTCTTGATTCGTAGGCCGAATTTTTTTTGTTTTCTTTTACGTTTCCCAACAGTGGTATCAGAGCAATCCTTGATTAGATGCATGTTTAGGTCTAGATCATATGTGTGATATGAGGCATTGATTTTCTTGTTGCTTCCCTGTCATGTGATTTTTTCTATGCTTGATGGCAAGTTAAGGTTTTGCTACAAGGATTGAGTTTTCCATCGATCCCTCTATGTTGCTTTCAGTATGTTGGTTGCCTTGATCATGGTCTACATCAAACTCCTTGGATCTCATCTTAATCTCGCAATAGAAGATTTAACATGGAGGGGCTTGTGGATTTTATGAACTCAAATCCACACGAGGGTCACGCGTTGAACGAAGTTTGGCTTGTGGCATTAGTTGCTACACGCACCCCGAACGTTAAACTAGCAACATTGAAGTATCGTGTTTGGTTTTTTTAGGGAACAACGTTTGCATGTAACCTGCTAATCAACCACAATAAAATTTGCAACAACCCGTGTAGATAGCAATCTAACTTGTTTTTGCAGAGTATGCATGTGATGTGGTATAGCCTTCAAGATTTGCAATGTGTTTGTATGAGATGCTATATGATGTAATATTTATTCGCGACCTGCGTGTCTTGGTACGGCATGATGACTGGAGTCATATGATTGTCACTTAATTAGGGCATGCATGCCAAAACTGTTTATTAACTCGAGGCAAAGCAATAGATAGATGCAAGGTGACGATCTACGATGCGGAGGTGAACCCCGACGCACATGCCAGAAGCCGTGGTGATGTTCCCGGCGCCAAGGACAAAGTTGGTGGACACGGTGACTTTAACCACGACGACGTGAAGACAATGAAGACTTCACGAAGCAAAGGGCTATACTATATCACATAATTTTATGAACTGCCTGTGATGTTTATCCCTTTGATGCACCCTTGTTTGATGCGCGGTAGTCGTATTTTATTAGGGTGATCTCTCGCAAAACAATATCAAGTTGATAGTGTTCTTCCAACTGTAGCACCGTCTATACTATGTTTCACATCGGAGCAGGTCATGTCACATGGGTGCACACGGTGTGACGCATAAAAGGCGGGTGTGTTAAGAACACACTGCAATTACACTTGGTTGTCTTGACGGTTTGGATAAAAGTTTGCTACCGGAACACGCCCATCGAAAGATGAACAAGAATCACCTTTGGCGTGATTGGCAAGTTGGCCTACCGGTCCAGTCTAAGTCATCAGTGATGTCACATCAATGGCGGACGATTGGGTTGGATCTTGAATCACAACAGCATCAATTACGAGAGATATTGATCTGAGTGGGAGCGCACTTAGTAATTAAATTGATTAATCACAAGTGCAACTTAATTATGAACAAAGCCTTAGTATTTGCATTATCGTTGTAGAATAATGGCTCGCGTTAACACCTTCCCAATTGGTTTTGATTAACTGTATTATCTGGTAAAAACTTTACGATTGGTACCGTATTGTGAGGACTATCCTCAATAGTGTCGAGAAGGAGCTTGTGATATCGCTAATTTTCGATGCTCTCCCGCTAATGCTATGGATGGTGTGACTTACGTCCATAATCCAAAAGGCTAGAATTCCACCACAGCTAAGTGTATTGTCGTAATCACCATGAAACCCGAACTTCGAAACGTTTGGGATAGTTATGTTATATTCATGGAACTGAAAAATTGTTTTCAGTGACAAGACAATTGATGTAGGATATAAGATATCTAGTACAATGTATGATTGTAAGCATTAGTGAAAATGTTCATTGTGCTCTAAACAAAACTGATAAGTGTGGGATCCAAAAGAACACCAATCATATGATGATGAGAATTAAGGGAAAGGAAGTCCAAAGGATGTTAGTAAGACTCACACGCCGGAAAGTCCATGGCACGCGCCAGCCTTGATCATATGTGATCTTCTGTGAGTAGGAGTGACATTGGAAATAGAACTATGATACGTATAAAGGCAAAGCGAAAGAAGACTGGAATATCCAGCTCAGAAATGAAAGTCATACGAAGTTATAGATGAATTCATTGCTGGTCAAGAGATGTAATTCTTGGGAATCCTGATTAAGCAGTTAATTGTGGATTCTGTATATTGTGATTAAACTGTTGATCACCGAAATATCACATCGATTGCATATTGTTGCAACTCGATGCAAGAAATACTATGGCCTTTATGACTAGCTAATGATGAGTTTTGACATGCTCGGGAACATGATAAAAGGTTTACTATACCGTGTGTTGACTCTATGATTATCTTCATAATTCATTTTAGAGTTGAGTAGATTGTTACTACACTTTAGCCTTGTTGCAAAACATCATTTTGAATCATGTTTGTTGCAAGAGAGTTGTTCAAAGCTATGAATAATGTAAAGGCCATACTTCCATTATGAATAGGTTGTATGTTATGAATCTTGATAATAATACTAAGCATCCATAACACTGACGCTAAACGTCGCAAGAATGACAAAAATACCACATAGATGTGGCACTGCCGTTTATCACAAGTGATATAACATGCATGAAGAATTTCCATAAGTGATGGACTTTCGAGTCATATGATTATGAATCACTTGACGCTTGCGATCTTTGTCTCGAAGTAATGTGACTAAAACACCGTTGATAAGCCATACATGAACTGGCAACTAAACCATTGGTAATCATACATGATGATGTGTGTAGTCCAATAAGTGTAGTTGTGTGCAGTGGATTCCCTATCTTCACTCATAAGGTTAAGTAGATATGTGGATATCTGTTCAATAGAGACATACGTCTGAAATCTTTGAAATGTTCAAGGAATTTTAGAGTGAAATAGAAATTCATTGTAACGAGAAAATAAAGCTTCTGCAAATTAGATTATAGAAAGTAATATTTGAGCTACAAGTTTAGCGAACGTCTGATGAGTTGTGAAGAAGTGTCATAACTTGCGTCTCCCGGAACACCACTATGAGTAAAGTATTCAAGAGATGTAATCAAGCCATGTATGACACGGTATGATCAAATATGACGTTTATCAATTTGCCATTATACTTATTAAAGTTATGCGTTAGTGACTACGGCTTTTACACTGAAAAGAGCACCATCAAATCTGTTGAAATGACACCATATTAGATGTGGTATGAACTGTTAAAACCATGTTGTCTTTTCTTAAAATTTGGGTATATGAGGCATACGTTTGACATACTCAAAACCCCAAATCAGATAAGTGCTACTTTGTTAAGGTTATGCCAAAAGTTTTGGTATTCCTCTATCACTACACAAAAGCAAAACTGTTTGTTGTTAAGAACGTTGTGTTTTGAAGAAAAATAGTTTCTTGCAAAAGAGTGAGTGGGAGGACATTGCAACTTGTTAAAGATTGTTGAATCTTCAAATAAGTGCGCAGCTGAACCACACAGGTTAGACAAAACTCGTACAAACATTCATGATATGTAAAACGAGATATTATTGTTCGACAATGATAAACCTGTGATATACAAAGAAGCGCTGATGGGCCCTGACTCCGGGATTTTGCTAAATTCAAAATAATCCGAGATAGTATCCATGGAAGTAAGTCATGTTTTGAACTTGGTAGACCCTCTGAAAGACTAAAAGTCTGAAGAATATATATATGGATCTATAATTGATTCAGATGAAATTGTTTTATCCATAAAGCTCAACTCGTTGGAAAATTATTTTCTAGCAAGTTCAAAGATTGACTACGGTGAAATAGTTTCGACCGTAGAGATGCTTTAGTCAGTTCGGGTTATATTAGCAATTACTACATATCTCATTTATAGGATATGGTAGAATGAACGTCAAAACAAAGTTCCTACACGGGAATATAACAAAGGACGTATATTTGATACGACCGGAATGTTTTGATGATTCAAAGGATGCTGGAATAGATGCAAGCCTCGAATATCCAGTAATGGATTGAAGCTAAGCATAATGGAGTTGGAATTTTCGTTGTGATGAAATTGCCAAAAGAGTTTGTTTTCATCAGGAATAAACGAAGATGCTTGAATATTCAAGAAAGTAAGTGGGAGCTGAATGATATTTCTAAAAACTTATGTAGATGACATTGTTGACTAGAAATGATATAAATTTCTTGACACGAATACACTAGTAGGAAATAGGCTATTGCTGGCGTACAGGTTTTCCCTACCGCTGGCGGGCAGGCGTACGCCAGCGTTGTCCCGCCAGTGGTAACAGGTACCGCTGGCGTACAAACTGTACGCCAGCGCTAGCTTCTGTTACCGCTGGCGTACAAGAAGTATGCCCGCCAGAAGTATGTTTCTGGCGTCCACATCTGCCCGCCAGTGGTCAAAAATATGTACGCCAGCGGTATAATTTCTGGATTTGGTACTGTCCGCCAGCAGTAACTTTTCTGTACGCCAGCAATATATTTTCTGGAATTACTTTTCTGCTAAAACTAGTTATTCCAGCCACACAAATACTAAAATATTTTCACAGTTTACCAACACAATACAAATACACAGAATTCATAAGTTCAAATATACAAGAGTGATCAAATATTGTTACATCACATTACTAACCAAAATAGAGAAGTTGTGTAGTGGATCGCACATATTGTATCACACATAGATCACAAACCGAAAAATAGACAAGTTGGGAGTTACATCACTACATTGTATCACACACAAACTACATCTCGATAGTTGGACTTCATTGTATCACATACAAGAGAATGGTAAAGATGATGAGCAAGAAGGGGATCACGAGGAAGTTGGACTTCATCCGGTGGTTCTTCCTCTCTTGCCCTTGCCGGTAGTTCAAGTACCGAGCTTCCGCCTCCGCTTTACTCTTGTAGCTCTTGTAGTTGTTGCCCTTGTACTTGTTCACTTGCTTAAAACAATCTTCCCAGTGCTCATAGACTCCTGGAACGCTACCTTCGTACACCACATACCACTTCTTCATCTATAAAAGACATATATAAATATTAACCAAGATAGTTAAAAAGGAAGATGTGTGTACATTCATGCATTATAAAAGAAGACTTAGTTCAACGTAAAACTAGCTACATGTCCATCATGCATAAAATAAGACTTAGTTCATGCATCATGTAATACGTACACAAGTTCAACATGAGATAAAGTTTACAACACATGTTCATCGATTGTTCGAAAAAAACTAGCTACATGCATAGAGAACACATCCTCTCACTTCTTGCTTGGCTTCGGCTTCGACTTCGGCTTCGTCTTCAATGGAGGAAACGGGAGACAACCTTGCAATGAGTTGAACGGTCTGTCATCGCCATGTTGATGTAAGCGGGCTTCTATTTCAGCGTTAGGTGGTGGACGATGACTGTAGAAGAACACCCCATCGCTATGTATGACATCCATGGTGATCGTCCACGCGATCATTTGCTGAATCCGGCCGAACTCTTGTCTTATTTCGGCATCGGAGGACCTCGCCAAGGTATCGCACCATTTTGCGAGAGACGACGAATATTGTAGTCGTTGGTCATCCTTTATATACTCTCGCATATGATAGATGACGTACCAGGCCTCCCTCGTACTGCCTGGCGCCTGCTTGATGCAGGCGAACTCAGTTTTATGTATGAATGTGTACTTTCCTCGCCTTAGATTTTTTCTTTTTATGATGCCCTCCCTATAAGAGTAGCCAGTGAGAGCATCATCTAGAACATCTTTGATTAGCTTGTAGTCTTTGTAATTCTAATGACTCCCCGAGTCGAGATATATGGCAAGCGAGTCTTTCGGCTCCAGAGCGATGAGGGTGTCGTATTGGTTGCTACACAAAATAGTTCGTGGTTCAAAGAGATTATCAACCTCAGATTAGTTTAACGATAGGAAATCTACTAAAGCATGTTACGGCTGCAAGCGAGAATGACTTACTCAGCAAAGTAAGGCATGAGAAATATGTTCTTGGAGGGATGATCCACGAAGAAATCTTCGATGTACTTCGTTGTCGCTACCTTACCCTTAGGGTTGTTCAAGAAAATTTCTTGCATGTAGAAGGGGTCCATTATAGCGACATTCGGGGTATTCTCTTTGATGAGCTGGTGAGCCAAGCTGAGCGCAACCAGGCGGGCCATGGATGGGTGGAGCGCATTCATGTGGAACATGTCAAAGATGTCATTAAACCTCGAGAAGAACAAGTTCCCTGGGTATTGATCCACAAAGCCCAAGCCCTCCGGTACCTTTCCTATGAAAAGCGGGTATGTTGGATTGTCATCCTTGGCAAGATTCGACTCCACATAGAGAACAGAATTATGGAGGCTCCTCATATCCGAAGTGACGATTTCTAAAAATTTTGGCGGCAACATAGGTTTACCCAACTCATGGATCGGATGCCAGTTTATGATGGGTACCTTGTCCTGGACCCGTACCGGCTTCCTACACCCCTCCACCGGCTGGCTGCTGGAGTCAAAGGCACGTTTCTTAATTCTTTTCCGCCCCGTCGTCTTCCTGCTACGCTGCACAAATGAATCTTGGAGCGCCTCTTTGAGTGTGTCTTGGCTGAGACCAGCTGGATCACCAGGGCTGAAGGGGGCTGCTTCTGGCGCTCCTTGAGAAGAGAATAGACGCCTCGAGCAAAATTTCTCTGTCTGATCTGCGCGGCAGGAGGGAGGACCCTGGCTCGGACCGGCGACTTGTGTATCATCAAGAGGACCCTCGCTGGCAGCAGGTAATACTTCCTCGTAATCAACGAGGAAGTCTTCGACTCGAGCATCATTGTCGTCGTGATCAAGATCCGCAGGTTGAGCAGCAAAGGGCTCGTTTTGCTGTGGGGTGGTGAAACAAGAGTTCACACGAATCAGTTCTTTAGGCCATAGCATGGGCCAAGACAAGCATTGTTCGAGGTTCAACTCGCTATCGGCTTCGGGGGGGTTGAGTCGGAGGATCCAAATTGGAGCAACCCGAAAACACTCGGTCCAATGCAACCCTAAACATGGTATCGGCCATAGGCACTGTGTGGAACACACGGTTAAGTGGTGCCACGATACGTGCCTTTCCCACGTCCTTCGGCTCATTGTTAACTTGTAATAGCAATGTGCATCCCACCTCATCGGCCTGCGAAAACATGTAAGGCGTTAGAGAGGGGCAAGCAAGCGCAAATTAAACTAGTCGAGACTTTTGCGGAGCTTATTTACCGTCAAGGCGTTGAGCTCGTCTAATGAGGAAGCACCGCGGACGGCCACCGGCGTGTAAGAGATGGAAGGGCTGCTACGAGGCGCTGTGCCGGCCGGCGATTCATCCCTCACACCTTGTGGTGTGTTGCCGGTCGCCGTCGTATTCTCCACAATAGGCGGCTCATTATTCGAGCCGCTGGCACCTAAGGTGATCATTGGGAGAGGCCCTTGTCGGCCTCCATCGATCCATTCCGCGATCGACTTCATCATGGTAGGAAGGAGGTCGTTGACCGTCTGTGTCACTTGCGCCGAGATTATGTTGGGCATCTCAGCTTTCACGGTCTCCAATTCTTCCCTCACATTCTTCTCTTCGTTCTTCTTCCTCTCCTTTCGTGCCTCCTTGGTCTCGGGGTAGTAAAATGAATGTTTGTGACTGAGTCCGGCGCCCACCACACGACCACGATGCGGCGGCGCTGACACCGGCAAGTCCTTTACCCTGTTTAGCGCCCTTTCAAAAGAGTTGTCAAACGGCACCTGGGTTGAGGATCCTTGAGATTGAGCTAATGATTCTTCCTCCCGAATTTTGTTCTCAAGGTCCTTGACCTTCGCGTTCGCGACTAGCTCCTTGGTTTTTGGATTTACCCTGTATCGAGCCCGCACAAATCGATTTCCGAGCGGGTTCTTAAACTTCGGGTAGGGGTACGGCCCTTTCCTTTCCGCGTCCTCCTTATCCCAAACTGGCTGCTTTTCGGGGTAACCACGACTTCCGAGATTGTGGGGAGCTACGTTCTTCTCATGCATATCTTTCCCCCACTTCCTAAGCGCCTTAGTTGCAGGTAGGTCATGTTTGGCCTTGAAAACATTGAAGTCGTCTTCCGAAATTGAGGGCCAGTGGCCCTTGATCTTATCAAAATCGGAACCCGCATCAAGCTCTTGCCTCACATACCATTTCCAAGTGGACAAGGCTTTGCTGAACTTGCCTAGGGCGAATGTGTTCGCTAGATTTTTCTTGATATCAAGGTTATCATAGGGTTCCGGGAACTTGTATCGCGCATGCAACCGCTGAATGAGGAGGGTGGCCAAAGGTTCGTTGCTTTTTGACCTTAAGTCCTCTTCATTGAGGTTGACAAGTTCTCGAAGGATGCATCCAATGCTGTTGCCGTACCCTTTTGCAACATGAACAGGAAGTGTAGGCAAACCGCTTGCGGGGTCCACCTCCGTAAATTCTTCCCGGATGGTGCGGAGCTTGTTTGGGCCCCTTTCCTTACGCTGCCGCTTGGCTTCGCTACCAGATGTCGCGTTGCCATCCCCGGCACCACTAGTAGTGGTCTCGTTGCCATCCCCGGCACCACTAGTAGTGGTCTCATTGCCTGCATCCCCGTCTTCATCATGTTGATCAGCGTCAAAGTGTTCACCCGCAAGCATTGAGAAATAAGGATGATGCTCCTCAGGATCGACAGGTACCCGAGAACCACCGGCTTCCTCGTTGTTTGACATCTATTATAACCATTTAAAAATACTACTAGTAAGTGGGATAGGTTAATGCAAAATGAGTTATAAAAATGTAGCATGTGTGTATACTAGGTCATTTAAAAATATATATTACTTTGCTATGCACTAAAAATATATATTACTTTGCTATGTCCTATTTTTAGCATAAGTCATGCCAAAATTCACGGAAAATTTTGGCATGACCTTTGCTGAAATTAGGACATATGGAGTACCCGAATTTTCCGGAACGGAAGTTAATCAACATTCCGGCAATCTCAAGGCCTCATGGGTACCTGCAAACTGGATATAATATGGACCAGCACCACAACAGCACACAACAGCAGCACCAGCAATGTGGACCAGCACCACAACAACACACAACAGCAGCATGCACCAGCAATGTGGAACAACACACAATGGCATAAATGTGGCAGCACATGTACAAGCAAAACAGAAAGACCACAACAGCAGAAAAACAACAACCTATCTCTTTCACATGAGGAGGAGAAGATGAAGAGATCACCTCACAGGCTATAGCACACGGGGGCTGGTACGGTGGCAACTCGTCTTGCTTTTCTACATTATAAGAACACATAAGGATTAGCAGAGGTAGAAGAAAGATTAAGTAGTTAATCACACACACTTATAGAAATTATATTCTGAATCCTATAGCTATGTCAACAAAGTAGCTGTAGACAGGAATATTAGTAGCTATGTGAACTAATGGATTCTTTAAAAGAAAACATTATCAAGTCAGTGAATATTATTTCATTCACTAAAATGAATAAACACATAACTAATTCAATAATTTAGAACACTTTCAAACAGCTATTAACTGGATCAGGCTCCGACTAGCACATATTCCATCACACAATCATCACTTGCATGCTGCAATATGTGCACACCACATTACAATATCACAGAGGATTTATATGATTGGATTAGGTGATATATGCATGAACCTGGCTACTAGAATATATCAGAAGGTTTTGTTTATCCTATTGCATTTCCTAAGTCTTCAAATGGAAAGTTTGGGTGTGGTTAAATAAATGTATATATCTAGCTGCTAGAACAACAGTAGTTGAAACCCCATGCATCATTATTTCAAGTTGTTGGTTTAGCTAAAGAATGAATGAATTAACAAGCCACTAATTGAATTCTTCTAATCATGCAAACAAAATTCATATAATTTCCATCTACGCCAAAAACTCCCACATCACATAGCTAGCATCAGTATCAATTTCGATCTTTCATTATCATCTATGTGAACACATACAAGTACCTAAAGTGACTACCTAGCATCATTGGTAATTTCGATTTAGTTAGCAGAGTATAAAGGAGAGAGGATATGAAATAAGATACAGAAGGCTGGGGGAGAGGATTGTTTACCTAGCGTATGGATCGAGTGAAGCCTGGGGCGGGACTTGCAGTGGCGTGGCGGTCCTGCCTCCGTGGCCGCCGGCGGCCACGCTTGAGACGGCGGGAGCTGCAGCGGTATTAGCCGGGGCGGTGAGGCCCTCCACCTGACAGCAAACGGGCGCAGCGGGAGTAGCCGGGGTGGAGCCCTGCGGGAGGCGTCCACGGGGAGGCGGCGATGGGAGGCGTCCACGGGGAGGCGGCGATGGGATCGGAGGCGCGCGGGGTGGATCCAATGCCGGCTAAGGAGGAGAGGAGAGAGATGTGTCATCCAGATCGGCGGGGGACCATAGTCATGCATGGTACACAAGTTATCGCTGGCGGACATGCACCTACGTCCGCCAGGGGTACTTTTTTTCTCTGGCGTGCATCAGCCAAGGGTCCGCCAGTGGTACTTTTTTTATTTGGATTTTGTTATATGGGTACCCAAGTTACCTATGGCGTACAGGCTACACCGTCCGCCAGCGCTAAAACTTTTCTCTGGCGTGCAAATTTCAACCGTCCGCCAGAGATATTTTTTTTAATTGCTTCTGTTGTTTCTATTCTTGATATTTGATTCTCTCTCTAATTTATTAAAAGGGTTGTTTTCATATAAAAATTGTCAAAAAATGTATGACTTAATAAAATAATTGCAAGTAAAAAATATATATATTACAAAATAGAGGTACATATAAAAAGAATGTCATCGATACAACAAGTTTGTAGTCTCATACAAAAGATAAATCAATATTAGCTGCTAGTTTCTTCGCACACATTGCGCGTCTTTCTCAGCGTTTGGTAATTTTCTTGCCTTTTTTTGTCGGAGTTGCATAATTTAGCCCGACATCATGACTACTTTTTTTGAACGGACGACCTGACCTAGGTAGCGTCGTTCTGCTCCTTCTTGTGGTGTATTTTGTCCTATCATCGTCATCTTCATCATCTTCGATATTTGGGTCGCCGAACATATCGAAGTCGTCTTCGTCAGCCATTCCTATGATGTTTCTTTTGCCTCTCCTCACGACGATACGGCTAGGCCTACAGGGGTCTGTTATGAAGAAGCATTGCGACACGTGCTTAGCCAATACCCATGGCTCATTTTGCGCAGTGACGTTCACGCTTGGTGAAGTGCTGCCGGCTTCGGGTATAACCATGGTGGTGAAGTATTTGTTTTCTTTCATGATAGTTGATCTCCTAGCCCATCTGACACGAAACATCGGCACCTTCTCTCCAGAGTAGTCAAGCTCCCATATCTCCTCGATCCTTCCGTAGTATCTTAATTTTTCATTACCGATTGAGGATACCATCGTAACTCCTGAGTTTTGATAAACGGAACTTTCATCCTTTTCTTCCGTGTAGAATGTGAACCCATTTATATCATATGCCTGAAACGTCGCAACGTTGGGGGAGGGACCATGTGCCAAAGCATATAAGAGTCTGCCTTCTGGACAATCCATTGCTGGATCAGCGATAAGGCGTTCTTTGAACCAACGCAAGAAAGTGGAGTTGTGCTCTCTGATTACTTCCCCATCTGTCCTTTCCCTACCTTGGTCAATGCACTTCTTCCTAATGATGTTTTCGTGCTCTTTGCACCAGGGATCGACCATTTCAAGGTGTTGTAGAGCTACCAAGTTTGCCCTGTTAAAGTCGACGCGACGTTTTTCAAAGTCCACATGCAATTCCCTCCGGCCATTCTTGTGGCCTACTCCGTCGATCCTGCCAAGGTGCCTGTTTCTGGGTAGGCCAATAGGGTCATCGACTTCGCCCAAGAGATTTGTGCAGAAGGAGATGCACTCTTCGGTGAGATAGCCCTGAACGATGCTTCCTTCCGGATGGGCCCTGTTACGAACGAATCATTTGATGACTCCATTCATCCTTTCGAACGGCATCATGTTGTGCAGGAACGCCGGTCCGAGGTGGATGATATCATCCACGATATGGACCAACAGATGCACACAAATATCAAAGAATGCGGGTGGAAAGTAAATCTCAAGTTCGCATAATATCACAACGATCTCTTCCTGCAACCTTGAGAGTTGCTTCCGTGTAATCGACTTTCGAGAGATCACGTCGAAAAAGTTACAGAAACCGAAAAGAGTTTCGCGTACGTGCTTGTCCATTATCCCTCGAATCGCAACCGGAAATATTTGCGTCATCATCACATGACAGTCATGAGACTTCATCCCGCTGAACCTTTGTTTCTGTTGGTCTAGATATCTGCTTATCAGCCCACAATAACCGAAAGGGGTTTTGACTCCTAGAAGGCACTTGATCAATTGTTGGAGCTCGTTCTCACTTAGAGTGAAACAGGATGGGGGGCAATGGTAGTCATTTTTCTTAACCCTTTTTCCCTTGTGTCGGTTCGTCTCCTCATCATCCGATGACTCGATTCCCCCGTGAAGCTCTTCCCTAATACCTAGATGTATCAGGTCATTTCTTGCTTTCGGACCATCTTTGGTTTTTTCCGGCATGTTGAGCAGAGTGGCAAACAAACTCTCGAACACATTCTTCGTGATATGCATTAGATCAAGGCAATGAGGCGTATTGAGAACAGGCCAGTACTTCAAGTCCCAAAACACAGACCTCGTCTTCCATACATCGAGGAGCGGTTTTGGTGCCTTTTGCTTCTTTCCTGGCTTAGGGCACTGATCCCAATCATTCAGCAACTCATATATTTCTTCATCGCACCTCTTACGTGGAGGTCCCCGGAGCTCATCTTCACCATTGAAAAGGTCTCCACGCCTTCTCCACGGGTCATCCTTGTGTAACCACCTTCGATGCCCCGTGTAGACAGTTTTTGAAGACCCGGGATCTTTCTTAAGCTGCATAAACGTTGGATCATCCATGCACCTCATACATCCCCAATGTCCGTGGCAAACCTGGCCTGCGACATATCCGTGGCCGAGATAGTCGTGCACCGTACAAAGTAAGGCGGCTCTCATAGGGAAATATTCTTCTGCGACGGCATCCCATGTGTTCACACCTTCCCATAACGTGTCTAGCTCATCTTTCAGTAGCTTTAGATACAGATTGATGTCATTGCCTGGTTCTTTTGGCCCTTGAATTAGCATGCACATGTGTATGTACTTACTCTTCATGCATAACCAGGGGGGAAGGTTGTATATCCATACAAACACGGGCCAAGTGCTATGTGTGCTGCTCTGGTTGCTGTACGGATTCACTCCGTCGGTGCTCACACCCAACTTGAGGTTCCTCGGATCTGCCGCGAAACTTGCATCGACGTCGTCTAATGCTCTCCATTGGCTTGCGTCCGAAGGGTGTGTCAAAACTGCCTTTTCACACCGTTTTGGATCTTTCAGCACTACATTTTTTCTGTCTGCGTGCCACCGCATGAGCTTTGCTTCCTTGTAGTCCGCGAAATACCGCTGCAAACGGGGAATGAGGGGAAAGTACCACACAACTTTCCGAGGTTCTTTCTTCCCTTTCTTGTATCGAGCGGCATTGCACACCGGACATGTGATCATGTCTGCGTCCTCTTTCCGATAAATATAGCAATCATTGATGCACACGTGGTATTTTTCATGCGGTAAATCAAAGGGGCACACGACTTTCTTGGCCTCATCACAACTTGTAGGACACGAGTTGCCCTCCGGAAGCTTACTCTGCCAGTATTGCAGGCTAGCGTCGACGCTTACGTCGGTCCATTTTTGTTTTGCCTTCATTTTGAGAACATCGAGCGCTACTTTCAAGCGAGAGTCTTCCGATCCACAACCTGGATACAACGGAGTATTCGAGTCTACCTCCAGTTGTGCTAGCTTAGCTTGCTCTATACTAGCAGATCTGCAGTTAGTCGTCTTCTTTAGAAGCAGCTCTTTGAGATGAGGGTCCCGCACGGCTGAAGCTAGCAGTGTTTGCATGTCATCGTCTTCGGTTACGTGTTGTTCAGCATCTTCTAAATCTCCAACATCATGTGCGGGAGGATCATCAGGCGGCTATTCGTCTTCTTGCTCGTGATCGTTATTATTGTCATGCTGATCATGATCATCCGCCGCACCATCATGGACTTCATCATCATCATCTTCATCAAGCCACTGAGTGTGGCCATCCATGAAACCATGTATTAGCAGATGCTCCAGCAACTCTCCCGAAAAGGGGTTCAGCAAGCCCACTTTTTTGCATTTGAGACACGGACATCTTATCTCCGTGCGGTTATTTTGTATCATGTCGTCTGTAGCGTATCTTAAATATTTGTTCACGACACGCTCACTCATACGGCCGGGCGCCATATCGCCTGCACGTGATATAGAATCACAAGACAAGTAAAACAATCATTTTTCATGAAAAAAATTGGCATGACCTTCCTACAAATAGGACTAAGAGAGTGTCAAAATTTGCCGAAACGGAAATGAATCAACATTCCGGCATAATATTGACATCATTTCCTGCACAATACAAGAATAGCACATATATGAATCATCACATATCCGGCAAAATTTCATCATCTACTATATGCATGCATCATCATCATCAAGAGAATAGCACATACATATATACATCATCACATATCCGAGCACAATACAAGAATAACACAATTATGTTGATCCCTCACCTTAAGTGAGACAATGTAGGAGAGGAAGAGAGATGTAGATAGATCTAGCTAGACCTAGGAGATGATATATTTGGATCCACACCAAAAGGAGCTAAATTTGGTTATTTTTTGGCCATTTCTTTTGGTAGAGAGGAAATTAGAAGGGTAATGGGGCTAGATCTATCACCTAAACTAGTTTTAATTGGTTAGAAAGTGTGGTGGAGATGGGGGATTGAAATAGTAAGGGGAGGAACTTTGAGCTAGTGGTGGAGAAGAGCAATGCAAGATTGTTGGAGGCCAATAATGGAGGGACTTGGTGGCAGCCAGCACCAATAATTGCACAGGTTACCTCTGGCATACAGAAAAGTTGGCCGCCATAGGAACCTATATTACCGCTGGCGTACAGTACTAGGTGTCTGCCAGCAAAAACACCTCCACCTCCAAACATATTCGGAGCAAATTGCCTCTGGCGTACAGGACAAACTGTACGCCAGCGGTAACTGTGCTAGCACTGGCGGCCAGATGAAGCGTACGCCAGTGGTAGTTAGCCCCGCTGCCTAGCCTGGGGCAAGTGGTGCCTCTGGCGTGCACAATTATTTGTACGCCCGTGATACCACCTATTGCCCTGGCGTCCACACTTTCCTGTACGCCAGCGCTACTATCACTGGCGTACAACTTTATGCGGCCGCCAGCAATAAGCTGGCGGCTATAGCCTATTTCCTACTAGTGATAAGGACCTCATTGGAAATAGTTTTCAATTGAAGTACTTAGGCTAATATAGCATTAGTAGTGAGCATAATGATCTATGTAGATAGTAAGTTCCTGATCATGCTAAAGCCAACATTACATGTTGACATGATACTAAAGTAGTTTAGTATGAATACGCCAAGAAAGATGTTCTTGCCGAGGTCATGGTGAAAAGTTGTTTGCAAAAATCAGTGTTCATGAACACAGATAAAGCAAAATACATGAATTGAATTCACTCACCTATGTGTTTGGATTAATCATGTGCACCATAATATGTAAAACGACCAGATATGTCCAATGCTCTAAAAGGTTGTGAGCAAGATACCAAAGTGATTAATATGTTGATCATTGGACAAACAGTGAAAAGTTAAACTTATGATAGATAAGATATGTTTCTCGGAAAATGGAGAGAATGAAGAGCTCGTTGTAATGAGTTACACCAGCTGAATTTTTGATGTAAATATTTACACCAATTCAGTCTTCATACTTACTCCGACCGATTTTCGATTTTAATTGGGATTATGTGTTTTACACGTAAGGGTGGCGCAGTATGGAGGAACTTTGTCAAGTTAGATACTGTGGTGAATTCTATAACAGAAGCTAAGTATATAGTTACTTAAAGAAGTAACAAGGAGGGTAATTTGAATCATAAGTTCATTCAGGAACGTGGTATGGTTTTCTTAGATACTTGAAGCTCATGGAACATTGATGAATGATGTCATGACTTATTCTGAGGAACCAAGGTCCTACCAAATGATTCAAACATATACAAAGATAAACTAATAAAATTAGTGAATTTTATGATAGCGTGAAAACGCGAAGATATGCAAGATACAAACGGGTCTGAGACCTCAGATCCGAAGATGAAGTCTATACCACAAATGAAGCATGTATTACACCGGTATGCCATAGGTGTAAAGTGCTCAAGCACTGATAATATTATTGACTCTAGTGCAAGTGGGAGACTGTTGGAAATATGCCCTAGAGGCAATAATAAAATGTTATTATATATATTTCCATGTTCGTAATTAATGTTTATATTTCTGTGCTATAATTGCAATGACCCTGACTATGAGATTCAGAAGAAAACTCACTTGCATGTGTGGAAATTTAAACACCAAGAGTTCCTGGTTTAGCCTCTAAGACCAGCTCATGTGCTAACTGATGATTACGTTTTCTTAATCATGGACATTGTTCTTGTAACAAGGATGTCAGTAGCAATGGGAACATATTGTTAGCAGAACAATGATGTTTAACCGACCCCAGTATTGAATGATATACTTAGAGATCACATCGTAACAACGTTATAAGTCATATCATGAAATGTTATCATATACGTAATTCCTTAGACCATGAGAGTATCAAGTTGCTTCACACAGGAAGATGTGCTTTGGTTCTTAGATGAATCTTCCCGTTACTGGGTGATGACGGGAAAATGGGGCGGAAATAAATAATACTAACGCGTCCACGTCATAGAGACAGATAGTATAATTTAAATGCATAAATGCATATCATAAAAGAGAGATCAAACATTGTAGGTACTTTATTTCCAGAACTCTTACATATACAAAAAAGAACTGTTAACTACATCTCCGGAGAGAAAACTCCTGATTAAGAATTCCAACATATCTATTACATGGCATTGCAACATATGAGCATTACAAATGTAGAAATAAAAGAAGACTACAAAGTATAACAAAGAAAAGTCTTCCTCCTCGCTGTTGTCATCTTCGGCGTGGTTTGGGGCCTTGAATTTGTCTATGCTAACATATGGGTAGCATAATATACATGATTTGATTCATTCGTATCATATGACATTTGATGTTCATATATTTAGCATGTGGATGCTTAGGCTATTATTGTATAGCTCATTAACCATTTGATATTTTAGTAATAAGAAGTGGTTTTCATATAAAGATTTATTTAATGGTTTACTAGCGAGTTCAGTGAACATACGTGCAATATAGGGGATAACTCTTTTTATGAGTCAATTTGATCATGCATGTGATTTCTATATGGATGCATGAAAAGGGGAAATATTTGGTTCACTTTGTAACAATGTATATAGCATTGCATCAATTTACTTTACAGTTTTGTGTAGGCTATCATCTATAGTTTGGAGTGTTTGCCTTACATTTGACACCATAGTTTATACTCATAAGTTGTTGGAGTATTTTCTATATTTGACCATAGTTTATACTCTTAAGGTATTGGAGTAGTTTTGATATTTGACCATAGTTTATACTCTTAAGGTGTTGGAGTAATATTTTGAATATTTTACCGTAGTTTATACTCTTAAGGCATCGGAGTATTTTGTATATTTGGTCGTAGTTTATACTCTTAAGACGTTGGAGTATTTTATATATTTGTCCATAGTTTATACTCTTAAGGTATTGGAGTAGTTTTGATATTTGACCATTTATACTCTTAAGGTATTGGAGTAGTTTTGATATTTGACCATAGTTTATACTCTTGAGGCATTGGAGTAATTTCTATATTTTATTGACCATAGTTTGTACTCTTAAGGTATTGGAGTATTTTTCTATATATTTTACCATAGTTTATACTCTTAAGGTATTGGAGTAGTTTTGATATTTGACCATAGTTTATACTCTTAAGGTATTGGAGTATTTTCATATATTTGACCATAGTTTATACTCTTAAGGCATTGGAGTACTTTTATATTTGACCATAGTTTATACTCTTAAGGTATTGGAGTATTTTTATATATTTGATTGACCATAGTTTATACTCTTAAGGTATTGGAGTATTTTATATATTTGACCATAGTTTATACTCTTAAGGCATTGGAGTAATTTTATATTTTACCATATTTGACCATAGTTTATACTCTTAAGGCATTGGAATAATATTTTGAATATTTTACCGTAGTTTATACTCTTAAGGCATCAGAGTAATATTACATTTGACCATAGTTTATACTCTTAAGGCATTGGAGTATTTTTATATATTTGATTGACCATAGTTTATACTCTTAAAGTACTGGAGTATTTTATATATTTGACTGACCATAGTTTATACTCTTAAGGTATTGGAGTAGTTTTGATATTCTACCGTAGTTTATACTCTTAAGGCATCGGAGTAATACTTTGAATATTTTTAATGCTTAATAAGCTAGTTTAGCAAGCACATGTGCAATATATGGTATGACTCATTTTGTGAGCCAAGTTTATCATGCATGTGATTTCTATATACATGCATGGAATGGAGAAAATATCTTGTTTAATTTTGTAGCAACGTATATAGCATTGCATTAAGCCGATATGGGCAGGACATAATATATATGGAGGTCGAGGATGCACTAAGTTATATTCCGTGCAAATAACATAGGCTATGATCCTAGTTATCATTTAATTATGTATATGCACACACCTATATGAGAGGAATGAATGGTTTGATTTTAATCTATATGAGAGATTTTCTTATGACATGAGAATTCAATGTTTACATGCATTTGTATGTTTTAACTTTTAACTCATGTTCAGTTTATACATGCCTACACCTATATGTAGTGCATGACACGATGATAACCGCACATGATTAATGGTCTAATATGGTATCAACTAGCCTTATATGAGAAACTAGTGACATAACTACATGAGCATATTTTAATGCAGTTTCGCTTCACTCGAATTAGGCTAGTGTCGTGTAGAAATATGCCCACGTGTAGCATAACCGAATGGAGCATGGTGATTTCTCTTAAGTTGTCCTATCACTATCATAGCATAGGATGTATGCTTGCAGTGTAGCCAAACAAGAGTATGTATCAGTTTATATGTTTCATGAGCATGATGTAGATTATCAACTCAGTTTAGTTATATGAGACTAAACAATGCATGGAGTAAATATCTTGCATGAGTATTCGATTGCCATGCTTATTTTGATATCAACAACATGGTTCACTATATTATATCTAGTGCAAGAATCAATATAGAGAGCTCATCTATTATGTAATTTTGGTTTGGTAGATACATGCATTTGTATGAAGGTAATGCATAAGCGATATGGCTAATTTGTCGATGAAGCATATATAAATAGCGTGCAAGATGCAAGATCGCCATGAGACCAATCAAGACAACATGCATTTATTCTATTCTTGAATTGTATCAACATGGCAGATTACCATGAGACCAATCAAGACAACATATTTAGTTCTATTCTATTCTTTAGTTGTATCAACATGAGATGCAAGATCGCCATGAGACCAATCAAGACAACATATTTTAATTTGATGAAGTGGCATGTCGTAATGTTGTCTACATATATCATGCATACCAATCTTTACGGTTGTACGGCGAACCAAGTCATATAAACTTGCCGGCACGCCAACCGTAAAACAAATATCGTGTGTACCAGTCTTCACGGTTGTACGACGGACCAAGTTCATACAAACTTGCCGGCACGTCAACCGTAAAACATATATCATCTATAACAATCTTCACGGTTGTACGACGGACCAAGTTCATACAAACTTGCCGGCACGCCAACCGTAAAACATATGTCGTGTATACCAATTTTCACAGTTGTACGACGGACCAAGTCCATACAAACTTGCCTGCACGCCAACCGTAAAACCAAAAGGTTGCTTGATCATAGGCACGATTTAAGCAGAGAGGGAAAGTGTTGCCATGAATTTTTTACCTTGCTTCTTGCGTTGATGTATGTTCGATGCTTGCTGGCGACCTACGGACAGCGGCTCGTGGATGTCGAGCGGGCGACCGACAGCTGCTAAACACTCAACATCTTTGATAGTATGAATGTCGAGCGGCTGACGGCAGCGACGCGGACAACGAGCAGCCGGCGGTGATGAGACGGACGGCCGTGGTGGGCTTGTACGTGGATGGCTGGCTAGGTGCGAGGGATGAACAGCCGGGGAAATGAGTAGAGATTCGGGCAGCGAATATGAGCAGCGACCAGATGGATGGAAGAATGTGCAGGAGATGAGCCGTCCCGGAAGAAAAAGAATGAGCCGCGACCCGGGGATGATGAACTGGTATTTATAGAGGAGCGGGAGAGCAGCGGAGGGATCTCGCTGGACGTGCTCACGTCCTTCCATCGTGGTGGGGTCGTGGGAGTTTTGCCCAGGTTCTTCTGATCGTGCGAGCCAGCTGACCGCTGAAAACTTGGCTGGGTATACTTGTTACGCACTTTGATTTTTTTTCTAATGGGCTCTAACAGGTTACACGTGACATGGACCTGTTAGCCATGATGATCAGGTAAATGATTAGTTTAGCTGTTGCAAAGAGCTTTAGTGGACCGCCGTATGGATTTAGGCCATGGACTGGTAATTATTAGTTCTTAACCTTGCCGCCTAATTAATCATTCCATGCATAACGCATGCACGCATTAGCTCGAACCTGCACCATGAGCGTTTTGTACAAATAGTGCATGGCCTGACATTTTATATATGCATCTCCGAGTGTCATATTTCTTACCGTGCTCATATTTAATTAGGGATTAGAGGATTATGCCCGTACATGTGATATAATATTTTGACCATAGTAGTGTCGCCTACGAAACTTTGAATTTGTGTCAACATCAAAATTTTGCAGTTGAAGATGGTGTATGCATATAAAAATTACATCCTTTAATTTAAATATTGATATTTGACTCGATCATTTCCTTCTTTTATTTTTAGGTCTATTATTTTATATTGAATGGCAAAAAATCCATCATAGTCATTTAGAGCGCATTTTACTTTGGCCAAAATCGGTGTCAACACTGGAAAGTAGTAAAATAAGTTCTGGGTACATTGGATAGTGTGTCTAGTAACTGTGATAGTTCAAAATTGGGATTTGCTCCTTCACGATGAAGAAGATATTCACTTCGGGCCCACTCGGTATGACGGTATCCATTATAGTCTGGCCAGACGCATTGTGATTCAGTCACGGGGATACCGGAATACGATAACGAGAAAAGGGACAAACGAGCAAAGAGGATAACGAGTGGCTTGTGTTCAAAAAGTTGTTACACATGGATGCCAAACTTCTCTCCTCTAACTTTTTCATATATCGCGAAGCAAAGGGAATGGTACATGACTAAACATAATGGTTCACTCGAAGTTTTTCGTGTATGTGCGAGAGTCAACATGGGTGTCCATGGCTCCGCTGTTGATTATTGGCTATTAACAAAAGGATGTTGACCTATGTCCGGAAGATGTTCTGACTCATGTCCGCATTATACCGAACCTATTGGGTCACACACTTAACGAGCAATAGTCTGTTACAATGCTGGAATGGTAAAAGGTTTAGTGAAAGCAAAGCAGAATAGTTCATACGGGTACCGGAAGTAGTTCCGGGGATTTATGGAATAGTTCATAAGGGCACCAGAAGTAGTTCTAAGTATTTAAGGATATGTCCAGATCACTCTGGAGTTGTCCTAGGTGGTTCCGGAACATATGAGAATGGTACTGGGGAAGTCCTGGATCAACCGGAATAGTTTCCGGATAATCGCTGGGCGTCCCGACAACCTTCGCGGTCATCGGGTGGCTTAAACTGTAACTCGGATGGTTTTGGAAACTATCCGGATGGCTCCGGAACGTCCGAGAACGGTCCCGGAAGGTCCTGGAAGTGCTCCAGAAGGTTCCGGAATGTCCCAAAACGATCCCGGAAGGTCCCGGAAGCTTCTGGAAGGTTCCGGAAGTTTCCGGAAAGTACCACCCACTACCCCACGCCCCTAGCCTTGGGGGCAAGCCACCTAGGCTGCCCTGGCCGGCCAAGGGGTGGGGGCACACCAAGGGGAAGGAATCCTCCTCCAGGTGGGAAGTCCAACTCTCCAATATGGCAGGTTTCCGGTGGGAAGGTTTGGGAGTCCAAGTTGGACTCCACACCCCCCTTATTGCGCCCCAAGGGTCTCCTGGCCACCTATATAATGAGGGGACGGGGTGGGGGCGCAGCACATCAGTCCCCAAGGCCTATGCGCCACCCTCCCTCCTCTAAACTCCGTTGCTCCACAATTAGACCCCGGTTTAGACGCTGTTCTAAATCGGAATCCGTTAGGGTTTTCTCGCTCTAGTTTTCTCGGTGGCGTTCATCTCTGGACGGCGAAGCGCTGCTGGATTGCTGCTATGGAACATGTGGATACTAATAGAGGGATCATATCTTTGGTCCTTCTCCGAGGAGCTTCTTCTTCCTCAGAGATCTTGCTCGAGGGACTTGTGCGTGGGACGGATCGAGGTGCTTCTTATTCCTCGGTGATCTTGATCGAGGGACTGTTTGTGGGAAGATCCGCGAGATCTATTTCAACGAGCTACACCAACTCTACTTCCGCTACATCGGTTGGTGAGCCATGACCTAAAACCTTGTATGCAATCTTCTTGGATGATCTTGGGTTCTTGAATCGTAGGCCGAAATGTTTTGTTTTCTACTACGTTTTCCAATACATTTTACATTACAACCTGTCATATTTCAAATCAAAATCAATCGATTCCACGTCTGATCGGCAGAAGCGCCTCGTCCTGGCATCGAGGAGAGCCAGATCACATCTCTTCGGCAGCTCGTCACCACCCTCCCGGCGTCGATCAAGTGCTTTGAGGTAGCAAATTCCTCCTTTTTGTCTGCTCCCGCAATTAACACTTTGAATGCAATTAACAATTTGAATGTTAACATGGGGCAAAGATAAGATGGATCAGTATATAACAATGGAGTACATGCACAATTAAATGTTCAAGATGTTTAATGTTGCTCCCATCATCACAATTTCATCTCAGGAAATGGAGTAGAATAGATTTCATTGGATGTTTGAATGATATGGTTACTTACAAGTGTCAGGGCTATTACGGTCAGTTAAGTAATTTCATCAGATTAAAGAGGAGCCAAATAATTTACAAGTGGTCTAGTGCATATGCAAGTGGAAAACTGATATGCTACCCTGATTGATAAAGCAAGTATGGGGACACAGAGAACATATCCATTTGGTATCATTTATTTCGGGAGCTGAATTAACATGTGGCCCAGTAAGTGGCAAATGGATGCATAATCTTGACTGATAGAGAAAGTTTGGTGACAGACAGAGAGAAGATATGCGCCATTTCAGGAATCTAGCTGTACGAATTAGTGTAGGATGCACTCCAAATCATGCATCCGGCCGGAGAGCTCTTGCCAGTGCACTGACAGTCTGTCTTAACACCAGTCCCAGTCCGGGAATAACAGAGGCATAATCCACGAATTCAAGCCAACTAACGGATCCGCGTCCTATGGAGCTAGCCACATGTATGATATCGGTCGCCGGTCTAGCACGCGCGGCGTGCGTCCCTGCGCGCAAGGCCCCGGGAAACGGAATCCAGAGGACGGACACGGAGGGTGTGAGAGCGGAGAGAACCTGAGGGAGACGGGTCGAGGCCGCCTCTCGCGGCGGCCGTGATGGGGAGCGAGGCGAAGGTGCAGAGGATGAGGAGGAGGAGCGGGGGCGGAGCATGACGAGGCCGCCGTTGCTGTGGGATATGGCGGCTGGATCCGCGCCGATACGGGGCGGGGGAGGCCACCGTGGCTGGTGGCGGAGGGGGTGGCACCTATGAAGCTCGTGAGGCGGCTCCACCACTCCCAGATCCAGCGCCGCCGCTGCCTTCCGATCCGTCGCCGCCGAGCTCGGGCTCCTTGGCTGCGACTGCCGCGAGGAGGCGCGAAGGGGACCGAAGGGGGCCGCCACGCAGGAAGAGGAGGGAGCACTGTTAGGCGGCATGGATCGGGGCCGGGGCGAGGCCGGGAGACGCGTTTGTGTGTGCGTGGGGCGAGGGAGAAGATGATAGGGTTTCGTGCGAGAGAGAGAGGAATGAGATGGTGGGATTGCGGCACTTATACGTACACAACCGTAATGGCGCACCTTTTAAGCAATGCGCTATTAGTACCAATGGCGCACATTTTATGAGGTGCGCCATAGCTTTTTTTTGCCTGGGATTAGTTTTCTCCAAACTTAGCAGTGGCGCACAACACAAAATGTGCGCCATTACTTTAAAATATAGCAGTGGCGCATCAAGGAAAAGCGCGTTATTACTATGTCTGGGAGTGGGTCAAAGCTTGGTCAAACATAGTAATGACACACTTTTTACTAGGTGCGCCATTACTATTTTAGGTACTAATGGCGCACTATGTATAGGTGCGTCATTACTATATAGTAGTGGCGCACCACATATATAGTGTGTCATTAGTGTCTATATTACCTATAACCTATTTTCTAGTAGTGGAGGTCGTCCCCGCGGTTGCACCCACCCGCGCGCTGCCGCTGTGTCGCCCTTCGGGCCGTAGTGCTGCAGCCAGCGATCACCGCCACCCCGAGGCTGTCCGCTTCAGGTCGTCCCCGAGGCTGCACCGACCCTCGTGCTGCCGCTGCGTCGCCCCGTCGGGCCGTAGCGAGCGTGACGCACGGTCCCTGCAACCACCCTGAGGTCTTCCCCGCTGTCGCCCTGACCCGCACGCTACCGCTCCGTAGCGTCGCGGCGCACGGTCCAGTACGACGTCCCCGCGCGTCGACTTCTATGTGGTATGCGCCGCGCCGTCTCTCTTGGCGCGGGAACGCCACCGTCCGCGCATGGTCTTCGTCACGTTGTTGGGTTCTTCATCGCCTACTTTGAGCACCACCATCGCCGCGCCACCCGCGCCGCTGCCGCTCACCCGAGTCGCGCCGCCTCTACCGGCGACCAACGCCCCACCCCCCACGGGCTGCCTCTGGTTCTGCCGACTTCATCGCCGTCCACCTCTTCGTCTTCGTCTAGCAGCAGCTCATCTTCAGCGTCACCGTCATCTTCCCCGACCACTTCGTCTAGCTCCGGCAAACGCGACATTTCCACCCTCTGCACCTTCTACCTCCCCCCCCTGCCGAGTTGTGCCGCCACCGTCGTCGAGCCCTTCTCTGCTGGTCCCTCCGACATGCGTACATCTCCTACTGGTCCTCGTCTACGCATGCCCCATACTGGCAACACCGGTGTGTGCCTTCATCTACGACGTGTTCCCGGGCCTGGCAAGCCTGGTGTGACGCTTCGTCGACATTGTCTTCGTCCGTCTACGCATACCCGGTGCTGGCAACACCGACGCGTGCCTTTGTCAGCGACGTGTCCCTCGGCTTAGCAAACCTGGCGCTACGCTTCGTCAACACCATCTTCTTCCGGACGCCATCACCATATTCTTTGCGACGTCTCATGCTACAACTGACGACCGCCCGCCAGTGACGCTCTTCCCGAGCTGCGTTGCGCTCCTTCCTTGCGTCCGCGGCTCCTCGGTGACTACCTCGACACCGGCTACCCCGACTCGACATCGACCACGGCATTTTTCGCACGGCTACCTCGACAACGGCTTTAGCACCTTACGCTCTCGGCTATTTCGACAACGACACAAAGGGCTACCGCCTTGTCGTCGATATGTGACGGCAGATGCCATGGGGATGGCTAAAGTGAGGGGAAAACACGAGGGAGAGAATGTCGATGGTGCCGGAATCGGGTTGGGCACAAGCACGGTGACGACACCACGATGTACCCAGGTTCGGGGCTCTCCGGAGAGATAACACCCCTACTCCTGCTTGTCTCTTATATATCAATGAAGGAACTACAATAACTGCTCCTCTGTCTTCTCAGGGGAAGGAGTAAACCGCCGCCGTGGGCAAGGTCTTCTCCTGCTTCCCTGAGGAGTGACTACGGGCAGTAAATGAGCTGAAGGGGGAATGAGGTAAATGAGATCTCAGGTGTGGCGTCGTCTGTCGTCCCTCGCGCAGGAGGGGTACCCTGGCTCTTATAGTGTGAGTCCAGGGTACTATGGTAACTTCAATGCCTAACGGGCCCAGCTGTCATCCTCTAATCGGCCTGGGCCCACCGACTGCTCCTATCCGGGTGATCCGGAGCCTACGAGCGGCGGCCCATGCTGCTACCTTGTAGGGTCTAGTGATGAACAGTGGAGCTATGAGGTACGGTCTTGTCGGCCTGTCCGCGGAATCGGCGGAGAGGTCGACATCGTATCTCCCGGAAATCCTCGATGTGACTTGGCCTTCCTGCCACCCAGATATCTCAGGATACGGCATTTATGACCTCGTAATCATACCCCCGACTGGGTGTCAGGTAGCTCCGATTGCGCCTTGACCGGCTGGTGGTTCCTGGGTAAGGCCGATTGCTCTGGGCAATCGGTCTTCTAGGAAACGACCTCGGTCCAGCAGCAGGCCAATCGGACGATCGTCTTCAATGAACAAAAGGGTGGACCGATTGCGCCTGGGCCGACTGCCGGCACTTGGTATGGTCGATTGCCTTAGAGCAATCGGCCGTACCTCTCCCTAGCTCGGCCCAGCTGCAGCCCAATCGGCCCATCCTTGTCTTGAAAGCTTGTTTTCGCTTGGGTTAGCCTACCCGGGTACCAATCCCCCGACAGTAGCCCCTAAAGCTGTAAAGGTCCCACAGTCACTTGACCGCGGGGCCTTTGCAGTTTTTCAATTTGTCTTGAGGTTTTCCGACTGCTATGGCCTCTTCGAGTGCGTCATTCCGAGTTCGTCGGCCGACTCGGAGATCACACTCGGCTGACCTCGTTCCCATCCGATTGGACTTGGTTCCTTCTCGCTTCGTATCTTCATTTTCTGGAACGGTACCTTCTGCCGATTGCGCTCCAACGGTTACCTCCGACTTGCCCACGACGTGATTAATGAGCTGGGACCTACGACCCACGCGCGACGTGACATAACTGCAGGAGCTGACCCCCACGTCGCACGTCTCGCCTTCTGTGCCAGGATCCTCTGTGCTGATCTTCCGGTTGGCTTCCTTGTGCCCTAGGTCACACCGGGCCACATGGCCACGGGGTGATCCCACTCCCCTCCCCCGCCGCCCATATAAGCCACCGGGGGGGAGCCTCGCCTCTTCCTTCTCCAACACATCTCCTTCAACCTCCAGCTTTCTCTCTCTCTCTCTGCGCCATTGCCGCTCCTCGCGCAGATTTCTCTTCCGCGGACCTCTGCTCTCCCGCCTGCTCCGGCAACTGATTCGCGCTCCTCGCCGTCTCCGCCGCCGCCGCAGCAATTCGCCGGCGTCGTTCTCGCGCTCCACCTCGATCTGCTTCCTCTCCTTCCTCTTCTGCGGAATCGATGGCGCCACGACGGGACGTCTCGCAGGCGAGCCGCGGGTGCTGGAAGGGATCCCAAGCCACCGCCGTCGCCGTCGAAGCACTGATTCGCGCCCGAAAGATGCCCTCAGAGATCGAATGGCGGATCCCGGGCAAGGCCGACGTCGTGCCCAGCGCGCGGACGGGCGAGAGGGTCGTCTTCCTCGCTCACTTTGAGCGTGGATTCGGCCTTCCCGCAAGCGCCTTCTTCCGCGAGTTCCTTGAGTTCCACCGACTTCAGCCTCATCATCTCGCCGCCAACTTCATCATGAACCTTTCCGGGTTCGTGACACTCTGCGAGGGCTATCTCGGCTGCCGACCTAGCATCGCGCTCTTCAAGCGCTTCTTCAACCTCCGAGCTCACAATGCTTGAACAGGAGAGATCGTTGCCCCCACCATCGAAGGCGGCAAACCCTCCTATCCGACTGATATGACCGACTGCGGCAGTTGTCTTGCCGCAGCCGGCAAGATAAAATATCCCAGCCCTGACATCGTCCAGTCCTGCAAAAACTGGCAGACGTCGTTCTTCTACGTCAAGTCTCCCGATCAAGGCCCCGACCTCCTCAACCTGCCGAGTTCTCACTCGCTAGGCCGGTTGAGAAGCATCAATGGGCTCTGAAGCACGGTGCTGGGGATTGCGACGTCGACGCTCAAGCGACCAGGGTCACCCAGCTGGAGCGAGAGGGACTCCTTCCCACCGACTTGATAGCGGCATGGCTTCACGCGCGAATTCTTCCCCTGCAGCGCCGAGCGCACCGTCTCTGCGACGTGTCGGGGCCTCGGGACCCCACTCGGCTTTGCACGTGGGAAATGAAGACCGAGATCCTCTGCGCCCGAGTGAAAGCCATCACCGCCAGTGCGCTGCCTGATCCTTTCCGGTTCGGGCTTGCCTACCTTACCCGACAGCGGAAACCGCCTGTGGTATGCTCCGATTACTTGTGCCTTCTTTTCAGCACTTCATTCGGTCCGACTGCCTGCTCTTCCGATTGCTTTTTCTTCCAACTACCTGCTCTTCCGATTGCTCTGATCATTTGTGCCCCTTTTAGCACTTCATTCAGTCCGACCTCATGGAGGACGGCCAGGAAGCTGGTGTGTTTGCCCCTGATCGCACGGAAGAGGACCCCATTGACCTTGAGTACAATGGCGAGATCCCTTCCGCCGAGTACAGTGAAGATGATGAGGATGAGGATGAGTCCTCTGGGGAATCCTCCGACCCCATGGACGCCGAAGATTATGATGCTGCGCGCGCTGTCCCTCCGAAGACCACCACTCGGCTGCCAGCTCAAGGGGTACGCCTAATTCTTCCCTTGAGAAATTTTTGGCTGAATGGAGTGACGATGATAGTATCTCAACGGGTGCTGCCCCTGATGCAGCTCCTCGGGATAAACCTCCAAAGGTGCCAGCCAAACGTATCTCGGCCGCTGGCTCCTCCTCTGGTACCGCTCCCTCCAAGGTCACCAAAACCGCTCCGACTGCCCACAAAGGCAAGCAGGCCCAGGAGACGACAGCTCGGAGGCCGACCACTCAGCCACCGCTGAATGTCGCCCCCCTCCGCTGCCGAATGCCTACCGGCGCACCTCGGACGGTCGGGTATGCTTTTGACTTTCTGCGCGGTATTTTGCTACTTTTGCTTCTACTGACTCTTCTCCCTTTCTTATTCCAGCGAGCCGATTGGGCTTGATGAAATTGACACCGACATTCCGGTTCGTTTCGGTGCCATCATCTCGCCCGCTGCTTCTGCTGCGGCCGTTCGCAAACGGCCGACCGCCACCAATCGCTCTTCTAAGGATGCCGACAGTGCTGCCAAGAAGGCTCGGCTTGCTGCGGCCCAGAAGACGTCCTCTTCCGACCTTGCTCCGAAGACTACCAAACGCGCGGCTGATCCAGTATCTCCTGGTGTCGGGGGAATGCAATCGGTCGATCCGATTGCCCCGTCTCCACCACCCCGCTCCAGTCCGGCCGCCGCTGCTGCGACTGCCCCTGCTGTAACCTCCGCGTCCGACACGCCAATGGTGACGAGCTCGCCGCCAATTGCGATGTCGGCACCGCCAACTACAGCGACTGCGCCACCAGCTATTCTGTCAGCGCCGCCGACGACCGCGACCCTTCCGCCAGTCATTGTTACCACTTCCACTCCGACTCGCCCGGTTACGCCGCCGCCGCAATCGGGTGAGTCCGGTCCACCGACGTCCGTGCCGCCAGTTCTTCCCACTACAGCTTTCGCCATCGTTCCTACCTCAGCGCCACCGCCGATTTCCTCCCCCTCCGAGATTCTTATGCGCTCGGTGGATCACTTCCGAGCCGAGTATTCTCGCGCCCCTCATGTCGGCGCTGAGCCTGACGCTTCGCCTCGTCCTCGGGATCCTGTGACGAGCACTCTGAGCCGGGTGAATGAGTTCGCCGAAGCCCTTGCTCGGGACCTTCAACAGCTGACCTCTCACCATTCGGTAAACTCTTTAACCTTTCCTTCTGTACCTCTGTTTTACTTCGGCAATTTTTCTTCCGATGGGTGCGCGCAAGCGCACCCAGTGGGTGTAGTCCCCGAGATTCGGGCCGATTGGCTACAAACGGTTCGGATCTTTAGCATTTTTTGCTTTATCGTTTGCCTTCCTCAATTGGTAGACTTTCTTCCGGTGGGTGCGCGCGAGCGCACCCACTGGGTGTAGTCCCCGAGATTCGGGCCGATTGGTTACAATCGGTTCGGATCTTTTTAGCATTTTTTGCTTTTCTCGTTTGCCTTCCTCAATCGGTGGACTTTCCTTCCGGTGGGTGCGCGCAAGCGCACCCACTGGGTGTAGTCCCCGAGATTCGGGCCGATTGGTTACAATCGGTTCGGATCTTTTAGTATTTTTGCTTTTCTCATTTGCCTTCCTCAATCGGTGGACTTTCCTTCCGGGGGGTGCGCGCAAGCGCACCCACTGGGTGTAATCCCCGAGATTCGGGCCGATTGGTTGCAATCGGTTCGGATCTTCAATATTTTTTGCTTTATCTCTGACCTTATCATACTGTTCTTTTCAGGCTGTTACGGAGGAAAAACGAAATGTCTTCGAGAAACTTCTTGAAGCTTACACTGCCAGTCTCCGAACCCTTGCCCAGGCCCAGCTACAGGTCAACAACCTGTCAGCCGAGACCTCCAAGCTGAAAGGTATCTTCTATATCATCTGCTTTTTCTTCGCTCGCCGACCGCTCTGGTGCTCATATCTCTATGCTCTCTTCTAGCTTCTGTTCCTCTGGTAGGTGACCTCCAGGGCCGAATTGCTGAATTAACTGCAGAACTTAACCAGCAAAGTCCAGCTCTTGCCAAAGCTACTGAAGAAGTGACCCGACTGCAGGGGGTAGAAACTGACTTGAAACGGACTATTCACAATCTTCGCGCCGAGATGGCAGCTCTTGAAAAGAAACATCTTGCGGACGTTGCTGCTGTGACGGCTACCAGCGCTGGGCTTCTTGCCGAGCGGGATGGCGCAGTCTCTGCCCGAGATGCTTTACAAGCCGAGAGGGATGAAGCAGTCGCCACGCGGGATTCCATTCGCAAGGATCGCGACGAGCACATCGCCAAATATGAAGAAATGGAGAAGCAACATCTTGAAGAGAATGCCCGAATGCGCCGCCGAGCCAAGGGTTTCTGCGACTCGCTAACTGACATGGATCTTCTCCTTAGCGGCGAGTCTTCCTTTATGCCGATTGCATTTTCCGATTGCTTTCTTCTTGTATCTGATTTCTCACATTTTTCCTTCTTGACAGAGGCCTGGCCCGAATCTGAGGCGGCTGCCTACGCCGTTGTCGCCCAGTCTCGGGAGGATCATATCGCTGCCGGAGGGACTTGTGACCGCGCGGACAGCGTCTGGACCCGACATGAATATCTGATCGGCACTCAAGCTCGCATACCGGTCATCCAGGGAGTGGCCCTGTCCTTCAAATTCGGAATTCTGAAGATTGCCGAAGCCCTGTGGGCGGCGGCTGAGCTCAAGGCCGGACTAAAGAGAATGGAACATGCTGCCGACTCCTCCGCCGAGGTCCGCAAGGACGACCCACAAGAGGAGGAAGATTCTGATCAAGGGGAAACTCCGAATGCGACCACTGAGCAAACTTGGATTCTCCTCAAGGCTATCCCACGTCGGATCGACGTTCTGCTGAATTCCGTGGGTCGTACTGGTGCGGAGACCGCCCTTCAGACAATATTGACTTGGTACCCTCAGGTGAAACTCTCCAAATTATACAGCCTCCGAGATGGTGCCGGGGACCTTCTTGAGAAAACCTATGCTGAAGTCAATCGGTTGGCCAGCACTATGGCGAACTGGTTCTCTCCGTATGACTACACTCCATATCTTGATGACGGAGGGAATCCACTCCCTGTTTCAACTATCTCTGCGCTAGCCGAGGAGCCTTCCGACAGCGATTCATCTCAGACCTCTCCGAAGACGAAGCGAGCTGATGCTGCTGGTTCTGAAGCTCAATCGGATCCATCTGCTCCATCCTCCAGCTCGGTGCCTCCGACTTCTTGAGATGTGCCATCTTGATTTGTATTCGGACTGTCCACCTGCCGATATTAGATCGGTTTTACTTTTCCTTGTAAGACAATTCTGCCGACACCCACTGGGGACCTGGATGTAATGAACTTATTCGGCCTTGGGCCTGTTACTTTTGATGCAAATCGATTGCTTGTTTTAACTATTTCCATGTGCGATCAACTTTGCGTCTTTGCCGGTTTCTTTCATCGGCTGCGCTTGGGAATGTTTACTGTGTCGATCTTGCTGCCGACATGCGGTCCGCAATCGGATCAACAGTAAACATCCAGCCAAGGTTCGATGAGTTTTTATGTTTACACGACAAGATTTCTAACGCAAAGGATTCTGCAACAGCAGGCGCCGATTGTTCGCTTCTGGATCTAGTGTCTGAGTTTGCGGCGCAATCGGCGACTTTATCTCGTCGGCGCTGCTTGTGGTGGCATGTTTCGAGTTGTTTCCTGGGATTTGTACTACCGACTGCTTCAATCGTCGCCCTTTTCAATGCCACAAACCCCTTAGTGATTTGCGCTTGAGCTGGGTGTCCGATTGCGAGCCAGCCTGCAGTCCCCGTGCCACGATGGCTTATTTTCTTGACCTCGTGGTCGGCCAGTCCCCGGGTATGCTATGCACATCTCGGGTCTGACGGAGCGTTGCTGATTACAGCTAGCTCTTCGAATGGAATTGTACGAAAGTACTCGAATGCTCATTTTCAGAGACATGATAACTTTAACTGATTGTTTGCCGAATGGATTACATAAACTTACGTCGTTCAACTATAGAACGGACATAACAACTCGGCATTCCACGACCGCTCTGTCTCTACTCCCGATGTGTCCTTGTGCCGAGTTCCCTTGGTGCAATCGATCAGGTAGTAGGAGTTGTTTTTGAGCGCTCTACTGACAATAAATGGCCCTTCCCAAGGTGAGGATAGCTTGTGCTGCCCATCCGACTTCTGGATTCGGCGGAGCACCATGTCCCCCTCTCGGAAAGAGAAAGGTCGAATCTTCTTGCTGTGGTAGTGCCGCAACTTCTGCTGATAGATTGCTGACCTAGACAAGGCCAACAAACAAGCTTCTTCTTTGAGGTCGACGCCGTCTTCTCTTGCTAACTTGGCTTCTTCTTCAGTGTATAAAGCGTGTCGAGGTGAATCAAACTCGATGTCGGAGGGGATGACTGCTTCTGAACCATATACCAGGAATAAAGGAGTGAATCCAGTCGACCTATTCGGCGTGGTCCTCAGACTGAAAAGTACTGCGGGGAGCTCATCAATCCATGCCCCAGGTGCCCTCTCAAGTGGCTCTACCAATCTGGGCCTGATACCCGATAGGATTAGTCCATTTGCCCTTTCGACTTGACCATTGGACTGTGGGTGTGCCACAGATGCCAGATCAAGCCGAATGCCTTGCTGAGATGCATATCGAGCCAATGCCCCCTTTGCAAAGTTTGTGCCGTTGTCGGTGATGATGCTGTTAGGAACACCATATCTGCATACGATGTCGGCCACAAACTTGACTGCAGTCGGTCCATCCAACTTCTTGATTGGTCTTGCCTCGATCCACTTGGTAAATTTGTCGATTGCCACCAGAAGATGTGTCATGCCGCTTCTAGCTCTCTTGAATGGTCCGACCATGTCCAAACCCCAAACTGCAAACGGCCAAGCTATTGGGATGGTCTTCAGTGTCGATGCTGGCTGATGACTCCTTGCCTTGAATCGCTGACAACCCTTGCAGTGCTTTACCAAATTCTCAGCCGCTGCAAGTGCAGTTGGCCAGTAGAATCCATGTCGGAAAGCCTTGTTGGCTATGGCCTTTGCCGACGCGTGATGACCACATTCACCTTGATGGATATCTCGGAGCAGCTCCAAACCTCTATCCTCTTCAACACACCTCTGAAGAACACCAGTCGGACTCTTGCGCATCAACTCGTTGTTGATGATTGTATATGCCCAAGATCGGCGACTGATCTGCCTGGACAATGCCAAATCTGGTGTAAGGATCCCGTCTGCCAAAAAATCTCGAATTGGCTGTGCCCATGATGGCGCACTGACCACTACCATTACTGCTGCCTGCTGGGGTAAGACATCTTCTTGGATCTCGGTCTCTTGAGCATTGGCCTGCTCGATCTCGGCCTCTTGAACCTCTGCTATCTCTTCTTCTGCTTGCGAACTGCCGACTGCGGCGCCTGGCACGCATTCGGCAGCCTCTGGTGCTGACTTCTCATCTGGGTCTGAAACTTCATTACTGCAATCGGCGATCTCTGATATCACTTGCTCTCCAGAGGTTGTGCCATCTGGCGCAGCCTCTGCTTGCTTCTCTGTGGTATCGCTCTTCTTCTTCTCTTCTGCAGCCCCTGGTTCGCAATCGGCAGCCCCTGGTGCTATTGCCGAGACACCCTGAGCGCTGGATTGCTTCTTCATGGTTGCAGGCTTGGCCGGTTGAACTTCTTTTGCCTTTCTCAGAGCTTCAAGATCGGTCTCCGAGATAAAAATGGACTCGGAATCTGGTGATGGAGTGATGGACGGCTTCTTGATATGCTCGAGAGATACGCCTGGTGGAATTGCTTGCCTTGTGGAGCCAAGCTTGGACAAGGCGTCTGCTGCTTCATTGTTTGCTCTTGGAACATGGTGGAACTCGCAACCTTCAAAATACCCGCTGATTTGCTGCACCAGGAATCGGTAGCTCGCCATGTTAGCATCTTTTGCATCCCACGTGCCCGAGCACTGCTGTACCACCAGATCGGAGTCACCATAGCACTCAATATTCCAAATACCGATTTCCTTGGCCAACTTGACACCATGCACAAGGGCTTCGTACTCGGCTACATTGTTTGATGCTGCGAAGTGAATCTGGAGCACATATTGCAATTGATCTCCTCTTGGGGACGTGAGCACCACCCCGGCCCCTAGGCCATTCTTCATCTTGGAGCCATCGAAGTGCATTCGCCAGACATCCGACATGGGGAGCTGTGGCATGTACTGAGTTTCAGCCCAGTCCACCAGGAAATCGGCTAGTGCCTGCGACTTGATTGCAGTCCTTGGCTCATACTGGATGTCATGACTGGCTACTTCGGTTGCCCATTTCGCCACTCTTCCGGTTGCATCTTTGCTTCCCATGATGTCGGCTAATGGAGCCGAACTGACAACAGTGATCAAGTGGGCTTGAAAGTATGGCTTCAATCTCTTGGCTGCCATATACACTCCATAGCACATCTTATGGTAGTGAGGGTAATTCTGCTTGGATGCCGAGAGCACCTCGCTGATATAGTATACTGGACGCTGGACTTGCTGTGCCTTGTCCTTCTCGGGCCGCTCCACCACCATGACTGCGCTGATCACCCGATTGGTTGCCGCAATGTATAACATCATGGGCTCCTTCTCAATCGGGGCAGCCAGAATCGGTGCCGTGGATAGCATGCGCTTGAGCTCTCGGAATGCTTCGTTTGCCTGGGGGGTCCAAGTAAACTTCTCTGTCTTCTTCATCAACTGGTACAAGGGAATTGCCTTCTCGCCCAGTCGACTGAGGAATCGGCTGAGGGAGGCGAGGCAACCGGTGAACTTCTGCACTTGCTTCAAGGTCTTGGGCTGCTCCATGCGCTCTATTGCGGCTATCTTCTCGGGGTTGCATTCGATTCCTCTCTCGGAAACGAGAAACCCCAAGAGCTTGCCGGCTTGGACTCCAAACACACACTTCTCCGGGTTGAGCTTGATCTGATAGGTTCTCAGATTTGCAAAGGTCTCTCTGAGGTCGTCCAACAATGTGACTCCCCTTGCCGACTTCACCACCAAGTCGTCCACGTAAACGTGGATATTTCTGCCGAGCTGAGAGTGTGTGCATCTTTGCAGCATGCGCTGATAAGTGGCACCTCCATTTTTCAGACCAAACGGCATGGTGATATAGCAGTAGGCCCCGAAAGGGGTTATGAATGCTGTCTTGATCTGATCTTCCACGGCTAACTTTATCTGGTGATATCCAGCAGTAGCATCCAAAAAGGATAACAACTCGCAGCCGGCCGTAGAATCAACCACTTGGTCAATTCGGGGCAAAGCAAACGGATCTTTGGGGCATGCCTTGTTCAAACAAGTGTAATCTATACACATACGCCAAGTCTTGTTCTTCTTCATGACGAGGACTGGATTGGCCAGCCACTCGGGGTAAAACACTTCCATGATGAAACCTGCAGCTTGTAACTTTGCAATCTCTTCGCCGATTGCTCTTCTCTTGTCCTCAGGAAAACGTCTCAGGGGTTGTTTGACCGGCTTCGAGCCTGGCCGAATGTGCAGCTTGTGCTCGGCGAGTTCTCTCGGAACACCAGGCATGTCCTGTGGAGACCATGCAAAGATGTCCCGATTCTCACGGAGAAACTCGACGAGCTCGCTTTCCTATTTGTCGCTAAGTCCAGCTCCGACCACAACAAACTTGGGCGAGTCGGAGGGATCTAGAGCGATTTTCTTGCTGTCCTTGGCCGATTGAAAAGCCGATTCCTCATCTGCTCTCTTTGTTGGGCCAATCGGCAGTGGATTCTTGCTCTGCGCTTGCGCCATTGCAATCACCTTGCCGAGCTGACGCTTCTCTGTCTCCACCACTAAGGACTCAGCCAAACTGCTGCCAGCGGATGTGCACTCGAGGGACTTCCTGAAGTCTCCGGTGACTGTGATGACGCCGCTTGGCCCCGGGATCTTCATCTTCAGGTATGTCTGCTGTGCATTGATCATGAACTTGGCAAATGCTGGTAATCCCAACAAAGCATGGTATGGACTGCTGAGGTCGGCCACCTCGAACCAAATCGGCTCTCTCCTGAAATTCTCCTCTGTGCCAAAAATGACATCCAACCGAATGCGACCCAAGGGGGTGCAAGACAACCCAGGGACAATCCCGTGGAATGTCGTCCAACTGCGCTCCAAATCCCTCTCTGTAAGTCCTAGCTTGAGCATCGTATCTCGGTACAGGATATTAATTGTGCTTCCTCCATCAACTAGCACTCTTGAAAACTTGCATGAAAACTTAGGCCCTGCGACCAGAGCATCCACCACCAGCGGATAGTTGCCCGGATTCGGCAAAATGGTGGGGTGATCTGCTCTGTCCCAGGATATCGGACATTCTGACCAGTGCATGAATTGGGGGATCGGTGGCATAGTTGCATTGACTTCCTGAGCTCGGGCTCTCCGACTGCCCTTGTCCGTGGACTCACTGGTGAAAATCATGTATGCTGCATCTTGCTGCGGGTACTGGTTCTGCTGCTGAGGTGGTCCTCTGTTCTGTGGTGGTGGTGGTGGTGGTAAAGCTTCTCCCTTTGCTATCCTTCTCACGAAATCACATTGCCGAGTAGTGTGCGCAGACGGCCTCCCAGGCGTACTGTGCAACTTGCATGGTGCATCTAACATGTCCTCAAACGTGTACTTGGGCTTCATCTGCCCTGGAGGTCTCACGCTGGGTATCATCTTCCGACTGCCTCCTGCAGCCGCTGGGTCTTCCTCATTCTGAACAGCGGCCACCTGCCGACTGCCATACTGAGCGTCCGGTTGCTCGTCCTTTCGCTTGCCGTTGTTCTACTGGTTGTTGTTGTTGTTGCGGTTGTTCTCTCTTCTCTCTTTCCGACTGAGGCCTTGGTTTCCTGTGTCCGACTGCGGAGCCCCTGGTGACTGGATCACACCTCCAACTCCGAGTTGGATAGGGCGCATCGCAGAATCGGACATAGCGAAAGCATTTGCCACCTTCATGAGCTCGGCGAGCGATGTGAAGTCTTTGCGGAGCAGCTTGTGCTTCAGCATTGAATCGGCCAGGCATCCATCAGTGAAGTACTGAATGGCCTGAATCTCATGGACTCCTTCGCATGAATTTTTCAACTTGATCCACCGAGACAGGTAATCTCGGAGGGGCTCGTCCTTGCCTTGCACGCACAAAGCTAACTGCCGAGGGAGGTTGGGCCTTTCATATGTGCTTGTGAAGTTGTGGATGAACGCAGTCGTGAAGTCCTCCCAACAGTTCACACTGTCCTTGGGCAAACTATTCAGCCATGTCCGAGCTGAACCCTGCAGCATGAGCGGTGCATAGCGAACTGCCACACGCCGATTGCCTCCCGCAATGCGAACTGCTGTCAGGTAATCGGACAGCTAGTCCTCAGGCTTTACCGAGCCATTGTACTTGGGGGTATCTCTCGGCAGTGTGAAGCCTTTGGGGAACTTCTCCGTTCGGATGCGATGACCGAAACATGCTGGGCCAGCTTCTCCTTCTTCATCTTCCTGGGCCTCCTTCTCCAGGAGCTCAATGCGATGCCTTGCATCATTCTGACCGATTTGGCGAGGGCCAAGTCGGGTGCTGATTGCTGGTCTCGGTGCCGACTGTTGCGGCATGTCATGGCGCCTGCTGTTAACAGCCGGCTCTTCCATTCTTCTGCTTGCTGTTGGGCGATTGCTTCTGACCTTGCTGTCATGCCGAGATGGCGCGGGCTGGTGCCGATTCTGGCGCGACGCATTCGGCCGCTGGCTGGCTCCCGCATTCGGCCTCACAGTTCCTCTTGATGCCTCTGGCTCAGCATTCTGGTTGCCCATTGCCGCGATCTTCTGCTCCTTCGCGGCCGCTATCAGTTCACGCATTCGGCGCGACTGCTCGCGCCGCTCATCTCCTTCCAACTCTTCCAGCTCGAGCGCTATCTGCTCGGCGGCTCTCAAATTCTTGTCCGGTGTGCTATATGTTGGCCTCTGGATGAATGCCGACTGAGCTGGCTGCTCCGGTTGCTCCGGCCTTCTCGGACGCTCCGGTTGCTCAGCTCCTGATAGCTGCTGGTTGACTGCCCGACCTCGACTTCTCAGGTCTTCCAGGACTGCGGGCTCAATCGGCCGACGCGGTCCTGCATGCGCTGCGTTGTACTCCCGAGTGATGGCTCCCAGCCGTCGCTCCTCAGCTAGCACTTGCTCGGCCCTGCGAGCCAGGGCAAGCCGTGTTGTTTCCAACTCGGTATGCACCCGCTCTGGATCACCATTTCTGTTCACGGGCGTGTACAACACATCCCGCAATGCACTGGTGCCGATTCGCTCTGCTGCATCAGCCACTTCCTTTGCCTTCATTGCTGCGCTTGCCGGGTCCCGATTGGTCGAGGACGACGCTCCCGCCATCATGACTGCGGCTTGCAGTCGGCCCTCCCCTTGGCCAGGTGCTGCGGCGCAGCCCCTGGTCAAGAGAGGGTCTGTAGCACATGAGAAAACTCGGATGTCTCTTGGATATGCCTCAGGGAAGGCACCGATGAAGAGACGGTGACTTCCCACCCGCAGCGACACCCCGGGCGGCAAGGGAGCTCCTTCCTTGCACCGCGCCGAGTAGTCCACCACATAGTCGATTGCCCCACGCCTTACAATCAGGCCGGAGGCGTGGCTACCGCCCGATGCAGAGGTTGATCCCGTCCGGATCTTGACTCCAGTCGACGCCTCGGTCTGCCCCACGGTGGGCGCCAACTGTCGTCGATATGTGACGGCAGATGCCATGGGGATGGCTAAAGTGAGGGGAAAACACGAGGGAGAGAATGTCGATGGTGCCGGAATCGGGTTGGGCACAAGCACGGTGACGACACCACGATGTACCCAGGTTCGGGGCTCTCCGGAGAGATAACACCCCTACTCCTGCTTGTCTCTTATATATCAATGAAGGAACTACAATAACTGCTCCTCTGTCTTCTCAGGGGAAGAAGTAAACCGCCGCCGTGGGCAAGGTCTTCTCCTGCTTCCCTGAGGAGTGACTACGGGCAGTAAATGAGCTGAAGGGGGAATGAGGTAAATGAGATCTCAGGTGTGGCGTCGTCTGTCGTCCCTCGCGCAGGAGGGGTACCCTGGCTCTTATAGTGTGAGTCCAGGGTACTATGGTAACTTCAATGCCTAACGGGCCCAGTTGTCATCCTCTAATCGGCCTGGGCCCACCGACTGCTCCTATCCGGGTGATCCGGAGCCTACGAGAGGCGGCCCATGCTGCTACCTTGTAGGGTCTAGTGATGAACAGTGGAGCTATGAGGTACGGTCTTGTCGGCCTGTCCGCGGAATCGGCGGAGAGGTCGACATCGTATCTCCCGGAAATCCTCGATGTGACTTGGCCTTCCTGCCACCCAGATATCTCGGGATACGGCATTTATGACCTCGTAATCATACCCCCGACTGGGTGTCAGGTAGCTCCGATTGCGCCTGGACCGGCTGGTGGTTCCTGGGTAAGGCCGATTGCTCTGGGCAATCGGTCTTCTAGGAAACGACCTCGGTCCAGCAGCAGGCCAATCGGACAATCGTCTTCAATGAACAAAAGGGTGGACCGATTGCGCCTGGGCCGACTGCCGGCACTTGGTATGGTCGATTTCCTTAGAGCAATCGGTCGTACCTCTGCCTAGCTCGGCCCAGCTGCAGCCCAATCGGCCCATCCTTGTCTTGAAAGCTTGCTTCCGCTTGGGTTAGCCTACCCGGGTACCAATCCCCCGACACGCCTGCTTGGGAACCTCGTTGGATTCCACTCCAGCCACAAACTCTGTGATGCGTCGACCGTTACGACTATGGTGGGGATGTCCGTCGGTTCCGCATTCGGATTCTTCTCCAGTCTCACCGTTTGCGTCGTTACGTTGTGACTGCGGGGGGATGTTGAGTATATTAATTATACTAGGAAACATAGATAGCGTATGACTCTATTCTACCTTGACTTGTACTCCAAATAAATCATTGTACTCCTATATATATATATATGCCTCCAAGGCTCAAACAATAAACATCGATTCCACCAAACCCTCTCTCTATCCTTCTACAGTTTGTTAGCCAGGTTGAGCCTGTTTAGTTTTTGTGTTGTCCACGTGTCAATCTAGCCTCTGTTTGCCTCTTTTAACCCTGGCCTCTGCTTGCCCACATTATCGGCGAACTCATTGTTTTCACGTGCATGATGCCTTGTTTTTGTGTCTTGCAACCCCCTATTTTCACGAACAAGAGGAAGCAAAAGAAGGGATGAGTATACTGATGTAACAACGCACGTAGTCTCCGAACACACACGTGCTATGTGCGGCACCAGTTTTCCATGGTCATCAGGAATCCCCGTTTTCCCCACCGGCCACCGCCATCACCCACGAACCGGCCGCCTCTAGCGAACAACTGCAACTTCAGGACCATACGATCTTCGAGTGACCACTCGAACAGGGATCTGAAAGCAGTACACACCTCCAATGCCAATTATCTTTACTTCCTCCTTCGCTGTTTATATGACGCGCGTGTACCCTTAGATTGTCAATTTTATCAACATAAAATAATATATATATATATTATAAAATGTATATTATCATAAACTTCGTATGTTATAACATATAACTGTGTTATGTTGATCAAATTGATGACCTAGAGAAACGCACACACCCTTTGAACTATAAAAGAGGTAGTACTAACTTTCTTGGAAGAGGAAAAACGAATTTTGAGTTGCTGATTTTGTACATCTTATTCTAGAGTAATAATAACTATGAGCTATACTATGGGAGAAGTATCTGAAGGCATCTCCAACGCTAGAACTTGCTGAAATAGGGTTTACAACGCTTTGTATTACAAGCAACCATCACCGATACAACCAACGATAAATGCTAAGATGAAAGCAGCACATACACGCCCAAAAAAAAGGAAAGATAAAATATAAAAGAAACAAATACCGACAACAGCAAATCAACAAAAACAAACAAGACTAGTGGCCATGGTATTTACTAGAAGCATATGTACGTTTTGCCACGCGATTCTTTTTCATCTGCCTCATCTTTTTTTTAAACCTCGTGTATGTCCATCTTGATACCGGGATAACAGATACTTTAGGAAAAATGAATAGAAATAATTTTGTGAAATCTTGAATAATTTTATTTACAGGGCCTTAGTTTGTATCATTGCTTACAATATATTAAGAATACTTTGTATTATTGACTATAATATATTTAGAATATTTTTATAGAAGGCCCTTCAAAATTCAAACAGATGTCAAATATCTTCGTGCAATTCGACTCATAAGACATGTACAAATTGTTTGCTGGTCCAAAAGAAAAAGGCAGACAAAGAAAAGATTTAAAATATGTCATAGAGAGGATTATGAGCCATGTAGTGAAGTAGGCAAATATTCTTTCCGTTCCAAAATAAGTGTCTCAACTTTAATCTTTTCTTTGTTCACCTTTTATATTTTGGATCAAAAAAGATTTTGTACAAAATAAGGATCTCCTTCTGGAGTTGCACATTTCAGATGTGTTTTCTGATGAGAATTGTGGTTCTCCTTCAGATAATGATAGGATGAAACGACTAAAACTGAATTAGACTATATCTGGAAAGTCGAGGAAACTTCCTTATGGCAAAGGTCTAGGGAGAGCAAAATCCTAGATGGAGGTCGTAATAATGCTTATTTCCATGGTTTGGCAAACCATAGGCATCGCAAGAATCATTTGGATGTACGTCTTGGATGGTGAATCCGGTCCTGTTCGTAGTACCCCAGAGATGTTGGATGTAGCTACTAGGTTTTATTGTAGACTTTTTGGTCATGAAGATAAACCTAATCTCCATCTTGGGGAAGGCTTTTGGGATCCTTCTGATCTTGTTACTGTAGAGGAGAACACTATCATGCAAAAGCCTTTCTCTAAGAGTGAATTAAGGAAGCTATCATGGGTCCCTATGCAAATGGTGCCCCTGGCGACGTGTCTTTCCTTGTCTACCAAACGTTTTGGGACCTTATCAAAGCTTACTTTATGGCCTTGGTTCATGACTTTGAGACTGGTAAGTTGGACATTGTCAGGGTCAATTTATCCATTATCACTCTGATCCCCAGGGAACCTAATGCCAGGAACCTAAAGAATTTTAGACCCATTAGTCCTAGTAATTGCAGTATTAAAATATTCACAAAATCTATGACCAATAGGATTGCCCCTATGGGTGATAGGTTAATCTCTCCCAACCAAACTGCTTCATTAGAGGCAGCTTCATCTTAGAAAGTGTTGTGATGGCTCATGAGGTGATACATGAGATTCATTCATCTTAGGCCGTCCTGAAATTAGATTAAGAAAAATCATATGACTGAGTTATCTGGGATTTCCTTATGGAAATGCTTAGCTATAGAGGTTTTAGATAAGTTTTGGTTTACTAACTTAGGCTATAATTACTAAATAGATCCTCTTGTATTAGAATCAATGATACAAAATTCCTTACTTTGTTAGTGGTAAAAGCTTGAAAAAGGGGATCCCTTGCCCCCCCCCCATTCTTTTTAATTTGGTTGTTGATGTTTTCACTAGGATGCTTAGCAAAGCTGCTTCTAATGAGTGGACCGGTGGGATTTTTCTTGATATTATCCCAGGGGGTGTCTGTTGGGAAACGTAGTAGAAAACAAAAAAAATCGGCCTACGAATCAAGACCCAAGATCATCCAAGAAGATTGCATACAAGGTTTTAGGTCATGGCTCACCAACCGATGTAGCGGAAGTAGAGTTGGTGAAGCTCGTGGACGTAGTAGAAGTAGATCTCGCAAGTTCTCCCACGAACAGTCCCTCGATCAATCCCATGAACAAGTCCCGCTATCTAGTCCCACGGACAAGTCCCATGAACAAGCTCCTCGAAGAAGGGCCGAAGGTATGACCCCTCCATTAGTATCCACACATCCCGTAGCAGCAATCCAGCAGCGCTCCGCCGTCCAGAGATGAACGCCACCGAGAAAACTAGAGGGAGAAAACCCTAACGGATTCCGATCTAGAACAACGTCTAAACCGGGGTCTAAAAGTGGAGCAACGGGGTTTAGAGGAGGGAGGGTGGCGCATAGGCCTTGGGGACAAGTTGTGCTGCGCCCCCCACCCCTCCCCCACATTATATAGGTGGCCAAGAGGCCCTTGGGGCGCAATAAGGGGGGTGGGGAGTCCAACTTGGACTCCCAAACCTCCCAAACCTTCCCACCGGAAACCTGCCATATTGGAGAGTTGGACTTTCCACCTGGAGGGGGATTCCTTCCCCTTGGTGCGCCCCCCACCCCTTGGCCGGCCAGGGAAGCCTAGGTGGCTTGCCCCCCAAGGCTAGGGGCGCAGGGGAGTGGGTGGTACTGCCCGTAACCTTCCGGAACCTTCCATGACCTTCTAGAAGCTTCCAGGACCTTCCGGGACATACCGGGACCGTTTCGGGACATTCCGGACACTTCTGGAGCACTTCCAGGACCTTCCGAGACCGTTCTCGGACGTTCCGGAGCCATCCGGATAGTTTCCAAGACCATCCGAGTTACAGTTTAAGCCACCCGATGACCGCGAAGGTTGTCGGGACGCCCAGCGATTATCCGGAAACTATTCCGGTTGATCCAGGACTTCCCCAGTACCATTCTCATATGTTCCGGAACCACCTGGGACTACTCCAGAGTGATCCGGACATAACCTTAAATACCCAGAACTACTTCTGGTGCCCTTATGAACAATTCCATAAATCTCCGGAACTACTTCCGGTACCCGTATGAACTATTCTGCTTTGCTTCCACTAAACCTTCTACCATACTAGTATTCTAACAGACTACTGCTCGTTAAGTGTGTGACCCAATAGGTTCGGTATAATGCGGACATGACTCAGAACATCTTCCGGACATAGGTCAACAGCCTTTTGTCAATAGCCAATAATCAACAGCGGAGCCATGGACACCCATGTTGACTCCCGCACATACACGAAGAAACTTCGAGTGAACCATTATGTTTAGTCATGTACCATTCCCTTTGCTTCGCGATATATGACAAAGTTAGAGGAGAGAAGTTTGGCACCCATGTGTAACAACTTTTGAACACAAGCCACTCGTTATCCTCTTTGCTCGTTTGTCCCTTTTCTCGTTATCGTATTCCGGTATCCCCGTGACTGAATCACAATGCGTCTGGCCAGACTATAATGGATACCGTCATACCGAGTGGGCCCGAAGTGAATATCTTCTTCATCGTGAAGGAGAAAATCCCATTCTTGAACTATCACAGTCACTAGCCACACCATCAGACATACCCAGAACTTATTTTACTACTTCCCATTTACGGGAGGATTCATCTAAGAACCAAAGCATGTCTTCCTGTGTGAAGCAACTCGATACTCTCATGGTCTAAGGAATTACGTATATGAAAACATTTCATGATATGACTTATAACGTTGTTACGATGTGATCTCTAAGTATATCATTCAATACTGGGGTCGGTTCAACATCATTGTTCTGCTAACAATATGTTCCCATTGCTACTGACATCCTTGTTACAAGAACAATGTCCATGATTAAGAAAATGTAATCATCAGTTAGCACATGAGCTGGTCTTAGAGGCTAAACCAGGAACTATTGGTGTTTACATTTCCACACATGCAAATGAGTTTTCTTCTGAATCTCACAGTCAGGGTCATTGCAATTATAGCACAGAAATATAAACATTAATTACGAACGTGGAAATATATATATATATATATAATAACATTTTATTATTGCCTCTAGGGCATATTTCCAACAGTCTCCCACTTGCACTAGAGTCAATAATATTGTCAGTGCTTGAGCACTTTACACCTATGGCATACCGGTGTAATAAATGCCTCATTTGTGGTATAGATCTCATCTTCGGATCTGACGTTTCAGGCCCGTTTGTATCTTGCATATGTTCGCGTTTTCACGCTATCATAAAATTCACTAATTTTATCAGTTTAGCTTTGTATATGTTTGAATCATTTGGTAGGACCTTGGTTCCTTAGAATAAGTCATGAAATCATTCATCAATGTTCCATGAGCTTCAAGCATCTAGGAAACCATACCATGTTCATAAATGAACTGATGATTCAAAATACCCTCCCTTGTTACTTCTTTAAGCAACAATATACTTAGCCTCTGTTATAGAATTCGCCACAGTATCTAACTTTAACACAGTTCCTTCATACTGTGCCACCCTTATGTGTGAAACACATAATCCCAATTAAAATCGAAAATCGATCGGAGTAAGTATGAAGACTGAATTGGTGTAACTGTTTACATCAAAATTCAGCTGGTGTAACTTGTTACAACGAGCTCTTCATTATCTCCATTTTCTGAGAAACATATCTTATCTATCATAAGTTTAACTTTTCACTGCTTGTCCAATGATCAACATATTGATCACTTTGGTATCTTGCTCACAACCTTTTGGAGCGTTGGACATATCTGGTCGTTTTACATATTATGGTGTACATGATTAATCCAAACACACATGTGAGTGAAATTCAATTCATGTGTTTTGCTTATCAATGTTCATGAACACCGATTTCCGCAAACAACTTTTCACCGTGACCTCGGCAAGAACATCCTTCCTGGCGTTTTCATACTAAACTACTTTAGTATCATGTCAATATGCAGTGTTGGCTTTAGCATGATCAGACACTTACTATCTTCATAGATCACTGCGCTCAATACTAATGCTATATTAGCCCAAGTACTTCAGCTGAAAACTATTTTCAATAAAGTCCTTATTTGTGTCAAGAAATTTATATCATTTCTAATCAACAATATGTCATATACATAAGGTTTTAGAAATATTATTCATCTCCCACTTACTTTCTTGAATATTCAAGCATCTTCGTTATTCCTGATGAAACAAACTCTTTTGGCAATTTCATCACAACGAAAATTCCAACTCCATTATGCTAGCTTCAGTCCATCACTGGATATCCAAGGCTTGCATCTGTTTTAGCATCCTTTGAATCGACAAAACATTCCGGTCGTATCACATATACGTCCTTTTGTTATATTTCCGTGTAGGAACTTTGTTTTGACGTTCATTCTACCATATCCTATAAATGAGATATGTAGTAATTGCTAATATAACCCGAACTGACTAAAGCATTTCTACGGTCGACACTATTTCGCCGTAGTCAACCTTTGAACTTGCTAGAAAACAATTTTCCAACGAGTTGAGCTTTATGGATAAAACAATTTCATCCGAATCAATTATAGATCCATATATATATTCTTCAGACTTTTAGTCTTTCCGAGGGTCTACCAAGTTCAAAACTTGACTTACTTCCATGGATACTATCTCGGATTATTTGGCATTTAGCCAAATCCCGGAGTCAGGGCCCATCAACGCTTCTTTGTATATCACAGGTTTATCATTGTCGAACAACAATATCTCGTTTTACATATCATGAATGTTTGTACGATTTTTGTCTAACCTGTGTGGTTCAGCTGCGCACTTCTCTGAAGATTCAACAATCTTTGACAAGTTGCACTGTCCTCCCACTCACTCTTTTGTAAGAAACTGTTTTTCTTCAAAATACATTGTTCTTAACAGCAAACAGTTTTGCTTTTGTGTAGTGATAGAGGAATACCAAAACTTTTGGCATAACCTTAACAAAGTAGCACTTATCTGATTTGGGGTTTTGAGTATGTCAAACATATGCCTCATATACCCAAATTTTAAGAAAAGACAACATGGTTTTAACAGTCCATACCACATCCAATATGGTGTCATTTCAACAGATTTGATGATGCTCTTTTCAGTGTAAAAGCTGTAGTCACTAACACATAACTTTAATAAGTATAATGGCAAATTGATAAACGTCATGTTTGATCTTACCGTGTCATACATGGCTTGATTACATCTCTCGAACATCTTACTCATAGTGATGTTCCGGGAGACGCAAGTTATGACACTCTTCACAACTCATCAGACGTTCGCTAAACTTGTAACTCAAATATTACTTTCTACAATCTAATTTGCAGAAGCTTTATTTTCTCGTTACAATGAATTTCTATTTCACTCTAAAATTCCTTGAACATTTCAAAGATTTCAGACGTATGTCTCTATTGAACAGATATCCACATATCTACTTCAACTCATGAGTGAAGATAGGGAATCCACTGCACACAACTACCCTTATTGGACTACACACATCATCATGTATGATTACCAATGGTTTAGTTGCCCGTTCATGTATGACCTATCAACGGTGTTTTAGTCACATTACTTCGAGACAAAGATCGTAAGCGTCAAGTGATTCATAATCATATGACTCGAAAGTCCATCACTTATGGAAATTCTACATGCATTTTATGTCACTTGTGATAAACGGCAGTGCCACATCTATGTGGTATTTCTGTCAGTCTTGCGACGTTTAGCGTCAGTGTTATGGATGTTTAGCATTATTATCAAGATTCATAACATACAACCTATTCACAATAGAAGTATGGCCTTTATGTTATTCATAGTTTTGAACAACTCTCTTGCAATAAACATGATTCAAAAATGATGTTTTGCAACAAGGCTAAAGTGTAGTAACAATTTACTCAACTCTAAAATGAATTATGAAGATAATCATAGAGTCAACACACGGTATAGTAAACCTTTTACCGTGTTCCCGAGCGTGCCTAGACTCAATGAAAATTTTCCTTTGGTGTGAACCAAATGACATCTCTTTTCCTATCCCTACTTATAGGATTGGAGATACATGTCATCTCAATCCTACAAATTTCCTATTCCTATGATAATCCTATCCTATGAACCAAAGGAGGCCTTAGTCTAGACTCAATGAAAAATTTCCTATCCTATGTTTCAAATGTCTTCTCTTTCCTATAGGAATTGAGATGCATGTCTTCTCACTTTCGATGTTTTTCCTATTCCTATGATATTTCTACCCTATGAACCAAAGGAAACCTATGATGTGAACCAAAGAGCATCTCTTTCTCTATTCCTATTCATAGGATTTGATATACACATGTCATCTCATTTCCTATGACTTTCCTATTTTTATGATTTTTCTATCCTATGAATCAAAGGAAGCATAAATGGATTCTTGCTTTTTTTTTGCTCTCCCAGGGCGGAGTCATTTTCCTTCTTTTTTGTGTCGGTCAGCTACGTGCAATGAACCATGCTTGAGTTGCTTTCCTTTTTTTCCTTTTGTTTTTGCACAACAATTTTCCATATTTTTTATTTTTATGTTTTGTGACAGTTTGTTTAATTTTCTTATAAGTACATTTAACTTTATTTCTTGTGTGTTTCTCAAGTTTTTTTAATTTGGATTTCACCTTTTCTTGTTATTTTTTATTTATTGTTTTTTTCAAAGACGCTTATTCCTACCTATTTTTTATGATATTTTTAATTAAACAACATTTGTTATTTTAAAATTTTAAAAATATTGTCATTTGGTAGCACAATCATCAATGACTGCAACAATTTTTTTAATGTGATCATAATTTAATGTTATTTTATTAATTGCATGTCTATCACTAAAAATGTAATTGTGAATGTTATGTCTTCAACTACAATTGCCAATCAATGTTATTTTATCGGGGGAGCTGGTCGTTGCATGTCTACCACTAGGCATACAACTGCAAGTTTCGCGCCTTGATTGCAACTACATGTATACAATACAACTGCATCTCTTGTCGGGGGGGGGGGGGAGGAGGACACTTACAATACTACCTTTAGGTATGTAATGACAAGTGTCACACCTTTGGTTGCCAGTACATATTATCAACGCGACTGCAACTCATTATTCTCTTGTTGAGAGAGCAGAATATTGCATATCTACCACTCGACACACAATTGAAGTATTACGCCTCGATAACAACTGCATGTGCAAATGCATCCCAATGTTGTTTTACTAGAGGGAGAGGACAACTTCATGACTACCACTAAGCATACAATTGCAAGTGTCACACCCCAATGCATGTTTTTAACCTGAATGTAATTCTATGAAATTTTATGTAGGAACGAAACAATTGCATGTCTATCACTAGACATACAACTGCAATTGTTGCCTTGAATGCAACTCTATGGGTTTTGTTTGAAGGGAGAATTACATGTCCGACACAAAGTATCGTTCCGGTTGCAACTTTATGATGTTTTGTCGAGGGATGAAGGGCAGTTGCATGTCTATCAATAGGCACACAACTGCAAGTATCGTTTCTCAAATGCAACTACATGTCACGCGGAAATGACTCGATCGTATTTTGTTGGAAGAGGGATAATATTTGCATGTCCTATCATTAGGCACATAACTCCAAGTGTTGTCTCTAATTACAACTGCATGTTTTCAGGGCAATGGAACTTTGCGATGTTTTGCTGAGGAGATAACAGTAGTATGTGTGCAACTAACTTTATTTATTTGTTTGAAAACATCGCCCCAATTAAAATTTTCATTTTACAATGCAACATTACTAATTTACAACACAAAATGATTTTGGCCAGTTCTTTTGACGGCTTCTCCTAGAAGCTGCCCTCCCCCCAGCTTCTCTGAGAAGCCGCCCCAAAAAGTTAAGAAGGCTTCCGGAATGTCCCGTGTTAGGCCATTCCGAAAACCTCCTTAACTTTTTGGGTCGGCTTCTCAGAGAAGATGGAGAGGGCAGCTTCTGGAAGAAGCTGCCAAAAGAACTGGCCCTAAAAAGAAACGGTAGAGGACAAAAGATGATAATTACAAAGCGAAGCGAACGAGCGAAAAATATAAATGGGCCAGTACCAAGCCCATGTAACGTCGCTGGTGTATACACATGTGATTTTTTTAACGAAAATGCTATACGCATGAATTTTACAGATTTGCTGTTACGGACATACGTGTTTTTGTACTCCTGTTATTTTCTTATTTTTTTGAGAACGAGACACATGCGATTCATTACGCAAGTTACACATGCTAAGGAAAAACGAGCGGTTAAATTACTTACTACCTGACGTCTTACCCAAACCTTAAGTATGGAGTCAGCTGATGTGTAGCCGGCCGCACCCATTACTGTTAGCTATATAAGCACGATGAGCATGCCACAGTAAGTATTAGCCGAAGCTTAAGCCTGATTGCATGTACTGCCCACCCACAAATTAGCAACCCGTTACCTTCTACTCGAACACGGTACTATGGCGATGGGTGGAGAACCGTTTGACGCGCTACTGTCACTGGACCCCGAGACCTTCGCCCGGGAGTCGCTCGCCGTGATCAACTTCCTCGCCAGCTACTACCGCGACGTGGAGAAGTATCCGGTCCAGACCGAGGCCATGCCAGGGTTCCTCCGTGCGCTTCTACCCGAGGCGCCGCCCGAAAATGCCGAGACGATGGACGTGGTACTGGAGGAGGTACGGCGACACATCGTCCCGGCACTGACGCACTGGCAGAGCCCCAAGTTCTTCGGGTACTTCCAGGCGAACGCGAGCACGGCCGGTTTCGCCGGCGAGATGCTCTCCACCGGGCTCAACGTTGTACCGTTCACGCGGGCTGCCTCACCGGCCGCAACTGAACTCGAGAGCATCGTGGTGGACTGGATGGGCAAACTGGTGGACCTCCCGGACCGCTTCCTCTTCTCCGGTGGCGGCGGCGGCGTGCTGCACGGGAGCACCTGCGAGGCCGTGGTATGCACGCTCGCGGCCGCACGTGATCGCGCGCTGAGCAAGCTCGGCCACGAGGGCATCCTGAGGCTGGTGGTCTACGCCTCAGCCCAGAGCCACTCTACCTTCCAGAAGGGCGCGAGGATCGTAGGGATCCCTCGGTCCAACTTCCGCGTCATTCCGACGTCGGCGGCGTCGGGCTACGGCCTCACCGCCGACAGCGTCCGCGACGCGGTGGAGGCCAACGGGCTCGTGGCGCTGTACCTGTGCGCCACGGTGGGCACGACCGGACTCGGCGCGGTCGACCCGGTCCGGGACCTCGGCGAGCTGGCGCGAAGGCACGGCATATGGCTGCACGTCGAGCCGCTTACGCCGGGAGCGCCCTCATCTGCCCCGAGTTCCATGAATACATCGCCGGCGCCGAGCTCGCGGACTTGGTGAGCATGAACCCGCACAAGTGGTTCCTCACCAACATGGACTGCTGCTGCCTATGGGTGGCCAGCCCAGCCGCACTCACCGCCGCACTGTCCACCAACCCAGAGTACCTCAGCAATGTCACAGAGGAATTAGCAGGGGTGGTGGACTACAAGGACTGGCAGATCGCTCTGTCGCGGCCGTTCCGCGCCATGAAGCTGTGGGTGGTGCTGCGCCGGTACGGCGGGGCCGGCATGCGGGCATACGATACGGAGGCACAACGTCGATGTCAAATATGATAAAAAATGTATGAAAGTGTATCAATATTATAGCAATATCACACAAAAAATGCATGAAGCAAGCAAAAATTATAGATATGTTTTGGACGTATCATGTGCCGCCTGACAAAGCCCGTTCTAGATGGTGGGGAGTGAGTGCATTCCACATTTTCAAAATTCTAGGTGTGAGTGGTGGATTTGGGTTGTTTGATGTATGTTCTTGTTGAAACTTGTTTGAATAATTTATAAAGATGGTTGTGTGCATGCAGAGGCTAGGGGTCTCAACCTCCTTTTCCAAAAAAAAGAGGATTTCTTAATGTATTTAGTCCGAACTATATCTTGCCACACACACCCTCTTGAGTCTCCAATGTCCACCACCAGTTCACCAAAAGGTCGATGGCTATACATAGATCGATCAATGTTGTAGAAATGTCGATAATGGTTCAACCTTCCAATACCGTATGAAACTTTGCTTCAAAAGCTTAATTGAAGTGAAAAGGTATGTCAATAAGCATAAAAATATCATGACTCCCGTTTCATCCCGAAGAACCTTTGCCAAAAAAGATCCATTGGGTGAGAAAGCTAGCCAGCCAGCCGCCGACGGCGGCCAGGGAGGAGTAGGGCTGCCTGGCGGTACTACATATCACATAGGGCGCTGCTACGCGTCAGCCGGCGGATCTTTTATAAAGATCCGCCAGGTCACGAGGCATTGGATCGAGAACATCGAAAGGTACACCTTCATTGCAACAAGATACATGTTTCAAAGCTTCTTTGCAACAAGACACATGTTGCAAAGCTCCTTTGCAACAAGACACATGCTGTGACACTTCTTTGTTACATGTAAGAGCTTGTTTGCAACATGTGAAGCTTCTTATTAGCAAAAATACATTAGAAGCTCCTTTAGAACATGACATATATTACGAAGCCCCTTTGCAACAAGGGATGTGTTGTGCTCGACCTCTGCAACAAAAGGCTTGTTGCAATCACTAATTCATCATCGGTGATCCTCCATTACCGCACCACATCTCTTCTTCCTCTCCCTTTTCCCCTCCTCCGCACGAGCTTGCTCGCCCGTTGCCTCCTATGCATCATGCCCGAGCCGTGGTTGCCTCCACCATGGCTGGATTGGAAGGGTCGATCTTGCAACTTGCTATGGGGAAAGAAGAGAGGTACGATGGGGAAGAAGAAACTTGGATGAAGTGATGAAAGGATAAGGAGAACATCGTGGACCAGGAGAACGTGTCAAGCCATGAAGGAGATCGGTATTTCGGGTGAAATCCGTTGGGGATGAACAGAGGCGTTTTCCTATCACATATGACACCTCAATTGGCTGCTTCCCTGTACGTTATTGTAGGAATTGGTTGTAGTATATATTTTAGTGTGATTTAGTTTATGAAATATGAATATTTGGCTTATAGTAATATAAGAGCTGGAACTAAAAATACATGACTATTGTTTATCTAGTAATAAAGAAAATGGTTATGCTTGTGGGAGCATGTACTTTCGCTTCTTATATTTCATTTTGTCTGCGAGGGGCTCCTTATATTACATTATTACTACATATATATGACTTAGTTCTACTATTTCTTTATAATTTTTAGAGTAAAGTGTATTATTTGTACCTCAATTTATCAAGATATGTGACTTTTTTCCTTCGACTTTTTTGGTGCACTTTCGTCACTCTACTTTTTACTTCTATTTTGAGGGTTACTTTTTTACTTCTACTACGTATCAATAATCACTGAAAGTGGTATTCCTCGATCAAACTCTATGTTAACTTAACGTGGCCCCTTTGTCATTCAAATAGTCTCTCTCTCTCTCCAACTTTTTACAGTCATTAATTACAATCTGGTTGTTGTTAACATGAATGATCTGTACTGTAAGTATATACAACAAATATGGTACTCCCTCCGATCCATATTAATGGACACACACTTAGTACAACTTTAGAGATAGTACTATCATTTTTTTTAGAACACAAATAGGGTATCTATTCAGCTACCAGATCAACCCATGACCATTACAGTACGCAGACACGCCTAACACGCCTATTACGGGTAAGTGGTAGTAACTACGATGTGAGTACTATATAAGCACGATGCCCAAACCTGAGGCCGATCACACAGCAAAGCAATATTCACTGACAGTGGTATTCCTTCTCACGTGCACGGGAAACCGGCGGACTTAGCAAGGGCAGATACCATCATGGCGACGGGCAGATCAGCACCATTTGACGCGCTATCATCACTGGACCCCGACACCTTCGCCGGGGAGTCGAACGCCGTCATCAACTTCCTCGCCGGCTACTACCGCGACGTCCACAAGTACCCGGTGCAGTCCAAGGCCTTGCCAGGGTGCCTCCGCGCGATTCTACCCGACGCGCCGCCCGAGGACGGTGAGCCGATGGACGTGGTACTGGAGGAGGTACGTACCCACATCGTCCCGGCACTGACGCACTGGCAGAGCCCCAACTTCTTCGGCTACTTCCAGGCGAACGCGAGCACGGCCGGTTTCGCCGGCGAGATGCTCTCCACCGGGCTCAACATTGTACCGTTCATGCGGTCCGCTTCGCCGGCCGCGACCGAGCTCGAGAGCGCCGTGGTGGACTGGATGGGCAAACTGGCGGGCCTCCCGGACCGCTTCCTCTTCTCCGGCGGCGGCGGCGGCGTGCTGCACGGGAGCACCTGCGAGGCCGTGGTGTGCACGCTCGCGGCGGCGCGTGATCGTGCGCTGAGCAGGCTCGGCCACGAGGGCATCCTGAGGCTGGTGGTCTACGCCTCGGAGCAGAGCCACTGCACGTTCCAGAAGGGCGCGAGGATCGTAGGGATCCCTCGGTCCAACTTCCGCGTCATCCCGACGTCGGAGGCGTCGGGCTACGGCCTCACCGCCGACAGCGTCCGCGACGCGGTGGAGGCCGACATGGCCAACGGGCTCGTGCCGCTGTACCTGTGCGCCACGGTGGGCACGACCGGGCTCGGCGCCGTCGACCCGGTGAGGGACCTCGGCGAGCTCGCGAGAAGGCACGGCATATGGCTGCACGTCGACGCCGCGTACGCCGGGAGCGCCCTGATCTGCCCCGAGTTCCATGGCTACATCGACGGCGCCGAGCTCGCGGACTCGGTGAGCATGAACCCGCACAAGTGGTTCCTCACCAACATGGACTGCTGCTGCCTTTGGGTGGCCAGCCCGGCGGCGCTCACCGCCGCACTGTCTACCAACCCAGAGTACCTCAGCAATGTCACAGAAGAATTTGCAGGAGTGGTGGACTACAAGGACTGGCAGATCGCGCTGTCACGGCCGTTCCGCGCCATGAAGCTGTGGATGGTGCTGCGCCGGTACGGCGGGGCGGGCATGCGGGCGTACGTACGGCGGCACGTCGAGATGGCCAAGTGGTTCGAGCAGGCGGTGGAGGCCGACGGGCGGTTCGAGGTGGTGGCGCCGACCAGGTTCTCCCTCGTAACCTTCCGCCTGCGTCCGAGGCGCGAGGGGGATGACGCCGTTGATGCCATGAACCTTAGGCTCCTCGTGGCGGTGAACGCCAGCGGACGGGCGTTCATGACGCACTTCGTGGTGGACGGCAAGTTTGTGATCCGTATGGCCGTGGGCGGAGCCATGACCGGGATGTGGCACGTCCAAGACACGTGGGTGCTTGTCCGGGAGAAGGCCGAGGAAGTCGGCGCTCTTCTGAACTACTCCAACGAAACGTGCGCTGAAATAAGAGGATATGCAATTCGTAAAGCATCAAGTGAACAGATCCTCAACGAAAAATGAAAAATATAGATATGAAGCATGAAGAACCCAATTATCAAACAGTATCCAGTGTAAATGTTTGTCCCTACACGATCACACTACCACTACGGAAGATATGAATTTCTAAATAATGTTGCATTAGTTCTTTCTGAAAAGTGTAATTTCATTTCGATGAATGTTTTTGAGAAATGATAAGTGACTGGCGTGAGGAGGGGAAGGAGTTGGCCCAGACGTGTTTGTAGCCGTCGCACGAATCTTGATGGCGCCCCCATACCACGTCATCACGCACATAGCTTCATTACCGACCGCAGCTCCATTCCCCTTCCTCCACGCCAACAATCACTCTCTTCTTCCCATCCACCGTCAAATATGTCGCCGTCGTCAGCTCCTAGAGCGTGAGCACGACGCAACCAAAGTGCTCCCGCTCGGCAGCACCATTGACTTGCGGTAGCGAAGAGGAGCGGCGAGGAGAGGTGGTGCCATAGGAGGGGGCGGGGGCGGGGGGAGCTCGGGGTTGGTGTTGTTGGTTGGGGCGGAGAGGGGAGCTCGGGGGTGCTTGATGCGACGAAGGAGGTTGCGGCCGCTGCGCATCTCGTTTCCACGCCGTCGTCCTACTCGTCGCCGCCCCACACATCGCGCCAGGGGTGGGCGGGGGCGAGATCGTCTGTGCCTACAGGCGGAGGAGGTCGCGACCGTCGCGCCGCTCGTCTCGATGCCGTTGTGTTACTCACCGCCGACCCACTCATCGCGTCGATGGTGGGTGGGAGGCTGGGAGCGGGGGGGGGGGGGGGTGACCTCGGGCTGCAACTGCTGGCGGAGGAGGCTGTTGCCGCCGCGATGCTCGTCTTCTTCCAGCCACTTGTCCTCAACGATGCTCATCTCCACCCGATGAGCCCTGATCCATTATTGGCTTGTTTTCCTAGGAATAGCAGATTTTGATGGAACTAGTAGATTCTTTGTTGCCCTATATCAGTACAGGTTGAATATCAAGTTTAGTGTATAATTCATGGGCAAAAAATCATGTTTTTGTTGCATATGAAATTTACTTTAATTTCCAAGGCATTCTTGCAGTTTTTGTAGTTAATGACTTTATGGCATGGTAAATTTGAGTTCTTTTTTTGGCATGGCAAATGTACCTTATTCACATGGCAAATTTTGTTTTAATAATATGGCAATTTTTGCATTGGAGACATCGCAAAAATTGAATATATAGGATTGATTGCTATGAATTACTAGCATCTTAATATTGATGCAGTAATTGTCATGGAAAATTATGTACTAGTTGCATGGCAGAATTAGTCGCCATGGTCTAATAGATTAAACATATCTACAAATGACCGTGCTTTTGCAAACAACATTCTTTAGTTCTCAAAATTTTGCCATGGCAAATGTTGTATGATTTTTGCCATGTCTATTTATTAAATAACACGACATTTTTTGAAATTTCTTTACCATGTTATGAAGTACGGATTTTTCATGTCCCCCTAAACTACATTTGCATGCCTCTTTAAATAAAATAAATTTAAAATTAGGAACACAATTTTACCATTGTAGATCCATTTTTTTTTAAATTACCATCGAAGGGGATTGGGAGCCAATACCAGCGGGGTTGGGCGTAACCGAACGAGGTCTTAAGGTGGCATAGGGTATAGAGTCATATGTCAACGAAATACTCTCTTTTTCTCTCTCTCTCTCATATGCAGGAACATCCAATTTATTACAAGGGTAATTATTCCAATCGGTCGACTCGCCCAAGCTTCGGTCGGTCGGGCTAGGCCTTCCACCACACAGTGAACCAATTTTTTTCTGCATTGATGCGCATAGTGTTGCAACTATGATACTAAAATGCTACTATCTGTACAACTTTGATATTAAAATGTTACTGCGCTATGTGGGTCTATGTTACTTATTGCTAAACGGACGTACCTAGCTGTATTTTAGTGCTAAGTATATCCATTTAAAAGCTTGACACAAAAATGCTACTATGTCCATGCATATTACTTGCTGACTAAACTGGTGTACTTAGATATATTTTAATGTTAAATACATCCATTTGAAAGAGTGTGATCGGCCACAATGGCACTACCATTTTTTATGCAACGGGCAAAGGAGAAGGTACCACCGACCTTTGATTTTTGCTACAGCCAAAAATGATGAAGTATGACCTATGATAACGGGGCCGCAAATTTTGCTGCAATTGATACCCAAAAATCTACGAATGACGACCAAATTTGCTACTACCAATCGACCGCAAATATGGTATGCGACAATGATGTCATGATTTTTGCTGCAACGATGCTAAAAAAAAGAAAAAAAAGCAGACGGCATAAAAAATAATTTGAAACTAGCATTTTATTTTGCTACAAACCGTAATCGTGTTTTGTTGCTTGAATTCAACAAAGGGATAAATAAAAAGATTCAACTGTGCTGAACCTAGATTGATGGGTTGTGGGCCGACCGGCGCAGAGGCGCGCACCTTCTTACAATGGAAACGATTGTGACGGAAATCACTAGTTTTATAGTACTCGTAGCAACGAACAACGCACTTCCTTCGTGTGTGCCAAGTGGCGCTCCACGCACACGCCAAGTGGCGCGCTCGGGAGTTTTTCCGTTTTTCCTGATTTTAGAGGAACGAGTGCCTCTCGCGGAGGCATTCTAGTGTTTTTTGACGGAGGCACGAGTGCCTTTCACGGAGGGAGCACGAGTGCCTTTCGCGAAGGCACGACAATGCCTTTCCCGGAGGCAAGGTCGTGCCTCTTTTTTTGTTGATTTTTTTTTCTTTCACCAAAACGTATAGAAAAAACATGCGAAAACCGAGAAAATTAAAAAAACCACCAAAAAACCAATTTTAAACACCAAAAATACGTACACAAAAGATGAAAAAATGAAATCCCAAGGAAACACTGTGAACGCGACACGTAGCATTGTTTGCTGGACCGGGCCGCGAACGAGTACTTTAGAATTAGTTGCTCTCGATTGTGGCCGGCCGACCGATCGAAGCTTCGGCCGGTCGGGCCAAGCCCACTAGTGCCCACACTTTCCGCTTTTGTTGCATATGGTATACCTTAAATGTTGCAACCGTAGTATAAAATAGTATTATATGTACTACTATTATACTAAAATACTCTTTTTTGGTACATGGATGCAATATTTTTTATTTTTGATGCTTTTTGCAGAAAAAAAATTGTGGTAAAAAAATTAATCGCTGGTGGTAGCATTTTTTACTATCGGTTGCAACAAAAAATCATAATCCACCGTCGCTAATCACTTTATAATTTTTTTCGTTTTAGCAAAAACACTTAACGGTAGTAGCAAAAACACATAACAGTGGAAGCAAAAATTTAAACGGTTGCAACATTGTGCGTAACAAAAACATACAACGGTTGTAGCAGAAAAAATAACGGTTGCAACAAAATTCATCGTCGCCGCCGTCGAGGTCGTAGCTCCGCAATGGTGATGTAGCAAAAATCTTGGCCGGTGGTAGCAAAAATATAAAACAGTAAAAACAAAATGGTTCACTGGTTGCAACATTACATACTCAGATATTCCATGTATATTGTGGGTTGTAGTAAAAACACCAGTTTATTCCTTTTGTAGCAAAAATATAATATAATTGTAGCAAAAATATGATATGATTGTAGCAAAGAAAAATTATGGTTGTGCACGGGGCTGCTCATGGCCTCGGCGGCCATGGCTGGCGACGGGAAGGTGCGGGCTCGCCGGAGAAGAACCGGTGCGGGCGTGACTGATCGGGGAGGCGTCTGATCTGGGCAGAGGGAGGACGCCGGCGAGGTTCCGGAAGCACGGCGACGAGCTCCTCGAGCCATGGCCATGGCGGATGTAGTGCTTGCACGGCGGCGACGACTGGGTCACCGATGAGGGAACCGGCGGCAGGGCACGGGGAGGGGGGAGGGGGGAGGGGGGGGGGGCTGCAGAACGTCGCAAGCAGGCGACAGATCCATCGCCGGGCGAGAAAAGCTGCAGTCCGAAATCTGGGCCGGTCAGCCGTTCCCAATCGTTTCCCTTATTACAATCATATTACAATCTGGTTGTTGTTAACATGATGCGTACTCTTAACTACATTCAACAAATATGGTATCTCTACATGATGCGTACTCTTTAGCTACCACAGATCAGGCCATGAGCACTAGAATACGCACACACGCCTAACACGTCTATTACTGGTAGTGGTAAGTGGTAAGTGCGGAGTACCTACTATATAAGCACGATGCGCAAACCTGAGCCCGATCACACAGCAAAGCAACAACCCGTTTGCTTCTCACGAGTCACGTCACTTGTGGGCACATAGCGAGATACATACCATGGCGACGGGCAGATCAGCACCATTTGACGCGCTATCATCACTGGACCCCGACACCTTCGCTGGGGAGTCGAACGCCGTCATCAACTTCCTCGCCGGCTACTACCGCGACGTCGACAAGTATCCGGTCCAGTCCAAGGCCTTGCCAGGGTGCCTCCGTGCGATTCTACCCGACGCGCCGCCCGAGAACGGTGAGCCCATGGACGTGGTACTGGAGGAGGTACGTACTCACATTGTCCCGGCACTGACGCACTGGCAGAGCCCCAACTTCTTCGGCTACTTCCCGATGAACGCCAGCACGGCCGGGTTCGCCGGCGAGATGCTCTCCACCGGGCTCAACATTGTACCGTTCATGCGGTCCGCCTCCCCGGCCGCGACCGAGCTCGAGAGCGCCGTGGTGGACTGGATGGGTAGGCTGGTGGGCCTCCCGGAGCGTCTCCTCTTCTCCGGCGGCGGCGGCGGCGTGCTGCACGGGAGCACCTGCGAGGCCGTGGTGTGCACGCTCGCGGCGGCGCGCGATCGTGCGCTGAGCAGGCTCGGACACGAAGGCATCCTGAGGCTGGTGGTCTACGCCTCGGACCAGAGCCACTGCACGTTCCAGAAGGGCGCGAGGATCGTAGGGATCCCGCGGTCCAACTTCCGCGTGATCCCGACGTCGGCGGCGACGGGCTACGGCCTCACCGCCGACAGCGTCCGCGACGCGGTGGAGGCCGACATGGCCAACGGGCTCGTGCCGCTGTACCTGTGCGCCACGGTGGGCACGACCGGGCTCGGCGCGGTCGACCCGGTGAGGGACCTCGGCGAGCTCGCGAGAAGGCACGGCATATGGCTGCACGTCGACGCCGCCTACGCTGGGAGCGCCTTGATCTGCCCCGAGTTCCATGGCTACATCGACGGTGCCGAGCTCGCGGACTCGGTGAGCATGAACCCGCACAAGTGGTTCCTCACCAACATTGACTGCTGCTGCCTTTGGGTGGCCAGCCCGGCGGCGCTTACCGCCGCACTGTCTACCAACCCAGAGTACCTCAGCAATGTCACAGAAGAATTTGCAGGAGTGGTGGACTACAAGGACTGGCAGATCGCGCTGTCACGGCCGTTCCGCGCCATGAAGCTGTGGGTGGTGCTGCGCCGGTACGGCGGGGCGGGCATGCGGGCGTACGTACGGCGGCACATCGAGATGGCCAAGTGGTTCGAGCAGGCGGTGGAGGCCGACGGGCGGTTCGAGGTGGTGGCGCCGACGAGGTTCTCCCTCGTTACCTTCCGCATCCGTCCGAGGCGCGAGGGGGATGAGGATGACGCCGTTGATGCCATGAACCTTAGGCTCCTCGTGGCGGTGAACGCCAGCGGACGGGCGTTCATGACGCACTTCGTGGTGGACGGCAAGTTTGTGATCCGAATGGCCGTGGGTGGAGCCATGACCGGGATGCGGCACGTCCAGGACACATGGATGCTTGTCCGGGAGAAGGCCGAGGAAGTCGGCGCCTTTCCAAGCGATTTCGGGCACTACTGAGGGAGTATATGGAGATCCACCACGGGAATGAAATATACTAAAAGTGACATGCCCGCTTTGTCGCGTAAACGCTTTTGAATTGTATATGATTTATTTTTATATTTTAATTTTAAAGTTTTTATTTTTTGTGTTGTTTGATGGATTTTTCTTATTGTTTGATCGAAAGATAATTTTTACGGTTTTGCTAATTCTCATGTACATGAGAATTAGTTATGTCACATGTACTTTGTCTTTTTCTTTTTGTTCAAAATAACAGGCATGTACTTTTTTTTAGACAAACATACGTACATATACAAAGATCGTTAATGGGTACTAGCTCGCAGCATGGTAGCCAGGTGGGCTGGCGCACTTTTTTTTCTTTTATATTTTTTCAGTTTCTTTTTGTCCTGTTTCGATTTTTTTAGGTTTTTCTTTTATATTATTTTTTATTTTCGATTTACGGATTTTTAATATAATTTTTACATCTTTCTATAACTTTTCAAGTTAGTCGGTGATTGTTTTGATATAAGGTGAAAATTTATTAAATACTTAAATAACTTTTCTAACATGACGAAGTACTTTTAAATATGAATTGATTTTAATATAAGTTGAACATATTTAATATAGAATAAATTTTTTAAATATACACTAACATTTTTATATTATATTATAAATATTTTTTAGTACACATTGAACATTTTTTTAGTAAGGAATACATTTTTAATACGAAATTGCTAAAACGCATGGACATGCGAAATATCGATGATACATATGAATCTGCTCTCATGTAATTTTTTCATCTTTAAAAACTGTGCGGGAGTTGATCGAGTGTTGATTTAGGTTGTCTGTCGTGCGGGAGTTGAGGGCAAGTTGTTTTAATCTTATTGGTTTTTTTGTTCTCGTTTTTTTATCAAGCTCGTTGTCCTTTTTTTGTCGATGCTCCCTCGTATTTTTAATCTTTTTATACTTGCAAGCCTAATCTTTAATCGCAATTGGGTTCAACGGTTTTATTCACCACCAACTCATAACTGGGTTCGATTTTTTTTCCGCTCAGTTGCAAACACACCACTGACTCGTTACCGACCTGATTTTTTTTCTTGTAGCAGTTGGTAGTTCACCACCGACTTGCAACTAGGCCCGACTTATTTTTACTGTCTCAGTTGCAAGTCAAACCATCAACTTTCAACTGGTCCCCTTTTTTTCTGCTCCAGTTGCAAGCCCACCATCGACTTGCAACTAGGCTCGATCTTTTTTTTGTACCAATTGCAGGTCCACCAACGAGTCGCAACTAGGTTTAACTTTTTTATTCCATTTGCATGTCCATCAACGAGTTACAGCTGGGTCAAACTTTCTTTTCTCAGTTGCAGGTCCACCAACGAGTCGCAACTAGGTCCGGGTTTTTTTTTCAGTTGCATGTCCACCAACGAGTCGCAACTGGGTCCAATTTTTTTCTCAGTTGAAAGTTCACTAATAAGCAAGTTGCAACTGGGTTTGACTTTTTCTTCAGTTGCAAGTTCATCAGCAAGTCGTAACTGAGTTTGATTTTTTTCAGTTGCATGTTCATCAACGAGTCACAACTGTGTTTGATTTTTTTTTCAGTTGCAAGTTCACCAATGAGTCGCAACTGTGTTTCACTATTTTTTCAGTTGCATGTCCACAAACTTGTTGCAACTGGGTTCGACTATTTTTTTCTCAGTTGCAAGTTCACCAATAAGTCGCAACTGAGTTTCACTATTTTTTCAGTTGCATGTCCACAAACAAGTTGCAACCTGGTTCGACTATTTTTTTCTCAGTTGCAAGTCCACCAACGAGTCGCAACTGGGTTTCACTATTTTTTCCAGTTGCATGTCCACAAACGAGTCGCAACTGGGTTCAACTATTTTTTTTCTTAGTTGCAAGTTCACCAATGAGTCACAACTGGGTTTCACTAATTTTTTCAGTTGCATGTCCACAAACGAGTTGCAACTGGGTTCGACTATTTTTTTCTCAGTTGCAAGTCCACCAACGAGTCGCAACTAGGTTTCACTGTTTTTTTCAGTTGCATGTCCATAAACGAGTCGCAACTGGGTTCGACTATTATTTTTCTCAGTTGCAGGTCCACCAACGATTCGTAAATAGTTCCGTCTTTTATTCCAGTTGCATGTCCATCAACGAGTTACAACTGGGTCAAACTTTTTTTTCTCAGTTGCAGGTCCACCAACGAGTCGCAACTAGGTCCGTTTTTTTTCAGTTGCCTGTCCACCAACGAGTCGCAACTGGGTCCAACTTTTTTTTTCTCAGTTGAAAGTTCACTAATAAGTAAGTTGCAACTGGGTTTGACTTTTTCTTCAGTTGCAAGTTCATCAACGAGTCGTAACTGAGTTTGATTTTTTTCAGTTGCATGTTCACCAACGAGTCGCAACTGGGTTTGATTATTATTTTTCTCAGTTGCAAGTCCACCAACAAGTCGCAACTGGGTTTGACTTTTTTTTTCTCAGTTGCAAGTCCATCAACGAGCCGCAACTAGGTTCAACTTTTTTTCCAGTTGCATGTCCACCAACAAGTCGCAACTGGGTTCGACTATTTTTTCTCAGTTGCTAGTCCACCAATGAGTCGCAACTGGGTCCATTGTTTTTCAGTTACATGTCCACCAACGAGTCACAACTGTGTTTGAATTTTTTTCTTAGTTGCAAGTTCACCAATGAGTCGCAATTGTGTTTCACTATTTTCTCAGTTGCATGTCCACAAACGAGTTGCAATTGGGTTCGACTATTTTTTTTCTCAGTTGCAAGTTCACCAATAACTCGCAATTGGGTTTCACTATTTTTTCAGTTGCATGTCCACAAACAAGTTGCAACTGGGTTCGACTATTTTTTTCTCAGTTGCAAGTCCAACAACGAGTCGCAACTGGGTTTCACTATTTTTCCAGTTGCATGTCCACAAACGAGTCGCAACTGGGTTGACTATTTTTTTTTCAGTTGCAAGTTCACCAATGAGTCACAACTGGGTTTCACTAATTTTTCAGTTGCATGTCCACAAATGAGTTGCAACTGGATTCGACTAATTTTTTTCTCAGTTGCAAGTCCACCAACGAGTCACAACTAGGCTTCACTATTTTTTTCAGTTGCATGTCTACAAACGAGTCGCAACTGGGTTCAACTATTTTTTTTCAGTTGCAAGTTTACCAATGAGTCGCAGCTAGGTTTCACTATTTTTTCAGTTGCATGTCCACAAACGAGTTGCAACTGGGTTTGATTACTTTTTTCTCAGTTGCAAGTCCACCAATGAGTCGCAACTGGGTTTGTTTATTTATTTATTTTTTATTTTTGTGTGTATATTTTTTTATAGATATTTAATATTTTTCATGCATGTTTAAATGTTTTAAATACAAGATTAATATGTTTTATCAACATTTATTAAATAGATGATCAACATTTTTTAATACAAATTGTATAATTTTTCTATATACTTTATAAATATGTGATCCATATTTTCTTCGTATAAGGTTTAACAATTTTTAATACAAATTGTATAATTTTCTATATACTTTATAAATATGTGATCAATATTTTCTTCGTATAAGGTTTAACAATTTTTAATACATGATTAGAAATTTTAATATATTATAAAAAACAATTACAAATACAATTATTAAATTTTAATACCTGATCAACATTGTTTCATAAATAATTGAATATGTTTTATACATTTTTCATATATATGATAAGAAAATTTCATACACGTTTAATTTTTCTTCAAAATTCTTGATTAACATTGAACAAATAACATAATGAATTGTTTCATGCATAAAGTAATTTTTGTATACATGAAAAACAATTTTAATATATTTATTGATATTATTGTAAAATTTGAATAAAAAAACGTGAAGTAAAAAAATGAGGCTGTGGCCTCCTGCACACTTGGGCCGGCCCATTACGCAGCTAAAACATTGGGCGAACGATAGTTCTCGGTCAGTTTACTGGGCTGCCATTTTGCTGTGCGACAAACAAACAAAAAAATTGAACAAACAAATTGTTAAAACTAGTTTTATTAGGCTAATTTATGATAATATCATAGTACATGTGATGTACATGAGCCTTAGACAGACCCTAATTTTTAATGCGTACACACAATGAAATTACTATATTATTGATCATGTGTCTTATAATGATACTAAATCTATCATAGGCATCGCTTTTTTCTCGTCAACCAAGATTTACACCACCCATTTTTTATATTAAAAGGGCATATCCATCGAAATATTTCATCATAAAACCTAAGGTAACAATATAATAAAATTTTATATCCAATTTTAAACTAAAAACCTCAACTGAGCGAGGAGACTTCAAATTAGAAACTTTAGTAAAGTTATTAGTTCTAAAACTCCAGGTAACGTTAAAAAAAGTATCAAGTAATTGTGTATGTCATAATTAATTTTTTTGAACGACATCTATTGCATGAGCTAAATTTTTTGATCGCGAATTAGATAATTATTTACTATAAGGTCTCGGTTGTAAGCTCAAGATAAATTCACTATAGCACCGACGTACAAAAATACAAAAATTGACATTCATTTTTTTAGAAAAAAAACAAATGTTAATAATGTTCATGTAAAAAAATAAAAAAATAGTAATTTACATACATCACCAAGAGGTATGACCAAGTCAAAATTGAATCCTCAATTAATTCTCATGGCTTTTACCCCTAGGGGGTTTAGTATATTAAAAAATAGGTATGAAGCATGAAGAACCCAATTTTCAAACTGTATCCAGTATAAATCTTTGTTCCTACAAGACTAGTTGACCACTATGGAAAGATATGAACTTAAATTTATTTGTTTATTTTGGTTGAAAATGTGTTGCATTTTTAAATTACTTTTATTAGAAACCTGGAAAATATATGCCAAATTCACTACAGGAAACATAAATTATGTCGATGGCCAATGTCGTCGGCAAAGGCCCAAAAGCCACAGCATACCCCATTGGCGTAAATTGCCTCGGCAACCCTCGACAAGCCCGTCGGCATATTACCATTGTCGGCATATATACCTATGCGGTGGTTTTTCCTCGACGTCGGCATAGAGTTGCCGACGGCAAAAATAATAGACGGCACCGTCTGTCTGACGTCGTTAAGATATTTGTCAGCACTTGGGAGCTCCTAGTGGCAAAACTATGCCGACGACATAGATGTGTAACAAAAAAATAAAAAACAGAGCATCCAGCGCAGTGTTCCATCCCACGGAGGTGCGCCCCTCCTACTGTCGTCATCGTCCACGCCATGGAGACGTACAGAAAAGGAGGCAAGGTGATGAGGAGAGGGTGGGCGAAGGAGGAAAGAGACCAACCTGTGCTGGATTTTCCACCTCCCTCCTAGCCATCGCCAGTTGTGGTGGATCCTGGTGACGTTTGGAGGACGCGCCTGAACCCAGGCCGCAGGGGAGCTGTTGAGCAGCGGATCTGGCCGCAGGGGACTCGATATGGCCCACGGCGTGGTAGATCTGCAAGGTAGAAGAGATTAAGTGAGGATGAGGGGGGGGGTCATGGCGGATAAGAGGGGGCTGAGGAGGGATGAACCAGAAACCCATTGAGGTGGCGGGCATTGAGACGGTGGAGAGGTGGGGGAGGATCCTGTTGAGGAACATGAAGTGACCCGATTGGGTCGCGATGGATCTCCCTCCCTCGTGTTCTTCACTCCCTTCTCGTGAGGGGGGAGAAGGAGGGCGCAAGGAAGGCCATGGATGGTGGCGACCTCCGCAGGAGAGAAGTGGCGATGGTGATCTGGAATGGGAGGGGAGGAGGCGAGCTCTCTCTCTACGTCACGCGAGACAAAGAAGTTTGAGGGTTTCGCGGTTTTTTTTATCTCCCTTTTTCCTATAAATAAATGGATGGATATGTGATGAAGAGATAGATGGTTGGGTGGATGTGTGCCATGTCATCAATCCATGGCACAAACATTTCTACCAATGAGAATTAAGCTTATGTAATTGTGTTTTTTGTGAGTCATACCTCGAAAATATCCCCGCATCGCCCCCTCCCGCGGGCTACTCGGGCGTTGTCGTCTCATCCGCTACCCTCCTGCCGCTGCCAGCGGCCGAAGCCACAAGGGTAAAGCCCATCGGGGTGGCTGGCGACGGGGACCTTTCCCCTCCTCTCACCCAGTGGCTGCATGGGGCTGCCAGATGGGGAGGAGGTGCTTGTCTCACGCGGGGCTTTACGGTGGCGCAAAAGAGTCGGTCTAGGAACCGACGCTCCCTTCTCTTGGTGCGACGACGACCAGGGCCTATGCTGGCAGCGTGGTGGCCACGGGCGACCGCATCGGTGGTGCGTGTCGACCTGACGCTTGACAAGCCACCTCGGCTTGATGCAGCTGACGGCGGGCGACATGGGACGTCTACTCCAGTGAACTCATTTGGCTTCGGTGGTGGTCGATCTACTCCCCCCCTCCGATGAACGGGCGGTTGGTGGTGGCCCCGCACCGATCTTGCCATGTAGCCATGGTATAAGCGGCACAAGGGGTGTTCGAAGGGAGGTAAGCAGGAGGGATGGGGCCTCTAATGTGGTTGAGCCTCCCGTCGCCGATGTCGTGGATATAATCCTGACAATAGAGATAGGGGTATGAAATGAGCTAAATGAATCTGTACGCAGAGATGGTTGACGCAAGGGGGGTTATATAGGTTAGGCCTCTCCGAAGAGATAAAAACCTTAGTCCTGTCCCAGGCTGACTGGGGTGTTCTTTCTTCAGGAATTCTGAGAGTGAAAAGTGTTGCGCGTGCCCATGCCGAAGGGGGGAGGGGGGGCTTATATAGAGTGCGCCCCTGCCTTCTTAATGCCTTGGGTCTTAATGACAAGATTAATTACGTACTTAAATACAAAACGGTCTGCCCATTACTACTAATAAAGGAGGAGAAACGCCCGCAGCATTAATTGCCTCCCGTCCATTGCGTTTCCCATCTTCCGAGTAGGGGGGGGGGTCGTCGATTGCTTCTGAGTAGCGGTCTACTCGGATCTTGCTGGGCTTCCGAGTAGCTGCATATTCGGAAGCGGCTCCTGGTCTCCGAGTAACCTCTTACTCGGAGATTGACAAAGCTTCGTGTTTTTTGTTGGTCTTATTTTTCTTGGAGTGCTTTGGGGAAATCCAGGGCTTAAGGATACCCCTGGGTTTCCCTTGCCTAGGGGTATGCCTTTAGTATTACCACGACAGTAGCCCCCAACCGCTTTCGGGTGCTCGTAGGTGAGGTGACTGGCATTTGTTAGTCTTTCTGAGGTATGTGAAGATTGAACTTAGTAAGAGGCCCGGAAGGGCTTTATTGATGTTCGAACTTTTCCCTCGAGTGCGAGTTGGGCAGGTTAGCGGAAAAATTTGGCGACACTCAAACGTCTCTCGGAAGAGGTGGACTGAGGCCTCGGGAGGCGTGTCTTGGAGTAAAATGCATTAAACTCCATATGAACCAAATTTGTAAAGTTCAATGCCCTAGGACATCGTGCCGAGTCCTAGGCCATGCCACGTGGGACATTGATTCTTTACCCCCTGCGCCGGGTCTTACTGGTGGCCTGGCATTCTACGTCAGAGATGGGCCACCAGCGAGCTAGTTACTTGGATTTCTACCCGAGTAACCGAGTGCGAGATTCTTCGTTTCGCGACAAACCTTCGAGTGGTTCTCTTCGTGGTGCTTCCGAGTGGCAACTTACTCGGATGCTGCGGGAGCTCTGCAATTTCTTTCGAGTGATGGCGTACTCGGAGAGTTTGATCGATGTGCGTTGTGCTTCGCATCTTCCGAGTAGTTGGGGTGGTTCCGCGCTTCGGGTAGAAGTCAGATTTAGTCTTTAACAAAGGATTTTGCCTTGTCAGAGAATCTTCTTGCCCATATGAGTGGGCACACTGTTTGGGCCTGTCTCCTCGATTCCCGTGGCGGTTTTATAGGGTAATAATTAACTGCCTATGGGGAAGTGGGAGGGATTATGGGGAAGTGGAGCGGTTTTATGGGGAGAGGAAACCGGCAAGCCCATCAGTGGGGTGCGGATCTGACGAGTGGCAGGCGCCACTTGAGCTAATAAAAGCATCCCTACCTTTTTGCTTGGGAAGATCCGCTCATTTCCCCCCTGCGCAGCCGTTACCGCTTCTCTCTCTCACTTCGCCTCTTCCTTGCCTGCTCAATATCGCCGCCAAGGCATCTCCGCCGGCTGCTCGAGTTCCACCCTGGGAGGCCGCCACTCGCGCTGCCCTTCCACCGGCGCCGCGGCCATGTCTGCGGGGGAGTGGCTTCCGTCGATCGTGACGGAGGACATGCTGCTGGGGTACTAGGACGCTGGCCTGGTTCCCCGCGAGGGTTGCCGTCTTCCCGTGTCTAGGGAAGACGAGCCTGCTCCGCGGGACGGTGAGAGAGTTCTCTTACTTTCGCATGTGGATCGCGGCTTTTCTCTTCCCCCCATCACTTCTTCTTAGATTTTTTGGCTTTTACGTGTGCTCAACTTCACCACCTTTTCCCCAATGATGTTGCCCTCCTCTCTAGTTTTTTCACTCTTTGTGAGGGGTTCTTAGGCATAGAGCCCCACTGGCATCTTTTCCGTAGTATATACGCCATCAAGCCTCAGAAGGCGAAGTAGTCCGGGGAGGGTGGCGGTGTTGAGTTCAATCACCTCTGCGGCGACCTGTTCTTGGCTAAGAAGCAGGGGGTGCAGTATTTCGCCTCTGGCGTGCCTGATTCTGTAAAGAACTGGCAAAATAGTTGGTTATACTGCAAGGTGGCCGAGGGGCCGGGGGTGCGGACCTTGCCTCCTTACTCGGCCATTAGGCTGACTTCTTCTCAGGGCTGGAACCCCCGACTCACTAATGCCGATAAGGAGCAGGTGCTCCCCTTGACGCGTGAGGTAAACCGGGTGAAGAAGAATGGTCTAGACGCCATAGATATGATAGCCGCCTTTGTGATTCGGAGGATTCAGCCACTCCAGGCCAGGACTCGGGGGATGTGGACGTATTCTGGGTTGCAGGATGACACCCGCTATAGCAACACTGAGATGCCCCTGGACGAGTTTGAAATTCAAATGAAGATAATAACAAGCGTGACCCAGGGTCTTCAGACGATTGGCCGAGTGAGACCCCTCAGCATCGAAAATCCTCCCACCTTGGTATGCTGACTCACACCATATGTATCTTGAATGTGCTTCATTTTTTGGCTCTAACTCAGACCTCTTTATTCATTGCTAGGATTTTACCCAATTCCGTTGCCCTATTCCTCTGGCTCCGCAGCATCCTGCCGAGGAGGATGAAGATAGTACTGCTGGTGCGAGGGTCGGAGTTGAGGCGGGGGAGGAGCTGGAGTCCGAAGTGGCTCGGGCCCAGGCGGCGTCCGAGCAACGCTCGAAGAACAACCAGGACCGTGAGTCGGCGCGGGAGGGGCTTACTCGGACCCGTAAAAGGGCTCATACTCCGAGTGGCGAAGAGGACAGTGGGAAGCTTCCTCCCTTGGGCCTCAGCTCTGGGAAGGTTGCGCCCATGAAGAAGAAAAAACTTGTCACTCTTGGGGGCCGAGAGGCTAATCCCCCAGGGGGTGATGCTGTTGAGAAGGCCAAGGGGGCTAGATCTGGTTCGGCCAGGGTTGCTCCCCCGAGGCGTAGCTTGAAGACCGTTCACAAGTAATGTTGTTGGTTATCGTATGCTTTAAGGCCTTGTACAATGCAAGGTGCTTAGGGAAGTGCTTAGGAAAATAAACCGAACTTTTTTGTAGCACTAGTGCTTATTTCTATAGGAGAGGTGCCTAATTAAGCATCTATCCTTTACATCTAAGCCCCAGTGCTTAGAGAATAATCTAGTTTTTTCTCTAAGCACCTCTTCTAAGCACCTTGCATTGTATATGGTCTAAGGCTCTGTTAGTTTCTCAGGCCCATCCTTAGCTGTTTCATTTTGCAGTATTCGTCCGAGTGGTTCTGAGACGTTGCCTGGGATCGAGGATCCCGAGGTCGAAACTATGGAGGATGTTAGCACTTGCGAGGTGACTAACTTTCCTGGAATGGACACTATTCCAGAAGATACTGCGGCTGTTGGTGGGGATTCTTCGTTGTTTTCTTTGTTGAGACGTTTACCACTGTCGTCTTTTCGCTTTTAGTTGTTTGTTGTTTCTACTGCACACATGGATGTTGACCCTACTGCTGATCCAACTCGGATTGCTGCCGAGTCCGCCGCTGCTGGGGTCGCTCCTCCTGAGGGGACGGTATCCTCTGGGTCTGGTTCCCGAGCTGCTGCACCTGATGCTCCAGCTGGGGAGGCTGTTAAGGAGACCCATGTCGCTTCGACAGCTGCTCGAGGGGGTGAGCCTGCTAGCTCGGGGGCCATTCCAGTCGGAGCCCCAGTGGAGAGTGCTATTATTGGTGGGTTGAAGGAGTCCTTGGTGAAGGCGACTCAGTTTGAGCTGCGGCTGCGGGAACTAGCATCTGAGGCTGAGTTGGTGAAGTCCAACATGCACGTAAGTACTTACGTAAGTTTTCTTACTCACTGAGTGTAGCCCCCAAGGCTCCGAGTAACTTTTTGAAGTTATTCGGAGTCTTTTGATAGGAGGTTTTTATTTTAGTGACCTTCCAGTGGGAGCACTTCTTAGTGCACCCACTGGGTGTAGCCCCTAAGGCTCCGAGTAACTTTGTGAAGTTGTTCGGAGTCTTTTGATAGGAAGTTTTTATTTTAGTTTACTTCCAGTGGGAGCACTTCTTAGTGCACCCACTGGGTGTAGCCCCCAAGGCTCCGAGTAACTTTGCGAAGTTATTCGGAGTCTTTTGATAGGAGGTTTTATGTCAGTTAACTTCCAGTGGGAGCACTTCTTAGTGCACCCACTGGGTGTAGCCCCCAAGGCTCCGAGTAACTTTGCGAAGTTATTCGGAGTCTTTTGATAGGGGGTTGTTATTTTAGTTTACTTCCAGTGGGAGCACTTCTTAGTGCACCCACTGGGTGTAGCCCCCAAGGCTCCGAGTAACTTTGCGAAGTTATTCAGAGTCTTTTGATAGGAGGTTTTATGTCAGTTAACTTCCAGTGGGAGCACTTCTTAGTGCACCCACTGGGTGTCTATCCTAGCTGCGCGCCGAAGATAAGAAGAAACATCAAGCCGAGTTGGAAACCACTCGGAAAGCGGTGAAGGCAGCTGAAGAGTATTTGATACGTCCAAAATGTATCTATAATTTCTGCTTGCTCCATGCATGTTTTGTGTGATATTGCTATGATCTAGATACACTTTCATACACTTTTGATCATATTTGTACTAACCTATTAACTCAGTGCACCACAGTGCCAGTTCCTGTTTTATGCTGTTTTTCTATTTCAGTTTTCCCCCATATAAAAAGTGCTCCAAAAATTCGGGAAAAATCAGATAAAAAATCAGCGCAGAAGAACCTTCCAGATGAACCTAGGTGGGGCCAGAGGGCCACCACCAGGGGCCCAGGCGCCCTGGTGGCGCGCCCTAGGGGCTGGCCGCGCCAGGGGGCGCCTGGACCCCTGGTGGCCCCCCTGGCTGCTCCCCTTCGCCTGCATATTCTCCGTGACGAGAAACCCTCAGAAGAAGAACCCTTTTTCGCGATCTCGCCTCTGTTCCGCCGCCGCCCCGCTTCCGAGATCGGGAGCACCAGCAGACCTCTTCCCGGCACCCTGCCGGAGGGAGGGCCAACCTCCGGGAGTCTCCTCTCCACCATGGATGCTTCCCGGATATGCTGTGAGTAGTTTCCTTTGGACCATGGGTCCGTGATCAGTAGCTATGTGATGTTCTCCTCCCCTCTTTGTTCTTCATGGTTTAGACCTCGTGAGCTGCCCTACATGATCGAGGCAATTTTGTAATCTTTCTGCTGTTGCTATGCTGAGTTTGATGGGATCTGATGGATTATGAGATTATGTTCAGATTGTGATTGAGTAATATATTTGGTTCTTATCTCTTATATTTTTGTTCTTAAGTAATTCTTGCATGTTCTCCGTTGCTGTTTATTGCTTTGGCCAAGTAGTAGGTAGTAACCCCAAGAGGGAACGTTATGCTCGATTGTGGGTTCATGCCCCCTGATGACACGCTTGAGTGACAGAAACATGAGTCTAGGGGATGTGCTGTTGCCACAAGGGGGAAAACAACGGTGCTTGTAACCGCGGTTGCAAGGATTGTTTACTTTACGCAAAGTGCTTTTTAATGCAGTTGTCTGTTGCTTTGGGTTTACACTTTGGGTGGGGCTCGCAACTTAATACCAGCGAGATGTTCTGGATAGATATCTCAAAGGTGGATGATTAGTAGTAGATGCAGTTGGATTTCGGTCTACTTATTTTGGCGTTCTGCCCATACTTTTGAGCCTCTTCCTTTCTTTTGTAGCATAGTTAGCATTGCGGTGCGCTCATAATTCTGTCAATTGCCCTTCTGTAATTTGTTCACCTCGCATAGCAGTTTTATCGTCTTTTGGGAGAGAGACATCACTAGTGAACATCACGTATCCCGGTCCATATCTTCATCACTGTTTCCACGCTCATTTACTTTTCTGCTTTTACTTTCAGTTGCTATCATTATCCCTTGTGTTTGATCCTTTGTAAACAACAAGACCAGAGAGATTGACAACCTCTCTGAACTTCGTTGGGAACAAACTTATTTGTGTCTGTGTGCAGGTCCACGTCAGTTGCGCCGCTGACACCTACTTATCATCTCCGGAGTCCTACTAGAGACAAACCTTGGTATCTTTACTGAGGGAAATTTGCTGCTGTGCTACATCACGCCTTCCACTTGGGGTTTACCAACGAAGGGCGAGAAATCACTATCATCACCTCGCACATCAAGCAAAGATTTCTGGCGCCGTTGCCGGGGACTCTGAGTGCTAAGATAGGTGAGTTGCACACTGATGCCCCACAGGCGTAAGGGATCGAGATAGTCTTCGCGGATAAGTTAACCCAATTTATTGATTCGACACATAGGGAGCCAAAGAGTATTTATAAGCTTTGACAGTTGAGTTGTCAATTCAACCGCACCTGAAATATACTTGCTTGCAACGATAGATAAGTGGTAACGATAATATGATAGTGATAGTGGCAACAACAAAAGTAACAACAAAAGTAACAACTAATGACCAGAAGGATTGAAAACACTGTAGGCTAGGGATATGGATGGTTGGGCGTTGCATGGATGAGAGTGAACATATAATAGATTCCAACACGGGGCAAGGCACACAGAAAAGCAATGATCATCTAGGCAAATATCAAACATTAGGCATGTATCCCGTAGGTAGTTGTGCGTGCTTGCAATAAGAACTTGCAAAACATCTTTTGTCCTACCATCCCGCTAAGAACGGGGCCAAAAGGAACTTATGGAGATTAAGGTGCTCCTGTCAAAGAGAACCGGAACAAAGAAATAAACTCAATGGATACAAGGAATCCTCAAATCATGGACCATCCCCTTTGGTGTCCCAAGCTGTCACCTTTGGGATCGCCGGTTCCAGACCATAAAAGGTGCATACAACTCATAGATAGGATCTAGAACACAAATATATTCATGAAAACACATAGGGTTCAGATCTGAAAACATGGCACTCGGGCCCAAAGTGACAAGCATTAAGAACAACAAGTTGTAGCAAAGATGATAAACACCAAAGTAGATGATAGGCAACATGCCCCCAACAATCTGACGAACTATTACATGATTAAACTCTTCCAATCCCTACCATCCCCTTTGCCTACAGCAGGGAATTACTCACACATATGAAGAGAAGTCATGGAGGATGGATGGAGTGGTGATGGCGATGACGATGGCGACGATCTCCCCTCTCCGGAGGCCAAATCAGCCTCCAGATTAGCCCTCACGAAGAAGAACAGAGGGTGGTGGCGGCTCCGCGACGGAAACTGGGAAAACGACTCCTGTTCTGAGGTTTTCTCGTCACGGGGATAAATAGGAGTCTCGGTAGGGCACCAGAGGAGGGGGGAGCTGCCCAGGCGGCCAGAGGGCGCGGCCCCACCCCTGGCCGCGCCAGGGGGGGCGCCTGAGGCCCCCAGAGCTCCCCTCTGGTCCCACTTCTGGCTCCTGGCTCCTTCGGGTGCGTGGATTTTCTGGGAATTTTCTGGGACGTCTAAAAATCCATTTTCCTGCGCACAAATAAACCATACAGGCAGCTCTTCTGAAAACAGCGTTAGTCCGGGTTCGTTTCGTCCAAATCATGCAAGAACGAGGGCAAAACAATAGCAAAAGTGTTTGGAAAAGTAGATACGTTTGAGACGTATCAACTCCCCCAAGCTTAGCATATTGCTTGTCCTCAAGCAATTCAGTTCAACGAAATGAAGAAAACTTTGACAAACTCTTTTGCTTCATTAGATGTATATAAGCATGTACTACGAAAAGAGTGTAGTGGGTATTGAAACAATGCTATAAGGACAATGCACGAAGCAATTCTTCTTTCATGTGATCAGTCACAAACAACTAAAAGTAAATAATAAGCTACTGAAAATCAAGACAGGATCACAATGCACATAGCTTGAACATACTTGAGTGGCATTTCGCTAGGCTCCATGAGTGAAGCAAAACATAAATGCAGAAACTCCTCCGGAGTTTTAAAGGTGACTAGAACTCAGTATTTCAGACTAGCAATAACACAAGCATGCAGAAGACAATGTAATACTTTGGGACAATGCATGTTACACTAAGAATGACAATTATGCTCTCATAGTTGGTGCTTTGAAGAAAGAAGGGGAGACTCTCGAACCGTGCCTTTTGATGGCAAGGTTGAAAACCCGTGAAAGGAAGCAAAGACTAAACATGTGCCAGAGCTCTTGGTTTTGGAAATAGAGATAAAACATTTTTGAGAAGTGCAACTTTCCAGTCAACGGTGAACGGTAAAGGTCTCTCAATATCTCCCATGCCAACCATATAAAATGCCTTTTTGCTTAGACATATTCCCTTATCCATAAATCCTTCGATGGTCTATGGAACCTTTTATTTTGCCTCAAGGATGGAAGGAGGGTATCGTTCCACCTATCATAAGCATCATTTGGTCCATTTCACTCCATCATCAAGTATGGGGGAGGTGTAACTCTCATTTTTTTTCTATTTTGACTAGTTAAAACTTCCGTCAAAATATTTTTGGCATGAAAGATACTGATTTCCCCTCACCGTACCATGAGCTTGTACGGTTACAAAAAAAGGGAAGCTTTTGAATAAATTTCGAGATGGCACAAGAAAGTCTAAGTTAGGAGTGGCCGGTAAATACCACATATAGGTAGGTATGGTGGACTCAAATGGAACAACTGGGTTTGAAAAGGAGTTTGGAAGCACAAGCAGAAATCCGCTTGGTGCGAGCGAAGGCTAGAAAAAGACTGGGAAGCGACCAACTAGAGAGCAATAACTGTCATAATCATGCAGAGCGACAAAGCAACAATGAATCGGGCATGAAAGTGATATAACTATTCTGAAACAAAAAGATCATCAATGCAAAAGTAGACTTTATAGTCATAAGCATGTGTGAACATGTGCCAAGTCAATCCAAAAATTCTCCGAAGGGAAATACCACTTCAGTATGCCAAACCATGAACAATGCAATGCATGTAAATCATTTCAACAACACATTATGTACTCTAGCTATTTGAGACTAGCCACAAGGAAAGCATGAACACTGGGAAAGCATTGTAAACATAGCACTATGTCGCTACAAGCTGGTCTCTAGATCATAAGTACAGGCATATGTACAAAAGTAGAAACGAGAAGAGTTCATACCGGTTTTCCTTGTTGCTTCCCTTCCGTCGATCTTCGTCATTACTGCCTGGTCATTTGCACGATCGAATGTAGGAAATATAATCAAATGCCATCACGGACTTGAGCTGAACTCTGTAAACAAAGCAAACTAAAGAGAGAAAGGAAATATTTTTGGGTTTTTTAAAGGTTAGAATAAAGCAAAAGAAAAGAGACAATCTTTTTGTTGTTTTTGAAAAGTAAGGAAGAAAGAAGAACGGGCAAAAGCTTCGAAAAGATCAAAGCGAATAAAATGGATAATACAATGGAAAAGTGAGAAGGGCACGTACTCCCCCAAGCTTAGGCTTTTGTCCTAAGTTGGTAGTAGCTAATGTCCCCAGGATCCTCCTGCTCCAGGGTAGTACGGGTGAGTCCAAGGGTCGTATGAGGCTTCCGGTGAGTACACCGAAGTCCTCGGATCCTCCCACGAAGAAGGATCTGCGCTCCAAGCAGAGGAAGACCCTTCACCAAACTGGGTGATGGTCTCTCCCTAGAAAGGTGGGAACTCACCATGCTCCTCCTCGTCGGGCACAACCCCCTCCATGGGGTTATGAAACTGACGCTGGACCACGAACTCATCGAACTGGGTAGCATTAAAGGACCATCCGTTCCTGCGAGAAAAATGAAACAAAAGAGGTGCAGGTAGACGGATCTTGCGTTCCGTGGTAGCTCCGAAACGCAAGATATAATCAAGGTTACCAAACTCGGAAGTCATGGTAACAAACTTATGCCTTTTCATAGCAGCAAGGTCAAAACTTAAATAAGTAAAAGGCTTATCATCGGGGTGTGGGGTGCCATTAAGAGACTCTAGGATAAGTGTGGCGTAAACGCCACCAAATAATTCTCCCTTGTTACCGTTCATAGCAAGGCGTCGAGCAATTAAGGCACCCACATTATAATCAAAGCTCCCTGAAAGGGCGGTCGCCAGGATAGCAATATCCGGCGCAGATATGTTGCTCGTGTTGTCACGAGCTAACACCCCTCTAGCAATATGGTACACAAAATACCTGAGGTGTGGGAATAAGATGCTGGAGATCTTTGACCGATGAATATACCTTGTATCCATGCTACAGAGAGAGTGGAAGACGGTTCTTAGCTCGGAGGGCTGAGAGCTCATCTTCGCCGTCAGTCCCACGTTCCGCACACCTATTATTTCACAAAACTTTTCCAAAGGCATGGTCAAAAGATCATTGTAAATTTTAAACTCAACAGAACCAACATCAAGGTTATATCTAAAACTGTTAATAAAACAGGAGGTGAGTTTTTGATACTGGACAACACGACACGTTGCGAGCCGCGTCAGACCTGCATTAGCACAAAGATTATAGAACTCCTCCTTAATTCCTGCAGCTTCAAGGAATTCATCGCACGGGAAAGTCATTGCACGTGCTTGATTTGTGTCCTCCAACAACTCTAAGGGCACATGATCTTCGTTGTAGCTCACCCTAGCAGTCGAGGGCGAAGTTGAAGCTCTCGTAACTCGATCGGAGCGCTCGGGCCTTTTCTTCCCAAGCCACCCCTTTGCTCTTCCTAGCAAACTTATTTCTGATTTTTTTTACAAAAACAAGGATTTAAACAAAGTGAGTTAAGGCAAACTACTCAACTCACTTACCTAAGGCATAAACTTGCATCAAAACTTGGAAAATAAAATTCTACACATGCATGCAAGTTCACATAAACAACACCAAGAGCTACTAAATACTCACAAATGAAGCCACCAATCAAAAATCTAATTGGAGGGGTGAAGGAGTTACATACCAGGGAGTGTTTGCTCAAGATTTCGGCTTGAATGGTGGGCTGTAGAGAGAGATCGAAAATCGCCTCCAAGAACAGCAAGAACGCAAGAACCAAATGCAGAGCTCGTGTTTTTGGAGAGAGAAGAAGGAGGAGGAAGAAGACATACCTGGAAGTGGGGCCTGTGGGCCCTAGGCGCCCTGTGGGCGCGGCCAGGGGGCAGGCCGCGCCAGCTGGCCGCCTGGGCCACTGGTGGCCCCCCCTGGTCAGCCCCAGGTGCCTCTGGGTCACCCCCGGCATGGAATTTTTTTTTCTGGATTTTTTCTGAAAACTTCACTGTTGAAAATTTCTCGGAGTTCAAAAAGCTGCAAAAATTTCTGAAAACTTAAAGCGGTGATTAGTATTGTGAAGCTTCAAAAACACAAAAACTTGGTACAACAAAGAGAATGAAAGCCAAAGCAAATGAAAACATAACAAGCTTAACTTTTAACCTATATAAAACAAGCTTACTAGTAAGGTTGATCAAGTCTTACCAACAAACCGGCGATATACAGAACAAGAAGTCTCACCCCTTATGAAGTGATCATTGCACCTTTACTTTGATGGACATTGTCACCACCATAATGGTTTTGTATTTGTGGTGCACATGTAGTGGACAGTCCCATTCTCCAATCTTCACGGTCTCGATATTCTCTATAGAGTTAAGGCCATGCCTCTTGTCGATCTTCTTTGGAAAATACACCGTGTGTTCTTTATCATCAACGTTGAAAGTGACCTTTCCTTTATTGCAATCAATGATAGCACCTGCGGTGTTAAGAAAAGGTCTACCAAGAATAATGGACATGCTCCCATCCTCGGGCATATCAATCACAACAAAATCTGTAAGGATCAAACAGTTAGCAACTTCAAGGGGTACATCCTCACAAATACCTATTGGGACAGCTGTTGATTTGTCAGCCATCTGAAGGGAGATATCTGTAGGGATTAGTTTCTCTAAACAAAGCCTTTTGTAAAGAGATAAAGGCATAACACTCACTCCTACACCAAGATCACATAAAGCAGTTCTGACGTAATTATTCTTTATGGAGCAAGGAATGGTGGGTATACATGGGTCACCGAGCTTCTTAGGAATCTTGCCACTGAAAGAGTAGTTAGCAATCATAGTAGATATTGCCTCATTAGGAACTTTTCTTTTATTAGTAACAATATCTTTCATATATTTCGAATAGGGAGGTAACTTAATAGCATCAGTCAAAGGAATTTGAAGAAAAAGAGGCTTCATCCATTCACAAAATTTATTATAATGCTCTTCTTCTTTGGATTTGAGGGACTTACCTGGAAAGGGCATGGGTTTCTGTATCCATGGTTCTCTTTCCTTCCCATGTCTTCTTGCGATGAAGTCTCCTTTAGAGTACCTCTTGCGTTTATCGGGTGCTTCTTCTTCTCTTGCCTTGAGAGAATCATCCTTCTCTGCGTCCTTTTCTTCAGACTCGGCACCGTCTTCTGTTTCAGCATCGGAGGTAGATATGCTGTTAGGATCAACAGCTGGCTTTTCACTTGTAATAGGATCATCGGGATTGTCAGCCTCCTTGTGTTTCTTCTTCTTCTTTTTCTTCGGAGAGCTAACAGTCTCGTCTTCTTCTTGTACTTGAGAATCTTGCTCGATCCTCTTTGGATGCCCCTCAGGATAGAGTGGGTCCTGGGTGTGTGTTCCACCCCTAGTTTTAATTCCATAAGCCTGTATGTCCTGTTTGGCATTATTAGCAAGCAAATCTTTTTGCACATTAGAAATTTGTTCAAACTGAGTTTGAACCATATGAAAATGCTTAATAAGACATTTAACATCATTAACTGTTCTTTCTAAAACATCACACAAACTTTTGATAGCAAGAGAATTATCATGCAACTGACTTTGTAATCTCCTATTAAAATGGTCTTTCTTAACAATAAAATTATCAAGCTCATCTAAACATTGGTCGGTAGGCTTACCTTTAGGGATGTCACTTTCAGTAAAGTCTAATAGAGAGTGTACCTCTACCAAGGGAGGGTGAGTAGTAGGCTCACACAACTTCTCAATAGGCGGTAAATTCTTCACGTCTTTGGCTTTAATACCTTTCTCCTTTATAGACTTCTTTGCTTCTTGCATATCTTCGGGGTTCAGAACAAGCATGCCCCTCTTTTTTTGTGGTAGAAGTGGCTCAGGAACGGACCAATCTTCATGGTCCTTGGCGATTTTGCACATTAATTCTTCTGCATCGTCCGGCGTTCTTTCCCTGAAAACACAACTAGCACAACTATCCAGATAGGATCTGGATTCATCGGTTAAACCAGCGTAAAATATATCAAGCAGTTCATTCTTGGGGACTCCATGTCCCGGCATAACCTTAAGTAAATCACAAAACCTCCCCCAAGCTTTAGGGAGGTGCTCATCCTACAATTGTTTAAAGTTATAGATTCTTTGCAAAGCAGCATGTTGCAGATGAGCTGGGAAATACTTATCAACAAAATTTTTGACTAAATCTTGAGGACTTTTAATGGAACCATAGGGTAGTGCATCGTACCATGATTTAGCGTCTTCCTTCAAAGAAAAAGGGAAAAGCTTGGCCACATAGAAGTTTCGTATCTTCTCATCACTAGTGAATAGGTTGCTTAACTCAGCGAGTTTGGTCAAGTGTGCTATAGCATCATCATTTTCTCTGCCATAAAAGGGGTCAGCCTCGACTGTAGATATAAGTGAAAGATCAACAGAGAAATCATAATCAGGATCAGTGATGCATATAGGAGATGTGGCAAAATGAGGATCAGGAATACCTTTGTTCTTCATGGAGTGCTTTTTGAGCAACTCCTTAACAGCACCAGGGTCAGAGTCGACACACTCTCTGAGTTCCCTGCAAAAACTATTATCAAGAGTAACATAATCATCATCAAGGATTCTCTCCTTGAGTTCATCTAAGCTCGGGTAACCAAAGGTTTTGCAGGTAGGAATATAGGTAGCAGGGGCCTCGGTCTTGGATTTTGCTGCAGCCTTAGCAGTCTGAGTTTCAATATAGTGACCAAGAAAAGTAGCATCATCAAGAGTAGTGCAAGCATCATCAAAAGTATCGGACATAGTGACATACTCCATAGAAGCATCATGTAGTGGTGGTGAAGTAAACTTACTCATAACAGAAGGTGAATCAAGTGTAGCACTAGTGTTCAGAACAGTACCATTTCTTGTACGGGACGGTAAGATCGGAACCTTGGGGTCTCCTTTCTTACCCATAGAGGATGATGTGCAGCAGGCAGGATACTTCAAGTAGACTTGTAAATATTTCTATGCTCCCCGACAACGACGCCAGAAAACGTTGTTTGATGCCCCACATGCGTAAGGGATCGAGATAGTCTTCGCGGGTAAGTTAACCCAATTTATTGATTCGACACACGGGGAGCCAAAGAGTATTTATAAGCTTTGACAGTTGAGTTGTCAATTCAACCGCACCTGAAACATACTTGCTTGCAACGATAGATAAGTGGTAACGACAATATGATAGTGATAGTGGCAACAGCAAAAGTAACAACAAAAGTAACAACTAATGACCAGCAGGATTGAAAACACTGTAGGCTAGGGAGATGCATGGTTGGGCGCTGCATGGATGAGAGTGAACATATAATAGATTCCAACACGGGGCAAGGCACACAGAAAATCAATGATCATCTAGGCAAATATCAAACATTAGGCATGTATCCCGTAGGTAGTTGTGCGTTCTTGCAATAAGAACTTGCACAGCATCTTTTGTCCTACCATCCCGCTACGAACGGGGCCAAAAGGAACTTATGGAGATTAAGTTGCTCCTGTCAAAGAGCACCGGAACAAAGCAATAAACTCAATGGATACAAGGAATCCTCAAATCATGGACCATCCCCTTTGGTGTCCCAAGCTGTCACCTTTAGGATCGCCGGTTCCGGACCATAATAGGTGCATACAACTCATAGATAGGATCTAGAACACAAATATATTCATGAAAACACATAGGGTTCAGATCTGAAAACATGGCACTCGGGCCCAAAGTGACAAGCATTAAGAACAACAAGTTGTAGCAAAGATGATAAACACCAAAGTAGATGATAGGCAACATGCCCCCAACAATCTGACGAACTATTACATGATTAAACTCATCCAATCCCTACCATCCCATTTGCCTACAGCAGAGAATTACTCACACATATGAAGAGAAGTCATGGAGGATGGATGGAGTGGTGATGGTGATGACGATGGCGACGATCTCCCCTCTCCGGAGGCCAAATCAGCCTCCAGATTAGCCCTCCCGAAGAAGAACAGAGGGTGGCGGCGGCTCCGCGACGGAAACTGGGAAAACGACTCCTGTTCTGGGGTTTTCTCGTCACAGGAATAAATAGGAGTCTCGGTAGGGCACCAGAGGAGGGGGGAGCTGCCCAGGCGGCCAGAGGGCGCGGCCCCACCCCTGGCCGCGCCAAGGGGCGCCTGGGGCCTCCAGAGCTCCCCTCCGGTCCCACTTCTGGCTCCTGGCTCCTTCGGGTGCGTGGATTTTCTGGGAATTTTCTGGGACGTCTAAAAATCCATTTTCCTGCGCACAAATAAACCATACAGGCAGCTCTGCTGAAAACAACGTTAGTCCGGGTTAGTTTCGTCCAAATCATGCAAGAATGAGGGCAAAACAATAGCAAAAGTGTTTGGAAAAGTAGATACGTTTGAGAAGTATCACACACTACCCTTTACCTTTGTTTTTTTAGTCTTGTTAGTTTACCTTTCAGTTTTTATCTTTGTGTCCTTTAACAAAAATAACAAAAAAATAATCTGCCACACTTGCTGCTGCTATGGGTTCCACTGAAAACACCAAGTTGTGTGACTTCACTAGTCACAACAATCAAGACTTTATCTGCACCCCCATTGCCACACCTGCCACTTCAGCTACCTCTTATGAAATTAAACCTGCCTTGCTAAACCTTGTTATGGGAGATCAATTCTCTGGTGCTGGAGATGATGCTGCTTTACACTTGAACAATTTTGTTGAATTATGTGATATGCAAAAGTATAAAGAAGTAGAAGGTGATATTGTTAAGCTCAAGCTTTTTCCTTTCTCTTTAAGGGGAGAAGCTAAAATCTGGTTTCAATCTTTGCCTAGGAATAGCATAGATTCTTGGGATAAGTGCAAAGATGCTTTTATAGGGAAGTACTACCCACCTGAAAAAATTATCCAATTAAGGAGTAACATTATGAATTTTAAGCAATTGGATAATGAACACGTTGCCCAAGCTTGGGAACGAATGAAATCTCTTGTTAAGAAATGCCCTACACATGGTTTGACTACCTGGATGGTTATCCAGACTTTTTATGCAGGCTTGAACTTTACCTCGCGGAACCTGTTAGATTCGGCCGCGGGAGGAACCTTTATGTCAACTACACTTGGTGCTGCCACGAAGCTTCTTGATGAGATGATGACCAATTATTCCCAATGGCACACCGAACGCGCTCCAACAGGTAGGAAGGTAAACTCTGTCGAGGAAATCACCTCCCTCAATGAAAAAGTTGACTTAATTATGTCTCTACTTACCAAGCAACCCTCTATTGATCCTCGTGATGTCCCTTTAAATTCTTTGGTTGCCCAAGAACAAGTAGATGTGAACTTTATTGCTAGAAACAACTTCAACAACAATGCTTATAGGGGTAATTTTGCTAGCAATCCTAGACCGTTTCCATCCAACTATGGGAACAACAACATCTACCCTAGCAACAACTCCTATAATCTTTCTTATACAAAAAGAGACCTACCTAGCTATGAGAAATTGGTAGAAATAGAGAAAGCCACTAAGAACTATATGCACACCCAGTTTGAACAAAACAAAGCCTTCTCTAAGCAAATAGGTGAGCATACTGCCATTCTGCAAAACATTAGTGAACAGCTTGATAGCCTGAATAGTGAGATTTCTAATCTCCAGGCTAGACTTATCGCCACCGAAACCCATGTTTCGAATATGTCCCACACCCAATCTACTTTGATAAATCAAATGGCAGCCAAACCGGAAGTTATCCCTATGGAAGAGGATAGAATTAAGAGCCTTCCTACACACCACACAGTTGCCACTATCCAAATTGTTGAGGACACCCAAACTATTAGCACCCAATGCACTCCTAGTCCCGTTGGACCTATTAATGGTGATGCTAATACCTCAACCGAAGATGAAGAAACTCCTATGAACATAGAGAGTTTCAAAAAAGTGAGCCTAGACGACACTACTACCACCTTTGTTAGTAGTGATATTGATTTTGATAGTTGCACCCTCTCAGAAGTTATTAGCTTGCTACACAAAATGTCTAGAGACCCCCACACTAGCACACTTAATCTTGCCTTCACGGAGCATATCACAAATGCTCTCATCAAAGCTAGGGAGGAGAAGCTTAGAGTATAAGCCTCCATACCTAGGAAGCTAGATGATGGTTGGTACCCTATGATCAAAATTAAATTAAATAACTTCTCTTGCTATGCTTTATGTGATGTTGGAGCTAGTACCTCCGTTATGCCCAAAAGAATATATGATATGTTTGAATTGAAGCCCTTTGAGTCTTGTTCTTTTGGTGTTCGTCTTGTTGATTCTTCCGTAAAGAAACATTTGGGGAAGATCGACGATGTTCTTATCATTGTCAATGACAACTATGTTCCCGTTGATTTTATTGTTATGGATATAGAGTGTGAACCTTTGTGTCCAATTATTTTGGGACGTCCTTTTCTTCGCACCGTTGGTGCGGTTATTGACATGAAAGAGGGGAATATAAAATTCCAATTCCCTCTCAAGAAAGGGATGGAACACTTCCTTAGGAAGAAAATCAAGTTACCTTTTGAGTCCGTTACTCGGGCTAGTTATTCTCTTTCTCTTGATAAAACTTGATTCCTCTTTTGCATCATGCCTAGCTTAAAGGCATAAAAGAAAGCACTTTTGGGAGGCAGCCCACAACGAATTAGGTTTATTTTTGCTTTTGTTGTGTCTTGATGTTTTTTACTACTGTATCAACATCATTGTATCTTTATTTTTCAGCTTTGTGCCAAGTTATAGCCTCTTATGATAAGGGAAGCAAAAGTTGTGACATGCTGTCCAGAAAACAGATTCTGTCCCTTGACAGAAAAATTCGAAGAAAATCACCAGATCATCTTTTTGATCTGAATTTTTTTGAAAGAATGCTCTATACAATTTTGAAACTTTCGTATGTTCTGAGTTTTTTTATTTGAGTTGCAGAAGTGCCCCGAAAAAATTCTCTACTACCTGTTGTTCTGTTTTTCACATATTCTGCTACGTTTTGCCTCTCTTCACTTTTGCAAACCTTAAGCTTGCTTTTTCTTTGCAAAAACTTTTTGGCACTCTTGAGAAACAATAGCTCTTAAAGAATATCTTTATATCCAGTGGGAAAATATTATTTTATTAAGGGTACTAACCTCTCTAATCAGCTTATGATGAGTTATGTATGAAGGGACTTTTCAAGTGTGCGATGGAAGATGATGAAAGAAGATCCAGGAGTGTCAAGCGCTCAAGCTTGGGGATGCCCCGATGCATCCCCAATAAATATTCAAGGAGACTCAAGCGTCTAAGCTTGGGGATGCCCCCGTGCATCCCCTTCTCCATCAACAATCATCAGTTCGTCCTTCGTCTCACTATATTTTTATCACTTCATGCGTTATGTGCTATGCTTGGAGCGTCTCGCTCTTAGGTTTTATTTTTAGTTTTCTTTAGTTTTGCTAGCTGGTCATAACAAGTTAGACCCCATCTTGCTTTGTGTGGGAGAGAAACACGCTCCACTCTAATCTAGAACACATCATAGGATTTTTCCTGCTTATCTTTTTGCTGTTGTGTGTTCTTTATCTTTTCGTAGCTGCTGCCATGTTTAGTTTTAGTCTTAGTTTGTCTTTAGCAAGAGCCTTGGCTTTTGTTTAGTTTGTTGCTGGAAATCTCTTTAGTTTTCATTTTTATCTTGTTAAGAGAGTTGGTTGTTGCACTGAGTTGTGTCTTGTCTTGAAAGTAGGTAATTGAGGTTTCTATTTAATTCTAGTAGTAACTTGCAATAGTTTTGAGGTATTGATGTGAGTAATGTCTGAACTTTTGGTGTCAAGAGCTCTAGCCTATTAATGATAGCTGTCGTAATTTGGGCAATCCGTGTGTATTTTCAAAACCTACAAAAACTAGTTGAGAACTCTAAACTACTAGATGGATCACTAATCTTTCGAGGGATCGAATATTAGAGTACACTCACGTACCATGAGTCGAGGATGCGCAAGGATAACCAAACCCCCATACACTCCTCCTCGGGGTACTTGTCTCTTTGTGAACCTCCTTATTAGATTGAGAGTTACCGATAATAAGTGCATGAGTTCTTCGGACTAATGTAAGTATTGAAAGTTGACACTTCCACCTTCCCATATTTTGCTAGCCTCTCCCGTGCCGTGCATTGCCTTCTTCTCACTCCGAGATTTGGTGTCCACATTCGCCGGTACATCCAAACCCTTGGCATGATACGCTCTGTCATCATAAGCCTCCTTATATCTTTCCTCAAAACAGCCACCATACCTACCTATCAAAGCATTTCCATAGCATTTCCGAGATATATTGCCATGCAACATCCACCTCTTCATGACTTGATCTTCATGTCATACATGTTCCTGCTACACTGGCAGCGACATACATTGCATACATCATGATAGCTACATCTTCTTTATCATTTCGAGTACCTTGTAAAGTGTGAAAGATCTCCTTTACCTTCTTGTAAAATAGAGTGTTGCCCTTAAATGAGGAAAAGATCCCAAAGTGGACACAATAAAAGGTCCCAAAGAGGACAAATGAGGGGTAAATAGAAAGAGCCATTGAGGCCATAAAAATACAAAAAAATAGAAAAAAGAGAAAAAGAAATAAAAAGAGAGAAAGGGGCAACACTACTATCCTTTTGAGAGATCCACACTAGTAGTCCCTTTATATCCTTGTACTCCATAGATATGATCATTATGCATATAGCTATGTGGGGACCTTCACACTATAGAACTTGGCTTGCATATTCCAAGGATGAGCCTCCTCAAACGAGCTCTAGGTCTTCATGAGCGAGCAACTTAGATGCACCCCCACTAGTCCCATTGGAGAGCTTCTTAGCTCATATGTGCATCCGTTGCATGGCAATCCCTACTCCTCACATCATATCTATCATTTGGCAACTCTTGCCTATGATTGTCCTCATTGATGTGAGCCTTTCTCATTCTTTTTTGTCTTCCTCCTCCTCCTCCGTAGTTCTCTCTTTTCCATCCTAAGTGCAAACTCTCGTGCTTACGCTCATCCATTGCATGAGTGCTCAAAATATTGAAAAAGGAGTGGATCAAATTGACTTGTACCTGGCTAGTGGTCTGGGGACGAGTCAAGATAAGATTCCAGAAAAATACCAAGTGTGAAACTTTAGTAGATTGAGTTCTCAACAAATAAATATTTTTCTCGTATTCCCTATCCCCCTTCTTGCACGCAAACACCATTTGGAGACATTCAAATCACAGACAGCGAGAGCTCTTGCACCTAATGTTCTTTTGTTACTTGTTTCAATGCTAATATTGACTCTTGCATGTTATGACTTGAATTGAATCTCTAACCTTGATTGCTTTACTTTTCAAAGTTCTTATATGGTTGCTAGCATGTCACCATAGAAATTATGTTGTTATCATTTACCTACTCGAGGACGAGCAGGAATTAAGCTTGGGGATGTTGATACGTCCAAAACGTATCTATAATTTCTGCTTGCTCCATGCATGTTTTGTGTGATATTGCTATGATCTAGATACACTTTCATACACTTTTGATCATATTTGGACTAACCTATTAACTCAGTGCTCCACAGTGCCAGTTCCTGTTTTCTGCTGTTTTTCTATTTCAGTTTTCCCCCATATAAAACGTGCTCCAAAAATTCGGGAAAAATCAGATAAAAAATCAGCGCAGAAGAACCTTCCAGATGAACCTAGGTGGGGCCATAGGGCCACCACCAGGGGCCCAGGCGCCCTGGTGGCGCGCCCTAGGGGCTGGCCGCGCCAGGGGGGCGCCTGGACCGCTGGTGGCCCCCCTGGTTGCCCCCCTTCGCCTATATATTCTCCGTGACAAGAAACCCTCAAAAGAAGAACCCTTTTTCGCGATCTCGCCTATGTTCCGCTGCCGCCGCGCTTTCGAGATCGGGAGCACCAGCAGACCTCTTCCCGGCACCCTGCCGGAGGGAGGGCCGACCTCCGGGAGTCTCCTCTCCACCATGGATGCTTCCCGGATGTGCCGTGAGTAGTTTCCTTTGGACCTTGGGTCCGTGATCAGTAGCTATGTGATGTTCTCCTCCCCTCTTTGTTCTTCATGGTTTAGACCTCGTGAGCTGCCCTACATGATCAAGGCACTTTTGTAATCTTTCTGTTGTTGCTATGCTGAGTTTGATGGGATATGATGGATTATGAGATTATGTTCAGATTGTGATTGAGTAATATATTTGGTTCTTATCTCTTATATTTTTGTTCTTAAGTAATTCTTGCATGTTCTCCGTTGCTGTTTATTGCTTTGGCCAAGTAGTAGGTAGTAACCCCAAGAGGGAACGTTATGCTTGATTGTGGGTTCATGCCCCCTGATGACATGCTTGAGTGATAGAAACATGAGTCTAGGGTATGTGCTGTTGCCACAAGGGGGAAACAACGGTGCTTGTAACCGCGGTTGCAAGGATTGTTTGCTTTACGCAAAGTGCTTTTTAATGCAGTTGTCTGTTGCTTTGGGTTTACACTTTGGGTGGGGCTCGCAACTTAATACCAGCGAGATGTTCTGGATAGATATCTCAAGGTGGATGATTAGTAGTAGATGCAGTTGGATTTCGGTCTACTTATTTTGGCGTTCTGCCCATGCTTTTGAGCCTCTTCCTTTCTTTTGTAGCATAGTTTGCATTGCGGTGCGTTCATAATCCTGTCAATTGCCCTTCTGTAATTTGTTCACCTCGCATAGCAGTTTTATCGTCTTTTGGGAGAGAGACATCACTAGTGAACATCACGTATCCCGGTCCATATCTTCATCACTGTTTCCACGCTCATTTACTTTTCTGCTTTTACTTTCAGTTGCTATCATTATCCCTTGTGTTTGATCCTTTGTAAACAACAAGACCGGAGAGATTGACAACCTCTCTGAACTTCGTTGGGAACAAAGTTATTTGTGTCTGTGTGCAGGTCCACGTCAGTTGCGCCGCTGACACCTACTTATCATCTCCGGAATCCTACTGGAGACAAACCTTGGTATCTTTACTGAGGGAAATTTGCTGTTGTGCTACATCACGCCTTCCACTTGGGGTTTACCAACGAAGGGCGAGAAATCACTATCATCACCTCGCACATCAGTATTGCGCTGGGCGGTTCTCCGTTTTCAGTGAGACCTTGTCTGGTGAGTTTTTCGCCGTCCGAGTTGTGATAGGGACCTGTTTCCTAGTCTTAGATTGCGTACTCATCTTTTCCCTTGGTGCAGCATATGGGACAGATCCAGATGCCGAGCAAGCGCTCATGGCCGACTTTGCGGAAATCATGAAGAGAGACAATTATACGCAAGTGACCATAGAATTTGCTCTGGCTCGGGGATTGCTGACCATGAGGTGCGCTAAAGCGATGAAATTTGCTGAAGAAGTTATGGGTGCCACCCTGGCCTTGAAGAGCAAACTACACCTGATGATGGAAGCCGAGTGAAATTGGACACTGTTGTACCCGTCCTCCAGGAGGCTCCTCATCAGCTGGCCCGCTGGAAACGCTCAGCAGCACGGAGCGGTGCGAATTACGCACTGGCATTGACCAAGGCGCATTTTCCGGAGCGGGTCCATAATCTTGAGCGAGTTGGTGGTGGAGATCCAAAAGAAGGTCAGAGCTGCACCTCCTTCCTGCCGCGCTATGCTGAAACTGCTAGCCGAATTTCCCTGAAGCCCGATCTGGACTTCTTTGTTGATTCGACTGGCGTGACCAGTAAGTCGGAAGAGGCGGGCGAGGAATGAGTGAAGCGTAGCAAAAAACACTAGTTTGATATTTGCCTCGGGATGCCGAGTGGATCTGTAATAAGTTGCACTGTGTGGTTGTGTCATGACACTCCTTCGTTTGGTTGATGAACTCGTATTCTGTTTCTTAGTGGGAAATGAATATTTCTTCCGATGCTTGCTTTTCTGTATGAATTTTCTAAGTTTTGACTCGAGCTGCGCATAGTTCGGAAGAGAACCTGTTTTTATCGCTTTAAGCAGCCCCCAAGTCTACTTAGACTTGTAGGTACTTAGAAAAAAATTCTGTTGAAGATCTTGTATACAAGGTCCTCAATGTAGATGATGTTGTGCTTCCCCGAGCCTTTGGGGCGTTGGAAAGCACTTAACATAAATTTTCTAAGTTCTCGTCCGAGCTGCTCGAAGTTCGGATGGAAAACCTGATTAACAGTTTTCGTCCGAGCTGTCGTCCGAGCTGTGCACAGCTCGGAGAAAAACCCCCAAGTCTCCTAAGACTTGAAAGTACTTAGAAATTTTTTCTATTGAAGATCTTATATACAAGGTCCTCAATGCAGATGATGTTGTGCTTCCCCAAGCCTTTGGGGCGTTGGTGAGCACTTAACATAAATTTTCTAAGTTCTCGTCCGAGCTGCTCGCAGTTCGGATGGAAAACCTGATTAACAGTTTTCGTCTGAACTGCGCACAGCTCGGAGAAAAACCCCCAAGTCTCCTGAGACTTGAAAGTACTTAGAATTTTTTTCTGTTGAAGATCTTGTATACAAGGTCCTCAATGCAGATGATGTTGTGCTTCCCCAAGCCTTTGGGGCGTTGGTGAGCACTTAACATAAGTTTTCTAAGTTCTCGTCCGAGTTGCTCGCAGTTTGGATGGAAAACCTGATTAACAGTTTTCGTCCGAGCTGCGCACAGCTCGGAGAAAAACCTGTTTTTACAACTTTAAGCAGCCCCCAAGTCTCCTGAGACTTGAAAGTACTTAGAATTTTTTTTATTGAAGATCTTGTATACAAGGTCCTCAATGTAGATGATGTTGTGCTTCCCCGAGTCTTTGGGGCGTTGGTGAGCACTTAACACAAGTTTTCTAAGTTCTCGTCCGAGCTGCTCGCAGTTCGGATGGAAAACCTGATTAACAGTTTTCGTCCGAGCTGCGCACAGCTCGGAGAAAAACCTGTTTTTACAACTTTAAGCAGCCCCCAAGTCTCCTGAGACTTAAAAGTACTTAGAAATTTTTTCTATTGAAGATCTTGTATACAAGGTCTTCAATGCAGATGATGTTGTTCTTTCCCAAGCCTTTGGGGCGTTGGTGAGCACTTAACATAAATTTTCTAAGTTCTCGTCCGAGCTGCGCGCAGCTCGGATAAAAAACCTGATGTTGAGTTATGAAAACAAATTGAGCGAGACGCACTATGCGTACGAAGTAATATTTATTCATGTCTTTCAAACGTGCTCATGCATAGAAGCGGCGTAGTAACTGGGCGTTCCATGCATGAGGCTCTTCTATCTTATTAGTTACATCGTACAGGTGATAGGCCCCATTGTGCAATACTCTGGAGATGATAAATGGGCCTTCCCATGGGGGAGCTAGTTTGTGGTCCGAAGTTTTCTTGACACGAAGTACAATGTCGCCCTCTTGGAAGGAGCGAGCTCGGACGTGCCGGTCGTGGTATCGGCGAAGGTCTTGCTGATAAAACGTCGAGCGGGTGAGAGCTAAATTTCGTTCCTCTTCCAAGAGATCAACGCCGTCTTGTCGTGCTTCTTCAGCTTCGGCTTCTATGTACTGGCTTATACGGGGGGCATTGTGCTTGAGGTCACTCGGAAGGACTGCTTCTGAACCGTAGACGAGGAAGAAAGGGGTTGACCGAGTTGAGCGATTGGGAGTTGTACGCAAACCCCACAAGACTGAAGGGAGTTCATCAACCCAAGCGCCCGCTGCTTCCTTTAGTTCTCGAAGTAGCCGAGGCTTGATTCCTTTAAGTATTAGTCCGTTGGCTCGTTCGACTTGGTTGTTGGACTGTGGGTGTGCGACTGAGGCGAAGTTGACCTGGATTCCATTGGACCAACAAAATTTCTTGAATTCAGTCGAGTTGAAGTTCGATCCATTATCAGTAATGATGTCGTGCGGGACACCGAACCGATGTATGATGCCTTGCATGAAGCTGACTGCTGTGGCGGAGTCTTGGGTCTTGATGGGTTTTGCTTCTTTCCATTTTGTAAACTTGTCTACGGCGACCAAAATATGGGTGAAACCATGCTTGCCCGTTCGGAGTGGTCCGATCATATCCAGTCCCCATACTGCAAATGGCCAGGCTAGGGGGATTGTCTTCAGCTCGGAAGCTGGTTTGCGGGCTGGTTGGCATAAAACTAGCAGCCTTCGCAATGGTCCACGATGTACCGAGCATCGCTGAGGGCGTCGGGCCAGAAGAAACTAGCTCGGAAGGCTTTTGCCACCAACGTCCGACTTGAGGCGTGATGGCCACAATCTCCCGAGTGGATGTCTTGTAGGATGCAACGGCCTTCTTCCTCGGAGATGCATCGCTGGGGGACATGAGTGATGCTATTCCTGTACAGCTCCCCATTGATCACCGAGTAGGACTTGGATTTGCGGACGATCTGCTTGGCTTCTATCTCGTCGTCGGGCAACTCCTGTTTTTGCAGATAGGCAAGGATTGGACGTGTCCACTCGGGGGGAATGACCTCCACATCAAACACCATGTCAACTACTGCGGGTATATCTTCTTTGTTGGGGATGTTTTTGTCAGGCAGCATGTCTGGATCGCCTTCTAGGAAAGGGTCCTCCTTGACTGTTGGGGAATGCAAATGCTCCAAATAAATTCCTGGCGGGATCTGACCCCGAGTGGAACCCAATTTGGCTAGTTCATCTGCTGCCTCATTCTTAGCCCTTGGAATGTGATGGAGCTCAAGCCCATCAAATTTTTTCTCCAATTTTCTCACTGCTACGCAGTAGGTTGTCATTGCTGGACTTCTGATGTCCCACTCTTTCATTACTTGGTTGATTACCAAGTCTGAATCTCCGAATATCATAAGTCTCTTGACTCCGAGTGAGATGGCCATTCGCATACCGTACAAGAGAGATTCATACTCGTCTTCGTTGTTTGTTGCTGGGAAATGAATCTGGAGGACGTATCTCATTTCATCCTTTCTTGGTGAGACTAGTACCACCCCTGCCCCTGCGCCCTGTAACATCTTGGATCCATCAAAGAACATCGTCCAATGCTCTGGCGTTGGCTGTGGGGGATGCTAGACCTCAATCCACTCGGCCAAGAAGTCCACCAGTGCTTGTGACTTGATTGCTTTTTTGGCTTGGTAACTGAGGTCAAAGGGCAGTAGGTCCAGACTCCATTTTGCTATTCTGCCTGTTGAGTATCTGTTATTCATAATTTCTGCCAGGGGAGCTTCGGAAACTACTGTGATGGAATGATCCTGGAAGTAATGTGCGAGCTTCTGAGATGCCAAATAAATTCCCATTGCTAGCTTCTGGTAGTGGGGGTATCTTTGCTTGGATGGGGTGAGGACTTCGGAGATGTAGTACACCGGTATTTGTACCTTTTGTGACTTTCCTTCTTCTTCCCTTTCCACCACTATGGCTACGCTGACAACTCGGCTTGTGGCTGCAATGTATAATAACAGCGGCTCTTTTTCTTGGGGCGTTGCCAGGACTGGCCGAGTTGACAGTTGCTTTTTGAGTTCTTCAAACGCCATTTGAGCTTCCTCCGCCCAGACGAAATTCGGCAATTTTTTCATCAGTTGGTAGAGAGGTAAGCCTTTCTCTCCCAATCTGGAGATGAACCGACTGAGTGCCACGAGGCAACCTGTCAACTTTTGGACATCTCGGAGCTGCTTGGGAGGCTTCATGTTCTGAATTGCCGCGATTTTTTCCGGGTTGGCTTCTATCCCTCACTCGGAGACCATGAATCCGAGTAGCTTTCCTGCTGGCACGCCGAAAACGCATTTTTCAGGATTGAGCCTGATGCTGTAGGCTCGGAGGCTCTGAAAAGTTTCAGCTAGGTCGGCTAGTAAGCTACTTCCTTTAGCCGACTTGATCACAATGTCATCCACATAAACCTCCACGTTTCTGCCGATCTTCCAGATCAGACAATTCTGCATCATGCGCTGGTACGTGGCGCCTGCGTTTCTCAGTCCGAATGGCATCGTGACGTAACAGAAACATCCGAATGGGGTTATGAATGCTGTTTTGAGCTCGTCTCGTTCGTATAGTCGGATTTGATGGTAACCCGAGTATGCATCGAGGAAACATAATCTCTCGCAACCTGATGTGGAATCCACAATCTGGTCAATGCGAGGAAGAGGGAAATGGTCTTTTGGACAAACTTTATTGATATGACGAAAATCAACACAAGCTCTCCAAGTTTTATCTTTCTTCGGAACCATTACAGGATTTGCTAACCACTCGGAGTGGAAGATCTCCCTAATGAATCCGGCTGCTAATAATCTAGCTATCTCCTGTCCGATGGCCTTCCTCTTTTCAGAGGAAAATCGTCGGAGGGACTCTTTCACCGGTCTAGGTTTTGGATCCACGTGCAACTTGTGCCCGGCCAACTTCCTTGGGACCCGAGGCATATCAGCAGGTTTCCATGCGAAGATGTCCCAATTCTCACGGAGTAAGTTGACGAGCTCGAGTTCCTATTGGGGGTCCAGATTGGCGGCGATGTTGGTGTATTTCTCCTTATATGTGGGATGTATCTGCACCCTCTTGGTCTCTCCGGCTGACTCGAATGAGGATGTCTTCTTCAGCTGCAGTAACTCGGACGGGTCGGCAGTTTTCTTGTACTCGGTCAGCTCGACCTCAGCCATTTGCTGGTCAGCTATCAGGGACCCCTTTAGAAGCAACTCTTCGGCCTGCTTGTAGTCTCCCGAGACAGTGATCACGCCATGCGGGCCAAGCATCTTTAATTTCAGGTAGACATAGCAGGGGATGGCCATGAATTTTGCATAGGCCGGTCTTCCGAGTAGGGCATGGTAAGCACTCGGGAAGTCCACTACTTCAAAGGTGATTTTCTCTTTCCGGAAGTTACTCGGAGTACCGAAGACCACATTGAGGGAGATCATTCCGAGTGAGTACGCCTTCTTTCCCGGGATTATCCCATGAAATTCTAGATAGCTTTTGCGGAGCTTGGACATTGGAATGTTCATGCTCTTCAGGGTGCTTGCATATAGGATGTTAATTCCACTGCCGCCATCCATCAAGACATTTCTGACCCTGAAATTCCCATTCCCTGTTTCCACCAAAGGATCCACGATCAGGGCATGCCTCCCCGGGTGAGGAATGTGCGGAGGGTGATCCGACTGATCAAAAGTGATTGGGATGTCGGCCCACTTCATGTAACTCGGAACTGCCGGAGCTGCCGAGTTGACTTCTCTGAATCTTATCTTTTCTACTCTCTTTGACTCTCGTCTTGCGAAGATAACCAGCACTCCGCCTTCTCTTGGGAAACCTTCGCTGTCCAGCTCTGGGCTGGGCGCCTTCTTTTCCCCGGTGTCCTTATCTTGCTGAGGGCCTGTTCTTGCGTTCTGGGCTGCTCTCTTGAACAGGCGGCACTGCCGAGCTGTATGCTTTGGAATAACCAACTTTCCTTCGGCATCACGGGTGGTGTGGAGAGGACAAGGCTGATCCAGAACTTCATCGTCATTGAACGCCTTTTTCTGTCGCGGATGCCACTCCTTCCGTGCTTGACCCTTACCATGAAGGCCCGAAGCGTTTGCTGCAGCCACCAGCTCTGCATCCGTTGGGGCGTCTTCTGCCTTTCTCTTGTTGTTGTTTGCGGTCTTCAGCTTCGGGTTCGGCGCCGAGTTTCCACCTCCTCTATGCTGCTGGTTCTTCTGCCGAATCTCCTCTTCACCATTGGCATACTTGTTCGCTATCTCCATCAGCTTCCCGAGTGAGGTGATGTGCGGTGATCTGGCCAGCTTGAGACTCAACTCCCTGTATTTGACCCCTTGTTTGAAGGCATGAATGGCCTGGAACTCGGAGACGCCTTCCACCGAGTTGTGGAGTGTGATCCACCTCTGGATGTAGTCCCGAGTAGTCTCGGTGTTGCCCTGGACGCATAATTGCAACTTGGTCAGGCCTCCAGGCCTCTTGTAGGTCCCCTCGAAATTCTTGATGAAAAATCTCTCGAGGTCTTCCCAAACCCAGATGCTACTCGGGGGGAGCTGATTCAACCACGCCCGAGCTGAGCCCTCTAACATCAATGGCAGGTGCATCATGGCTATCTCGTCACCACCCCCTCCGATTTGCACGGCTATTCTGTAATCATCCAGCCATGTCTGGGGTTTAGCGTCACCCCGGTACTTATCCACCCCTTGAGCTATCCTGAAGTGAGGCGGAATAGGGGTAGATCGAATCCTTTCACTGAAACAAACCGGCCTTGTGGCCATTGAGGGCCGAGCCTGATCCTGACGATGAGTTCTGGCGCGGTCAACTCGGCTCTGTACAAGATGGCTTCGGGCGTCGTCTTCAACATCAAAATAACGGTCGTCCCAGTGCCGAGGGAACTCCTCTCTCCGTGGTGCGGGCCGACCTGTCCCACGGGCTTCTGTCCTCCTGAGGTCTTCATGTCGATACTGCGCTTGGCGATGATCTCCTCGGGGTTCATCTCTGGGCCGAGGCGAATTGTTCTTGTTCATCCGCGCTTCCCCATAGGGCGTGTGTACTGACAGTGACGTCCTTGCAGGGGGAACTTGGGAATGGATCCGCTGCTGTGATTGACTGACAACAGCGTTTTGATCGACTGCGGTTTGTAACAAAAACGCCAGGTGCTGAATTTCTTCTGCCGCCGATCCACTGGGCTGCAGAGAATTCGCAATCCGAGTCGCCGCTATGAGATTTTCCACTGGGGTACCCATAGATCGGAAAGGTTCTCGACCTGGGCCCCGTAGTTGACGACTCGTTTTGCTTTGTCTGAGCCGAGCTACCTCCCGAGCTTGATGCTCGAGAGTGTTTTCTAGCTCGGCCAGGCGCTCCCGCTCAGCCAAATTGGTTAATCTGGCCGCCTCCAGGCCTCGCCCTTCTGGAGTTCTTGTGTCAATGGGGGTGTTCAGCAGTCGCTCGACCGCTTCTGCTTCTTCCCGCTCTTCCGGAGTAAGGGGGCGGGGTTGCCGACTTGACTCTCCGAGCTCCAACCTTCGGAAAGCGGAAACACGTCGGGTCGGCTCCCGAGTGCCAGCCCTGGATGGGTTGTTCGCTTCATCTCGAGCGTGAGCGTCCCGAGCTGGCGATGGCTGAGAGGGTGGGGTCTCAGCAATGCATACTTCTGCAAGCGCGACTGGGGCATCACTGCTGCCTTCTTGCTCGGCACCTGACTCGGGGTCAGATGCTACCATGCCTTCTTCTTCAACCAAATCGAACAGAGGCAAGAAAGATGATGTGGAGCCTTCTCTTGCGATCAGTTCGTCCAGGGCCTTGTGGGCTGACTCCACCGAGTCGATGACTGCCACCTGCTGGACCTTGACCGATTTTCCACGATGGTGAGCGCGCGGGCGGCCCGAACGCTTCTTCTTGTGGTGTATAGACAACAGCGCGGGCGCTTGGCGATGGGCCGACAGCTGGAGACGCAGGCCCCCGACTCGTCAGCTCGGAAGTGGACGCTGCCCCTCAAGGGCAGCAATTGTGCCTGGAGCGGAGAATCCACCAACCAGGCCGAATCATCAGCTATGAAAGCTAACGATCCAAAACGGAAAACCTCTCCAACGATGAGCTCGGAGCCGCGAATTGATGAAGAGGATGAGGAAAATTCCATTTCTACGATTGCTGATCAACTCAGCCCCAAGGTGGGCGCCAACTGTCGTGGATATAATCCTGACAATAGAGATAGGGGTATGAAAGGAGCTAAATGAATCTGTACGCAGAGATGGTTGACGCAAGGGGGGTTATACAAGTTAGGCCTCTCCGTAGAGATAAAAACCTTAGTCCTGTCCCAGGCTGACTGGGGTGTTCTTTCTTCAGGAATTTTGAGAGTGAAAAGTGTTGCGCGTGCCCATGCCGAAGGGAGAGGGGGGGCTTATATAGAGTGCGCCCCTGCCTTCTTAATTCCTTGGCTTAAATGGGTCTTAATTACAAGATTAATTACACACTTAAATACAAAACGGTCTGCCCATTACTACTAATAAAGGAGGAGAAACGCCCGCAGCATTAAATGCCTCCCGTCCGTTGCGTTTCCCATCTTCCGAGTAGGGGGGGCCTCGTCGATTGCTTCCGAGTAACGGTCTACTCGGATCTTTTTGGGCTTCCGAGTAGCTGCATATTCGGAAGCGGCTCCTGGTCTCCGAGTAACCTGTTACTCGGAGATTGACAAAGCTTCGTGTTTTTTGTTGGTCTTATTTTGCTGGGAGTGCTTTGGGGAAATCCAGGGCTTAAGGATACCCCTGGGTTCCCTCGCCTAGGGGTATGCCTTTAGTATTACCACGACAGCCGACACTGGGGGAGCCGGTCGTGGTCGCTAGCCGCTCCTCCTCCTCCCCTTTTCCTCGTTCTGCTGCTTGCCGGTGTGGCTCTATCGATTTATGGCATGGATGGTTCCACCAATGAGAATTAAGCTCAAGCAATTGTATTTCTCGTTTTTATTTTTATTTCTATTTTAACCCTCTAATTCTGGATAATCACTTAACATATTTTCTAGGGTAAACTTCGAAGAGGGGCATCCGTCTATTTTTTGAAATAAATGATATTCGTAAACCTTTAGAGATTTTTTTCAATATGCACCTATATTGGTACCATGCTAGATCTGGTCTAGGCTTTGGGTGTTGCTATATTCCTATTTTTTGTGTTGCATCATCATTTGTGGTTTAATTATCGTAAAAAATAACATACTTTGAATAATTTAATATTAAAAAAAAGTTATCAGAAACGAGCTATTATGTATGAAGATTCATGGCTTTCAAGCTAGATACTGTCATGTTCAACCTAGATTCATGGCATATTTTTTTTAAATGATGTAATGTTCAGTAAAAGTGGGCATATTGGCATACAAACAATGTTGCCGAAGCAATTTTTCATTTTCTTTGCACGAAAAGTTAATTTTTCCTTTTTTGAGTACCAAAAAACAGTTTTTTTGTGTGAAGACCCTATCAAATGTTTAGTGTAAATTTGAATCACTCCATTTTTCAGAACTAGTAGATCAGTATTTTATTAACAATTGAACACTTTTTTGCTTGTAAAATGCTTTTGATATAACTCTCATAGAAAAAAAATCATTGATTCACAAGTAGACATTTAATCAGAGATGCATTTGAAAGAATGTATATTTTAAAAAGTTGAAGAGTTTGATAAAAGACAATTTTTGAACTGTCATGTATTTTATTGTTTTCACAAATAAAAACCTTAGAAATTTAGGAAAATGTTTATAAATTGAGGAAATATTCAGGAGTTGTAGAAAAAATTACATTCGTTTAAAAAATCAAATTTCAAAGAAATCATGATTTTTATAAAAGTTCATCGATTTAACAAAATATTCAAGAGTTTATGAAAAATGTGAATTTGAGAATTTTTTGTAAATTTTAAAAATATTTAAGAGTTTGAATAAAATAAAGTTGGAAATATGAATGTGTATTTTAAAAATATCAATTTTCGAAATATTTAATACTATTTAGAATAATAAAAGTATGAAACTCAACCTGAGATGACCATAGGAAATAATCCCTAAGAAAGCCGATGGATCTTTCCAGAAGGATTCCAAAACTGGTTAGTTAAAAAAACATACAGAAACTCGGTACAAAACTGGTTAGATAAGAAAACATACAGAAACTCGCTCGGTACAACAGCGTACCATCCGAACAAGAAAAATAAAGGGCCCAATGGGACGAGCCTTCAAATGTGGCGGCATATGCAAAATTTATTTCTCGTGCGTTTAGATATCGTTATGTTATGTGTCGCGTTTTGGACACATCTGTGCATTTTTTCCGTATAAAGTAGAAACAATAAGTAAATCTATGGCTCTACGAGAACCAAATATATATTTATGAAAAACAAAATCTAGGGCTCCATAATAAGAAAATTTGTGGTACACAAGAAGAAAATCTGTCATTCAGATAAAAAATGATGGTTGCACGAAAAGCAAATATGTGGCGATGCGATAATCAAATATTTGACTGCACGAAGAGCAATTGCAAGAATAAAAACATGTTCCTTGAAGAAAAAAGTGGCTCCATGAGAAGCAATTCTATGGCTCCATGAGAAGCACAATTTGGTATAGATTTTAAGCACAAATTAGTAAGGTCTTTATGCAGGTTTTAGTAAAATTTTGACCACAGATTTGCTTGAAAAAAAGTTTGTCGAAACTATCAAAATGAGATCTAATTTTACAGATCTCGACGCAAGAAATGCAAAGATGAAAACAGTTCATGATTACAACGCACGATTCGATAAATAAACAATTTTGAAAAATAAATCTCGCGCACATAATTAAAATATCATTGAAAATAGTTTATGATAAATGGCGCGCATGTGTTACACCACTTGTCATCAAAACGAAAAAAATAATATTTTTAAAAGTTACCCTATAAATAATGATCTCCACAACAATAATTGTATGAAAGTTATATCTCACTCAAGGTGAAATGGTACGATCTTTCGAGTCAACAGTATTCCCTCAGCAGTTATATCTGGCCCGACATGATATCTTTTCTTATGTTCACCACTTGAATGGTTCTTTCTTTTTTGTTTTGTTTATTCATATATTTTTACTGGTTTTTATTTCTATTTTATTTTTTTGTTTATGGATTTATTCAGTATTTTTTTATTCTTTATTCATCGTCAGTTTTCATATATTCTTTCCTTAGTCTTATTCTTTTTTCCTTTTCTTTTTGTTATTTTTTTATTTTTTATTTCCATTGGATTGTTAGCTTTTCCTTTTCTTTTTGTTATTTTTTTAATTTTTATTTCCATTGGATAGTTAGCTTTTCCTTTTTTGCTTTTCTTTGCTTTATATCCTAAATTTCTTTGTTTTTCATTTTTTTCCTTCTGGTGATTCATTTTTTTTTCATTTTTGCACCGGTTTATTGGATTTTTATTGGTTTTTTGTTTCATTGTTGTTTATTTAAATACATGTCTACTTTTTTTCAGTGCACAATATACATTTTATTGTACATGTAAAATAGTTTTTTGAAGCACATTTAACATTTTTAATACATATTTTAAAGTTTTATTTGAACGAATGGGTAGCATTTTTTCAAATACACCTTGCACCATTGTTTAATGATAATAAACAATTGTTTTAACTAAACCGGCATGTTTTTACAATATATATATATATATAAAATGCCGCAAATGTGTTTTTTGAAACACGTGAATATTTCACTAAAATGTCACGTACATAGTTTTTATGGTACATACCATTTTAGTATATATTAGAAAAAAATTATTTTACATTTTGTTTTTTTCCAAAATTCATGTACATTTTTTTGAAATGCGAAATAGTTTTTATATCAGGAACAACCTTTTGCATGGTATCAATATTCCAGAAATCCCAAACAGCTCTCGGGAGCGCACACACCCACTAACCAGTAAAATAAAAAAATAGCAGGCAAATTAAAAATGATGAAATTTTGTGGAAAGTGATATACTCATGCGTGTGATGTCCGTGCAAAATTACAAATTATTTGGACATTTAAGGAGTTCGTGGTAAGAAACTAAAAATCAGTTATGAATAGTGCAGTTTTAAAAAGTCTCTTACAGTCCCAAAATTTGTCATTTTGCCGAAGGTTACTCGAATGGTCAAACTCCACGAAATTTGGCATTGACTTCGAGCACATGAGCATCTTGTCTAATTGACACATTATTGAATTTCACGCTTGTCTGCCATATTTTGTTTATGATTAATGTAAAGTCTATGAAGACTCTTTGTATGTTGCGAGGACATTGATGATCATGGGCACCATGTGTGCTTCATTGTGTGTCCTTCACAAGTTGATCGTTGAGAATGCTACAACATATGTATCTCGGTAATAGTGTTCATTCACTTATAAGTTTATTTTAATTGTATCATATAATAAACCAATTTTAATCATTTATAATTTTGTTGTCAGGTGTCCCTTATCTTGCTTGAACTAATCTTGAGTTCTTCTATTGTCAATTCATGCATGTATAACCGTGATTAGGGTGTCCGTATTGCTTTGGTAGCCTAGGGAACATCTCTTGCATTAAATCGCTTTATAGTTCTATATTTAACTCTCTGAATATGACTTTATAGTTTTGTATTTCACTCTCTGAATGTAAATTTAATCAACAGTTATACATTTTTGGATAAATCGACTTTTATTTGCTTGTAATTCTACTGCAATGATGTGGTGGAACCATTCGTTTATATGGGTGGATCAAATTTGACTTAACACCATCGACGAGTGCTTACATCATGGTCTTAGCTCGTTCAGCCCCGTGCTCTCGATATGCATGGTTAATTTTGGTGTCCGTGAAAATTGATATTAAGATAATAGTGAATTTAAACAAATTTAGTCATTTATGGCTTGACTCATAATTGAACTCCTTATGGTTGTGGATATTTGAGATTTTTTATCGCAAAGTATATATTTATGCTAAATTTTATATTTATTAAAATAAAATGCACAATGTTGTAGTTTTGTAACAAAAAATCACCAAAATATAGTTTGATGCGTATAATTTATATTATTTATCCATTAAAAATAATCCTTGATAATATTGCTGAATAATAGTAATAATGTGAGTTGTTACATAATTATATATCAATGAGGAATTTGCTTCCACTAAAATTAAATTGTATTTTATAAGAAAAATTCTTATGAACATTCCATGCATTATATATTGTACAAGTTATATACTACCTTTGTTCATTTATAAATGACGTTTTAGAAAGCTAACTTAGCTTGCTAAAACGTCCTATATAAGAAAAACGGAGGGAGTATTTTCATCTATGTGAATTAATTCATATATGTTTTAGTTTCATTAGATATCATGTTAGATATTTTTAAACCATACACGCTGATAAATATCTAAATAATAGTGTTAGTGTATTACAAGGTAACATATCTATAAATAAAATAAGTGAAAAAATTAGTTTTTCATGCAAGGTGTACTAACAATTGAATAACATGTGCAAAAATAATATTGTTCATTTTATTTTTGGTGCGTACTATCTAGATATTTGATATTCTCGTTTATAAGACACTTGATTTGTCTCTGTGCATGTGAGAGCTTTTGCTAGTTTATCAAATGACAAAATGCACATTAATTTAATAAAGAAAGCTAATTATTATAACTAAATGATTCCCCACGCATTGCATGGTAACTTTGTTAAAAATGCGTAAATAGTTGCTGAAAATAACTAAATCTAATAAAAAAATCTTTAAAATCAATAAAAGATGTGTCTAATAATAGAATAAAACTTTTGAATGTTCAAAATATCATTTCGAACAAAAATGTAAAGGATTACTAACATGCATGTAAGATGTGGCAGGGTTACATGCATAAACTAATGCAAAAATAATTGTAATTTATAAGTTCGCCTACATGGCATATTTTGTATGGCCTAGTGGAAGAAAAGACTTAAATGCGTAGCTTAGTGGTTTGGGATCAACTTCTTAATAATGTAAGATATGTGCAACACCCATAAAATTAGACTAGCAGCCTAACCAAGTTCAAATTTTCCAAGTACATTGATTGGCTCTCATGTTTACACTCTTAACATGTAGTATGACCTTGTACTTCTTCAAATGTTTTTCATGTATTCAATAGTATTTTTGATTATAAAAGTTTAATAGTTAATACATCTCCATTAAATAGTCTTAAATTTATTAACAGAGTGAATTTTATTTAGAGGAAACTATATCCCCCCTCAAATCCTCACAATGGATAAAATCCCCCGTGACCTCGAAAACCCATTAAATCATCCCCTCAGCTCTATCAAAACCAGATCAATCTGCCCTGAGTGATTTTTCTTTGATTGTAATAGGAAAAATTTCTATCCGTTGTGAAAGGATCGAAATGTCGACTAGAGGGGGGGGGGGTGAATAGGCGACTAACACTTTTTAAACTTTTCTTAACAATTTAGGCTCAACAAAGAATATAGGTTGTCTAGATATGCAACTATGTGAGAAACCTATATGCCAACAACTACGATATAACAAGCAAGCAATAAATAAGCAAGGAAAGTAATTTACACAAAGTAAAGGTAAAGGGGAACACGGGAGACAAGGATATGTTTCCGAAGTTCCTTCTCTTTCGAGAAGTACGTCTCCGTTTGGAGAGGGTGAGGAGCACAATGCTCACACGAAGCCAACGAGGGCCACCCTATTTCTCCTCACGCTCTTACCGATGTAAGATGCCGTGAACCACTACGAGGCGTCCTTGAAGGTGGCAACCAAACCTTTACAAACAAGGTTGGGGCAAACTCCACAACTTAATTGGAGGCTCCCAACAAAACCACGAAGCTTCACCACAATGGAATGTGGCTTCGAGGTGACCTCTTCCGTCTAGGGCACCAACGCACCCAAGAGTAACAAGATCCACACGGGATTACTGGGGGGGAATCAAATATCCTTTGGTGGAAGTGTAGATCGGGGCCTCCTCTTCCAAACCCTAAAGAATCAACAAGTTTTGATGGCTAGGGAGGGAGATCGGGCAAGAATGGAGCTTGGGCGTCAATGGAGGTGAGAGCAATAAATGAGGTGAGTCTCAATGGGGAAAAAGACCCCCTTTTATAGGTGGCCTTAAATGCAGCCGTTGGCTTCCCACCAACCACGGTAGTACCGCTTCTGAAGCGGTACTACCGCGCTGCGGTACTACCGTACCGGGAGCGGTACTACCGTGCCACCAGTAGTACTGAGGGTCACTACCGTGCCCACTACCGTGAAGTCCAGAGGGATTCCGGTAGTGGGTGCGGTACTGGCCCTGGTACTACCGGGGCGCGGTACTACCGTGCCAGGCACGGTACTACCGCTCCGCAGTACTACCGAGCCCCAGTGCCGCCCCCACTACCGCAAAGTCCAGTGGGAATCCGGTAGTGGATGCGGTACTGGATGCGGTACTACCGTGAAGCGGTACTACCGCACCCGGAGAGGTACTACCGCTCCGCGGTACTACTGAGCCCCAGTGCCGCCCCCACTACCACAAAGTCCAGTGGGTGCGGTACTGGGTCCGGTACTACCGTGGCGCGGTACTACCGCTCCTGGAGCGGTACTACCGCCTTGGCAGAGCCAGGGAGCCATTTCCAACAAGTTCCCACACCTCCACGACGCAAGAGAAATATGTGGGTGCAGAAAGTGAGACCGTGTGATGATTCCACCCACCATTTCCAAAGAGGATCCCCTCTTCATAGTACGGTTTTCCTACGACTCAAATATCAAAAAGGAGATCGAAAGAAAAACTCCGTCTTCACGCTTCATACACCGAGGGGGCAACAACCGTCTTGTGCCATTAATGTAATTATCTGAAAAGCTCATCGCACCCGGTTAGTCCGCAAATGTATTGTCATCAATCACTAAAACCAATCAAGGGAAAACATGCCCTATCAATCTCCCCCTTTTTGGTGTATTGATGACAACACAAGATTTGCACAATAAAAATAGGAAATTTCAAAACCTGCCATTTGTTTATAAAAATATAGACAGGCTCCCCCTTGATGTGTGCATCATTTTAGATATGCCTGTGGAATGCAAGACACACACATAAGGAAGACACTCCCCCTATATTTTATAAACTAGGCCATACTAAGCTAGACAAGACAAATATGTGAGCATAAAAATAACAAGTCATAACTAGCATCACATAACCAGACAATAAGAGTACGAACATAGGATAGCATATGTCTCACACCATATATCACGGAAGTCTCACAAGACGGACTAAAAACCAAAGAAAATAAACGAGTTCACAAGCGGAGCAAATGAGACAAATAAAACACGCTTGTGACTCGCCCAACCCTGAGAAGATGCAAATCGGAATCCTAGAACTCTCTCCCCCTTTGGCATCGAGACACCAAAAAGGAAGAGAATGACCTAGCGTCCCATGGTGATGAACTACTCGTCGTCCTGGTCGTAGTCCTCGTCATCGTCGGACTCCTCGGAATCCACGACAGCCTCGGTGTCATCAGTAGCTGGCTGCTGAGCCGAGGACGAAGGGCCAGGCACATCATCATTGAGGTCCCACGAGCTGAACTTGGAGATCCACTTGTGCTCGGGAGTAATGTTCTTCTCGGACCCGTCCTTGATAGTCATACCCTGTTGCCTGTAGAAAGCCTTCTGCATCTGCCTGTTCTCCTTCTCCCTCCTGTGGGCCTCATACATGCGGTGCTGAATGTCAGTCTGAAGGAAAAAGAGCTGCTTCACCTTCCTGGTGAGCTTGGCAGCCCATCCTGGCTGCTCGGGACCCTAAGCAGAAGACGAACCACCAGCACCAAAGCTCGCACCAGAGCGAGTGCGGGGAACACTGCCGCCACCTGCCTCCGGCTCCTCCTGAATCTCCTCATCAGACCCGGCACGAGGAGAGTCATGAGAAGGACCATGACCGCCAACCCAGTTGTCCTTGATGCGTAAATGAACCTCCTCGTGAGTAGTCAGAGGCCCAACGGGAAGGCGCTCAACGGCAAAGGTAGCTGCCCAAGTGATCTCGAAGAGGACCTGCAGATAAGGGCCATAAATGGGAACCTTTCGTTCCATCATAGCAGCATGTAGCTCCTCCCACATGATTTCACAGACATCCAAGGTCTGCTCGGTGCCCTTGCACTCCACACAAAGGAGAAGCATATCCACCAGATGGCCGTGAACCATGTCCAGATTGCCCATACGGGGATACAGAGAAGTCCGGAAGATGCGGTGCATGATGTCCAAGAATGGGCTGAGAACCACTCTGTACTTCTAATGTCCCTTGGCATTAGTATATGGAATCAATTTATAATAAGGACCTAGCATACTCTTGGGCTTGGCAGGCGTTGTAGCGAATGGGCTAACACCAACGGGCGCCTCTTTCGTGGAGACGGGAATGTGCAGAGCTGTCATGAAATCCCCCCACGTGCAGCTCACTTGCTCGTCCTTGCACATCCAAATGATGGTCTGATCATCTCGATTGGTTAAGAACACGGTGGCAAAGAACTGGGCAAGAAGCTCGGCATCGAACCGCTTGTTGAAGGAGATGATGTCCAGAATCCCAAAATGCTCGCAAAGGGCATATGTATCTCCAAAGTAATCGGGGTGAGCCCACATGTGCATCAGTTGGACAGATTTCACATGGGGAACAAACTTGTTCTTCATGTGCTTCATAATCATATGGAACACATCCCTCTGAGTCTTGTTCCAGAACTGAGAGCCAACTAACTCTGGGTCTTGCTCTGCCACGGTACGGATTGGCACACCGGTAGGCCCTGTACTCGGGAAGAGGCATCTCTGAAATAGGCTTGACTGGTTCCTTATTCTTGTGAGCAGTCTTCTTGAAGTTGCTTCCGGGTTGACCAGGGGCCTTGCACTTGGGATTCCGACGAGAGCCATCACCTGACCAACACCAACAGAGACAAATGGAAACCAAAACACATGAGATGCACGAGCCGGACACGAGTGAACACGGCAGGTCTGTTGGGGAGGTGTCAGTTTTTGGGAACCACGGTAGTACCGCCCGAGGCACGGTAGTACCGCAGCGGGCCGAGCGGTAGTACCGTCCTGGAGCAGAGGACACGGATCTGAGATCCGGTACTACCGGGGGTCCAAAAACTCAAACCACTCCAACACATCTACTCCATTCCTATCTAGCCGTCTATCCATGTTCTCAAAATGCCTAGGCATAGCCAAAAACCTAGTGGATCTACAAGTATTGCCCTAGCAACAAAGTTCAAGAAACTCAACCAAAGGAGAAGGGAAAAGGGGCAATACCGGTATCCATGGCACCCGGGGAGGATGGGGAACAATCCCACCAGAGAAGAACAGGGAGAGACGACACAGATGCGGCACACCGGGAGGGGGCGCCGGGGTGGGCACCGCTGCTGCAGAGGAGAGGAAAGAAACGGAATGGGGGTAAATGGGGAGGAACTCCCCGTACCCCTTCAGTTATAAGATTCCTTGGGACCACGGTAGTACCGCGCCAGGCACGGTAGTACCGCGAGGGAGGTAGTACCGTGACTGCTGCGGTAGTACCGCTGGCAGCAGAGCAGCCCACCAAGATACGAGAGAAAACGGGCAAGTGCATCGAATGTCTTAGGGAGAAGGGCTTGGGATGACTCGAAACACAGCAGCTGGATGGAGAACACTCCGAGATGAAGGACAAAAATAAAATGCAAGATCAAACGCGGAGTGATCAAGATGCAAATAAGCAACCCAAACTCAAGAAAGAAACACAAAAACGACCCAATCCTCCCAAAGAGAGGGGCGGTGGCCGAAGCCACCATGTTTGAGCGTATTTGGTATGACACCACAAAGATGTATCTTGGTTTCATTGCCAATGCTCTTCTTTGAAGCACCGTTGTCACCTTGGGTGACCATGACGGCCGCCGAACGTGACCATAGTGAAAGAATTATGTCTCTTTCCGCATAATAGGTGGAGTGGTTGCCTATGAATTAAGCAACACTCCCCCTATGTCCATGCCTATATCCAAGCGAGACGTCATGTCGAGATGGGAAGTGTGGGCAAGTCTTCAAACCGCATTACTTGAATCAATGATATTTAGCTCATGCCTTAACTCTCAAAATCTTGTTTCATCCAAAGGCTTGGTGAAAATATTCGCAAGTTGATCTCCAGTGCCCACATATGAAAGGTCAATATCACCCCGCTTCACATGATCTCGAATAAAGTGATGACGAATCTCAATATGTTTCGTCTTGCTATGTTGAACGGGGTTGTAGGCGATCTTGATAGCACTTTCATTGTCACATAAAAGAGGCACTTTGTCACAAATGACACCGTAATCCTTCGAAGTTTGCATCATCCATAATCATTGTGCACAACAACTTGCGGCGGCAATGTACTCGGCTTCGGTCGTGGAGAGGGAAACACAATTTTGCTTCTTGGATGACCAACACACCAAAGACCTACCAAGGAATTGGCATCCTCCGGAAGTGGACTTCCTCTCCACCTTGTCTCCCGCCCAATCCGAATCCATGTACCCGACGAGGTTGAAGCTTGAGCCTTTAGGATACCACAAGCCAAAATTTGGGGTATGAACCAAATATCGAAAGATTCTTTTGACAGCCACTATGTGACTCTCTTTTGGTGCGGATTGAAATCTTGCACACATGCCCACACTCAGCATAATATCCGGCCTAGATGCACAAAGATACAATAAAGAACCAATCATAGAACGATACTCCCTTTGGTCTGCCTCTTTACCGTTCGGTTCGAGGTCAATCTGACACTTGAGTGGCATGGGGGTCTTGGATCCTTTAAGACCATCATACTTGAACCTCTTGAGCATGTATTGAGTATATTGGGCTTGGTTGATGAAAGTTCCTCTTGACAATTGCTTGACTTCAAAACCGAGAAAGAACTCCAACTCTCCCATCATGGACATCTCAAACTTGTCGGTCATGAGCTTAGCAAATTCCTCATTAAAAGATTTGTTAATCGAGCCAAAGATAATGTCATCAACATATAGTTGGCATATGAACAATTGCCCACCAACCCTCTTGGTAAAAAGAATGGGATCGATTTTCCCAATTTCAAACCCATAATCGACTAAGAACTCGGTAAGGTGCTCATACCAAGCGCGTGGTGCTTGCTTAAGGCCATAGAGCGCCTTTTCGAGTTTATAGACATGATTGGGGAAATTGTGGTCCTCGAACCCGGGGGGTTGCTTGACATATACCAACTCATTAATGGGACCATTAAGAAAAGCACTCTTCACATCCATTTGATATAACTTGAAGTTGTGATGAGAAGCATAAGAAAGAGCAATACGAATGGACTCAAGACGAGCCACGGGGACAAAAGTTTCACCATAGTCAATACCTTCGACTTGGGAAAAACCTTGAGCCACCAACCTTGCCTTGTTTCGGATGAAAATACCAAGTGCATCTTGCTTGTTCTTGAATATCCACTTGGTCCCAATAACATTATGATCACCTTTGGGTCTCTCCACTAATGTCCACACTTTATTGCGCTTGAAGTTATTGAGTTCATCATGCATGGCCTCAAGCCAATCCGGATCTTCAAGCGCCTCACCTACCTTTTGGGGTTCAACACAAGAAACAAATGCATTATGGGAACAAAAGTTTCTCAATTTACTACGAGTTGTTACCCCCTTTTGGATGCTTCCGAGCACTTGATCCACCGAAAGATCTTGTGGTTTTAACCGGGATGCAATCTTGAGTGCTCGGCGAACTCTTTCTTCTTCCAAAGTTTCTTGAGAGGGAGCAAGAGGACCATCTTCGGAGGAAGGAGCATCCTCAAGAACTTTCTCATCATGTTGAGCATGCCCTTGAACGATAACTTGATCTTGGTCATCATATGGTGCACCACCATCTTCAATGATTGGATCTTGACCTTGATCTTGTTCCGGCGGGAGAGGGCCTACATCTTGTTCTTGGTTTTCTTGTGGATCTTGAGGAGGTGATGGCTCCACGTGCGTAGAGCATTGTCCTTCTCCTTCCACCACAAGGGGTTCCTCAATGGGTAGGAAATGACCCACACCCATTCTTCTTATGGCTTGAGGAGGAATTTCATCACCTACATCATTAAGACCACCTTGCCCCACTTGGGAGCCATTATGTTCATCGAACTCCACGTTGCTAGATTCTTCAACAAGTCCGGAAGACTTTTTGTAGACTCTATAGGCGTGAGAGTTTGAAGCATAACCAACAAATATGCCCTCATTTTTCTTAGACTCAAACTTAGACAAACGAGCACCTTTCTTAAGAATGAAACACTTACACCAGAAGACCCAAAAATACTTGATGTTGGGCTTCTTCCCGGTGATGATTTCATACGGCGTTTTGTTCAAGATCTTGCGGAGATAAAGACGGTTGGTTGCATGACAAGCACTGTTGATGGCCTCTGCCGAAAAGTTGTATGGACTCTTGAACTCTGCCATCATTGTTCTTGCTGCACCAATCAGAGTGCGGTTCTTCCTCTCCGCAACACCATTTTTTTAGGGGTATAAGCAGCAGAATATTGATGTTTGATCCCCTCATCTCCAAGGAATTCATCCAAGGTGTAGTTCTTGAACTCAGTACCGTTGTCACTCCTAATTGCCAAAATCTTTGAATTGTGTTGACGTTGAGCTTCATTGGCAAACTCGATGACGGTTTGTTGGGTCTCACTTTTCTTCTTGAAGAAATAAACCCATGTATATCTTGAGTAGTCATCAACAATAACCAAGCAATATTTCTTTCCGCCAAGGCTATCGTAAGATGGAGGCCCAAAGAGATCCATGTGAAGGAGCTCCAGAGGCCTCTTTGTGGAGATGATATTCTTGATGGGATGTTTCTTCTCATGTAGTTTCCCTTCAATGCATGCCCTACAAGCACGATCTTTGGCAAAGCTAACATTTTTTAGTCCAATGACATGCTCACCCTTGAGAAGTGTTTGCAAAGACCTCATATTGACATGGGCTAGTCGGCGGTGCCAAAGCCATCCCACATCAACTTTAGCCATTAGACACATGGCGGTTTTGGTGGGGACTTTTGAAAAGTCCACCACGTACATACCGTCCTCCACGTGTCCAACAAAAGACACTTTAAGAGTTTTGCTGCACATCAAGGTGACCATGTATTTATCAAAGAAAGTGCAAAGGCCCATCATGGCAAGTTGACAAACGGAAAGTAAATTGAAGGCACAAGTCTCAACTAGCAATACTTTCTCAATGGACGAGTCCGGAGAAATTATCACTTTTCTAAGACCTAATACCTTTGACGTGTTTGCATCTCCAAATTGGACACGGGTGGTTTGAGGTGGTCCAAAATCAATGTCCACCAACATGTCCTTGCTTCCGGTCATTTGACTTGTAGCCCCGCTATCAAGTATCCATGAACCACCACCGGAAGCCGCCACCTACATGAGATCAATGCTTGGGTTTAGGTACCCATTCATGAATGGGTCCTTTCGCGTTAGTAACAAGGGTCTTGGGCACCCAAATGGACCATGCAATATGCTCATCAAAGGAACCAACAAATTTGGCATAAACATGCCCATCATTAGTGCAAGAAAGAACGTAAGAGGGATTAGTTGGTCCGGCAAAGTCATTTGGAATGGCACCACTTCTCTTGGTCACTCCACCCTCAATGGCCTTTGCCACCTTTTCTTGAGGCTTCTCCCCTTCCTTCACAAAAGAGACTTCCTTTGAAGGAGGAGGGGCCTTGCCTTTCTTCTTTTTGTTCTTCCTCTTCTTGTTCTTCTTCTTTGATGAACTTGCACCAAAACCAATGCCTTCCTTGCCAATGACCTCCTTTTGGGAACTCAAGAGACCGTTAAGGTTCTTTTCTCCTTGAATGCACGAGACAAGTCCCTTCTCAAGTTGTGCCTTCAACCTAGCGTTTTCCTCAACGAGAGGAGCATGCTCACAACAAGAGTTAGAGGAACTAGGTTTCTCTACCACAATAATAGGAGAAAAGGTAGTAATTTCTTTAGTGAGTTGCATACTTGTTTCATCATGAGCCTTCTTGAGAGCCATGAGTTCGTGCTTTAAGGACTTGTGGTCCTTTTCGACTTTCTCATGATCCACAAGAAGTCTTTCATGAGCCTCAACAAGTTCATCATTTTTAGTCTTGAGATCAAAAGCAATAGCATTAGAATGTTTAAGGTCAAGTTTTAGCTTAGAGATATCACTAGCATTAGTCTCATCAAGAGACAATTTAAGCTCACGCTCTTCTTCAAGAGAATGAGATAGCTCCCCTATCTCATCCGCATAGTCGCGACTATGACCTTGCAACTCGATGATAGTCTCATAAAGTTGCTCAATGTGAGCATGTGCTTCACCTAGTTTTTCCAACAGAGCCACAAAGTGTCCCTTGGCAACACCTTTGAGTTTGGAAATGAATAGCTCGAATTCATTTTCTTCTTGTGCTTTGGGCTCCTCATTTTCCTCCACACAATCCAACAAAGAAGGGTTAGTGGGAGTGAAAGGTTTAGAGTGAGGAGTTACCGAGGTCGTCTTGGCCATAAGACACTTGTGGATGATGTGAGGGTTCTCGTTGGGGGAGTTGAAGAGAGACGTTGATGAGGGAGATTCAATGGCGATAGCAACGGTGGCGGTTGCCACAATCTCACCACTTTCTTCATCCTCCTCATCATCGGAATAGTATTCTTCTTGAGCCACCAACACACGTTGTGGATTCTTCTTCACAAAGGTCTTGTTCAATGGTGGCTTGTTCTTGTCCTTATAGATGAGATTTCCACCGTGGTCTTCTCTCTTCTCATATGGACAATCCGCAACAAAATGACTCACATTGACAAAATTGAAGCAAGTCCTTATTCTTTGGCCCTTTGGCTTGAAGCTACTTGTGTTGGACTTGAAGTTCTTCTTGTTGCCCCAAAATTGTCTTGAGGCTAGAGCCATGTGCTCATTGTAAGCATACTTGGTGTCCTCCGGACCCACATCTTCTTCATCTTCATCTTCCTCAACTTGAACCTCCTTGGCCTTCAATGCGAGAGACGGCATCTTGGAGCCACTTTGGCGAGCCAATTTTAACTCGGCCGTGGAGTCCAAGATTTCCATGGCAACAAATTCATCCAAGACTTGGTTTGAACTCAACTCACGAAAGTAGGGCCTTTGACGAATGACCTTGGTGATATGCTTCTTGTGTAGGAGCATAGCCGTGATGAACTTTCTTTTTATCCATCCGTCGTCGGTGTCCATGCTCCTATGGTCCGTTATGGAGTTGGCGAGGGCCACCAACCTTTGATGTACATCTTCCAAAGACTCCCCTTCATTCCTGACAAAGTGATCGGCTTGATCTTGAATCTTGTCAAACTTCGAGCACCGTATGCTAGAGCTTCCCATGAGAGTCCTCTCAAGAAGATTCCACATCTCTTTGGCCGTTTCACACTTTAGGACAAGATTGTATTGCTCTTCCTTCAAACCCATTTCCTATCACAAGCATAGCATGACTGTTGATGATGTTGTCCCGATATTCTCTTGGGGTCATGTTGTGGCGGTTGATACGTCCAAAACGTATCTATAATTTCTGCTTGCTCCATGCATGTTTTGTGTGATATTGCTATGTTCTAGATACACTTTCATACATTTTTGATCATATTTGGACTAACCTATTAACTCAGTGCACCCCAGTGCCAGTTCCTGTTTTCTGCTGTTTTTCTATTTCAGTTTTCCCCCATATAAAAAGTGCCAGAAAAATTCGGGAAAATTCAGATAAAAAATCAGCGTGGAGGAAGCTTCGCGAAGAGCCCGGGAGGGGCCAGAGGGGAGCCAGGGGGCCCAGGCGGCCACCCGGTGCGGCCCCACCCCTGGCCGCGCCAGGGGGGCGCCTGGGGCCCCTGGTCCACCTCTGGCTGCCCCCCTTCGCCTTTTTATTCTCCGTCACGGGGAAACTCCAAAAGAAGAACCCTATTCCGCAAACTAGCCTCTGTTCCGCCGCCGCCGCGCTTCCGAAGATCGGGAGCACCAGAAGACCTCTTCTCGGCACCCTGCCGGAGGAAGGATTGACCTCCGGGAGTCTCCTCTCCACCATGGATGCTCCCCGGATGTCTCGTGAGTAGTTTTCCTTGGACCATGGGTCCGTGATCAGTTGCTATGTGATGTTCTCCTCCCCTCTTTGATCTTCATTGTTTAGACCTCGTGAGCTGCCCTACATGATCGAGGCACCTTTGTAATATTTCTGCTGTTGCTATGCTGAGTTTGGAGGGATCTGATGGATTATGAGATTATGTTCAGATTGTGATAGAGTAATATATTTGGTTTTTATCTCTTATATTTTTGTTCCTAAGTAATTCTTGCATGTTCTCCGTTGCTGTTTATTGCTTTGGCCAAGTAGTAGGTAGTCAAGAGGGAACGTTGTGCTAGATTGTGGGTTCATGCCCCCCGATGACACGCTTGAGTGACAGAAACATGAGTCTAGGGGATGTGCTATTTCCACAAGGGGGAAAACAACGGTGCTTGTAACCGCGGTTACAAGGATTATTTACTTTACGCAGAGTTCTTTTAATGCAGTTGTCTGTTGCTTTGGGTTTACACTTTGGGTGGGGTTCGCAACTTAATACCAGCGAGATGTTTTGGATAGATATCTCAAGGTGGATGATTAGTAGTAGATGCAGATGGATTTCGGTCTACTTATCTTGGCGTACTGCCCGTGCTTTTGAGCCTCTTCCTTTCTTTTGTAGCATAGTTAGCATTGCGATGCGTTCTTAATCCTGTCAATTGCCCTTCTGTAATTTGTTTACCTCGCATAGCAGTTTTATCGTCTTTTGGGAGAGAGACATCACTAGCGAACATCACGTATCCCGGTCCATATCCTCATTACTGTTTCCAAGCTTTATTTACTTTACTGTTTTTACTTGCTATCATTGTCCCTTGCGTTTTATCCTTTGTAAACAACAAGACCGGAGAGATTGACAACCTCTCTGAACTTCGTTGGGAACAAAGCTATCTGTGTCTGTGTGCAGGTCCGCGTCAGTTGCGCCGCTGACACCTACTTATCATCTCTGGAGTCCTACTGGAGACAAACCTTGGTATCTTCACCGAGGGAAAACTGCTGCTGCACTACATCTCAAACCTTCCACTTGGGGTAACCAACGAAGGGCGAGAAGCCGTCTAGCAAGAGTATTTCTGGCGCCGCTGCCGGGGACTCCAAGTGCTAAGAAAGGGGAGTTGCACACTACCCTTTACCTTTGTTTTTTAGTCTTGTTAGTTTATCTTTCAGTTTTTATCTTTGTGTCTTTTATCAAAAACTACAAAAAAAAAATTATCTTGCTTTTAGTAGTCCTCCTTGTTTAGATGAACATGTTAGGACTAGGTGCTTTACAGGAATCGCAAGTTCTCGATTTCCGTCAAAGAGATGGAGAAAATATGAAGAAGGCATGGGACAGAATTTCTAAAGCACATAAAAGAATTATGCCTTGGATATCTATAAAAATTGTGCTTAGAAATTTTTACCATGGCCTTTTTAAGTGGTGTAAACACTATCTTGACATTATATCTGAGGAAGATTTTCTAGAGTGTGATGAAGATAGGGCTCTTGAGATTTTGCATAGTCTATCTAGTTATTTTGTTTATGATCGAAGTATTGATACTGTCATAGATAGACTTGCCACTGTTGAAAAAAAACTGGATGCTCTAGATTTGGGGAAAGTAGAGAAACTTAAGTCCAATAAGAAAGAAATGTTGGAGATAGATGATGATTGGGAGCCCTTTGTTAGGATTAGCATCTCTAACCAAGGCTTCCTTGCTCTTTTTGATATTGGATCCACAGTTTCTACTTTGCCAAAAATAGTTTATGATTCTTTGAAGCTAGATATGGATAAATTATCATCTTATCATGAAAATTCTAATGGAGATATTTCAGAGATTAAAGGAAAGGTAAAAGAAGTCCAAGTTGCATTCCTTCATAGGACTGCACCAATGGATTTCTTCATCATGGAGCCAAACCAAAGTAACATTGTGCTCGGAAGAGACTTCCTCCGTGCTATGAAAGGCTTCATTGATATTGGTAATAGGCACATACGCTTACGCGGTATGGCAAAAGGTAAGTATATATTTCCTAGTAAGAAGAAGAATGAGCTTATTGAAAAGCAATTTGAAGGTTTTTATGATTCTGATCTTGGATACCCTTTATTCTTCTTTTTGCATTATGCCTAGCTAATGGCTTTAAAGAAGCGCTTTCGGGAGGCAGCCCGCAACGAATTTAGGTGTTTCTTTTTTCTTTTGTTGTGTCTTGATGATTGTTACTTCTGTAGCAACATCATTGTATCTTTATTTTTCAACTTTGTGCCAAGTTATAGCCTCTTACGGCAAGGGAAGTAAAAGTTGTGACATGCTGTCCAGAAAACAGATTCTGTCCTCGTGACCAGAAAAATTCCAGAAAAATACGACTTCATCTTTTTGAGCTGAAATTTTTACACAGCATGCTCTATACAATACGAAACTTCCGTATGTTCTGAGTTTTTTATTTGAGTTGCAGAAGTGCCCCTAAAAAATTCTTTACTATCTGCTGTTCTGTTTTTCACAGATTCTGCCACGTTTTGTCTCTCCTAACTTTTGCAAACCTTAAGCTTGCTTTTTATTTGCAAAAACTTTTTGTCACTCTTGATAAACAGTAGCTCTTCAAGAATATCTTTATATCCAGTGGGAAAAATTATTTATTAAGGGTACTAACCTCTCTAATCAGCTTATGATGAGTTATGTATGAAGGGAGTTTTCAAGTGTGCGATAGAAGATGATGAAAGAAGATCCAGGAGTGTCAAGCGCTCAAGCTTGGGGATGCCCCAGTGCATCCCCAATAAATATTTAAGGAGACTCAAGCATCTAAGCTTAGGGATGCCCCCGTGCATCCCCTTCTCCATCAACAATCATCAGTTCGTCCTTCGTCTCATTATATTTTTATCACTTCATGCGTTATGTGCTATGCTTGGAGCGTCTCGCTCTTAGGTTTTGTTTTTAGTTTTATTTAGCTTTGCTTTCTGTTCATAACAAGTTAGATCCTTTCTTACTTTGTGTGGGAGAGAAACACGCTCCACTTTCAAAATTTAGAACACATCATAGGATTTTTCCTGCCTATCTTTTTGCTGTTGTGTGTTCTTTATCTTTTCATAGCTACAGCCTTGTTTAGTTTTAGTCTTAGTTTATATTTAGCAAGAGCCTTGGCTTTTGTTTAGTTTATTTCTGGAACTCTTTTTAGTTTTCATGTTTATCTTGTTAAAGAGAGTTGGTTGTTGCACTGAGTTGTGTCTTGTTTTGAGAAGTAGGTAATTGAGGTTGCTATTTAATTTTAGTAGTAGCTTGCAATAGTTTTGAGGTATTGATGTGAGTAATGTTTGAACTTTTGGTGTCAAGAGCTCTTGCCTATTAGTGATAGGTGTCGTATTTTGGGCAATCCGTGTGTATTTTCAAAACCTACAAAACTAGTTGAGAACTCTAGCTACTAGATGGATCACTACTCTTCTGAGGGGTCGAATATCAGAGAACACTCACGTACCATGAGTCGAGGATGCACAAGGATAACCAAACCCCCATACACTCCTCCTCGGGGTACTTGTCTCTTTGTGAACCTCCTTATTAGATTGAGAGTTACCGATAATAAGTGCATGAGTTCTTCGGACTAATGTAAGTATTGAAAGAGGACACTTCCACCTTCCCATATTTTTCTAGCCTCTCCCGTGACGTGCATTGCCTTCTTCTCACTCTGAGAGTTGGTGTCCACCTTCGCCGGTACTTCCAAACCCTTGGCATGATACGCTAGCTCTGTCATCATAAGCCTCCTTATATCTTTCCTCAAAACAGCCACCATACCTACCTATCAAGGCATTTCCATAGCCTTTCCGAGTTACATTGCCATGCAACTTCCACATCTTCATGACTTGATCTTCATGTCATACATGTTCTTGCTACACTGGCAGCGACATACATTGCGTACTTCATGATAGTTACATCTTCTTTATGATTTGAGTACCTTGTAAAGTGTGAAAGATCTCCTTTACCTTCTTGTAAAATAGAGTGTTTCCCTTAAGTGAGGAAAAGATCCCAAAGTGGACACATTAAAAGATCCCAAAGAGGACAAATGAGAGTTAAATAGAAAGAGCCATTGAGGCCACAAAAAAATACAAAGAAAAAAGTAGAAAAAGAGAAAAAGAAATAAAAAGAGAGAAAGGGGCAACACTACTATCCTTTTGAGAGATCCACACTAGTACTCCCTCTATATCCTTGTACTCCATAGAGATGATCTTTATGCATATAGCTATGTGGGGACCTTCACACTATAGAACTTGGCTTGCATATTCCAAGGATGAGCCTCCTAAAACGAGCTCTAGGTCTTCATGAGCGAGCCAGTTAGATGCACCCCCACTAGTTTCATTGGAGAGCTTCTTAGCTCATATGTGCATCCGTTGCATGGCAATCCCTACTCCTCACATCATATCTATCATTTGCCATCTCTTGCCTATGATTGTCCTCATTGATGTGAGCCTTTCTCTTCCTTTTTGTCTTCCTCATCCACCATATTTCTCTCTTTGCCATCCTAAGTGTCAACTCTCGTGCTTACGCTCATCCATTGCATGAGTTCTCGAAATATCGAAAATGAGTGGATCAAACTGACTTGTACCTAGCTAGTGGTCTGGGGATGAGTCAAGATAAGATTCCAAAGAAGACCAAGTGTGAAACTTTAGTAGATTGAGTTCTCAACGCCAAAATTACTTTTTCTCGTATTCCCTATCCCCCTTCTTGCACGCAAACACCATTTGGAGACATTCGAGTCACGGACAGCGAGAGCTCTTGCACCTTTTGTTCTTTTGTTACTTGTTTCAATGCTAATATAGACTCTTGCATGTTATGACTTGAATTGAATCTCTAACCTTAACTGCTTTACTTTTCAAAGTTCTTATATGGTTGCTAGCATGTCACCACAGAAATTATGTTGTTATCATTTACCTACTTGAGGACGAGCAGGAATTAAGCTTGGGGATGTTGATACGTCCAAAACGTATCTTTAATTTCTGCTTGCTCCATGCATGTTTTCTGTGATATTTCTATGTTCTAGATACACTTTCATACATTTTTTATCATATTTGGACTAATCTATTAACTCAGTGCACCCCAGTGCCAGTTCCTGTTTTCTGCTGTTTTTCTATTTCACTTTTCCCCCATATAAAAAGTGCCAGAAAAATTCAGGAAAATTCAGATAAAAAATCAGCATGGAGGAAGCTTCGCGAAGAGCCCGGGAGGGGCCAGAGGGGAGCCAGGGGGCCCAGGAAGCCACCCAGCGCGGCCCCACCCCTGGTCGCGCCAGGGGGCGCCTGGGGCCCCTGGTCCACCTCTGGCTGCCCCCCTTCGCCTATTTATTCTCCGTCACGGGGAAACTCCAAAAGAAGAACCCTATTCCGCAAACTCGCCTCTGTTCCGCCGCCGCCACGCTTCCAAAGATCGGGAGCACCAGAAGACCTCTTCCCGGCACCCTGCCGGAGGGAGGATTGACCTCCGGGAGTCTCCTCTCCACCATGGATGCTCCCCGGATGTCTCGTGAGTAGTTTTCCTTGGACCATGGGTCCGTGATCAGTAGATGTGTGATGTTCTCCTCCCCTCTTTGATATTCATTGTTTAGACCTCGTGAGATGCCCTACATGATCGAGGCACCTTTGTAATATTTCTGCTGTTGCTATGTTGAGTTTGGAGGGATCTGATGGATTATGAGATTATGTTCAGATTGTGATAGAGTAATATATTTGGTTTTTATCTCTTATATTTTTGTTCCTAAGTAATTCTTGCATGTTCTCCGTTGCTGTTTATTGCTTTGGCCAAGTATTAGGTAGTGAATTCAAGAGGGAACGTTGTGCTAGATTGTGGGTTCATGCCCCCCGATGACACGCTTGAGTGACAGAAACATGAGTCTAGGGGATGTGCTGTTGCCACAAGGTGGAAAACAACGGTGCTTGTAACCGCGGTTACAAGGATTGTTTACTTTACGCAGAGTTCTTTTAATGCAGTTGTCTGTTGCTTTGGGTTTACACTTTGGGTGGGGCTCGCAACTTAATACCAGCGAGATGTTCTGGATAGATATCTCAAGGTGGATGATTAGTAGTAGATGCAGATGGATTTAAGTCTACTTATCTTGGCGTACTGCCCGTGCTTTTGAGCCTCTTCCTTTCTTTTGTAGCATAGTTAGCATTGCGGTGCGTTCTTAATCCTGTCAATGGCCCTTCTGTAATTTTTTTACCTCGCATAACAGTTTTATCGTCTTTTGGGAGAGAGACATCACTAGCGAACATCACGTATCCCGGTCCATATCCTCATTACTGTTTCCAAGCTTTATTTACTTTACTGTTTTTACTTGCTATCATTATCCCTTGCGTTTTATCCTTTGTAAACAACAAGACCGGAGAGATTGACAACCTCTCTGAACTTCGTTGGGAACAAAGCTATCTGTGTCTGTGTGCAGGTCCGCGTCAGTTGCGCCGCTGACACCTACTTATCATCTCTGGAGTCCTACTGGAGACAAACCTTGGTATCTTCACCGAGGGAAAACTGCTGCTGCACTACATCTCAAACCTTCCACTTGGGGTAACCAACGAAGGGCGAGAAGCCATCTAGCAGCGGTCACGAGGATTGAATCCCTCGTCAACGATGCGCCACAGTTCCACGGAGGACCCCTTCAAATGTCTCTTCATGCGATGAGCCCAAACAGGATAAGCATCTTTGTTAAGGATGGGAATAGTGCCTGCATGTGCAAAATGAGGCTCGGGAAGAGGTAGTGAGTTATAGGTAACTGGAGGACCACCGCGGAGTGAATACCCGATCCATTCCCTGAACGAGGAATGGATCGGCTATCATTCCTACCATCATTACTAGGTTGGGAGATGACATCTCCTCCACCCAACGTTGGAATGTTGGGGATGATGGTGGGGTTGCTCTCCGAGGGCATCCTCGACATGAGACAACCAAGCATGTCGGTAACTTTATTCATGTGCGGCTTAATGGCGGACATGCCTTCATTGTACTCATGTCGAGAGATAGATGACGAGTCATCCTTCGCGAACGCATTCGTGAAGCCCTCGGTACTCGGAACCCTTTCCAAGAGGGGAGGGTTCGAAGTAGCTCCTGTAACCTCAACATCTTTCGGTTTATCCTCTCGCGACATCCTCTTAAGGCGATAAAGCCCTTAATAAGAGACGAGGCTCTGATACCAATTGAAAGGATCGGAATGTCGACTAGAGGGGGGTGAATAGGCGACTAACACTTTTTAAACTTTTCTTAACAATTTAGGCTCAACAAAGAATATAGGTTGTCTAGATATGCAACTATGTGAGCAACCTATATGCCAACAACTACGATATAACAAGCAAGCAATAAATAAGCAAGGAAAGTAACTTGCACAAAGTAAAGGTAAAGGGGAACACGGGAGACAAGGATATGTTTCCGAAGTTCCTTCTCTTTCGAGAAGTACGTCTCCGTTTGGAGAGGGTGAGGAGCACAATGCTCACACGAAGCCAACGAGGGCCACCCTATTTCTCCTCATGCTCTTACCGATGTAAGATGCCGTGAACCACTACGAGGCAGCCTTGAAGGTGGCAACCAAACCTTTACAAACAAGGTTGGGGCAAACTTCACAACTTAATTGGAGGCTCCCAACAAAACCACGAAGCTTCACCACAATGGAATGTGGCTTCGAGGTGACCTCTTCCATCTAGGGCACCAACACACCCAAGAGTAACAAGATCCACACGGGATTAGTGGGGAGAATCAAATATCCTTTGGTGGAAGTGTAGATCGGGGCCTCCTCTTCCAAACCCTAAAGAATCAACAAGTTTTGATGGCTAGGGAGGGAGATCGGGCAAGAATGGAGCTTGGGCGTCAATGGAGGTGAGAGAAATAAATGAGGTGAGTCTCAATGGGGAAGAAGACTCCCTTTTATAGGTGGCCTTAAATGCAGCCGTTGGCTGCCCACCAACCAAGGTAGTACCGCTTCTGAAGCGGTACTACCGTACCGGAAGCGGTACTACCGTGCCCACTACCGTGAAGTCCAGAGGGATTTCGGTAGTGGGTGCGGTACTGGCCCTGGCACTACCGGGGCGCGGTACTACCGTGCCAGGCACGGTACTACCGCTCCGCGGTACTACCGAGCCCCAGTGCCGCCCCCACTATCGCAAAGTCCAGTGGGAATCCGGTAGTGGATGCGGTACTGGATCCGGTACTACCGTGAAGCGGTACTACCGCACCCGGAGAGGTACTACTGCTTCGCGGTACTACCGAGCCCCAGTGCCGCCCCCACTACCACAAAGTCCAGTGGGAATCCGGTAGTGGGTGCGGTACTGGGTCCGGTACTACCGCGGCGCGGTACTACCGCTCCTGGAGCGGTACTACCGCCTTGGCAGAGCCAGGGAGCCATTTCCAACAAGTTCCCACACCTCCACGACGCAAGAGAAATATGTGGGTGCAGAAAGTGAGACCGTGTGATGATTCCACCCACCATTTCCAAAGCGGATCCCCTCTTCATAGTACGGTTTTCCTACGACTCAAATATCAAAAAGGAGATCGAAAGAAAAACTCCGTCTTCACGCTTCATACACCGAGGGGGCAACAACCGTCTTGTGCCATTAGTGTAATTATCTGAAATGCTCATCGCACCCGGTTAGTCCGCAAATGTATAGTCATCAATCACTAAAACCAATCAAGGGAAAACATGCCCTATCACGTTGCAACGGTAAAAATTATCTCTCACACTTAAAACATTAATCTCGTTCACATCCTCTATTTCAACATGTAACCCCAACCATGTTTCCTCTTGTTCTTATTTCCACTCTTGTTGATAGTGATAGTCGCGTTCACCTGATCACAACACATTCAAACGAGGTCAATCTCAAGGCAATGTGCTTGCCCTTCGCACGACACACCTATCATTGAACTCCACCAACGATGAAATGCTTAAATTTAAAAGACACCTATCGTCCCCGTGAGATATTCCCTACGCTTCGTTATGGATTAAATGTTAGTTGCCATGAAACAGGGTTGGTCTGGTTACATAACTGGGTCTTTGGAGTTGAGAGAAGGATAGACTACATCAAGATGCCGGTTCGGGACAACTTATACGTAACTAACTGAATATTGTATACTCCTTATGTCTTAAAATAGATAAGAGATTTTGAGATTTTGTGGAACCTTCAACGAGCAATTTTGACTGAAAATCTTCGTATGAATAAAAAGTAATTTATTATATTATTTTTGAGATTTTTCATGTGAAATCTATTGGCATGATTTATTTTCTAACAAATTCAAATGCTTTTTGGTAATGAAATTTTGTTTTACCTAGGGCCAAATTTTCCTTCTATTTGTCGATTATGGCTATAGGCATAGGGCTTCGACGCAACATTGTCATGAAATTCAAAAACTTATAAATTTGCATTGAGGAGAATTAGAACTTAAACAACACATCTCTAGGGTGCACGCATGACTCCTGTCAGCTAGGTGGCTAACACGAATGATGGAGCCCGGGAGATCAGGCGGGCTTAGCGGGGAGCTCCCGCCCACATTTTAGTGCTCGTCTGAGCCCTCATATCTGTTTCTTTAATTTGAGAGATGGCCACCCCGATCTTGAGTGATTCATTATGGCCATGATTTCCTTGAAGTCCCTCTATTTACGAGGCCTCTTTCTTATTGGATTTAAGACCCTCTATTTTCTTTATCCCTGAAGAGGCTTGTTGATTGTCTACTTGCAAACATATGTAGATCAATGGGATTCGATATAAAGCATCAAGGTGGGATAAATATTTAATAAGTAATCTTCTCTTATATTAGAAATAAACACTAGATCTACTGGTCGCTCAAAGCCCACAAGAGATATTCTAATTATAGTCTACATGGAATAGGACTAAATGCTTGGGAGGGGAAAGAAGAGGCCCAACATGGCACTATGAAAGCACCTGGGCGAGAAAGATGATCGGATGCGAACCGTTTTTCTCCACTTGGCGGTGAATATAGGAGTAAATTTCATCAATTTTGGGGGTAAAACTAATGGGGAAGAAACATTACTCCCTTGAGAAAATCGGCGAGAGAGAAAGTGAAAAGTAATCTTTTATTAGATTATTGTAGATATGTATACATGGATAAGGGATGCGATGAAGAGGCATCCGTTTTGGAGGGAGGGCATTTAGACAATAGGAACCGACATGACTGTTGCTAAAAGCAATTGTCTGTAGTTGGTACAAGTGGAGATTTATCCCATAATTAACACATGTTATTCATTCTAACACTACCACTAATCTATACTTGTCTGTGCAAAATCATCATCTTGATTAAGCCTCCTCCAAAACCCTATGGAAAACATATGAGGAGTATAGTGTTTAATATGTTGCCAAAACTCCTTTAACCCAGTGGAAAAAATAAGGAGAAAATGAAGCAACATATAATGGTTATCATATATTTGAACTCAATATGATAAAATATGCAAAAAAGGACAATAATTATGACATATGATCTTGTGTTGATATTAGCCCATTAAAAACCTTGACGATAACATGTAAAGTAAACTCTTAGAGGAAAAAAGAGTACAATATGATGCATTGAACATGAGTAATGTAGGAAGATGCTTTCCCTGATTCTTCAAAATCCTGAAGCCGTTGTGTACCAATTCCATAGACATATTTCTGGAATGTAAAAATTGGTAGAGAATTCTTAAACAAATCATCGAGGTTGTCGCATGATTTGACTTGCAAGATGGGAAATATAGTGTTATTGCTTACTATGAAGAAACGTTCTCTTTGAGATAATGGTTGGTGGATGTAGGCACTAAGTCTTTTTAAAGACTTTCATGGGATGGCTACCACACCTAGTAGGAACACTTAGCTTGTCTACGATCTGAAATACTGGGGATTTGATTGATTTATCCAATAATATTGGTGTTCAGATTTCTATAAAACTGAAAAACAAAGACTACATGTTTGATTCTTTGGAGATATCGAAAGATATTCTTGAGTCTCAACCAATTGTGTTTGGTGGATCCATGGGCACTAGCTAGGATATGAAACATTGGTCTCAATATCTCCTTTCCGCCATCTCATATTCTAAATGGATATTTCTCTACGTCTAGATAATGAACTGCCATGAGAGTTATGGATCTATAAGGTTTACCCACAATGAATTTCTCTGATATTTTATGAATATAAACAACATGATGTAGCATAATATATGAGTGAAGCTTCTTAAGGTTTTACACAAATCCTTCATCTTAGATTCCTAGTTTAGATTATCACAACCTTAACATGCATGAGTAATCATCATTGTAGGAGTAGTCGTTGTGAATAAGGAATCCACTACCTTAGTTGTACTAAATGTACCAACAACAATAAGCCATATAGTATGACTTACTGATTTTTTACACAATATATGTTGCATTTTGTATTTTGATTTAAAATTGACATTCCATCAGAAATCAATCATATATGTCTGAATCTAAGGATACACATCGATATGTGATCACTACATTATCAAATTCACACATAGATGATTTTGTACTACCATTAAGATAATGTATTGAAAAGAGATTCCACCTCGTTGAGAATATATAGTTTGGGTATCTGCGTGAACCCTTGTGCTACAAGACTTTCTTTATGTCTCAGTCTCGCCACCTTGTTGTTCTTATTCTATTTCAAGAACAAAACTGGTGTTGGTATTGCTTTTCCGAATACCTTCCCTTTATTGAGAAAGATTGTTTCTACCTAGGATTGCATCCTTTGCTTGAGTTCAGTTTGAGTGTTGTTCACACTTTGCAATTGCCATGATCTTTGGACATATATCATTTGAAAGGTTATTTTAATCTAGTTGAGAAATCTTTTTGTCCACAACTGTAGATTTCCAGTTATATGTTTCTCCATAATAAATATATGTGCATATAGTTGATTGTAATATCGTTACCCATGATGACTAGTCGTTATTTCGCAATACGGCTAAGTCAGGTATTCTGACATTCCAATAATTGTGTTCACTATTACCTGGCTTGGTGGAGGTTTCCCATCCACTAGGTGTATACTACCCATTAGGTGTTTGTCAGTGTGTAATTTAATTTCATTTACTGATTCAGAGGACTCAATATCCTCATTTTCAGGAAGCTTAATCCTAATGTACTGTTGTCGTATCTCTCCCCTTGATCCTTTTCAACTAGGAGTTAAGTGGTTTTGTTAGTACCTCCACTCTTTCGGGGTTATTATTGCATGATTATGTGACGCCTTTATATTCAGTAAATGAATTTGGCAGGTTATTTGCAATGTGTTGCAAATCTTTTGAACAGATTGTTCAATGTTTGAGTATGTGGATTTGAGGAAAAATGTGTTCGACATTCCACTAGTTTCCTAGTATTCTTCATGGTACTTGAGTTATCCCTCCAATGCCTGGAAATATTCATCATTGTATCAACATACTAGCCTTGAATAACTCCCCATGCAAGGGGCTTCAGGTATTCACGGAAATACAATTATTCCTTGTATAGATACTAAATATATGATGAGGGGCCAATGATGTATGCTGGGTTGGTGATATCGGTATGTAACAAAAATATCATAGATGCAAATACTTGATAGACTTCCACGTATCAAAGATAGAGGGAAATAATATTATGCAGTTTTGTCACGAGCATGTAAAATTGCATGAATCCAACATGGAGTTAGTAAATTGCAACTCTGAAGTAAAGATCACGCAATGAGCTTAACTATTTCGATAAAGGATTTTACAAAACCATTTTGAGTCTATAAAAATAGGACATAGTGCTAAACTTCAATCGTAGGGCCATATTGAAGGCACACAAGGAGAATTCCGCAATGGTTTTCCTTCGATTTGCTTGAAATCGATATTCAAGATAATGATCCAATGGTTTTGTGTGGATAAAGACACACTTTATACAATCATGTATATGTGTCTTTTAGAACCATGAAATACTTGAATAGTCTAGTTAATGGTTGGGAAGATCCACTTACCTTGACTTGATGCGTTCAAGGAGTCTGAGTAGTTCAACGTAGAATTTTAAGGTGCGTGATCCTTAAAGTTAACCTCCACATTCCACATGTAGTACACATAAAATCCAAATAATATTAGAATATATCATCATTTTAGTCATGACCAATAAAATTCCTGATAGTTCCAGTTTCAACCCAGTGTCAGAATGACCAAGGCGAGTATGCCAAATTTCTCATGTAAAAGACATTCTGGAAACTATACTATGCGCAACATGTGCTACGGGTGTTGTGATATGTATAGTTAAATCCCGATGATACATATAGAATGTGGTTGGCATATTCATTGCATATGGTAAAAAGAAGATATTCCTCTTCATTTTCATCATAATTTTCTCTATGGAAAACCATTTTTTACAGGTATCTCTATACTTAGTAGGGTACGAGTTGAACTGAGATACATTAAAGCATCTTTGATGGAACTCAAGTACCCATATGGACATTAAATATGACCCATGTTTAGTCAATAATTAAATTATTGCGCCCCTCGATTGTTAAAATATCTCCTTTCCTCTTTAGTAAGAGTGGAAATATTACATTTTCCATCATATAGATTTTGTGGTGCATCTATCCACAAGCAGATATCTTATTTAATCAGATTGTCCCTGTATAAATCTATATATAGACATGAAGATTTCTCAGTATGTAAACCTCCATCAAATATATAGAATACATATAGATGTATTTGAACCAAAGTGTTGATACAATGTATTATGATATACAATATATGATGACAGCAATAATTATGTTCATATTATAACATTACAAATGGACATAGGTAAATAGACCACTAAGGATATTGAGGGACTAGTTGAAGTCTCCAAACATGTCGGTTCATGTATATTCAATCATCATGTTCTCTATGCTTATTTGGTCCCGTGACCGTTAGATAGTCATTTTATTGCTTTTTTCTAGAAGAACATCATGCAAACAACTAACTTCCTTGGTGCTATCAGGTAGAAGGTTTGAAGCGAGCTTCAAACCTTTTACCTTGAGGTCCTTTGTGTTATAGGGATTTCAAGAATAGACAAATGTCGCGGAGTGCGACATACTATTCTGTCAGCTGCTTGTTTGGATTGCACGCGTTGTTGCACGAAATGCAAGATTGATCATGATGTCCATGACCTACTTAGGATAGTTGTGGCTTGAGGGCGCGTGCTTCAATTACTTAGCCATCTATTACTTACACATGCAAACCAGAGATAATTAATTTATGATCGACAAATTAAAGATTACCATGGTTGATGTTGTAATGAACTTTTGCAATATTAATGGAAATTTTGAAGGTTGGCTCAAAATCATTAGTGTGAATCTCAAATTATGAAGTATGACACATTATAGAGAGTATATGTCCTAGCACTAGAGAGTATAATCTGATGAAATCAATGGATACCCATCCTGTTAATATTGCGTGTCATGATTTGATTTGACAAAACTCACTTTGAATTTTGCAAAAATGAACTGATTTTTTATTTTCAGGAAATAAATTCTCAACTACAAATAATAGAGGTTCATGATCTCAACATGTCGAGCACATTGAAATCATCTAGACCATAATTTTGTTATGGAGTACACAGTAGTCCACAAAAATATATTGTATTGAAGACACACATATTAAAAATAGATGGGTCTAAAATAGGTAAATCACTACTTATAAAAAAGAGAACATGTCGGGATACATTGAATCTCATGCATTCAATTACCTTTGATCAATGATACATGTCATTACCTTTGATCAATGATACATGTCATTTAATGTTTAGCATGACTCAACACAATTCGTCCAACTCCTTCCATAATTACACCCATGTTATAAATGAAATAAAATCATAATATATATCTTCATCCACACAAACTCACGTTACAAAGGAAATAAAAAATCAATCTATCCAACTCTTTTCATAATAACACACCTTGTTATAAATGAAAATAGAACATTTATCTCCTTTCATACTAGCGCACTTACAAACGAGATAAGAACATCTATGGTATCAGACATTGATGGAAATATTAGCATATTTTCAGTTAATCTAATCCACGAGTAAACAGTAAACATGGCATTTACGGCATGTATCTCATACCGAAAACTAAACATGTAAACACATATATAATCTAGCACCAAAACATCTACGGACAGTGCATATACGACAATCACATGTACTAGTATATATATGCATGGGGGATTCAGATTGGCTGACTTTGTAAAAGGCGAAGTCAGGTGACTTTGAGTCACAGATAACTGGGGCCCATCATGTGTGAGGTCCACACGTCAGTGACTCAAAGTCAGCCAGGGCAAAGTCAGCTAATATCAATCCATGCATGGGATGAGCGAATCATACCCCACGGTTGGCCAAGCCAACGCGGCGGCTGTAGCAGCAACCTAAGATTTGTTGATAACCTTCTTCAAGGCGTTGCCCTTCGCAGCGACGTCGTCGTCCTCTGGCACCATGGTGTCGGTGTAGTCGAAGGAGTGGAGGCAGCGGCCAGAGTTGAAGCAGAGGAAGGAGTCGCCGGAGTCGAAGCAGAGGATGGGGACGGATCGGGAGCAGTCGTGCCGAGACGCTCCCCAAAAACCTTATTGGCCTTCTCCCGGGCAGGATCTCGAAGGTCGCGGTTCCGGAGGCACCTACTCACCTGACGGACCTTGCACACGGCCCACGGTCCAACGTCTTAGAGAGTGACACTAGTGACTCGTTAATTAATCCTTCGTGACCAGCAAAAATAAGCGCATAGGTGTGAGCTCGGCTCATTCCCGCAACCCGCAATCCGCGGTGCGCGTGCATCGTGACGTGATGAGGCGAGCGATGGAGGAGGAGGAGCGCGCGTGTACAATTCCTCTTCCTAAGCTTCCAGTAGCTAGTGAGGGAGCACCACTTATAAAGAGGTCTAACTTTTCCTCCATTAGTAAGGTGTTACTAAATTTTAGAACCACCTGCCACCATACATGAGCCCTTAGAGATTAACTAGGGATTATGGGCTTATTTGGGCCAAAGCCCAACTATAATCCAACATACACATCTCCTCTTGACACATTAAAATATGTTTATAACTAATTATAATACATTTATATAATTGTGAATTGTATGTGAAGATATGCGTGTGGATCATGTTTTAAATGCACACTCGCATCATTGGGCATGAAACACGTTTAAATGCCTCGATAAAAACTCACTAAAAATTATTCAACATCAATATTTTTATTATAGATGTAATACGTGCATTGCACGTGCATGTCTATACTAGTATAGCAAATGTTTATGTTTGAAGAAATCGTTTGCGATGCGCCATATATCACATACAATTTACTTTTCTGAAGTGTGTGTAATATCCTTAGCTAACCACAAATTTCTTCTTCTAACTTTATCTGGTATTTCTATTTAGTTTTTTTTTCTTTGAAAAAGGAGGAGAATCCCGGTCTCTGAATCAATCGATGCATGCAGCCAATTCCTATTTAGTTATACACGGTTTTTTTTTAAACAACTCGTGTGCAATGATTGATTGATCACACATCTTTCTTATTACATAAGTGTGCAATAGGTTTCTACAACGCATGTGATTAGTATGGCTAATGATGGTGGCCGGCCGACCGGCCAAAGACTAGTCGGTCAGGTCCACTTGTGCCCACTTTTCCGCTTTTGCTGCATTTGACATATGATAAATGTTGCAATCGTAGTATAAAATGCTACTATATGTACTACTATTATACTAATATTATTATATTGATCTATATTACTTTCTGCTAAATGGATGTATTTAATAGTATTTTAGTGCTAAGCACATTCATTTGGTAGCATGATATAAAAAAGTTACTAATGATTTTGCTACAACAAAAAAGATGAAGTGTGATCGGTGATGATGGGTCCCGAATTTTGTTGTAACCATTATAAAAAAAGCTACAAACGTAGATTAAATTTGCTGCAACGAATTGATGATAAATATGGTACGTAATTTTTTATTATATTTTTTGTTTGCAACAGTGAGAAAAAATGCACACAATAATTTTTTGTTGCATCCATGTACCAAAAAAGTTGCAATCGATAGTAAAAATGCTACCGCCAGCGAATAAAGTTGTTACCATTTTTTTTTCTACAAACAACACCAAAAATAAAAAAATGTTGCATCCATGTACCGAAAATGTTGCAAAGGTACCGCAAATGTTACAGTCAAAACGAAAGGGTACGCGCAAATCTGGACCGTTAAATCGTGGAAATCGGACGGCTGCGCTCTGACCGGCGCCTAGGTAGCGCCGGTCGACCGGCGCCTATCATTGGCCGATTAGTATTTCAAAGCATGTGTGTGAAATAGGTTTTACACGATTTTCTTATACTTTGTGGAATGGGTCCTCCTATCTAAAACCTTCACAAAGCGATAGTTTTGAATTGTATCAACGAAAGGGTTAAAAACCCTATACATAGCACCGTTCCGCACTAATGAAGTATTGCTTTATGTATACAAATATGTATGCAAAATCATACGAGTGATCGTATTGAGCCAGTTATGCAATTTGAGTGATCATATTAAGGATATTTTTAACATAAGTGACCAAAATGAGACAACGAGTGAACTTCACTTACCGCAAATGAATTTTTCTCTTTATACAAGTATAAATCTCATGTTCTACGCATATTCCTCCGGTGATCTTCTCTTTATTTATCCCCTATTTGTAGGTATACTTCTTCACATACTTCTTCCTCGGCTCTCAGCTCACAATCTCAAATCCAATCCATGGATATTGTGAACATTCTGAAAGTGGTCAGAAAGTCGCCGGCCGAGGAGCGACTGTGATCTCTAGCATTTCCAGCATGAGGCGGCGATGACGGGCTTGCCCTTCCATCCAAGCACGAGGCACCCCTTTTCCTCGGCCACCGTGTATCCGCTGCCGCCGGCGTTCTCCTCCAGCCACTCACGCGCCTTGGCTGCCATCTTGATCGGCATGGACTGGAAGCCCGCGCGGCTCATGCGCCGCCGCCACTGGTCCGCGCGCTCGTGCCGCTCCACGCGCGCCGCGCCCTCGCACCCGACCACGTTGCGGATCTCGGAGCCAAAGTGGAACTGCTCCACGCGCGCGCGCCGGGCGTCGTAGCGCGGGAGCGCCGCGTCCAGAGCGTCGAACAGCGCCGCATAGTAATGGAGCGCCTCCATGAACCGCCCCAGGAAGAAGGGCCCGTTGTGGCCGGCGTCCTGCTCCACGAGCACGAACGCCTTCGGCGAGAGCTTGCGGATGGTCTGCAGCACAGAGTTGAGCGCGCCGCGGCTCTCCTTCACGACGCAGTGCAGCTCCAAGACGCTGTTGATGGCGACAGCCTCGTTGGTGTCGATGCTGAGGTCGCCCACGTGGAGGCTCTCTAGGGTGCGGTCGACGGCCCTGAACTCGAGGCACATCCCGAGCTCCTTGGCGTACTGCTCGAGCTCGCAGCCGACGGCTCTCATGGTGTCTACACGGGCGCCGACTCCGGTGACCCGCACGCGCGCGGGCATGCCGCCGGCCCGCGTGGCGAGGCCATCGAGCAGGGCGCGCCACTGGTAGCCGCGGTTCAGGCCCATCGTCATGCCCAGGTCCACTACGTGGACGTTGCTTTCTCCCTCGAAGGCTTCGAGGATGGACGCGTTCGCCACGAAGTGGGCGAAGCGCAGGTACGGGCACAGCTCATACGCCACGGCGAGAGCCTCGCCGCGCGCTCCGTCGAGGCACGACGACCGCGGGACGCAGAACGCCATGCTCGCCGGGCCAAGGGACGGCGGGTGAGCCAGGGCCAGCCGGTCCGCCAGGCCCTGCACGAAGCAAGACGCGACACGCTGGAACGCCGTGCCGTGCACGGGCGCGCCGACCTGGAGCTCCCGCAGCAGCGCCGCCGCTTGCGCACGATCGCGGCACGCCACCGCCTCGGCGCAGGCAACAAGCAGTTGCACGAGCCGCATGCCGTCTGCTCCGCTGCCACCTCCACCACCATCGCCCCGTACGTCGCCGCCCACAGCGACAACCGCCTCACCTTGTTCCTCGAACCCGCCACCGACCACCGGGTCCATAGCCTCCATGGCCTCCACCTTCTGCTTGCAGGTCTCAAGAACGTCCCGGAACTGCTTCGTCTTCCTGACGCGCGACGACTCGAAGTCGGCCTGCCCCGGCGGCCACGAGGCGTGGTACGGTGAGCTGAGGTAGTCGACCTTGGTCGCCTTGGGCCGGGGGGCGAGCTCCAGCTCATCTGCGTCCACCGCTACCTCCTCATTGCCGAAGTAGTAAGGATGGTCGAAGTCCAGTTCTTGGTTAGTGCAAATTGAAGCATCTTCGGGGGATTGCCATGACGAAGACGTAGTGAAGGGGTTGGGCGACATGCCGCCCATGTCAGTGATGCAGCTAATTAGGTCTTGCTGCAAGAGGAGGCAAATGACCTAAATCAAGATGGAGTGAAGGAGTAAGCAACTTTGTACTCGGTTCAATCAGCCCATATATATAGCTGCCTGCGCTGGCTGGGATTTGAGTATGTGGACATACAAGGTACTAGTATAGTTAATCAAGTACTCCCTTCAATCCATAAAAAGTGTCGCTTATTTTGTACTAAATTAAATTAGTACAAACTTTGTACATGATGAGTGACACTTATTATAGATCAGAGGGAGTAAGATATTTCTGAGCATCAGTTAATCTATTAATTGATCTCGTCTAAAACAATGTTTGTGTTATATACTACTCAAGTTTGTTTTTCCCTGTCTATTTGTTCTTCTTATAATAATAATAATTATTATTATCATGAATCACTTTTGATATTACTCACTCTAGTGCACACCGCAAATAAATGATTTTATGCTGTTTTTAGTATATGTACCTTTGTTAGTAAAATGGTGGTGGAAGTTAGATACCTAATCTGGGTTATGGCAAGATATTGTTGGAGAGAATCTACTATGCATCATGACACATGAGGGGAGGTGTATCATTTCGATGATCCAATGGTTTAAATTACATGGACCTTACTTAAACTCTAGGGTATAATGGTCCAAAAATTCATACCGAAACTACCCTGCTTCTTTTTGTGAGAGGAAAAAATTAAATATGTTCAAAATAATTTCTGTACCAAAAATGCCCCTCAAACCTCTTCATGATACAGGTGATATCAGCGTATCATATTCGGATCTGAACCGTTTAATCTGATTCAATGAACGGTCCATATTCACTTGATGCACCATAAAAATATTCTATTGTAAAAGTTAAATATCTTCAAAAGTATTCTATTGCTACTGTGATGGGAAAGTTTAGTGATTCTCCTGTACGAAACGCTATCTTGAAAGAAAGGCGTCTATAACTTTCCTGGTGCGGTTGTGCGAGATTGGCACCGCATGACCTCTGCTACTTTTCGTAGGTGCTTAATTCCTCCTCTCAATAGTCAGTGGGGGAGATGAACGTTGTGATTATTGTCTGAGGCTATCTGATGAGCCTGATTAGATTTGTTGCACACTATGGGTTCGAAGAAAACCTTCACTACTCGCTTGGTCTATGATCTTTTGAAAAAACCTCTATCTGGTTGTAAGTTCAATTGGATTGGGAAATCCACGGTCCTACTAAATATCCAAACTTTTCTCTAGGAAATTTTTAAAGATGTTGTTCTCACGAGAGAGAGAGAGAGAGAGAGATGTAATGGGCAGGAGCAATTGGTCGGAAGATACTAAATGCTCCTTCTGCTCTTTGAGGGAGACATCTGAGCACTTATTTTCTACATGTAGCACGGGTGGTCTGGCATACTGTTGGGTCGGTTCTGGAACTGATCTTTGCCCATCAAACTTGTGGAAAATCTTCAACTAGTCCTATGTTTTTCTCTCGGATGGTGCAAAAATTTATACTACTGGGTTGAGCACTATGTTGGGTTACTTGGAATTGCCGTAACCGAGCAACCTTTGAATTTAAACTGACGATGTCTCCTTTTGAGATAGTTTAAGCCACTGTGGTGTGTATATATAATCTTGGATAGGTTTCCCGATGAATGGCGACAAGGAGCTCTTGGAAGGAGGTGCGGTGATGCTAAGGGATAATGCCTCCAATCTGAGGAGGATTTGCGTCACGAGGCGTGAACTTCATCTTACGGCTAGTTGTTCTACATGTTTGTACCCATGTTTGTTGGTTATGGCATGTTAGGCCTTTATTTTGACATTCTCTCCTCCTCCGTGAGGTTTATGGCCTGAATATCTTGTTAATATACTCTTTTAGTGTTAGAGGGTTATCTTCTCGTAGTTTCTTGACTCAATTGCTAGCTTTCACATTAATGCTTGAACATGCTTTCCTTTTTTCGCCCCCTGCTTTCTGAATGAGGTATTTCCGTTATGTGTGTAATGGAAAGGGGCATATGCCGATTCTAAATAAAGTATATGTAGCTTTAACCTATATTTTTTATTGAACTATATAAAACTCATAAAAGTTTTAATATTTTGGAAACAACCGTCAAGACAAATGGCGTACCTATGATTTTTTTTAATTTAGGAATACAAATGCCTAAAAAAATATTAATAGTTAAAATTTAAAAGTATGATTGGAGATGGGCCCAATGAAAACTTATTATGAACCTAGTCGACGGAAAAAAATCACATTGATTTTCTCAAAAGCAAAGCTTTACAAGCTTTGATCAAATTTATTGAAAAATATATCTATAATACTAAATAAATATAATATGAAATCATATTTTATGATGGATTTTTTTGAGGAGACAATACAGACGCATATGCTCATAAGTACATACAGATTCACTCATTCCAATGAACGAACACACGCACACTAGTCTTCATTCGGCGATTCTTGAGATTTAACTAAGTCACCAAAGGCGCCTCGTTGTTGACAGGAACAATTCCTCCTACTGAAAGAACATTCACCTTTAATATGACCACCAAAGTGTCAACCTTGATGTTTGATTCCTGATGGGCTGGGATACCACAATCCTTCTAACCATCCCATTACAGATGGATTCTCTTCATGAAGAATTGATTTCGTATCCTAGGTGTTGATAAATTTTTATATAAGCTTGGTCAAATTATACATTGTTCCATTTAAAATAAAATAAAATAAAATATGCACTATATTTTTGGGACAAAGGGAGTATTATTCATTAGATCACGTGCATCGGCTCTAAGAGATCAATGATACACACAAGGATGCTACAAACAACGGGAAAATATATTGGACATATGTCTGCATGTATTTCAGTAAAACAATTCCTCATATAGAGCGTTCATGCAAGAATCTTACACACGATGCTAGAATCTTCGCATGACTGCTTTTTTGAATTTTCAGAATCATTTATCTCACAAATCATTAATCCGATTAATGACCCTTCTTCACCAACGGGTAGGAGGGATTCAAAAGAAGATCTCATGTGTACAACCTTTGCATCGTCATTCTAGCAGCCCACTAGATATGCATTGCCATGACCACCTCACTTTGAAAAATGTGGATAATATACGATGTCTTGCATCCACCATATCACATAATTTTCTAATTGTTATGTCTTTACTAGCATAATAATGTAATTCATTGCTCTTGACATGTACATTTTTCCATATGCTTTAGTGACAATAAATTTTTTGATGCACCGAACATGAAGGACAATTTATGCTTTCATAGGTTTTGTTGCACTCACATTTATGCTCTGGCCATTCCATGTTTAGAACGGTATCCAATTTATCTTTTCTAGCTACGAGCATGATGAGCAAGTTATCTTGCCATTGAATTGTTTACAACAAATGGTATACTTTTGCACATGAGGAAGTCTCAATAGTTTCCTCAGACATTATAGGAGATTTGGACTCATCTTACGTGATGCATGCGTTTCCTAGTGGCTGGTAAAGTTGTGATCTCAAGCACATGAGTTTGTAGTACAAAGTAAGATCTCCTTCAGAGGAAACTAGGGTATTAATCATGGAGGCAAATAAAGGTTCACTTGTGTCCCAAAATAGAGCTTCACTTCAGCAACACTTGAATGTCCTGCCACACAAATAAAGTTTCACTTGTGTACCCAAGAGATATAACAAGGGTACCATCCTTTCTGGTATTGATAATTAAAATATAATGTGATAGTTTTTATTTTTGGAGTAAAAAAACTTAAAATCAAAGTGTGTATAAAAAGGAATTGAAAGGTGATTCCTATGCAAAAAACGTGATTAGGGTTCATAGGTTCAGCAAACTTAACTCTGCAATACATAAAATTACGGTAAGTAACATTGTTATGTGAAAAAGTGTACAATGAAACATTTCGTGCGCATGCAAAATATATGAGATATGTAAATTGTATATAGGAAATATATCGAAAATTCATTGAATGAGATACCCTCTGCATCACATTGTTAATAGTCTGTACGTACGTAGAGATTCTCACTGCACCATCCAAACATTAATTTTATTTAATCAAGATGAGCTACTATTTGTATGGGACCTAAAATCCTCTAATGAACCTCTACCCTTAGTGGTAACAATTCAATACACGTATTTTTCCACTTTCTGTCATTGCATAGTTTACTTGTAAGATTGAACTCATTTAATGCACACCTCTTTCTACTGGCTACCGATCTAAAATGGTCAAGAGTAAACAAGCAACAAGAGAATACATCTATATACCAACAATTAAGACATTCATAGATCTGACCATAAAGGAATAATTCACATGATCAACATCACCGCTAAAAGATACATTAGATTAACCATAACCATGCATGGTCGCTCATACGGGTATTGTATCGGACATCAAAGTGGAGAGATTATATCTGGACTAATGCCATGGACCGCTAGTCCAGGGGGTGGACTACTCATAACTCATCTTGGAGTGTGAGGATATATGTTGGTGATGATGTAGATGACTTTCCCTTCTGCTAGAATTCCAGTTCAGGTCTAACAACAAAGATCACCATAAAATTGCAATGTCCGGGGGAGAAACATGCAATATAATTCAGGTAAAGAGTTTTCAGGTTTATAAATACCACCGGGCAGCAAGGTCGGCCACCTTGGGGATGCGCACATAGGGCCTAGGCTCCCATGTAAGGTGGGTACCTCAATCAGGTGCCTAGGGGCCATGGGACCCACATGGTGTTGGGGGTTTTCTCCTCAGTCTTCTTCCAACACAAATACTCCTCTCTTACTTTTTCTGATGTTTTGAAGAATTTTTCTGTTGTGTTTTCTTGAAATCACTGAATTAATACGTTAGTGCCTCCAAATAGAATACAAACATTACAAACTTGGAAGATACTAGGCATGAAATAAAGTTATAGATATGTCTGAGGCACATTAGAGTGCAACAATGTCTTTATCCTTGCATATGAGAATGCCCTCATAACTTTATCACATTGTATTAGAGCCTTTGAGATATTACATGTGAAGTATGTTTTTTCCTTGTTTGCACAATATGCATGATCACCATTGTTGCTATGACATATGCCATGCATACACCATCCATCCATTGATATTCTTTTGTGTGCTACGGTGATGTGCAAGAGAGGAGATGCATCATGATGGGTGATGCACACTAAATATTTGCTTTGTTTTGTGCATGTGTAGGCCCCCAATGTATGGTGAGTGTCAACTACCATAATGTAAAGCCATCTCTTACCCATGGTGATGTGGATCTCGTCCGAGGTCAGATCTTTCCCAAGAGGTGGGGGTGCGGAGCATGCCTCATACATCACCATGTCAAGTGTCTATCGTCAAGAAACACACACACACGATCTCACATCATACATATAAATATGATTCGTATCGTTTACACATGTCTACTTGGCTCTCTTTAGGATGGTATACTACTTAACATTCCTACCATGTGCACCTTTAGGTTTGGTTTGAGACGAATGTCACACATGTCTTAGAGAAATTCAAGCACAAGATAACGACTATGCCTTCCAAGAGGGAAGCATAGCAGTAGTGACGGAACCGTGGAGACAAATGCAAGGTTCTCATAGCATCGACGGGTGTACACACATAGTCCAGTGCTATAGGAAGCTCTCTGGACACTCCTTGCCCATGGTACACCCTCGTGCGCACGAGTTTATGCCTCCATCTCTCTAACCATCCGTGCACCCGACCCCCATGACCATGACACCCCTCCATGCACACAGGTCTGTACGTGTAAAGTTATTGGGCGTTACTCATGTATCTTTCCTGTTATAGATCTCTCTCTCTCTCTCTCTCACACACACACACACACACACACACACCTCAAATCTAGGGTAAGAAAATAAAAGAACAAGAGTAATAGAGATTTTCTCATGTACCTCCCCTTCCGGGATTCTTCCATTGTGGAGATGACTCCTCATGGAGAACAAGGCCATCTTGATAGGTGAAGACTTCATCGGAGTACAAAGACCTCCTAAGGGAGTAGATTCCTCCATGTAATTCAAGACCTTCATGTCTTAGGAATCTGGAAAGGATCCTAATTTGTTTCATCCATTTTTTGTGGATGATATGGATAAAATATTTATGTATTTGTATCTTGTGTCGCAATATGTATGTTGAATTCCCTTGTGATTTATCATGATCCCATCGTGTTCTTTGTGTTCTTCTTTAAGTTCACCTCCAATTTGTGAAGATCAAGCAACCCTAGCGGCTTGCCCGTATCAGAACAGAACCTTATCAAACAAAGATTGCCACCTGAAAATTCGGATTTCATAGGAATTTTCACTTCTACAATTTTTTTTTCAAATTGAAGACCTCTTGCATGAAAAGTTTCTTACACATAGAGTTAGTCGAATAAATACAAAACAAATTTAGATGGCATTGATTTCCCCTCAGATTCACTTTCTTTTATTTCCACCAGGTGAGATTGCCATAAAGCAAGATTCTCATCATCGAGATTTCTCCTAAGGAACTCGCAAAAAATAAATACGGATTCCTCTTAAGGGTAACCACACACTACCCTGCTGTTCATGCTTCGGTAAGTATGATATCCGATCACTATATTTCGTTGTAAAAGGGTTGGAGGGCTAAGAAATAGGCTCCTCTTATTTTATTTTATTTTAAACTATGAAACGTAGAACAATCGTTCTACCGTAAATTTTAGAAATAGGTCGCTCTGATTCGTAGAACAATCGTTCAAAATAAGAGGATGATCCTCTTATTATGAATAAGTCGCTCTGATTAACTGTATTTACAAAGTGAATTCTTATGTTGTCCATTGTTAAAACTTGACTATTTAACCAACCCTTCAAGCTACCAACCGGCACTAGATACCTGTTTGCCGACATTTTGGCAACCAACCGTCAGTCACAATCGGGTTTTCTTAACACAGGCTTGATAGAACCGTCTGTGTTTATTCTCTGTTGTCAATGACACATAGTGTGCGTCTATCATGATCTTCTATGCAGTAGTGTCCCATGTATAACTAAAATGGTAAGCGTTTAACAGAAGTAGAAAAAAAGAAAAAAAGTAAAGCTCTCTTGTTGAAATTGAAAGTTTCAGAGGTTACACACGAAACAAAGGAATGAAACGCTGTTTGGATTAAACCTCTGAACGGAAAGGAATCAGCTGGCTGGCTAGCAGCTGGACATCCTATTACAAAACCATGTGCAAAGGTTAAAAGATGAAGATAAACCTCTGGACAGATGGTAAACCGTCATTAGCGTGCATATATCACCCAGTGATGGAAAGTGACAAAAACAGGTGGCGGATCGCATCCGTGTCACCAAAAATTCCCCCGGCCCGTGATATTTATCCCGGTTTTTGCTTGGCTGGAGAGAAAAAGCTGGCCAACTATAGCTAGCAGCATGCTATTATAGAATCCTATCAGCAGGTTATCAAATAGCTAGCGCCGATGGGGACAGCCTGAAGAAGTCGCTTCGTGAAGAACAAAGCTGCGATCAATTCATCTTCGTCTTTAACTATCACCATGCGGTCGCGGGCGCACACGCACGCATCCACCGGCCATCGCATGCATCAGCGAGGCCATGACTGTTTCTCTCTAACCCTAGCTGCTTCTCCTGGTTTAATTAGTGCAACGATCGAGCTAATGCAGAATACATTTATTGGAACAGCTATATGTCTAATTGTTTGATCGATCCGGCCGGGGGTTAATCGCTGGCTAGCCAGAAGAAGATTAAAGTAGCCAGGGATATGGGGACCCTTTCAACTTAAACGTCACAGTAGACGCCATATCTGCTCGTCGGCACTCTGCGCCGGCGTATTGCACGATCTATCGCGCCTACGTACGCGCTCGATCCTCCGACCGAGGAACAATGTAACACGTAAGTGCGTACCCCTTGTTCGAGCGTAATTAACCCCTACTGATTGTTTTGTTCGTGTGTTAATATCTAGTACGTAGTAGTTGTTGTGATTCCTCGTACCCTGAGTGCGATATGATTGAGACATGCAAGTTAGCGAGTGCAATGGCACGCATGGACTCTGGGTCTCTGGCGATGAAAACCAATGCTCCTTCTACGCACAACCTTACGCACGTACTTCCGGCTTGCGATCCATTGTGCGTGGAGCGAGAGATGCAAGTTAATTACCGCATATGCTTGTTTGTGCGCGATTCGAGTTTAGTTACGCATGCAAGGTAGCAAGTGCAATGACATGCAGGCCGGGACTCTGTCGATGAAAATTGAAAACCAATGCTCGTACTACTCACAACCTGACGTACTGCTCATGGCGTGAGATCCATTGTGCGTGGAGGAGCGAGAGGTGCAAATTAGCGTATGTGCGTGATTCGAGATTAATTTGCATGCACACGTGTGCCAAGCTCGGTCTATTTTGCGGTTTCGGAGGTATAATTAAGTTTTTTTTAGGAGAGGTATAATTAAGTTTTTTTAGGAGTAAGTTGTAGTACACTCCAACTAATTATATTTCAGAATGGAGGGAGTATAAAACAACAAACAAGATCGATCTCATGGGTCCATGAAAACGGTACGTACGGTACAAACGTAGTACATACTGTATCTACTATCTAGTGTGCTTCATTTTGGTTTTGTTTTTTCCTTATAGGAAACGTTCATCGACGTTGGTGTGTACCGTGGGAGTACGTACGTGGGACAAGAATTTCCGTACCGTTCCTTTTGGTCTCAATTGGACATATATTCTCTTCTCCTATAGAACCGGGTAATATGCTTTCAAAGAAACTTCTAGTTTGGTATAACTTGATGAGAGAGAAAGGTTAATTTGGCTATGTATGGGTGCAGGCGTATGAGTCTGAATTTGTCGAGTTTATGATTTCTCTTATGCTGCTAATTATATAATACCGAATGGGATTTTGATTTGGTACGAGAATTGGTCTAACACGACTCTATTTGCCACATACTCCTACTTTTCTAATTGCATCAAGCTCGATAGAATATGTCAAGGTTCTACTTTGGCAAGCATAGTAACCATCTTTCGAGGCTCTCTACAAGAAGAAGAAAATCGCATACTATGTTTGAATGTGATGCTTAATTATGTCCATGTTGATTACGTTTGTCTGTGCTTAGTTACTGACCTAGTGCTAAGTGTGACCTTCCGTCCATCGGACCTCAATGGAGACTTAATCATGTGTGGATCCCCTAGCTAGTACACGGTGTGCCATAGAACACCCCCCGCACCCCATCCCCCCTCCCCCACGGAATATTCCACGGATATTTTTACTATTGTTTTTACCCAAAATTAGTTATCATTCAAATGGATGTATCTAAAACTAATATATTATGTACACTTTACTTAATTACTTTTATCCTAAGTGAGAGGGATACTACTTGCCAAAGACTCGATCATTCTAACTCTAACTACACTAGACAATGTGTGTCTACAGTTCAAATCAATCGATTTATTTGTCTCACATGCTCTCAGAGGAGGGTCGTAGGAAGGATTGGGGCGTGCCTTGGTTCGTCCAAAATTAACAGTGACCGTCAAAATTGACATTGTCAGCTTTTTCTTTTTTGCTAAAATTCAGCTGATTCCGGAGGTACCAAAATACTTTCATCTAATTTTTTTAGAGTAAATTAAAGTATTTGATAATTAATTAGATTGAAAGTCATCAAATTTAAAAAAAAACTGTCATTTGAATGAGAACCAAATTATGTTTTCTGAATATTAATCAGTTTACACTGTGATTTATCAAATTTTAAACTTATTGATTTACTTGTAGCGCTCATGTGGTACCTAAAAATTAAATTGTACGTATAAAGTGTGGCACCCTCGAGCGTGAAATTAATCCTATATCGAGTTGATGGAAACACTTGCTAACTTGCACCTAATGATGAGTACACCATCTTTTACAGTCACAACTGCACAGTCACCCTCGAGCATGCACCACCGTTTGGTTCAGTATAGGCTCAAAAACGGAAACAGCTAGTTTCTTATCCAATGGATTGCGCACAACATATTAACAGAGCGACCAGTCGATAGAGAGAGCAAGATTATCTTCTCTCTTTTTCTAATGAGTGGATGTGGTTATGTCTAAAAAAAAGGCATTGTTCTTATTATAAACTAGCAAAATAAATCTAAGCTAGGCAAGCTGGTGTAGTAAATGGTGCTATATTTGGTCACGATGTTGATCATTTAAAGAGGTAGGCTAGGACATCGGTTGATTGTCACTTTCATGATACAATTAAAATAAGTAAATCTTGGTACACTATGACTTACAAGAATTGTTTAAACAACTTTAATATGTTGGATCTAGTGCAAGTAGCAACAAGTTCACAATTCGTCACTAGTGATGTACACGACAGTTTAGACCAATCACATGCCGTGAAGAAATCAAATACATTAGTTTTCTCTTTTATATACCATGGGTACTTGCATAAATTAATCATTATGCGATATTATACTACTAGGAATGGTTTGCTTTGCTGCGCACCATGATTCCAATGCAATATGCTGTACTATATTGCCAAGTGCACCAAAATCAAATGAACGCCATGATATACTCTTCACTCTGCCCATCGCAATATATGATTATCATTTAACTGATCTAAAGATTGTTGTAGTATCTCATTGCCGACGTAGCTAACTTACTTATGACATGATTGGTTAATAAACTGTGGATATGGAACATATAATTTCCTAAGGATTGCCGAGTAAATCATGCTAAACAATAAACAGAAAGTACCACCTAAGCCATACATATTTGGATGTTGCATTCATGACACTAATTGTTTTTAAGGTGACCTTGTGGGTCAACTGGAACAATGCATTAACACTCTATGAGTACATGTAATCCTCAAGTTATAGCTATCCACATTGATATGTCGGTCTGTAATCCCCGATGTCTCGGGATCAAAACTATAACAAATGCATATGACTTGCATGTACAATCATGAACAAGAATACATAAAAGAAATAAATGGTTCAAGTCTGAAATCATAGTAACCGGGCCCTATCAATAAGCATTGGGCACATCAAAATCATAACAACTTTAATTATTAAAAAATCATCACACGAGGGATCATTCCCTCATCAATATAATGTTTATTACATAATCATCTCATCAAATTCTAATCCACCCCAGCCAATAGTGAATTTCTCACACATGGTTGAGAAGATGATGATGGTGATGTTAGAGAAAGGATTGCCGGAGTCGATGGTGCAGTTTTCCCCATTATAGACGCAAAACCCTAGCAGCTAGCATGAGCGACTACTAGGAAAACCCTTATCTTTGACACATATGGAATGCGCCACAGAATCATCACTAGTATTTATTTTTTCTGTGGCGCACTCCTACATGCGCTACAGAAACCGCCCCAGAAATTCATGCGGCACAGAAGTATTTAATATGCGCCACAAAAATATATTACATGTGGCCCCCTCCTGGATGCCTGGTGACCCCCCTCGGTGCCCCCTCTCGCCTATAAGACCCCCCTGAGGTGAAAACCCTAAGAACAAAAGAGTTTTCCGTGTCTCGCCGCCGCCATGGGGCGGAAACCTACAGAGGAGAAAAGCCATCTCCGGCGGGCAGATTCCGCCAGGGAGATCACTTCCCGGAAGGGGAGATCGTCGTCATCATCATCATCATCATCACGGGCATCATCGAGATCATCATCAACATCATCCCCAACATCAGCACCATCTCCATCTCCATCCCATCTCATCTCACAATTGCAACTTGTGTTGTAATCCGTACTATCTATCCCCTCTACTCTGTTGGTGTTGATTACTACTTTGTGGTGAATGCTATTGAGTTTTGTTGGAGAAATATCATTGTGTCCAGATTGTTTGCCACCCATCTATCACCTCTGATCATGATCTCTTTTATGTCTTGTGAGTAGATACTTTAGTTCTTGAGAACATGGGAGAAGTCTAGTTATTAGTAGTCATATGATGTTGAAGTATTATGTGTTGTTTGATACTTAAGTTGTGTTGTTATTTCTCTAGTGGTGTTATGTGAGTCGAACACTTAACACTTCACCTTTCATGGGCCTAGAGCAATACATTGTGCACAAAGGATGCTTATGGTGGGTTGCCGGAGTGACAGAAACCTGAACCCCAGTTCGCACACTTTTGCACAAGGGAGTTATGGATCCTTGATTGTAATGCTGTGGTTAGGCTTATGCCTTAATTACTACCTTGTATTTGTGGATGCTTGCAAGGTGTGTAATCATAAGAGTACATTTATCTTAGTCTAGAAGGTGTACTAGCATTGATCCACCCACCAACACTTATCAACACAATACATATTACTTGGCGGAGTATGGTGAAAGTAAGTTGGCTATCTCTCCCGTGTGTTCTCGAGAACGCTTTAGCTTTTATAAGTTTAGTTCCTAGGCTTATCCTTGTGAAAGGATTGGGCCACTTGCTACTCCTCAGTTACCCTATTTACTTTGCTTGTCTTTTACTTTCCTGTTGCTTAATCCAAAACCCCCTAAATATTTACCTTTGAGTGTGTGCAACCTTTCCTTATCCAGTGTCACTTATCAGCACCTTCTGCTCCTCGTTGGGTTCGACACTCTTATTTATCGAAAAGCTACAATTGACCCCCTAGACTTGTGGGTTAACAATAATCGTTTATTGGCGCGGTTAACAGGGGAGGCAAACCCACTAAACCTATTGTTGGATATGTGCCCTAGAGACAAATTAATAAAGATATTTGTCACATATCCATTTTGTTCATAATACGTTTTATACTGTGCTATAACTGTATTACTTGGAAATACTAATACAGGTGTAGTATAAAATATGGTCCGTAGTTTAACTCGGGTAAACTATCTCATTGGGCAATTGATTGATCAAGCTTTCCTGATCATGGCGACACTTAAGTCCATTGACAATGAGGTCATATCGTTAAGGGGAATGATGTGATGAAAGTACACCCACCGAAAGTATTGCAATGTGATCGAGTCACATAGTTCAGCGTTGTTATGACTTTGTAACATATGGCTTAGTCCTTAGACCGTAATGATCATACGTAATTGTCATCTACGAGGAGACTGCCTGACTGAAATATGCTGGCTATAACGGTGCACTTTGGGTATTCCTAATAGATGGTTGATGAGTATGTTAATAGATCAGAGCGGGATTTGTCAGTCCTTGTGACAGGACAGGTACTCTCGGCCCACTCGGTGATATTGCATCAACACCTTGCAAGGACGTGACTAGGTCACAAGAGATGCAATGATCATGGACGAGAGAACTTGCTTGTTGTGAACGAGATGTGAACACGGTATGTAGGATACCGACGATCAAACCTCGGACAAACAAAGTACCGCAGCACAAAGGGATTACGTCGTATCGTTAACGGTTTCCAAAAGCGATCGAAGTTCATTCGATGGAAGCGCAGGGGTTGTCAAGGATTGTAACCAGGTCCAACTGACTAGTCATTGGTCAATGAGAAGAGTCTCGACCATGTCTGCTGTTTCCCGGACCGTTAGGGTGTTACACTTAAGGGTAATCGATGCATAGGACAGTTACGGGATCAATCGGTGAAATAGGAGGAATCACCGGAGTAGTTCCGGAGGAGGACGAAATAGTTTCCGGACATTTTAAATAGTTCAAAATAAAGTTTATTTTTTAATAATGTTTTATTATTTAATTATCTGAATTAAATATTTAAAACATATTAAATAAATTTAAAAAATGGGAAAAAGGCTATATGGGCCCATGGGGCCCATTAAGGGAGGAGGGGGTCTCCCCCCTTGGGCTTGGCGCCAAGGGTGGGGCCCACCACCCCCTTGGCCGGCGCACTCCCCCCCCCCCTTGGGAGTTTAGTCCCACATGGGGGAGGGGAGGAGGATAGCACCCCCCCTTGGCCTATATAAGGAGGGGTAGACCCCCCCTTTTTCCAACACATCAATATCTCCTTCTTCCTCCTTCTCCTTCCCGGAAGTGGACTCCCCTTGTTTGGAGTCTGCACCTGGATTGGAGTTCTCCACCATAAGGCAGGTCGTCGTTCTGCTGGAGTCGGGATCCGTAGCCGTCTTTCTTCCGCTGCTCGCCTGGTTCGGGGCCCGGGAGGAACATCGGTTGTACCGTACGTGTATAATCTCTTCGAGGCACTACACCTGTGGTGCTACTTCGTCGCTGGAGGTTTACCGGGAGTCATCCTCGCCGGTGGTGGTCTTCTACACGACAGGGAGGTCGTAGTTTTGAGTCTATGCCAGCCACGTTCGCAAGAACGTTTCCCTCTTTCGGTCTTCAAAGGTCCGTATGAACACCGATTCCCTCCGTTACTTTACATCGCCATATCATAGATCTTGGGTTCGGGTACCGTAGGTATGAAAAATTTGTGTTTTTTGTCCCGTATCCAAACAGTGGCATCATGTGCTAGCTATGCGTAGATGTATTGTACGGGTAGAACACATCTAGGATGTGGGCATCGAATCTTCATTCGTTACCCTCCCACGTGTACTCATTTAGCGTTGCGGCAATGTTTGATGCAGCGACCCCCGACCGACCTTACGCGTTTACGCGAGACTGGTTCCACGCTTGACATATGGCTTGTACCATATAAAGTGGCTGGGGGGTGTCTGTCTCTCTACATTAGCGATGCGAAGATGTTTGCAACGGAGGGACCCGACGGGGGTGTAATAGAGACGGATGGGTGACGGTGTTGTGGCATGTTTTTTCGCAGGATAGAAATGGTTCTCTCTCTCGAAACTGCTAGCAGCCACGTAAAACTTGCACAAGCTAAAGTAGAAAGGCGTTTAACTTTGCTTTGCATGAAGGGGGGTCATAGGTTGTATGATTTACAGTTTTACTTCTTGTTTTATGCTAGTATGCTAGATATATCGACGGTAGCACGAAACAGGACCATCTCTCACAATACCAACATTGTGTTCTCCCTTGGTGGGCACCGCCTGGAAGGTTCTCCCATATGGCTTGATGCTCCGTACATACCGGAGTTGTCCTACATATTCAACGGAGTTCGCATGAGGTTGGGTTCGGCAAGCCTGGCATATGCAGATATGGCCTTGCTGAACAGCTAACATCAAGGTTCGATTGGCAGGCTTGACGTATGTAGATGCGGGCCTGGAACACAGGAGACCGAAAGGTCGAGCACGAGTGACATGCCTGATGTGATTGGCTTAGAGGCCTACCTGGTTCGCATACTGATGGCCGTGACGATCGGGGGAGGTATGGGGGCTGGGATTGTGTAATCACTTAGTTAAATTGAGAGGTGTTTATCTAAGTGGGAGCTTTCTAGAATTTTGAGATTAAATTGAAACTCCACATTATGAACAAAAGTCTAAATATGTATCCTTGTGAATCAACCTTGTAGATGGCAGCACCTCACCCATCGTTCAACTTAGGATCATTCCTAGAGAAAGATAAGCTAAAAACAAATGGGACAAACTTCACCAACTGGTTCCGCACCCTGAGGATTCTCCTCGTTCCCCTCAAGATGGCATACGTACTAGAGGGCGCGTTAGATGACGCACCAGCAGATGATGCCAGTCAGGACGAGAAGAATGTCTATCTCTCCAGGACTGATGATTACAACCTTGTCCAGTGTGGCATGCTCTACTCCATGGAGGCTGAGCTGCAGAAACGCTTTGAGAGGATGGGTGCATATGAGATTATCACCGACCTTAAGGCGGTCTTCGCACCTCAAGCCAGGGCTGAACGGTACGAGGCTTCTGAAGCCTTCTTCTCAACAAAGATGGACGAGCACGGCAGCGTGAGTGAGCACGTAGTCAAAATGTCTGGCTACGTTCAGCGCTTGAATGCTCTGGAATGCCAGATTCCAGATGAACTTGCTGTTGATAGGGTGTTGCAGTCGCTTCCCCCTAGCTACAAAGGCTTTGTGCTGAACTACAACATGCAGGGTATGACCAAAACCCCTTCTGAGTTGTTCGCCATGCTGAAGAGCGCCGAGGTTGAGATCAAGAAGGAGCACGCCGTCTTCATGGTCAACAATACCACTGACTTCAAGAAGTCAAGCAGGCGGGAGAAGGCCAAGAGAGGTGGACCCAAGGGGGATGGCAAGTCAGTTGCCGCTCCTCCCAAGGCACCCAAGCCTAAACCCGGAGTGGAGTGCTTCTACTGCAAGGGTGAAGGTCACTGGAAACGCAACTGCCCCAAGTACCTAAAGGACAAAAAGGCTGGCAAAGTCGCCAAGAGAGACGAAGGTATATTTGATATACATATTGTTGATCTTCTCTTGACAAGAGCTGGGAACACATCCTGGATATTTGATACAGGATCTGTCGCTCATATTTCTAATTCCATTCAGGGACTAAGGAATAGGAGACGCTTGCTCAAAGATGAAGTAACGATGCGCATGGGGAATGGCTGTCAAATTGAAGTCTTGGCAGTCGGCACGAAGCATCTTAGTCTCCCTTCGGGATTGGTTTTAGTTCTGAATAATTGCTACTATGTACCCGGGTTAAGTGTGAACATCGTTAGTGGCTCTTGCTTGAAGCGAGACCGCTATTATTTTAAGTCTGATACAATTGGATGTTCGATTTATAAGGATGAAATGTTTTATGTTCACGCACCGGAGTTGCATGGTTTATTCGTACTTGATCTCGATGGTGACGTGTGTCACATTAACAATATTGAGGCAAAAAGATTGAAGAATGATGAAGATCACATGAAGATGTGGCATTGCCGACTTGGTCATATTGGTATAAAGCGCATGGAGAAGCTCCATAAGGATGGACTTCTTGAGTCATTGGATTTTGGATCCCTTGATACATGTGAACCATGACTCATGGGCAAAATGACAAGGACTCCATTCAATGGGATAATGGAGCGCGCGGATGACTTATTGGGGATCATACACACGGATGTATGTGGTCCCATGAACGTCCCCACTCGCAATGGTCTTCGTTACTTCGTGACCTTTACTGATGACTTGAGTAGATATGGGTATATTTACTTGATGAAGCATAAGTCCGAAACCTTTGAAAAGTTCAAGCAATTTCAGAATGAGGTCAAAAATCAACTCGGAAAGAAAATCAAGCACCTTCGATCGGATCGAGGTGGCGAGTATTTGAGTCACGAGTTTGGCAATCATCTGAAGTCTTGTAGCATAGTACCACAACTTATGTCGGCAGGCACACCTCAGAGAAACGGTGTGGCTGAGCGACGTAATCGAACCCTATTGGATAGCGTACAATCGATGATGTCTCATACTGATTTGCCTGTGTCATTCTGGGGGTATGCATTAGAAACTGCCGCTCATATTCTTAATAGGGCACCATCCAAATCCGTAAAGACAACACCATTTGAAGAATGGCATGGCACGAAACCTAAGTTGTCTCACCTGAAGATTTGGGGTTGTGAGGCTTATCTTAGGAAACTACAGCCTGACAAACTTGAATCCAAGGCGGATAAGTGCATCTTTGTGGGCTATCCCAAGGAAACTTGTGGATACACCTTCTACAACAAGTCTGACAGCAAAACGTTTGTTGCCAAGACGGGACACTTTCTTGAGAAGGAGTTTCTCGCGAAAGAGTTGAGTGGGAGGAAAATAGACCTCGATGAAGTGACTGACCAATCACTCCAATTGGAAGAAACGGCTACGGAAATTGTTCTGGAACCGTCTTCCACAGTGGGAGCTGAAGAGAATGGCCAGAACTACATTCATAACGATCATGACATTGATGATGATCATGATGAGAATGAAGAGGAACCTTTTATGCCCCGTAGTTCATCAAGAGTCCGTCAACCTACTGAGTTTTACGGACAACTTGTGAATGCAATCTCGGCTGATGATTCGGATGAACCTACAAGTTACAAAGAAGCAATGGAGGGACCCGAGTCCGAGAAATGGCTTGAAGCCATGAAATACGAAATAGACTCCATGTACACCAACAAAGTATGGACTTTGGTGGATATTCCCGAGGACCGCAAGGCCGTCGAGAATAAATGGATTTTCAAGAAAAAGACTGACGCAGACGGAAACGTATCTGTCTACAAAGCTCGACTTGTCGCGAAGGGGTTCCGACAAATTCAAGGAGTTGACTACGAGGAGACGTTCTCTCCTGTAGCGATGATAAAGTCTATTCGGATCCTACTAGCAATAGCTGCATATCATGATTACGAGATATGGCAGATGGATGTGAAAACTGCATTCCTAAATGGCAACATTGAGGAAGAGTTGTATATGATGCAATCAGAGGGGTTTGTCGACCCAAGGAACGCTGGTAAGGTGTGCAAGCTTCAACGTTCCATCCATGGGTTGAGGCAAGCATCTCGGAGCTGGAATCTTCGATTTGATGAGGTCATTAAAGCTTTTGGATTTGTCCAAAACGTCGAAGAATTCTGCGTCTATAAGAAACTGAGTGGGAGCTCTGTAGCATTCCTTGTGTTATATGTAGATGACATATTACTAATAGGGAACGATAAGAAATTCTTAGAGGAAGTGAAGGAATATCTGAATGGACAATTTTCCATGAAGGACCTAGGTGAAGCTGCGTACATATTGGGGATTAAGATTCATAGAGATAGACCTAATCGACGGTTGGCCTTGAGTCAGAGCACTTATATTGACAAGATATTGAAAAGGTTCAGTATGGGTAACTCCAAGAGAGGCCTCAGTTATAAAAGGTGTCAAATTAAGCGTGACTCAATGCCCAACCACAGCAAAAGAGAAGGAGGAGATGTCCTCAAAGCCCTATGCCTCAGCCATAGGTTCTCTCATGTATTCTATGTTATGTACCAGACCGGATTTAGCGCTGGCCATTAGTATGACTAATCGCTACCAGAGTAACCCGGGAATGGCTCACTGGACAGCAGTAAAGAACATCCTTAAGTACTTGAGAAGAACCAAGGATCTCTTTCTCGTTTATGGAGGAGTTGATGAGGAGCTCACCGTAAAGGGTTACGTTGACGCAAGCCTCGGCTCAGATCTAGATGACTCGAAATCCCAGACGGGATACGTTTTCATGTTGAACAGTGGCGCAATTAGCTGGATGAGCGGCAAACAGTCAGTCGTCGCCCAATCTACAATGGAGTCGGAGTATATTGCCGCTTGCGAAGCGTCTAACGAGGCGCTGTGGCTGAAGAAGTTCGTGATCGAGCTTGGCGTCTTTCCCAGCTGCACTGACCCCGTGGGAATCTTCTGCGACAACACGGGTGCCATTGCTAACGCGAAGGAGCCAAGAACTCACTCTACAGCCAAGCACATCCTCCGAAAGTTCCATGTGACGCGAGACTACGCCAGGGATGGACACACTAGGATTCACAAGATACATACGGATCTGAACGCAGCAGACCCGATGACTAAACCTCTTCCACAGGGCAAGTTTGAAGAACACCGAGAGACCATTGGTGTTAGATACATACCTAATGTAAACTAGTATTATTTGTACTCTAGTGCAAGTGGGAGACTGTTGGATATGTGCCCTAGAGACAAATTAATAAAGATATTTGTCACATATCCGTTTTGTTCATAATACGTTTTATACTGTGCTATAACTGTATTACTTGTAAATACTAATACAGGTGTAGTATAAAACATGGTTCGTAGTTTAACTCGGGTAAACTATCTCATTGGGCAATTGATTGATCAAGCTTTCCTGATCATGGCGACACTTAAGTCCATTGACAATGAGGTCATATCGTTAAGGGGAATGATGTGATGGACGTACACCCACCTAAAGTATTGCAATGTGATCGAGTCACATAGTTCAGCGTTGCTATGACTTTGTAACATATGGCTTAGTCCTTAGACCGTAATGATCATACGTAATTGTCATCTATGAGGAGACTTTGATTTGTATCCCACCGCCTGACTGAAATATTCTGGCTATAATGGTGCACTTTGGGTATTTCGAAATAGATGGTTGATGAGTATTTTAATAGATCAGAGCGGGATTTGTCAGTCCTTGTGACAGGACAGGTACTCTGGGCCCACTCGGTGATATTGCATCAACACCTTGCAAGGACGTGACTAGGTCACAAGAGATGCAATGATCATGGACGAGAGAACTTGCTTGTTGTGAACGAGATGTGAACAAGGTATGTAGGATACCGACGATCAAACCTCGGACAAACAAAGTACCGCAGCACAAAGGGATTACGTCGTATCGTTAACGGTTTCCAAAAGCGACCGAAGTTCATTCGATGGAAGCGCAGGGGCTGTCAAGGATTGTAACCAGGTCCAACTGACTAGTCATTGGTCAATGAGAAGAGTCTCGACCATGTCTTCTGTTTCCCGGACCGTTAGGGTGTTACACTTAAGGGCAATCGATGCATAGGACAGTTACGGGATCAATCGGTGAAATAGGAGGAATCACCGGAATAGTTCCGGAGGAGGACGGAATAGTTTCAGGACATTTTGAATAGTTCAAAATAAATTTTAATTTTTTTAATAATGTTTTATTATTTAATTATCTGAATTAAATATTTAAAACATATTAAATAAATTAAAAAATGGGAAAAGGCTATATGGGCCCATGGGGCCCATTAAGGGAGGAGGGGGTCTCCCCCCTTGGGCTTGGCGCCAAGGGTGGGGCCCACCACCCCCTTGGCCGTCGCACTCCCCGCCTTGGGAGTTTAGTCCCACATGGGGGAGGGGAGGAGGATAGCACCCCCCCCCTTGGCCTATATAAGGAGGGGTAGACCCCCCTTTTTCCAACACATCAATATCTCTTTCTTCCTCCTTCTCCTTCCCGGAAGTGGACTCCCCTTATTTGGAGTCTGCACCTGGATTGGAGTTCTCCACCATAAGGCAGGCCGTCGTCCTGTTGGAGTCGGGATCTGTAGTCGTCTTTCTTCCGCTGCTCGCCTGGTTCGGGGCCCGGGAGGAACATCGATTGTACCGTACGTGTATAATCTCTTCGAGGCACTACACCTGTGGTGCTACTTCGTCGCTGGAGGTTTACCGGGAGTCATCCTCGCTGGTGGTGGTCTTCTACACGACAGGGAGGTCGTAGTTCCGAGTCTACGCCAGCCACGTTCGCAAGAACGTTTCCCTCTTTCGGTCTTCAAAGGTATGAACACCAATTCCCTCCGTTACTTTACATCGCCATAGCATAGATCTTGGGTTCGGGTACCGTAGGTATGAAAAATTTGTGTTTTCTGCCCCGTATCCCAACACATATTAACTTTACTGCCATCAACGAGCTTTTCTGGCGCCGTTGCCGGGGAGTGTAGCGCTATTGGTAAGTGAAGCCGGAAAGGTAACCTTTATTTTCTGTTGTTACCTTCAGTCCTTATGGACTCTTCTACTGTTGGTTCGTTGCTGGTAAGGAGCCGCCCCACGACTGTGGTGGTCACTCCTACCCCTACTGAAATTGTGCCCTATAAAATACCACCTGGTATTATTGATTATGTCTTGGCTAATCGTTATACAGGAGAAGGACATCCGGGAGAACACCTGCTATATTTATCACAATTATGTTCTTTATTTAAGCTTGCAAGTGTAACGAGGGAGTTCGTCATGAAGAAACTATTCTCCGTATCACTCAAAGATAAAGCTTCAGATTGGTATAAGCTACTCGATAACTCTGATCTGCTTGAATGGCCAGAGCTTATGTCTCTCTTTTATGCAAAGTTTTATCCTCTTCGTGAAATTCACCAAGACAGGAACTACATCTACAACTTTTGGTCTCGCGACGGAGAGAGCATCGCTCAAGCTTGGGGGAGACTGAAGTCCCTGATGCTTAAATGCCCAAACCATGAGCTCCCCAAGGAAATTATACTTACAAATTTTTATGCCAGGCTTTCTCGTCAGGACAAGAAGATGTTGGATGCCTCCTCTAGCGGGGTATTCCAGACCAGAAGTCTGGAAGAAAAATGGGATCTTATAGAAAGGATCCAGAAGAACACTGGAGACCGGGAAATTGATAAAGGTATTGAACCCGCTATAAACTATGAGCATGACTACATTGAGAGTTATGTGAAGACTGATTACTTTAATACCTTTTGCTCTAAAATTGGTCTTGATTCCCAGCTAATGGTTGACTTTTGCAAGGACTTTGCTTCTCATATTGATTCTTCTAAGAAGAAGGAGAGTCAACATCATAAACCTTTCAAGGAGTCGCCTATTGAGATTAATGTTACTGATCCTGTTTTACCTGCAGTTGTGTATGAACAGCCTCCTTATCCCTCAAGGATAAAGGATCACTCTTTTGTTACAGGTATTCTAAACAAAAACGGAAGGACCACTGACAAAACTGAGGATATGATCAAGGTCAAGCCTCAAGTTGCAATGGTCAAGGATCTTCCAAGAACAAAGGCCCAATTTCAGGTACGCCAGTTGTATCTGTCAAAATAGGAGATCATAATTACTATGGGCTATGTGATTTGGGATCTAGCGTCAGCGCTATTCCCTTCACACATTATCAAGAGATCATGCACGAGATTCAGCCGTGTGAGATCGAGGACATTGATGTCACGATTCATCTTGCAAATAAACAAACAATCTCTCCAGTTGGGATTGTGAGAGATGTTGAAGTACTCTGCGGGAAGGTAAAATATCCTACTGACTTTCTTGTACTTGGTTCAGTGCAAGATAGTTTTTGCCCTATTATCTTTGGTAGGCCCTTCCTCAGCACTTGTGGAGCTATAATAGATTGCAAGAAAGGTAAAATTTCTGTTGATTTCAACGGTGAGCCGTATGAATTTAATTTTTCTAAGTTTTCTAAGAAGCCTCGTGGTACTGACTTGTCAAGTAATGACAAAATTATTGAAGAAATTGCTTCTATTGCTATTCCTCCTGATGATACTTTGCAGCAATTTATCGAAGACCACGAGAATGACATACATATGCAGGAGAGGGATGAACTAGAAGACATATTTTTAAGACAAACTCCTATCCTGAAGCACAACCTCCCGGTTGAACCTTTAGGAATCCTCTCGCAACCAAAAGAAGACCCGGTGTTTGATCTAAAACCACTACCCGATACGCTCAAATATGCTTATTTATATGAAAAGAAAGTATATCCTCTTATTATCAATTCTAACCTTTCAGGGTATGAAGAAGAGCGATTATTGGAGACACTCCGCAGACATCGAGGTGCTATTGGCTATACTCTTGATGATCTCAAGGGTATTAGTCCATCCATTTTCCAACATACTATCAATCTCGAGCCCGATGCTAAACCAGTTGTTGATCATCAACGACGGTTGAACCCAAGGATGAAGGACGTGGTTTGGACGGAGGTTCTCAAACTTCTAGCCGCAGGTATCATCTATCCTATAGCTGATAGTAAGTGGGTAAGTCCCGTTCATTGTGTTCCTAAGAAAGGAGGTATGACTGTTGTTCCTAATGATAAAAATGAACTAATACCTCAGAGGACTATTATTGGATATAGAATGTGTATTGATTTCAGGAAGTTGAACAAGGCCACCAGGAAGGACCACTATCCTCTGCCCTTTATTGATCAGATGCTCGGGAGGCTGTCTAAAAACACCCACTTCAGCTATCTTGATGGGTATCCTAGCTTTTGCCAGATTCACGTTAACACCGCGGATCAAGAGAAGACCACCTTTACGTGTCCTTACGGTACTTATGCTTATAGGCGTATGCCTTTTGGTTTGTGTAATGCACCTGCTACTTTTCAGAGGTGTATGTCTACAATATTTCATGGTTTCTGTGAGGAGATTGTAGAAGTTTTCATGGATGACTTTTCCGTCTATGGAAACTCCTTTGACCACTGTCTCCACAATCTTAATAGAGTTTTGCAGAGATGTGAAGAAACTAATTTGGTGCTCAATTGGGAGAAGTGTCATTTCATGGTTAACGAAGGGATAATTCTTGGACACAAGATTTCCGAAAGGGGAATTGAAGTGGACAAGGCAAAGATTGAAGCTATTGAAAGGATGCCCTATCCAAGGGACATCAAAGGTATTCGTAGTTTTCTAGGTCATGTTGGTTTCTATAGAAGATTTATCAAGGACTTTTCTAAGACCTCGAGACCCCTTACCAATCTTCTCCAGAAGGATTCTCCTTTTGTATTTGATGAAGATTGTAAGGAATCTTTTGAAGTTCTTAAGAAAGCCTTGATAACCGCTCCTATAGAACAACCACCTGACTAGAATTTGCCCTTTGAAATTATGTGTGATGCTAGTGATTTTTCCGTTGGAGTTGTTTTAGGACAAAGGGTTGACAAGAAGTTGAATGTCATCCACTATGCCAGCAAGACACTTGATAGTGCTCAAAAGAATTATGCTACTACCGAGAAGGAATTCTTGGCAGTGGTGTTTGCTTGTGATAAGTTTAGACCATATATTGTTGATTCTAAAGTTATTATTCATACTGACCATGCTGCCATTAAGTATATTATGCAGAAAAAGGACGCCAAACCAAGACTAATTAGATGGGTACTCCTTCTTCAAGAATTTGATTTGCAGATTGTCGATAGAAAAGGAGAAGACAATCCGGTGGCGGATAATCTTTCAAGGATGGAAGATATCCCGCACGATCCTATTCCAGTCAACGAAATTTTCCCAGATGAACAACTTGCTGTTGTAAAAGTACAATCTCATTCCGACCCTTGGTATGCAGATTATGCTAATTTTATTGTTGCAAAGTTTTTGCCTCCAGGTTTTACATTTCAGCAGAGGAATAAATTCTTCACGGATTTGAGGCACTACTTTTGGGATGATCCACATCTTTACAAAGAAGGTGCGGACGGGATCGTAAGAAGGTGTGTACCGGAGCACGAGCAGCAGGACGTTCTTCGAAAATGTCACGATAGTCCCTATGGAGGACATCATGCCGGTGAAAGGACCGCACATAAAGTTTTACAATCAGGTTTTTATTGGCCTACTCTTTTTAAGGACGCCCGAAGGTACGTTCTATCTTTTGATAAGTGTCAGAGAGTTGGTAACATTAGCAGGAGAAATGAGATGCCTATGAATTACTCACTAGTGATCGAACCTTTCGATTGCTGGGGTTTTGATTTTATGGGTCATTTTCCTCCTTCACACAAGTACACACACATCTTAGTTGCTATTGATTATGTAACCAAGTGGGTTGAAGCAATCCCCACTGAGAGTGCTGATCACAAGACATCTTTGAAAATGCTCAAGGATGTAATTTTTCCTAGGTTTGGAGTACCAAGGTACCTCATGACGGATGGAGGGTCACACTTCACGCATGGAGCTTTTAGGAAAGCTCTAGCCAAGTACGATGTCAATCATAGTATTGCATCACCGTACCACCTTCAAACTAGTGGGCAAGTTGAGCTCACCAATAGGGAGATCAAGTTGATCTTACAAAAGACAGTAAACAGTTCTAGAAAGGACTGGTCAAAGAAGTTAGGAGATTCTTTGTGGGCGTATAGAACTTCTTACAAAAACCTCATGGGCATGTCTCCGTATAAAATGGTCTATGGCAAGTCTTGCCATTTACCATTAGAGTTAGAGCACAAGGCTTTCTGGGCTGTCAGAGAGCTAAATGCTGACCCAAAGTTGGCTGGTGAAAAGCGTCTCATGAACTTGACTTCTCTAGATGAGTGGAGGAGTGAAGCTTACGAGAGCGCTAAAATGTTCAAGGAAAAGGTAAAGAAGTGGCACGATAAAAGAATTCTTAAACGTGAATTTAATGTTGGTGATAAAGTTTTGTTGTTCAGATCCCGTTTCAGGTTTTCTTCAGGTAAACTACTTTCCAGATGGGAAGGACCTTTTCTTATCGAAGAAGTATATCGGTCTGGTGCAATCAAGATCAATAATTTTGAAGGCACCAAACCTCAAGTTGTGAATGGACAAAGACTCAAACATTATATGGCAGGTGATCCAATCAATGTGGATGTGAACATGATATATAGAAAGACTCACGAAGAGCATGTTGCAGCCCAGTTTTAGACTCCGGCAGGAGCAGAATAAGAAAAGGTATGTATTACGGTAAGGAAACATCGCGAACGTCAATAAAAGTCTACTTTTCAAAGTTTTTGCAAAATTAGGAAAATTCCAAGCCCGAGTGGAGCCGGAGAAGAGCTCCAGGGCCCCCAGGAGGCCTCCTGGCGCGGCCCCCCTCCTGGCCGTGCCAGGCACCCTCCTAGGTGCCCTGGACTCCGACTCCGACGAAACCTAGGCTTGAAACCTTCCTTCTGTTGCGGAAATTTTTGCTATATATTTGGCCGGATAGTCCCGCCACCGTATCTCTCGATTTCGTGTGTTTTCTTTCTCGGTCTGTTTCTGCCAGGAAAACTTTTAGCAGATCTAGGTGCCATAGCTTCCCCAAGTTCCCCCAAGGACAAGTTCGTCGTCAACGTTATCAACCCTTACCTCGCCGAGGTGAGGAAGAACCCCCAGGTCCTTCGTGTGGAGGACGGTGTTCTCCACAAGGAAGATCTGAAGGGACCAGTCAAGGAAGGGAGCACCGAGGAGCGGCTGAAGGAGATGGAACATGAGGTCTTCAAGTTCAAGAAGATGGTGGAGCGTGGTGTTGAAGCTAACTTCCACATCATGAACGAGATCGAGGCTTCCCACAAGAAAGAGATGAAGGAGATGTGGTCAAGCTTGGCCGCACTAGAAGAAAAAGTTTATGAACTCCAAGCACAGATCTATGATCTGCAGAACTAGAACTGTGAGTATGAACTAAAGTTTCTGCGCATGGGTTTAGGTGCTGAGTGCAGGATCTTGGAGACGGGAATGTCCTTCGAGACTGGAGAACAACTGCCATGGAAGCGCTTCGCCAAGGAGTACATGACCGATAAGAACAAGAATTAGGAGTAAATCTCCTCGGGTAATGGCATCCCCTTAGCTTGTTCCAAGCTTGGGGGAGTGTCGGGTATCTTTATCTTTATCTTTTTCTTTAGGAGTCAAGTAGAGTCGTATCATGTCTAGGGAAGTTACTTTATGAAATAGGTGTTGCTTTGAGGTCTATCACTCCTTTTGTGGAGAGCTTTGTATTCGTGAGTGTGGGGTCGTCTATGAAGGAATATTAATGAGAAGTCTATTGGTTTCTTCGCTGCACTCGGTATTCTCTTCACGCAATCGACATTATGAGCTGATTCTTATGGGGAGTATTGACCTTATATCAGGTATGGCTTCGAAAACTTTATTTAAATCTGGGCAAGTATAGCTTTTGTCATAACAACAAGCATGTTTTTCTCAAAGTAGCGACATAGCCAAAACCTTTGTGTTATTATGCTTGAAGTGTTATGTTGATAAGGAAGACAACTTGATGTTTCATGCTAGTTTTAATGTTTATGCTTTGTATTGCTTGCATCTAAGTTGTCATCAATTGTCTGGTCTCTCAAAGCCTTGCTAGCCAAAACTCTGTACTAAGAGGAATTCTGCTTGTACTTCCATACCCTGAAACCAACATCTTCCACTTGAGTCCACCATACCTTCCTATTTGTGGTATTCCACTACCACTCCTCAAGTATATAATTTGTGTGCTATCTCTAGATGTTCAAAATCTTCTGTTTTGTGCCACTGATTCAACTCATGAGGAAGTGGTGGGTAACCCATGATCTTCTTAATTTGGACAAGTTTTATCTGGGGATTGCATGCCTAATCTGCAAACCCCTAATACGAGAAGGGACTGGCATGAGTGCCCAGCTCGTAAAAGATAAATACTAACACACAAGTTGCTTCACCCATTTATGAGTGATAAACAAAGGAATTTAAGGGGATGTGATCGTCCCCGCATGGGAGCCGCTCCTCGAAACTTGTCCAAATCATGAAGTGAGTGAGTTATCTATCAGCAGTCGTTGACGGATCATGCACCTCCCAAAAGTTTGTTTTATTCCGTTTGATCTAGAGATGGCACATGAGTTTTCCCGGCTTAACCTTTTGCACGGGGTTTACCCTTTATTTTGTGCTGAGTCAGTTCTTCCTACTTCCTTCCTTCTTGAGAGAGAACAGACACATGATGTTAATAAAGATTCTTGCATATAAAGCTGCATTGAAAGTTAGCATGTTACATCTTTGTTGACATTATCTTTTGATAAGTGAGTTGTTTACAAAAGCTTATGCTGAGTAAACATCTTCCTTTGTGTTAACATGTACACTTCTTGACTAATAACATGTCCTTTCCAAAGCTTCAACCGGTTCCATTATAAATGAAAAGAGCAAAAGTAAAAGTTATTAGTTGTTCCTTGACCAAGGCTATGTTTGCCATGATTTGATGAGTTTTCTAGGTCCTACTTTGTTATAATTGTTACTACTTTCTCATAAGGACCTTATGAGTTGAGGTTGCTGTTGAGGATGCTTCAGTTTGGTGAGAAATCTTGATGCTTCTTGTCCGTATTCTTTTATCGACGCTTCACTCTCTAAACTTGTGGACAGGTTTACCGAGCTCAGCAATCACTTGGGGACAAGCGAGGTCTAAGCTTGGGGGAGACAGAAAAGCTCGTTGATGGCGGTGAAGTTAATAGGTTTAGTGGGTTTTCCTCCCCTGTTAACCGCGCCAATAAGCGATTCTTGATAACCCACAAGTCTAGGGGATCAATTGTAGCTTTTCGATAAATAAGGATGTCGATCCCACGAGGAGCAGAAGGTGTTGATAAGTGACACTGGATAAGGAAAGGTTGCACACACTCAAAGGTAAATATTTAGGGGTTTTTGGTTTAAGCAACAGAAAAGTAAAAGACAAGCAAAGTAAACAGGGTAACTGAGGAGTAGCAAGTGGCCCAATCCTTTTACAAGGATAAGCCTAGGAACTAAACTTATAAAAGCTAAAGTGTTCTCGAGAACACACGGGAGAGATAGCCAAGTTACTTTCACCATACTCCGCCAAGTAATATGTATTGTGTTGATAAGTGTTGGTGGGTGGATGAATGCTAGTACACCTTCTAGACTAAGATAAGTGTACTCTTATGATTACACACCTTGCAAGCATCCGAAAATACAAGGTAGTAATTAAGGCATAAGCCTAACCACAGCATTACGATCAAGGATCCATAACTCCCTTGTGCAAAAGTGTGCGAACTGGGGTTCAGGTTTCTGTCACTCCGGCAACCCACCATAAGAATCCTTTGTGCACAATGTATTCCTCTAGGCCCATGAAAGGTGAAGTGTTAAGTGTTCGACTCACATAACACCACTAGAGAAATAACAACACAAATTAAGTATCAAACAACACATAATACTTCAACATCATATGACTACTAACAACTAGACTTCTCCCATGTTCTCAAGAACTAAAGTAACTACTCACAAGACATAAAAGAGATCATGATCATAGGTGATAGATGGGTGGCAAACAATCTGGACACAATGATATTTCTCCAACAAAACTCAATAGCATTCACCACAAAGTAGTAATCAACACCAATAGAGTAGATGGGACAGATAGTACGGATTAAAACACAAGTTGCAATTGTGAGATGAGATGGGATGGAGATGGAGATGGTGCTGATGTTGGGGATGATGTTGATGATGATCTCGATGATGCCCGTGACGATGATGATGATCTCCCCTTCCGGGAGGTGATCTCCCCGGCGGAATCTTCCCGCCGGAGATGGATTTTCTCCTCTGTAGGTTTCCGCCCCGTGGTGGCAGCGAAACACGGAAACTCTTTTGTTCTTAGGGTTTTCACCTCAGGGGGGGTCTTATAGGCGAGAGGGGGCACCGAGGGGGGCCACCAGGCATCCAAGAGGGTGCCTGGCGCGGCCAGGAGGGGGGCTGCGCCAGGCACCCTTATGGCTGCCTGGTGGGTTCCCTCACCTCCATCTTCGGTGATCCCCAGTCAATTCCCATAAAAACGATCCCCGTAAATTTTCATCGCATTTGGACTTGATCTGATTCAGCAACTTGGTGTCCACTTTTCACCGCTGAATTCTGGTTCTGCTGCTTCGGCACCGGAAAGTTGTAAACTGTGTAAAACAAGCCAAAACAACATAAGAACAATACTTTAAAGTGGATTATATCAATGAATAAGATGAAATTACAATATAAAATAGTGATGCTTTTTGGACGTATCAACGTACTTCCCATGCTTTTGAGTCTCTTCCTTTCTTTTGTAGCATAGTTAGCATTGGTTTGCCCCCGTAATCCTGTCGATTGCCCGGTTGTGATTTGTTTACTTCGCTTATCAGTTTATCGTCTTTTGGGAGAGAGACATCACTAGTGAACATCATGGGACCCCGGTCCGTACTTCCATCATAGTTTACACCCTCAATTTACTTCTTGATTTTACTTTCTAGTTGTAACTATCACTATCTATTATCTGTTGCGTAGATACTTTGTAAACGGCAAGGCCGAAGAGATTGACAACCTCTATGAACTCGTTGGGTGCAAAGTTATTTGTTTTGTGTGCAGGTCCAGGTAAACCAAGTGATTCTATTCAGATGGTGCATCACTTGCCGAATCACCTACTTGTCGTTGTCGCATTCCTACGGGAGACAATCTAAACCTTGGCATCTTTGCCAAAGGAAATTTTCCGCTAGGCTACATCCAACCTTCCACTTGGGGTAACCAACGAGGAGCACTACTTCAGTGCCATCAAGTTAATTTTTGGCGCCGTTGCCGGGGAAGCAAACAAAACTACACCCGTCAACTCTTGCGCCATCACTTACTCGCTAGCATCAAGTAATTTCTGGCGTCGTTGTCGGGGACTTCACTCTTCAAGATAGGGGAGTTTCACGCTATCTTTTATCTTTTCTTTTTAGTCTTGTCAGTTTACCTTTCAGTTTTTGCCTTTGTGTCTTATACTAAAAACCCCAAAAATAGTACGTATGTCTAGTTACTTGCTTGCCACAAATGCCTAACTTCTTTGAAACCAGATCCTATTGGCATGGAGGATTCACTAAGGATCAACAAGAATATTACAAGGAACACCGCTTGTCTCAAAAGGGGATACACTTATGGAGATAAATACATCAGTTGTATGAGTATGCTAGAAACTTGTGTTCAATATATAGTATATCTTTTTGCAGGGATGGCTCTTGTTGCTTTATGAGGCATAAACACCTTGCTTTCCAATATGAGTACAATGATGATGAAACCTTAGCTTCTTTTGCTAAGAGAAATTATGATTTTTATGATGCAGAGAAAATAGAAGAATTTGTTGATTTTAAGGGTGCTTACGAAATTACTTCTCTTCTTAAAAATTTTGATGATGCCCCTTACAAATCTGAGAGTCTTGCTATACTTAACCATTTCTTTGAAAATTACGATGCGAATTATTATATTACTGATCATGTTGAGAGAATCTCTCCCCCAAAGGAAGAGACTAATGTTGGCACTGATCCCTTGGGTGATAGTGTCATCGGCTCGTAGGGTGTGCGGATTTGGGGTTGATGTGGTTGTGGGAGCGACGGTTTCAATTCCGATTGTTGGTTGTCAGTTTCAGTTTGCTCAGGTGACGAAGCTGGCGGCTCATGTGGTGCGTGGCCACGGAGTCGGTGTGTTTTAAGGATGATAGCTAAAAATTGAGGGAGAGGTTAGTCAGCCAGTCTTGGTCGTAAGAATATCCGTGATATCCGTACTTCCTCCTTTCATAATGTAGTGTGCCCACGATTAGAGGGAGTACCACACAGGTATCGAACTCTGGATGCTAGGTGCACTCCTGTGACACTAGCCATTGGCCTAGCAGCCCAGCCCAGTACTCCCTCCGTCACGGTTTAGAAGGCACGCTTGGAAAATCTCTGGAACCAAGGTAGTTACCGATTGGTTGTGAGATGTAACAAAAATAACATCAATAAATGAGTGAAGTAGTAGTATTAATTACATTCACCCCATGCATGCATCGACTTCACCCGGCTAGAGCAGCAAAAAAATTGAGAGGATGCATGCATAATGAATGAAGTAGTAGTACTAATAAATAGAAGTAATTACCTTCGCGCCTTAAATCATGTCTATTATGAAAAAGCACGTAAGTTTAACTGTGTTTTCTAAAACGTGACGGAGGGAGTACCAATTTTCTTTTTTTTAGGTTTAAATGCTAATTCTTTGATATACATCTTTCCCCGGTTCTCACGCCCATTCCACTGTCTGCCGGACACGTACTCGCGGATATTCTGAACATTGTGAAGTGTTCGACAGCGGCGGCCGGCCGGCGAGAGTGTGTGTCTAGCATTTCCAGCACGAGGCGGCGATGACTGGCTTGCCCTTCCATCCAAGCACGAGGCACCCCTTTTCCTCGGCCACCGTGTAGCCGCTGCTGCTGCCGCCGGCGTTATCCTCCAGCCATTCACGCGCCATGGCCGCCATCTTGATCGGCATGGACTGGAAGCCCGCGCGGCTCATCCGGCGCCGCCACTGGTCCGCGCGCTCGTGCCGCTCCACGCGCGTCGCGCCCTCGCACCCGACCACATTGCGGATCTCAGCGCCGAAATGGAACTGCTCCACGCGCGCGCGCCGGGCGTCGTAGCGCGGGAGCGCCGCGTCCAGCGCGTCGAACAGCGCCGCGTAGTAGTGGAGCGCCTCCATGAACCGCCCCAAGAAGAAGGGCCCATTGTGGCCGGCATCTTGCTCCACGAGCACGAAGGCCTTGGGCGAGAGCTTGCGGACGGTCTGCAGCACTGAGTTGAGCGCGCCGCGGCTCTCCTTCACCACGCAGTGCAGCTCCAGGACGCTGTTGATGGCCACGGCCTCGTCGGTGTCGATGCCGAGGTCGTCGATGTGGAGGCTCTCTAAGGTGCGGTCCACGGCCATGAACTCGAGGGTCACCCCGAGCTCCTCCGCGTACGCCTCGAGCTCAAGCCCGACGGCTCTCATGGTGTCTATGTCGGCGCCGACGCCGGTAACGCGAACGCGCGTCGGCTTGCCGCCGGCCCGCGTGGCGAGGCCGTCGAGCAGGGCGCGCCACTGGTGGCCGCGGTTCAGCCCCATCGTCATGCCGAGGTCTACCACGTGGACGTTGCTCTCTCCTTCGAAGGCTTCCAGGATAGACGCGTTGGCCACAAAGTGGGCGAAGCGCAGGTACGGACATATCTCGTACGCTACGGAGAGCGCCTCGCCGCGCGTTCTGTCGAGGCACAACGACGGCGGGACGCAGAACGCCATGCTCGCCGGGCCTAGCGCCGTCGGGTGTGCCAAGGACAGACGGTCCGCCAGGCCCTGCACGAAGCACGACGCGACGCGCTGGAACGCCGTGCCATAGACGGGCGCGCCGACCTGGAGCTCCCGCAGCAACGCGGCCGCCTGTGCGCGGTCGCGGCACGCCACCGCCTCGGCGCAGGAAACAAGCAGCTGCACGAGCCGCATGCCGTCAGCTCCGCTGCCACCGCCACCGTCGCCCACAGCGACCACCGCCTCACCTTGTTCCTCGAACCCGCCACCGCCGATCGACGGCGACTGCTCCAAAGCCTCCATGGCCTCCACGTTCTGCTTGCAGGTCTCGAGAACGTCCCGGAACTGCTTGGTCTTCCTGACGCGCGACGACTCGAAGTCTACCTGCGCCGGCGCCCACGAGGCGTGATACGGCGAGCTGACGTAGTCGACCTTGGTCGCCTTGTAAGCCCGGGGGGCGAGCTCCAGCTCGACGGCGTCGGCGTCCACCGCCACCTCCTCATTGCCGAAGTAGTAAGGATGGTCGTAGTCTAGTTCTTGGTTAGTGCAAATCGAAGCATCTTGCTGTGTTTGCCATGAAGAGGTGCCCATGTACGTGTGAATTGTTAATTGGGTCTTGTTGCAAGGCAAATGGCCTAATTAACTTCTCACCGGATTCGATCATGCCCTATATATAGCGCGAGCTGGGTGGCATAGACAGACGGCCGGTGGTATAATTAGTTGATTAACAAACTAAAATGTCTCTGTTATACTCCCCCGGTCTTTTTTAGTCTGCATATAACTTTTGTCCGAAGTCAAAGTATCTTTACTTTGACCAAATTTGTAAAAAAATATATCAACATTCACAATACCAAATCTATATGGTTAGATTCATCATTAAATGTAGTTTCATAGTATACATATTAAGTATTGTAGATGTTGGTATTTTTTAATATAAATTTGGTCAAACTTTGTTAAGTTTGACTTGACACAAATCTAATACGCGGAGTAAAAAGGACCGGAGGGAGTACAACTCGATCGATGAGGGTTTGCCTTCTATTTGCTCTCATTTATGAGGTACTGCCTCTGTCCCGTAATGTAAGACAATTTTATAGTTTAATTTAAATTTTATTTGTCTTCTACTCCCTTCATTTCATAATGTAGTGCGTCCACGCTTATCGAGGCTCAATTTTGACCATAAATTAAACCAACGAGACGAAATGCGGTGGAAACAAAAATTATACCATTGAATTCGTATTCGAAAGAAGTTTTCAATGATACATTTTTTGTTTTTATCGCAATTGGTCTCGTTGATTAAATTTATGATCAAAGTTGAAGGACAGAAACCGAGGACACACTATATTATGGGATGGAGAGAGTACTCCGTTTTCGGTCTCACAAAACACGATCTCAATACTTTTGTCCAGTGAAAGAATCAAGATTGCATTTTTAGTACTCCCTCCGATCCATAATAAGTGTCCTGCGACACTTATTATGGATCGGAGGGAGTACTTTATAACATATTTAATTGATTCGAGATTCTTGATCGGCTGTAGTGACTTACTATATAAGGTTACATCTAAATTAAATATACTATGTAGTGCTCCTTTAATATGTGATTTTCTCGATTAAAACTGAATTTTTATTATCTTGAAATAAATAATCAAGTGGAAACAAATATAATAACTACAACATCAGTCTTTTACATAGCCAAAATGATACAACCAAGATCAACGCACATTAAAAAAAATACGCCAGCAAGACCAAAATCATACTAGAAAACTAAAGTTATTCCTAAGCAAGAACAAAGATCTCAAAGCAATCAAAAAGTGATCTACAAACTACAATAACTATTAATTTTATATTAATCATCTCTTAACATCATAAGGACAACGATATTCTTCAACAATAACACCTTTAGAAAGGCAACGACACTCAATCATCAGTGTCACTGAAACCAACGATCAAAGGCTAGATTTTAGGTTTTCATTGTAAAGAAGAAGTTCATGCATATTCAAACAATGTCTTCGATAAGGTAGTGACATAAAACATCATCATTTCTAGGTACAACCCACTCGGGTCACACTTATGGTTTTCAGCCCGAAGCCCGACACCGAATACTCAAGAATCACCGCGCTAAAGGTTCATGGATAAATTAACTCTCTGTTTTGATAACTAGATTATGGTATAGCTATATATATACTTATCACAAATATGTATGTCTATTTTCCGCTCGTCTGTTTCCTGAGACAATAGTATGCCATTTTCAACGTGAAAGTACTAAACTTAGATGCCGCCACCCCGCCTAGATTTTTCATTCTAGAGGAAGCTGGCAAAGTATAGCTTGCAGAATATGCATGGAAAATTGGCGAGGATGGGACATCTGAATTAGTCGTTTCGTTACGAACGAAGCCCTCGCATCCATCCATCTTTAGTCGTCTTTTCCTTCGATTTATCAAGCGGGGCATCTAATTATCCCTTTGCTTGCGACCGTGCATACACACCGGCCATGGTTATGCATGGTGTGTCTAATTACAACAGCATCAGTGTGCGCGGCCGTTTCTTCCCGCGCTAGCTAGCTCGAATTTTTGACGTAAAGAACCACATACACGAACAAATATTGATAAGAAAGATCACATTTAAATACGTATACAAATGATAAAATTATCACGAACAAGTAACACGCGATACATACCGCTACAGCTGGTAGAGGCAAGTACACCACGTATCATTTTCTGAGCTTACCGTCACGGTAGTTTTATCTTTTATGTTGAAAATTGATCTATTTTGTCTATTGATTCGCAAAGATTGTCTTTTACCTCAAAATTCAGCTAGCTCACCAGCTGCTGCTGCCTCCTGGCTTAGTACGGCGGTACTAGGTTATAATAGTTGCCGAGCTAAGAGAAAGGAGATTAAAGTAGCCAAGGATATCCGGGGCCTTTCAACAAAACGTCACCGTAGACGCTATGTCCATTCGTTTTCATGCATGCATAGGCAATGGATACAACGCGTACATACGACCTTGGGGCCAATGGTTAACCTTTTTTAGTCGCCTCATTCTCCCTCGTCGACCGACTATCATATTGTAGATGTAGGCCCGATGACCGACAAGCTAGCATTCGGTCGATGTAAACCAGATCAGTCTGCTACTACATCTATCTAGAACCTAGTAGTAATACAGTACTGAAATTTCTGCCAACGATCGTGCGTGAAAGTGAAACGAGAGGTGTGTACCATGCGTGTCAGGTAGCAAGAATACACATTATCCGCAAAAAACTCGGTATAACATTCTGGCATATTGAGGTTGACGGCTCCATGTTACATAGATGGGGAGCACGTTCCATGAAACGCATAAAAATAAGATTGTACATCCTAGGCTAACAAGAAGGATCCGCTGCCTTAGAGGAACACACCTGTTAAATGTTAACACCTTCCCTTAATCATAATCTTGATAAGTTTAGATTACGGTTAAACGTTTCGAAGCTTCTCGTGGGCAATGCATTGGTAAAGCCGCATCTGCAATCTGATTTCTCGAATGTACAAAACTTATTTCCAACTATTTATTGGCAACTTTTTCTCTAACAAAGTGAAAATATATTTCATTGTGTTTGGTTTTTGCATGTAGACGTAAGATTGGATTGACAGAAAGATATGTGACACCAAGCTTGCACATCCAAAAACATGAATAGGTGTATAATCATGTTTTGTACGAAGAAGCTTATCTTCTAGAGTTTTATTTTGGATGACACGACTACCGTAAGCATATTGATGAGATGAGCAACAGTTATGAAAGCCTCGTCCAAAAAAATTTAAAGGCACAGAAGCACTAGCTAGAAGCGCAAGGCCTATTTCAACAATGTTTATTTCCTTATGTTCGTAAGAATCGTTCTGTTGATGAGCATGAGGGCATGAGACATCGTGAGAGATGACTATTTGCTGAAAGAAGAAATCTAACTTTCCATATTCGCCCCCCCCCCCCCCACCACCAATCAGATTAAACAACAATAATTTTTTGATCAATTTTTCATTCAACAAGTGCTTGAAAAATATGAAAGACTTGAAATACATTAGATCATTTCTTAAGAAGATAGATCCATGTGTATTAGCTGTACTCATTGATGGAACTAACATAGTAAGTATGTCCACCAACAGAAGCGGGGGTCGGGCCCTAGACATCAGAATATATGAGTTGCAATGGTTGAATAGAAGTAGTAGTGGTAACAATGGAACGTAATCGATGAGACTTAGCTCTCTGACATAAATCACAAATACTGTCACTACTATGCTCACCAACGAACGGGATCTTATTATTTCTAAGCACTTGTTGAACTATAACAAAAGAAATGTGTCCTAAATGTGCATGGCAGCTCTCCGATGAAAATTTGATGACACCACATACTTGCTTATTTGAGCTTCTGAATTTCATCCACATTTATTTTTTATTTTTTGTGTATTTACTGCTCATTCGAATTCTTTTGAGCTCGAGTGAACATATACGGTGTCCCAATGACAACGATTAGCCTTTAACTCGTTTCGGTGCTTGTAGTCCGCACCAGATGGTCTGCAGATTTGTGGATGTGTTTTTTGTTACTTTTCTGGTATTCTGGAAACTATCATGACACATAATGACTATATCAAAAGTTTTCCTGAAAAAGATAACTCTTTGATTGATGACATTAACAAATTTATCAAAACATTTACATGTAAGCGATTAATGGTGCTCCCAATCGCTACGGGAGCAGCACGTGGATTTATTTTTTCTCCTAGCTAGCAAATGTCAAACGCTGAGCAGGATGACGACTTCTTTCTCCGGCAGCTACTTGCCGGTTTTCATTCCCAGGCTCCCAGCAAACATATGATTTGTGTCTCCAATGTACTATCCCAGGAGGCCAGGAGCCCAGAGACGCTCGCACGGCGTCCGGTGCCTGGTCATAGAAGAACTCCATCTGTGGTGGCACAGCGTCCGGTACTCGCGCTCCGCGAAGTCCGACAGCGGCACGTACTCCGCACAACTGTACCACCGGCCACCATGATGAGCTCATGGATATCGTGAACATTGTGATTTGTGAAGTGTTCCGTAATCCGTAGGCGGCCGGCCGGCGACCTGCTAGCATTTCCAGCAGGAGGCGGCGATGACTGGCTTGCCCTTCCACCCAAGCACGAGGCACCCCTTCTCTTCGGCCACCGTGTAGCCGCTGCCGCCGGCGTTCTCCTCCAGCCACTCCCGCGCCTTGGCCGCCATCTTGATCGGCATGGACTGGAAGCCGGCCCGGCTCATCCGGCGCCGCCACTGATCCGCGCGCTCGTGCCGCTCCACGCGCGCCGCGCCCTCGCACCCCACCACGTTCCGGATCTCGGCGCCGAAGTAAAACTGCTCCACGCGCGCGCGCCGAGCATCGTACCGCGGGAGCGCCGCGTCGAGCGCGTCGAACAGCGCCGCGTAGTAGTGCAACGCCTCCATGAACCGCCCCAGGAAGAAGGGCCCGTTGTGGCCAGCGTCCTGCTCCACGAGCACGAAGGCCTTTGGCGAGAGCTTGCGGATGGTCTGCAGCACCGAGTTGAGCGCGCCCCGGCTCTCCTTCACCACGCAGTGCAGCTCTAGGACGCTGTTGATGGCCACGGCCTCGTCGGTGTCGATGCCGAGGTCGTCGACATGGAGGCTCTCCAGGGTGCGGTCAACAGCCATGAACTCGAGGTTCATCCCGAGCTCCTCTGCGTACGCCTCGAGCTCGCGCCCGAATGCTCTCATGGTATCTATGCTGGCGCCGACGCCGGTGACGCGAACGCGCGCCGGCTTGCCGCCGGCTCGCGTGGCGAGGCCGTCGAGCAGGGCGCGCCACTGGTCAGCACGGTTCAGGCCCATCGTCATGCCGAGGTCGACCACGTGGACGTTGCTCTCTCCCTCGAAGGCTTCAAGGATGGACGCGTTCGCCACGAAGTGCGCGAAGCGCAGGTACGGGCACAGCTCGTACGCCACGGCGAGCGCCTCGCCGCGCGCTCTGTCGAGGCACGACGACCGCGGGACGCAGAACGCCATGCTCGCCGGGCCCAGAGACGGCGGGTGCGCCAGGGACAGACGGTCCGCCAGGCCCTGCACGAAGCACGACGCTACGCGCTGGAACGCCGTGCCATAGACGGGCGCGCCGACCTGGAGCTCCCGCAGCAACGCCGCCGCCTGTGCGCGGTCGCGGCACGCCACCGCCTCGGCGCAGGAAACAAGCAGCTGCACGAGCCGCATTCCATCAGCTCCGCTGCCACCACCACCGTCGCCCACAGCGACCACCGCCTCATCTTGTTCCTCGAACCCGCCACTGCCGACCGGCGATGACGACTGCTCCATGGCTTCCATGGCCTCCACCTTCAGCTTGCAGGTCTCAAGAACGTCCCGGAACTGCTTCGTCTTCCGCATGCGGGACGACTCGAAGTCCACCAGAGCCGGCGGACACGAGGCGTGGTACGGTGAGCTGAGGTAGTCGACCTTGGTCGCCTTGGGGGCCCTAGGGCCGAGCTCAAGCTCGTCGGCGTCCACTACCTCCTCAACGCCGAAGTAGTAATGATGGTCATAGTCTATTTCTTGGTTAACAGTGTAAATTGAATCATCTTGATGTGATTGCCATGAGGAGGTAGTGAAGGTGCTGGGCGACATGGCCATATGCACGCGTGCGTCTGATCTCCACTGGTTGGTTAATTAGGTCTTGTTGCAAGGCTAATGAGCTAATTAACTTTGGTACTGCGTGCAATAAAATCCTGTATATATAGACTTGTTAGCGAGCTGGGTGGAATGCGATGGGGGGATACGACAGGATGTATGTGACGCTATATAATTAGCTGATTAATCGATTTCGTCGGTTCCGTTAATAAGAAAGTAAAATGTCTCTGTTATAGAATTCAATCAGGTTTTGCATAGTCTCAATTTATCATTTATGTGTTCTTGTTTCTTCGAGGTGTCTCTCTCTTCTTATTAGAAGACCTTCTGTTTCCGTGTACATACTTGGTTTCAATATTTTTCTTTTCGTTGAGAGAATCAAGAGTGTACTTGTGGCATTTTCCTGCTATATAATCAAGAGTGTCACGGAGGGGAGATGTGGGAGAAAAGCCCGGCATTAGCGGTCTTCCCGCGTGGCGGAGGTGATCAAGATCTGGGGCTTGGGCTCGGGCGGATCAGATTAGGGACCGAGGCGGGTTGAAGCCTGTTTCAGGTAGGCAATGGTGGGCTCGGTTCAGGTGGTGCCTGTGGGTGTTGAGGTTCTCTGTCTCGCGGGTGCGGTGGAAGTTGGTGGTGATCGGGACTCCTCTTCTCCCGTTAGGCAAATCGGGGTCATAACCTCGGACAATGCATCATGCGAGCTTGCTCATCGTCGGTCGTCGGTAGCCACGGGGTTGTGTCTTCCCCGGTCCATGAGCATTGGTTGGAGATACAACATCGACCCAGACTTCAGGGCTAATACCACGCTAGGGGTGAAAGTCCTGGCCTTTTACTCCTTCTATCCTGGTTGGTGCATCGTGATGTGGCCGGATATTACTTTTGCTCGGCTTTGAGTTGGTGGCATTCTTGTCATTATTTTGATGTTGTTTTTTATTTTAACATGCTTTGTTTTTTCCCTTACTGAGATATATGTGTCAAGGCCTCAACCCAAATTATCCAATGAATGTAATTTGTCACTGTATTAATGTCTTCCTAAATTTAGTCATTTTATTGTGAACCAGAGAAAGTGCTACTATTTAAATATGAAAAATGCAGAATAAATCCTAGATGGAGCCTAGCTTATTTTAATCTAATTTTTTCAACATTTCAATGTTTTATGAAAATGTACATGTGCATAAAGATGTGATCTATGAACTTATAAGTTTCTAGAATACCTATATCCATTTGAAGGGTGATTTTTACTGTAACTTAAAAACTAAATATTTTCTAAGACAAGTTCACAAGTATATCGAATATACACTATGTGGAAAAATTATAATGATCTACAGATTTAAAATGTGTATTTTTTATTTATTTTTGACTGTTTACTGTACGACAACATCCCCACGGTTTTTTTTTCTTCCAGAAATTTGTACACAGGCCTGTTTAAATTCGCTCCCATCAGGAGTTGAACCCAGGACCTGGCGCGCTACTAAGTTTGCTGTAACCAGACACTATGTGATTGGGAACCAAAATGCCACTCCGTATCCAAATACTCACACTTTACAATAAGGTGCATGTATTGAAATTTTAGTACCGTAGTCCAAGTTAAGATGCACACCCCACTTATTTGAGCCACATGGTATGCCATTGATGCGCTAACGAGGTGACTATATACCGATGTTTTAATAGCAAGTTAGCGCGCTTAATGACGCTAAACAGTTTAGTGCTCCTCTAACGCTGATATATCACACTATTTAAAAATTTATATATACCGGCATACCACTATGAACGGATATTATATTGGGACTTGGAATAGTAAATTTATTTAATTTTTTTATATCCTTTCAAACTTTGATATACTACCTCTGTATTAAAATGTAATACTTTTATGTTTTGCATGAAGCATAAAATTTATCTTACATTTTATTAGAGAGGAAGTAGTATATATATATGTTGTTCTCAAAAGTGTGTACGATCGGACAAGGAATTTTGGCCCTCGGGTGCATGCATATGCAATCGTCTAAACAGTGAAGAAAATGTGAATTTTTTATTACAACGTACTTGTTTGAGATTTCTACCTACGTGTAAATTTTTCATGAAGAAAAGATAACCTTGGTAATCGGGACAAAACGACAAATCGTACTAAGAAGACCATTTTAAAAGCATTTTGGTGGTACTATTTTACATATTAGAGCATTGTGGATATCAATTTCTGATGAAAATTTGCACATAGGTATTCCTCAGGTTTATTGCCAAACAAAAATAGTTTTTTTTAAATGGTATTCTTGGATTTTTACTGTTTATCCATGCGTGTGTGTTTTCTCGGATCAGACAGTGACTTCCGATTTTGTGTTAGTTTAGGACGCAGATTTATACTACTGCTTGTACCTTGTTGTTCAGCTACCTAGCGAGTCCATTACTAGACGCAACTGATGACCGACCGACGGTATGATACAAAAACAGATGGCGGGATCGCATTTGTGCCTGGGAAGGTGGCCGGGATTTTTAGTCCGGTTTTGCTTGGCTGGAGAGAAAAGCTGGCAGAGCATATTAGCTAGCAGCAAAAGTCCATTATAGAATCGTAATCGGGTTAATTAATCAGCGTCGGATGCGACAGCTGAATTAGTCGCATCGTTACGAGCAAAGCTCTAATCCATCGTTAATTATTATCACTTGTTCTTCTTCTTCTTCGCGAAGCATCTCTGTGATCATCTCGTGCGTGCGCATGCACAGGCGGCTGTTTCGTCGCGCTCTAGCTGCTATAGCATCTGCGTGTTAGCGGTAGGCTGTATCTATCACGGCAACTCCAACGCGCCGACGCATTTGTCTGTTTTCTGTTCGTTTTAGTCTGTTTGGGTCGGCGCGGACAGAAAACTCGACCCAACACGCGGGCGTAAACGAACGCTCGTCCGTTTTTGCGTTCGTTTTGACCCATTCTCGACCCAAAAATGGGGCTGGTTTGCGTCGGCGCGGACACGCGTGGACGGGCGCAAGCGCCCGCCCTTGTCCTCCTCTGACCTATTCGTCGGTCACACAGAGCGCCACATTTCTCTCCATTCTCTCCAAAGCTTTCCGCCCCATGGAGAGCGAGCCAAATCTCAGCGGCGCCGCCGCCGGCTCCGCTCCGCCCGAGCCAAGCATCACCGCAGCGACCGCGCCAGTCGGCCCGAAGCGCCCGAAGAAACCGAAGAAGGAGTTGACGGAGGCGGAGGCGGCGCGGGACCGGGCCTTGTAATCGGCCAAAAGAGCCAACCGCCGCAAAGCCGCGGGCATCGCGAAAGCCATGGCCGCGCAAGCCAAGGCGAAAGCCATGGCACGCGAGAACGAGGCCATCGCGCAAAAAGCGGCGGCGCGAGCTCTATACATGGCGGGATACGTGCGCGACCCCGCAATTGTGGCCGCGGCCGGTGCTGCCATGGCCGCGGGCTCGTCTTCTGCTGTCAAGAGCGGCACTAAATCATCCCAGCGGCCGTGCACATCCGCGACCACGCCGGTGGCGTCGAGCTTGTTGACCACGCCGCTTGACACGTCGCCGGAGGTGATGATGCAGCCGCCGGCGTCGATGGCCCCTCCAATGTGCGCTATCGATGTAGACCTCAACGCTGAGCCCGTTGGGGACGAGGGCAGTGGCTCCATGGCGGCGAGAAAGCGCCCGAGGGAGTTCCCATGGACAGTTTGCCACCTCCCCGCAAACTGTTCGACGAAATGCCAGTCCCCGAAGAGCTCGCGGAATCGCCCGGGGGAGAGGCAATCACCGCATACGCCTCTTTGCTCATGGACCATATCATCTTTGAGGGCGCGGCGTCGATCTGGACGAGACGCAAAGCCAGGAAGACCACGCCTTCCAGCAAGATGACATGACGGACGCGGGCGCGTACGCGGACTGCTTTGTGAACGACGACGATGTCATGCATGGCCCCGACGCTGAAGAAGAATGGCGCATCGATGATGCTCTTGACATTGGTGAGGCGCCATTGTCATTCATGGACGAGCTCACCCAACAAGCAAGAGCGCAAAAAATGAGGGGCCAAAGCATCCGCACCAAGACGTTCACGATCAAAGAAGATGAGCTCATTTGTCATGCTTGGAGGGATGTTGGCCAAGACCCCAAGACCGGCACGGAGCAAAAAGGTACAGTCTTTTGGCACCGCATCTATGCATACTTCCATGAGCGCACGATGTTTCCTCCGTATGAAATGGAAAGCAGCCGGACGGAGGAATCGCTCAAGAAAAGATGGGGGTTGATTCAACTAGAGTGCAACAAGTTTTTCGCAACCCTCGAGACCATCGAAAACCGCCCCGTGAGTGGCCTCGGCGTCGGCGACATGGTATGAACATCTTCTCCCTTTATTACATGTACAGCGCGACAGCGCGCGCTGGACGCGCCCAGCGCATTAAATTGCTGCACTGCAGCGCCCTCGACGCGCCCAGCGCATTAAATTGCTGCAGCCCAGTGTGCGGCCAGCGCGTGCGCTGGGCACGTTCCCATATCGCGTCGCATTAGTTGTCTATGCTCACTGTGTGTAGGCTTTCCAAGCTTTGAAATTGTTCAAAGTTCAACATGAAAACAAGTCATTCATCCTCACCCATTGTTGGAACATCATTAGCAAGTTGCCAAAGTTTAGGGAGCAATATGCTGACCAAAAGAAGAATGGAGGCCCGTCCGCCGTGGTTGATCATGGTGACCTCGAGAAGATGTCAAGATGGCAAAAAAACTCTAAAATCGAAGACAAGCGTGAGGCGGCAACTCTTGCTTTGTAAGAAACCTTGAAAGGTTTAGCCACGAGAAAATTGGCGAGAGAAGAGAAGAAGCGCCTAGAGAAAGAAGAGAAAATGAAGGCATATCTCGAGATTCAAAAGAAGAAGCTTGAGACCGAAGAGAAGCAAGTGAAGCTTGCCGTGACGACGAAGCAAATGGAGATTATGAAGGTGGACTTGACCACCGTATCTCCAAGGAAGCGGGCATTGTTCGAGAAGATGCAAAATGAAATGCTTGCTTCAGATGATTGATTGGGGACGCCAAAGGGATTGGCGTGGGCTTTCTTTTGGTTCTAGCGCTGGCATGTGCACCCAGCTTTGAATTCATGGCGCGAACTGTGTATTTTTTGTTGCCAGCGCGTACCCTGGCATTGCGCGCTGGCATTGCCGCTGGCATGAGTAGAAAATGCCGCTTTTGTTGGCGCGGACAAAATGCGTCTCCGCGTTGACCGACGCGTTAAAAAAATCGCGAACAAGCACGGACAAGTGTCCAAGAGCCGACACAAACAGACTAAATCCAGACAAATCGAACGTTCATTTGCGTCGACGCGTTGGAGTTGCCCTTAACTCATCCAGCCAGGCCGGTGTGCTTGAGCGACAGGGCTAGCTGTAGCTGCTCATAGCTCGGAGCAGATTAAAGTACTGGCAGCAAAGGATATTTGATATTTGGAGGCTTTCAACGAAACGTCACAAGGGACGCCATGTACGTTGGTTCGTCTGCACCGGCACAGCACGATCACACGGCGTGGAAACCCTCTGTTCGATCGTCGAAAAGCTATAACAATTAGCATCATGTCGATGTAAACCAGAGCTGCTAAACTAAATTGCTAATTACACTTACATAAAATGCATGCAACTCTAGTGACCATGCATGGGAACGAAATGCATGTGTGTGGGTGATTCGCTCCGAGGTGCAACACATCCATGTTCATGCACTAGGTTTGGTGCGTCTACCATCGTTGATGGGCACGTAGAGGTTGAATCCTTTGATCTACACTACTCTTTTAACGATGACGGTTGTTGTTTCGGTACATTGATTCTATGAGATCTTAGCACAATAATATTTTGACTGTCTACTACACCAAATTTCGCTCGGTTTCAACGAGTAGACCATGATAGTGGCGCGTCTTCAGCTCGCTTTAGTGTTTATACAGTAGTCATTGCTAGATGATCTTCAAACCTGAATCTAACTTTTATTATTTTTATTGTTCATTATACTGTCATGATTAAAGATGAATGGATTTAAAGTTTTTTTAAGAGAGATAGATATTAAAGCATCTGCAAAGGAAAAAAATTTAGAACATGCAAGAGAGCGTCCGTGCCTTTGTTATTGGCCTGGCACCTCGTGTCCAAAAAGGCCAGGCCAGGTAAGTACATCGTGTGTTGCTTTCAAGGAATTTTCGAAATTTGGTATAGCGTGATGCGACATGGCAGTATGGGACATGCTAAGAGCACGAATGAGGTGGACGTGCAACCAGAGGATATGGCGAATCATCAGTGTAAAATTATACAGCCGCGACCCAGTCGTTTGCACATGAACGTAGGAGAACGCATGGAGATTTGGTCGTGCTTCCAAGAGCGCACGTACGTACGCCCGGAGAGGGAAATGTTTGGGCATGCATGCATGGCTGTGCTTGTGCGCATGAGTCCGAGATTTGTTGTCTCGATGAGTTCTCTTATGCTACTGAAGCACAATTTTCATGGCTTTATTATAAACAAGTTCATCTGATTTGGTACGAGAATTGGTCCATTCACGTCCCTATTTGTCACCGTGTATAATATCATGCTTTCTCGGATCCATAATAAATGTCGCTTATTTTATACTAAGTTAGTATAAACCTTGTAATAGATAAGCGACATTTATTATGAATCGGAAGGAGTACGATTTTTTAAGTTTTCAAATTCGACATAGGGTCACATAGAATATGCTAAAACGCCATATTTTGATCGACATAGGAAGCATCTTTCGAGAGGCTTCATAAGAAGAAGACGAAAATCATATACTACTATATTTGAATGTAATGCTTATAACATGCATGATGGTCATTAATGCATTACAGTCATTAAGGGTGTGTTTGGTTATCATATGTGAAAGGGGTTACATGCATCAACGGTGAGTTGGGTCTGGTGTAGGTAAAATAAGTTAAAACACATAGTTTGGTTGCCCGCATCGAGGTTGCTTGGATGAGGAAACTAATATTGATGTGTTGTTTGGTTGATTGTGTTGCACTAGGCTCATAAATGACACGATGTTTCATTGCAAACCGCACAAAGGTGGTGTCACCACTTCTTATTAGTGGCGATCTTACCACACACGATCTGAACATAAGTTTCAGTCCTAGTTAGGAAAAAAATCGTAGTTCATTCTACCTACTAACAAATGTATAAGTAAAAATACAACTCAATAGGGGAAAGTTCATCTATGATGCCGAACTAGTGGCAAGTCCTCTTCTTATTTTACTGTTGGTCTTCTTCTTCTTCTTTTTCTTCTTCTCCTTCTTCTAATTCAGATCCTTATCTGCTCTCTATTATCCCACGTTGCATGTGCCCATTTCATTATTTTGATCTTCCAGGCTTCATCCATTATCTTGTAGCAGTCCCCTGCTCCTGAAGGTTCTTTTCATTCGAAGAATCCACAGAGCCTCGGTGTCGTTGCAGTTGTAGATGTAGATCAGATTGGATATCCTCTCTTGATCCCGTTGAAACAGTGGAGCATATCTGATGACAGCTTGTTCACCCCGACAAACATCTCTCTTTTGGATCAACATGATCCATGCCTGAATCAGAGATATCAGTGATGCCGCCTAAGCTACCAGCTTCATCTGTGCGTCCATAACCTAGTCTGCATCGAGGATGCGTTGATTACTTGGGAAATCAATCCTACACAATAACAAAAGACCTAACATAGAGGGAACGATGACGAAGGGGGGCGTGGCTAAGTCTAGGAAGTCCAGATGGTGGCCAAGAGGAAGGGGAGAGGTGGCTCCTGCTGCCAGAGAGTGTTGTTGCCGTGTCCGTCGTCTCCACCGCCGCCGCCTACGTAGATCTGAGTCGCCCCCGTCATCATAGCTAAGAACATATGGGGTGTTTTTCGCGAAGCTAGTGGTGACCGAGTAAATGAGGCGCTGAGGTTAGATTTCGTGCCATGCGTCTCGGCCGATTTGCATCTCCCGCCATTCTCATGATATTTCGCGTTGCACCGATGCAGGGGCGCTGCATCCCTTATTGATCGCGCTCAACCTAGCTGGCTGGAAATTTTTGATTCAGGCGTTCTCGATGGGCCTGATTGGGAGGTGCTTTAAGTTTCGTGCCATGCAGGCCATACAATGAATGCAGGAAACCAACAAGGCCAAATTCTCCCCGTGCGGGCCTGGTTGGGTTGTATGAAAGGAACCAAATGCACCTGATGGGTGTAGATAACACCTCCTCGTTGGTTACCCCAAGTGGAAGGTTCTGATGTAGATAGCAGCAAATTTCCCTCGATGAAGATACCAACATTATCAATCCAGTAGGATTCCAAGAGCTACAAGTAGGTGACAACGGCACCAGAAGTTTGCTTGATGGCTAAGTTGACGAGGACCTGCACACAACAATGCAAATAGCTTTGCTCCCAACGAGTTCACAGAGGTTGTCAATCTCTCCTGCCTTGTTGTTTACAAGGGATCAAAACATAGGGGGAAATAATAGTGGTGCAACACTAAAATGAAAGTAAAAGCGGTAAAAGTGAACGGTGTAACTATGGTGGAAATATGGACCCGGGTCCCATGACTTTCACTAGTGAAGCCTCTCTCCCAAAAGACGATAACAACTATGCTGGGTGAAAAAATTACAACTAGGTAATTGACAGAATTATAAACGCACCACAATGCTAACTATGCTACTAGAAAGTAAAGAGGTTGAGTCGTATGGGCATTACACCAAAACAAGTAGACCGTTTATCCATCAACAACTACTCACTAATCATCCACCTTGAGATATCTATCCAGAACAACTCGCTAATATTAAGTTGCGAACCCCAACCAAATTGTTGGCTCAAAGCAACGGACAATTGCCTTAACGCTCTATGCGTAATGTAAGCAATCCTTGCAACCGTAGTTACAAGCACCGCTGTTTTCTCCTTGGTGGTAACAACACATCCCCTAGTCTCATATTTCTGTCACTAAAGTTAGACATCGGGGGTCATGAACCCACAATCATGCATAACGCTCCCTCTTGGAGTTGCAATCTACTACTTGGCCAAAGCAACAAACGGTAACGGAGAACATGCAAGAAAACTCAAGAAAAAATATAGAGGTAAACCAAAATATTACTCATCACAAACTAAACATAATCTCATAATCCATCGGATCCCAGCAAACACAACATAGAAAAACAGGAACTGATACAAAGGTGCCTTGATCATGATAGGCAACTCACAAGGGCTAAAAAATGAAGCACAAGATTGGAGAGATGACATCACATAGCTACTGGTCATGGACCCATGCATGGTCCAAGGGGGACTACTCACAGCACATCCCGGTGGCGATCATGGTGATGGAGAGGCCTCCGGAGGTCAATCCTTCCTCCGGCAGGATGCCGGGACAGCTTTTCCTGGCGATCCTGAGATCGGAATGGCTTCGGCGGCGGAACAGTGAAAGAAATCGAGTAATGGGGAACTCCTCGAGGGTTTCCTCCTCTGGATGTAAATATGGGCCAAAGGGGGACATGAGGGGTGGCCCCCCTGGTCCAGGCAGCCAGAGGGTGCGGCCACCCCTCTGGCCGCGCCAAGCAGCCGCCTAGACTAGGGGTGGCCTCCCTCGGGGCCTCCTTCGGTCTTCTAGAGTCTTCTGTTGTGGATATTTTTTCGGTAATTTTCTGCAATTTTTCGAGCACTTTATTTTTTACCTTTTTCTGCAATGCACGGACAATAACAGACAGAAACTGGCACTGGACACTGAATTAGTAGGTTAGTCCAAAATATGTTGTAAATGATATGAAAGTGCATCAAATAATATAGCAATATCACCAAAATAAGCATGGAACAAGCAGAAATTATAGATACGTTTGGGACGTATCAACACCGTAAGAACATCTTCAATTAAACCCATCTATCCGGGAAAATAGTATGGACACCATCGGATCCCAGCAAACACACCAGAGAAAAACAGGAACTAATACAAAGGTGTCTTGATCATGATAGACAGCTCACAAGGGATAAACATTGAAGCACAAGATTGGAGAGACGACATCACATAGCTACTGGCCATGGACCCATGCATGGTCCAAGGGGGACTACTCACAGCACACCCCGAAGGCGATCATGGTGATGGAGAGGCCTCCGGAGGTTAATCCTCCCTCCGGCAGGGTGCCGGTATAGCTTCTCCTGGCGATTCCGAGATCGAAATCGCTTCGGCGGCGGAACAGTGAACAAAATCGCGTAACGGGGAACTCCTCGAGGGTTTCCTCCTCGAGATGTAAATACAGGCCAAAGGGGGACCTGAGGGGTGGCCCCCTGGTCCAGGAAGCCAGAGGGCGCGACCACCCGCCTAGACTGGGGGTGGCCTTCCTCGGGGCCTCCTTCGATCTTCCAGAGTCTTTTGTTTGGATATTTTTTTGGTATTTTTTTGCAATTTTCCGAGCACTCTATTTTTGACCTTTTTCTGCAATGCACGAACAATAACAGACAGAAACTGGCACTGGGCACTGAATTAGTAGGTTAGTCCAAAATATGTTGTAAATGATATGAAAGTGCATCAAATAATATATCAATATCACCAAAATAAGCATGGAGCAAGCAGAAATTATAGATACGTTTGGGATGTATCAACACCCTAAGAACATCTTCAATCGAACCCATCTATCCGGGAAAATAGTATGGACACCAGTGGCAGAGCTTCATGTGGATCAACCAGGGCCATGCCCCCCCCCCTCACTTCATAAGAAACAGATGTATATATCCTTTATATTAGACCCGCTTTTCAGTAAAAATCAATTGAAAACAATTATTTTTTCACCCTACAACCCATCTAGTGCCCCTCCCCCTTCATGCGAGTTTCTCAACCTCAACCACTGTTTGAATTTGCCTCAACAAAAAATAATCCAGTCGTCTGCCATATCTCGTCTATATGTAAGTGATGTCTTTCAGATGGCCAAATAAACTGACTTTTCACATGCATCTATCCTTCAGTCCTTCATCCTTGCTTTGTATTCGCTCCGTAGACCTCCTCTTCCATCCTAACCATTTTGTCTTCCACCCGCACACCGCCATGACCAGTGGCTTAGAGGAGTCCATAGGGCCCTATCGTTGACAATAAATTGAAGACCATTGTTCGCAAGGAGTAGGATGTCTAGTAGCGCGCCCATGAATAGTTTGAGAAGGATGTCGTCGATTTGCAGTATGTCCCGTCCTCTACGCTGTCTTCCACCATGCATGCGTCCTACTGTGTTTTAGCTTTGCAATGGAAATACATCCCTGATGGCTTCAGGTAGGACCCAAACGCCTCCTCGAACACGAGTATGACTCATCGCACCTCCAACGGTCGTCGACAACCTCAGGAGACTCCGGTAACAATCCATATTTTTTTATTGTTTCATATAATATTTATATCAAATTGGCATGCATGCGTCCTACTGTGTTTTAGCTTTGCAATGGAAATACATCCCTGATGGCTTCAGGTAGGACCCAAACGCCTCCTCGGACACGAGTATGACTCATCGCACCTCCAACAGTCGTCGACAACCTCAGGAGGCTCCGGTAACAATCCATATTTTTTATTCTTTCATGTAATATTTATATCAAATTGGCATACTTTTAGCATATAATTTTATCATTTTTTTGTACTAACCTATTAAACCTATTGTTTTCTGCATGTTTTTTGGTCTTTTTAGGAATATCATTTTTTACGGATCCAAAAAATCCTGAGAAAATTCAGTATTTTTTTTGCATCGGGAAGCTTCAGGATGACATGAGAGGCACCAAAGGGCTCCACATCCGTGGCGCACCCCCTGGGTGCCAACCAGGGGCGGGCCACCAAGGGGCGTATGGGCCCTAGTACCCATTTGTGTCGCCTCTTTTTGCCTAATTTTATCTCTTGACCTGTATCTTTGTGATTGGGAGAAATGTTGACCTTCTGTTGTTGCACCTTTTTGTACATTGGTGATTGTAATAGCCCAAATACAATAAACCCTAATGGCAATATATTTCATGAGTTATTTTGCTTCTTGACCTTGATTTGAGACTTGGCATGGTTGTAATATGACATTTTTCATGTTATGATTAAATGTCAAAAATATTTATTAGGATTTGGTCCATTAAATTTTAATACATCTTTGAATTTTAAGAAGAAACTCTATAAATTCTCTATGATTTTCAAGTATTCCCCTACCCAAGCCCTTTGGTTTAGGCGAGTATTTCATCCTTGCAAGCCATTCCCTAATTCTCATATTTTGTCTCTTCCGAGAAAATGTGGTTGTAATTCAAATCATATTTGAATTAATTTAAATGAAATTTAATTTACTTATTCCAAATTGGCCATAACCAATTTTATGAAACCACAAATAGTCCAAGGGCTCCGGAACATATTTTGTTCTAAAATTTTTCCACCCTAATCATTTTTTGACCCCTTTCCCTTTCTGCCATTTTGTGAAATGGAAAATACAATTCAAAATGGCATATCTTATCCCAAATGTCCTTGGACCGATCCAGCCGAAACGGTACGGTCTCTCCCCTGGCCTTTGGATCTCCATCCAATGGCTGAGATAGAAGTTGAGGGGAGCAGGAGAGCTCCCCTCCCATGGTGTCAACAGCCACGGAGGAGTAGGACCCTCCATGTGTACTCGACCTCAACATCCTCCCCCAATATAACCTAGATCCACCTCCTTTCCCCTTTGGGAACCCTAGGCCAAACTCTTTCTTCCCCTTTCTCCTTCACCGCGCCATCAAAGCACCTCTGCCTTGGCCATGGCGACGACCGAGGAAGCTATTCATTCATGTCCCTCTTAGATTTTGGTGTCGATCGTTCGCTCCTTCGTCATCTTCGACCTATGGATCAAGCAGATGCGTTGTTTTCTTCCTCGGGCGCGAGAATTTCTTCATCATCGTCTTCTTAAGGTACATGCGACCTCTTCTTCCCCGGTGTCGATATTGCTTTCTCATCCATGAAGCACTCTTCTCGAGTGAGGTGAGCAAACCCCACGTCATTTCCCTTCATCGTTGGTTCCAATTCGATTGTCGACAAGCCATTTTGTTTCCGGTAAGGTAAAGGTGGCGCATTAGATTTCTTATGGCGTGAGTGGAACGTCCTTGTGTGTGCGTTTTGTAGAGGAAGCAGTAGTATGTCGCCGACGAGCCTACGGTGGGACACCACTGTGTCTTTTGGTCACCATCTCCGCTCGGTCTCCTTCTGACTGAAAGTGTCGATTTTCATCAACAGTTTGAGTTAGCCGAGAAGTAGTTGTTAACTGGTTTTAGATCCAATGTTTATCGAGAAATGCATAATGATACAGTGGTAGCGATGCAGTGCAGAGAGCTCCATGGCGTAGGTTCAAGCCCTCATGGGGTAAACACTACCATTTTCGCTTTTTTCAGTGAGGCTAACAAGCGGGTCTTGCCTCGCAGTGGCACAACCCAATGGCTGGCCTAGATGGGCTCGGCCTAGTGCAGCTCTGCACCCATACGCGTGGTATAGAGTTCAACCTCGCGTGCTTGGGTTAGATCTGGTCGAGGGGATCCCAAGTGGGTATTCCCTTCTCTTTTTACGGAACTAATTCAAATCTAGTTTGAGTTATTCAAATATGTCCCAAATTCCATTTTGTTGTAACTTGTGCATACAAACTCCAAATTGAACATGTTAACATGTATTTGGGCTATAAATTTATGAGAAACCTCATGGTTCTATCCATTTTAATTTATGCGCTAGTATTATTTGGTTATGTTGAAATTATGCACATAAGTCCTCATATGTTTCCACATGCTCAAATCATTTCATTTATTCTCCAAAATTGTTGTTCCATACATGAATATGGACCACCTCGACATGGTATATCCATATATGCTTGATTTGGACCCATGTGACATGAAATTCTTCAAATCTATTCAAATCCTCATATTTGGCATGCCATTTTCCATCCATGATATCTTGTGATCCATATGTCCAAATGCAATGATCTTTACATGCATTTGCATTAGAATATAATGCTATTTAGAAATATGAAAATACCAAACTTTTTGTCACCAATTTTTTCTATTGTTTTCTCATGTGTCAATTGTTAGTTCAAATCCATGCAATTTTTGTCATCCATATCCATTGATTATCACTCCTTCGTCATCAATCTTGTTGCATAACTCATTATTTCCATGTTGTTCACTTGTTCCATAAGTGATACAATGTGACTCCTTCTATCTTTTTGTTTACATATCAGTGATTTCGTTCAATATCGTTCTTTCATAACCATAACTTTGAGCTTTCTTTTGTTATTATGTTGTAGTTGCATTATCTTCATCATAAATGCCATGTTCATGCATTGACAACTTATATTCATGACCAAGACCATTGCATTATAAAAAATTCTTATGAAAAAATGTAAGTGAAATTGTAGATTGTCCCGAAGCTTCATTTAAATAATGACTAGAGATGGTCACACCATGTTGTTAACATAAATACATGCATCCATACATGATTGTGCACTTAGCAGAACATGATTATTTACATTCCCTTGCTTCTTAATTTGCGTTGTCGGTATCGGTTTAGGTTACATCTCAAGTCTACCGAGGAGACGTGCGAGGAGCTTTACGTCACCGAGATTGATGATCCTTCTGCCCACCAGCCTATCAAGAATTCAAGGAAGGGAGATCGTATATCATCGTATTATATCATATGCTTGCATGCCTAGTTTCAGGATACATCGGTTGCTTGATCCTACCACATGAATCATGCCTCTCTTAAACCCAAAAATACATTCTCTCCATATCCTATGAAAACTTGTTTCCACTATGTACTTACACTTGCTTAACCACTTTTTAGTATGGGTAGGAGTTACACGCTTCTATTACCCATATGTTATCTTCGATTGGGTATCATGTTATATACTTGGTTGCTATTATGATATAATGATTTTAACTTATATCTGACGAAGGATGTGAGGCCAGGATATCCCGCCTCGGTGCCTTTTTCCATTTGAGTCATCTAGGACCCGAGTTTCGGGTATTGTGCCTCTAGATGAGTGTGTTTAACCACATGTGCGATTTATGAGGTCCCCTTGACTTAACTACCCAGCTTCTTACACTTCTAGTGGTGGCCTAGGGTGGTTTAACCATTTACCAACTATGTGTATGTGGTGCTAGCACCATAGATTTTACAACAACCCTGACCAATGAGGTAGTGTGTCCTATTGGTCCAATCTTGGTGAGCTAGGGATGTGATACGTCCAAAATGCATCACTATTTTATATCGTAATTCATCCTTATTCATTGATATATTTCACATTACGATGATGTTCTTATGTTATTTTTGATTATTTTACACAGTTTGCAACTTTCCGGTGCCGAAGCAGCAGACGTAGGAATCAGCGGTAGAAAGTGGACGCTGAGTTGCTGAAGAATAATACCTCCAAATTACCTGAAAATCGACGGGGGGTATTTTCCAGAAGATTAACGGAGACACGCCGAAGAGGGGCCAGAGGGGGATCACAGGAGCCCCAGGCGGCCACCTGGCGCGGCCCCACCCCTGGCCGCGCCGGGAGGGCGCCTGGAGCCCTGGGGCCACTCCCGCCTCCCCCCTCTGGCCTATATACTCCTCGTTACGCGAAAACCTAGAAAAGAGAAGATTTTACGGAGTTCCGCTGCCGCTCCGTGGCTGAAACGTACAGAGAAGAAAAGGGCTCTCCGGCGGGCAGATTCTGCCGAGGAGATCACCTCCCGGAAGGGGAGATCATCGCCATCATCATCACCATCGTCACGATCATCATTATCAACATCATCCCCAACATCAGCACCATCTCCACCACCATCCAATCTCACCTCACAAGTTTATCTTGTGTTATAATATGTACTATCTATCCTCTCTACTCTACCGGTGTTGATTACTACTTTGTGGTGAATGCCATTGAGTTTTGTTGGAGAAATATCATTATGTCCAGATTTTTTATCATATATTTATCACCTCTGATCATGATCTCTTTTATTTCTTGTGAGTAGTTACTTTAGTTCTTGAGGACATGGGAGAAGTCTAGTTGTTAGTAGTCATATGATGTTGAGGTAATTTGTGTTGTTTGATATTTAAGTTGTGTTGTTATTTTCCTAGTGGTGTTGTGTGAGTCGAACACTCAACACTTCGCCTTCTTAAGGACCTAGGGGAATACATTGTGTATTAAGAATGCTTAAGGTGGGTTGCCGGAGTGACAGAAACCTGAACCCCAGTTTGCACACTTTTGCACAAGGGACTAATGGATCCTTGATCTTATTGCTGTGGTTAGGCTTTGCCTTAATTTCTATCTTGTATTTGCGGATGCTTGCAAGATGTTTAATCATAAGAGTGCACTTATCTTAGTCTAGAAGGTGTGCTAGCATAGATCCACCCACTCAACACTTATCATCACAACACTTGTTATCGATACGGAGTATGGCGAAAGCACGTGACTACCTCCCCATGTGTCCTCAAGAACGCTTTAGTCTTTATAAGTTCAGTTGTCATGCTTATCCTTTTCTCAAAAGGATTGGGACACTTTCTGCTCCTCGATACTATTTACTTTGCTTTCTTTTATCTTATCGTTGCTTATATCGAAAACCCCTAAAAAGTTATCTTTCAGTGCTTGCAGTTATTCCTTCTCCAAAATCACCTATCAATACCTTTCGCTCCTCGTTGGGTTCGACACTCTTACTTATCGAAAACGCTGCAATAGATCCCTTTACGTTGAGGGTCATCAAGTAACATTTTCTGGCGCCGTTGCCGGGGAGCATAGCGCTATTGGTAAGTGAAGCTGGTAAGGAAATTTTTATATTGTTGTTTTTATTTGCTGTTGTTGCTCTTTGTCAGTATGGACAACCTAGCTATTGGATCGTTGCTTATGGGGAAACACCCCACATCTGTGGTGGTTGTACCTTCCCCTACTGAAATTGTGCCTTATAAAATACCAGCTGGTATTATCGATTGTGTTTTGGCTAATCGTTATGCAGGAGACAAACATCCCAGTGAACACTTGCTATATTTATCACAACTATGTTCACTATTTAAGCTTGCAGGTGTATCAAAGGAGTTTGTCATGAAGAAATTGTTCTCCGTATCTCTTACAGATAAAGCTTCAGATTGTTATAAGCTTCTCGATAACTCTCATTTGCTTGATTGGCAAGAGCTTATGTCTCTCTTTTATACCAAATTTTATCCTCTTCATGAAATTCATTGAGACAGGAATTATATCTATAAATTTAGGTCTCGTGACGGAGAAAGCATCGCTCAAGCTTGGGGGAGATTGAAATCTCTAATGCTCAAATGTCCTATTCATGAGCTCCCCAAGAAAACTATACTTACAATTTTTTATGCTTGACTTTCTCGTCAGGATAAGGAGATGTTGGATGCCTCCTCTAGTGGAGTATTTCAGGCAAAAAGCATTGAAGAAAGATGGGATCTCCCTGAAAGGATCCAGAAGAATACCGAAGATTGGGAAATAGATAAAGGTATTGAATCCGCTATGAATTATGAGCATGATTATATAGAGAGCTATGTGAAAACTGATTACTTTAATACATTTTTCTCTAAGATTGGTCTTGATTCCCATCTAATGATTGATTTTTGTAAGGACTTTGCCTCTCATATTGACTCTTCTAAGAAGAAGAAGAATCAACATCATAAACCCTTCAAAGAATCAGCTATTGATATTCATATTGCTGCCCCTATTGTGCCTGCAGTTATATATGAAAAGCCCCCTTTTCCCGTAAGAATAAGGGAGCACTCTTTCGTGACAGGAAAAATGAATAAGAGTGAGAGAAGAATTGATGAGCCTGAGGACCACATTAAGGTCAATCCTCGAGTTTCATTGGTTAAGGATCTTATTACTAATGATGCTTTAGATTCCAATATAAATTTTTGTGTTGTTTCCACTAACCTTGTCACAGCCAAGAATAAAGGTCCAATTTCAGGTACTCTAGTAGTATCTGCTAAAATAGGAGATCACAATTATTATGGGCTATGCGATTTGGGATCGAGTGCTAGTGCTATCCCGTATTCACTTTAGCAAGAGATCATGGATGAAATTTTACCTTGTGAACTTGAAGAAGTTGATGTTACTATTCATCTTGCAAACAGAGAAACTATCTCTCCTATCGTAATTGTGAGAGACATTGAAGTCTTATGCGGAAAGGTAAAATATCCTAACGACTTTCTAGTACTTGGTTCAGTAAGGGATAATTTTTGTCCCATTATTTTTGGTAGACCTTTTCTCAGAACTTGTGGAGCTATAATAGATTGCAAGAAAGGTAAAGTTTCTGTTGAATTCAATGGTGAGCCATATGAATTTAATTTTTCTAAGTTCTCTAAGTAGCCTCGTGGTACTGATTTGCCTAGTAATGATAAGATTATTGAAGATATTTCTTCCATTGCTATTCCTCCTAATGATCCTTTGTAGCAATATATGGAGGACCACGAGAATGATTTGCATATGTAGGAGAGGAATGAGCTGGACGAAATATTATTAAGACAACCTGCTATCCTAAAGCACAACCTTCCAGTTGAGCCTTTGGGAATTTTATCGAAACCAAAAGAAGATCCAGCGTTTGATATTAAGCCTCTTCCTGATTCGCTCAAATATGCTTATTTAGATGAAAAGAAAGTATATCATGGTATTATCAATTCTAACCTTTCAGGGTATGAAGAACAGCGACTATTGGAAGTACTTCACAAACATTGAGGTGCAATTGGCTATACCCTTGATGACCTTAAGGGGATTAGTCCGTCTATTTGTCAACATACCATCAACATTGAGCCTGATGCTAAACCAGTCGTTGATCATCAACGACGGTTGAATCCGAAAATGATGGATGTTGTAAGGACTGAGATTCTCAAGCTTCTAGCCGCAGGTATTATCTACCCTATAGCTGATAGTAAGTGGGTAAGCCCAGTTCATTGTGTTCCAAAGAAAGGAGGAACAACTGTGGTTCCTAATGATAAGAATGAACTAATACCTCAGAGAATTATTATTGGGTATAGAATGTGTATTGATTACAGGAAGCTGAACAAGGCAACCAGGAAGGACCACTACCCGTTGCCGTTCATCGACCAAATGCTTGAAAGGTTATCCAAAAATACTCACTTTTTTTATCTTGATGGTTATTCTGGCTTCTCTCAAATTCATGTTAACACTGCTGATCAAGAGAAGACCACTTTTACTTGTCCCTATGGTACTTATGCTTACAGGCGTATGCCTTTTGGTTTATGTAATGCCCCTTCTACTTTTCAAAGGTGTATTTATGCTATCTTTCATGGTTTTAGTGAAGAAATTGTGGAAGTATTCATGGACGATTTCTCCGTCTATGTGATGGCTTCTCGCCCTTCGTTGGTGAGCCCCAAGTGGAAGGCGTGATGTAGCACAGCAACAAGTTTCCCTCAGTGAAGATACCAAGGTTTGTCTCCAGTAGGACTCCGGAGATGATAAGTAGGCGTCAGCGGCGCAACTGACGTGGACCTGCACACAGACACAGATAACTTTGTTCCCAACGAAGTTCAGAGAGGTTGTCAATCTCTCCGGTCTTGTTGTTCACAAAGGGTAAAACGCAAGGGATAATGATAGAAAATAAAAGCAGTAAAATAAATATAGTGTGGAAATAATAATAAGGATATGGACCGGGATACGTGATGTTCACTAGTGATGTCTCTCTCCCAAAAGACGATAAAACTGCTATGCGAGGTAAACAAATTACAGAAGGGAAATTGACAGGATTATAAACGCACCGCAATGCTAACTATGCTACAAAAGAAAGGAAGAGGCTCAAAAGCACGGGCAGTACGCCAAAAATAAGTAGACCGTAATCTAACTGCATCTACTACTAATCATCCACCTTGAGATATCTATCCAGAACATCTCGCTGGTATTAATTTGCGAGCCCCACCCAAAGTGTAAACCCAAAGCAACAGACAACTGCATTAAAAAGAACTCTGCGTAAAGTAAACAATCCTTGTAACCGCGGTTACAAGCACCGTTGTTTTCCCCCTTGTGGAAACAACACATCCCCTAGACTCATGTTTCTGTCACTCAAGCATGTCATCGGGGGGCATGAACCCACAATCTAGCACAACGTTCCCTCTTGGAGTCACTACCTACTACTTGGCCAAAGCAATAAACAGCAACGGAGAACATGCAAGAATTACTTAGGAACAAAAATATAAGAGATAAAAACCAAATATATTACTCTATCACAATCTGAACATAATCTCATAATCCATCAGATCCCATCAAACTTAGCATAGCAATAGCAGAAATATTAAAAAAGTGCCTCAATCATGTAGGGTAGCTCACGAGGTCTAAACGATGAAGATCAAAGAGGGGAGGAGAACATCACATAGCTACTGATCACGGACCCATGGTCCAAGGAAAACTACTCACGAGACATCCGGGGAGCATCCATGGTGGAGAGGAGACTCCCGGAGGTCAATCCTCCCTCTGGCAGGGTGCCGAGAAGAGGTCTTTTGGTGCTCCCAATCTCGGAAGCGCGGCGGCGGCGGAACAGAGGCGAGTTTGCGGAATAGGGTTCTTCTTCTGGAGTTTCCCCGTGATGGAGAATAAATAGGAGAAGGGGGCAGCCAGAGGTGGACCAGGGGCCCCAGACGCCCCCCTGGCGCGGCCAGGGGTGGGGCCGCGCCGGGTGGCCGTCTGGGCCCCCTGGCTCCCCTCTGGCCCCTCTCGGGCTCTTCGCGAAGCTTCCGTCACGCTGATTTTTTATCTGAATTTTCCTGAATTTTTCTGGCACTTTTTACATGGGGGAAAACTGAAATAGAAAAACAGCAGAAAACAGGAACTGGCACTGGGGTGCACTGAGTTAATAGGTTAGTGCAAATATGATAAAAAAATGTATGAAAGTGTATCTAGATCATAGCAATATCACACAAAACATGCATGGAGCAAGGAGAAATTATAGATACGTTTTGGACGTATCACTATGGAACCTCTTTTGACCATTGTCTCGACAACCTTAATAAAGTTTTGCAGAGATATGAGGAGACAAATCTGGTGCTTAACTGGGAGAAGTGCCACTTTATGGTCAACGAGGGAATTGTTCTTGGCCACAAGATTTCCGAGAGGGGAATTGAGGTGGACAGGGCCAAGATCGAAGCAATTGAAAGGATGCCCTACCCAAGGGACATCAAAGGTATTCGTAGTTTTCTCGGTCATGCTGGTTTCTTCAGAAGATTTATTAAAGACTTTTCCAAGACTTCGATACCCCTCACTAATCTTCTCCAGAAGGACGTTCCCTTTGTTTTTGATGAATATTGTAAGGAAGCCTTCGAAGTTCTTAAGAAAGCTTTAATAATTCTCCTATAGTACAACCACCTGATTGGAATTTACCTTTTGAAATTATGTGTGATGCTAGTGATTTTGCTGTTGGAGCTGTTTTAGGGCAAAGGGTTGATAAGAAGTTGAATGTTATATATTATGCTAGAAAAACCATTGATAGTGCTCAAAAGAATTATGCTACTACTGAGAAGGAATTCTTAGCAGTAGTGTTTGCTTGTGATAAGTTTAGGCAGTATATTGTTGATTCTAAGATTATTTTTCATACTGACCATGTTGCATTAAGTATCTTATGGAGAAGAAGGATGCCAAACCAAGACTCATCCTTGGGTACTCCTTCTTCAAGAATTTGATTTGCAGATTGTCGATAGGAAAGGAGCAGACAATCCGGTGGCGGATAATATTTCAAGGATGGAAGATATACCGCATGATTCCATTCCAGTCAACGACAGTTTTCCAGACAAACAGCTAGCTGTTGTAAAAGTACAATCTCCCTCTGATCCTTGGTTTGCAGATTATGCTAACTTTATCGTTGCAAAGTTTTTGCCTCCAGGTTTAACATTTCAGCAAAGGAAGAAGTTCTTGCATGATTTGAGACATTACTTTTGGGATGACTCAGGAGATACAAGTAGGTGGCAACGTCGCCAATAATTGCTTCCTGACTAGGGTGTTGTCGTGGACCTGCACACAGCAACAAATAACTTGGCTCCCAACGAGAACAGAGGAGTTGTCAATTCCTCCGGCCTTGCCGTTTACAAAGGATCAACGCAAGAGATAAAAGGTGCAAAGGAAAGTAAAAGCTGAAAGTAAATTAAGGGTGTGAACAATAATGTGAAGATGGACCGGGGTCCCGTGATTTTCACTAGTGATGTCTCTCTCCCAAAAGAAGATAAAAGTGCTAGCGAGGTAAACAAATCACAGTTGGGCAATTGACAGGATTATGAAGGCAACGCAATGCTAACTATGCTGCAAAGAAAGTAAGGGCTCAAAAGCAATGGGCAGTACGCCAAGGTAAGTAGACCGAAATCCAACTGCATCTACTACGAATCATCCACCTTGAGATATCTATCCAGAACATCTCGCTGGTATTAAGTTGCGAATCCCAGCCAAAGTGTAAACTCAAAGCAACAGACAACTGCATTAAAAGAACTTTGCGTAAAGTAAACAATCCTTGCACCCGTAGGTACAAGCACTGTTGTTTTATCCCTGGTGGCAACAACACATCCCCTAGTCTCATGTTTATGTCACTCAAGCTAGACATCAAGGGGCTGAACCCACAATCGAGCATAACGCTCTCTCTTGGAGTTGCAAATAAAATACTTGGCCAAAGCAAATACCGCAACGGAGAACATGCAAGAATTACTCAAGAACAAAATATAAAAGAGAAGAACCAAATATATTACTCATCACAATCTGAACATAGTCTCATAATCCATCAGATCCCAACAAACTCAGCATAGCAACAGCAGAAATTACATAGATGCCTCGATCATGTGAGGCAGCTCACGAGGACTCGAAAGTGGAAGCACAAAAGGGGGAGAGATTCATCACATAGCTACTGGTCACGGACCCATGGTCCAAGGGGGAATACTCACGGTACATCCGGGAGGCGTCCATGGCTATGGATGATTTCCCGGAGGGGGTTCCTCCTTCCGGCAGGGTGCCGGGGCAGCTTCTCCAGGCAGCCCCGATCTTGAAACGGCGGCGGCGGCGGTACAGAGGGGAGTTCGCGAGAAAGAGATCGATATTAGGGGTTTCCACCCCGAGGGGTGTTGACACACGAACACGTCACGTGTACCCTCGACGCCGGGGGTGATACACCGCAACTCACGTCGAAGGAGACCCGACCGGAAGCGCGGTACGCAAGCAATCCGGCGGGCGCTTTTGTAGACCCGAAACCCCACACTCCCAGGAGGGACCCCGTCAGGGAGCACGGCGGATATGGGATGCCCTAGGTCGACCTGATCGCCCCTAAGGCCTCGTGGATCGTTGCCCTGCAAGAGCAAGAACGAACGAAGAACGAGAAGAAAGCTACAAGGGAGAGAGAGATAAAATTAGGGTTTGGAAGTGTAGATATGTTTGTTCGATTGTGTGTTGTTTCAATAGGCCGTCACCTCATCTATTTATGAGGGGGTTGGACTTTCCGTGCAAGAAAAGGGCTCAGATTCGCGTCAAAACTGCCAAAAACCCGCACAAACTCGGACCCGGATCGGGGGGTCGGACGTCCGGACTTTAACCCGGACGGTCCTGACCATAGGGTCAGACGGTCCGGCTTCTAGGTCGGACGGTCCGAGCTGTGTCCAAAATCTTTCTGTAATCGGGGTCCTCAAGTCGGACAGTCCGACTTCAAAGTCGGACGGTCCGACCTTAGCTCGGACGGTCCGGTTTCCATCTCGGACGGTCCGACCTGGTTTTCCAGTGCTACACTGTTTTGGCAATAACTTCTTCATACGAACTCGGATTTGGACGTTTCAAATATCAAAATCGACCGGCTCGACAAGACGAAGCCGGACTATGCAGAACAGTTTCCCATTTGAGGATGTCTTGATGTCCTAATTGGCAGAATAGTACTCCGAATGCCATGGCTTTATTGCTTCAAACATAGTTTCGGCCCTTGAGATGGAATCGGATGATCATGGCTCGAACTACAAAGTTGTTCATATCGACAATACCCAACTTTTTCATGTAGAGCACTTCTTCATTTGAGGTCATCTTATATAGGTTCATTGCCGTGCCAAAAACGGGTGTCAACACATGCCCCCCTGTTTTTCGGCAAAACTTGTGTGCCGAAAAATATCTTGCCCAGGCTTGTTCTAAGGACGATGTCAACACTCCATCGGCCATGTGTTTTCTAAGGGCGATAATTGTATATCGGCCATGTGCATGCTTAGGATGATGAGTATGTACTCTGAAGCCGATTACCACCAATCGGTTTTAGAGAGACGGGTATCAATCCATTCCTTGTAGCACTAAGGAAATCAAAGTCTGATAGATCACGTCCTGATAAGCAAATAACATCGGGATGATTCCAATCTATAGACGCATCGGCCAAAGCAACACAAGCCGAGTTGTCTGCATGAATAACTTCCACTTCGTCTTCAACCCATTGTATCAAGAATTGGTGCATGGTAGACGGCACACATTGATTAGCATGAACCCAATCACGGCCTAATATGACATTATAGTTACCTTGCACCTCGGCGACGAAGAATGTGGTGGCCAAAGTCTTGCTTCCCAAAGTGAGTTCCATACACATTACGCCCTTGGCCTCTGTCTTCTCTTTACCCTCAAAACCATTGAGAACCATGTTGGTCTTCATCAATGCATCATCATGTAATCCCAGTCTTTTGAAGACTGCGTAGGGCATAAGATTTATCACAGCACCACCATCAACTAGCATCTTTGCAACCGGTGACCCATTAATGTGACCTTTAAGGTATAACGGCTTCAAGTGTTTCACTGGCTCTTTTGTCTTCTCGAATATAGCATTTTTAGGACCAAAATCTAGCTGAGCCACATCTCCTTGTTCATCTACAGCACGAAATTCAGTAGGTAATTAATACACCATATTAATATCCATACCTTCCCGAGCCGGCGCAGATTCATAATCCTCCATATCATCTTCATCTCCTAAGGTGTATACTGGACTTAAAGTCTCTTCGGTTGAGGAAGACGTAACAAGTGGCATGGACGATGTAATAGGGACAACATCATCCTTATTTGGTGGTGTAGGTGTTGTTGCAGTTAACGTAGAAGCACTTGTGTTTTCCTTTTGATTAGGCCTTCATATTTGTTTTGCAGGTACCATGGGCCGAATTCCATTAATTAATTCGTCCTTTTGCTTCTCCTTTTCGTTCTCCACCTTCTCATGGTTCCTCATACGTTGCAATCTCCTTTTCATGGTCTTAGTTAAACCGGGAGGACACCACTTAGGTTGAGCATATTTTGGATCCCTGTACTTGGCCGCGCTTGTGCTAGCCTCATGATCATTAGCCATGGAATCCTGCTGAGCAACAACAATGTCATCATTAGAATTAGCCAGATTATCAACAATCGGCCCTTGGATCTCCTTCCGCTTGTCAGATTCTGAAATTTCCGCACCATGTGACTTAGCACGCCCCACTTTTTTATTGACTTTGCTCGGAAAACCTTGCGATGGCCGATTATCACCTTGATTAAAATGGCCTTTTGGAGAATAAGAAAACCCCCCACGAGTGAGCCTATTAGGTGTTGCCCACCCCATATAAAAAGCATAAGGGCCCATTGGCGGCTGCCCCCAACCACCGTTAAAGCCTCCCATGTAATATGGCGCATAGAGGGGTGGTGATGACCCATATGGCCTTGCATAGCGTCGATTTTCTTGCGGAGGTGATCTTGAACGCTTTGAAGTTGATGGCCGATTAGAGCTAGAACCGGCCACTTGATTGGCATACTTGGATAGCAACATATCAAAAGTTGGCTTGATTCGCTTGCGCCTAGCTTCATTCCTTTTCCCCTCGCCAACTTCTGAATTCTTGGGTTTGACAAATTTATCATGAGCATCCTCTTGCACTTGTGGTTGCCCCCCGAGCGTAGGATTTTCTATGGTGATCTTTATTACTTCCTTGCAATCGGGTTGTTTGTCAAGCACAACCTTTCTCCCCGAGTTCCTGTTGTCCTCATTTTCCTTTCTGGACTCACCAATGACCACATTGTTCTTGTTGGCTAACTCGGCTATATCAGGCTGAATCAACACCTTTTTTCCTTCCAAGTCTATGGTGTTCATCGGGAAGGGTTGCTTGTCAACCTGCATCTCAGAAAAACTCAATCGTCCTTCATTAATGGCCGATTGTATATGTCTCCGGAAAAAATTGCAATCATTAGTAGCATGTGAGAAAGAATTGTGATATTTGCAATAAGCACGCCGTTTTAGCTCTTCAAACGGCGGTAAAGTGTGAGATATTCTAATCATTTTATCTTGTAACAAATCATCAAATATCCTATCACACTTGGCTATATCAAAGGTGAATTTTATTTCCTCATCACGATTCTTGCGAATCGGCTTAAGAGCATTGCACGAGTAAGGTTTGGCCTTTGAGGACCAAACACACTCAGTGGTATAGACATCAACCTCATCATCCGGATTATCATCATTGTAATCAACCATATGCACTCTAGGACGATCGGTTGTTGATCTGTGAATCTATTTACTCCGGCTCTCTTGGGCCAAAGCTTTCTGCAAGACTTGGTTAATATTTAAAAACGCATAACTTTCTAGCCTATCTTTGATGTGGGGTTTCAAACCATTAAGAACCAAATCTGCCAAATCTCTCTAAGTTATCACTAGGCTATAGCATCGGTTTTTTATATCTCTAAATCTTTTGACATAATCGCTGACCGATTCATCATGTTTTTGCCTAACCGATGTAAGATGTTACAACTTAAGCTCATTTTCGCCACTATAAAAATGATCATGAAATTTCTGTTCTAATTGTGACCAAAAAAGAATAGAGCCATGTGGCAAAGCAGCAAACCAAGAAAAAGCGGTGCCGGTTAAAGATAGGGGAAATAGACACACTTTCAATTCTTCTATGGAACCGGCCTCACCCAACTGTGCTAAGTACTGACTAACATGCTCCCGAGTTGTTTTTGTGCCCTCTCCACTAAATTTAACAAAATCAGGAACCTTATAACCTTGAGGGTATAACACTGCATCGAAGTGTGCGGGATAAGGCTTTTGATACACACTACTTTTTTACTTTCGGCTCGCTTCCGAAAGTATCTTGAAACATCTTATGCAAATCCTCCCTTAGCTTGACTAAAATAGGATCTGTGGTAGGTGTCGATGCTTGTGGTATAGGAGCAACTTGAGTACTAGCTATTGGTGCAACTTGTGCTATGGGCGCCAAACTATAGTTCGGCGGGAGACAAAACGTGCCTGCCCCTATAGGTGATGTGGTAAAGTAATTCGGCGTTGGCACCGAATCAGTTGCACTCGAAATAGGGTTAGGGTAGGTAGGTGCAGTCACAATTTGATTGGTTCGGCTAGGATAAGAATTCATCGGCATATTATAATATTGTTGCATAGGAGGTGCCGATGAAATAGGAAAAGTTGGATTAATTTTTTCTTGGCTAACAACAGCACCACTAGATGATGGGGGTATATTTTTTTGTGCGCTGCTATTTGCTAAGAACGCATTATACATCATATCATTGCCCTTGATAACCAAACTCTCAATCACAGCAAGTTGATCTTTAGAAAAAACTTTACTCACAGTGATTTCATCTATGTTGTCATCGAGAGGAAGGAGCTTGATATCTCCAACCGGAGTGATGTTGCCTTGGCGAGTCTTGTCGAAATTCGCAAGAAAGACTTGCAAATCCTCCTCCTCGCGCTGCTTCATGAGTGCCTCATAAGCTTCCATGTGCTTCTCCTGGCGCTGCTTCTTGATGGCTTCATATGCTTGACGATGTTCCTCCGATAGTTCATCAAGACTGGGCCTGATGATGTTATCGGCGTTGATCTCTGCTGACTTGGACATTGTTGATGATGATTTCTTGAAACTTGTCCCTAGCGGAGTCGCCAAAAAGTGTGTTGAAACACGAACACGTCACGTGTACCCTCGACGCCGGGGGTGATACACCGCAACTCACGTCGAAGGAGACCCGACCGGAAGCGTGGTACGCAAGCAATCCGGCGGGCGCTTTTGTAGACCCGAAAGCCCACACTCCCGGGAGGGACCCCGTAAGGGAGCACGGCGGCTATGGCATGCCCTAGGTCGACCTGATCGCCCCTAAGGCCTCGTGGATCGTTGCCCTGCAAGAACAAGAACGAACGAAGAACGAGAAGAAAGCTACAAGGGTGAGAGAGATAAAATTAGGGTTTGGAAGTGTAGATATGTTTGTTCGATTGTGTGTTGTTTCAATCGGCCATCACCTCATCTATTTATGAGGGGGTTGGACTTTCCGTGCAAGAAAAGGGCTCAGATTCGCGTCAAAACTGCCAAAAACCCGCACAAACTCGGACCCGGATCGGGGGGTCGGACGTCCGGACTTTAACCCAGACGGTCCGGACCATAGGGTCGGACGGTCCGAGCTGTGGCCAAAATCTTTCTGTAATCGGGGTCCTCAAGTCGGACGGTCCGACTTCAAATTCGGACGGTCCGACCTTAGCTCGGACGGTCCGGTTTCCATCTCGGATGGTCCGACCTGGTTTTCCAGTGCTGCACTGTTTTGGCAATAACTTCTTCATACGAACTCGGATTTGGACGTTTCAAATATCAAAATCGACCGGCTCGATGAGACGAAGCCGGCCTATGTAGAACATTTTCCCATTTGAGGATGTATTGATGTCCTAATTGGCAGAATAGTACTCCGAATGCCATGGCTTTATTGCTTCAAACATAGTTTCGGCCCTTGAGATGGAATCGGATGATCATGGCTCGAACTACAAAGTTGTTCATATCAACAATACACAACTTTTTCATGTAGAGCACTTCTTAATTTGAGGTCATCTTATATAGGTTCATTGCCGTGCCAAAAACGGGTGTCAACAAGGGGTAAATATAGGCGAAGGGGGGCATCAAGGGGACCCACGAGGCAGTCAGGAGGGTCCCTGGCGCGGCCCAGGGTGGGGCCGCGCCACCTGCCCTCCTGGATGCCTGGTGGTGTCCTTCCTTCCCTCTCTTGGTGATTCCGGAAGCTTCTGTTGCGCTGATTTTTTTTATATTTTTCCGGAATTTTTGGAGCACTTTTAATGGCCGGAAAACCTGAAATACAAAAACAGCAGAAAACAGAAACTGGCAACTGGGTGCACTGAGTTATTAGGTTCAAAAGTGTATGAAAGTTCAAGCAAAACATCGCAAAGTCAAACAAAACATGCAGGGAGCAAGCAGAAATTATAGATACGTTTGGGACGTATCAACATCCCCAAGCTTAATTCCTGCTCGTCCTCGAGTAGGTAAATGATAACAAGCATAATTTATGTGGTGACATGCCACACAACCAAATAAGGACCTTTAAGTAAAGCAATCAAAGCATGCAATTCAATTCAAGTCTTAACAAGCAAGAGACTATATTAGCATTGACACAAGCAACAAAAGAACAAAAGGTGCAAGAGCTCTTGCTGTTCGTGACTCGAATGTCTCCAAATGGTGTTTGCGTGCAAGCAAGAGACTGGGAAGAAAGAGAAAAAAGGTTGTTGAGAACAACTATCTACTAAAGTTTCACACTTGGTCTCCTTTGGATTCTTATCTGGACTCGTCCCCAGACCACTAGCTAGGTACAAGTCAAACTGATCCACTCCCTTTCGATATTTTGAGCACTCATGCAATGGATGAGCGTGAGCAAGAAAGTTGACACCTAAAAGGCAAAACAGAAAGATAGTGGAGGAGGAAGACAAAAAGGTGTGAAAGGCTCACATCAATGAGGACAATCATAGGCGAGAGAAGGCCATATTATAGATATGATGTGAGGAAGAGGGATTGCCATACAACGGATGCACATGTGAGCTAAAATCTCTCCAAGGGAACTAGTGGGGGTGCATCTAACTTTCTTGCTCAAGAAGACCTAGAGCTCGTTTGAGGAGGCTCATCATTGGAATATACAAGCCAAGTTCAATAGTGTGAAGGGTCCCCACATAGCTATATGCATGATGATGGCTTCTCGCCCTTCGTTGGTAACCCCAAGTGGAAGGTGGAGATGTAGCGCAGCAGCAAGTTTCCCTCGGTGAAGATACCAAGGTTTGTCTCCAGTAGGACTCCAGAGATGATAAGTAGGTGTCAGCGGCGCGACTGACGTGGACCTGCACACAGACACATATCACTTTGTTCCCAACGAAGTTCAGAGAGGTTGTCAATCTCTCCGGTCTTGTTGTTCACAAAGGGTAAAACACAAGGGATAATGATAGCAAGTAAAAGCAGTAAAGTAAAGAAAGCGTGGAAACAGTAATAAGGATATGCACCGGGATACGTGATGTTCACTAGTGATGTCTCTCTCCCAAAAGACGATAAAACTGCTATGCGTGGTAAACAAATTACAGAAGGGCAATTGACAGGATTATGAACGCACCGCAAAGCTAACTATGCTAGAAAAGAAAGGAAGAGGTTCAAAAGCACAGGCAGTACGCCAAAATAAGTAGACCGAAATCCAACTGCATCTACTACTAATCATCCACCTTGAGATATCTATCCAGAACATCTCGCTGGTATTAAGTTGCGAGCCCCACCCAAAGTGTAAACCCAAAGCAACAGACAACTGCATTAAAAAGAACTCTGCGTAAAGTAAACAATCCTTGTAACCGCGGTTACAAGCACCGTTGTTTTCCCCCTTGTGGCAACAACACATCCCCTAGACTCATGTTTCTGTCACTCAAGCATGTCATCGGGGGGCATGAACCCACAATCTAGCACAACGTTCCCTCTTGGAGTCACTACCTACTACTTGGCCAAAGCAATAAACAACAACGGAGAACATGCAAGAATTACTTAGGAACAAAAATATAAGAGATAAAAATCAAATATATTACTCTATCACAATCTGAACATCATCTCATAATCCATCAGATCCCATCAAACTCAACATAGCAATAGCAGAAATATTACAACGGTGCCTCGATCATGTAGGGCAGCTCACGAGTTCTAAACAATGAAGATAAAAGAGGGGAGGAGAACATCACATAGCTACTGATCATGGACCCATGGTCCAAGGAAAACTACTCACGAGACATCCGGGGAGCATCCATGGTGGAGAGGAGACTCCCGGAGGTCAATCTTCCCTCCGGCAGGGTGCCGGGAAGAGGTCTTCTGGTGCTCCCGATCTCGGAAGCGCGGCGGCGGAGGAAAAGAGACGAGTTTGCGAAATAGGATTCTGTCTTCGGAGTTTCCCCGTGACGGAGAATAAATAGGCGAAGGGGGGCAGCCAGAGGTGGACCAGGGGCCCCAGGCGCCCCCCTGGCGCGGCCAGGGGTGGGGCCACGCCGGGTGGCCGCCTGGGGCCCTTGGCTCCCCTCTGGCCCCACCAGGGCTCTTCGCGAAGCTTCCTTCACGCTGATTTTTTATCTGAATTTTCCCGAATTTTTCTGGCACTTTTTATATGGGGGAAGACTGAAATAGAAAAACAGCAGAAAACAGGAACTGGCACTGGGGTGCACTGAGTTAATAGGTTAGTCCAAATATGATCAAAAGTATATGAAAGTGTATCTAGATCATAGCAATATCACACAAAACATGCATGGAGCAAGTAGAAATTATAAATACTTTTTGGACGTATCACATGATGATGATCTCTATGGAGTACAAGGGATAGAAGATGAAGTACTAGTGTGGATCTCTCAAAAGGAATAGTAGTATGCTGATACATCCCAAACGTATCTATAATTTCTTCTTGCTCCATGCATGTTTTTTGTGACTTTGCCATGTTTTTCTTGAACTTTCATACACTTTTGAACCTATTTGGACTAACCTATTAACTCAGTGCACCCAGTTGCCAGTTTCTGTTTTCTGCTGTTTTTGTATTTCAGGTTTTCCGGCCATTAAAAGTGCTCCAAAAATTCCGGGAAAATATATAAAAAATCAGCGCAACAGAAGCTTTCGGAATCACCAAGAGAGGGAAGGGGGGGCACCGCCAGGCAGCCAGGAGGGCAGGTGGCACGGCCCCACCCTGGGCCGCGCCAGGCACCGTCCTGACTGCCTCGTGGCCCCTCTCGACGCCCCCCTTCGCCTATATTTACCCCTCGGGGTGGAAACCCCTAAGACGGACTCCTCTTTCGCGATCTCGCCTCTGTTCCGCCGCCGCCGCCGTTTCTAGATCGGGGCTGCCTAGAGAAGCTGCTCCGGCACCCTGCCGGGAGAATCTACCCCCTCCGGGAGACCATCCATAGCCATGGACGCCTCCCGTATGTACCGTGAGTAGTTTCCCTTTGACCATGGGTCCGTGATCAGTAGATATGTGATCTATCTCTCCCCCTTTTGTGCTTCCACTTTCGAGTCCTCGTGAGCCGCCTCACATGATCGAGGCATCCATGTAATTTCTGCCGTTGCTATGCTGAGTTTGTTGGGATCTGATGGATTATGAGAATATGTTCAGATTGTGATGATTAATATATTTGGTTCTTCTCTTTTATATTTTGTTCTTGAGTAAATTCTTGCATGTTCTCCGTTGCAGTATTTGCTTTGGCCAAGTATTTTATTTGCAAATCCAAGCGAGAGCGTTATGCTCGATTGTGGGTCCAACCCCTTGATGTCTAGCTTGAGTGACAGAAACATGAGACTAGGGGATGTGTTGTTGCCACCAGGGATAAAATAACGGTGCTTGTACCTGCGGGTGCAAGGATTGTTTACATTACGCAAAGTTCTTTTAATGCAGTTGTCTGTTGCTTTGAGTTTACACTTTGGGTGGGATTCGCAACTTAATACCAGCGAGATGTTCTGGATAGATATCTCAAGGTGGATGATTTGTAGTAGATGCAGATGGATCTCGGTCTACTTACCTTGGCGTACTGCTGATACGTCCAAAAAGCATCACTATTTTATATTGTGATTTCACCCTATTCATTGATATATTCCACTTTAAAGTACTGTTCTTATCTTGTTTTGTCTTATTTTACACAGTTTACAATTTTCCGGTGCCGAAGCAGCAGAACCAAAATTCTGCGGTAAAAAGTGGATACCAAGTTGCTGAATCAAATCAAGTCCAAATGCGATGAAATTTTACGGGGAGCATTTTTATGAAGATTGACTGGGGATCACCGAAGGAGGAGGTGAGGGGACCCACCAGGCAGCCAGAAGGGTGCCTGGCGCGGCCCCCCTCCTGGCCGCGCCAGGCACCCTCCTGGGTGCCTGGTGGCCCCCCTCGGTGCCCCCTTTCGCCTATATAAACCCCCTGGGGTGGAAACCCCTAAAGAAGAGTCGTTTCCGTGTTTTGCCGCCGCCATGGGGCGGAAACCTACAGAGGAGAAAATCCATCTCCGGCGGGCAGATTCCGCCGGGGAGATCACCTCCTGGAAGGGGAGATCGCCGCCATCATCATCATCATCGTCATGGGCATCATCGAGATCATCATCAACATCATCCCCAACATCAGCACCATCTCCATCTCCATCTCCATCCCATCTCACCTCACAATTGCAACTTGTGTTGTAATCCGTACTATCCATCCTCTCTACTATGTTGGTGTTGATTACTACTTTGTGGTGAATGCTATTGAGTTTTGTTGGAGAAATATCATTGTGTCCAGATTGTTTATCACCCATCTATCACCTCTGATCATGATCTCTTTTATGTCTTGTGAGTAGTTACTTTAGTTCTTGAGAACATGGGAGAAGTCTAGTTGTTAGTAGTCATATGATGTTGAAGTATTATGTGTTGTTTGATACTTAAGTTGTGTTGTTATTTCTCTAGTGGTGTTATGTGAGTCGAACACATAACACTTCACCTTTCATGGGCCTAGAGGAATACATTGTGCACAAAGGATGCTTATGGTGGGTTGCCGGAGTGACAGAAACCTTAACCCCAGTTCGAAGACTTTCGCACAAGGGAGTTATGGATCCTTGATCGTAATGCTGTGGTTAGGCTTATGCCTTAATTACTACCTTGTATTTGCGGATGCTTGCAAGGTGTGTAATCATAAGAGTACACTTATCTTACTCTAGAAGGTGTACTAGCATTGATCCACCCACCGAAACTTATCAACACGATACATATTACTTAGCGGAGTATGCTGAAAGTGACTTGACTATCTCTCCCGTGTTTTCTCGAGAACGCTTTAGCTTTTATAAGTTCAGTTCCTAGGCTTATCCTTGTTAAAGGATTGGGCCACTTGCTACTCCTCAGTTACCCTGTTTACTTTTCCTGTCTTTTTCTTTTCTGTAGCTTAAACCAAAAACCCCTAAATATTTACCTTTGAGTGTTTGCATCCCTTTCCTTATCCAGTGTCACTTATCAACACCTTCTGCTCCTCGTGGGATCGATACTCTTATTTATCGAAAACCTGCAATTGATCCCCTAGACTTGTGGGTTATCAAGAATCGTTTATTGGCGCGGTTAGCAGGGAAGGCAACCCAACTAAACCTATTAACTTCTCCGCCATCAACGAGCTTTTCTGGCGCCGTTGCCGGGGAGTGTAGCGCTATTGGTAAGTGAATCCGGTAAGGGAACTTTTATTTTCTTTTGTTACTTTCAGTCCTTATGGACTCTTCTGCTGTTGGTTCGTTGCTGGTAAGGAGCCGCCCCACGACTGTGGTGGTCACTCCTACCCCTACTGAAATTGTGCCCTATAAAATACCATATGGTATTGTTGATTATGTCTTGGCTAATCGTTATACAGGAGAAGGACATCCGGGAGAACACCTGCTATATTTATCACAATTATGTTCTTTATTTAAGCTTGCAGGTGTGACGATGGAGTTCGTCATGAAGAAACTATTCTCCATATCACTCAAAGATAAAGCTTCAGATTGGTATAAGCTACTCGATAACTTTGATCTGCTTGAATGGCCAGAGCTTATGTCTCTCTTTTATGCAAAGTTTTATCCTCTTCGTGAAATTCACCAAGACAGGAACTACATCTACAACTTTTGGTCTCGCGACGGAGAGAGCATCGCTCAAGCTTGGGGGTGACTGAAGTCCCTGATGCTCAAATGCCCAAACCATGAGCTCCCCAAGGAAATTATACTTACAAATTTTTATGCCAGGCTTTCTCGTCAGGACAAGGAGATGTTGGATGCCTCCTCTAGTGGGGTATTCCAGACCAGAAGTATGGAAGAAAAATGGGATCTTATAGAAATGATACAGAAGAACACTGAAGGCTGGGAAATTGATAAAGGTATTGAACCCGCTATAAACTATGAGCATGACTACATTGAGAGTTATGTGAAGACTGATTACTTTAATACCTTTTGCTCTAAAATTGGTCTTGATTCCCAGCTAATGGTTGAATTTTGCAAGGACTTTCATTCTCATATTGATTCTTCCAGGAAGAAGGAGAATCAACATCATAAACCTTTCAAGGAGTCACCAATTGAGATTAATGTTACTGATCCTGTTTTACCTGCAGTTGTGTATGAACAACCTCCTTACCCCTCCAGGATAAAGGAGCACTCTTTTGTTACAGGTATTCTAAACAAGAATGGAAGGACCGCTGATGAACCAGAGGACATGATCAAGGTCCAGCCTCAAGTTGCAATGGTCAAGGATCTGGTAACCTGTGATATCGAAGAATCCACTATAAGTTTTTGTGTTGTTGCCACTAACATTGTCACAGCCAGGAACAAAGGCCCAATTTCAGGTACGCCAGTTGTAACTGTCAAAATAGGAGATCATAATTACTATGGGCTATGTGATTTGGGATCTAGCGTCAGCGCTATTCCCTTCACACTTTATCAAGAGATCATGCACGAGATTCAGCCGTGTGAGATCGAGGACATAGATGTCACTATCCATCTTGCAAATAATCAAACAATCTCTCCAGTTGGGATTGTAAGAGATGTTGAAGTACTCTGCGGGAAGGTAAAATATCCTACATAATTTCTTGTACTTGGTTCAGTGCAAGATAGTTTTTGCCCTATTATCTTTGGTAGGCCGTATGAATTTAATTTTTCTAAGTAAAGTTTCTGTTAAATTCAACGGTGAGCCGTATGAATTTAATTTTTCTAAGTTTTCTAAGAAGCCTCGTGGTCCTGACCTGTCAAGTAATGACAAAATTATCGAAGAAATTGCTTCCATTGCTATTCCTCCTAATGACACTTTGCAGAAATTTATGGAAGAGCACGAGAATGATATACATATGTGCTAGGATGGATTCTCGCCCCCTTTGTTGGTTACCCCGAGTGGAGGGTTGAGATGTAGTGCAGCAGCAGTTTTCCCTCCGTGAAAATACCAAGGTTTGTCTCCAGCAGGACTCCAGAGATGATAAGTAGGTGTCAGCGGTGCAACTGACGCGGACCTGCACACAGACACAGATAACTTTGTTCCCAACGAAGTTCAGAGAGGTTGTCAATCTCTCTGGTCTTGTTGTTTACAAAGGATAAAATGAAAGGGATAATAATAGCAACTTGAAAGTAAATGCAGAAAAGTAAATATAGTGTGGAAACAATGATAAGGGTATGGACCGGGATACGTGATGTTCGCTAGTGATGTATCTCTCCCAAAAGACGATAAAATTGCTATGCGAGGTAAACAAATTACAGAAAGGCAATTGACAGGATTATGAACGCACCGCAATGCTAACTATGCTACAAAAGAAAGGAAGAGGTTCAAAAGCACATGCAGTACGCCAAGGTAAGTAGACCGAAATCCAACTGCATCTACTACTAATCATCCACCTTGAGATATCTATCCAGAACATCTCGCTGGTATTAAGTTGCGAGCCCCACCCAAAGTGTAAACCCAAAGCAACAGACAACTGCATTAAAAGAACTATGTGTAAAGTAAACAATCCTTGTAACCGCGGTTACAAGCACCATTTTTTCCCCCTTGTGGCAACAGCACATCCCCTAGACTCATGTTTCTGTCACTCAAGCGTGTCATCGGGGGGCATGAACCCACAATCTAGCACAACGCTCCCTCTTGGAGTCACTACCTACTACTTGGCCAAACTACTTGGCCAAAGCAATAAACAGCAACGGAGAACATGCAAGAATTACTTAGGAACAAAAATATAAGAGATAAAAACCAAATATATTATTCTATCACAATCTGAACATAATCTCATAATCCATCAGATCCTATCAAACTCAACATAGCAATAGAAGAAATATTAGAAAGGTGCCTCGATCATGTTGAGCAGCTCACGAGGTCTAAACAATGAAGATCAAAGAGGGGAGGAGAACATCACATAGCTACTGATCACGGACCCATGGTCCAAGAAAAGCTACTCACGGGACATCCGGGGAGCATCCATGGTGGAGAGGAGACTCCCGGAGGTCAATCCTCCCTTCGGCAGGGTGCCGGGAAGAGGTCTTCTGGTGCTCCCGATCTTCGGAAGCGTAGCGGCGGCGGAACAGAGGCGAGTTCGCGGAATAGGGTTCTGCTTCTGGGGTTTTCCCGTGACGGGGGACAAATAGGCGAAAGGGGGCAGCCAGAGGTGGGCCAGGGGCCCCAGGCGCCCCCCTGGCGCAGCCAGGGGTGGGGCCGTGCCGGGTGGCCGCCTGGGCCCCCCTGGCTCCCCTCTGGCCCCTCCCGGGCTCTTCTCGAAGCTTCCGTCACGCTGATTTTTTATCTCAATTTTCCCGAATTTTTCTGGCACTTTTTTGATGGTGGAAAACTGAAATAGAAAACAGCAGAAAACAGGAACTGGCACTGGGGTGCACTAAGTTAATAGGTTAGGCCAAATATGATCAAAAGTGTATGAAAGTGTATCTAGATCATAGCAATATCACACAAAACAAGCATGGAGCAAGCAGAAATTATAGATACGTTTTGGACGTATCAACATCCCCAAGCTTAATTCCTGCTCGTCCTCGAGTAGGGAAATGATAACAACATAATTTCTGTGGTGACATGCTAGCAACCATATAAGAACTTTGAAAAGTAAAGCAATCAAGGTTAGAGATTCAATTCAAGTCATAACAGGAAAGAGTCTATATTAGCATTGAAACAAGTAACAAAATAACAAGAGGTGCAAGAGCTCTCGCTGTCCGTGACTCGAATGTCTCCAAATGGTGTTTGCGTGCAAGAAGGGGGATAGGGAATACGAGAAAAAAGTATTTTTTTTTGTTGAGAACTCAATCTATTAAAGTTTCACACTTGGTCTTCTTTGGAATCTTATCTTGACTCAACCCCAGACCACTAGCCAGGTACAAGTCAATTTGATCCACTCCTTTTCGATATTTCGAGCACTCATGCAATGGATGAGCGTAAGCACGAGAGTTGACACTTAGGATGGCAAAGAGAGAAATATGGTGGAGGAGGAAGACAAAAAGGATGAGAAAGGCTCACATCATAGGCAAGAGATGCCGAATGATAGATATGATGTGAGGAGTAGGGATTGCCATGCAACGGATGCACATACGAGCTAAGAATCTCTCCAATGGAACTAGTGGGGGTGCATCTAACTTGCTCGCTCATGAAGACCGAGAGCTCGTTTGAGGAGGCTCATCCTTAGAATATGCAAGCCAAGTTCTAAAGTGTGAAGGTCCCCACATAGCTATATGCATAATGATCATCTCTATGGAGTACAAAGATATAAAGGGAGTACTAGTGTGGATCTCTCAAAAGGATAGTAGTTTTGCCCCTTTCTCTCTTTTTATTTCTTTTTTCTTTTTTTCTTTTTTTTTGTATTTTTTGTGGCCTCAATGGCTCTTTCTATATAACTCTCATTTGTCCTCTTTGGGATCTTTTTAATGTGTCCACTTTGGGATCTTTTCCTCACTTAAGGGCAACACTCTATTTTACAAGAAGGTAAAGGAGATCTTTCACACTTTACAAGGTACTCAAAATCATAAAGAAGATGTAACTATCATGATGTATGCAAGGTATCTCGCTGCCAGTGTAGCAGGAACATGTATGACATGAAGATCAAGCCATGAAGAGGTGGAAATTGCATGGCAATGTAACTCGGAAAGGCTATGGAAATGCCTTGATAGGTAGGTATGGTGGCTGTTTTGAGAAAGATAAAGGGAGGCTTATGATGACAGAGCGTATCACGCCAAGGGTTTGGAAGTACCGGCGAAAGTGGACACTAACTCTCGGAGTGACAAGAAGGCAATGCACGGTACGGGAAAGGCTAGCAAAATATGGGAAGGTGGAAGTGTCAACTCTCAATAATTACATTAGTCCGAAGAACTCATGCACTTATTATCGGTAACTCTCAATCAAATAAGGAGGTTCACAAAGATACAAGTACCCAGAGGAGGAGTGCATGGGGGTTTGGTTATCCTTGCGCATCCTCGACTCATGGTACGTGAGTGTACTCTAATATTCGACTCCTCAGAAGAGTAGTGATCTATCTAGTAGCTAGAGTTCTCAACTAGTTTTGTAGGTTTTGAAAATAAACACGGATTGCCCAAAATACGACACCTATCACTAATAGGAAAGAGCTCTTGACACCAAAAGTTCAAACATTACTCACATCAATACCTCAAAACTATTGCAAGCTACTACTAAAATTAAATAACAACCTCTATTACCTACTTTCAAGACAAGACACAACTCAGTGCAACAACCAACTCTCTTAACAAGATAAACATGAAAACTAAAAAGAGTTCCAGCAAAAAACTAAAACAAAATCCAAGGCTCTTGCTAAAGACAAACTAAAACTAAAACTAAAACTAAACATGGAAGTAGCTACGAAAAGATAAAGAACACACAACAGCAAGAAGATAGACATGAAAAATCCTATGATGTGTTCTATATTTTGAAAGTGGAGCGTGTTTCTCTCCCACACAAAGTAAGACAGGACCTAACTTGTTATGAACAGCAAGCAAAGCTAAAGAAACTAAAAAGAAAACCTAAGAGCGAGACGCTCCAAGCATAGCACATAACGCATGAAGTGATAAAAATATAGTGAGACGAAGGACGAACTGATGATTGTTGATGGAGAAGGGGATGCACGGAGGCATCCCCAAGCTTAGACGCTTGAGTCTCCTTGAATATTTATTGGGGATGCATGGGGGCATCCCCAAGCTTGAGCACTTGACACTCCTGGATCTTCTTTCATCATGTTCCATCGCACACTTGAAAACTCCCTTCATATAGAACTCATCATAAGCTGATTAGAGAGGTTAGTACCCTTAATAAATAATTTTCATCCACTGGATATAAAGATATTTTTGAAGAGATACTATTTCTCAAGAGTTCCAAAAAGTTTTTGCAAAGAAAAAGCAAGCTTAAGGTTTGCAAAAGTAAGGAGAGACAAAACGTGGCAGAATCTGTGAAAAACAGAACAGCAGATAGTAAAGAATTTTTTAGGGGTGCTTCTGCAACTCAAATAAAAAAACTCAGAACATACGGAATTTTCGTAATTGTATAGAGCATACTGTGTAAAAATGTCAGCTCAAAAATATGAACTGGGATTTTTCTGGAATTTTTCTGGTCACGAGGACAGAATCTGTTTTCTGGACAGCATGTCACAACTTTTACTTCCCTTGCCGTAAGAGGCTATAACTTGGCAGAAAGCTGAAAAATAAAAATACAATGATGTTTCTACAGAAGTAACAATCATCAAGACACAACAAAAGAAAAAAGAAAAACCTAAATTCGTTGCGGGCTGCCTCCCGAAAGCGCTTCTTTAAAGCCATTAGCTAGGCATGATGCAAAAAGAAGAATCAAGTTTTATCAAGAGAAAGAGAATAACTAGCCCGTGTAACGGACTTAAAAGGTAACTTGATTTTCTTTCTATGGAAGTGTTCCATCCCCTTTTTGAATGGGAATTGGAATTTTATATTCCCCTCTTTCATGTCAATAACCGCACCAACAGTGCGAAGAAAAGGACGTCCCAAAATAATTGGACATAAAGGTTCACACTCTATATCCATAATAATAAAATCAACGGGAACATAATTGTCATTGACAATGATAAGAACATCGTCGATCTTCCCTAAAGGTTTCTTTACGGAAGAATCAACACGACGAACACCAAAAGAACAAGGCTCAAAAGGTTTCAATTCAAACATATCAAATATTCTTTTGGGCATAACAGAGGTACTAGCTCCAACATCACATAAAGCATAGCAAGAGAAGTTATTTAATTTAATTTTGATCATAGGGTCCCAACCATCCTCTAGCTTCCTAGGTATGGAGGCTTCTACTCTAAGCTTCTCCTCCCTAGCTTTGATAAGAGCATTTGTGATATGCTCCGTGAAGGCAAGATTAAGTGTGCTAGTGTGGGGGTCTCTAGACATTTTCTGCAGTAAACTGATAACTTCTGAGAGGGTACAACTATCAAAATCAATATCACTACTATCAAAGGTGGTAGTAGTGTCATCTAGGCTCACTTGTTTGAAACCCTCTATGTTCATAGGAGTTTCTTTATCTATGGTTGAGGTATTAGCATCACCATTAATAGGTCCAACGGGACTAGGAGTGCATTGGGTGCTAATAGTTTGAGTGTCCTCAACAATTTGGATAGTGGCAACTGTGTGGTTGTAGGAAGGCTCTTAATTCAATCCTCTTCCTCTTTTTCTCTAGCCCATCTTTCTTTAAGTTTAGCCATCATCCTAATGTTTTCATTGATTTGTAACTGGATAGCATTAATAGGAGTGGACTTATTCTCCTCAAGGGGGGAGGTTCTAATTTTGAGCATCGCAATATCAAGGGCTAAGCTTTCTACCTTCAAAGAGAGATTATCTATTTTAGATAATTTCTCTTCTACATTTTTGTTGAAGGCTTTTTGCGTAGTGATAAAGTCTCTAAGCATGCTTTCTAATTCAGAGGAGGGGTTCTTGTTGCTAGGGTAGGTGTTGTTGTTCCCATAGTTGGATGGAAACGGTCTAGGATTGCTAGCAAAATTTCCCCTATAAGCATTGTTGTTGAAGTTGTTTCTAGCAATAAAGTTCACATCTACTTGTTCTTGAGAAACCAAAGAATTTAAAGGAACATCATGAGGATCAATAGAGGGTTGCTTGGTAAGTAGAGACATAATTAAGTCAACTTTTTCATTGAGGGAGGTAATTTCCTCGACAGAATTTACCTTCCTACCTGTTGGAGCGCGTTCGGTGTGCCATTGGGAATAATTGGTCATCATTTCATCGAGAAGCTCCGTGGCAGCACCAAGTGTAGTTGACATAAAGGTTCCTCCCGCGGCCGAATCTAACAGGTTCCGCGAGGTAAAGTTCAAGCCTGCATAAAAAGTCTGGATAACCATCCAGGTAGTCAAACCATGCGTAGGGCATTTCTTAACAAGAGATTTCATTCGTTCCCAATCTTGGGAAACGTGTTCATTATCCAATTGCTTAAAATTCATAATATTACTCCTCAATTGGATAATCTTAGCAAGAGGGTAGTACTTCCCTATAAAAGCATCTTTGCACTTATCCCAAGAATCTATGCTATTTCTAGGCAAAGATTGAAAGCAGATTTTAGCATCTCCCCTTAAAGAGAAGGGAAAGAGCTTGAGCTTAACAACATCACCTTCTACTTCCTTATACTTTTGCATATCACATAATTCAACAAAATTATTCAAGTGTAAAGCAGCATCATCTCGAGCACCAGAGAATTGATCTCTCATAACAAGGTTTAGCAAAGCAGGTTTAATTTCATAAGAGGTAGCTGAAGTGGCAGGTGTGGAAATGGGAGTGCAGATAAAGTCTTGGTTGTTGTGACTAGTGAAGTCACACAACTTGGTGTTTTCAGTGGAACCCATAGTAGCAGCAAGTGTGGCAGAATTTTTTGTAGTTTTTGATAAAAGACACAAAGATAAAAACTGAAAGATAAAATAACAAGACTAAAAAACAAAGGTAAAGGATAGTGTGAAACTCCCCTATCTTAGCACTTGGAGTCCCCGGCAACGGCGCCATAAAACTTCTTGCTAGGACGGCTTCTCGCCCCCTTCGTTGGTTACCCCGAGTGGAGGGTTGAGATGTAGTGCAGCTGCAGTTTTCCCTCGTTGAAGATACCTAGGTTTCTCTCCAGCAGGACTCCAGAGATGATAAGTAGGTGTCAGCGGCGCAACTGAAGCGGACCTACACACAGACACAGATAACTTTGTTCCCAACGAAGTTCGGAGAGGTTGTCAATCTCTCCGGTCTTGTTGTTTACAAAGGATAAAATGCAAGGGATAATAATAGCAACTTGAAATTAAATGTAGAAAAGTAAATATAGTGTGGAAACAATGATAAGGGTATGGACCGGGATACGTGATGTTCGCTAGTGATGTCTCTCTCCCAAAAGACGATAAAATTGCTATGCGAGGTAAACAAATTACAGAAAGGCAATTGACAGGATTATGAACGCACCGCAATGCTAACTATGCTACAAAAGAAAGGAAGAGGTTCAAAAGCACAGGCAGTACGCCAAGGTAAGTAGACCGAAATCCAACTGCATCTACTACTAATCATCCACCTTGAGATATCTATCCAGAACATCTCGCTGGTATTAAGTTGCGAGCCCCACCCAAAGTGTAAACCCAAAGCAACAGACAACTGCATTAAAAGAATTATGCGTAAAGTAAACAATCCTTGTAACCGCGGTTACAAGCACCGTTGTTTCCCCCCTTGTGCAACAGCACATCCCCTAGACTCATGTTTCTGTCACTCAAGCGTGTCATCGGGGGGCATGAACCCACAATCTAGCACAACGCTCCCTCTTGGAGTCACTACCTACTACTTGGCCAAAGCAATAAACAGAAACGGAGAACATGCAAGAATTATTTAGGAACAAAAATATAAGAGATAAAAACCAAATATATTACTCTATCACAATCTGAACATAATCTCATAATCCATCAGATCCTATCAAACTCAACATAGCAATAGTAGAAATATTACAAAGGTGCCTCGATCATGTTGGGCAGCTCACGAGGTCTAAACAATGAAGATCAAAGAGGGGAGGATAACATCACATAGCTACTGATCACGGACCCATGGTCCAAGAAAAACTACTCACGGGACATCCGGGGAGCATCCATGGTGGAGAGGAGACTCCCGGAGGTCAATCCTCCCTCCGGCAGGGTGCCGGGAAGAGGTCTTCTGGTGCTCCCAATCTTCGGAAGCGCGGCGGCGGCGGAACAGAGGCGAGTTGGCGGAATAGGGTTCTGCTTCTGGGGTTTTCCCGTGACGGGGGATAAATAGGTGAAAGGGGGCAGCCAGAGGTGGGCCAGGGGCCCCATGCGCCCCCCTGGCGCGGCCAGGGGTGGGGCCGCGCCGGGTGGCCGCCTGGGCCCCCCTGGCTCCCCTCTGGCCCCTCCCGGGCTCTTCTTGAAGCTTCCGTCACGCTGATTTTTTATCTAAAATTTCCCGAATTTTTCTGGCACTTTTTATATGGGGGAAAACTGAAACAGAAAACCAGCAGAAAACAGGAACTGGCACTGGGGTGCACTGAGTTAATAGGTTAGGCAAAATATGATCAAAAGTGTATGAAAGTGTATCTAGATCATAGCAATATCACACAAAACATTCATGGAGCAAGCAGAAATTATAGATACGTTTTGGACGTATCAATATGCAGGAAAAAGGATGAACTAGAAGACATATTTTTAAGACAAACTCCCATCCTGAAGCACAACCTCTCGGTTGAACCTTTAGGAATCCTCTCGCAACCGAAAGAAGACCCGGTGTTTGACCTAAAACCACTACCCGATACGCTCAAGTATGCTTATTTAGATAAAAAGAAAGTATATCCTGTTAGTATCAATTCTAACCTTTCAGGGTATGAAGAAGAGCGATTATTGGAGACACTCCGCAGACACCTAGGTGCTATTGGCTATACTCTTGATGATCTCAAGGGTATTAGTCCGTCCATTTGCCAACATACTATCAATCTCGAGCCCGATGCTAAACCGGTTGTTGATCATCAACGACGGTTGAACCCAAAGATGAAGGACGTGGTTAGGACGGAGGTTCTCAAACTTCTAGCCGCAGGTATCATCTATCCTATAGCTTATAGTAAGTGGGTAAGTCCCGTTCATTGTGTTCCTAAGAAATGAGGTATGACTGTTGTTCCTAATGATAAAAATGAACTAAACCTCAGAGGACTATTATTGGATATAGAATGTGTATTGATTTCAGGAAGTTAAACAAGGCCACCCGGAAGGACCACTATCATTTGCCCTTTATTGATCAGATGCTCGAGCGGTTGTCTAAAAACACCCACTTCTACTATCTTGATGGGTACTCTGGCTTCTCCCAGATTCACGTCAATACCGCGGATCAAGAGAAGACCTCTTTCACGTGTCCTTACGGTACTTATGCTTATAGGCGTATGCCTTTCGGTTTGTGTAATGCACCTGCTACTTTTCAGAGGTGTATGTCTGCAATATTTCATGGTTTCTGTGAGGAGATTGTAGAAGTTTTCATGGACGACTTTTCCGTCTATGGAAACTCCTTTGACCACTGTCTCCACAATCTTAATAAAGTTTTGCAGATATGTGAAGAAACAAATTTTGTGCTCAATTGGGAGAAGTGACATTTCATGGTTAACGAAGGGATAGTTCTTGGACACAAGATTTCCGAAAGGGGAATTGAAGTGGACAAGGCAAAAATTGAAGCTATTGAAAGGACGCCTTATCCAAGGGACATTAAAGGTATTCATAGTTTTCTAGGTCATGTTGGTTTCTATAGAAGATTTATCAAGGACTTTTCTAAGACCTCGAGACCCCTTACCAATCTTCTCCAGAAGGATGCCCCTTTTGTATTTGATGAAGATTGTAAGGAAGCTTTTGAAGTTCTTAAGAAATCCTTGATAACTGCTCCTATAGTACAACCACCTGACTGGAATTTGCCCTTTGAAATTATGTGTGATGCTAGTGATTTTGTTGTTGGAGCTGTTTTAGGACAAAGGGTTGACAAGAAGTTGAATGTCATCCACTATGCCAGCAAAACACTTGATAGTGCTCAAAAGAATTATGCTACTACCGAGAAGGAATTCTTGGTAGTGGTGTTTGCTTGTAATAAATTTAGGCAGTATATTTTTGATTCTAAAGTTATTATTCATATTGACCATGCTACCATTAAGTATCTTATGCAGAAAAGGGATGCCAAACCAAGACTCATTAGGTGGGTACTCCTTCTTCAAGAATTTGATTTGTAGATTGTCGATAGAAAAGAAGAAGACAATCCGGTGGCGGATAATCTTTCAAGGATGGAAGATATCCCGCACGATCTTATTCCAGTCAACGACAGTTTCCCAGATGAACAGCTTGTTGTTGTAAAAGTACAATCTCATTCCGACCCTTGGTTTGCAGATTATGCTAATTTTATCGTTGCAAAGTTTTTGCCTCCAGGTTTCACATTTCAGCAGAGGAAGAAATTCTTTGGGATGATCCACATCTTTATAAAGAAGGTGTGGACGGGATCGTAAGAAGGTGTATACCGGAGCACGAGCAGCAGGACATTCTTCGACAATGTCACGATAGTCCCTATGGAGGACATCATGCCGGTGAAAGAACCGCACATAAAGTTTTACAATCAGGTTTTTATTGGCCTACTCTCTTTAAGGACGCCCGAAGGTACGTTCTATCTTGTGATAAGTGTCAGAGAGTTGGTAACATTAGCAGGAGAAATGAAATGCCTATGAATTACTCACTAGTGATCGAACCTTTCGATTGCTGGGGTTTTGATTTTATGGGTCATTTTCCTCCTTCACACAAGTACACACACATCTTAGTTGCTGTTGATTATGTAACCAAGTGGGTTGAAGCAAGCCCCACTGAGAGTGCTGATCACAAGACATCTTTGAAAATGCTCCAAGATGTAATTTTTCCTAGGTTTGGAGTACCAAGGTAAGACAGATGGAGGGTCACACTTCATGCATGGAGATTTTAGGAAAGCTCTAGCCAAGTACTATGTCAATCATAGGATTGCCTCACCGTACCACCCTCAAACTAGTGGGCAAGTTGAGCTCACCAATAGGGAGATCAAGTTGATCTTGCAGAAAATAGTAAACAGTTCTAGAAAGGACTGGTCAAAGAAGTTAGGAGATGCTTTGTGGGCATATAGAACTTCTTACAAAAACCCCATGGGCATGTCTCCGTATAAGATGGTCTATGGCAAGGCTTGCCATTTACCATTAGAGTTAGAGCATAAACCTTTCTGGGCTGTCAGAGAGCTGAATGCTGACCCAAAGTTAGCTGGTGAAAAGCGTCTCATGAACTTGACTTCTCTAGATGAGTGGAGAAGTGAAGCTTACGAGAGCGCTAAAATGTTCAAGGAAAAGGTAAAGAAGTGGCACGATAAAAGAATTCTGAAACGTGAATTTAATGTTGGTGATAAAGTTTTGTTGTTTAGATCTCGTTTCAGGTTTTCGCCAGGTAACCTACTTTACAGATGGGAAGGACCTTTTCATATTGAAGAAGTATATCGGTCGAGTGCAATCAAGATCAATAATTTCGAAGGCACCAAACCTCAAGTTGTGAATGGACAAAGACTCAAACATTATATGGCAGGTGATCCAATCAATGTGGATGCAAACATGATATATACAAGTACTCATGAAGAACATGTTGCAGCCCAGTTTCAGACTCCGGCAGGAGCAGAATTAGAAAAGGTATGAATTATGGTAAGAAAACACCGCGAACGTCAATAAAAGTTAACTTTTCAGAGTTTTTGCGAAATTAGGGAAATTCCAAGCCCGAGTGGAGCCGGAGAGGAGCTCCAGGGAAGCCAGGAGGCCCCCTGGCGCGGCCCCACTCCTGGCTGCCCTGGACTTCGCCTCCGACTCCACCTAGGATTGAAACCTTCCTTATGTCTTCTTGTGGCTCGAGCGGAGAGGACTTCTTGGGATGGCGTCTACGTCAAGTTCAGAAGGATCTTAATCAAGGGAAGCACGTTGATTGGGATACCGAAGAAGAAATTGTCGCAAGACAAGCGGAGATGGAGCGTGCCGTGAGAGAGGAAGTCAAGACTGTCACTGCCCAACAACAAGGAGGTCCAAGCAATCCCATCATGGTGGGATCTGTCCAACCTCAGTATGATCTTTCTCTTAACCTTTCAGGGCCCTCCACTTCAATTGAAGATCAACGCATGCTTTCCACCATCTCCGAGGCCTGCCGCATCACCAACCAACTCTGCGAAGATTTCCGTGTACTAAAAATACAAGTGGAAGTCTTGGAGTCAGAGAACCAAAACCTTCGCCGTGTCATCAGGGATCTGAAGAAACAACCACAACAAGATGAGGAGTAAAACTCCTCGGGTAATGGCACCCCCTTATCTTGTTCCAAGCTTGGGGGAGTGCCCGGTATCTTTATCTTTATCTTTTTCTTTAGGAGTCAAGTAGAGTCATATCATGTCTAGGGAGGTCACTTTATGAAATAGGTGTTGCTTTGAGGTCTATCACTCCTCTTGTGGAGATCTTTGTATCCGTGAGTGTGGAGTCGTCTATGAAGGAATATTAATGAGAAGTCTATTGGTTTCTTCGCTGCACTTGGTATTCTCTTCACGCAATCGACATTATGAGCTGATTCTTATGGGGAGTATTGACCTTATATCAGGTATGGCTTCGAAAACTTTATTTAATCTTGGCAAGTATAGCTTTGGTCATAACAACAAGCATGTTTTTCTCAAAGTAGCGACATAGCCAAAACCTTTGTGTTATTATGCTTGAAGTGTTATGTTGACAAGGAAGACAACTTGATGTTTCATGCTAGTTTTGATGTTTATACTTTGTATTGCTTGCATCTAAGTTGTCATCAATTGTCTGCTCTCTCAAAGCCTTGCTAGCCCAAAACTCTGTACTAAGCGGAATTCTGCTTGTTCTTCCATACCTTGAAACCAACTTTTTCCACTTGAGTCCACCATACCTTCCTACTTGTGGTATTCCACTACCACTCCTAAAGTATATAATTTATGTGCTATCTTTAGATGTTCAAAATCTTCTGTTTTGTGCCGCTGATTCAGCTCATGAGGAAGTGGTGGGTGTGTAGGAGATTGCGCGATAGAAAACAAAAAATTTCTCTCACATGCGGAAGCAACATCCAAGATCCAATCTAGAAGATGTTAGTAACGGGGAGAGTAGGTCATCATACCCTCGAAGAACACGCGCGTTGAACGTTTATTTCAACGCAGCTTGGTGAAGTTGTTGGTGAAGTTCGATCCGATCAGCACTGCAAACGAGCAGTACCTCTGGAGGCTTGCACACGTACAGCTCGATGACGTCTCCTTCTTCTTGATCCAGCAAGCAAGAAGGAGAAATAGATGGGATCGATTCCAGCAGCACAACGGTGTGGTGGTGGATATGGTGAAGAGTTTCCCGCGGGAAGGGCTTCTCCAAGCGATGCACGTGAGGGAGGAGGAGGTGTGGAAGGACTTGGGTGTTCTTGGTGAGCCTCTCCCCTCTCTTATATAGGCAAGGAGTTTGTAGCCACTTCAATTCCCAAGTGAAACCCCCTTCTCTCATTAAAAAGATGGTAACACCTTTCTTTTAAGAGTGGTCACCCTCCCATTGAAGGGCTTCCCATTTATTGGCATAATAAACCAAGGAGGGCTGGTCACATGGACTATTGGACCACCCTTGGTCGTCCAAAACAGGTGGGCCCATAGTGGGACCCTTCGGAACCTTCTAGAACATTCCGACACTGCCAAAAAAATCCCGAACTTTTCCGGAACCCTGAAATCAACTTGCCTTATATAAATCTTTACCTCCGGACTCTTCCGGAGCTCCTCGTGATGTCTAGGATCTCATCCGAGACTCCGAACAATATTCGAACACCATTAATAAAATTATCCCAGAGCTATTCTAGCGTTACCGAGCGTTAAGTGTGTGACCCTACGGGTTCGAGAACGTGCAGACATGATCGAGACATCTCTCTGATCAATAACCATTAGAGGGACCAGGATATCCGTAATGACTCCCACACATTCAACGAAGATCTTTATCGATTGAACCACTATATCGTGGACTACTATAATCCGTACACAATTTCCTTTGTCACACGATATTTTACTTACCCGTGATTCGATCGTCGGTATCGCTATACCTAGTTCAATCTCGTTACCGGTAAGTACTCTTTACTCGTTCTGTAATACAACATTCTCTGTGACTAACTCATTAGTCACGTGCTTGCAAGCGTTACCGAATGTGCATTACCGAGTGGGCCCAGAGTATATCTCACCGTCACACGGAGGGACAAATCCCAGTCTTGATTCATGTAATTCAACAAGTACTTTCGGAGATACCCGTAAGACATTTTTATGATCACCCTGTCACGATGTGATGGTTGATGTCCCGAAAGTATTCTTCCGGTACCCGGGAATAACATAATCTCATGGTCTAAGAAACATGATACTTGACAATAAAAGGCATGACAATATAAACTTAATGAAACGATCAATATTGTTATGCTTAGTTGGGTCTGTCCATCACGTCATTCTTCTAATGACATGATCCCATTAATTAATAAACAACTCAGTTTCATGGTTAGGAAACCATAACCATCATTAATTAACGAGATAGTATAGTAGAGGCTTACTAGGGACGCGGTGTTGTTTATGCAACCACACATGCATTATGTTTCCGGTTAATACAATTATAGCATGGAAAATAAACATATATCATGAACACGGAAATATGATAATAACAATTTTATTATTGCCTCTAGGGCATATTTCCAACAGTCTCCCACTTGCACTACAGTCAATAATCTAGTTTACATTGGCAGAAATCTAACACCCATGGCCTTATGGTGTTGATCATGTTTTCTTTGTGGAAGAACTTTAGTCAATGGATCCGCGATATTCTGATCCGTATGTACTTTGCTAATGGTAATATCTCCTTCAATGACATACTCACGAATTTGATGAAACCGGCGGTTGATATGCTTGGAGCTCTTGTGACATCTTGGTTCCTTGGCTAGAGCAATGGCACCAGTGTTGTCACAAAAGATCTCCATGGGATCGAGTGCACTCGGAACAACGCTGAGTTCAGTGACAAATTCCTTCAGCCATATCCCTTCTATCGCTGCTTCAGAAGCGTCCATATACTCCGCCTCTAATGTAGATCTTGCAATGATGCTCTGCTTGCAACTCCTCCAGCTAACCGCAGCTCCGTTCAAAATAAAGACATACCTTGTTTGAGATTTAAGTCACCTGGATCAATATTGAAGCTAGCATCAACGTAACCTTTTACGAAAAGCTCTTCATCACCACCATAGACAAGAAACATGTCCTTAGTCCTCTTTAGGTACTTAAGGATATTTTTAACTGCTGTCCAGTGAGCCTCTCCAGGATCACTCTGGTACCTGCTCGTCAAACTAAGAGCATGGGACACATCTGGTCTAGTACACAACATGGCATACATAACAGAACCTATGGCCGAGGCATAGGGGATTTTATTCATCCTTTCCCTTTCTGTTGCCGTAGTTGGACACTGAGTCTTACTCAATGGCTTACCTTGTAACATGGGCAAAGAACCTTTCTTTGCATCCTGCATATTGAATTTCTTCACTATCTTCTCAAGGTATGTACTTTGACTAAGTGTTATTAAGCGTCTCGATCTATCTCTATAGATCTTAATGCCTACTATGTATGCAGCTTCACCAAGATCTTTCATTGAAAAACTATTATTCAAATAATCTTTCACACTGTTAAGCAGCTCCACGTCATTCCCAATTAGTAAGATGTCATCTACATATAAAATCAAAAATGCAACCGAGCTCCCACTCACTTTCTTGTAAACACAAGCTTCTTTATAATTTTGGAAAAATCCAAAACCTTTGATAACCTCATCAAATCGAAGATTCCAACTCCGGGATGCTTGCTTTAGTCCATAGATGGAACGCTGAAGCTTGCACACTTTACGAGCATCCTTAGGATTGAAAAAACCTTGGGGTTGTACCATGTACAACTCTTCTTCAATGTTTCCATTGAGGAATGCAGTTTTGACATCCATCTGCCAAATTTCATAATCGAAATAAGCAGCAATTGCTAGCAGAACCCTAACAGACTTAAGCATCGCTACGGGTGAGAAGGTCTCATCGTAGTTAACTCCTTGAATTTGTCGAAAACCTTTTGCGACAAGTCGAGCTTTATGTACAGTAACATTACCGTCAGCGTCTGTTTTCTTCTTGAAAATCCATTTACATTCAACAGTCTTGCGGCTATCAGGAAGGTCAACCAAAGTCCACACTTGGTTTTCTTTCATGGATTCCATTTCAGAGTTCATGGCGTCTTGCCATTTTCCAGAGTCTGGGCTCATCATCGCTTCCTCATAGTTCGTAGGTTCATAATTATCTAACAATAAAACATTCATGACAGGATTACCGTACCACTCAGGAGTAGTACGTAACCTAGTCGACCTACGAACGAGAACTTCGACCGAAGCTTCATGATCATTATCATCAGCTTCTTCCTCTCTAGCTGGTGAAGGCGGCACCAAAAGATCCAAATCTTCTTGCGCTGCGCTACTCTCCAATTCGGGAGAAGGTTCAATAACCTCGTCTAGTTCTATTTTCCTCCCACTCACTCGTTTCGAAAGAAACTCCTTCTCGAGAAAGGATCCGTTCTTAGCAACAAAGACTTTGCCTTCGGATCTGTGATAGAAGGTATACCCTATAGTTTCCTTAGGGTATCCCATGAAGACGCATTTTTCCGCTTTGGGTTCGAGCTTATCAGGTTGTAACCGTTTGACATAAGCCTCACACCCCCAAATTTTAAAAAACGATAATTTAGGCTTCTTGCCAAACCACAACTCATATGGTGTCGTCTCAACGGATTTAGATGGTGCCCTATTTAAAGTGAATGCAGTTGTCTCTAATGCATAGCCCCAAAATGACATTGGTAGATCGGATAGAGACATCATAGAGCGCACCATATCTAATAAAGTACAATTACGACGCTCATACACACCATTACGTTGTGGTGTTCCAGGTGGCGTGAGTTGGGAAACAATTCCACAGTTTTTCAAGTGAATGCCAAACTCGTAACTCAGATATTCCCCTCCGTGATCAGATCGTAGAAATTTGATCTTCTTGTTACGATGATTTTCTACTTAACTCTGAAATTCTTTGAACTTTTCAAATGTTTCAGACTTGTGTTTCATTAAGTAAATATACCCATATCTACATAAATCATCAGTGAAAGTTAGGAAGTAACGATATCCACCACGTGTCGAAATGCTCATTGGTCCACACACATCAGTATGTATGATTTCCAACAAGTCACTCGCCCGTTCCATCGTACCAGAAAACGGGGTCTTAGTCATCTTACCCATGAGGCATGGTTCACATGTGTCAAATGATTCAAAGTCAAGTGACTGGAAAAGTCCATCAGAATGGATTTTCTTCATGCGTTTTACACCAATATGATCTAAACGGCAGTGCCACAAGTATGTGGAATTATCATTATTCATTTTGCATCTTTTAGCATCAATCTTATGGATGTGTGAAGTACTACTATCGAGATCCAATAAGAATAAACCATTTACGTCGGGTGCATGACCATAAAAGATATTACTCATAAAAATTGAACAACCTCTATTCTGTGATTTAAACGAGTAACCGTCTCGCAATAAACAAGATCCAGATATAATGTTCATGCTTAACGCAGGCACCAAATAACAAGTATTAAGGTTTAAAACTAATCCCGAAGGTAGATGAAGAGGTAACATCCCAACGGCGATGACATCGACCTTCGATCCATTCCCGACGCGCATCGTCACCTCATCCCTCGCCAGTCTCCGTTTATTCTGAAGCTCCTGTTTCGAATTGCAAATATGAGCAACCGAACCAGTATCAAATACCCAGGCACTACTACGAGAACTAGTAAGGTACACATCAATAACATGTATATCAAATATACCTTTGACATTGCCAGCCTTCTTATCCGCCAAGTACTTGGGGCAGTTGCGCTTCCAATGACCTTCTCCCTTGCAGTAGAAACACACAGTGTCCGGCTTAGGACCAGCCTTGGGCTTCACAGGAGCGACAACAGGCTTGCCGTCCCGAGCGGCAGCTAACTTGCCACTCTTCTTGAAGTGTCCCTTTTTGGCTTTAGCCTTCTTGAAACTTTTGGTCTTATTGACCATCAACACTTGATGTTCTTTCTTGATGTCCACTTCCGCATATTTCAGCATCGCGAAAAGCTCATTGAGAGTCTTATTCATGCCTTGCATGTTATAGTTCAGCACAAAGCCTTTGTAGCTCGGAGGGAGCGACTGCAGCACCCTGTCAGTGATTAACTCATCTGGGATCACACATCCCAGCTGAATTAGGCGTTGTATATAGCCTCCCATTGTTACAACATGTTCACTGACAGAGCTGTGCTCCTCCATCTTACATTTATAGAACTTATCAGAGATCTCATATCTCTCAGCGCGGGTCTGAGTCTGAAACATGGTTTTCAGCTCTTCAACCATCTCATAGGCGCCGTGACGTTCAAAACGTTTCTGGAGATCAGTATCCAAAGATGTAAGGATGGCACAAGAAACTATAATGTGGTCATCATTGCGTGTCTCAAAGACGTTATGTTCTGCTTCTGGAGCATCGTTAGCAGGTGGGTCACCTAGCGCAGCATCGAGCACATATTGCTTCTTACACCCAGTGAGGATAATCTTCATGTTGCGGTGCCAGTCACTGAAGTTTGAACCAGATGATTTTAGTTTTTCTTTCTCAAGGAATGCGCTGAAGTTGAACTGAGCTATGCGGGCCATGATCTACAACATTTTAGCAAAATAAAATTTTAGACTATGTTCATGATAATGAGTTCAGTTTAATCAAATTACTAACGAACTCCCACTTAAATCAACATCCCTCATAGTTGTCTAGTGGTACACGATCCAAATCCACTACACCAAGTCCGATCTTCACGAGAGAAGTTGTAGTTTCAATGGTGAACATCAAAATGTTGATCATATCATTCATATGACTCGTGTTTAACCTTTCGGTTCGTTGCGTTCCGAGGCCATGTCTGTACATGCTAGGCTCGTCAAGTTAACCAAAGTATTTTTGCATGTGTAAAACTGGCTTACACCCGTCGTATGTGAACGTAGAGTTTACCACATCCGATCATCACGAGATGCTTCAAAACGACGAACTTTTGCGATGGTGCATACTTAGGGAGAACACGTTTATCTTGATATTTAGTGTGAGGGATCATCTTATAATGCTATCGTTGTGCACACGCAAAATAAGATGCATAAAAGGATAAACATCACATGCATAAAATATGTTGACATGGTATAGCCCTTTTATTGCGCCTTGATCTCCATCTTGAACGCACCGACAAGATCTCCATTATGGCACCATCTTGGTCTCCACCTTATGGCATCTTGGTTGTCTACACCACGTCGCATCTACAACTATTGCTAACTCATAGCGATAAAGTAATGCAATTACATGGCGTTTGAAGTTGACATGCATGCCATACAATAAATAATTAAGACAACCATATGGCTCCTGCAAGTTGTCGTACTCATCGACATGCAACTCGTGAAACATTACAAAACATGATCATCTCATACATTACAAATATATCATATGAACAGTTTGGGCTATACCACATCACAAGCACCCTTGCAAAAACAAGTTAGACGCCTCTCCCTTATTATTTTTCAATTTTACGTGGCTTTTAGGGTTTTGCATAAGAACCGTTCTTACCCACAAAAAAAACACAACGTTGATATAAAAAATTGCTTCTTAATCTCATAAGAGCCCTCCTTTGTAAATGTGGTTAATACTATGGTAAGAGTGACTGACACCCGCAGGCCGCATGTGCAATACAAGTTGCACGTCAAGTGCGAACCGGTCTCAATCCGAAGATTGTAAAGTTGGTCCGGGCCGCTGCATCAAACCATACCGCAAAACCAAAATACACATGGAAGGGTAGCAACAAGAAGATCAACGCCCACAACTCATTGTGTTCTAACCATACAAAGCATCTACGCATAGAACTAGCTCTGATACCACTGTAGGAGATTGTGCGATAGAAAACAAAAATGTTCTCTCACATGCGGAAGCAACATCCAAGATCCAATCTAGAAGATGTTAGTAACGGGGAGAGTAGGTCATCATACCCTCGAAGAACACGCGCGTTGAACGTTTATTTCAACGCAGCTTGGTGAAGTTGTTGGTGAAGTTCGATCCGATCAGCACTGCAAACGAGCAGTACCTCCGGAGGCTTGCACACGTACAGCTCGATGACGTCTCCTTCTTCTTGATCCAGCAAGCAAGAAGGAGAAATAGATGGGATCGATTCCAGCAGCACAACGGCGTGGTGGTGGATATGGTGAAGAGTTTCCCGCGGGCAGGGCTTCGCCAAGCGATGCACGTGAGGGAGGAGGAGGTGTGGAAGGACTTGGGTATTCTTGGTGAGCCTCTCCCCTCTCTTATATAGGCAAGGAGGTTGTAGCCACTTCAATTCCCAAGTGAAACCCCCTTCTCTCATTAAAAAGATGGTAACACCTTTCTTTTAAGAGTGGTAACCCTCCCATTGAAGGGCTTCCCATTTATTGGCATAATAAACCAAGGAGGGATGGTCACATGGACTATTGGACCACCCTTGGTCGTCCAAAACAGGTGGGGCCCATAGTGGGACCGTCCGGAACCTTCTAGAACATTCCGACACTGCCGAAAAAATCCCGAACTTTTCCGGAACCCTAAAATCAACTTGCCTTATATAAATCTTTACCTCCGGACTCTTCCGGAGCTCCTCGTGATGTCTAGGATCTCATCCGAGACTCCGAACAATATTCGAACACCATTAATAAAATTATCCCAGAGCTATTCTAGCGTTACCGAGCATTAAGTGTGTGACCCTACGGGTTCGAGAACGTGCAGACATGATCGAGACATATCTCTGATCAATAACCATTAGAGGGACCAGGATATCCGTAATGACTCCCACACATTCAACGAAGATCTTTATCGATTGAACCAATATGTCGTGGACTACTATAATCTGTACACAATTTCCTTTGTCACACGATATTTTACTTACCCGTGATTCGATCGTCGGTATCGCTATACCTAGTTCAATCTCGTTACCGGTAAGTACACTTTACTCGTTCTGTAATACAACATTCTCTGTGACTAACTCATTAGTCACGTGCTTGCAAGCGTTACCGAATGTGCATTACCGAGTGGGCCCAGAGTATATCTCACCGTCACACGGAGGGACAAATCCCAGTCTTGATTCATGTAATTCAACAAGTACTTTCGGAGATACCCGTAAGACATTTTTATGATCACCCTGTCACGATGTGATGGTTGATGTCCCCAAAGTATTCTTCCGGTACCCGGGAATAACATAATCTCATGGTCTAAGAAACATGATACTTGACAATAAAAGGCATGACAATATAAACTTAATGAAACGGTCAATATTGTTATGCTTAGTTGGGTCTGTCCATCACGTCATTCTTCTAATGACATGATCCCATTAATTAATAAACAACTCAGTTTCATGGTTAGGAAACCATAACCATCATTAATTAACGAGATAGTATAGTAGAGGCTTACTAGGGACGCGGTGTTGTTTATGCAACCACACATGCATTATGTTTCGGTTAATACAATTATAGCATGGAAAATAAACATATATCATGAACACGGAAATATGATAATAACAATTTTATTATTGCCTCTAGGGCATATTTCCAACAGGGTGACCCATGATCTTCTTAATTTGGACAAGTTTTATCTTGGGATTGCATGTCTAATCTGCAAACCCCTAATACGAGAAGGGACTGGCATGAGTGCCTAGCTCGTAAAAGATAAATACTAACACACAAGTTCCTTTGCCCTTTTACGAGTGATAAACAAAGGAATCCAAGGGGATGTGATCGTCCCCACATGGTAGCCGTTCCTCGAAACTTGTCCAAATCATGAAGTGAGTGAGTTATCTATCAGCAGTCGTTGACGGATCATGCACCTCCCAAAAGTTTGTTTTTATTCTATTTGATCTAGAGATGGCACATAAGTTTTCCCTGCTTACCCTTTTGCACGGGGTTTATCTTTATTTTGTGCTGAGTCAGTCCTTCCTACTTCCTTCCTTTCTTGAGAGAGAACAGATATTTGATGTTGATAAAGATGCTTGCATATAAAGTTGCATTGAAATCTAGCATGTTACATCTTTGTTGACATTATCTTTTGATAAGTGAGTTGTTTGCAAAAGATCATTCTTAGTAAACATCTTCCTTTGTGTTGACATGTGAACTTCTTGATTAATAGCATGTTCTTTCAAAAGCTTCAACTGTTCCATTATAAGTGAAAGAACAAAAGTAAAAGTTATTAGTTGTTCCTTGACCAAGGCTATGTTCGTCATGATTTGATGAGTTTTCCAGGTCCTACTTTGTTATAATTGTTACTACTTTCTCATAAGGACCTTATGAGTTGAGGTTGTTGTTGAGGATGTTTAAGTTTGGTGAGGAATCTTGATGCTTCTTGTTCGTATTCTTTTATCGACACTTCACTCTCTAAACTTGTGGACAGGTTTACCGAGCTCAGCAATCGCTTGAGGACAAGCGAGGTCCAAGCTTGGGGGAGTTGATACGTCCAAAAAGCATCACTATTTTATATTGTGATTTCACCCTATTCATTGATATATTCCACTTTAAAGTATTGTTCTTATGTTGTTTTGGCTTATTTTACACAGTTTACGATTTTCCGGTGCCGAAGCAGCAGAACCAGAATTCAGCGGTAAAAAGTGGATACCAAGTTGCTGAATCAGATCAAGTCCAAATGCCATGAAATTTTACGGGGAGCATTTTTATGAAGATTGACTGGGGATCACCGAAGGAGGAGGTGAGGGGACCCACCAGGCAGCCAGAAGGGTGCCTGGCGCGGCCCCCCTCCTCGGTGCCTGGTGGCCCCCCTCGGTGCCCCCTTTCGCCTATATAAACCCCCTGGGGTGGAAACCCCTAAAGAAGAGTCGTTTCTGTGTTTCGCCGCCGCCACGGGGCGGAAATCTACAGAGGAGAAAAGCCATCTCCGGCGGGCAGATTCCTCCGGGGAGATCACCTCCCGAAAGGGGAGATCGCCGCCATCATCATCATCATCATCACGGGCATCATCGAGATCATCATCAACATCATCCCCAACATCAACACCATCTCCATATCCATCCCATCTCACCTCACAATTGCAACTTGTGTTGTAATCCGTACTATCCATCCTCTCTACTCTGTTGGTGTTGATTACTACTTTGTGGTGAATGCTATTGAGTTTTGTTGGAGAAATATCATTGTGTCCAGATTTTTTATCACCCATCTATCACCTCTGATCATGATCTCTTTTATGTCTTGTGAGTAGTTACTTTAGTTCTTGAGAACATGGGAGAAGTCTAGTTGTTAGTAGTCATATGATGTTGAAGTATTATGTGTTGTTTGATACTTAAGTTGTGTTGTTATTTCTCTAGTGGTGTTATGTGAGTCGAACACATAACACTTCACCTTTCATGGTCCTAGAGGAATACATTGTGCACAAAGGATGCTTATGGTGGGTTACCGGAGTGACAGAAACCTGAACCCAGTTCGCAGACTTTCGCACAAGGGAGTTATGGATCCTTGATCGTAATGTTGTGGTTAGGCTTATGCCTTAATTACTACCTTGTATTTGCGGATGCTTGCAAGGTGTGTAATCATAAGAGTACACTTATCTTAGTCTAGAAGGTGTACTAGCATTGATCCACCCACCGACACTTATCAACACGATACATATTACTTGGCGGAGTATGGTGAAAGTGACTTGACTATCTCTCCCGTGTTTTCTCGAGAATGCTTTAGCTTTTATAAGTTCAGTTCCTAGGCTTATCCTTGTTAAAGGATTGGGCCACTTGCTACTCCTCAGTTACCCTATTTACTTTGCCTGTCTTTTACTTTTCTGTTGCTTAAACCAAAAACCCCTAAATATTTACCTTTGATTGTTTGCAGCCCTTTCCTTATCCAGTGTCACTTATCAACACCTTCTGCTCCTCGTGGGATCGATACTCTTATTTATCGAAAATCTACAATTGATCCCCTAGACTTGTGGGTTATCAAGAATCGTTTATTGGCGCGGTTAGCAGGGAAGGCAACCCAACTAAACCTATTAACTTCTCCGCCATCAACTGCCCATTGCTTTTGAGCCCTTCCTTTCTTTGCAGCATAGTTAGCATTGCGGTGCCTTCATAATCCTGTCAATTGCCCAACTGTGATTTGTTTACCTCGCTAGCACTTTTATCGTCTTTTGGGAGAGAGACATCACTAGTGAAAATCACGGGACCCTGGTCCATCTTCACATTATTGTTCACACCCTCAATTTACTTTTAGTTTTTACTTTCCTTTGCACATTTTATCTCTTGCGTTGATCCTTTGTAAACGACAAGGCCAGAGGAATTGACAACTCCTCTGTACTCGTTGGGAGCAAAGTTATTTGTTGATGTGTGCAGGTCCACGACAAAACCCTAGTCAGGAAGCAATTTCTGGCGACGTTGCCACCTACTTGTATCTCCTGAGTCCTACTGGTTCGATAACCTTGTTATCTTCACCGAGGGAAACTTGCTGCTGCACTGCATCTCAAATTTTCCACTTGGGGTAACCAACGAGGGGCGAGAAGCCATCAAGCAAATTTCTGGCGCCGTTGCCGGGGATTCAAGGAGCTACAAAAGATTGGTCCCGTCAACCGCCAAATTTCTGGCGCCGTTGCCGGGGACTCAAGTCTACAAGATAGGGGAGTTGCACACTATCTTTTACCTTTACTTTTTAGTCTTGTTAGTTTACCTTTCAGTTTTTACTTTTGTGTCCCTAATCAAAAATACCAAAAATATCTACTGATGCTATCTTCACCATGGGTGTGGAACCACCCAAATATGGTAGGATGGACATGTTTCACTTGGATCGTCTTCGATCAATTTGTGCTCGCGCTAAAAACCCAACCGACTTGGTTGAGGGAAAATCATTGGATGAGCATGCTCATTATACGCGGCACCACCTATCTCAGAAAGGGAAACACTTATGGGATCAAATACAAGTTTCTTATTTCTATGCTGAGTGTTTATGCCACATTTATGATTTTACTTGCTGCTCTAATATAGAGCGTAAACACCTTCCTTTCCAACGTGAGTTTAATGAAAATGAGATCCTATCTTCTTATGCCAAAGGTGTTTATGATTACTTTGATGTTGAAAAGATTGAAGAGTTTTTTTTCTTTTAAAGGTGCTTATGAGATTGTTTCTTTGATTGAAAAGTATTACGATACTATTCACAAGTCTGAAAACTTTGCTGTTCTTGCTTATTACTTTGAGAATTATACTTCCAATGCTTATATTGAGGACTTTAAAAATAGAATGCTTGCTTCCCAAGAAGAGGCTAATGATTGCTATGAAGAGGAATCTTATGATTCCGAGGACTCACTTGATACTTCCCTTTCTGATGATTTTGATACTTGCTTTGTTGATGGCCATGATGCCACTATGGATGATGCCTACGAAGACGAACTTGCTATAGTTCCTTATGTTAAGCATGAAATTATTATTGTTGCACCCACACTAGATTGCCCTATTATCCTTTTGAAATCTCCAACTATTCCGGAGAATTTTGCTCTTATCAAGGCTCAATGTGATGGGTTGCATCTATCTTATCATCCTAAAAACCGTGTTGAAAACAATACACGTGTGCTTGTAGGTCATGAACAACATGATTTATGTGATAGTTATATTCTTGATGTTGTTCATGATGCTACTGAAAATTACTTTGAGAGAGGAAAGTTTGGTTGTAGAAACTTCCATGTTACAAAAACACCTCTCTTCATGTTAAAAGTTTTGAAGTTGTTCTTGTTCTACCTTCCTATGCATGTCACTTTGTGCTTCTTTGATTTATTTTCTTACAAGATGCCTATGCATAGGAAGTGGGTTAGGCTTAAATGTGTTTCACATTTGCTTCTTGATGCTCTCTTTTGCTTCAATTCTTATTCTCTTGCGAGAGCATCTTCTATAAACCTCAAGCCTAGCTAATGGCTTTAAAGAAGCGCTTTCGGGAGGCAGCCGCAACGAATTTAGGTTTTTATTTTTGTTTTTGTTCTGTTCTTAGTGGTCTTGATGATTTTTACTACTGTAGCAACATCATTGTATCCTTACTTTTCAAGCTTTGTGCAAAGTTTAGCCTCATACGGCAAGGGAAGTAAAAGTTGTGACATGCTGTCCAGAAAACAGATTCTGTCCTCGTGACCAGAAAAATTCCAGAAAAATACCAGTTCATCTTTTTGAGCTGAAATTTTTACACAGCGTGCTCTATACAATTACGAAACTTCCGTATGTTCTGAGTTTTTTTATTTGAGTTGCATAAGTACACCTAAAAAATTCGTTTCTATCTGTTGTTCTGTTTTTCACAGATTCTGCCACGTTTTGTCTCTCTTCACTTTTGCAAACCTTAAGCTTGCTTTTTATTTGCAAAAACCTTTTGGAAATCTTGGGAAACAGTAGCTCTTCCTGGAAATCTTTATTTGCAGTAGAGGAAAATTATTTTATTAGGGTACTAACCTCTCTAATCAGCCTACAATGAGTTATGTATGAAGGGAGTTTTCAAGTGCGCAATGGAGGATGATGAAACAAGATTCAGGAGGGTCAAACGCTCAAGCTTGGGGATGCCCATGTGCACCCCCAATAAATATTCAAGGAGACTCAAGTGTCTAAGCTTGGGGATGCCCCCGTGCATCCCCTTCTTCATCAACAATTATCAGTTCGTCTCTCGTTGCACTATATTTTTATCACTTCATGCGTTATGTGCTTTTCTTGGAGCGTCTCGCTCTTAGGTTTTCTTTTTAGTTTTCTTTTGCTTTGTTTTCTGTAGTAACAAGTTAGACCCCAACTTACTCTTTTGTGTGGGAGAGATTCACGCTCCGCTTGAACTAGAACTCCTCATAGGATTTGCATGCTTATTCTTTTAGCTGTGAGCTGTTCTTTTTCTTTTCTTAGTTGTTGTTCTGTTTAGTTGTAGTGCTTTAGTTTTTCTAGAGCTTTTCTTTTTTTCTTAGGTTGAAATTTCTATAGGTTGCATGTTTTATCTTGTTAGAGAGTTTGCCTGTTGCACTGAGTTCTGTGTCTTGACTGAAAGTAGGTAGTTAAAGTTGTTGTTCTCTTTGTAGTAGTAACTTGCAATGGTTTTGAGGTATTGACTAGAGTAGTGTTTGAACTAATGGTGTCAAGAGCTCTTTCCTATTAGTGATAGATGTCGTATTTTTGGCAATCTGTGTGTTTTTCGAAAACCAAAAACCCCTGTTGAGAACTCTAGCTACTAGATGGATCACTAACCTCTGGAGGGTTCGAATATTAGAGTACACTCACGTACCATGAGTCGAGGATGCGCAAGGATAACCAAACCCCCATACACTCCTCCTCGGGGTACTTGTCTCTTTGTGAACCTCCTGATTAGATTGAGAGTTACCAATAATAAGTGCATGAGTTCTTCGGACTAATGTGAGTATTCGAAAGTTGACACTTCCACCCACCTATACTTTTTCTAGCCTCTTCGGTACCGTGCATTGCCCTTTCTCACCTCGAGGGTTGGCGCATACTTCGCCGGTGCATCCAAACCCTTGGCACGATACGCTCTGTCATCATAAGCCTCCTTATATCTTTCCTCAAAACAGCCACCATACCTACCTACAAGGCATTTCCATAGCCTTTTCGGGATACATTGCCATGCAACATCCACCTTCTCATGACTTGATCTTCATGTCATACATGCTACTTGCTTGATCGATGAGCCGCATGCTAGTTGGGTCTTGCCCTAATCATTGCTACATGACGCGCTAGTATCATTGCATATCCTGCTATCCTGGTACAAGCATACATTTGCATCATGATAGTTACATTTTCTTTATGTGAATACCTTTGTAAAGTGTGAAAGGTCTCCTATATTCTTGTAAAATATAGAGTATTGCCCCTAAAATGAGAAAAAGATCCCAAAGAGGACAAAATCAAAAGATCCCAAAGAGGACAAATGAGAGTTAAATAGAAAGAGCCATTGAGGCCACCAAAAAATAAAAATAAAAAGAGAAAAATAAAAAGATAGAAGGGGGCATACTACTATTCCTTTTGAGAGAGCCACACTAGTACTTCATCTCCTATCCCTTGTACTCCATAGAGATCATCATCATGCATATATCTATGTGAGGACCCTTCACACTATAGAACTTGGCTTGTATATTCCAATGATGAGCCTCCTCAAACGAGCTCTAGGTCTTCTTGAGCAAGCAAGTTAGATGCACCCCCACTAGTTCCCTTGGAGAGCTTTTAGCTCACATGTGCATACGTTGTATGGCAATCCCTACTCCTCACATCATACCTATCATATGGTCTTCTCTCGCCTATGATTGTCCTCATTGATGTGAGCCTTTCACACCTTTTTGTCTTCCTCCTCCACCTTCTTTCTGTTTCGCCTATTAGGTGTCAACTTTCTTGCTCACGCTCATCCATTGCATGAGTGCTCAAAATATCGAAAGGGAGTGGATCAGTTTGACTTGTACCTGGATAGTTGTCTGGGGTTGAGTCAAGATAAGATTCCAAAGAAGACCAAGTGTGAAACTTTAGTAGATTGAGTTCTCAACAAAAAAATACTTTTTTCTCGTATTCCCTATCCCCCTTCTTGCACGCAAACACCATTTGGAGACATTCGAGTCACGGACAGTGAGAGGTCTTGCACCTTTTGTTCTTTTGTTGCTTGTGTCAATGCTAATATAGACTCTTGCTTGTTAAGACTTGAATTGAATTGCATGCTTTGATTGCTTTACTTAAAAGTCCTTTTATGGTTGTGTGGCATGTCACCACAGAAATTATGCTTGTTATCATTTACCTACTCGAGGACGAGCAGGAATTAAGCTTGGGGATGTTGATATGTCCCAAACGTATCTATAATTTCTGCTTGCTCCATGCATGTTTTGTGTGACTTTTCCATGTTTTGTTTGAACTTTCATACACTTTTGAACCTATTTGGACTAACCTATTAACTCAGTGCACCCAGTTGCCAGTTTCTGTTTTCTGTTGTTTTTGTATTTCAGGTTTTCCGGCCATTAAAAGTGATCCAAAAATTCCGGGAAAAATATATAAAAAATCAGCGCAATAGAAGCTTCCGCAATAAAAAATCAGCGCCAGGCAGCCAGGAGGGCAGGTGGCGCGGCCCCACCCTGGGTCGCGCCAGGCACCCTCCTGACTGCCTCGTGGCCCCTCTCGACGCCCCCCTTCGCCTATATTTACCCCTCGGGGTGGAAACCCCTAATACGGACTCCTTTTTCGCGATCTCACCTCTGTTCCGCCGCCGCCGCCGTTTCTAGATCGGGGCTGCCTGGAGAAGCTGCTCCGGCACCCTGCCGGGAGAAGCTACCCCCTCCGGGAGACCATCCATAGCCATGGACGCCTCCCGTATGTACCGTGAGTAGTTTCCCTTGGACCATGGGTCCGTGACCAGTAGCTATGTGATCTATCTCTCCCCCTTTTGTGCTTCCACTTTCGAGTCCTCGTGAGCTGCCTCACATGATCAAGGCATCCATGTAATTTCTGTCGTTGCTATGCTGAGTTTGTTGGGATCTGATGGATTATGAGACTATGTTCAGATTGTGATGAGTAATATATTTGGTTCTTCTCTTTTATATTTTGTTCTTGAGTAAATTCGTGCATGTTCTCCGTTGCAGTATTTTCTTTGGCCAAGTATTTTGTTTGCAACTCCAAGAGAGAGCGTTATGCTCGATTGTGGGTTCAGCCCCTTGATGTCTAGCTTGAGTGACAGAAACATGAGACTAGGGGATGTGATGTTGCCACCAGGGATAAAACAACGGTTCTTGTACCTGCGGGTGCAAGGATTGTTTTCTTTACGCAAAGTTCTTTTAATGCAGTTGTCTGTTGCTTTGAGTTTACACTTTGGGTGGGATTCGTAACTTAATACCAGCGAGATGTTCTGGATTGATATCTCAAGGTGGATGATTCATAGTAGATGCAGATGGATTTCGGTCTACTTACCTTGGCTTACTGCCCATTGCTTTTGAGCCCTTCCTTTCTTTGCAGCATAGTTAACATTGCGGTGCCTTCATAATCCTGTCAATTGCCCAACTGTGATTTGTTTACCCCGCTAGCACTTTTATCGTCTTTTGGGAGAGAGACATCACTAGTGAAAATCACGGGACCCTGGTCCATCTTCACATTATTGTTCACACCCTCATTTTACTTTCAGTTTTTACTTTCCTTTGCACCTTTTATCTCTTGCGTTGATCCTTTGTAAATGACAAGGCCGGAGGAATTGACAACTCCTCTGTACTCGTTGGGAGCAAAGTTATTTGTTGCTGTGTGCAGGTCCACGACAACACCCTAGTCAGGAAGAAATTTCTGGCGACGTTGCCACCTACTTGTATCTCCTGAGTCCTACTGGTTCGATAACCTTGGTATCTTCACCGAGGGAAACTTGCTACTGCACTGCATCTCAAACCTTTCACTTGGGGTAACCAACGAGGGGCGAGAAGTCATCATATGCCCCCTTCTCTCTTTTTATTTGTTTTTTATTTTATTTTTCGGTGGCCTCAATGGCTCTTTCTATTTAACTCTCATTTATCCTTTGTTGGATCTTTTGATTTTGTCCTCTTTGGGATCTTTTCCTCACTTTAGGGGCAATACTCTATATTTTACAAGAATATAGGAGATCTTTCACACTTTACAAAGGTACTCACATAAAGAAAATGTAACTATCATGATGCAAATGTATGCCTCTGCCAGGGTAGCAGGATATGCAATGATACTAGCGTGTCATGTAGCAATGATTGGGGCAAGGCCCAACTAGCATACGGCTCATCGATCAAGCAAGTAGCATGTATGACATGCAGATCAAGTCATAAGAAGGTGCATGTTGCATGGCAATGTATCGTAAAGGCCATGGAAATGCCTTGTAGGTAGGTATGGTGGCTGTTCTGAGGAAAGATATAAGGAGGCTTATGATGACAGAGCGTATCATGCCAAGGGTTTGGATGCACCGGTGAAGTATGCGCCAACTCTCGAGGTGAGAAAGGGCAATGCACGGTACCGAAGAGGCTAGAAAAAGTATAGGTGGGTGGAAGTGTCAACTTTCGATTACTCACATTAGTCCGAAGAACTCATGCACTTATTATCGGTAACTCTCAATCTAATCAGGAGGTTCACAAAGAGACAGGTACCCCGAGGAGGAGTGTATGGGGGTTTGGTTATCCTTGCGCATCCTCGACTCATGGTACGTGAGTGTACTCTAATATTTGAACCCTCCAGAGGTTAGTGATCCATCTAGTAGCTAGATTTCTCAACAGGGATTTTTGGTTTTCGAAACACATGGATTTCCCAAAATACGACATCTATCACTAATAGGCAAGAGCTCTTGACACCATAAGTTCAAACATTACTCTAGTCAATACCTCAAAACTATTGCAAGTTACTACTACAAAGAGAATAGCAACTTTAACTACCTACTTACAGTCAAGACACAGAACTCAGTGCAACAGGCAAACTCTCTAACAAGATAAAACATGCAACCTATAGAAAGTTCAACCTAAGACAAAAGAAAAGCTCTAGAAAAACTAAAGCACTACAACTAAACAGAACAGCAGCTAAGAAAAGAAAAAGAACAGCTCACAGCTAAAAGAATAGGCATGCAAATCCTATGAGGAGTTCTAGTTCAAGCGGAGCGTGAATCTCTCCCACACAAAAGAGTAAGTTGGGGTATAACTTGTTACTACAACAAAGAAATCAAAACAAACCTAGAAAATTAAAGAGCGAGACGCTCCAAGCAAAGCACATAACGCATGAAGTGATAAAAATATAGTGCTACGAGGGACAAACTGATGATTGTTGATGAAGAAGGGGATGCATCGGGGGCATCCCCAAGCTTAGACGCTTGAGACTTCTTGAATATTTATTGGGGGTGCACATGGGCATCCCCAAGCTTGAGCGTTTGACACTCCTGAATCTTCTTTCATCACCCTCCATCGCGCACTTGAAAACTCCCTTCATACATAACTCATTGTAGGCTGATTAGAGAGGTTAGTACCCTAATAAAATAATTTTTCTCTACTGCAGATAAAGATTTCCAGGAAGAGCTACTGTTACTCGTTCCTGCCCAAAAAAGTTTGCAAAGAAAAAGCAAGCTGAAGGATTGCAAAACTGCGAAAAGAAAAACCGGGGCAGAAGCTGAGAAAAACAGAACAACAGAGAAAGGAGAATTTTTTCGAGGTACTTCTGCAACTCAAATCAAAAAACTTTGAACAAACGCCTGAAAGGTAATTGTATGGAGCATGCTGTCAAAAAAATTCAGATCAAAAAGATGATTTGGTGATTTATTGAGAATTTTTCCGTCAAGCAGACAGAATCTGTTTCTGGACAGCAAGCACCAACTTTTGACCTTTCTTGCAATCTGAGGCTAAACTTGGCACAAAGCTTGAAAAGTAAAGATACAATGATGTTGCTACAGTAGTAACAATCATCAAGACCACTAAGAATAGAACAAAAGCAAAAAGAAAAACCTAAATTTGTTGCGGGCTGCCTCCCGAAAGCGCTTCTTTAGAGCCATTAGCTAGGCTTAAAGCAGAAGATCAAGTTGCATCTATTGAACCATCATCATGATCATCAAAAATCTCTTCAATAGTACAACTAGTCTTAATGGGTTTCTCAAATAAAGGACGAATGAAAATGCTTCTTGGAATAAAATCAAAAGGAGGGAAATCAATTGGAGTTTCACTAAAGTTAAAGATAGGTGTCTCCTCCAAAGTTTTCACCGTTTCAATTCTCTTGGCACTGGGTGTGCTAGCTTTAGCTCGGGGAACCTTGGGTACGTAAATGGACTTAGGTTCCTTCTTTGCTGGAGTTTCATCCTTTTTGGTTTTTATTGAGGAAAAGGTAGTTCCTAAAGTTTCAATAACTTCCTCAATCTTTTCTATCCTAGAAGACTTTTCATCAAGGGATTTGATAGTCTCCAAAGTTTTGACAATTTTCTGCATGGAATTATCTAGCCTATTCAGATTCCCTTGAATCTTACGATCCAACTCATTCACCCTATCGATACTTGGCATCTCTAGCTCTCTTTTTTCAAGTTTTCTCATAATGTGAGCTAAAGTAATGTCCTCCTTAATACTAACAATGGGGAGACTTCCAACAAGATTTTCAATAACATTAAGGGCTTACCAAACTGGGGCCTCTATGAAGTTCCCATTGATAGCAGTGTCTAAAAGAAACCTATTCCAAGAAGTAATCCCAACATAAAAATTTATAAGCAGGATAGTAGTGGATTGCTTCTTGGTGGCTCTTTTTTGAGAATCATTAATTATATACCAAGCATCTTTCAAACTTTCACCACCTCTTTGAGTAAAGGTAAGCACTTCTGCCTCACCAAAGGCAAAAGGACCAGCCATAGTGGTAACTACTGACAAGGTAACAGGTGTTTTGGGTATTTTTTATTAGGGACACAAAAGTAAAAACTGAAAGGTAAACTAACAAGACTAAAAAGCAAAGGTAAAAGATAGTGTGCAACTCCCCTATCTTGTAGACTTGAGTCCCCGGCAACAGCGCCAGAAATTTGCTTGATGGCTTCTCGTCCGTTGTTGGTTACCCCAAGTGGAAGGTTTGAGATGCAGTGCAGCAGCAAGTTTCCCTCGGTGAAGATACCAAGGTTATCGAACCAGTAGGACTCAGGAGATACAAGTAGGTGGCAACGTCGCCAGAAATTGCTTCCTGAATAGGGTGTTGTCGTGGACCTGCACACAGCAACAAATAACTTTGCTCCCAACGAGTACAGAGGAGTTGTCAATTCCTCCGGCCTTGTCGTTTACAAAGGATCAACGCAAGAGATAAAAGGTGCAAAGGAAAGTAAAAGCTGAAAGTAAATTGAGGGTGTGAACAATAATGTGAAGATGGACCAGGGTCCCGTGATTTTCACTAGTGATGTCTCTCTCCCAAAAGACGATAAAAGTGCTAGCGAGGTAAACAAATCACAGTTGGGAAATTGACAGGATTATGAAGGCACCGCAATGCTAACTATGTTGCAAAGAAAGGAAGGGATCAAAAGCAATGGGCAGTACGCCAAGGTAAGTAGACCGAAATCCATCTGCATCTACTATGAATCATCCACCTTGAGATATCTATCCAGAACATCTCGCTGGTATTAAGTTGCGAATCCCACCCAAAGTGTAAACTCAAAGCAACAGACAACTGCATTAAAAAAACTTTGCGTAAAGTAAACAATCCTTGCACCCGTAGGTACAAGCACCATTGTTTTATCCCTGGTGGCAACAGCACATCCCCTAGTCTCATGTTTCTGTCACTCAAGCTAGACATCAAGGGGCTGAACCCACAATCGAGCATAACGCTCTCTCTTGGAGTTGCAAATAAAATACTTGGCCAAAGCAAATACTGCAACGGAGAACATGCAAGAATTACTCAAGAACAAAATATAAAAGAGAAGAACCAAATATGTTACTCATCACAATCTGAACGTAGTCTCATAATCCATCAGATCTCAACAAACTCAGCATAGCAACAGCAGAAATTACATAGATGCCTCGATCATGTGAGGCAGCTCACGAGGACTCGAAAGTGGAAGCACAAAAGGGGGAGAGATTCATCACATAGCTGCTGGTCACGGACCCATGGTCCAAGGGGGACTACTCACGGTACATCCGAGAGGCGTCCATGGCTATGGATGGTCTCCCGGAGGGGGTTCCTCCTTCCGGCAGGGTGCCGGGGCAGCTTCTCCAGGCAGCCCCGATCTTGAAACGGCGGCGGCGGCGGTACAGAGGGGAGTTCGCGAGTAAGAGATCGATATTAGGGGTTTTCACCCCGAGGGGTAAATATAGGTGAAGGGGGCATCGAGGGGACCCACGAGGTAGTCAGGAGGGTCCCTGGCGCGGCCCAGGGTGGGGCTGCGCCACCTACCCTCCTGGCTGCCTGGTGGTGGCCCCCCTTCCCTCTCTTGGTGATTCCGGAAGCTTCTGTTGCGCTGATTTTTTATATTTTTTTCCGGAATTTTTAGAGCACTTTTAATGGCCGGAAAACCTGAAATACAAAAACTGGCAACTGGGTGCACTGAGTTAATAGGTTAGTCCAAATAGGTTCAAAAGTGTATGAAAGTTCAAGCAAAACATGGCAAAGTCACACAAAACATGCTTGGAGCAAGCAGAAATTATAGATACGTTTGGGATGTATCAAGGTCTAGATGGGATCGTGAGGAGATGCATACCGGAAAACGAGCAGAAGAACATTCTCAAACAATGTCACGGCAGTTCATATGGAGGACATCATGCTGGTGAGAGGACCGCACATAAGGAAATCTTAGTCTAGAAGGTGTAAACAAAGGCTAGCAGCAACAATTACACTAACGTCATTAGTGACGTTCAAGATCAACTATTCAACCAATATTATGCCGCGAAAAGGGCCTACTTATGCATACATTGGCGATTAATCGTTGTCCGTTGGTACTATCGATGTAAACAGTTTAATTTTATGGTGTCTCTCTGACCTCAAACATTTTGTTGTGTTGTTCCAGTAAGCATAACACTTGGATCACAAATGGACGCACAGGCACTTTAAATTATTTAGGGCATATCAATTTCAACATTTACTTGTACTCCCTCCTTTTAAGTTTGTTTAGTCTATCTTACATTTTTGTTTTTCAGATTTGTTATTTCCACCTTTTTTCCTCTTCATAAAATATTTAATTCTGAGGTACATTGAATCATTGCGTGCACAGATTAAAAATAAATTAACCAATGTATTTAAGTATTTCGAATCACTTAGTGCCCACGCATGCAGGAGCTTGGGTAGTTATGCAAACTACAAAATTCATTCTTCCACTCAGCATTTGTTTTGGTTGTTGAGATTTTTGTGATAGGTCCAACAAACCCCAAAGGAGGGAGTAGTATCTAAAGCATGTCCTTCACTTACTCGATTAAGGGCTGAGATTTAGGAATATCCAACAATCAGGTCCTCCGAGACATTTTATTATAATTCTTAGTTTTCTAAAATTAATATTTTTTGTGAGAGGTTGCATGCGCATGCAGATTTATTATGAGCATGTGAATAAAGAGTTAGTGGAAAAAGTTTTTATGATGGACCTACTTGATGATGTAGATAGCTTACATGTCAAAAGAAATATGTTAGTGGGGATGAACTATTTAGGTATTATAGATTACAGATTCTTAGTTATCTAATATCTAACTTGAATCTCGCAAAAATAACAAAAACCGTACAACCTATTGTAAAATAAAATATTACAATAAAGATCCTAAGATATACCTTTTTCGTGGTAATATTGTTTGCAAAATAAAATTCTCCCAAGAGTTGAACAAAGACACTGCAATTAGAGCGGAGCGGAGACACTAACACTCGTACACCAACACGAAAGATTACTGATAAAGTTCTGAAGAACCCCTTGATTCGCTCACCCAAAGATAGGAAGTCGTAAGCAATTAGGGCTTGTTTGGTAGAACATGATTTTTTTTCCAGGGCAATAAACCCCACCGGGAATAGGTGTAGAGACAGAGAAATTTTGCCTGGTGTCCCGAGGCTGTACCCGGGAAATGAAGTGGATCCTGGTCTACCAAACAAGCCCTTAACATGCTTGGTCTAGGGATGATTCCCTTAAAAATGCAGGCTATCAAAGCATGAGATTTTCCATATTGTCAATGAAAGATTCTAACACTATACAACAAAACCAAGAAAATTTTCAAATGCAACAAATAAAAACTTAACATATCCAAAAATCTGTCCTACAAGGACACAAACCCAAACTCCATAAGAGCTGTTGCACTGAACCTGCAGAGAAAACATAGGTCTGCTTTGTAGCGTTGCCTGATAGAGCAACATTGCGAGAGGAAAAAAACCATATGATATTTTCAAAAACACGATGCCACTTCCGGTAGCAGGGGAAGAACCATAAAACATTTAGTTCTAATAACAACGCGCCCACTTCATGTAAGTTTCCTTGATGACCACATAAACCATAAAATCACTAAGTAAAGAGTACTCCTTGCAGCGGACATTTCAATCCTTTCGCGATTGATAAATTGCACATTGTACGCACACCACTTAACGAGCTAAAGGTTCCTTTTTCCTTTTCTTAGAGGCACAGGGTGTGCCTCTTACGGAAATAAATAGGTGCCTTCACGAGAGGCACGACCATGCTTTTTTTTAGAGGCACGAGCTTGCCTATTTTTGTAAGAAGCACAGGGCGTGCCTTTCATGAAAACAAATATGCGTCTCCACGAGATGTACAATCGTGCCTCAATTTTTTTTGTTTTTAGAAGCACGGGGCGTGGCTATCGTGGAAGCAAACTTGTGCCTCCACGAGAGGTACGATTGTGCCTTTGTTTATTTTACTTTCTAGAGCTTGGATCGTGCCTCTATTTTTTTTCTTCTTTAGAGGAATGAGACGTTCCTCTCGCGAAAGCAAATCTGTCTCTCATAAAAATAAAGTATAGCATTTTTTCATGTATAAAATGAATATTTTTTATCAAATGTAAAAAAAACACAAAATCAAAAAGGCAAAAAAATCACGAAAAAACGAAGCACATGACACGTGATGCATTTTTAACGCACCCAAAATGATCCTTACGGAATAATCTGAATGAATACTTCCTAATTAGTTATTTTAAGCATTCCTCGTTAATTAGTTGCTCTCTACCATCATGAAACGACTATTACAACTGACGGACATACCCAAGAACAATTAGGCCAGTCTCTACCATCATGAAACGATTATTAGATTAGGCAAACATAGGGAATCATTATTTAACGGGAACCTTATTTAACGGGAACCCTCCGCGTGTCCCCGCTGAGGTCACTTTGATACGTTTCGAACTTGTCACATATCGCGTTTTGATCGTGTCCCATGCGAAGCAATAACTGTGGCTAAAAAATGTGACCGCGCGGAAAATTGTGGTTGTATTTGTGTCCGCGCTGTGGTTGAAAATTGTGTATACGCGAAAACTGTGACTGAATATATGCCTGCGCTGTGGCTGAAAACTATGGATGTGTGCAAACTTTGGCTGAATCTATGTTTGCGCTATGGCTGAAAACTGTGGCTGCACGAAAACTGTGGTTGAATCTATGTTGGCGTTGCCTGCATTGTGACTGTACGGAAAACTATGGTTTTGTTGTGTCTATGACTACGTGCTAGGCATCCAAAATATACCACATATCAATCGTGAAAAAATTATAAAAAACATTAAAACACACCAGAACGCGCCACTTGACACGTCCAAAACGCACACATAACCTCCGCAGACATATACCACGACCTCACAAGAACGACTGAGCCACTCCCAACAAGTTCTACGAAGTCCCCAGACACACACGATTGGGCCAGGCCCAACAACTAAAAAAGAGTGTGTTTTTTTCTCCTCCAAGGACTAACGCCCTTTTTTATTTTAAAATATAAGCAAAGTAAAAAACAATTTCCCTTCTGTTATTTACATGTTTTCATAAATATCCATTATTTTGGTTTAAATACAAATATGTTGGGAGAACATGCTGTTTTAAAATTACATCTCATGTCAATTAAACATGAAATACTAAGAAATATTATCACAGTTTGTTCAAAACAAAAAATATACTCAAATAATCATTTTCTGACGGTACTAAATATTTGTACCGTCAGAAAATGTTAACACTTAAAAAATGATTGCACTTTGTATACAATTTACATAGAATTTCTGGAAAATGTTGAAACATGTTGCTAAAAATTATTGTGTATCTCAAAAATATTAAATGTGCATTTTACAAATGTTTAACATATATTCAGATAACATATTTAACATGTGTTTAGAAATATATGTAATTTGTTTTTTTCTAAAAAAATCAACATGTATACGTAAAATGTTCAAAATATATTTAAAATAGTTAACATGTAATTGTAAAAAAAGTAAAAGGAAACAACAAATGCAAATATATAATAGAAAATAAAAGGTAGAATAAAACTTGCAAGACCTATCCGAAACAGAGGAAAACGTTTCATGAACCTCTCAAGCTTGAAAAATGTCTATCTACACTGTGAAATCACCAATTAAGGAGTACGCTTTGCAAAAATATTGTTATCTTCTTCGTGATTGATAAATGTCACACTGCATGCGCGCTACTTATCACAATCTAGTGTTATCTTCTCATGGAAGTAAACATGAGGCACTATAAACAGAGAAAGTTCCTATTTGACACTAGTTAAAAACTAGATTCCCTATTTGGCCCTGAAAAAATAATTCTTCCCATATGCCACTTCAGCTAATTGTTTTGCCTTATCTGACATCTAAGTTCATTTTAAGTACTAACGGTGTTAAATGGGGATATAAAAAGATGCTTTTACATCTAATGCATTATGTGACAAAAAAATGTGCAAAAAGATGTATAATGTAACGTATTTGTTCGTAATTGTGTGGCCAAATGAGACCGGTAAACTCTCAGTCAACTTTAATTTAAAAACAATATTCTTGGATACCAAATGGGATAACTCCTTTCTTCTGCGCAAAACACAATGTTTTGCGGCAAAGAAAGCCAACCGTGTGCTTACAGCTTTTTTGTTCTGCGTCTGTAGTGTGCACGCTGAGAGACGGCCAGCTTGTATCCCATCGCGTTGCCAGCATGCAGTGACGAAGCGTGACAAGAAATTAGGAAGGGGCCAATTGCAACATAAAACAAAAAGTGCATGATTAGGAGCAGTGCAAGCTGGTTGTTCTTGTTCAACACGTATGTTTTGCATTGAATCTTTTTCTCCTTTGGTGTCAGAACCCTCTGTTAGGTAATGTGCTAGGATCAAAGTCATCTTGCATCATGTTAAAAATTTCAAAAGAAATCATTGAAATCAAATTCAAAAGCAAAATGGGAGAAGAAACCCCCCCCCACCCCCAACCCCCAGATAAATTATTTCAAAAGGCCAGAAATAAATCTTCTTCAAAAATTCATGTTAGATTTTTGAAAAGTCTTATAAATGACTGTGATCACATATCAAGTGATGTGGGACCCACCCCATGCTCATGGATTTTTCAAATATTCAAACAGGACCTTGGATTTATTCAAAACCCCCTATTTGATTTAAAGTTCAAATAATTTGAATTTTAAAAATGTTCAAACTTTATAAGTGGCTAGATATATTTATTGTGAAGCCACATAAAAAGTTTCAGCATTTAATAAAATGGTTTGCTATTTTTTTAGCTAGCCAAAAAAAATGTCAGAAAAGAAAACAGAAAGAAAAGAAAAGGAACTTACCTGGCTTCTGGCCTGTTGGCCCACTTACCTGGCCAAGCCCAACCCACCAGGGGCAGCAGGGTCTTCTCCCTCTCCCCACGCCTCCAAGCAGCTCGCTGGAGAGGCCGAGCACGCCGTGGACGCCACCTCGACGTCCAGGGGCTTCCAGGCCTCCCCGTGCCCTCACCTCGTGCCGTGGAGACCGGCCTCGAAGCCGCCCGTCTTTTCCCCCTCCGCTGGCTCCCTCTCCTCCTCTCTCTCGTTTGATTTCGTCGCCGCCCGAGAACCACCGTGGAGCACGCCGCCGATTCCACGCAGCAACCGCCGACAAGAAGCCGCGCCATGATGTCCGTCATCTTCGCCACCGACGACTACGCCTAGATAGTGAAGGAATCGAGCCTGGAAGCTTTGTAGCCGCCGCCCCCTTCATCGCCTTCGTCTCCGGCCGCCGCAGTCATCCTCGAATTCCGGCCAACTCCGAGCTTCCCCGAGCACGCGACCGCCTCCGTTGGATTCACGGTGAGCCTACGGTTCGCCCGATGCCCTTTCCTCGATCCCCTCCGTAGCTCTAGCCGAAAACGCCATGGACGCAGAGCTCCGCCGCCGCCGTGGTCAAGCCAGGGGTCGCTCCAGTGCCCGTCTTGATGCTCCAGTGCGCGCGTATGGTTCCTGCCCTCCCCAGCTTTCGAACGCGCACAAGATTAGCCCAAGTTGTGCACGCTAGCTTCCCCACAACCTCGACGTCGTTCTTCTTCCGCCGGGGACATCGCCGCCGTCGCTCCCGACCTCCCCGTGACCCCCTGATGCCTCCTTTTGACGCGCGGCAACACCAGGAACCCGACGGTGCCCTCCCCGTGCCAAGCCGTGGCCGGGAACCCATTCCGGCGAGGCGCCGCCGTCCCCTGTGGTCGCCGCCGGTTAGCCGCCGGTGGCGGAATTAACTTGGGGCTAATCACCCCACTAATCACCCCTAACCACACTGACAGGTGGGCCCTAACCACTAATTAACCCCCTGGTTAGTTAAAACTAACCGGGATTTTAATCAGAGAGGCTGACACACCTGGCCCACCAGTCAGCCCCCCCCCTGACGTCACTGTGACATCAGGCTGACGCAGTAAATCGAATAATTGTTTTATATAAATCAAGAAAATCCAAAAAAAGGCTGAAACTTTGGAAATTCATAGAAAATTCATATTAACTCCAAATTTAACAAATAATATATTAAAAATGATCCGGAGAAAATAATCTATCCAAATTTCCAACTTTCAACTATGTTTGAGTTGATTTTAAAATGTGACCAGTAGATTTTTCTATTTGGTTTAAATGGAATTAACTCAAATTCATTTCAAATGCTTTTGCAATTTGAACCATAGCAACATACCACATTATACTTGAACTTCAGAGGCCTATCATACACATTTCAAAATGGTTTAACTTGATCAAACAATGTCATATGCAACTTGGCTAAATTGGAAATCATATGTGGAGTTTAACTTTGCAAATTCAATTGCAAATACCCCATTTAAGTGGAATTTCTTCACACATCAAAGCATATACATCAAGTTTCAACCTTCAACCATGTGATTGTGCATTGTATTTACTTTGCTACCTTGCTTGTCGTTTGTCGAGTAGAGGTGGAACCGGAACAGGAGGCATCCCCCTTCGTTGAAGACCCTGAACCCGAACCTCGCCAGCAAGGCAAGCAAACCCCCTTTGATCATGTCGATAAAATCCCACTTCCCTCTCATGTCTCGCTTATGCATTGTTTAGGATGATTACCATGCTACGTTTCTACCGCATAGATGAACCCATTCCTTTGCATGACCTATCATTTGTCACAGTAGTAAGCAAACCACAATCCTAGCAAATGTAGGAGTTGATTGATATCATGTGGCCCCTGCAATTGTTACTGCTTATTGCATGCTTAGAGTGATACAATGATGTTATTGTTATGTGAGTCGGGATGGTAGTGATCATGTTGATGATGGTGGAAAGGTGTTGGTGAATCTACCCTAATACAAGGTGAACGATGAGAGGTTGTGTAGGAGTACACTGTGGGTTGTCTCGTTGAGCACCGCCCTAAGTCCGAGTTCTTGTGTGGTGATCCAAGATGAAGAGTACAACCACACATTGGGCTCACTGACCCCTCTCAACCTATTAACTCATCCCTTTCGATGTCCAGATGTCGCAGTAGTTCGGAGTTCTGGTAGGCTTGTGGCCTGGCTGCTAAGTGAGAGAACGGCTCAACCGAGACCGGCTTATGCACCCCGCACACATCACCTGGGTCCACTTCGGTAAACCGGTCGGGTTCACGATAGTGGTAGCCAACCCAGGTAGGCGGCTTTCTTGGACTAGATAGGCTATGAGGTAACAGTTGTGGTGAGCATCCTCGCTGACACCCCTTGAATGGTGTCGAGATCAAAGGCGGTAACTGATGATCATGTGTGTGTAGCGATACACCCCTGCAGGGTTAACAAAACTATTCGAATAGCCGCATCCGCGGTTAAGGACTGCTTGGTTGTGTAATTGGTTGGAGATGTAGTGGACTCGTGTACGCTTCTTACCTCAAGTCTGGTACTCGTAGTTCAGGACTAGCCAAGTCAAAGCTGGCACTTCTGCAATTGAACCCCACCCCCCCCCCTTTACCTTGATACATGTGCATGAGTAGTATAGCTCCTATGTAAGTCTTGCTGAGTACGACTTTGTACTCATGTTTGCTTATTCTATGTTTTAGATGAACCCACTGACCCCGAAGGTGGCTTCTTCATCGAGCTCGACGACTGAAGACCAAGCTAGTATCGTCCCAGTCAGGCGACTGGTTCCCTCGTGGAGGGCTTGTGTTTAAATAAGGCTTCTTAAGCCATTTGTTAAACTTGTCTGTACTCATACCTACTTGCTTCCGCTTGTCTGTTGTAATGTTGGATCACATGCTTGTGATCTCTGTGTGCACTCTGTGAGAGTTATCAATAAAATGTATACTTTGTAGAGAATTGCAATGATACTTGTTGTTCATACAAGACATGTGTGCTGCGTGTATGTTTATAACATGCATGTGTTTGTATGGGTTTTCGAGACCTTAGTTGTGATCTGGCTGGCGGTCTTTTATACAGCAAGTGGCCCTTAGATGTTCGCAGCCTGGGGCATCGCGATGCGATTGCTCGAGACTCTGTCTCGTGCACACTTTGATGTATGATCGAGCCCGCCCTAGACCACGACTAAGTGATCGGGCTGGAGTAAGTCTATGTAAGAGTTATGAGATAGTCGATAGTATGGTTGAGGCGACTTGTCTTTGAATATGGGAGTTCATCACCCATATCATTAGACTTGTGTGCGAACGATGAGGACCCATCTCAGTTGATCATATGGCCTGGATGGGATGCCCCTCACGTACGATGCTTTCCGAGAACGTTCTGTGCTTGGCCTTGTCTGCTTAGACAAGTGGGTACGGTTCTCGGCTCTTCATATGACTATGTCGTAGCGGGACTTGCATACGCTAACCCCGGGTCCCAAACAGACTTGGTATCAGAGCAGGACTGACTGTAGGACTAGCAGCCTTGGCCGAAGTCGAGTCTAGCTTGCTATAGTTATATAGTTACTCTGGGTATATAAGGGAACAACGTAAGGCTTCTTTTTTCTCCTTACCCTCTTCGTTCTGAGTTCTGAGTCACTCTCATCTTGTTCTACGGGAAGATAGTACTAGGCTCACCTCTGTCTGATTAGAACATCTCGTTGCTTTCTTCCTTGTAGCCGTAGGAAAGTTGTGATCGGTTTGTTAGAGTTGTTGTGCTTCCTGATTTCTTACATCGTATGTAAGTGTTGTTTTCCATGTTGTAAGAAATTGTCTTTTCTTACAATTACATCCGTTATGCTGTCCGTGTCATTCCAGGTTTATCTCGTAATCTGATGCATTTGCAAACTCCTTCTTTCTGTTTTAGATGGCAGATCTTCCCCCTTGGCAGATTGTTAGTTTGACCAGGTGCCTCGGTGTGCGTGGCCATCCCGCCATGCTGATCGAGATGATGTCCTACATTGGATACCGATGGTACCCTGAGTACACAGTTGAGGAGCAGTTCCTAGACTTCAACCAGACCCAGTTCCACTGCATTGTCAGGATCTAACCGCACCACAATGGAGTCACTCAGCCTATCCACTTTGGACATGGCATTGGCATGACTGAGAACATGGCTGTGCAGGATGTTGCATACTCATGTATTACCCTGCTGAGAGAGGAGCACACTATGCTGAGAGAGACCTCGTTCCGCTATATCCCTGCTGCACTTCCAGGAGAAGAGGGATATTACACCGGACTGTACACAGACCACTCTTTGGAGGACCCTTTGCTTCAGATGACTGCTAGGTTTGCTTGTGATCAAGATCGTGATGCACGCGCTCTCCGTTTCGAGCTTCACGCCACCCGTGTTCGCCTGTATCGAGCACTTACACTGCTGGCTCCTTTTGTGAGTGTTGGATCAGTCGAGTATGATGCTATCTACCCAGTCAGGACGCAGATGCCTTCTCGAGTTGCTTGGCCCGAGATTGGAGGCATTTTTCCACCCCGTGGTCCTCTACTTCCACCCTACGCTGGACCTAGGCCCCATCCTTGCCCAAATGGATATCAGGGTCCACAGGCCTCCGTGTTTTCCGATGGTCACCTTCAGCTACCGGGTTACGCGGGTAACTTTTACGAGGACTACTATGGAGATGGAGATGAGTGAGACCGCCTATGGTCTTACTTTAGTGAGGATGTAGTAGTATCTTAGTATATTGTACGCAAGGTGTTCTAAGTTCCAGAGGCTTAGATAAATAATGTATAGGAAGTCAGAGTGCCTCTGAAGGATGTATCATCTTCATCACGTTTGTATTAGCTTGGCGCTTGTACTAAAACGATGTATGGTTTGTATGACAGCTAGTGAATATATGGCTTGTATGCTTTTATCACCATGTTGTCTAGATGATTGCTTCCTTTGCTCTGTAATTCTTCCAATACCTTCAATACCTTGTTTAGACTCTTCCAATCAACTCTGTTTGACTTTGGTTTTCACCTTCAGGATGTCTCAAGGAACCCGTGGCCAGCTTGGTCGTGCCCATGGTCGTGGGAATGAACAGGAGGAAGGCAACCTTCCACCCCCACCCACGATGGCTCAGGTTCTGATGGAGGTTGAGAGGAACCGCCGAGACTCTCACCATTTGCTGGAGGTCATTGCCCGCAACACCACTCAACAGCGCAACGAGTTGGTGTCCTTGAACGACTTCATCCGGCTTCATCCCCCGGTTTTCAGCTACTCCACCGAGCCCCTTGACGCCGATGACTGGCTTCGCAGCATCGAGAGGAAGCTCCAGGCAGGGCATGTTGCAGATGGTGACAGGGTCAGCTATGCCACCTATCACCTCGAGGGTGCAGCTAGCTCTTGGTGGGAGAATTTCCTGAACATGCGTCCCGTTGGACCACCCACATCTTGGGATGAGTTCTGCACTTCCTTCCGCGAGCACCACATCCCAAAGGGTCTAATGGACCGCAAGCGTGAGGAGTTATGCAACCTCACCCAAGGCAGAAGGAGTATTGACGAGTTTAGTCGTGAGTTCAACCGACTTGCTCGTTATGCTACTGAAGAAGTCTCCACCGACTCCAAGAAGCAAGAGAGGTTCCACCGTGGACTAAATTCTGGACTCCGTCGTGAGCTCAACCTGCATGACTTTGCCACCTTCCAGGTCCTTGTCAACAAGGCCATCAAGGCGGAGGACATGAACACCCCCAATGACTTCTGCAAGCACCCTAGATACGATGGTTCATCCAGCTCAGGCTCTCAGAAGCGCAAGATCTGGATCCCGCTCCACCAAACAACCCAGCTCCACGCACTGTCTTTGGAGCCTGTTACAAGTGTGGTCAGGCAGGCCACTACTCCCGCGAGTGTCCCCAGAACCAGCTCCAGAATCAGAATGTTCCACCCCGTGCCGGAGGCAACAACAATGGTCGTGGCAAGCCACCCCAGAAGGTCTACACCACCAAATCCGCTCCTCCCGCCACTCGTGGACGTGTGAATCAGATTGCCGCCGAAGAGACTGACGACACCACTGACGTCATTCTTGGTACGCTCCCAGTCAATTATGTTCCTACTTCCGTTCTTTTCGACCTAGGAGCATCTCATTCATTCATGTCGGAAAGTTATGCACTTCGTCATGAGTTATCTTTTGTTGAATTGTCCACCCCAATGATTATTCAAACTCCAGGGTCAAGATGGCAAACTAATAGAGTAAGCCATGGTAATCAAATTGCAATTGATGGTTTAGTATTCCTTGCTTCACTCATATCCCTCAAGTCTTCCGACATTGATGTCATCCTTGGCATGGATTGGCTATCAAGGAAGAATGCCTACCTGGATTGCAAAGGCAAATCAGTGAAACTCACCCACCCTTCAGGCAAGACCGTCAACTACACATCACCCAGAACAAGAACCCAAGTGCATTCGTTGAATGTACTTCCCCTTCCCGACCTTGAAGATGTTCCGGTGGTTCGTGACTTCCCGGATGTCTTTCCTGAAGAGCTGCCGGGCATGCCACCCGACCCGACCAATGTGTAGAGTTTATAGTGGATCTTGTGCCAGGAACCGCCCCAATTTCTAGACGCCCATACAAAATGGCCCCACGTGAGTTAGCTGAGCTTAAAACCCAACTTGAAGCTTTGTTGGAAAAAGGCTTCATCCGCCCTAGCTCATCGCCATGGGGTTGCCCTGTTCTGTTCGTAACGAAGAAAGGTGGAACAGAAAGGATGTGCGTAGACTATCGCCCGCTAAATTTAGCGACGATAAAGAACAAGTACCCATTGCCCAGGATCAATGATCTTTATGATCAACTTGCAGGATCCTCTGTCTTCTCCAAGATGGATTTGAGATTGGCTTATCATCAAATCAAAATCCGAAACGATGACATTCCCAAAACGGCTTTTACTACTCGTTATGGTCTTTACGAGTACACCGTCATGTCCTTTGGTTTAACCAATGCCCCCGCCACTTTCTCGCGCATGATGAATTCGATCTTCATGGAGTACTTAGATAAATTTGTTGTAGTTTATCTAGATGATATTCTCATCTACTCGAAGAACGAAGAAGAACATGCCGAACAACTAAGGCTGGTATTGATGAAACTTAGAGAGCATCGCCTGTATGCTAAATTCTCCAAGTGTGAATTTTGGCTACCAGAAGTGACCTACTTAGGCCACGTGATTTCTGAGAAAGGCATTGCTGTGAATCCCGAGAGGGTTCAGGCCGTCCTTGACTAGACTCCACCTGAATCGGTTAAGCAAGTTAGGAGTTTTCTTGGCCTAGCCAGCTATTGTCGCCGCTTCGTCGAGAACTTTTCTAAAGTTTCAAAGCCTCTAACTGAACTCCTCAAGAAAGATAGGAAATTCCTATGGACTCCCAAGTGTGAGGAAAGCTTTCAAGAGCTAAAAAGGAGATTGACTTCTGCACCCGTACTTGCACCTCCAGACACCAAAAAGGATTTCGAGATCTTTTGTGACGCATCACAGCAAGGGTTAGGATGCATACTTTTGCAAGATATACATGTGGTAGCTTGTGCTTCACGCCAGTTGCGGCCACATGAAGAGAACTATCCTACCCATGACCTTGAACTCGCTGCCGTAGTTCATGCCCTAACAACTTGGCGACATTAACTCCTTGGTAATCGTTGTGAGATCTATTCCGACCACCAAAGCCTCAAATACATTTTCACCCAGCCAGATCTTAATCTCAGGCAAAGACGCTGGATTGAGTTGATACAAGATTACGACGTAGGAATTTCTTACACCCCAGGCAAAGCCAATGTCATGGCTGATGCACTAAGTCGTATTGTAACAACCTCATGTTACAACAATATCAACCACTTCTTCATGAGGAATTTTCAAACTCAATCTTGAGATTGTTCGTCATGGCTATCTTTCTACCTTGGTGGCGAAACCAACTCTTGAGGATCAAATCATAGTTGCCCAAAGGAGTGCACGAGGTGTTCGCCGGATCAAGGAGAACATTGCTAGCGGAGTTGCTAAATGTTTCTCCACAGATAGTAAAGGAATGGTATTCTTTGGAAATCGTTTGGTAGTACCTAAGAATAGGGAACTAAGGCAACTCATCCTCAAGGAAGCCCATGACACACCCCTCTCGATTCATCCCGGTAGCACAAAAATGTACCGAGATCTACGCCAGAGATTTTGGTGGACTAGGATGAAGAGAGACATTGCTCGATTTGTTGCCGAATGTGATGTTTGTCGTCGCATTAAGGCAGAACACCAAAGACCTGCTGGTACACTTCAACCTTTGCCTATTCCAGAGTGGAAATGGGACAAAGTCGGTACGGACTTCATCACCGGCTTTCCAAAAACCCAGAAAGGAAATGATGCCATCTTTGTTGTCATAGATAGGCTTTCCAAAGTTGCTCACTTCCTTCCAGTTCGCGAGTCTATAACTGCTAGCCAGTTAGCAGACTTGTACGTCTCTAGAATTGTATCCATTCACGGTGTTCCTTTGGAAATCAATTCTGATCGCGGTAGCCTTTTCACCTCTAGATTCTGTGGAAGCTTTCAGAATGCTATGGGAACTCATCTCTCCTTTAGTACAGCTTTCCATCCTCAGTCTAGCGGTCAAGTCGAAAGGGTTAACCAAATTCTTGAAGACATGCTCAGAGTTTGTGCTATCTCATTCGGAAAGAATTGGGAGAAGTCTTTGCCATTCGCCGAATTTGCTTATAACAATAGTTTTCAATCTAGTCTGAACATGGCTCCTTTTGAACTCCTATATGGACGACGATGTCGAACACCACTAAACTGGTCAGAAACCGGTGAAAGACAATTCTTTGGACCTGACATGATCAAGGAAGCAGAAGAGCAAGTTCGCATTGTTCGTGATCAATTGAAAGCAGCCTAGTCTCGTCAGAGAAGCTACTATGATCGTCATCATAGGCAAGAGATCTACAATCTGGATGAGAAGGCTTACCTTCGGGTTACTCCTCTGAAGGGAACCCAACGTTTCGGTATCAAAGGCAAGTTGGCCCCACGTTACATCGGACCTTTCCGCATTCTTGCTAAACGTGGAGAAGTTGCCTACCAACTTGAACTACCCCCGCACCTTTCCCGAGTACATGATGTATTCCATGTGTCCCAACTCAGGCGTTGCTTCAAGGACCCCATCCGCGAAGTCGACCATGAAACGCTTGATCTCCAAGATGACCTTTCATATCGAGAATACCCCGTTCGTATTCTTGATTCCGCAGAGCGTGTCACTCGTCGTCAGAAGATTAAGTTTCTGAAAGTGCAATGGTCACACCACTCTGAGAGAGAAGCCACGTGGGAAAGAGAAGACCGTCTCAGTGCCGAGTACCCCTCCTTCCTTCCGCAGACTTCTGAATCTCGGGACGAGATTTTGTTGAGTGGGGGTGAGTTGTCAGAACCCTCTGTTAGGTAATGTGCTAGGATCAAAGTCATCTTGCATCATGTTAAAAATTTCAAAAGAAATCATTGAAATCAAATTCAAAAGAAAAATGGGAGAAGGAACCCCCCCCCCCAGATGAATTATTTCAAAAGGCCAGAAATAAATCTTCTCCAAAAATTCATGTTAGATTTTTGAAAAGTCTTATAAATGAGTGTGATCACATATCAAGTGATGTGGGACCCACCCCATGCTCATGGATTTTTCAAATATTCAAACATGACCTTGGATTAATTCAAAAACCCCTATTTGATTTAAAGTTCAAATAATTTGAATTTTAAAAATGTTCAAACTTTATAAGTGGCTAGATATATTTATTGTGAAGCCACATAAAAAGTTTCAGCATTTAATAAAATGGTTTGCTATTTTTTTAGCTAGCCAAAACAAATGTCAGAAAAGAAAACAGAAAGAAAAGAAAAGGAACTTACCTGGCTTCTGGCCTGTTGGCCCACTTACCTGGCCCAGCCCAACCCACCAGGGGAAGCAGGGTCTTCTCCCTCTCCCCACGCCTCCAAGCAGCTCGCTATAATTGGGAGACTGAAGGGAATATGCCCGAGAGGCAATAATAAAGTGGTTATTATCTTATTCCATGTTTATGATAAATGTTTATTTTCATGCTATAATTGTGTTAACCGAAACGTTAATACATGTGTGTTTAATAAACAAAGAAAAGGTTCCTAGTAATGTCTCTCTTTATACTAGCTTGTTGATTAACGGATGATCAAGGTTTCCTGATCATTGACATTGGATGTCGTTAATAACAAGGTCATATCATTGGAGAATGATGTGATGAACATGCACCCACAGTAGTTATAGCAATACGATCATGTCATCAAAGTTTCTATTGCTGTATCAAACTTTCACGAAGTAACCCTAATCCTTAGACCATGAGATCACGTCAATCACTGACACCGGAAGAGTACTTTGATTCCATCAAACGTCACACCGTAACAGGGTGATTATAAAGGTGTCGTTGGGTACTTGGAAAGTGTTAGTTGAGGCTCGTGGATCAAGAGTGGGATTTGTCCATCCAGATGACGGAGAGATATACTCTGGGCCCTCTCGGTGATATCACATTGACATCGCTTGCAAGCACGTGACTGGCTCACGAGGATGTTATATCACGGAACGAGTAAAGATTACTTGTCGGTAACGAGATCGAACTAGGTATGGATGATACCAAATGATCGGATCTCGGACAAGTAAAATATCGCGAGACAAAAGGAATTGGTTACGGAGTTTTTGGTTCACACGATCACTAGTTCATCGTTGAGTAAGTGGGAGTCATCATGGATCTCCAGATCCCGCTGATGATTATTGATCAGAGAAGAGTCTCTGTCATGTCCATTTTATTCACGAACCGTAGGGTGACACACTTAAGGATTCGTTGACGCGTTTGAGTGGATACGGAACGCCGGAGAATATACTGGACAGCACATGGACTGTTTTGATAAAACTGCTGGAATAGTTTCGGTATATCAAAATAGTGCAAGGGGATAATTGTTAATGTGTTCATTGAATGAAGTGTTCATCAATGAAGTACTCATTGAATGAAGTGTTCATTAATTTGAGTGACATTAAACAAGATAATTAAAAGTGTTTTAATGTGATAAAACTCTTGGAATTTTGAGTGGAGATTTATGGAAATTATGGGAATAATGTGTGACCCTTTGTTTTTGTGAGTGGAGAGTCCACCCACATGATGAGGGGAGAGGTGGGGGCACCTCTTGGGGCGTGCTACCCCTTGGGGGCTGCCTCCCCCTCCTCCTATATATAGATGGGTGGAGGTCCTCACACAACTCACTCATTCCTCCATCTCTCATATGCCCTTTGGTTGGCATCTTCCTCCCCTTGCTAGCTGATCCAGTTTCACGAGTACGGTGCTTAGGCGAAGCCCTGCTCAAGATCTTCTCTACCACCACCACCACTATGTCGTAGTGCTGCTGGAGTTCCCGAGAAATCCACTACTTCCGCTGCCCAACTGGAGCAAGGGGCGGAGGTCGTCACTGATCTGTACGTGTGACCGACTACGGAGACGCTGCCCGTTCGTGGCGTCAAGTCTTCATCACGACCTTCAGGTCGGCGAGTGTTCGACTAAATCACCCACGAGAATAGTTCTCGTTAAAGCTTTTGGTCTTCGAGGGTGAGTCCTTCTCAAACCGTTACAAGTTATCTCCTAGATGTGATCTTGGCAGTTGCAATCGTAGGAATTTTTTTTTGTTTTCTATGCAACGAACCCTTCAGACGCCACCTCGATGTCCAGGGGCTTCCAGGCCTCCCCGTGCCCTCTCCTCGTGCCGTGGAGACCCGCCTCGAAGTCGCCCGTCTTTTCCCCCTCCGCTGGCTCCCTCTCCTCCTCTCTCTCGTTTGATTTCGTCGCCGCCCTAGAACCACCGTGGAGCACGCCGCCGAGTCCACGCAGCCACTGCCGACAAGAAGCCGCGCCATGATGTCCGTCATCTTCGCCACCGACGACTACGCCTAGATGCTGAAGGAATCGAGCCTGGAAGCTTTGTAGCCACCGCCCCCTTCATCGCCTTCGTCTCCGGCCGCCACGAGTCGTCCTCGAATTCCGGCCAACTCCGAGCTTCCCCGAGCACGCGACCGCCTTCGTTGGATTCACGGTGAGCCTACGGTTCCCCTGATGCCCTTTCCTCGATCCCCTCCGTATCTCTAGTCGAAAACACCATGGACGCAGAGCTCCGCCGCCGCCGTGGTCAAGCCAGGGGTCGCTCCAGTGCCCGTCTTGATGCTCTAGTGCGCGCGTATGGTTCCTTCCCTCCCCGGCTTTCGAACGCGCACAAGATTAGCCCAAGCCGTGTACGCTAGCTTCCCCCCCCCCCAACCTCGTCATCGTTCTTCTTTCACCGGGAACGTCGCTGCCGTCGCTCCCGACCTCCCCGTGACCCCCTGATGCCTCCTTTCGACGCGCGGCAACACCAAGAACCCGACGGTGCCCTCCCCGTGCCGTGGCCGGGAACCCATTCCGGCGAGGCGCCGCCGTCCCCTGTGGTCGCCGCCGGTTAGCCGCCGGTGGCTGAATTAACCTGGGGCTAATCACCCCACTAATCACCGCTAACCCCACTAACAGGTGGGTCCTAACCACTAATTAACCCCCTGGTTAGTTAAAACTAACCAGGATTTTAATCAGAGAGGCTGACACCCCTGGCCCACCAGTCAGGCCCCCCCTGACGTCACTGTGACATCAGGCTGACGCAGTAAATCGAATAATTGTTTTATATAAATCCAGAAAATCCAGAAAAAGGCTGAGACTTTGGAAATTCATAGAAAATTCATATTAACTCCAAATTTAACAAATAATATATGAAAAATGATCAGGAGAAAATAATCTATCCAAATTTCCAACTTTCAACTATGTTTGAGTTGATTTTAAAATGTTACCAGTAGCTTTTGCTATTTGGTTTAAATGGAATTAAATCAAATTCATTTCAAATGCTTTTGCAATTTGAACCATAGCAACATACCACATTATACTTGAAATTCAAAGGCATATCATACAAATTTCAAAATGGTTTAACTTGATCAAACAATGTCATATGCAACTTGGCTAAATTGGAAATCATATGTGGAGTTTAACTTTGCAAATTCAATTGCAAATACCCCATTTAAGTGGAATTGCTTCACACATCAAAGCATATACATCAAGTTTCAACCTTCAACCATGTGATTGTGCATTGTATTTACTTTGCTACCTTGCTTGTTTTTTGTCGAGTAGAGGTGGAACCGAAACAGGAGGCAGCCCCCTTCGTTGAAGACCCTGAACCCGAACCTCGTCAGCAAGGCAAGCAAACCCCCTTTGATCATGTCGATAAAATCCCACTTCCCTCTCATGTCTCGCTTATGCATTGTTTAGGATGATTACCATGCTACGTTTCTACCGCATAGATGAACCCATTCCTTTGCATGACCTATCATTAGTCACAGTAGTAAGCAAACCACAATCCTAGCAAATGTAGGAGTTTATTGATATCATGTGGCCCCTGCAATTGTTACTGCTTATTGCATGCTTAGAGTGATACAATGATGTTATTGTTATGTGAGTCGGGATGGTAGTGATCATGTTGATGATGGTGGAAAGGTGTTGGTGAATCTACCCTAATACAAGGTGAACGATGAGAGGCTGTGTAGGAGTACACGGTGGGTTGTTTCGTTGAACACCGCCCTAAGTCCGAGTTCTTGTGTGGTGATCCAAGATGAAGAGTACAACCACACATTGGGCTCACTGACCCCTCTCAACCTATTAACTCATCCCTTTCGATGTCCAGATGTCGCAGTAGTTCGGAGTTCTGGTAGGCTTGTGGCCTGGCTGCTAAGTGAGAGAACGGCTCAACCGAGACCGGCTTATGCACCACGCACACATCACCTGGGTCCACTTCGGTAAACCGGCCGGGTTCACGATAGTGGTAGCCAACCCAGGTAGGCGGCTTTCTTGGACTAGATAGGCTATGAGGTAACAGTTGTGGTGAGCATCCTCGCTGACACCCCTTGAATGGTGTCGAGATCAAAGGCGGTAACTGATGATCATGTGTGTGTAGCGATACACCCCTGCAGGGTTAACAAAACTATTCGAATAGTCGCGTCCGCGGTTAAGGACTGCTTGGAAAGCTTAGCATGATTATTAGACAACTTGAACTGGATACTTCTAAAACACACCAAGATAAGTGTGAGTGCTATGGCGTGCTTTCTCGTGGGGAAGTCGAGGAAGGCACCATAGTGGTGTAATTGGTTGGAGATGTAGTGGACTCGTGTACGCTTCTTACCTCAAGTCTGGTACTCGTAGTTCAGGACTAGCCAAGTCAAAGCTGGCACTTCTGCAATTGAACCCCACCCCCCTTTACCTTGATACATGTGCATGAGTAGTATAGCTCCTATGTAAGTCTTGCTGAGTACGACTTTGTACTCATGTTTGCTTATTCTATGTTTTAGATGAACCCACTGACCCCCGAAGGTGGCTTCTTCATCGAGCTCGACGACTGAAGACCAAGCTAGTATAGTCCCAGTCAGACGACTGGTTCCCTCGTGGAGGGCTTGTGTTTAAATAAGGCTTCTTAAGCCATTTGTTAAACTTGTCTGTACTCAGACCTACTTGCTTCCGCTTGTCTGTTGTAATGTTGGATCACATGCTTGTGATCTCTGTGTGCACTCTGTGAGAGTTATCAATAAAATGTATACTTTGTAGAGAATTGCAATGGTACCTGTTGTTCATACAAGACATGTGTGTTGCGTGTATGTTTATAACATGCATGTCTTTGTATGGGTTTTCGAGACCTTAGTTGTGATCTGGCTGGCGGTCTTTTATACAGCAAGTGGCCCTTAGATGTGCGCAGCTTGGGGCATCGTGATGCGATTGCTCGAGACTCTGTCTCGTGCACACTTTGATGTATGATCGAGCCTGCCCTAGACCACGACTAAGTGATCGGGCTGGAGTGTGACGCCCCCAAAATCAACCCGTGTACAGTAATCATACACACAGGGTACACGGCTGAGATTAGGGTGCCACGGTGAGAATATCACAGCACAACACTAAACACAAAAGGATAAACAATTATATTACAATAGAGGGGGTCCCGCGGACCCGAATACATAAGTCATACAAGCCATAATATCTGAGTACAGACATAGTTAGTCAAGTTTTGCCTTAAGAAGGCTAGCACAAATAACATCAGAGATACAGATCGAAAAGGCGAGGCCTCCTGCCTGGGATCCACAGTACTACTCCTGGTCAACGGGGAACTCGACGTCGTAGTAGGCGCCTCCGGGGTACTCCTGCTCCTGGGCTCCAACGTCGGCTGCAGCGGCCGATCAGGCAAAACAGTAAAGGAAATAAAGCAGGTGAGTATCTAGTATACCCGCGAGTCTTACGTCCGCTACTAAGCATTATGCATTGTATCAACGGAATGAAGAGACTGTATATAGTGGACTGAAGACAGAAATTTAGAGCAAGGGTAAGAAACTAGGCCTAACGAAGACTAGCAACTTCCGACGATGTCTTGCAGCATGAGGTAAGAATCAGCCAACAGTTTATATAAAGCATAAAGTAACAATGCAGCAGAAGTTGCTGCAGCATTGTATAATAATAAGTTGTAATTATTAACAATGCCTCCGAGTTCACCTCCTCGACATCCCCGCGAGGAAGAAAACCCGGAACCATACAGTTTAATAATAATAGTTTGTAGTAGTAAGATCCAGCTTCAGCATAAAGCGTCCTGTTACCGTGGACACGGCTATCGATAGATCAATCTTCCCTGCAGGGGTGCACTTGTGTTACGCTACACGCACGGATCTCCAGGGTGGCGGGAACCTTGTTAGGGAACGCTCCACCGAGGCTATCCGACACTTCATAGCCCATCTTTCAAACTCAGCAGAGAGGTCATCCGCCGGACTATATCCTATGTACGCGGGGCTTTGGACCCTAACCCCGACGTACTCCTGCACGGTGCGAGGCTGGCCGGTGAAGTTAAAGCAAATACAAATAAGACACCACCGCGCGAGCAAATAAGACAACACCACTTCCCGGCGCAGGCCGCGGTACTGCTGACGTCTGAAGAGTCCTCGGACGACACTAAGAAGCAGAGGAGCCCATAACTCATAATTCCCACGGGTAGGTAGTGCGTACATGGCATATAGCCAACTCAAGACATTCACTGAACCATTTAGCATTTTAATTTAACCTGCGTGACAACCGTTATCGTTGCCTCGACTTAACCGACCCGCGGACAACGACAGCAGCTAGGACCACCAGTACATCGGTGCCTGCCCTGTCGTCCCACCAAGTCACTGCGGTTACCAACAAGGTGAACCGTCTCCTTACCTTGTCTCGCGTGTGCTCCTGGAGGGGCTCGACTTTCGTGGGTTGGTAACTCTCGCGGCCAACGATCAGGGGCCAAGCACACCGGTACACTGGTCGTGCCCTCTCTGTCGTCCCGTCGCAATACCTCTCGCGGGCACCGTTGGGTCACCCGACTTCTTACCTGAAGGACAACCGTTTACAGGACCCTATGGCGGTAAGACAAAGTCAGCCTCGGGTGGAGTACAAAGATTACTCCTTGATAGCTCACACTTGAGGTGACTAGGCATAACCCAGATAGGGGTCTTCGACGGTGTCTGCAATGTACCGTACCTGTGCAGTTATAATAATTGTATCCGCGTTCACTCCCCTGAGTGATCACGGCCCTCTATCTAATCCTAGCTAACAATGCGCAGGGCTCACTGCTGAATAATGCATAATAATAATAATAGGCAGCATAGGATAAAGGAAGGCACATCAAGGGGCGACAAAATTCAGGCTATGCAAATGAATAGGATTGTAATCGTAGCAGCAGCAGTAACAATGCCTAGTGCAAGAAATGTACGGAAAGATAGGCGATATCTGGGGAAGAGAATGGCTCTGCTTGCCTGCAAGCTCGGTAGTAGCGGTACGGTCGTCGACGAAGTAGTCGTACTCAGCAGCGGTGTAGTCGACGGCGGCAGCGGGGTCTACCGAAGATTAAGGGGGGAAAGAAACAATAAATACACAACAATAATAGCAATACAAATGCAAGACATAACAGATGAATTGTAAACGAGGTTCTAACGCAGTGCAATGCATTATGCTCGGAGCGGGAATTCATCAGAGGATGAACTACCGGCTCCGGGTGATTACCGGACAGGGTGTCCGGAGGGGGAAGGATCAAGCCGGAGGTGTCGTGGTTACCGGAACAACATAAGGGGGTGTATCCGTGCTAATTGATCTATTCCGAGAAACATTCGTGTTCGGAATAATTTCACCCGGGCACTCTAACAGTACCGGACAATTTATCGGACAGACGGACTGGAGGGGGAATGTTCGATGTATGTTGTGTTAGAGGGGTGTGGTAGACATACGGATAGCGTATTCGTATTCGTTGTATTTTTCTGATCAATTTTCATGTATAAAGTTTTTGAATCTGAGTTACGGTTTAAAAGTTATTGAATTTCAAAGTTTAAATCAATTTAAATGATTTTTTTTTTTTTTTTGGATTTCTTTTATTATTTATTTAAACATTATCCAAAACATTATCCACAACATTATCCAGAACAGTGCTGACATGTGGGACCCACATGTCAGCCTCTGTTATTTATAAAACCTTTAATTTAAATCAGAAAATACCCCTGGACCCACATGTCAGTGACTGATTTATTAAACCTATTTTAATTAAACAAAATGATAGGTGGGGCCCAGGTGTCATTGACTCCAGTGATAATTAAACTTGTTTAATCAACTAAATGATCATGGGACCCACATGTCAGTGTCAGTGGGGGTTATTAACCGGTTAATCTCACAGTTAAACTAACAGGGTAATTAGCCGGGGGGGGTCCACTGGTCAGTGACTGATTAGCCACTAACAGCGAACCCGACAGGCGGGACCCGCATGTCAGCCACCCGGGGGCTCGCCGGCGACTGGCCGGCGGCGAGGTTGACCCCGCCGTCGACACAGGCCACGGGAGGGGGCGTGGCTGGGCGCGTTCGAACCGGACGACGACGGTGAGTGCACTGGTGGTGGTGGTGTCGCCGGAGGTGGCCGGATTCGTCGACGGCGACGTGCGTAGCGGCGGACCCGAACGGGGCGAGGAAGGCGACGACGTCCTAGCGCACGGGGACGGAGAAGAGATGGCGCGTACGACTACGGGAATCAACGCGAGTGCAGTGACGCGCCTGGCCTGCCATTCGCGGGCTCCAGGCCACGGCGGCGACCTCGCGGGCGGCGACGAGCTACGGCTCCCATGGTGGAGCGGGCTACGGCGGGAGAGGAGGGGAGCGAGGCGCTGCCGGTGGTAGAGGTGCTCACCAGGAACCTGTCGAGGCTGGCAGCGAGCTCGACGGAGGCGCGAGGTGGCCGGAATTGCTCGCGGATCCCGCCGGAGCCGAGGAAGAAGAAGGAGTCGTAGTCGTCGCGGAGAGGCACCTCGGTTCGATTCCCTGTGGTGGACGAAGAAGTCGACGTCGGCGAACAGCTTGGACAAGGTGGCGTGGCGACGCGAGCTCACTGGCCGCGTGAGCTCACGGCCATGGCGACGGCGGGCTCGGGGGATTTCTCCCCGACGAAGGCGAAAGGAGGAGGAGAGGAATGGGGTGCGGGAGTTGTCCAGGGGGTCGGGGGCTGAGTCCTTATCGCGACCGCGGCGCAGGGGAGGTGGGGGCGCGCGGCAGAGCTCCCGGCCACGGCGAGCTCGCCACGGCGCCGGGGCAGGTGACGAGGGGACGGGGGCAGGTGGGGAGGGGAGGTGGGCCGGGGTGGGTGGGCCGGGGAGGGCCTCGCCTGGGGCGAGGTTTAGTCTTTTTCTTATTTGTTTTGTTTTCTGTTTATGCTAATACTTTCTGGTAATTCTTTTATTAACCTAAGCATTTTTGAAAAAGGTTATTATTGTTTGTAAATTAGTGTTACATATTACTGAGGTGACACAAAAAGTTTGGAAGCAAAATAAATTCATTAGGTATTTATTTTAATTATTAAATGCCCAAAGTAGGGGTTTTAACCTACTGTTTGATTTGTTTGGAATTTTCTGCAAGTTCAAAAATTACCAAAGTTGGTCCAACATGATTGTAATGATTTTAGGCAATTTACAAAAATAGTTCCATGATTTTTGGAACAACTTTATTTGAGCACTTTTGTTTTAATTTTCATTTAAAGTAGTTTCCATTAGGGTTTGATTTCATGATGAGTTAGATGCATTAGGCTTTGGGTTTTTGATTCCAAGGGCTCAAGTACATGGTGCATGGGGTGTTGATCAACCACAGCAAGGTTGGATCATTAGCATCACAAAGTTTTATCAAGGTCAGGGAAGATCAAACAGTAAAAATCTAAAAGTGATGATCAACAGTGATGATGATTACTGTTACAGAAACTGAGGGTGTTACAAATCTCCCCCACTACAAGAATTCTCGTCCCGAGAATTTAAGTGGTAGCGAGGAAAAGATCGGGGTATTCATCGCGAAGACGATCTTCGCGTTCCCAAGTGGCTTCATCTTCAGAATGATTCGACCACTGAACCTTGAGGAACTTGACGGTCTTGTTGCGGGTTCGGCGTTCAGACTGATCGAGAATGCGGCTCGGATGTTCTCGATAAGTCAAGTCTTGTTGCAGCTCGATCATATCATGCTCCACTTCGCGGATAGGATCCTTGAAGCAGCGACGGAGTTGCGACACGTGGAATACATCGTGAACTTGGGAGAGGTTCGGCGGCAATTCCAAACGGTATGCCACGGGTCCACTCCTGGAAAGGATACGGAACGGGCCAATGTAGCGAGGAGCCAACTTGCCCTTGATACCGAAGCGATGAGTGCCCCTCATGGGAGTGACACGAAGGTAAGCGTATTCACCAGGTTGATACTCCATCTCCTTGTGCTTACGGTCATAGTTGTTCTTCTGTCGAGACTGGGCGGCCTTGAGATTTTCTTGGACAATACGAACCTGATCTTCAGATTCTCGGACAAGATCCGGTCCGAAGTAAGGTCGTTCCCCAGTTCCTGACCAATTCAGGGGGGTTCGACATTTACGTCCATATAGAACTTCGAAGGGGGCCATCTTCAAGCTAGCTTGATAGCTCTTGTTGTACGAGAATTCCGCGTACGGGAGGGCATCTTCCCATTTCATGCCAGAAGAAAGGACACAAGCGCGAAGCATGTCTTCCAACACTTGGTTAACTCGTTCAACTTGGCCTTGCGACTGGGGGTGATAAGCGGTGCTGAGGTTCAGACGAGTCCCGAAAGCTTCCATGAAACTAGTCCAATATCGTGAAGAGAAAAGGCTGCCACGATCTGTACTGATCTCCAACGGAATACCGTGGAGTGACACAATTCGGCAGATATACAAGTGTGCCAACTGACTAGCAGTGATCGTCTCATTGACCGGTAGGAAGTGAGCAATCTTGGAGAATCGGTCGATGACGACAAAGATGGCATTGTTACCTTGCCGTGACTTAGGAAAACCGGTGACGAAGTCCATTTCGACTTTGTCCCATTTCCAATCAGGAAGAGGGAGTGGTCGCAACCAACCAGCAGGTTTCTGATGTCCGGCTTTGACGCGACTGCAAACGTCACATTGAGAAACATAGCGGGCGATGTCTTGCTTCATGTAAGGCCACCAGTACCGTTGACGAAGGTCTTTATACATCTTGGTACTGCCAGGGTGGATGGACAAGGGAGAATTATGCGCTTCCTCCATGATATCCGGACCACAGTTGATGATGGCCGGGCTCACAGGAACTACTAAGCGGCCCTTGAAGTACACAGTATCACCATCATTGGCATCAATGGTAAAAGAGGAGGGCTTCCCTTCTGCGATGTCCTGCTTGATCTTCACAATGTCTGGGGCCAAAGGTTGTCTATCCTTGACGAGGGCGTCGATGCTTGACTCGAGAACCAGGTTGTTAACGTAACCTTGAGGAACAATCTCGAGGTTCAGTTTGCGAAGCTCTTCATACAGATGTGGTTGATGTACCTGAACCTCAAGTTCAGAACAGTAAGCTTTGCGGCTCAAGGCATCGGCCATCACATTAGCCTTGCCCGGGGTATACGAGATGTCCATGTTGAAGTCGGCTATTGTCTCGAGCCATCGTTGTTGACGAAGATTCAGGTCTGGCTGAGTAAACAGGTACTTCAGACTTTGGTGGTCGGTGTAGACCTCGCAACGATTACCGACGAGGTAATGTCGCCACAGCTTCAATGCATAAATTACTGCTGCCAATTCGAGATCATGTGTTGGATACTTGTCCTCATGAGCACGCAGCTGACGAGAGCCATAAGCAATCACTTTGCGCTCTTGCATTAGGACACAGCCTAATCCTTGACGAGACGCGTCGCAATATACCACGAAGTCTTTCTGAGTATCAGGGGGAGCGAGCACCGGAGGAGAAGTTAGCTTGTCCTTGAGTGCTTGGAAACTTTCTTGACATTTCTCTGTCCACTCGAACTTGACGCCTTTGTGAAGCAGATTAGTCAGAGGCCTGGCAATCTTGGAGAAATTCTCGACGAAACGGCGGCAATAGCTAGCGAGCCCGAGGAAGCTGCGGACTTGCTTGACGGTCTTGGGAGGAGTCCAGTCAAGAATAGCCTGGATACGTTCTGGGGTGACGGCAATGCCATCCTTGGAAATCACATGTCCAAGGTAGGTTACTTCGGGGAGCCAGAACTCACACTTAGAATATTTAGCGTAGAGTTTGTGTTCTCGAAGCTTCTCCAGTATAAGACGAAGATGTTCAGCATGTTCTTCTTCATTCTTGGAATATATCAATATATCATCCAGATAAACCACGACGAACTTGTCGAGGTACTCCATGAAAATATAATTCATCAACCGGGAGAAGGTGGCTGGAGCATTGGTTAAGCCAAAGGACATGACGGTGTACTCGTATGAACCATAGCGAGTAATGAAGGCAGTCTTCGGAATGTCCTCATCACGGACTCGGATTTGGTGATAACCCAACCTCAAGTCGAGTTTAGAAAACACCTTGGATCCGGCAAGTTGATCATACAGATCGTTGATCCGGGGAAGTGGGTATTTATTCTGGATGGTGGCTTGGTTAATGGGCCGATAATCTTGGACCAATCGGTTTGTCCCATCGCTCTTCTTGACAAAAAGCGAAGGCGCTCCCCAAGCTGAGGAGCTGGGGCGAATGAATCCCTTCTGAAGTGCCTTGTCGATTTCCTCCTTAAGTTCAAGGAGTTCATGTGGCGGCATCTTGTAAGGACGCTTGGCAATAGGGGTGGTGCCAGGCTTCAAGTCGATGACGAATTCAACTTCTCTGATCGGGGGTATTCCCGGCAGTTCTTCTGGGAAGACGTCGGAAAAATCGCGAACGACTGGAACGTTCTCAATTCCTTCGAGAGGTGAGAGATTCAGAGCATTCATCATAAATATCTGGGTTTCAGCATTACGGGTAACTCGGGTGGTGTGGTTAACAATCTCGCCGGAGGGGTGGAAAAGTTGGACAGACTTGGTGCCACAATAAAGTGCGGCATCGTGAAATTTCAACCAATCCATTCCCAGAATGAGGTCTATGGTGGAAGACTTCAGGAGGATGGGCGAAGCAAGGAATTCAACTCCTTCGATTTCAATGGTGGTGTTTGGCACAAGCATGGTGGTTCGGCATTGGCCTATCGGGGTGCGAACAACCATCGGGGGTTTCATCGTTTCGTACTTGAAGTTATGCGAAAATGCAAATGCTTCCGACATGAATGAATGCGATGCTCCTGTATCAAATAAAACAGTAGCAGGTACGGAATTAACGAGGAGGGTACCCATCACGGTTGCGGGTTGTTGCTGAGCTTCTTCAACATTGACGTTGTTAGCATGTCCACGAGCATAAGCAGCAGACCCAGTATTATAGTTGGGGGTCCTGTTGTTGCCACGACCATTTCCGCGGCCAGAGGGGTGAACTACCAGTTGCTTCTGTTTCTGAGGGCACTCCCTGGAAAAATGCCCAGGTTGGCGGCACGTGAAGCATAATCCATCCTGAGGACGAAGGGGTGGTGCATTGGGGGGTGCAGGCAGAGCTCTTGGCATCTGCGGTGGCGGAGGCAGACGGGGTGCAGCATAAGACGGTCTTGGAGCAGGGACAGCTGCGTGGGTCACATTGGTAGGGAGCCAGATACGACGCTTTTGCGTTGCGCCCGAAGATGAGCCAACGTCACGATAACGCTTCAGAGAGTTCTTGTGCTCTATCTGGGCACTCTCGACGGTGATAGCCTTGTTCACCATGGTGGCAAAGTTGGCGAAATCATGAACGGCAAGAGAGAGCCTGAGGTCTGGGTTGAGGCCACGACGGAACTTCTGCTGCCTGCGAGCATCAGTGGTGATCTCCTCTTCCGCATAGCGAGAGAGGTTGAGGAACTCGCGCTGATAGGCTTCAACAGTCAAGTTGCCCTGAGTGAGGTTGCGGAATTCTTCCGCCTTACGATCCATGATCCCCTGAGGAATGTAGCGGGCGCGAAAAGCAGACCGAAATTCATCCCAAGTGATGACTACACCGACTGGCAGTGAACGCTTGTGGGTGCTCCACCACTGAGCAGCAGCGCCCTTCAGATGATAAGACGCAAAGTTCACATAGTCGGCTGGATCGACATTAGCAGACTCCAGCTCGTGAGTTATGTCGCGAAGCCAGTCATCAGCATCCAACGGCTGAACAGTGTTGCGGAACATAGTGGGGTTGAGGCGGGTGAAGTCGTGCAGAGTCACGGTGGCGTGATGATGGTGGTGCCCATTCTGATTCGGCTGGGGGAACTGAGCCATGACATTCTCCATGAACTGACGGTTCAGCTCGAACTGCTGCATCATCGCGGCCATGTAGTCCGGCGGCGGAGGTGGTTCGTTGGCGCCACGACCACGACCACGACCACCACGACCAGCCATCCTGCTAAAATTTTAACAGGGATATTTCAGTGGTGAGAATTTTTAACGAGATGCCGAAAACAAGTATGAGGTAATGCGACCACAAAGAGGAGGCGCGGATATATATAGGAGTAGTCATATAAGACATACACATTTACACACGAAGTCATTCGAAAATCGGGCAGCGTAACGTCGTATAAATTAGGGAAAAAGGACTCACTAGGCGGCGCGCAGACCGCGGTAAGGATTACACGACGCGACATAGATTCCACTATGTCAATCACGCCGCAAGAAAACTGTGGGCCACAGGAGTAGATGCCAGAGGACGCGCGGCCTGCCCAGAATGAGAATGGGATCCGCGGTCCGGGACCTGGGGTAGAACTCCTGCGACACGACTCAATCAATGGGGAAGCACCAAAACGCCGGGTGGAATCAAGAGAACGTGATCCTAATGTCAGAGTTTGTAAAACTTACCAGCAAGGATAAGAGAGCAGAGTCCCAGAGCACAGGTAAGGAGAAAAGGATCCTAATACCATAGATATCACACGTAGTGACATCGATGTGGGCCCGTAAGCCAAATATTAAGTTAGCAAAATAGTTTTTCAAAGTCTAGACTCAACTTCGACCAAGTAGTGGTGGGGTGGCTTCCTACAGGCAGTCGGCTCTGATACCAACTTGTGACGCCCCCAAAATCAACCCGTGTACAGTAATCATACACACAGGGTACACGGCTGAGATTAGGGTGCCACGGTGAGAATATCACAGCACAACACTAAACACAAAAGGATAAACAATTATATTACAATAGAGGGGGTCCCGCGGACCCGAATACATAAGTCATACAAGCCATAATATCTGAGTACAGACATAGTTAGTCAAGTTTTGCCTTAAGAAGGCTAGCACAAATAACATCAGAGATACAGATCGAAAAGGCGAGGCCTCCTGCCTGGGATCCACAGTACTACTCCTGGTCAACGGGGAACTCGACGTCGTAGTAGGCGCCTCCGGGGTACTCCTGCTCCTGGGCTCCAACGTCGGCTGCAGCGGCCGATCAGGCAAAACAGTAAAGGAAATAAAGCAGGTGAGTATCTAGTATACCCGCGAGTCTTACGTCCGCTACTAAGCATTATGCATTGTATCAACGGAATGAAGAGACTGTATATAGTGGACTGAAGACAGAAATTTAGAGCAAGGGTAAGAAACTAGGCCTAACGAAGACTAGCAACTTCCGACGATGTCTTGCAGCATGAGGTAAGAATCAGCCAACAGTTTATATAAAGCATAAAGTAACAATGCAGCAGAAGTTGCTGCAGCATTGTATAATAATAAGTTGTAATTATTAACAATGCCTCCGAGTTCACCTCCTCGACATCCCCGCGAGGAAGAAAACCCGGAACCATACAGTTTAATAATAATAGTTTGTAGTAGTAAGATCCAGCTTCAGCATAAAGCGTCCTGTTACCGTGGACACGGCTATCGATAGATCAATCTTCCCTGCAGGGGTGCACTTGTGTTACGCTACACGCACGGATCTCCAGGGTGGCGGGAACCTTGTTAGGGAACGCTCCACCGAGGCTATCCGACACTTCATAGCCCATCTTTCAAACTCAGCAGAGAGGTCATCCGCCGGACTATATCCTATGTACGCGGGGCTTTGGACCCTAACCCCGACGTACTCCTGCACGGTGCGAGGCTGGCCGGTGAAGTTAAAGCAAATACAAATAAGACACCACCGCGCGAGCAAATAAGACAACACCACTTCCCGGCGCAGGCCGCGGTACTGCTGACGTCTGAAGAGTCCTCGGACGACACTAAGAAGCAGAGGAGCCCATAACTCATAATTCCCACGGGTAGGTAGTGCGTACATGGCATATAGCCAACTCAAGACATTCACTGAACCATTTAGCATTTTAATTTAACCTGCGTGACAACCGTTATCGTTGCCTCGACTTAACCGACCCGCGGACAACGACAGCAGCTAGGACCACCAGTACATCGGTGCCTGCCCTGTCGTCCCACCAAGTCACTGCGGTTACCAACAAGGTGAACCGTCTCCTTACCTTGTCTCGCGTGTGCTCCTGGAGGGGCTCGACTTTCGTGGGTTGGTAACTCTCGCGGCCAACGATCAGGGGCCAAGCACACCGGTACACTGGTCGTGCCCTCTCTGTCGTCCCGTCGCAATACCTCTCGCGGGCACCGTTGGGTCACCCGACTTCTTACCTGAAGGACAACCGTTTACAGGACCCTATGGCGGTAAGACAAAGTCAGCCTCGGGTGGAGTACAAAGATTACTCCTTGATAGCTCACACTTGAGGTGACTAGGCATAACCCAGATAGGGGTCTTCGACGGTGTCTGCAATGTACCGTACCTGTGCAGTTATAATAATTGTATCCGCGTTCACTCCCCTGAGTGATCACGGCCCTCTATCTAATCCTAGCTAACAATGCGCAGGGCTCACTGCTGAATAATGCATAATAATAATAATAGGCAGCATAGGATAAAGGAAGGCACATCAAGGGGCGACAAAATTCAGGCTATGCAAATGAATAGGATTGTAATCGTAGCAGCAGCAGTAACAATGCCTAGTGCAAGAAATGTACGGAAAGATAGGCGATATCTGGGGAAGAGAATGGCTCTGCTTGCCTGCAAGCTCGGTAGTAGCGGTACGGTCGTCGACGAAGTAGTCGTACTCAGCAGCGGTGTAGTCGACGGCGGCAGCGGGGTCTACCGAAGATTAAGGGGGGAAAGAAACAATAAATACACAACAATAATAGCAATACAAATGCAAGACATAACAGATGAATTGTAAACGAGGTTCTAACGCAGTGCAATGCATTATGCTCGGAGCGGGAATTCATCAGAGGATGAACTACCGGCTCCGGGTGATTACCGGACAGGGTGTCCGGAGGGGGAAGGATCAAGCCGGAGGTGTCGTGGTTACCGGAACAACATAAGGGGGTGTATCCGTGCTAATTGATCTATTCCGAGAAACATTCGTGTTCGGAATAATTTCACCCGGGCACTCTAACAGTACCGGACAATTTATCGGACAGACGGACTGGAGGGGGAATGTTCGATGTATGTTGTGTTAGAGGGGTGTGGTAGACATACGGATAGCGTATTCGTATTCGTTGTATTTTTCTGATCAATTTTCATGTATAAAGTTTTTGAATCTGAGTTACGGTTTAAAAGTTATTGAATTTCAAAGTTTAAATCAATTTAAATGATTTTTTTTTTTTTTTTTTTGGATTTCTTTTATTATTTATTTAAACATTATCCAAAACATTATCCACAACATTATCCAGAACAGTGCTGACATGTGGGACCCACATGTCAGCCTCTGTTATTTATAAAACCTTTAATTTAAATCAGAAAATACCCCTGGACCCACATGTCAGTGACTGATTTATTAAACCTATTTTAATTAAACAAAATGATAGGTGGGGCCCAGGTGTCATTGACTCCAGTGATAATTAAACTTGTTTAATCAACTAAATGATCATGGGACCCACATGTCAGTGTCAGTGGGGGTTATTAACCGGTTAATCTCACAGTTAAACTAACAGGGTAATTAGCCGGGGGGGGTCCACTGGTCAGTGACTGATTAGCCACTAACAGCGAACCCGACAGGCGGGACCCGCATGTCAGCCACCCGGGGGCTCGCCGGCGACTGGCCGGCGGCGAGGTTGACCCCGCCGTCGACACAGGCCACGGGAGGGGGCGTGGCTGGGCGCGTTCGAACCGGACGACGACGGTGAGTGCACTGGTGGTGGTGGTGTCGCCGGAGGTGGCCGGAGTCGTCGACGGCGACGTGCGTAGCGGCGGACCCGAACGGGGCGAGGAAGGCGACGACGTCCTAGCGCACGGGGACGGAGAAGAGATGGCGCGTACGACTACGGGAATCAACGCGAGTGCAGTGACGCGCCTGGCCTGCCATTCGCGGGCTCCAGGCCACGGCGGCGACCTCGCGGGCGGCGACGAGCTACGGCTCCCATGGTGGAGCGGGCTACGGCGGGAGAGGAGGGGAGCGAGGCGCTGCCGGTGGTAGAGGTGCTCACCAGGAACCTGTCGAGGCTGGCAGCGAGCTCGACGGAGGCGCGAGGTGGCCGGAATTGCTCGCGGATCCCGCCGGAGCCGAGGAAGAAGAAGGAGTCGTAGTCGTCGCGGAGAGGCACCTCGGTTCGATTCCCTGTGGTGGACGAAGAAGTCGACGTCGGCGAACAGCTTGGACAAGGTGGCGTGGCGACGCGAGCTCACTGGCCGCGTGAGCTCACGGCCATGGCGACGGCGGGCTCGGGGGATTTCTCCCCGACGAAGGCGAAAGGAGGAGGAGAGGAATGGGGTGCGGGAGTTGTCCAGGGGGTCGGGGGCTGAGTCCTTATCGCGACCGCGGCGCAGGGGAGGTGGGGGCGCGCGGCAGAGCTCCCGGCCACGGCGAGCTCGCCACGGCGCCGGGGCAGGTGACGAGGGGACGGGGGCAGGTGGGGAGGGGAGGTGGGCCGGGGTGGGTGGGCCGGGGAGGGCCTCGCCTGGGGCGAGGTTTAGTCTTTTTCTTATTTGTTTTGTTTTCTGTTTATGCTAATACTTTCTGGTAATTCTTTTATTAACCTAAGCATTTTTGAAAAAGGTTATTATTGTTTGTAAATTAGTGTTACATATTACTGAGGTGACACAAAAAGTTTGGAAGCAAAATAAATTCATTAGGTATTTATTTTAATTATTAAATGCCCAAAGTAGGGGTTTTAACCTACTGTTTGATTTGTTTGGAATTTTCTGCAAGTTCAAAAATTACCAAAGTTGGTCCAACATGATTGTAATGATTTTAGGCAATTTACAAAAATAGTTCCATGATTTTTGGAACAACTTTATTTGAGCACTTTTGTTTTAATTTTCATTTAAAGTAGTTTCCATTAGGGTTTGATTTCATGATGAGTTAGATGCATTAGGCTTTGGGTTTTTGATTCCAAGGGCTCAAGTACATGGTGCATGGGGTGTTGATCAACCACAGCAAGGTTGGATCATTAGCATCACAAAGTTTTATCAAGGTCAGGGAAGATCAAACAGTAAAAATCTAAAAGTGATGATCAACAGTGATGATGATTACTGTTACAGAAACTGAGGGTGTTACATGGAGTAAGTCTATGTAAGAGTTATGAGATAGTCGATAGTATGGTTGAGGCGACTTGTCTTTGAATATGGGAGTTCATCACCCATATCATTAGACTTGTGTGCGAACGATGAGGACCCATCTCAGTTGATCATCTGGCCTGGAAGGGATGCCCCTCACGTACGATGCTTTCCGAGAACGTTATGTGCTTGGCCTTGTCTGCTTAGACAAGTGGGTATGGTTCTCGGCTCTCCATATGACTATGTCGTAGCGGGACTTGCATACGCTAACCCCGGGTCCCGACATTCCGTCAAGACGTTTTGCAGAAAACCCTCTCTCGTATTGCTGGCTTAACCCGCAGTTCATAGTTTCTTGCAAAAAAATATAAAAACATGGTGCTGCGTCACATGTAGGTTTCCTGGGCCTAAGCCCATCTGTGGCATGTCGCGGCGGGCAAAAAAGCTGACTCATATATTGAGGATCTGTTTTCTTTCCGTATTTTTTTTCTTGTGAGAAAAAAAAACATATTCAGGAATGTAAACGCAGTCACTCGCGTGCTCGCTCCGCATTAACCCTTTCCGAAATTTTCAAAATGATTATTTTTAGAAAAAGGTTCACGCATTTTATAAAAAAATTGCACTTAACGATAATTATTATTTTGTATAAATTCACACTGAAATATTTATGTGTGAATAATTAAATTAAACACATTTTAATGTGTCAATATTAACACAATTTTAAAGTATGAAATATTTTATAAATGCGTTCACGGATTTTTATACACTTTTCAATGTATGAACATTTTTTTAAATATATATTTTTGGGTGCAAACATCTTAAAAACTTGATGCAAAAGAAGAATAAAAAATTAAAAAATGTTTCGATGAGAGCAAGTATTTTTAAGTGCGAGCATTTTTAAATTTTTAAAAAATTAGAGTACGAATATTTTTTTCTGTCCTAATAGGCTGGCTCGATCTGTTCTAGTATCCACCCAACAATCCCTACGGGATCCTCTATTTCCTGGTGCGCCAAAAAGGTATTGTTTCAATTTAGCTCGAGATTTATTAGTTCAGTGTACAAATGATAGTGATTTGAACTTCGGGATTTAAATCGCGAACTACTACAAGTTCAGTGTACAAACTTTTTTTTCTCCCTTTGCAATGCACGGACATGTTTGCTGTAATTTAAAATGAACTTATGTATTTTAAAAAGAATGTTGATCATTTATAAGAAAAATATCTCTACTACTTAAAAAGAATGCAGTGTTTTTTCTCGGTTTCGTTCATCTATCTTTGTATATTTTTCTCACGCAACAATAAATAATAATAATTGTCACCAAAGTCACCGAATCCCATTCCTGAAATCTCTGATGAAATCCCTTAATATGAGAAGGTAAATCACGAGTCAACATAAAACAGGGGAAGGATTTTATATTCATTATTACACAATTACATTAATGTGGAAAGGTAAATCGCAGGTAAACATAAGAATGTATTTCCCGTTGCAATGCATGTGCATTGTTCTATTTAATTAAAAATAAAGGGAATATATCTTTAAAAGCGATATATTGTGAGTCTACATATAGAACATGCACATTCCTCAGTAAGAACAAAAATAAAAGGAATAAATTTCATCCTTCCTCTTAGGAAGAAAATAAGTTACAAGAAGGAATTAAACTTCGACGTGGTAGAAAGGAACAATACTAATTATCAAGAAATAAAGGGATACGTGTGCGTACATGTAATTTGATCACTTTGAGTTATTTTGTGCCTTTTAGAAGATATAATTTTAAAAATTATTCATCCACTTTAAAATGTTTGTGTAGATTTAAAAAAAAGTTTTTACGTATTAAACTAATGTTCATCTAATTTAAAAAATGCTTACCCTCTCAAAAAAAATTCATGTCATTCAAAGAAGTGTTCACATGCTTAAAAATATTCATGCTCTTAAAAGAAGTATATATAATTTAAAATATAGTTATGTATAGGAAGAATGTTGATGCATTTACAAGAAAATATATAATTTAAAAATGAGTGGGCATAGGGAGATGATTTAGGTCGTAGCCCGAAAAGCGCAGACGTCACGTCCAACTCGACGAGATTAACAAATAAACATTCACTTGCAATGACGTGATTCATTAATAAATGTGTGTGCGCGATGGTCAACACTATCACATTTCGAGGCAGAGGAGACGTCCCGTGTTGTCTCAGACATATCTGGCCGGGTTGTTATTTGCTTCTGCATGTTGTACTATGTTTTACCAACGTTGCACAACACAACCACTGATAGAGGAGTAATTTGGTCCCAAAAAACTAAACCTTACAAAGAGCTTAACGGAACCAACGGCAATGTCATATATGGAAAAATAATTAGCTGAAGTGTCATATAGAAAAGAATTGTTTTTTCAGTGCCAAATAGGAAATCAAGTTTTTAATTAGTGTCAAATAAGGAATTTTCTCCTATAAAAAAACATTTTTCCCTTTTCGAGAAGCATGGCCCGTGCTTCTCACGAAAGCAAATATGTGCCTTCATGAAAATTACGATCAATCCTCTCGGAAAAAAATGTTTTTTAATGTCACGGTGTGCCTCTAGCAAAAACAAACCCATGCCTACGTGAGAGGTATGAGACGTGCCTATTTTAAAACTAAACATGTGCTTTCACGAGAAGCACTCACAAAAAGAAAAACCCTTTTTTTTCTTTTTTGACTACCTCTCGTAAAAGTAAATATATACCTTCACGGTAGGCTTGCATACCTTTCGTAAAAATAAAATATGTGTTTTTTCACGTAAAGTTTTCTTTAATATTTTCCTTAAAATATAAGAAAAGTGACGCGAAAACCAGAAAACCTCATCTAAACCCCAAAAATGCATATACAAAAAATATCCCGAGAAAGCACTCAACCTGCGGTATATGGCACGCTCTTAGCACAACAAAATTACATTTGTGAAGATTTCCAAAAGAGTTGCTTCTGGACACCTTTGTTGAGCATCTGTCTGAAATGAGACGTAGCGTTTTTGTAAAATACAGTATCTTATTGTACGCTCACTGCATACCAATTACTACTTAGAAGGTACCCTTTCCATAGGTCATGCGCGCACGCTTTGAACGTGCCAAATGTCACGTTCTGGTGTGTTTCAGTGTTTTGTTTTGATCCTTCCGCGATCGACACATGTCATGTTTCGTACACACATCGCGTAGCAGCCACACCGCAGGCACATACTCAGCCATAGCGCAGAAAAAGATTCAGCCACAATTTTCGCGCAGGCACAATATAGATATAGATTCAGCCACAGCACAGACGTAAATTCAGTCATAGTTTTCCGCGCAGCCATGGCGAAGGCATAAATTCAGTCACAGTGCAGGTACATATTCAGCCACAGCTTCCACACAATCACAATTTCACGTAGCCATAGGTCTACGATGGCTAAACTCAGTTGTCACCTGTTGCAGTCTTCTTGCTCCTTGGAGCTGCAACTCTGTTGTACCTCGTCTTGTAAATACCAAATCACATGGACAACCAATAAGCAGGAACTTGCTTTTTGAGAAGGCAAATCAACCTGCCAAGACGTTTTATTTTCCGAAATAAAATAAATCAATGTATTGACTTGTTTTATCAACTGTCAAAAGGAAATTGATATATGCTCGTGCATGTTTAGAAATGTCCTACTGAGAGCGTACAACGATTCCCTCTCCATAAGAAAGATGGTGAGCAATTTCTGATCAAAATGAACATGATTTGGTTCGCTCAAATGAGTAGAAGCTACTGGCTGAACTGAACGGCCAATTAAAAACAATGCATGACAGAATTGACAAACGATACTACCGATATTCATTTTTTTATTCAGATAAAGGAAATATAGAAAGATATGGTCTTGATATTAATGGGACATCACGAGCTTGATCTGGAAATCCTTTCCGATGGCCAGTGACAGACCACTGACACTGAACACTCCACTCGTCTGAGACTTTGTGTGGGCTGCCTTGAGCTCAACGTCGTTTACATAGACGGTGAACCCCTTTGGTGACGATTGCAGCCCCATGAAGACCACCTTGCCAATGACCAACGTCCGGCTCGGAGCGTATGAGTTCTGCACCACATGCGAACTCGTTGTTGTTGTGATGATGCCCTTGTTGTCCTTTGTATCGCAGTTGAATCTCACAAGTGTCCAGTTGCCTCCCAGCTCGCCCATCTCCGGTGACTCGCCGTCATCCAAAAACAGCTCCCCTCTGGCCGTGCCATTCTCCGTGAGAGCCACAAGGAGGTCGAACTCACTTTGGCGTGCGGCGGACGTTGTCAGACTTGGCTGCTGCACCGGTAGGATGTTGCCACCGGCCAGGTGCACGATCGCCGAATCCGCAGGCGCTGAGAGTGTCACGCGCTTGCCGGTTGACGTGGTGACGAGGGAGCGGTCAATAAGACTGAACCACCGTCCGGCTGGGAAATAGGCGTCGACGGTGGTGGCGTTCGGCTCTAACACCGGAGAGACAAGCATGCCCTGGCCTAGCAGGAATTGCCGGTCAACGCCGTAGGTGTCGGCGTCCTGTGGGTAGGAGAAGAAGAGCGGGCGCGCGATGGGCGCCCCTGTCTTGTGCGCCTCGTACATGAGCGTGTAGATGTAGGGGAGCAGCCGATACCGCATCCCCAACGCCTTCCTTGCTGATTGTGCCGTTGACTCCCACCTGAAGAGCTCTCGACGGACAGTTGTCTTCTCAGCGTGGGCCCTCGCGAAGGGGTAGAATGCACCAAGTTGAATCCAGCGGGTGCATAGCTCCTCGGTTGTGTTGCCGTTGAAGCCGCAGATATCGGCGCCCATCATGGGGATGCCGAAGAGGCCAAAGTTGAGGATTGTGTTGATGGAGCGTGCGAGCTCGTCCCACTGCGCGGCATTATCGCCGGTCCAGTGCGCAGTGTAGCGCCCCGAGCCAACGAACGTGGAGCGACTGAGCACGAAGGGGCGGCGCGACGTGTCCTTGAGAAGCGCGTCGTGTGTGGCCCGTGCCTCCAGAAGACCGTAGAGGTTGTGCGCATCGTACTCCGACACGCCGTTGAAGTGCACCGCGGAAACCGGCACGGTCTTGTTATTAAGGTTACGGTGCACGCCGGTGTTGTTGATGTGGTAGGGTGGGTTGTCCAGCTCGTTGAGCGGCTCCCAGGCCTTGAAGTTGGAGGGCTCATTCATGTCGCACCACAGCCCGTCGGCAGGGATGGTTCGGCGGAACTCGGAGATCTTGCTCTCCCAGTACTTAGTGGCGCGTGGGCTCATGAAGTCCGGGAAGTAGACCTCGCCTGGCCACACCCGACGGACATAGTTGGTGCCATTTCGCTGAAGGAACAAGTCCAAGGCCTCGTTTTGAGGAGGCGCTGCTTCTTTTTTGATCGCCGGGTCTATGATGACCACGTATTTTTGACCGTTGTTGTGGAGTCGGTCGACGAACGGCCGGAGTCGGCTGGCCGGGTAGTTCACCGGATCTACCGTGAAGTCTTGGTAGCCGTCCATGTAGTCGATGTCCGACCAAATCGCCTCTAGTGGGATCTTGGCCTTGACGTAGCCCGCAACCACACCTTCCAACTCAGCCACATTCTTGTAGCCATACCTGCACTGGTGGAACCCTACATTACAAGGAACAACAGATTGGGTGAGTATAGCAGATTGATATATGCATGCACAGAACTAGCAAGATGATTGACCGCACGTACCGAATGACCAGTATGGCATGGGTGCAGGGCGACCTATGAGCTAGGTGTACTGGTCGACGACGGCGAGCGGGGAGGGGCCGGCGAAGAAGTAGAAGTCAAGCACGCCGCCAATCACCTTATAGGTGATGTAGGAGCCGCCGTACTTTATGTCCATCCCGTTGGTGTTGAGGAGAAGCACGCCGTGCGCAATGCCACCAAGGCGCACGTCCATGTAGAATGGATGCGAGCCGTAGAGGTTGATGTCCAGTGGGTCTGCCTTCTCCAGGTCCTCATTCCAAATCGTGTACGTGTCGTTCTGCTGGAGCCGGAACGTCCGTTTCGTCTGCTCGCCCAGCCCGTACAGGGATGCCCAGTCGGTAGCTGGCAGCGATGACGTCATCTCCAAGTACCTACATTCCAATCTCATCGGTCACCTGGCTACTCCTAGATCAACTAACTACATCGAGTATATTGTATCCTTTCTTACGTACTGGTTCTTAAAGATGAGGGCAGCGGAGGTGTTAAAGAGAATGTCGCCGGTGGAGCGGCGGGAGACGATGAAGCGGAAAGGGTTGGTGTCGATGTTGAAGGTCAGGTCCGAAGACGCGCTGGAGATGCTGCCGCTGCTCGACAAGGTGGCATTGCCCATGCCTGGTGAGTCGAGCAATATGTTCTTCCGCACCTGCGCCGGTGTCGGACGTGGGATGATGTCCTGGGGGACCTCCCATCGCGGATTGTCGGCGTCGGTGATGCGCACGTGGAGCCGGTTGTTTGTCTCAAGGCTGCCACCATCATGAAAACACAAAAACGGTGAGATATAGCATCAATCGATACAAATATAAGGGATTGTATCCTATTTAGAGGATTGAAAAACAACTCATGATTTAAACTCCTGAATCAGAATACAAATCATAGACACTTGCCTTGCAGTCAGGTTGAGCCACTTGATATCTGGCCCGAACTCCACCGTCCCGCCTACAAGTTTCAGCTTGGCCGACAGTACATTCCCGGACCCGGTGACCGACTCGACTTCATAGTTGGCGCTGCAACTATGAAGGAGGAATATGAGGATGGTGAGGAGTGCGATAAGATCAGCGGATGGTGAGACAATCGCCATGGGATGATAGGATGGGTGCCACACAATTGAGTGTGAGCAACTATTCGACGCACGGCTTTATATAGACTTGCAAGCACCCTCAATGTTTGGAAGGTTTTTGATCCTTGCCTAATATTACCTCTGGATATGTAAGACTGTCAAAGGTAGTACTTATCGCTTAATCCAAATGAGGAAGTAAGTAAAATAGTACTAAAGAACAATGGTAAAGAAGGAAAATAATTAATGCTAGTGAATGTAAATTGCAATCTCAATGTACTCCCTCAGTTTTAAATTAATTGTGATAACTTTGTTTTGAATAAAACTTGTTCTATGCCAATTTTCTATAAGTTTGACCATGTTTGTACAAATATACTCCAACAATTGCAAAACCAAATTACTCACATAAGACCCGTTATGAACTAAGGCATTTGTATAAAATTGGTCACTTATAGAAGTTTAATTTTGTCCAAAGTAGAATTACAATTGTTTTGGAAAGGCAAAGGTTCTTATTCTTCCAACTTATGTTAATTAATAAGTTAATTTTCTACTATTACATATGAACCCGTGCATCGTAACGGATATTGTACGCTGACATAACAGTAAAGATGTGTTATTTCAGTAAAATATTACTACCATGGCAATGGAACCCGACTTCTATGCCAACAAAAAAGGACCATTGCGACAAAAAAATGCTACCATGGTAATGAAACATGTTTCGCATGAAAGAAAAAGATGTCATGGCAAAAACAATAGACCGCCACGTCAGAAGAAAACAAATATTAGTTCCGGATCATGCTAATTTAGTTCCATATATCAAGAATCAACTATCATGAAAATTAGAACAAGAAAGATTATATTGAGCTAGGATATTAAATAGAGGTCAAGGGGCTGCAGATTCACACATCACAAAAAAAATCAAATACAGACAACCTTACTTATTTAATCTCACCTCAAACCAAAGGAACACAAACATGTTGTGTTAAACTTTTATTAATATAAAAAATATACAATTATACAGAAAATAGGATTTCGTTCTACTCTATAGATAAAAGAATCGAACAAGGTACACGGACGAAAAATACAAGATGGTGAGGTATCCCTCTTACAAAGTTGATCCTGAGATAGTCGGCGCACGCCGCTACCAGCACAGAGCATCGAAAGACCTACACACAACCTCACACTACACCCTAGCACACTAGGCACCATGACACGCCCTCAAGAGGGAAGACGGCGCAGAGCGTCGCCGCTGCCGAGTCTAGTCGAACAAGGGTCTTCATCTGAAGCCTTGACACGGAGAGAAGAACCACGAGACGTCTTCAAGAAAAGTGTGACACTCGAGGGTGTCGTCGCTGACAGTGCCAAGGCACGAAACATTCGCTCAGGAACTCACCAGTGCCACAGATGCCACCAGGGGGAGCGCGAGGAGGTCAAATCCCCAGATCTGTATCGTGTCTGTAGGGCTTGCACTGAAGGAAAGCTACATGAGAAAAACATCCCATTGAGAATGTCATCACTACCAAAAGGCTTTTGGTGCTCCTTCACATGGATCTCCTTGGTCCTTCTACCTTTGATAATCTTGGCGGAAATAAGAAGCATTGCTTAGTGATTGTGGATGACTACTCAAGATTCACATGGGTTTATTTCTTCAAGAAGATGAGTGAGACCCAACAAACAGTCATCGAGTTTGCCAATAAGGAGTGACAACGGCACGGAGTTAAAAAATTACATCTTGGATGAGTTTCTTGGTGATGTGGAGATCAAACATCAATATTTTGCTGTGTATACCCCTCAACAAAATAGTGTAGTGGAGAAAATCATACACTCATTGATGCGGTAAGAACAATGATGGCCGAGTTCAAGAGTCCATACAACTTTTGGACCGAGACCATCAACACTACTTGTCATGTAACAAATCGTCTTTATCTCCGCAAGAACTTGAACAAGACTCCATACAAGATACTCACCGGGACAAGTCCAACCTCAAGTACTTGTGGATGTTCGGTATAAGTGTTTAATTCTCAACAAGGGTGCTCATTTGTCTAAGTTTGAGTCCAAAATAAATAAAAACAAAATTATTGATTATGCTTTGCACTCTCATGCATATAGAGTCTACAATAAGGGACTGAGGAGAAACAAAAAGGTAATGTAACACACCAATTATACCTTGATGGTTGGGATCAACTCAATAGAATACGCTAAAATTTTGAAAAGCGTAAAATGCGGTATCTCTTTTGCTAAATGGGATAATTTCGATGAACATATGTGAAATGAGGTAACTTTGTAAGTAAAAACCTAAACAAAGGATAATTCTTGTTAGTCATGTCCTGGCCAAATTGGCCGTACACCCCCACCCCACCCCGACAGCCCCATGTTGTTGCGTTCAGGCCCCCGTGAACTGAACTTTGTGTACCTAAATGATTATGGGTTTTCTCCCTGAAGTAATATATCACTCTGTTCCGAAGAAAAAAAACATATTTTGTCAATGAAACAAAGTTGTTCGTCCGATGGCTAAACTCAGTTGTCACCTATTAAAGTCTTCTTGCTCCTTGGAGCTGCAACTCTGTTGTATCTCTGCTTGTAAATACCAGACCACATTGACAGTCAATAAGCAAGAACTTGATTTTTTTAGAAGGCAAATCAACCAGCCACGATGTTTATTTTTTAGAAATAAAACAAATAATTGTATTGACCTATTTTATCAACTATTAAACAAAATATGCACAAATATGGTCTCGATGTTAATGGGACATGACGAGCTTGATCTGGAACTCCTTTCCGATGGGCAGTGACAGACCACTGCACTCGTCATGGACTTGGTGCGGGCTGCCTTGAGCTCAACGCCGCTTACATAGATGATGAACCCCTTTGGTGACGACTGGAGCCCCATGAAGACCACCTTGCCGATGACAAGTGTTTGGCTCGGCATCTGCACGACATGCGAACTCGTTGTGGTCGTGATAACGCCCTTGTTGTCCTCCATGTCGCAGTTGAATCTCACAAGTGTTCAGTTGCCTCCCAGCTCACCCATCTCCGGTGACTCGTCGTCATCCAAGAACAGCTACCCGTTGGCCGTGCCATTCTTCGTGAGTGCCACAAGGAGGTCAAACAAGATTTGGCGTGTGACAAACGTTGTCAGACTTGGCTCTTGCACCGGTAGGATGCTGCCACCGGCCAGGTGCACGATCGCCGAGTCCGCTGGTGCTGAGAGCGTCATGTGCTTGTCAGTAGGCGTTGTGACGAGGGAGAGGTCATAAAGACTTAACCACCGTCCAGCTGAGAAATAGGCGTCAATGGTGGTGGTGTTTGGCTCTAAGATCGAAGAGACAAGCACGCAGTTTTACGTAGCCACCGTTTTCTGCGTAGCCACAGTTATTGCTTCGTGTGAGACGCGATCAAAACGCGACACGTGACGGCTTTCGAGTGCGCCAAAATGACCTCTGCGGAGGCGCGCGGAAGGGTGCGCGCTAAATAATGATTCCCTCACTGGGTCCAAAAATACAGGCGCCCCTTTCGCTCGCACAACCCGATCGTGGTTCTGGGTGGGCCGACCAATTAGTTAGCGTAGCGTAGGTGTTCTTGTTATACCTTTTTCGGTTTGGAGATCTTTCGGGAAGGATTTTAAACCGCTTTTTCCTATTCTTTCCATTGATGTTTTTTATTTATTTTTTCTTGCCTTATTTTATTAAAAATAAGATTCATAAAATGATTTTATTTTTAGTTTAGAAGTCTTCACAATTTTCCGAAAAATCCACAAATTTTGAAAAGTACCCGTGTTTAATAAACATTCAAATTTGGCAAACGTATTCGTCAATATGAAACAATCTTTTAATTTTAAAACAATATTCACTTTTAAAAAAATCATAATTTCGACAAACTCCCATGATTTTAAAACATTGTTCAGAATTTCAAAAAATGGGATTGACATTTTGTTCATGTTTCAAAAATTGTTAGCAATTAAAAAAACAATTTAATAAATAACCTAAATTTCAGTTACGTTTTCAAAAAATATTTAACTTATAGAGAAATGTTTAAACCCAAAAATACATCTCCTACCGTGTCCAGGCGTACAAAGCTTTGAGTCGTAACTATACATATAGCAAAAAAACATGAAACGGATTAATGTGCTAGCCCCTTCACGTGCTTGTGTGTTTGAGACAAAATATCAGCCCACACTTGAGATTTAATCCATATTCCCTCACGCTAGGGTTTTAGCTCTCACCGTCCCGGCCTCCCGGGGTGGCGTTGAGACTTTTCCGATCTCACCATCATCTCCCATCCTGCCCCGTCCGTTAGGTTGGGTGTAGGGTTGGAGTTGCGGGTAAAGGATCACTAGTTCAGGCGATCTTGTGAGGACTCCATGACATGGCGACGATGGGATCTTCGTCACGGGATGGAACCAATCATGATGTGAATCATATGGCAGAGCTAGGACTCACTAAGGAGGACCTTGATGATGTAGTATGTGAGGAGAAGATCCTAGATTAGAATCGGCGCTAGATTGGTTCGATGTGTATCACAACGCACACAATACAGGACATTATACTGGCGGCCCAGGAAAAACCCCAACGGGTAGACGTGGGCCACGCTGCACGTAGGAGTCGGTTATAGCAGCCGACTATCCAGAAGCGGTCCGAACTGGCTTAGTTGTGATGCGTCCATAAATAGACTCGATTTTCCCTAACAACAAAAATAAAGACAAATTTTAGCTCGGCTCGATTCACGAAACACAACGTGCATCATGATGTGTTGAGCAGATGAGGAGGAGGTGTGCGCGAGAGCCTCTCCAATTCTCACTCACTTACCAAGTGATAGAACACTCCACCTTATAAGGTGGTGTGCATCCCCTCCAACTTTTCATATGGTATTAAGGCCAGTTCTTTTGGCCGATTCTCCCAGAATCAGCCCCTTTTTCAGATTCTTTCGGAATTTTCATCTCATGTTTTTTACAATCATAATTCCTATCTAATTAGAGTTTAAATAACTAAGATTGCAAAACAAATCGGAATTCTAGATTAGAGAGAAGCTTGGGAGGGGGCCGATTCTACGAAAATCGGCCAAAAGAACTGGCCCTAAACTTAGCACTCCTCGAAATCACTAATTGACGAGTACTCGTAGCAACAAACGTGTCCACTCCCTCCATGCTCGACAAGTGACGCATTGCGCGCGCGCCAAGTGGCGTGATCTGGAGGTTCTATTTTTTCTTTTTTTGGAGCACGAGGTGTGCCTTTCGCGCAAATACATTTGTGCCTCCCGTAGAGGAACGTTCGTGCCTCTTTTTGAGAAGCATGATTCGTGCTTTTTTTTAGAAGCACGATCGTGCCTCTTTTTAGAGGCACGCGTCGTGTCTCCCGCGGAGTCACGGTCGTGCCTCTTTTTTTAGAAGCACGACTCATGCCTTTTTTAGAAGCATGATCGTGCCTCTTTTTAGAGGCACGCGGCGTGCCTCCCGCGGAGGCACGGTCGTGCCTTTTTTATTTTTTGAAAAAGAAACACCAAAACGTATGAAAAAAGCGTGTGAAAACCGGGAAGGCCAAAAAAACGAAAAAACCTTTTTTAAACATCGAAAATACGTACATAAAAATAAGAAAATGAAATCCTGAGAAAACACTGTGGATGCAACATGTGGCACGTTGTAAGCCCAAGAATGCTCGATGGGCCGGGTCATGAACGAGTACTCTTCAATTAGTTGCTCTCAGAAATTCCTCCTATTGAGCTGCCCACAATTGGGCCCAAATTCTAACATGTATGTATGCATGTATGCGACGGTAAGTGCAAGGCATTTCTAGCTTAAGCAGCAGTTTCTTGCTGGGCAACAAATTGAGATGCATGTTACTCCTTGCTAGTTGGGTGCTTTAATTCCCAACCAAATCTGTGCAGCATCCTAGTTATCGTTTAAAAAGCGTCTATGTCTCATCTCAATAGGTGCTTATTCGAATTTATCTCTATTCTGGTTGTTGTTTGTCGTTACACCCAACGCTCAAAATTTTAACAGTTGTTAGATACTCCTTTCATTCTTAAATATAAGCCTTTTTAAAGATTATACTATAAACTACATACGGATTATATAAATGTATTTTATAGTGTACATTAACTTGTTTTGCTTTGTATGTAGTTTATAGTGAAATTAGAAGTATACCCCGCGCGTTGCTGCGGGAATTGCTATGAAAAATCTATGCATAAATAAAAATATAAAAGTATGATACATTAAATTGTCTAAGTGAAGATGCAATAGAAACATGTGTGCATTAAAAATTATTAGGATAGACAATAAAATGATTAAAATATAGTTAATATGGAGATTGCATATAAAGATTAATAAATATATTAGTTGAGATGAGATGGTCAATTGATAGTTTTTGAAATGGATGATGTGGATAGCTTGCATGTGAAGAGAGTCAATTTAAATGACCTAAGTGGGTGACATGGATAATTGATTAGCTAAGAGAATAGATGATGTGGATAGCTTGCATGTTGATATAGACAACTTAAATAACCTATAGTGGGGTTTTGTTTTATAAGAAGTATAGATATCTAAAAAACTGATGTTTAGAAACGGAGAGTGCATATATATACTCCTATATATACATCTATTTCTATGATACTCGCACCGAAATGTTGTTCAGTGGCGGATGCTGTGTCTCTCCTCTTCCTCTCCGTCCTAGGCAACTCCAAATAGCTTAACGCCTTCTGTTGTAGACAGGAAAAGAAACACGCTCAACAAGCACGACTTTGTAATGGTACTACCGAGCACATCATCATACTTGTCTATAGACTAGCACATAGACAGAAGTCGTCTACAATGTTCTTGACCGAGATCCTGGAGGGAATTTTCTCTTTCCAAAACGTAACTGAATTCCTAGCTTCCTAAATCTTCCTACAAATCGTGAGGAGCACCCAAGGCCAAATGCTTGCATGTAGGTCATTGATGGCAGTTGGTGTCCAGAAGTGTGGGGTTGAGTCAGCGAGAGCTTAGACCAGATATCCAAGGCAGCAGGGCATTGTAGAGTGAGGTGTTCCGTATCGTCAAAGGGACCATCACAAAGATCACAAGAAGCCGTGGAAACAATTGTAGCAGAGAGACACAGCCTCCAGAAGGGTCCTCAATTCACTGAACGCCATAGACTTGAATCAACCTTTCCAACATCGCCTGCCTCTCGGACAGATTCCATGTAACGATCTTCAAGGGACAGCGCCAGTAGCCTGTGAATTTCGTACTCCCTCTGCAGACTCTGGTATTCTTGGGGTGTCCATGGTTGCTCAATTGGAGGTCCCTCTTGGCACCAAGGCTGCACCAGATGTGTTGGCTGGACCATGTCCTGGTGATAAAAGGAAGTGCCATAACAGTTGACTGGATGTTCCACTTCAGCAACTCCAAAGGGGCAAGGATCAAATCCTATTGGCAAGTGAACTGGAGGAAAATGTGGCTGAGACCATGCTGGATGCAGATCAAATGGCGACATCATGTCAATTTCCGATATGCCAGGATAGAATTTGCTGTCACCAAGGCATGATGAGATCGAACCAACCATGTTTCTTTTTTTTCTTTTTTTGCTGCCACCATGCGCTTGCTTCGGCTTTACTACGTCTCCGACACAGAACATAAAAGTGCAGCAAGGACCTAGTGGAAAAGATTCATCGCACGTTACACCATCTCCTTTCTTTTGGTTATAACCAGGGTAGTCTTCGTGAGAAAAATCAACTTTCCGAACCATGGTAAGACAAGACTCGTAGGCGAGTTGCTCGATATCCCATGCATCGTAAGGGGATCCTGTCTTGTGGCTAAGGTGGATTTCACCATAGGGCCGAAGCAGTTGCCGCGCATTTGCCAAAAACCCATGCACCAGCTTCTTATGCGCCCTACATGTCAGAATGAACAAGTTAATGACTAAGAACCTGAGGTCCTAAAAGCGTGTTAAAGCATTACATTTTGAGAAGGTTGTTTGGTTAACTCAACTCAATAAGATAAAATCAGTAACTATCATTGGCACACAAACATTTAACTTCTTATGGCAAATCTTAGTTCATATGGATAAAAAACTTTTGCTTACAGGTCACAGAAAAAAAATCATGTTATAGTTCAAATGCCTTTGTTTAGTGGGTAGCACATGAATAGAAGGAACTAGCAAAAAGTATTAAGTGATGCATAAAGAGATTAACAACAAGGTTCAAGAATTCAACAGAAATGTTCTTAGTTTATTACGCTTGGATTGAAGGTTGCATGGGATCTTTTGTCTATATGACAAGATAAAATGTCACATTGACTAGATACAATCTGTGTAACACTGTAACTTACTTAAAATGCTATTTATAGTTATCATACGTATATAGATTGAAGGTTGCATGGAATCTTTTGTCTATATGACAAGATAAAATGTCACCTTGACTAGATACTATCTGTGTAACACTGTAACTTACTTAAAATGCAATTTATAGTTATCGTACGTATATAGATTGAGTGCATTTCAACCAATGAGACTATAAAATGTGGGTGACCACATACTTAAGTTTAGCACTGATAGACAATCGTTAGCCTATACCCAAAATAAAAAAGAACTTCCAAGAGATCTTATGCAACGTTGCATGCACCTGCGCACAAATTTTCTAAGTAAAACCACCTAAGATGATGATGATGCAAAGATAGATTCGGGCCTACAGATAAAAAATCAAACTTAAACCACAGAAGACCAATTACCATGCAATCAGTCCACGTGAAAAATGAGAGTGATTTTCTAATCCATGAATTAACCAACCATTAGTACACATACCTGATGACACGCAGCAAATACTCTCTTCCTTTGAACCCAGCATGAGGAAAATTAAAGACAATGCGATCGAATCGTCTCATCTCTAGATATGAGTGAAGCTTCATTGTTTTTGCATCAACGTCATGCAAAACTGTGGCCCCCAATCTTTTCAGCTCTCTTACATTAGATTCAGCTTTGCCATACTTAATCATTAGAGCCCCTGTACAAGAGGATTCCCAAAAAGAACGTAGAGAAAACAGATAAGTTCATCTAGAAATGGTCACAAAAATCACAATAACAACATTATCCATGTGCTTCAGAATTAGGAGTGAAACAAATAAGAACTCAGAAGAGCAAAAACTATATAAATACAACAACTTCACAAAAGAATGTAACAAAAAGTGGTTGTGACTTGGAATGAAATCAAAATCTTTTTGTTAGTTAGCCTGATGCCCTGATATATTCACTATTGACGTTCTCACTCGTTCATTTCGGGTTTTTACTCCAAGGGCACTTTCTCATAGTGGTTGAGCACTTGAGCCTCCCTTGACACGAAAACGTTGTAAAAAAACTAATGGTGTGTTTGTGATTTGGGCTGCAAGGTGCATAACTATGTCAAACAAACGTTACCATAAACAGCTCTCATCAGCAAAAAAGGGGTCTCTGTGTAAAAAGATAAAACAGAGTAGCCAACAAGGCTCAACATAACATGCACTGAAGTTGTTTAGTTCCTAACAATGCAAAAATGAAGAATAAAACTAGAAATGGCAAAAGCGATTCTAAATGCACCACTTATGATAAAACAGAGTAGCCAACAAGGCTCAACATAACATGCACTGAAGTTGTTTAGTTCCTAACAATGCAAAAATGAAGAATAAAACTAGAAATGGCAAAAGCGATTCTAAATGCACCACTTATAACACAGCTCAGCCATTCCCGGGATGGCAGTAGTTACTCCTGGTAGCTCTCTAAGATTTTAGACCAGCCCACAAATCAACACAAGTCTTTCCAGCGTCTTTTGTCCTTACTTGTGCACACTCTTGTTTGTACGTATGGGTAGTCTATCAGCCCCTTTAAATCTTGGGCCAGGATGTCACCCGAGTACACGTGGTCCTTTCATAACACAGTTTCTAGCAGTGAGAGACAGTATGACAGCAAAGTTCTGGCAGTAAGAACAGTACGACACACAAACTGGAATATTTCCTCATGAATCATAATTAGATTAATTGAGATAATGCAAAGTTCTGGAAAAAAAATCGATATATTCCAACGTATAATATGCATTGAATTACTAACAATCTTGTCAGCTCAGATAAAATTACTACCACCTCATTTTAAAGTATATTGCATATCTCCTTTATGATAGAATGTGAATCTAATTTAAGGTAGCCTTGATGCTAACCGAGTAAAGTGCACGAAATCCTTCTTAAACCAGAAGAAGAGACTGAGTTCTCTACAAATTCTCAAATTAACACATGGTATTTTAGTATGTACCCAACGCTACAATGGTTCCATGTCCAAAACAAATGCAGTATCAGCATCCAAATTAGTACTACTAGTACGAACACAAAGCGCACATTTGTTCATATGACATATCACAAGAGGCAAGAAGAAAGGGAAAGGATATCGAACCGTAAGAGTCCAGGGATGTCGCGACGAGGTTCCCTGCTGAGCCGAACGCAGTGGCGAGCGCCAGCGAGAAGGAGAAGTCCCCGTCTCCAACGATGAGTATGCTCTGCGCCGTGGAGTAGTGCTTCAGCCACTTGATCCCCTCCTCACCCTTCTCCTCCTTACCATTCCCCTTCACGGTGATCGCCTGCACCCCCTCCACCTTCTGGTCAACCGTGGGGAACACCGGATCCCCTTGCGCCGAGACCTCTTCCTTCTCATCGGTGGTGATAACCGAAGCCCCATGGAGAGCGTCCATCCGGCACACCACAATCCCATCCTGCACCGAGACCTCTTCCTTCTCATCGGTGGTGATAACCGGAGCCCCGTCGAGAGCGTCCATCCAGCATGCCACAATCCCATCCTGCACCGAGACCTCTTCCTTCTCATCGGTGGTGATAACCAGAGCCCCATCAAGAACATCCATCCAGCATGCCACAATCCCATCCTGCACCGAGACCTCTTCCTTCTCATCGGTGGTGATAACCGGAGCCCCGTCGAGAGCGTCCATCCGGTACACCACAATCCCATCCTGCACCGAGACCTCTTCCTTCTCATCAGTGGTGATAACCGGATCCCCATCGAGAGCGTGCATCCGGCACACCACAGTCCCATCCTGCACTGAGACCTCTTCCTTCTCATCGGTGGTGATAACCGGAGCCCCAGCGAGAGCATCCATCCAGCACACCACAATCCCATCGTGCACCGAGACCTCTTCCTTCTCATCGGTGGTGATAACCGGAGCTCCAGCCAGAGCGTCCAACCGGCACACCACAATCCCATCCTCCAGTGATCCCTTCTCCCCACCCCCGGCTGCCGCGGCCACGGGAACCCCTAGCACCAACGGCTCAACCTCCTCATCGATAACAATCAGCTCAACCCTTTCAGCATCCTTCACTCCCACCGCTTCCAGCGGTGCCTTCACTGGTTGCCGTGGTCCCCTCATTTTCTCCACAGCAACCTCTTCAGCGTCCTTCATGGCAATAACTGGAGCCCAATCGAGAGCGTCAATCAGGCACACCATAGTCCCTTCCTCCAGTGGCCCCTTCTCACCGCCCCCGTCTGCCACGACCACCGGAGCCCCTAGGATTGATGCCTCAGCCTTCCTATTGACGGTGATCACTGCAACCTCTCCGGAGGCCTTCACTCCCACCGCATCCAGTGGCGCCTTCGCTGGTCGCCGAGGCCGCCACATTTTTTCCATCACAGCCCCTTTGGCGTCCTTCACTCGCCCTGCTTCCAGTGACACCTTCTTCGGTCGCCGTGACCGCCGCATTTTCCCCACCGCAACCCCTTCAGCATCCTTCACTCCGACCGCTTCATGTCGTGTCGTGACTGGAACCCCATCGAGAGCGTCCATCCGGCACACCGCAATCACATCCTCCAGTGGACCCTTCTCCCCACCCCTGGCCGCCGCGACCACCGGAAACCCTAGCACCGACGCCTCGACCTCCCCGTCGACGGCGTCCTTCACCCCCACCACTTCCAGTGGCGCCTTCGCCGGTCGCCGTGGCCGCCACATTTTCGCGACCACAGCCCCTTTGGCGTCCTTCACTCCGACTGCTTCCTGTCGTGTCGTAACCGGAACCCCACCGAGAGCGTCCATCAGGCACACCGCAGACCCATCCTCAAGCGGCCCCTTCTCCCCGCCCCTGGCCGCCGCAACCGCCGGAGCCCCTAGCACCTCCGCGTCGACGGCGATAACCGCAACTCCCTTGGCAGCTTTCACACCCACCGCCTTCGCCGATCGCCGTGGCCGCCACATCTTCCCCACAGCAACAGCTTCGGCGTCCTTCAGTCCCTCCGCCGCTTCCGGTGGCGCCTTGGCCGGTCGCCGCGGCCGCCATATTTTCCCCATCCGCCGCCGAGAGCGACGCGGCCGCAATGTGCTTGTGTGAGGGGAAGGGGAGTAATGATTGAGCGAGGCGAGCGGAGACGGGGGGAGGGCACTTGGGCCCTCTGCGACTCCTGCCAGGCCAGCCAGCCTGCGGGCCCGCTTTACTACTGCAGACAGCTCTCTCTCTGCTCAATGACCGGTGGGCCCGTGTCTTCAAAGGGCGGAGGTGTCAGTGAGATGGGGGTGGGGGGTGGGGGCTGGGGTGAGTTTTCTGGATCCTTCTTCGTTAAGGAAGGGGCCTATGCTTTACACGCCTGCCTTTTTAATTTTTTATTTTGAGTGCGCCCGTGAGTCAAAACACCAAGGAAAAGGAGGTGCACGCATATATAGTGATTGAAGAAATAAATCTGCTTAATTTCAAATGGGAAAAGATCCCCTCCACCCAGGTGACCCGACGCGGACGTCCACTGACTTCGTGACCGTTGGATAAGCTTTTTAATCCGACAGTGCGATCACATCCCGGCGAGCATATTAAACCGAGCGTCTGTTGCAAAGGGTCTTTGCAACACTTGTCTTGTTGCAAGGAAGTACAGGGCGGCGAGTGCTATTTTCGACGAGCGGTCGGCGTGGGCAAGGGCGATCCACGACGAGCGGCTTGCCCGTAGCAGCAACCATGTGCTGCCGCCTCGGTAGGCTGGCACTCGCTGCTGCCCGTGGCCGGCGCACCCCGGCGACCCGTTGCGCGACAAAGCCGCCACCACCCAGGCCCTACCGGAGCCCGCTCGCCGACAAGCATCTACTTCGCCGCCGCAAGGCCTCTCCTTCTCCTCTCCTCCTCCAGTCGAAGATGCGCCGCCGTCCCGGTCGTCTTGACCCGCATCCATCGGCTGTCCCTCGCCATTGACCGTGAACGATGCATCCTCGGTGATCCAGAGCTTTGCAACAAAGATCCTGTTGCAATGATCTGATCGGAACAGAGCCTCTGTTGCAAAGGCTTGCTCTCTAGATGCACACGGATGAAATTTCATGAAAAAATAACATTGCAACAGAGGTCCTGTTGCAAAGGTCCGACCGCAACAGAGCCTCTGTTGCAAAGCCCGTAGCGGTGGTCGGGAAAAAGAAATTAAAAAAAATGCTCAGAGTCCTTTGCAACAAAGGCTCTGTTGCAATGGACCAACCGCAACAGAGCCTCTGTTGCAAGGCTCGTTGTGTCCTATACACGTGATCAGACGGTCACTGTATCTTCTATCGTACGGTTCTCTACCCGGCGGATAATTCTGAAGCTATTGCGGGCCATTTCAAATAGCCCCATTAACTTAATGCAGCGCATGCAAAGGCGGACGTGCGGGAAGATGCCCGATCAGCGAGATACAGAGGCTGGCTTTAATGCAGCGATGCATAGATGGGAGAGATTTTAGGTAATAAAGCAATGTAATTGATTTTGGGGCCTACTCCTTTATACCAGGATATAAAATGGATTTGTAGTTTAATTGAAACTAGAAAACATTTATATTTCGTACAGGGGAATATTTAATCATCTGAGTAGCTTTTTTTGGAGATGTGGTTACCTTATCTAACCGCGCGTCGGTCTGAGCAGAAGATAGGGATGCTTAGCACTGAATGCAAAAAAATAAGCTACGGGAATAATCCTCGTGACACCTTTTGCATTATGGGCATCCGATAGATATCCAACATCACAATATTCCACCATGGTTTTATATTAACTTTTTTGATAGAACAAGGCAAGAGCTTTGGTACCTTGGAGATATCTGAAAATGGTCTTCACATCAACCCAGTATCTTTTTGTTGGTGATGCATTGAATCTACCCAATAAATTTACTACAAATGATATATCAGACATGATGCATTTTGCTAAATACATTAGTGCTCCAATAGCATCGTGGTAGGGAAACTCGGGTCCTAATACCTCTTCATTATCACACTTAAGTCTAAATGGGTCTTTCTCTCTATCAATATATCTCACAACCACCGGTGTTTTAGAAGGATATGTTTTATCCATATTAGAATTTTCAAGAATCATTTGGATATAAGTAGACTAATGAACTAGTATTCCGAAAGAGTGGAGACATAAGCATCGGGCGAGGAAAACTAAGAAGAAGCATAGGGCGTGCCTCTTGTTCTTTTCTTATCAATAGCCATTTTGGTCAAGTAATAGATATATATATTTTCCGCTAAAGAAAAAGTATATATTGTTGAATTCATTATTTTTATCGATAGCCCTTTTGGTTATTGGGTTTATATTACCGTGAAACATTGTCTAATTTACTTTATCGAGCGTGTTCAAATTTACTGTATGGATGCGATCTTTCTATACAACCATAAAAGTTAGAAAAAATGTACAATCCTGATCATCTTATAAGTTTTATATAACTATTAATACTTTTATTAATATTTATTTTTAAATATATCATATATGATACGTGCGTTGCACGTCCAAGCTTACTAGATTGGATATAAGTAGACTAATGAACTAGTATTCCGAAAGGAAGATGTTCAAGTTGTAAGCCCAAACAATAGTCTTACCTAGATCTTTCATCTTAAATTCCATCTTAACATAATTACTTGCCTCATGTATTTCATGTGTAGTCCTAATGATATTTAGATCATCCACATACACATAAATAATACAAAATCTCTCTGTGGATTTCTTTATGAACACACATGGTCAATCATCATTTGTTGAGTAACCCTTGTGAATAAGGAATTCACTTAGTCATTTATACCACGTTCTTCCCAACTGCTTCAAGCCATACAATGAATTCTAAAGCTTTACACAATACATGTTGTGATTACATTTGGATTCAGAATTTTCATTCCCTGAGGGACTTTCATATAAATATATGAATCTAGGGACCCATATATATATATGCAGTCACAACATTTATTAGTTGAATAAGCACATTCTCACTGCCAGTGATATTAAATATCAGAACTTGTTCCACTCATAACACGACAATATGTTTCATCATAATCAATGCCGAATCTCTGTGTGAACCCGTGTGATGCTATAAGCATCACCTTGTATCTCACCACCTAATTGTTCTCGATCCTCTTGTGAACAAAACCCTATTTTACTCCCATAGGAAACACATATTGAGGACTGGGTATTATTGCAGTAAATAACCCTCATTTTGTGAGCGAGCACAATTCATCCCCAATTGTTGCCTTCCATGTGGATGAGTCTGAGCGCTTCATGCACTCTTTCATGGACGTAGGTTTTGGCTCCAATTTAAGGCCTTCTGCAATTCTGAGGAGAAATAAATGTCAACAATTGTAGTCTTTTTATTATATGATTCTCATGAATCAATATAGTTAGTGTATATCTCCTCAATACCTTTTGATCCCTCGTGATTTCCCCCCAACAATACAATCAAGGTATTCCAATATTCCGGCATCAAAATTTGTGTTCACACTCGTGTTGGGTTCTAGATGTCCAACATCCTTCATGTGCCCTTCAACCCTAGGTTGAATATTAAAGTCCTGTTGACTTGCCTTTATTATTTGAGGATTCTTCATTCCTATTTCACACTTCTGTAAATCCTTGTCCTTTGTGTCTGATTCATCCTCCTCTTAGGTGGCTGAGTAGATCTATGGGTTGTATCTACTCTCTTTGACACATACATAGTGGGAATATTTGATTTTGTAAGGAGAAAGTAGTCAATAAATTTGGATGATTTGTGAGACCAGATGTACATAGTCAATATATGTTCTCCGCTTTGAAAATATTACCGATTATAAAGGTCTCACAAAATCAAATGTTCCCACTATGTATGTGCCAGAGAAAGTAGATGTGACCCATAGATCTACTCAGTCACCTAAGAGGAGGATGAATCTAGACACAAAGGACAATGATTTATAGAAGCGTCAAATAGAAATGAAGAATCCTCAAATAGTAAAGTCAAGTCAATAAGACATTAATATTCACAATAAATTTTGTGAAAGCAAATGTACATAGTCAATAAATTTGGACGATCGTTGGAAGCGGTACTCCAGCTTCGGCATTACCTATGGTTGTACACCATTGTGCTCCGCATAGACGACGATGTACGGGAAGCAGCCATCGCCGCCGTCATTTGCCGAGAAGAAGTCGAACGGCTCGCTGAGGCACAGACGGCGTGGGACTTTGCCATGGCGGAGTACAACGCCGCGTGCATCCCGCTTCGAGCCACTCTAGTATCCCACGCGTGGGTTGCTAGAGCTACTACCAGACGACTCCCGGCGACCTCCGGTGATGTAGTTTTTAGGTGTTTTATTCCTTCTTGTATTGGCTTCGGCGATGCTCCTACAATGTATGTTGCGCGGGATCGAAGACACTTGTAATATCTATGTATGTGATACCTTTTTAGCACATATGTTCTACCGTCCTCAATTTTGTGTGTTGTTTATGTTTCGTGGCGACCCACATATGAAATATAGCACTTCTGTTTATGGCGGATCTGCTAGAGTTGCTTTTATTGAATTAGAGATGTGTGGTGGTCTGTTTTCTCCCTTCGCAATGCTCAGATATGTTTGCTAATTAAATCCTAACATAAACTTCTTTATTGCATATTTTTTGCATGTAATACGTGTCTCATTCATATAATAAAGGTCACAGTACAAGTCACGTATACATCAAACTACAAAGCTATATTAATAGAAAATCGATAGCCTTTGCACAGAGGACAATTAACCAAAATACAATCAAGGCCGGCGAAACCTCTAAGCTTTACATCAACATCCGTCACCTGTCTTCAGCGCCACCACCACATCCACCAAAGGGAAAAATGACGGCACCTTCTTACCCGAGCTCGACGCAACTCCATCGTTGATATACAACTTTGTGAACCTCCGAGGTGGCTCGCCAAGGTGAGGCCATTTTCGCTGAACGAATCAGACCGGGGCAACACCTCGGACACACCATTGAGCTTCAGATCTGACACCTCCACTCGACAAAAACACCGAAGGAGGAAAACATATTTGCAGACCACCACCCACGATTTTAAAACAAACCCGTCGTCTTCCAGATGTCGTCAACGTAGATCACAATCTGCATCTGCTCCATGACTACCTCCCAAACTCCACGCCAGCGCTAGAGCAAACGCCGCCGCAACGATGGACCCGAGGACACTGCTGTCGCCGCCACACTATCCCTGCCTGAACAGATAGCCACCAAAATCCATCACCAATCACAGAAAAGAACACCGCGTCGTGAGAAGATCTGAAGTACTTATATTCATCACCATTGTCGTTCTCACTAAAAACAAGACGGCGAACCGTCAAAATCCTAAACTAGAGAGTCCTAACCTTCGAACTAAACGAAACCACACGCTCGAAATCCAAGAACTCCCCTCACCATCAGTAATCGAGAGGTCGGCGGCGGAGGAGAGCCGCCGGAAAACGGTGCCGAATGGCTTGCCTCCTGGCCGCGCGGCGGCTAGCGTTGAGTCGCCCGTGCCCCCGACGCGAGAGGAAAACAGTCTTTTTAACTTCTTTATCGCATTACACATGTTACAAATCACGACGCATTCGGAATTTACACATACTTACGGTGATTTCCTAGTTCAAACAAAATTGCTAAACGCACGGGCAAGTCCGTAATGCTCCGTATTCCGTCCTTGAGTGTAGCAAAGCTCTAGTTCAAATCAGCAGTCTTCTTGTAGTTGTACCACCGCGCGACGAGCATGTACGCGCCAAAGTTGCCGACACAGAGCATCGCGAGCAGCCAGAAGAAATAGTCCAAGTGCCCGTCGTTGATGTCGTCGGGAATCCATCCAGGCCGGCCGCCGCTCGTGGTAACACGCACCACGACGGCGACGAGCGCGGAGCTCGCGTAGTTTCCCAGCGCAAACGCTGCGGTGGAGAGCCCAGAGCAGACGCTTCGCATGGCGTCCGGCGCCTGGTCGTAGAAGAACTCCATCTGGCCGATGAACGTGAACACCTCCGCGGCGCCCACCACAACGTACTGCGGCACCTGCCAGAAGATCGACATCGGCACGTACTCGGACCCGTCGGCGCCGGAGAAGGTGCCGTGGCGAGCGACGACGCGGCGCCGCGCGACCTCCAGCGTGCCGGCGGCCAGCATGGAGACCGTGAGGATGACGAAGCCCACGCCCATGCGCACCAGCTGCGTGAACCCGCGGCGGTGGCCCGTGAGGCGGCGCGCGAGCGGAACGACGGCGCGGTCATAGAGCGGCACCCAGAGCATGACGCTGAGCGTGTCGAAGACGGTGAGCACGGCGGCGGGGACGCGGAAGCTGCCGACGCGTGGGTCCAGCGTGTCGCCCTGGAGGATGAAGGTGGTGGTCATCTGCGTGTAGGCGGCCGAGAAGATGATGCCGCATGCCCACACCGGAAGCAGCCGTAGAACGCACTTGAGCTCCTCCACTTGCGTCACCGTGCACAGACGCCACGGGCTCGCCGGCCGCGCACTGTCGCCCACCGTCTCCACTGCCGCCTTGTCCAAGAACCTGAATGATCGACCGATTAATTTTGTAGTGACGTGGCGTGAGCATTTATGTAACAGCCGAGTTGTCATAAAAAAATATATTTTTTTGCTTTCGGTGTGAATTGTTTGATTGTCTGATTTGTTTGCGGTGTTTGCATCCCCGATTTATCGATCGGCGATTATTCCCCCCCTCTTATCTCGTATCGGACGGAGACCGACCCTTGCCACTCTGACACTCAACCTTTGCGACACCGGGTTTCACCCGATCACCATCGCGAAAACCCGCACGGGACTAGCCGCAGCCAACGGAACGAAAAAACCTCCGTTTAATAATTAAACGAGATATTTTTATAGCGCACCGGAAAGTTTTCTCGAAACGGTTCTAACGCGAGGTGAATGCCGCCAGCTCGACGCGCTGATCGCGCAGTTCGAAGTTTTACCCGAATCGGAGGTCATGCGGACCCCCGGCGGTCAGAAACGTAAGCACCGCGCTCGAGAGTAAAACCGGGGATGTTTTTGCAAACTGCCAGCCACCTGGGCTATATAAAGACCACCACACTCCCACCCCTTTTAGGGTTTCCCTAGTCCAAAATTGCAGCCACACCCCCATATCTGGTCCAAATTTCCGTCCAAAAGCCCCCATTTTTCGCAAACCCTAGCCCTCTCAGATCTGGACCGTCAGATCTCGCGATCCGACGGCCCAGATCGAGCCAGTCCCTCCACCTTCTCTCTCCCTCACTTTCTCTCTCCTCCAAGCCACCCGCGGACCCGAGGCCATGCCGCCGCCTGTCCGGAGCCGCCGCCGGCCAGCCGGGCTGCGCGCCCCTGCAGGTCCTCCTCTCCGCGCCTCCTCCTCCTAGCCTCTCCTCTCTCCCCTCACCTCCTCCTCTTCTCCAGGCCGCACCAGCCGTCGCCATGGCCGGCGGGAGCAAGCAGCCACGGAAGCCAAGCTCACACCCCCGCGCGCCACAACCTCCAGCGACCTCGACCGCCGCCACGCGTCGTCCCCTCCGCCGAGGCGCCGCGCCGGATGCTCGTCCCGCGACCTCCTGCCGGCGTTGCTCCCTCGCCGGAGCTCCAGCCATCGCCGCCGCGTACGGGTCCATCGGGGACGACCCGAGCAGCCACCGCCGCTGCAAGGAGGCCGGCCCAGCATCCACCAAGCCGCGCGGCCCAGTCTAGCCGGCAGCCCAGGGCGCCCCCTCCAGTTGGGCTCGGCCCAGAGGTGAGGCGCCCTTTTTTTCTTTTCTTTTTTTTTCTATTTTCTGTTGGGCCCAGTAGATTTCGGCCCGTTAGAGTTTTTTTTTCTTTTCTAGTTTATTTATTTTGCAGATTGTATTAATTTTGCGGTGTCCGTATCTTTTTAACGGTAGCTCGGATCGCGGCGCATTAAACACGAAAGTTGCTTAGAATTGCATGTTGATTAATAAAATGTTGCTTGTTGCCATGTTTGACTTTGTTTACATGTTGTTGACCTGCTAATTACAACTGCTTGCCACTGTAAACTGTAATTGCTATAACTTTTTAACCGTTGCTCATTAAACACTGCTAAAATGTTTATTTTATGTAACTTGACTAGAATTGCATGTAGATTGTGTTTATGCTGCTCTTGCTTGCTAATAAAAATAATAAAATATTGTTTAGGGCAAAAAAGTTCCAAATTCCATTTTTATCATGGGGTCCGCAATAGTTTGTCATGTATAGGTTTTACCCCCATTTAAATTGACTAGCATAGATATTTTATCTTATGCTTCACCTCTTGTCATGTTTGTGTGCTATGCCATGCTTGAGTGAGATGTCATGTTAACAACCTTTGTTGATCACCTGTAGCTAAACAACTTGAACCCTTGTAAACGTGCGGTATCGTCGTGTGTGACGATTACTCACTTAACCTGCTAGTAACCGCTCTCGACGTTAGGTCTGTATCGCGTTGTCGTGCCTTGTGTTGTCTCTTTGATCTTGTATTGCTCCGTAGTAATAGTGGTGCACCGTTGATTGTTTTCCAGTGTTTCCTTCTTGTGTGCTCCCGCGGGTACCTTCGGAGACGATGCGAGCTTGCGATCAACTACACTTTCGGAACCCGGCTTATCAACAGGCAAGGACTATACATTACTTATGATCCATTCTATTTCAACCAGCGGTTTGCATGCTAGTCTAGGATAGGTTCGATGTTTGATCCTACCACATGTTTACAGCCTCTTTCAAACCGATACAACCATGTCCCCTCCCAGCAAACCATGTACTGCTATGTTACTATTGCTCGTTGCTCAGCCCCTGCTTAGGATGCTACGATGTTACCCTGTTACTCCTTGGTTTGGGATATCACCTTATCATTATTATTGTTGTTGTTGATGATATGATTATTATAATATTGACTATATTCGACGAAGGATGGAAGGTCTAGGCTATCCCGCCCTGACGCTTTGTTCCATTCGAGTCACCTAGGACCCGAGTTCCGGGTATTGGTTTTGAGACTGAGCGTGCCTAACCGCGTGTGGGATTTTATGGGGTCCCCTTTTCTTACCTACCTAGCTTCAAACATTTCTAGTGGTGGCCCAAGCTAATTTACCATTTGAAACCGTGTGTGTGTTGGTCGGCCGCCAGTTGTTTACAAACGACCCTGGACCAGTGAGGACATAGTTTCCTTGTTGGCCCACCTTGTCCGGCTGAGGACCCGGTTTCCCATGTGTGATCAACCGGCTATCCAAACCTGCGACAGACGGTAGAGACCGATTCGAGAGCGCGGCCGGCTTTTGAGTTGGGTGTCGACTCACCGGGGGCCACCCGGATTTGTTCGCTGTTAGTTAGAGGGACCTGTCGTTTCAGATCTCTTGGAACTAAATCATAAAATTGTTGTCTGTGATGGGTAGCAACTGAGAGTGATGGGCGTGCGTGCGGAGCCTTGTAATGGTCAGTTGGTACACCCCTGCAGGGTTAAATCTTTTGAGAAGCCGTGTCCACGGTTATGGACGACTTGAGACCTACTCCTTGTTCATAGACAACAAGAACTGAGTTAATCTTAATAAACTTGATCAACGTGTGTGTGCCTTGACTATTTCTTCTTCGTCGGGATGCGAAGAGGAGGACAAGGATAGGATATGTGTTATGATTGCGTAAGTAGTTGATAGCAAGACCTGTTGGAGGCGATTCCTCATCGAATGCTTGGCATCTTATCTTACTCTCTAGATCGTTAGCCACTTCATAATGCTAGTGCGGCAGCAACCTCACCACTTACCCCTTCCTTACCATAAACTACTAGTTGTCCTAGAATGACGAGTGATGAAGTCCTTGCTGGGTCAGTTGACCACTACAGTTGGATGCTGAGTACTTCTGTACTCATGATACTACCCCCAAACTCTTTTCAGGGTTCTTGATCGACAACAGGTACGGTGATCGACGTTTCACGTGGAGACTCGACGACGACTAGTTAGGCGTATCCCGCGGAGGGCCTGGACCCGTGTGGTTATGGGATCGATGTTTTTCTCTTTGCCACTAGGCTTTGATTGTAGTCTGTACCCAGACATGTATCTTCCGCTGTTATATTGTATTTGAGACAGTTGTATGCCGATTGTATGAGATGTTGTATCCTTGTATCTGTAATGTTGTGATATCATGTTGGAAATCCGGGGCATATGACATTGTCATATGTCGCGGTGGGACCGATATGTGCTTCGTCCCCGGATCTGGATGGAAACATCTAGATCTGGAATAGTACCGCATATCGGGCCTTACAATTTAGCAATGGTGTCATGGATTTTCTTCATCTTTTACTTTTCGAGTTTTGCTTGGGTACACCCTAGCCTGATTTTTAGCGGCCGGGGGGTAAAAAACTTTAGATATTTTCATACAGATTAATTAAACATTGAGATTAGAAGTTATTCCTTCAATTAAAATAGATTGTTATCATCTTTTGTTTAGTGCACTGGAAGAATATATATTAGAATTTATTGATCGTGAATGTACGAGAATAAATTTTGTATATAGCTTTAAGATTCATGCAAACTTTTACTGTAAAAGGGTGCACCAAAGCAAAAACTCTTGCTTTTCACTCATAATTTGGGCTAGCTTAGGCTCCATGTGTGGTCACCTTTCGTTTACAACATAGTTCTAGTACAAAATGTGATTCTAGCCATTTTCCATTTAGCACCTGCATGCCACAATTGTTTAGCATTAAGTTTGGTTGATTCTAAGATTTTTTTGCAAATTTGATCAACATTGACCATGTCCTACTTATTGAATTCAGTGCCGCATCGGTTATGGGAGGAGGCGGAGTACGATTTATAAGGGCGAGATGTTCGCTTCTATCAGACTAGTTTTTTTAGGCTGGTCACAATGAAGAGTATCATATACTAATATCATACATCTACTACTAATATAAAAAGCACCTCTGGTGCTGATCCAATACATCCTCACCGTTAAACAATCTGGATCCAATGAGCCAGGTTGCTCCCGTGTTTAGCAGGGCAAAACACACCATCAAATTACATTAGTTGCCACCGCTAAGTCATAACCCCCAAACCTAACCGTGTCCCTCCCACACGGTCTCCACCCGCCGCCGACCTCCTGCCCGGTATCCTCTCCCTCTCCCTCTCCCTCAACCCCTCTCCTTCCCTCCCTACCTAGCCCCCCAGATCCAGCAGTCCCGGCGGCGGAGAGGAGATTGGAATCGTCCATGGACGAAATCTGACTGACGAGGAGAAGAAGCACCGAGGGAGAGGACCGATGGCCTCCTTCTCGAAAACCACTCGGCGGGGGACGCCTCCAACCATGGAGCTCCAACCCCACCGTCGTTGCCATCCATGGAGCTTCGATCCAGCTCTTCAAGGTCTCATCCCTCTTTTCTCTCTGCCATTTCGATTCGCTAGGCCTGATGCAGTTTCAGTTTGTGGTTCCCTGATGCAATTTCCTCACGCAGGCCGGTGCACCGCAGAGCCACCGTGTAATGTCGCGTGGTGCCGCCTCAGTGGTCAAGGTAGTGCATCCCACTCACCTCCTTGGACGCCGCCATGCTCTCCTCTAACTACATCCAGAAGGCCTCCTCCACAAGCCCTCATCTCCACAATCCCTCATCTTCGGCGCTATCCCTCGAAATCATCAACCACCTCGATGTGGCCCTCGCCGACGTGCTCGCCCACTACAATTCCATCGCTGCCGCTTCTCCACGGAGCAGCACAGGGACGAACTCACCGACGTCTTAGTCGGCTGCTCCGTCCACATCGACTGCGCCAGCCAAGGCGTGGAGGTCGTGCACGCCGTCGCGGAGGGGGTGTCCTTGGCGGATGTGCTCCCACGCGACGCTGACGTGTCGCGTGACTTGCTGGTGCAGCTCTTCCTGCTCACCAACATCGTCAAGTACAGCAACCAAGAGAAGCCGTTGTTTGCGGTCCAGGTGATCAATGTTGATTGCGGCATGTAGATTCACGTTTCACCTTTGGTCGACAACTACAACCTGTACTGTAAGCTCTTTTTTAGGTCTAACACACTTTCTCTTGTTATAGGTGACTGCAATGATCACGAATTGGTTCAGGACACAAGGGATTTGTACTTTTAATTTGAGACACCAATTGTTGGCTGTGTAATTCAGGTACTTGACTAATTACTTGTAGCAGAATCCATTGCATCATGTCTAGGCTGCTATTGACTCCGCGTATCTTCTGATTATTTTTCTGCAGCGACATCGTTTAGTATGCTACTAATGTTGCATCAAGAATAGATGTGTCCCGATAATACCTGCAGAATCAACTGATGTAATTTGCTTCTCAATTACACCGGTACTAATGTTGATATTTTGTTAGTTATATATAGTGTAGCCAATTGCATTCCCCCCTTCAGTATGTATATTTTTTGCTCCATGGTTGCTGACAACAAAAATATTTTGTTGACCCACAACAGCTTGCATTTCTACTAAAACATCGCAAATGTTGTTTTACAAGTTGTGCAGTATGTAGAGTATTGAAGTGCATCCATAAGGTTTGGTTCACACTTTGTTTCAGATAGTCTTCTATCCAATGCACGGTTATGTCTCCAGTAAATTATCCATAAATTCAAACTGGTTATTCAATATATACAAATTTTGACACCATTTTATATTGTAGATATTGAATATATATACATTTTTTGCAAGAGGACAAAATGAAGTGTGTTCAGTTGAGGCCCAGATTCAACATCCCTCATTTTATTTTGGAAATCATATCTATTTAACTCTAGGTAACCAGCTGACAGATGATACATTATGATGTTTTTATTTTCACACTAAGCTTGACTACTTAGTGACAAGGTCAAGCATCAATGTCACTAAATAATTTATTTTATAATTCAAATTAAAATCCTTCATGAGGCACACCAGATTTAGCCCTATGTGCTTCCATCCAATCTGTATGAGTACAGGAGCATGCCTTCTTCAGTGATTTATTTGGGCATGTATTAACCAAGGGTATATATTATTCATTATTGAAAAATTTACCTACTGTGATTTACATTGTGTATCTTTACAAAAAATCTGTATTTTATGCATTGTAGATTCTGACTAACAAACAATGTTAAGCTAGAAAATGACAATTTAAGATGGTTGGAACAGTAAGATACGCTATATACGGTTAGACAGTAACGAGGTTGCCCTGTTGATATTTGACTCATTTTTGGCATGGTGTAAATATAGTTTAGAAACGTCACAAGTGCTCGATTGATTGATCAAGCTGTAAATTCCATACAAATCATAGAGTGACCTTCTTCGCCCATTGATGCCATCCAAGCACTGATCGATGAGTCTGTTATGTTCTTTGATTATGTTGTTAGAATGCGGTATGTACCAGTTAGTTATTACTACTTATGAGGGGCTTTTAGCACATCCAATAAATTTCTCTCTTTTCTTCTTATTTTATATTGATAATAGCTCATGAATTAATCTTTGATTATCACTCTCCCTAGGAGACCGACATATTTTTATGGATGAAATATTTTGGTTTTAGGAATGGAGACTCTAAAATTGATGTAGGAGGAGCTAAAGTTCAGCAGCCAAATCTAGCAGACATGTTGTGTAAAAAGTTTGTCGGGTAGTTTTGTTCATTTCTTAAACTTAAATAACTTTGAGAGCACAACTGTTTCTTATTGCAATCCATAATGGAAGCACTCTTCTTATATATCATTCATGAGTTCATTACGTGATTTCGATTAGTATGACTGTCGGTAACTTGAGTATTCAAGATCTGTATTTGAGTTCTACACCTAATATTTTCTTTCTAAAACACACATCTGATGTTTCATTACACACGAGACAAGTCACCATGGTTACCATCGCAACTTGAGTATTGAAGATATTATTCTTTCTATAGTGTCCTGTTATATCTCAGTTGATATTTTTATGTAGTAACTGCTACCATTGTTACTAATGAATAGCTTTATGTATATTCAGAAATGTATCCTTTATGTTTCTATGATTTTTTATTGCCTCCTTGCCTTAACTGCAGATCCAAAAACTGATGTGAATGTATAGAAGTTTGGCCTAGAACAAGGTAGAGTTGAAAAATGAATTGGAAGTTTAGAGCGAGACATGAAAATAAGCAGACCACTAACCATAAGGAGGAGTGGCAGGGAGAGTAGAAGGCACCCTTCTTGAAGGTGCCGCCTTGGAGCACATGAACCGTCGGGCACGGCTTCGATTACTTGTCCTTAACACCCATGTATCGTGTCCTAAGTGTGTGTGTTGTGTTGTCGAGTTGTGTGATGATTTTTTGTTCGTTGCTTTATCAATAAAGCGGGATGCGAGCCTTTTTTGGCACTTAGAATCATATTCTAATGTAAGCTGAAACTAGCCGCTGTAGTTTGGATTTCTCTTTGTTTTCATATCTTTCTGTATTGAGCTTAGATTTTACTTATTATAATGTGTGGTTCTGCTTCATGTGATGTCATTTCAGCTTTATATCTTAGTTTTATGCAGTAACAAGGTTAAACCATTTTTTCCATCACTTGCCATTCATTGTTGCTAAGAATATTTAAGTTTCAACTTAATTGATATTTTGTTTGTTTTCTGTTCGAACAGTATGACTTTTGCATCATTTTCCATGTTACCAATTAATAATATGATGAAATAGTGTTCTAAAAGTTAAAAATACGATGAAATGTTGTATCTATAAGGCCACACATGCAATACTGTAGTGCGTACAATTGTTTTTTAAAGTCAAACTTCGCAAAGTTTGACAAAGTTTAGAGAGGGTAATATCTATATCTACCAACATTGATATCTACAATACCTTACATGTAAAAATATACAATATGAAAATATATCTTAGAAAAATATCTTGATTATTATTTGATTGCAATTAAAACGTGCGTTGCGCGTGCAAGCTTACTAGTATGATATTAGTGTATGATACTACCTTCACAATGCATAGTATCATATCTTAGTATTATAGGTACTCCCTCCGATCCATATTACTTGTCTTAAAATGGATGTATCTATCGGAGGAAGTAGTATTATTTATTGTAATGCAAGACACATACTAGTCCAACATTTAATATGATACAGTATCATATTATGATACTCACTCTTTTCTTTCCTCATTTAATTGTGTGCCACATCAGCAAAAATGCCTAATTGGCATGTATGATACTAGCTATGATACTCCCATTATGACCAACCTTAAGGAAGAGGATCCAAGGTCTCTCATACGTTTACGTTGCTCTTTGATTGGGCATGTTGACACATGTGGATCGGAAATGTTGATTAGCAGACCCTTAAATTATTTTAACAAATAATACCAGAGCATAGGTGTCAAAAATAAAATCTCGATAAACTTACGTATGATCGATCATGATTGATGGCTAAAACAACTAGGTCCATGAGATCCATTGTCGCCTCCTTCTTCGCTACTTGCTCGGACCCTCATATAGTCATAATCGAGACTTTTTAGGATGAAAACTAGAACATCTCGTTCCAGCGAACATTAGGACCGATGCAGACCGTTGTTTGGGGCCTCCCTTGGGATGATCCTTTCGGCAGCTTCGTCGGGATTTTCGAATATATTCTCCTAGTGCCTAACTCCCTCTGGTATTTTATCAGTCGGGTCCTCTTACCGATCTCTATGCTAGATACTTCCTCTCCCATGGATGTGTCCCTTGTAGAAAGCGCCTATCCCGCTAAAGATTAAATTGTTTCTTTTGTAGCTGCTCCAGGATCAACTGTTGTTGGGAAAGAGGTGTTTAAACGACATGGTCCTGGGGATGGGCCCTCTTTGAGGGTCTTGAAGACGGGCAACCACATCTTCATCACCCGCTTCACAGTCCGGCTCATGTGAAGATTTGTCCGCGAGGCTCTTGGGCCTGAATGGCGGGCCCATGCCCTGGTCGATTTTATGCAAACTCAAGCCACCCAAAATGGCAAGAGGAGGCCTCTTTGGTTAGTGGTCGCGACAACGACATGATCTCTCTAGACGATTAGGAACAAGATGGTGACAGAGCGAGTTTTTCTTCGATGGGGGTCCGACTCATTTTTTAAATGTTTTAGCCTTTTCAAGTCATTGTTTTCTGCTCTTTAAGCGGTGAGAGCGCGGTCGACTTAGGAATATGATGGATGCCTTGCCGAAGGCGGTGCTCGTGATGGCGGCTCCATCTCCTTGATTCCCCCCCCCCCCCCCAACCCGACACGTAGATGTCTATTTATGCTTGATAACTTGGATGATTATTGTATGAGATTGTTGTTATACATATATATAGCGGGACCAAATGCTATTTCATGATCTCCAAAATTTGAGGCCTCCTTTGGTTTGGAGGATTTTCATAGGAATTCTATGGGATATGATTTTTACAGGAATTTTTCCTTTAGATCCCTTTGGTTCATAGAAATCGGTTCCTATTTCTACATAGGATTGGTTCTTATCCTCTACATTTTAAAGAAAAATAAACATTACCCTAGATTCAATAGAATTTTTTCTATGATGTGAACCAAATGAACGAAATAATCTATTCTTATTCATAGAATTTTAAGATATATATCATCTATTTTCTACAAATTTCCTATTCTTATACTAATTCTATCCGATGAACCAAAAAGACATATGGTGAGGTCCATCCCCTAACTAATCGTAGGTCTCCATATTATCCTCTGACTGCTCTTGATGGAGACGGTGCAAGTGGACAAGGCGATGCAATAAATAAAATAACAATAAAAGGATAAGGCGATTGTATAGCGACGGCCGGGGCTGGGGCTCGGGCACTGACCTGAACTGGTTGGTGTGCGCGAGGCGGCGGCTCCCCTGTATCTCCGACATGCCATCGTCACCGTCACACTCGTGCAGCAGCGTAGCGTCAGCCGGGGTTTCCACGTCGCACTTCCTGGCCGCGGCGACCACCACCTGTGCGATCCTGGTGAGCGGGCTGCCGCCCGGCGGCTGGTGGCGCCGGTACGCGCCGGTGCCGGCGAGGAACAGAACGGCAGCGAGCAGGCTCAGAAGCGCCGGGATGCTGTAGCCGAGCCGCCAGCCGTGGGCGGACTGCACCCACACCAGCACGGTGCCGCCGACGAGCGACCCAAGGACGATGGACATGTAGTACCAGTTGAAGAAGGAGCTCTGCCGCCCGCGCTCCTCCTCGTCGGACTCGGCGTCGAACTGGTTGGCCCCGAACGACGACAGGGCTGGCTGCAGCGCACCGCCTAGCGCCACCAGGTACAGCCCCGCGTAGAACACCGCGCTCTCCAGCGCCGCCGACGCGCTCGCCGCCACGACACCGTATCCCGCGACGGAGATGAGGAAGAAGAGGGTGATGGTCCAGTATCTGCCGAGGAAGGAGTCAGCGAGGAAGGCGCCGGCGAGCGGCGTGATGGAGCCCGTGCCCTGCCAGTTGGTGACGCTGTTGGCGGCGGCCTTGCTGCCGGAGTGCAGCCGGACCTTGAGGTAGTTCACCAGGTTCGTCGACACGCCGTAGTAGGCGGTGAACAGGAAGCAGTTGCTCACTGCGAATCAAGCGCGCGCGCATGCGTGAGCAGCGCCGGGCGGGCAGCATCACATGCCCAGAATGGGAACACAACAACGGCAAGAAATTGAAAATGGTGCAAGTTTTACCGAGGATGAAAACGTAGCCCCACGAACTCCGGCGATCCCTCTTGGTCTTGGACGTCCGGCGATCGGCGTCACCCGGCTTTCCTTTTGATTCTACTTCTTCCGGTTCCATGGCCAGAAACGAAACCAGCTGAGCTGAACCGAAAGAGAAGAGGTAAATTAGCCTGAATGAGGTATACGGACAAGAGATGCAGTAGGTGATGGCATTGTGGCAAAAGAAAAGTGCGTACAGAGGAATTAATGAACCCACCACCATTATCAGACTGCATACACTTTTTTTTTGAACGAGACTACATACACTTAACCGGAGAAATCCAATTATACACGTGGGGTGTAGATGTTCTCGTCTTTCGAAAACGATAATTCAAAAGGTTAAATTTTTTGTCATGTATATCTCAACATTCTATGTCCGCACGAAATTTTTTATGCAAACCCGACATGTTTTATAACCTCTGTAAAAAAAGACAAAAAATGTGTAATGAAAAGCCTTTTTAGCAACAAGTTTTTGTCTTTTTTACACACGACACAATATAAGTTGATTTTCCGTGAAACGACTTCATGAAGATAAAAAACGTTAAGATCTATACCCAAGATTTTTTTATTCAATTTTTTGACATTTTAAATGTGTTTAAAAATACATTTTAAAAACCGGGAGCATATGCTCCTGGATGCAGAAACACCATGTCTTCTGTTGGCACTCAAACCTTTCGCGTCGGTTACTACTAGACTGTTCTGATAAATTTTGTCATAAAAAATGGTTCTCTATTCGTCTGCGGATCGATTCATATGTTAATTTTTTTATAAATCTAACCTAAACTTAAGGGGCTTTATTTGAGTTCGAACATCAAACACGTCTTCATGACAACCTCGACACCCACGAAAAACCTTCGTGTTGAAATCCTCTCCGCGGAAAGTGGTTGGCGCGTATTTATATGGTCCTTCTGCACTATCTCGGCTGCCGTGGCGGCTCCTCCTTGCGTAGGAGAGGGTGGCCACGAAGGAGGCGCGAAAGAGCCTCGCAACAAGGCGCGTCGCTCTATCTTCACGAAGTCCGACGCGACGCTGGCCTGGGTCTTCATCGATGATAATCTCACGGAGGATTGGGCCCGTGATCGATCGCTCAGCACGATGGTGACGTCCAAGCGGCACTTTCACAGGCCGGATTAACAGCTTGGCAAAATGAGAGAGCAGTGGTCCTTGAGCGACGCCTCCGCTTTCGACAGTGCCAAGGGCTCGGGCAAGGGTTGGGCCGTTCGACCAGTGCTCCCGTCCTCGTCGATTGTCGACACCGCCCTTCGCTCTGCGGAGGAGTACAACTGGTTGCAGCATGAGCGGCAACGGATGGCCAGGGAGAGTTGTCGCAACCCCACGCTCTTCCACTTGTAGATTCTAACTGTATCGAGGATAAATGAAAACAATCGATTTTGTGGATTTCAGTCTTTCGCTTCATGATTCTTCTTTTGGAGGTCGCTTCATGGTTTCATTCAGTACCACTATCGCTGCCGCCGAAGCCAAGAAGGTGAACAACCTAAAATCCTAAGCTACTTCAACCTAAAACTATCCACCCATGTGGATCCCGCGGAAGAGAGCCGCCGAAAGACGGCGGCGGAGGAACTCCCTGTTGACGCCGGCGCTGGCTCTAGATTGCTTTTTTCCTTCCTTGCAACTCCAACTTCTTTATTGCGTTACACGAGTTACGAATCACGACGCATTTGGAATTTCCACCTACTTACTAGGGTGATCCTCTACTTCAGTCAGCTGTCTTCTTGTAGTTATACCACCGTGCGACGAGCAGGTACGCGCCAAAGTTGCCAACACAGAGCATGGCGAGCAGCCAGAAGAAATAGTCCAGGTGGCCGTCGTTGATGTCGTCGGGAATCCATCCGGGGCGCCCGCCCCTCGCGGTGGCGCGCACCACGACGGCGACGAGCGCCGAGCTCGCGTAGTTTCCCAGCGCGAAGGCCGCGCTGGCGAGCCCCGAGCAGACGCTGCGCATGGCGTCCGGCGCCTGGTCGTAGAAGAACTCAATCTGCCCGATGAACGTGAACACCTCCGCCGCGCCCACCACCACGTACTGCGGCACCTGCCAGAAGATCGACATCGGCACGTACTCGGCACCGTCGGTGCCGGTGTAGGTGCCGTGGCGCGCGACGACTCGCCGCCGCGCGACCTCGAGCGTGCCGGCGGCGAGCATGGCGACCGTGAGGATGACAAAGCCCACGCCCATGCGCGCCAGCTGCGTGAACCCGCGGCGGTGGCCCGTGAGGCGGCGCGCGAGCGGGACGACGGCGCAATCGTAGAGCGGCACCCAGAGCATGACACTGAGCGTGTCGAAGACGGTGAGCACGGCGGCGGGAACGCGGAAGCTGCCGACCCGCGGGTCCAAGGTATCCCCCTGGAGGATGAAGGTGGTGGTCATCTGCGTGTAGGCGGCCGCGAAGATGATACCGCACGCCCACACCGGCAGCAGACGGAGCACGCACTTGAGCTCCTCCACCTGCGTCACCGTGCACAGCCGCCACGGGCTCGCCGGCTGTGCCTTGTCGCCGGCCGTCTCAACCGCCGCCTTGTCCAAGAACCTGAGTGATCGAGAACAAATGACCCGTGCAACAAATTAGTATACCGACATAGTAACATGGCATGCATGCATTGTAAAAAATATCATCAAATTATTTCATTTTCCAAACAAGAGACCATTTGTTTTTGCAAATTTACAGGTCAATGTTACACAAGTACTCCCTCCATTCAAAAATATAAGATGCTTCGAATATTTTAATATGAATTACAAATGAACTGAAATGAATGAATAAACACACTAAAAGATGTCTATATACATCTGATACAGAAAAAAGTTAGAATATTTTATAACAGTGAACAGAGGGAGTACCACTTTTATAGATTTAGAATAAAATTTATTATTTTATATCTTTTTGTTTCGTAAAAATATTTCAAAAGGAAATTGGCACATGATAGTACTTGTGTGATGTTGCCATCCAAAGTTTCAAATTCAAATGTTTCCTTACTTGTGAGAAACGAAAAGAAATGCATGATTTCTAATGTCAAAGTGGATGATCAAAATAAGATGTGTAGCTGCATGGCCACACATTCACAACATTTCTTTTATGCCATGTAAATTTCTTTTAACGCGGCTCCCTTTGAGGCGAACTGGATTATTGTGATTGTCAAGTTCAGTGGAAGATGTGATGACTAGTGCACGCAAGCGTCAAAGTCCAGAGGACAGCGTCTTGCATGAAATCTGGAGATTTTGAGTACGGCGTGTGGAAATGTGCACCAGATCGGTCCAGGAAAGCAAGAGGATGGAAAATGATGTGAAACGGACTGGGCGTGCATGCGACAAAACTTCTTTCCGGTGCGTGCAATTATATGAACTCCTACTAAGATATGGAACGCAAGATGCGTACACCATGCACGATCCGGGTTCAAATCCTCTGCTGTACAGCAGTACAGTTAAGGTAAATGACATGTAGGGTCGAGGTCCACACAACAATGATGATAACAGCGCCAGAATTACAGTAGAGGATCTCAACCCGCACGATCCAGGGTCCACGGCACCCTGGAAGGTGACAGTTTGACAAGTACATTCTATAATGTTTACTCACGCTATGTGAATATATGTGTCATAAAATACCGTGGCATCTTGTGAATTCATATAACTAGTTGATGTTCGGTGCGTTGCTGCGAGAACTTTGGTAAAAATGCATAAATAATTATTACAAAATATTTAAAATTAATAAAAAGTAAATGTAATTTTTTTATAAATATAAAGTGCATTAAAGTGCAGTCAAAATAATTATCATCTAGTTTATTATAAAAATGATACATTGTCACTGTGGCTGATATCACAAAGTGTAGTGCAGACCGAACGGTAAGTCCGGTTAGCTATTTTGAAACCAAAAATCAACAAAGTGTGTATTGCTCAAAAAAGTGTAGTGCGGATTAGGTCTGGCCAAGGACCCCAGGTAGAGCAGACTAGAGCAGCTAGTGAGCTAAACGACTGGTGACAAGTGACACCATGGCTCAATCATAAACGAAAGAATTTTTAAGTTTCTTCTTTTTGCGGAAAACTTCTGTTACTGGACAGAAAAAGAAGAACGGTGCAAGTGGAAGCCCTGCTAGCGCGACGGCCCGGGCACGGGGATGAGCCACTGACCTGAACTGGTCGGTGTGCGCGAGGCGGCGGCTCCCCAGTATCGCCGACATGCCGTCGTCGCCGTCAAGCTCGTGCAGCAGCGCGGCGTCGGCGGGCGCCTCCACGTCGCACTTCCTGGCGGCGGCGACCACCACCTGCGCGATCCTGGTGAGCGGGCTGCCGCCGGGGGGTTGGTGCCGGCGGTACGCGCCGGTGCCTGCCAGGAACAGCGCGACGGCGACCACGCTGAGAAGCGCCGGGATGCCGTAGCCGAGCCGCCAGCCGTGGGCGGACTGCACCCACACCAGCACGGTGCCGCCGACGAGGGAGCCCACGTTGATTGACAGATAGAACCAGTTGAAGAAGGAGCTCTGCCGCCCGCGCTCCTCCTCGTCGGACTCGACGTCGAACTGGTCGGCCCCGAACGACGACAGGACCGGCTGCAGCGCGCCGCCCAGCGCCACCAGGTACAGCCCCGCGTAGAACACCGCGCTCTCCAGCGCCGCCGACGCGCTCGCCGTCACCACTCCATACCCCTGTTCCATTTCCATCAAGATCGAGATCGAGATCGAGCTTGGCGTTGTGGCGCCTTACATGATGCGCATCAGGGTGCACGTACGTACCGCGACGGAGATGAGGAGGAAAAGGGTGATGGTCCAGTATCTGCCGAGGAAGGAGTCGGCGAGGAAGGCGGCGGCGAGCGGCGTGATGGAGGCGGTGCCCTGCCAGTTGGTGACGCTGTTGGCGGCGGCCTTGCTGCCGGAGTGCAGCTGGACCTTGAGGTAGTTCACCAGGTTCGTCGACACGCCGAAGTAGGCCGTGTACTGGAAGCAGTTGTTCACTGCTCAGTCAGACACCCATTAGCATGCCCGCCAGCATCATCAAGCATACCACATACTGTGCGTATGCATGCTACAGTGAGAAACCACAAAGCGAAATGGTTGCAGATCTAACCGAGGAGGAAAGCGCAGCCCCACGAGCTCCGGCGATCCTTCTTGGACGGCGGCGTCCGGCGATCATCATCGCCGCCGTGCGAGCCTTTCGATTCTAGTTCTACGGCTTCCATCGTCCCAACAGCCCGGCCCGGTGAGATCTACACAGGACAGGACTCAGGAGCATGCAGAGCAAATGAAACCACTTGAGATAACCTTCCTTTGAAGCTACACCTTACGTTCTTGATATTTACCTTGTCCCTTTGGGCTTTGGCTCTTGGCTACGGTCGAGTTTGCGTTTGGCTACCTAGCTGTTCTGCATATGCATATGGTGCCACTTGAGAGTGAGAGAGCGCTGGTGCTAAGAGTGGATTGGCGACTGAACAATAATGGACAGCGGGGTAGGCTTACATTGGCGTATATAAGGGTGTCAAGGAGTGGTTGCGAATGCTCATGGCATCTTACATGTGACATCCGGCTGGAATGATAGTACTCATCCGACAGAATGTTTTTATGGAATGTACATGTCTGAATCGACTGAGAATTAATTAATGAATGTACAATCTTATTCATACAAATCCAAAAAGACATCATTGTCTTATGGAAAGCTGTTTCTTTTGTGTGGGAAAAAACTTTCGATCTCTTTATTAAACATCGTGGCAATACAAAGAACATCAACAGCCCGCTGGCACGATAGTACTTATCCGGCAGAATGTGTTTATGGAATGTACATGTCTCAATCGATTGAGAATTAATCAATGAATTTACAAGTTTATTCATACAAATCCAAGAAAAAAACATCATTGTGTTATGGAAAGTTGTTTTTTATATGTGGGAAAAAGTTTTCGACCTATCCATTAAACATCGTGGCAGTATAAATAACATCAATAGTAATAAAAATTGCATCCATGTTCGTAGATCATCCAGCGACGACTGCAACCATTGAATGGAGTGAGCCGAAGGCGCGGCATCATCATTGCCACTCCCTCACCGGAGCTGAACAAACCTTGTTGTAGTAGACGATCGAGAAGTTATGGTGCTAAGGGCCCAGAGGACCAACACATCAAAGCAACAACCGTCGTTGATAAAGAGAAACCTAGATATGTATTGGGACACACACAGTTGTACCTTCTCATTCTTCCTTCGACGATCTAAAAACTTGGGCGACAACATGATATGTACGAGGATCTTCGAGCACCCAGGTCTGACGCTGGACCCTCTTAGATGCGCGGGACTCCAACATTTCAAACGAAAAAACATCGGATATGCCATCTTCTCAAACTTTTCCACATAGAGGGACACCGATCGGTCTTGTGCCATGGGGATGAACCTATGTAGCAAGATCACACAATTAGATCGCAAATATGTATTGATATCAACACCAAAACCTTAAAGCGGGAATTGTCCTTTCACTGATGACCTGCAAAAATTTGGGATCTGAAAGACCTTGTGGGAGGTGATGTCATGTTGTGTGATCATATACAACATGATCGTGGAGGATGAGGATGAAGGTGTTGTCGGAGGTCTGAAGTTTGAGAATAGGGGCGACTCTATTCAACTTTCACCTCACAATTCAGCCACATTTGAGGAGTTTATCCAATTGCATTATTTTTTTGGTATCGCGACTCATGAGCAGCTCAAGAAAAACCTGATTAAGCATTTGTGAATTGTCAAGAGAGACAACTAAACATGAATTTAAGTTGAATTCAAATTTGAAACTATTTTATTTATTGAACTGTAATACTTAGGTATAAATTTTAAGTGTCATGAACTTAAGAAAACTAAAGACGTAATTTATGAGATACGATTGGATGGTCGATTTCCATGCCAATATCTATGGACTAATCTGGACTATTGTGTATGAACCAATACATTGTCCGTTTTAAGAGTTAGCCTTGAAGATGCCCTTACCATCCATGTGCTAGTGAATCGGCTTTTCTGACACCAGCGAATGGACTTTAACTGGTATGAAAAAAGCACATTGGACATTTCATGAATGGCATCCGATTAATGCAGTGTAATTACCATGATGAAGCATCGTTGTTTAAGAGTTTGAAGTATAATACGACATTGCTTAGTCACATGGTTAGGGTTTCTTCAACGTGAATCCTTAAGATTTCTACAATCGTTTGAATAAGACGGTTTAGGCGTGTTTTGTCATCTAACGTAGATTTATATTTGCCTGTGGGCTAGTGCGCGTATCGTTTTTTCACAAATTGAAGGAAAACCAAGAGCTTTGCAAGAGTTCGAATCGTCGCCACGTAGGACTAGAACACCTTCGAACCACACAAATTCGAGGCGGATCCCACGCATTTGGATCCATCCTTATTGTATCTGCGTAAAAATACTTACCCCTCCCATTTCCCCACCATGTCCGCTTTGATTGCCGTCGCCCATCACCCTCCTCCGTCCCAATCCCTGCACTTTTTCGCTTTTTTCCCGTCGCATGGAGCCATGGACACTCGGGAAAAACTGTTGTAGCAGACGGAGGTAAAGGATGCGATCAAGGTGGTCGCCTGCAAAATCAACTCGATGTCACGACAAACCCCTCGTGTCAAACAAAATGCAGAGAAAGCTCCATTGGCAATCGGGCAGGATGGGGATGGTCTGAAGCTATCGGCGGGGGCATGCACAAGTTGGGGCTTGGAGGTGGTGTGGTTGTCGTAGTCGCATGTGTATGTGTCACCCTGGATGAATGTGTATCAAGCGACACGATATCAAGGAGAAAAAGAAAGCGGTGAAGTTTAGCATCTTCATGGGAGCGATCGAAAAGTAGATCAACATCGAAGAGCAAAAGATCAAGATCAAAATGTAAATGCTCATCTTGAAGATGGATGACTTGAATCCCGATGCGGTGGTGATCGTGTGAGTGTCCTGAGTGCGGGTGTTAAAGCGCATGACGATCTCTCTGGCAAAGGATGAGGGCGCGGCGGCCAATGCAGAGGATCTGGCGGATGAGTGAACTCGAAGGACATGGACAACTAGTCGGAGATGACAAAAAAAAATCCCGAAATGTCTGGACTGGATTTTTATGATACTTTTTGTGATCAGGCATGTATAAAATAATGAACATTCATCTCAATTTACTCACATTGCTATCCATTTTAAATCAGACTATTTATATTATGATCAATGTTGGATGGTTGTTTAGGAGATGCGGTTGAATGATCAGTTCCGTATCAGTGCTAACGAATTGCATAAACGAATACAATGTGCATTTATGGAACAAAGTTGAAGATGCCCCTTACGCATGTATATAATAGATGAAGCATGCTACATCTCTATTGGTACCAAAAAGTGAGATAAATAAAAACACGCATGCCAGTTTTCCTTGGCGTCGACTGAAACTTAAGTACTTTTTCAAATCCGATGTGTTTAACGGACCAAATTAGTTAGCGCGATAGTGCATGTGCACATGGCACATTGGTCGCCGGGAAAATGCTTGCATGTAGGCCCGTGTTCGAGAAGGATTAAATGGCGCCTGTATTTTTAAACCGCGCGAATGCACGAGTCGTTCTCCGCGTTTGCTTTCCTGCTGATGATCGATCTACCTAGCTAGAGTTGATCTTTACGGACTCGATCCGAGCGGAACCTAGCGTAGTGGCTTGTGACGATCCATGTCCCCCATGGCATGCAGTTCACGGTCGAGTGCTCCTTATCTGATCCCAATCCCGCTTTGCTACTACTAGAAGACTTTCTCTATGACAAGCACGTCTTCACCGGAGCTGGGTGGAGACGCTGTGTCTGATTGCAGAGCTCGGCGCATGCAATGCATGCAGCACAAGTTGCTCGATCTGATCGGACGTATCATGCGCGCCGATCGGCGCCATGCCATGCCATTCCATGCGTGCTTCTTCAGCCGGTCAGCAAGATTCCGGGGACGGGGAGAATGGCGTGGATACGTATGCAAAATGTTTTGTTTATCTAATCGATCGCCAGTCACCGAGTCACGGCCATGGGGGTAGCTAGCTAGGGTTGGTGATGATCGACAGCAATTATTTGGGGCTGCCATGCATCATGCATGGACCCGCTCGTGGCGGCTAGCTCCTGGTGACTCACAAGTTCACTCACCAAGTGCCGCGCCTGTTCACTCACCAGAGCGGTCCTGCCGCCTTTCCCATTTCTTCCTGATAACGTTTTGTCTCCTTGCTCGTATCAGCACTTTAGTTCGGTCTGATGTGATTTGCACGCACATGGACGGTCCTGTTTCAGTTTGTTAATAATATGCAATATCAGTACTACAAAGATCTTCGCATGTAACCGCGACTGCAACTGCGAGCACTAGATAGAGCAAACCAAAGCCTTCCCGCCATCATCGTCACTTTCTTAATGTAACATCCCAAAATTCTCCGAATTTTGGAATGTTAATAAATTAAATAGATAATGATTGTCTGATTGATGTGTTTGATTTTTTCTCTGGGATTTAAAACTTTTGGGGTTTATTGAATATTAAAATGAGAGGGAATAAAATGACTTTCCCTAATATTCACCGTTGGTGTTTTGGAATTTATTATTTAAAAACAAAACAAACCAACAAAATAAAATGAGAGAAGGTAATATGACTCCTTCAACATTTTTGAAGTTTGGAAAAGGTTTTAAATCTTTATTGGAATTCTTCTAAAATATTTTTAAACATTTTTCAACACATGGCAGTTCGCTGGAGAGGATATAAAAGGACTTATCCCCATTTTTAATTTGTTGGAAAATAGTTTAAAAGATTTATGGGAGACTTTTTAATTTTATTTTGGAGTTATAAATATTTTCTAAAATTATTTTTGGAATTTATTTATGCTCTGGAAAAGTTTTTAAATCAATTTTTGGAGTTTTCGGTATTTTTAAAATGCCAGAAAAGTATTTAAAAATATTTAAAAATAAGTTGAAAAGTTTTTATTTTATTTTATTATTTTGGTCAAGCCAAAAATTCAATTTTATTATTTTAAAAATATTGGCGAAGACGAAATTTTAAAATAAATTTCCGTGTTTTTTCTAATATTGTTTTGGGCGTAATGGGCCTGGTCTGTTTTTTTTCCAGCAGACCGAATTTGTTTTTATTTCGGATTTTTTTTAAAAAAGTGAGGGTTTGGAGGCTGGCTATAAATAGTCCCAATTAGGGTTAAGTTTATTTTCGTCAGCGTTTATTAGGGTTAGCTAATCTAATCCGCGGGACCCGCCGCCGCCGACGTCATCGCCGGAGCTTCGCCGGATTTCTCGCCGAAGCATCGCCGGAGTGTGTTTTTTTTTGCGTTTTCGAGGTAATTTTTTTCGCGAAGCCACCGCCGTAGCCGTCCCCGTGCTCGCCGGAGCACCACCGTGCCGTTCCCGCCGCGCCGCCGCCCCGCCTCCAAGCCGCCGCCGGGCCGCCATTCGCCGGCTGGCCGGAGCAGCCGCCGTGGCCGCGCGACATGGCCGCCGCCGCGCGCCTCTGCCGCCAGGCCGCCCGCGCCCCTGGAGCCCCCGCGCCCAGCGCCTCCGCCGCGCCGGGATGGCCGGCCGCCGCCGCTCCCCGGCCGCGCTCGCCCGCCGAGCTCCTGGTCGAGCCCGATGGCCAGCCGGGCCATGGCCCTGTGCTGTGCCCCGTGACGCGAGGAAGAAGAGAGTTTGAGAAAAAAAAACGTTTCAAAAAAAATATATTATTTTTTCTTTTGAGATCTGGGTCCAAAACCGCCCAGGGACCTGATCGCTTTTTTTGCAAATTTTTTATTTATGTATCAGTCCTTTTTACAGTAGACCCCCCGGTACCCCCGTTTTTCACCCGAAACCGTTTTCGCGACTACTTTTTAACCGTAACTCGGAATTGGGCGATTCCAGTTGCGTTGCGACCGTGTAGAAATTCTCTAGCCAGTAGACCTAGTGTTACAGAAGTTTGAAGTATTTAAATTTGGATCCCAAGCTGATCCAAATTTGAACTTCCGGCGGCCGTAACTTTTTACCGGTGCACCCGTTTGCGCCGTTTATTTTTGCGTTGGATCACTCGTGTCATGTACCTTCTGTTTGTATCATGTGTGCACAAAAATTCACAAGTTTATTGATCTGTTTTAATTCAAATTCAATTCTATGTTGCAACTGCTATGACCTGCGTTGTAGCGTTCCGTTTCACGTGATTCTTTTTGCATATTGGATCATATGAGACATCTTATCGGCAATATCCACACACCATTCATATTGATATGATCTTTACCTTGATTTCATAATGGCTTGATCATACTTTTGTATCGACAACTCTTTATCCGTTGACTCTCTCGAGTTCATGTTCCTCCGATCACCTTCGAGCACATCCACACCTTTGCACTTCACAGCTTGTGTTTTATTGCTAAAACCTTTGTGATTGTTTTGTTGATCTTATGTGTTGCCTTTGTGGTGTGATTTCTTATTGAGTCTTTCGTTGACGATAGATTGCTCGGAGTGTGACGAGTAGAGTTGACTGGAACGTGAGAGCGAAGATCTTCATCGAATGTATAAGGCAAGTGATACTTTGACCATACTCATACCTATATTTTCTATATGCATTATGTAGGAAATATCACTCTATTGCATGATAGGTAGTTTATTATACTGTTGCTGCAAAACCAGTTAAGATAGCCATATGTTTTGACTTGTCTACCGTAGATCAACCTAGCCGTGTTGTTACTTTATTGCTATGCTTTGTAGACGTGGTTTGGGTTGTGAGAATTCATGGAGTGCATGTGAGCTATTTAATAAACTGTGTAGCAACTTTATAATAAATAGAAATCACTTCTGGACGGGCGGGTTGCATCCCGGTAGTTGTGGCTCGGTTGAGGACAATGCCGGGGTTAAATGCACCCAATGGTTTGTTTTGGTGGTGAACCGGGTGCGTCATGGTGTCTACCCTCTCACGCAGTGGGCGCCGTCCAGGCTCAAAAAGATCAGACATGCAATATTACTAGTAGCTTCCGTGTACAACCACTGGCTATATGGGCTCTGGCTTAGACGAGTAAGTTGTGGGGAACCTGGCCCTGGTAGCTAGCTGATGTAGAATTGTGTTAGGTGTACCGGCTACCAAAGGGTGGAGGCAACCTCTTCAGAAAGTCTTTGTCTCAATCTTCGGGTTGAGTCCAGTGGGGAACGTGTACAAACCTCTGCAGAGCGTATAAACTGATCATGATTAGCCGTGTCCACGGTTACGGACAAACTTTGAGCAACTAGTCAGTACTGTTGATGAATGATCTTGACAGATGAACACTTAATAATAATTTGGTTGGGACAAGAGTAGCATGGGTTGCTGTGTGTTTCAGGTAGAACTCAACTTAAAATTTTGACTAGTTTAGTTCAGGAGAAAATTGGCTTTCTGCAAAACAAAACCACAAGCCTTTCCTTTGACTTACCTTGCATGTAGTTGTAGGTCCTTTATATAAACTTTTTCGTGTCACTTGCCGTACAAATCAGATGTACTGACCCGTTGTCGGGCTGTAACCTTCGGTGTTGCAGGTTTTTCAGACGATCAGTAAGGTGCGTTTAGGGGTTGCGAGTCTACACTCAGCATGTTCGCATGTGGCTGTTGATGGGACTCCACGTTATTTGCTTTTGCTTCCGCTATATTTATATTGAATAAGCTAGCCTTGAGCTATGCAACTTGTTATTTATTTACTCTGGATCATACGTTGTAATAGTGATGCACTTGTACTTTGATATACATCTATTATACTGTGTGTGCCAGCGAGTTCGATCCAGGGACTGGCACTTGAACACAGAGACTTCAATTCGGTGTGAGTTGGGTCGTTACAGATGGTATCAGAGCAGTGTGTTGACTGTAGGACGTGACCCTAGAAAATGGATAGGAAAAGCCATAGGAACAAAAATATTTTATCACTCCTTGACCCCTTACTCTCTCACTATTATTTCTGATCTATTATTCATCTTCTAAAACTTCTCATCTTGTTTTATTATGAATACCCCTTGAGTTGCTTATACCTTGGAAGACAAGACATTTGCGAAGAACATCATCACCCTTGGGATCAACTGGAGTTATGATTATTGGAACTAGAAGGAATAACCTACGGTGATCAATAAGTTTGACACTGTGAGAGGAATTTTTAAGATCATCTTAGCTGAGAAGGATGAAGCTTAGAATCAGACCACCACCTTTTATGTGAAGTTAGATGAACGAATTTTCGCGTCGCATGATGAGATCGTATGTCTTGCACATATGACCTTACCCTAGGAGTTGTTTGTGAGCTTTGACTGTTGTGACTGTATTGTTTTTTGTTATGTGTGACCGTCGAACGTAGAAGTTTTTGCCGCTTTCTTGTTTGAGTGCATATGCTTGGTGTTACCTTAGTTTGTTTTCTTGTCGGTGTTATAGTTTTGCCCTAACCTTTGTCGTATGGGCTTAATAGATGGAGTATGAAGTAGGACTCGCCTTTTCTGGGGCGATGTCGAGACTGAAGGTGGAGCAGTGGATTCGTAGAATGGAGGAGCACATGAAGATAAACAAGGTTGGAAGTGAGGACATGGTCCCCTATGCTGTTGAGTACTTTGTAGAAGAGGCTGCTATTTGGTGGAGAATGCACCAAGCGATTGACGAATCACGAAGGAAAATTACTTGGAAGGATTTCACAAGGATTTTGTTGGGGTCCCGCCTCGTCACCCCGATGCAAAGGACGGTAAACCTTAAGAGGCACCATGCCTGTACAATTTGCGGAGAAACAGGGCACTCCTATGAAGGACACCAAGATGGATGTCCCCATTGTGAGGAAATCCACTCGGGTGAAGAATGCCCCACTGCACAAGTCACATGTTTTACGTGTGAAGGAACTGATCATTACCCCGCTCAGTGCAAATTTTTCATCGTGACACAACAAGTGGTTCAACATCAAAAGGAAGAAATGAAGAAAGCTATCCAAGAATTGAAGGAAGCACCCGTGAAGAAGAAAAAGAAGGACATTAACCACATTCAGTGTTTCCGGTGCAAGAATATGGGACATTACGCCAACATGTGTCCAGAATTAAAGGAAGCACTCATGATGAAGAAGATAAAAGACCTCAGCCAAATTGAGTGTTTTTGGTGCAGGAACATGGGACACTACAGCAATATGTGCCCAGAGTTGGAGGGGAAGAAGAGGTTGTGAATGTGGAAACAAGGATGCTGACTTAAAGAAGCTTATGTTTTTCCATGGGAGAATAGAATAGTCGTGGTGTGCACCAGTGTATAGTGGTACTTTTTATGTTAGTTGGAGATGTGTATCGATGTGTTTGCTATGGATTGACTAGATGTTTTATGTCATGATTGTTTTGTTAAGTGTTGTCTTGTACCTGTGACCCTGTTTTTTCTTGTTTTGATTGATGTGATGTGTTGTGCCCTTGTGTTTCTTTTATGCGAGTAGAATAAGTTTACGTTACCTTAGACCCCTTATCTAATTAGTATGCTTCAAGACTAAAGAGGACACAACCAAAAGAAGAATAACTTGACGAATGACTCAACGATATGAAGATTGTTTCGACATTGCAAACTGAAGCTGCCGTCATTGAAGACCTGAAGACTTGAAGACCTGGAAGATTCAAGTTTCTACCGTTAGAACGTTATGTGAGCTGTCATTTCTTGTTTTACTGACAGCTACACATCAAAACTTATATTTTCCAAAACTGGTGGGATGTTTGTATGGGTATCTCTCTCTCTCTCTACCTTGCTATCTACATTCTGTTCCCTCTCACCTCAAACCCTACACTGAAGAAGCTGCTACAATGGCTGCAAATTCAAGACTGGGATAAAGATGGATGCAACCAATGATGAGCTCAATATAACCCACAGGTCCCAGGATCTTACGACAAGAGAGCACAATCTTGCTGAAGGGAGAACTCTGGAGGAAGTGGTAGTCCACCAGTGCACGTTTTATAGCAGGCTACGTAAACCTGAGTATTGAGGAAACGATAGATCTTTTGTTTGGCTTGCAGAACCATGGTTTTATCTGGACCCAGTTCATGATCAAGAGGAATTTCTGCAATGCCTGTGAGGATGACCGAGTGTTAGATTACGAGATTCGCTAAACCATATACAAGGTAATGATATGGGTGCGGAATGGATTGATCACCATGACGACTACTCTTATTATTTGCTCTTGCTATGCGGGATAGTAAATCTGGAGTGACTTACCTATAGCAGAGAGACGACGATGTTAAGCCTGAACCATAGAATGGTACGATGTGTGACCCCTGTAGGAGATTACCGTTTGTGTTATACGGTGAGTATGGACCAAGACCATTTGCTGCAGGTATCCCGCCATAATATTCTTGATGACCACCATGAGAAAATCGATAGTTGTTAGTAGTGACGTCTGAGCTGTCAGCCATGAAGTCTCAGTACTTGGAAGACCACTCTCTTGCTAAGGAACGAAAAACCTCAAAGGAGGAATTCGTGAAACCTCGAAGACCGAAGGTGAAACCTGTACGAGGAATGTCATCGATGGATTTAGATACCGGAAGCCCACACGTGTGATGAAGAATTTCCATGCCCCAACGGAGTATGAAGATTATGTGTGAGGAGCTCGCTGAGGGAGCAAGCTTTTGAAGACCAAGTCGCATTCCTTTTAAGGGTGGTAGCACCCTGGACCATCAGTGGATCGATTGACTGTCATGAAGACCCGAACCCTAACCTTTCTCTTTCTAGCCTTTTCGAATCTCGAGGACGAGATTCCTTTTAAGGGTGGTAGTGTGTAACATCCCAAAATTCTCCGAATTTTGGAATGTTAATAAAATAAATAGATAATGATTGTCTGATTGATGTGTTTGATTTTTTCTCTGGGATTTAAAACTTTCGGGGTTTATTGAATATTAAAATGAGAGGGAATAAAATGACTTTCCCTAATATTCACCGTTGGTGTTTTGGAATTTATTATTTAAAAACAAAACAAACCAACAAAATAAAATGAGAGAAGGTAATATGACTCCTTCAACATTTTTGAAGTTTGGAAAAGGTTTTAAATCTTTATTGGAATTCTTCTAAAATATTTTTAAACATTTTTCAACAGATGGCAGTTCGTTGGAGAGGATATAAAAGGACTTATCCCCATTTTTAATTTGTTGGAAAATAGTTTAAAAGATTTATGGGAGACTTTTTAATTTTACTTTGGAGTTATAAATATTTTCTAAAATTATTTTTGGAATTTATTTATGCTCTGGAAAAGTTTTTAAATCAATTTTTGGAGTTTTCAGTATTTTTAAAATGCCAGAAAAGTATTTAAAAATATTTAAAAATAAGTTGAAAAGTTTTTATTTTATTTTATTATTTTGGTCAAGCCAAAAATTCAATTTTTTTATTTTAAAAATATTGGCGAAGACGAAATTTTAAAATAAATTTCCGTGTTTTTTCTAATATTGTTTTGGGCCTAATGGGCCTGGTCTGTTTTTTTTTCCAACAGGCCGAATTTGTTTTTATTTCGGATTAAAAAAAAAGAGAGGGATTAGAGGCTGGCTATAAATAGCCCCGATTAGGGTTAAGTTTATTTTCGTCAGCGTTTATTAGGGTTAGCTAATCTAATCCGCGGGACCCGCCGCCGCCGACGTCATCGCCGGAGCTTCGCCGGATTTCTCGCCGAAGCATCGCCGGAGTGTGTTTTTTTTTGCGTTTTCGAGGTAATTTTTTTCGCGAAGCCACCGCCGTAGCCGTCCCCGTGCTCGCCGGAGCACCGCCGCGCCGTTCCCGCCGCGCCGCCGCCCCGCCTCCAAGCCGCCGCCCCGCCTCCAAGCCGCCGCCGGGCCGCCACTCGCCGGCTGGCCGGAGCAGCCGCCGTGGCCGCGCGACATGGCCGCCGCCGCGCGCCTCTGCCGCCAGGCCGCCCGCGCCCCTGGAGCCCCCGCGCCCAGCGCCTGCGCGCCCCCTGCCCAGCGCCTCCGCCGCGCCGGGATGGCCGGCCGCCGCCGCTCCCCGGCCGCGCTCGCCCGCCGAGCTCCTGGTCGAGCCCGATGGCCAGCCGGGCCATGGCCCTGTGCTGTGCCCCGTGACGCGAGGAAGAAGAGAGTTTGAGAAAAAAAATGTTTCAAAAAAATAATATTATTTTTTCTTTTGAGATCTGGGTCCAAAACCGCCCAGGGACCCGATCGCTTTTTTTGCAAAATTTTTATTTATGTATCAGTCCTTTTTACAGTAGACCCCCCGGTACCCCCGTTTTTCACCCGAAACCGTTTTCGCGACTACTTTTTAACCGTAACTCGGAATTGGGCGATTCCAGTTGCGTTGCGACCGTGTAGAAATTCTCTAGCCAGTAGACCTAGTGTTACAGAAGTTTGAAGTATTTAAATTTGGATCCCAAGCTGATCCAAATTTGAACTTCCGGCGGCCGTAACTTTTTACCGGTGCACTCGTTTGCGCCGTTTCTTTTTGCGTTGGATCACTCGTGTCATGTACCTTCTGTTTGTATCATGTGTGCACAAAAATTCACAAGTTTATTGATCTGTTTTAATTCAAATTCAATTCTATGTTGCAACTGCTATGACCTGCGTTGTAGCGTTCCGTTTCACGTGATTCTTTTTGCATATTGGATCATATGAGACATCTTATCGGCAATATCCACACACCATTCATATTGATATGATCTTTACCTTGATTTCATAATGGCTTGATCATACTTTTGTATCGACAACTCTTTATCCGTTGACTCTCTCGAGTTCATGTTCCTCCGATCACCTTCGAGCACATCCACACCATTGCACTTCACAGCTTGTGTTTTATTGCTAAAACCTTTGTGATTGTTTTGTTGATCTTATGTGTTGCCTTTGTGGTGTGATTTCTTATTGAGTCTTTCGTTGACGATAGATTGCTCGGAGTGTGACGAGTAGAATTGACTGGAACGTGAGAGCGAAGATCTTCATCGAATGTATAAGGCAAGTGATACTTTGACCATACTCATACCTATATTTTCTATATGCATTATGTAGGAAATATCACTCTATTGCATGATAGGTAGTTTATTATACTGTTGCTGCAAAACCAGTTAAGATACCCATATGTTTTGACTTGTCTACCGTAGATCAACCTAGCCGTGTTGTTACTTTATTGCTATGCTTTGTAGACGTGGTTTGGGTTGTGAGAATTCATGGAGTGCATGTGAGCTATTTAATAAACTGTGTAGCAACTTTATAATAAATAGAAATCACTTCTGGACGGGCGGGTTGCATCCCGATAGTTGTGGCTCGGTTGAGGACAATGCCGGGGTTAAATGCACCCAATGGTTTGTTTTGGTGGTGAACCGGGTGCGTCATGGTGTCTACCCTCTCACGCAGTGGGCGCCGTCCAGGCTCAAAAAGATCAGACATGCAATATTACTAGTAGCTTCCGTGTACAACCACTGGCTATATGGGCTCTGGCTTAGACGAGTAAGTTGTGGGGAACCTGGCCCTGGTAGCTAGCTGATGTAGAATTGTGTTAGGTGTACCGGCTACCAAAGGGTGGAGGCAACCTCTTTAGAAAGTCTTTGTCTCAATCTTCGGGTTGAGTCCAGTGGGGAACGTGTACAAACCTCTGCAGAGCGTATAAACTGATCATGATTAGCCGTGTCCACGGTTACGGACAAACTTTGAGCAACTAGTCAGTACTGTTGATGAATGATCTTGACAGATGAACACTTAATAATAATTTGGTTGGGACAAGAGTAGCATGGGTTGCTGTGTGTTTCAGGTAGAACTCAACTTAAATTTTTGACTAGTTTAGTTCAGGAGAAAATTGGCTTTCTGCAAAACAAAACCACAAGCCTTTCCTTTGACTTACCTTGCATGTAGTTGTAGGTCCTTTATATAAACTTTTTCGTGTCACTTGCCGTACAAATCAGATGTACTGACCCGTTGTCGGGCTGTAACCTTCGGTGTTGCAGGTTTTTCAGACGATCAGTAAGGTGCGTTTAGGGGTTGCGAGTCTACACTCAGCATGTTCGCATGTGGCTGTTGATGGGACTCCACGTTATTTGCTTTTGCTTCCGCTATATTTATATTGAATAAGCTAGCCTTGAGCTATGCAACTTGTTATTTATTTACTCTGGATCATACGTTGTAATAATGATGCACTTGTACTTTGATATACATCTATTATACTGTGTGTGCCAGCGAATTCGATCCAGGGACTGGCACTTGAACACAGAGACTTCAATTCGGTGTGAATTGGGTCGTTACACTTAATTACCAAGCCGGTCAAATCTCTGTGTAGTTTGCAATCGGAAGATCGTTATGCCAAGACCCAAAGAATCACCCCACCAACAGATCATACACCATCGATGAAGAAAAAAAAAGGTTGGAATAACCATAGCTGCAAATCCCTACATAGTTTATGCGTGGGTACTTTTGAGTTCTATGAAGCCATTTGCACTTCCTCTCTCACTGGCCCGTGGGCCTGCCTTGACAGTTTTTTATTTTTTGAAGGGTGGCTGGGTTGTTGACAGCTGTATGCATGAGAATGTGTTGTTTTGCACTGGGACACTATGGCTACTGTGTAGGCTTGCCTCACCACTGTTTTTAATATTAAGCATCAATGTTTTTGAGAAGAAAAATAATACGTGTGTGTACCACCGTTGCTGGCATCTTAATCAAAACAAAAAAGACATGCAGAGTTGCCTAAAAGAATGAAGAACTGGGGGGAGGGGAACGAAACTTTCCATGAAAAAAAAATCATCGTTCAACAATTTCATTAGTGGTAAATCCTATTTGCGTGAAACATATAATTTTACCGGGCAAATGACCAACCAACGCGCCTGGTTCAGATTTATTTTGGTTTTGATTATTTATTTCTCTTCCAATAATCTATAAATTTTTTTATGTTTCTTCATTTCTTCCTTTTCATTTATCAGACGTTTTTTATCTTTCTTGATTAGCGTTTGTTATTTTTTACTTTCTTATAGCTTTTCTCAGTATATTAAAAAAGATGTATGTATTACTGTTTGAAAATGTTTGCTTTTATGAAATATATTAACTTTTAATATATAAATAATTTTTTCTATATATAAATGTTTCTCAACTATGACATGAAATTTTTATTTCCTATATATGAACATTTTATCTACAATTCTACACACACAAATATTTTTAAATTTCTTCAACATAGTTATCTTTTTCAAATACATTTTGACAAAATTTTAAAAACCTTCACAAATGAAAACAATTTGAAATATAAGAAATCATGATCTTGATGGTCGTGCTCATGATCACCCCATATAGGACAACTTGAGGCGTTTTCAGGACTTTTTCCCTGTAACTAGCATGAAATAGGAGGACTCTTCATTTGGCTCCATACCGACAACAGTAACTATTGGATCGATCACTAGACAATAAATTATACGTACAATTTGAATCATAAAGTTACACATCACATAGTGTATAGGAACTAGCTAAGGCATCCCGAAGTCCCTATGTACCCGAATACTTACACACTATCTGTACAAGATAAAAGTACATGTGACCACATATATCAATACGGTTAAAGTTTCGGGGCAATGTGCAAACAACCTGCCGCACACACATGTGTTCCTGTCTAGGAGATGCGGCCAGTTTGCTTCATCCATGACAACTTTCCACACTCCTCTGACCATCCTACGCAATCCTATAAATTGCTCCGAGAAAAAAGAATATTACCTTTTTAGATAAAAAAACAAAAGGAATGAGTGTCACATACGTCTTTCTACCAGGGATGCTCCATTCAGGCCAAATCCACACTGAAATTGTGGCCCAAGGATATACTGAATCCCCTCCAAGTTTATACGGGGTTGACTATCCCCTTCCTCAATCCACTCTCGTGCAATCTTTATCGGCCACTAGATCTTATATAAGAGTTATTTTATCCATTGATTCTAACTGGCGAACAAATTTATTTTTACAGCGAGAGTGAGGGGCTTATTTTCCTCTTGATTAATCCATTGCGCGGTCAAGTAAATTTATAAGTTGTGTTCGCATGCTGAATGTGTCGTGGGGTGTCCTTTACGGGGTGTCACTACTGAGGTGTGTGATGTGTGATCGATTCATGTGACCAGTCTCACATGGTGGTTAAGTAGTGGGATCACTGATTTGGGGGATTGGTTCTCTCGAGGAGTTGGTTTTTGTAGATCGATGAACTATGTAACGATTGTCTGTGCGATGGTTACCGTGTGATGATCCCACTGATCGATGTTGGTTGATTCCTTTTGGGTGTGTTCATTCATTGCTGCTTTATGTGTCCCTGGATCGAAGTTCAGTTGTGGTTGGTTTTGCTGGAAAGGGTTTATTGTAGCCATTTTTTTCCCGACTTATCCTCACACTCACACCCATATACTAATGTTGAATCAACAATCACATCTCACATATTTTGCATATTATTACAAAGATGCACACGACAACCATTCACCAACACCATGTGGCTCAACCCAGCTAAACTTACACGTGAAGTACATGATTATAGTCGGAAAGTTGCGCCTATAGTCGGGCGCAGCGGAGCGCGCCGTTTCATCTAGTACATTAAAGACCACAAACGTCGGCCGAATGTAGATGAATTCATCGGAGACCAAACCCGGCCGAAGCTAAACAAATACATCGAAGACCAAAGCAAACTTGACCCAATCAGATCCGACGAATACACACCTTTATATGTTCTTCGCCAGAACGAAGATAAGGTGGAAACGATATTACTCCCTTCGTTTCGAATTACTTGACATGATTTTATTTTAAACTTAGCTTAAACTTAAACTAAGATCATGTCAAGTAATTTGAAACGGAGAGAATACTTACTTTGAGAAGTCCCAAACTTGGCGCACCAACCAGAATAAGCAGGGAGGAAGAGGGAAAACACAAAGTAGGAGCCCACAAAGAAGGAACCTCCGGATCCAAATGCGAACATTGTTCTTCAGCTAGCATAGTGTCGCTATCAGCTATCTCGTGTACATCTAGACCATACACTTTTCTTCGCTTACAAAATTGTGATATTTTAGGCATATTTTTATGTCCGAATTTGAAGCTTTAACCACCAATATAAAATTAAGATTTTTTTTACGGTGCATCATGGATGATACACGAGGGGAAGATGTATTATTTAGATAATCCATCGGTTTAAATTACATGGGTCTTATTTAAACCAAGGGCATAATGATCCCAAAATATAGTTATCCAAAGGAATTTTTTGATTCAAAAGGTAATATCGTCCAAAATATCATACGGAAACTACCCTTGCTTCTTTTTATGAAAGGGAAAAATCAAATATGTTCAAAATAATATTTGCACTAAGAATGCCCCTCGAACCTTCTCATGATATAGGTGACATCATTGTATCATATTTAGATATGGATCGTCCAATCAGGTTCGACGAATGATTTATATTCACTTGATTTTTCTTTTTGGAAAATGGAGGATGATCCCCGGCCTCTGCATCAGGGTGATGCATACATCCATTTTCTTGATTATTCAACAAAACCTTACAAAGTAATACATCAATAAGTCTGAAGGAACCATCTTAACAACAAATGTCGCTGCCCATATCCTTTTGATAAAGAAATGGAGATAGTCGGGGACGCATACCCCGACCTCGCACCAAAGTCTAACATCTAAAGCCGGATGCCCCAACCAAGCCAATGCCAGATCTGGGTCACAAACCGGTCCGGCACACTTGTAACGAGCACCACATGCACCCGCTGCAAAGGCCGTCATCATCGTCCTCCATCGGTCCATCTTCAGAGCAGAACTGATCCACCAACCTTGCCAGGCCTGCCGTCGACACTACCATAGCGCCAGACGACACCACCACCCTTCGCGCGTCTACCATCATGCATTTTCGCCGAGACCCTGCTGCACCATGCCGCCGAGGCTCCACGTCATCGATGCATGTAATGAAACGCCGCTCCACCGCTAAAACCGTCCACTGGTCCCTCGATCCAATGCACACCTCCGAAACAGACGGCCCCAAGGGGAGAACGACACAAGAGCACCGTCATTGGCCGATCAACTGATCTAGGGTTTCTCCCAGAGGTAGCGGATAGCGGTGTGTAGCTTCTCCAACCGTGATGTCTTCAAGAAGAGAATGACTTAGACGAACGCCGCCATCGCCGGCCTTGGCACCTGGCCTAGGGCAGGGTTTTCACCCGGATCTGCTTGAAACCTCCATCCAGCTTCATGTGCACGGAACCGCCACCGATCTCCGCCGCGATGCAGCGAGCATGCCTCTCCGGCCAAATCAGATCTGACCGGAGGCAATATTCCACATGCAGATCCGCAGCAAGATCCTCGCGAGAGCCCATCGTCCCACGCTGCTGTGGCTGTCCGTCGCACGCCTCCACACCGTCCTGGCCGCCGCATGCCACCACGCCGATGGTGTCCGCTGCGGGCCGCCGCTCGCCGCCGCGTCGGCAGCCGCTGCTGGAGGAAGAGACCCGCCGCCGCCGACGCTGCGTGGGCTTTGCCCGGCGACGCTAGCCGGCGGCGGCGGGTTATAGAGGGGAGGCGGAGGGGGAGAAGGGTGCAGGCCGGGACGCCGCGGTGTGGCGCTGATGTCACGAGAGTTTACTTCTCTCCCCTCGTCGGTTACCCAAAGTGGAAGGTTGAGATGTAGCGTAGCAGCAAATTTCCCTTAGCGAAGATGCTAAGGTTGAGTATCAAACCAGTAGGACTCCAAGATCGACAAGTAGGTGGTAAAGTGAACAATGGCACCGTTCACAACCGAGGTTGCTAAGTTTACCTGGACCTGCACACACAGTAAACAAATTTGCTCCCAACGAGTACAGAGGAATTGTCGATTCCTCCGGCCTTGTTGTTTACAAAGGATCAAACGCAGGGGATAATAATGATAGTGATAGCAACGGAAAAGTAAATAAAGCAGTAAATAAATAGCGGGTGTAAACAGTATTGGAAATATGGACCGGGGTCCCATGATGTTCACTAGTGATGCCTCTCTTCCAAAAGACGATAAAACAACCATGCAAGGTAAACAAATTACAGCTGGGCAATTGACAGGATTATGTGCGCAAAGCAATGCTAACTATGCTATAAAGAAAGGAAGAGGTTCAAAATCATGGGCGGTACGCCAAGAGAAGTAGACCGAAATCCATCTGCATTTACCTACTAATCATCCACCTTGAGATATCTATCCAGAACATCTCGCTGGTATTAAGTTGCGAATCCCACCCAAAGTGTAAACTCAAATCAACAGACAACTGCATTAAAGAACTTTGCGTAAAGTAAACAATCCTTGCACCCGCAAGTACAAACACCGTTGTTTTCTCCCTTGTGGCAACAACACATCCCCTAGACTCATGTTTCTGTCACTCAAGCTAGTCATCGGGCGGCATGAACCCACAATCATGCATAACGCTCCCTCTTGGAGTCACTACCTACTACTTGGGCAAAGCAATAAACAACAACGGAGAACATGCAAGAATTACTCTAGAACATAAATATAAAAAAGGAGAATCAAATATATAACTCAAACACAATCTGAACATAGTCTCATAATCCATCGGATCCCAACAAACTCAACATAGCAACAGTAGAAAGATTACATATGTGCCTCGATCATGTAGGGAAGCTCACGAGGTCTAATCCATGAAGAACAAAGAGGGGAGGAGAACATCACATAGCTACTGATCATAGACCCATGGTCCAAGGTGGACTACTCACGGTTCATCCGGGAAGCATCCATGATGGTGGAGAAGCTCCCGGAGGTGGTTCCTCCCTCCGGCAGGGTGCCGGGAAGAGGTCTCCTGGTGCTCCCGATCTTGGAAGCGTGGCGGCGGCGGAACAGAGGAGAATTCGCGAAAAAGGGTTCCCGTCTCGGGGGTTTTGTGTCACGGAGAATATATGGGCGAAGGGGGGCAGCCAGGGGGGCCACCAGGGGTCCAGGAGGCCCCCTAGCGCGGCCCCACCCTAGGGCGCTCCGGGAGGGCGCCTGTGGCCCTGATAGGTCCCCTCTAGCCCCCCTCGGTGTTTCCCGAAGCTTCCGAAGCACTGATTTTTATTGGATTTTTCCCGAATTTTTGGAGCACTTTTAATATGGGGGAAACCTGAAATAGAAAAATAGCAGAAAACAGGAACTGGCACTGGGGTGCACTGAGTTAATAAGTTAGTCCAAATATGATCAAAAGTGTATGGAAGTTCATCAATATCATAGCAATATGACACAATGGAGCAAGCAGAAATTATAGATACGTTTTGGACATATCTGTTGGGATACGGGGCAGAAAACACAAATTTTTCATACCTGCGGTACCCGAACCCAAGATCTATGCTATGGCGATGTAAAGTAACGGAGGGAATCGGTGTTCATACCTTTGAAGACTGAAAGAGGGAAACGTTCTTGCGAACGTGGTTGGCGTAGACTCGAAACTAGGACCTCCCTGTCGTGTAGAAGACCACCACCGGCGAGGATGACTCCCGGTAAACCTCCAGCGACGAAGTAGCACCACAGGTGTAGTGCCTCGAAGAGATTATACACGTACGGTACAATCGATGTTCCTCCCGGGCCCCGAACCAGGCGAGCAGCGGAAGAAAGATGGGTACGGATCCCGACTCCAGCAGAACGACGGCCTGCCTTATGGTGGAGAACTCCAATCCAGGTGCAGACTCCAAACAAGGGGAGTCCACTTCCGGGAAGGAGAAGGAGGAAGAAGGAGATATTGGTGTGTTGGAAAAAGGGGGGGGGTCTACCCCTCCTTATATAGGCCAAGGGGGGGTGCTATCCTCCTCCCCTCCCCCATGTGGGACTAAACTCCCAAGGGGGGGGGGTGCGCCGCCCAAGGGGGGTGGTGGGCCCCACCTAAAGCTGAGAATGGTTGGGTAACTAAACTAAACTTGAACTGAACCCGCGTGATACATTTGAGAAAACCAAACCAAACCAACCTACTGAGAATTGCATTCACACCAAAACTAAACTGAACCATCGGCCATCTCCACCTAAACTGAACTAAACCGTTGTATAAACTATGGTTATAACTGTGTGGATCAACCACAGTTACCCACCAGCGAAGACGTGGATCTCTGCCTCCCAACCCCAACCTGCAAAGAACCTGAGCGTCCAGAAAGAAATGAAGACACCGGTCTGCATGCAGCGGCAGCTGGACACGCTCGACCACGGCGCGTCCGGCGCAGTGGTGTCCCTCGCCGCCGATGATCTCTCTGGCGCTCTTCGCCGTCAAGTCGGCACCCGCGGCTGCGGCGGAGCTGCTCAGGCACGAGGGTGACATCCTGTCCAGCCTCAGCTCACCGCTCGTCCTGCCGTGGCTTGGTTTCTGCGCAGCCTCCGGCGAGTGCCAGCTCTTCCTCGAGTTCGCGCCCGTCGGCTCTGTCGTCGACGTCGCCGAGAGGAGTGGCGGCCGGCTCGAGGAGCGCGCCGTCCAGGCCTACACCGCGAATGTGGCCAGAGGCCTGGCGTACCTCCATGGGCGAGTGGCCGAGGCGGGCGGGCCGAGCGGCGCCTCAAGAAAACCCTCGAGCGGGGGTGTGTGGTCGACGCCTCGAGGTCGAGGCCTGGGCGAGGAACCGGTTATGACCCACGATTTAAAACCCACAACAACTAAACTGTTTAAGCCCATAACTGACTATAACTAAACCGCTTTTTCTATAAACTTAAACTAAACCAAACTAAAAGGATCTCAACCTAATAATACCTGAACCAAACAAACCCATAAACAAAACCAAACTATTTTACCCGGTTATTTTAAAACCATTCTCAGATTTAGCCCCACCCTTGGCGCCAAGCCCAAGGGGGGAGACCCCCTCCTCCCTTAATGGGCCCCATGGGCCCATATAGCCTTTTTCCTATTTTTTTAAATTTATTTAATATGTTTTAAATTTTTAATTCAGATAATTAAATAATAAAAAATTATTAAAACAATTAAACTTTATTTTGAACTATTCAAAATGTCCGGAAACCATTCCGTCCTCCTCCGGAACTATTCCGGTGATTTCTCCTATTTCACCGATTGATCCCGTAACTGTCCTATGCATCGATTGCCCTTAAGTGTAACACCCTAACGGTCCGGGAAACAACAGACATGGTCGAGACTCTTCTCATTGACCAATGACTAGTCAGTTGGACCTGGTTACAATCCTTGACAGCCCCTGCGCTTCCATCGAATGAACTTCGATCGCTTTTGGAAACCGTTAACGATACGACGTAATCCCTTTGTGCTGCGGTACTTTGTTTGTCCGAGGTTTGATCGTCGGTATCCTACATACCGTGTTCACATCTCGTTCACAACAAACAACTTCTCTCGTCCATGATCATTGCATCTCTTGTGACCTAGTCACGTCCTTGCAAGGTGTTGATGCAATATCACCGAGTGGGCCCAGAGTACCTGTCCTGTCACAAGGACTGACAAATCCCGCTCTGATCTATTAACATACTCATCAACCATCTATTTCGGAATACCCAAAGTGCACCGTTATAGCCAACATATTTCAGTCAGGCGGTGGGATACAAATCAAAGTCTCCTCATAGATGACAATTACGTATGATCATTACGGTCTAAGGACTAAGCCATACGTTACAAAGTCATAGCAACGCTGAACTATGTGACTCGATCACATTGCAATACTTTAGGTGGGTGTACGTCCATCACATCATTCCCCTTAACGATATGAACTCATTGTCAATGGACTTAAGTGTCGCCATGATCAGGAAAGCTTGATCAATCAATTGCCCAATGAGATAGTTTACCCGAGTTAAACTACGGACCATGTTTTATACTACACCTGTATTAGTATTTCCAAGTAATACAGTTATAGCACAGTATAAAACGTATTATGAACAAAACGGATATGTGACAAATATCTTTATTAATTTGTCTCTAGTACACATATCCAACAGTCTCCCACTTGCACTAGAGTACAAATTACACTAGTTTACATCAGGTATGTATCTAACACCAATGGTCTCTCGGTGGAAGAGGTTTAGTCATCGGGTCTGCTGCGTTCAGATCCGTATGTATCTTGTGAATCCTAGTGTGTCCATCCCTGACGTAGTCTCGCGTCACATGGAACTTTCGGAGGATGTGCTTGGCTGTAGAGTGAGTTCTTGGCTCTTTCGCGTTAGCAATGGCACCCGTGTTGTCGCAGAAGATTCCCACGGGGTCAGTGCAGCTGGGCAAAACGCCAAGCTCGATCACGAACTTCTTCAGCCACAGCGCCTCGTTTGACGCTTCACAAGCGGAAATATACTCCGACTCCATTGTAGATTGGGCGACGACTGACTGTTTGCCGCTCCTCTAGCTAATTGCGCCACCGTTCAACATGAAAACATATCCCGTCTGGGATTTCGAGTCATCTAGATCTGAGCCGAGGCTTGCGTCAACGTAACCCTTTACGGTGAGCTCCTCATCAACTCCTCCATAAACGAGAAAGAGATCCTTGGTTCTTCTCAAGTACTTAAGGATGTTCTCTACTGCTGTCCAGTGAGCCATTCCGGGGTTACTCTGGTAGCGATTAGTCATACTAATGGCCAGCGCTAAATCCGGTCTGGTACATAACATAGCATACATGAGAGAACCTATGGCTGAGGCATAGGGATTTGAGGACATCTCCTCCTTCTCTTTTGCTGTGGTTGGGCATTGAGTCACGCTTAATTTGACACCTTTTATAACTGGCAAGAGGCCTCTCTTGGAGTTACCCATACTGAACCTTTTCAATATCTTGTCAATATAAGTGCTCTGACTCAAGGTCTATCTCTATAGATCTTAATCCCCAATATGTACGCAGCTTCACCTAGGTCCTTCATGGAAAATTGTCCATTCAGATATTCGTTCACTTCCTCTAAGAATTTCTTATCATTCCCTATTAGTAATATGTCATCTACATATAACACAAGGAATGCTACAGAGCTCCCACTCAGTTTCTTATAGACGCAGAATTCTTCGACGTTTTGGACAAATCCAAAAGCTTTAGTGACCTCATCAAATCAAAGATTCCAGCTCCGAGATGCTTGCTTCAACCCATAGATGGACCGTGGAAGCTTGCACACCTTACCAACGTTCCTTGGATCGAAAAACCCCTCTGGTTGCATCATATACAACTCTTCCTCAATGTTGCCATTTAGGAATGCAGTTTTCACATCCATCTTCCATATCTCGTAATCATGATATGCAGCTATTGCTAGTAGGATCCGAATAGACTTTATCATCGCTACAGGAGAGAACGTCTCCTCGTAGTCAACTCCTTGAATTTGTCGGAACCCCTTCGCGACAAGTCGAGCTTTGTAGACAGATACGTTTCCGTCTGCGTCAGTCTTTTTCTTGAAAATCCATTTATTCTCGACGGCCTTGCGGTCCTCGGGAATATCCACCAAAGTCCATACTTTGTTGGTGTACATGGAGTCTATTTCGGATTTCATGGCTTCAAGCCATTTCTCGGACTCGGGTCCCTCCATTGCTTCTTTGTAACTTGTAGGTTCATCCGACTCATCAGCCGATATTGCATTCACAAGGTGTCCGTAAAACTCAGTAGGTTGACGGACTCTTGATGACCTACGGGGCATAAAAGGTTCCTCTTCATTCTCATCATGATCATCAATGTCATGATCGTTATGAATGTCGTTCTGGCCATTCTCTTCAGCTCCCACTGTGGAAGATGGTTCCAGAACAATTTCCGTAGCCGTTTCTTCCAATTGGAGTGATTGGTCAGTCACTTCATCGAGGTCTATTTTCCTCCCACTCAACTCTTTCGCGAGAAACTCCTTCTCAAGAAAGTGTCCCGTCTTGGCAACAAACGTTTTGCTGTCAGACTTGTTGTAAACGGTGTATCCACAAGTTTCCTTGGGATAGCCCACAAAGATGCACTTATCCGCCTTGGGTTCAAGTTTTTCAGGCTGTAGTTTCCTAACATAAGCCTCACAACCCCAAATCTTCAGGTGAGACAACTTAGGTTTTGTGCCATTCCATTCTTCAAATGGTGTTGTCTTTACGGATTTGGATGGTTCCCTATTAAGAATATGAGCGGCAGTTTCTAATGCATACCCCCAGAATGACACAGGAAAATCAGTATGAGACATCATCGATCGTACGCTATCCAATAGGGTTCGATTACGTTGCTCAGCCACACCGTTTCTTTGAGGTGTGCCTGCCGGTGTAAGCTGTGGTACTATGCCACAAGACTTCAGATGATTGCCAAACTCGTGACTCAAATACTCGCCACCTCGATCCGATCGAAGGTGCTTGATTTTCTTTCTGAGTTGATTTTCGACCTTATTCTGAAATTCTTTGAACTTTTCAAAGGTTTCAGACTTGTGCTTCATCAAGTAAATATACCCATATCTACTCAAGTCATCAGTAAAGGTCACGAAGTAACGAAGACCATTGCGAGTGGGGACGTTCATGGGTCCACATACATCCGAGTGTATGATCCCCAATAAGACATCCGCACGCTCCATTATGCCATTAAATGGAGTCCTTGTCATTTTCCCCATGAGGCATTGTTCACATGTATCAAGGGATCCAAAATCCAATGACTCAAGAAGTCCATCCTTATGGAGCTTCTCCATGCGTTTTATACCAATATGACCAAGTCGGCAATGCCACATCTTCATATGATCTTCATCATTCTTCAATCTTTTGGCCTCAATATTGTTAATGTGATACACTTCACCATCGAGATCAAGTACGAATAAACCATGCAACTCCGGTGCGTGAACATAAAACATTTCATCCTTATAAATCGAACAACCAATTGTATCAGACTTAAAAGAATATCGGTCTCGCTTCAAGCAAGAGCCACTAACGATGTTCACACTCAACGCGGGTACATAGTAGCAACTATTCAGAACTAAAACCAATCCCGAAGGGAGACTAAGATGCTTCGTGCCGACCGCCAAGACTTCAATCTGACAGCCATTCCCCACGCGCATCATCACTTCATCTTTGAGCAAGCGTCTCCTATTCCTTAGTCCCTGAATGGAATTAGAAATATGAGCGACAGATCCTGTATCAAATATCCAGGATGTGTTCCCGGCGCTTGTCAAGAGAAGATTAACGATATGTATATCAAATATACCTGCGTCTCTCTTGGCGACCTTGCCAGCCTTCTTGTCCTTTAGGTACTTGGGGCAGTTACGTTTCCAGTGACCTTCACCCTTGCAGTAGAAGCACTCCACTCCGGGTTTAGGCTTGGATGCCTTGGGAGGAGCGGCAACTGACTTGCCATCCCTCTTGGGGCCACCTCTCTTGGCCTTCTCCCGCCTGCTTGACTTCTTGAAGTCAGTGGTATTGTTGACCATGAAGACAGCGTGCTCCTTCTTGATCTCAACCTCGGCGCTTTTCAGCATGGCGAACAACTCAGAAGGGGTTTTGGTCATCCCCTTCATGTTGTAGTTCAGCACAAAGCCTTTGTAGCTAGGGGGAAGCGACTGCAGCACCCTATCAACAACAAGTTCATCTGGAATCTGGCATTCCAGAGCATTCAAGCGCTGAACGTAGCCAGACATTTTGACTACGTGCTCACTCACGCTGCCGTGCTCGTCCATCTTTGCTGAGAAGAAGGCTTCAGAAGCCTCGTACCGTTCAGCCCTGGCTTGAGGTGCGAAGACTGCCTTGAGGTCGGTGATAATCTCATATGCACCCATCCTCTCAAAACGTTTCTGCAGCTCAGCCTCCATGGAGTAGAGCATGCCACTCTGGACAAGGTTGTAATCATCAGTCCTGGAGAGATAGACATTCTTCTCGTCCTGACTGGGATCATCTGCTGGTACGTCACCTAACGCGTCCTCTAGTACGTATGCCATCTTGAGGGGAACGAGGAGAATCCTCAGGGTGCGGAACCAGTTGGTGAAGTTTGTCCCATCTGTTTTTAGCTTATCTTTCTCTAGGAATCATCCTAAGTTGAACGAGGGGCGAGGTGCTGCCATCTACAAGGTTGATTCACAAGGATACATATTTAGAATTTTGTTCATAATGTGGAGTTTCAATTTAATCTCAAAATTCTAGAAAGCTCCCACTTAGATAAACACCTCTCAATTTAACTAAGTGATTACAAAATCCCAGCCCCCATACCTCCCCCGATCGTCACGGCCATCAGTATGCGAACCAGGTAGGCCTCTAAGCCCATCACATCAGGCATGTGACTCATGCTCGACCTTTCGGTCTCCTGTGTTCCAGGCCCGCATCTACATACGTCAAGCCTGCCAATCGAACCTTGATGTTAGCTGTTCAGCAAGTCCATATCTGCATATGCCAGGCTTGCCGAACCCAACCTCATGCGAACTCCGTTTTAATATGTAGGACAACTCCGGTATGTACGGAGCATCAAGCCATATGGGAGAACCTTCCAGGCGGTGCCCACCAAGGGAGAACACAATGTTGGTATTGTGAGAGATGGTACTGTTTCGTGCTACCGTCGATATATCTAGCATACTAGCATAAAACAGGAAGTAAAACTGTAAATCATACAACCTATGACCCCCCTTCATGCAAAGAAAAGTGAAACGCCTTTCTACTTTAGCTTGTGCAAGTTTTACGTGACTGCTAGGGGTTTCGAGAGAGAGAACCGTTTCTATCCTGGGAAAAACATGCCACAACACCGTCTCTCATCCGTCTCTATTACACCCCTGTCGGGGCCCTCCGTTGCAAACATCTTCGCATCGCTAATGCAGAGAGACAGACACCCCCAGCCACTTTATATGGTACAAGACATATGTCAAGCGTGGAACCAGTCTCGCGTAAACGCGTAAGGTCGGTCGGGGGCCGCTTCATCAAACATTACCGCAATGCTAAATGAGTACACGTGGGAGGGTAACGAATGAAGATTCGATGCCCATATCCTAGATGTGTTCTACCCGTACAATACATCTACGCATAGCTAGCTCATGATACCACTGTTGGGATACGGGGCAGAAAACACAAATTTTTCATACCTACGGTACCCGAACCCAAGATCTATGCTATGGCGATGTAAAGTAACGGAGGGAATCGGTGTTCATACCTTTGAAGACCGAAAGAGGGAAACGTTCTTGCGAACGTGGTTGGCGTAGACTCGGAACTACGACCTCCCTGTCGTGTAGAAGACCATCACCGGCGAGGATGACTCCCGGGAAACCTCTAGCGACGAAGTAGCACCACAGGTGTAGTGCATCGAAGAGATTATACACGTACGGTACAATCGATGTTCCTCCCGGGCCCCGAACCAGGCGAGCAGCGGAAGAAAGACGGCTACGGATCCCGACTCCAGCAGAACGATGGCCTGCCTTATGGTGGAGAACTCCAATCTAGGTGCAGACTCCAAACAAGGGGAGTCCACTTTTTCCTATTTTTTTAAATTTATTTAATATGTTTTAAATTTTTAATTCAGATAATTAAATAATAAAACATTATTAAAACAATTAAACTTTATTTTGAACTATTCAAAATGTCCGGAAACCATTCCGTCCTCCTCCGGAACTATTCCGGTGATTTCTCCTATTTCACCGATTGATCCCGTAACTGTCCTATGCATCGATTGCCCTTAAGTGTAACACCCTAACGGTCCGGGAAACAGCAGACATGGTCGAGACTCTTCTCATTGACCAATGACTAGTCAGTTGGACCTGGTTACAATCCTTGACAGCCCCTGCGCTTCCATCGAATGAACTTCGATCGCTTTTGGAAACCGTTAACGATACGACGTAATCCCTTTGTGCCGCGGTACTTTGTTTGTCCGAGGTTTGATCGTCGGTATCCTACATACCGTGTTCACATCTCGTTCACAACAAACAACTTCTCTCGTCCATGATCATTGCATCTCTTGTGACCTAGTCACGTCCTTGCAAGGTGTTGATGCAATATCACCGAGTGGGCCCAGAGTACCTGTCCTGTCACAAGGACTGACAAATCCCGCTCTGATCTATTAACATACTCATCAACCATCTATTTCGGAATACCCAAAGTGCACCGTTATAGCCAACATATTTCAGTCAGGCGGTGGGATACAAATCAAAGTCTCCTCATAGATGACAATTACGTATGATCATTACGGTCTAAGGACTAATCCATACGTTACAAAGTCATAGCAATGCTGAACTATGTGACTCGATCACATTGCAATACTTTAGGTGGGTGTACGTCCATCACATCATTCCCCTTAACGATATGAACTCATTGTCAATGGACTTAAGTGTCGCCATGATCAGGAAAGCTTGATCAATCAATTGCCCAATGAGATAGTTTACCCGAGTTAAACTACGGACCATGTTTTATACTACACCTGTATTAGTATTTCCAAGTAATACAGTTATAGCACAGTATAAAACGTATTATGAACAAAACGGATATGTGACAAATATCTTTATTAATTTGTCTCTGGGGCACATATCCAACAATATCAACATCCCCAAGCTTAATTCCTGCTCGTCCTCGAGTAGGTAAATGATAAAAGCATAATTTCTGTGGTGACATGCTAACAATCATATAAGAACTTTTAAGTAAAGCAATCAAGTCATGTAATTCAATTCAAGTCATAACAGGCAAGAGCCTATATTTAGCATTGAAATAAGCAACATAAGAACATAAAGGTGCAAGGGCTCTCGATGTCCGTGACTCGAATGTCTCCAAATGGTGTTTCCGTGCAAGAAACGGGATAGGGATATACGAGAAAAAATATTTTTGTGTTGAGAACTCAATCTACTAAAGTTTCACACTTGGTCTTATTTGGAATCTTATCTTGACTCATCCCCAGACCACTAGCCAGGTACAAGTCAAAATGATCCACTCCTTTTCGACATTTTGAGCACTCATGCAATGGATGAGAGTAAGCAAGAAAGTTGACACTTAGGATGGAAAAGAGAGAATATGGTGGAGGAGGAAGACAAAAAGGTGTGAAAGGCTCACATCAATGAGGTCAATCATAGGCGAGAGAAAGCCTAATGTTGGAATGATGTGAGCAGTAGGGACTTCCATGCAACGGATGCACATGTGAGCTAAGGTAAGCTCTCCAATGGAACTAGTGGGGGTGCATCCAACTTGCTTGCTCAAGAAGACCTAGAGCTCATTTGAGGAGGCTCATCATCGGAATATACAAGCTAAGTTCTATAGTGTGAAGTTCCCCACATAGCTATATGCATGATTGATAATCTCTATGGAGTACAAGATATAAGAGGGAGTACGAGTGTGGATCTCTTAAAAGGAATAGTAGTGTGCCCCCTTCTCTCTTTTTATTTATTTTTCTCTTTTTTTGTATTTTTTGGTGGCCTCAATGGATCTTTCTATTTCTCTCATTTGTCCTCTTTGGGATCTTTTAATTTTGTCCTCTTTGGGATCTTTTCCTCACTTTAGGGGCAACACTCTATATATTACAAAAAGTATGGAAGATATTTCACACTTTACAAAAGTACTCATATCATAAAGAAGATGTAACTATCATGAAGTATGAAAATGTATGCCTCTGCCAGGGTAGCAGGATATGCAATGATACTAGCGCGTCATGTAGAAATGATTAGGTAAAGGCCCAACTAGCAAGCGACTCATCGATCAAGCAAGTAGCATGTATGACATGAAGATCAAGTCATGAAGAGGTGGATGTTACATGGCAATGTATCTCGGAAAGGCTATGGAAAGGCCTTGATAGGTAGGTATGGTGGCTGTTTTGAGGAAGGATATAAGGAGGTTTATGATGACAGAGCGTATCATGTCAAGGGTTTGGATGTACCGGCGAAGGTGGACGCCAGCTCTCGGAGTGAGAAGAAAGCAATGCACGACACAGGAGAGGCTAAAAAAAATGGGAAGGTGGAAGTGTCAACTTTGGATTACTCACATTAGTCCGAAGAACTCATGCACTTATTATCGGTAACTCTCAATCTAATAAGGAGGTTCACAAAGAGAAAAGTACCCCGAGGAGGAGCGTATGGGGATTTGGTTATCCTTGCGCATCCTCGACTCATGGTACATGAGTGTACTCTAATATTCGATCCCTCCAAAGAGTAGTGATCCATCTAGTAGCTAGAGTTCTCAACTAATTTTGTAGGTTTTGAAAATAAACACGGATTGCCCAAAATACGACATCTATCACTAATAGGCTAAATCTCTTGACACCAAAAGTCCAAACATTACTCAAAGCAATACCTCAAAACTATTGCAAGTTACTACTACAAAATAATAGCAACCTCAATTACCTACTCCAAGTCAAGACACAAAATTCAGTGCAACATGCAAACTCTCTAAACAAGATAAACATGAAAACTCAAGAGAGTTCCAGAAATAAACTAAACAAAATCTCTTAAAAAGATAAGCATGAAAACTAAGAGCTAAACTTGGCAGTAGCTATGAAAAAGATAGAGAACACTCATAGCAAAGATAAGCATGAAGAATCCTATATTTTGTTCTAGATTTTGAAAGTGGAGCGTGTTTCTCTCCCACACAAAGAAAGATGGGTTCTAACTTGTTATGAACAACAAGCAAAGCTAAAGAAAACTAAAAATAAAACCTAAGAGTGAGACGCTCCAAGCATAGCACATAACGCATGAAGTGATAAAAATATAGTGAAACGAAAGACGAACTGATAATTGTTGATGGAGAAGGGGATGCACGGGGGCATCCCCAAGCTTAGACGCTTGTGTCTCCTTGAATATTTCTTGGGGATGCATGGGGGCATCCCCAAGCTTGAGCGCTTGACACTCCTGAATCTTCTTTAAACATCTTCCTTCGCACACTTGAAAACTCCCTTCATACATAACTCATCATAATCTGATTAGCGAGGTTAGTACCCATAATAAAATAATTTTTTCTCTACTGGAGATAAGGATATTCTTTAATAGCTACTGTTTCTAAAGATTTCCAAAAAGTTTGTGCAAAGAAAAAGTAAGCATAAGGTTTACAAAACGAAGAAAAGGCAAAACAGGACAAAATCTGTGAAAAACAGACCAGCAGGTCGTAAAGAATTTTTTTGGGATACTTCTGCAACTCAAATAAAAAAACTCATAACATACGGAAGTTCCGTAATTTCATAGAGCACGCTGTGGAAAAATTTCAGCTCAAAAAGATGAACTGGAATTTTTCTGTGATTTTTCCAGTCACGAGGACAGAATCTGTTTTTTGGACAACATGTCACAAGTTTCACTTCCCTTGTCATATGAGGCTATAAATGGCAAAAAGATTGAAAAGTAAAGATACAATGATGTTGCTAAAGTAGTAACAATCATCAAGACCACTAAAAATAGAAGAAAAACAAAAAATAAAACCTAAATTCGTTGCGGGCTGCCTCCCGAAAGCGCTTCTTTAAAGCCATTAACTAGGCTTAATGCAAATAGATCAAGTCTTATCAAGAAAATAACTAGCCCGTGTGACGGACTCAAAAGGCAACTTAATCTTCTTTCTAGGGAAATATTCCATTCCTTTCTTGAGAGGGAATTGGAATTTTATAATCACTTCTTTCATATCAATAACAGCACCCACGATGCGAAGAAAAGGATGTCCCAAAATAATTGGACAAGAAGGTTCACATTCAATGTCCATAATAGTAAAATCAACGGGAACATAATTGTCATTGACAATGATAAGAACATCATCGATCTTCCCCAAAGGTTTCTTTACGGAAGAATCGACAAGACGAACACCAAAAGAACAAGGATCAAAAGGTTTCAATTCAAATATATCATACATTCTTTTGGGCATAACGGAGGTACTAGCTCCAACATCACATAAAGCATAGCAAGAGAAGTTATTCAACTTAATTTTAATCATAGGATACCAACCATCTTCTAGCTTTATAGGTATGGAGGCTTTTACCCTAAGCTTCTCCTCCCTAGCTTTAATGAGAGCATTTGTGATATGCTCCGTGAAGGCAAGATTGAGTGTGCTAGTGTGGGGGTCTCTAGACATCTTGTGAAGGAAACGAATAACTTCAGAAAGGGTGCAATTATCAAAATCAAGGTCACTACTATCAAGTAAAGTGGTAATGGTGTCCTTCAGGCTCACTGTTTGGTAGCTTCTATAGTCATAGGAGTTTCTTCTTCTATGGTTGAGGTCATAGCATCACCATTAATAGGTCCTATGGGACTAGGGGTGCATTGGGTGCTAAGAGTTTGAATATCCTCAACCACTTGGATAGTAGCAATGGTATGGTGTGTAGGAAGGCTCTTAATTCTATCTTCTTCCTCCTTTTCTCTAGCCCATCTCTCTTTAAGTTTAGCCATCATCCTAATTGTTTCATTAATTTGCACTTGAATAGCGTTCATAGGAGTGACCTTCCTCTCCTCAAGAGGAGAAGTTCTAATTTTAAGAAATTCTACTTCATGGGCTAAATTGTCTACCTTCGACGAGAGATTATCTAATTTGTTTAATTTTTCCTCTACACTCTTGTTGAAGGATTTTTGGGTAGTGATGAAGTGTTTAAGCATACTTTCCAATTCAGAAGTGGAGTTCTTGGTGCTAGGATAAGTGTTGTTGTTCCCATAGTTGTTGGAGGGGAACGGTCTAGGATTGCTACCAAAATTACTCCTATAAGCATTGTTATTGAAGTTTTTTCTAGAGATAAAGTTCACATCTACTTGATCTTGAGCAATCAAAGAATTTAAAGGAACACCATGAGGATCAATAGGAGATTGCTTGGTAAGTAGAGACATAATCAGGTCATCTTTTTCATTTAGGGAGGAGATCTCCTCGACAGAGTTTACCTTCCTACATGTTGGAGCTCTTTCGGTGTGCCATTGGGAATAGTTGGTCATCATCTCATCCAGTAGTTTTGTGGCAACACCAAGTGTAGTTGACATAAAGGTTCCTCCCGTGGCCGAATCTAGCAAGTTCCGCGAGGTAAAGTTCAAGCTTGCATAAAAAGTTTGGATAACCATCCAAGTAGTCAAACCATGCGTAGGGCAATTCTTAACAAGAGATTTCATGTTTTCCCAAGCTTGGGCAACGTGTTCATTATCCAATTGCTTAAAATTCATAACATTATTCCTCAATTGGATAATCTTAGAAGGGGGGTAGTACTTCCCAATAAAAGCATCCTTGCACTTATCCCAAGAATCTATGCTATTCCTAGGCAAGGATTGAAACCAGATTTTAGCTCCTCCTCTCAAGGAGAAAGGAAAAAGCTTAAGCTTAACAATATCACCATCTACTTCTTTGTACTTTTGCATATCACAGAGCTCAATAAAATTATTTAAGTGCAACGCAGCATCATCTCCAGCACCGGAGAATTGATCTTTCATAACAAGGTTCAGCAAAGCAGGTTTAATCTCATAAGAAGGTGCTGAAGTGGCAGGTGTAGCAATAGGAGTCCAGATAAAGTCACTATTGTTATGACTAGTGAAGTCACACAGCTTGGTGTTCTCGGAGGAACCCATAGTGACAGCAAGCAAGATAACTTTTTTATTTTTTTGATAAATGACACTAAAGAAAAACTGAAAGGTAAACTAACAAGACTAAAAAGCAAAGATAAAAGATAGTGTGCAACTCCCCTATCATGAAGAGTGGAGTCCCCAGCAACGGCGCCAGAAATTGCTTTGATGTCACGAGAGTTTACTTCTCGCCCCTCGTTGGTTACCCAAAGTGGAAGGTTGAGATGTAGCGTAGCAACAAATTTCCCTTAGCGAAGATGCTAAGGTTGAGTATCGAACCAGTAGGACTCCAAGATCGACAAGTAGGTGGTAAAGTGAACAATGGCGCCGTTCACAACCGAGGTTGCTAACTTTACCTGGACCTGCACACACATCAAATAACTTTGCTCCCAACGAGTACAGAGGAGTTGTCGATTCCTCCGGCCTTGTTGTTTACAAAGGATCAAACACACGGGATAATAATGATAGTGATAGCAACGAAAAAGTAAATAAAGCAGTAAATAAATAGTGGGTGTAAACAGTTTTGGAAATATGGACCGGGGTCCCATGATGTTCACTAGTGATGTCTCTCTCCCAAAAGACGATAAAATAGCCATGCGAGGTAAACAAATTACAGCTGGGAAATTGACAGGATTATGTGCGCAAACCAATGCTAACTATGCTATAAGAAAGGAAGAGGTTCAAAAGCATGGGCGGTACGCCAAGACAAGTAGACCGAAATCCATTTGCATCTACCTACTAATCATCCACCTTGAGATATCTATCCAGAACATCTCGCTGGTATTAAGTTGCGAATCCCACCCAAAGTGTAAACTCAAATCAACAGACAACTGCATTAAAGAACTTTGCGTAAAGTAAACAATCCTTGCACCCGCAAGTACAAACACCGTTGTTTTCTCCCTTGTGGCAACAACACATCCCCTAGACTCATGTTTCTGTCACTCAAGCTAGTCATCGGGGGGCATGAACCCACAATCATGCATAACGCTCCCTCTTGGAGTCACTACCTACTACTTGGCCAAAGCAATAAACATCAACGGAGAACATGAAAGAATTACTCTAGAACATAAATATAAAAGAGGAGAATCAAATATATTACTCAAACACAATCTGAACATAATCTCATAATCCATCGGATCCCAGCAAACTCAACATAGCAACAGCAGAAAGATTACATATGTGCCTCGATCATGTAGGGCAGCTCACGAGGTCTAATCCATGAAGAACAATGAGGGGAGAAGAACATCACATAGCTATGACAACGGGTCCCTGGCTCTTCTGAGATCAAGCAGTGTTAATGGCTGAATATGATGGGTTTGAAAACCCTAGGTCAATTGTACTGGACAAGATTGATCTCTGGATACAGGTTCACAAACTCCCCGACAACTTTCTACATGATAATATTATCAAGGGTATGTGCAGCCTCTCGGCGAGGTTTTGGAGGTTCAGGTCCGTCTGCCTGCTGGTTTTTTTGGAGAATTTGCTCGGGTTAGGGTTTGTGTGAAGGTGGATAGGAAGATTTCTCGCTTCATATAGATCACCAAGGACATGAAAAAATAATGGTATCAGGTGAAGTACGAACGCCTATGAATTTTCTGCGGTCTGTGTGGTTTCATGGGTCACTAGCACCAAGAGTGCGGTGATGGGGTTCATGATGAATCAAATTTGGAGTGGGGTGATACAGAGTGGCAACTCTCCTTGTTGGTTACCCCAAGTGGAAGGTGAGATGCAGTGTAGCAGCAAGTTTCCCTTAGCAAAGATGCTAAGGTTGAGTATCGAACCAGTAGGACTCCAAGAGATACAAGTAGGTGTCACGGCGCTTGACGTGGACCTGCACACAAATACAAATAACTTTGCTCCCAACGAGTACAGAGGAGTTGTCAATTCCTCCGGCCTTGCTGTTTACAAAGGATCAACGCAAGAGATAAAAGTGGAACTGAAAGTAAAGACTGAAAGTAAACTAAGGGTGTAAAAAATAATGTGAAGATGGACCGGGGTCCCGTGATTTTCACTAGTGATGTCTCTCTCCCAAAAGACGATAAAAGTGCTAGCGAGGTAAACAAATCACAGCTGGGCAATTGACAGGATTATGAAGGCACCGCAATGCTAACTATGCTGCAAAGAAAGGAAGGGCTCAAAAGCAATGGGCAGTACGCCAAGGTAAGTAGACCGAAATCCAACTGCATCTACTACGAATCATCCACCTTGAGATATCTATCCAGAACATCTTGATGGTATTAAGTTGAGAATCCCACCCAAAGTGTAAACTCAAAGCAACAGACAACTGCATTAAAAGAACTTTGCGTAAAGTAAAAAATCCTTGCACCCGCGGGTACAAGCACCGTTGTTTTATCCCTGGTGGCAACAGCACATCCCCTAGTCTCATGTTTCTGTCACTCAAGCTAGACATCAGGGGGCTGAACCCACAATCAAGCATAACGCTCCCTCTTGGAGTTGCAAGCAAACTACTTGGCCAAAGCAAAATACTGTAACGGAGAACATGCAAGAATTTACTCAAGAACAAAATATAAAAGAGAAGAACCAAATATATTACTCGTCACAATCTGAACATAGTCTCATAATCCATCAGATCCCAGCAAACTCAGCATAGCAACAACAGAAATTACAAAAGTGCCTTGATCATGTGAGGCAGCTCACGAGATCTCGAAAGTGGAAGCACAAAGAGGGGAGAGGTACATCACATAGCTACTGGTCACGGACCCATGGTCCAAGGGGGACTACTCACGGCACATCCGGGAGGCGTCCATGGCTATGGATGGTCTCCCGGAGGGGGTTCCTCCTCCCGGCAGGGTGCCGGGGCAGCTTCTCCAGGCAGCCCCGATCTTGAAACGGCGGTGGCGGCGGTACAGAGGCGAGTTCGCGGAAAAGAGATCGATATTAGGGGTTTCCACCCTGAGGGCTAAATATAGGTGGAGGGGGGTGTGGAGGGGGCCCACCAGGCAGCCAGGAGGCCTCCTGGCGTGGCCTAGGGTGGGGCCGCGCCAGGGACCCTCCTGGTCTCCTGGTGGTGACCCCCTTCGCTACCTTGGTGATTCCGGAAGCTTCCGGGTCGCTGATTTTTATCTGATTTTCCGGATTTTTTGGAGCACTTTTAATGGCCGGAAAACCTGAAATACAAAAACAGCAGAAAACAACAACTGGCAGCTGGGTGCACTAGGTTAATAGATTAGTCCATATATGCTCAAAAGTGTATGAAAGTTCAAGAAAATCATGGCAAAGTCACACAAAACATGCATGGAGCAAGCAGAAATTATAGATACGTTTAGGACATATCAACATCCCCAAGCTTAATTCCTGCTCGTCCTCGAGTAGGTAAATGATAACAAGCATAATTTCTATGGTGACATGCCACACAACCATATAAGGACTTTTAAGTAAAGCAATCAAAGCATGCAATTCAATTCAATTCTTAACAAGCAAGAGTCTATATTAGCATTGACACAAGCAACAAAAGAACAAAAGGTGCAAGAGCTCTCGCTGTCCGTGACTCGAATGTCTCCAGATGGTGTTTGCGTGCAAGCAGGGGACTGGGAAAAAGAGAGAAAAAAGGTTGTTGAGAGCAACTATCTACTAAAGTTTCACACTTAGTATCCTTTGGATTCTTATCTTGACTCGTCCCCAGACCACTAGCCAGGTACAAGTCAAACTGATCCACTCCCTTTTGATATTTTGAGCACTCATGCAATGGATGAGCGTGAGCAAGAAAGTTGACACCTAAAAGGCGAAACAGAAAGAAGGTGGAGGAGGAAGACAAAAAGGTGTGAAAGACTCACATCAATGAGGACAATCATAGGCGAGAGAAGGCCATATGATAGATATGATGTGAGGAGTAGGGATTGCCATGCAACGGATGCACATGTGAGCTAAAAGCTCTCCAAGGGAGCTAGTGGGGGTGCATCTAACTTGCTTGCTCAAGAAGACCTAGAGCTCGTTTGAGGAGGCTCATCATTGGAATATACAAGCCAAGTTATATAGTGTGAAGGTCCCCACATAGCTATATGCATGATGATGACCTCTATGGATTACAAGGGATAGAGGATGAAGTACTAGTGTGGATCTCTCAAAAGGAATAGTAGTGTGCCCCCTTCTCTCTTTTTATTTTTCTTTTTCTCCTTTTTTTTATTTTTTTATTTTTTTGGAGGCCTCAATGGCTCTTTCTATTTAACTCTCATTTGTCCTCTTTGGGATCTTTTGATTTTGTCCTCTTTGGGATCTTTTCCTCACTTTAGGGGCAACACTCTATATTTTACAAGAATATAGGAGATCTTTCACACTTTACAAAGGTACTCACATAAAGAAGATATAACTGTCATGATGCAAATGTATGCCTCTGCCAGGATAGCAGGATATGCAATGATACTAGCGCGTCATGTAGCAATGATTAGGGCAAGGCCCAACTAGCATGTGGCTCATTGATCAAGCAAGTAGCATGTATGACATGAGGATCAAGTCATGAGAAGGTGGATGTTGCATGGCAATGTATCTCGGAAAGGCTATGGAAATGCCTTGTAGGTAGGTATGGTGGCTGTTTTGAGGAAAGATATAAGGAGGCTTATGATGACAGAGCGTATCGTGCCAAGGGTTTGGATGCACCGGTGAAGTATGCGCCAACTCTCAAGGTGAGAAAGGGCAATGCACGGTACCGAAGAGGCTAGAAAAAGTATAGGTGGGTGGAAGTGTCAACTTTCGAATACTCACATTAGTGCGAAGAACTCATGCACTTATTATCGGTAACTCTCAATCTAATCAGGAGGTTCACAAAGAGACAAGTACCCCGAGGAGGAGCGTATGGGGGTTTGGTTATCCTTGCGCATCCTCGACTCATGGTACGTGGGTGTACTCTAATATTCGAACCCTCCAGAGGTTAGTGATCCATCTAGTAGCTAGAGTTCTCAACAGGGGTTTTTGGTTTTCGAAAAACACACGGATTGCCCAAAATACGACATCTGTCACTAATAGGCTCGAGCTCTTGACACCAAAAGTTCAAAAATTACTCTAGTCAATACCTCAAAACTATTGCAAGTTACTACTACAAAGATAACAACAACTTCAACTACCTACTCTCTAGTCAAGACACAAAACTCAGTGCAACAAGCAAACTCTCTAACAAGATAAAACATGCAACCTATAGAAAGTTCAACCTAAGACAAAAGAAAAGCTCTAGAAAGACTAAAGCACTACAACTAAACAGAGCAGCAGCTAAGAAAAGAAAAAGAACAACTCACAGCTAAAAGAATAAGCATGCAAATCTGTAAGAGCAAAGTTTTGCCCCCGTGTGTTTTGGATATTGTTGGACAAGACTGAAAGGACCACGATGTGGTATTGTTGGAATTAAGGATTTGGGGGGAATAGGCGTTTTAAACCTTTTATGGATTTGTTAATATCCGGATGCGGAAAGAAACTAAGTGGATACTTAACAAGCACAAATCCTTAATATACTAGGCTCAACTAAGTGCAACAACAACTTTGGATATTGTTGGAATTAAGGATTTGGGGGGAATAGGCGTTTTAAACCTTTTATGGATTTGTTAATATCCGGATGCGGAAAGAAACTAAGTGGATACTTAACAAGCACAAATCCTTAATATACTAGGCTCAACTAAGTGCAACAACAACTTTAGTCTAAACTATATGAACACAATAATGATACTAGTAGGCACAAGTAAGTTACACAAACTTACACAAGATATATATCACAAGATGTGGATATGTGAGATACAATATACCAATTAACATGAGGAACAATATGGAACAATAGTAGCACGTATGAATTGCGGAGTATAATGTGTTGGCCTAAAACAATCACTACGATATGATAGCCAACACAATATAATGAGGACAACAAGATATAGTGAATGCAAGGTCAAATGACCAAAGTAAACCACAAGTAGTGAGCTAGGGTTAGAGATAACCGTAGACTCGGAGACGAGGATGTATCCCGATGTTCACTTCCTTGGAGGGAAGCTACTCACCGTTTGGAGAGAGTGGGTGTTACCACGAAGGCACACCAACGCCACGAAGGCTCACCCTATTCCCCTTGAGATATCACCACGAAGGCGATTCCCAACCACTAGTGGTAGACCTTGAGGCGGCCTTCAAACCTTCACAAACTTTCCGGGGGGCAAATCACAAGTTGATTCCTCACCGGAGCACTCCTACCGCCTAGGAGTCTCCAACCTCCAAGAGTAACAAGATCAAGGGGGAAATGCTCAAGACTTGCTCAAATCGCGAATTCCTTTGGTCAAAAGAGGGAGAGGGAGTGGATCTATCAATGGGTGAAATCTCTCTCAAGAACTCTCACAAATATCTTCGGGATCTAGGATTTGGTGTAGGAGAAAGGAGAGGGAGCCTTTTAGGGTTCTTGTGTGTTTGGAATGAAGTGCTCAACCCTCACCCGGAGTGGGTAAGGGGTATTTATAATACACATGATAACTAGCCGTTTGGTGCAGATCTGGAGCATCCCGGACGGTCCGAGGACCAAGTCGGACGGTCTGGGACAAGCCCGGACGGTCCGACATAGATCCCGGACGTCCGAAAACTTTAACGGGTAGGAAGCCAGTGAATAAGGGCATAGCCGGACGACCCGGTCGGACCGTCCGGGGTTCATCCCGGACCGTCCGGGCATAGCCCGGACCGTCCGACATGCAACCCGGACCGTCCGGGCATAGCCCGGACCGTCCGACATTCAACCCGGACCGTCCGACAAGGGCATAAAACCCACTGGACTCGGGTGCCCATGTTCGGACCATCCAACTTCGAACCCGGACCGTCCGAGCAATGCCCGGACCGTCCGAAATCGAGCCCGGACCGTCCGACCATAGGAAAGTCAGCAGGAACCCAAAACTGAAACATGCATAACTTTTACATACGAACTCCGATTTTGATGATCTTGGGCTTATTTTAAATCTATCGAAAAGCTCAAGATCCTCACATAGAGAACCACCCAAGATAAGCCAAAATTGAAGGTGCAAAGTATGTAAAGGATATTCCATAGTATTTGAGAAATGAGTTGGCTTTGGATTTCCCCCCTTTTGGTATAAAGGATAGGAGTGGAATTGAGGTAGGAATTGTTGACTTGAGCAAGTCCATTACTAAACCCCTTTGATCCCCTCTTAATAGTGCGGGATCCCTATGAATCAAGAATAATAAAAGAACTATACTATAGCTTCCGGAAATCCATTCTTGAGCATGTATCATTTTCGATGGTCAATGATCCACGACACAATACCTTTGACTTGAGCGTTCCACTTGAGCTTGATGATGGGGTCATGCTTGGCTCAAGATGTCCATGAAATATTGGTCACATAACTCGGTGAAGACTTCATTAGTATCCTCGCAAGTCATGAGGAAAGCTTTGCATTATATTCCATCTTCACATGTGCCACCGCGTGATCATCCGCAAGCTTCAAGCATGTAATCCTCTGAGATGCATATCTTGAACTTGACCTTGTATAACTTGATGACCATTACACTTGATTTCATCACCTCATGGGCACTTGTGATCTTTCTCTTGATGCATTCCCATGAGAATCACCTATCCCTCAAAGATATAGAAATACATCGTATGGGTTAGAACTCAAAGCACAATTGACAATTTCTTACCATGCCACAAGATCCCATGTGGTACATAAGTAGTGCTAGAGTGTTGACCATCAAGAATTCAATCTTTCATCTTTATCTTGGTCAACATTCATCTTTACTCCATGATCAAGTGGTGTCCAGTCCAAAAGACACATGACAGATATATTGCACGAATTATTGAGTCCTTATGATGACCTCAAATGGAAAAATGACAACATGAATATTCTCAGTCTTGTTGAGGAGAATGAATTTTCTTCTTGAATCATCTTAATCCGAGATTGTAATCAGCACATGAGACCCAAAACCCGACCTTCAATAGATTGTATTCATTGAAACACCATCCATTCTTCTTATCATTATCCATGGGACAAATATCCATAGATCCATGATGTCATTGTTGCTTTATTGGAATCATCATTCATTACCAAGCCACAATGGATACATTTGTGTTGATGAACAATGTTCTTCATGCATTGCCTATGTAACTTTCCTTCAAATATATATATCTCAATGCAAACATTAGTCCATAAGGATTGTCATTAATTACCAAAACCACACATGGGGACTACATGTACTTTCAATCTCCCCCATTTTGGTAGTTGATGAAAATCTCAGTAAGAGGGTTTATATAATGAATATTCAAACAAGCATGCAACTTATCCAAGGATAAATTGTATACTTGGGTTCTTTTGATAGCATAAAGTAACACAAAGTTACTTTATGTTATCCGCACCGGTTATACTAGCATCAAAATACTACATAAGAATTTGATGTTAGTAGAACCATAATATATAGAGAAAACTCCCCCACAATATATGCATGTGTGAATGAACTTGAATTTCATTGCATATGTTGACCATGTTGAAGTTTACTCTATATGCGTAGCTCATTCATGCCATAACCATATATAACACTAATAGATATGCATGAATGACCTCAACCACTAAACTCCCACTATACCCTCTAAACTTCTCCCCCTTTGGAAACAAATGCCAAAATGGAAGGAAAGATCTAGAGAAACCCATATGGTACGAGACCACCATAATGTGTGCATATGACAAGTTATGAGTGAAAACAAATGCACATATTCTATAAGGAACACATGGAGAAGCCCAACCTTAAGTGGGGATCAATATAAGGTAGCAAGGGACAAAGATATGAAGATAGGAATTAGACATATGAGGAATACATTAACACACATGAGTGCAAAAGGAATATGCAAGACATACAAGCACTCACATAACACCCTTCTACCGAAGCCACCAAAGAAACATCAATGAACAAACTAATTGGTCGGCAATGGGTAGATGATATCAAGGGAATATATTAACTTTCTGATGTATATAAGTTCCTAAGTGGAAATACACAAAGAACTCACATATAAAAGATAGTTACAATTGATAGCGACATGATATCCATATGTGAACGCATTGTTACACAAGTTTTGATCCTATCATAAGAGCAAGGCACATGACACATGACATGTGACACATGACACATGGAACATGGCACATGGCACAAATTGATCTCATTTTTGTAACCATGAATTGCTAATCAAGAAAGCACATACTACGAGCAATTAGAGTGTTTATACAATATCATCAATATTGCATATGAGAGCACATTTGAGGATTTGATACGCAATAAATTTTCTTATGACAAATTTTGGGGTAACTTTCCCATTATATGCAACTTCCCAAATGCCCCATATCACAAAACTTTGCTTGTAAGAACATGCAAGAAACACACTTTTAGCAAGAACTAATCATGCCATGATGAAACCTACACAAGGTTGACCACATTACACTATATATATATGCTTGCAATACTTTCATGTTACCGTGATGGCATTGGAATAAAGTTTGTAGATCAATAACATATTATGGCTTGACTCCTGGTTCCTCATGAAAGCACCACCTTCTCAATGAATAAGCCAAGCACTCAACATTCCTCAAATGTACCTGAGACCATTTAAGTACAATATGGTCCCCAACCTTACTGGGTCCAAAGTGGTTAGCATAGCTACAATACATAGGGCAAACTCCACTTAAGTATGTGAATATGAATATGACTGCACATCTTAAACGTCAAGGTTTGATGGAGTTTCCCCTACATATCTTGGATCAAATAGAGCAAGCAGGGCATGAAGATACACATATATTTAAGCATGCATGCACAAGCATATCAAGAACCAAGAAGATATAATTTAGACTATATAATATATAAACGATGAACACTTTAAATAAAATCAATCATCCTTTATGTTGTCCAAATTGTATCAAAGTGATGAATCAACACATGATCACACACATAGTTCAACATATGAACTAAGCAAAACCAAAGTGCACATAAGATATACATTACACGTATTTTCAAGGTCATATCACACTCAAATGGATATAAGATAGAACAACTAGTGAGACAACAAACTCCCGTAACTTCACAAAACTAAGAATATGAGCTTGAGCAAGGTGCGGGAGAACATTTGGGAGACAAATGGATTTCTCGGCAAGATGTAAAATGTAAGTTGAAGTAAAGGCCGAGACGAATATGATCTACTAATTCTACCACATTAAGGAATACCAAGTTTAATGGTATCTAGAATAATACTCGATGGTAGATTTCAACGATATGCATGATCAACTTCAATATATAAGGCATATGATGAGAGTTTATAATTAACCACAATGCATGTATAGGAGATTCTTAATATTCCAATTATATAGATAACCATGCATAACCATAATTGGAATGAATTGAATCAAACAATTCCCACCTAAGAATTTTATGACAGATAATGGAAAAATCACACAAGAATATCATACTCAAACAGAACAATGTAAGCCACACAGATCTAGGATAATTTCAAATATGAATTCTAAATGGCATTATTTAATTTATTCACGTCTTTAAGGATTGCGGTATGCACATAGCATACCGCTCCCCCATAATGTGACAGTTCATGTATTATCCACATGTGTCAAATGAGACCCAATTTATGAGATATTTCTAGGAGTTGTGCATGGATGCACGTTTTACATTGTGAGTATAGACTATGCTAGATAATATTGTACAAATAATTCTAGATAGTATTCCACATATATACACATTCAAGGTTTGTGATATGTGTAAACATAACACTCCCCCATAATGTGATGATCCATTGATATCACGAAAGAGCCAAATAAGATTCAACTAATGAAGCAATAAAGGCTAGAAACAACACACACATACACTCACAATTGTATGAGGTGCATTGCAACCTACATATGCTAAATACCACAAATCAAGCATAATAAGAGGCACAACATACAAACACATGCTAGGCACAAAACCTACACATGCACGGTGCTAGTAACTTTCAATGTAAACAATGTAACTACAAGTTACCGCAAGGAGGAGCATAGGATTAATGAATATGATGATAATCCACTTGACTAGTAATTAACCACAACTTGTGGTGAAAGTAATTTCTTCTTCTTCATGAAGTAGCCAAGTCTCCAATGCTCTCCAACCACCTATTGATCAAGTTAGAGCTTGTTGGTCCCCAACAAGGTTGGGTCCTAAGAAATTAGTCACAATAGGTTTGGCAACCCAAATGGTCTTATTCACCTTCGAACCACTTTGGGTACCCACAAACTTGGCAAACACATTGCCAACATTATCCTTCCTAACTAAATAATGATCATTTATTATTGGAGGCTTAGGGATGTTACCGTTGGGACATGATGAAGATATGTGTCCCTTCTTACGACAATTATAGCAACATTTGCTTCCCTTTCTCTTCTTCTTTTTCTTCTCAACATGAGGATCATTATCATGGTTAATCACGGAGAGAGGCCTTTCTTCATCTTGAGATTTTTCTTGAGGCCGCTTCCAATGATGCTTCTTACTTGAGGCCTTCTCCTTCATTGGACAAGACCTTACATGGTGTCCAACTTTCTTGCATTTGAAGCATATAATGTTGGCCTCATTCTCGACTTGGTATTGTCGCTTCTTATTGTTCTTGGACTTCTTCTTGTTGGATATAAAACTATGTTGACACCTATCTTGAGGGAAATTTTGTACACTCAAGATATTGTTGAGTGTGGATTTCCCATCATAGCACTTCTCCAAGTCTTTCTTCAAACTAATGACTTTGGCCTTGAGCTCTTTATTTTCCTCTACAATGTTAGTATTGACAAAAGAGCTATAGGATATAGAAGCTTCATTATTAGAGCAACAAGGCATGGTGAGAAAATCATCGCAACATGTAGCAACATCATGTAGAGAGAAATTGCAGGGACTAGCACATGACAACAAGGCATTTCGTGTAGAATCTGTGCTAATGTCCACATGAGACTCATAAGATTTTACCTTAGTGATCATAGCCTCATGGGCTAACTTTAGCCTATCATGAGAGGTTAGAAGGTCCTCATGAGTGCTCGAGAGCTTTTCATGAATTACTTCCAATTTCCCATAATTTCTAGTTAGCAAATCAAGTTGAGCACTTATCTCAACATTCTCCTTCAATATTGATGCTTCACAAAAAATAGGATTAGTAGTACAAGCATCATTGACAACATGAGAGGAAAAGGTAGAACCAAGAGACTTATCATGAGTAGCTTGAATTTCCTCATGAGACTTAGAGAGTTTAGTGAGCTCTCCTTTGACGTTCTTGTATCCAAGGTCAAGGTGCTCAAAATCCTCTTTAAGCTTATAATGAGAAACTTCAATCTCTTCTTTTGAACACTTCAAGTCTCTTAAAGATTGATGAGCCAAAATGATATTATGTTCAAGTAGTTCATTTTTATCTTGCACTTCATGAAGTAAATCATTACGTTTATCAAAGGAGGCAAGAACATCTTGGAACATCCTATATGTGTCCTTGTTAACCCTACAAAGGGTTTTCCCAATCTCATAGAGATTTTGGGTCATGGCAACATCATTTTCATCACAATCATCATCATCATCACTAAGAGAAGAGGATACCTCATCATTACCTCTTGCCATGAGGCACATGTGCATCGGTGATGACTTTTCCGGACAAGAGGGATCTTCGTTAATCAAGTGTGCCACATTTTTCTTGGTTTCCTCTACATGGTTAGTCATACAATAACTAGAGAAAATTGAAGCATTTATATCATGGCAACATGGAAGATCAAGCATATCATCACAAGAGTATGTCAAGGAATCATTGGAGGAAATGCATGGATTATTGACAAAAGAGTCTATGCCAAAGTTGACGCAAGCTATACTCAAGTCCATGGAAGCCCCAATGCTAGCATTTCTACAAGGAGGATCATCTATAATAATCTCAACATCATCATCACACATGATTTCTCCACTTACCATGTCATTACCTTGTGACAAGCTAAATGTTGGTAAAGTGGAAGATGTTGATGTGTCCAAGTAGTCGGAGGTGGAGGCCATAGGGTGCTCGTCATGACATATGGTTGTCGAGACTTTCCAAATTGTCTCCATTGGAAAAATATTGGCTTCATCAAGATATGATCCACCATATACATCATCAAGTTTGGTCCAAGCCTCATGAGCTGTCTTACACATCAAAATAGACTTAAACACATCAAATGTTATAGCTTGATGAATGGCTCCCAAAGCATCACTATCAATATGCATATCCTCAAGAGATGGAGATAGACAATCCTTTGCAATATGAGCCCCAATAGTAACAATTCGCAAAACATTTGGACCCATGGTCCGAAAGTGACATAGCATGCGAATTCTCCACAAGTGATAATTTGGGCCATCAAAATCAAAGGTGTCATTGTGCACTATAGCACTAGTCGACATCTTACTCTCTAGGCGGTGAAGCCTAATAAGGAGAGACCTTTCTCTGATACCAATTGAAAGGACCACGATGTCGCCTGAAGGGGGGGTGAATAGGCGTTTTAAACCTTTTATGGATTTGTTAATATCCGGATGCGGAAATAAACTAAGTGGATACTTAACAAGCACAAATCCTTAATATACTAGGCTCAACTAAGTGCAACAACAACTTTATTCTAAACTATATGACCACAATAATGATACTAGTAGGCACAAGTAAGTTACACAAACTTACACAAGATATATATCACAAGATGTGGATATGTGAGATACAATATACCAATTCACACGAGGAACAATATGGAACAATAGTAGCACGTATGAATTGCGGAGTATAATGTGTTGGCCTAAAACAATCACTAAGATATGATAGCCAACACAATATAATGAGGACAACAAGATATAGTGAATGCAAGGTCAAATGACCAAAGTAAACCACAAGTAGTGAGCTAGGGTTAGAGATAACCGTAGACTCGGAGACGAGGATGTATCCCGATGTTCACTTCCTTGGAGGGAAGCTACTCACCGTTTGGAGAGAGTGGGTGTTACCACGAAGGCACACCAACGCCACGAAGGCTCACCCTATTCCCTTGAGATATCACCACGAAGGCGATTCCCAACCACTAGTGGTAGACCTTGAGGCGGCCTCCAAACCTTCACAAACTTTCCGGGGGGAAAATCACAAGTTGATTCCTCACCGGAGCACTCCTACCGCCTAGGAGTCTCCAACCTCCAAGGGTAACAAGATCAAGGGGGAATGCTCAAGACTTGCTCAAATCGCGAATTCCTTTGGTCAAAAGAGGGAGAGGGAGTGGATCTATCAATGGGTGAAATCTCTCTCAAGAACTCTCACAAATCTCTTAGGGATCTAGGATTTGGTGTAGGAGAAAGGAGAGGGAGCCTTTTAGGGTTCTTGTGTGTTTGGAATGAAGTGCTCAACCCTCACCCGGAGTGGGTGAGGGGTATTTATAATACACACGAGAACTACCCGTTTGGTGCAGATCTGGAGCATCCCGGACGGTCCGAGGACCAAGTCGGACGGTCTGGGACAAGCCCGGACGGTCCGACATAGATCCCGGACGTCCGACAACTTTAACGGGTAGGAAGCCAGTGAATAAGGGCATAGCCGGACGACCCGGTCGGACCGTCCAGGGTTCATCCCGGACCGTCCGGGCATAGCCCGGACCGTCCGACATGCAACCCGGACCGTCCGACAAGGGCATAAACCCCACTGGACTCGGGTGCCCATGTTCAGACCATCCAACTTCGAACCCGGACCGTTCAAGCAATGCCCGGACCGTCCGACATCGAGCCCGGACCGTCCGACCATAGGAAAGTCAGCAGGAACCCAAAACTGAAACATGCATAACTTTTGCATACGAACTCCGATTTTGATGATCTTGGGCTTATTTTAAAGCAATTGAAAAGCTCAAGATCCTCACATAGAGAACCACCCAAGATAAGCCAAAATTGAAGGTGCAAAGTATGTAAAGGATATGCCATAGTATTTGAGAAATGAGTTGGCTTTGGATTTCCCCCCTTTTGGTATAAAGGATAGGAGTGGAATTGAGGTAGGAATTGTTGACTTGAGCAAGTCCATTACTAAACCCCTTTGATTCCCTCTTAATAGTGCGGGATCCCTATGACTCAAGAATAATAAAAGAACTATACTATAGCTTCCGGAAATCCATTCTTGAGCAGGTATCATTTTCGATGGTCAATGATCCACGACACAATACCTTTGACTTGAGCGTTCCACTTGAGCTTGATGATGGGGTCATGCTTGGATCAAGATGTCCATGAAATATTGGTCACATAACTCGGTGAAGACTTCATTAGTATCCTCGCAAGTCATGAAGAAAGCTTTGCATTATATTCCACTTCATATGTGCCACCGCGTGATCATCCGCAAGCTTCAAGCATGTAATCCTCTGAGATGCATATCTTGAACTTGACCTTGTATAACTTGATGACCATTACACTTGATGTCATCACCTCATGGGAACTTGTGATCTTTCTCTTGATGCATTCCCATGAGAATCACCTATCCCTCAAAGATATAGAAATACATTGTATGGGTTAGAACTCAAAGCACAATTGACAATTTCTTACCATGCCACAAGATCCCATGTGGTACATAAGTAGTGCTAGAGTATTGACCATCAAGAATTCAATCTTTCATCTTTATCTTGGTCAACATTCATCTTTACTCCATGATCAAGTGGTGTCCAGTCCAAAAGACACATGACAGATATATTGCACGAATTATTGAGTCCTTATGATGACCTCAAATGGAAAAATGACAACATGAATATTCTCAGTCTTGTTGAGGAGAATGAATTTGCTTCTTGAATCATCTTAATCCGAGATTGTAATCAGCACATGAGACCCAAAACCCGACCTTCAATAGATTGTATTCATTGAAACACCATCCATTCTTCTTATCATTATCCATGGGACAAATATCCATAGATCCATGATGTCATTGTTGCTTTATTGGAATCATCATTCATTACCAAGCCACAATGGATACATTTGTGTTGATGAACAATGTTCTTCATGCATTGCCTATGTAACTTTCCTTCAAATATATATATCTCAATGCAAACATTAGTCCATAAGGATTGTCATTAATTACCAAAACCACACATGGGGACTACATGTACTTTCAAAGACAGTAGAGGAACTAACAATGTTTTCTAGTATAAACAGTTGTATAGGTTCCTGAAGGACAAGCTAGGTGATAAAGCTTCAGGAAATGTCTTCAAGTTATCGAAGCATTACCCACGGAGCGAAGCTTAATCACGGAGGATGACCCCCAAAAATGAAGGTGTCCTGAAGCTCTACTCATTGAAGGAAATGAAGAGGACGGCGCAAGACTTAGATGTTTTTGTGTAGTTCTTTTTCGGTTGTTTCAGTCATAGGACAAACCGTACTATCAAGAGGGGTATTTAGTTTGTGGACACCGAAGTCATTGAGAAAATGCTCAGATCAAATCCAAACCAAGTGAGAAGCCTGAGCGAAGAAATATCATGTGCACTGAGTTAAGCTTCAGTAGCAAAGACTTCGTTCTTTGGCTTCTGAAGCAGAACTACGTCCGTGAGTCAGCTTTACTTCCTCCTCAAGTAAAGTTGCGCAGTGATGACAAATCCGACCATTGTGGACACGTGTCAAGCTGTCACCTCGGGTCAATTTGGTCATTTCGCACCTCGGGATCGCCAACTATAAATACGCCGCCCCCTCCTCCATTTGCGGGTGGCTGCTCCAAGAATATTCCTGAGAGAGATTGAAGAGAGCACCCCCAAAACGCCACCGAAGCTAAACCCAAAATCCAGAATACTGAAGCCTAAGTCCCATTGATCTGAGTAGATTTGAGATGACTTAGGTGAAAGCTTACTAGCCTTTTTATCTTGGAGAACTGCAATTCTCCTAGACGGTTAGAGTGTTGTTCTTCAGAGAGCGAAGAGTTATTGTCGCCTCGAAGTCCAGTTTGTCAAAGGTTTCGGTGATTTCCTCAATAATCAACCACGAGTGAAGAACTGACCAAGCTCAAGGAGTTTGGTGCAGTGGAGCAACGGACGGAGAGAGATTTTCTCCAGGTGTTCAATCACCAGCCCCTCCAACCAGACGTAGCGCTTTGCAGAGCGTGAACTGGTCGAACAAACATCGCCGAGTCCCAGTTCGTTTTACTTCAAGCATTTACCTTCAGTATTGAATTTGCTTCGCAGTTATGCTTCAATGTGTTTTGATTCACTGCATTTAGTTTCGCTTCCAGTTTTACTTCGCTATTCCGCACTACTTATGCTTCACTTCAAAAGTTTCAGTCGAAAATATTGAAGCGATCATTCACCCCCTCCCCCTCTGATCACATACTTGGACTTTCAATTGGTATCAGAGCTAGTCTTCAAGTATGTCTTTCGCAGCTATTCTCTCCGGCGAACCTATTCCTGTTTTCAATGGGAAGGACTACCCGTACTGGAAGGACAAGATGAAGAGAAATATCATGGCTATCAACTCTATCACCTGGCAAGTTGTCTTGTATGGTGTCACAGTTGCAGACGAGAACGCCATCACTCCTGAAGAATCAAAACTGATTGATCTTGATTCTGAAGTTTGGGTTTTCATCACCAATCACTTGACACCAGAAAAGTATCATGAAGTGAAGAATATTCCAACTGCCAAAGGTGTCTGGGACTATCTTGAAAAGATTGGTGAAGGCGTTTCTACCCAGAAAGATGCCAGAATTGACACACTCCGAAGCAAATTCTATCGCTTCAAGAGAAACGAGGGTGAAAAAGTCAGCTCCATTTACAGCAGACTCACAACTCTTGCTAATGAGTTGATTTCCCTCGGTGCTGATGACATTACTCCTCACTCAGTTGTAAGAAATTTGCTTCGCTCATTGGATGATTTGTTTGATCACATTGTTTTGATGATCAAGGAAATGACTGATTTCAGACGTCTTGTTGCCGCTGATATTCTTGAGAGACTCAATACATTTGAAATGGAAGAAGATGAGAAACGTGACATAAATGGCTCTCGAAGAAAAACTCATGCTTTGAAAGCAAAAGCTTCACGTCATTCTTCGCCCGAAGCCAGTTCTGCCTCAGGTGTCGAATCAGATGATCCTGCAAGCATTGGAAAAGATTTAGATTTGATCATGAGACGCTTCAACCGCTTCCAAATAAAAGGTTTTTCTTCACCAAAGAAGAGTTATTCTTCAAGAAGTTCAACTCACTCATCTCACCGCTCATCCTCAAGAAGCTCTCCATCTAAGGACAACTGCTGCTAAAAGTGCAAGAAACCAGGTCACTACATTGCTGATTGCCCTCTGTGGGAAGCTGAGAACAAAGCAAAGCATTCACTCAGAGAATCCTCATCCAAGTACCACAGATCTTCCAGAAGCTATGAATCCAAGAGACATGATTCCAGTTCGAGAAGAGATAAGAAGAAAGATTCCGATGATGACAAGAGGAAGAAGTATCACAAGAAGCGTGAGGGTTCTTCATCGAAGACTCACTCGTCTCGTCGAAGCATCTCTCACCGAGCCAAGGCCTATTTGGGAAAGGAGATGAACTCTGAAGACGAAGCCTCTGAGTCCGAACCTCATACAGGCTCAAGGTCTGGGTCTGGGAACGAATCAGATGGTGTTGCTGGTTTGGCATTTGCTTCAGCAGATGCTTCGACAAAAGCTTCGAGCTCATTCTTCACCAACAACAGTAGTGAAGATGAATCTCCTGCATATTGCTTCATGGCGAAGGCGAAGGTATCTTCATCAAAATCTAACTATGATACTTTTGATTGTTCCTCATATGATAGTGATTCGAAGATAAGCTATGCTAAACTTGCTTCAATCCAACAAGACGAACTTGATTCTCTAAGCAAAACCATTAAGAAATCAGAAACACTGCTGATCGATGAGATAGAGAAAGGTCAATCTTTAACTAATGAGCATGCAGCTCTGAAGGAAAAGTTTGAAGAATTATCCTCTAGGCATGATCTTCTTTCAGTTACCTATGAATTTTTTCAAAGGAAAATGGCTCTCGAAAGACTGAAAGAGGCTCATGAGGCGTTGGAAAATGTCAATCTCTCTCTCATGGCTCAACAAGGTTCTGAAGCAAATCATAAAACGGATTCACCTTGCTTAACTTGTTTGGAACGAAGCAAAACTGATTCCAAAGGCAAAGCTCCTATTGTTATTGATGATACTAATGCCTCTGATGAGGAAAATCCTGCTGTTACCGAGGAACTCAGGTTGAAAAACTTATTTGAAACAGGCATGTTCAAAAGTGTGCAAGGTCAACAATATCTCTGTGATATCCTGAGGAAGGCTCTCCTCCACAGGAATCCCAGGAATGAAGGTGTTGGTTTCGAGAGAAAGATAAACCCTGATGGCACCTATTGGGAACCTGAGCAGTATCCTAAGACTGTTTGGGTCCTTGCGAAGGGGAACCTCATTGATATAGCTAACCTTTCAGGTTTTGACTGCAAGATCAACAAAGCTATTGTAGACGAATCAATTGATTCAGACTACAAGCTCATCAAAGATGAACAGGGAAAGGTTACAACTGAGTATGTTGGTACTCCTCCTCAGAATGGATTCTATAAGAGGCAAATATGGGTGCAGAAAGCACTTGTGGAAAAACTGCCTGCTAACCATACCATGCAGGGAAAGTCTTCGGTACCACCGAATCATTTCTATTCTCTTGAAACGAGAAATGATCCATTGGTGCCCGAATCAAAAGTTCCGCAGAAGCAATACTATCGCACTGGTCTTCATACTTATCGTCCTCATAATAATCATACTAAGATTGCATATGCTCATTCTTATGCTAACCATTCGCAGAGGACCTACATTTATGGTGTGCTTGATGGTACACCGAAGCAATACACTCCTGTTCGCTTTAATATTGCTTCAACCAGTGCTTCAACATCTTCTCAGTCACCTGCTCGTTTGTGGGTGGTTAAGAAGAACTAATTCTTCTCCAGGGCTATGTCTCCGGTGGATCCGAATGGGTCATGCATAGTGTTGCACAAATCATATGACCGGAGACAAGGAGTTATTCACCGAAGAAAAACTATCTCACTCTTCTCAGAAGTACATTACCTTCGGTGATAACAACAAGGGTAAAGTTTTAGGTTTGGGTAAGGTTGCCATATCGAAAGATAAGCACATTGACAAGGTTATGCTAGTCCAATCACTTGGATACAATATTATGTCTATTTCTAAGTTATGTGATATGGGTATGCTTGTTCTATTTTCTGCTTCGCGTTGTGTTGTCTTTTCACAGGATGACTATACGTTTGTCTTCGAGGGTTACCGACAAGGAGATTTATACATTGTTGATTTTTCTTCGGGCCCTGCTGTATCCACATGCTTAATGGAAAAAGCTTCATCTGGTTGGTTATGGCATCGAAGACTTGGTCATACAGGGATGAGAAATCTTCATAACTTAGTGAAGAATAATCATGTTATTGGCCTTAGCGAAGTAAAATTCGATAAGGATCGTCTCTGCCGTGCTTGTGAAGCTGGTAAAATAACGAAGAAACATCATTCAGCGAAGACTATCATGACTAGCACTCGTCCTCTTGAATTGCTTCATATGGAACTTTTTGGTCCTCAAAATTATGAAAGCCTGGGAGGAAATAAATATGGTCTAGTTATTGTTGATGATTTCTCTCGTTATACTTTGGTTTTCTTTTTAGATGACAAGAGAAAAGTTGTTGAAATCTTCAAGTCATTCGCCAAGAGAGCTCAAACAGAATATGAATTATCTCTAAAGCATATCCGAAGTGATAATGGAACAGAATTCAAAAATACTCATATTGAAGATTTTCTTGATGATCATGGTTTTACTCATGAGTTCTCTGCTGCTTATACACCTCAACAGAATTGTGTTGTCGAAAGGAAGAATAGAACTCTCATTGATATGGCCAGAACCATGCTTGCTTAATACAAGACTCCTATTAGGTTCTGGGCCGAAGCAATTAACACAGCTTGTCATATCATCAACAAGGTTTACCTTCACAAGTTTCTGAAGAAAACTTCACATGAGCTTATCACTGGTAACAAACCTAATGTTTCGTACCTCAGGGTATTTGGTGCTCCATGATTTATTAGAGATATGAATCATAGCTCCAAATTTGCCCCTAAGGCACATGAAGGTTTTCTCTTAGGTTATGGCTCAAACTCTCACACTTACAGGGTCTATAACTCTCACTTTGGGAAAGTTATGGAAACTGTGAATGTGAGGTTTGATGAAACTAATGGCTCTCAAAAAGAGAATTTGCCTCATGATCTAGATGAACCTCCTCTTGATGAAGTGATCAGGTCCATGGCTATTGGAGAGATTCGCCCTGTTGAAGCCAATGCTCGTCAAGCTAATAGGGATGATGATGGTCCAATTTTCCCACACATAGCCCGGGGCGCTGGAGATCAACATCCTGAAGCTAATGATGAACAGGACGAAGAAGAACAAAGGAATGAAGGAAATGCTGAAGCTGAAGGTGAAGCAAATCCTGAAGGTGAAGCAAATCCTGAAGGTGATGCAGATCCTGAAGCTGAAGCAGATCCTGAAGCAGAAGCTGAGCCTGAAGCAAACGATTCAACCTTATCACGAGTTCGAAGAAGGGTTGATGTTGATTCGATCCTTGAAGAAATTCATCAACCAGGTCGTCCCACAACTCGCTCTCGCACTCGTTTGGCTAACTTCGGTGGAAACTTCTCTTTTGTCTCCATGCTAGAACCTTCAAAGTTTGATGAAGCCATGAAGGATCCAGATTGGTTAACTGCCATGCTCGAAGAACTTAACCAGTTCGAGCGAAACAAACTCTGGTCCTTAGTTGATAGACCTGACCCCACGAAGCACAACATCATTGGTACAAAGTGGATTTTTCGCAATAAGCAAGATGAAGACGGTATAGTGGTAAGGAACAAAGCACGTCTGGTAGCACAAGGTTATACCCAAATCGAAGGTATTGATTTCGGCGAAACTTATGCTCCAGTTGCTCGTCTCGAATCCATTCGTGTTATGCTTGCTTTTGCAAATTTCAATGGTATTCTTATTTATCAAATGGATGTGAAAAGTGCTTTTCTTAACGGAGAAATCGAGGAAGAAGTGTAAGTTATGCAGCCTCCAGGTTTTGAAGACCCAAAGAAACCCGACATGGTGTACAGGTTACACACGGCCCTCTATGGGTTGAAGCAAGCACCTCGTGCTTGGTACGACACATTGAGGGATTTCCTTCTGAAGAAAGGCTTCAAACCAGGAACTACTAACCCAAAACTTTTCACTCGATCTTATAATGGTGATTTGTTTGTATGTCAAATATATGTAGATGATATCATTTTTGGATGCACTAACACTGAAATCAGCGAAGAATTTGCCAAAATGATGTAGAAGAAATATGATATGTCTATGATGGGTGAATTGAAGTTTTTCCTTGGACTTCAAATTCGTCAGCAGAAGAATGGCACCTTTATTTCTCAAGAAAAATATCTCAAGGATTGCCTGAAGAAGTTTGGTCTTACTGAATGCAAAACCATTAAGACGCCTATGCCTACCAATGGCTTCTTAGATGCAGATGAGAAGGGCAAAGCCTTCGACCAGAAGAAATATCGGTCTATGATTGGATCTATTTTATATCTTTGTGCATCTAGACCTGACATTATGCTTTCAGTATGTATTTGTGCTCGTTTTCAGGAAAATCCAAAGGAATCACATCATACTGCTGTAAAGCGAATTCTTCGTTATCTTGCTCATACACCTACCTTGGGGTTGTGGTATCCCAAGGGAGCTCAGTTTGATCTTATTGGTTATTCTGATTCAGACTGGGCTGGTGATCGTGTGGATAGGAAATCAACTTCAGGGACTTGTCATTTCCTTGGAAGATCACTTGTGTGTTGGGCTTCAAAGAAGCAAAACTGTGTTTCAATATCTACTGCTGAAGCCGAATACATTGCTGCTGGGTCATGCTGTACTCAGATTCTATGGCTGAAGCAAACGCTAAAGGATTATGGTATTCATGTGAAGAACATTCCACTCCTATGTGATAATGAGAGTGCAATCAAAATTTCCCACAATCCTGTACAACACTCTCGCACGAAGCATATTGACATTCACCATCATTTTCTTCGTGATCATGTTCAGCGTGAAGATATTGTTATTAGTCATGTTAGAACTGAAGATCAACTGGCAGACATTTTCACGAAACCATTGGATGAGAAAAGGTTCTATACGTTAAGGTGTGAGCTCAATATATTGGACTCACGACATGTACTGTAAGACCGAACCTTTTTACTCCTGTATATATTCATTTACTTCGTTACTTACCTATTTAGTTTCGTTGTTTGTTTTTGCTTCGTTTTTTTTAGTTTTATTTCGCTTGGATTTAGTCCCCTATGCTTATCACCTTATGCTTCGTTTGTTTTTTCTTCGAGGTGATAAGTTTCGGACCCTACCCCTTATGTTCTTTTTCCTTCTTATTCTGTCTGTCCAAAATGGTTGAGCACAATTGAAACGGAAAACATTTGCTTCGAACATCATTGAGTTCCGAATCAAATGCTTCCAATTCTCATCGAAGTTTTACTCAAGTCGTGGACTTATTCTTCGGTCGTTGAGATCCCGTCAAATCTGGGTCGTTGAGATTTTCTCTCGATTCACCACGAAATCCTCGCCATAGAATCCGGAGAGACAGACGCTGGGGGCCGTTCGATCTGATCTGACAGCTCCTGTCAGATGGTACAAGTACAAGAGCATCCCTACCTGGAAGTGGGCTATGCAGTTTTCCTTCAGTCCACCCTATCACTATACTTCGGCCATGTGCAGTCTATACACCGAAGAGAATCGCCACATATACTACCCAGTTCCACCGAAGCTTCCTCACCCCAATACTCTTAAGACACCAGATGATTATCCAGAGGAACAAGAACGTTTGAGGATTCTGCTGAAATTAAGAGACTGAAAGAAGAGAAGAAGGCAGCCAAGATGGCTAAAGCTGAAGCCCATGATGAAGGGCCAAGCACGAAGAAGAAGAAGAAGAAGCTAAAGAATAAATCTGCTTCTCCTCCCCATGCTACCACAGAAGATGAAGAGCATGTCAGGCTAGAGCAAGCTGCTCTGGAAGATTCAATGTTGGACGAATCAAATGCTGCCGACAACGAATCAGAATTTGAAGCAGATGATGAATCCGATGATCCTGCTCCTCCCAAGAAGCAAAAGCTTTAGATATCACTGAAGAAGAAGCCAGGAGAAAAACCTGTTTCACAAGGAGTAAAGATTCAAGACCCCAAGACCAAGCCCTCTGCTCGCCCCACCATTGATCTCTCCAACTTGGTGGTTGCGAAGCCTTTGGCCTCCAAGCCACCGGCTGATGCCCTCGACACGGAGAGGCGATCGAAGCAGAGGCAGGAGCCTACAAAGAAACAACCTGCAAAAAGGCTTCAGCATCAACGAAGCCCAAGCAGTCTGCTGCAACAAACCCTTCAGCGAAGCACAAGCTCACTGAAGAAGGATCCAGACAGAAAAACCTCGAAGAGACACTTGAGCGCAACATTCTTGCCAGAAGCTCAGCTGAGAAGAAGAAGGCAGATGTGGAAGCTGCCAGAAAACATAAGGAGTTGGACTCCGCTAGATTGGCTGTGGAGAAGGCTGAGACGAAGCGCAAGCTCGCTGAAGCCGCAAAGAACGAAGAAAAAGCTGCTGCTGAAGCTAAACAGCTGGCCGAGCATGAAGCTAAACGAAAGGCTACATTAGATGGCATCAGGACAAAGAAAGCTGAGAAAGCTGCTAGGGAAAGTCAGAACAAGTCCATTGTTTATATGACTCCCCCACTGAAGCTATTCCATCAAAGAAAAAATGCATATCTCTGCCTGAAGCTCAAGCTGAAGCTGATCGTCATCAATTCCCTGACCCTCGTGAAGGAGATCTCTGGGATCAGTTGGGCATCACTGAAGCCCTTTGGGAGAAGTGTGCAGCTGAAGATCCTGATGTTGTTGATCTTGGAGAAGTTTACATCTCCAGATCTATCGAAGCAATGATCACCACAATGATCAGTCAACTGAAGGATCTGCATTCAAGAGATAGGGCTGAAAACAAAAAGATTCACAACTATCAGAAGCGAGCTGAATCAGAACCCGATGAAGATTTCAAACAACACGCCCTAAAGTTGCTTCAACAAGTGACGGATGTCAATACCACCACCAAGAAAAACATCAAAATCTTCAAAGGAAAAATCAAGGCCGCTGTGGATGAAATGGTGAAGACCCATAATGCATCCACTATGGAAAGGGATTCAAGGAAGCGTAAGGCTTCGCCCGAAGCCGAACAAGTTGTTGCACAACTAACGGCTACTAAGCCTGCTGCATCTAAGGCTTCAGGACCTTCACCCAAGAAAAGAACCACCAAGAAGCGCAAGGTTACTTTGGCTTCAGCCGCAGACATGGATACGAGTGATGAACAGCCACAGGAAACTCCTGAAGCTGCTCCCACTCCTACACTGAAGCCAAAGCCATCACAGCCCATACCAAATCCTTCAGCTCCACCCACCAAGACTCCCACACCTCCTCCTACCAGAACCACCCCCAAACAAACTCCACCACAAAGAGCTCCTTCCCCAACTCCAACGCCTGCACGAACCCCCACACCCATACCACCCCGTGTTCCCACACCCATCCATGCTCCAACCCCCGAACCACAAAGGATTCCCACTCCACCAGTTGCTCCCGCACCACCTCCATGACCTCCCCGTGAAGCTTATGCTCCATCACCAACCCACTCCAGAACTCATATATCCCGAGACTTTTCCCCTGCCAGAACAGTTCAAGATTCTGAAGCAAATGTGCCCCATACCGAAGCACATGACGATGAAGACGAACAAGTTCAGATACTGAATCTATCGCAAGAGCAAGCGCTTATAGTCGCTCAATCTGCTGGCCCTTCTAGAGCCAACCCAATTGCTCCTCTGCAAAGGATTCGCGCGCGTTCGCGCCCCTGCCAAGATACCCAGCTTGACTCCAATTACCCTCGTGAAACTTTTCCTATATTCAAGGGTGCTGGTTATTCTTCAAGGCATGGACCGGAATTCAACTTGGAACAGCATCACAAGCGCCATCGTTTCTTTGGTGTCAGTCCATATGCTTCAGATCGCACCGCTGATGATCTTCGCTTTTGGACTGCCGAACAACAAATCCTCTACACCAAAATCTTCTGTCAGCAAGGAGTTCTGTTTAGGCATAAGTTTCTGGATATGCGAAGTCTTTCCACTGCCACTTGCTTTTAGAACGTCGCCGAAACTATTGAGAATCAGAATTTGACTCGGTTGTTTTCTTTGAGCACTCCCTTCAACTCTGAGCTCATCAAGAAATTTTATGCAACTCTTTATGTTTCTGGTGATGCCAATGAACCCAGCTCATGGACGCTGGAATGGATGATTCAAGGCAAAGTCTTCAGAATGTCCTCTGCCGAATTCATGGAAATTTTCAATATTCCAAGGCATTCTGGAGTTCAAGAAAAGATTCACTTAGAACATGATCTGACTGAAGAAGAATTTGCTACTCTATTGGATACTGAAGTCTCTGCAAGCTACATTCCTGAAAACATTCGCCCGAAGCACTTGAACTTCATCTCAAGGACTTGGTTTTACATCTTGTCCAACTCATTGATCCCTTTGAGTACTGCTTCGGAAGAATCGAACATTTATCCAGAGACAAGACATGCTATTATGAAGCTTACTCATGGTCTTCTCTTTGATTTTGAAGACTGCTTCATTAGGAACTTGGTTCATGCAGCTGAGCTACCTTTCACTCTGAAACCTTATGCTCCCTGGCTACAAGTTGTATGTGACTATGGTTGGAACGAAGACTTTGTGGCTCGCCATCATCCGAAGATTTTTCTCCCACCAGTGCGTGACTCTTTGGAATTGCTGAGGAAACCCAATGATCCTTTAACCACATATGTTGGTGTGCGCCATGAAGTCAATGAGCGAAACTTATCCAAGAAGTTCCAGAAAGACTGCCATCATTTTGAAGTTAATCTTCGATCGCAGCAAATGTTTGAAAACTACATTGAAGCCAATCAGCGCCAAATGTAATTTCTTGCTGATGAGATCAACAGAGTTGACAACATTGTACTTAACAACAATCAGTATTTGCGTGTTCTCAAACGCCATTCCTGGAAGGGGCTCCGGAAGTTCAACTCTGTCAAAGGCCTTCGTAAAGATCGCATCTACAAAGAATATGAGCACCTCCAGCGAAACTTTTCCCGTGATGACACGGTGGACCGCCCGAATCAGAAGATCCCTCCCTTGCACAAGATTGATGAAGTATTCTTCGTCAACGAACCTGAACCCATCCGGCCTGATACCGTCTCCGAGAATGACTCCATCACTTCAAAGGACGACGACGGCCTCGACGACAGCGACCTCGACATCAACCTCATCACTCAGACACGCCACGAAGCTATTCCTACATCTTCTTCCAAAGAAGAATCCTCATGCGACCAGTCTTCGTCGGATGAGTCTTCGTCAAGCACAGCTTCGTCGGGTTCCCAGGGTGCTGATGCCGCGCAATAGTTCTCTCGAACCTTTTCTCAACCTTTTGTCCAATCATTGACAAAAAGGGGGAGAATGAGGGCATCGATGAGTTAGATTTGCATCGGGGAAAGGGTTCTTGCTACTTGCTTTTGCTTCGTTTGGTTAAGTTACAACAAACATTCCATTCTTTTCGATTGGGTTGTAACTTAAGTTTAACTTCGGTCATGCTACTCCTATGCTACGCTTCAGTTTTAATAACCCCTTTGCTTTCAAGTATTGCTTCGTATCTTCTATCTTGCAGGTGGTTATTATTTTCTAAGTCACAGGTCATTGGAAGCAATTGCATACATTCCTGGATATATATCTTCAAATGCAATTGTATTCGCTTAGATAGTTTGTTTTGCTCTCCACCGAAGAAAATTATCTCAAGCATTAACTTCGATTATATAAATCTTCGATGCTTGTATTCAGGGGGAGCGAAAAACTTCATATCTTAGAGTTTGTCCCATCACTTCACAAAAACTTCAATATCTTTTATCGATGCCTGTTTTGTCAACAATAGTCCAAAAAGGGGGAGATTGTAAGAGCAAAGTTTTGCCCCCGTGTGTTTTGGATATTGTTGGACAAGACAGTAGAGGAACTAACAATGTTTTCTAGTATAAACAGTTGTATAGGTTCCTGAAGGACAAGCTAGGTGATAAAGCTTCAGGAAAGGTCTTCAAGTTATCGAAGCATTACCCACGGAGCGAAGCTTAATCGCGGAGGATGACCCCCAAAAATGAAGGTGTCCTGAAGCTCTACTCATTGAAGGAAATGAAGAGGACGGCGCAAGACTTAGATGTTTTTGTGTAGTTCTTTTTCGGTTGTTTCAGTCATAGGACAAACCGTACTATCAAGAGGGGTATTTAGTTTGTGGACACCGAAGTCATTGAGAAAATGCTCAGATCAAATCCAAACCAAGTGAGAAGCCTGAGCGAAGAAATATCATGTGCACTGAGTTAAGCTTCAGTAGCAAAGACTTTGTTCTTTGGCTTCTGAAGCAGAACTACGTCCGTGAGTCAGCTTTACTTGCTCCTCAAGTAAAGTTGCGCAGTGATGACAAATCCGACCGTTGTGGACACGTGTCGAGCTGTCACCTCGGGTCAATTTGGTCATTCCGCACCTCGGGATCGCCAACTATAAATACGCCGCCCCCTCCTCCATTTGCGGGTGGCTGCTCCAAGAATATTCCTAAGAGAGATTGAAGAGAGCACCCCCAAAACGCCACCGAAGCAAAACCCAAAATCCAGAATACTGAAGCCTAAGTCCCATTGATCTGAGTAGATTTGAGATGACTTAGGTGAAAGCTTACTAGCCTTTTTATCTTGGAGAACTGCAATTCTCCTAGACGGTTAGAGTGTTGTTCTTCAGAGAGCGAAGAGTTATTGTCGCCTCGAAGTCCAGTTTGTCAAAGGTTTCGGTGATTTCCTCAATAATCAACCACGAGTGAAGAACTGACCAAGCTCAAGGAGTTTGGTGCAGTGGAGCAACGGACGGAGAGAGATTTTCTCCAGGTGTTCAATCACCAGTCCCTCCAACCAGACGTAGCGCTTTGCAGAGCGTGAACTGGTCGAACAAACATCGCCGAGTCCCAGTTCGTTTTACTTCAAGCATTTACCTTCAGTATTGCATTTGCTTTGCAGTTATGCTTCAATGTGTTTTGATCCACTGCATTTAGTTTCGCTTCCAGTTTTACTTCCGTATTCCGCACTACTCATGCTTCACTTCAAAAGTTTCAGTCGAAAATATTGAAGTGATCATTCACCCCTCCCCCTCTGATTACATACTTGGACTTTCAATTGGTATCAGAGCTAGTCACTCCCTACACTCTGTGTGTGTTTTGGATTAACCTCCTGGAGTGTCTTCAAGTATGTCTTTCGCAGCTATTCGCTCCGGCGACCTATTCCTGTTTTCAATGGGAAGGACTACCCGTACTGGAAGGACAAGATGAAGAGAAATATCATGGCTATCAACTCTATCGCCTGGCAAGTTGTCTTGTATGGTGTCACAGTTGCAGACGAGAACGCCATCACTCCTGAAGAAGCAAAACTGATTGATCTTGATTCTGAAGTTTGGGTTTTCATCACCAATCACTTGACACCAGAAAAGTATCATGAAGTGAAGAATATTCCAACTGCCAAAGGTGTCTGGGACTATCTTGAAAAGATTGGTGAAGGCGTTTCTACCCAGAAAGATGCCAGAATTGACACACTCCGAACAAAATTCGATCGCTTCAAGAGAAACGAGGGTGAAAAAGTCAGCTCCATTTACAGCAGACTCACAACTCTTGCTAATGAGTTGATTTCCCTCGGTGCTGATTAAATTACTCCTCACTCAGTTGTAAGAACTTTGTTTCGCTCATTGGATGATTCGTTTGATCACATTGTTCTGATGATCAACGAAAGGACTGATTTCAGACGTCTTGTTGCCGCTGATATTCTTGAGAGACTCAATACATTTGAAATGGAAGAAGATGAGAAACGTGACATAAATGGCTCTCGAAGAAAAACTCATGCTTTGAAAGCAAAAGCTTCACGTCATTCTTCGCCCGAAGCCAGTTCTGCCTCAGGTGTCGAATCAGATGATCCTGAAAGCATTGGAAAAGATTTAGCTTTGATCATGAGACGCTTCAGCCGCTTCCAAAGAAAAGGTTTTTCTTCACCAAAGAAGAGTTATTCTTCAAGAAGTTCAACTCACTCATCTCATCGCTCATCCTCAAGAAGCTCTCCATCTAAGGACAACTGCTGCTACAAGTGCAAGAAACCAGGTCACTACATTGTTGATTGGCCTCTGTGGGAAGCTGAGAACAAAGCAAAGCATTCACTCAGAGACTCCTCATCCTAGTCCCACAGATCTTCCAGAAGCTATGAATCCAAGAGACATGATTCCAGTTTGAGAAGAGATAAGAAGAAAGATTCCGATGATGACAAGAGGAAGAAGTATCACAAGAAGCATGAGGGTTCTACATCGAAGACTCACTCGTCTCGTCGAAGCAGCTCTCACCGAGCAAAGGCCTATTTGGGAAAGGAGATGAACTCTGAAGACGAAGCCTCTGAGTCCGAAGCTCATACAGGCTCAAGGTCTGGGTCTGGGTCCGAATCAGATGGTGTTGCTGGTTTGGCATTTTCTTCAGCAGATGCTTTGACAAAAGCTTCGAGCTCATTCTTCACCAACAACAGCAGTGAAGATGAATCTCCTGCATATTGCTTCATGGCGAAGGCGAAGGTATCTTCATCACAATCTAACTATGATACTTCTGATTGTTCCTCATATGATAGTGATTCGAAGATAAGCTATGCTAAACTTGCTTCAATCCAACAAGACGAACTTGATTCTCTAAGAAAAACCATTAAGAAATCAGAAACACTGCTGATCGATAAGATAGAGAAAGTTCAAAATTTAACTAATGAGCATGCAGCTCTGAAGGAAAAGTTTGAAGAATTATCCTCTAGGCATGATCTTCTTTCAGTTGATTATGAGAAGCTTACCTATGAATTTTTTCAAAGGAAAATGGCTCTCGAAAGACTGAAAGAGGCTCATGAGGCGTTGGAAAATGTCAATCTCTCTCTCATGGCTCAATAAGGTTCTGAAGCAAATCATAAAACTGATTCACCTTGCTTAACTTGTCGGGAACAAAGAAAAATTGATTCCAAAGGCAAAGCTCCTATTGTTATTGATGATACTAATGCCTCTGATGAGGAAAATCCTGCTGTTACCGAGGAACTCCTCAGGTTGAAAAACTTATTTGAAACAGGCATGTTCAAAAGTGTGCAAGGTCAACAATATCTCTGTGATATCCTGAGGAAGGCTCTCCTCCACAGGAATCCCAGGAATGAAGGTGTTGGTTTCGAGAGAAAGATAAACCCTGATGGCACCTATTGGGAACCTGAGCAGTATCCTAAGACTGTTTGGGTCCTTGCGAAGGGGAATTCCATTGATATAGCTAACCTTTCAGGTTTTGACTGCAAGATGAACAAAGCTATTGTAGACGAATCACTTGATTCAGACTACAAGATCATCAAAGATGAACAGGGAAAGGTTACAGCTGAGTATGTTGGTACTCCTCCTAAGAATGGCTTCTATAAGAGGCAAATATGGGTGCAGAAAGCACTTGTGGAAAAACTGCCTGCTAACCATACCATGCAGGGAAAGTCTTCGGTACCACCGAATCATTTCTATTCTCTTGAAACGAGAAATGATCCATTGGTGCCTGAATCAAAAGTTCCACAGAAGCAATACTATCGCACTGGTCTTCATACTTATCGTCCTCATAATAATCATACTAAGATTGCATATGCTCATTCTTATGCTAACCATTCGCACAGGACCTACATTTATGGTGTGCTTGATGGTACACCGAAGCAATACACTCCTGTTCGCTTTAATATTGCTTCAACCAGTGCTTCAACATCTTCTCAGTCACCTGCTCGTTTGTGGGTGGTTAAGAAGAACTAATTCTTCTCCTGGGCTATGTCTCCGGTGGATCCGAATGGGTCATGGATAGTAGTTGCACAAATCATATGACCGGAGACAAGGAGTTATTCACCGAAGAAAAACTATCTCACTCTTCAAGGAAGTACATTACCTTCGGTGATAACAACAAGGGTAAAGTTTTAGGTTTGGGTAAGGTTTACATATCGAAAGATAAGCACATTGACAAGGTTATGCTAGTCCAATCACTTGGATACAATATTATGTCTATTTCTAAGTTATGTGATATGGGTATGCTTGTTCTATTTTCTGCTTCGCGTTGTGTTGTCTTTTCACAGGATGACTATACGTTTGTCTTCGAGGGTTACCGAAAAGGAGATTTATACATTGTTGATTTTTCTTCGGGCCCTGCTGTATCCACATGCTTAATGGCAAAAGCTTCATTTGGTTGGTTATGGCATCGAAGACTTGGTCATGCAGGGATGAGAAATCTTCATAACTTAGTGAAGAAGAATCATGTTATTGGCCTTAGCGAAGTAAAATTCGATAAGGATCGTCTCTGCCGTGCTTGTGAAGCTGGTAAAATAACGAAAAACCATCATTCAGCGAAGACTATCATGACTACCACTCGTCCTCTTGAATTGCTTGATATGGAACTTTTTGGTCCTCAAAATTATGCAAGCCTGGGAGGAAATAAATATGGTCTAGTTATTGTTGATTATTTCTCTCGTTATACTTGGGTTTTCCTTTTAGATGAGAAGAGCAAAGTTGTTGAAATCTTCAAGTCATTCGCCAAGAGAGCTCAAACATAATATGAATTATCTCTAAAGCATATCCGAAGTGATAATGGAACTGAATTCAAAAATACTCATATTGAAGATTTTCTTGATGATCATGGTTTTACTCATGAGTTCTCTGCTGCTTATACACCTCAACAGAATGGTGTTGTCGAAAGGAAGAATAGAACTCTCATTGATATGGCCAGAACCATGCTTCCTGAATACAAGACTCCTATTAGGTTCTGGGCCGAAGCAATTAACACAGCTTGTCATATCATCAACAAGGTTTACCTTCAAAAGTTTCTGAAGAAAACTTCACATGAGCTTATCACTGGTAACAAACCTAATGTTTCGTACCTCAGGGTATTTGGTGCTCCATGCTTTATTAGAGATATGAATCATAGCTCCAAATTTGCCCCTAAGGCACATGAAGGTTTTCTCTTAGGTTATGGCTCAAACTCTCACACTTACAGGGGTCTATAACTCTCACTTTGGGAAAGTTATGGAAACTGTGAATGTGAGGTTTGATGAAACTAACGGCTCTCAAAAAGAGCATTTGCCTCATGATCTAGATGAACCTCCTCTTGATGAAGTGATCAGGTCCATGGCTATTGGAGAGATTCGCCCTGTTGAAGCCAATGCTCGTCAAGCTAATAGGGATGATGATGGTCCAATGTTCCCACACATAGCCCGGGGCGCTGGAGATCAACATCCTGAAGCTAATGATGAACAGGACAAAGAAGAGCAAAGGAACGAAGGAAATGCTGAAGCTGAAGGTGAAGCAAATCCTGAAGGTGACGCAAATCCTGAAGGTGATGCAAATCCTGAAGCTGAAGCAGATCCTGAAGCAGAAGCTGAGCCTGAAGCAAATGATTCAACCTTATCACGAGTTCGAAGAAGGGTTGATGTTGATTCGATCCTTGAAGAAATTCATCAACCAGGTCGTCCCACAACTCGCTCTCACACTCGTTTGGCTAACTTATGTGGAAACTTCTCTTTTGTCTCCATGCTAGAACCTTCAAAGTTTGATGAAGCCATGAAGGATCCAGATTGGTTAACTGCCATGCTCGAAGAACTTAACCAGTTCGAGCGAAACAAAGTCTGGTCCTTAGTTGATAGACCTGACCCCATGAAGCACAACACCATTGGTACAAAGTGGATTTTTCGCAATAAGCAAGATGAAGACGGTATAGTGGTAAGGAACAAAGCACGTCTGGTAGCACAAGGTTACACCCAAATCGAAGGTATTGATTTCGGTGAAACTTATGCTCCAGTTGCTCGTCTCGAATCCATTCGTGTTATGCTTGCTTTTGCAAATTTCAATGGTATTCTGCTTTATCAAATGGATGTGAAAAGTTCTTTTCTTAACGGAGAAATCGAGGAAGAAGTGTAAGTTATGCAGCCTCCAGGTTTTGAAGACCCAAAGAAACCCGACATGGTGTACAGGTTACACAAGGCCCTCTATGGGTTGAATCAAGCACCTCGTTCTTGGTACGACACATTGAAGGATTTCCTTCTGAAGAAAGGCTTCAAACCAGGAACTACTCACGCAAAACTTTTCACTCGATCTTATAATGGTGATTTGTTTGTATGTCAAATATATGTAGATGATATCATTTTTGGATGCACTAACACTGAAATCAACGAAGAATTTGCCAAAATGATGTAGAAGAAATATGCGATGTCTATGATGGGTGAATTGAAGTTTTTCCTTGGACTTCAAATTCGTCAGCAGAAGAATGGCACCTTTATTTCTCAAGAAAAATATCTCAAGGATTGCCTGAAGAAGTTTGGTCTTACTGAATGCAAAACCATTAAGACGCCTATGCCTACCAATGGCTTCTTAGATGCAGATGAGAAGGGCAAAGCCTTCGACCAGAAGAAATATCGTTCTATGATTGGATCTATTTTATATCTTTGTGCATCTAGACCTGACATTATGCTTTCAGTATGTATTTTTGCTCGTTTTCAGGCAAATCCAAAGGAATCACATCATACTGCTGTAAAGCGAATTCTTCGTTATCTTGCTCATACACCTACCTTGGGGTTGTGGTATCCCAAGGGAGCTCAGTTTGATCTTATTGGTTATTCTGATTCAGACTGGGCTGGTGATCGTGTGGATAGGAAATCAACTTCAGGGACTTTTCATTTCCTTGGAAGATCACTTGTGTGTTGGTCTTCAAAGAAGCAAAACTGTGTTTCAATATCTACTGCTGAAGCCGAATACATTGCTGCTGGGTCATGCTGTACTCAGATTCTATGGCTGAAGCAAACGCTAAAGGATTATGGTATTCATGTGAAGAACATTCCACTCCTATGTGATAATGAGAGTGCAATCAAAATTTCCCACAATCCTGTACAGCACTCTCGCACGAAGCATATTGACATTCGCCATTATTTTCTTCGTGATCATGTTCAGCGTGAAGATATTGTTATTAGTCATGTTAGAACTGAAGATCAACTGGCAGACATTTTCACGAAACCATTGGATGAGAAAAGGTTCTGTACGTTAAGGTGTGAGCTCAATATATTGGACTCACGACATGTACTGTAAGACCGAACCTTTTTACTCCTGTATATATTCATTTACTTCGTTACTTACCTATTTAGTTTCGTTGTTTGTTTTTGCTTCGTTTTGTTTAGTTTTATTTCGCTTGGATTTAGTCCCCTATGCTTCTCACCTTATGCTTCGTTTGTTTTTTCTTTGAGGTGATAAGTTTCGGACCCTACCCCTTATGTTCTTTTTCCTTCTTATTCTGTCTGTCCAAAATGGTTGAGCACAATTGAAACGGAAAACATTTGCTTCGAACATCATTGAGTTCCGAATCAAATGCTTCCAATTCTCATCGAAGTTTTACTCAAGTCGAGGACTTATTCTTCGGTCGTTGAGATCCCATCAAATCCGGGTCGTTGAGATTTTCTCGCGATTCGCCACGAAATCCTCGCCGTAGAATCCGGAGAGACAGACGCTGGGGGCCGTTCGATCTGATCTGATAGCTCCTGTCAGGCCGGCCTATATAAGGCATCCCACCCCAGCGAATCCATCCCACCTCCTCATTCGCATCTCCCCGGAACCCTCTCTCTCCCGAGCGCCGCCGAGCTCTTCGTCCCCGTCGCCGTTCTCGCCGCTTAACTGCCGGAAGAGCGCCGCCGTGGACTTCACGCCGTCGACGAGCACGTCCTCTCCGCTCATCGCCGCCGTAGCTGCTCGACGCCACCGAGTTAGGGTACGCCGAGCCTCGATCCAATCTCTATCTCATCGGTTCTTCAGTTTCCAGATTGGATCCGAGTTCTTAGTCTGTTGTTTTGGGATGAATTCCTTAGGTTTCTTTGATCCGTTGGATCGTTGCACTGTTGGGAAATCTGTTTCTGCTAGCCAAAGGTTTCCATCCCGATTCAGGTTAGAAGTTAGGGTTAGAATCCATCTGTTCTGTGTTAGGGTTTCAGTTCAACATGCGTGAGGTTAAGTCTAGCTCAGAACAGACCAGAATCTTTACCCAAATTCTTCACTGAATCTCTTGTCAAAACTTTTTTTTTTGGATCGAAACTCTTGCTGGTGCTCATTCCATACTCGCCTTTTTCCCTCGCTACCTTTGTGCTTTTCACAGGATGTCTGCTGAGTTAGGCTTCGGAAATGAGTCACCCAATCTTGACCACATCAACGAAGCAGAACGGTCTGCTCCGAAGAAGAAAGGAGGCAGAACGGAGGAAACCAACAACGCCAGAGGCATCCCCGAATCCATTCGCATTTCTCTGGGATATGACACGCCTCCTGGAGAAACCAAGGATCAGCGCTAGAATCGCTTGCAAAACATTCGCCGGTACTGGGCTGTTAGATGGTACAAGTACAAGAGCATCCCTACCTGGAAGTGGGCTATGCAGTTTGCCTTCAGTCCACCCTATCACTATACTTCGGCCATGTGCAGTCTGTACACCGAAGAGAATCGCCACCTATACTACCCAGTTCCACCGAAGCTTCCTCACCCCAACACTCTTAAGACACCAGATGATTATCCAGAGGAACAAGAAAGTTTGAGGATTCTGCTGAAATTAAGAGACTGAAAGAAGAGAAGAAGGCAGCCAAGATGGCTGAAGCTGAAGCCAATGATGAAGGGCCAAGCACGAAGAAGAAGAAGAAGCTGAAGAAGAAATCTGCTTCTCCTCCCCATGCTACCACAGAAGATGAAGAGCATGTTAGGCTAGAGCAAGCTGCTCTGGAAGATTCAATGTTGGACGAATCAAATGCTGCCGACAACGAATCAGAATTTGAAGCAGATGATGAATCCGATGATCCTGCTCCTCCCAAGAAGCAAAAGCTTTAGATATCACTGAAGAAGAAGCCAGGAGAAAAACCTGTTTCACAAGGAGTAAAGATTCAAGACCCCAAGACCAAGCCCTCTGCTCGCCCCACCATTGATCTCTCCAACTTGGTGGTTGCGAATCCCTTGGCCTCCAAGCCACCGGTTGATGCCCTCGACACGGAGAGGCGATCGAAGCAGAGGCAGGAGCCTGCAAAGAAACAACCTGCAAAGGCTTCAGCATCAACGAAGCCCAAGCAGTCTGCTGCAACAAACCCTTCAGCGAAGCACAAGCTCACTGAAGAAGGATCGAGACAGAAAGACCTCGAAGAGGCACTTGAGCGCAACATTCTTGCCAGAAGCTCAGCTGAGAAGAAGAAGGCAGATGTGGAAGCTGCCAGAAAACATAAGGAGTTGGACTCTGCTAGATTGGCTGCGGAGAAGGATGAGACGAAGCGCAAGCTCGCCGAAGCCGCAAAGAACGAAGAAAAAGCTGCCGCTGAAGCTAAACAGCTGGCCGAGCATGAAGCTAAACGAAAGGCTACATTAGATGGCCTCAGGACAAAGAAATCTGAGAAAGCTGCTAGGGCAAGTCAGAAGAATTCCATTGTTTATATGACTCCCCCACTGAAGCTATTCCATCAAAGAAAAAATGCATATCTATGCCTGAAGCTCAAGCTGAAGCTAATCGTCAGAGTGACCATCAATTCCCTGACCCTCGTGAAGGCGATCTCTGGGATCAGTTGGGCATCACTGAAGCCCTTTGGGAGAAGTGTGCAGCTGAAGATCCTGATGCTGTTGATCTTGGAGAAGTTTACATCTCCAGATCTATCGAAGCAATGATCACCACAATGATCAGTCAACTGAAGGATCTGCATTCAAGAGATAGGGCTGAAAACAAAAAGATTCACAACTATCAGAAGCGAGCTGCATCAGAACCTGATGAAGAATTCAAACAGCTCGCCCTGAAGTTGCTTCAACAAGTGACAGATGTCAATTCCACCACCAAGAACAACATCAAAATATTCAAAGGCAAAATCAAGGCCGTTGTGGATGAAATGGTGAAGACCCATAATGCATCCATTATGGAAAGGGATTCAAGGAAGCGTAAGGCTTCGCCCGAAGCTGAACAAGTTGTTGCACAACTAACGGCTGCTAAGCCTATTGCATCTAAGGCTTCAGGACCTTCACCCAAGAAAAGAACCACCAAGAAGCGCAAGGTTACTTTGGCTTCAGCCGCAGACATGGATACCAGTGATGAACAACCACAGGAAACTCCTGAAGCTGCCCCCACTCCTACACTGAAGCCAAAGCCATCACAACCCATACCAAAGCCTTCAGCTCCACCCACCAAGACTCCCACACCTCCTCCTACCAGAACCATCCCCAAACAAACTCCACCACAAAGAGCTCCTTCCCCAACTCCAACGCATGCACGAACCCCCACACCCATACCACCCCAAGTTCCCACACCCATCCGTGTTCCAACCCCCCAACCACAAAGGATTCCCACTCCGCCAGTTGCTCCCGCACCACCTCCATCACCTCCCCGTGAAGCTTATGCTCCATCACCAACCCACTCCAGAACTCATATATCCCGAGACTTTTCCCCTGCCAGAACAGTTCAAGATTCCGAAGCAAATGTGCCCCATACCGAAGCACATGACGATGAAGACGAACAAGTTCAGATACTGAATCTATCGCAAGAGCAAGTGCTTATAGTCGCTCAATCTGCTCGCCCTTCTAGAGCCAAGCCAATTGCTCCTCTGCAAAGGATTCGCGCGCGTTCGCGCCCCTGCGAAGATACCCAGCTTGACTCCAATTACCCTCGTGAAACTTTTCCTATATTCAAGGGTGCTGGTTATTCTTCAAGGCATGGACCGGAATTCAACTTGGAACAGCATCACAAGCGCCATCGTTTTATTGGTGTCAGTCCATATGCTTCAGATCGCACCGCTGATGATCTTCGCTTTTGGACTGCCGAACAACAAATCCTCTACACCAAAATCTTCTGTCAGCAAGGAGTTCTATTTAGGCATAAGTTTCTGGATATGCGAAGTCTTTCCACTGCCACTTGATTTTAGAATGTCGCCGAAACTATTGAGAATCAGAATTTGACTCGGTTGTTTTCTTTGAGCACTCCCTTCAACTCTGAGCTCATCAAGAAATTTTATGCAACTCTTTATGTTTCTGGTGATGCCAATGAACCCAGCTCATGGACGCTGGAATGGATGATTCAAGGCAAAGTCTTCAGAATGTCCTCTGCCGAATTCATGGAAATTTTCAATATTCCAAGGCATTCTGGAGTTCAAGAAAAGATTCACTTAGAACATGATCTGACTGAAGAAGAATTTGCTACTCTATTGGATACTGAAGTCTCTGCAAGCTACATTCCTGAAAACATTCGCCCGAAGCACTTGAACTTCATCTCAAGGACTTGGTTTTACATCTTGTCCAACTCATTGATCCCTTTGAGTACTGCTTCGGAAGAATCGAACATTTATCCAGAGACAAGACATGCTATTATGAAGCTTACTCATGGTCTTCTCTTTGATTTTGAAGACTGCTTCATTAGGAACTTGGTTCATGCAGCTGAGCTACCTTTCACTCTGAAACCTTATGCTCCCTGGCTACAAGTTGTATGTGACTATGGTTGGAACGAAGACTTTGTGGCTCGCCATCATCCGAAGATTTTTCTCCCACCAGTGCGTGACTCTTTGGAATTGCTGAGGAAACCCAATGATCCTTTAACCACATATGTTGGTGTGCGCCATGAAGTCAATGAGCGAAACTTATCCAAGAAGTTCCAGAAAGACTGCCATCATTTTGAAGTTAATCTTCGATCGCAGCAAATGTTTGAAAACTACATTGAAGCCAATCAGCGCCAAATGTAATTTCTTGCTGATGAGATCAACAGAGTTGACAACATTGTACTTAACAACAATTAGTATTTGCGTGTTCTCAAACGCCATTCCTGGAAGGGGCTCCGGAAGTTCAACTCTGTCAAAGGCCTTCGTAAAGATCGCATCTACAAAGAATATGAGCACCTCCAGCGAAACTTTTCCCGTGATGACACGGTGGACCGCCCGAATCAGAAGATCCCTCCCTTGCACAAGATTGATGAAGTATTCTTCGTCAACGAACCTGAACCCATCCGGCCTGATACCGTCTCCGAGAATGACTCCATCACTTCAAAGGACGACGACGGCCTCGACGACAGCGACCTCGACATCAACCTCATCACTCAGACACGCCACGAAGCTATTCCTACATCTTCTTCCAAAGAAGAATCCTCATGCGACCAGTCTTCGTCGGATGAGTCTTCGTCAAGCACAGCTTCATCGGGTTCCCAGGGTGCTGATGCCGCGCAATAGTTCTCTCGAACCTTTTCTCAACCTTTTGTCCAATCATTGACAAAAAGGGGGAGAATGAGGGCATCGATGAGTTAGATTTGCATCGGGGAAAGGGTTCTTGCTACTTGCTTTTGCTTCGTTTGGTTAAGTTACAACAAACATTCCATTCTTTTCGATTGGGTTGTAACTTAAGTTTAACTTCGGTCATGCTACTCCTGTGCTACGCTTCAGTTTTAATAACCCCTTTGCTTGCAAGTATTGCTTCGTATCTTCTATCTTGCAGGTGGTTATTATTTTCTAAGTCACAGGTCATTGGAAGCAATTGCATACATTCCTGGATATATATCTTCAAATGCAATTGTATTCGCTTAGATAGTTTGTTTTGCTCTCCACCGAAGAAAATTATCTCAAGCATTAACTTCGATTATATAAATCTTCGATGCTTGTATTCAGGGGGAGCGAAAAACTTCATATCTTAGAGTTTGTCCCATCACTTCACAAAAACTTCAATATCTTTTATCGATGCCTGTTTTGTCAACAATAGTCCAAAAAGGGGGAGATTGTAAGAGCAAAGTTTTGCCCCCGTGTGTTTTGGATATTGTTGGACAAGACAGTAGAGGAACTAACAATGTTTTCTAGTATAAACAGTTGTATAGGTTCCTGAAGGACAAGCTAGGTGATAAAGCTTCAGGAAAGGTCTTCAAGTTATCGAAGCATTACCCACGGAGCGAAGCTTAATCACGGAGGATGACCCCCAAAAATGAAGGTGTCCTGAAGCTCTACTCATTGAAGGAAATGAAGAGGACGGCGCAAGACTTAGATGTTTTTGTGTAGTTCTTTTTCGGTTGTTTCAGTCATAGGACAAACCGTACTATCAAGAGGGGTATTTAGTTTGTGGACACCGAAGTCATTGAGAAAATGCTCAGATCAAATCCAAACCAAGTGAGAAGCCTGAGCGAAGAAATATCATGTGCACTGAGTTAAGCTTTAGTAGCAAAGACTTCGTTCTTTGGCTTCTGAAGCAGAACTACGTCCGTGAGTCAGCTTTACTTGCTCCTCAAGTAAAGTTGCGCAGTGATGACAAATCCGACCGTTGTGGACACGTGTCGAGCTGTCACCTCGGGTCAATTTGGTCATTCCGCACCTCGGGATCGCCAACTATAAATACGCCGCCCCCTCCTCCATTTGCGGGTGGCTGCTCCAAGAATATTCCTGAGAGAGATTGAAGAGAGCACCCCCAAAACGCCACCGAAGCAAAAACCAAAATCCAGAATACTGAAGCCTAAGTCCCATTGATCTGAGTAGATTTGAGATGACTTAGGTGAAAGCTTACTAGTCTTTTTATCTTGGAGAACTGCAATTCTCCTAGACGGTTAGAGTGTTGTTCTTCAGAGAGCGAAGAGTTATTGTCGCCTCGAAGTCCAGTTTGTCAAAGGTTTCGGTGATTTCCTCAATAATCAACCACGAGTGAAGAACTGACCAAGCTCGAGGAGTTTGGTGCAGTGGAGCAACGGACGGAGAGAGATTTGCTCCAGGTGTTCAATCACCAGTCCCTCCAACCAGACGTAGCGCTTTGCAGAGCGTGAACTGGTCGAACAAACATCGCCGAGTCCCAGTTCGTTTTACTTCAAGCATTTACCTTCAGTATTGCATTTGCTTCGCAGTTATGCTTCAATGTGTTTTGATTCACTGCATTTAGTTTCGCTTCCAGTTTTACTTCCGTATTCCGCACTACTCATGCTTCACTTCAAAAGTTTCAGTCGAAAATATTGAAGTGATCATTCACCCCCTCCCCCTCTGATCACATACTTGGACTTTCAATTGGTATCAGAGCTAGTCACTCCCTACACTCTGTGTGTGTTTTGGATTAACCTCCTGGAGTTTCTTCAAGTATGTCTTTCGCAGCTATTCGCTCCGGCGAACCTATTCCTGTTTTCAATGGGAAGGACTACCCGTACTGGAAGGACAAGATGAAGAGAAATATCATGGCTATCAACTCTATCGCCTGACAAGTTGTCTTGTATGGTGTCACAGTTGCAGACGAGAACGCCATCACTCCTGAAGAAGCAAAACTGATTGATCTTGATTCTGAAGTTTGGGTTTTCATCACCAATCACTTGACACCAGAAAAGTATCATGAAGTGAAGAATATTCCAACTGCCAAAGGTGTCTGGGACTATCTTGAAAAGATTGGTGAAGGCGTTTCTACCAATAAAGATGCCAGAATTGACACACTCCGAAGAAAATTCTATCGCTTCAAGAGAAACGAGGGTGAAAAAGTCAGCTCCATTTACAGCAGACTCACAGCTCTTGCTAATGAGTTGATTTCCCTCGGTGCTGATGACATTACTCCTCACTCAGTTGTAAGAACTTTGTTTCGCTCATTGGATGATTCGTTTGATCACATTGTTCTGATGATCAAGGAAAGGACTGATTTCAGACGTCTTGTTGCCGCTGATATTCTTGAGAGACTCAATACATTTGAAATGGAAGAAGATGAGAAACGTGACATAAATGGCTCTCGAAGAAAAACTCATGCTTTGAAAGCAAAAGCTTCACGTCATTCTTCGCCCGAAGCCAGTTCTGCCTCAGGTGTCGAATCAGATGATCCTGAAAGCATTGGAAAAGATTTAGCTTTGATCATGAGACGCTTCAGCCGCTTCCAAAGAAAAGGTTTTTCTTCACCAAAGAAGAGTTATTCTTCAAGAAGTTCAACTCACTCATCTCACCGCTCATCCTCAAGAAGCTCTCCATCTAAGGACAACTGCTGCTACAAGTGCAAGAAACCAGGTCACTACATTGTTGATTGCCCTCTGTGGGAAGCTGAGAACAAAGCAAAGCATTCACTCAGAGACTCCTCATCCTAGTCCCACAGATCTTCCAGAAGCTATGAATCCAAGAGACATGATTCCAGTTCGAGAAGAGATAAGAAGAAAGATTCCGATGATGACAAGAGGAAGAAGTATCACAAGAAGCGTGAGGGTTCTTCATCAAAGACTCACTCGTCTCGTCGAAGCAGCTCTCACCGAGCCAAGGCCTATTTGGGAAAGGAGATGAACTCTGAAGACGAAGCCTCTGGGTCCGAAGCTCATACAGGCTCAAGGTCTGGGTCTGGGTCCGAATCAGATGGTGTTGCTGGTTTGGCATTTGCTTCAGCAGATGCTTCGACAAAATATTCGAGCTCATTCTTCACCAACAACAGTAGTGAAGATGAATCTCCTGCATATTGCTTCATGGCGAAGGCGAAGGTATATTCATAAAAATCTAACTATGATACTTCTGATTGTTCCTCATATGATAGTGATTCGAAGATAAGCTATGCTAAACTTGCTAAAATTGCTTCAATCCAACAAGACGAACTTGATTCTCTAAGAAAAACCATTAAGAAATCAGAAACACTGCTGATCGATGAGATAGAGAAAGGTCAAACTTTAACTAATGAGCATGCAGCTCTGAAGGAAAAGTTTGAAGAATTATCCTCTAGGCATGATCTTCTTTCAGTTGATTATGAGAAGCTTACCTATGAATTTCTTCAAAGGAAAATGGCTCTCGAAAGACTGAAAGAGGCTCATGAGGAGTTGGAAAATGTCAATCTCTCTCTCATGGCTCAACAAGGTTCTGAAGAAAATCATAAAACTGATTCACCTTGCTTAACTTGTCTGGAACGAAGCAAAACTGATTCCAAAGGCAAAGCTCCTAGTGTTATTGATGATACTAATGCCTCTGATGAGGAAAATCCTGCTGTTACCGAGGAACTCCTCAGGTTGAAAAACTTATTTGAAACAGGCATGTTCAAAAGTGTGCAAGGTCACCAATATCTCTGTGATATCCTGAGGAAGGCTCTCCTTCATAGGAATCCCAGGAATGAAGGTGTTGGTTTCGAGAGAAAGATAAACCCTGATGGCACCTATTGGGAACCTGAGCAGTATCCTAAGAATGTTTGGGTCCTTGCGAAGGGGAACCCCATTGATATAGCTAACCTTTCAGGTTTTGACTGCAAGATGAATAAAGCTATTGTAGACGAATCACTTGATTCAGACTACAAGCTCATCAAAGATGAACAGGGAAAGGTTACAGCTGAGTATGTTGGTACTCCTCCTAAGAATGGCTTCTATAAGAGGCAAATATGGGTGCAGAAAGCACTTGTGGAAAAACTGCCTGCTAACCATACCATGCAGGGAAAGTCTTCGGTACCACCGAATCATTTCTACTCTCTTGAAACGAGAAATGATCCATTGGTGCCCGAATCAAAAGTTCCGCAGAAGCAATTCTATCGCAGTGCTCTTCATACTTATCGTCCTCATAATAATCATACTAAGATTGCATATGCTCATTCTTATGCTAACCATTCGCAGAGGACCTACATTTATGGTGTGCTTGATGGTACACCGAAGCAATACACTCCTGTTCGCTTTAATATTGCTTCAACCAGTGCTTCAACATCTTCTCAGTCACCTGCTCGTTTGTGGGTGGTTAAGAAGAACTAATTCTTCTCCAGGGCTATGTCTCCGGTGGATCCGAATGGGTCATGCATAGTGTTGCACAAATCATATGACCGGAGACAAGGAGTTATTCACCGAAGAAAAACTATCTCACTCTTCTCAGAAGTACATTACCTTCGGTGATAACAACAAGGGTAAAGTTTTAGGTTTGGGTAAGGTTGCCATATCGAAAGATAAGCACATTGACAAGGTTATGCTAGTCCAATCACTTGGATACAATATTATGTCTATTTCTAAGTTATGTGATATGGGTCTTTTCACAGGATGACTATACGTTTGTCTTCGAGGGTTACCGAAAAGGAGATTTATACATTGTTGATTTTTCTTCGGGCCCTGCTGTATCCACATGCTTAATGGTAAAAGCTTCATCTGGTTGGTTATGGCATCGAAGACTTGGTCATGCAGGGATGAGAAATCTTCATAACTTAGTGAAGAAGAATCATGTTATTGGCCTTAGCGAAGTAAAATTCGATAAGGATCGTCTTTGCCGTGCTTGTGAAGTTGGTAAAATAACGAAGAAACATCATTCAGCGAAGACTATCATGACTACCACTCGTCCTCTTGAATTGCTTCATATGGAACTTTTTGGTCCTCAAAATTATGCAAGCCTGGGAGGAAATAAATATGGTCTAGTTATTGTTGATGGTTTCTCTCGTTATACTTGGGTTTTCTTTTTAGATGAGAAGAGCAAAGTTGTTGAAATCTTCAAGTCATTCGCCAAGAGAGCTCAAACATAATATGAATTATCTCTAAAGCATATCCGAAGTGATAATGGAACTGAATTCAAAAATACTCATATTGAAGATTTTCTTGATGATCATGGTTTTACTCATGAGTTCTCTGCTGCTTATACACCTCAACAGAATGGAGTTGTCGAAAGGAAGAATAGAACTCTCATTGATATGGCCAGAACCATGCTTGCTTAATACAAGACTCCTATTAGGTTCTGGGCCGAAGCAATTAACACAGCTTGTCATATCATCAACAAGGTTTACCTTCACAAGTTTCTGAAGAAAACTTCACATGAGCTTATCACTGGTAACAAACCTAATGTTTCGTACCTCAGGGTATTTGGTGCTCCATGATTTATTAGAGATATGAATCATAGCTCCAAATTTGCCCCTAAGGCACATGAAGGTTTTCTCTTAGGTTATGGCTCAAACTCTCACACTTACAGGGTCTATAACTCTCACTTTGGGAAAGTTATGGAAACTGTGAATGTGAGGTTTGATGAAACTAATGGCTCTCAAAAAGAGAATTTGCCTCATGATCTAGATGAACCTCCTCTTGATGAAGTGATCAGGTCCATGGCTATTGGAGAGATTCGCCCTGTTGAAGCCAATGCTCGTCAAGCTAATAGGGATGATGATGGTCCAATTTTCCCACACATAGCCCGGGGCGCTGGAGATCAACATCCTGAAGCTAATGATGAACAGGACGAAGAAGAACAAAGGAATGAAGGAAATGCTGAAGCTGAAGGTGAAGCAAATCCTGAAGGTGAAGCAAATCCTGAAGGTGATGCAGATCCTGAAGCTGAAGCAGATCCTGAAGCAGAAGCTGAGCCTGAAGCAAACGATTCAACCTTATCACGAGTTCGAAGAAGGGTTGATGTTGATTCGATCCTTGAAGAAATTCATCAACCAGGTCGTCCCACAACTCGCTCTCGCACTCGTTTGGCTAACTTCGGTGGAAACTTCTCTTTTGCCTCCATGCTAGAACCTTCAAAGTTTGATGAAGCCATGAAGGATCCAGATTGGTTAACTGCCATGCTCGAAGAACTTAACCAGTTCGAGCGAAACAAAGTCTGGTCCTTAGTTGATAGACCTGACCCCATGAAGCACAACATCATTGGTACAAAGTGGATTTTTCGCAATAAGCAAGATGAAGACGGTATAGTGGTAAGGAACAAAGAACGTCTGGTAGCACAAGGTTACAACCAAATCGAAGGTATTGATTTCGGCGAAACTTATGCTCCAGTTGCTCGTCTCGAATCCATTCGTGTTATGCTTGCTTTTGCAAATTTCAATGGTATTCTGCTTTATCAAATGGATGTGAAAAGTGATTTTCCTAACGGAGAAATCGAGGAAGAAGTGTATGTTATGCAGCCTCCAGGTTTTGAAGACCCAAAGAAACCCGACATGGTGTACAGGTTACACAAGGCCCTCTATGGGTTGAAGCAAGCACCTCGTGCTTGGTACGACACATTGAAGGATTTCCTTCTGAAGAAAGGCTTCAAACCAGGAACTGCTGACCCAACACTTTTCACTCGATCTTATAATGGTGATTTGTTTGTATGTCAAATATATGTAGATGATATCATTTTTGGATGCACTAACACTGAAATTAGCGAAGAATTTGCCAAAATGATGTCGAAGAAATATGAGATGTCTATGATGGGTGAATTGAAGTTTTTCCTTGGACTTCAAATTCGTCAGCAGAAGAATGGCACCTTTATTTCTCAAGAAAAATATCTCAAGGATTTCTTGAAGAAGTTTGGTCTTACTGAATGCAAAACCATTAAGACGCCTATGCCTACCAATGGCTTCTTAGATGCAGATGAGAAGGGCAAAGCCTTCGACCAGAAGAAATATCGGTCTATGATTGGATCGCTTTTATATCTTTGTGCATCTAGACCTGACATTATGCTTTCAGTATGTATTTTTTCTCGTTTTCAGGCAAATCCAAAGGAATCACATCATACTGCTATAAAGCGAATTCTTCGTTATCTTGCTCATACACCTACCTTGGGGTTGTGGTATCCCAAGGGAGCTCAGTTTGATCTTATTGGTTATTATGATTCAGACTGGGCTGGTGATCGTGTGGATAGGAAATCAACTTCAGGGACTTGTCATTTCCTTGGAAGATCACTTGTGTGTTGGGCTTCAAAGAAGCAAAACTGTGTTTCAATATCTACTGCTGAAGCCGAATACATTGCTGCTGGGTCATGCTATACTCAGATTTTATGGCTGAAGAAAACGTTGAAGGATTATGGTATTCATGTGAAGAAAATTCCACTCCTATGTGATAATGAGAGTGCAATCAAAATTGCCCACAATATTGTACAACACTCTCGCACGAAGCATATTGACATTCACCATCATTTTCTTCGTGATCATGTTCAGCGTGAAGATATTGTTATTAGTCATGTTAGAACTGAAGATCAACTGGCAGACATTTTCACGAAACCATTGGATGAGAAAAGGTTATGTACGTTAAGGTGTGAGCTCAATATATTGGACTCACGACATGTACTGTAAGACCAAACCTTTTTACTCTTGTATATATTCATTTACTTCGTTACTTACCTATTTAGTTTCGTTGTTTGTTTTTGCTTTGTTTTGTTTAGTCTTATTTCGCTTGGATTTAGTCCCCTATGCTTATCACCTTATGCTTCGTTTGTTTTTTCTTCGAGGTGATAAGTTTCGGACCCTACCCCTTATGTTCTTTTTCCTTCTTATTCTGTCTGTCCAAAATGGTTGAGCATAATTGAAACGGAAAACATTTGCTTCGAACATCATTGAGTTCCGAATCAAATGCTTCCAATTCTCATCGAAGTTTTACTCAAGTCGAGGACTTATTCTTCGGTCGTTGAGATCCCGTCAAATCCGGGTCGTTGAGATTTTCTTGCGATTCGCCACGAAATCCTCGCCGTAGAATCTGGAGAGACAGACGCTGGGGGCCGTTCGATCTGATCTAACAGCTCCTGTCAGACCGGCCTATATATGGCATCCCACCCCAGCGAATCCATCCCACCTCCTCATTCGCATCTCCCCGGAACCCTCTCTCTCCCGAGCGCCGCCGAGCTCTTCGTGCCCGTCGCCGTTCTTGCCGCTTCACTGCCGGAAGAGCGCCGCCGTGGACTTCACGCCGTCGACGAGCACGTCCTCTCCGCTCATCGCCGCCGTAGCTGCTCGACGCCACCGAGTTAGGGTACGCCGAGCCTCGATCCAATCTCTATCTCATCGGTTCTTCAGTTTCCAGATTGGATCCGAGTTCTTAGTCTTTTGTTTTGGGATGAATTCCTTAGGTTTCTTTGATCCGTTGGAGAGGTTAGTGCCCTACTAAAATAATTTTCCTCTACTGCAAATAAAGATTTCCAGGAAGAGTTACTGTTTCGCTTCCCTGCCCAAAAGATTTTTCAAAGAAAAAGCAAGCTTAAGGATTGCAAAACTGCGAAAAGAAAAACCGGGGCAGAAGCTGAGAAAAACAGAACAACAGAGAGAAAATAAAATTTTTCGAGGTACTTCTATAACTCAAATCAAAAAACTCTGAACAGACGCCTGAAAGGTAATTGTATGGAGCATGCTGTCAAAAAAATTCAGATCAAAACGATGATCTGGTGATTTATCCCAAATTTTTCCGTCAAGCAGACAGAATCTGTTTCTGGACAGCATGTACCAACTTTTGACCTTTCTTGCAATCTGAGGCTAAACTTGGCACAAAGCTTGAAAAGTAAAGATACAATGATGTTGCTACAGTAGTAAAAATCATCAAGACCACTAAGAACAGAAGAAAAGCAAAAAGAAAAACCTAAATTCGTTGCGGGCTGCCTTCCGAAAGCGCTTCTTTAGAGCCTTTAGCTAGGCTTAAAGCAGAAGATCAAGTCTTTTCAAGAGAATAACTAGCCCGTGTGACGGACTCAAAAGGTAACTTATCTTTTTCCTAGGGAAATGTTCCATCCATTTCTTGAGAGGGAATTGGAATTTGATATTCCCCTCTTTCATGTCAATAACAACACCAACTGTGCAAAGAAAAGGACGTCCCAAAATAATTGGACAAGAGGGCTCACACTCAATGTCCATAATAGTGAAATCAATGGGAACATAATTGTCATTGACAATGATAAGAACATCGTCGATCTTCCCCAAAGGCTTCTCTATGGAAGAATCAACAAGACGAACACCAATAGAACAAGGATCAAAAGGTTTCAATTCAAGCATATCATACATTCTTTTGGGCATAACAGAGGTACTTGCTCCAACATCACAAAGAGCATAACAAGAGAAGTTATTCAATTTGATTTTTATCATAGGATCCCAACCATCTTCTAGCTTCCTAGGTATGGAGGCTTCTAATCTAAGCTTCTCCTCCCTAACTTTGATTAGAGCATTAGTGATATGCTCTGTGAAGGCAAGATTAAGTGTGCTAGTGTGGGGGTCTCTAGACATCTTGTGTAGGAAACCAATAACTTCAGGTAAAGTGCAGTTGTCAAAGTCTAGGTCACTACTATCTATCAAGGAGGTAGTGATATCATTTAGGCTCACTTTTTTGAAAGCCTCTATGTTCATAGAGGTTTCTTCATCTATGGTTGAGGTGGTAGCATCACCATTGGTAGGTCCAGTGGGACTAGGGGTGTGATGGGTGCTAACAGTTTGGACATCCTCAACTACTTGGATAGTGGATACTGTGTGGTAAGTAGGAAGGCTCTTAATTCTTTCTTCTTCCTTGGGAATGACTTCTGGTTTGGCTGCCATCTGGTTTATCAAGGTAGATTGGGTGTGAGACATGTTTGAAACATAGGTCTCAATGGCAGTGAGTCTAGTTTGCAGGCTGGAAATGTCACTATTCAGGCTCTCAAGTTGTTTGCTAATGTTTTGCAGGATAGAGGAGTGCTCATCTAACTGTCTGGAAAAGGCCTTGTTTTGTTCAAACTGTGTGTGCATATAGCTTTTGGTGGCTTTTTCTATTTCTATAAGTTTCACATAGCTGGGTAGGTCTCTTTCCCTATAATTCTAGCTGTAGGAGTTGCTATTACCGTTCCCATAGTTGTTGGATGGGAAAGGCCTAGGATTGTTGCTACCAAAATTACTCCTATAAGCATTATTGTTGAAGTTGTTTCTAGAGACAAAGTTCACATCTACTTGCTCTTGAGCAACCAAAGAATTTAAAGGAACATCCTGAGGATCAATAGGAGCTTGCTTGGTAAGTAGAGACATGATAAGGTCAACCTTTTCATTTAGAGAGGAGATCTCCTCGACATAATTTACCTTCTTACCAGTTGGAGATCTTTCGGTGTGCCACTGAGAGTAGTTCAACATCATCTCATCAAGTAGCTTTATGGCAACACCAAGTGTGGTTGACATAAAAGTTCCTCCCGCGGCCGAATCTAACAGGTTCTGCGAGGTAAAGTTCAAGCCTGCATAAAAAGTCTGGATAACCATCCAGGTAGTCAGTCCATGTGTGGGGCAGTTCTTGACAAGCGTCTTCATACATTCCCATGCCTGGGCAACATGTTCATTATCCAATTGCCTGAAATTCATAATGTTTCTCCTCAATTGAATAATTTTAGCAGGGGGATAGTACTTCCCTATAAAAGCATCTTTGCATTTACTCCAAGAATCGATACTGTTCTTGGGTAAGGATTGCAGTCACTCCTTGGCTCTTCCTCTCAAAGAGAAAGGAAAAAGCTTCAGCTTGATGATGTTTCCATCCACTTCCTTATACTTTTGCATATCAAAGAGCTCGATAAAATTGTTTAAGTGCAAGGCAGCGTCCTCTCCAGCACCTGAGAATTGATCTTTCATAACAAGATTTAGCAGAGCAGGTTTAATTTCATAAGAAGGTGCTGAAGTGGCAGGTGGAGAAATAGGAGTGCAGATAAAGTCACTGTTGTTGTGACTAGTGAAGTCACAAAACTTGGTGTTTTCATTGGAACCCATAGTAGCAGCAAGTATTTTTGGTATTTTTGATAAGGGACACAAAAGGAAAAACTGAAAGGTAAACTAACAAGACTAAAAATCAAAGATAAAAGATAGTGTGCAACTCCCCTATCTTGTAGACTGGAGTCCCCGGCAACGGCGCTAGAAATTCGCTTGATACAGAGTGGCAACTCTCCTCGTTGGTTACCCCAAGTGGAAGGTGAGATGCAGTGTAGCAGCAAGTTTCCCTTAGCAAAGATGCTAAGGTTGAGTATCGAACCAGTAGGACTCCAAGAGATACAAGTAGGTGTCATGGCGCTTGACGTGGACCTGCATACAGATACAAATAATTTTGCTCCCAACGAGTACAGAGGAGTTGTCAATTCCTCCGGCCTTGTTGTTTACAAAGGATCAACGCAAGAGATAAAAGTGGAACTGAAAGTAAAGACTGAAAGTAAACTAAGGGTGTAAACAATAATGTGAAGATGGACGGGGTCCCGTGATTTTCACTAGTGATGTCTCTCTCCCAAAAGACGATAAAAGTGCTAGCGAGGTAAACAAATCACAGCTGGGAAATTGACAGGATTATGAAGGCAGCGCAATGCTAACTATGATGCAAAGAAAGGAAGGGCTCAAAAACAATGGGCAGTACACCAAGGTAAGTAGACCAAAATCCAACTGCATCTACTACGAATCGTCCACCTTGAGATATCTATCCAGAACATCTCGCTGGTATTAAGTTGCGAATCCCACCCAAAGTGTAAACTCAAAGCAACAGACAACTGCATTAAAAGAACTTTGTGTAAAGTAAACAATCCTTGCACCCGCGGGTACAAGCACCGTTGTTTTATCCCTGGTGGCAACAACACATCCCCTAGTCTCATGTTTCTGTCACTCAAGCTAGACATCAGGGGGCTGAACCCACAATCAAGCATAACGCTCCCTCTTGGAGTTGCAAGCAAACTACTTGGCCAAAGCAAAATACTGCAACGGAGAACATGCAAGAATTTACTCAAGAACAAAATATAAAAGAGAAGAACCAAATATATTACTCATCACAATCTGAACATAGTCTCATAATCCATCAGATCCCAGCAAACTCAGCATAGCAACAGCAGAAATTTAAAAAGTGCCTCGATCATATGAGGCAGCTCAAGAGGTCTCGAAAGTGGAAGCACAAAGAGGGGAGAGGTACATCACATAGCTACTGGTCACGGACCCATGGTCCAAGGGGGACTACTCACGGCACATCCGGGAGGCGTCCATGGCTATGGATGGTCTCCCGGAGGGGGTTCCTCCTCCCGGCAGGGTGCCGGGGCAGCTTCTCCAGGCAGCCCCGATCTTGAAATGGCGGCGGCTGCGATACAGAGGAGAGTTCACGGAAAAGAGATCAATATTAGGGGTTTCCACCCTGAGGGCTAAATATAGGCGGAGGGGGGGGTGTCGAGGGGACCCACCAGGCAGCCAGGAGGCCTCCTGGTGCGGCCTAGGATGGGTCCGCGCCATGGAACCTCCTGGTCTCCTGGTGGTGGCCCCCCTCCGCTGCCTTGGTGATTCCGGAAGCTTCCGGGTCGCTTATTTTTTATCTGATTTTCCGGATTTTTTGGAGCACTTTTAATGGCCGGAAAACCTGAAATACAAAAACAGCAGAAAACAACAACTGGCAGCTGGGTGCACTGGGTTAATAGATTAGTCCAAATATGCTCAAAAGTAATTGAAAGTTCAAGCAAATCATGGCAAATTCACACAAAACATGCATGGAGCAAGCAGAAATTATAGATACGTTTGGGACGTATCAATGGGCGACTTCATCCTTGCTGGTGGAGACCGAGATAGAGGCCGGGGAAGACCTGGTGGTAATAGACCTTGGGTATAAAATAGAATTTGAGGATAAAAATAATCGGTCTGCAAGAAGAGGTTTTCCTGCTCGGAGGGGACGAGGTTTTGGTCGCGGTTCAGACAAACCTGATGAATTTGTGGCAAGCTGGCGTGTTAATGCAATGTACCAAGACCCCAACCTTACCCCTGGAACGCAGCTCACGTTGCTATCATCCCAAGCTGTGAGAACATTTGATGCAGTAACTTTGGGGAAGAGAACCGCTGATGATTCTGTCACTGACCAAACGGCGCAGGAACCCCCAGCTGGAGGTGATTCCTTGGCTAAATCCCTAGTGTCGGTGAGTGAAAGTACATCTGTTGCGGTAATGGTGGACCATTTTGAAGGGGGTGTTAATGGGGAGTCCGTGAACAATACCCCACAGAAGAATGCAAATAAAAAGAAGAAGATAGATTGACTGATGAGTTTGGTGATGAGATTATGGGAACAGATTTGAATGAAGACTTGACCAATGTATTGGAGGCACCACTCGATGGTGATGGTCGGGGCCAATGAATATCTTATGTTGGAACTGCCGGGATGGGGGGAATTCCTGGATAGTTCGTGATCTAGTGACCTTGGTAGCGTCGCATTCCCCCAAACTGGTGTTTTTATGTGAAACTTGTCAGAAAGCTAGTAAGATGAAGAGATTGAGGAATGGTCTGGGTCTTCGGGGTTAATCTGGCGTTGATAGCAATGGCTTGAGTGGTGGTCTCGCCCTTTATTGGCATGAAAGTTGTGTTGTTGAGATTCTAGAGACAGATGATAGATACATTGATGCAAATATCAGGCTTGAAGAAGGAGGAACACAATGGAGGATAACTTCTGTGTATGGGGAGCCGAGTGTGGAAAATAGACCCTCAATGTGGGACAAATTGCAACGGTTGAAATCTGTGTCAGATATACCGTGGCTCGTCCTTGGATATTTTAATGAAGCACAATGGGGTTTTGAGCACTTCTCCCTAACCCCGAGACCTGAGCCGCTGATGGCTCTGTTTGAAAACATGTTGATGGGTTGTGGCCTTATTGATTTGGTTTTAAGGGAGCGTCATAGAAATATGATAACATGAGAGAAGGGGCAGCTAATGTGCGTGTCAGACTGGACCAAGCTACAGCTACTAATGACTGGAGGAACATGTTTGCTTTCAATGAAGTTATACACCTCGCTAGTGGATCTTAGGATCACGTCCCGGTGCTTGTCCGGTGTGTACCGGAAGTTTTTTTTCCTTCTCCATGCCACATGCGGTATGAAATCTTGTGGGAAACAAATCCCGACCTTGGTGATATAATTAAACGGAGTTGGGAGGAAGCTGGGACAAAATCCGATCTGGGTTCAATGAGTAGGTGTCTAAAAGGCACAATGAAGAAGTTGCACAAGTGGAGCAGCAACCGGTTTGGTAACGTTGTAAAGGAAATTAATAAAACAAGATCCCAGCTAGAGGAGCTTATGAGTATGAATGCATACAGAGAAGAGATACGCGAGGTCTTTGACAAACTAAATTCTATGCTCTACCAAGAGGAAATGCTCTGGCTCCAACGCTCAAGAATTCAATGGTTGAAGGAGGGTGATCGCAACACACGCTTCTTTCAAAATAAGGCGGTTTGGAGAGCTAGGAAGAATAAAACCTGCGAACTTCAAGATGATGATGGTGTGACTTATAAAGTTATACTGAATCGGCGGTCAAGGGGAATATGGCCATGACTTACTTTCAGAAAATCTTCAGCAAGGATGTATCATTGGACGTTGGCCCTCTTGTAGATCTTTTTGGCGCGATCATATCAGATGCTGATAATGTCTGGTTGTGTAAAGAATTCTCTGATGAAGAGATTTCTGACGCGCTTTTTCAGATTGGACCTTTGAAAGCTCCGGGGCCTGATGGATTTCCATCTCGGTTCTTTCAGAAAAACTGGGAGGTCCTTAAGAGTGATATAATCCAAGATGTAAAGCTTTTCTTTTCGTCAGGAGTAATGCCAGCAGGTGTGAATGATACCACTATTTTCCTTATCCCTAAAGTTTCTAATCCTTCAAAGCTCACTGATTTTAGGCCTATCAGTTTATGCAACGTTATATATAAAGTGGTATCCAAATGCTTGGTCAACAGGCTCAGGCCTCTTCTGGATGATATTATTTCACAGGAACAGAGTGCTTTTATCCCGGAAAGGTTGATCACGGACAATGCACATATTGCCTTTGAATGCATTCATCATATCAGGCAAGAAAAAGGAAACTCTAGAAACTTTTGTGCCTATAAACTTGATCTGTCTAAAGCATATGACAGGGTTGACTGGGACTTCTTGGAGCAAATGATGCAGAGGATGGGTTTCGCTCATCGGTGGGTTAACTGGATTATGACATGTATAACCTCGGTGAGATACTCTATCAAATTTAATGGAACCATTCTTGATTCTTTTGCCCCGGCGCGTGGGCTTCGGCAAGGTGATCCACTGTATCCGTTTCTGTTTATGTTTGTGGCGGATGGTTTGTCAACACTTCTGAAGAAGAAGGTGGATTCTAATAACCTCCATTCCCATCGTAGATAAGGCATTATTTGGCTCATAAAACTGTTATGACCAAAGTTCAATATTGATTGACTACGGAAACGTAGGAATTCTTTAATCAATAAAATATTTCATTTACACTACAATGGACCATAGCCTGAAATTGCGTCTCAGTAAAATTGGGATTTGAAAGAGAATTGCAATGGGCATGACGAAGGTTTTCGTTAAAAGGATGGACTATAGTACCTCAAGACAGGAATACTCAACCTTGATTTGATCAAGTGATTTTGTAATGACCAAAATATTGAGTGGGCCTGCAGTTTCATGAAACTGAGTGGGAGCTTTGAAGACTTCCGGAAACTTAGAATGCAGAGGGCATTTTCTGAGTGGGAGCTTTGGGAGCATTGTCATTATGTAAGACATAGTAACAATACAATGACTTGATGAAAGTTGAACCACAAATATATAAGTATATGATGGATATATTTGAGTGGGAGCATGATCATTATCTCAGACATGCATGTTATGACATATATGGAGAATGATCACGTGTATGTATATATGGACATGCGAACGATATATGTATATGGAGAATCGTCTCATATGCACGTATATGCATTATGATATATATATAACATAAGGTAGATATAACGCAAGATTACAAGAATCTTCCTTTATATGAAGTACTAAACACATCACACGTTGAAATCTATAGTGATAGATACGTATGATGAAACAAAGAAAAGTTGAATAATCTTCTAGACAAGAAACGGGTTCTTGTAGCTAGAAATTATATAACGGATGAAATCCAAATATCACAAGAAATGTATTAATGGAAGAATAGAGATGCACCATGTACTAGGACATGTGATCTCATATTTACTTTGACATATGATTCTACCATATAACATGCATTGTGAATCCAACAACAGAATGACTCAAAAGTTCTTGGAAGAAGAATAGATTCCGATGTGCTGTAGGAGTAAAACAAAGAATCTGAATAAAGTCCATGAATTCAGTATATGAGGAATACTGAGGACTATGCTCTAAAATATAGAAAGGATAATAGACTTGAATGTAATGCAAGATTACAATTGCAAGCCATATTATGGGTCTATATGGAATTAGAGACATCACCGAAGAGATGAAATAAATGTGAGCAAGATTCACGACACTACAAACATAATACTACTTAAAGAAAGTAGACGTATGGATAAAAGTTTAGCGTAAGAAGTTTGGACTTCTGGCTGAGTGTATTTCCCAATATATGTGACGCTGGATAAGTCTTCTGAAGACTGAACCAAAATATCACTAGAGGATACCATGAAATAATAGTCTCACTCTCCCGCAAAACTTATATCCAACCATTATATGATAATGAGTGGCATGTCAAACTAGTTGACCTATATCAGTTGCAAAGGAAACATACGAATCTGAATTGGTGCAGTTCGTTGACGAACCCTCTTCCATGAGCAAGCATGATCAATGAACACTTATGCGATAAGATGATTATGATCGGGAAAATGGGGCTAGATTATTAGCACTCTAGTGCAAGTGGGAGACTGTTGGATATATGCTCTAGAGGCAAATGATTTATGATTATTCCAATATATCTAAGCAAGTTCATAACCAGTTTCATACCGTGCTAGAACTGTATCAGTGAAACAATGATAAAGGTGTGGTATAGAAACCCCCAGAGTTCCTAGTTAGCCTCTATATCAATAACTAGTTCATGGTCAACATGATGGTCGTGGTTTCGCGATCATGGACAATTAAGTCTCTTGACTATGAGGTCACCTCACTGGATGAGTGACATGATGAACATTACCCAAAGTAAGCATTACAGCATGATCAATCTTATGAAGGTTCAGTGTTGTAATTACATAACGTAGTAGACCGTTCCTTTGATCGTGAGTACGTGCATAATTGCTATCTACTCGGATGCTTTGACTTACATCCCACCACCTGACTGAAATATGCGGGTCATAACGGTTGTATCTTGGGTATTCCGTGGAGATATGTTGAGTAGTATTGTTACAAGAGCGGGATTTGTCAATCCATATCATGCATAGATACTCAGGGCCCACTCGGTGAGATTCCATCCATAAAGCTGCAGCGTGTGACTAGGTCACAGGGATGAATATCACGGGAACGAGTGAATAAGGATTTGTTCAGAACAAGGTTGAACCAGACATAGGATGTCATTGATCGAATCTTGGAACAATCCAGTATCGTTGACAAAGGGAATGCTATACGACGTAAGGTCCAATCAGTGTTGATATCCGGAATGCACAGGGGTCATTATGGGCATCTAGGTCCCGCTGATGATCATTGACCGTAGCCTCATCTCGGTCATGACTGGAGTGTTCTCGGACCGTAGGTTAACACACTTAAGGGCTCGATGAAATCGGAGACCTTTTCGGAACTATCGGAGTTACCGGAGAATAAAGGAAGCAGCACCGGAAAAGTTCCGTGTTGACCCGAAGGAGTTTTGGAGTGAGCCGGAAGGTGTTTCGGAGCACCGGGAGAAGGAATAATATGTTTTAGTTATTAATTTATTGAATTAATAATTAAAAACATTTTATTTATAATTAAAAAGTGTTATGGGCCTAATTTATGAAAGAGGCCCATTAGGGGAAATAAAAGGGAAAAAGAAAAGGAAAGAGGGGGGAGGCGCCATGGGCCCTAGGGCCATGAGGGGTGCGCCCCCTCCCCCCCCCTTGGACGGCCACCCCCCTTAGCAAAGGGACTTTAGTCCCACATTGCAAAGGGAGAGGGTTTGACTCCCTCCCCTCTGCCTATATATAGATGGGCAGGGTGCACATATTTAATACACAGAAATTCGTGAGAAAAAAAATATTACTCCGAATTGAGATCGGTTTTCTCCGGTCTTCTGCCCTTCCTCATATCTTCCACGGTGGGCTCCCTAGTGTGAGCCTGTAGTGGAATTGAGGCATCTCTGTTAGGATCGGAGGCCGTCGTGCTGCCAAAGCTCCGTCGGGAGGTCTGCTTCCGCCATCTTCCCTGGATCGGGGAACGGAGGTCGCCATCGAGTCTCGTACGTGTGCGAGTACTACGAGGTGCTAAACGTGTGGCACTACACCCATACGGGTGCTCAACACAGCCAGGGGGCTGTGAAACTTGTTCGACTACACCAGCCACGTTTGCGGGAACGTTTCCCGCGCAACGGACTACACCCCGAGGTATGTTATTTCACTCTTTTCCGTTACGGTAATACGGGTAGCTAGATCTTGAGTTATGGGAAACGCTAGTTAGGAAAATTTTGTGTTTTCCGCTGCGAACCCCAACACTTTTTAAATCGGTAGCCCAGGCGCTTCCGACGTACATCATGGGCATCTTTAAGCTGCCCTTCTCGGTTTGTGACGACCTAACAGCATTGGTTCGGGCCTTCTATTGGGGCGCTATCAAAGGACAGAGAAAGGTTCACTGGAAGGCATGGCCTAGTCTTCAACATCCAAAAGATAAAGGTGGATTAGGTTTTCGGGACTTCAGAATTTTCAATCAAGCGTTATTAGCCAGACAAGCTTGGAGAGTAATTACCTGACCGAACAGTTTATGTGCACGGCTCTTGAAAGCAAAATACTATCCAAATGGAAGTCTTGAGGATACTTTTTTCACAGGTATTGCCTCTCCTACATGGACTGACATTAGCCATGGACTGGAACTTTTAAAGAAGGGTCTTATTTGGCGTATTGGCGATGGCTTCAAAATCCGACTGTGGAGAGATAATTGGGTTCCTAGGCCCTTCTCTTACAAACCGATCAGCCAACAAGGGAGATGTTGGATCAGGTTTGTCTCAGGCTTTCTAAATCCTAATGGTACTTGGAATCAGCCGCTTCTTCGGCACCATCTTATGCCAGTGGATGTTCTGGCGATTGGGAAGATCCGAGCAAATATTGTTGTGGCAGATACCTTGGCCTGGGGCCCTGACAAGTTTGGCCCTTTCTCAGTGAAGTCAACGGATCATCTGGGCTTTCAAGAAGCACACCTCGCTGCTGCGACTGGTTCCAGTAACATACCAGATGGCAGTAGGGCGTGCTGGTCCTTGATCTGGAAAAGTACGTCTCCACCTACGGTGAAGAATTTTGCTTGGAGAGTGTAACGACCCAATTCACACCGAATTGAAGTCTCTGTGTTCAAGTGCCAGTCCCTGGATCGAACTCGCTGGCACACACAGTATAATAGATGTATACCAAAGTACAAGTGCATCATTAATACAACGTATGATCCAGAGTAAATAAATAACAAGTTGCATAGCTCAAGGCTAGCTTAAACAATATAAATATAGCGGAAGCAAAAGCATGTAACGTGGAGTCCCATCAACAGCCACATGCGAACATGCTGAGTGTAGACTCGCAACCCCTAAACGCACCTTACTGAGCGTCTGAAAAACCTGCAACACCGAAGGTTACAGCCCGACAACGGGTCAGTACATCTGATTTGTACGGCAAGTGACACGAAAAAGTTTATATAAAGGACCTACAACTACATGCAAGGTAAGTCAAAGGAAAAGGCTTATGGTTTAGTTTTGCAGAAAGCCAATTTTCTCCTGAACTAAACTAGTCAAAATTTTAAGTTGAGTTCTACCTGAAACACACAGCAACCCATGCTACTCTTGTCCCAACCAATTATTATTAAGTGTTCATCTGTCAAGATCATTCATCAACAGTACTGACTAGTTGCTCAAAGTTCGTCCGTAACCGTGGACACGGCTAATCATGATCAGTTTATACGCTCTGCAGAGGTTTGTACACGTTCCCCACTGGACTCAACCCGAAGATTGAGACAAAGACTTTCCGAAGAGGTTGCCTCCACCCTTTGGTAGTCGGTACACCTAACACAATTCTACATCAGCTAGCTACCAGGGCCAGGTTCCCCACAACTTACTCATCTAAGCCAGAGCCCATATAGCCAGTGGCTGTACACGGAAGCTACTAGTAATATTGCATGTCTGATCTTTTTGAGCCTGGACGGCGCCCACTGCGTGAGAGGGTAGACACCATGACGCACCCGGTTCACCACCAAAACAAACCATTGGGTGCATTTAACCCCGGCACTGTCCTCAACCGAGCCACAACTACCGGGATGCAACCCGCCCGTCCAGAAGTGATTTCTATTTATTATAAAGTTGCTACACAATTTATTAAATAGCTCACATGCACTCCATGAATTCTCACAGCCCAACCTCGTCTACAAAGCATAGCAATAAAGTAACAACACGGCTAGGTTGATCTACAGTAGACAAGTCAAAACATATGGCTATCCTAACTGGTTTTGCAGCAACAGTAAAATAAACTACCTATCATGCAATAGAGTGATATTTCCTAACATAATGCATATAGAAAATATAGGTATGAGTATGGTCAAAGTATCACTTGCCTTATACATTCGATGAAGATCTTCGCTCTCACGTTCCAGTCAACTCTACTCGTCACACTCCGAGCAATCTATCGTCAACGAAAGAACTCAAAAAGCAATCACACCACAAGGACAAAACATAAGATCAACAGAACAATCACTAAAGTTTTAGCAACAAAACAAAAAGGTTTTGAAGTGCAAAGGTGTGGATGTGCTCAAAGGTGATCGGTGGAACGTGAACTCGAGAGAGTCAACGGATAAAGAGTTGTCGATACAAAAATTATGATCGAGGCATTATGAAATCAAGGTGAAGATCATAGCAATATGAATGGTATGTGGATATTGTCGATAAGATGTCTCATATGATCCAATATGCAAAAAGAATCACGTGAAACGGAATACTACAGCACAGGTCATAGCAATTGCAACATGGAATTGAATTTGAATTTGAACAGATCAATAAACTTGTGAATTTTTGTGTACACATGGTATAAACAGAAAGTACATGACACGAGTGATCCAACGCAAACAGAATCACTCGATTTGGATCAACGGTATAAAAGATACGGCCACCGGAATTTGAATTTGAATTTGAAATAAACTCAAATTCAAAAGTGTGCAAAGTGTGCAAACGTTGACACCATGCTAAAGTACAGAACAATACGAGCACGTAGCAAAAAGTTTCACCTCGATCCGACTTACGGTGTAGAAGATATCGCCGGTGCGAGGTTAGGGGGTTTTCTGCCAAAAGGACCCAACCGTAAATAAAATTCTTCCGAAATCGCGATCGGGTCCTCGCTCCGGATCTGGATCGGGATTGCTCCGGCGAACTGTGCACGGCTCCGGCGACGTCTGGCGTGGAGGAGGCAACAGGGCAGTGGGGAGGGGCGGCGGCTCCGGCGTGCGGCGCGGCACAGGGGCGCGGCATGGGGCGCGGCACGGGATGGCCCGGCGGCGGCCGAGGCGTCGGCGGCTCGGCCCGGCCGTGGTGTGCAGCGGCGGGGTCCGCCCGGCCATGGGGCGGTGCGGCTCGGCTGGCCGCGGCTTCCGGCGAGCCCGCGCGGCGGCGCAGAAGGGCGAGGCGGCGGCGTGCCCGCTCGGTGGCGGGGTGGCGCCCGAGCGCGGAAGGGGAGGCGGCGGCGCTGGATGGGAGGCGGCGCGGCGGCGCGCTCTGGCGGGAAGGCGGCGCGTCGGGCCGAGGCGGCGGCGGCGGCCCGCTAGGGTTTTTCCTTTTTTTTTGGAGAAAAGAAAAGAAATTAAACAGAAAATACCAAATTCTATATATAGGCTGAAAGAAAAAAAAACGATTCGGGCCCGACTTGGACTCCAATTACGCTCGCGTGCGAAAAAGGCTAATGGGCCGGCAGCCCGGATTTTTTCTTTTTAACCAAAAACCGTAACTACAAACAATAAAAAAAAATAACCGTAACCCCGAAAAATATGAAATAAAATTCTAAATTCATCAAATAATACAATGAAAATTATAAAATGAAAATATTTTCCAAAAAGGAAAATAAAAATAAAAACATTTTCTAAATACTTTATTTAAATATAAAATACTTTTCATAAATCAAATAAAATCCAATAAACCTTTTAAAATATTTTTATTTGGTCAAAAACATTGACCAACCATTTCTAAATAATAAAATATAAATTTGAAAATTGTTAACCCAATAAATAATTTGGTAAACTAAAATATCCCTTTGAAATAATTTTTCAACCCTTTTAAAATATTTTTATAAATCATTTCCATGAAATAAAAACTCTCTTAGCATTATAAAATCTCCAAATTAATTTTAGAGTTATTTATAATACTAAAAATAAATTTTAAAAACTTTAAACTAGTATTCTAAATATTTCCAACTTTATTTAAAAAGGGGATAAGTCATTTTATATCCTCTCAAATGAATTTTCCTTTAGTTGCGAAATATTTTGAATAATCAAAAAGAATTCCAATAAAGATTTAAAAGATTTTCCAAACTTTTAAAAATGTTGAAGGAGTCATATTACCTTCTCTCATTTTATTTTGTTGGTTTTGTTTTTAAATAATAAATTCCAAAACACCAACGGTGAATATTTGGGAAAGTCATTTTATTCCCTCTCGTTTTAATATTCAATAAACTCCAAAAGTTTTAAATCCCGGAGAAAATCAAACACATTAATCAAACAATCATTATCTATTTAATTTATTAACATTCCAAAATTCGGATAATTTTGGGATGTTACAAAGAGCGTCTACTAACTCACTTCCTACTTGGCCGAACATGCTGAAACGTACGCTGGTAACAACTGACCTCTTTCCCATATGCCAACGGGAACCAGAAAGCACATTTCATGTGCTTTGTCGATGCCCGCTATTTGTGTTTCTTTGGGAGACCATGGCAGAGGTCTGGCCGCTGCCACACTTGGCCGATATAATCCATACCGGAGTTGAATGGATGTTGAACCTCCTTGCTGGACTGGATTCCGTACAAAGGACGATGGTGATGCTCATCTTTTGGCGCAGCTGGTTTGTTAGAAATGAAATAACCCATAATAAAACTCCTCCTCCGGCTAGTGTGTCTCAAGACTTTTTATTGGATACCTAATGGCAATCATGTCCTATGTTAAACCGGCGGATGACAACAAGGGGAAGGCTCCCCTCATTCTCGAGTTTGGACGCCCACATGCCATAACGGAGAAGAGAAGGCCCCCACGATGGAACCCACCCTTGGTGGGACTTGTGAAACTGAATTGCTCGTCAAGTGGAAGCTCAGGGAGATTCGGCTACGGCATGATTCTAAGGGGTCATCTTGGTGGAATTTTGTTCTCGTCTTGTAGAGAACTAATCTCCTGCCAAGATGATTTGGAGGCGAACCTACATGTCATTCGGGAAGGAGTGCAAATTTTAATCAATACAGAACATAAGGCGATCATGATCGAGTGTTCTTCAAGAACTGCGATTAAGCTGCTGGAAGAGCCTGAAGCTAGTAGATCCATCTACTCTTACTTGGTGTCGGAAATCAAAATGCTACTTTTGTCGCTGGATAGATTCTCTTTTACTTTTCATAGTTCTTGTCGTCCTAGTAGTTTCTTAGCAAAGCTTGCTCTTTCTGGTTCTATAACCTCAGTTTGTCTTGGCAGTGGACCAAAGCCTGTCGTTGATGCTTATAATTTGGATTTGCCCAATCTTGGGGCTGAGTAGTGAAAGTTTTATACCTGCAAAAAAAAGAGTGTGCCCTCCTTGATGTCCCTGTCGCAAACGAGCTTGCGCTCTAGAAGGCTCTCATGGGCGAACCATGGCATTCACTCTAAGAGGCTTTTCGAGGCGAATGACGCAATGCACAGACTTTTCCAAGTTGTGCGGAAATAATTGCCATGCATGTTAGTCATGTTGTAGATAATAGGACATGAAAAATGCTGAAACAAAGAAAACTACCATGATACAACATAGAAGTTTGTCACATGAACATGGATTTCATTCTGGAATTGTCATGCTATAACAAAGAGAATGGTCATACTATAGAATAAAAAATTACTCACATGTATTTTTTTAACGGGGGAAAAAGGCATAATAAAGGGAGAAATACAATAAATCACTCTCATCCCCACCCCCCCTAAGATTCTTAGCCCATGTGATGATCTGATGATTAGTCTCGTCCAACTAGCATCAAAATGTAGTATGGTGTGGGTGCTCCATGTCGGGCCATGGCATTAACGGAATTACGCGTTGCTCGTCAAGGAGTTCGACGGAGTTGGTGACCCAGTGGACGTGTGCCTAGATTCCTTCAGAATCTGGGTACAAATACACAAGTTGTCGGTCATCATTAAAACTGAAGAAATGGGATGGAAGCTAGGGAAGAAGCTGTGTATTGTCATTACAGTTTCGCACCGCAACGGTCAGATTGTTGATGAACATCTTCGGCTTCGGGTGGAGAACTATGTGAGTAAGCCGCTGAGGAAGAAGGTCTACATAACTCCTAAAGGTAGCAAACCAATCTTCTTTGATGTCAAGTATGAGAAGCTCCCAAATTTTTGTTTTTTTTCTGCGGATTGGTGGGACACACGACAGAAAAATTCTGCAGCATTCCCAAGGACGTGCGGAAGGCAGAATTCTCCACCGACATCAGGGTGCCGCCTTATTGGTTGTCGGCTAGGAGGCATATTGATTTTGGGGAAGCACCAGTGATGGAAGGTGCGATCACTGAGGTGTCCTCGGGCATTAAAAAGCTCGTTGTCTCGGCGTCGGCGGATGCTGCTTCTCATGGAGTCGGCAACGCTACCTCTGTGATGGAGCGGAGTGGGCAGCCTGACGGGGGCACCAACATCGTCAACAAGGGGGCCCCTGTTCAGTCTGAAGGGAGTGATCTGGAGGTGCTCAAGACTAGTTCTGAAGATCCTAAAAATTCATAGTTGAGTGATATGATGGATCAGGTGCATCACGTGGTGGACAAGGGTACTAGTGGGATCCTCAACATCAACCTGGATGCTCTTGTTCCTTCTTTGCCTGATAATACTGTCCAGATGGAGGCTCGTACAGTTGATGGATGGGTGTTCAACATATGCAGCAAGTGCCCCAGGTCATGATGCCTTTAGTGAAGATGCATGTCCAAGGCCACCAGGGTGAGACTGAATCTCAGAGACATCTTCTGGCGATTGATGGTGTCAAGCGTTGGAGAAGGTTCCATAGGCAAGAGCAGGAAGAAAAGGATCTGGTGAAGACTGCTTGTGTAAAACATGCAATTTTTGGCATTCCAACGCCGCCTAATAGCATGAGTGAGCTATCCAGACATAGAATGGCTTTTGCGGCCATGCTTGAGAGTAGAGCTGGAAGCAAGAGGCGTGCTCTTGATGATCAAGACCTTCTGATTACTATGCATAGCTCTAGTGCTGACAGTTTAGAGCCTAGGAGTGCCTCGGATGTGAGTGTGTTTGGTAAAAGGGTGTGTGTTGAAAGAGTGGGTACTGAAGTAGGTGTACATGGTGCTACTATTCATGTAACTGAAGAAATAGATGGAGGAGTAGAAGTGGATCGGGATTCGGGATGGTAGGACAGAGTCAGTAGGGGATGGGAAAGATGTAGAAGATACTGCCAAGGAAGCTACCGGCCCTGGGGCTGCCGGTCAACTGACGGGCGCGCTTGTTGGCGCCCGTCAGGAGCCATGAAAATCCTGAGTTGGAACTGCTGAGGTTTGGGTCAACCTCGGACAACTTGTGTGTCTTTCTAAGACTCACCGGCCTAATGTTATCTTTATTTCTGAAATAAGGAAAAATAAAGAGCATGTCGAGAGTTTGCGTTATCGTTTGGGTATGAATAATGTTTTTACAGTTTTGGTGCAAGGTAAAGGTGGAGGCGTAGCAGTTTTCTGGGATGATTCTTACTCCCTGGAGCTTAATAAATATGGTGAACATTTTATTGATATGTATGTTTGCAAGGAAGATGCTTCCATATGGATAAGTATGTTCGTCTATGGTGAACCAAAGGCGAGCCAAAGGTATGTTATGTAGGATTTATTGAGGCGTATAAAACCCCTTGGGGACGGTCCTTGGTTCATGGTAGGCAATTTTAATGAAGTTATGTGGCAAAGTAAACATTTCTCTCGTAATAAGAGATCACCCAAATAGATGGCTAATTTTCGTGAAGTTCTATCAGAGTGCAATTTATTTGACTTGGGATTTTTGGGAGTTTCGTGGACATATAATAACAAACAGGAAGGATACAAAAATGTGAAAGTACGGTTGGATCGTGCGGTGGCGTGCCCTCGGTGGACGACTATGTTCCCTGACTGCAAGGTTTCTCATATTATCAGCTCAAGATCTGAGCATTACCCTATTCTTATCCAGTTGTTGGGTCAGCCTAAGCAAGGTAAATTTATTAAACATGTGAAATATGAAGCTTATTGGGAAAGGGAGGCGGGCGTTCTAAAAGTTCAAATTGAATTATGTTGGAATAATTTTTGGCGTGTTAAGGATTTGGGAGACGTGGCAAATAAGCTAGATAATCTTATGGAATCCCTTCATGGTTGGAGCAGAGAACATACTGCCTCCGTTCTTAGATATAAGGTGTATAGTTTTTGGCACGACAGTTAAAGAAAACACATTGAGGAAAAATTACACCAGGTTTGGACGAGATTACATCTAGCTAATTGACATGAGGAAATAGAGGGGTTTGCAAGAGATAAGGAAACATGATCAAATCTTTTAAAAAATTATCAAGATGAGTGTTGCAATGCAATACATCCTATATTTTGAACGTTTTCTCAAAAACTTATACACCTTATGTCTAGGAACGGAGGGAGTATTGGTTATTTACCCAAGAAGCTCGACTCAGCGCGTAAAATATTAAATGTGCTTTTTAATAGAAGTGAAAAAGGCGATTTCAGAAAGGAATAAAATCCTCGCGGATATGGACGGGCTTTTACTGAAGGAAGAAATCATGTGGAAGCAGATGTCGTGTTTGGAAAGAATGAAATGGGGCGATAGAAACACACATTTTTTCGCAAAAAGGCCTTTTGGAGAGCTAAGAAGAACAATATCACTACCCTAAGAAAGAGTGATGGGTCGCTTGCAGAGGATATGGAGGAAATCAAAGGTATCACAAACTCATTTTTCAAGAACATTTATTCATGTGATGAATTGGTTAACCCTTCTTGTATTATTCCGCTTGTGCAACCTTTGGTGATTGCGGAGATGAATGAGGATCTTTGTAAGGATTTTTCTGATGAAGAGATTAGTGATGCTCTGTTCCAAATTGGTCCTATGAGGACCCCGGGGCCAGATGGGTTTCCTGATGGATTTCATCAGAGGAATTGGGGTATTCTTAAAGATGATATTATCAAGGCGGTACAAGAATTCTTTTTATCTGGAAGTATGCCAGAAGGGATTAATAATAAAACAATTGTGTTTATTCCTAAAGTGAAGAATCCTCGGTCAATTAAAGACTTTCGTCCAATCAGTCTTTGCAATGTTGTATATAAAATTATTTCCATGTGTCTTGTCAATAGACTCAGACCCTTTCTGGATGGTATGATCTCTCCTACCCGAAGTTCTTTTATTCCTGGAAGATTAATCTTGGATAATGATTTCATAGCTTTTGAATGTATGCATTCGTTGAGTACGTTGAAAGATACTAGGGGTAAATATTGTGCGTACAAATTGGACATGGCTAAGGCCTATGACCGTGTGGATTGGATTTTTTTGGAAAGAATGCTTCGTGCATATGGTTTTGCTCCGGGATGGGTCAAGTGGATTATGAGTTGTGTTACCTCAGTGAATTTTTCGGTGAGGTTTAATGGCCAGCTTTTAGACCCCTTTCAGCCTTCTCGTGGTCTGAGGCAGGGGGACCCATTATCTCCATACCTATTTTTGTTTGTGGCTGAGGCCTTATCTTTGCATTTTAATGATGCTTCAGCGGGTGGGACTATCCAGCATTTCCGGGTTAACAGACATGCTCCAGGTATAACCCATTTATTATTTGCTGATGATAGTATCCTATTTTTAAGGGATCTTTGGAGCAAGCTCTGTCCGTTAGACGTATTTTGTCGATTTATGAGGAGGGAACAGGAAAATTGTTGAACCCGGATAAATGCCCCATTTTATTTGGCAAAAGTTGTAGTTTGGAAGATCAGGTGGCTATTATGGTGGTGCTCAAAATCACGACTGAAGGTTTTGAGGATAAATATCTGGGTTTACCTGTGCCAGAAGGGCGTATGAAGGCTGGAAAATTTCAATGTACTAAAGATAAAGCATTAAAACGGAGTTCAGATTGGATTGAAAAATATGCCTCTAGTGGGGCTAAGGAAATCCAAATTAAGTCGGTTATTCAAGCGCTCCCCGTCTATGCCATGCCCATCTTCAAATTTCTTGTATCCATTTGTGATGATCTTTCTCAGATCATTAGGAATTTTTGGTGGGGTGATGAGGAAAATAGGAAGAAAACTCATTGGCTAGCTTGGGACAAGATGACTAGGACCAAAGGAGAAGGAGGTATGGGTTTTCGTGATTTGAGGTTATTTAATCAAGAGTTGCTAGCTAAGCAAGTGTGGAGATTAGTGATTTATCTTGATTCGCTTTGTGCAAAGGTGATGAAAGCAAAGTACTATCCTAACGGACATCCGCTAGATACTGTTTTTCTTCAAGTTACGTCATCTTCTTGGCAAGAGGTGATGCATGGACTTGAGTTGCTAAAAAAGGGAGTCATTTGGAGAGCTGTGAATGGGACAAATATAAATATCTGGAGGGATAATTGGCTTCCTATAGAATCAGGTCTTCAAATATCTGCAAAGAAAATAGAACCAGAATAAAATGTATCTCTGCGTTATTCATGTATGGGTCAAAATGCTGGGATGAAAATCTTATTAGGCATTTGTTTTATCCTCATGATGCCGAGGAAATTCTTAAGCTGCGTATTCTTAATGTCGGAGAGGGAGATTTTGTTTCTTGGCACTATGATAAAAAATTGTTTATTCTTCGTTAATAGTGCGTATAGACTGGCGTTATAACTAAAGAATGCTAAAGCTGACGGTGGGAGCTCAAGTGATGCTGCTATGGGGGATAGGAAGATTTGGAACACCATTTGGAAGGCTTAGGTCCCTCAGAAAATCAAAATCTTTGCTTCGCGTACGGCTGCGAATAATCTAGCGGTCCAAGTTAATAGAGTTAAACACCATCAAACGTCCATCCGTATGTGTTCTATTTGTGGAGTTGATGAGGAATGTGTTTTTCATGCTTTGGTGTCATGCCCAAAGGCTTGGGCGCTGCGTATGGCGGTTAGGGAGGTGTGGACTCTACCCGGAGAAGAGTATTTCACTTATTCTGGCCCGGGTTAGCTACTTATATTATTGGACCAGTTAAAGGCGACGGTGCGTGAACATGTTATTTTCTTATTCTGGAGGGCTTGGCATCTGAGAAATGATTTGATTTTTGGGAAAGGAAAAGAATCTATCTCTGCCTCGGTGACCTTTATTGAAAACTATTGGGCGTCTTTTTCTTCTGGCCATTCCAAATGGAGACACGATGTTAGCCATAAAGGTAAATAAAGAGCGGAGGGGCTTAGTTATTTCAGTGAGGGGGAAAGGATCTTGGAGACTTGGAAACCTCCCACGCATGATTTTATAAAGATAAATGTTGATGCAAGCTTTGTGGAGGCTAATAAATCTGCAAGTGTGGGTGTGGTAGCCAGAGACCATAATGGAGAGGTTATTATCTCTTCATGGGATTATATTGGGGCGTGTAACAGCGTGGACGAGGCGGAGCTCAGAGCAACCCTGGCAGGGTTGTACATAGGTATTTCTCTTCAAAAACCTATATCTTTGGAAAGTGACTGTTCCTTTGTGGTCTCCTTGTTTGGCAATGAATTTTTGGACAAGTCCAATCTTATTGATCTTAAGAAAAAAGCTTTAAGCATGGCCAGGATGATGCCATACATAAAGATTTCCAAGATTAACAGAACAGCAAACAAGGTTGCCCATGAGATAGCTAGGTTCTTGTTTAACAATAGGTCCGACAGTGTTTTTATGAATAGTGTTCCGCCCTGCGTGGCTAAATTTGTAACGGATGATTGTACGAACATTGTTATTTAATTAACTAGATAATACCCCCGCGCGTTGCAGCGGAATATATAGCAACAAAAATTTTATCTATAAAATTTGAATATCCCAAAGTTCTGTTAGGAGAACAAAGTATAATAGATATCATAATCTGCATATGGTGGGCATGAAAACTTCACAAAATTTAAATAAAAGTTCAATTGAACATCTATAGAGTCAGTAATGTGCTTTATATGGTTGGCTTGGTACTTATTTGGTGATGAGAACAAAGGAATGAAATGCATGTAGAGACTTGATGTGGCATGCATGATGAGATGGATAATGTGCATGTAGAATTAATTGATGTGGCATGCATGATGAGCTGGATAGTGTGCATGTAGAGAGAATTGGTAGTAGTGAGGATCAACTTCATAAGAATAGTAGATATATGGGGGGTATTTTTTAAAAATCTAGTATGGCGGACTAGATTTCTTCCGGACGACATGTGTGTTCCTCTCCTTTCGTTATACCCAGCTAACAAGCATACTTAGTGGAGCCATGGCCTTCCAATTTTCCGTGTTGGGAACCGACAAGGCAGTCCAGCAGAAATGGACCTGTAACACCCCGGGTGTCACACTACAGTAATCACTTTTGATTAACGTCAAGTCATCTTGATTAGGCATGTGATAATCACCTTTGACCATGGCCTATCCAAATTCAACCCGAATAAAAATTCCAAAACCAAGTGGCAATAAAATCTTGCCCTAAAATTATGCAAGCAATTTTATTAAACGCCTAAAAATCAGTAGTTCATATTAAAAATTAAATGGGGATTAATTAAAATGTTTTAATCTCATAAAGAACTAAAACATTAGCTAAAGAACACCATTTAACACTTTAAAATAAATAGCAATAATCAAATGAATTTATTTGTGAAAAAAAAAATTGTGGCACTAAATTATGGTGTAACAGTAATACTAGAGCTTGTCACATATTTTCAAAAATTCATTTGGTGGTTGAACTAAGTGCAAAATCCTTTCTGTAAAAAGAAATAAAAATGGAATTTAGTAAAGAACAGTACTGTGCAGTTGTGGCCCAAAGGAGCAGTGTGAGGCCCAACCCACCTAAGGGCCTTTCCTCTACCTCACGTACGGGGGAGACAGGGCATGGCGTGGCTGCCATCCACGGCGCCCTCGCCGCTGCCGTCACCGTGTCGTCCATCCACGACGTCCACGGCAAGTATAAGAGCATGCACGGCTGCTCCCTCTATCCCAGGAACCCTAAGCCCCCTTGCCCCGCTCTCTCACTCGCACTAGAACAAGCCCGACGTTGTCCCGAGGCTGTGGTCGCCGCTTCGTCGCCGTTCGTGCGGCCACTTGGATCTCCGGCAACCAGGATGATGTCCAGGAGCTACGCTGCACTCCTCCACATCAAATCCACCCTCAAGCTCGAGCAGGGAGACACCATACGATCGACATCGTCTTCGCCTTCGCCCACGACCGCCGCGTCCATTGCCATCGATCTCCTCCACCAGGGCATCCCGGCCTCGCCAAGCTTGTCCAAGAGCTCCGCGGTGCGCTCCTCCTCCAATCCCCCTCGTCCCTAACCTCGATCCATGCCCGTTGTGGCCACCCCCGAGCTCGGCTGCCATGGGTGGAGCTCGAGATCCTCACTCCGTGGTCGCGCCCACGCACCTCCCGTGCAGCGCCACCCCCCCCCCTCTCGCGCGCCTCCTCCTGTGAGGGCGGCCTCGCCGTGCCCGCTGCCACCTGCCAGCCATGGCCGCCGGCATCTAGTGCCGTGTGGGCCTTTGTCCTAGCCGCCATGGCCGGCCGCGCCCTGCATGCTCGGCCTGCCCGATGCGGCGCCCTGGGGCACATCGCGCGTGGCCGGCCGCCCCTTGGCCACGGCCTCGCCGCGCCGGTCCGGCCGCTGCTCCTGGCCATGGCCGCCGGAGCTAGCTGAGCCCGTGCGTGCCTCCATCGTGGTGGCTGCGAGGTGCCACTGTGGGGGCTAGCCCCTGTTGAAAGAGATAAGAAAAAATAATATTAAAAGAATAATTAGTGAAATGATTAAATAATTGAATAATTACTTAGTTTAGTTTAGGGTTAATTAGATTGCTTAATTATTGCCTCTGTTAATGACAGATGGGCCCCATTGGCTAGTTAGTTAAAATAAATGATTTTGTTTCATATGTGAGGCTGACACATGGGTCCCACATGTTAGGGTTGACCAGTCAAAACTGACAGTGAGGCCCCATTTGTCAGTTGACCAGTCAACTACTGTTGTGGATAATTTGGTATTTAATAATAAAAGTAAATCCACAAAATCATTTTAAATTGAATGAACTTTAGAAAATCAATATCTTTTAAATCATAAGTCAGATGGAAAAACTTTATACATGAAAGTTGATCAGAAAAATATAACGGTTAAGAATACGCTACCCGTACACCCACCACCCCCCTCTAACATACCGAACATGGAACATTCCCCCCCTCCGGTGTATCCGGACGGTAATTCCCGGAGCCGGTAAACTTTCCGGATGAAATTGTCCTGAACATGAAAGTTGTTCAGAACGAATCAACGATCACGGGTACACTCTCCACATGTATGTTAGATGTCTCTAACAATGCATACATGGAACCTTCCCCCTCCGGATCATCTGTCCGGTAATCAACCGGTACTGACGAATCATCACCGGATAAATTCCCGCTCCGAGCAAATCCCTTAACGCTGCGTTAGAGCCCCGTTGCTTTGTATCTTCTATGTAATAAATTTGTATTGCTATTATTGTTATGTATTTATTGGTTCTTCCCTCCCTTCTTATTGTCCGGTAGACCCGCCGACCGATGCCAATGCCCCCGGTGATCGACTACTTCGTCGACGATCGTACCCCTACCGTCGAGCTACCAGGCAAGCAGAGCCATTTTCCTTCCCCAGATATCGCCTATCTTTTCCGTACATTTCTTGCACTAGGCATTGCTGCTGCTACGTTGCTTACCTATTCAATTGCATAGCCTGTCATTGTCTTTCCTTGATGTACCTTCCTTTATCCTATGCTGCCTATAAATATATATATATATATATATTCTATTCAGCAGTAAACCCTACACATTGTTAGCTAGGTTTAGAATAGCGGGCCATGATCACTCTGGTGAGTGAACGCGGATTAAAAATATTATAACTGCAACAGGTACGGATCAATGCAGACGCCCTAGGGAACGTACAACGGCGAGACTCTGTCGAGTCGCTTCGAGTTTGACTTACGAGTGGAATAGACTCGTATTTCACTCTCGTCGGCTCAGTAGCGTAGCATCACCGGGATGATACGAGGCTTACCTCTTTAGTTCATTTCGCTGATGTCTCTGTCGAACCTCTTCAAGTGTACCATCGAGGGTGATTCCTCCAGGTTTCAGTTGATGGTAGGCACTCGAATCAACTGGTTTCCTTACAGGTAAGGAGTCGGGTGACCCAACGGTGCCCGCGCAGGGTATCTTAGCGGAACGACAGGTCAGGTGTATTCCACCGGTGTGCGGCGGGCCTGGTACTGTTCGTGGCCGAGAGGTATCCTGTTGTACGAAAGTCGAGCTCTTCAAAGAGCAAACGCGAGACAAGGTAAGGAGACGGTTCACCTTTTTGGTAACCGCACGAGTAGGTGGGACGTCAGGGCAGGCACCGATGTTACTGGTGGTCCTGGCTGCTGTCGTTGTCCGCGACTCACCCAGAAAGGGGCAACGATAACGGTTGTCCCGAAAAATAATAATAAAATGCTTAACGGTTCAGGTGGTTGACTTGAGAGGCCGCAAAGGCTTGTACGCACTACCTTCACGTGGGATTACGGTGTGGGTCCTCCGTGTTGTGGTCTCGTTCGAAAGCTCCGAAAGACGTCTAGTTCAACATTGTGGCAGGGACGGATCGCGTTGCGGCGCTGGAATTCACCCTCCTCACAATGACCCGGAGAGCGAGGGGTGATAGGCCCATGACCCCCTTGCCCTTAGGGCTGTAGACCGGCGGGGACCTCTCTGATGAGCCGTAGGATGGGCCTCGGCGTGTCGGATAGCCTTGGTGGGGCATTCCCTAACAAGGTGTACGCCACCCTGGAGATCCGAACGTGCATGCTGAACAGTAGTGCACCCCTGCAGGGAGTTTGATCTATTCGAATAGCCGTGTCCACGGTAACAGGACGCTTTATGCTGAAGCCAGAGCCTACTACTACAAAATACTACTATTAAACTATCGGTTCCGGTTTCTCTTCCTCGCAGGGAAGTCGAGGAGGGGATCTCGGAGGCATATATAATTGTTATCTAATACAACTTACTATTATACAATGCTGCAGCAACTTCTGCTGCATTGTTACTTTATGATTTATATAAACTATTGGCTATTCTCTCCCCATGCTGCAAGACTCGTCGAAAGATGCTAGTCTTCGATAGGCCTGGCTTCTCTTCCTTATTCTGGATTTCTGCAACTCAGTCCACTATATATAGCCTCCCCTTTCCATTTGATACAAATGCATAATTGCTTAGTAGAGGACGTAAGACTCGCGAATATGCTAGATACTCACCCTTGCTTTATTTACCCCTTTTTGTTTTTCCTGATCGACCGCTGCAGTCGACGTTGGAGCCCTGGAGAAGGAGATCCCCGATGCCGACCACCGCAACGTGAAGATCCTCGATGCCTTCTACGACGTCGAGTTCCCATTTGACCAGGAGTAGTTTAGAGGTTCCCAGGCAGGAGGCCTCGCCTTTTCGATCGTTGTTGCTTTTGTGTTAGCCTTCTTAAGGCAGATCATGTGTACCTTGTGTGTGTACTTAGATACTATTGCTTCCGCTAACTTTGTGCTCTCGAGCTGTTGTATTCGAGCCCTCGTGGCCCCTGGCTTGTACTCCCTCCGTCCAAAAATTCTTGCCGCAATGGCATTTTTTTAAAAAACCCCTCGACGTTTCTCTGACACAACCCGAGGTCCCTCTACCCTATCCACTCGCTTCCTAGTCGTCGTCCATGCCGAACAGCTCGACGATGCCGCGCCGTGGAGCTCGACGACGCCACGCCGCGCAACTTCCTGGCGCAGCGCCCCCCCCCCCCCCCCCCGCGCGCGCGCGCATATGCTCCTTCGTGCCATGACCCCCGCCGCGCAGCTCCCCCGCTCCCGCCTAAAATTCCTATCTTTCCCTAATCACGGGACCGATGGAGCAATCACGACGAAGGGGAGGAGCGGACCGGCGGCTGTGGCGCGTGGGGCCGCGTCTCCGGAGTGGAGGAGCGAACACGAAGTCGGCTTGCCGCCGTCGACCATGAAGTCGGATGGGGGAGCAGCCGCAACGTAGCCGGATGCCAGATGCCGGAGCGGCCCAAGTTGCTGCCTTTGTCCGCCTGCATCTTCATGCTGCTGGATGGACTGCCGTCTCGCCTGGCCTCGGCGTTCGCATGCCGCTGCAAGCTCCCGCTGCCGTGCAGCTCCTTCTACCACGACCTCGTGTGAAGCTTCAGGTCGGCAGAGTAGGTGAACAAGGCATCTCCTGCACATTACAAAGTTGGGAATCTCCTGAATGTGCATCTCCTGCAAGTGAACAAGGCATGTGCATCTCCTTCATAAAGTAGAGTAGTTAAGTTGAATATTTGATGATGTTACTGTGAAACAAGGCATGTGCATCTTCATGTGTTACTGTGCAATGATGCAAAATTAGATAGTGAATTTGATCCTTCATAAAGTAGAGTAGTTAAGTTGAATTTGATACTCCAGAATATTCAGATAGTTGACTGAATTTTAAAGATAGGCTAACTGAACATCTATTTTCAGGTTTGAAAAAACAGGGGAGGACACTGATTTTATTTGAATATCATCTGGTTCAAGATGGCTACACCGGCGTAGGGGAGGTTCGCGGTGGAGATGTTTTAAGGGATCGGCGTAGTCTTCAAGATTTATGCCAGTTTTCTCTGAAATTTCAGGATTTAAATGATTGGATAATTTACAGTAGTTCCTGGAGGGATTGCTGTCCTGCCTAGCCAAGGCGTTCGCATGCCGCTGCAAGCTCCCTCTGCCGTGCAGCTCCTACCGCGACCTCGTGTGAAGCTTCAGGTCAGCAAAGCAGGTGAGATGTTGGAGCGGTTCAGCTAACTGAATGTGCATGTCCTGTGATAATTTGCTCTGTTTAAATTCAGTTTGAATAAATGGAGTATGGTGAATATGTTGTCTGCTTTTGCCACTTTGGAGATATAGATAAACAAACTGCACATCTTCAATGCCTAGTGACCATCAAATTTAACCTGTTCCTGCTACTGAATGTTTTTAAAGTTGACTGAAACTGAAATTTGGGAGTAGCATATCAACACAAACTAAATTTGCAATATTTTACAAACAAGACATATTCCAATATTTCTTTCCTTTCTTTTCTTATAAGAACTACTCCTATGAGTGACAAAGTCTATTACAAGGATGGATTACACAAGTAGGTGATCACAAAACTGAGTGTCCTTCTATGAGTGCCATGGTGTCGGCAAATAGCTGAGTGTCACAAGATAGGGCAATAGGTAGCCTTCCTTCGTTCTCACGACGGTCCTTGTGTAAATGTGGGAGCTTGAAGTTACTCCCTCCCTTGTTTTTCATGATCTCCACCAAAACCGCCTGAAGAGTCAAGAAACTTCTAAACAATTTGCCGGGCTCATAGTTTAGAAATTCTTCTTCCACGCCTTCCACCAATTCTTTGATATCTTTTGGTGCCTGCCGATCTTTCAAGGACTGCATTGAGTTGAAGATTGACAGATCTAAAACATTCGTCTCGGGACTGTTTGGCGGTTGCTGCAACAGCCTAATATCAAGATCAGTTTGTTCTACAGCGTCTCGAAAGATCTGATCGGTGGGATGAACGTGCGGTTTAGCATTATCTTGTTGGATGAAGATGGTCCTTTTATAGTCTTCATCGGGCCACTTGTCTTGAATAGCAGGGATTAATTTCTTGCATAGCATTTTCCTCATGACATCTCGAGTCACCCTCTCTGATTTCAGTTCAAGTGTTCCTCTCGGTTTGTTTTGACTTCTTCTAGCCGCTGGAATCATTTTCACAAATGCCCAAATTCCGATCTTCCCATCAAACGTGATAGCTCCATCATCACCATATCTCGGCTTGGCGACAGCGCTAAGAAACATAACTTTGCCGATACTGTTCTTGTTCTGCACTTTGCGCTCCGGTTCATCTTCTTCGGGGCAGAGATAGTAGGTACTCTTTTTTTTGTCATATAGAACCATTTCTCATCTATGTGAATCATATCATCCATTAGCTTAAATATTGGATTGGGATGTGAGATCCAGATCGGATCTAGCATAGATATGCAGTACTCCAATCGCTTGATCATATTTTCTGGTTTTAGGAAAGGCTTCACCGTGCTAGTATGTCTCTTTAGCTCACCCAACTTGAACCTCCGATGTAAGGTCGAGCGCGGAATACCAAGTGACCTTGCTAGAGCTCTAATCGTCCTTCTTTTGTTCAATGGTATTGTTGCTGCCCTCGACAAATCCAATTCTTTCCTCTTTCGAGCAGCTCTTCCTTTCTTCTTGTTCGAGACGTCCACTTCTTGTCCTAAGGCAATCTGTTTTTTGGCTTCTGCCCAAATTCTTTCAACTGTTCGGATGTGTACGTTCAATAAGGTTGCCACGAGGAACTTGTCCTCTGGTTGAACAACAACATTTCTGAGCTCGATTACTAGCAACGCAAAGTAAACAGCATGTCTCTCCTTATTGGACAAATCTTTTCTTTTCTGACCATCTTGACCTTGTCCATCTTCTTCCTGACCTTGTCCATCTTCTTCCTGACCTTGTCCATCTTGATCATCTTCTTCCTGACCTTGAGGCATCATATTTAAATCGATTGCTCCGACATCTGGATCATCTTCTTCCTGACCTTGAGGCATCATATTTAAATCGATTGCTCCGACATCTTGAGCATCTTCATCTTCAGGCATCATATTTAAATCCATTTCTCAATGGCGAGGTAGTAGCACAACTAGCTTCCCCTGAACCTGAATTTACATGAATCAATGTCAAGACCTAAACCTGAATTTACATGAAACAGAGCAACAACTCTATGAATTTACATATTTAAAAGCAGGTTCAGAATTTTACACTAGCATTTGCTCTGAACTTATCTTGAAATTGCAATCTTCAGTGTTAACTGAAACTTAACCTGAATTGCAAATTGACAAGGTGCAGAGCAAACTAAAACTGCAAACTAAAACTGAATTGCAAATTGACAAGATCAATTTACTTCATCCCAAAATGTTAAGTGTACAGCTAGTTGTTCTCTGCTCTCAATTCATGTTCAGAATTAGACTTGCTGCTGCAAGTGTTATTTGCATATAGCCCTATTCTCCATCTATAGCCATGAAGCATTTATGTTTACAGTTACAGATTCAAACAATCACATTCAGATTTTGCATATAAGCAAATATAGAGCATGCAAATAAGCAACATAATCAATTTGTCTATTAAGGTTAGGTTCAGGTTTGCACTACTGTAAATTCAGGTTTCATATGCACTTCAGATTGCATTACTGAAGATTACACTCATGCATTGTAAACATAAGACCTCAGATTGCATTACTACACTTTTGAGTGAATCAGATATAAGACCTCCAGTATTCTCTTGACCACATAAATTTAAACTTAGGTGAATTTGACATGATTTCAATTTTCAAGTTCAGACAATACACTGCATGAGTAACTGAAATTTTCATCATTCGGTGCAGTGGACATCGAGTACTCACCAGCGGCAGGCTCAGGCACGATCAGCAGAGGTGGAGAAGCAGCAGGTGCAGTGGACGACCAGCATCATGGAGAGCTCGATGCTGAGAAGCGGCATCAAGAGCAGCAGAGGATGTGAAGCAGAAGGTCCAGGCGGAGAAGCACGCGGGAGCGGCGGGCGGAGGAAGATGTGAGGCGCTCCTGCTCCAGGCGCACAACAGGAGCACAGGAGGACCGCGCGGGATCTCTAGGAGGACGAGCTCCGCCGGATCGTGGCTAGAGGTTCTGGCAGCGCGCGTACAGAGTCGTGGCGGGAGGGGATCGTGGCGCACATCAGCGGGATCACAGGAGACGGGAGGCGCTCCTGCTGCAGGCTCAAAGCAGCGGGAGCACAGGAGGCCCGCGCGGGATCTTTAGGAGGACGAGCCCCGCCGGATCGTGGCTGGAGGTTCCGGCGGAGCGCTACAGGATCGTGGAGGGAGGGGATCGTGGAGGTGCACTCCCTGTGCGGCGGCGGCGGAGCAGATATTGGACAACGGCGACGGAGCAGGGCCCTTAGGCGGTGAAGGATCAGTTGCAGGGGCGGGGAATCGGCGCAGCTGTTCGGCGCCGGCCCATGGCGACGCGCGAGCGACGACGGAGGAAGAAGATGAACCAGGGAGTTGTTGGTGACAGTTTTAAAACTACGAGGTTTTTTTTGTAAAATTGCCAATACACTGACGGAGGGAGTATTAAACAACTTGTATTATTTTATTTGTAGAGTTGTGTTGTGATCTCTCACCGTGATTCCCTGATCTCGATCGTGTACCTTGCGTGTATGATTACTATACACGGTCCGATTTTGGGGGCGTCACAGGACCGACCCGTGAGCCACCTGACTAGAACGACCCAACACCGTCAATCTAAGCCAGTTCTTGATCATTCTTCGAACTCTTAGGGTGTAACGACCCTTGAAAAACTAGCGGGACACAATCTCATTAGCTCTCTTGTAGAGTGTGCACAACCCACAATTCTCCCACCGTCTCTTATCTAGGTGGTCGACAATCTGAACGTTATTTTGAATAACAAGCCACGCAAAGAACTTAACCTTTTGAGGGGAGAAAACCTTCCAAACGGTCTTGTTAATGGTGATAAGTGTTGCTCCCTTGAATTGCACCTTGTAAGCAAAAACCATCGAGTACTCTCCGTCTTTCGACCACCGGCAGGTGATGTCATCCTCGATCTCCTCATGTAGCTCTATATGGAATAGAAAGGTCTAGAGGTCAACATATTGGAGAATGTGCTCCAAGGTGAAGCCATGAGGTGTGTCAATTTTTTTAATCCATGCATCATCCCGAAGAAGCCTCCCTAACTGTGTATGTCTTCCTCTTGGACGCGGCGAAGATGAGGGGTGTGATGTCCTTATATGCTTCCTTCGTTGCAGCTAAGTAGAGTCCCATAAAGGTGTCCTGCCCCCATTTCCCATGACATTGGTGGTGAAGGCATAAGAAAGTTCAATGCCCATCTCACCGCACAGGTTCCCCATACCGACTTAGATCATTCCCGGTTCATTCCATTAGAGCCAAGGCCACCTCAACCTGAGAGCACAACCAAACTTCAGAAATCCCAAGCCCGCCAAATGAGTGGGGAAGCAAACCATTTTCCGGTTAACCGTTGCATTACGCTCTAGAGACCTTATATGTGGTCTCCCAAAGAAAAACACGATCCACCTTCTTGATACTATCTAGCACGCAGGGGGCAATCAGATGTAACAACACAGGATCTCGATAGGAATGATAAACTACTCATATCAAAAAGGTTTCGCCTTCTTTTCCGGAAGCCCATCTCTAAAGAACTCCAAATTAAGCGTTCTTGTCTTGGAGTGATTTGAGGATGGGTGACCGACCATGGATCCTGGGTGCGCACGAGTGAGGACATAGTGTGCAGAAAAGACTAGTGTTGGTATGTGAGGACAGTTTGGATCCCAGGCGCACCAACCATGGAATCGGTGGTTAATCGGTGGTTTGGTCGGGGTGTTACATCAGAGGAGTGAGGGAATACACCAAATGCGCCGGCATGACTGACCAACACTGGTGATGTACCCCCCACCCCCTACTTACCAGGGTGGAATCTTCTAAAAAATCTTGTCCTCGAGGTACTGGAAGTCGATCCTCTTTAGTCTCCAGACTGAGAGTAGGAGGCTCAGATATCTGATGGGGAAGGAAGCTCTTGAAGCTGGAAGATTGTGTCTAGATCTGGGTGGTCACATCGAATAGGAACGATCGAGCTCTTATGTAAGTTGGTATCTAGACCTGTAACCTCGCCAAAGGACCTCAAAATGACCACAAGGCGTGCTTAGTATCTGATACGTCCCAAACGTATCTATAATTTCTGCTTGCTCCATGCATGTTTTGTGTGATATTGCTATGCTTTTGATACACTTTCATATCTTTTTATAACATATTTTGGAACTAACCTATTAATGGTTGCAAGAGTGCACAAGTGCTTGTTTTTGTACTTTATGTGTAGGAATTACTTGGATAAAGGAAAAATCACAAAAATGACTCTTGTAGGAGTTGGACTCTAACTCTCCCGAAATCTGTCCCCACCAGACAGGTTTTAAAGATCGCCTCGGAAACGCCAGAAGACGGCCTCAAACGGAAAAACTTAAAGATACAAAGTTGTAGGGAATTTTTTTCTGGTGGATTTAGACATAAAATTCGGCCCAATCGGAGTTCGGATGCTTCCAGAAATCCCGAAATACAGAAGACGTAATCTGGATGACGGGAATCCGAGAGTCTGAGAGGAAACCTAGGTCAAAGGGCACCACGAAAATTCCTCCCCCTTGGCAGCCGTCTTGAGGGGGAGATCAATCTCCACAGCAGCACCATCTCCAAGTAAGAAGAAGGGGCCAAGGGCCGCTGCCCCCAAGGGTCGTGGTCGTGGTCGTGGGCGCCGCCGCCGTCGCCGTCTCCTTCATCTCCTCCGAGCTGCACCTCTCCATCAACAACTCTCCCTCTCACCATGCACATGTGTGAGTAGTTCCCCTCGGGGCTAAGGCTTATATCTTGATCTATGTGGTTTCTCTCTCTCCCATGATGTGATCTTTGTTGTGATCATAGGCTATGTTAATCTAGGGTGATCCCATGATATTTCCCCTTCCTCTATGTATTGGATTGATGTACTCAATTGATCTTATCTAGTATAATCTCCGAGACCAAGGTGACAGCGGTCTATTGGACATGGGTTAGAAGAATATTATCATGAGTGATTTCCTCTTTTGTGTGTGGATTGAAGATTGAGAGTCTCTTGGTGCTTGTCTTTGACTATCCTTTAGATATGTTGTGGTGATTGTGGTACTCTCTTTGGATGGCCGCGGTGACATTGGGAAATCCATAGATTGAGAACTACGAACTCTGAGGTGTGCTTTTGTAGCCCTACACAATTCTCGTCCTCTCTTGACCACAAAGGAATGACCTTCGAGTACGTCTCCATTGCATGTTTTATGGGAAATATCATGTGATTAGACTATGTTAATGTTGTTGGGAGTTGCCACTAGTGAAAGTATGAAGCCTAGGCCTTGTTTCCATCATTGTTACACCGTTTGCACTCACTTTTGTTACTTGTTTCTTTGCTGCACTTTTTATTACAGATTTATATTACTTCGTTTTATCACACCTATCACCCATATTTTACCATCTCTTCGCCGAACTAGTGCACCTATACAACTCCTAGTTGTATTAGGTGTGTTGGAGACACAAGAGACTTCTTGTATCTTAATTGCAGGGTTGCTTGAGAGAGACCATCTTCAACCTCTACTTCCCTGAGTTCGATAAACCTTAGGTCATCCACTTGAGGGAAATTGCTGCTGTCCTACAAACCTCTGCGCTTGGAGGCCCAACATAGTCTATAAGAATAGAAGCGTGCGTAGACATCAGTATCCTCCTTAACGGGGTAGCAAATACAGTCTTGTCATCTGCTTAAAGCAAAGTGCAAAAAGTGGTTCCCTGCTGAAAGGATCGGAATGTCGACTAGGGGGTGAATAGGCGACTAACAATTTTTAAGTTTTTCTTGACAAATTAAAACTTAACAAATAAAGTAGGTTGTCTAGATGTGCAACTAGGTGAGCAACCTATATGAAAATGAATGCAACACTATATGAATAAGCACAATATGAACTATGAGATAAGCTTGCACAAAGTAAAGGTAATTAACCGGTAAGGAAAACACGGGAGACAAGGATATGTTGTCGATGTTCCTTCTCTTGCGAGAAGTACGTCGCCATTTGGAGAGGGTGTGGAAAACAATGCTCACACGAAGCCATCGAGGGCCATCCTATTCTTCTTACGCTCTCACCAATGCAAGATGTCGTCATCCACTACGCGGTGACCTTGAAGGCGGCGACCGAACCTTTACAAACAAGGTTGAGGCAATCTCCACAACTTAATTGGAGGCTCCCAACTCAAGCACGAAGCTTCACCACAATGGAGTATGGCTTCGAGGCGACCTCTTCCGTCTAGGTCACCAATGCAACCAAGAGTAACAAGATCCACAAGGGATTAATGGGGGGAATCAAATATCCTTTGGTGGAAGTGTAGATCGGGGCCTTCTCTTTCAATCCCTAGAGCAACAAGTTTTGATGGCTAGGGAGAGAGATCGGGCAAGAATGGAGATTAGGCGTAAATGGAGGAATGAGTAAGGCAAGAGGTAAGTCAACTTGGGGAAGAAGACCTCCTTTTATAGGTGGGCACAAATCCAGCCGTTGGCAGTCCCACCAACCACGGTACTACCGCTCCTGCCGCGGTACTATCGAATATTAACTGTCGCTATACTACCGCGCGGGTTACAGAGAGCAAACCCCACGCGGTAGTGGTGCGGTAGTAGACATCCAGAAGTACCGCAGGCGCGGTACTACCACGCCCAGCACGGTACTACTGCCCTAGCGATACTACCGAATATTAAGTACCACACTAATACTGCTCGGGTTACAAAGATCAGACCCTAAGCGGTAGTGGCGCGGTAGTTAAGGTCCGGAAGTACCGCTGGCGCGGTACTACCGCGATGGCCGCGGTACTACCGCCCTGGTAAAACCAGGGGGCCTTTAGCACAAAGCTGGTGACCTTCATGCTTCACAGTCCTTCAATTTTTTTAAAAAACTGGTGACCTCCAAAACGTCGGGGGGAATATGTGGGTGCAGAAAGTGTGTATGTGTGATGATTTCACCCATCATTCCACAACGGATCCCCTCTTAATTGTACGGTTTCCTACGACTCAATTCACCAAAAATAAATCGTAAGGAAAACACCGTATTCATGCTCCATACACTGAGGGGAAAATAACCGTCTTGTGCCATGCATACTATTATCTTAAATGCTCATTGCACACGGTTAAACCGCAAACGTATTGTCATCAATCACTAAAACCAATCAAGAGAAAATATGCCCTATCATCTGCCATCTAATCTTGTGAAGTAGGCCAGGGTGGGTGGCCACATCAAATATGCGATGTAGCGGATCAATGGCAAGGACGAACAACATGGGGATAGAAGGACCCCTTGTCTAGGACCACGACCAAGCCTAGTGGGAGGGAAAGTGGTGCCATTGAGCAAGACCCTCAAGGAAGAAGTGCAGAGAAAGGTAGTGATCCAATCTCGGAAGCGCTCAGGGAAACCTCTATGCCAAAGGAGATCCAGGATGTAATCCTAGTGAACTGAGTCAAAATCCTTACGAATGTCGACCTTCAAAAGGAGAGATGGTGTTTTATTCCGATGAAGACTCCTGGAGAGATTCCTGGCATACATAAAGTTATCATGGATGCTTATTTTCTTGGTGAAGGCACTTTGAGAGTAGAGACAAGGTCGCTTTGAGGCCATCCCAGTTGAGGTCATGAGTCTTAGATTTCCCTCTCCCCTAGGTTTGTGTGAAGTGCTCGTGAACAATATCTTTCCGGTGCGCATGGTCGATGATCCTACCGTTTTCCTTCTTGATATGTGAATATGATTTTTCCTACGTCTTGCGTTGACCATGAGATGGAAGTATTTGGTATTAGCATCACCATTCTTCACGTTGGCAAGGAGAGTAGATTGCTTCTTTCTTTCCCTCTCGAGCACTGCTAAGATAATGATCCCGCTCTTGAGCCTAGCATGAAGACCATGCTCCTTCAGCGAAAGAACTCTGGATTCTTGGGTAATTTCTAGCTAGGCGAGGGATGACTAGAAGGGCAGCCTCAAAATGCAACCACATCTGTCCTCGGCTTGTGAAACAAACGATAACAAGGCTCCACATGACTAGTGCCTTCTCCTGCCAAGCATTTTGCACAATATCCATGAAATCTAGAATGTCGACCCAATTTTTTTCAAAATTGAGCGTCCTAAGCCTCCTTGGCTATCATTGTCAAGGAGAAGAAGGCAGTGGTACGAGAGCGAGGAGATGACATGGAGCACATTAGAGCGAAATTGCAGATCCCACTCTGCATTGCAAATAAATGAGTTGATCTTGCACGTTGTGGGGTTTCTTTGCCCGTTGCAACAGGTGAAGTGATGGTTTTGGAGGTGGATTCCATTGAGCTCACAACTGTTAAGAGCAGCCCGAAATCGGTCGAGACGGCTACGGTTAAAACAATGCTTGTTCTTATCCCTACCCATGTATATTTAGTGGAAATCACCTAGTGCGGGCCATTTGATCACAACAACCAGCTTTCTACAAGAATAGGTTGGTGAAGAAGTCGGTCTTCATGGAGTAGGAGATGGGGACATAGACGCTTGTGATTTTGAAAGAAACATCAAAATTCTTGACATGAATCGTTGCCAACGAACAAAACTAGGTTGTGATTAAATTGGAGTCGCGGACAACATGGTCGTCCCAAAGCATCAAGATCCCACCTCTAGTCTCAACAGCCGATCTTTGGGCAAAGCTTCTAAGCCTGTGACCACCAAGGTACGCTGCGACGAATTGGTCAATTGCTTTCATCTTAGTCTCCTGGAGGCTACAATTTGACAAGAGGGAGAGGCTAACCTTGTGAATCCCCGTTCGCTGGTGAGGGCAATTCAGCCCTCACACATTTGAGCTGAGAAAGTCAATATTATTCATACCCAAATCGAGTTATTAGATCTTATCAAAACCTCAACAAAATACAAAAAAACTTTTGCCTTCTTCTATCCATACTCAAATCAAATTAAATCTTATCAAGATTTAGAATATGATGGGTTTAAGGTATACATCAAACAAGATTGATGTGAACACTAGAATATGCATGCTTCCGTTGCAAAGCACCAACAATTAGCTAGTGTTTCAGCAATTGTCATGCTACATCACAAGGTAATGCCATGCTACACACGGACTAGTTTGTAAAAAGAGAACACATATTTGTGTCGTTCGCTCAAGATCATAGAGCATTCGCTCAAGAAAACGCCTTCAAGAAACATAACTTTATATCATTTATGTTAATAATTGAACCCAAACCCGATGTCTTAATCACCAGTAGACAACACAACTCCGCATCGTTTCGTCGTTAACATCGATCATTCCCAAGGCTGCCCGAGGGTAAATCAATAATAAACAGAATAAAAGCACAACTCTACGGCGTTTCATCATCAACATGGACTGTTCAAAAGGCGCAGCCAAATGAAACAACTGCTTGTTTTCCAGTAAGTCACACGCTCATGCGAGTTATACCTTGTCCGTGCAGACCAAGGTACAGGTACTGCTGAACTGCAAGTTTCTACTAGTCCTGCATACTTGAAATCAGCATCTACAACTGGGTAAAAGTTTCACTGCATACCATCCTCGCCTCAGAGACGATGGCAAAATTCTACACATAGACTAGCAAGAAAGTTCAGACAACATCCACAACCGGGTAAAAATCCACATTGTCATAGTAAACACGAGCCGTCGGTCCACACCAGTGACATGTTTAATCAGCCGGCACCAGTGAACGTCCATCTCATTGCATCCTGCTAGTTTTTTGAACGATCTCATCATCTTTCATGTACTTCTCCTGCACCGCCGCTGTTGTAAGCATATATATTAAGGAAAACAGAATGCACAAGCACTTGACATGGATAATGATGCATCGGGGGTATTTCATTGCCAATGAAAACAAACAATCGTAGCAGATCATAGTGTAGACTCTCGTAGACTAGTGCTACCACACCTACATATTGAACTGGAAGTCTTGCGATCTAGTCACCATATACTTACCACGCATATTGTTATTCAGCATATGTCAAAGTCATTTAGCCACAACTTTGCTGGCATAGAATGCAAATTAACAGGACCTTCAATATGCCTCTACACACCGCTACACCAGAAATAGGTGATCTAAACAGTGCACACTTACCACATTAAATATAGCATGTAATGCGACAAAAAGATGCATGTTTGAATAAGTTAGTACAAGGAGCGGTAAAGGATATCTGTAGTAGTCCCAGTCAAGAGGTGCAGCTGCAATTTTGCTGAACTCAACTGCACTGCTGTCTATAGAAGAAAATATATAGCCATTGCTCTTGTCAATCAACTTCACAAGATTACCAACACTTTCCTTGTCCTAGAGGCAAAAATTGGAAGGATCAAGATTATTAAATTGCATACACTGACCGTGACCGGTTCACCAACATGGAACTGAATTGAAATAATAAAGTGTTTCCAATACAAACCTGGATGTCCAAGGTTGTAAAATTGACTAAGCTAAAATCATCAATCACATCACATAGCTCTTTCGTAAGTTTCCTGTCAGAAAAATACAAAAGGTTCAAAGAAACCAAAAGTGTAAAAAATAGCCTATCATAGTTAACGCAAGTATAAAATCACGAACATTGCAGATTTTGCCATGAATGATTTCAAGGTTACAACATTTAAGGTTCATAACATTTGACGGTGCAACAGTAGTCCATTGAAGATGAGCAAGATCCTCTAGCACTTCGGTGTAACTATGCAAATGCATTACTACATGTAGATCACTATCTACCTGAACAGGGAGAGTTCTAGATTTTTGTGCAGGTACATTAACTGAAGCTCAAGAACGGTTACATGATGAAAAAAGGGAAAATAATAACAAATCAGTGATGTGTTATACTTTATAATGCATTTAAGTGAATTGGAGATGCCTACTAAAGGACTAATTGCTAAATACTATCAAGTCTGGACAAGTTTATGACTTTCAGTAGGTGCAGTGTACATAGCCCTGAACCGAGGCAGTTTGCTGTCATATTTACCTGTACTTGGCAGAACGAGGATCTTGATCAAGATGGTGTTGCAAATAGGACAGGTCTTGGACATCAGTGTAGAAGTCAAGGTTGAATGCTGATAATAAAGAAAATGAGTAACAACTACAGCTGAAACATCTGCTCAAATAAAGTCAAGCCATTGACAAGCACAATACCTAAATTTCCATAGTTCTCAATAAGGTCAATCTTTGATAAAACATTGATATGTGGTAGCTCCAAGTGCAACATTGTTGATAGTGAAAGAAGCAAAGCACTTACATACTTCCCAGGATCACAACATAAATGAGCATCAACAAGGTGCACAGCAGTCAGCTGCAAAATACCAAGAAAGAGTGGGTAATGTAATTCATAAGTAGAATAACTTATACTTGAATTAAACTGAAAACATGCATGTACCCGCAAGTTTAGCTTTTTGATGAGTTTATTGATGATATTCCTTGCATTTGTGTGAAGGGAGAAAAGTTCCACTTGCCCCGGGAAATCAAATAACAGATAGTGATCTGCAGCAATCACCAACCTTCATCAATTTATAATGGAAAGTAGTACAAGTTGAGCAGCATTGGTATGTACATGCTGCAGTAGTCCTCTAATATGATCTTAACCTTTCAGAAAATAGCTCAATGAACAGCAGAACAATCCAATCCATGATTCCAGATTATTAACAATTTTAATTCGGAATAGCAAAAAGGTTCCGTCCAAGATCATAGCAAAGTGAGTTGACCATTTTAAAAGTAGCTTGGTTTGTGTTGGCAACTTATTAGTTTGTTCTTCGATTGTCCCATAAGAAATTATTAATTTTCATGGAAGGAGCACTTCAATGTCAAAACAGAATCTGGTGTCTTAATGATGATAGAACTGGGGCATCCTGCTTTCTATCCAGTAGACATGGCTGCTTTAGAATATCTTCAATTTTATGGATCTGACCGCTGAAGAATACAAGTCTACTTCCTCTGGTTCACTATCTACAAGCTGTTGTTTTGGACATTGACACGGTCTTCAAAATACAGCTCTGTCTATCAATTTCTATTACAATATATAATAAAATACAGTACAAAAATAATTTGTACAATGTGAAATATTATTCACAGGAATGAACTTTGAGTATCCAATCTAAATATGTGTACAGATACTAGTCAAAATTTCAAGATTTTAACTTTACCCTTGACTAAAACGACAGCTTTTACAGCACCCAAGCGAGGTTCAGAGAAAGGCACTCCACACTCACCTTCAATAAGAGGTTTCAGTTTCTCTTCAAGCCAGTCAATATTCGTCTCCAAGTAATCCATGCAATACACAAGCCCTAACAAAGATATCAACATCACAACATAATTAAGCAAAGAAATAAGCAGTACACTTGATTCTTGAAATTGGATCAACCTCCATTAGGACCAAGTGAATGCTCAGACATGACATCACTAAGTTTTATGAGGTCCTCAATGTTGATGGCACATTCATATCTAAATACCACTGTCAAGGACACATTTTGAGTGTAACTGCCGAACCTGACGGCAACACATGGTAAAAGAACAAGGGGAAAGGTCATTTCAAGGCTCAACGAGCAAAGGATACGGCAATGCATCATTCGCAGGGTCGAGGTTGATGACCGCAACTTTCCTGCAACCATCAACTAAGCACTGTGACCATGTGAATTATGAAGACAATAACTGGCACATTTGCACGAAGGAAATTCTGCAAGAACCAGAATGGATAACACTCGGAACACAGTCATGCAAGGAAAACTATACACATCGCCACGTTCTCCCAACGTTTACTCCCATCAGAACAAAGCCTTATTATATGACTATATAATAACTACACTAAACTGAATATAACACGAGGCCAAGCATTGGGACCAAAATAAATAAACTAGCACTGGAAGTCAGGAAAGGAGCTTGTAATGATGAAGTACTAGCTAGTTTAAAGCAAGGCTACAGTAATTGAGTACCTTCCGATGAGGGAGAGGAACTGGGACATTCCGTTGCAGTAGGTGGTCTTGCCAGAGCCTGGTGGTCCGATCACAATCTGTCCGAACACCATCTCCTCTTCTCGTACCCAACCTGACTGCCTCTTCGTCTAAAATGCACTGATACCGATACATGTATAAGTATCAGGCCGATACAAATATGTAAATTCGCCATTTTGGAAAAGCGCCAATACGGGGATACGTTTTATTATTATTATTATTATTATTATTCACAAAAAGTATATGTATAGAAGCTAGGAACAGCAGATTACCTTCTTGTTTGCTCTACTGTAGATGCCGAAGCAGCTCTAAGCCCCTCCAATTGACAATTAATGCCCTGTTCCAACGCCCGGTTGCAAAGGGATAGGTTAGACTTTTCGTAAGTGTAAATGAATATGGAGCAGTAAATCAAATCATTAGTTAGTTGCACATCTATCATGGCATAACACCAAAGGTGGAACCTAAAGATCAATCAGCTAACATGCAAAAGGAGAAACAATCGCTTTAAACCGGAGTAATATTTTAGGTCTGACTGTTAAAATCAACAACACAGCGTAACGGTATATTCCCAATCATAAACAAGATTTGGGACATCTCTATCATGCCAACAATACCACTAGTATTAATGTGCTAACCAATTTCCGCCAGTATAACCAAGATAAAACAATTTAATCCTTTCCTTTTCATATATCGTCAGTCATTGCATATTTCACTGCTAACATGTTTAAACCAAAAAAATTGCGAATATGCACTGGAAAAATCATGCAGCAAGTACTCATCAAAAAATAATCATCATTATATTCTCACAATATCAAATCTACAGCAAGTAATCAGCCAATACAAAAATCAGGAAAAAAATTGAACAAACAGAGGATGCAAGAGGGAAGAGGGTGGGGGGAGTGGTGGCTACCTGCCAACCTATGGAATGGTCGGCGGCGTTGCTGGGTGGGAGCGGCTGCTCCAGGGAGGGGGGATGCTGCTTGACGTTTTGCTGGGCCGCCGGTGGCTAGGAACACTAGCTTTTGCGCTCGGGCAGGACTTTGTTCGTTCGCTCGGGAGGGAGGCTCGCTTTCCGTCGGCTACACCCTCGCCGCCGACCTCCTGCCGGCGCTAACGATGGTCCGTGGGCCTCCAGCCGAGGGAGAAGGGGAAGACCGCCGGCGTAGATCGGCTGGAGGGGGTAGGAAGCCGATTAGGGCTGGGGGAGAAGGTCGACCGGCGGCGGCTTGCAACGGGGAGGTAAGGAAGATGGGGAAGAAGGCGATGGCGGCTGCTGCCTGCTGCGCGGAAGGGCTGTGGCGGGGTGAGTACTCTGCACCGGTGGACCGGCGCGAGTCATCCACCGGCCGCCTTTCCAACCGTAGGATTAGGATGCTTGTAACGGTTGGATCAACCATGAAGCAGTGATCGTGTCGCCAACCAGTGGCGGAGCTAGCATGTGATCCCAATAGCATATGTATTTGCGTTCGAGATCCGGCCCACCCTGTCCATCCGGTACATCTGCCCCCTGGGTGGCCAGGATTGACGGTTCTGAGGTCAGCAGGAGGATTGAGGAGATCAGGGGAAGGGGCTGCTGCGGGGGCGATTGCAAGGGATAGCCAGGGCATGTACTTTGGCTCCTCAGCTTTGGTGATACACATGAAGTTGATGATGAAGTCTGCCTTGCAGCCCTAGCATGCAGAGAAGATTAACACGGTGTGATCATCAAGGAGATTAAGGCTAGGTTATCTGGTTTTAAATCTTGTTTTTTTTACGTTGGAGAATAGGTCCGCCATTAGAGAGGCCTCCAAAGTAGTTAAGTTCAGTACTTCTCTTGAAAAGGGCAGGCATGTCTGGTTGATGAACCCGCATGACCATGTTTGTATCCCTATGGTTTTGAACTCTGTGGAATAAAGTTTGTCTTACCGCTCAAAAAAAAAACCGCCCCGGCAACACGCCCTCCCTCCCCCCCCAGTGGAAGAATGAATCACGCACACTTTCCATTCATGTGAGATGCAGTACATATACAAGGAAGGGAGGAGTCGTTCCGAGCTCCAAGGGATCACGATCCCCTCTACGCCTATGACTAGGGCAACTCCTGGAGAACCGGGAGACGTTTACAACAGAATCACACATGTACACATGTACAACATATCGTGACAGTCAACACCCCCCCCCCCCCCCGCAGTCCGAACGTGCCCTGGCAAGACGTTCAGACTGGAGCGAAAGTCACGGAACACACTCGACGACAGTCCCTTGGTAAAAATGTCTGCAAACTGCGAGGTCGTCGGAACATGAAGAACCTTGGTGTCGCCAAGCGCCACGCGATCTCGCACAAAGTGGAGACCAATCTCGATGTGCTTGGTCCGCTGGTGTTGAACCGGATTGGAGGCGAGGTGGGTCGTGCTGACATTGTCACACTAGACAAGTGTAGCACGCGATGGCGGTCGATGGAGCTCATGAAGAAGTTGTCGAAGCCAGCTCATTTCGGCAACACAGTTTGCAACCGCCCTGTACTCCGCCTCGGCGCTCGAAAGGGAGACAGTAGGTTGCCTTTTGGACGACCAAGACACAAGGTTGTTGCCGAGGAAGATGCAGAAGCCGGAGGTGGACTTCCGGGTGTCCGGACACCCGGCCTAGTCCGCGTCACTGTAGGCGATGAGGTCGGGTGAGGATCCGCGGAAGAGCTGGACGCCGTAGTGTGCCGTCCCACGTATATACCGGAGAACCCGCTTGATCAGCTGGAAGTGGGAGTCGAGGGGTTTGTGCATAAACAGGCATATTTGTTAGACGACGTATTGGATGTCTGGTCTGGTGAGGGTGAGGTATTGGAGTGCACCGGCACGGCTCCGATAGAGAGTGGGATCAGAGTAGGGTGTACCATCGGAGATGGAGAGTTTGGCGCATGTATCGACTGGGGTGGAGATGGGGTTGCACTCAAGCATGCGAGCCCGATCCAAGATCTCAAGGGCATATTGTTCTTGGGAGAGAAACAACCCCTGTGTGTTGTGATGCACATTAATACCAAGGAAGTGATGGAGCTCACCGAGATCGCTCATGGAAAACTCAGAGGCGAGAGAGGCAATGGGAGTGGTGAGGAGCGACGGTGAGTTGGATGTGAGGATAATGTCATCTACATAGAGGAGAAGGTATGCTATGGAAGTACCCCGGCGGAGAATGAGTAAGGAGGTGTCACACTTGGAGGAGACAAACCCAAGAGAGTGGAGGAAGCGTGTGAAGCGAAGAAACCAAGTATGCGAAGCCTGTTTAAGACCATAGAGGGATTTGTTGAGGCGACAAACATGGGCCGGATGGGCGGCATCGACGAACCCCGACTGCTGCTGACAATACACGGTCTCCGCGAGGTCTCCATGTAAGAAGGTGTTCTTGACGTCGAGTTGCCGGATGGACCACGAGTTGGCGGTGGCAATGCTGAGGACGACGCGGATGGTGGCGGGTTTGACGACGGGGCTGAAGGTTTCCCCGTAGTCCACACCCGGCTGCTGCGTGAAGCCGCGGACGACCCAACGCGCCTTGTACCGCGCAAGCGAGCCGTCCGGATGGAGCTTGTGCCGGTAGATCCACTTGGCGCTGACCACATTGACACCTGCGGGACAAGGAACTAGAGACCAAGTGTTATTCCGTATTAGCGCGTTAAACTCATCATGCATTGCGGTCGTCCAATGGGGGTCTTTAAAAGCCGAGCGATAAGAAGCAGGAAGAGGGGAGATAGACGCAAAGACAGTCAGACTAAAGTGGCGTTTGGGCATACGGAAGCCTGTCTTGGCGCGGGTCCTCATCGCATGTGGGTTTGCCGCAGGCGGAACGACGACAGTGTGGGGCGGTAGGGGCTGCGCAGCGGGATTGGAGGCTTGGAGCGGCGCAGTACCAGGCGAAGGAGGAGGGGAGAGCGACGGGGACGTGGGGGTACCAGTGCATGGGCTGCATGGGGTGGAGACCGAGGCTGAGGCTGGAGAGCTGCTAGATCGAAACACCTATAACCTTTTTGCTCGCGTGGGTAGCTTATGAAGACGCAGTGGCACGAGCGAGCGGCAAGTTTGTGCGGGGTAATAGAGGAGAGGTTAGGGAAGTGATTACCTTGCCCTGATCTCCTTGAGATCGTGGCTCCGACGAACTCCTCTGCGCGCCAGATCTAGACACGACTCCACGACTACTTCTTCGACAATGAAGCCGGCCTCGCCATGCACCTCGAGCAGGAGTTCCGGGCCACCGTTCGCGGTGACCTCTCCATCAACGACTACTGCCGGCGTCTCCAAGGCCTCGCCGACGTCAACTCGCCGGTAACTGATCGCCAACTCACTCTTCAGATGCTTGACGGTGTTGGCAAGAAGTTCGAGCTGCAGGCCCCCATACTCCAGTCTGCCATCCCCCTGCCCAAGTTCGCTCAGTGTCGCTCTCGGCTTGCCCTGGCCGAACTCACCATCGACAAACGCGCGCGCGCCGAGGGCGTGCATGTCCTCGCCGTCCACGAGGGCGCTGGTCCTGGTGGTGCCGACCGTGGCGGTCCACCGGCGCCTGCCGGCGGCGTCCTGCTCCTCACGGTGGCGGGCGCGGGGGTGGCCAGCACGCAGCGAACCGCGGCGGTGGTCGTGGTGGCCGTGGTGATGCCCCTGCTGGCCGTGGTGTGATACAGTGAGGGTAGTTCTCACTCCTCATTGGTTACCCCAAGTGGAAGGTGAGATGTAGCGTAGCAGAAAATTTCCCTCGGTGAAGATACCAAGGTTATCGAACCAGTAGGACTCCAAGAGATACAAGTAGGTGACAACGGCGCCAGAAATTAGACGGTTGACGTGGACCTGCACACAGCAACAAATAACTTGCTCCGGCCTTGCTGTTTACAAAGGATCAACGCAAGAGATAATGATAGTGGCAACTGAAAGTAAAGACTGAAAGTAAATTGAGGGTGTAAACAATAATGTGAAGATGGATTGGGGTCCCGTGATTTTCACTAGTGATGTATCTCTCCCAAAAGACGATAAAAGTGCTAGCGAGGTAAACAAATCACAACTGGGCAATTGACAGAATTATGAAGGCACCGCAATGCTAACTATGTTGCAAAGAAAGGAAGGGCTCAAAAGCAATGGGCAGTACGCCAAGGTAAGTACACCGAAATCCAACTGCATCTACTACGAATCATCCACCTTGAGATATCTATCCAGAACATCTCGTTGGTATTAAGTTGCGAATCCCACCCAAAGTGTAAACTCAAAGCAACAGACAACTGCATTAAAAGAACTTTGCGTAAAGTAAACAATCCTTGCATCCGCGGATACAAGCACCGTTGTTTTATCCCTGGTGGCAACAGCACATCCCCTAGTCTCATGTTTCTGTCACTCAAGCTAGACATCAAGGGGCTGAACCCACAATCAAGCATAACGCTCCCTCTTGGAGTTGCAACAAATCACTTGGCCAAAGTAAAATACGGCAACGGAGAACATGCAAGAATTTACTCAAGAACAAAATATAAAAGAGAAGAACCAAATATATTACTCATCACAATCTGAGCATAGTCTCATAATCCATCAGATCCCAACAAACTCAGCATAGCAACAGCAGAAAATTACAAAGGTGCCTCGATCATGTGAGGCAGCTCACGAGGTCTCGAAAGTGGAAGCACAAAGAGGGGAGAGATAGATCACATAGCTACTGGTCACGGACCCATGGTCCAAGGAGGACTACTCACGGTACATACGGGAGGCGTCCATGGCTATGGATGGTCTCCCGGAGGGGGTTCCTCCTCCCAGCAGGGTGGCGGGGCAGCTTCTCTAGGCAGCCCCGATCTTGAAACGGCGGCGGCGGCGGTACAGAGGCGAGTTCGCGGAAAAGAGATCTCTCTTAGGGGTTTCCACCCCGAGGGCTAAATATAGGCGGAGGGGGGTGTCGAGGGGACCCACCAGGCAGCCAGGATGCCTCCTGGCGCGACCTAGGGTTGGGCCGCTCCAGGGACCCTCCTGGTCTCCTGGTGGTGGCCCCCCTCCGCTGCCTTGGTGATTCCGGAAGCTTCCGGGTCGCTGATTTTTTATATGATTTTTCCAGATTTTTTGGAGCACTTTTAATGGTCGGAAAACTTGAAATACAAAAACAGCAGAAAACAGCAACTGGCAGCTGGGTGCACTGGGTTAATAGATTAGTCCAAATATGCTCAAAAGTGTATGTAAGTTCAAGCAAAACATGGCAAAGTCACACAAAACATGCATGGAGCAAGCAGAAATTATAGATACGTTTGGGACGTATCATGGTGCCGGACCGCAACCCTGGCTCGGCTACTTTTCCCACATGGGGATGCCGTTCCCGCCGCCACGGGAGCCTTGGATTCCACCGAACGCCGCCGGGGTCCTCGGTCCTCGTCTCGGCGTCTCGCACCAGGTGTATCCTGTGATGTATCCCGGCGCACAAGCTCCTCCACCACCTGCGCCAGCTGCTGCCCCGTACGGCTGGGATCAAGCCGCGTTATTCCATGCTGCCCCGAGCTATGGTGTCACCCTTCCTCCGCAGCCGGAGTGGCTCATGGACACCGGCGCCGCCTCCCACGTCGTTGGGGACCCAGGTATATTGACCTCGTCTTATTCCCTGTTAGCTCGTTCTACTAATCATCTTGTTGTCGGTAATGGGGCCCGCCTTCCTATTGTCGCCACCGGTTCTGCCACCCTTCCACCCCATCCTTTTCATCTCTCCCATGTCATGATTTCTCCCAATATTGTGAAGAACTTAATATCTGTACGCAAATTTACCCGTGATAATTTATGTTCTGTGGAGTTTGATCCCTTTGGCTTTTGCGTGAAGGATCTAGAAACGCGGGCAGTTCTTCTGAGGTCCAATAGCGAGGGAGATCTCTACCCTTACTCTGAAAATAAAGGCGCCACCACTTCTGCGGCTTTCACCGTCTCCACGCAAGATCTATGGCATCGCCGGCTCGGGCATCCCGGCAACTCCACCATGGCGCATTTTCCTTTGGATTTTTTATGTTGTAATAAAAACACTAGCCACAACCATTCGCTTTGTACCGCTTGTCAGCTTGGCAAACATACACGCCTCCCATTTCCCACCTCCTCCTCTTATACCACCGTGAGCTGGGTTGACGCAGGGCTGGAGTTAGCCATTGCGGAGAAAAAGGATCGGCCGCTCTGATACCAAGTGCAAGAATGAATCACGCACACTTTCCATTCATGTGAGATGCAGTACATATACAAGGAAGGGAGGAGTCGTTTCGATCTCCAAGGGATCACGATCCCCTCTACGCCTATGACTAGGGCCACTCCTGGAGAACCGGGAGACGTTTACAACAGAATCACACACGTACACATGTATAACATATTGTGACAGTCAACACCCCCAACAATCTCATGTCATCCTTGTTGCACAATCATCATCTTATGCCATCAAGGTTGTTGCATGAATCCTACGAAAGTCATTTTTATCGTCGACTGTAGTAGAATGAATCATCGATCATAACTTACCATCATCAGTTGCAACCATCACAACGTTGTTGTGTCGCAACGATTGCATGAAATTTATCTGTTTTCTGTACTATAATCGTTCATTGTTCGCATCTTCCTCTTTTTGTTCGACATTTAGAGAGAAATGATGTTCACTACTTGGAGGACAAGATCGTTGTGAAGCTAGAAACAAAGCTAAATTTAATCAAAGTGTCATGAGAACCATTCTTGTTAAAATAGTGCTTACTATATTGCCATCTATCATCTGACGCCGCTTAAAATCACCCCTCCCTCACTAGTGTCTTGCCCAACATCGAGGAGCTTAAGACCTTTTTGTGGGCGGTTCCAATTGAGTTTTCAGATGAAAATGGAAAATGTTGGTCCATCATTTAGAGTCCTTGACCTTGAATTTTTTGCTAGAGCTTTCCTTATAAGATGACCTTGATTTGAGTCAAGAGATCCGAAAAAACTAAGGTGGGAATGGATAACCGTTATGACGAATCTTACATGGATCTCTTCTACGCACCCACGACTATTTTTGGTAGTGATGGGTGCAGTCCTCTCTTGGCATTCCGCATAATTTTTGCAGCGTCTATGTAAGGACATACCCCTCCTTGATTTGCAGGTTCTCAAAGAAGGATTGGAGTATCAAGTCATCCTTGAGTGATAATGCTTGATTTTTGTCATTTTAGTCCTTTAGAGGGCCTTATAATCACCACATCACATCATTTTTTTTAAATATCGATGAAGTTAAGCTTAATGCAAATGAGGTGGATATCGAGTGCCTTAAGAATCAAAGAGTGCTCGACATCATCGGTCTAAAAATCCTAGATCATGGACGACCTCATTACTAGTGTAGTGCACTACAAGATATAGTATGTCGGTGTACCGATGTACTGCTGATACGGTGAGGATAGTTCTCTCACTCCTCGTTGGTTACCCCAAGTGGAAGGTGAGATGTAGCGTAGCAGCAAATTTCCCTCGGTGAAGATACCAAGGTTTGTCTCCAGTAGGACTCGCAGAAATACAAGAAGGTGACAACGGCGCCAGAAATTGCTTTCTGACTAGGGAGTTGACGGGGCCAGAAATTGGGCATTCGCCAGGACCTACACACAGAAACAAATAACTTTGCTCCCAACGAGTACAGAGGAGTTGTCAATTCCTCTGGCCTTGCTGTTTACAAAGGATCAATGCAAGAGATAATAGTGCAACTGAAAGTAAATTTAGGGTGTAAACAATGATATGAATATGGACCGAGGTCCCATGATGTTCACTAGTGATGTCTCTCTCCCAAAAGACGATAAAAGTGCTAGCGAGGTAAACAAATCACAGCTGGGCAATTGACAAGATTATAAACGGACCGCAATGCTAACTATGCTACAAAAGAAAGGAAGAGGCTCAAAAGCAATGGGCAGTACGTGATGGCTTCTCGCCCCTCATTGGTTACCCAAAGTGAAAGGTTGAGATGTAGACATCAGCAAATTTCCCTCGGTGAAGATACCAAGGTTTGTCTCCAGTAGAACTTCGACAGCGACAGGAAGGTGACAACGGCGCCAGAAATTAGGCGGTTGACGTGGACCTGCACACACAACATATAACTTTGCTCCCAACGAGTTCAGAGAGGTTGTCAATCCCTCCGGCCTTGTTGTTCACAAAGGATCAAACGCACGGGATAATAATGACAGTGATAGCAACAGGAAAGTAAATAAAGCAGTAAATAAATAGTGGGTGTAAACAGTATTGGAAATATGGACTGGGGTCCCATGATGTTCACTAGTGATGTCTCTCTCCCAAAAGACGATAAAATAGCCATGCAAGGTAAACAAATTACAGCTGGGCAATTGACATGATTATGTGCGCAAACCAATGCTAACTATGCTATAAAGAAAGGAAGAGTCTCAAAAGCTTGGGCGGTACGCCAAGACAAGTAGACCGAAATCCATCTGCATCTACCTACTAATCATCCACCTTGAGATATCTATCCAGAACATCTCGCTGGTATTAAGTTGCGAATCCCACCCAAAGTGTAAACTCAAAGCAACAAACAACTGCATTAAAGAACTTTGCATAAAGTAAACAATCCTGCACTCGCAAGTACAAGCACCGTTGTTTTCTCCCTTGTGGCAACAACACATCCCCTAGACTCATGTTTCTGTCACTCAAGCTAGTCATCGGGGGGCATGAACCCACAATCATGCATAACTCTCCCTCTTGGAGTCACTACCTACTACTTGGCCAAAGCAATAAACAACAACGGAGAACATGCAAGAATTACTCAAGAACATAAATATAAAAGAAGAGAATCAAATATATTACTCAAACACAATCTGAACATAGTCTCATAATCCATCGGATCCCAGCAAACTCAGCATAGCAATAGCAGAAAGATTACATATGTGCCTCGATCATGTAGGGAAGCTCACGAGGTATAATCCATGAAGAACAAAGAGGGGAGGAGAACATCACATAGCTACTGATAATAGACCCATGGTCCAAGGTGGAATACTCACGGCTCATCCGGGAAGCATCCATGGTGGTGGAGAAGCTCCCGGAGGTGGTTCCTCCCTCCGGTAGGGTGCCGGGAAGAGGTCTCCTGGTGCTACCAATCTTGGAAGCGCGGCGGCTGCGGAACAGAGGAGCGATCGCGAAAAAGGGTTCTGTCCCCGAGGGTTTCTCTTCACGGGGAATAAATAGGCGAAGGGGGCAGCCAGAGGTGGGCTAGGGGCCCCAGGCGCCCCCCCTGGCGCGGCCTAGGGGGTGGCCGCCTGGGCCAACCCTGGCTCCCCTCTGACCCCACTAGGGCTCTTCTGGAAGGTCCCCGTACGCTGATTTTTCCTATATTTTCCCGGAATTGTTTTGGCACTTTAAATAATGGGAAAACCTGAAATACAAAAATAGCAGAAAATAGGAACTGGCACTGGGGTGCAATGAGTTAATAGGTTAGTCCAAATATGATCAAAAGTGTATGGAAGTGCATCAATATCATAGGAATATCACACAAAAGAGGCATGGAGCAAGCAGAAATTATAGATACGTTTTGGACGTATCAACATCCCCAAGCTTAATTTCTGCTCGTCCTCGAGTAGGTAAATGATAACAAGCATAATTTCTGTGGTGACATGCTACCAACCATATAAGAAATTTTAAGTAAATAAATCAAGGCATGTAATTCAATTCAAGTCATAACAGGCAAGAGTCTATATTAGCATTGAAACAAGCAACATAAGAACATAAAGGTGCAAGAGCTCTCGCTGTCCGTGACTCGAATGTCTCCAAATAGTGTTTGCGTGCAAGAAAGGGGATAGGGATATACGAGAGAAAAAAAGTATTTTTGTGTTGAGAACTCAATCTACTAAAGTTTCACACTTGGTCTTCTTTGGAATCTTATCTTGACTCATCCCCAGACCACTAGCCAGGTACAAGTTAAAATGATCCACTCCTTTTCGATATTTTGAGCACTCATGCAATGGATGAGCGTAAGCAAGAAAGTTGACACTTAGGATGGCAAAGAGAGAAAAATGATGGAGAAGGAAGACAAAAAGGTGTGAAAGGCTCACATCAATGAGGACAATCATAGGCGAGAGAAAGCCAAATGATAGATATGATGCGAGGAGTAGGGATTTCCATGCAATAGATGCACGTATAGTAAGCTCTCCAATGGAACTATTGGGGGTGCATCCAATTTCCTTGCTCAAGAAGACTTAGAGCTCATTTGAGGAGGCTCATCATTGGAATATACAAGCCAAGTTCTATAGTGTGAAGGTCCCCACATAGCTATATGCATGAATGCTAATCTCTATGGAGTACAAGATATAAGAGGGGGTACGAGTGTGGATCTCTCAAACGGAATAGTAGTGTGCCCCCTTCTCTCTTTTTTATTTCTTTTTCTCTTTTTCTATTTTTTTCTATTTTTTTGGTGGCCTCAATGGCTCTTTCTATATCTCTCATTTGTCCTCTTTGGGATCTTTTGATTTTGTCCTCTTTGGGATCTTTTGATTTTGTCCACTTTGGGATCTTTTCCTCACTTTAGGGGCAACAGTCTATATATTACAAGAAGTATAGAAGATCTTTCACACTTTACAAAAGTACTCAACATAAAGAAAATGAAACTATCATGAAGTATGCAAATGTATGCCTCTGCCAGTGTAGCAGGATATGCAATGATACTAGCGCGTCATGTAGCAATGATTAGGGCAAGGCCCAACTAGCATGCAGCTCATCGATCAAGCAAAAGCATGTATGACATGAAGATCAAGTCATGAGAAGGTGGATGTTGCATGGCAATGTATCTCGGAAAGGCTATGGAAATGCCTTGATAGGTAGGTATGGTGGCTGTTTTGAGGAAGGATATAATGAGGCTTATGATGACAGAGCGTATCGTGCCAAGGATTTGGATGTACCGGTGAAGGTGGACGCCAACTCTCGGAGTGAGAAGGAGGCAATGCACGGCACAGGAGAGGCTAGAAAAATATGGGTAGGTGGAAGTGTCAAGTTTCGAATACTCACATTAGTCCGAAGAACTCATGCACTTATTATCGGTAACTCTCAATCTAATAAGGAGGTTCACAAAGAGACAAGTACCCCGATGAGGAGTGTATGGCGGTTTGGTTATCCTTGCGCATCCTCGACTCATGGTACGTGAGTGTACTCTAAAGTTCGACCCCTCCAAAGAGTAGTGATCCATCTAGTAGCTAAAGTTCTCAACTAATTTTTGTAGGTTTTCGAAAATAAACACGGATTGCCCAAAATACGATATCTATCACTAATAGGCTAAATATCTTGACACCAAAAGTTCAAACATTACTCATAGCAATACCTCAAAACTATTGCAAATTACTAGTACAAAAGAATAGCAACCTCAATTACCTACTTCAAGTCAAGACACAAAACTCAATGCAACATGCAAACTCTCTAAACAAGATAAACACGAAAACTCAAGAGAGTTCTAGAAACAAACTAAACAAAAGCTCTTTAAAAAAGATAAGCATGAAAACTAAGAGCTAAACATGACAGCAGCTATGAAAAGGATAAAGAACACACACAGCAAAGATAAGCATGAAGAATCCTATGTTGTGTTCTAGATTTTGAAAGTGGAGCATGTTTATCTCCCACACAAAGAAAGCTAGGTTCTAACTTGTTATGAACAGAAAGCAAAGATAAAGAAAACTAAAAAGGTAATAAAGAGCAAGACGCTCCAAGCATAGTACATAACGCATGAAATGATAAAAATATAGTGGAACGAAAGACGAACTGATAATTGTTGATGGAGAAGGGGATGCATGGGGGCATCCCCAAGCTTAGACGCTTGAGTCTTCTTGAATATTTCTTGGGGGTGCACGGGGGCATCCCCAAGCTTGAGCGTTTGACACTCCTGAATCTTCTTTTATCATCTTCCCTCGCACACTTGAAAACTCCCTTCATACATAACTCATCATAATCTGATTAGCGAGGTTAGTACCCATAAAAAAAATATTTTTATTTACTAGAAATAAGGATATTCTTGAAGAAATACTGTTTCTCAAGATTGCCAAATTTTTTTTTAAAGAAAAAGCAAGCTTAAGGTTTGCAAAACGAAGAAAAGGCAAAACAGGACAGAATCTGTGAAAAACAGACCAGCAGGTAGTAAATAATTTTTTAGGGGTACTTCTGCAACTCAAAAAAAAAACTCAGAACATACGAAAGTTCCGTGATTGTATAGAGCACACTGTGTACAAAATTCAGCTCAAAAAGATGAACTGGGATTTTTCTATGATTTTTCCCGTCACGAGGACAGAATCTGTTTTCTGGACAGCATGTCACAACTTCACTTCCCTTGTCATATGAGGCTATAAATGGCACAAAGCTTGAAAAGTAAAGATACAATGATGTTGCTACAGTAGTAACAATCATCAAGACCACTAAAAACAGAATAAAAACAAAAAGGAAAACCTAAATTCGTTGCGGGCTGCCTTCCGAAAGAGCTTCTTTAAAGCCATTTGCTAGGCTTAATGAAAAAAGATCAAGCTGTATCAAGAAAATAACTAGCCCGTGTGACGGACTCAAAAGGTAACTTAATATTTTTTCTTGGAAAATGTTCCATCCCTTTCTTGAGAGGGAATTGGAATTTTATAATCCCTTCTTTCATATCAATAACAGCACCCACGGTGCGAAGAAAAGGGCGTCCCAAAATAATTGGACAAGAAGGTTCACATTCAATGTCCATAATAGTAAAATCAACGGGAACGTAATTGTCATTGACAGTGATAAGAACATCATCGATCTTCCCCAAAGGTTTCTTTACGGAAGAATCGACAAGACAAACACCAAAAGAACAAGGATCAAAATGTTTCAATTCAAATATATCATACATTCTTTTGGGCATAACGGAGGTACAAGCTCCAACATCACATAAAGCAAAGCAAGAGAAGTTATTCAACTTAATTTTAATCATAGGATCCCAACCATCTTCTAGCTTTCTAGGTATGGAGGCTTCTAACCTAAGCTTCTCCTCCCTAGCTTTAATGAGAGCATTAGTGATATGCTCCGTGAAGGGAAGATTAAGAGTGCTAGTGTGGGGGTCTCTAGACATCTTGTGAAGGAAACGGATAACTTCAGAAAGGGTGCAATTATCAAAATCAAGGTCACTACTATCAAGTAAAGTGTTAGTGGTGTCCTTTAGGCTCACTTGTTTGGTAGCTTCTATAGTCATAGGAGTTTCTTCTTCTACGGTTGAGGTCATAGCATCACCATTAATAGGTCCTATGGGACTAGGGGTGCATTGGGTGCTAAGAGTTTGGATATCCTCAACAACTTGGATAGTAGCAACGGTATGGTGTGTAGGAAGGCTCTTAATTATATCTCCTTCCTCCTTTTATCTATCCCATCTCTCTTTAAGTTTGGCCATCATCCTAATGTTTTCATTAAGTTGCACTTGAATAGCGTTCATAGGAGTGACCTTCCTCTCCTCAAGAGGAGAAGTTCTAATTTCAAGCAATTCTACTTCATGGGCTAAATTTTCTACCTTCGACGAGAGATTATCTAATTTGTCTAGTTTTTCCTCTACACTCTTGTTGAAGGCTTTTTGGGTAGTGATGAAGTCTTTAAGCATACTCTCTAATTCAGAAGTGGAGTTCTTGGTGCTAGGATAAGTGTTGTTGTTCCCATAGTTGTTTGAGGGGAACGGTCTAGGATTGCTACCAAAATTACTCCTATAAGCATTGTTATTGAAGTTGTTTCTAGAGATAAAGTTCACATCTACTTGATCTTGAGCAATCAAAGAATTTAAAGGAACATCATGAGGATCAATAGGAGATTGCTTGGTAAGTAGAGACATAATCAAGTCAACTTTTTCATTTAGGGAGGAGATCTCCTCGACAGAGTTTACCTTCCTACCTGTTGGAGCTCTTTCGGTGTGCCATTGGGAATATTTGGTCATCATCTCATCGAGCAGTTTCGTGGCAGCACCAAGCGTTGTTGACATAAAGGTTCCTCCTGCGGCCGAATCTAGCAAGTTCCGCGAGGTAAAGTTCAAGCCTGCATAAAAGGTTTGGATAACCATCCAAGTAGTCAAACCATGCGTAGGGAAATTCTTAACAAGAGATTTCATGCGTTCCGAAGCTTGGGCAACGTGTTCATTATCCAATTGCTTAAAATTCATAATATTACTCATCAATTGGATAATCTTAGCAGGGGATAGTACTTCCCAATAAAAGCATCCTTGCACTTATCCCAAGAATCTATGCTATTCCTAGGCAAGGATTGAAACCAGATTTTAGCTCCTCCTCTCAAGGAGAAAGGAAAAAGCTTAAGCTTAACAATATCACCATCTACTTCTTTGTACCTTTTCATATCACAGAGCTCAACAAAATTATTTAAGTGCAAAGCAGCAGCATCTCCAACACCAGAGAATTGATCTTTCATAACAAGGTTCAGCAAAGCAGGTTTAATCTCATAAGAAGGTGCTAAAGTGGCAGGTGGAGCAATAGGAGTGTAGATAAAGTCATTGTTGTTATGACTAGTGAAGTCACACAACTTGGTGTTCTCGGAGGAACCCATAGCAGCAGCAAGCAAGGTAACTATTTTTTTGATTTTTGATAAAGGACACTAAAACAAAAACTGAAAAGTAAACTAACAAGACTAAAAAGCAAAGATAAAAGATAGTGTGAAACTCCCATATGTTGAAGAGTGGAATCCACGGCAACGACGCCGGAAATTAGCGGTTGGCGGGACCACTCTTTTGCTGCGCTTCAGAATCCCCGACAACGGCGCCATAAATTAGCTTTGATGGCTTCTTGCCCCTCGTTGGTTACCCAAAGTGGAAGGTTGAGATGTAGACGACAGCAAATGTCCCTCGGTGAAGATACCAAGGTTTGTCTCCAGTTAGGACTCCGACAGCGACAAGAAGGTGACAACGACGCTAAAGGTTAGGCGGTTGACGTGGACCTGCACACACAACAGATAACTTTGCTCCCAACGAGTTCAGAGAGGTTGTCCATCCCTCCGGCCTTGTTGTTCACAAAGGATCAAACGCACGGAATAATAATGATAGTGATAACAATAGGAAAGTAAATAAAGCAGTAAATAAATAGTGGTTGTAAAAAATATTGGAAATATGGACCGGGGTCCCATGATGTTCACTAGTGATGTCTCTCTCCCAAAAGACGATAAAATAGCCATGCGAGGTAAACAAATTACAGCTGGGCAATTGACAGGATTATGTGCGCAAACCAAAGCTACTATGCTATAAAGAAGGAAGAGGCTCAAAAGCTTGGACGGTACGCCAAGACAAGTAGACCGAAATCCATCTGCATCTACCTACTAATCATCCACCTTGAGATATCTATCCAGAATATCTCGTTGGTATTAAGTTGTGAATCCCACCCAAAGTATAAACTCAAAGCAACAGACAACTGCATTAAAGAACTTTGCGTAAAGTAAACAATCATTGAACCCGCAAGTACAAGCACCGTTGTTTTCTCCCTTGTGGCAACAACACATCCCCTAGACTCATGTTTCTGTCACTCAAGCTAGTCATCGGGGGGCATGAACCCACAATCATGCATAACGCTCCCTCTTGGAGTCACTACCTACTACTTGGCCAAAGCAATAAATAGCAACGGAGAACATGCAAGAATTACTCAAGAACATAAATATAAAAGAGGAGTATCAAATATATTACTCAAACACAATCTGAACATAGTCACATAATCCATCGGATCCCAGCAAACTCAGCATAGCAACAGCAGAAAGATTACATATGTGCCTCGATCATGTAGGGCAGCTCACGAGGTCTAATCCATGAAGAACAAAGAGGGGAGGAGAACATAACATAGCTACTGATCATAGACCCATGGTCCAAGGTGGACTACTCACGGTTCATCCGGGAAATATCCATGGTGGTGGAGAAGCTCCCGGAGGTGGTTGCACCCTCCGGCAGGGTGCCGGGAAGAGGTCTCCTGGTGCTCCCGATCTTGGAAGTGCGGCGGCGGCGGATGATACGTCTCAAACGTATCTACTTTTGCAAACACTTTTGCTATTGTTTTGCCCTCATTCTTGCATGATTTGGACGAAACTAACCCGGACTAACGATGTTGTCAGCAGAGCTGCCTGTATGGTTTTATTGTGCGCAGGAAAATGGATTTTTGGGCGTCTCAGAAAATTCCGAGAAAAAACATGGAAAATCCACACACCCGAGGGGCCATTGTGCCAGAAGTGGGGCCAGAGGGCAGCCAAGGGAGCCCCAGGCGCCCCCCTGGCGCGGCCAGGGGTGGGCCCGCGCCCTCTGGTCGCCTCCCCCCTCCTCTGGTGCCCTACTGATGAGGGGGTGACCCCACGACTCCTATGGATGGGCCTACCCGGTGTACCCGAAGACAGAAGGCCCACAAAGATGCCGCCTAGGCCCAGCTTTGGCCCACTAGTGGAACCGACGTAGGAGTCCGCGACTCATAAGGAAGGTGCAAACCTGCCGTGCGGTATAAGTTCATAGTTAGGTAATACTATCTGCAATCCAGGACGGACTCCCCGAGACCTAGCCTAGTATATAAGGGCTAGGAGGGGAGACGTTGAGATCAAGCAATACACAATCTGTAACCCTAGCCTTGTGCACTAGCCTTGGCTTCCCTGTAATCGCCGTCTCCAATCAATAACATCAAGAAGGAACGTATCCTCCTGGTAGCCGACGAGCTATCGTCCAACCTGCGCCTCTCATGACTAACCCAGGGTCCCTGACCATGGGATTTGCCGGGGTACATCCCCGTCAATTGGCACCGTCTATGGGAACTACACAGGTTGGAATTACGATCTCGGCGGTTCCGTCATCAGCAAGCCACAACTCAAGAGCAAGAACCAGATGTAATCCACCCGAGGAATTCAAGATCACGTCGAACATCTCTGCCGCCCCAGCGAGATCGCTCAGCCTGCAGCTGTGCCAAGACCAATACTATGGCGGCAACCAAGCCCACCGCCAGCGAAGGAGAACTCGACGACCCAAAACAAAGGCGCGAGGGTTCCACATGGAGATCCTGATCGACGAGCTACAACACGAAGCAGAGGACCTGCCGACCACTCGACGACCCACCGCCACCCAGGCACCCGCCGCACAACAGGACACCGACTCCGAGCTCGAGATCAGCGATCGCCAAGATCATCACCAACAAGGAAGAAATCGAAGACCCAGAAGACAGGCGCGAGGATTCTAAGAAGAGATCCCACTCGACAAGTCAAACTATACAGCCACGCGCTCGCCGACCACTCGACGACCCGCCGCCGTGCAGACAGCTGTCGCCCGCCAGGACAGCGACTCTGAGAATCAGACCGGCGAATACTACGACCCAGATCGAAGACCAGACGAATTCGCCAATCTTATAAGGAACCAGAATCTAAGCGAGGGGATCGAAATTGACCCGCGGGTTCACGAGCACCCAGCGGATCACGCGCTATTCTTCCGAATCTCAAGGAAGAAACGACACGCCGGATCCAGCAAACTCACGGTCAGGGAACAGCTAGAAGGACCCTGCACGATCCACTGCTTCGAAGACAACTGGGGACACATCAGATCGAGCCACACCCTGGGAGACTGCCGCCTGTTCAACGAACTGGCCGACAGCCTCAAGGAGGAAAAACAACGAGAATCCAAGCGCACCCGACGAACCGAGCAGTCGCCGACTCAAGGACAGGTGTACACAATCCAAAAAGACAGGGTATCACAAGCCCAACAGGACGCCTACACCCTGCAAGCCAGAGCAGCCGAGAACCTAAACGCAGTCGAAGTCTACCAGCTACACGACGCAGAAACTAGTATCACTTTCTCCCAGAACGATCACCCACCTGCAGTCCCAAGGCCGGGGCATGCGCCCCTGGTACTCGATGCTCAAATTGGAGGGTACGAGATGGACAGAATCTTCATGGACGGAGGCAGCAACATGAACATAATCTTCTTCAGCACCCTATACAAGATGCTGATCCCACGATCAGTATGGAAGAATTCAAGCACCGTGTTATATGGAGTAGTCCCAGGAGAAGCGGCTACTTCCCTTGGAATGATCGAGCTCGTTGTTGTCTTTGGCAGTAGACGCAATTTCTCAAGACGCACCCTCGAGTTTGAAGTACTCGATTGGCAGTCGCAGTATCACGCCATGCTGGGACGTCCAACATTCACACAATTCATGGCGATTCCGCACTACGCCTACCTCAAAGTCAAGATGCCAGGATCCGCGGGCGTCATTACAGTCAACGGGAGCTTCACCAAATCAGACAAGTGCGATCGCGATTTCCATAAAGTCTCCGACACCTTCGGAGCCGAGCAAGAACTCACAGAAATAGCCATGGCGACAGATGATGGCTTCTCGCCCCTCGTTGGTTACCCCAAGTGGAAGGTTTGAGATGCAGTGCAGCAACAAGTTTCCCTCGGTGAAGATACCAAGGTTATCGAACCCGTAGGACTCAGGAGATACAAGTAGGTGGCAACGTCGCCAGAGATTTAGCGGTTGACGTGAACCTGCACACAGCAACAAATAACTTTGCTCCCAACGAGTACAGAGGAGTTGTCAATTCCTCCGGCCTTGTCGTTTACAAAGGATCAACGCAAGAGATAAAAGGTGCAAAGGAAAGTAAAAGCTGAAAGTAAATTGAGGGTGTGAACAATAATGTGAAGATGGACCGGGGTCCCATGATTTTCACTAGTGATGTCTCTCTCCCAAAAGACGATAAAAGTGCTAGCGAGGTAAACAAATCACAGTTGGGCAATTGATAGGATTATGAAGGCACCGCAATGCTAACTATGCTGCAAAGAAAGGAAGGGCTCAAAAGCAATGGGCAGTACGCCAAGGTAAGTAAACCGAAATCCATCTGCATCTACTACGAATCATCCACCTTGAGATATCTATCCAGAACATCTCGCTGGTATTAAGTTGCGAATCCCACCCAAAGTGTAAACTCAAAGCAACAGACAACTGCATTAAAAGAACTTTGCGTAAAGTAAACAATCCTTGCACCCGCAGGTACAAGAACCGTTGTTTTATCCCTGGTGGGAACAGCACATCCCCTAGTCTCATGTTTCTGTCACTCAAGCTAGACATCAAGGGGCTGAACCCACAATCGAGCATAACGCTCTCTCTTGGAGTTGCAAATAAAATACTTGGCCAAAGAAAATACTGTAATGGAGAACATGCAAGAATTTACTCAAGAAGAAAATATAAAAGAGAAGAACCAAATATATTACTCATCACAATCTGAACATAGTCTCATAATCCATCAGATCCCAACAAACTCAACATAGCAACAACAGAAATTACATAGATGCCTCGATCATGTGAGGCAGCTCACGAGGACTCGAAAGTGGAAGCACAAAAGAGGGAGAGATAGATCACATAGCTACTGGTCACGGACCCATGGTCCAAGGGAAACTACTCACGGTACATACGGGAGGCGTCCATGGCTATGGATGGTCTCTCGGAGGGGGCAGCTTCTCCCGGCAGGGTGCCGGAGCAGCTTCTCCAGGCATCCCCGATCTTGAAATGGCGGCGGCGGCGGAACAGAGGCGAGATCGCGAAAGAGGAGTCCGTATTTGGGGTTTCCACCCCGAGGGGTAAATATAGGCGAAGGGGGGTATCGAGGGGATCCACGAGGCAGTCAGGAGGGTGCCTGGTGCGCCCAGGGTGGGGCCGCGCCACCTGACCTCCTGGCTGCCTGGTGGTGGCCCCCCTTCCCTCTCTTGGTGATTCTAGAAGCTTCTGTTGCGCTGATTTTTTATATATTTTTCCCGGAATTTTTGGAGAACTTTTAATGACCGGAAAACCTGAAATACAAAAACAGCAGAAAACAGAAACTGGCAATTGGGTGCACTGATTTAATAGGTTAGTCCAAATAGGTTCAAAAGTGTATGAAAGTTCAAGCAAAACATGGCAAAGTCACACAAAACATGCATGGAGCAAGCAGAAATTATAGGTACGGTTGGGACGTATCAACAGACAAAAGTATCTTTCCACTAGCAAGCCAAAGCGAGACAAAAGAGTATGGACGGGACTTCAGGATCGACAGCGACAGGATCACCCACCAGGTGCACCCGACAGACCCAGAAAAATCAGTCCGCGTGTACGCCCACCTCCCGGAAGAGCAAGCGACTGCCCTCATCGCTTTCCTCCGCGAAGAATGGGAAATCTTTGCCTGGTGCCTAGCCGACATGCCAGGAGTACCGCATCAAGCCAAACACCAAGCCAGTGAAGCAGGCACTACGAAGATTCTCAGAACCCTAGAGCAGAGCAATCGGGGAGGAAGTCAACCGATTACTCGACGCCCAATTCATCCGAGAGACGAAGAAAGCCACTTGGGTCGCCAACCCTATGCTGGTCCCCAAGAAAGACACAGAAGTGTTGCGGATGTGCGTCGACTACGGGCCAGTCAACAAACACTACCCAAAGGATCACTTTCCCCTGCCAAGAATCGATCAGATAATCGACTCGACAGCAGGATGCGATCTACTATCGTTCCTCGACGCCTACTCAGGATACAATCAGATCATTCATCACCCCTTACGGCGTATTTTTCTACAGAACAATGCCCTTCGGACTCAAGAACGCCGGTGCCACATACCAGCGGACGATGCAATCCTGCTTATTAGAGAAAATAGGAAGAAACGTGCAGGTCTACGTGGACGACATCGTCATCAAAACCTACAGTGCAAACACGCTACTCGACGACCTGCGCGAGACCTTCGTAGCACTCAACAAGTACAGAATCAAGCTCAACCCGAAGAAGTGCGCATTCGGCGTCCCAGCCGGGAAGTTGCTCGGGTACATGGTCTCCACTCGAGGAATCGAAGCGAACCCCGAGAAAGTTCAAGCAATCGCCAGGATGCAGGAACCAACCGACATCAAAGGCGTGCAGCAGCTCACTGTAAGACTCGCAGCCCTGAGTCGTTTCATCAGAAGATTGGGAGAGCGCACATTGCCATTCTACCAGTTGCTGAGAAAAGGAGAGAAATTCGAATGGACCGAAGAGGCCCGCAAAGCATTCGCGGACCTAAATAAGACACTCTTGACCCCACCGATCTTGGTGGTATCGAAAGAAAAAGAAAAGTTGTACCTCTACGTGGCAGCACACAACAGGGTGGTAAGCACAACACTCGTCATCGAGCGCACAGAAGAAGGCAAGGTCCAGAGCATACAAAGGCCGATCTACTACCTCAACATGCTCTTGAAAAAATCCCAGCAGCGGTACCCGCACTACCAGAAGCTACTACTGGCCATCATCACAACCTCAAGAAAGGTGTCACACTACTTCGACGAACACCCTATCACAATCGTGAGCAGCGCACCACTCGCGGACATCCTCAACGACCCCAGAGAGACTGGGCGAGTCGCCGAGTGGAACATTGAGCTCAGCCCGCGGGACCTGCAATTCAAGCACCCAACAACAATCAAGGCCCAAGTACTCCCAGATTTTCTGGTCGAGTGGACGGAGGTCCAGACACCAGCCCCCCCGGACCTATCGAACTCATGGACAATGTTCTTCGATGGGTCCAAAAGACAGCAAGGAGTCAGAGAAGGAGTCGTTCTGGTCTCCCCCAAAGGAACCAAGCTCAAATACGTCCTCCAGATCAACTTCAGCCATGCCTCCAACAACGAAGCCGAATACGAGGCACTGCTCTATGGCATGCGCATGGCCAAAACATGCGGTGCCACTCGCCTCGTAATCTACAGAGACTCCAACTTCGTCGTCCAGCAGGCGATGAAAGACTGCAATGCAGTAGCCGCCAACATGACGGCCTATCAGAAGCTCTACAACACGCTCGAAGGAAGTTTCGACGGCTGCGAGCTCAATTATATCCCCAGAACAAACAACACAGAAGCCGGCGAACTCGCAAACATCGGCTCGACTCGAGGACCAGTACCACCCGACGTCTTCCTCGAAAGCATCATCCAGAGATCCATCAAGGAAAAAACAGCAGCGCCAGAGGCAGCTGTAGATGACGACACCACAGAGACAACACATGTGGCATCAGCGAGTCCATCTGAAGGCAACAACAGCCAAGAGGTTGAACCTACGGATCCAACAACACTCGAAGGACCAGCATGGACAAAACTGTTCCACCGTTTCCTAATAGAAGGCACGCTACCGCAAGACGTTTTAGAAGCTCGGCGCATCAATCGTCGATCCAAGGCATTCACAGTAATCAACAGACAGTTATACAAGCCCTGCATCACCCAGATACTCCAGAAGTGCATCGACGAAGAAGACGGCAAAGCCCTACTGCTCGAAATCCACGAGGGCACCTGCGGGCACCACGCGAGCAGTCGAGTGCTCATATCCAAAGCGTTTCGAGCAGGGTTTTATTGGTCCACTGCGATGAAAAACGCAGAAGACATCGTGCGGCATTGCATTGTCTGTCAAAAATTCACCAGCAGACCGCACGCTCCAGCCTCAGAACTCAAGACCATACCACTATCATGGTCGTTCGACACCTGGGGACTCGACATGGTGGGCCCACTCAAGAAATCATCGAAAGGAGGAAGAACACACCTGCTGGTAGAAGTCGACAAGTTCACCAAGTGGATCGAAGTAGTGCCCATCACCAGCTCCATAGCCCTCACGACAGTGAATTTTATCAAATCAATCATCTTCAGGTTCGGGGTTCCACACAACATCATCACGAACAACGGTACAAACTTCACAGCGGCAGAATTCCAGAACTTCTGCGAAGAACCGGGCATCAAAATCAACTACGCATCAGTCGCGCACCCGCAATCCAATGGCCAGGTGGAAAAAGCAAAAGACCTAGTATGCGGAGGAATCAAAAAACGGCTCCTCGCACCACTCGAGCAGGCCGCGGGCAACTGGGTAGAAGAACTCCCTGCAGTACTATGGAGCCTGCGCACCACCTCAAATACCAAAACCCAGTACACACCTTTCTTCATGGTGTACGGGTCGGAGGCAGTGCTACCACATGACCTCAAATTCGGGGCACCCCGGATCTCGGGGTACGAAGAAGAGGAAGCAGAAGAGGCACTGCAAGATGACAAGGACAAAACAAACTAAGCAAGAGACACAACCCTAGCAAGGTCAGAGGGGTACCAAGACAAGCTGCGCACCTACCAAAGCAGCCACCTGCGCAACAGAACCTTCAACAAAGGCGACCTTGTCCTACGGCTCATACAAGAGAAAGTCCACAAGCTTGCCTCACAATGGGAAGGACCGTTCATAATCTCAAAAGTCATAGGAGGAGGCGCCTATAGACTGAAGAACCCGAAGACTGACGAGGACGTGGGAAATCCATGGAACGTAGCGAACCTACGCCTGTTCTACCCATAGTCTCCACCAGCCATGCTCAACTGGCAGCTCATGTAAACCTTCGACGCAATAAAATGATGTTGCCCAAATACTACCACCTCAAAGCACTCGGGGGCTCGATTACAAAACTCCCCCGAGAGACGCTACCATCACTCACGCGATCTCTACTTAAAGCACTCGGGGGCTCAAGTACAAAACTCCCCCCGAGAGACGCTATCGTCGCTCACGCGATCTCTACTTAAAGCACTCGGGGGCCTGAGTACCGATTCCCCGCGAGAGACGCTATCGTCGCTCACGCGATCTTAACTTAAAGCACTCGGGGGGCTCGAGTACAAAACTCCCCCCGAGAGACGCTATCGTTGCTCACACGATCTTCACTCAATGCACTCAGGGGCTCGAGTACAAACCTCCCCCCGAGAGACGCTATCGTCACTCACGCGATCTTCACTCAAAGCACTCGGGGGCTCGAGTACAAAACTCCCCCCGAGAGACGCTACCGTCGCTTACGTGATCTTTACTTAAAACCACTCGGGGGCTCGAGCACCATCTCCCCCCCGAGAGACGCCGCAGCCCGAAACCTAAAGGGCCCAAGCAAAAACCCCTGAAATGCGTCACCTGCTGAAAACTGTCCGGAATCAAAGGGAAGACACGACTACAACCAGATGGAACACCAAGCACTCTGGAGAAATATGGATGGGGCACAGGACACAGACAATCCTTTAGTCTTCACCTGATCGCCAACGATCACCTAAAGACTCGGGGGCTACTCCCATCGGGAGCGCTGTCGCGCACCCGATAAAAAGAAGGCAGTTAACAGACGAATGATGAAGGAAACAAATCTCAGCCTACGTTAGACCCTACGACTCGAACGTAGCCTCGGGGGCTACTCCCATCGGGAGCGCTGTCGCGCACCCGATAGAATCCACAATACAAGGACTTGACGGACTCGAAGACAGCTCTCGTCGAATGACTTAAAGATAGATCACATCGCAAAGGACTCAAAGACAGATTCCATTACAAAGACGCAAACATAGTTCGCATTACAAGGACCCGAAGATCATTCTCAGTACAAAAGACTCGAAGTACATTGGATAGAAGGCAGCTCTGATTACTCGAAGGCAATCCTCATTACATGGAGAACTAACCTAGTTACAAAAGACACAAGCAGCCGATAAGCCTACAGCATCAATCACCCAAGGAAATATGACTTCTACATGTGTGCCCATGCTGGGATGATTGGCACTAAGACAACGAGCATCATCACAGACAAAGGAGGAGTCGAAGCAGCCAGCTCATGATGTCAATGACATAACAAAAGGTGAAGCTCGACTTATTTGCGGAGCACCGAAGACGATGCTCCACCAGCTTCTTCTCCTACTCCACCAACTTCTTCTCCAGCTCCACCCAAGCTGCCGGCGAAGATGACACCGCTGCCTCCAGTTATACAAGGTCACCTGGCGCGCCCGCTTGATCGGTGGCTTGATGTCGAGGTCCTCTTCAGAGCCGGAGGAGGAATCAGTTGAAGACGGCACAACATCACCACCCGAAGAGTCGCCGAAGGAGGAAGTAGTTGAAGACGCAGATGTAGGACTCCTCGACTTGTCGGAACCGTCGCTGCTTGTCTCCTGCCAGTACGGATCCATGCGATTGCCGCTCGGGTCAAAGGCGCGGATGATAAGAGTATCTTCTCCATCAAAGCAGCAACAGAGGGTATCACCATCACGCAATTTCAAGCGTCGAGCAAACGATTTCCAGCCAAAGCCAAGAAAAATCAAGCGGGAACTATCGATCTCCAACTTAACATAAGAAGGAGATCGAGTGCACCCCTGAAGACAAAGCAGCAAGCCATCAAGACTACGCTCAGAAACAAGGGCATAAAATGCAGAAGGAATCAGAATGCGAGCGGCGTTCCGGCCATAGACACGTAGGAGGAAATCATAGCGCCAAAAACCCTCCTCCGAGGATGAGGAGGAAGGCGTCGACGGTGCACCACGACGGTCACCGCAAGAAGAGCGCGGAGTACGACCACTGTGACCACGGTGAACCCGGCCGCGACAAGTCACACCTACACCTCGTTTTGGCCCCATGAGGAGATGAAGAAGAGGAGCAATAGGGGCAGAGGACGAACACTACTGCCAGATGAAGAAAAGGGGTATATTTATAGCACAACCCCATGGGCACGCAGAAGCCCAGACGACGGCAGCAATTAATTCAAAGACCAAGCAAGCCGGGCGATTCGAATTCTAAGAAAAAGATGCCTTCACACGGGCGGCACTGTGCGCTGGACGCGTCAAATCTCGCGCGTTTTCAATGCGTGCATCGATAACTCAACAGGCGGCTGCAACACGCCACCAAAAGCCATCATTATGACCGGTCATGAAAACATGACCGTTCGCAGACAGAGCATCTTTGACGGTCCTCCAGCAAAGAGATCGTTATCCTTACCAAGAAGAGGTAAATTAAAATGGCAGCGCAAAAAGATACAGGCTGCAAGCACCGTCTTTACTGACTCAAATACATTTTTCAAATATATTTAACTCCCATCGGGAGCCTATCCACCCATGAGAGTCTCGGGTGCTCCCTCACCGAAAGAAAATATCGTGCTCGAGTGATTACTCGCACCCATGAGAGTCTCGGGGTGCTCCCTCACCTAGAAGAAAAAACGTGCTCGAGTGATTACTCGCACCCATGAGAGTTTCGGGTGCTCCCTCACCACGACACAAGATAAGCAGACCTGCACTCACCAGATCGTACGAGCTTAGAGTATCGGGTGCTCCCTCACCCCGAGAGCGAAGGCGATACTCGAGTGATTACTCACAAAACTCTAAGTACCCGAACACTCGAAGACCTCCCGAGCAAGCACTCCTCTACATTACTCCTCGCCCGAGCGCTCAGCAAAGCTCCGCGAGTGACCGCTAAAAACAGCTCACTTGATTGTTTATTCCAAATGGGTGCATTATCTACTAGGCTCCACGCCTCAATAAAAATACATATTCCTGGAACACGATACACTGTGCCCAGATGCCACGCAAGCTTAGCGTGTAGGTAAGACCCCGCTGCGCAGATTGGCCGGGCTGGGACTTGCCGCAGAGAGATTTCACTCCTAACCTTTTCCATGCGCTTGCATGATATAAAAAGCCGGGTGATGGCTTCTCGCCCTTCGTTGGTTACCCCAAGTGGAAGGTTGAGATGTAGCGAAGCAGCAAGTTTCCCTCGGTGAAGATACCAAGGTTTGTCTCCAGTAGGACTCCAGAGATGATAAGTAGGTGTTAGCGGCGCAACTGACGTGGACCTGCACACAGACACAGATAACTTTGTTCCCAACGAAGTTCAGAGAGGTTGTCAATCTCTCCGGTGTTGTTGTTCACAAAGGGTAAAACACAAAGGATAATGATAGCAACTGAAAGTAAAAAGCAGGAAAGTAAATAAAGCGTGGAAACAGTAATAAGGATATGGACCGGGATACGTGATGTTCCCAAAAGACGATAAAACTGCTATGCGAGGTAAACAAATTACAGAAGGGCAATTGACAGGATTATGAACGCACCGCAATGCTAACTATGCTACAAAATAAAGGAAGAGGTTCAAAAGCACAGGCAGTACGCAAAAATAAGTAGACCGAAATCCAACTACATCTACTCCTAATCATCCACCTTGAGATATCTATCCAAAACATCTCGCTGGTATTAAGTTGCGAGCCCCACCGCAATGCTAACAGACAACTACATTAAAAAGAACTTTGCGTAAAGTAAACAATCCTTGCAACCGCGGTTACAAGCACCGTTGTTTTCCCCCTTGTGGCAACAGCACATCCCCTAGACTCATGTTTCTGTCACTCAAGCGTGTCATCGGGGGGCATGAACCCACAATCGAGCATAACGTTCCCTCTTGGAGTCACTACCTACTACTTGGCCAAAGCAATAAACAACAACGGAGAACATGCAAGAATTACTTTGGAACAAAAATAGAAGAGATAAAAACCAAATATACTACTCTATCACAATCTGAACATAATCTCATAATCCATCAGATCCCATCAAACTCAGCATAGCAATAGCAGAAATATTACAAAAGTGCCTCGATCATGTAGGGCAACTCACGAGGTCTAAACCATGAAGAACAAAGAGGGGAGGAGAACATCACATAGCTACTGATCACAGACCAATGGTCCAAGGAAAACTACTCACGAGACATCCGGGGAGCATCCATGGTGGAGAGGAGACTCCCGGAGGTCGGCCCTCCCTCCGGCAGGGTGCCGAGAAGAGGTCTTCTGGTGCTCCCGATCTTGGAAGCGCGGCGGCGGCGGAACAGAGGCGAGTTTGCAAAATAGGGTTCTGTCTTCGGAGTTTCCCCTTGACGGAGAATAAATAGGCAAAGGGGGGAAGCCAGAGGTGGACCAGGGGCCCCAGGCGCCCCCTGGCGCGGCCAGGGGTGGGGCCGCGCCGGGTGGCTGCCTGGGCCCCCCTGGCTCCCCTCTGGCCCCACTCGGGCTCTTCGCGAAGCTTCCTGTACGCTGATTTTTCCTGTATTTTTCCCGGAATTTTTCTGGCACTTTTTATATGGGGGAAAACTGAAATAGAAAAACAGCAGAAAACAGGAACTGGCACTGGGGTGCACTGAGTTAATAGGTTAGTCCAAATTTGATCAAAAGTGTATGAAAGTGTATCTAGAACCTAGCAATATCACACAAAATATGCATGGAGCACGCATAAATTATAGATACGTTTTGGACGTATCAACATCCCCAAGCTTAATTCCTGCTCGTCCTCGAGTAGGTAAATGATAACAACATAATTTCTGTGGTGACATGCTAGCAACCATAAAATAACTTTGAAAAGTAAAGCAATCAAGGTTAGAGATTCAATTCAAGTCATAACATGCAAGAGTCTATATTAGCATTGAAACAAGTAACAAAAGAACATTAGGTGCAAGAGCTCTCGCTGTCCGTGACTCGAATGTCTCCAAATGGTGTTTGCGTGCAAGAAGGGGGATAGGGAATACGAGAAAAAAAGTATTTGTTGAGAACTCAATCTACTAAAGTTTCACACTTGGTCCTCTTTGGAATCTTATCTTGACTCGTCCCCAGACCACTAGCTAGGTACAAGTCAATTTGATCCACTCCTTTTCGATATTTCGAGCACTCATGCAATGGATGAGCGTAAGCACGAGAGTTGACACTTAGGATGGCAAAGAGAGAAGTATGGAGGAGGAAGACAAAAAAGATGAGAAAGGCTCACATCAATATGGACAATCATAGGCAAGGGATGCCAAATGATAGATATGATGTGAGGAGTAGGGATTGCCATGCAACGGATGCACATATGAGCTAAGAAGCTCTCCAATGGAACTAGTGGGGGTGCATCTAACTTGCTCGCTCATGAAGACCTAGAGCTCGTTTGAGGAGGTTCATCCTTGGAATATGCAAGCCAAGTTCTATAGTGCTAAGGTCCCCACATAGCTATATGCATAAAGATCATCTCTATGGAGTACAAGGATATAAATGGAGTACTAGTGTGGATCTCTCAGAAGGATAGTAGTGTTGCCCCTTTCTCTCTTTTTATTTCTTTTTCTCTTTTTTCTATTTTTTTGTATTTTTGTGTGGCCTCAATGGCTCTTTCTATTTAACTCTCATTTATCCTCTTTGGGATCTTTTATAGTGTCCACTTTGGGATCTTTTCCTCACTTAAGGGCAACACTCTATTTTACAATAAGGTAAAGGAGATCTTTCACACTTTACAAGGTACTCAAAATAATAAAGAAGATGTAACTATCATGATGTATGCAATGTATGTCGCTGCCAGTGTAGCAGGAACATGTATGACATGAAGATCAAGTCATGAAGAGGTGGATGTTGCATGGAAATATATCTCAGAAAGGCTATGGAAATGCCTTGATAGGTAGGTATGGTGGCTGTTTTGAGGAAAGATATAAGGAGGCTTATGATGACAGAGCGTATCACGCCAAGGATTTGGATGTACCGGCGAAGGTGGACACCAACTCTCGGAGTGAGAAGAAGGCAATGCACGGCACGGGAGAGGCTTGAAAAATATGGGAAGGTGGAAGTGTCAACTTTCAATACTTACCCCAAGTGGAAGGTTGAGATGTAGCAGAAATTCGCTTGATGGCTTCTCGCCCTTCGTTGGTTACCCCAAGTGGAAGGTTGAGATGTAGCGCAGCAGCAAGTTTCCCTCGGTGAAGATACCAAGGATTGTCTCCAGTAGGACTCCAGAGATGATAAGTAGGTGTCAGCGGCGCAACTAACGTGGACCTGCACACAGACACAGATAACTTTGTTCCCAACGAAGTTCAGAGAGGTTGTCAATCTCTCCGGTCTTGTTGTTCACAAAGGGTAAAACACAAAGGATAATGATAGCAACTGAAAGTAAAAAGCAGGAAAGTAAATAAAGCATGGAAACAGTAATAAGGATATGGACCGGGATACGTGATGTTCACTAGTGATGTCTCTCTCCCAAAAGAAGATAAAACTGCTATGCGAGGTAAACAAATTACAGAAGGTCAATTGACAGGATTATGAACGCACCGCAATGCTAACTATGCTACAAAAGTGGACCTTAATACAATTGCATCTACTACTAATCATCCACCTTGAGATATCTATCCAGAACATCTCGCTGGTATTAAGTTGCGAGCCCCACCCAAAGTGTAAACCCAAAGAAACAGACAACTGCATTAAAAAGAACTTTGCGTAAAGTAAACAATCCTTGCAAGCGCGGTTACAAGCACCGTTGTTTTCCCCCTTGTGGCAACAGTACATCCCCTAGACTCATGTTTCTATCACTCAAGCGTGTCATCGGGGGGCATGAACCCATAATCGAGCATAACGTTCCCTCTTGGAGTCACTACCTACTACTTGGCCAAAGCAATAAACAGCAATGGAGAACATGCAAGAATTACTTAGGAACAAAAATATAAGAGATATAAACCAAATATACTACTCTATGACAATCTGAACATAATCTCATAATCCATCAGATCCCATAAAACTCAGCATAGCAATAGCATAAATATTACAAAAGTTCCTCGATCATGTAGGGCAGCTCACGAGGTCTAAACCATGAAGAACAAAGAGGGGAGGAGAACATCACATAACTACTGATCACAGACCCATGGTCCAAGGAAAACTGCTCACGAGACATCCGGGGAGCATCCATGGTGGAGAGGAGACTCCCGGACGTCGGCCCTCCCTCCGGCAGGGTGCCGGGAAGAGGTCTTCTGGTGCTCCCGATCTTGGAAGCGCGGCGGCGGCGGAATAGAGGCGAGTTTGCAAAATAGGGTTCTGTCTTCGGAGTTTCCCCGTGACGGAGAATAAATAGGCGAAGGGGGCAGCCAGAGGTGGACCAGGGGCCCCAGGCGCCCCCTGGCGCGGCCAGGGGTGGGACCGCGCCGGGTGGCCGCCTGGGCCCCCTGGCTCCTCTCTGGCCCCACCCGGGCTCTTCGCGAAGCTTCATGTACGCTGATTTTTCCTGTATTTTTCTTGGAATTTTTCTGGCACTTTTTATATGGGGGAAAACTGAAATAGAAAAATAGCAGAAAACAGGAATTGGCACTGGGGTGCAATGAGTTAATAGGTTAGTCCAAATATGACCAAAAGTGCATGAAAGTGTATCTAGAACCTAGCAATATCACACAAAACATGCATGGAGCAAGCAGAAATTATAGATACGTTTTGGACGTATCACCGGGCGGACGCGCCTAGGCTACGAACTTTACTAGCGGCAATTGATCACTGTAAGACCTGCAGCGGCATGACTTTTGCTTGACACCAGTGTTCCAAGCTCATGTCGAGGGACGTGAGTTTGATTGGGCTACTGCGGTATTTGCCACTAGTGCAATTCACCAAGGCTCAACCAGTCGACTCCTTGGGCCCTTTCACCTTAGCATTCTCTCGAAACAGGTTTTGTCATGGCCCTAGACTGCCAGCGACCCGCGGATGAACCGTGCATACCTAAAAACGATGCAAGAATGGACTCGAGTCCCTGCGTGACTCTTCTAGCCCCCCAGGCACTCGGGGGCTACTGACGAGGGGGTGACCCCACGACTCCTAATGATGGGTCTACCCGGTGTACCCGAAGACAGAAGGCCCACAAAGATGCCGCCTGGGCCCAGCCTTGGCCCACTAGTGGCACCGACGTAGGAGTCCCGACCCATAAGGAAGGTGCAAACCTGCCGTGCGGTACAAGTTCATATTTAGGAAATACTATCTGTAATCCAGGACGGACTCCCCGAGACCTAGCCTAGTATATAAGGGCTAGGAGGGGAGACGTCGAGATCAAGCAATACACAATCTGTAACCCTATCTTTGTGCGCACTAGCCTTGGCTTCCCTGTAATCGCCATCTCCAATCAATAACATCGAGCAGGAACGTATCCTCCTGTTAGCCGACGAGCTATCATCCAACCTGTTCCTCTCATGACTAACCCAGGTTCCCTGACCATGGGATTTGCCGGGGTACATCCCCGTCACCTACCGAGGCTCCTATTTATTCCCGTGACGGAGAAACCCCGAAACAGAAGTCGGTTTCCCAATTCACGTCGCGGAGCCGCCGCCACACTCTGTTCTTCTCCGGGGGGGGGGGCTAATCTGGAGGCTATTTTGGCCTCCGGTGAGGGGAGATCATCGCCATCATCATCATCATCACCACTCCATCCTCCCTGTAAGTGCATCAAGTGCCCTCCCCTTGAGGTTTTGGAGTTTGATGACAAAACGGTTAAGGGACTGATGTGTTTGTGAGTATACACAGGAGAACAGTCCCTGATGAGGTGTTTAACCACCAATGTCGACCCCCCAAAATGTTGAGGAACATTGGAGAAATCGGTGCGTTTCCAGAAGAATGAAGTTGCGCGAAATCCTGAGGAATCAGGATCCTGAAGCGTTCGGTTGAAGCTAAAGCCGAGGACAATCCTGAGGATGTTCGCGCTGAAGACGAAGTTGAAGCGTAGTCTTCGCTAAGACTTTTTATACTTCTTGAGTCGTAGGAAATCACCGCACTGTTGGAGGGGTTGAGGAAAATGAGTTATGTATTTCTGAGGAAGTGCTCAATTAGAAATCCTGAAGAAGAACCCTGAGGAAATCTCCTGAAGTAGAAGTTCAGTCCTCGGGTGTCTGAGACGTTGTTCTTCAGGACACTTAGGTAACTAACTTCGGTTGAGGAGTCTGAAGATCGCCAGTGCGACTCTTCTGAAAAACATGAGGAGAGAGAATACTTTGACCGTGCCACGTGTTGCGTGGTGAGAGGCTAGAACTTGTCTAGCAACGGTCATTTCCGAGGGCATGAGAGTAATTGCATGCATGGGCATTTATGTCCTTTCACCTCTGGTTGCTCCGCGGCTATAAATAGCCACCCCCAGCCCCATTTGTGGGTTGGCTTCTCCGAGAGAAAAACTGACACTTGTCATTTGAGAGCAACCCACCTCTGAGGAAACTGAAGAACCTATGTGAGGAAAACCACCAGCCTGAGTAGTTGAGCATTTCTGAGGAAGTCGGTTCGAGTGATCCGAAGCTTTTTACTCTTGAAGACTGTGATCTTCCAGCCGGTGTAGAAGTCTTCGGTCTGAGGAAGTCAAGATGCAATTGTGACTTCCCGGAGTGACTGAGTCTGTGAAGGTTTCGGGAGTCTACCTTGAAGACTCACCTGAGTTATTGGATGGAGTCTGAGGACTCTAGTTCAAGGAGAACAAGGTGAAGACTATGTCTTCTGAGTTGAATCTCAGCCTCTCCAACCAGACGTAGAGTTGTCACAGCAACTTGAACTGGTCTACCAAACCAATGTCTTCAATCTCTGGTGCTATCTCTTCAACCTCTTAAGCTTCAGTATTTTCTATGTTGAATTCTTATGCTTCAGCTCTCCCTATGCCCTTTGTCTTCATACTATGCATCTGAAGCACTTCTGCTTATCTGAATTGATTTATTTCTGTTGCATTATGATGAGGTGCCCTAATGATTACATTCTGTGAAGTTTTATTTCTTCATGATTTTGGTTACTTCTTCAGCCTCATGATTGCTTCAGTCCTGAAGAAAAACAAAATCTGGTAGTAAAGTTGAAAATCTCCCATTCACCCCCCCTCTGGTCGATATATTGCACTTTAAATTGGTATCAGAGCAAGGTACTCCCTTGTTCTGTGTGATTCGGTTTAACCACCTGGAGTTTTAGTTATGTCGACCTTAGGTACAATGAGCGTTGCCTCAAACTGCCCCATCTTCGATGGGACAGACTACCCATACTGGAAGAACAAGATGAGGATGCATCTTGAAGCCATTGACAAGGATCTGTGGGATATTGTTGATCAAGGCATTCCTGAAGAAAATCTGATGACTGCTCCTGAAGTTGTCAAGAAGAACTGGCATCTTGATGCAAAAGCTCGAAGCATCATTGGTGGTCATCTCAACAAGGCTCAGTTCAACCGTATCAGTGGTTTGGATACTGCAAAGAAGATATGGACAAGACTGTCTAAAGTCAATGAAGGAGTCTCTGCTCAACGAGACTCACGGGTTGATACACTCCGCAGTCTCTTCAACAGGTTCAAGAGGCTGGACAATGAGCACGTGCAACAAACCTTTGACAGACTCACTGACATATCCAATGAACTTCAAGCACTGGGTGCCGCTGATATCACAGATCATGAAGTTGTGAAGAAACTACTGAGGTCACTGGATGAATCATTTGAGTTCCTATCGCTGATGATTCAAGAAAGGCCTGACTTCAAGACTCTGGATCCAGCGGACATTCTCGAGCGCCTCAATGCTCATGAACTGAAGCTCTCTGAAAAACGAGATTTATACAGCTCCACGCCTAAGGTCCGCGCGCTGAAAGCTAGAGCACGAAGAGTGTCCTCTGATGAAGAGTCTGAGGCTGATACTGATGATCCTGAAACTCTCAGTCGTGAACTCGCTCTCCTCACCAGAAAGTTCCAAAGATTCACGAAGAAGAATCTCTTCGGAAATTCCTCAAGATCGTCCTCAAGAAAAAGCAAAGATGATGACTCTGTCGAAGCAAGAAAGAGAGTCTGCCACAAGTGCAAGAAACCTGGGCATTACATCGCTGAGTGCCCTCTATGGGAAAAGGAAGCTAGACTGAAGAAGAAGAAGAAATGGAAAGATGACAGTTCTGATGAAAAGACTAAGAAGAAATCCTCTGAAGGGAATATGCCCGAGAGGAAATAATAAAGTGTTTATTATATTATTCCTTGTTTATGATATCATAAACAAGGAATAATATAATAAACACTTTATTATTTCCTCTCGGGCATATTCCCTTCAGTCTCCCACTTGCACTAGGGGCAATAATCTATATTACATAGTAATGAATCTAACACCCATGGAGTTCTGGTGTTTATCATGTTTTGCCTTTGGGAGAGTTTTAGTCAACGGATCTTCCATATTCAGATCTGTGTGTACTTTGCAAATCTTCACATCCCCATCCTTGACATAATCGCGGATGGAGTGAAAACGGCGCTTGTTATGCTTGGAATTCTTGTGAGACCTTGGTTCCTTAGCATTGGCAATGGCACCATTGTTTTCAATAGATAACCATTGGATCCAAAGCACTCGGAACCACACCTAGTTCGGATATGAACTCCTTCATCCAAACTGCTTCATGTGTTGCCTCTGAGGCAGCAACATATTCCGCTTCTGTTGATGATCCCGCTACCACAGATTGCTTGGAACTCCTCCAGCTTACTGCTCCTCCATTCATAATAAATACGTATCCGGATTGTGACTTAGAGTCATCCGGATCAGTGATGAAACTAGCATCGACGTAACCTCTTGCGACGAGCTCTTCTTCACCGCCATACACGAGAAACATATCCTTAGTTCTTCTCAAGTACTTAAGGATATTCTTGACCGCCGCCCAGTGTTCCAAACCTGGATCGGATTGGTACCTGCTAGTCAAACTAACAACATGTGCCACATCTGGTCTTGTACATAGCATAGCATACATGACAGAACCTATGGCTGAAGCACAGGGAATCTTATTCATTTCCTCTCTATCTTCTGCTGTAACTGGACATTGAGTCTTACTCAACGTCTTGCCTTGCAACATTGGTAAGAACCCCTTCTTACTTTTATCCATTCTGAACTTCTTCAAAATCTTGTCAATGTATGTACTTTGCGAAAGTCCAATTAAGCGTCTTGATCTATCCCTGTAGATTTTGATGCCTAATATATAAGCTGCTTCACCGAGGTCTTTCATCAAAAAACTACTGTTCAAATAACCTTTTACACCTTTTAACAATTCTATATCATTTCCAATCAACAATATGTCATCCACATACAGTACTAGAAATGCTACAGAGCTCCCACTCACTTTCTTGTAGATACAAGCTTCTCCGTACGTTTGATCAAATCCAAACTCTTTGATCACCTTATCAAAACGGAGGTTCCAACTCCGGGATGCTTGCTTCAGTCCATAAATGGAACGTTGAAGCTTGCATACCTTGTCAGCATCCTTAGGATCAACAAAACCTTTGGGTTGCATCATATACAACTCTTCCTCAATGTCACCATTCAGGAATGCCGTTTTGACATCCATCTGCCAGATTTCATAATCGAAAAATGCAGCAATTACTAACATAATCCTAACTGACTTTAGCATCGCTACTGGTGAGAATGTCTCATCGTAGTCAACTCCTTGAATTTGTCGAAAACCTTTTGCGACAAGTCGAGCTTTATAGACGGTCACATTACCATCAGCACCAGTTTTCTTTTTTAAAAATCCATTTGTTCTCAACGGCCTTACGGTCATCGGGTAAGTCCACCAAAGTCCAAACTTGGTTTTCGTACATGGATCCCATTTCGGATTTCATGGCTTCAAGCCATTTGTTGGAATCTGGGCTCATCATTGCTTCATCATACGTCGCAGGGTCATCACTTCCATCTACCATGAAGTTTAAGACGGGATTCCCATACAGTTCAGGAGCTGTACGTTCCCTAGTTGACCTGCGAAGCACGGTAGTTTCCTCTTCTGGAGTTTCATGATCTTGATCATTAGTACCCTCTTCAACTGACGGAGTCAGCACTGGAACAACTTCCGGTGCTGCGCTACTCGCCATTCCAAGAAGAGAAGGTTCAATAACCTCATCGAGTTCTACCTTCCTACTATTCACACCTTTCGAGAGAAACTCCTTCTCTAAAAAAGATCCATTCTTGGCAACGAAAATCTTGCCTTCGGATCTGTGATAGAAGGTGTACCCTATTGTTTCCTTAGGGTATCCTATGAAGATGCATTTTTCCGCTTTGGGTTCGAGTTTATCAGGTTGAAGCTTCTTCACATAAACATCGCAGCCCCAAACTTTTAGAAATGACAGCTTAGGTTTGTTTCCAAACCATAATTCATACGGTGTTGTTTCAACGGATTTAGATGGTGCCCTATTTAAATGTCACAACCCCAAGTTAGGTAAGTGCTAGGGTTTTATTGTGCCTTTGCATTCATGATCAATATTCAAATTGCAATTCAAAAATGGGGAAAAGAAAGCCCTGAGAAATTAAATCAAATAGCAAGATAAAAATCTTTTTCCAAAAATCATTTGAATGCTTGGAAAATTCCTATAAATGATGCTGATCCTTTTAAAAGTGGTTTGGGATCAATCCCATGCTCATGGAATTTTCTAATTTTCAAACAGTGCCTTGGAAAATCAAATAAACCCCTATTTGATTTAAAATTCAAATGTTTTGAATTTTAAAAAGTGCCAAATTTTATAAGTGGCTAGCTCTATATTTTGTGAGGCCATATAAAAAATTATGGCATTTATAAAAATACCTAGCTATTTTATTAGCTAGGTCAACAACAGAAGCAGAAATATAAAAAAAAGTAAAAGGCACTTACCTGTCGCCCACAGGCGAGGCCCACCTCCTGTCGCCTCGGCCCAGCCCACCAGCGGGCTTGTCGTCTTCTACCCCCGCCCCTCCAAGATGCTCGCTGGAGCTGGGAGCGCGGCGACGACGCCACGACGACGCCTTGGCCCTTCTAGGCCTCCCCTTCCTTATCCTGGCGCCACGGAGCCCGCCAAGACGCCCCGCATTTTTCCCCCCATCGCCGCTTCCTCTAGCCTCCTCCTCGTTGAGATCCCATCGCGACCGAGCGCACGACGTCGCCGCCGACGAGCAAACGCGCGGCCACAGAGCCCTACACGGCGAGCCACTGTGTCTAGGCAAGTCCACGACGACGTCTTCGTCGATCCCCTCCATCAATTGGAGCTCAACGGACCCGGAGACGACGCCAGCTCCAACCTTGTTTCGCCGGCCGCCGCGGAGTCTTCGCCGGAATTCGTCACCATCAACACCCCTACGACCTCGCCGTCCCCTCCAGTAGCTCGAGGGTGAGCTCCTGCCTCGATTGATCCCTCCCGTGGCTCTCCTCGTGCCTCCCCTCGCAAGTTCACCGTTACCCGAAGCTCCGGCCGCCGCGAGTTTGAAGTAGCCGTGGCCCCGAGCCTCTCCTTGAGCTCCAGCTCACGCCATTAGACGCGGACGGCCCGTAGCCACCTCCCAGTGCCTCCATCTTCCTTTCCCGTGCCCCAAATCGCCGTCCTCGTCTTCACAGAGCCACGGTCACCGCTGAGCACGACGCCGGTGAGGCTCCGGCCACTCCCAGGCCTCCCCGTGGGTGCAACGCGATGCAGGCGTGTGCGGGCTTCAATTTGGTAGCCGTCTCGTGTTCTCCCGTGGCCTGTAGGCAACTCCGGGGAGGACGCCGCCGTGCCCGTGCCACCGGCGACTAGCCGCCGGCCATTAGGCCTAATGACCCCCTTAACCACCCCCCCTAAACTAACCCCACCTCACTGACAGTGGGCCCCCTGGCCACTAACTAACCCCAGTTAGTTTAAACAACCGGTTATTTAAGCCCTGTGTCACTGACATCCCTGGCCCACCAGTCAGCCCCCCCCTCTGATGTCACAATGACATCATGCTGATGCAGTAAAACTTTTAAATCAATTTATTTAATTTCAGTAATTACAGAAATTCCAGAAAATACCCAAAAGTTCAATAATTCATAGAAAATTTATATTAACTCCAAATTTAATAAATAATATGTCTAAAAATATCATAAAAATCCAAGGATTATGAATATGGGCTCTGTTTTCATGTTTGACCAATTAAAATTGGGTGAACAGTGGAAAACATCCATATGCATTTAATTCAAATTCAAATTTGGGGTGAAATTGCAAATGATTTTGCCACACACTTCTTTTGTATAGTTTCACCCCCACATCAGAGACATTACCTCAACTATACGACCTCACTTCATGATCAACTTTTCAGATGAACTTTCATGCATTCAAATGCATTTGAAATTCATCGATAATTCAAATGGAGTTTGAATTTGAAACTCAAATGCAATATACTCCTTTTAAATGGAATGCTCAACGCCTCAGTACCATGAACATCACTTATACAATTGATCATGTGCTTGTGCATTGTACCTTATGTTGATCACTTTGTTTGTATTGTTTGCTCGGATAGAAGTGGAGCCGGAACCCGAGGTCACCCCCTTCGTTGAAGACCCCGTGACTGAACCTCGTCAGCAAGGCAAGCAAACCCCCATTGATCATGTCGATAAAATCCCACTTCCCTCTCATGTCTCGCTTATGCATTGTTTAGGATGATCACCATGATATCGTTTCTACCGCATAGTTGAACCCATATCCTTTGCATGACCTATCATCTTGTCACCGTAGTAAGCAAACCACAATCCTAGCAGATGTAGGAGTTGGTTGATATCATGTGGCCCCTGCAACTGTTACTGCTTATTGCATGCTTAGTGGTACAATGAGGTTGCTTATGATGTGAGTCGGGATGATGATAAACATGGTGTTGACGAAAGTGAAACGTGTTGGTGAATCTACCCTAATACAAGGTGAACGATGAGAGGCTGTGTAGGATTACACAGTGGGTTGTCTCGTTGAACACCGCCTTAAGTCCGAGTTCTTGTGTGGTGATCCAAGAAAAAGAGTACAACCACACATTGGGCTCACTGACCCCTCTCGACCTAGTACCTCACCCCGTTCGAACCCCAGGAGTCGCATTAGTTCGGAGTTCTGGTAGGGCTGTGGCACAGTCTGCGAAGTGGATGAACGGCTTTTCAAGACCGGCTTGGGACCCTGCACACATCGTTTGAGGCTGTACTGGAACCTCGGCCGGACTTCCATACGGATCCCCCTCAGATAGGCGACTCTCTGGACTAGAACGGAGCTGTGGGCGAAGTGTCGTGGCAACATCCTCGCCGGTACCCGCTTGAAGGGTCCCACTCCCAGGCGGTAACTGATGAGTGTGTGTGTGTAGCGGTACACCCCTGCAGGGTTAACAAAACTATTCGAATAGCCGCGTCCGCGGTTAAGGACTGCTTGGAGAGCTGTGCTCGATTATTAGACAACTTGAACTGGATACTTCTAAAATAAACCAAGATAAGCGTGAGTACTATGGGGTGCTTCTCGTGGGGAAGTCGAGGAAGTAACCATAGTGGGGTAATTGGTTGAAGAGATGTAGTGGACTCGTGTACGCTTCTTACCTCAAGTCTGGTACTCGTAGTTCAGGACTAGCCAAGTCAAAGCTGGCACTTCTGAAAGTGAAACCCCACCTCCCTTTACCTTGATACATATGCATGAGTAGCATAGATCCTATGTAAGTCTTGCTGAGTACGATTTTGTACTCACGTTTTCTTAATCTATGTTTTAGATGAACCCACCGACCCCGATGGTGGCTTCTACCCGAAGCTCGAAGAATGAAGACTCAGACCAAGACCAAGCTAGTGTAGTCCCAGTCAGACGACTGGTTCCCCCGTGGAGGGTTTGTTTTTAGATAAGGCTTCTCTAAGCCATTTGTTAAACTTGTCTGTACTCAGACCTACTTGGCTTCCGCTTGTCTGTTGTAATGTTGGATCACATGCTTGTGATCTCTGTGTGCACTCTGTAAGAGTTATTAATAAAGATGTATACTTTGTAGAGAATTGCAATGATACCTGCTGTTCATAGAAGGCATGTGTGCTGCGTGTATGTTTATAACATGCATGTCTTAGTATGGGTTTTTGAGACCTTAGTTGTGATCTGGCTGGCGGTCTTTCATACACCCAGTGGCCCTTAGATGTGCGCACTTTGATGTATGATCGAGCCCGCCCTAGACCCCGACTAAGTGATCGGGCTGGAGTAAGTCTATGTAAGGGTTATGAGATAGTCGATAGTATGGTTGAGGCGACTTGTCTTTGAATATGGGAGTTCATCACCCATATCATTAGACTTGTGTGCGGACGATGAGGACCCATCTCAGTTGATCATCCGGCCTGGATGGGATGCCCCTCACGTACGATGCTTTCCGAGAACGTTCTGTGCTTGGCCTTGTCTGCTTAGACAAGTGGGTACGGTTCTCGGCTCTCCATATGACTATGTCGTAGCGGGACTTGCATACGCTAACCCCGGGTCCCGACATTAAAGTGAATGCAGCGGTCTCTAGTGCATAACCCCAAAATGACAGTGGCAAATCTGTAAGAGACATCATAGATCGAACCATATCCAATAAAGTACGATTACGACGTTCGGAAACACCATTACGTTGTGGTGTTCCGGCAGGTGTGAGTTGTGAAACTATTCCACATTGTTTCATATGCATGCCAAACTCGTAACTTAAATATTCACCTCCACGATCAGATCGTAGAAATTTAATCTTTCTGTTACGATGATTTTCAACTTCACACTAAAATTCTTTGAACTTTTCAAACGTCTCAGATTTGTGTTCCATTAAGTAAATATATCCATATCTACTCAAATCATTTGTGAAAGTGACAAAATAACGATATCCACCGCGCGCCGATACACTCATTGGTCCACACACATCAGTATGTTGATTTCCAGTAAGTCTGTCGCCCGTTCCATGATGTCAGGTGGAACTCGTAGTGCTGTTCTTCGGAATCGAGACCGTGATCGGAATCAAAATGATGATGAACTTCCAACCCCGCCTTCTGCGGCGGAAATCATGATGGAAGCTGAGCGGAATAGACGTGATCAGACACGCCTTTTGGAGCTCATCGAGCAGAATACCTCACGTTATTGCAATGTGGTGGTCAGCATTCAGGACTTCATCCTCCTCAAGCCACCGGTATTCCGATGTTCTTCTGAGCCCCTTGAAGCTGATGATTGGCTCCGTTCCATCGAGCGTAAGCTTGACACTGCACATGTTGCTCCCGATGACCGAGTTGTTTTCGCGGTATACTTCTTGGAAGGTGCTGCTCTTCAGTGGTGGGAGAACTATGTTGCAATGCGGCCAGATGGTCACGTAGTGACTTGGCAGGAGTTCTGTGTTGCCTTTCGAGGGTACCACATTCTGGATGAGTTGATGGAGCGCAAGAAGGAAGAGTTCTGCAATCTGAATCAAGGAGAGATTTCCATTCATGAGTATGTGAGTGAATTCAACCGTCTTGCTCGGTATGCCCAAGATGAGATCACCACCGATGCCAGAAAGCAGGCAAGGTTCCGTAAGGGACTTAGCCCCATCCTCCGTCACGATCTCAGCCTCATCGAATTTGCCACCTTTGAGGATTTAGTCAACAGATCCTTCAGAGCTGAGCATGGAAATGAAGTTTTCGAGAAGTCTCGGAAGCATGCTCTTGAGTTTGCCCCTTCTTCCAGTTCACGCCCTCAGAAGCGTATGATCTGGATTCCTAACAGTTTGTTTCACCAAAACAACCCACCGAGGCCATCCCTTGTACCGCCTCGCCCACCAGCTCCACCAAACAACCCAGCTCCCCGCACTATATTTGGTGCCTGCTTTAGATGTGGCCAGCCTGGTCACTACTCTCGTGAGTGCCCCGTCAACCAAAATGCTCCACCTCATGCCAAAGGAAACCCCACTGTTCGTGCCAAACCAACCCCAAAGGTTTCCACCGCTAAGCCATCCACCTCAGAAAATCTTGGACGTGTGAACCAAATCTCAGTTGAGGAAACTGATAGTACTTCTGACGTCATTCTTGGTACGCTCCCAGTCAATTTTGTTCCCACTTCTGTCCTTTTCGATCTAGGAGCATCTCACTCATTCATGTCGGAGAGTTATGCACTTCGGCATGATGTATCCTTTGAGGAAATGCTCACCCCTATGATCATTCAAACTCCTGGTTCCAAGTGGCAAACTAATAGAGTAAGCCATGGTAATCAAATTGCAATTGAGGGTTTAGTATTCCTTGCTTCACTCATAGCCCTCAAGTCTTCAGACATTGATGTCATTTTTGGTATGGATTGGTTATCAAGACAACATGCTTTTCTTGATTGTAAAGCCAAGTCAGTTAGACTTACACATCCTTCAGGCCAGACAATAGTTTACTCCTCACCAAGAACAAGAACCCAGGTGCATTCTTTGAATGTGCTTCCCCTTCCCGACCTTGAAGATGTTCCGGTGGTTCGTGACTTCCCGGATGTCTTTCCTGAAGAGCTGTCGGGCATGCCACCCGACAGATGTGTAGAGTTCATAGTGGATCTTGCCCCAGGAACCGCACCAATTTCTAGACGCCCATATAAAATGGCCCCACGTGAGTTAGCTGAGCTTAAAACCCAACTGGAAGCTTTGTTGGAAAAAGGCTTCATCCGCCCTAGCTCATCGCCATGGGGTTGCCCCGTTCTGTTCGTAACGAAGAAAGATGGAACAGAAAGGATGTGCGTAGACTATCGCCCGCAAAATTTACCGACGATAAAGAACAAGTACCCATTGCCCAGGATCAATGATCTTTATGATCAACTTGCAGGATCCTCTGTCTTCTCCAAGATGGATTTGAGATTAGGTTATCATCAAATCAAAATCCGAAACGAGGACATTCCCAAAATGGCTTTCACTACTCGTTATGGTCTTTACGAGTTCACCGTCATGTCCTTCGGTCTAACCAATGCCCCCTCCACTTTCTCACGCATGATGAATTCGATCTTCATGGAGTATTTGGACCAGTTCGTCGTGGTTTACCTCGATGACATCCTTATATACTCGAAGAACGAAGAAGAACATGCCGAACACCTAAGGCTGGTATTGATGAAACTTAGAGAGCATCGCCTGTATGCTAAATTCTCCAAGTGTGAATTTTGGCTACCAGAAGTGACCTACTGAGGCCACGTGATTTCTGCAAAAGGCATTGCTGTGAATCCCGAGAGAGTTCAGGCCGTCCTTGACTGGACTCCTCCTGAATCAGTTAAGCAAGTTAGGAGTTTTCTTGGCCTAGCCAGCTATTGCCGCCGCTTCGTCGAGAACTTTTCTAAAGTTGCAAAGCCTCTAACTGAACTCCTCAAGAAAGATAAGAAATTCCTATGGACTCCCAAGTGCGAGGAAAGCTTTCAAGAGCTGAAAAGAAGATTGACTTCTGCACCCGTACTTGCACCTCCAGACACCAAAAAGGATTTCGAAATCTATTGTGACGCATCACGGCAAGGGTTAGGATGCATACTTCTGCAAGATAGACATGTGGTAGCTTATGCTTCACGCCAGTTGCGGCCACATGAAGAGAACTATCCTACCCATGATCTTGAACTCGCTGCCGTAGTTCATGCCCTAACAACTTGGCGACATTACCTCCTTGGTAATCGTTGTGAGATTTATTCCGACCACCAAAGCCTCAAATACATATTCACACAGCCAGATCTTAATCTCAGGCAAAGACGCTGGATTGAGTTGATAAAAGATTACGACGTAGGAATTTCTTACACCCCAGGCAAAGCCAATGTCATGGCTGATGCACTAAGTCGTAAGTCGTACTGTAACAACCTCATGTTACAGCAGTATCAACCACTTCTTCATGAGGAATTTCGAAAGCTTAATCTCGATATTGTTCCTCGTGGATCTCTTTTCAACTTGGTGGCGAAACCAACCCTTGAGGATCAAATCATAGTTGCCCAAAGACGTGCACGAGGTGTACGCCGGATCAAGGAGAACATTGCTAGCGGAGTTGCGAAATGTTTCTCCACAGATAGTAAAGGGACGGTATTCTTTGGAAATCGTGTGGTAGTACCTAAGAATAGGGAACTAAGGCAACTCATCCTCAAAGAAGCCCATGACACACCCCTCTCGATTCATCCCGGTAGCACAAAAATGTACCGAGATCTACGCCAGAGATTTTGGTGGACTAGGATGAAGAGAGACATTGCTCAATTTGTTGCCGAATGTGATGTTTGTCGTCGCATTAAGGCAGAGCATCAAAGACCTGCTGGCACTCTTCAACCTTTGCCTATTCCAGAGTGGAAATGGGACAAAGTCGGTATGGACGTCATCACCGGCTTTCCAAAAACCCAGAAAGGAAATGATGCCATCTTCGTTGTCATAGATAGACTTTCCAAAGTTGCTCACTTCCTTCCGGTTCGCGAGTCTATAACTGCTAGTCAGTTAGCGGACTTGTACGTCTCTAGAATTGTATCCCTTCACGGTGTTCCTTGGGAAATCAATTCTGATCGCGGTAGCCTTTTCACCTCTATATTTTGGGGAAGCTTCCAGCGTGCTATGGGAACTCATCTCTCCTTTAGTACAGCTTTTCATCCTCAGTCTAGTGGTCAAGTCGAAAGGGTTAACCAAATTTTGGAAGACATGCTCAGAGCTTGTGTTATCTCATTCGGAAAGAATTGGGAGAAGTCTCTTCCATTTTCCTACTTTGCTTTTAACAATAGTTTTCAATCTAGTCTGAACATGGCTCCTTTTGAACTCCTATATGGACGACGATGTCGAACACCTTTAAACTGGCCAGAAACCGGTGAAAGACAATTCTTTGGACCGGATATGATCAAGGAAGCAGAAGAGAAGTTCGCATTGTTCGTGACCGTTTGAAAGCCGCACAGTCTCGTCAGAAAAGCTACTATGATCGTCATCATAGAAAGGAAAGCTACAATCTGGATGAGAAGGCTTACCTCCGGGTTACTCCTCTGAAGGGTACCCAACGATTCGGTATCAAAGGCAAGTTGGCCCCACGTTACATCAGACCCTTCCGCATTATTGCTAAACGTGGAGAAGTTGCCTACCAACTTGAACTACCCCTGCATCTTTCCCGAGTACATGATGTATTCCACGTGTCACAACTCAGGCGTTGCTTCAAGGACCCCATCCGCGAAGTTGACCATGAAACGCTTGATCTACAAGATGACCTTTCTTATTGAGAATACCCTGTTCGTATTCTTGATTCTGCAGAGCGAGTCACTCGCCAAAAGAAGATCAAGTTTCTGAAAGTTCAGTGGTCACACCACTCTGAGAGAGAAGCTACGTGGGAAAGAGAAGACCGTCTCAGTGCTGAGTATCCCTCCTTCCTCCCGCAGACTTCTGAATCTCGGGACGAGATTCTTTTGAGTGGGGGCGAGTTGTCACAACCCCAAGTTAGGTAAGTGCTAGGGTTTTATTGTGCCTTTGCATTCATGATCAATATTCAAATTGCAATTCAAAAATGGGGAAAAGAAAGCCCTGAGAATATAAATCAAATAGCCAGATAAAAATCTTTTTCCAAAAATCATTTGAATGCTTGGAAAATTCCTATAAATGATGCTGATCATTTTAAAAGTGGTTTGGGATCAATCCCATGCTCATGGAATTTTCTAATTTTCAAACAGTGCCTTGGAAAATCAAATAAACCCCTATTTGATTTAAAATTCAAATGTTTTGAATTTTAAAAAGTGCCAAATTTTATAAGTGGCTAGCTCTATATTTTGTGAGGCCATATAAAAAATTATGGCATTTATAAAAATACCTAGCTATTTTATTAGCTAGGTCAACAAGAGAAGCATAAATATATAAAAAAAAGTAAAAGGCACTTACCTGTCGCCCACAGGCGAGGCCCACCTCCTGTCGCCTCGGCCCAGCCCACCAGCGGGCTTGTCGTCTTCTACCCCCGCCCCTCCAAGCTGCTCGCTGGAGCTGGGAGCGCGGCGACGACGCCACGGCGACGCCCTGGCCCTTCTAGGCCTCCCCTTCCTTATCCTGGCGCCACGGAGCCCGCCAAGACGCCCCGCATTTTTCCCCCATCGCCGCTTCCTCTAGCCTCCTCCTCGTTGAGATCCCATCGCGACCGAGCGCACGACGTCGCCGCCGACGAGCAAACGCGCGGCCACAGAGCCCTACACGGAGAGCCACTGTGTCTAGGCAAGTCCACGACGACGTCTTCGTCGATCCCCTCCATCAATTGGAGCTCAACGGACCCGGAGACGACGCCAGCTCCAACCTTGTTTCGCCGGCCGCCGCGGAGTCTTCACCGGAATTCGTCACCATCAACACCCCTACGACCTCGCCGTCCCCTCCAGTAGCTCCAGGGTGAGCTCCTGCCTCGATTGATCCCTCCCGTGGCTCTCCTCGTGCCTCCCCTCGCAAGTTCACCGTTACCCGAAGCTCCGGCCGCCCCGAGTTTGAAGTAGCCGTGGCCCCGAGCCTCTCCTTGAGCTCCAGCTCACGCCATTAGACGCGGACGGCCCGTAGCCACCTCCTAGTGCCTCCATCTTCCTTTCCCGTGCCCCAAATCGCCGTCCTCGTCTTCACAGAGCCACGGTCGCCGCTGAGCACGACGCCGGCGAGGCTCCGGCCACTCCCAGGCCTCCCCGTGGGTGCAGCGTGATGCAGGCGTGTGCGGGCTTCAATTTGGTAGCCGTCTCGTGTTCTCCCGTGGCCTGTAGGAAACTCCGGCGAGGACGCCGCCGTGCCCGTGCCACCGGCGACTAGCCGCCGGCCATTAGGCCTAATGACCCCCTTAACCACCCCTCCTAAACTAACCCCACCTCACTGACAGTGGCCCCCCTGGCCACTAACTAACCCCAGTTAGTTTAAACATCCGGTTATTTAAGCCCTGTGTCACTGACATCCCTGGCCCACCAGTCAGCCCCCCCTCTGATGTCACAATGACATCATGCTGATGCGGTAAAACTTTTAAATCAATTTATTTAATTTCAGTAATTACAGAAATTCCAGAAAATACCCAAAACTTCAATAATTCATAGAAAATTTATATTAACTCCAAATTTAATAAATAATATGTCTAAAAATATCAGAAAAATCCAAGGATTATGAATATGGGCTCTGCTTTCATGTTTGACCAATTAAAATTGGGTGAACAGTGGAAAACATCCATATGCATTTAATTCAAATTCAAATTTGGGGTGAAATTGCAAATGATTTTGCCACACACTTCTTTTGTATAGTTTCACCCCCACATCAGAGACATTACCTCAACTATACCACCTCACTTCATGATCAACTTTTTAGATGAACTTTCATGCATTCAAATGCATTTGAAATTCATCGATAATTCAAATGGAGTTTGAATTTGCAACTCAAATGCAATATACTCCTTTTAAATGGAATGCTGAACGCCTCAGTACCATGAACATCACTTATACAATTGATCATGTGCTTGTGCATTGTACCTTATGTTGATCACTTTGTTTGTATTGTTTGCTCGGATAGAAGTGGAGCCGGAACCCGAGGTCACCCCCTTCGTTGAAGACCCCGTGACTGAACCTCGTCAGCAAGGCAAGCAAACCCCCATTGATCATGTCGATAAAATCCCACTTCCCTCTCATGTCTCGCTTATGCATTGTTTAGGATGATCACCATGATATCGTTTCTACCGCATAGTTGAACCCATATCCTTTGCATGACCTATCATCTTGTCACCGTAGTAAGCAAACCACAATCCTAGCAGATGTAGGAGTTGGTTGATATCATGTGGCCCCTGCAAATGTTACTGCTTATTGCATGCTTAGTGGTACAATGAGGTTGCTTATGATGTGAGTCGGGATGATGATAAACATGGTGTTGACGAAAGTGAAACGTGTTGGTGAATCTACCCTAATACAAGGTGAACGATGAGAGGCTGTGTATGAGTACACAGTGGGTTATCTCGTTGAACACCGCCTTAAGTCCGAGTTCTTGTGTGGTGATCCAAGAAAAAGAGTACAACCACACATTGGGCTCACTGACCCCTCTCGACCTAGTACCTCACCCCGTTCGAACCCCAGGAGTCGCATTAGTTCGGAGTTCTGGTAGGGCTGTGGCACGGTCTGCGAAGTGGATGAACGGCTTTTCAAGACCGGCTTGGGACCCTGCACACATCGTTTGAGGCTGTACTGGAACCTCGGCCGGACTTCCATACGGATCCCACTCAGATAGGCGACTCTCTGGACTAGAACGGAGCTGTGGGCGAAGTGTCGTGGCAACATCCTCGCCGGTACCCGCTTGAAGGGTCCCACTCCCAGGAGGTAACTGATGAGTGTGTGTGTGTAGCGGTACACCCCTGCAGGGTTAACAAAACTATTCGAATAGCCGCGTCCGCGGTTAAGGACTGCTTGGAGAGCTGTGCTTGATTATTAGACAACTTGAACTGGATACTTCTAAAATACACCAAGATAAGCGTGAGTACTATGGGGTGCTTCTCGTGGGGAAGTCGAGGAAGTAACCATAGTGGGGTAATTGGTTGAAGAGATGTAGTGGACTCGTGTACGCTTCTTACCTCAAGTCTGGTACTCGTAGTTCAGGACTAGCCAAGTCAAAGCTGGCACTTCTGCAAGTGAAACCCCACCTCCCTTTACCTTGATACATATGCATGAGTAGTATAGATCCTATGTAAGTCTTGCTGAGTACGATTTTGTACTCACGTTTGCTTAATCTATGTTTTAGATTAACCCACCGACCCCGATGGTGGCTTCTACCCGAAGCTCGAAGAATGAAGACTCAGACCAAGACCAAGCTAGTGTAGTCCCAGTCAGACGACTGGTTCCCCCGTGGAGGGTTTGTTTTTAGATAAGGCTTCTCTAAGCCATTTTTTAAACTTGTCTGTACTCAGACCTACTTTGCTTCCGCTTGTCTGTTGTAATGTTGGATCACATGCTTGTGATCTCTGTGTGCACTCTTTAAGAGTTATTAATAAATATGTATACTTTGTAGAGAATTGCAATGATACCTGCTGTTCATACAAGGCATGTGTGCTGCGTTTATGTTTATAACATGCATGTCTTAGTATGGGTTTTCGAGACCTTAGTTGTGATCTGGCTGGCGGTCTTTCATACACCCAGTGGCCCTTAGATGTGCACACTTTGATGTATGATCGAGCCCGCCCTAGACCCCGACTAAGTGATCGGGCTGGAGTAAGTCTATGTAAGGGTTATGAGATAGTCGATAGTATGGTTGAGGCGACTTGTCTTTGAATATGGGAGTTCATCACCCATATCATTAGACTTGTGTGCGGACGATGAGGACCCATCTCAGTTGATCATCCGGCCTGGATGGGATGCCCCTCACGTACGATGCTTTCCGAGAACGTTCTGTGCTTGGCCTTGTCTGCTTAGACAAGTGGGTACGGTTCTCGGCTCTCCATATGACTATGTCGTAGCGGGACTTGCATACGCTAACCCCGGGTCCCGACATTAAAGTGAATGCAGCGGTCTCTAGTGCATAACCCCAAAATGACAGTGGCAAATCTGTAAGAGACATCATAGATCGAACCATATCCAATAAAGTACGATTACGACGTTCGGAAACACCATTACGTTGTGGTGTTCCGGCAGGTGTGAGTTGTGAAACTATTCCACATTGTTTCATATGCATGCCAAACTCGTAACTTAAATATTCACCTCCACGATCAGATCGTAGAAATTTAATCTTTCTGTTACGATGATTTTCAACTTCACACTAAAATTCTTTGAACTTTTCAAACGTCTCAGATTTGTGTTTCATTAAGTAAATATATCCATATCTACTCAAATCATTTGTGAAAGTGACAAAATAACGATATCCACCGCGCGCCGATACACTCATTGGTCCACACACATCAGTATGTTGATTTCCAGTAAGTCTGTCGCCCGTTCCATAGAACCTGAAAACGGGGTTCTAGTCATCTTGCCCATAAGGCATGGTTCACACGTTTCAAATGATTCATAATCAAGTGATTCTAAGAGTCCATCAGAATGGAGCTTCTTCATGCGTTTAACACCAAAATGACCTAAGCGGCAATGCCACATGTAAGTAGCAATATGATCATTTAACTTGATTCTTTTGGCATTCACACTATGAATATGTGTATCAATACTATCAAGATTCAAAAGAAATAAACCATTCTTCTCAGGTGCGTGACCATAAAAGATATTATTCATATAAATCGAACAACCATTGTTCTCGGACTTAAAGGAATAACCACTCTGCATTAAGAAAGATCCAGAAATGATGTTCATGCTCAACGCAGGCACCAGATAACATTTATTCAGGTTTATAACTAATCCAGACGTTAAACGAAGAGGTAGCGTGCCGACGGCGATCACATCAACTCTTGATCCATTGCCGACGATCATCGTCACCTCATCCTTTGCTAGTGGTCGCTTATTCTGCAGTTCCTGTTTCGAGTTACATATGTGAGCAACCGAACCAGTATCAAATACCCAGGCGCTACTGCGAGTACTAGTAAGGTACACATCAATAACATGTATATCACATATACCTTTGTTCACTTTGCCGGCCATCTTATCTGCCAGATATTTGGGGCAGTTTCGCTTCCAGTGGCCAGTGCCCTTGCAATAGAAGCACTCAGTCTCAGGCTTAGGACCATTCTTGGTTTTCTTCTCAGGTGTAGAAACAGACTTGCCAACCTTCTTGAAGTTGCCCTTTGGTTTGCCTTTCTTGCCTTTCTTGAAACTAGTGGTCTTATTGATCATCAACACTTGATGCTCTTTCTTGATCTCCACTTCAGCAGTTTTAAGCATCGAGAGAAGCTCAGGAAGAGACTTCTTCATGCCTTGCAAATTATAGTTCATCACAAAGTTCTTGTAACTAGGTGGCAGAGATTGAAGAACATGATGTATCCCTAGCTCATTGGGAATCGTTATTCCCAAGGCTATGAGCTTATCAGCGTACGCAGACATTTTGAGTACGTGCTCACTGACGGAGCTGTTCTCTTCCATCATACAGCTAAAGAACTTTTCTGAAGCATCATAACTCTCAACTGCAGCATGGGTATCGAAAATCATTTTCAATTCTCCAATTGTAGCATAAGCAGTGCTTTTCTCGCAACGTTTTCGCAGCTCTGGTTCTAATCCATAAAGGATGCCGCAATGAACTATATTGTGGTCTTATTTTTGAGTCAGATAAACATTTTTATCTTCATCAGAAGCATCATCAGCGGGCTGGTCACCTAGCGGTGCATCAAGCACATAGAGCTTCTTGCAAGCGGTGAGGAGAATCCTCAGGTTAAGTGCCCAGTTGGTAAAGTTGCTACCATTGTTCGCTAGCTTTTCTTTCTCCATGAACATATTGAAATTGAAGGTAGGTGCAGCCATGATCTACAACATATTTGCAAAGACTATTTAGACTAAGTTTATGATAAATTAAGTTCAAGTTAATTCAAAAAATTATCCCATGAACTCCCACTCAAAAACAACATCCCTCTTAGTCGTTTTGGTGATTACACAAACCAAATTCACTACACCAAAACCGATCATCACGTGAGATGATGTAGCTGCAAAGGCGAACATCGACATGTTCATCATATCATCCATATGACTTATGTTTTACCTTTCGGTTCGTGTTCCGAGGCCATGTCTGTACATGCTAGGCTCGCCAAGTAGAACCATTGTATTGCGTGTGTTTCAAGGCCATGTCTGTACATGCTAGGCTTGAAAACACCCGTTGTATGCGAAAGAGTCTATCACACCCGATCATCACGTGGTGTCTCGAAACGACGAACTTTCTTAACGGTGCATACTAAGGAAGAACACATTATTATCTTGATATTAATTGAGAGGGATCATCTTATAATGCTACCGTCGCGGTCTAAGCAAAATAAGATGCATAAAAGGATTAACATCACATACATGGATAATGTGATATGATATGGTCCTTCTTGCACTTGATCTCCATCTTGTGCATCATGGTATGATCTTCATCATCCCACCGGCGTGGCACCAAGGTCCATGGCACCTCCATCTTGATTGTCCATCAAATTACAACATATCACATGGATATGATATACAGCACGCAGGCCATAAATAATAAGACAACCATATGGCTCCTGCCGGTATGTCAATAACTTACAAAATGGATCATCTCATACATCAAATTTGTAACATTGACCATATCACATCACATGCCCTGCAAAAACAAGTTAGATGTCTCTAATTTATTTTTGCATATTTTACGTGGCTTGGGCTTACGAAGATAGAACCGTTCATACCTACGAACATAAACCACAACGTTGATAAAACATATTTTTAACAACCCGTTGTAGATTAGGTCCTAACTATAGTGAGAGAGACAGACACCCGCCAGCCACTTATGCAATACAAGTTGCATGTCAGTCGTGGAACAAGTCTCATGTACGCGGACATGTAAGGTTAGTCCGGGCCGCTTCATCCCACTATGCCACTAGGATCCAAAATACAAAAGGAGGCAAAACCATGATCATCAACTCCCACATCCATATGTGTTCTACTCGTACAAACCATCTACGCATAGACGAGGCTCTGATACCACTGAAGGGTTCGTAGCAAGGAAAACAAAAAAAATTCCTACGCATAAACAACCAACAAGCCAAGATCTAATCTAGGATATGTAAGCAACGAGTAGGATGTCATAGAAGAACTCACCCTCGAAGACTTAAAACGTTATGAGATCAAATCTCGTGGATGATGTAGTGGTTCACTTGCCGATCTCAAGATCGCGATGATGTACGCTGAGCGTCTCCGTGCTCGGTCACACGTACAACTTGATGACGACCTCCGTTCCCTCGATCCAGCGGGGCAGCGGAAGTAGAGGATCTCCGGAAATCCAGCAGCACAACAACGTGATGCGGTGAAGAATCCCACGGTCAGGGCTTCGCCAAGCGGAAGACCATGGTATGGAGCAGAGGGTGGAGAGGAAGGGAGGTGAGGCAAGGGTATGGGAGGGGAAGCCCTCACCCTCCTTTTATAGGGGAGGAGTGGGCAGCCCAAGGGGGGGGTGCGGCCAACTCATGGTGCCTCCACCTCTTCCCCTCTTGATGTGAGTGGAAGCCACACTCACAATTGTATTAACCGGAAACGTTGATACATGTGTGTTTAATAAACAAACAATGGTTCCTATTAAAGCCTCTCTTTTAACTAGCTCGTCGATTAACAGATGATCAAGGTTTCCTGATCATGAACATTGGATGTTGTTAATAACGGGATCATATCATTAGGAGAATGATGTGATGAATATATACCCAAACTAAGTATAACAATACGATCAAGTCATTTAGTTTATATTGTTATATCTTGCATTCAAAGTAATCTTGTTCCTTAGACCATGAGATCATGTCAATCACTAATACCGAAAGAATAATTTAATGACATCAAACGTCACACCGTAACAGGGTGACTATAAAGGTGGTGTTAGGTATTCGGAAAGTATTAGTTGAGGCTCATGGATCAAGAATGGGATTTGTCCATCCAAAATGACGGAGAGATATACTCTGGGCCCTCTCGGTGATATCACATTGACACCGCTTGCAAGCACGTGACTAGGTCACAAGAATGTCATATCACAGAATGAGTAAAAGAGTACTTGTCGGAAACGAGATCGAACAAGGTATGGTTGATACCGATGATCGGATCTCGGACAAGTAAAATATCGCGAGACAAAGGGAATTAGTTACGACGTTGATGGTTCACACGATCACAAGATTCATCGTTGAATATATAGGAGTCATCACGGATCTCCAGATCCCGCTGTTGATTATTGATCGGAGAGGTGTCTCAATCATGTCTGTATTATTCGCGAACCGTAGGGTGACACACTTAAGGTTTGATGATGCATTTTGAGAGGATAAAGAATATTGAAGAATGTTTTGGACAGCACCGAAATTTTTTCGGGTAAAATTGAAATAGTTCAAGGGGTTTTTGTCGGATGGTTGTTAATAGAATTAACAAATGATTCGAGGTGCAATGTATAAATTTTTGTTAATAGGATTAACAAATATTAAATAAAGAAATAGAAATGTTTTATTTATTTATTAAAGAAAACCTTTGGATTTTCCAAGTGGACAATTAAGGGAGCATGGGTGGGTGTGAGTGTGGCTTCCACTCACATCAAGAGGGGAAGAGGTGGAGGCACCATGAGTTGGCCGCACCCCCCCCTTAGGCTTCCCACTCCTCCCCTATAAAAGGAGCTCCATACCATGGTCTTCCGCTTGGCGAAGCTGTGACCGTGGGATTCTTCACCGCATCACGTTGTTGTGCTGCTGGATTTCCGGGGATCCTCTACTTCCGCTGCCCCGCTGGATCGAGGGAACGGAGGCCGTCATCAAGCTGTATGTGTGACCGAGCACGGAGACGCTCAGCGTACATCATCGTGATCTTGAGATCGGCAAGTGAACCACTACATCATCCACGAGATTTGATCTCGTAACGTTTTAAGTCTTCGAGGGTGAGTTCTTCTATGACATCCTACTCGTTGCTTACATCTCCTAGATTAGATCTTGGCTTGTTGGTTGTTTATGCGTAGGAATTTGTTTTTTTTTCCTTGCTACGAACCCTTCATCCTCAAGATCCTCAAAGTCTGCTGGATACAGGAATATCAGTTCCCGTAAGGCTCGCGCATATCTCGGAAAATAATTGGACTCGGAAGAATCTGGTTCCAACCCTGATGCTGAGGAAGAAGAATCTGAAGAATCTGAGGGTGTGGCCGGTCTGGCTCTTGCCACGACGCTTGTCTCAAAGTCAATCTTCAGCACTGAGGAATCTGGTCTATCACATGTTGATGATGAAGCTGAAGACATAACCCCTTCCTTCTGCTTCATGGCCAAGCCCTCCAAGGTATCTTCATACTCATCATCAGATGATTCCTCTGATGAAGAACCTGATGAAAACTATGCTAAACTTGCTAAACTTGCATCTAAGCAACAACGTGCACTTGAAAAGATTCAGATCTCACTAAACAAGAGTGATGATATGTTGGTTGAGGAAATTACGAAGACTCAAATGTTGACTGATGAATCAAAAATTCTTCAGTCAAAGTTTGATGACTTGTTCAATCGTCATGAGGCACTCCTTACCGATCATGAAAAGCTGGCTCATGAGTTCCTCATGAGGAAACAAGAACTTGAACGCGTAAGGATGTCTCATGACGATCTGAGGAAAGAAAATGATTCACTCCTCTCCCAACAGATCATCATGCCACAAGAAGGATTTAATCCTCCCTGTTTAAAATGCATTGAACATGATCGTATCATCTCTGTGCCTAGTTCCTCAATGTCTTCAGACTCTGTTATTTCTATTGCTTCTATGGTATCTAACCCCTCATCTGAGGATACCATAGACATTGCTGAAGAAAATGCTAGGTTGAAGAGTCTATTGGAAACCGGCATGTTCAAGTGTCCGAAAGGACATCAGACCCTTTGTGACATCCTCAAGAAACAGATCCTCAACAGGAACCCGAGGAATGAATGTGTCGCATTCACTCGGAAACTCAACCCTGATGGGTCTTACTGGAAACCTGAACAATATCCAGAGACCACTTGGGTTCGGGCAAAGATGCCTGCTCCTGATCCCTATACTTTATCTGGTTATGATATTGTTTCTTCTGATGTGATGATTGAGGCTTTTGACTCAAACTATAAACTGTTTAAGAATGTTAATGGTGAGGTATTTTCCAGATACATCGGAACTAACTGCAGGAACGGTCCTCCAGTCAAGCAGATCTGGGTTCAGAAGGACCTCATCACTAACCTTCCTGTGAATGCAGATGCAAATGAGCTGAGGATATCATCTGAGGACGATACCTCAAAAGGAAATGATTATAATCATGTATCTGCTAACCATTTTGTTCACAGGGAAGCTCCTCATAAGAATGCTTATTCATTTTCTTATCCTGATGCCACCATCTCACACCCCATTAGGTCTCATCACCCTCATCAGTCCTCATGTGCCTCAAGACCACCCAATAAGATGTGGGTGGTTAAGAACTAATCATCCTTGCAGGGACATGTCCTGAGGCAATTACAAATTCTGCAGATCATATGCCTAGGACAACATCATTTGAGTCAGTTGAAGGATATTTATATTGTTTGGTTTCATAGAATCAATCCTGAGGAACATCCTGAGGAATTAATTCTGAGGAACCATAAAATCCTCAAACTGAGACTGGCTCATAACTTGTTGTATGAGATACTAATTCCTTTGTAGGGAAAGACTGAATGGGTGATGGACAGTGGATGTACAAATCACATGACTTGTGACAGAAGCCTTCTTATGGAATCATCACTGGGTCCTTCTTCAAAGAAAACCATCACCTTCGCTGATAAAGGTAAAAGTAAGGTTTTGGGTCTCGGCAGAGTGGCTATCTCTCGAGACCAACACATTGATAAAGTCATGCTTGTTGAATCACTTGGATACAACTTGATGTCTGTATCTATGCTCTGTGATCTTGATCTCGTTGTTGCCTTCGAAAAATATGGTTGTATTGTCTATATGGTTAGCGATAACTCCATTGTCTTCAGTGGAGTTAGGAAAGGTGATCTATATATTGTAGATTTCTCTGAAGGTCCTCAGGTTGCTACATGCCTCATGGCTCGAGATTCAGAATGCTGGCTATGGCATCGAAGACTCGGCCACGCTGGAATGAGGAATCTCCAGAAGATGGTACTGAAGAAACATGTCCTCGGAATTGAGGAAATCAGATTCACGAAGGACCGGCTATGTGGTGCTTGCGAAGCTGGAAAGATGACCAAGGCCAAGCATCCTGCCAAGACCATCATGACTACTACAAGACCTCTGGAATTGCTTCACATGGATCTATTCGGTCCTCCAAAGTATTCAAGCTTTGGAGGTAATGTGTATGGTCTTGTTATTGTTGATGACTTCTCACGATACACTTGGGTGCATTTTCTTCTCTATAAGTCAGAAACCCCAGCAATCCTCAAGCGCTTCGCCCTGCGAGTCATGAACAACTACAACCTGAAGATCAAGCACATTCGAAGCGACAACGGCACTGAGTTCAAGAACTTCGGTGTGGAAGAATTCCTCGATGACTCGGGAATCACTCATGAATTCTCTGCGCCTTACACTCCTCAGCAAAATGGAGTTGTTGAGAGGAAGAACTGAACCCTCATCGAGATGGCTCGCACGATGCTGGCTGAGTACAATACTCCACTCAAGTGGTGGGCTAAATCTATCAACACTGCTTGCCACATCGTCAATCGAGTGTATCTTCACAAGTTCTTCAATAAAACATCATACGAGTTAATGGTCGGTAAGAAATCTAATGTAAGTTACTTCAAGGTATTCGGTGCACCTTGCTGGATTCGTGATCCTCATCACCAGTACAAATTTGCACCCAAAGCATGTGAGGGTTTCATGCTTGGTTATGGTATCAACTCGCACACCTACAGAGTCTTCAATATTAGTCATTATAAAATTGTTGAGACTGTAGACGTGCGATTTGATGAATCTGATGGCTCCCAAAGAGAGCACCTGCCACATGATTTAGATGAAGCACCACCTGAAGAACAGATCAAGAAGATAGGTGCTGGTGATATCATTCCTGTGGATCATCCTGAAGAAATCCACATACCTCCTGCTCCTGAAGAACATCCAAATCCTGATGACGATCCTGATCCTGAGGCTCCTGATACCCCTGAAGCTCCTAAAGCACCTGAAGCAGATGCAAATGAATCTGACGACAGTGACGAAGATGCGCCTCAAGATCATCCTCCTCGACTTCCTCGTGTGGCAAATGAAGTTCAAGTGGACAGAATCCTCGCTGACGTCAACCTACCAGGTCCTCTTACTCGTGTAAGAGCTAATCGTATAGCTAACTTTTGTGGGCATTTCTCATTTGTATCAATTTCAGAGCCCACCAAAGTCACCGAAGCATTCCAAGAAGCGGAATGGATTCAGGCAATGCAAGACGAACTTCTTCAGTTCAAACTGAATGATGTTTGGGAATTAGTCAAACGTCCTGATCCTGGAGTTCACAATGTCATCGGCACGAAGTGGATCTACCGCAACAAACTCGATGAAGATGGACAAGTCATCAGAAACAAAGCTCGTCTCGTAGCTCAAGGATATACACAAGTCGAGGGGATCGTCTTCGGTGAAACCTTCGCTCCTGTTGCTAGACTTGAGTCCATTCGTATTATGCTTGCATTCGCTAACCATCATAATATCAAGTTATATCAAATGGATGTGAAAAGTGCTTTCCTCAATGGTAATATCGAGGAAGAAGTATATGTTGCTCAACCTCCATGTTTTGAAGACGCAAAGAAACCTGATATGGTGTACAGATTGAAGAAAGCCCTCTATGGACTGAAGCAAGCCCCTCGGGCTTGGTATGACACACTAAGGGACTTCCTCATCAGCAAGGGCTTCAAATCTGGTTCCCTCGATCCAACTCTTTTCACAAAACGATATGATGATGCATTATTCATATGTCAAATTTATGTTGATGACATAATATTTGGATGCACTAACAAGAAATACAGTGAAGAATTTGCATTCTTGATGAGTGAACAGTATCAGATGTCCATGATGGGCGAACTGAAGTTCTTCTTAGGGCTTCAAATTCGTCAACAACGCAACGACATCTTCATCTCTCAGGAGAAGTACCTCAAGGAGTGCCTGAGGAAATTCGGGATGCAAGACTGCAAGGGCATCAAGACACCAATGCCTACAAATGGACAACTTGGCCCTGATGAAAATGGCAAGGACTACGATCAAAAGGTATACCGCTCCATGATAGGTTCTCTGCTATATGTATGTGCATCTAGGCCTGATATAATGTTAAGCGTTTGAATGTGTGCCCGATTCCAAGCGGCACCTAAGGAATCACATCACCAAGCGGTGAAACAAATTCTTCGATATTTGGCTCACACCCTGTCGCTAGGCTTATGGTATCCAAAAGGCACACAGCTGGATCTCGTTGGGTACTCAGACTCAGATTATGCTGGAGATCGAGTGGATCGGAAGTCTACCTCAGGAACATGTCATTTCCTCGGACGTTCTCCAGTGTGCTAGTCATCGAAGAAGCAGAACTGCGTCTCCCTCTCCACTGCTGAAGCTGAATACATTGCTGCTGGTGCTAGCTGTTCACAGCTTCTTTGGATGAAGCAAACTCTGAAGGACTACGGCATCAACCTGCAGAAAGTACCACTACTATGTGACAATGAGAGCGCCATCAAGATCTCTCAGAATCCAGTACCGCACTCGAGGACGAAGCATATTGAGATTCGGTATCACTTTCTTCGGGATCATGTATTGAAGGAAGATATCGTCATCAGCCACGTGAAGACTGAAGACCAACTTGCTGATATATTCACTAAGCCTTTGGATGAGAAGCGATTTAGCACTCTAAGGTGTGAGCTAAATATCTTAGATTCCTCAAACGTCCAGTGAATGGACACACATCCTAACGCTTAAACAATATTGAAGAATCCTGATGTACAACACACGATGCGTCGTACTCCTCAAATCATGAGGAACTACCTTGCTAAGTGTGAAGAAATTAACGTGGAATTGACTCAAGATCCATACGACAATTGTATGGTATCAAGTGTCGCATTCCCTATAAGCTGGGTAGCGCCACCGCCCAAACACCTCAGGATTTGTTGTTCCTCAGCTTCCTCAGGATTTGAAATCTTCATTACTGATGATTTCCGTGTTTGTCCTCAACAGCATTCACCTATAGTTATTGTTCTTCAGCTTTTGCTTCTTCATCGAGGTGAATGTGATCGGACCCGTCCCTCTGTGCTCACTTATCTAATCTGTCTATCTCATATGCATTCATCAGGAAATCTTGTATTCCTCAGGCTGAGACCATTTGTCTTCATCATCAGCCTGAGACCATTTGTCTTCACCCTCAGACTTTGTCCTCAAGTTCCTATAATCAAGGATTTACAGTTACAACCGTCTTCAATTTGTTGCGATTTTACCACACGTCGTGCTTATCCACCATTAGGACATCCACTGAGGATCCCGACAATCAGGGGCAATCTGGTCCACAAATTTCGCAACCCCTCATCTTTCACCCCTCTATAAATAGCCCTCTACCCACCCCCCCGGTCATTTCCACCCACCTCTTTTCTCACTCTCGCGCCGCCCTTGAGCTCCTCAAGCTCTCGTGCTAACGTCGCCGGAGTTCGCCGTCGCCGGGGACGAAGGCTCGTGGTTCCTCAGCATTCGCCTCAGTTCTGGTATGCGTATTCCTCAGTGTCTCATTCCTCAGTACTGTTGTGTCCTCAAGCCATTTAATCCTCAAATGTCCTGCTAGATTTCTGAGACCTATTCCTATGCCTTATTCATTAGCTTTCTTCAGCCTATTCCTCATGAACGCATATAACCGTACCCCACTTCCCTCGCAACTTAACTCTGTCACAGGTACATGTCTGCCGAGGAATCATATGGTTCTCATAGTCTCACTTCATTTGCAGCTCAGCTTGAACGAACCATTCCTCAGTATCCACTACTGAAGAAAATGGCTCCTCGGCGTAAGCTCACTGATACTGCTAGAGACCTACCTCCTGAGCTCTATGAGAAGCTGAAGACTCCCGAACGTGAAACTGCTGATTATCATAAGAAAAGGGTCCAGAAGATCACAAGAGAATGGGCCAAGCATTGGGTGGCATATCAATGGCTTAATCCTCAACATGAAGAAATGTTTGCTGTCAATCCGCCGCTGAAGACCTTGGGTATCAAGGCTCGACCTCCACCTGCACCAGGCGTCATTCCTGATCCCACAACAATGCACACTCCTGATGACTTTCCTGAGGCATATGAGCAATACCTCAAGCGAAGTCGCAGTCGTGTCAAGGATCTGGTCCGTGACATGTCTGCATCAATACAGATTCCGCCTCAGGCTTAGGCTCAACCCAGGCCACAACCTCCGCCTCAGCACCACAAAAAGGCTGCTGGCATCAAGCCCTCCATGCAGTCCTCAGCTAAGCCTCAAGTTGTCGGTTCCTCTTGTCAACGCACGGATGGTGCTTCCCCCTCCTCAAGGATTCGCACTGATGAATCTGGCAATGCTCCTGAGGCCTCAACCACAATGCCTCAGTCTCAGCTGAAGACCAAAACTGTTCTTCAACGCGGCCCACGCCCCTCACCAAAGAAAACTGCTATGCGTGGCGCCATTCCTCATACTCCTCAAACCTCTGATGATGAAGATGAATTTGAGGATTTGGCCGGCTTCGTCGCCACTGAAGAAGATAAGATTGAATATGTGTGTGCTGCAGCCAGACGCAAAGCTGAAGCAACGGGTTCAGAAATCCCGCTTCTCCTTGATCCCAAGAAGATCTTGGAATACATCAAAATTTGGTCTGTCAAGCCTGACACTCCTCTTGATGATTTGGACATTCCTAAAGACATCAAGTTCTATGTTCAACAGTTCCTCATAAATGAGATTCATCAACGTGATCTTCAGAAACAGTTGAAGGCCAAACTGAAGAAAGTCCTCAGTGACTTCAAAAAGAAACCTATCACTGATGTTACTCCTCAGGAGTTTATAGAGCATCAATGTGAAGTTCAACGCCTCAACACTGAGTGCGCTGCCAACTGTGCTTATATAGGCAAATCCAAGGAACGGATGTCTCAGCAGCTGACAAAGTTGGTGAAGCTTCGACAGCCTGCTTCCTCAGTACACCCTGCTGCCTCTGCCAAAAGCCTCAAGCGCCTGCCTGAAGCCCAACCCTCAACTCCACCTGCTGCGAAGAATCCTACTGTTGAGGACCCCATTGATGCTACACCACTTTCCTCAGCTCCTCCGGCATCAAAGGCCGCTGATACCACCGTTCTCATTACTGATGCCTTAACTCCACCTCCAAATCCACAGCGCAGCTTAATCGTCTTCACTCCACCCCCTGCTGCAACACCCATTGTTCCAACTCCTCCGTCCCCACCGCCACCGACTATCACTGAAGTTGAGGACATGGACGTCGACATTATGGATCATGGAACTCCTCGCGTCCATGATGAGGATTATGGGCTGACCAACTCGCCCACCCATACTATATTCTCACCTGAGCCTCACTCCCCCACCGTGACCGAGGTGCTTCCTGATACTTCTCTGCAGTCTGAAGAATAATTTGGTGCATCGTCCTCAGCGTCTGATGCTGATGACCCAGAAGCCACAAGTGCTCCCACAAATACTGCTGCTGATACTGATGCTGCAGCAACCACTACTACTTATACTGATGCTGCTGCAACTACCACTGCTGATCCTAAGCCAGATCCCCCTGTCGCTGAAACTGAAGCTGAAGCCGAGCACAACACAAATGCTCCTCTTGAAGCACAAAACAATACAAATGCTCATGCTGAAGCCTCCAAGGATGGCTCTGAAGACAAACATGCAACATCACCTCGTCTTCCCAAGGACCTCAACACGTCTGTGCCTGAAGCCTCAACACCTCCGCCTCAGCCTCAAGCCTCTCTTTAGCTTGAAGTGCCTCAAGCGCCTACACCACCTCAAGGCCCAGTTCAAGCTCGGTCCTTGTGTCCAAAGAAGAAGCAACCATTCTTCCGTGACCTTGAAGCTGATGATACCCCAAGCTTCGATGCTACTGATTTCTTCAATGCCATGAGTTTCTTCCAAGAGGGGATTCAAAATCCTTATCATTCTGCTCCACCTCAAAAGTTGCTGAGGTTCTGGACTGCCACTTAGAAGAACTATTATGCTTCAGTTCTTTATAAGCAAAACAAACTGTTTCCTCACAAGCATATTCCTCTAATGGATATGGAAGCCCTTCCCTGCTTCAATAATGTGCTTCAGGATCTGCATCATGCCAAGCTACTTCAGTTCTGCTCCGAATGCATCCACTGGAATGAAGAGCTTGTGCTAAAGTTTTATGCAACTTTGTATGTTTCAGGAGATCCTCTGGATATCAACACCTGGGTCCTCGAGTGGATGACTGAGCATCATCACTACACCATCACTGTTCCTGAAGCAATTGACATTCTTGAGTTGCCTCAGTGCACTTCCCCAACTGCTTTCTCCTATGGGTCTCAAATTCTTCGAGATGACGTGATGAACATGCTCATGAAGCCTTAGGCCCCTGAAGCCCCAGCTCGCACAAAGTTTCCAGTTTCTGAGCTTCTGTATCTGCCAAGTACATTGTATCGGATTCTGGCGAAGACCTTCTGCCCCATTAAAGGCTATGAATCCTCTGCTGAAGAAGTCATTGGCATCATGAAGAACATACTCCACAACCTCTGCATGTCTGGGCCAATCAACGTTCCTGACTTCTTCTTCAGAACTCTGGTAGATGCAGCACATAATCCTCATATCCTGAAGCCATACGCGCCATGGATCATGAATCTCATCCGAGCCACAACTGGTATTGATTTCCAACCTGATCATCCGAATCATAGGACCTATCTGCCGCCTGTCGAAGTGCTTCAGCATACGATTGCTTCAAATGATAAGGGCAAAGGAATATTCTATGAAGAAGTTCTCCCGACCAATTCCCTTGGTGGAAACATCCGTCATCCTCAGTCTCGAACTACTGATGAAACAAGAACTCATGCCTCTACTGAGGACACAACTCAGGCTCGAGTGATGACAGACCGAGAGCTTCTGATTAGTCTTCATCAGAAGGTTGACCGAAATCATGATTGGGTGAAGCGTCAGTTTACTTAAATCCTCAGCTACATGGCTCAGACGCATTCTTCAGTGAAGAAAGTACATCAGTACACTCATCATACATATCAACATCTTGATGCCTTGATGAAAGAAGTAATCACCCCTGCAGACCTTGCAAATCTGGATCTTCAAAAGCCTCTGATTCCTGCAATCAAACCTCCGAGGCAATTCAGACGCTGCACAACTCCTCCTCCGGCAATGGATTCTTATTCTTCAAACCTGGAGTTGACTGATGAAGAAGTTGAAGACACTGCTGCCTGCCCTCACACTGCCACGGATTGCCTCAGGCGTGACTCACCTCAGCCTTGAAGCATCTTCAAACGGGCGTTAGCTTCAGTTTTTCCCTTTTTGTTCATTTTATGAAAAAGGGGGAGAAATCAGTTAGTCTTCAAGCGGGTTTTAGTTATGGGGTTCTTCAGCTACAACTCTCGTTCTTCAGATTTTTTTAACGAGTTGTAAACTGTAATTTTGGTGTTTTCCTGATACTATTCCTCAGTTACCTCATGCTATTTCCTCAAGTTTATCATATATTCATGTGATTGTCTCTGCAAACACCTCTCTCAGTGTTTTGTTTCAATTCCTCAAACACTTCATAACATGCACTGTTTCAAAAAATGCCTGGATATAGGGGGAGCTCCTCATGTACCTCAAAATGCTTTAGATATTAAAAATTCTTCAACTCATATGCATATCCTCAGGGGGAGCTTCAGTATATCCAGCTTAATGATACAAATGTTCTTCAAAGTTTTTATTCTTCAAACTCATAATTTTATCCCCGTTGAAGCTTAACCTGATTGTCATCAAATCACCAAAAAGGGGGAGATTGTAAGTGCATCAAGTGCCCTCCCCTTGAGGTTTTGGAGTTTGATGAAAAAACGGTTAAGGGACTGATGTGTTTGTGAGTATACACAGGAGAACAGTCCCTGATGAGGTGTTTAACCACCAATGTCGACCCCCCAAAATGTTGAGGAACATTGGAGAAATCGGTGCGTTTTTAGAAGAATGAAGTTGCGCGAAATCCTGAGGAATCAGGATCCTGAAGCGTTCGGTTGAAGCTGAAGCTGAGGACGATCCTGAGGACGTTCGCGCTGAAAACAAAGTTGAAGCGTAGTCTTCGCTAAGACTTTTTATACTTCTTGAGTCGTAGGAAATCACCGCACTGTCGGAGGGGTTGAGGAAAATGAGTTCTGTATTTCTGAGGAAGTGCTCAATTAGAAATCCTGAAGAAGAACCCTGAGGAAATCTCCTGCAGTAGAAGTTCAGTCCTCGGGTGTCTGAGAAGTTGTTCTTCAGGACACTGAGGTAACTAACTTCGGTTGAGGAGTCTGAAGATCCCCAGTGCGACTCTTCTGAAAAACATGAGGAGAGAGAATACTTTGACCGTGCCACATGTTGCGTGGTGAGAGGCTAGAACTTGTCTAGCAACGGTCATTTCCGAGGGCATGAGAGTAATTGCATGCATGGGCATTTATGTCCTTTCACCTCGGGTTGCTCCGAGGCTATAAATAGCCACCCCCAGCCCCATTTGTGGGTTGGCTGCTCTGAGAGAAAAACTGACACTTGTCATTTGAGAGCAACCCACCTCTAAGGAAACTGAAGAACCTATGTGAGGAAAACCACCAGCCTGAGTAGTTGAGCATTTCTGAGGAAGTCGGTTCGAGTGATCCGAAGCTTTTTACTCTTGAAGACTGTGATCTTCCAGCCGGTGTAGAAGTCTTCAGTCTGAGGAAGTCAAGATGCAATTGTGACTTCCCGGAGTGACTGAGTCTGTGAAGGTTTTGGGAGTCTACCTTCAAGACTCACCTGAGTTACTGGACGGAGTCTGAGGACTCTAGTTCAAGGAGAACAAGGTGAAGACTATGTCTTCTGAGTTGAATCTCAGCCTCTCCAACCAGACGTAGAGTTGTCACAGCAACTTGAACTGGTCTACCAAACCAATGTCTTCAATCTCTGGTGCTATCTCTTCAACCTCTTAAGCTTCAGTATTTGCTATGTTGAATTCTTATGCTTCAGCTCTCCCTATGCTCTTTGTCTTCATACTATGCATCTGAAGCACTTCTGCTTATCTGAATTGATTTATTTCTGTTGCATTATGATGAGGTGCCCTAATGATTACATTCTGTGAAGTTTTATTTCTTCATGATTTTGGTTACTTCTTCAGCCTCATGATTGCTTCAGTCCTGAAGAAAACCAAAATCTGGTAGTAAAGTTGAAAATCTCCCATTCACCCCCCTCTGGTCGATATATTGCACTTTCACTCCCTCCATGACTTCTCCATCCATGTGTGAGTAATTCCCTGCTGTAGGCAAAGGGGATGGTAGGGATTGGATGAGTTAGATCATGTAATAGTTTATCAGATTGTTGGGGCATGTTGCCTATCATCTAGATTGTTGTTTATCATCTTTGCTTCAACTTGTTGCTCTTAATGCTTGTCACTTTGGGCCCGAGTGCCATGATTTCAGATCTGAACCCTATGTTTTTGCATGAATATATTTGTGTTCTTGATCCTATCTATGAGTTGCATGCACCTGTTATAGTCCAGAACCGGCGATCCCAAAGGTGACAGCTTGGGACACCAAAGGGGATGGATTATAGTTTGAGGATTCCATGTATCCATTGATTGTTAATGCTTTGTTCCGGTGCTCTTTGATAGGAGCACCTTAATCTCCATAAGTTCCTTTTGGCCCCGTTCGTAGCGGGATGTTAGGACAAAATAGGTTGTGCAAGTTCTTATTGCAAGCACGTACAACTACCTATGGGGTACATGCCTGATGTTTAATTTATGCCTAGATGATCATTGCTTTTCTGTGTGCCTTGCCCCAAGTCGAATCTATAAATTGGGTTATTCTTACCCGCGAAGACTATCTCGATCCCTTGCAATTGTGGGTTATCAAGCCCGTTTTCTGGCGCCGTTGCCGGGGAGCATAGCTTTATTCACAAGTCTACTTGAAGTATTTTACCTGATGCAATTTATCTGCTATGGGTAAGAAAGAAGACCCCAAGGTCCCGATCTTACCATCCCGTACAAGAAAAGGTACTATTCTGAACACTAGTGCTACCCTTGATTCACCTTCAGTTATGAGTAAGTTTGCTTCACCTCCACCCCATGATGCCTCTACTGAATCTGTTACTATGTCCGATACTTTTGATGATGCTTCTACTATTCTTGATGATATTGGTTCACTTAGTCACGCTCTTAAGAAACAGATCGCTGCTGTAATAAAATCTGGAATCGAAATTCCTGATACTTGCTATCCTTTTGATGGAACTTACACTTATCCTGATTTGAGTAAACTCAAGGAAAGACTCCTTGATGATGATTATATTATACTTGATGATGATTTATGCAGGGAGCTAACAGAGTTTGACGACTCTGACCCTGATGCTATTAAGAAGCTTCTCGAAAAACACTCCCTGAAGAACAAGACCGTTCCTGATCCTAAATTTGCTACATCTCCCATATGCATCAATGATCCTGATTATAATTTCTCTGTTGACCTTTCACTTATATCTATGGTTGAACCTGACCCCTTTTATGGCAGATAAAATGATGATGCTATTGCACACCTGACCAAACTCACTGAGTTAGGTGGCTTGTTTACTACAGATGAGAAGATACGAAATTTCTATGTTACTAAGCTTCTTCCTTTCTCTTTAAAGGAAGGTGCTAAAACATGGTATGATGCACTACCATGTGGTTCCATTAGGAGTCCTCAAGACTTAGCTCACTCTTTTGTTGATAAGTACTTTCCTTCTCATATGCAACATGCTGCTTTACGAAGAATTTATAACTTTAAACAGTTGCAGGATGAGAACCTCCCTAAAGCTTGGGGGAGGTATTGCAGTCTGATACAGGCTAGACCAGGACATGGAGTCCCTAAGAATGAATTAATTGATATATTTTATGCTGGTCTAATTGATGAATCCAGATCCTATTTGGACAGTTGTGCTAGTTGTGTTTTCAGGAAAAGAACAACGGACGATGCAGAAGAATTAATGGGCAAGATTGCCAAGAACCACAAAGATTGGTCCGTCCCTGAACCACCTCCACCACCAAAGAAAAGGGGCATGCTTGTCCTAAGCCCCGAAGATATGCAAGAAGCAAAAAAGTCTATCAAAGAGAAGGGTATTAAAACTGAAGACGTAAAGAATCTACCCCCTATTGAGAAGTTGTGTGAGCCTACCACTCACCCTCCAATGGTAGAGGTACACTCTCTTTTATATTTCAATGCAAGTGACATCCCTCATGGTAAGCCTCCTGATCAATGTTTAGATGAGCATGATAATTTTATTATGAAGCAAAATCACTTTAATGAGAGGATAAAAAGTCAGTTGCATAATAATTCCCTTGCTATCAAAAGCTTGCTTGATGTTCTAGGTAGAATAGTTAATGATGTTAAATGTCTTGTGAAGCATTTTCATATGGTTCAAACTCAGCTTGATCAAATTTCTAATGTGCAAAAAGATTTTCTTGCTAATAATGCCAAACAGGATATACAGGCCTTCGGGATTAAAACCCGAGGAGGAACTAGCACTCAAGATCCTCTCTATCCGGAGGGGCATCCGAAGAGGATCGAGCAAGATTCTGAAATACAGGAAGAAGAAATTGTTAGCTCTTCGAACAAGAATAAGAAGCACAAAGAAGCTGACAATTCCAATGATCCAAATAGTATATCTACCTCTGATGCTGAGACTGAAGACGGTGCTGAGCCTGAAAAGGATGGTGAAAAGAATGATCCACCCGAAGTTCGAGAAGAAGAAGCACCCGACAAACGCAAGAAATACACTAGAGAAGATTTTATCGCAAGAAGACATGGGAAGAAACGAGAACCATGGGTACAGAAACCCATGCCCTTTCCTGGTAAGTCTCTCAAAACTAAAGAAGAAGAGCATTACAGTAAGTTTTGTGAGTGGATGAAACCTCTTTGTCTTCAAATTCCTTTGACTGATCCTATTAAGTTACCTCCTTATTCGAGATATATGAAAGATATTGTTACTAATAAAAGAAAAGTTCCTAATGAAGCAATATCTACTATGCTTGCTAACTACTCTTTTAGTGGCAAGATTCCTGAGAAGCTTGGTGATCCAGGTATACCCACCATTCATTGCTCCATAGAAAATAATTATGTCAGGACTGCTTTATGTGATCTTGGAGCAGGAGTGAGTGTTATGCCCTTTTCTCTTTACAAGAGATTATGTTTAGAAAAACTAATCCCTACATATATCTCTCTTCAGATGGCTGACAAGTCAACAGCTGTTCCCATAGGTATTTGTGAGGATGTTCCCGTCGAAGTTTCTAATTGTTTAATCCTTACTGATTTTATTGTGCTTGACATGCCCGAGGATGGGAGCATGTCTATTATTCTTGGTAGACCTTTTCTTAACACCGCAGGTGCTATTATTTATTGCAATAAAGTAAAGGTTACTTTCAATGTGAACGATAAAGAACACACGGTGTATTTTCCGACGAAGATTGACAAAAGGCATGGCCTTAACTCAATAGAGAATATCGAGACCGTGAAGATTGGAGAATGGGATTGTCCTCTACATGTGCACCACAAATACAAAACCATCATGGTGGGGACAATATCCATTAAAGTAAAGGTACCATGAATGCTTCATAGTAAGTGAAACTTTTTACTTTATGTATTGCTAGTTTGGTAGTAGGACTTGATCAAACTTGCTATTAAATGAGTTTTATATGAGTAAAAAGTAGAGGTTGTTATGCTTGCATTTCTTTTTAGATTTTATTATCCTTGTTGTACCAAGTTTATATGTTTTTGAAACTTCACAACTCTAATCACTACTCCAAGTTTTCAGAAAGTTTCGCAGCTTTTTGAACTTAAAAAAAAATTCAATAGTGAAGTTGCCAGAAAAATTCCAGAAAAAATACATTAAAATTTTCCATGCCGGGAGTGACCCAGAGGCACCTGGGGCTGACCAGGGGGGCCACCAGTGGCCCAGGCGGCCAGCTGGTGCGGCCTGGCCCCTGGCCGCGCCCACAGGGCGCCTGGGGCCCACAGGCCCCACCTCTAGGTATGTCTTCTTCCTCCTACTTCCTCTCTCTCAAAAAACATGAGTTCTGCTCCAGTTCTTGCGTTCTTGCTGTTCTTGGAGGTGATTTTCGATCTCTCTCTACAGCCCACCATTCGAGCTGAGATTTTGAGCAAATAATCCCTGGTATGTAACTGCTTCACCCCTCCAATTATATTTTTGATTGGTGGCCTCATTTGTGAGTATTTAGTAACTCTTGGTGTTGTTCATATGAGCTTGCATGCATGTGTAGAATTTATTTTCCAAGTTTTGATGCAAGTTTATGCCTTAGGTAAGTGAGTAGAGTAGTTTGACTCAACTCACTTTTTTTAAATCCTTGTTTTTGGTGAATTGTAAAAAAAATCAGAAATGAGTTTCTTTGGAAAAGCAAAGGGGTGGCTTGGGAAGAAGAAGCCCGAGCACTCCGATCGAGTCACTAGAGCTGCAGCTTCACCCTCAGCAGTTAGGGTGAGATACAATGAAGATCATGTGCCCCTTGAGTAGTTGGAAGACACAAATCCAGCATGCGCAATGATGTATCCGTGCGATGATTTTCTTACAGCTGCAGGAATTAAGGAGGAATTGTATGGCCTTTGTGACAATGCAGGTTTGACACGGCTAGCTTTATGCCGTGTGGTACAATACAAAAATCTTACCTCCTGCTTTGTTAACAGTTTTTCTTATAACCATGATGCTGGAACCGTCGAGTTCAAACTTTATAATGATCTCATAACCATGTCTTTGGCACAGTTTTGTGATATAATAGGTGTACCGAACGTTGGCCAGACAACGAAGATGACCATGCAGCCTTCCGGGTTGAGGACCCTCTTCAACTCGATTTGTTGCCAGGAGGAGACCGACATTCGGCGTACGAAGACTTCCAGCATTCAGTTTCCACACCTCAGGTATTTTGCGTATTTTGTTGCTAGAGGGTTGCTAGCTCGTGACAACACGAGCAATGGCTCTGCACCAAATTTCGCTATTTATGCGAATGCCCTCTCTAATAAGAATGAGTATAATGTGGGTGCTTTGATTGCTCGGCGCCTTGTTACGAACAGTAACAAAGGCGATTTATATGGTGGCGTTTACGCCACACTTATCCTTGAGTCTCTTGAGCGCACCCCGCATCATGATGATGTTCCCTTTTCATACGCGAGTCTCGATCTTGCGGCTATGAAGAGGCATAAGTTTGTTACCATGACTTCCCATTTTGGTAACCTTGATTATATTTTGAGGTTTGAAAGGACCATTACTCGTGAGATCCGTCTACCTGCACCACTTTTGTTTGCTAGCACTCGCAGGAACGGATGGTCCTTCAGCGAGATTCAGTTCGATGAGTTCATGACTAATTACCAGCCGCATAACCCCATGGAGGGGGTTGTGCCCGATGAGGAGGAGCATGGTGAGTTCCCACCTTTCCAGGGAGAGACCTTCACCGAGCATGGCGAGGGATCTTCTTCCTCTTGGAGCACAGGGCATTCCTCATGGGAGGACCCGAGGACTTCGGTGTACGCACCGGAGGGCTCATACGACTCCTGGACTTACCATTACCCCGGAGTAGGAGGCTCTTGGGGGCAGTAGCTGCTACCAACTTAGGCCAAAAGACTAAGCTTGGGGAGTACGTTCCCTTCTCACCTTTCCATTGTATTGTCCGTTTTCATTTTGTTCTCTTTGATCTTTTCGAAGTTTTTTCCCGTTCTTATTTGTTCTTTTATTTTGCAAAAACAACGAAAATATTTCTCTTTTCTTTTTATTTCGCTAAATCTTTGAAAAACTCCAAAAATATTTTATTTTCTCTCTTTAGTTTGCTTTGTTGCAGAGTTCAGCTCGAGTCCGTGATGGCATTTGCACTTGATTATATTTTCCTACGTTCACTCGTGCAAGTGACAAGGCAGTGATGACAAAGAGCGACGAAGGGATGCAACAAGGAAACCCGGTATGAACTTTTTTGTTTCTAGTTTTGTACATATGCTTGTACTTATGATTTAGAGACCAGCTTGTAGCGACATAGTGCTATGTTTACAATGCTTTCCCAGTGTTCATGCTTTCCTTGTGGTTAATCCCAAATAGCTAGAGTACATAATGTGTTATTGAAATGATTTACATGCATTGTTCATAGTTTAGCATACTGAAGTGGTATTTCCCTTTGGATAATTCTTGGATTGACTTGGCACATGCTTACACATGTTTATGACTGAAAAGTCTACTATGCCTTGATGATATTTGAATTTCAGAATAGTTATATCACTTTCATGCCCAATTCAGTGTTACTTTGTCGCTCTGCATGATTATGACTGTTATTGCTCTCTAGTTGGTCGCTTCCCAGTCTTTTGCTAGCCTTCGCTCGCACTAAGCGGATTTCTGCTTGTGCATCCAAATCCTTGAAACCAGTTTTTCCATATGAGTCCACCATACCTTCCTATGTGGTATTTACCGGCCATCCTAATGAAGACTTTCTTGTACAATCTCGAAATTATTCAAAAGCACTCCTGTGTTGTGCCTCTGTTTTAGCTCATGAGGAAGTAGTAGGTAATTCATGACCGTCTTATGTTAGACATGTTTTATTCTGGGATTGCATGTCTAATCAGCAAACCCCTAATACGAGGAGGGACTGGCATGAGTGCGCCCAGCTCACAAAAGATAATCACAACCAAAAAACCCTCCTTCACGCTTTGTCTATGAGAAATCAGAAAACTTTGGCAATGATAAACAAAGGAGACTAAGAATATGTGATCGTCTCCATCTTGGGAGCCGTTCCTCGAAACATGTCTAGCGTAAGAGGCGATTGAGTTGTCTACTAGCATTCGTTGACGAAGCATGCACCTCCCAAAACATTTTTTCTCTGTTTTCAAAACCAAGAGCTCTGGTACATGTTTAGTCTTTGCTTCCAACCACGGGTTTTCAACCTTTCCATCAAACTCCACGGTTCGAGAGTCTCCACCTTCTTTCTTCAAAGCACCAACTAGGAGAGCATAATTGTCATTCTGAGAGTAATGTGCATTGTCCCAGAGTACTACATTGCCTTTTGCATGATTGTGGTATTACTTATTCTGAAGTTCTTAGTTCTAGTCTCCTTTAAAACTCCGGAGGTGTTTCTGCATTTATGTTTTGCTTCAATCATGGAGGCTAGCGAAATACCACTCTAGTATGTTAAAGCTTTGTGCATTGTAATCTTGTCTTGATTTTTAGTAGCATATTATTTACTTTTAGTTGTTTGTGATTGATCACTTGAAAGAAGGATCGCTTCGTGCATTGTCCTCATAGCATTGTTTTGATACTTGCTAAATTCTTTTCGTAGTACATGCTTATATACATTTATTGAAGCAAAAGAGTTTGTCAAAGTTTTCTTTGTCACGTTCAGTTCGTTGTACTGAATTTCTTGAGGACAAGCAATATGGTAAGCTTGGGGGAGTTGATACGTCTCAAACGTATCTACTTTTCCAAACACTTTTGCTATTGTTTTGCCCTCATTCTTGCATGATTTGGACGAAACTAACCCGGACTAACGATTTTTTCAGCAGAGCTGCCTGTATGGTTTTATTGTGCGCAGGAAAATGGATTTTTGGACTGATACGTCCCAAACGTATCTATAATTTCTGATTGGTCCATGCATGTTTTGTGTGACTTTGCCATGTTTTGCTTGAACTTTCATACACTTTTGAGCATATTTGGACTAATCTATTAACCCAGTGCACCCAGCTGCCAGTTGTTGTTTTCTGCTGTTTTTGTATTTCAGGTTTTCCGGCCATTAAAAGTGCTCCAAAAAATCTGGAAAAATCAGATAAAAAATCAGCGACCCGGAAGCTTCCGGAATCACCAAGGTAGCGGACGGGGGCCACCACCAGGAGACCAGGAGGGTCCCTGGCGCGACCCAACCCTAGACCGCGCCAGGAGGCCTCCTGGCTACCTGGTGGGTCCCCTCGACACCCCCTCCGCCTATATTTAGCCCTCGGGGTGGAAACCCCTAAGAGAGATCTCTTTTCCGTGAACTCGCATTTGTACCGCCGCCGCCGTTTCAAGATCGGGGCTGCCTGGAGAAGCTGCCCCGGCACCCTGCCGGGAGGAGGAACCCCCTCCGGGAGACCATCCATAGCCATGGACGCCTCCCGTATGTACCGTGAGTAGTCCTCCTTGGACCATGGGCCCGTGACCAGTAGCTATGTGATCTATCTCTCCCCTCTTTGTGCTTCCACTTTCGAGACCTCGTCAGCTGCCTCACATGATCGAGGCACCTTTGTAATTTTCTGCTGTTTCTATGCTGAGTTTGTTGGGATCTGATGGATTATGAGACTATGTTCAGATTGTGATGAGTAATATATTTGGTTTTTCTCTTTTATATTTTGTTCTTTAGTAAATTCTTGCATGTTCTCCGTTACCGTATTTTACTTTGGCCAAGTGATTTGTTGCAACTCCAAGAGGGAGCGTTATGCTTGATTGTGGGTTCAACCCCTTGATGTCTAGCTTGAGTGATAGAAACATGAGACTAGGGGATGTGCTATTGCCACCAGGGATAAAACAATGGTGCTTGTATCCGCGGGTGCAAGGATTGTTTACTTTACGCAAAGTTCTTTTAATGTAGTTGTCTGTTGCTTTGAGTTTACACTTTGGGTGGGATTCGCAACTTAATACCAGCGAGATGTTCGGGATAGATATCTCAAGGTGGATGATTCGTAGTAGATGAAGTTGGATTTCGGTCTACTTACCTTGGCGTACTGCCCATTGCATTTGAGCACTTCCTTTTTTTGCAGCATAGTTAGCATTGCGGTGCCTTCATAATCCTGTCAATTGCCCAGCTTTGATTTGTTTACCTCGCTAGCACTTTTATCGTCTTTTGGGAGAGAGGCATCACTAGTGAAAATCACGGGACCCCGGTCCATCTTCACATTATTGTTTACACCCTCAATATACTTTCAGTCTTTACTTTCAGTTGCCACTATCATTATCTCTTGCGTTGATCCTTTGTAAATAGCAAGGCCGGAGGAATTGACAACTCCTCTGTACTCGTTGGGAGCAAAGTTATTTGTTGCTGTGTGCAGGTCCACGTCAACCGCCTAATTTTTGGCGCCGTTGTCACCTACTTGTATATCTTGGAGTCCTACTGGTTCGATAACCTTGGTATCTTCACCGAGGGAAATTTGCTGCTACACTACATCTCACCATCCACTTGGGGTAACCAACGAGGAGTGAGAACTATCCTCACCGTATCAAGATAATTTCTGGCGCCGTTGCCGGGGACTCCAGTCTACAAGATAGGGGAGTTGCACACTATCTTTTATCTTTGCTTTTTAGTCTTGTTAGTTTACCTTTCAGTTTTTGTCTTTGTGTCCTTTATCAAAAATCCAAAAAATAGTATGTCTAGTTCCTTACTTTCCAATCAATGTCTGACTTCTTTGAAACCAGATCTTATTGGCATGGAGGATTCACCGAGGATCAACAAAAGGGGTACAAGGAACACCGCTTGTCTCAAAAGGGGATACACTTATGGAAACAAATACATCAGTTGTATTAGTATGCTAGAAACTTGTGCTCAATATATAATATATCTTTTTGCAGGGATGAATCTTGTTGCTTTATGAGGCACAAACACCATGCTTTCCAATGTGAGTACAATGATGATGAAACCTTAGCTTCTTATGCTAAGAGAAACTATGATTTTTATGATGCAGAGGAAATATAAGAATTTGTTGCTTATAAGGGTGCCTATGAAATTACTTCTCTTCTTAAAAATATTAATGATGCCCCTTACAAAGAGTCTTGCTATACTTAACTATTGTTTGGAAAATTACGATGCAAATTATTATATTACTGACCATCTTGAGAGAATCTCTCCCTCTAAGGAAGAGACTAATGTGTTGCAGGACTCTATGGAAGAAGAAATTGTTGAACCTAAAAGCTCCTTGGATGAAAAAGAGGAGGAGAGTGACGAACAAAAGGAGGAAGAATGGAGCCATCCATGTCTACCTTCTAATGAGAGTAACTCTTTGAATCTTACCTTTTATGAGTGTTATGATCCTATGGATTCTTTTGAAATATCCCTTTTTGATGAAGTTGATGCCTTCTATGCTTATGGTCGTGATGTCACTATGGATGATGCTTACGGAAATGAACTTCCTATAGTTCCTCATGTTAAGCATGAAATTTTTGCTATTGCACCCACACTTGATTGTCCTATTATCCTTTTGAAATCTCCAAATCATATTCCGGAGAATTATGCTCTAATTAAGGCTCAATGTGATGGGTTGCGTTTATCTTATGTTCCTAAAGACCGTGTTGAACACTATACACGTGTACTTGTAGGTCATGAACAACATGATTTATGTGATAGTTCTATTCTTGATGTTGTTCATGATACTACTGAAAATTATTTTGAGAGAGGGAAGTTAGGTTGTAGAAACTTCCATGTTACAAAAACACCTCTCTCTAAGTTGAAACTTTTGAAGTTGTTCTTGTTCCACCTTCCTATGCATGTCACTTTGTGCCTCTCTGATTTATTTTCCTACAAGATGCCTATGCATAGGAAGTGGGGTAGGATTAAATGTGTTTCATATTTTCTTCTTGATGCTCTCCTTTGCTTCAACTCTTATTCTCTTGTGAGAGCATCTTCAATAATCTTTAAGCCTAGCTAATGGCTCTAAAGAAGCGCTTTCGGGAGGCAGCCCGCAACGAATTTAGGTTTTTATTTTTGCTTTTCTTCTGTTTTTAGTGGTCTTGATGATTTTTACTACTGTAGCAACATCATCGTATCTTTACTTTTCAAGCTTTGTGCCTTTTATAGCCTCGTACAACAAGGGAAGTGAAAGTTGTGACATGTTGTCCAGAAAACAGATTCTGTCCTCGTGACTAGAAATATCAGAGAAAAATTGCAGTACATCTTTTTGAGCTGAATATTTTACACAGTGTGCTCTATAAAATTACGAAACTTGCGTATGTTCTGAGTTTTTTGATTTGAGTTGTATAAGTATCCCTAAAAAAATTCTTTCTACCTGTTGTTCTGTTTTTCACAGATTCTGCCACGTTTTGTCTCTCTTTACTTTTGCAAACCTTAAGCTTGCTTTTTCTTTGCAAAAACTTTTTGGAAATCTTGTGAAACAGTATCTCTTGAAGAATATATTTATTTACAGTAAGGAAAAAAATTATTTTAATAGGGTACTAACCTCTCTAATCAGTCTACAATGAGTTATGTATGAAGGGAGTTTTACAGTGTGCGATGGAAGATGATGAAAGAAGATCCGGGAGTGTCAAACGCTCAAGCTTGGGGATGCCCATGTGCACCCCCAATAAATATTCAAGGAGACTCAAGCGTCTAAGCTTGGGGATGCCCCCGTGCACCCCCTTCTTCATCAACAATTATCAGTTCGTCCCTCGTTGCACTATATTTTTATCACTTCATGCGTTGTGTGCTATGCATGGAGCGTCTCGCTCTTAGGTTTTATTTTCACTTTTCTTTAGCTTTGTTTGCTGTAGTAACAAGTTAGACCCCACCTTAATCTTTTTTTGTGGGAGAGTTACACGCTCCGCTTGAACTAGAACTCCTCATAGGATTTGCATGCTTATTCTTTTAGCTATGAGTTGTTCTTTTTATTTTCTTAGCTGCTGCTCTGTTTAGTTGTAGTGCTTTAGTTTTCCTAGAGTTTTTCTTTTGTTTTAGGTTGAACTTTCTATAGGTTGCATGTTTTATCTTGTTAGAGAGTTTGCCTGTTGCACTGAGTTTTGTGTCTTGACTAGAAGTAGGTAGTTGAAGTTGCTATTCTCTTTGTAGTAGTAACTTGCAATAGTTTTGAGGTATTGACTAGAGTAATGTTTGAACTTTTGGTGCCAAGAGCTCGATCCTATTAGTGATAGATGTCGTATTTTGGGCAATATGTGTGATTTTCGAAAACAAAAAACCTCTGTTGAGAACTCTAGCTACTAGATGGATCACTAACCTCTGGAGGGTTCGAATATTAGAGTACACTCACGTACCATGAGTCGAGGATGCGCAAGGATAACCAAACCCACATACACTCCTCCTCGGGGTACTTGTCTCTTTGTGAACCTCCTGATTAGATTGAGAGTTACCGATAATAAGTGCATGAGTTCTTCGGACTAATGTGAGTATTCGAAAGGTGACACTTCCACCCACCTATACTTTTTCTAGCCTCTTTGGTACCGTGCATTGCCCTTTCTCACCTTGAGAGTTGGCGCATACTTCGCCGGTGCATCCAAAACCTTGGCACGGTACGCTCTGTCATCATAAGCCTCCTTATATCTTTCCTCAATACAGCCACCATACCTACCCACAAGGCATTTCCATAGCCTTTCCAAGATACAATACCATGCAACATCTACCTTCTCATGACTTGATCCTCATGTCATACATTTGCATCATGATAGTTATATCTTCTTTATGTGAGTACCTTTGTAAAGTGTGAAAGATCTCCTATATTCTTGTAAAATATAGAGTGTTGCCCCTAAAGTGAGGAAAAGATCCCAAAGAGGACAAAATCAAAAGATCCCAAAGAGGACAAATGAGAGTTAAATAGAAAGAGCCATTGAGGCCACCAAAAAATACAAAAAATTAGAAAAAAGAGAAAAATAAAAATAAAAAGAGAGAAGGGGGCACACTACTATTCCTTTTGAGAGATCCACACTAGTACTTCATCCTCTATCTCTTGTACTCCATAGAGATCGTCATCATGCATATAGCTATGTGGGGACCTTCACACTATAGAACTTGGAATGTATATTCCAATGATGAGCCTCCTCAAATGAGCTCTAGGTCTTCTTGAGCAAGCAAGTTAGATACACCCCCACTAGTTCCCTTGGAGAGCTTTTATCTCATATGTGCATCCGTTGCATGGCAATCCCTACTCCTCACATCATATCTATCATATGGCCTTCTCTCGCCTATGATTCTCCTCATTGATGTGATCCTTTCACACCTTTTTGTCTTCCTCCTCCACCTTCTTTTTGTTTCGCCTTTTAGGTGTCAACTTTCTTGCTCACGCTCATCCATTGCATGAGTGCTCAAAATATCGAAAGGGATTGGATCAGTTTGACTTGTACCTGACTAGTGGTCTGGGGACGAGTCAAGATAAGAATCCAAAGGAGACCAAGTGTGAAACTTTAGTAGATAGTTGTTCTCAACAACCTTTTCTCTCTCTTTTTCCCAGTCCCCTGCTTGCATGCAAACACCATCTGGAGACATTCGAGTCACGGACAGCGAGAGATCTTGCACCTTTTGTTCTTTTCTTGCTTGTGTCAATGCTAATATAAACTCTTGCTTGTTAAGACTTGAATTGAATTGCATGCTTTGATTGCTTTACTTAAAAGTCCTTATATGGTTGTCTGGCATGTCACCACAGAAATTATGCTTGTTATCATTTACCTACTCGAGGACGAGCAGGAATTAAGCTTGGGGATGTTGATACGTCCCAAACGTATCTATAATTTCTGCTTGCTCCATGCATGTTTTGTGTGACTTTGCCATGTTTTGCTTGAACTTTCATACACTTTTGAGCATATTTGGACTAATCTATTAACCCAGTGCACCCAGCTGCCAGTTGTTGTTTTCTGCTATTTTTGTATTTCAGGTTTTCCGGCCATCAAAAGTGCTCCAAAAAGTCTGGAAAAATCAGATAAAAAATCAGCGACCCGGAAGCTTCCGGAATCACTAAGGTAGCGGACGGGGGCCACCACCAGGAGACCAGGAGGGTCCCTGGCGCGGCCCAACCCTAGGTCGCGCCAGGAGGCCTCCTGGCTGCCTGGTGGGTCCCCTCGACACCCTCCTCCGCCTATATTTATCCCTCGGGGTGGAAACCCCTAAGGGAGATCTCTTTTCCGCGAACTCGCCTCTGTACCGCCGCCGCCGCCGTTTCAAGATCGGGGCTGCCTAGAGAAGCTGCCCCGGCACCTTGCCGGGAGGAGGAACCCCCTCTGGGAGACCATCCAAAGCCATGGACGCCTCCCATATGTACCGGGAGTAGTCCTCCTTGGACCATGGGTCTGTGACCAATATCTATGTGATCTATCTCTCCCCTCTTTGTCCTTCCACTTTCGAGACCTCGTGAGCTGCCTCACATGATCGAGGCACCTTTGTAATTTTCTTCTGTTGCTATGCTGAGTTTGTTGGGATCTGATGGATTATGATACTATGTTCAGATTGTGATGAGTAATATATTTGGTTTTTCTCTTTTATATTTTGTTCTTTAGTAAATTCTTGCATGTTCTCCGTTGCCGTATTTTACTTTGGCCAAGTGATTTGTTGCGACTCCAAGAGGGAGCGTTATGCTTGATTGTGGGTTCAGCCCCTTGATGTCTAGCTTGAGTGACAGAAACATGAGACTAGGGGATGTGTTGTTGCCACCAGGGATAAAACAACGGTGCTTGTATCCGCGGGTGCAAGGATTGTTTACTTTACGCAAAGTTCTTTTAATGCAGTTGCCTGCTGCTTTGAGTTTACCCTTTGGGTGGGATTCGCAACTTAATACCCGCGAGATGTTCTGGATAGATATCTCAAGGTGGATGATTCGTAGTAGATGCAGTTGGATTTCAGTCTACTTACCTTGGCGTACTGCCCATTGCTTTTGAGCCCTTCCTTTCTTTGCAGCATAGTTAGCATTGCGGTGCCTTCATAATCCTGTCAATTGCCCAGCTGTGATTTGTTTACCTCGCTAGAACTTTTATCGTATTTTTGGAGAGAGACATCACTAGTGAAAATCACGGGACACCGGTCCATCTTCACATTATTGTTTCCACCCTCAATTTACTTTCAGTCTTTACTTTCAGTTGCCACTATCATTATCTCTTGTGTTGATCCTTTGTAAACAGCAAGGCCGTAGGAATTGACAACTCCTCTGTACTCGTTGGGAGCAAAGTTATTTGTTGCTGTGTGCAGGTCCACGTCAACCGCCTAATTTCTGGCGCCGTTGTCAACTACTTGTATCTCTTGGAGTCCTACTGATTCAATAACCTTAGTATCTTCACCGAGGAAAATTTTCTGCTACGCTACATCTCACCTTCCACTTGGGGTAACCAACGAGGAGTGAGAACTATCCTCACCGTATCATGGACGTTTCAGAAAATTCCCAGAAAAAACACAGAAAATCCACGCACCCGAGGGGCCATTGTGCCAGAAGTGGGGCCAGAGGGCAGCCAAGGGGGCCCCAGGCGCCCCCCTGGCGCGGACAGGGGTGGGATCGTGCCCTCTGGCCGCCTGGGCGCCTCCGCCCTCCTCTGGTGTCCTACCGAGGCTCCTATTTATTCCTGTGACGAAGAAACCCCGAAACAGAAGTCGTTTTCCCAATTCACGTCGCGGAGCCTCCACCACCCTCTATTCTTCTCCGGGAGGGCTAATCTGGAGGCTGTTTTGGCCTCCGGTGAGTGGAGATCATCGCCATCGTCATCATCATCACCACTCCATCCTCCCTCCATGACTTCTCCATCCATGTGTAAGTAATTCTCTGCTGTAGGCAAAGGGGATGGTAGGGATTGGATGAGTTAGATCATGTAATAGTTTATCAGATTGTTGGGGGCATGTTGCCTATCATCTAGATTGTTGTTTATCATCTTTGCTTCAACTTGTTTCTCTTAATGCTTGTCACTTTGGGCCCGAGTGCCATGATTTCAGATCTGAACCCTATGTGTTTGCATGAATATATTTGTGTTCTTGATCCTATCTATGAGTTGTATGCACCTGTTATAGTCCGGAACCGGCGATCCCAAATATGACAGCTTGGGACACCAAAAGGGATGGATTATAGTTTGAGGATTCCATGTATCCATTGATTGTTAATGCTTTGTTCCGGTGCTCTTTGACGGGAGAACCTTAATCTCCATAAGTTCCTTTTGGCCCCGTTCGTAGCGGGATGGTAGGACAAAAGATGTTGTGCAAGTTCTTATTGCAAGCACGTACAACTACCTATGGGGTACATGCCTGATGTTTAATTTATGCCTAGATGATCATTGCTTTTCTGTGTTCCTTGCCCCAAGTTAAATACATGATGTATCTTATCCATGCAGCGCCCAACCATCCATATCCCTAGCCTACAGTGTTTTTAATTCTGCTGATTACTAGTTGTTTACTTTCACTGTTTTAATATTACTGTTTCACCACCACTATTTCCGTTGCTATCATCACTTCCATATCGCAGTTACTATTAATATCTTGTTGCAAGTAAGTGTATCTCAGGTGCGGTGGAATTGACAACTCCACTTTTAAAGCTTGTGGATATTCTTTGGCTCCCCTTGAGTCAAATCTATAAATTGGGTTATTCTTACCCGCGAAGGCTATCTCGATCCCCTGCAGTTGTGGGTTATCAGGGGAACAGAGGAGAGATCGCGAAAAAGTGTTCTGTCCCCGAGGGTTTCTCGTCATGGGGAATAAATAGGCGAAGGGGGGCAGCCAGAGGTGGACCAGGGGCCCAGGGCCCCCCCCTCGCGCGGCCTAGGGGGTGGCCACGCCAGGTGGCCGCCTGGGCCACCCCTGGCTCCCCTCTGTCCCGACTAGGGCTCTTCTAGAAGGTTCCCGTACGCTGATATTTCCTATATTTTTCCCGAAAAATTTCTGGCACTTTAAATAATGGGAAAGCCTGAAATACAAAAACAGCAGAAAACAGGAATTGGCACTGGGGTGCACTGAGTTAATAGGTTAGTCCAAATATGATCAAAAGTGTATGGAAGTGCATCAATATCATAGCAATATCACACAAAAGAGGCATGGAGCAAGCAGAAGTTATAGATCTGTATTGGACGTATCAGTACGCCAAGGTAAGTAGACCGAAATCGATCTGCATCTACTAAGAATCTATCCAGAACATCTCGCTGGTATTAAGTTGCGAATCCCACCCAAAGTGTAAACTAAAAGCAACAGACAATTGCATTAAAAAAAGACCTTTGCGTAAAGTAAACAATCCTTGCACCCGTAGGTACAAGCACCGTTGTTTTATCCATGGTGGCAACAACACATCCCCTAGTCTCATGTTTCTGTCACTCAAGCTAGACATCAAGGGGCTGAACCCACAATCAAGCATAACGCTCCCTCTTGGAGTTGAAACAAATATCTTGGCCAAAGTAAAATACGGCAACGGAGAACATGCAAGAATTTACTAAAGAACACAAACATAAAAGAGAACCAAATATATTACTCATCACAATCTGAACATAATCTCATAATCCATCAGATCCCAGCAAACTCAGCATAGCAACACAGAAAACTACAAAAGTGCCTCGATCATGTGAGGCAGCTCACGAGATCTCGAAAGTGAAAGCACAAATAGGGAAGGAGTACATCACATAGTGATGGCTTCTCGCCCTTCGTTGGTTACCCCAAGTGTAAGGTGGAGATGTAGCGCAACAGCAAGTTTCCCTCGGTGAAGATACCAAGGTTTGTCTCTAGTAGGACTCCAGAGATGATAAGTAGGTGTCAGCGGCGCGACTGACGTGGACCTGCACACAGACACGGATAACTTTGTTCCCAACGAAGTTCAGAGAGGTTGTCAATCTCTCCGGTCTTGTTGTTTACGAAGGGTAAAACACAAGAGATAATGATAGCAAGTAAAAGCACTAAAGTAAAGATAGCGTGGAAACAGTAATAAGGATATGGACCGGGATACGTGATGTTCGCTAGTGATGTCTCTCTCCCAAAAGACGATAAAACTGCTATGCGAGGTAAACAAATTACAGAAGGGCAATTGACAGGATTATGAACGCACCACAATGCTAACTATGCTACAAAAGAAAGGAAGAGGTTCAAAAGCATAGGCAGTACGCCAAAATAAGTAGACCGAAATCCAACTGCATCTACAACTAATCATCCACCTTGAGATATCTATCCAGAACAACAAGCTGGTATTAAGTTGCGAGCCCCACCCAAAGTGTAAACCCAAAGCAACAGACAACTACATTAAAAAGCACTTTGCGTAAAGTAAACAATCCTTGTAACCGCGGTTACAAGCACCGTTGTTTTCCCCCTTGTGGCAACAACACATCCCCTAGACTCATGTTTCTGTCACTCAAGCGTGTCATCGGGGGGCATGAACCCACAATCGAGCACAACGTTCCCTCTTGGAGTCACTACCTACTACTTGGCCAATGCAATAAACAGCAACGGAGAACATGCAAGAATTACTTAGGAACAAAAATATAAGAGATAAAAACCAAGTATATTACTCTATCACAATCTGAACATAATCTCATAATCCATTAGATCCCATCAAACTCAGCATAGCAACAGCAGAAATATTACAAAGGTGCCTCGATCATGTAGGGCAGCTCACGAGGTCTAAACAATGAAGATCAAAGAGGGTATGAGAACATCACATAGCTACTGATCACGGACCCATGGTCCAAGGAAAACTACTCACGAGACATCCGGGGAGCATCCATCGTGGAGAGGAGACTCCCGGAGGTCAATCCTCCCTCCGGCAGGGTGCCGGGAAGAGGTCTTCTGGTGCTCCCGATCTCGGAAGCGCGGCGGCGGCGGAACAGAGGCGAGTTTGCGAAATAGGGTTCTGTCTTCGGAGTTTCCCTGTGACGGAGAATAAATAGGCGAAGGGGGCAGCCAGAGGTGGACCAGGGGCCCCAGGCGCCCCCCCTGGTACGGCCAGGGGTGGGGCCGTGCCGGGTGGCCACCTGGGCCCCCCTGGATCCCCTCTGGCCCCTCCAGGGCTCTTCTCGAAGCTTCCTTCACGCTGATTTTTTATCTGAATTTTCCCGAATTTTTCTGGCACTTTTTATATGGGGGAAAACTGAAATAGAAAAACAGCAGAAAACAGGAACTGGCACTGGGGTGCACTGAGTTAATAGGTTAGTCCAAATATGATCAAAAGTATATGAAAGTGTATCTAGATCATAGCAATATCACACAAAACATGCATGGAACAAGCAAAAATTATAGATACGTTTTGGACGTATCAACATCCCCGAGCTTAATTCCTGCTCGTCCTCGAGTAGGTAAATGATAATAGCATAATTTTTGAGGTGATATGCTAGCAACCATAAAAGAACTTTGAAAAGTAAAGCAATCAAGGTTAGCGATTCAATTCAAGTCATAACATGCAAGAGTCTATATTAGCATTGAAACAAGTAACAAAAGAACATTAGGTGCAAGAGCTCTCGCTGTCCGTGACTCGAATGTCTCCAAATGGTGTTTGCGTGGAAGAAGGGGGATAGGGAATACGAGAAAAAAGTATTTTTGTGTTGAGAACTCAATCTACTAAAGTTTCACACTTGGTCCTCTTTGGAATCTTATCTTGACTCGTCCCCAGACCACTAGCCAGGTACAAGTCAATTTGATCCACTCCTTTTTCAATATTTTCAGCACTCATGCAATGGATGAGCGTAAGCACGAGAGTTGACACTTAGGATGGCAAAGATAGAAATATGGTGGAGGAGGAAGACAAAAAGGATGAGAAAGGCTCACATCAATGAGGACAATCATAGGCAAGAGATGCCAAATGATAGATATGATGTGAGGAGTAGGGATTGCCATGCAACGGATGCACATATGAGCTAAGAAGCTCTCCAAAGGAACTAGTGGGGGTGCATCTAACTTGCTCGCTCATGAAGACCTAGAGCTCGTTTGAGGAGGCTCATCCTTGGAATATGCAAGCCAAGTTCTATAGTGTGAATGTCCCCACATAACTATATGCATGAAGATCATCTCTATGGAGTACAAGGATATAAAGGGAATACTAGTGTGGATCTCTCAAAAGGATAGTAGTGTTGCCCCTTTCTCTCTTTTTATTTATTTTTCTCTTTTTTCTATTTTTTGTATTTTTTGGTGGCCTCAATGGCTCTTTCTATTTAACTCTCATTTGTCCTCTTTGGGATCTTTTGATGTGTCCACTTTGGGATCTTTTCCTCACTGAAGGGCAACACTCTAATTTACAAGACGGTAAAGGAGATCTTTCACACTTTACAAGGTACTCAAAATCATAAAGAAGATGTAACTAACATGATGTACGCAAGGTATGTCGCTACCAGTGTAGCAGGAACATGTATGACATGAAGATCAAGTCATGAAGAGGTGGAAGTTGCATGGCAATGTAACTCGGAAAGGCTATGGAAATGCCTTGATAGGTAGGTATGGTGGCTGTTTTGAGGAAAGATATAAGGAGGTTTATGGTGACAGAGCGTATCATGCCAAGGGTTTGGATGTACCGGCGAAGGTGGACACCAACTCTCGGAGTGAGAAGAATGCAATGCACGGCACGGGAGAGGCGAGCAAAATATGGGAAGGTGGAAGTGTCAACTTTCAATACTTACATTAGTCCGAAGAACTCATGCACTTATTATCGGTAACTCTCAATCTAATAAGGAGGTTCACAAAGAGGCAAGTACCCCGAGGAGGAGTGTATGGGGGTTTGGTTATCCTTGCGCATCCTCGACTCATGGTACGTGAGTGTGCTCTAATATTCGACTCCTCAGAAGAGTAGTGATCCATCTAGTAGCTAGAGTTCTCAACTAGTTTTGTAGGTTTTGAAAAATAAACACGGATTGCCCAAAATAAGACACCTATCACTAATAGGATAGAGCTCTTGACACCAAAAGTTCAAATATTACTCACATCAATACCTCAAAACTATTGCAAGTTACTACTAGAAGAAAATAGCAACCTCAATTACCTACTTTCAAGACAAGACACAACTCAGTGCAACAACCAACTCTCTTTAACAAGATAAACATGAAAACTAAAACGAGTTCCAGCAACAAACTAAACAAAAGCCAAGGCTCTTGCTAAAGACAAACTAAAACTAAAACTAAACATGGCAGTAGCTATGAAAAGATAAAGAACACACAACAGCAGAAAGATAGGCATGAAGAATCCTATGATGTGTTCTAAATTTTGAAAGTGGAGCGTGTTTCTCTCCCACACAAAGTAAGAAGGGGTCTAACTTGTTATGAACAGAAAGCAAAGCTAAAGAAAACTAAAAACTAAACCTAAGAGCGAGACGCTCCAAGCATAGCACATAACGCATGAAGTGATAAAAATATAGTGAGACGAAGGATGAACTGATGACTGTTGATGGAGAAGGGGATGCACGGGGGCATCCCCAAGCTTAGACGCTTGAGTCTCTTTGACTATTTTTTGGGGATGCATGGGGGCATCCCCAAGCTTGAGCGCTTGACACTCCTGGATCTTCTTTCATCATCTTCCATCGCACACTTGAAAACTCCCTTCATACATAACTCATCATAAGCTGATTAGAGAGGTTAGTACCCTTAATAAATAATTTTTCCCACTGGATATAAAGATAATCTTGAAGAGCTACTGTTTCTCAAGAGTGCCAAAAAGTTTTTGCAAAGAAAAAGAAAGCTTAAGGTTTGCAAAAATTAGGAGAGACAAAACGTGGCAGAATCTGTGAAAAACAGAACAGCAGGTAGTAAAGAATTTTTTAGGGGCACTTCTGCAACTCAAATAAAAAAACTCAGAACATACAGAAGTTTCGTAATTGTATAGAGCATACTGTGTAAAAATTTCAGATCAAAAAGATGAACTGGGATTTTTACGGAATTTTTCTGGTCACGGGGACAGAATCTATTTTCTGGACAGCATGTCACAACTTTTACTTCCCTTGCCGTAAGAGGCTATAACTTGGCACAAAGCTGAAAAATAAAGATACAATGATGTTGCTACAGTATTAACAAACATCAAGACACAACAAAAGCAAAAAAGAAACCTAATTCGTTGTGGGCTGCCTCCGAAAAGCGCTTCTTTAGAGCCATTAGCTAGGCTTAAAGATTATGAAAGATGCTCACAAGAGAATAAGAATTGAAGCAAAAGAGAGCATCAAGAAGAAAATGTGAAACACATTTAAGCCTAACCCACTTCCTATGCATAGGCGTCTCGTAAGGAAATAAATCAAAGAAGCACAAAGTGACATGCATAGGAAGGTGGAACAAGAGCAACTTCAAAACTTTCAACATAAAAAGAGTAGTTTTAGTAATATAGAAGTTTCTACAACCAAACTTTCCTCTCTCAAAGTAATTTTCAGTAGCATCATGAACAACATCAAGAATATAACTATCACATAAATCATGTTGTTCATGACCTACAAGCACACGTGTATTGTTTTTAGGATGATAAGATAAATACAACCCATCACGTTGAGCCTTGATAAGAGAAAAGTTCTTCGGATTTGGAGATTTCAAAAGGATAATAGGACAATCAAGTGTGGGTGCAATAGCAACAATTTCATGCTTAACATAAGGAACTATAGCAAGTTCATCTTCGTAGGCATCATCCATAGTGGCATCATGGCCATCAACAAAGCAAGTATCAAAATCATCAGAAAGGGAAGTATAAGGTGAGTCCTCGGAATCATAAGATTCCTCTTCATAGCAATCATTAGCCTCTTCTTGGGCAGCAAGCATTTTATTTTTAAAATCCTCAATATAAGAATTGGAAGTATAACTCTCGAAGCAATAAGCAAGAACTGCAAAGTTTTCAGACTCGAAAATAGTATCGTGATATTTTTCAATCAAAGAAGCAATCTCATAGGCAGCTTTAAAAGCAACAAACTCTTCAATCTTTTCAACATCAAAGTAATCATAAACACCTTTAGCATAAGAAGATAAGATCTCATTTTCATTAAACTCACATTGGAAAGGGAGGTGTTTATGATCTATATTAGAACAGCAAGTAAAATCATAAATGTGGCACAAAAGTTTAGCATGGCAATAAGAAGTTTGTATTTGGTCCCATAAGTTTTTCCCTTTCTCAGATAGGCGGTGCCGCGTATAATGAGCATGCTCATCCAATAATTTTCCCTCAACCAAGTCGGTTGGGTTTTTAGCGCGAGCATAAATTGATCGAAGACGATCCAAGTGAAACATGTCCATCCTACCATATTTGGGTGGTTCAACACCCATGGTAAAGATAGCATCAGCAAGCAAGGGAACAGGTATTTTTGGTATTTTTGATAAAAGACACAAAGATAAAAACTAAAAGGTAAACTAACAAGACTAAAAAAACAAAGGTAAAGGGTAGTGTGCAACTCCCCTATCTTAGCACTCGGAGTCCCCGGCAACGGCGCCAAAAATTCGCTTGATGGCTTCTCGCCCTTCGTTGGTTACCCCAAGTGGAAGGTGGAGATGTAGCGCAACAGCAAGTTTCCCTCGGTGAAGATACCAAGGTTTGTCTCCAGTAGGACTCCAGAGATGATAAGTAGGTGTCAGTGACGCGACTGACGTGGACCTGCACACAGACACAGATAACTTTGTTCCCAACGAAGTTCAGAGAGGTTATCAATCTCTCCGGTCTTGTTGTTTACAAAGGGTAAAACACAAGAGATAATGATAGCAAGTAAAAGCACTAAAGTAAAGATAGCGTGGAAACAGTAATAAGGATATGGACCGGGATACATGATGTTCGCTAGTGATGTCTCTCTCCCAAAAGACGATAAAACTGCTATGCGAGGTAAACAAATTACAGAAGGGAAATTGACAGGATTATGAACGCACCGCAATGCTAACTATGCTACAAAAGAAAGGAAGAGGTTCAAAAGCACAGGCAGTACGCAAAAATAAGTAGACCGAAATCCAACTACATCTACTCCTAATCATCCACCTTGAGATATCTATCCAAAACATCTCGCTGGTATTAAGTTGCGAGCCCCACCGCAATGCTAACAGACAACTGCATTAAAAAGCACTTTGCGTAAAGTAAACAATCCTTGTAACCGCGGTTACAAGCACCGTTGTTTTCCCCCTTGTGGCAACAACACATCCCCTAGACTCATGTTTCTGTCACTCAAGCGTGTCATCGGGGGGGCATGAACCCACAATCGAGCACAACGTTCCCTCTTGGAGTCACTACCTACTACTTGGCCAAAGCAATAAACAGCAACGGAGAACATGCAAGAATTACTTAGGAACAAAAATATAAGAGATAAAAACCAAGTATATTACTCTATCACAATCTGAACATAATCTCATAATCCATCAGATCCCATCAAACTAAGCATAGCAATAGCAGAAATATTACAAAGGTGCCTCGATCATGTAGGGCAGCTCACGAGGTCTAAACAATGAAGATCAAAGAGGGGAGGAGAACATCACATAGCTACTGATCATGGACCCATGGTCCAAGGAAAACTACTCATGAGACATCCTGGGAGAATCCATGGTGGAGAGGAGACTCCTGGAGGTCAATCCTCCCTCCGGCAGGGTGCCGGGAAGAGGTCTTCTGGTGCTCCCGATCTCGGAAGCGCGGCGGCGGCGGAACAGAGGCGAGTTTGCGAAATAGGGTTCTGTCTTCGGAGTTTCCCCGTGACGGAGAATAAATAGGCGAAGGGGGGCAGCCAGAGGTGGACCAGGGGCCCCAGGTGCCCCCCTGGCGCGGCCAAGGGTGGGGCTGCGTCGGGTGGCCGCCTGGGGCCCCCTGGCTCCCCTCTGGCCCCTCCAGGGCTCTTCGCGAAGCTTCCTTCACGCTGAGTTTTTATCTGAATTTTCCCGAAAATTTTTGGCACTTTTTATATGGGGGAAAACTGAAATAGAAAAACATCAGAAAACAGGAACTGGCACTGGGGTGCACTGAGTTAATAGGTTAGTCCAAATATGATCAAAAGTATATGAAAGTGTATCTAGATCATAGCAATATCACACAAAACATGCATGGAGCAAGAAGAAATTATAGATACGTTTTGGACGTATCACATAGCTACTGGTCACGGACCCATGGTCCAAGGGGGGCTACTCACGGCACATCCGGGAGGCGTCCATGGCGATGGATGGTCTCCCGGAGGGGATTCCTCCTTCCGGCAGGGTGCCGGGGTAGCTTCTCCTGGCAGCCCCGATCTTGAAACGGCGGCGACGGCGGAACAGAGAGGAGAACGGGAATAGCATATCGATATTAGGGGTTTCCGTCACGGGGGGGTAAATATAGGCCAAAGGGGGCACCGAGAGGGGCCACAGGGCAGCCAGGAGGCCTCCTGGAGCGGCCTAGGCTGGGGCCGCACCAGGGACCCTCTTGGGGCCCTGGTGGGTCAACCCCCTTCCTTCCTTGGTGATTCGGGAAGCTTTCGGGTCGCTGATTTTTTATATAATTTTCCCGGGATTTATTTGGCACTTTTAATGGCCGGAAAACCTGAAATACAAAAACAGCAAAAAATAGGTTCTGGCAACTGGGTGCACTGAGTTAATAGGTTAGTACAAATATGCTCAAAAGAGTATGAAAGTTCAAGCAAAACATGGCAAAGTCACACAAAACATGCATGGAGCAAGCAGAAATTATAGATACGTTTGGGACGTATCAACATCCCCAAGATTAATTCCTGCTCGTCCTCGAGTAGGGAAATGATAACAAGCATAATTTCTGTGGTGACATGCCACACAACCATATAAGGACCTTTTAAGTAAAGCAGTCAAATCATGAAATTCAATTCAATTCTTAACAAGCAAGAGTCTATATTGGCATTGACATAAGCAACAAAAGAACAAAAGGTGCAAGAGTACTCGCTGTCCGTGACTCGAATGTCTCCAGATGGTGTTTGCGTGCAAGAAAGGGGATAGGGAACACGAGATAAAAAATAGTTGTTGAGAACTACTATCTACTAAAGTTTCACACTTGGTCTCCTTTGGATTCTTATCTGGACTCGTCCCCAGACCACTAGTCAGGTACAAGTCAAACTGATCCACTCCCTTTCGATATTTTGAGCACTCATGCAATGGATGAGCGTGAGCAAGAAAGTTGACACCTAAAAGGCGAAACAGAAAGAAGGGAGAGGAAGAAGACAAAAAGGAGTGAAAGGCTCACATCAATGAGGACAATCATAGGCGAGTGAAGGCCATATGATAGATATGATGTGAGGAGTAGGTATTTCCATGCAACGGATGCACATATGAGCTAAAAGCTCTCCAAGGGTACTAGTGGGGGTGCATCTAACTTGCTTGCTCATGAAGACCTAGAGATCTTTTGAGGAGGCTCATCATTGGAATATACAAGCCAAGTTCTATAGTGTGAAGGGTCCCCACATAGCTATATGCATGTATGATGATCTCTATGGAGTACAAGGGATAGAGGATGAAGTACTAGTGTGGATCTCTCAAAAGGAATAGTAGTGTGCCTCCTCTCTTTTTATTTTTATTTTTCTCTTTTTTCTATTTTTTGTGTGCTCAATGGCTCTTTCTATTTAAGTCTCATTTGTCCTCTTTGGGATCTTTTCCTCACTTTAGGGGCAACACTCTATATTTTACAAGAATATAGGAGATCTTTCACACTTTACAAAGGTACTCACATAAAGAAGACATAACTATCATGATGCAAATGTATGACATGAGGATCAAGTCATGAGAAGGTGGATGTTGCATGGGAATGTATCTTGGAAAGGCTATGGAAATGCCTTGTAGGTAGGTATGGCGGCTGTATTGAGGAAATATATAAGGAGGCTTATGATGACAGAGCGTATCGTGCCAAGGGTTTGGATGCACCGGCGAAGTATGCGCCAACTCTCAAGGTGAGAAAGGGCAATGCACGATACCGAAGAGGCTAGAAAAAGTATAGGTGGGTGGAAGTGTGAACTTTCGAATACTCACATTAGTCTGAAGAACTCATGCACTTATTATCGGTAACTCTCAATCTAATCAGGAGGTTCACAAAGAGACAAGTACCTCGAGGAGGAGAATATGGGGGTTTGGTTATCCTTGCGCATCGTCGACTCATGGTACGTGAGTGTACTCTAATATTTGAACCCTCCAGAGGTTAGTGATCCATCTAGTAGGTAGAGTTCTCAACAGGGGTTTTTGGTTTTCGAAAATCACACGGATTGCCCAAAATACGACATCTATCACTAATAGGCTCGAGCGCTTGACACAAAAATTTCAAACATTACTCTAGTCAATACCTCAAAACTATTGCAAGTTACTACTACAAAGAGAATAGCAACTTCATCTACCTACTTTCTATTCAAGACACAAAACTCAGTGCAACAGGCAAACTATATAACAAGATAAAACATGCAATCTATAGAAAGTTCAACCTAAGACAAAACAAAAGCTCTAGAAGAAAACTAAAGCACAACAACTAAACAGGGTAGCAGCTAAGAAAAGAAAAAGAACAACTCACAGCTAAGAGAATAAGCATGTAAATCCTACGAGGACTTCTAGTTCAAGCGGAGCGTGTTTCTCTCCCACACAAAAGAAAGATGGGGTCTAACTTGTTATAACAGGAAACAAAGCAAAAACAAATCTAAGAAAAGTAAAGAGCGAGAGGCTCCAAGCATAGCACATAACGCATGAAGTGGTAAAAATATAGTGCAACGAGGGACGGACTGATAATTGTTGATGAAGAAGGGGATGCACGGGGGCATCCCCAAGCTTAGACACTTGAGTCTCCTTGAATATTTATTGGGGGCGCACATGGGCATCCCCAAGCTTGAGCGTTTGACACTCCAGGATCTTCTTTCATCATCTTCCATCGCACACTTGAAAACTTCCTTCATACACAACTCATCATAAGCTGATTAGAGAGGTTAGTACCCTATTAAAATAATTTTCCTCTACTGAAAATAAATATATTCTTAAAGAGCTACTGTTTCTCAAGATTGCCAAAAAGTTTTTGCAAAGAAAAAGCAAGCTTAAGGTTTGCAAAAGTTAGGAGAGTCAAAACGTGGCAGAATCTGTGAAAAGAAGAACAGGTAGTAAAGAATATTTTTGGGATACTTCTGCAACTCAAATAAAAAAACTCATAACATATGAAAGTTCCGTGATTGTATAGAGCACGCTGTGTAAAAAATTCAGCTCAAAAAGATGAACTGGTAAGTTTCTACGATTTTTTTCGTCACGAGGACAGAATCTGTTTTCTAGACAACATGTCACAACTTTCACTTCCCTTGTCATATGAGGCTATAATTGGCACAAAGCAGAAATTATAGATACGTTTGGGACGTATCAACATCCCCAAGCTTAATTCCTGCTCGTCCTCGAGTAGGTAAATGATAACAAGCATAATTTCTGTGGTGACATGCCAGACAACCATATAAGGACTTTTAAGTAAAGCAATCAAAGCATGCAATTCAATTCAAGTCTTAACAAGCAAGAGTTTATATTAGCATTGACACAAGCAACAAAAGAACAAAAGGTGCAAGATCTCTCGCTGTCCGTGACTCGAATGTCTCCAGATGGTGCTTGCATGCAAGCAGGGGACTGGGAAAAAGAGAGAGAAAAGGTTGTTGAGAACAACTATCTACTAAAGTTTCACACTTGGTCTCCTTTGGATTCTTATCTTGACTCGTCCCCAGACCACTAGTCAGGTACAAGTCAAACTAATCCAATCCCTTTCGATATTTTGAGCACTCATGCAATGGATGAGCGTGAGCAAGAAAGTTGACACCTAAAAGGCGAAACAAAAAGAAGGTGGAGGAGGAAGACAAAAAGGTGTGAAAGGATCACATCAATGAGGAGAATCATAGGCGAGAGAAGGCCATATGATAGATATGATGTGAGGAGTAGGGATTGCCATGCAACGGATGCACATATGAGATAAAAGCTCTCCAAGGGAACTAGTGGGGGTGTATCTAACTTGCTTGCTCAAGAAGACCTAGAGCTCATTTGAGGAGGCTCATCATTGGAATATACATTCCAAGTTCTATAGTGTGAAGGTCCCCACATAGCTATATGCATGATGACGATCTCTATGGAGTACAAGAGATAGAGGATGAAGTACTAGTGTGGATCTCTCAAAAGGAATAGTAGTGTGCCCCCTTCTCTCTTTTTATTTTTATTTTTCTCTTTTTTCTAATTTTTTGTATTTTTTGGTGGCCTCAATGGCTCTTTCTATTTAACTCTCATTTGTCCTCTTTGGGATCTTTTGATTTTGTCCTCTTTGGGATCTTTTCCTCACTTTAGGGGCAACACTCTATATTTTACAAGAATATAGGAGATCTTTCACACTTTACAAAGGTACTCACATAAAGAAGATATAACTATCATGATGCAAATGTATGACATGAGGATCAAGTCATGAGAAGGTAGATGTTGCATGGTATTGTATCTTGGAAAGGCTATGGAAATGCCTTGTGGGTAGGTATGGTGGCTGTATTGAGGAAAGATATAAGGAGGCTTATGATGACAGAGCGTACCGTGCCAAGGTTTTGGATGCACCGGCGAAGTATGCGCCAACTCTCAAGGTGAGAAAGGGCAATGCACGGTACCAAAGAGGCTAGAAAAAGTATAGGTGGGTGGAAGTGTCAACTTTCGAATACTCACATTAGTCCGAAGAACTCATGCACTTATTTTCGGTAACTCTCAATCTAATCAGGAGGTTCACAAAGAGACAAGTACCCCGAGGAGGAGTGTATGTGGGTTTGGTTATCCTTGCGCATCCTCGACTCATGGTACGTGAGTGTACTCTAATATTCGAACCCTCCAGAGGTTAGTGATCCATCTAGTAGCTAGAGTTCTCAACAGGGGTTTTTTGTTTTTGAAAATCACACAGATTGCCCAAAATACGACATCTATCACTAATAGGATCGAGCTCTTGGCACAAAAAGTTCAAACATTACTCTAGTCAATACCTCAAAACTATTGCAAGTTACTACTACAAAGAGAATAGCAACTTCAACTACCTACTTCTAGTCAAGACACAAAACTCAGTGCAACAGGCAAACTCTCTAACAAGATAAAACATGCAACCTATAGAAAGTTCAACCTAAAACAAAAGAAAAACTCTAGGAAAACTAAAGCACTACAACTAAACAGAGCAGCAGCTAAGAAAATAAAAAGAACAACTCATAGCTAAAAGAATAAGCATGCAAATCCTATGAGGAGTTCTAGTTCAAGCGGAGCGTGTAACTCTCCCACAAAAAAAGATTAAGGTGGGGTCTAACTTGTTACTACAGCAAACAAAGCTAAAGAAAAGTGAAAATAAACAGTCCCAAGGCCGGGGCACGCGCCCCTGGTCCTCGACGCTCAAATTGGAGGGTACGACATGGACAGAACCTTCATGGACGGAGGCAGCAGCATGAACATAATCTTCGTCAGCACCCTGCGCAAGATGTTGATCCCCCGATCAGTATGGAAGAAATCAAGCACCGTGTTATACGGAGTAGTCCCGGGAGGAGCAGCTACTTCCCTTGGACTAATCGAGCTCGAAGTCGTCTTCGGTAACAGACGCAATTTTGCATGACACACCCTTGAGTTCGAAGTACTCGATTGGCAATCGCAGTATCACGCCATATTGGGACGTCCAGCGTTCGCACAATTCATGGTGATTCCGCACTACGCCTACCTGAAACTCAAGATGCCAGGATCCGCAGGCGTCATCACAGCCAATGGGAGCTTCATCAAGTCAGACAAATGTGACCGTGATTTCCACAAAGTCTCTGACACCTTCGGAGCTAAGCAAGAACTCACAGAAATAGCCATGGCGACAGACAAGAGTATCTTTCCGCTAGCAAGCCGAAGCGAGTCAAAAGAGTATAGACGGGACTTAAAGATCGACAGCGACACGGTCACCCACCAGGTGCACCCGACAGACCCAGAAAAAACAGTTCGCATGTACGCCCACCTCCCAGAAGAGCAAGCGACGGCCCTCATCACCTTCCTCCGCGAAGAATGGGAAAGCTTCGCCTGGTGCCCAGCCGACATGCCAGGAGTACCGCGCGAGTTCACGGAGCACGCGCTGCGCATTAAAGCCAAACACCAAGCCAGTGAAGCACGCGCTACGAATATTCTCAGAGCCCAAACGCAGAGCAATTGGGGAAGAAGTCAACCGACTACTCGACGCCCAATTCATTCGAGAGACGAAGAAAGCCACTTGGGTCGCCAACCCTGTGCTGGTCCCCAAGAAAGACACGAACGTACTGCGAATGTGCGTCGACTACGGGCCAATCAACAAACACTGCCAAAAGGATCACTTTCCCCTGCCAAGAATCGACCAGATAATCGACTCGACAGCAGGATGCGATCTACTGTCGTTCCTCGACGCCTACTCAGGATACAATCAGATTAGGATGAAGGAAGAAGACGAAGAACATACGTCATTCATCACCCCTTACGGCGTATTCTGCTACAAAACAATGCCTTTCGGACTCAAGAACGCAGGTGCTACATACCAACGAATGATGCAAGCATGCTTAAAAGAGCAAATCGGAAGAAATGTACAAGTCTACGTGGATGACATCGTCATCAAAACCTACAGCGCAAACACACTACTCGACGACCTACGCGAGACCTTCGCAACACTCAACAAATACAGAATCAAACTCAACCCAAAGAAGTGCGCGTTCGGCGTCCCAGCCGGGAAGCTGCTCGGGTATATAGTCTCTGCTCGAGGAATCAAAGCGAACCCCGAGAAAGTTCAAGCAATCGCCAGGATGCAGGAACTAACCAATATCACAGGCGTGCAGCAGCTCACTGGAAGACTCGCAGTCTTGAGTCGTTTCATCAGCAGATTGGGAGAGCGCACGCTGCCATTTTACCAGTTATTGAGAAAAGGAGAGAAATTCGAGTGGACTGAAGAAGCACGCAAAGCATTCGCGGACCTGAAGAAGACACTGTCGACCCCGCCGACCCTGACGGTACCCAAAGAAAAAGAACAACTATACCTCTACGTAGCAGCACACAACAGCGTGGTAAGCACAGTACTCGTCGTCGAGCGCACAGAGGAAGGCAAGATCCAGAGCATACAGAGGCGCATCTACTACCTCAGCATGCTCTTGAAAAAATCCCAGCAGCGGTACCCGCACTACCAGAAGCTACTACTGGCCATCATCACGACCTCAAGAAAGGTGTCGCACTACTTCGACGAGCACCCCATCACAATTGTGAGCAGCGCACCACTCGCAGACATCCTCAACAACCCCGGAGCGACTGGGCGAGTCGCCGAGTGGAACATTGAGCTCAGTCCGCGGGACCTACAATTCAAACACCCGACAGCAATCAAGGCCCAAGTACTCCCAGATTTTCTGGTCGAGTGGACGGAGGTCCAGACACCAGGCCCCCCGGACCTGTCGAACTCATGGACAATGTTCTTCGACGGGTCCAAAAGACAGCAAGGAGCCGGAGCAATAGTCGTTCTGGTCTCCCCCAAAGGAACCAAACTCAAATACATCCTCCAAATGAACTTCAGCCACGCCTCCAACAAAGAAGCCGAATACGAGGCACTGCTCTATGGCATGCGTATGCCCAAAACATGCGGTGCCACTCGCCTCATAATCTACGGAGATTCCAACCTCATCGTCCAGCAGGCGATGAAAGACTTCAATGCAGTAGGCGACAACATGGCGGCCTATTAGAAGCTCTACAACGCACTCGAAGGAAGTTTCAACGGCTGCGAGCTCAATTATATCCCCAGAGCAAACAACACAGAAGCCGACGAACTCGCAAACATTGGCTCGACTCGAGGACCAATACCACCTGGCATCTTCCTTAAAAGCATTAGCCAGCGATCCATCAAGGAGAAACCAGCAGCACCAGAGGCAGCCGTAGACGATGACACTACAGAGCCAGCACAAGTGGCATCAGCAAATCCATCCGAAGGCAACAACAGCCAAGAGGTCGAACCAACGGATCCAACAGCACTTGAAGGACCAGCATGGACAGGACCGTTCCTCCGATTCCTAATTGACGGCACACTACCGCAAGACGTCTCAGAAGCTCGACGCATCAGCCGCCGATCCAAGGCATTCACAGTCATCAACAGACAGTTATACAAGCGAAGCATCACCCAGATACTACACAAATGCATAGACGAGGAAGACGGCAAGACCCTACTACTGGAGATCCACGAAGGCACCTGCGGGCACCATGCCTGCAGTCGAGCACTCGTGGCAAAAGCCTTTAGAACAGGACTTTATTGGCCAACAGTCATGAGGAACGCAGAGGACATCATAGGGCGTTGCATGGCCTGCCACAAATTTGCCAGCAGACCACACGCTTCAGCCTCAGATTTCAAGACCATACCACCCTCATGGTCGCTCGCCATCTGGAGACTCGACAAGGTGGGCCCGCTCAAAAAATCTTCAAAGGGAGGAATAACTCACCTGCTAGTAGCAGTCGACGAATTCACCAAGTGGATCGAAGCAGCACCCATTACCAGCAATATAGCCCTCACGGCAGCAAATCTTATCAAATCAATCACCTTCAAGTTCGGAAAGCCGCACAACATCACCACGGACAGCGGTACGAACCCCACAACGACAGAATACCAGAACTTCTGCGAAGAACTGGGCGTCAAAATCAACTATGCATCAGTCGCACACCCGCAATCCAACGGACAGGTGGAAAAAGCAAACGGCCTAGTATGCGGAGGACTCAAAAAGCGGCTCCTCGCACCACTCGAGCAGGCCGCGGGAAACTGGGTAGAAGAACTCCCCGCCGTACTATGGAGCCTAAGCACCACCCCGAATACTGCAACCCAGTACACACCTTTCTTTATGGTATACGGGTCGGAGGCGGTGCTACCACATGACCTCAAATTTGGGGCACCCCGGATCTCAGGGTACAAAGAAGAGGAAGCAGAAGAAGCGCTGCAAGATGACAAGGATACAACAGACGAAGCAAGGGATACAGCCCTAGAAAAATCAGAGGGATACCAGGACAAACTGTGCACTTACCAGAACAGTCGCATGCGCACTAGAACCTTCAATAAAGGCGACCTCGTCCTACGGCTCATATAAGAGAAAGTTCACAAGCTCGCCCCCAATGGGAAGGACCGTTCATAATCACAGAAGTCATAGGAGGAGGCGCCTATCGACTGAAGAACCCAAAGACTGACGAGGACGTGGGAAATCCATGGAACGTAGCGAACCTATGCCTGTTCTACCCATAGTCTCCACCAATCATGCTCATCTGGTAGCTCATGTAAACCTTCGACGCAATAAAATGATGTTGCCCAAATACTACAACAACAAAGCACTCGGGGGCTTGAGCACAAAAACTCCCCCCGAGAGACGCTATCGTCGCAATCGAGATCTCTTACCAAAGCACTCGGGGCTCGAGCACAAAAACTCCCCCCCGAGAGACGCTATCGTCCCAATCGCGATCTCCTACCAAAGCACTCGGGGGCTTGAGCACAAAAACTCCCCCCGAGAGACGCTATCGTCGCAATCGCGATCTCTTACCAAAGCACTCGGGGGCTCGAGCACAAAAACTCCCCCCGAGAGACGCTATCGTCGCAATCGCGATCTCCTATCAAAGCACTCGGGGGCTTGAGCAGAAAAACTCCCCCCGAGAGACGCTATCTTCGCAATCGCGATCTCTTACCAAAGCACTCGGGGGCTTGAGCACAAAAAACTCCCCCCGAGAGACGCTATCATCGCGATCGCGATCTCCTACCACATCACCCGGGGGCTCGAGCACAAAAACTCCCCCCGAGAGACGCTATCGTCGCAACCTTGATCTCCTACCAAAGCACTCGGGGGCTCGAGCACAAAAACTCCCCCGAGAGACGCTATCGTCTCAAACGCGATCTTTCTCAAAAGAATTCGGGGGCACGGTTGCAAAATCCCCTCCCGAGAGACATCACCATAGCTCACGCAGCCCAAAGCTTAAAAGGGACCAAGCAAAACCCCATCGACAAGCATCACCCGTAGAACTAATCAAAGGGAAAGACACGGCTACAACTAGATGGAACACCTGTACGCCGAAGAAATACGAACGGAGCGCAGGACGCAGACAAACATTAAGTCTTCACCCAATCGCCAACGATCACCTAAAGAGTCGGGGGCTACTCCCATCGGGAGCGCTGTCGCGCACCCAATAAAAGGCAGGAAACAATGGAAGAATGACAAAGGAAACAGATCTCAGCCTACGTTCGACTCTTCGACTCAAACGTAGCCTCAGGGGCTACTCCCATCGGGAGCGCTGTCGCGGACCCGACAGAACCCACAAAGCGAAGTTCTAATGGACTTGCAGACAGCTTTCGACCGCCAAGGACTCGAAGACAACTCTCGTTTGCAAAAGGACTCAAGACAACTCTCGTCTGCAAAAGGACTCGAAGATAGATTCCATTACAAAGCCTCAAGCACAGTTCGCATTACAAGGACCCAAAGATCACTCTTAATACAAAAGATTCAAAAGTACATTGGATAGAAGGCAGCTCTGATTGCTCGAAGGCAATCCTCATTACATGGAGAACTAATCTGGTTACAAAAGGCACAAGCAGCCAATAAAGCCTACAGCGTCAATCACCAAAGGAATTATGACTTCTACATGAGTGCCCATGCTGGGATGATTGGCACCAAGACAGAGCATCATCACAGACAAAGGAGGAGTCGAAGCAACTGGCTCACAATGTCAATTACATAACAAAAGGTGAAGCTCGACTTATTTGCGGAGCAGTTGAAGACGCCGCTCCACCAGCTTCTTCTCCTACTTCACTAGATTCTTCTCCAGCTCCACCCGAGCTGCCGGCGAAGATGACGCTGCCGCCTCCAGTTCTACAAGGTCGCCTGGCGCGCCCGCTTGACTGGTGGTTTGACGTCGAGATCCTCTTCAGAACCGGACGAGGAAGCAGTTCAAGACAGCTCCGCATCAGCACCCGGAGAGTCACCGGAAGAGGAAGCAGTTGAAGGCAAGGGTGAAGGACTCCTCGACCTGTCAGAACCATCACTGCCGGTCTCCTGCCAGTACGGATCCATGCGGTTGCCGCTCTGGTCAAAAGCACGGATGACAAGAGTACCTTCACCATCAAAACGGCAACAAAGAGTGTCACCATCACGCAAGTTCAACCGACGAGCAAAGGATTTCCAGCCAAAACCAAGAAAAATCAAGCGGAAACTATCGATCTCCAACTTAACATAAGAAGGAGATCGAGCGCACCCCTGAAGACGAAGCAGCAAGCCATCAAGGTCACGTTCCGAAACAATGGCAGCAAATGTAGAAGGAAGAAGAATGCGAGCAGCGCCCCGGCCACAGACGTGCAGGAGAAAGTCATAACACCAAACACCCTCCTCCGAGGAAGAGGAGGAAGGCACCAACGCTGCACCGTGACGACCACCGCGAGAAGAACGCGGAGTACGACCACCACGGCTGCGGTGAGCACGACCACGGCCAGTCATACCAGCTCCACGCTTGGGCGCCATGAGAAGAGGAAGAGAAAGAGGAGCAAAATGTGCAGAGGACGAACACCGCTGCTAGAGGAAGAAGAGGGGCCTATTTATAGCACAAACCCCAGAGCAAGTAGAAGCCCAGACGACGGGAGCCATTAATTCAAAGACCAATCACGCCGGGCGATTCAAATTCCGAGGAAAAGATGCCTTCACACGGGCGACACAGTGCGCTGGATGCGTCAAATCTCGCGCGGTTTCAATGCGCGCATCGATAACTCAACAGGCGGCTGCAGCACGCCACCAAAAGCCATCATTATGACTGGCCATGCAGACATGACGGTTAGCAGCCAGAGCATCTTTTGACGGTCCTCCAGCAAGGAGATAGTTATCTTCACCAAACAAAAGGTAAATTAAAGAAGCAGCCAGCAGAAGAGGCATCTTGCAAGCAACATTTTTTGCATAAGTTTAAATACATTTTCAAATATATCTAACTCCCATCGGGAGTGTATCCACCTGCGAGAGTTTCGGGTGCTCCCTCACCCAGAAGAAAAATGTGCTCGAGTGATCACTCGCACCTACGAGAGTCTCAGGTGCTCCCTCACCTAGAAGAAAAGATATGCTCGAGTGATTACTCGCACCCATGAGAGTTTCGGGTGATCCCTCACCATGACGCAAGATGAGCAGACCTGCACTCACCAGCTCGAGCGGTCCTGGAGTATCGGGTGCTCCCTCACCCCGAGAGCAAAAACGATATTCGAGTGATTACTCGCAGAACTCTATATATACTCAAGCACTCGACGACCTCCCGAGCAAATATCCCTCTACACCCGAGCACTCAGAAAAGCTCCACGAGGGACCGCTGAAACCGCCCACTTGATTGTTTATTCCAAGTGGGTGCATTATCTACTAGGATCCGCGCCTCAATAAAAATACATATTCCTAGAACACGATACACTGTGCCCAGATGCCACGCAAGCTTAGCGTGTAGGTAAGACCCCGCTGCGAAGATCGGTCGGGCTGGGACTTGCCGAAGAGCGATTTCACTCCCAACCTTTCCCATGCGCATGCATGATAGAAAAAGCCGGGCGGACGCGCCTAGGCTACGAACTTTACTGGCGGCAATTGATCACTGTAAGACCTGCAGCGGCATGACTTTTGCTAGACACCAGTGTTCCAAATTCATGTCGAGGGACATGGGTTTGATTGGGCTACTACGGTTTTTTCCACTAGTGCAATTCACCAAGGCTCGACCAGTCGACACCTTGGGCCCTTTCAGCTTAGCATCCCTCGAAACAGGTTTTGTCATGGCCCCAGACTACCAGCAACCCGCGGTTGAACCGTGCATACATCAGAACGACGCTAGAGTGGATTCAAGTCCCTGCGCGCCTCTTGGATTCCCCCAGACACTCGGGGGCTACTGACGAGGGGGTGACCCCACGACTCCTATGGATGAGCCTACCCGGTATACTAGAAGATAGAAGTCCTACAAAGATGCCGCCTAGGACCAGCCTTGGCCCACTAGTGGCGCCGACGTAGGAGTCCGCGAGTTATAAGGAAGGTGCAAACTTGCCGTACGGAACAAGATCATGGTTAGGAAACCTCATCTGTAATCAGGACGGACTCCCCGAGACCTAGCCTAGTATATAAGGGCTAGTAGGGGAGACGTCGAGATGAAGCAATACACAATTTGTAACCTAGCCTTGCGCGCACCAGCCTCGGCTTCCCTGTAGTTGCCATCTCCAATCAATAATATCGAGCAGAACGTATCCTCCTGTTAGCCGACGAGCTTATCGTCCAACCTGTTCCTCTCATAACTAACACAGGGTCCCTGACCATGGGATTTGCCGGGGTACATCCCCGTCAATTGGCGCCACATAGTTATATGCATGTATGATGATATCTATGGAGTACAAGGGATAGAGGATGAAGTACTAGTGTGGATCTCTCAAAAGGAATAGTAGTGTGCCTCCTTCTCTCTTTTTATTTTTCTTTTTCTCTTTTTTTCTATTTTTGTGTGTGCTCAATGGCTCTTTCTATTTAACTCTCATTTGTCCTCTTTGGGATCTTATGATTTTGTCCTCTTTGGGATCTTTTCCTCACTTTAGGGGCAACACTCTATATTTTACAAGAATATAGGAGATCTTTCATGGTTTACAAAGGTACTCACATAAAGAAGATATAACTAACATGATGCAAATGTATGACATAAGGATCAAGTCATGAGAAGGTGGATGTTGCATGGCAATGTATCTTGGAAAGGATATGTAAATGCCTTGTAGGTAGGTATGGCGGCTGTATTGAGGAAAGATATAAGGAGGCTTATGATGACAGAGCGTATCGTGCCAAGGGTTTGGATGCACCGGCGAAGTATGCGCCAACTCTCAAGGTGAGAAAGGGCAATGCACGGTACCGAAGAGGCTAGAAAAAGTATAGGTGGGTGGAAGTGTCAACTTTCGAATACTCACAATAGTCTGAAGAACTCATGCACTTATTATCGGTAACTCTCAATCTAATCAGGAGGTTCACAAAGAGACAAGTACCCCGAGGAGGAGTATATGGGGGTTTGGTTATCCTTGCGCATCGTCGACTCATGGTACGTGAGTGTACTCTAATATTCGAACCCTCCAGAGGTTAGTGATCCATCTAGTAGCTAGAGTTCTCAACAGGGGTTTTTGGTTTTCGAAAATCACACGGATTGCCCAAAATACGACATCTATCACTAATAGGCTTGAGCGCTTGACACCAAAATTTCAAACATTACTCTAGTCAATACCTCAAAACTATTGCAAGTTACTACTACAAAGAGAATAGCAACTTCATCTACCTACTTTCTATTCAAGACACAAAACTCAGTGCAACAGGCAAACTATCTAACAAGATAAAACATGCAACCTATAGAAAGTTCAACCTAAGACAAAACAAAAGCTCTAGAAGAAAACTAAAGCACAACAACTAAACAGGGCAGCAGCTAAGAAAAGAAGAAGAACAACTCACAGCTAAGAGAATAAGCCTGTAAATCCTACGAGGAGTTCTAGTTCAAGCGGAGCGTGTTTCTCTCCCACACAAAAGAAAGCTGGGGTCTAACTTGTTATAACAGGAAACAAAGCAAAAACAAATCTAAGAAAAGTAAAGAGTGAGATGCTCCAAGCATAGCACATAACGCATGAAGTGGTAAAAATATAGTGCAACGAGGGACGAACTGATAATTGTTGATGAAGAAGGGGATGCATGGGGGCATCCCCAAGCTTAGGCACTTGAGTCTCCTTGAATATTTATTGGGGGTGCACATGGGCATCACCAAGCTTGAGCGTTTGACACTCCAGGATCTTCTTTCATCATCTTCCATCGCACACTTGAAAACTTCCTTCATACACAACTCATCATAAGCTGATTAGAGAGGTTAGTACCCTATTAAAATAAATTTCCGCTACTGCAAATAAATATATTCTTGAAGAGCTACTGTTTCTCAAGATTGCCAAAAAAAATTGCAAAGAAAAAGCAAGCTTAAGGTTTGCAAAAGTTAGGAGAGACAAAACGTGGCAGAATCTGTGAAAAACAGAACAACAGGTAGTAAAGAATATTTTTGGGATACTTCTGCAACTCAAATCTAAAAACTCATAAGATACGAAAGTTCCGTGATTGTGTAGAGCACGCTGTGTAAAAAATTCAGCTCAAAAAGATGAACTGGTAAGTTTCTACGATTTTTTTCGTCACGAGGACAGAATCTGTTTTATAGACAACATGTCACAACTTTCACTTCCCTTGTCATATGAGGCTATAATTGGCACAAAGCTTGAAAAGTAAAGATACAATGATGCTGCTACAGTAGTAACAATCATCAAGACCACTAAGAACAGAAGAAAAACAAAAAGGAAAACCTAAATTCGTTGTGGCCTGCCTCCCGAAAGCGCTTCTTTAAAGCCATTAGCTAGGCTTAAAGAAAAAGATCAAGTCTTATCAAGAAAATAACTAGCCCGTGTGACGGACTCAAAAGGCAACTTAATCTTTTTCCTAGGGAAGTGTTCCATCGCTTTTGACGAGGGGGTGACCCCACGACTCCTATGGATGAGCCTACCCGGTATACTAGAAGATAGAAGGCCTACAAAGATGCCGCCTGGGCCCAGCCTTGGCCCACTAGTGGCACCGACGTAGGAGTCCGCGAGTTATAAGGAAGGTGCAAACTTGCCGTACGGAACAAGATCATGGTTAGGAAACCTCATCTGTAATCAGGACAGACTCCCCGAGACCTAGCCTAGTATATAAGGGCTATGAGGGGAGACGTCGAGATGAAGCAATACACAATCTGTAACCTAGCCTTGCGCGCACCAGCCTCGGCTTCCCTGTAATCGCCATCTCCAATCAATAATATCGAGCAGGAACGTATCCTCCTGTTAGCCGACGAGCTTATCGTCCAACCTGTGCCTCTCATAACTAACCCAGGGTCCCTGACCATGGGATTTTCCGGGGTACATCCCCGTCACCTTTCTTGAGAGGGAATTGGAATTTGATATTCCCCTCTTTCATGTCAATAACAGCATCCACGGTGCAAAGAAAAGGACATCCCAAAATAATTGGACAAGAAGGCTCACACTCAATGTCCATAATAGTAAAATCAACGGGAACATAATTGTAATTGACAATGATAAGAACATCGTCGATCTTCCGCAAAGATTTCTTTACGGAAGAATCGACAAGACGACCACCAAAAGAACAAGGATCAAAAGGTTTCAATCGAAGCATATCATACATTCTTTTGGGCATGACGGAGGTACTAGCTCCAACATCACAAAGAGCAAAGCAAGAGAAGTTATTCAATTTTATTTTTATCATAGAATCCCAACCATCTTCTAGATTCCTAGGTATAGAGGCTTCTAGTCTAAGCCCTGCCTAACTTTGATTAGAGCATTGGTGATATGCTTTGTGAAGGCAAGATTAAGTGTACTAGTGTGGGGGTCTCTAGACATTTTGTGTAGGAAACCAATAACTTCAGGTAAGGTGCAGTTGTCAAAGTCTAGATCACTACTATCTATCAAGGAGGTAGTGATATCATTTAGGCTCACTTGTTTGAAAGCCTTTATGTTCATAGAGGTTTCTTCATCTATGGTTGAGGTGGTAGCATCACCATTGATAGGTCCAGTGGGACTAGGGGTGTGATGGGTGCTAACAGTTTGGACATCCTCAACAACTTGGATAGTAGCTACTGTGTGGTAGGTAGGAAGGTTCTTAACTCTCTCTTCTTCCTCCTTTTCACTAGCCCATCTCTCTTTAAGTTTTCCCAACATCCTAATGTTTTCATTAATTTGCACTTGGATAGCATTCATAGGAGTGGTCTTCCTCTCCTCGGGGGGGGGGGGTAGTTCTAATTTTAAGCATATCAACATCATGGGCTATGTTGTCTACCTTCGAAGAGAGGATATCTAATTTGTCTAATTTCTCTTCTACACTCTTGTTGAAGTCTTTTTGGGTAGTGATAAAGTCTGTAAGCATACTCTCTTGTTCATAAGTGGAGTTTTTGGTGCTAGGATAAGTTTTGTTGTTCCCATAGTTGTTGGACGGGAAAGGTCTAGGATTGTTGCTACCAAAATTACTCCTATAAGCATTATTGTTGAAGTTGTTTCTAGAGATAAAGTTCACATCAACTTGTTCTTGAGAAACCAAGGAATTAAAAGGAACATCCTGAGGATCAATAGGATCTTGCTTGGTAAGTAGAGACATGATCAAGTCAACCTTTTAATTAAGAGAGGAGATCTCTGTCGTGGGAAAGTCACGTCAGATGTACGTAGAGTCGGACTTATCATGGGACCTTTGCTGCGAGGCGGATTTGATCAGAGAGTCGACATAGGCACAAGACTCGGTGGGTTTACCCAGGTTCGGCCCCGACGGTGCGGTAAAGACCTAATCCTGCTTTTTGACTATAGGGGGATCGACTCCTCAATAGGAAGAGTCGATCGTATTGGTTACAGTGGTGATGTTTCGCCGGCTTAGTCTCGTGGAGATCTAGGCTCTGGAGCGAGTTGTCTAAACCTGGCTTGAGGTAAGTTCTGGCTCTGGCTCCCGTGGTCGTCGGCTTATAAAGGTGCCAGGTCCCGGGATTCCTAGAGTCCGACTCCTACACGATGTGGAGTTCTATTCTACTTTACAAGTTTGCTACGAGCTATACAAGGTAAGTTGAATTCCTTCTAGGGCTTCAATCTTCACGCTTGGCACGTCAGACTCCTCATGGGGTCTTATTTATGGGCCTTCATATGTAAGTTGGCCCGGAGATTCCTAATGCCGGGTCTATGGGCCTGATCCATCCCCCCGACATTAGCCCCCAGGATTGTTGTGATGCTTCAGTTTTCATAGCAATCTTCTTCTGTCTTTTTTATTGTCACCGTCTCTTCATGGATCAAGGACCGACTTTATGCTTGACGTTGATTGGGAGTTGGACTCGTCTCTCTTCGGTCTTGCTTCAATTCCTTGATATTCATGGAGTCGGCTTTTCGCTTGAATTAGCTATCATTTGATGCTTTACTAGAAGTCGACGCCTAACTCTTTTTGGCTTCTCGTTTCCTCTTACTTGAAAATTTCTCCTTTGACTTTCGGTCAAAGATTCGGTTTAGTTTTTATGATCACACTGCCCGAAATGCCGATTAAAGGCATTGATATTTGTAGTGGGAATGGAGGAGTCTTTTCATAAATGCCATCTACCATGGGTAGTTATCCCTTGTTTATTGTGGCATTAATGGAACCTCTCCATGAATCTATTATAAATATCCCTTGGATAGCTTGATCTTTCAAGCGCATCCTATCCTCTTCTTCCTCTTCCTGCTTTCTTCATGGCACTTAAGCTAGAGACCTCTTCGCCTTTGGCATCCAATGAGCCTGATCCTTGTGCAAGTACTCAAGGTCGCGGCCGTGGTCGTGGTCGTGGCCGTGGTAGAGGTCGTGGCCGTGGCAGAGGTAGGGGAAGAAGTGCCCGTGCTGCCTCTCCTTCTGAATGTCCCCCTTCTTCTCCTGACAGGAATGAATTCTTGGTTCATATCTGGACGATTCGTCGCTGGATCAAACTTCCTGAGTCTTTTTCACAACTTGTGTTTGACTCATCGCCTTCGGGTCTTTGGCTCCGATCTGATGGATGTCCTCATGGGCCTGTTTGGGTGAAAGTTAGTTTTTCTAACCAAGGCACCATGTTTTTTGAGAAAGGTTGGAAAACTTTTCTTCGCTCCAGGAATATTTCTCGAGGATACACCATTATCTTCAAATTTGATGGTGAAGACACCTTGTTAGCTAGGATCTTTGACTCGGATGGAGACCGAGCCTGCTGTTGTGTGGAGAGCTCCAGTGATGAAGAGCTCCTTAGTGAAGAAGAAGCTTCAACAGAGGATGAAGCCGACTCTGAAGAAGATGCCTGAAGCTGTGGGTTTTTATTTTTAGTAGTAGTTTGCCGAGTTTGTCTTTTGCTTGTAAGGTTGCCTCCTTTGATGTAAGACCTAGTTGGTTTGATGAATGAAATCTATGAACTTTTTGTTGAGTCCATGAGTTTATGAGTCGGTTTTTATTCCTGACTTGAAATATTTTCTTGGAATGTATGAGAGCCGACCACTTATGATAGTGTATGTATCTGTAGCCCCATGAGTCGATTCAGAATAGTTTAGTATCTGTCAATTGACTCATAGGACATATGAACTTGTAGCCCCCATGAGATGGTATGGTAATGTTGACATGTCGTACCGGGTCATCAAAGAAGAATTTGTGTTTATGAAACTTGCTTAGAAGTAGTGTAGCTCCCAAGTGTCGGGTTGTCTTGCCTACAGCAACCTTGGACTTTACACTTTCTTGCATATTTTTTGAAGTGTTACTCCCCAAGAGTCGGTGCATGCAGTTGAGTTATTGATACGTCCAAAAAGCATCACTATTTTATATTGTGATTTCACCTTATTCATTGATATATTCCACTTTAAAGTATTGTTCTTATGTTGTTTTGGCTTATTTTACACAGTTTACAACTTTCCGATGCCGAAGCAGCAGAACCAGAATTCAGCGGTAAAAAGTGGATGAAACTTTACGGGGATCATTTTTATGAAGATTGACTGGGGATCACCGAAGGAGGAGGTGAGAGGACCCACCAGGCAGCCAGAAGGGTGCCTGGCGCCCCCCCCCCCCTCCTGGCCGCGCCAGGCACCCTCCTGGATGCCTGGTGGCCCCCCTCGGTGCCCCCTCTTGCCTATAAGACCCCCCCTGGGGTGAAAACCCTAAACCAAGAGTCGTTTCCGTGTTTCGTCGCCGCCACGGGGCGGAAACCTACAAAGGTGAAAAGCCATCTCCGGCGGGAAGATTCCGCCGGGGAGATCACCTCCCGGAAGGGGGGATCGTCGCCATCATCATCATCATCGTCACGGGCATCATCGAGATCATCATGAACATCATCCCCAACATCAGCACCATCTCCATCTCCATACCATCTCATCTCACAATTGGAACTTGTGTTGTAATCCGTACTATCTATCCTCTCTACTCTGTTGGTGTTGATTACTACTTTGTGGTGAATGCTATTGAGTTTTGTTGGAGAAATATCATTGTGTCCAGATTGTTTACCACCCATCTATCACCTTTGATCATGATCTCTTTTATGTCTTGTGAGTAGTTACTTTAGTTCTTGAGAACATGGGAGGAGTCTAGTTGTTAGTAGTCATACTATGTTAAAGTATTATGTGTTGTTTGATACTTAAGTTGTGTTGTTATTTCTCTAGTGGTGTTATGTGAGTCGAACACATAACACTTCACCTTTCATGGGCCTAGAGGAATACATTGTGCACAAAGGATGCTTATGGTGGGTTGTCGGAGTGACAGAAACCTGAACCCTAGTTCGCAGACTTTCGCACAAGGGAGTTATGGATCCTTGATCGTAATGTTGTGGTTAGGCTTATGCCTTAATTACTACCTTGTATTTGAGGATGCTTGCAAGGTGTGTAATCATAAGAGTACAGTTATCTTAGTCTAGAAGGTGTACTAGCATTGATCCACCCACCGAGACTTATCAATACGATACATATTACTTGGCGAAGTATGGTGAAAGTGACTTGACTATCTCTCCCGTGTTTTCTCGAGAACGCTTTAGCTTTTATTAGTTCAGTTCCTCGGCTTATCCTTGTGAAAGGATTGGGCCACTTTCTACTCCTCAGTTACTCTGTTTACTTTGCCTGTCTTTTACTTTTCTGTTGCTTAAACCAAAAACCCCTAAATATTTATCTTTGAGTGTTTGCAGCCCTTTCCTTATTCAGTGTCACTTATCAGTACCTTCTGCTCCTCGTTGGGATCGACATCCTTATTTATCGAAAAGCTACAATTGATCCCCTAGACTTGTGGGTTATCAAGAATCGTTTATTGGCGCGGTTAACGGGCGAGGCGATCCCACTAAACCTATTAACTTCTCCGCCATCAGTGATGTACCGGGTCTTTTCTTGAGAAGGAACCTTGAAGTGTAGTCCCCATGAGTCGGTGTGTGCATCTATGTGCAACGCCGAGTCATATAGGTTTATCTTTGAATCTGCCAAGTCACATAGATATGACTCGATGGGTTTTATTCCCAGCTTCCAAATAAGTCGGTGAGGGCCGATTCGACGAATGTCGATATTCATATGTATGGCGAGAGCCGTCGTGACCAAAGTTGGCTTTATATGTATGGCGAAAGCCGTCGCGACCTAAGTGGACTTTATATATGCAGAAGATGCAATGAAAAAATTGTAGCCCCCATGAGTCAGTATGAGCATCTTTTGTGTCATACTGAGTCATAGTGAATTTTTGAGCTATAGTCTCCATGAGTCAGTATGAGCATCTTTTGTGTCATACTGAGTCACACAGTTCAATGCTCAAGATGTATTTTTTTGGAAAAAATGAAAAGAGTATGTAATGATGCTAATGTATGCAAAAATAAAATATAAAGGCTCATATAGAAGTCGACTCTGGATTCATCTTTTCCTCATCTTCTCTTTGTTGAGAAGAATTTTGGGTTATCCATGAGTCAGAACTCCTCTGTATGTCGTCTCACATTGATCAGCGTTTTTCGTTTGCTTTAAAACTTCTTCTTGAGAGTTTTTAGCCGGGTTTCGCGTATTTAGATCGTATGAGCATAGGCTATACAGCCCAAGGCGTATTTTGCCATTTCATGTATATGCCGGGATTTCTTCGGATAAGAGTCGATGAGTGACATCGAGCCCCCTACTACCCCTGAATAAGCTTATACACAATTATTTTTACATATATATGCCGAGTTTTCGAATAAAGAGTCAATGATTGTCATCAAACTCCTCGATTCCTCTGAATAAGCAATATACATGCTCAGTACCAATAGAGGGGTAGATCAAGCCTCCAGGTCTCTGAGATATAATAATGCAATGTATGCAAATGTATGATGTAAAATCTAAATGCCATGAAAGAAAAAGTAAAGTGGAGTTCGGTATGGCAGTAGCCGTTGCGACTGAAGTCGACTTAGTTGTATGTGGCGAGAGCCAGCGCGACAGAAGTCGACTTTATATAGGGTAGACGAATCTGTATATGATATTTTTCAAGAATTTTAGTGCCGTTGCCGCATCACATTTGCTGACCGGCTCTGCTCCGACCCATTTTGTGAATTTATCAACCGCCACTAACACGTGGGTATTCTTGTTGGCCGACCTTTTGAAAGGTCCCACCATATCAAGTCCTCATACTGCAAAGGGCCAGGTAATAGGTATCATCCTAAGTTCTTGAGCCGGCACGTGACCTTGTTTTGCATAGGGCTGACATCCATCACATTTCTTGATTATGTCCTCTGCATCCGCATGAGATGTGAGCCAGTAGAAGCCGTGTCGAAAGGCTTTAGCTACAAGCGAACGAGAGCCGGCATGGTGTCCGCAATCTCCAGAGTGTATTTCGTTGAGGATGGATCTACCTTCTTCTGGTGAGACACATCTCTGAAAAACATCTGCGGCACTTCGCCGATGTAACTCACCATTGATGAGTATAAAGGATTGGCTTCTCCTGACGATTTGTCTAGCCAACATCTCGTCTTGAGGAAGTATTCCTCGAGTCGTGTAATCCAAGTAACGTACGACCCATGAGGGTGTAGCATGTATTGCAGCGACCAGAGCCGGCTCTGGGTCCGGCTCTGCTATGTCTTGCTCTGTTGGTGGTTATACAGACGGCTTTGTTAGGACATCCAGGAATACGTTTGGAGGGACCGGCTTTCGCTGAGAGCCGAGTCGGGAGAGGGCATCTGCTGCTTCATTTTCCCTTCGGTCCACGTGATCCACCTGGTATCCAACAAAAAATCTGTCTTGTCTTTGCACCTCTCGTCAATAAGCTGCAATTATGGGATTTTTGGAGTTCCATTTTCCGGACACTTGTTGAGAAACGAGATCAGAGTCGCCATAGCATTGGATCCAACTTATGTTCATCTCACGAGCCAGCCACAGTCCATGAAGCAAGGCTTCATATTCTGTTGCATTGTTGGTACAAGTGAACTGCAGCTGTAGAACATAGCAGAATTTCTCCCCTTTAGGTGAGGTAAGAACCACGCCGGCTCCTGACCCTTGGAGCTGCCGGCTTCCATCGAAGTGCATCGTCCAATACTTGGTGACTGGCTTTTCTGGTGATGCTTGGATCTCTGTCCAGTCATTGATGAAGTCGGCTAGCGCCTGGGACTTGATGGCCGTTCGTGGCTTGTATTTGATGTGATAAGCCCCCAACTCTATGGCCCACTTCGCGATCCTCCCCGTTGCTTCCCGATTTTGGATGATATCTGCAAGGGGTGCCGAGCTGGCCACAGTTATCGGGTGCTCCTGGAAGTAATGATTAAGTTTCCGACTTACCATGAATACACCAAGAACCAATTTCTGCCAGTGAGCATAGTGTTGCTTTGATAAAGTCAGAACCTCACTGACATAATAAACTGGCCTTTGCAAAGGGTGCTCCTTGCCGGCTTCCATACGCTCAACAACAACTACAGTGCTGACCGCTCGATTGTTGGCTGCGATATAAAGTAACATAGGTTCTTTAGGCTTGGGAGCCGCCAATATTGGAGCCTGAGATAATTGTTTCTTTAGTGACTCTAGGGCCTGATCGGCTTCGTCATCCCAAACGAACATTTCTGATTTCCTCAGGAGTCGATATAGGGGGATTGCCTTGTCACCAAGTCGGCTTATGAACCGGCTTAGAGCGGCTACACGTCCTGTGAGTCGTTGAACTCCCTTTACTGAAGTCGGCTTCTGAAGAGTCATGACAGCGTTGATTTTCTCTGGGTTTGCCTCGATACCTCTCTCTGATACTATGTATCCAAGGAGTTTACCTGCAGGTACCCCAAAGGTGCACTTGGCCGGGTTTAGCTTCATCTGGTACTTGCGCAGATTTTTGAAGGTTTCCGTCAAGTCACTGATAAGTGAGTCGGCCAATTGGGACTTGATCACTATATCATCCACATAAGCATGTACGTTGCGCCCAATATGCTCTTTGAGGCAACTCTGCACTGTTCGCTGATATGTGACTCCCGCATTCTTAAGGCCGAAGGGCATGGAAGTGTAACAGTAGATCCTGAAAGGGGTGATGAAAGTCGTCTTCTCTTGGTCCTCAAAGGGCCATCTTGATCTGGTGATAACCAGAATAGGCGTCAAGGAAACATAGGAGCTCACATCCCGTAGTCGAGTCTATGATCTGGTCAATACGAGGCAGCGCGAAGGGATCCTTTGGGCAGGCTTTGTTTAAATCCGTGTAGTCAATGCACATGCGCCAGGTCCCATTCTTTTTCAAAACAAGGACCGGGTTTGCGAGCCATTCTGGATAGAAGACTTCCATGATGAATCCGGAGGCAAGGAGCCGGGCTATCTCTTCCCCAATAGCGTTTCTCCTCTCGTCATTGAAACAATGAAGGAATTGCTTGACCGGCTTCAGTTTTGGATCTATATTTAGGTGGTGCTAAGCGAGTTCCCTCGGAACGCCTAGCATATTAGAGGGTTTCCAGGCGAAGATGTCCCGATTCTCACGGAGGAACTCAATGAGCACACTTTCCTATTTGTCAGATAGATCCGTCCCAATGATGAACTGCTGGGAGGAGTCACCAGGGACAAAGTCGACTTTCTTTGTATCCTGAGCCGGTTGGAACTTGGGGTTGTTGTCGAGAGTTGGTTTCTTCAGGATCGTGGGATCTTCCGGGTCTACCTCTTCTTGGTATGCTAACAAGTCCTCTTTGGCGCGTGTCGACTCGGCAAACTTGACGTGCTGCTCGTCACATTCCACTGCCCTGGAACGACTTCCATCGACAGTGATTGGGCCATTAGGACCCGGCATCTTTAGTTTCAGGTAGACATAACATGGTCGAGCCATGAATTTGGCATAAGCCGGTCTGCCCAAAATGGCGTGATAAGGGCCCTCGAGTTTTACCACTTCAAAGGGTATGAGCTCGGAGCGGAAATTCTCAGCGTTTCCAAAAGCCGTTTCCAGGTGAATCTTGCCTATCGGGCAGGCCGATTTGCCTGGGACTATTCTGTGGAAAACGGTGTTGGACGGTTGCAGCTGTTTTTGGGTCAACCCCATCCTGTGAAAGGTTTCGTAGTAGAGTATGTTGATGTTGCTTCCTCCGTCCATAAGCACTTTGTCAAGTGTAAAACCTCCAATTTGTGTAGAGACTACTAGAGCCAGGGCCCCTGGGTTTTCTACCACAAAGGGGTGGTCGTCTCTTGTCCAAGTGATTGGCTGTTCTGACCAATGGAGCCACCTGGGACAAGCCGGCTCTGTGGTCACAGCCATATCGGCTCTCCGTTGCAGCTTCCTGTCCCTCCTGCAGCTGCTGGTGGTGAAAACGTGATATGTTGCACGGTCATGGAGTTGTTTCGGGTTTGCTTAGAATCCAGCAAGCCCAGACTGATTTTGCTGGGCTCCTCCTCCGGGTCCTTGGTGTTGAGGCATTGTCCTGGCTCCTTGGTAGCCGGGGTTTTGGTTGTTGCCATTTTGGCCGGCTCCTCCACCTGGCCCAGGAGGTCCCTGATATGGTGAGGATAGATCTCACTCCTCGTTGGTTACCCCAAGTGGAAGGTGAGATGTAGCGTAACAGAAATTTCCCCTATGTAGAGGATAGAGTTTGTCTCCCGAAGGACTCGCAGAGATACAAGAAGGTGGTAAAGTGAACAATGGCGCCGAGGTTGCTAACTTCGCCTGGACCTGCACACAGATACAAATAACTTTGCTCCCAACGAGTACATAGGATTTGTCAATTCCTTCGGCCTTGTTGTTTACAAAGGATCAACGCAAGAGATAATAATAGTGGCAAATGAAAGTAAAGACTGAAAGTAAGGGTGTAAACAATGATATGAAGATGGACCGGGGTCCCGTGATTTTCACTAGTGATGTCTCTCTCCCAATAGACGATAAAAGTGCTAGCGAGGTAAACAAATCACAGTTGGGCAATTGACAGGATTATGAAGGCACCGCAATGCTAGCTATGCTGCAAAGAAAGGAAGGGCTCAAAAGCAATGGGCAGTACGCCAAGGTAAGTAGACCGAAATCCAACTGCATCTACTACGAATCATCCACCTTGAGATATTTATCCAGAACATCTCGCTGGTATTAAGTTGCGAATCCCACCCAAAGTGTAAACTCAAAGCAACAGACAATTGCATTAAAAGAACTTTGTGTAAAGTAAACACTCCTTGCATCTGCGGATACAAGCACCGTTGTTTTATACCTGGTGGCAACAGCACATCCCCTAGTCTCATGTTTCTGTCACTCAAGATAGACATCAAGGGGCTGAACCCACAATCAAGCATAACGCTCCCTCTTGGAGTTGCAACAAATCACTTGGCCAAAGTAAAATACGGCAATGGAGAACATGCAAGGATTTACTCAAGAACAAAATATAAAAGAGAAGAACTAAATATATTACTCATCACAATCTGAACATAGTCTCATAATCCATCAGGTCCCAACAAACTCAGCATAGCAACGGCAGAAAATTACAAAGGTGCCTCGATCATGTGAGGCAGCTCACGAGGTCTCGAAAGTGGAAGCACAAAGAGGGGAGAGGAACATCACATAGCTACTGGTCACGGACCCATGGTCCAAGGGGAACTACTCACGGTACATACGGGAGGCGTCCATGGCTATGGATGGTCTCCCGGAGGGGGTTCCACCTCCCGGCAGGGTGCCGGGGCAGCTTCTCCAGGCAGCCCCGATCTTGAAACGGCGGCGGTACAGAGGCGAGATCGCGAAAGAGGGATCGATATTAGGGGTTTCCACCCCGAGGGCTAAATATAGGCGGAGGGGGTGTCGAGGGGACCCACCAGGCAGCCAGGAGGCCTCCTGGCGCGGCCTAGGGTGGGCCGCGCCAGGGGCCCTCCTGGCGCGGCCTAGGCTGGTCCGCGCCAGGGACCCTCCTGGCCTCCTGGTGGTGACCCCCCTCCGCTGCCTTGGTTATTCCGGAAGCTTCCGGGTCGTTGATTTTTCATCTGATTTTTTCGGAATTTTTGGAGCACTTTTAAATCCCGGAAAACCTGAAATACAAAAACAGCAGAAAACATCAACTGGCAGCTAGGTGCACTGGGTTAATAGATGAAGGGTTCGTTGCATAGAAAACAAAAATTTTCCTACGATTGCAACTGCCAAGATCACATCTAGGAGATAACTTGTAACGGTTTGAGAAGGACTCACCCTCGAAGACCAAAAAGCTTTAACGAGAACGATTCTCGTGGGTGATGTAGTCGATCACTTGCCGACCTCAAGGTCGTGATGAAGATGGGCGCCACAAACGGGCAGCGCCTCCGTAATCGGTCACACGTACGGATCAGCGACGACCTCCGCCCCTTGCTCCAGTTGGGCAGCGGAAGTAGTGGATCCTCGGGAACTCCAGCAGCACTACAACATAGTGGTGGTGGTGGTAGAGAAGATCTTGAGCAGGGCTTCGCCTAAGCACCGTACTCGTTAAACTGGATCAGCTAGCAAGGGGAGGAAGATGCCAACCAAAGGGCATATGAGAGATGGAGGAATGAGTGTGTAGAGGGGTCTCCACCCATCTATATATAGGAGGGGGAGGCAGCCCCCAAGGGGTAGCACGCCCCAAGAGGTGCCCCCACCTCTCCCCTCATCATGTGGGTGGACTCTCCACTCACAAAAACAAAGGGTCACACATTATTCCCATAACTTCCATAATTCTCCACTCAAAATTCCAAGAGTTTATCACATTAAAACACTTTTAATTATCTTGTTTAATGTCACTCAAATTAATGAACACTTCATTTAATGAGTACTTCATTGATGAACACTTCATTCAATGAACACATTAACAATTATCCCCTTGCACTATTTTGATATACCGAAACTATTCCAGCAGTTTTATCAAAACAGTCCATGTGATGTCCAGTATATTCTCTGGCGTTCCGTATCCACTCAAACGCGTCAACGAATCCTTAAGTGTGTCACCCTACGGTTCGTGAATAAAATGGACATGACAGAGACTCTTCTCTGATCAATAATCATCAGCGGGATCTGGAGATCCATGATGACTCCCACTTACTCAACGATGAACTAGTGATCGTGTGAACCAAAACTCCGTAACCAATTCCTTTTGTCTCGCGATATTTTACTTGTCCGAGATCCGATCATTTGGTATCATCCATACCTAGTTTGATCTCGTTACCGACAAGTACTCTTTACTCGTTCCGTGATATAACATCCTCGTGAGCCAGTCACGTGCTTGCAAGCGATGTCAATGTGATATCACCGAGAGGGCCCAGAGTATATCTCTCCGTCATCTGGATGGACAAATCCCACTCTTGATCCACGAGCCTCAACTAACACTTTCCAAGTACCCAACGACACCTTTATAATCACCCTGTTACGGCGTGACGTTTGATGGAATCAAAGTACTCTTCCGGTGTCAGTGATTGACGTGATCTCATGGTCTAAGGATTAGGGTTACTTCGTGAAAGTTTGATACAGCAATAGAAACTTGATGACATGATCGTATTGCTATAACTACTGTGGGTGTATGTTCATCACATCATTCTCCAATGACATGACCTTGTTATTAACAACATCCAATGTTCATGATCAGGAAACCTTGATCATCCGTTAATCAACAAGCTAGTATAAAGAGAGGCATTACTAGGAACCTTTTCTCTGTTTATTAAACACACATGTATTAACGTTTCCGGTTAACACAATTATAGCATGAAAATAAACATTTATCATAAACATGGAATAAGATAATAACCACTTTATTATTGCCTCTCGGGCATATTCCCTTCAATAGATTAGTCCAAATATTCTCAAAAGTGTATGAAAGTTCAAGCAAAACATGGAAAGTCACACAAAACAAGCATGGAGCAAGCAGAAATTATTGATACGTTTGGGACGTATCAGTCCCTGGTTCCCGCGTCGTGCAAACTCTTTCATGAAATAGCAATCTTCCCATGTGTGGTTGGCTGGGCGACTGGTTTACTATGGGTCGGTCAAGGACTCTTCATAGCTACTTCAAAGTTGTTCGGGCGAAAATTTCCTTCTGGCTTGCGGTAGTTGTTGCCACCCTGCTTCTGTCTTTGGGAGCCGACATTTGTGTTGGCTACCAAGTCAGAAGTAGTCTGATCAAGTCGTCGCTTGGTTTGCTGACTCTGATTCTGGGATGTTTTGCCACTATTTTTGTTCTGGGCGGTTTTATCCTGCTGAGGTTCAGCATCCTTGGTTTTGTCAGACTCGACATATTTGATGACTGCGTTCATGAGTTCTCCTATTTCCTTGACTGTCCTCTTGAGTCGGCCGAGTTTATGGATTAAGGGCTCAAACTTGCAGTTCCTTTCCAAGACGATGACGGCTGTTTGGGCTGTAATAGTGTCTAAAGAGTGGATTATTTCGGCAACCTGTCGTGCCCAGCTCAGGGTCGACTCTCCTTCCTTCTAGACACAATGCTCCAAGTCGAAGATCGTGGTAGCTCGCCGGCATGTGCCTTGGAAGTTCTGGATGAATTTTTCCTTGAGATCCGTCCAGGAGGTGACGGAATTCTCTGGGAGATTTTTGAACCATGTGCGAGCCGGCCCTTCCAGCATCATCGTGAGGTAACGGGCGCAGACTCCTTCGATGGCTTGTAGCATTTCCATGGCTAAGTCATATCTTTCGATCCAAGCCGCCGGGTCCATGTCGGCTGTGTAGTTCGCAATCTTGCGTGGTCCTTTGAAGTCTGGTGGTAGGCGTGTATTTCGTAAAGCCGGTACCAGGCATCAGTTTCCCACGGATCTGTTGATGGACTCGGTGTCTTGGTCTAGAGGCGGGGACTGAAATATCTGTTCTGCCCGTCGTTCTGGGTGAAAACTGGATGGGATATCTTGGATCCTTATCACCCCTGGCAGGTCTAGTGGTGGTGGAGCTCTGCGATGGCGATGGCTGCTCGAGCCGGCTGGTGCTGGTGAATCTGCTTGCCGGCTCATACTTTGATATGGGGTTTCATGTAGATATTGGAATCCCTGTGAATACTGGGCTTGCTGTGTGATTGCAGTCTTGAGCAGATCAATCGCCCCTCGGGTGGCCTGATCCACCAAAGTGTCTCCATGCACAGGTACACTGGCGAGGTACCGTGTCGTTGCCACCACGTTAGCCATGGGGTTGATGAAGTGATCCGGGGGTGTATGGAACCGTTCTTGCCGCGGCGAGGGAACATGTTGCCTTGGTGGCGTGTACCCTGGGGGAGTCGACTGATTCACGTCCTGGAATAGCCTCTGAGTCGGGAAGTCAGCAGGGATCCGGCTAAGGAGTCCTGCGAGTCGTGCGTTGGCGAGGCCCAGTCTCCGTGCTTCTATCAGTTCTGACTCGTGTCGCAAGCGCCTGGATTCTTGGGCGAGTTGCGTTTCTCTTTCCACCATCTGCGCGTTCTGGGAGTTAATTTCTCTTCGTATGCTCATCACCTGGGCCTTGAGTCCATTGACACTGGTTCTCCAGGCTTGCTGGTTTTCAGGTGTTATTGGCGCAGCTAAGGCTTCATCCAAGGCGTTTAGTGCATCTGAGAGGCCTTCTGCTCCCGTAAGAACTTCTGGCTGTTCCCTATCTGGGTTAGGGGCCGTGTTATGAGTCGTTTCCACATTCCGGTTTTGCGTTTCACCTTGAGCCGGTTGGCTTCCCTGCTCTTCGGTGCCTTCCATGAACACTGTCACGCAATACAGAGGCTCGTATTGTGGAAAGTCGGGGTTGTATTCAGTTATTCCCGTGTCGAGTCTGTCGCTCCCGGCGGATCGGATGGAGCCAGTATCTGAGAAGCTTGTTTCACTGGGGTGTGAGTCAGCTTCAGATGTTTCTCCCGTGGTGTTGGGCGTCAGAGACCCGACGGAGCACGCCAACTCCGGAGATCCAGCGATCAATCCGACAAAGGTATGCCTTGATCCGGCACGTCGACGACTAGAGGTTTCCAAGGGGACTTCAGGATCCGGCTCTGGCTCAGATCCGTCCGTCTTCCCAATGAAGATGTGAATAGATCCGATCGGGACCCGATAACCGGATTCGACGGAATCGGCATCAGGACCCCAAGTTGAGTCGTCGATGCAGAGCTTTCTGCGCCGGCTTATGGTGATTCTTCCGGTCACGAATCCTTCCATGCCTTGCAGAGCTCCCTCCAGAATCTCAACAACTGCGAGCGCAGGCCCCACGGTGGGCGCCAACTGTCGTGGGAAAGTCACGGCAGATGTCCGTAGAGTCGGACTTATCATGGGACCTTTACTGCGAGGCGGGTTTGAGGAGAGAGTCGACATAGGCACAAGGTTCGGCCCAGGTTCGGCCCCGACGGTGCGGTAAATACCTACTCCTGCTTTTTGACTATAGGGGGATCGACTCCTCAATAGGAAGAGTCGATCGTATTGGTTACAGTGGTGATGTTTCGCCGACTTAGTCTCGTGGAGATCTAGGCTCTGGAGCGAGTTGTCTAAACCTGGCTTGAGGTAAGTTCTGGCTCTGGCGCCCGTGGTCCTCGGCTTATAAAGGTGTCGGGCCCCGGGATTCCAGAGTCCGACTCCTACACGATGTGGAGTTCTATTCTACTTTACAAGTTATTGACGAGCTATACAAGGTAAGTCGAATTCCTTCTAGGGCTTCAATCTTCACGCTTGGCACGTCAGACTCCTCATCAGGTCTTCTTTATGGGCCTTCATATGTAAGTCGGCCCGAAGATTCCTAATGCCGGGTCTATGGGCCTGATCCATCCCCCCGACAATCTCCTCGACAGAATTTACCTTCTTACCAGTTGGAGATCGTTCGGTGTGCCATTGAGAGTAGTTCAGCATCATCTCATCAAGTAGCTTTGTGGCAGCACCAAGTGTGGTTGACATGAAAGTTCCTCCCGCGGCTGAGTCTAACATATTCCGCGAGGTAAAGTTTAAGCCTGCATAAAAAGTCTGGATAACCATCCAGGTAGTCAAACCATGTGTAGGGAAGTTCTTAATAAGAGATTTCATTCGTTCCCAAGCCTGGGCAACGTGTTCATTATCCAATTGCCTAAAATTCTTAATGTTACTTCTCAAGTGGATAATTTTAGCACGGGGATAGTACTTCCCAATAAAAGCATCCTTACACTTGTCCCAAGAATTGATACTATTCTTAGGTAAGGATTGCAGCCACTCCTTGGCTCTTCCTCTCAGGGAGAAAGGAAAAAGCTTCAGCTTGACGATGTCTCCATCTACTTCCTTGTACTTTTGCATATCACAAAGCTCAACAAAACTATGTAAGTGCAAGGCAGCATCCTCTCCAGCACCCGAGAATTGATCTTTCATAACAAGATTAAGCAAAGCAGGTTTAATTTCATAAGAAGGTGTTGAAGTGGCAGGTGGAGCAATAGGAGTGCAGATAAAGTCACTATTGTTGTGACTAGTGAAGTCACCCAACTTGGTGTTTTCATTGGAACTCATAATAGCAGCATGTATTTTTGGTATTTTTGATAAGGGACACAAAAGTAAAGACTGAAAGGTAAACTAACAAGACTAAAAAGCAAAGATAAAAGATAGTGTGCAACTCCCCTATCTTGTAGATTGGAGTCCCTGGCAACGGCGATAGAAATTGGCTTGATACGGTGAGGATAGTTCTTTCGCTCCTCGTTGGTTACCCCAAGTGGAAGATGAGATGTAGCGTAGCAGCAAATTTCCCTTGGTGAAGATACCAAGGTTTGTCTCCAGTAGGACTCGCAGAAATACAAGAAGGTGACAACGGCGCTAGAAATTGCTTTCTGGCTAGGGAGTTGACGGGGCTAGAAATTGGGCAGTCGTCAGGACCTGCACGCAGAAACAAATAACTTTGCTCCCAACGAGTCCAAAGGAGTTCTCAATTCCTCCGGCCTTGCTGTTTACAAAGGATCAACGCAAGAGATAATAGTGCAACTGAAAGTAAGAACTGAAAGTAAATTGAGGGTGTAAACAATGGTATGAATATGGACCGAGGTCCCGTGATGTTCACTAGTGATGTCTCTCTCCCAAAAGACGATAAAAGTGCTAGCGAGGTAAAAAAATCACAGCTGGGCAATTGACAGGATTATAAACACACCGCAATTCTAACTATGCTACAAAGAAAGGAAGAGGCTCAAAAGCAATGGGTAGTACGCCAAGGTAAGTAGACCGAAATCCATCTGCATCTACTACGAATCATCCACCTTCAGATATCTATCCAGAACATCTCGCTGGTATTAAGTTGCGAATCCCACCCAAAGTGTAAACTCAAAGCAACAGACAACTGCATTAAAAGACCTTTGCGTAAAGTAAACAATCCTTGCACCCGCAGGTACAAGCACCGTTGTTTTATCCCTGATGGCAACAACACATTCCCTAGTCTTATGTTTCTGTCACTCAAGCTAGACATCAAGGGGCTGAACCCACAATCAAGCATAACGCTCCCTCTTGGAGTTGCAACAAATCACTTGGCCAAAGTAACATACGGCAACGGAGAACATGCAAGAATTTACTAAAGAACACAAACATAAAAGAGAACCAAATATATTACTAATCATAATCTGAACATAATCTCATAATCCATCAGATCCCAGCAAACTCAGCATAGCAACACAGAAAACTACAAAAGTGCCTCGATCATGTGAGGCAGCTCACGAGGTCTCGTAAGTGAAAGCACAAAGAGGGGAGGAGTACATCACTTAGCTACTGGTCACTGACCCATGGTATAAGGGGGACTACTCACGGCACATCCGGGAGGCATCCATGGCGATGGATGGTCTCCCGGAGGGGATTCCTCCTTCCGGCAGGGTGCCGGGGCAGCTTCTCCTGGCAGCCCCGATATGAAACGGCGGCGGCGGCGGAATATAGAGGAGAACGGGAATAGCATATCGATATTAGGGGTTTCCGTCACGGGGGGTAAATATAGGCCAAAGGGGGCACCGAGAGGGGCCACAGGGCAGCCAGGAGGCCTCCTGGCGCGGCCTAGGGTGGGGCCGCGCCAGGGACCCTCCTGGGGCCCTGGCGGGTCCACCTCCTCCCTTCCTTGGTGATTCGGAAAGCTTCTAGGTCGCTGATTTTTTATATAATTTTTTCGGGATTTATTTGGCACTTTTAATGGCCGGAAACCTGAAATACAAAAACAGCAGAAAACAGGAACTGACAACTGGGTGCACTGAGTTAATAGGTTAGTCCAAATATGCTCAAAAATGTATGAAAATTCAAGTAAAACATAGCAAAGTCACACAAAACATGCATGGAGCAAACAGAAATTATAGATACGTTTGGGACGTATCAACTGCTCCGATGTACTATTTCTGATTATTTTATTTAACATATAGTTTTTTTCGAAGTTAAACTTCATAAAGTTTGACGGGTTTTATAAAAATAGCAGCATTCACAATACGAAGTCAATATCATCAATGCATCATGAATTTATGTTTTATTGTATAACTTGAATATTGTAGATGTTGACAAAAATATATAATTGAAATTTATAAATTTTAACTTAAAAAAAATTATATGTGAAGTAAATAAATTAGTAAAGTGAATACCACGATTGGGGTAGTTCAAATGCAAGCTAGCCAAAGTCTTTAGAGCATCTCCAATACCGATCATCATACCTCCTGCCATCGTTTGGATAGGACTGTCCGAAGCTGTTTTGCCATCCAACGCAATCCTATAACCATCCGTGGGCCGATCAGCATGTACGTCTTATTGCAACTCTAAGCAATTCGTAGGGCTTTGCGGGAGTCCGGACAACCGTCACGTAGGATCTCGACACCCCCAGCCAACTTGAAAATTCTCCGCACCAAAAAATCCTCTCCATGTGAAGCGGTTGTAGCGTATTTGTGTCGATCAATGGCATTGGATGTCGTTTGAGCACTTGCGCGACCAGTCGTTGCGGTCGACAATGATGCCCAGCTAGAGCGAACACGGTCGATCGTTGGAGAGATGACCGATGCGTCAACCGAGAGCCTTGATCTTCGCGCTTCGGCCAAGAGCCTCGGTCTCCACCCCTCCAATGCTGGATAGACACGATGGGAAGACTATCCGTTTGTCCGTCTGCCGACATTAGAACGTTGTGTCGGTTGAGAAACTCACTTAGGTGGCCCGCATTCAAAACGTCTTCTCTACTCCCTTAGTCGGTGCTCACTATTTATACGTGCTCTTGCAGGACATGAAACAAACCACACCGTTCGCTCCCTTTTCTTCTTCCTCCATCCGTGTCATGATGGTGAGCCCTTGCTCTTGTGAGATAGATGTCCGTTCATCGGCGAGCAACAATGGTTGCAGGCAGCACCGATAATTGTGAACCACAGCTCTCCTCAACAAGTTGGACGCGATAACAGCACAGGCGCCCATTACGGATAACAACTTTTCTCAACGAAGGGCTGCGTGCCGGCTTGTATCCCATAAAGACCACCACTCCTCCCCTCCCATTGATGCCAAGCTTGACGGGCTCATCATTGGCCGATTAGCAGCTTGGCTTAGGCGGAGGGTAGCCTTCTCCTCTTGTTGAAGCTTCACTTTCCGAGGCTAACGATCGTATATTGAGCTTTCAGTCGAACATGGAAAAGACAAGTCGTGCGAAACGACCCTCACTGTCGGTAAGCCTCGACGTGAGGCACCTTGCTGCAGACTACCGGTCTGTCGCACCTTCTGTACCAGCTATTTTCGAAGCTAAAAACTAGGCACAGACGGCACACCGCAATCATCGATGTAGTTTTAAACTAGGTTAAACTCATATATTTTGTTTGTTTTTTATGAAAATCATCCAATTTACATGAATGCGTTCAATTTATATAAATTATATTTGAACTTGAATGAGTTCTATCTAAATTTGATCTTACTTTACCAGTTTTGATTAGATTTTACTCCATCTATATCCGCAAACAGATGCGATATCGTTTTAAAGGTCGCCCTCCGTGCACCGTGTGCGTACGCACACCATTGTCCGATCGACGGGCAGGTCGTGGCAATCACTGCACATCGCATATTTCCATAACCACACGTGCCGTCGCCGCTGCCACGACCGAGCTCCTGTTGGTACGGCACGCGGCCGCTGCATGCGGAGCACACGGTACCCGACCGCCCCGATGACGCGGTTGCGAAGCTGGAGCTTTTTTTTTTTTTTTGACATTGTTGCGAAGCTGGAGCTGGTTGTGAGTTCGTGACCGATTTACTAGTTGGCGCCCAGCCCATGCGTTCCGTTGAACCGTTCCGGTTAAAACCCGGCCGGCCGCTGACGAGCTGCAGAATGTTCCGGCCAGCCTACCCACCTACCTTTAAGCCAATGTCACGTATCACTTGAGTACCGTGTTGTGAGATGCCACGTGGTTTCGGCCAGTCACGATCGATCTTCGCGACGAACGAACGTAGGTGCAGTAGTGGGCGCGACTATTAATCCGGGGAAGAACGTTAAAAAAAACGGAGAAGAACGGAACGGAGAGATGGTTCTGCGCCGAGGTTCCGGCGTGGACCGTTATGCACGAGGATTTGATTAGCTCCCGGAGACTAGACTAGCTAGCTCCAACTGAGCCTTCAACATGGATTGGGATTTGTTCATTTGGGAGAGGTGGAGCGCAAGGCTATGGAAGGGGGGATCTACCCGATCAGAGGTATATGGACTGGAGACGGAACAACGCATATAACTTAACGCGGCAAACACAGAAGGAGACCGGGAATAATCCGTTACCGGCAATGGTGCTGAACTGGAGGATGATGAGATGCCCCATGGCACATCGATAAAGGATACAGTGATGGATGATCTTACTGGAGGCCAAAAGAGACTCGCCGATGACTCGGCAACTGAAATTCCACCAATACCAGGCCCTAATGCACAAAACTCGCAGGCCCTAGTGCCTGCATGGAATACATCAAATATGGTGGATATGTTTGATGGTGCCTCGGATGGAATCCCTAGTGAGCCAAAGGGGACGCCGCAGAAGAGTGCAAATAAGAAGAAGCTGAAAGGAATAGATGGTGAAGCTGTTGATAAAGATACACTTGAGAGATCGGCGGCCTCCCACGAGGAGGACCGCCGGACGCAATGAAAACCATAGCGTGGAACTGTCGGGGTCTTCTCGGTGTCCCGACAGTTCGCTCGCTTTTGGACATCCAAAGGCGACATGAACCGGACGTGCTTTTCCTCTCTGAAACTCATCTGGATGAGGAGAAAGCTGGAATTCTAAAAAACAAACTTCACATGGACCACATGATTGTTTCGCCGTCCCCTGATGGTAGGAAGGGGGGGTTTAATGTTGGCCTGGAGGAAGGAGGCTGGGATATACCTCCGGGCTAACACCATGGATTACATCGATGTTAACGTTGATGATGGGAGTGGAAAAATTTGAAGGATGACGGGCATTTATGGAGAGCCGAGATGGGATAATAAGGAGAGAACTTATCGCATCCTTCATGATCTTCACAACCAGTCCAACTTGCCTTGGGTGGTTATTGGCGACTTCAACGAAATATTGGTGTCGACAGAGAAGGATGGGGGTGCTCCGCGCCCAAACGCTCGTATGCAAGCTTTCCAGGATGCGCTGGTGGACTGTGGGTTGGAGGATATGGGTTACTCAGGTGACATTTTCACTTGGTTCAGAGGTGGGCTGCGGGAGAGATTGGATAGGGCTGTGACAACAGATTCTTGGATGCTACTACATCCCTATTCTAATCTATCCAACCTAGAGATGGGGAAATCAGACCATAGGCCGATCTGTCTTGATACAGATTATCTAGTGGGCGTTGTTGAGATCAAACCGAGCTATGGAAGGAAATTCGAAGCAAGATGGCTGGCGGAGGAAACGGTGGAGGAAATTGTTAAAACAACGTGGTAGAAAGCTGCCCTGAGCGGCCAGTGCCCCGCTGTTGGGGATAAACTGGCATCGGTCCACAAGGACCTCCACCGTTGGGATTGACGAGTTCTAAAATAACCAAGGCACCGGCTGAGAAATGCTCAACGAGAGCTGGAGGATCTTTACCAAGGCACCGGCTGAGAAATGCTCAACGAGAGCTGGAGGATCTTTACAGGTCTGTCCAGTTACCTGAAGTACGCACCAAACAGAAGGAACTTATGGTTCTTGTGGAAAATTTGTAAGAACAAGATGAGATTTAATGGGCTCAACGTGGTAAAGTTAGCTGGCTAAAGCGGGGTGATCACAACACGGATTTCTTTCACAGGTTTGCTTCTGCAAGGAGGCGTAAAAATCTGATTAAGAAACTGAGAAACGACAGTGGAGACTGGATAGAGGGGAATGAAAATCTGAAACCTTTGGTGTTTGATTACTTCAAACAACTGTTCTCAACGAACAACAATGACATTGACCCCGTGAGCCTGGATTGTATCAAACCGGTTATATCTGAAGCCATGAATAATTTCCTAACTGCGGATTTCACCAGGGAGGATGTCAGGAAAGCGCTCTTCCGGATTGGTGACTTGAAAGCGCCAGGACCGGATGGGTTGCATGCGCTATTCTTTAAACGTTTCTGGCACATAATCGGTGAAGCTTTAACTGATGAAGTTCTGGAGGCGGTCAGAAACAGATGTATCCCAGCTGGATGGAATGCCACCAATGTGGTGCTTATTCCAAAAAATCATTGTCCAGAGTTGATCACTCAATTTAGACCTATAAGTCTATGCAATGTGGTTTATAAAATCATATCAAAGATGTTTGAAAATAGACTTAAAAGGATTCTTCCGGAGATCATCTCCCCAACCCAGAGTGCTTTTGTTCCTGGGAGACTTATCACAGATAATGTATTGGTGGCTTACGAATGTTTCCACACAATCAAGAAGAAAACAAAAGGCTCGAGGGGTTTCTGCGTGGTCAAACTGGACATGAACAAAGCGTATGATCGGGTTGAATGGGGCTTTCTGGAGGAGGTGATGAAGAACATGGGGTTTGATAACTTGTGGGTCCTCATGATAATGCAATGTGTGAAATCTGTCTCTTACAGGGTACGGTTTGATAATACCGAGACAGAAGAATTCCACCCCACTAGAGGATTGAGGCAAGGGGATCCCTTGTCCCCATATTTGTTCCTTCTATGTTCTGAGGGCCTCTTTAGCTTATTGGCCCATGAGGAAGAGATGGGAGGTTTGGAGGGAGTCAAGGTTTGTAGAAACGCCCCCTCAATTTCACACTTGTTGTTTGCTGACGACTCTTTGATCCTCATGAAAGCAGATGCTGGTAATGCGGAGAGATTGAAATATGTGCTGGACACATATGGCTCGAGCTCTGGACAGGTTATCAGCAATGCAAAATCAAGTATTTTCTTCAACCCAAACACCCGGGTGGGGGAAAGGGAGAGTATATGCGCAAGACTGAACATCATGACCGAAGCTTTATCTGACACCTACCTGGGGCTCCCAACAATGGTAGGCGTTGACATGTCCGACTGCTTCCAACACCTTATTGACAGGGTATGTCAGCGGCTGAAAGGATGGAAGGAAAAATGTTTGTCAATCCAGGGCAAGGAGATTCTTGTAAAAGCTGTTGCTCAAGCAATCCCTACATATGCTATGTCTGTCTTCAATATCCCAAAAGGAATCTGTAAATCAATCACGGATGAAATTTCAGGGTTTTGGTGGGGAGACAACGATGATCACAAGAAAATGCATTGGTTCGCTTGGTGGAAGATGTGTGTTCCAAATATGAGAGGTGGTTTGGGTTTTAGGGACCTTCACAGTTTTAACCTTGCTTTACTAGCAAAAGAAGTGTTGGAGACTGATACGTCCAAAACGTATCTATAATTTCTGCTTGCTAGATGCATGTTTTGTGTGACTTTTCCATGTTTTGCTTGAACTTTCATACACTTTTGAGCATATTTGGACTAATCTATTAACCCAGTGAACCCAGCTGCCAGTTCCTGTTTTCTGCTGTTTTTGTATTTCAGGTTTTCCGGCCATTAAAAGTGCTCCAAAAAATCCAGGAAAATCAGATAAAAAATCAGCGTCGCGGAAGCTTCCAGAAACACCAAAGGAGCGAAGGGGGGCCACCACCAGGCAGCCAGGAGGGCAGCTGGCTAGGCCTCACCCTAGGCCGCGCCAGGGCCCCTCCTGACTGCCTCGTGGGTCCCCTCGACACCCCCCTTCGCCTATATTTACCCCTCGGGGTGGAAACCCCTAAGACGGAGTCCACTTTTCCGATCTCACATCTGTTCCGCCGCCGCCGTCGTTTCAAGATCGGGGCTGTCTGGTGAAGCTGCTCTGGCACCCTGCTGGAAGAAGTTACCCCCTCCGGGAGACCATCCATAGCCATGGACGCCTCCCGTATGTACCGTGAGTAGTTTCCCTTGGACCATGGGTTCGTGACCAGTAGCTATGTGATCTATCTCTCCCTTCTTTGTGCCTCACTTTTGAGACCTCGTGAGCTGCCTCACATGATCGAGGCACCTTTGTAATTTTCTGCCGTTGCTATGTGATAACCCTCAACTGTAGGGATCGAGATAGTCTTCGCGGGTAAGATAACCCAATTTATTGATTCGACACTTGGGGACACAAATAATACGTACAGGCTTTGACAATTGAGTTGTCAATTCAACCGCACCTGAAATAAACACTTGCTTGCACAAAGGTATTAGTAGCAACTGTGATACGGTGGTAGTAGTGGTGATGATAATAGTGGTGATAGTGGTAGTGAACCAACAAAAGTAAACAACTAGTAACCAGCAGGAAAGAAAACACTGTAGGCTAGGGAGATGGATGGTTGGGCGCTTCTTGGATGAGAACGAACATGTAATAGATTCTAACACGGGCAAGGCTCAATGAAAAGAAAGGATCATCTAGGCAAATATCAAACATCAGGCATGTATCCCAAGGTAGTTGTACATGCTTGCAATAAGAACTTTGCACAACATCTTTTGTCCTACCATCCCGCTACAAACGGGGCCAAAAGGAACTTAGGGAGATTAAGGTACTCCTGTCAAAGAGCACCGGAACAAAGCATTAACACTTCATGGATACACGGAATCCTCAAATTATAGTCCATCCCCTTTGGTGTCCCAAGCTGTCACCATTGGGATCGCCGGTTCTGGACCATAATAGGTGCATACAACTCATAGATAAGATCAAGAACACCACAAACTCAAGAAAAAAGGGTGATCAGATCTGAAATCATGGCACTCGGGCCCAAAGTGGCAAGCATTAAGAGCAACAAGTTGTAATAGAGATGATAAACACCAAGTAGATGATAGCCAACATGCCCCCAACAATCTGATTGAACTATTACATGATCTAACTCATCCAATCCCTACCATCCCCTTTGCGTACAGCAGGTAATTACTCACACATGGATGGAGAAGTCATGGAGGGATGATGGAGAGGTGATGATGATGACGATGGCGATGATTTCCCCTCACCGGAGGCCAAAGCAGCCTCCAGATTAGCTCTCCCGGAGAAGAACAGAGGGTTGCGGCGGCTCCGCGACGTAGATTGGAAAAGTGACTTCTCTTCTGGGGTTTCTGCGTCGGGAGAATAAATAGGGGCCAAGGTAGGTCACCAGGGGGTGTGGGACCCAGCCAGGAGGGCAGGTGGCGCGGCCAGGGGCTGGGCCGCGCCAGGCACCCTCCTGGCTGCCCTGTGGCCCCCCTTTGGATCTTTGGAAGCTTTCGGAATGCTGATTTTTTATATTTTTTTCTTGGGATTTTTCCAGCGTACCTAAATGTCCAGAAACCTGCGCAAAAGAAAACAGCATTGGTAGCTCTGCTGAAAACAGCATCAGTCCGGGTTAGTTTCGTTCAAATCATGCAAAAATGAAGCCAAAACAATAGCAAAAGTGTTTGGAAAAGTAGATATGTTTGAGACGTATCAACTCCCCCAAGCTTAGCTATTGCTTGTCCTCAAGCAATTTAGTTCAACGAACTGGACGCGACAAATAAAACTTTGACAAACTCTTCTGCTTCATTAGGTGTAAATAAGCATGTACTACGAAAGAGTTTAGCAAGTTTTGACACCATGCTACGAGGACAATGCACGAAGCAATCCTTCTTTCATGTGATTAGTCACAAACAAACAAAAAGTAAATAATAAGCTGCTGAAAATCAATCTAAGATCACAATGCACATAGCATGAACATATTAGAGTGGTATCTCTCTAGCCTCCATGAGTGAATCAAAACATAAATGCAGAAACTCCTCCGGAGTTTTAAAGGAGACTAGAACTCAGAACTCAAAGTAAGAAACATCACAAGCATGCAGAAGACAATGTGATACTTTGGGACAATGCATGTTACACTAAGAATGACAATTATGCTCTCATAGATGGTGCTTTGGAGAAAGGAAGGTGGAGACTCTCGAGCCGTGGCTTTTGATGGCAAGGTTGAAAACCCGTGAAAGGAAGCAAAGACTAAACATGTACCAGAGCTCTTGGTTTTGAAAACAGAGATAAAACTCTTTTAAGAAGTGCAACTTTCCAGTCAACGGTGAACGGTAAAGGTCTCTCAATATCTCCCATGCCAACCATATTAATGCCTTTTGCTTACACATGTTCCCTTATCAATAAATCCTTTGATAGTCTACGGAACCTATTATTTTGCCTCAAGGATGGAAGGAGGGTATCGTTCCATCTATCATAAGCAGCATATGGTCCATTTCACTCCATCATCAAGTATGGGGGAGGTGTAACTGTCATATATTTTTTATTGACTAGTTAAAACTTCCGTCAAAATATTTTTGGCATGAAAGATACTGATTTTCCCTCACCGCACCATGAGCTTGTACGGTTACAAAGGGGAAGCTTTTGAATAAATTTCGAGATGGTACATGAAAGTCTAAGTTAGGAGTGGCCGGTAAATACCACATATAGGTAGGTATGGTGGACTCAAATGGAACAACTGGTTTTAAAAGGAGTTTGGAAGCACAAGCAGAATTCCGCTTGGTGCTGGAGGAAGGCTAGCAAAAGACGGGGAAGCGACCAACTAGAGAGCATAACAGTCATAATCATGCAGAACAACAAAGCAACATTGAATCGGGCATGAAAGTGATATAACTCACCCTGAAGTAAAAAGATCATCAAGGCATAACAGACTTTTTAGCCTTAACATGCGTGAACATGTGCCAAGTCAATCCAAGAATCCCCAGGAGGGAAATACCACTTCAATATGCCACACCATGAACAATGCAATGCATGTTAATCATTTCAAGCAACACATTATAAACTCTAGTTATTTGAGACTAACCACAAAGAAAGCATGAACCACTGGGAAAGCATTGTAAACATAGCACTATGTCGCTACAAGCTAGTCTCTAATCATAATTACATGCATATGTACAAAAGTAGAAACTAAAAGAGTTCATACCGGCTTTCCTTGTTGCATCCCTTCCGTCGATCTTCGTCATTACTGCCTTGTCACTTGCACGACCGAACGTAGGAAATTATAATCATCACGGACTCGAGCTGAACTCTGAAACAAAGCAAACTAAAAGAGCAAAGGAAACATATTTTTGGGTTTTTTAAGGTTTAACGAAAGCAAAAGAAAGGAGAAATCTTTTTGGGTTTTTGCAAACTAAAACAACAAAGAAGAACGGACAAAAACTTGCAAAAAAAATTAAGCGAGCCAACGGTAGATACAATGGAAAGGGGAGGAGAGAACGTACTCCCCCAAGCTTAGGCTTTTGGCCTAAGTTGGGCTCTTCTACTGCGGTCCCGAGGAGCCTCCAGCTCCGGGGTAATGGTAGTCCCAAGGGTTGTATGAGCCCTCCGGTGCGTACACTGAAGTCCTCGGATCCTCCCACGTGGAAGAGGAAGGTCCAGCCCCCCATCCAGAGGAAGACCCTTCACCCCAGGGGGTGACGGTCTCCTCCTGAACTGGTGGATATACCACGTGCTCCTCCTCGTCCGTCTCGACCCCCTCCGTGGGGTCGTGAAACTGGTATCTCCCCGTGATCTCTTCAAACTCGGCAACTAAAAAGTGAAATCCGTTCCTGCGAGAAAAATCAAACACAAGTGGTGCAGGTAGATGGACAGTGCGTTCCACACCGTCTTTAAACCGCAAAATATAATCAAGTGCATAGCGGTCAGAGATCCTAGTAACAAAGAAATGCCTCTTCATGGAAGCCAAGTCAAGGCTGACAAAAGGAAAGACTGTATCATCTGGGTGCGGTTCTCCTTGGAGAAACTGCAAAAGAAGTATATAGTAGGTGAGTATCTAGTATACCCGCGAGTCTTACGTCCGCTACTAAGCAATATGCATTGTATCAACGGAAAGAAGAGGTTGTATATAGTGGACTGAAAGACAGAAATCCAGAGCAAGGGTAAGAAGCTAGGCCTAACGAAGACTAGCATCTTCCGACGATGTCTTGCAGCATGAGGTAAGAATCAGCCAACAGTTTATATAAAGCATAAAGTAACAATGCACCAGAAGTTGCTGCAGCATTGTATAATAATAAGTTGTAATAATTAACAATGCCTCCGAGTTCGCCTCCTCGACATCCCCGCGAGGAAGAAAACCCGGAACCATACAGTTTAATAATAATAGTTTCTAGTGGTAAGATCCAGCTTCAGCATAAAGCGTCCTGTTACCGTGGACACGACTATTCGAATAGATTAATCTTCCCTGCAGGGGTGCACTTGTGTTACGCTACACGCACGGATCTCCAGGGTGGCGGGAACCTTGTTAGGGAACGCTCCACCGAGGCTATCCGACACTTCATAGCCCATCTTTCAAACTCAACAGAGAGGCCATCCGCCGGTCTAAATCCTAAGTACTCAGGGCCTTGGACCCCAACCCTGACGTACTCCTGCACGGTGCGTGGGTGGCCGGAAAGCCGTAACAAAAACAACACAGCTCGAGCCAAAGAAGACAACGCACTTCCCGGCAATCAGCCCGCGGTACTACTGACGTCTGAAGAGTCCTCGGACGACACTACGAAGCAGAGGAGCCCATAAACTCGTAATTCCCACGTGTACGTAGTGCGTACATGGCATATAGCCAACTCAAGACATTCACTGAACCATTTAGCATTTTAATTAACCTGCATGACAACCGTTATCGTTGCCTCGACTTAACTGATCCGCGGACAACGACAGCAGCCAGGCCACCAGTACATCGGTGCCTGCCCTGTCGTCCCACCAAGTCACTGCGGTTACCAACAAGGTGAACCGTCTCCTTACCTTGTCTCGCGTGTGCTCCTGGAGGAGCTCGACTTTCGTAGTTTGGTAACACTCGCGGCCAACGAGCAGGGGCCAAGCACACCGGTACACTGGTCGTACCCTCCCTGTCGTCCCGTCGCAATACCTCTCGCGGGCACCGCTGGGTCGCCCGACTTCTTACCTGAAGGACAACCGTTGTTCAGGACCCTATGGCGGTAAGACAAAGTCAGCCTCGAGTGGAGTACAAGGATTACTCCTGGATAGCTCACACTTGAGGTGACTAGGCATAACCCAGATAGGGGCCTTTGGCGGTGTCTGCTTTGTACCGTACCTGTGCAGTTATAATATTTGTATCCGCGTTCACTCCCCTGAGTGATCACGGCCCGCTATCTAGCCCTAGCTAACAATGCGCAGGGTTCACATCTGAATATATGCATAATTATAATAGGCAGCATAGGATAAGAAAGGTACATCAAGGGGCGACAATGACAGGCTATGCAATGGAATAGGTAAGCAACGTAGCAGCAGCAGTAACAATGCCTATTGCAAGAAATGTACGGAAAGATAGGAGATATCTGGGGAAGAGAATGGCTCTGCTTGCTTGGTAGCTCGACAGTAGAGGTACGGTCGTCGACGAAGTAGTCGTACTCAGCATCGGTGTAGTCGACGGCAGCAGCGGGGTCTACCGGAGATTAAGGGGGGGAAGAAAAAATAAATACACAACAATAATAGCAATACAAATGCAAGACATAACAGATGAATTGTAAACGGGGTTCTAACGCAGTACGATGCACGTTGCTCGGAGCGGGAATTCCTTCGGGGATGAAATACCGGCTCCGGGTGATTATCGGACAAGGTGTCCGGAGGGGGGAGATATCATGCCGGAGGTGTCGTGGATATCCGACACAGGTGTGGGTGGTGTATCCGGGTTAGATGAACTATTCTGAACAACAGTCGTGTTCGGAATAAAGTCATCCGACAGGTTTTTACCGGCACCGGGAATTATCGACAGACAGCCCGGAGGGGGGGAATGTCGATGATCGGTGTGTTAGGGGGGTGGTGTAGACATACGGATAGTGTATCCATATTCATTATATTTTTCTGATCAATTTTCATGTATAAAGTTTTTGAATCCGAGTTACAGTTTAAAAGTTATTGAATTTCAAAGTTTTAAATCATTTAAATGATTTTCTGAATTTCTTTTATTATTAAATTCCAACATTATCCACAACAGTGGAGTTGACTGGTCAAACCTGACCAGTGGGTCCCACTGGTCAGCCTCACAGTTAATGAAACCATTTTATTAATTCAAATAACAGTGGGGTCCCACATGTCAGTGACTCATTTTAATAATCCATTTAAATTAAACTAATAATCTAGTGGGACCCATCTGTCATTCACAGATGTGCTAATTCAATTAGTTTTAATTACGTTAAGGGCATGGGGCCCATCTGTTATACACTGTTGTGTTAATTAAACATTTTAATTAAATCAAAGGGGAGGGGGACCCACATGTCATACAAAAGGGGTTGTTTTCTCTATTTAATTAAGTAGAGATTAGAGGGGGTGGGGGGGTTAGCAGGGTGGCCCCACACGTCAGTGGGTTAGCCCCCTGGCTAACACCACACGCCGGCGGCGGGGAAACCACGACGGTGACCAGACCACGGTGGCTGGAGCAGCGCCGGTGCGGTCACGGCCTCGCGCGCGCGCGCGTGCACCAGGGCACGGCCGAGCACGGGGGAGCACGGCGAGGTCATGCGCGACGCACAGCAGCAGCAACACGCGGGCGCAGGGAGTCCGAGCCCCTGGCCATGGCGGCCGGAACATGGCGCGACGGCGGCCTACGGCGTCCAATCAGAAAGGAATAGGGGGCGGTCGAAGGTGAGGCTCACAGGGGACAGCAGGGCGGGCCAGGGGGCTCGAGAGCGCGTTGGAAGAGCTCGGGGTGGAGCGGACCAACTGCAATGGCGGCGGCGGCTGTCGATGACCGGCGGGGAGGAATGGTTCGATTCATCTGGTGAAGTGGCCTCCGGCTTGATCCAAAGCGCGTCCCCGATGTGGACGGACGCGGCGGAGCCCCGGGACACAGCGGGGAGACCTGTGGTGGCCGGTGGCCACGCCGGTGCGCGGCGGCTCATCCACGGTCGTGGCGGGGCTCGCACGGGGAGGGTCCAACTAGTGAGAGAGAGGAGGGGAAGTGGGCAGGGGGTCAGGGGGCAGTTGGGGGAGGGGGTCCACCTTATCTCCATGGGCAGGTGGGAGAGCAGGTAGGGAGTGGGGCGAGGGAGCAGGTGGAGGGGCCATGGCGGCATGGCCTCTGCCATGGCGCGTCGGTGTGGGGGAGGGGTTACGTGGGGAACAGCCAGGGAAGGGGAGGGGAGAGAGAGAGAGGGTGCTGGGCCCGGGGTGGGCCTCGCCCTGGGTGGGGTATAGGGGTTTCCTTTTTTTGTTTCCTTTTCTTTTTTGTTCTATTTCTTTTCTGTTTTAATTTATTTTGGCTAGGTTTTGATTTTTGTAAAATGTTATAATTGCACCTATATTAGTGTTACACTTTAACACGATGCCACAAAAAGTTTAGCCCACAATAAAATTCATCTAGATTTTATTCAATGCACAAAATATTAAATGGAGCTAATTTTGCTACTGTTTTTATTTGTTTAACATTTTTAAACATGGTAATAAAATCCCAATTCATTTTTAATATGACCTAAAGATTATTATGCATTTTACAAAATTGCTTTCATAATTTTTAGTTTAATTAAAATTCCCACTTGTTTATTTAATTTACCATAGCCATTTAATAATTCCCAAACATTTATTTTTATTTCATATTACTATACCATTTTAATAAAACAACCACTGCTATATTATCATAGCCTAAGATTGCTAGGCATTTTATTTAATATGTTTCATTAACTTTGGTTTAACTATCATTTCCATTTGTATATTAATTTTCAAAACAATTGTGATAACCCCACAACATTGGTTTCACAATCATCATAGACTTGTGATTATTCAAATGACTAGTTGGATTTGGTTTAACCATGGTCAAGTTGATGGACATGCATCCACAATATTTGGAGCAAAGTTTTATAATTTACTCAATTTGAAAATTTTATCCGGGTTGGAAATTTACAGAGCTATGATCAAAGGTGATCATGGCTTAATCATCAACAGTAATAATCACTAACAGTGGAATCACTGTAGTGATTACTGTACTGGATCTGAGGGTGTTACAAATCTCCACCACTACAAAGAATTCTCGTCCTGAGAATTAAAAGTAGTGTAAGGGGTAAGGTTTCGGTTTCTTATTCTAACAATTCTTCTGTTTCTTGTTGTCCTACTCGAAGAAATTAATCCTTCACGTTGAGGCCTTCACTGCTCCGCATCGGTGCATCTCGATGGGTTTTCATCCTTTCTTCGGGGCTTCATCGCACTCACGGACAGGTTAAGAGGTAAAGCTTAAGGGGGTCGGATCGACACAAGATCCATCAAATGGGGTTGTTCAAGGGTAGGGGGTACAAAGTCCTTCCGAGTTTAACCTCAGGGAAGTACATCGTGAGAAGTTTTAAGCGGATAGGCACGTATTCGATGCCGATGACGGAAGATGGGAAAGGGGCCCCGATCATCAGACACAATCACTGAGTCTGATATCGGACGGAATATCACAAGGTCGATGACAAGAGTCAGGTTTCGGTCCTGTGGAACTGTGGGTTATGGGCCCCATTGAACCAGGGTGGTGACATTCAATGTGATCAAGTTGGAAGGGTATGACGGAGGTCAACTTGTAAACTATGTCGGCAACAACATCAGTGCCAAGGGCGAGGAACGAAGAGAACCATTTTCCTGCTCGTTAAGACGAGGCGGACCAATTGGCAAAGTTCTCGTCCATCGGTGGTCACCGAAAAGTCATCAACAATCGTAACTGGTTGTACAGACAATGTAGCACACCAAAATGTTACATAAGCAGGGAATTTCACTGCTTAGATAAGATACATTACAAGAAAGGTTAAACAGACCAATGGAAAGGAAAAAGTGATGATACACAAGTATCAGGTGTAAATCTTTCCCAAGGGAAAGCAGAGAACGATGTACACGACCAAGTTGTAATGGCAGAGAGGCAAGGGGGTTGTCGATGATAACACAAAGCATCGAGGGGCAAGGATGGTATTTCACACAATGAATCCAATCGACACATGGAAGAAGCCACGTAAGCTTAGTCGGATAATAATCCACGAAAAGGTCGGATGGTTCGCAAAGGATCCGATGTGAGTATCGACACTCAATCGGGAGGAGAAAGAATACAAGGGCATCGAGTGATAGAAGCATCGGAATAATGCGAGGCTTGAGTACAAGGGAATCTTGTTTTCCAGATTGGGAGGTGGATGCAATCATCCATACGGACTTATCGGTGGCAGGGGATTGCAACGGCGATGAACACGCAGGTTCTCGGGAATTTATCAGAGAGTAATCGTCGGGATCTCCAGGTGAATCGGGCGATCATCGAGAATGCAGAGCTCTCCGGGAGGAAGGAGGTACATGAACCTAAGTCAGAGTTATTAAAACTTTACCAGCAAGGATAAGAGAGCAGAGTCCCAGAGCATAGGTACGGAGAAAAAGATCCTAATACCAAAGATATCACACGTAGTGACATCGATGTGGGCCCGTAAGCCAAACATTAAGTTAGCAAGTAGTTTTGCAAATACTAGACTCGACTTCGATCAAGGAGTGGTTAGGGGCTTCCTACAGGCAGTCGGCTCTGATACCAACTTGTGACGCCCCCAAAATCAAGCCGTGTACAGTAATCTTACACGCAAGGTACACGATCGAGATCAGGGACTCACGGTGAGATATCACAACACAACTCTACAAATAAAATAATACAAGCTGTTTAATACAAGCCAGGGGCCACGAGGGCTCGAATACAACAGCTCGAGAGCACAAAGTCAGCGGAAGCAATAGTATCTGAGTACAGACACAAGGATACAAGGTTGCCTTAAGAAGGCTAGCACAAATAACTACAGATCGAAAAGGCGAGGCCTCCTGCCTGGGAACCTCCAAGCTACTCCTGGTCAACGGGGAACTCGACGTCGTAGAAGGCATCGGGGATCTTCATGTTGCGGTGGTCGGCATCGGGGATCTCCTACTCCTGGACTCCAACGTCGACTGCAGCGGCCGATCAGGCAAAACAGTAAAGGAAATAAAGCAGGTGAGTATCTAGTATACCCGCGAGTCTTACGTCCGCTACTAAGCAATATGCATTGTATCAACGGATAGAAGAGGCTGTATATAGTGGACTGAAAGACAGAAATCCAGAGCAAGGGTAAGAAGCTAGGCCTAACGAAGACTAGCATCTTCCGACGATGTCTTGCAGCATGAGGTAAGAATCAGCCAACAGTTTATATAAAGCATAAAGTAACAATGCAACAGAAGTTGCTGCAGCATTGTATAATAATAAGTTGTAATAATTAACAATGCCTCCGAGTTCGCCTCCTCGGCATCCCCGCGAGGAAGAAAACCCGGAACCATACAGTTTAATAATAATAGTTTCTAGTGGTAAGATCCAGCTTCAGCATAAAGCGTCCTGTTACCGTGGACACGGCTATTCGAATAGATTAATCTTCCCTGCAGGGGTGCACTTGTGTTACGCTACACGCACGGATCTCCAGGGTGGCGGGAACCTTGTTAGGGAACGCTCCACCGAGGCTATCCGACACTTCATAGCCCATCTTTCAAACTCAACAGAGAGGCCATCCGCCGGTCTAAATCCTAAGTACTCAGGGCCTTGGACCCCAACCCTGACGTACTCCTGCACGGTGCGTGGGTGGCCGGGAAGCCGTAACAAAAACAACACAGCTCGAGCCAAAGAAGACAGCGCACTTCCCGGCAATCAGCCCGCGGTACTGCTGACGTCTGAAGAGTCCTCGGACGACACTACGAAGCAGAGGAGCCCATAAACTCGTAATTCCCACGGGTAGGTAGTGCGTACATGGCATATAGCCAACTCAAGACATTCACTGAACCATTTAGCATTTTAATTAACCTACATGACAACCGTTATCGTTGCCTCGACTTAACTGACCCGCGGACAACGACAGCAGCCAGGACCACCAGTACATCGGTGCCTGCCCTGTCGTCCCACCAAGTCACTGCGGTTACCAACAAGGTGAATCGTCTCCTTACCTTGTCTCGCGTGTACTCCTGGAGGAGCTCGACTTTCGTAGTTTGGAAACTCTCGCGGCCAACGAGCAGGGGTCAAGCACACTGGTACACTGGTCGTACCCTCCCTGTCGACCCGTCGCAATACCTCTCGCGGGCACCGCTGGGTCGCCCGACTTCTTACCAGAAGGACAACCGCTGTTCAGGACCCTATGGCGGTAAGACAAAGTCAGCCTCGAGTGGAGTACAAGGATTACTCCTGGATAGCTCACACTTGAGGTGACTAGGCATAACCCAGATAGGGGCCTTTGGCGGTGTCTGCTTTGTACCGTACCTGTGCAGTTATAATATTTGTATCCGCGTTCACTCCCCTGAGTGATCACGGCCCGCTATCTAGCCCTAGCTAACAATGCGCAGGGTTCACTGCTGAATATATGCATAATTATAATAGGCAGCATAGGATAAGAAAGGTACATCAAGGGGCGACAATGACAGGCTATGCAATGGAATAGGTAAGCAACGTAGCAGCAGCAGTAACAATGCCTATTGCAAGAAATGTACGGAAAGATAGGCGATATCTGGGGAAGAGAATGGCTCTGCTTGCCTGGTAGCTCGACAGTAGCGGTACGGTCGTCGACGAAGTAGTCGTACTCAGCATCGGTGTAGTCGACGGCAGCAGCGGGGTCTACCGGAGATTAAGGGGGGGAAGAAACAATAAATACACAACAATAATAGCAATACAAATGCAAGACATAACAGATGAATTGTAAACGGGGTTCTAACGCAGTACGATGCACGTTGCTCGGAGCGGGAATTCATTCGGGGATGAAATACCGGCTCCGGGTGATTATCGGACAAGGTGTCCGGAGGGGGGAGATATCATGCCGGAGGTGTCGTGGATATCCGACACAGGTGTAAGTGGTGTATCCGGGTTAGATGAACTATTCCGAACAACAGTCGTGTTCGGAATAAAGTCATCCGACAGGTTTTTACCGGCACCGGGAATTATCGACAGACAGCCCGGAGGGGGGAATGTCGATGATCGGTGTGTTAGGGGGGTGGGGTAGACATACGGATAGCGTATCCGTATTCATTATATTTTTCTGATCAATTTTCATGTATAAAGATTTTGAATCCGAGTTACGGTTTAAAAGTTATTGAATTTCAAAGTTTTAAATCATTTAAATGATTTTCTGAATTTCTTTTATTATTAAATTCCAACATTATCCACAACAGTGGAGTTGACTGGTCAAACCTGAGGGGCCCCACATGTCAGTGACTCATTTTAATAATCCATTTAAATTAAACTAATAATCTAGTGGGACCCATCTGTCATTCACAGATGTGCTAATTCAATTAGTTTTAATTAAGTTAAGGGCATGGGGCCTATCTGTCATACACTGCTGTGTTAATTAAACATTTTAATTAAATCAAAGGGGAGGGGGACCCACATGTCATACAAAAGGGGTTGTTTTCTCTGTTTAATTAAGTAGAGATTAGAGGGGGTGGGGGGGTTAGCAGGGTGGCCCCACACGTCAGTGGGTTAGCCCCCTGGCTAACACCACACGCCGGCGGCGGGGAAACCACGACGGCGACCAGACCACGGTGGCTGGAGCAGCGCCGGTGCGGTCACGGCCTCGCGCGCGCGCGCGTGCACCAGGGCACGGCCGAGCACGGGGGAGCACGGCGAGGTTATGCGCGACGCACAGCAGCAGCAGCACGCGGGCGCAAGGAGTCCGAGCCCCTGGCCATGGCGGCCGGAACATGGCGCGACGGCGGCCTACGGCGTCCAATCAGAAAGGAATAGGGGGCGGTCGAAGGTGAGGCTCACAGGGGACAGCAGGGCGGGCCAGGGGGCTCGAGAGCGCGTTGGAAGAGCTCGGGGTGGCACGGACCAACTACAATGGCGGCGGCGGCTGTCGATGACCGGCGGGGAGGAATGGTTCGATTCGTCCGGTGAAGTGGCCTCCGGCTTGATCCAAAGCGCGTCCCCGATGTGGACGGACGCGACGGAGCCCCGGGACACAGTGGGGAGACCTGTGGTGGCCGGTGGCCACGCCGGTGCGCGGCGGCTCATCCACGGTCGTGGTGGGGCTCGCACGGGGAGGGTCCAACTAGTGAGAGAGAGGAGGGGAAGTGGGCAGGGGGTCAGGGGGCAGTTGGGGGAGGGGGTCGGCCTTATCTCCATGGGCAGGTGGGAGAGCAGGTAGGGAGTGGGGCGAGGGAGCAGGTGGAGGGGCCATGGCGGCATGGCCTCTGCCATGGCGCGTAGGGGTGGGGGAGGGGTTACGTGGGGAACAGCCAGGGGAGGGGAGGGGAGAGAGAGAGAGAGAGGGTGCTGGGCCCGGGGTAGGCCTCGCCCTGGGTGGGGTATAGGGGTTTCCTTTTTTTGTTTCCTTTTCTTTTTTGTTCTATTTCTTTTCTGTTTTAATTTATTTTAGCTAGGTTTTGATTTTTGTAAAATGTTATAATTGCACCTATATTAGTGTTACACTTTAACATGATGCCACAAAAAGTTTAGCCCACAATAAAATTCATCTAGATTTTATTCAATGCACAAAATATTAAATGGAGCTAATTTTGCTACTGTTTTTATTTGTTTAACATTTTTAAACATGGTAATAAAATCTCAATTCATTTTAATATGACCTAATGATTATTATGCATTTTACAAAATTACTTTCACAATTTTTAGTTTAATTAAAATTCCCACTTGTTTATTTAATTTACTATAGCCATTTAATAATTCCCAAACATTTATTTTTATTTCATATTACTATACCATTTTAATAAAACAACCACTGCTATATTATCATGGCCTAAGATTGCTAGGCATTTTATTTAATATGTTTCATTAACTTTGGTTTAACTATGATTTCCATTTGTATATTAATTTTCAAAACAATTGTGATAACCCCACAACATTGGTTTCACAATCATCATAGACTTGTGATTATTCAAATGACTAGTTGGATTTGGTTTAACCATGGTCAAGTTGATGGACATGCATCCACAATATTTGGAGCAAAGTTTTATAATTTACTCAATTTGAAAATTTTATCCGGGTTAGAAATTGACAGAGCTATGATCAAAGGTGATCATGGCTTGATCATCAACAGTAATAATCACTAACAGTGGAATCACTGTAGTGATTATTGTACTGGATCTGAGGTTGTTACATCTTTGCAGCATAGTTAGCATTGCGGTGCCTTCATAATCCTGTCAATTTCCCATCTGTGATTTGTTTACCTCGCTAGCACTTTTATCGTCTTTTGGGAGAGAGACATCACTAGTGAAAATCACGCGACCTTGGTCCATCTTCATATCATTGTTTACACCCTCAATTTACTTTCAGTCTTTACTTTCAGTTGTCACTATCATTATCTCTTGCGTTGATCCTTTGTAAACGGCAAGGCCGGAGGAATTGAAAACTCCTTTGTACTCGTTGGGAGCAAAGTTATTCGTATCTGTGTGCAGGTCCAGGTGAAGTAGCAACCTTGGCGCCATTGTTCACTTTACCACCTTCTTGTATCCTTCGGAGTCCTACGGGAGACAAACCTTGGTATCTTTGCCAAGGGAAAACTTGCCGCTGCACTATATATCCAACTCTGCACTTGGGGTAATCAACGAGGGCTTGAAGAGTATAACACTCTCTTGGCATCAAGCAAGTTTTCTGGCGCCTTTGCCGGGGACTCCAGCCTACAAGATAGGGGAGTTGCACACTATCTTTTATCTTTGCTTTTTAGTCTTGTTAGTTTACCTTTCAGTTTTTACCTTTGTGTCCCTTATCAAAAATACCAAAAATACATGTTACCTTGTCAGTAGTTACCACTATGGTAGGTCCTCTTGCCTTTGTTGAGGCAGAAGTACTTACCTTTACTCAAAGAGGTGGTGAAAGTTTGAAAGATGCTTGGTATAGAATTAATGATTCTCAAAAAAGAGCCGCCAAGAAGCAATCCACTACTATCTTGCTTAGAAATTTTTATGTTGGGATCACTTCTCGGAATAGGTTTCTTTTAGACACTGATATCAATGGGAACTTCGTAGAGGCCCTAATTTGGGAAGCCCTTAATGTTATTGAGAATCTTGTTGGAAGTATCCCACTTGTTAGTATTAAGGAGGACATTACTTTAGCTCACATTATGAGAAAACTTGAAAAAATAGAGCTAGATATGCCAATTATAGATAGGGTGAATGAGTTGGATCATAAGATTCAAGGGAATTTGAATAGGTTAGATAACTCCATGAAAAAAATTATCAAAACTTTGGAGACTATCAAATCCCTTGATGAGAAGTCTTCTAGGATAGAAAAAATTGAGGAAGTTATTGAAACTCTAGGAACTACCTTTTCCTCAATCAAAACCAAAAAGGATGATACTCTGGCGAAGAAGGAACCTAAGTTCGTTTACGTCCCCAAGTTTACTCGAGCTAAAGCACACACACCCATTACCAAGAGAGTTGAAACGGTGAAAACTTTGGAGGAGACACCTATCTTTAACTTTAATGAAACTCCAATTGATTTCCCTTCTTTTGATTTTATTCCAAGAAGCATTTTCATTCGTACTTTATTTGAGAAACCTATTAAGACTAGTTGTACTATTGAAGAGCTTTTGGATGATCTTGATGATGGTTCCATAGATACAACTTGATCTTCTGCATTAAGCCTAGCTAATGGCTTTAAAGAAGCGCTTTCGGGAGGCAGCCCGCAACGAATTCAGGTTTTTCTTTTTGCTTTTCTTCTGTTTTTAGTGGTATTGATGATTGTTACTACTGTAGCAACATCATTGTATCTTTTCTTTTCAATCTTTGTGCCTTTTATAGCCTCATACGGCAAGGGAAGTGAAAGTTGTGACATGCTGTCCAGAAAACAGATTCTGTCCTCGTGACTAGAAAAATCAGAGAAAAATCCCAGTTCATCTTTTTGAGCTGAATTTTTTACACAGCATGCTCTATACAATTAGGAAACTTCCGTATGTTCTGAGTTTTTTTATTTGAGTTGCAGAAGTATACCTAAAAAATTCGTTTCTATATGCTGTTCTGTTTTTCACAGATTCTGCCACGTTTTGTCTCTCCTTACTTTTGCAAACCTTAAGCTTGCTTTTTCTTTGCAAAAACTTTTTTGAAATCTTGACAAACAGTAGCTATTGAATATTATCTTTATTTTCAGTAGAGGAAAAATTATTTTAATAGGGGACTAACCTCTCTAATCAGTCTACAATGAGTTATGTATGAAGGGAGTTTTCAAGTGTGCGAAGGAAGATGATGAAAGAAGATCTTGGGGTGTCAAACGCTCAAGCTTGGGGATGCCCATGTGCACCCCCAATAAATATTCAAGGAGACTCAAGCGTCTAAGCTTGGGGATGCCCCCGTGCATCCCCTTCTTCATCAACAATTATCAGTTCGTCTCTCGTTACACAATATTTTTATCGCTTCATGCGTTATGTGCTATACTTGGAGCGTCTCACACTTTATTTTTCTAGGTTTGTTTTTGCTTTGTTTGCTGTAGTAACAAGTTAGATCCCAGCTTACTTACTCTTTTGTGTGGGAGAGATACACGCTCCGCTTGATCTAGAACTCCTCATAGAATTTGCATGCTTATTCTTTTAGCTGTGAGTTGTTCTTTTTCTTTTCTTAGCTGCTGCTCTGTTTAGTTGTAGTGTTTTAGTTTTACTAGAGCTTTTCTTTTTTTTAGGTTTAACTTTCTATAGGTTGCGTATTTTATCTTGTTAGAGAGTTTGCCTGTTGCACTGAGTTTTGTGTCTTGACTAGAAGTAGGTAGTTGAAGTTGCTTTTCTCTTTGTAGTAGTAACTTGCAATAGTTTTGAGGTATTGACTAGAGTAATGTTTGAACTTTTGGTGTCAAGAGCTCGAGCCTATTAGTGATAGATGTTGTATTTTGGGCAATCCGTGTGTTTTTCGAAAACCAAAATCCCTGTTGAGAACTCTAGCTACTAGATGGATCACTAACCTCTGGAGGGTTCGAATATTAGAGTACACTCACGTACCATGAGTCGAGGATGCGCAAGGATAACCAAACCCCCATACACTCCTCCTCGGGGTACTTGTCTCTTTGTGAACCTCCTGATTAGATTGAGAGTTACCGATAATAAGTGCATGAGTTCTTCAAACTAATGTGAGTATTCGAAAGTTGACACTTCCACCCACCTATACTTTTTCTAGCCTCTTCGGTACCGTGCATTGCCCTTTGTCGTCTTGAGAGTTGGCGCATACTTCGCCCGTGCATCCAAACCCTTGGCACGATACGCTCTGTCATCATAAACCTCCTTATATCTTTCCTCAAAACAGCCACCATACCTAACTACAAGGCATTTCCATAGCCTTTCCGAGATACATTGTCATGCAACATCCATCTTCTCATGACTTGATCTTCATGTCATACATTTGCATCATGATAGTTATATCTTATTTATGTGAGTACTTTTGTAAAGTGTGAAAGATCTCCTATATTCTTGTAAAATATAGAGTGTTTCCCCTAAAGTGAGGAAAAGCTCCCAAAGTGGACAAAATCAAAAGATCCCAAAGAGGACAAATGAGAGTTAAATAGAAAGAGCCATTGAGGCCACCAAACAATACAAAAAAATAGAAAAAGAGAGAAAAAGAAAAATAAAAAGAGAGAAGGGGGCACACTACTATTCCTTTTGAGAGATCCACACTAGTACTTCATCCTCTATCTCTTGTACTCCATAGAGATTTTCATCATGCATATAGCTATGTGGGGACCTTCACACTATAGAACTTGGCTTGTATATTCCAATGACGAGCCTCCTCAAACGAGCTCTAGGTCTTTTTGAGCAAGCAAGTTGGATGCACCCCCACTAGTTCCCTTGGAAAGCTTTTAGCTCACATGTGCATCCGTTGCATGGCAATCCCTACTCCTCACATCATATCTATCATATGGCCTTCTCTCGCATATGATTTTCCTCATTGATGTGAGCCTTTCACACCTTTTTTTGTCTTCCTCCTACACCTTCTTTCCGTTTCGCCTTTTAGGTGTCAACTTTCTTGCTCACGCTCATCCATTGCATGAGTGCTCAAAATATCGAAAGGGAGTACCTGACTAGTGGTCTGGGGACGAGTCAAGATAAGAATCCAAATAAGACTAAGTGTGAAACTTTAGTAGATAGTTGTTCTCAACAACCTTACTTTTTTCTGTCGTATTTCCCTGTACCCTTTCTTGCACGCAAACACCATCTGGAGACATTCGAGTCACGGACAGCGAGAGCTCTTGCACCTTTTGTTCTTTTGTTGCTTGTGTCAATGCTAATATAGACTCTTGCTTGTTAAGACTTGAATTGAATTGCATGCTTTGATTGCTTTACTTAAAAGTCCTTTTATGGTTGTGTGGAATGTCACCACATAAATTATGCTTGTTATCATTTACCTACTCGAGGACGAGAAGGAATTAAGCTTGGGGATGTTGATACGTCTAAAATGTATCTATAATTTCTACTTGCTCCATGCATCTTTTGTGTGACTTTTCCATGTTTTGCTTGAACTTTCCTACACTTTTGAGCATATTTGGACTAATCTATTAACCCAGTGCACCCAGCTGCCAGTTCCTATTTTCTGCTGTTTTTGTATTTCAGGTTTTCCGGCCATTAAAAGTGCTCCAAAAAATCCAGGAAAATCAGATAAAAAATCAGCGTCGCGGTGTTGGAAATATGCCCTAGAGGAAATAATAAAATTGTTATTATCATATTTCCGTGTTCATGATATATGTTTATTTTCCATGCTATAATTGTATTAACCGGAAACATAATGCATGTGTGGTTGCATAAACAACACCGCGTCCCTAGTAAGCCTCTACTATACTAGCTCGTTAATTAATGATGGTTATGGTTTCCTAACCATGAACATGAGTTGTGTATTAATTAATGGGATCATGTCATTAGAAGAATGACGTGATGGACAGACCCAACTAAGCATAACAATATTGATTGTTTCATTAAGTTTATATTGTCATGCCTTTTATTGTCAAGTATCATGTTTCTTAGACCATGAGATTATGTTATTCCCGGGTACCGGAAGAATACTTTGGGGACATCAACCATCACATCGTGATAGGGTGATCATAAAAATGTCTTACGGGTATCTCCAAAAGTACTTGTTGAATTACATGAATCAAGACTGGGATTTGTCCCTCCATGTGACGGTGAGATATACTCTGGGCCCACTCGGTAATGCACATTCGGTAACGCTTGCAAGCACGTGACTAATGAGTTAGTCACAGAGAATTTTGTATTACAGAACGAGTAAAGAGTACTTACCGGTAACGAGATTGAACTAGGTATAACGATACCTACGATCGAATCACGGGTAAGTAAAATATCGTGTGACAAAGGAAATTGTGTATGGATTATAGTAGTCCACAACATAGTGGTTCAGTCGATAAAGATCTTCGTTGAATGTGTGGGAGTCATTACGGATATCCTGGTCCCTCTAATGGTTATTGATCAGAGAGATGTCTCGATCATGTCTGCACGTTCTCGAACCCGTAGGGTCACACACTTAACGCTCGGTAACGTTAGAATAGCTCTGGGATAATTTTATTAATGGTGTTCGAATATTGTTCGGAGTCTCGGATGAGATCCTAGACATCACGAGGAGCTCCGGAAGAGTCCGGAGGTAAAGATTTATATAAGGCAAGTTGATTTCAGGGTTCCGGAAAAGTTCGGGATTTTTTCGGCAGTGTCGGAATGTTCTAGAAGGTTCCGGAGGGTCCCACTATGGGCCCCACCTATTTTGGACGACCAAGGGTAGTCCAATAGTCCATGTGACCAGCCCTCCTTGGTTTATTATGCCAATAAATGGGAAGCCCTTCAATGGGAGGGTTACCACTCTTAAAAGAAAGGTGTTACCATCTTTTTAATGAGAGAAGGGGGTTTCACCTGGGAATTGAAGTGGCTACAACCTCCTTGCCTATATAAGAGAGGGGAGAGGCTCACCAAGAACACCCAAGTCCTTCCACACCTCCTCCTCCTCACGTGCATCGCTTGGCGAAGCCTGCCCGCGGGAAACTCTTCACCATATCCACCACCACGCCGTTGTGCTGCTGGAATTGATCCCATCTATTTCTCCTTCTTGCTTGCTGGATCAAGAAGAAGGAGACGTCATCGAGCTGTACATGTGCAAGCCTCCGGAGGTACTGCTCGTTTGCAGTGCTGATCGGAACGAACTTCACCAACAACTTCACCAGGCTGCGTTGAAATAAACGTTCAACGCGCGTGTTCTTCGAGGGTATGATGACCTACTCTCCCCGTTACTAGCATCTTCTAGATTGGATCTTGGATGTTGCTTCCGCATGTGAGAGAAATTTTTTGTTTTCTATCGCGCAATCTCCTACAGTGGTATCAGAGCTAGTTCTATGCGTAGATGCATTGTACGGTTAGAACACAATGAGTTGTGGGCGTTGATCTTCTTGTTGCTACCCTTCCATGTGTATTTTGGTTTTGCGGTATGGTTTGATGCAGCGGCCCGGACCAACTTTACAATCTTTGGATTGAGACCAGTTCCGCACTTGACGTGCAACTTGTATTGCACATGCGGCCTGCGGGTGTCAGTCGCTCTTACCATAGTATTAACCACATTTACAAAGGAGGGCTCTTATGATATTAAGAAGAAATTTGTTATATCAACGTTGTGTTTTTTTTTGAGGGTAAGAATGGTTCTTATGCAAAACCCTAGAAGCCACGTAAAATTGAAAAAAAAAATAAGGGAAAGGCGTCTAACTTGTTTTTGCAGGGGTGCTTGTGATGTGGTATAGCCCAAACTGTTCATATGATATATTTGTAATGTATGAGATGATCATGTTTTGTAATGTTTCACGACTTGCATGTCGATGAGTACGGCAACTGGCAGGAGCCATATGGTTGTCTTAATTATTTATTGTATGGCCTGCGTGTCAACTTCAAACGCCATGTAATTGCATTACTTTATCGCTATGAGTTAGCAATAGTTGCAGATGCAACATGGTGTAGACAACCAAGATGCCATAAGGTGGAGACCAACATGGTGCCATAATGGAGATCTTGTCGGTGCGTTCAAGATGGAGATCAAGGCACAATAAAAGGGCTATACCATGTCACACATTTTATGCATGTGATGTTTATCCTTTTATGCATCTTATTTTGCGTGTGCACAACGGTAGCATTATAAGATGATCCCTCACACTAAATATCAAGATAAATGTGTTCTCCCTAAGTATGCACCGTCGAAAAAGTTCGTCGTTTTGAAGCATCTCGTGATGACCGGATGTGGTAAACTCTACGTTCACATACGACGGGTGTAAGCCAGTTTTACACATGCAAAAATACTTTGGTTAACTTGACGAGCCTAGCATGTACAGACATGGCCTCGGAACGCAATGAACCGAAAGGTTAAACACGAGTCATATGAATGATATGATCAACATTTTGATGTTCAGCATTGAAAATACATCTTCTCTCGTGAAGATCGTACTTGGTGTAGTGGATTTGGATCGTATACCACTAGACAACTATGAGGGATGTTGATTTAAGTGGGAGTTCGTTAGTAATTTGATTAAACTGAACTCATTATCATGAACATAGTCTAAAATTTTATTTTGCTAAAATGTTGTAGATCATGGCCCGCATAGCTCAGTTCAACTTCAGCGCATTCCTTGAGAAAGAAAAACTAAAATCATCTGGTTCAAACTTCACTGACTGGCACCGCAACCTGAGGATTATCCTCACTGGATGTAAGAAGCAATATGTGCTCGATGCTGCGCTAGGTGACCCACCTGCATACGATGCTCCAGAAGCAGAACATAACGTCTTTGAGACACGCAAAGATGACCACATTATAGTTTCTTGTGCCATCCTTACATCTCTGGATACTGATCTCCAGAAACGTTTTGAACATCACGGCGCCTATGAGATGGTTGAAGAGCTGAAAACCATGTTTCAGACTCAGACCCGCGCTGAGAGATATGATATCTCTGATAAGTTCTATAAATGTAAGATGGAGGAGCACAGCTCTGTCAGTGAACATGTTGTAACAATGGGAGGCTATATCCAGCGCCTAATTCAGCTGGGATGTGTGATCCCAGATGAGTTAATCACTGACAGGGTGCTGCAGTCGCTCCCTCCGAGCTACAAAGGCTTTGTGCTGAACTATAACATGCAAGGCATGAATAAGACTCTCAATGAGCTTTTCACGATGCTGAAATCTGCGGAAGTGGACATCAAGAAAGAACATCAAGTGTTGATGGTCAATAAGACCACAAGTTTCAAGAAGGCTAAAGCCAAAAAGGGACACTTCAAGAAGAGTGGCAAGTCAGCTGCCGCTCGGGGCGGCAAGCCTGTTGTCACTCATGTGAAGCCCAAGGCTGGTCCTAAGCCGGACACTGTGTGTTTCTACTGCAAGGGAGAAGGTCATTGGAAGCGCAACTTCCCCAAGTACTTGGCGGATAAGAAGGCTGGCAATGTCAAAGGTATATTTGATATACATGTTATTGATGTGTACCTTACTAGTTCTCGTAGTAGTGCCTGGGTATTTGATACTGGTTCGGTTGCTCATATTTGCAATTCGAAACAGGAGCTTCAGAATAAACGGAGACTGGCGAGGGATGAGGTGACGATGCGCGTCGGGAATGGATCGAAGATCGATGTCATCGCCGTCGAGATGTTACCTCTTCATCTACCTTCGGGATTAGTTTTAAACCTTAATAATTGTTATTTGGTGCCTGCGTTAAGCATGAACATTATATCTGGATCTTGTTTATTGCGAGACGGTTACTCGTTTAAATCACAGAATAAAGGTTGTTCTATTTTTATGAGTAATATCTTTTATGGTCATGCACCCCACGTAAATGGTTTATTCTTGTTGGATCTCGATAGTAGTACTTCACACATCCATAACATTGATGCTAAAAGATGCAAAATGAATAATGATAATTCCACATACTTGTGGCACTGCCGTTTAGGTCATATTGGTGTAAAACGCATGAAGAAACTCCATTCTGATGGACTTTTCCAGTCACTTGACTTTGAATCATTTGACACATGTGAACCATGCCTCATGGGTAAGATGACTAAGACCCCGTTTTCTGGTACGATGGAATGGGCGAGTGACTTGTTGGAAATCATACATACTGATGTGTGTGGACCAATGAGCATTTCGACACGTGGTGGATATCGTTACTTCCTAACTTTCACTGATGATTTAAGTAGATATGGGTATATTTACTTAATGAAACACAAGTCTGAAACATTTGAAAAGTTAAAAGAATTTCAGAGTGAAGTAGAAAATCATCGTAACAAGAAGATCAAATTTCTATGATCTGATCGCGGAGGGGAATATCTGAGTTACGAGTTTGGCATTCACTTGAAAAACTGTGGAATTGTTTCCCAACTCACGCCACCTGGAACACCACAACGTAATGGTGTGTCTGAGCGTCGTAATCGTACTTTATTAGATATGGTGCGCTCTATGATGTCTCTATCCGATCTACCAATGTCATTTTGGGGCTATGCATTAGAGACAGCTGCATTCACTTTAAATAGGGCACCATCTAAATCCGTTGAGACGACACCATATGAGTTGTGGTTTGGCAAGAAGCCTAAATTATCGTTTCTTAAAATATGGGGGTGTGAGGCTTATGTCAAACGGTTACAACCTGATAAGCTCGAACCCAAAGCGGAAAAATGTGTCTTCATAGGATACCCTAAGGAAACTATAGGGTATACCCTCTATAACAGATCCGAAGGCAAAGTCTTTGTTGCTAAGAACAGATCCTTTCTTGAGAAGGAGTTTCTTTCGAAATGAGTGAGTGGGAGGAAAATAGAACTAGACGAGGTTATTGAACCTTCTTCCGAATTGGAGAGTAGCGCAGCGCAAGAAGATTTGGATCTTTTGGTGCCGCCTTCACCAACTAGAGAGGAAGAAGCTGATGATAATGATCATGAAGCTTCGGTCGAAGTTCCCGTTCGTAGGTCGACTAGGTTACGTACTACTCCTGAGTGGTACGGTAATCCTGTCATGAATGTTTTATTGTTAGACAATGATGAACCTACGAACTATGAGGAAACGATGATGAGCCCAGACTCTGGAAAATGGCAAGACGCCATGAACTCTGAAATGGAATCCATGAAAGAAAACCAAGTGTGGACTTTGGTTGACCTTCCTGATAGCCGCAAGGCTGTTGAATGTAAATGGATTTTCAAGAAGAAAACAGACGCTGACGGTAATGTTACTGTACATAAAGCTCGACTTGTCGCAAAAGGTTTTCGACAAATTCAAGGAGTTGAATACGATGAGACCTTCTCACCCGTAGCGATGCTTAAGTCTGTTAGGGTTCTGCTAGCAATTGCTGCTTATTTCGATTATGAAATTTGGCAGATTGATGTCAAAACTGCATTCCTCAATGGAAAGATTGAAGAAGAGTTGTACATGGTACAACCCCAAGGTTTTGTCAATCCTAAGGATGCTCGTAAAGTGTGCAAGCTTCAGCGTTCCATCTATGGACTAAAGCAAGTATCCCGGAGTTGGAATCTTTGATTTGATGAGGTTATCAAAGGTTTTGGATATGTCCAAAATTATAAAGAAGCTTGTGTTTACAAGAAAGTGAGTGGGAGCTCGGTTGCATTTCTGATTTTATATGTAGATGACATCTTACTAATTGGGAATGACGTGGAGCTGCTTAACAGTGTGAAAGATTATTTGAATAATAGTTTTTCAATGAAAGATCTTGGTGAAGCTGCATACATATTAGGCATTAAGATCTATAGAGATAGATCGAGACGCTTAATAGCACTTAGTCAAAGTACATACCTTGAGAAGATAGTGAAGAAATTCAATATGCAGGATGCAAAGAAAGGTTCTTTGCCCATGTTACAAGGTAAGCCATTGAGTAAGACTCAGTGTCCAACTACGGCAACAGAAAGGGAAAGGATGAATAAAATCCCCTATGCCTCGGCCATAGGTTCTGTTATGTATGCCATGTTGTGTACTAGACCAGATGTGTCCCATGCTCTTAGTTTGACGAGCAGGTACCAGAGTGATCCTGGAGAGGCTCACTGGACAGCAGTTAAAAATATCCTTAAGTACCTAAAGAGGACTAAGGACATGTTTCTTGTCTATGGTGGTGATGAAGAGCTCTTCGTAAAAGGTTACGTCGATGCTAGCTTCAATACTGATCCAGATGACTCAAAATCTCAAACAGGGTATGTCTTTATTTTGAACGGAGCTGCGGTTAGCTGGAGGAGTTGCAAGCAGAGCGCCATTGCAAGATCTACATTAGAGGCAGAGTATATGGCCGCTTCTGAAGCAGCGACAGAAGGGATATGGCTAAAGGAATTTGTCACTGAACTCGGCGTTGTTCCGAGTGCACTGGATCCCATGGAGATCTTTTGTGACAACACTGGTGCCATTGCTCTAGCCAAGGAACCAAGATGTCACAAGAGCTCCAAGCATATCAAACGCCGGTTTCATCAAATTCGTGAGCATGTCATTGAAGGAGATATTACCATTAGCAAAGTACACACGGATCAGAATATCGCGGATCCATTGACAAAAGTTCTTCCACAAACAAAACATGATCAACACCAGAATGCCATGGGTGTTAGATTTCTGCCAATTTAAACTAGATTATTGACTCTAGTGCAAGTGGGAGACTGTTGGAAATATGCCCTAGAGGCAATAATAAAATTGTTATTATCATATTTCCGTGTTCATGATATATGTTTATTTTCCATGCTATAATTGTATTAACCGGAAACATAATGCATGTGTGGTTGCATAAACAACACTGCATCCCTAGTAAGCCTCTACTATACTAGCTCGTTAATTAATGATGGTTATGGTTTTCTAACCATGAACATGAGTTGTGTATTAATTAATGGGATCATGTCATTAGAAGAATGACGTGATGGACAGACCCAACTAAGCATAACAATATTGATTGTTTCATTAAGTTTATATTGTCATGCCTTTTATTGTCAAGTATCATGTTTCTTAGACCATGAGATTATGTTATTCCCGGGTACCAGAAGAATACTTTGGGGACATCAACCATCACATCGTGACAGGGTGATCATAAAAATGTCTTACGGGTATCTCCAAAAGTACTTGTTGAATTACATGAATCAAGACTGGGATTTGTCCCTCCATGTGACGGTGAGATATACTCTGGGCCCACTCGGTAATGCACATTCGGTAACGCTTGCAAGCACGTGACTAATGAGTTAGTCACAGAGAATGTTGTATTACAGAACGAGTAAAGAGTACTTACCGGTAACGAGATTGAACTAGGTATAGCGATACCGACGATCGAATCACGGGTAAGTAAAATATCGTCTGACAAAGGAAATTGTGTACGGATTATAGTAGTCCACAAGATAGTGGTTCAATCGATAAAGATCTTCGTTGAATGTGTGGGAGTAATTGCGGATATCCTGGTCCCTCTAATGGTTATTGATCAGAGAGATGTCTCGATCATGTCTGCACGTTCTCGAACCCGTAGGGTCACACACTTAACGCTCGGTAATGCTAGAATAGCTCTGGGATAATTTTATTAATGGTGTTCGAATATTGTTCGGAGTCTCGGATGAGATCCTAGACATCACGAGGAGCTCCGGAAGAGTCCGGAGGTAAAGATTTATATAAGGCAAGTTGTTTTCAGGGTTCCGGAAAAGTTTGGGATTTTTTCGGCAGTGTCGGAATGTTCTAGAAGGTTCCGGAGGGTCCCACTATGGTCCCCACCTATTTTGGACGACCAAGGGTGGTCCAATAGTCCATGTGACCAGCCCTCCTTGGTTTATTATGCCAATAAATGGGAAGCCCTTCAATGGGAGGGTTACCACTCTTAAAAGAAAGGTGTTACCATCTTTTTAATGAGAGAAGGGGGTTTCACTTGGGAATTGAAGTGGCTACAACCTCCTTGCCTATATAAGAGAGGGGAGAGGCTCACCAAGAACACCCAAGTCCTTCCACACCTCCTCCTCCTCACGTGCATCGCTTGGCGAAGTCCTGCCCGCGGGAAACTCTTCACCATATCCACCACCACGCCGTTGTGCTGCTGGAATTGATCCCATCTATTTCTCCTTCTTGCTTGCTGGATCAAGAAGAAGGAGACGTCATCTAGCTGTACGTGTGCAAGCCTCCGGAGGTACTGCTCGTTTGCAGTGCTGATCGGATCGAACTTCACCAACAACTTCACCAAGCTGCGGTGAAATAAACGTTCAACGCGCGTGTTCTTCGAGGGTATGATGACCTACTCTCCCCGTTACTAGCATCTTCTAGATTGGATCTTGGATGTTGCTTCCGCATGTGAGAGAAATTTTTTGTTTTCTATCACGCAATCTCCTACAAGCGGAAGCTTCCGGAAACACCAAAGGAGCGAAGGGGGGCCACCACTAGGCATCCAGGAGGGCAGCTGGTGCGGCCCCACCCTAGGTCGCGCCAGGGCCCCCCCTGGCTGCCTCGTGGGTCCCCTCGACACCCCCCTTCGCCTATATTTACCTCTCGGGGTGGAAACCCCTAAGACGGACTCCTCTTTTGCGATCTCGCCTCTGTTCTGCCGCCGCCGCCGTTTCAAGATCGGGGCTGCCTGGAGAAGATGCTCCGGCACCCTGCCGGAAGAAGCTACCCCCTCCGGGAGACCATCCATAGCCATGGACGCCTCCCGTATGTACCGTGAGTAGTTTCCCTTGGACCATGGGTCCGTGACCAGTAGCTTTGTGATCTATCTCTCCCTTCTTTGTGCCTCACTTTCAAGACCTTGTGAGCTGGCTCACATGATCGAGGCACCTTTGTAATTTTCTGTCGTTGCTATGCTGAGTTTGATGGGATCTGATGGATTATGAGACTATGTTCAGATTGTGATGAGTAATATATTTGGTTCTTATCCTTTGTATTTTGTTCTTGAGTAAATTCTTGCATGTTCTCCGTTGCCGTATTTTACTTTGGCCAAGTGATTTGTTGCAACTCCAAGAGGGAGCGTTATGCTTGATTGTGGGTTCAACCCCTTGATGTCTAGCTTGAGTGAAAGAAACATGAGACTAGGGGATGTGTTGTTGCCACCAGGGATAAAACAACGGTGCTTGTATCCACGGATGCAAGGATTGTTTACTTTACGCAAAGTTTTTTTAATGCAGTTGTCTTTGCTTTGAGTTTACACTTTGGGTGGGATTCGCAACTTAATACCAGCGAGATGTTCTGGATAGATATCTCAAAGTGGATGATTCATAGTAGATGCAGATGGATTTCGGTCTACTTAGCTTCGCGTACTGCCCATTGCTTTTGAGCCCTTCCTTTATTTGCAGCATAGTTAGCATTGCGGTGCCTTCATAATCATGTCAATTGCCCATCTGTGATTTGTTTACCTCGCTAGAACTTTTATCGTCTTTTGGGAGAGAGACGTCACTAGTGAAAATCACGCGACCTTGGTCCATCTTCATATCATTGTTTACACCCTCAATTTACTTTCAGTCTTTACTTTCAGTTGCCACTATCATTATCTCTTGCGTTGATCCTTTGTAAACGGCAAGGCCGGAGGAATTGACAACTCCTCTGTACTCGTTGGGAGAAAAGTTATTTGTATCTGTGTGCAGGTCCAGGTGAAGTAGAAACCTCGGCGCCATTGTTCACTTTACGACCTTCTTGTATCCTTCGGAGTCCTACGGGAGACAAACCTTGGTATCTTTGCCAAGGGAAAACTTGCCGTTGCACTATATATCCAACCCTGCACTTGGGGTAATCAACGAGGGCTTGAAGAGTATAACACTCTCTTGCCATCAGAGACTAATTCAAAACCCCGATTCTCTTTGTGCACAAGTTCTGAAGGCCAAGTACTACCCAGATGGTGATATTCTTCGAGCTGGCCCCAAGAAGGGATCATCATTCACCTGGCAGAGCATAGTGGCGGGAATTCAAACTTTCAAGAGAGGGTGCATTTGGAAAGTTGGATCAGGGTCAAGGATTGACATTTGGACCGACCCATGGATTCCCTCTAGCCCCTCACGAATGGTGATTGCACCTAAAGGTAACCGTATGGTGTCCAAAGTCCAAGACCTCACTGATCCACATTCTGGAAGTTGGGATGAGGAGCTTGTTCGAGATATATTTTTCCCCATTGATGCAAATAGGATTCTGACGATTCCCCTGAGCCCAAATGTTGATGAAGATTTCATTGCATGGAACTACACGAAGTCGGGGGCTTTTTCTATGAGTTCGGCATACCACGTGGAATTCAATCATGGGTATGGACATAAGCTTTCTCGTCTCGATGAACAGCAAAGTGCTGAGTTGAACCCAGTTTGGAAGAAAATCTGGAGCCTCCTAGTTCCAGGAAAGGTAAAACACTTTTTGTGGAAATCTCTCCATGGAGTCCTTCCCACATATGAGATCCTTGCGGGTAGACATATCCCAGTGTTCCCCCTATGCAGAATTTTCTTGAAAGGCATTGAGGATATCCAACACACTCTATTCAGGTGCAGCCGAGCAAGACAAGTCTGGTCTGAACTTGGGCTCCTGGATATTGTCCAAGACGCAACTCAACAAGACATGTCGGGCTCTATCACGACAGAAATTCTCTCCAAGCTCCCAGGGTCCCTGCACGAAATCCCTATTGCCGAACTGTGTGCTGTGGGAGCGTGGTATATCTGGTGGCAAAGGAGGCAACTGGTGAGGGGAAAGGATGTAGGGACTCCTGCAAAATCTGCGCTGGCTATACGTGCTCTAGCTACAAACTTCCTCCGGTCCTTGAATCAAAAAACAGTTGTTCGCCCGCATGATCATATGTGGAAGAAACCAAGTAACCAGGTTATTAAAATAAATGTGGATGCCTCGTTCCACTCCGATACCCTGTCTGGTGCAACAGGAGCAGTGGCCAGAGATTCAAAGGGAGACTTTATAGCTGCGGCAAATTGGTTCATCCCTCATGTCTCCTCGGCTGAGGCTGTTGAAATCATCGCGATAAGAAATGGGCTATACCTTGCAGCAAAGGTCGGATGTGCAGAGATTGAGGTTGAGTCTGATTGCAGTTCGGCTGTGGAGACAATCCTCCTGGGGCATTCATATATGGGGCCTTCAACTGCGATGGTTTTGGAATGCAACCTACTGGCTCAAGACTTCACAAAGGTTTCCTTCTCGTGGTGCAAACGAGAGGCCAACCAAGTAGATGACTCACTAGCCAAGAACAGTTTCACTAGTAGAAGTTCTGACTTGTGGGAATCTTCTATCATAGGCTTTATTTCTCTGAACATTGTAAACGATATTGCTATTGTTTGAGGAATAAAGTCATAAACCCGTCAAAAAAAATGGATTGGGATTTTTGTTCAAAAAAAACATGGATTGGGATTTGTTAAAAAAAACATGGATTGGGATGGAGTTAAGAATGGATGCTGCGCCGACATGCTGACGCGAGAGATGGAGGAGGAGATTGGGCGGCCACCTCGCGAACGCTATTAGGCTCCAAATACGACCCATGTCAATTGACGCCCATATACCTTTCTTTTTCTTTCGCGGGACACACCCCTGGTGTTTGATTCTAGCAATGATCATCTACCGTTCGATCAATATTTTTCTGCAAACCTGAATCACTTTTACCATTAATTCTAAACGATTATGTATCCGTTCGGAGATTGTTTTTTCTCTTCGTTTTTTATGCAAACCTGAATCAAACTTAAAAGGGTTCAGTAGGAGTTTGAACGATCGATACGTACGACTTTGATAAAACTGATCCATCCTAAACGGATTTTTATTGACCATTGGTCGTTAGTCGTTGGTCGCACACCATTTTTATTGACCATTTTATCTCTTTTAAATAAATGGATTCGGAAATAGAGTATATGTACACGAATTTCATGGAATCATTCGACGAGGATGAATATGCGAATGAAATGGTGATGTTTTAGGCAGTTCTTGCAGATGCGGAGCAAGCGAAAAAGCATGTTCTTAATTTTAAGGGATCGATCAAAGGTCGTGAAGCGCCATATCGAAACATGGCACGAGGGTACTGGATGCTGATGAATGATTACTTTTCTCTAGATGTCTTGTTCACGGATAATTTTCATTGACGCTTTCGAATGGAGAAATTGTCCAAGCAAGATGATGGCCAGATATGCTCGGTCCTCTCGATTGCGCATGCATCAAAGCTGAATTTTCCCCATATGCTCCATAGAGATAATATCAGGGGCCATATGAAGATCATCATTCTTGAAACAGTTGTTTCACATGGCCTTTAAATTTAGCATGTTATCTTTAGTAGCGGTCTCTATTGTTTGCTTGATTGAACCATTCCAACGGAAAGCATGTTTATATATGTATTGGAAATGAATTCAAACGGAGTTCAATCGGACGGCTACTTAGAGCAACTCTAGCAGATCTGCAAATCTCGGTATTGCAAAAAACATATGCCGCTCGCCCTAAAACAGATATGCTGTACAAAAAGTCGTGCGGTAGAACATAAACGACATCCAAAACGGAAAATTTAAAATATTTGATACATAATATTTGGGGGTTACATTAGACGGCGAAACTACGCCGAAATTTGAAAAAATGAACTACAAAATATAAATTAAAACGATGGACCTACGCCGAAGGAGTCGCCGGAAGGGCACTCACTGGCCGCCGTTGAGGTAGTACTTGTAGGAGGAATTCATGAGGACGCGGGCAAAGTCGGCCTCCTCCCGTGCGACCTCGAGTCGCTGGGCGGCGCCAGGTTCTCCAGCGGCCATGCCGGCCTTCGCCTCCATGAACTCGAGCTCCGCGGCGCGGAAGCGCGCCGTCAATGGCCACAGAGGTCACCGAGGTGGTGGAACTCCGACCAAGCGGTGTGATTGCCACGGGCGAGCGTGTGTAGCTTCGTGCATGCGTCGACCTCGCCGGTTCGACCGGGCCACGCACGATGCCGTAGGATGACCCCGCCTCGTCGTCATTTCGGTCGCTCTTGGCGAGAGATGACCCACCGCGGGAGCTTCCTCCTCCTCTGGCCATCTGAAGCGCTCGCCGGAGTTTTGGCTAGATGCGACGGAGGGGGATAAGGTTGCGGCGTCGGGAAAGGGATGGAATGGGAGATGAGAACCCTATCTTCACTACCGCGTCGTAGATATAGCGGATTGGGGATGATTTTATGGGCCGTTCGTATATTTTCAGAAAATGTATTGGTTCTATTCTTATCAAAAAACGTGTCCGACCATTAAATAAATCTATATTATTAAAGGGGAACAGGACGTCGTTGTCGTGGTGGTGATGGTTCGACCATCCCATCCCTCTTACGCTCCACCACGACCTCGCTTTGCGTTCGCTACCCCGCACAGAAAAATCAGACCTCCACCCACCTCTCCAGGATCCCGAAGGAACGAGAAAAGGCCCACGTACGCACGTCCCACGACCCCCATTCCCACTCCCACGACCTACGACCCCTCGACACATCCTCTCTCAGAGAAGAATCGACGCCGCCTGGGCGTGCAGCGAGCTCCGACCACGCGCGCGCCGCTCCGGCCACGCCCGTGCCGCGCTCGTCCAGGCCACGGCCGCGCCCGCGCCATCCTGGCCACGCCCGTCCGTGCCGTCCCGGCCACGCCCGTTGACGTCCCCGTCGAGCCCGGCGGTGCCGGCGTCTTCCCCGTCCTCCCGTGCGACGCAGGAGCTAGGAGTTTGGGCCGGCGAGCCCCAACTCGATGGCATCTTCTTCCTCACCTACAAGTCGTGCGCCCTCCGAGCCGTCGACTCTATCATCTTCCCCGAGTGCCGTCCCCAGCCGTTCATCGACACCAAGCAACTCTAAGTGAGCCTCCTCGTCCTCCCTTCTTCCCCGTGATGATCTCTAGCCATAGCTTCGCCGTGTTCAGTTGTGCATGTAGACCGCAGCCTCGTCGTGCTTGTGCTCTGTTGTCCGCCGAGGCCAAGGTGTTGCTGACGCATCTTCGTCTTGTCCCGTGCATGAGCTTTGCGTGCGCGTGCATATTCCCGGCCGCCCAGTGCACGCCCGCGGCCACCCTGGCCTCGTCCTGTGTGTGCCCGTGCTTCTCCTCGCCCAGTTCGCCCCGGTGTAGCCCCTGTTTTCATCCGTCAGGTGACGAATTGTTGCGGATCCAGGTTGGCTCGCCGCCTTCTTCGGCCTGCTTCCCCGTGCGCGCTCCACCCCCGCCTCGCCGTCGACAACTTCTTCGACCCGCCCGCCGGTGCCGGGGCCCTGCACCGTGTGCTCTGCGACGGGCACGCCCCCGAGCTGTGGCGCCTCGGGTACTGCCAGGCGCACGGCCGCCGACATGTGCAGGGCGGCTTCGAGAAGGTGCTGCTGTCGTGGATGAGTAAGCAGCGAGGTCGGGAAACGAGACCACGCCTTAGCATGCCCCTGTTGCGATGTCGCGCTGAGAGTGGCTTCTACTCGCCGCCCTTCTTGCTCCCCACGCCGGAGCCACCCGACCTGGGCTGGGCTACGTCTACGACCAGGACGCTGCGGCGTATTTACATGGTTACATGGGGATGTGGTCTCTGTGTCCGAGGACATGAAGGCAGTTGATCATGTGACCGAGGAGCAGGACTATGTGGCGTTGGAGAAGGAGATTAATGCCAATGAGATAAACCTGTGGTAGCCTCTGGTGATGAAAATGTGGATAATTGATGGAGAGATTGCAGCCATGGTCGTCTTAGTTGCTATGATGGAGAATGAACTCAATTGTAGCACAATTGATGGAGTTGCAGAGAGCTTGGTTGTTCAGTACTGTAAGTCATTCTTATTCCTTTGATAAACTTATACCATTCTTATGATTATATACGACTTATACATGCTCTACCTATTGTATTACTCTAACTTTTCAATTGCTTCAGTGCATATTTATTTGCTCTACCTGTCATTCACACTGCATATTTGTTTGTGTTATGCCAATCATTTCAACAAAGTAGAATGGACACTATTTCCAAGTTAAAGCGGGATGCTTATGATTTACAAATTAAATGACCAGTTTAGGAACACTGCAGTTCCAGTCTCTTCACTGTTAAAGGGGAGCACGCTGAAATAAGTTTCCTTTTGGTGACCTTCATCTTTCTTATCCTTTTGTGTAGACTGTATTGATATTTTCCTTGTCTGACCCATCAAAAGATATTTCCATGCGGCTAATTCCTAATATAAATTAGGATGACTTTCAGTAGTGCCAGTTTTCAACCTTGGAATGACAAAATAGTTATAGAGAAAATGTATTGATTTTGTGTCTGAATCAGTGTGTTCTGTTATGATGGAATTCTCTTTTGTTTGTCAGGTTCATGGTTTCTTTATAGATCACTTGATGCAGAACTCGTGGTTGGCATATGCATCTTAAGGTCCAAACTTCTTAAGGTGTATCTTCTAGCACCCAACCATTACTTTATGTACCCCGGCTTAAACTGGTTGGTTTATTGTGTGTAAATTAGGATTTTGCAACATTAGATTCAGTTCTTTTAAGGGAACTCCTTCCCTGTAGAAGATGCTCAAGTTGTGTGTTTCGTACATTTGTTTGTCCTCTCATGTAACATCCATTTGTGTACATTATTATACTTCATTATGAAATATGGAGACTTGTACTTCAAAGATTATTGCACTAAGTATATCATTTTCATTAAGAAATCTAATACACCATCATCTCTCATGGTAGGTGAGAACATTCCATTCATAAATCGTACATTCAACAAGCCACCATGTCTCGGTATGTAAGAATTATTTCCTTGATTTGATAAATTTTAGAAAGAGATGACCAACATATGGTAAGGCGAGACGACCAACTATGAAATGATGAAACCGCTAGAGCAAAGCGAATGGAGGTGAAGGGAGAGGAGAGGGGGGAGAAGGAAGAAAGATGCCATTTTGTTTTAAAGGAGACACAATGACTACCAAGGAAGAAATAAACGTGATAGAGAAACAATTTTGGTCCTCATTTGAATGAAATAACATTCTATCATATTTGACACACCTTTTCGAATTAGATTTGTTCATAAATCATTACTTTGTTATTTCGTGGCAACGCACGAGCATTCAACTAGTATATATATATATATATATATATATACATATGCACAAACCGACGGCGGGATGGCGGATTAGAGTTGCGCTGACGTTTTTTTGATGGGAAGCGCACGCACGGGCACCTCTGGTTAAATGAATCCACGCCACCACGGACGTGCAAACCAGGTAGCACATGTACAACCTTGGCACCGACGACGTTTGCAGCCTTGGAGATGCATGCATAGCGGCATACCTAACGTAAGCTGCTCGCCGTGAACTTGCCGATGAATGAGACTGGCGGTCGCGGAATTGCAGCGTGCATTTGCGCGATCTTCTTCTTCTGTTTTTCTCCTTGCGACCGATTTGTTTTTTGTTTTCTGGGATCATTGCGATCGATTGGTAAGTCCTACGTGCCCATGCGTCGTTCCGTTGAACCGTTCCGCTACCGGACGTAACGTTATTGATGCACTATGTACGCACGCGCCGCGCCGTGCCGTGTCGCCGAACGCCACACGGTTTCTATCTAGAAACCCACGACGATGGACGATGGAGACTCACGATCTTTGCGACGGACGGAGATACATCGTACGTACATATCCGGCAAGTTGTTGGCAGCCGATCGATGGAGCGATGTTCCGGCATGTAATCCGGCGCTGACCGTTGCCATCAACGAGGATTCCAAGCTTCCAGAAGAAACCAGCTGGCCGTTCTGTTGCAACAGAACTATATTGCCGCCGAATCAAATCGGCATAGAGAACGGAGACCGCCACCGACACAACAGAGAAAGTAGTAAAAAAGAAGGAACACCTAAATCGCTTCCCAGATGCCGCCTGGATAGATATAGTATACACAACAAGTGCGCCTGCTGGGACACACACACACCGACACCAGCTTCACGTGAAACGATAGAATCTAGGAGCCATACGCCTACTTACTGCTGCTTTATTTGTAAAGAAATATAAAATCGTTTAGATCAAAATGTGGAACGGAAACAGAAGGAAATAGAAACACAGGAGGCAGGTTGCGGTTCCCACTGGCACCAACTCCCACCTCGCAAATAGTAGGGGAAAGAAAAAAGATGGGAGTAATTAGTTACCAAGCGGAGCGGGGTTTGAATTTGAACGAGGGAGGAACGCACAGGCACAGCACATGAGATGAGACCGGGTAGGGAACATCCAAAAATCCCCATCGCTTCCTTCCTTCCCCGTATTTTCCTTCCTCCATCATTCCTCGCTTGCTTCTGCCTCCCTCACCCACCTCCTCTCGATCCTTCCTCCTCCTCTTCTTCTCTTTCCCGTACCATACCACACCCTGACCCTGCCATCATCATCCATCCGGTCCGGATAGCCACGCTACCAAATCGCGGTTGGTTTCGTTGCTTTCCCAACCCCAACCACTCCAACATCGCTCGGACCCGATCCAATCCGCCCCCCACCCCATGAACCCTCCCCGCGCTCCATTTCTCCAGCTCCAATCCACCCCCGGCAGGCCGAATCCGATCGACTAGACGCATCCATCCGCCGTCCAGCGGCGGCAGATCCGGGCCGTCCCCGCCCCCTCCTCTGTGTGATGCGCGGATCCGGGCGGTGAGCCATGCCGAGCGTCGGCGTGAAGATCTACAGCGTCTTCTTCAAGCTCCTCCTGCGCCACCGCCTCCAGTCCCTCGCCGCCGCCGACACCGCCGCAGACGGCGACGCCTTCGGGGTCTCCTGCCGCGCCGACGAGGCCACGGCGCCCGCCAACCCGGCCTTCTCCGCCGCCGACGGGGTCGCCTCCAAGGACCTCCACATCGACCCCAACTCCGCCCTCTCCCTCCGCATCTTCCTCCCCACGCCGCCGCCGCAGCACCCGCACCTCCTAAACCCGCGCCGCGCCAGCGAGCCGCCCGCCGGCGCCGCGGGCGCGCCTTACAGGGGCTACCTCCCCCACGCCGTTTCCTCCCCGCGGGCCGCCGCCTCCGCCCGCCGCAGGCTGCCCATCGTCGTCCAGTTCCACGGCGGTGGCTTCGTCACCGGCAGCAACTGCTCCGCCTCCAACGACGCCTTCTGCAGGCGCGTCGCCAAGTTCTGCGACGCCATCGTCGTCGCTGTTGGATACAGGCTCGCCCCCGAGAGCCGCTACCCCGCCGCCTTCGATGACGGGGTCAGGGTGCTTCGCTGGATCGCCAAGCAGGCCAATCTCGCCATGATGACCAAGGTCGGCGGCGGGGTCGACACCTTCGGCGCCTCCACCGTCGAGCCCTGGATCGCTGCGCATGGTGATCCGGCAAGGTATAATTCATTCCATTCTCATCTCTTCTCTCGTTTGTACTAATTGCATTGCTTGCTGCTTCAACTGTACTACATAGGATTTTTTGTTTGTTTCATTTCTTCAATGGAAGTTGTTGTTTGTCATTCACCTGTATTATTTCAGAAACTACAAACGAGAATTGCGCTAGTTAAGTGAACATGTCAAAACGATGAATATATAGTTCCCTAGTAGTCTATTCAATCTGTTAATTATTGGTTCAAATATGGAGTTAGTAATTTCCCGCGAGTTGCCATTTCTGACTAGCAGCAGGTTTAGAGAGAGCTCATGAGTTTGCCTTTTCCCCGCGAGTTGCCATTTCTGACTAGCAGCAGGTTTAGAGAGAGCTCATGAGTTTGCCATTTCCCCGCGAGTTACCATTTCTGACTAGCAGCAGGTTTAGAGCTCGTGACTATGTTGACTGGGAAAGATTCATTGTTTACCAGCTGACGGTTATACTCACTTAGCATATGGTGTGTACTTTCTGTTATATCTTACCATTTGCGTGCTCCTTAGCTTTTTGTATGGAGTCTAATCGGGTACACAGGCTCGCAATATAGAAGCTTCAAACATCCAAATATTAGTTGTTTTTGCTCACCAGGACTACATTCTCCAAATGGTGTTGACATTTTGAAGATTTCAATGCCATTTATAGATTTGCTTGACCGTTGGCATATGGATAGACCTTTTCTTTGGCATGTGGATAGACCTTTTCTTTGTGAAATTGTCTAGGGCACATGTTTTCAACGAATTACTATATTTCCGAAGTTAGTATATATTGAGTAAATAACTGCTAATGATGCCAACACTGTCCAAAAACCTTGAACATTGGTGGAGGTACATAATTTTTATATTACTGATTCTGGTATTCTTTATTGGTCATGCTTATTTACCTAACATATTAATGAAATTGAAGTCCACTGAATTGTTGGATTGCATTGATCAGTTAAAACTTACTTCGGTCTGCTCCCTTGCCTATAATGAAGCTTTATTTTAACTATGATTTTAGTAGAACCTGGAGAAATTAGTGTCTTTTTCGCGCCTTTTTGTTATGTCTGTGATCTCTTAAATGTGCTGTACATATTGATGGACTGTCATCATCTCAAACCTTGGTTGTTTGGTGTATCATACCTACCTGAGTTTAGACCCCTCAACAGATTAAGTGCCGACTTCAATTCAATTTTAAATAGAATAACTGCATATTTCCTAACATCTTTAAATGTTTCTTGCCATCTACATAAGAAACAAAATAGTATATCTAGTCATTTATTGTACGTGGATCCTTTTGTTCTATCTGTTGTACATATGTGTCGCTGGAGTTTGACCAGATCACCTGTCTTTTCCTTGGAGCAGATGTGTCCTACTTGGTGTAAGCTGTGGTGCCAACATTGCTGATTTTGTCACTAGGAAATCGGTGGAAGATTCAAAGCAATTTAACCCAGTCAAGGTTGTAGCTCAGGTTCTGATGTATCCCTTCTTCATAGGAAGTGTTCCAACACACTCGGAAATCAGGCTTGCGAACTCATACTTCTACGACAAATCCACATGCTTACTTGCTTGGAGATTACTTTTATCCGAGAAAGAGTTCAGCTTGGACCACCCTGCTGCCAACCCTCTTGCCCCTGGCAGAGGAGGCCCGCCACTGAAATGCATGCCTCCAACCTTGACAATCGTTGCGGAACACGATTGTATGAGGGATAGAGCAATTGCTTACTCCGAGGAACTCCGCAAGGTAAATGTGGATGCGCCAGTTCTCGACTACAAAGATACGGTCCACGAGTTCGCAACGCTCGATGTGTTCCTCAAGACACCACAAGCCCAGGCATGTGCGGAAGATATTGCCATATGGATGAAGAAATACATATCCCTGAGAGGGCATGAGTTCTCTTATTAGCTGTAGCAAAGATGAGCGTTGTGAAAATAGAACTCCTCACGGGGACGCATCGGTGCATTCTTTTTCACCTGGTGATGGGAGGCACCACAAGTTAAAAAGGCGAGGAATCAGTTAGCGTAATGTGAGTGCTGAGTACCTTTCCCCTTTATTGATGATCCTTGTGGAAGAATGTAGTGTGCAAATTGTAGACTGAACTCAAAAGACAGATGCTCTTGCGCCTTGTAGAGCTCAATTCTTTCATTCCTTTTGTACCCTTTGTGAAGTATTGAATTGCTGGGTCTTGAAATCACCATTTTTGAGAAAAGAATTACAGTATCACCATAAGCTGTTGACATGCCATAGGACCGTCCAGCATTGACAACCTTGTTGCTCTATTTCCTTCCTACCTATCTGGTTTGCCTTTGAAACATCAGTCACTTTGCTTGATATGAAATTATAAGATAAAGTGTAGTAGTATCACAATCTGTTTAAATAAGAGTTATCTATCTATTTGTGCATGTTACGCATTTCTTAAAAGTATCAACTTTGATGTTGCAAGGCTTTAAAGTGAAACCTGTTAAAAGACATGCTTCATGCTGACACCAACATATTCCGGGCTTAAGTTTCTCATCTAAGTATCTTGCAAGTTATTCATCAGAATGTCCCATTGTGACATACAGAAAACTAATGATAGATAAAAAGCAATACGCCACATCCTACTTTATGTCTGAGATACTCTGAAGATGATGGTCAATTGGACATCTATCTATCTATTTCTGAAATTATCAAGACCCTGAACGTCGCTTGCGCGCACTGCCTCTCGTGGAAGTCCGACCGCAGCTATGTTCTGACCCCATACGCCGGCGATTCGCCGGTGCTGATGGCATGAATGAAACAAGCCAAATGATGCGGAGGGAAAGACTCTGGATTGACAAATCTCAGTTAGCAATTCGGAGGCATGTTGGTGAGTGTGAATGTTTCTCAAGCAGAAATCTGAAACTTGAGCGCAACGTGCAGCCGATGTACACGGCCAGCCCCACTGCCCCACGCTGCAAACAGCGGGGGATAAAGAGCTCGTTCATTTTTTTAAAATAAACAGGAGCCATGTCTCCGTTTTTATTTCAGTGAAATTAAACCACAGACACACAGTATGATTCACTGGTTTCAAACGTTCAAATCCCAGATTTGACAATGGTGCTCGCATTTTCCTGGATTTATTCCAGGGCTTTCGGTGATGCGCTTTTAGTGGGAGGAGACGTTCCCGTCGAAGATGAGGTGAAGGCTTCGTTAATCTCAAGATGATGTACCGGCTCAGTATTGCGAAGATGCTCATAGGGGTAGGGTGTGCGTGTGTGCGTCATAGGGGTGATTGTATACTCGTGTATGTGAGCGTCAGAGTTGTACTGTGTTCCTAAAAAAAAAACCCAAGGAAGAGTACCAACAACTTTATTATAGACCAAATTCAAATTAAAAGCAGAAGATGGAACAACTGAATCTAAACAACAAGCTATCTAGTGTTGCTCAGCATCGCAACCAACAAGATCAACATCAACAGAGGCTCTCATGGTCTTCAGTGGGGGCCCAACCAATCTCGCCATAGGAGACCAGCAAATAGACCTGGGCATGGGCAGCCCGGCCCGAGCCCGGCCCGAAAAACCTGGGCCGGGCTGGGTCGGGCTTATCATTCGGGCCGGGCTCGGGCTTCACAATCGGGCTTAATACACTGATCGGGCCGGGCTCGGGCTTATAGGAAACATAAATTAACGAAGGATCGGGCCGGGATTGTCGGGCTTTGCCATGTTCAGGCCGGGCTCGGGCCCGATTTCTACAGCCCGATGGTCGGGCCGGGCCGGGCTCGGTCTTGGAGTTTTCTGCATCGGGCTTTCTCAAGCCCGGCCCGAACCCGACCCGGCCCGAGAAATGCCCGGGTTTACCAGCAAATCTCCAGGGGTGACACTGGGCTTGTCAAGTTCTCCCTAGCAGTCCCCGGCTTCACCGGCGAAGAGAAGCTGCTTCTGGAGTCAAGGGTGGCTTTCAGGCTGTCTTTTAGCCACCCAGGATCAACAAAGGCTGTGTGATGAGGGTTTCCACCATGTTGACAAAACTCTCGAGTCTCTCCTTGCAGATCTTTGTAGAGAGCACCATCCAGTACGTGAGTGTTCTCAAGATCTCTCTCCACACCTAAGATATGGAGACCAAACTACATTATTAAAGATCATGGAATTAATGTGTTTCCACAAGCTCCACATGATATCAGAAGTAACTAGATTAACATCTACATTTCTATTCTTAGATAACCAGAATTTAGCTACTGACTCAAAACAATCTCCTATTTTAAGCCCAAATGAATAGCTTACCACAACCCAAATGTTTTTGGCAACTACAGTAAAAAACAGATGTTGCACAGATTCATTTTCACAGCAGCAGACACAATCCAACGTGTTTTATTAACCTGCAGCAGGACGAAATAGGCTCGTGCGATGCAGTTTAAACGCTTTTGGTAGTATGCGTTGCATTTAAATTCCAATCGGTACAAACCTCAAAGAACTTCTGGGTGGCAAACGGTTGATCGACAATTTTTTCTCAGGCAGGCCCGATCGATCCCAAGCTTCACGCGTGAGGAAGTGTGTGAGACAGACACGACGTCTCATTAGTCCCCTGTCTCTTCCATCACCGCATCGTCTCTTTCACACACGCTTCATTCTTTCTCCTTCACCACTTCTTTGCCTATCTCCTCAATGAGTTTCATTCCCTTGCCACTGCCATCTCCATCCAAGAGCGATGGATTGCCAGCCTCTCTCAGCCCGCTGTCAACCTCATGGCCAATCTGCGCGCCCCGTCCCCAATCTACCATAGGTCGCGATCAGTGGCCATTGACCGATCGTCTTTTTTGACGCTGATCACGCTGACTGTGGTCGTCTCCGGCAATGCCTCAAAGGTTAGCATTGATCGCGATGACCTCAGGCAACGCCATGGCCGTGCTCAGAATGGGGCCTTTTACCCCCATTCGTGGGTTTTCCACCTTCACTCCGGCCACAGGAGTCGCAATCGAGGCATCCAAGGCGGCGAGCACCTCCTCCACCACATGCGCAGCGCTGAGCAACACGGAAATGTCTAACTTCTTCGCCATTGACCTCGAGCTTCGGCGCCAGCGTCCCCGGGTAACCGCTTTGGTTGGCCCACAAGGGTTTGGTCCTCCTGAAACTGCTCCATCTCCGACGACGATAAGTTTGCTTCGTCCTTAGTTCATCGCTCTATGTAGTGTTTGAATCGATCCTATTTTAATCAGTTTGATTCGATTTGGACTGGACCTTAGTTCATTATTTTGACCTGTTTAGGTGGTTATGCTAGATATCTCTGTTCGTGCTAGATTGTTAGGGCTTATCAGTGGCATCGATATGTACGTAGATAGTAAGGTCATCATGAATGTCATAAAGTGGCATTAGTATGTTCTTTTTGGCTACATGTGCATGATCAGTGACATAATGATGTTATTTTTGTCTATGTCTATGATTAGTGCCATTGCCATGCTATTTTTGGGCATTCAGTAGCATGTACTCCCTCCGTTCCAAATTAGATGACTTTCATTTGTGTACATGTGTAGATATTTGGAACGGAGGGAGTATTTGGAGTGTTATTGCATGTTTATTTGTGCATTGCTATGATGCACTGGTCATAGCAATGTACAAATTCTAGTGCCATGATCAGTGTCAATGTTTCTATGGTGAGTGCAACATATCACTAATCATAGCAATGATGCATTGATCATGTCACCAGCATTTGCATATTGCTATGATTAGAGCATGATACGTCTTCAACGTATCTATAATTTTTTATTGCTTCATGCTAATGTACCGTCACTTTTATACACCTTGAAGAACATTTTATATGATTTATTTGAACTAATCTATTAACCTAGTGTCCATGCTAGTTGTTGTTTTTTGTTTTTGTATCTTGTACAGGAATACCAATTCATTCAAATTCAAAACCACTCGAGGATTTTTTATCTTCGGTTTTTTCTGGAACAGAAGAGGCCACCTGCTAGAATAGGGGATCCTAGAAGCTTCTAGGGGCCTCACACAGGTGCATGGCGCGACCTGGGGGGGGGGGAGGGGGGGGGGGTGGCCGCATCACCTGGCCATGTGGTCCCCTAGTTTTGTTTGCCCTGATTCTTTCACTATAAGTCAATAATAATTCTGGAACTCCCAAAATCGCAACCCTTCTTCTGTTTCCACCGCCGCACGGTCCTGGACCTCGATGAACAATTTTGTAGGCTATATCTCACATGTTTTCTGTGGGGAAATCGATCACCGGAGTCTTCTACATCAACCTTGTTCCATTCATGGTGATGTGTGAGTAGTTTTCTTAGACCGCCGGGTCCATAGCTAAAACTAGTTGGCATCTCTCTCTCTTTTGGATCTTCAATACTATGTTCCCTCTTCATATTTGGGGAGTTGGGATCAATCTGATGTAGTTCTTGATATTTTTGTTGGGAAAAGATGAATCATGAGTTTATGGATCATATTGTTCATGTTATCTTGGTGGATCTCTTGTGGTTCTTATATGTATAATTTCATCGGCATGCATGCTTCCTGATCTCTCTTGTTTACATTGACCATGTTATGGGTTTGATCTTTGGACGAAGTGGTGCATAGTAGTAGGTTCACTCTTTGTGATGCTCTGTACCCTAGTGACCTTGTTTGAGACAAAACACACATATGTATTGTTGCTAATTATGTGAAAACATCTGGTGCTTTTAGTATTGCACTCTTTTCCTTGCTTACATTATGTCATCTTGCTTATAATGTTACTCTGTTTCTTATAAACTTAATAGCTTTAGATGCATTGCTATGTAGTTATCTTGAAGTGGATTAATAGTAGTAGTAGTTGGAGTAACAACAGCAACTTGTTTTGGCCGTAATGCATATATAGAATTATGCCATGAATGATCATAACTATAAATCCTTTAAAATCTATTAATTGCCAAACTGTGATTCGTTCACCATATCAATGTTGCTTATGAGAGAGATGTCACTAGTGAATGCCATGGCCCCAAGGGGGGGGTATCTTTATCATCATATTTTCTATCTTTACATTTACTTTGATGCTGGCCATTTACCATAAAAACTTATATCACTGCTTTTGATCTCGTGACTAACAAGACAGGGGGAACGACAACCCTCCTGCCAATTTGTTGGGGGTGAAGCTTGGTCATATTTCGACGTAGGTATTCTTCATGTGTTGGGTATAGATGCTCTACTGGTTCGATAACCTTGGTATCTTAACCGATGAAGGATTTTTCCTGCTTACTACATCACCCTACCTTCCCGGAGAATTTCGCTCCGACATTTACTCAAGATTTCTTCCTATTCATGCTCATATATACAATGTATAACAATTCCATCTACTCCTTCTTTATATAAATGCGGGTCATCTCAAAAGTAATGTCTCAAATCAAAGAAGAACTTATGTCTTTTTTAGTATGTAAAGTTAAGTGGAAAGAATTTAGCAACAATGAAATTTGCATAATCAACATACCAAGGACTATAACAGAGAAAGAAGTAATATCGGCTAATTGCTCGTCAGGAAAACTATCATTAACAAGAATTGGGTCATCAAGAGTATGATCCATCCTAGACAAGTTATCAACTACCAAGTTATTGAATGATATTACATTGAACCACGTCCAATGGTATATTGAAAGAGCTGCAACTGGTAAGAAGGTAAAGTATTATTGAGGAGATCTCTAAATTGAATGATAAGATTGTTTTTTTGCAACTAAGAATTATTTCATCTATACTTAATAATAAAGGAAGGTAACTTTCTTAGTCCTGTTTTATATTTTTACAAAAAACCCTCTTTTTTTAATGAATAAACCCGAAACCTATTGATTTCCAGGAAAAAAAATCCGATTCGCCGTGTTATTTTCGTTCATTGTGGGTCTTAATTCATCATGGGCCGCTATATATATAAAAAATGCTTCGTGTCGGTTCCCCCCTTTCCTCCAGCTTCGTACATTGATGGCCCTGCTGTTGGGCTGGATCAACCAAAACTACAATAACGCATATTGTTTTGCTAGAAACTGGATTGTTCCAAAATCAATGCATGCAGTAAATAGTACCACCTCGGTTCTTTTTATTAAAGTCAACTGGTTTATATACGCTCATGATTTTGTAAAGAGCAGGCAATAAAGGAATAAAAAGATAGCTTTAATTAAGCGAGATTTGTGCATTATTGCATGCGATAAAGGGAAGGAAAGGATGGCAAAAAAAGGGAAAGGATGGGACAATGCGCAAAGAAGGAAGGAAAGAATGGCGCGTAATTAAACTAGATTTGTGTGGGCTGATGCATTAAATAAGGAAGAAAAAATGTGCCCTGCTGCATGTAATTAGACTAATTTATAGGAGAGATTTGCGAGCTGATGCAATAAAAAAAAGGGCAGCGCTACGCGTCGACCGGCGGATCTTTCTATTGGATTTAGCACATCACAGGGTATATCATTGCAACGGAGATTGTGTTGCAAACTGTTTTTGCAACAAAGCTTATGTTGCGAAGAGTTTTTACAATATAGATGACGTTGTAGATTTTTTTGGATTTCATTTTTTTATACCATGAATATTATTACGGAAATAAATTTTGCAACACATGGGATGTTACAGAAAAAATTCATTTATTTCTTTTATTCACTTTTTCGCAACATGAATGTTGTTGCAGAGGAATTTATTTACAATACGAATGATGTTGCATAATTTTTCTACATTTTTTAAACTTTTTGTGACATATACGTTGTTGCGAAAAAAGTTTGCAACATAAATGTTGTTGCAAACAAACTATTTTTCGCATGCGTGGTATTCCGTATAATAGCATACCACGTGTCACACAGAGCAGCCGGCGGACGCCCGCGTGGGATCCACCGGGTGATACAGATCTTAGACCATAAAAAAAGTTAAATGTGTCCGGTTGCATGTAATTGGACTTGACTTATTGGAGATTTGTGCGCCGATGCAATAAAGAGAAGAAAAGAAAAATGGTGCCAGACGGGCTCTAATTAAAATGTGAGTTGTGGAATATGTCATGTACCACAACAACATTTTGTCTTGTCTCTTATTGTAAAAAGAACATTTTTTTCTCTACAATTAAGAGAAGCGCCCAATGTCACAACAATAATAGTTGTCATAAAATGTGAATAATCTTTACCTCAATGTTTAATGCTCCCTATTTTGATAAAGTCAACACACAAGCAATGTAAGTATTAAATTCTAATTAGTTTGATTTGAGGGCATTATTTATCACCCCGTTGCAACGTATGAGTCCTTTCGGCAGAGACATGTGATGTACTAAATTGAAGTACACGTTAACAATTTCATCTATTGCAACATACGGGCATATGTGCTACTGTTGCGGCATCTTGATGAGTTCTCTCAAATACATAAATGAATCAATCTCATAGTTTCACTGGCAGGTGGACCTCGCGTGATGGACCTCGCGTGATGCTAAATACAGTAAAAATTATAGTTAATTGTATTGTTTCCTGACAAATGTGACCAACTGATGCCACGTAGACTGCAAATGCGTACACGAATAGGAATTGTGACTGTATTTACATGGCTGTTTAATTTACTGACCACAAACACACATTTTGCAAGTTTTTGCACCAAATTGAACATCACGTGCAAGTTCTATGACTTTGGAGGTATTTAACGTTAATAAAATATTGCTCTTGCTGCGTTAGTTGAACAAAGTAATGAACAAGTTGATGTTAACTTTATAAATGAAAACAATTTTGTTAATAATGCCTATAAGAACAACTTTGATAACAACAACGACTACGCTAGGCCATACCCACAAAACAATTATGGAAATTCCTATGGTAACAAAAGTGTTCCCTCTGAATTACAAAGTGTTACCAAAGACTTCATTGCCACACAAAAGGAGTTCAATAATATGGTTAGTAGTAAAACTTGATAAACTTGACGGTGTTTAAAAAAGTTGTTTTCTTAGCTCATGATGTTACAATTCTTAAAATAAAGGCACTACCTGAAAAGGAGATGCCTAAATCTATAAAAGATATGCAAGTTGTCTTAGATAATACCGACATGATGATAGCTATTATGAGAGCTAGACATGAGACAGAAGAGTCTAGTTATGTTGAGAATTGTGAGAAAAGGGGTAATGAAGAGGTAAAAACTACAGGTAAAATTGAAAACCCCTTGGTGGATGTACTTCCAACTTTATTAATAGGTGCTAAATATAATAAAAAATAAAGTGGAATTTATAGAGTGTCAGCTTTAGGTAGAAATTCCATTAGTTCGAAAAACTGTCAATCTTGTGATAAAAATGTCAAAAGTGGGTTTGGCGAGGTCAAACTTTAGGTAGTATATACCCCACCGTTTTTATGAAGATGCTTTCGATTCTGATGATTGGTCTCTTAATGAAGTTATCAAAATTTTGCACTCTATTGTTAATTCATCTAATGTACAACAAAACAAGGCCTTTACTCAACACATAGCTGAAGTTGTCATTAAAACTAGGAAAAAAACTTGAGTAAGAACTTGCTATACCTAGGAAATTGCAGGATGCTTGGGAACTAACCATTAAAATCAGTATCAATAACTATGAATGGAATAATTTATGTTATTTAGGTGCAAGTGTTTCCACCATGCCAAAACTCTATATGATGAGCTTGTTTAAGGCCTATGATTGAAAGTTCTTTAAGTTTGCACCTTGCTGATTCAACTATTAATATCCCATAGGGGAGATTCAATGTTGCGCCTATAATTGCTAATAGAAATTATTTCCCCGTTAATTTCATTATTTTGGATATATATTGCAATACTTCGTGTCCTATTATACTTAGAAGACCTTCCTTGACAAATATTAGTGCTATTATTGACATGAAGGAAGGCACAGTTAAGTTCCAATTTCCCACGAGAAAAAGGGATGGAACACTTTCCAAGGTGCGAAATTAAACGGAAGCGGATTTTTGTAGCTCTAGCTACATGTAGCTTTTTATTTTTTTTAAATTCAAAAACAAAATTTAAAAGTTCAAAAAAACTCAAAACAAATTTCGTGAGAACTTACATGAATTCCGCACGAACGTGTAAATTTTCATTCAAAAATATTGTAATATGCATCCTGCACAAAAATAAAAAAATATCGGCCCAAAATGAAAAAGAAAAAGGGCCATTAAAATCAAATATTTGTCAATTTGTTTCCCGCGTCGCACTAAAGTATAATGGTATGAAAATTTGCATAAATATTTTATACATGTGTATGTATATCCATAAAAAATTCAAATGTTTTTGAACTCTTTAAATATTCTTTTTAATTTTTTCAAAAAAACGAGCTACATGTAGCTCGAGCTACATTAGCATTTTCCAGAAATTAAACCTCCTTGTGTATCTATTTTGAGAGCTACTACCTATTCCTTGGAAAACAGGGACGTGAAAACTAAAAAAGTATCATTATGCCTAGTTAATGGCATTAAAGAAACGCCTCTTTGGAGGCAACCTAATATTAAATTTTATTATTTTTGTGAGTCTACATGGTTAATGTTGTTGTACTAATCATGTTTGTATTTTTTCTTTTAGTTTTGTGCCAAATTTATCCTTTAGGAACTGTCAGTTTGCAAGTATTATGTGTGCTGTCTAGAAACACATTTTTTTGCTCTTATCAGAATATCACGTAAGATCAACAGTGTGTGACAAAATCCTAAAATGTTCACATGTTTCACATATTCTTCTTTATTGTTACGGTTGTAGGATCGTAAGTATGTCTAGAGGGGTGTGTGATTAGACTACTTGACCAAATACAAACTTATCCTTTTTCTAATTTTAGCTGGAGGCATGTTTTATCATTGACTACTCTGGTCTTCATACCTATGCATGCAAATCTAATATAGAGTGAGCAGCAGAAATAACATTGCAAGCATAAACACAAGGTAGAGGAGTACCGTTAGGGAGATGCAAACAAAGTTGACGCAAAATATTTTTATCCCAATGTTTTGATAATTTGTGCTATATTGTACTCCTCGTTGGTGAATGCTTCAATCACTTAAGAGTACGCTCGCGAGAGTCCACATAGGACTTCACCCACATAGGGTCCACGAAGAAGCATGCTTTCTTATTTCACCTCCATACGACCACGAAGGACTTGACTTACTCGAGGTTGATCTTCACAAAGTAGGCGATCTCCTGACCGTTACAAACTTCTTGGCTCCTTCACAATCTTGAAGGCTTCGAAGGAACACCTAGCCAAGCTAGTAGGCAATCCACCCTACAAAATGTAACAAGTGAGATTGTGGTTGATGAAGTCATTGATCTTGTGCTTCCAAATATCACCTCCTAACTCTCAAAACATCTCTCTCTGATTCGACTATGTGGAAAACTAGATGGTTTGGTAGAAAGACATTGAGAGGATGAGATATATACGTTTGAATGGTTGGAATGGAATCCTATGATCTCAACACAAGGTGGGGGCTTCTCTCTCTCTCTCTCTGACAATGGATGTAGAAGTGTGGGGCGACTTGTCTAATTTTCCTTCCTCACGGATGAAGAAGATGAGTGGTGGTATATATATATGCATCACCGAAAATCCAACTGTTACACTACTTTAACACGTTTCAGTGGGACCGACTGAAATCGATCAATGACACCGAATGGTGTAAAGGAGACTTTGGTGTTTCCATGAGACTGACATATACTGCTCCGGTGCCTTCGAAATGTCTGTTTGGTGCACTTTTTATAGCACGGTGGATCCGACTAAAACCACTTGGAATTTCCGAAACATCTCCACTTTCTCACCACTTAGTCCAATAGGTGTTTCTGTGGGACCGACTGGGAATTATGGATTTTTTGAAATGTATTCAGTTGAAGTTGACCTATACAAAGAGCATATCAGTGGGACCAACCTGACATCTCGGTGAGACCAAACCACTAGGTTTTGGAGCAACGGCTACATCTGGTATTTAGGTGTGTCCGATAGGCTTGAGTTGGTGACACCGAAATGGCTTTTTGGCTTTTGATATAGTGGATCTTTGGGAAAATGCTTTGAGGTTGTGGAGGTTATCTAAGCACTTAAGCAACAATACCATCATCACTACCTCACCCCCTTTGTATAGTATTGGCATGATCCTATGACTCAATGTGATATCAATCACAAAAATAGAAATGAAGATTCTTTGGAGTGGGACCATCTTAATTATAAATAACATCTTGAGGGGCACATTACCATGTCCATCCATTGTCCTACAGTAAAATTTCATGAAATATACTTTGAGTAGGTATTAGTTCAATGAACTATATGTTGTTGTTAATTACCAAAACCACCCTAGGGGATTAGATGCACTTTCAACGTCCTAATTTTATAGAATTTTTGGAGTTACATAAGTACCCTAAATAATTCCGTCTTTACAAACTGTCCCGTTTTGACATACAACTATAATACTTGGATTGCTTGCTTATGTTTGCTTCATCAATTATACTTTTGGGAGTTGGATGTGGTCTCTCATATAGACATACTTTAAATAATGTTTGGTTGAATATTATCCATCTTGATGTAGTGTATCAAGCTAAAGTTTTTGTGTTATTTCAACTAATCCATCTCACCAATTTCTGTGTATGAAGTATTTAAGACCCAGGTTAGACCGCGATATCAGAAGAATTAAGAGATTTAAAAAATCCCAAGCTTGGGGATTCCCCCGACACCCCCAAAGTGAAATTCAAAGGAGACCAAAACACCTAAGCTTGGGGATGCCACGATAGCCATTCCACTTTTCCTCATCAAAACCTATCAATTAGTCTCGGTTGCACCTATGTTTTTATTTGTTCACGTGATATGTGATATGCTTGGAGCGTCTTTTCTTTTTATTTTACCAATCATAATCAATATCCACATCATATATCCATATTATTTGTACTTAGGTGATTGCATTTATATAATTTTTACTCCACTTATAGTTGTTAGAGCATGGCGAAATTTCTTTATACAAGTTGTTCATGTGCTTCACTTATATCTTTTTGAGCAAGGGCTTAGTCCATAAAAATAGGTTTAAAACTCTCTTGCTTCACTTATATCTATTTGGAGAACTGAATTGGAATTGGCTTGTTGCATTGGTTTATATATTTGGATATAAGTATGTCGGGTGGTATAAATTGCATAACTTAATCTTGGATCACTAGATTCATAGATAGGATATTTTGCAATAGTTTTGAGGTATTTAAGGAATAATGGTGAACTGTTGGAAATTAAGCTTACTCGAATTAGTGATAGATGTTGTATGTTGGCTCAATATGCCCTATTTTCTATATAAAAACATAATAGTTCAGAATGAAGTGTCACTCAAATCAATCCACATTGAACTGGCTTTCGTAAGTAACCCCTCATGTAGGATTGGTCAAGATGGGCAAGGGTAACCACTTCCCTAAACACTCTCCTAGGGATACACAAGTTACATGCAATTTCTTAAAATACACAATGATAAACTCATAATAAGTGCATGAGTTATTTCTAGTATGATGTTTGCGATCTTCTTGCACTACCACTTTACCCATATTTGCTAACCTCTTCGGTACTATGCATTTCCCACTCTTGCCTGAGACATGGTGCATACTTCGTCGGTGCATCCAAAACCGTGGGAGGACTTCCTCATGTTATCCTACACATAAAACCACCTATCCTTCCTCAAAAAAGCCACCATACCTATTTATTATTGCATTTCCATAGCCATTATGAGTATATTGCCACGCAACTTCCATCATCATTTATTACGTGACTAGATATATTTAGTGTTATGTAGTCTCGCATGATAGCTAGCTTGATATTTCCATGGTTCCATTTTTTGATGTCATTGCTAGGCTAGATCATTACATAAATTGGTATCGTGTCAGTGGCTTTCATTATATATTTTTACATCATGTTCATTATTGAGTTATGAGTACCATATGTATTACTCATCATTTGTAAAGCATTGCCCCTACGGTGAGGAAAAAAGAGAGCCATGAAGGCCACACAATAAAAAGAAAGAGCGATGGAGACCAAAAGTAAAAAGGAGAAAAAGAAAAAAAGGAAATAAAAAGATAGAATAAAGAGAGAGGGGCATGATTTTTCATACACTTCATGTTTCATACTAGTTGGGAAATTTCACATTATATAACTTGGCTATAATATTTCAATGATGAGCTTCCTCAAATGCTCTAGGTCTTCATGAGAAAACTAGTTGGATGCACACCCCACTAGTCATTTAGAGAATTTTCATACTTTCATAGCTTTAGTGCATTTTGTCGACCGTGTTATAGGAAGGTGGCGCGACGGATTGATGAGTGGGATCGAGAGGGGGGCATGTGTGAATAATCCACCCGGTGTGAGGTGGGGATCGTATGATCCTAGGGTGATCGTCTGTTGTGTAAGTTCGATCACTTGTAAGTGTGGTGGACATATGTTTGTAATGGTTGTTGGGGTTCCCCCTGTCTTAATAAAAATGACCGGCAACACTCATTGCCATGTTCTTTAAATATCTCTAGTGCATCCGCATCATCACAATTTGTACTCCTTGCACCAACTTCAATTATAAGGCCTCTCCAATTGCCTAATGATCAAATGCGTTGGTGCAACAACTTCTCATATTTTCGACTTCTTAAAGTCCCATCATTTCTCCTTTTCATTTAGTGCAGAGATCAATGCTTACGCTCATTCATTGCACTCATTATTCTATGTTGAAAAGTGTAATAACCATGTAGCCTATGTATCTAAGTGACACTCTGGGGTAGCATTATTATAATATTATCGTTAGATTATAAAAAAAATAAGACTTGACACAGAGTTCTCATAACTATATTTGTATCTTTGAATCTTCGTTTTTTGGCATGTGAACCTGGAAATATTTGATTCATGAAAATAAATAGGTCATTTGCTAATAACTTCATTCATTATTTGTTGAACATTAACTATAGACTATTGCTTCACACCACTATACTTTGAGTTTATAAACCATGATTACATTCAATTGGTTATTCTTCATGCTTATTGCATTCACAATAGAAAATTATCCTAATATCATCTATCTACTCGAGGACAAGTAGAGATTAAGCTTGGGATGCTGATACATATCAAATGTATCTATACTTGTATTGATCATGCAATGTTTATACCATATTTTATATCAAATTGGAATACTTTTGACATCATTGTTTTGAAAGTTGAAGTAATGTAGTTACCCAGTGGCCAAGACAGTTCTTTAATTTTTATGTATTCTAGGATTGTACAGAACGTTCCAATTCCCGGAGCCCAAAAAATCCCGAGTAAATTCTAGAAATTCTATTAACACGGGAAGCTTCCATATGACACCAGAGGAGGGGCGCCCCTGACACGCCAGCCGGGGGGAGGGGGTGTGGGGGACTGCCCTCTATCACTCGCCCAAACCGCCTCTTGGTGCATATATTTATTATTCATCATCCTCGTATGCGGGACATAGTTTTCACAGGCGTTCTTCCGCCGCAACCATATTGTACCTTTAATGTTGATTATGGAGCTCTACCAGAGAGGGGGGGGGACTAGTCTGGTGGCCTTCTTCATCATCCTTAAGGCCACCATGCCCTCTTGTTAGTAGTTCCTCTTGTACCTAGGGTCCTAGGTAGTAGCTAGATGACATCTCTCTCTTTCAATTTTCAATACAACGATCACATGAGTTTCCTATCATGATTGTGACCTATCTGATGTAATCCTGGTATGTTTGTGGTGAGATGATTGGATTGTCACTTTATAATAAATTTATTCATGATTTAATTAGATATCTATTTGGAGTTCTATATGCACGATTCTAATTCATATATTCTCTTCGATCTATCTTTCTTTCTTTGGTCAAGTTTGAGGGCTGATCTCTAAGAGAGAATGGTGTATGATAGTTGGGTTCAATCTTGCAAGTAATCTATCACAATGATAGAAAATGAAAAAGTCTTGTATTTTTTTTGTTGCCACTAGATATATCAAGATGATTAAGTAGTTTCCCTTTAAAGTACAATGAAGACAATATATCATCTGCCTCATGTCATCATACTTAATGCAATACTTTGTTTACCTTAATACATAAAGATGCATGTTGAATAGTGGTCTTTAGTGGAGTATTAGCTATAGATGCAATTGGATAACGGCCTATAGATGTTTGGACGTGATGCGATGCTAATATATGTTAATTATACCATATATAAGCTATCATACATATTTCAATCTTCAGCGATGTTCGGTCACCGCACCTTGCTATCCTTATGAGAGAGAGAGAGAGTCAGTAGTGAAACCATGGATCCTAGTCCATCTACATCATATAAAAAAACCAAGAAATTTTAGTACTTGCATTTACTTCCAACTTGGCATCAAGGGCTAAAGTATTTTTCTATACCACACTTTCTTTAATTACATTTGTAACTAGCAAGGCTACTGAGATGGACAACCTCACTAGTTAAGTTGGGGCGGGGGTAGTGTATTATCCGTGTGTGCAAGGACCCATGATTATTTTCTTCAGCGTTAGCTTCATTTGGTTCGATAAACCTTACAAGTCACATATTTTAAGGGGAATTTGATGTTGTCCTACAAACCCTTACACTTGAGGCCCAACAATTATCTATTGAGAGATATCACTCCTTTTTGGTACTTTCGTCCTCTCGCTCCACCATATCTGCACTACTATCGGTTATCTACACCGTCAATCTTCCTCAATATTAGCATCTTCCTCAACAGGAGAATCTTCCTCAACGGTATCATATTCCTCAACATGAACTCCATCAACTTCAAACTTCCATGGAATAACGTTTTTTTGCAAACCCTCTTGATATGGCCAAAAATCCTCCTCAAGGTCCGCATTTGTTTTTTCTTTGGTCCTAACCCCGAACCCTTTTCATGAGTGCCCATGATCCTTCTGTGAGCCCGTCGGGTGGAGCGCCATCACCACCACAACCAACACCACCACCTCCCCTGGATCAACATGGTGCTTTATCCTCGACGAAAACACCCACCATCGCCTCCGCTGAGCTAGATCGGACGGATCCACCTGCTTCATCGCCCAATCGATTGGATCCAAAGCCCGACCACCGAACATTCTTGTCCTCTTCGCGCTGTTTTCACTGCATGATACCTCTATCACTTTCCTTGTCAGGGCACAAGCACGAAGGAACCAGTCCATGATCTCCCGGAGGTGTGCCGCACTATCCTTGCCTCCCACTCCACCATCCCGAGTCGAGCTGCTATGAGGAAATCGCTTCTTTGATGTAGTCGCCTCCAGAGTCACTGGCGGGGAAAAAGTGGGTGGATGGGTGGGGAGGGGATGGGAAGAGGCTAGGGCGACCTCGATGCAGTCGTGGTAGTTGTCGCGTATTGGTGGTCGCCTCTGGCGGCGCGATGTGTCGCCCTAATTGCATCCCACACGAGCGTACCGCCCAGAAACATTTTCGTATTTATGTGAGCTATTGCACTGCTAATTAATTTTGACACCACTGGTACTGCTTCGTGTTGATTGCACGGAAAAATTGCATCTTTCTGTTTGTTTTCTGACATCAATTCTACATCGCCACTAGATGTACACTTGAATTACCATAGTCTACCGTATGATTTAACCTCTTTAACCACAATTTTCGTAGGGGGTTCATCTAAGGAAGGGCTAAATGCATCTAATTTTCAACTTGTGATTTTCGAGAATTTATGGTTTGGGGATTTTTAGGGAATTTTGGGATAAGGTTAGAGATGATCTAGCAGATCAAAACCTCTCAGAAAGATAACACACATAGATGTACACAATTCTAGGATTTGCTTCCTGCACAATGAAGACAGCGACAATTGAGCATAGGTACGTATATATTTCACCAAATTAATACCATGTAATAAACACATTATTGGTTATGTCTCCGTTGCAATGCAAGGGCATTGTCCTAGTAAGGCTAGAGATGCTGTAACAGAACAAAATCCCTCTCGAAAAAACAGCACATATATGTACACCTCTGTACGACAATTGAGTGTAGATATATAGTATTACCTCCGATCCATATTAATGTACTCAACTTTGTCTAGATTCGTATGTATCTAGTTAAGTATTTAGACTAGATGCATGTGTATCTAGACAAACTTAAGTACTCCCTCCGATCCATAAAAAGTGTCGTCCACTTAGTACAAAGTTTGTACTAACTTAGTACAAAATGTGCGACACTTTTTATGGATCGGAGGAAGTACATTAATATGGATCGAAGGGAGTACGTATTTCACTGAATTAATGCCATGTAATAAACACATTATGACAAAGTACAATTATTGATTGAATTATGTATTAATTAAGCAAGACTAACTGGTCCTTAACTGAATCTTGGAAAAACTAGCAACATCTCTAAGAAATCAAAGCAAGCACTAACAATACGGCCAATACCTCCCTAGCAGTCACACGTCCAAATCTCGAACACGCCGTCAGTTTTGCATGTTTTCTCTTCGAGGTGAGGCAGCGATGAGTTCTTTGAGATAGCCCTGTCGATGGAGATGCACCGCCAGAGGAAGACGATGAGCGCCACGGCCAATACCCACGAGAGGCAGGTGGAGAACTGCGCATCCTCGTAATACAACCCCCACAAAAACGACGTAACGGCTATGATCCAGATCGCTGCGGGGCTGCTGACGAGGATGCAGGCGACGGCTTTCGGCAGAGCGCCAAAGTTGCGTACCCAACGCCAACGGATGTACATAGCCATTAACGCCATGTATGTAGCGGCAAAGAGGCTCGCTACGGAATTCAAGACGCATCGATTGTTTGAACTCAAGCCGCATGAAGTCTTCACCTCCTCGTAGCCCAGTTTTACTAGGAAATATATTAGCGACACAAAGTACAGCGCCATGTACATGTCCTGGAAGATCCATCCGTGAGCTAATTGCTTGACCGGTGGCGGCAGAGACCACGACAGATGAAAATGAAAAGGCATAATGCAGAGACGATTGCGGCGGCGGGGTAATCGACTTAGGGCAAAAAGTGCCTAAGACCTTGTACAATGCAAGGTGCTTAGGGGAGTGTTTAGCAAAATAAACCGATCTTTTTTGTAGCACTAGTGCTTATTTTTATAGGAAAGATGCCTAATTAAGCGTCTACCCTTTACATTTAAGCACCAGTGCTTAGAGAATAATTTGGTTTTTTCTTTAAGCACCTCTTGTAAGCACCTTGCATTGTATATGGTCTAAGTGATCTCCTCACTATATACTTATATTTTTTTTTTGAGGGGTTCACGATATACTTATATAGATGGGGGCGATAGCCATCCTTAAAAGAAGAGATATTAACATGTAACCACGGGCTGTGGATTATGGCCCAGAGCCGCGATGTTGTATTTTTTCAGGAAATTTGGTGGGCTGTATTACGGCTGGATGTACCGAGAGCAACCGTTGCAGACGTCACTCGCATGCTCGAGAGTGTCACGTTTTTACGCGTTTAGTGTTTTCTTTGGGTCCTTTCGCGTTTGACACGTGGCGCCTTCCGGACACATAGCCGAACCTACGGTCACACGCGCAGCCACAGTCCTGCCACAACCATAGTTTTTTTCAGCCACAGTCCTGCCACAACCCAGTTTTTCAGCCACAGTCTCTGCCAGATTTTTAGCCACAACCTTCGCCACAGCCCAGTTTTTCAGCCATAGCCATAGTTTTTTCAGCCACAGCTCCTGGCACAATCCAGTTTTTCAGCGACAGCCACAGTTTTTTCAGTCATAGCCACATGTTTTTTCAGCCACACCCCTCCCACAGTCCAAGTCACAGGTCCATGCGCAGCCACAGAAGGGTCCGTGCACAACCACAGTTGTTGTTTCGCGCGGGCCACAGTAAAAACGCGACACATGGCGGATCCAGAGCGCGCAAAAAGGACCTTTGCGGGAGGATGGCCGCTAATTAGTGATTGACGAATGTATCATGGTGCCGGGCAGTCGAACGAGTAGAGAGAAGGATTAACCCTAAAAAAAGAGTAGAGAGAAGGATTGGGGGGGGGCACTAAGAGCAACTCCAACGGCGCGACCCAAATATCCGTTTTGGGTCCGCCAGCCAGTGTTTGTGTCGTGGCGGACAAAAAAAATTGGCCTAACGGGGCGACGCAAACGGACCAGTGACTGTTTTTTGGTTTGCCGCGACGCAATTCGGGCCCAATTCTGCGGTCGAATTGGGGTCTGGGCGGACATGCAGCGGATGCACTATATGTCTTCCCTTGTCCGCCTGTCTGCGTCCCACTCTTCCCGCCATCCAATTCTCAATCCCCCCACTCTCGCCATGGCCGACGTGCGCCCCACCGTTGCCGCAGAGGAGCCCCGCCCCCGTTCCATCGCGACCGCCGCCGGCAAGCCGAAGGAGGAGCGCACCCCCGAGGAGCCGGCTTACCTGGCGGCGAAGACATCCAAGCGAAACGGCCGGAGAAAGAAGTCCAAGGCAGCCAAGGCAAAGGAGACGAGGGAGAACAACTAGAATACCAAGGCGGCGGCCGCCACAACAGCCCTCGTCGCCGCCTCTATGCCGACCGCCACCGTCGGCCATGGCAGCCTGGACGTCTTGAACGACCTCGTGATGGCGGCCGCATTGCAGGGCCTGAAGGGCGTCCCAGGCTTGACCGATGTCCTTGCGGCGGCCGATGTCGGCGACGTTGTGAGCTCGGCGGCCTCACACTCTCATAGGCCGCCAAGATCGCCTGGTTCACATTCCATCTACGGGCAACCAGGTAGCGACCCCCACTCCTTGTTTCTCCGGTTCCCCTCGTGACAACTCGCCGGTGGTCGCGACCTCAACGCCGTCGGTCTATGTGTCCATTTTTTCAGTAAATCTGACGTAAACCGAAAATAGTTTTTACAGAAGTTCACAGCACCGACACTTCCAAACATCCAGTTTTCATCCAAAATCCCTCCTCGCTGAAAATTTCTTCGTGTGCTAAATGGTGTGGCCGCATATTCATGCAGGCTAGCTGCTCTAGAACGGACGCGACTGCTCACTACAACCGACATTGATGCCAGCTTAGAACACCGTGACCACTCACTGGAACCGTATCTTCGGTCTCCGCGTCTGTTCAATGTAGGAGAGACACGCCGGTCGAGAGCTTTGATCTTCATGGCAGTTCAATTTCAGAGACACGCGACGTGACGATTATCCGCCAAATTGAAACCGGCTGCTAGTGGGACCCGTCCACATTGAAAAGGCGCGGTGGCCGAGAAACCCACTATGGCGCCCCGATTCAAGCTGGTATTCAATTGTCACCCTCATCGTCCCGCTATTTAAATGCGTTCACACACAACATTTTCTGCACGCCTTCCGTTGTGACACCCTGATTTTCGCTCTTTGATTTTTTTCCTTCGCTAGATTAGACTCCTGTTTTTTTTCTTTTGATGTTATTAGATTTTCTTTGGATCTTGGGTACATGAAGATGGTTATGTGGAAATGCCTTTTCTCCTCAAACCATAGATCCCTCTCAACCTAGCCTTGCCCCTAGAGCATTCTCCCGTGATTTTCCCGATAGAATCCTACCTTCCTGGTTGCCGGCGGCCCGACGCAAAAACCATGATCCTTCCAGTTTCAAAGGAACCCCAATTTCCTATGATCCATTGCCTTCCAAATCCCCCCTAGACCCTCTCATATACCTTTAGCATCTGGATATGCAAAAATATTTCCAAGTCATGTGCAATCTCATTTAAAATTAATTCCTTTTTCTGCCAGTTAAATGAATTAAATCCAGGAAAATATTTAGACATCTCTAAAGTTTTTAAAAACTTGTGGAGATCATCTTTGTGATCCTATTGACCTCTCCCAAAGATTTTGGCTACACATAAATAAAGTAAATTATATTTTTTCTTTATAAAGCCAGTAATTTCTTTTTATCCCATTCCTAAAGGAGCTACTATTTTGGTTGCTCCATTATGGCTCAAATAAATTATGGAGCTCCTACAACCCAACCCATTGTCATTTCTATCAAAACATGGAGTTCCATAGTTCAATAATTGAGGATACCATTTGCAAATTTAGGCAGAATAACACTTTGTGAAGGAAGTGTTATTTATATTTTCCTATTGTTCCTCAAACTTTTTGTGCAAGCTATCCTAATCATATAATCATGTTTGTGCCAAGGTTCAGACCCATTGGCCTAGCCAATATTCCTCACAAAATTCACAAAGTTTCTGTCCAACAAAAAGCTTTGTGATGACAATGGATAGGAGAGGGTCTAAATTTTTTCACACAAGTTTCTGTCCAACAAAAGTCTCCTATACCTTTGTGATGACATTTTGCACAGATAGTCACCCCGAGTGTACCATTGCACTCCACCAGATTGTCTGCCGCCAGCCGCACCATCTGTGCCTCCCACTCCACCATCCCGAGTTGTGCTTCTTTGAGGAAATCACCTCTTTGTTGTAGTCGCCTCCAGAGTCACTGGCGTAGAGGGAGGGGAATGGGGAACACCATGGAGAAAGTGGGTGGGTGGGGATGGGGGCAGTGGGAAGAGGCGAGGGCGACCACGATGCGGTCGTGGTACTTGTCGCTTATTGGTGGTCATCTCTAGCGGCGCGATGTGTCGCCCGAATCGCATCCCGAACCCGCGTACCTCCGAGAAACATTTTCATACTTATGTGAACTATTGTACTGCTAATTAGTTTTGATACTAGTCGTACTGATTTACACATGAACTACCGTAGTCGTCTACCGTGGATCATCTTCATGGAGGAGGTGAGGGGCGCACGAAAGGAGTTAGACCTTCGATGGCATCTTGGGGAAAGCCCACCAAAGCAGGATTTCGGGCAGTAGCGGGGGTGGGGAAACACAACATTTAGTTCATGCCACGGCGATCTATATTGAAGGCAAGTTTTGTTGATGCTTTCCTGTTAACCACAGTTTTTGTAGGGAGTTAATTTAAGTAAGGGCTAAGTGCATCCAGTTTTCAACTCCTGATTTTCAAGAATTTATGGTTTGGGGAAAAGTTTAGGGAATTAAAGAATAAGGCTAGAAATGATCTAGCAAATCAAAGTCTCTCAGAAAGATAACACACATAGATGTACACAATTGTAGGATTTGCTTTCTGTACAATGAAGGCAGCGACAATTGAGTATAGTAGGACTATAGGTGCTCCCTCTGTTTCTTTTTACTCCGCATATAAGGTTTGGTCAAAGTCAATCTTCATAAAGTTTGACCAAGTTTATATTAAAAAGTATCAACATTTACAATATCAAAGTTATATAATATGAAAATTAATTTTATGATAAATCTAATGATAATTGTTTCATATTGTGGATGTTGATAGATTTTTCTATATAGTTGGTCAAACTTTATGAAAATTGACTTTGACCAAACCTTATATGCGAAGTAAAAAGAAACGGAGGGAGTACTATATATTTCACGGAATTAATGCCATGTAATAAACACATTATGACAAGGTACAATTATTGATTGCATCATCCATTAATTAAGCAAACTAACTTATCCTTAACTGAATCTCGGGAAAACTATACTAGTAACATCTCTCAGAAATCAAAGCAAGCACTAACAATACGGCAAATACCTCGCTAACAGTCACACGTCCAAATCTCGAACACGCCGTCAGTTTTGCATGTTTTCTCTTCGAGGTGAGGCAGCGATGAGTTCTTTGAAATAGCCCTGTCGATGGAGATGCACCGCCAGAGGAAGACGATGAGCGCCACGGCCAATACCCACGAGAGGGAGATGCAGAAGTGGGTATCCTCGTAATACAACCCCCACAAAACCGACGGAACCAATAGGATAAAGACCACTGCGGGGCTGCTGACGAGGATGCAGGCGACGGCTTTCGGCATGGCGTCAAAGTTGCGTACCCAACGCCAACGGATGTACATAGCCATTAACGCCATGTATGTAGCTGCAAAGAGGCTCGCTGAGAAATTGAAGACGCATGGATTCTCTGAACTCGAGGCGCATGAAAACTTCACCTCCTCGTAGCGCAGTTTTACTAAGAAATATATTAGCGACACAGAGACCAGCGCCATGTACATGTCCTGCAAGATCCATCCGTGAGCTAATTGCTTGACCGGTGGCGGCGCAGACCACGACAGATGACAATGAAAAGGCATAATGCAGAGGGCGATAGCGGCGGCGGGTGATCAACTTAGGGCAAAAAGTGCCTACGTGATCCCCTCACGATGTACTCCCTCCGTAAAGAAATATAAGATCATATAGATAACTACTTTAGTAATCTAAACACTCTTATATTTTTTACGGAGGAAGTACTACTTATATAGATTTTTTTCGAGACAATACTACTTATATAGTGGGGGGCGATAGCCATCGTTAAAACAAAAGATCATTAACATGTAACCATGGGCTGTGAGGATTACGGCCCAGAGACGTGATGTGTATTTTTCCGATAAAAAATAAAAGTATAGTTTTCACCACTGAGAAAATAGCACGCTACAAAATATAGCGAGACCATTCTTTAAATGCTACACAAGTTACTGCGCTAATAACGTGCTATATTTCAAAATAGTGTTTCTAAAAAATTATAAATATATTCAAAAATAAAGTATTTCAACAACTAAATTTTACCCGGAGCAATACATGCATAAGGGCCAAATCCAAGGAAGTTTGTCCCTGTTCTTAGCCAAATCCAAGCACAACATTAATATTCATATTCAGAAAAAAAGTACTCTATATTTAAGTGGAAAAATAAATTTTAATTTGGTCAAGCACAGTACCATATCCCAACATCAACATTGAAGAAAGCAGAAGCTACAGGGAACAAAAGGCAGATCAAGGGGACCATTTTCATCCATTATTATGCATGGTAACCAAGTACAACATCGGTCAGATGCCACTATTTCAATCAGTCAACAACCCGGGCAAGTGCATGTTTTTTTTGACAGTAAGACAACTTTATTCCTCACAAAATAGACAAATCGTTTACCATCAGAGAGGAAATAAAGTCCGGGATTGAACTATCCCAAAACCTCGAGGATCTGCTAGCAAAAGCATTTTTAGCTAGTTCATGAGCCACCTGATTAGCTTCTCTAAAACAGTGTTTATAAGAGATGACGTCCAGATCAGTGGTCATTTGATGACACTGCATGACCACCACTGCATCCTGCCCAAGGAATTCATCTAGTTGCAAAGCCTCGACAGAAAAAGAACTATCTGATTCAATTGTCACCTTATTGCATCCCATTTGTGCTGCCAGATAAATTCCGTTTCTGATGGCTTGGATTTCCGCCGAGTCAACTGATCCAACATGCGGTATGAACAAATTTGCAGATCCAATAACATCACCATGATCATCTCTTGCAACTGCACCACTAGCTCCAGAGAAAGTATCCTGGTAGAAGGCCGCATCACCATTTATCTATATGATTCCATGCAAAGGTTTTCTCCACTTGTGATCTTCCTTTCTGGCTGGTATTTTATGTGTATGGGTTCTGCCAAAATTTGTGGCTAAGACACAGATAGATAGCGCAGTTTTTTCGGGCGTTGGCACCTTCAAGCCCTTAACAATCTGTCGTCGCTGCCACCATATATACCACGCTGTTATGATGGCTAGTTTAGATTCCGGTATACATTCCGAGACACCTTTGAGTTTCGAGAGTATCTCCAAAGTTACCGAGCCGGACCTGTCCTCATAAACAGCTTGTTCTATCTTCTCTCTCAGGCCAAGTTCCTCCCAGATTTCCAGCGCCCTAGGGCATAGGAATAGGCAGTGTTGCGTATCCTCACCACTTGAAGAACAAACCGCGCACTGCAGATGACACTTGATATGTCTGTTCGCCATAGTTACCAAGCACGGTAGAGCACCATGGAGAACTTTCCAAGCAAAGTGTTTTATCTTGCCCGGGATTCTAAGCTTTTAAAGTTCCTTCCATACTGGGTTCGGTTCTGATCTTCCCTGTCCATTGTTTGCATGCATGTTTCGGCCATGTTGATGTTCAAATTCTGTGTGGTTAGCCGACCTCACTGAAAAGGACCCCGATCTTGTATAGTTCCAAGAGATGAAGTCCCCTCCCATTGGGTTCAGAGGTATTTGAAGAATTCTTTGGACATCTACTGGAGAAAATTGTCCCTCAGAAGATCTTCATCCCATGTGTCATCTGCCGGGTTAATAAGATCAGAAACTTTATCTAGGAGAACAGATCCCCTTGGAGTGATCACTTTCCTCGAAGGACTTTGTGGGATCCAGGGGTCTTGCCATATATTGATTTGCTCCCCCGTACCCACACGCGATAATGCAGCCTCTCTGAAAAGTTTGAATGCCTGCCACAATACTTTGCCAAGTATAACTTGATCCTTTTTTAGGTCCTGCTTTTAAAAGATCTCCATCTGGATAATACTTTGCCTGCAAGACTTGTGCACAAAGAGAGTTTGGATTTTGTAGAAGTCGCCAACACTGCTTTGCTAGTAAAGCAAGATTAAAGTTGTGAAGGTCTCTAAAACCTAATCCGCCCTTTTTCTTCGGGACACAAAGTTTCCACCACGCGAACCAGTGCATCTTTTCTTCTCTTCACTATCACCCCACTGGAAACCTGAGATCTCATCAGTAATAGCTTTGCAAATACACTTGGGTTTGAACACTGATATGGCATAGGAGGGAATAGCTTGTGAGACCGACTTCACCATAATTTCCTTGCCTTGCATTGATAGTGTTTTTTCCTTCCACCCCTTCATCCTCTGACAGACTCTATCCACCAGATGTTGGAAACAGTCACTCTTATCAATCCCCACCAACGTTGGGAGTCCCAAATAAGTATTAGACATTGCCTCAGTCATAATGTCTAGATCAGTACAAATATTCTCCCTCACATGAACATGGGTGTTTGGGCTAAATAAAATATTCGATTTCGCAGTGCTTACAAGCTTTCCAGAGCTGCTGCAGTAAATGTCAAGCACTTTTTTGAGGGCTGCTGCATTGTTGCAGTCAACTTTCATCAGAATTAACGAGTCATCGGCAAACAAGAGATGTGTAATAGGATGGGCGTTCCTAGACACTCTCACACCCTCCAAGCCTCCCACTTCTTGTTCATGTAGCAACATACTAGATAGTCCTTCTGAACATAACAGAAATAAGTACGGGGAGAGGGGATCTCCCTGTCTTAACCCCCTTGAAGGAACAAACTCATCTGTCTCCACATTGTTAAACCAAATAGCATATTTAACCAAAGTAATGCATTACATGATCAGTTCAACCCACTGTGATGCAAAACCCATCTTGCTCATCATATTATCCAAGAAATTCCACTCGACATGATCATAGGCTTTTTTCATATCAAGTTTAATTGCACACATGCCATTCGAACCATGAGTCTTTTTCTTCATTGCATGAAAATACTCATAAGCTACCAGAACATTATCAGTTATTAGTCTCCCCGGGACAAATGCACTCTGTGTCGGTGATATAATTTCCTGTAGTATTCTTTTGAGCCTATTTGCAATCATCTTGGAGATTACCTTGTAAGCCACATTGCACAAGCTAATGGGCCTATATTGGGTAATGATCTCGGGACTGGCAATCTTTGGGATAAGCACAACATTTGTCGAGTTCCATCCCTATGGTATTTTCCTTTCCCTCAAAGCTTTCATCACTTCATTTGTAAACTCCTCTCTGATGGCTTCTCGCCCCTCGTTGGTTACCCCAAGTGGAAGGTTTGAGATGCAGTGCAACAGCAAGTTTCCCTCGGTGAAGATACCAAGGTTATCGAACCAGTAGGACTCAGGAGATACAAGTAGGTGGAAACGTCGCCAGAAATTGCTTCCTGACTAGGGTGTTGTCGTGGACCTACACACAGCAACAAATAAATTTGCTCCCAACGAGTACAGAGGAGTTGTCAATTCCTCCGGCCTTGTCGTTTACAAAGGATCAACACAAGAGATAAAAGGTGCAAAGGAAAGTAAAAGCTGAAAGTAAATTGAGGGTGTGAACAATAATGTGAAGATGGACCGGGGTCCCGTGATTTTCACTAGTGATGTCTCTCTCCCAAAAGACGATAAAAGTGCTAGCGAGGTAAACAAATCACAGTTGGGCAATTGATAGGATTATGAAGGCACCGCAATGCTAACTATGTTGCAAAGAAAGGAAGGGCTCAAAAGCAATGGGCAGTACGCCAAGGTAAGTAGACCAAAATCCATCTGCATCTACTACGAATCATCCACCTTGAGATATCTATCCAGAACATCTCGCTGGAATTAAGTTGCGAATCCCACCCAAAGTGTAAACTAAAAGCAACAGACAACTGCATTAAAAGAACTTTGCGTAAAGTAAACAATCCTTGCACCCGCAGGTACAAGCACCGTTGTTTTATCCCTGGTGGCAACAGCACATCCCCTAGTCTCATGTTTCTGTCACTCAAGCTAGACATCAAGGGGCTGAACCCACAATCGAGCATAACGCTCTCTCTTGGAGTTGCAAATAAAATACTTGGCCAAAGCAAATACCGCAACGGAGAACATGCAAGAATTAACTCAAGAACAAAATATAAAAGAGAAGAACCAAATATATTACTCATCACAATCTGAACATAGTCTCATAATCCATCAGATCTCAACAAACTCAGCATAGCAACAACAGAAATTACATAGATTCCTCGATCATGTGAGGCAGCTCACGAGGACTCGAAAGTGGAAGCACAAAGGGGGGAGAGATAGATCACATAGCTACTGGTCACGGACCCATGGTCCAAGGGGAACTACTCACGGTACATCCGGGAGGCGTCCATGGCTATGGATGGTCTCCCGGAGGGGGTTCCTCCTTTTGGCAGGGTGCCGGAGCAGCTTCTCCAGGCAGCCCCGATCTTGAAACGGCGGCGACGGCGGTACAGAGGGGAGTTCGCGAGAAAGAGATCGATATTAGGGGTTTCTACCCCGAGGGGTAAATATAGGCGAAGGGGTCATCGAGGGGACCCACGAGGCAGTCAGCAGGGTGCCTGGCGCGGCCCAGGGTGGGGCCGCGCCACTGTGACGCCCCCAAAATCAAGCCGTGTACAGTAATCATACACGCAAGGTACACGATCGAGATCAGGGACTCACGGTGAGATATCACAACACAACTCTACAAATAAAATAATACAAGCTGTTTAATACAAGCAAGGGGCCACGAGGGCTCGAATATAACAGCTCGAAAGCACAAAGTTAGCGGAAGCAATAGTATCTGAGTACAGACAAAAAATACAAGGTTGCCTTAAGAAGGCTAGCACAAATATCAACAACGATCGAAAAGGCGAGGCCTCCTGCCTGGGAACCTCCAAACTACTCCTGGTCAACGGGGAACTCGACGTCGTAGAAGGCATCGGGGATCTTCATGTTGCGGTGGTCGGCAGCGGGGATCTCCTAATCCTGGACTCCAACGTCGACTGCAGCGGCCGATCAGGCAAAACAGTAAAGGAAATAAAGCAGGTGAGTATCTAGTATACCCGCGAGTCTTACGTCCGCTACTAAGCATTATGCATTGTATCAACGGAAAGAAGAGGCTGTATATAGTGGACTGAAAGACAGAAATTCAGAGCAAGGGTAAGAAGCTAGGCCTATCGAAGACTAGCATCTTCCGACGATGTCTTGCAGCATGAGGTAAGAATCAGCCAACAGTTTATATAAAGCAATAAAGTAACAATGAAGCAGAAGTTGCTGCAACATTGAATAATAATAAGTTGTAATAATTAACAATGCCTCCGAGTTCACCTCCTCGACATCCCCGCGAGGAAGAGGACCCGGAACCATACTGTTTAATAATAATAGTTTCTAGTGGTAAGATCCAGCTTCAGCATAAAGCGTCCTGTTACCGTGGACACGTCTATTTGAATAGATTAATCTTCCCTGCAGGGGTGGACTTGTGTTACGCTACACGCACGGATCTCCAGGGGGAGGAAGAAGACAAGGGGGAGGTGGGCTGGGCTGAGGTGGGCCTCGCCCCAGGCGAGCTTTAAGGATTTTTCCATTTGTTTTGTGTTGCTGTTTATTCTATTTCTTTCTGTAATTGATTTATTAACCCTAGCATTTTTGTAAAAGGTTATTAGTGTTTGTAAATTAGGGTTACATATTACTAAGGTTCCACAAAAGTTTTTGCAGCAAAATAAAATCATTAGATATTTCTTTTAATCTTTAAATGCCCAAAGTAAGGGTTTTAACCTACTGTTTGAATTGTTTGGAATTTTGTGCAACTCCAAAAATTACCAAAGTTGGTCCAACATGATTATAATGATTTTAGGAAATTTACAAAAATAGTTCCATGATTTTTGGAACAACTTTAATTCATCACTTTTGTTTTATTTTTCATTCAAAGTAGTTTCAACTAGGGTATAGTTTCTTGATGAGGAAGATGCATTGGGATTAGGGTTTTGATTACCAACCAGCAAGGTTTGAAAAGAGCAGAAGCAAAGTTTGATTAAGGACAGGGGATAACAGTGATTAACAAACAGTGATGATCAACAGTGATGATGATTACTGTTACAGGAACTGAGGGTGTTACAAATCTCCACCACTACAAAGAATTCTCGTCCCGAGAATTAAAAGTAGTGTAAGGGGTAGAGATACACAAGTGATGATACACAAGTATGAGGTGTATATCTTTCCCAAGGGAAAGCAGAGCACGGTGTACACGACCACGTTGTATTGGCAGAGAGTCATGGGGGTTGTCGATGATAACACAAAGCATCGAGGGGCAAGGATGGTATTTCACACAATGAATTCAATCGACACATGGAAGAAACCATGTAAGCTTAGTCGGATAATAATCCACGAAAAGGTCGGATGGTTCGCAAAGGATCCGATGTGAGTATCGGCACTCAATCGGGAGGAGAAATAATGCAAAGGCATCGAGTGATAGACGCATCGGAATAATGCGATGCTTGAGTACAAGGGAATCGTGTTTTCCAGATCGGGAGGTGGATGCAATCATCCATACGGACTTATCGGTGGCAGGGGATTGCAAAGGCGATGAACACGCAGGTTCTCGGGAATTGATCAGAGAGTAATCGTCGGGATCTTCAGGTGAATCAGGCGATCATCGGGAAGGCAGTGCTCTCTGGGAGGAAGGAGGTACGTGAACCTAAAGTCAGTGTTAATAAAACTTTACCAGCAAGGATAAGAGAGCAGAGTCCCAGAGCATAGGTACGGAGAAAAAGATCCTAATACCAAAGATATCACACGTAGTGACATCGATGTGGGCCCGTAAGCCAAACATTAAGTTAGCAAGTAGTTTTGCAAATACTAGACTAGACTTCGACCGAGGAGTGGTTAGGGGCTTCCTACAGGCAGTCGGCTCTGATACCAACTTGTGACGCCCCCAAAATCAAGCCGTGTACAGTAATCATACACGCAAGGTACACGATCGAGATCAGGGACTCACGGTGAGATATCACAACACAACTCTACAAATAAAATAATACAAGCTGTTTAATACAAGCCAGGGGCCACGAGGGCTCGAATATAACAACTCGAAAGCACAAAGTTAGCGGAAGCAATAGTATCTGAGTACAGACACAAAATACAAGGTTGCCTTAAGAAGGCTAGCACAAATATCAACAACGATCGAAAAGGCGAGGCCTCCTGCCTGGGAACCTCCAAGATACTCCTGGTCAACGGGGAACTCAACGTCGTAGAAGGCATTGGGATCTTCATGTTGCGGTGGTCGGCAGCGGGGATCTCCTACTCCTGGACTCCAACGTCGACTGCAGCGGCCGATCAGGCAAAACAGTAAAGGAAATAAAGCAGGTGAGTATCTAGTATACCCGCGAGTCTTACGTCCGCTACTAAGCATTATGCATTGTATCAACGGAAAGAAGAGGCTGTATATAGTGGACTGAAAGACAGAAATTCAGAGCAAGGGTAAGAAGCTAGGCCTATCGAAGACTAGCATCTTCCGACGATGTCTTGCAGCATGAGGTAAGAATCAGCCAACAGTTTATATAAAGCAATAAAGTAACAATGAAGCAGAAGTTGCTGCAACATTGAATAATAATAAGTTGTAATAATTAACAATGCCTCCGAGTTCACCTCCTCGACATCCCCGCGTGGAAGAGGACCCGGAACCATACAGTTTAATAATAATAGTTTCTAGTGGTAAGATCCAGCTTCAGCATAAAGCGTCCTGTTACCGTGGACACGGCTATTCGAATAGATTAATCTTCCCTGCAGGGGTGCACTTGTGTTACGCTACACGCACGGATCTCCAGGGTGGCGGGAACCTTGTTAGGGAACGCTCCACCGAGGCTATCCGACACTTCATAGCCCATCTTTCAAACTCAACAGAGAGGCCATCCGCCGGTCTAAATCCTAAGTACTCAGGGCCTTGGACCCCAACCCTGACGTACTCCTACACGGTGCGTGGGTGTCCTGGAAGTCGTAACAAAAACAACACAACTCAAGCCAAGTAGACAGCGCACTTCCCGGCAATCAGCCCGCGGTACTGCTGACGTCTGAAGAGTCCTCGGACGACACTAAGAAGCGGAGGAGCCCATAACTCGTAGTTCCCACGGGTAGGTAGTGCGTACATGGCATATAGCCAACTCAAGACATTCACTGAACCATTTAGCATTTTAAATTAACCTGCGTGACAACCGTTATCGTTGCCTCGACTTAACCGACCCGTGGACAACGACAGCAGCCAGGACCACCATTACATCGGTGCCTGCCCTGTCGTCCCACCAAGTCACTGCGGTTACCAACAAGGTGAACCGTCTCCTTACCTTGTCTCGCGTGTGCTCCGGGAGGAGCTCGACTTTCGTAGTTTGGTAACTCCCGCGGCCAACGATCAGGGGCCAAGCACACCGGTACACTGGTCGTACCCTCCCTGTCGTCCCGTCGCAATACCTCTCGCGGGCACCGTTGGGTCGCCCGACTTCTTACCTGAAGGACAACCGTTTACAGGACCCTATGGCGGTAAGACAAAGTCAGCCTCGAGTGGAGTACAAGGATTACTCCTTGATAGCTCACACTTGAGGTGACTAGGCATAACCCAGATAGGGGCCTTTGGCGGTGTCTGCATTGTACCGTACCTGTGCAGTTATAATATTTGTATCCGCGTTCACTCCCCTGAGTGATCCCGACCCTCTATCTAATCCTAGCTAACAATGCGCAGGGTTCACTGCTGAATAATGCATAACAATAATAATAGGCAGCATAGGATAAAGGAAGGCACATCAAGGGGCGACAAAAATCAGGCTATGCAGTTGAATAGGATTGTAATCGTAGCAACAACAGTAACAATGCCTAGTGCAAGAAATGTACGGAAAGATAGGCGATATCTGGGGAGGAGAATGGCTCTGCTTGCCTTCAAGCTCGACGGTAGTAGTAGGGTCGTCGACGACGTAGTCGTACTCAGCAGCGGTGTAGTCGACGGCAGCAGCGGGGTCTACCGGAGATTAAGGGGGGAAGAAACAGTAAATACACAGCAAACATATACAAACAGATGCATGACATGATAGATGAAATGTTAACGGTATTCTAACGCAGTGCAATGCATGTTGCTCGGAACGGAAATTCATCTGAGGATGAACTACCGGCTCCGAATGATTACCGGACAGGGTGTCCGGAGGGGAAGGATCAAGCCGGAGGTGTCGTGGTTACCGGATCAACATAACGGGGGTGTATCCATGCTAGTTGATCTATTCCGAGAAACATTCGTGTTCGGAATAAATTCATCCGGGCACTCTAACAGTACCGGACAATTTATCGGACAGTCGGTCCGGAGGGGGAATGTTCGATGTTCGTTGTGTTAGAGGGGTGTGGTAGACATACAGATAGCGTATTTGTATTCGTTATATTTTTCTGATCAACTTTCATGTATAAAGTTTTTGAATCCGAGTTAGGGTTTAAAAGTTATTGAATTTCAAAGTTTAAATCAATTTAAATGATTTTCTGGATTTCTTTTAATATTTATTAAGCATTATCCAAAAAATTATCCACAACATTATCCAGAACAGTACTGACATGTGGGACCCACATGTCAGCCTCTGTTATTTATAAAACATTTAATTAAATCAGAAAAGCCTCTGGACCCACATGTCAGTGACTAGTTTTTATAATTTTATTTATTCCAAAATGACTTACAGCTGGGGCCCAGCAGTCAGTGACTCCAGTGCTAACTAAACTTGTTTAATTAAGTTAAATGGCCAGGGGCCCACAGGTCAGTGTTTGAGAGGGTTTATTATTTTGTTAATCTTCTCAGTTAAACTAACAGAGTAATTAGCCGGGGGGGTCCACTGTCAGTGGCTTAGGGGTCTGGGTTAAGCCCTAATTAACTAACTGACACCGGGGCCCCACCTGGTAGCCTCACCGGAGGGATCACCGGAGGCTCGCCGGCGGCGAGGTCGAGCTAGCTCGCGATTCCGAGCGCCGTTTGAGGCGCCGCTGGTGGCAGTCGACGAAGGACTCGAAGCCGCATCGATCTGGAGTGGTCTCGCGGGCTGGGACGCACGGAGGTGAGTGCAGCTTCAACAATGGCGGCGAAGGGCGTCGGGCTCCAATGGCGCATGCTCATACGAGACGAAATCGAGCTATCTACCGGTCCAAAACGAACACACGCACCACGGGGATCCTACTAGTGCACTTGGCGCGGGCTGGGACGAACCAAATCGACGACTACGACGACGTGCCACGGCGGCCGGAGCAAGCGAGTTTGGGGAAAAAGGCTACGGGCTTCTCGAGCAACTACGGACAGTTGGCGATGACAGAGCTGCTCACCACGAACGCGTCGGGGTTGGCAGCGGGCTCGGGGAGGGGCTAAGGCGGCCGGAATCGACGTCGAGGTTGCAGCGGCCGGGGTGGGGGAAGAGGACGCGGGCGAAGCCTGCGGTGCTCCCCGGGCTCGATTGGATGCTGTAGTCGACGAAGACGACGACGGCGCAACCGCTGGACACCACGTCGGGGCGGACCGTGTCCGTTGGCCACGTCTGGCCACGACAATGGCGACGGCGGTGCTCGGGAAATTTTCCCCGAAGCGTGAGAGAAGAGGAGGAGGGGAAAGGGAGGGGGAGGGTGTCCAGGAGGTGGCCGGTGGCGTGCTTATCGCGTCCGCGGCGGAAGGGGGCAGGTGGAGGGCGGGGCCGGGCTGGCAGCGTCGTGGCGACGGCGGCCACCGTACGGGGCAGGTGGGAGCAGGTGGGGGAGGAAGAAGACAAGGGGGAGGTGGGCTGGGCTGAGGTGGGCCTCGCCCCAGGCGAGCTTTAAGGATTTTTCCATTTTTTTTGTGTTGCTGTTTATTCTGTTTCTTTCTGTAATTGATTTATTAACCCTAGCATTTTTGTAAAAGGTTATTAGTGTTTGTAAATTAGGGTGACATATTACTAAGGTGCCACAAAAGTTTTTGCAGCAAAATAAAATCATTAGATATTTCTTTTAATCTTTAAATGCCCAAAGTAAGGGTTTTAACCTACTGTTTGAATTGTTTGGAATTTTCTGCAACTCCAAAAATTACCAAAGTTGGTCCAACATGATTATAATGATTTTAGGCAATTTACAAAAATAGTTCCATGATTTTTGGAACAACTTTAATTCATCACTTTTGTTTTATTTTTCATTCAAAGTAGTTTCAACTAGGGTATAGTTTCTTGATGAGGAAGATGCATTGGGATTAGGGTTTTGATTACCAACCAGCAAGGTTTGAAAAGAGCAGAAGCAAAGTTTGATGAAGGACAGGGGATAACAGTGATTAACAAACAGTGATGATCAACAGTGATGATGATTACTGTTACAGGAACTGAGGGTGTTACAAATCTCCACCACTACAAAGAATTCTCGTCCCGAGAATTAAAAGTAGTGTAAGGGGTAGAGATACACAAGTGATGATACACAAGTATGAGGTGTATATCTTTCCCAAGGGGAAGCAGAGCACGGTGTACACGACCACGTTGTATTGGCAGAGAGTCATGGGGGTTGTCGATGATAACACAAAGCATCGAGGGGCAAGGATGGTATTTCACACAATGAATTCAATCGACACATGGAAGAAACCATGTAAGCTTAGTCGGATAATAATCCACGAAAAGGTCGGATGGTTCGCAAAGGATCCGATGTGAGTATCGGCACTCAATCGGGAGGAGAAATAATGCAAAGGCATCGAGTGATAGACGCATCGGAATAATGCGATGCTTGAGTACAAGGGAATCGTGTTTTCCAGATCGGGAGGTGGATGCAATCATCCATACGGACTTATCGGTGGCAGGGGATTGCAAAGGCGATGAACACGCAGGTTCTCGGGAATTGATCAGAGAGTAATCGTCGGGATCTTCAGGTGAATCAGGCGATCATCGGGAAGGCAGTGCTCTCTGGGAGGAAGGAGGTACGTGAACCTAAAGTCAGTGTTAATAAAACTTTACCAGCAAGGATAAGAGAGCAGAGTCCCAGAGCATAGGTACGGAGAAAAAGATCCTAATACCAAAGATATCACACGTAGTGACATCGATGTGGGCCCGTAAGCCAAACATTAAGTTAGCAAGTAGTTTTGCAAATACTAGACTAGACTTCGACCGAGGAGTGGTTAGGGGCTTCCTACAGGCAGTCGGCTCTGATACCAACTTGTGACGCCCCCAAAATCAAGCCGTGTACAGTAATCATACACGCAAGGTACACGATCGAGATCAGGGACTCACGGTGAGATATCACAACACAACTCTACAAATAAAATAATACAAGCTGTTTAATACAAGCCAGGGGCCACGAGGGCTCGAATATAACAACTCGAAAGCACAAAGTTAGCGGAAGCAATAGTATCTGAGTACAGACACAAAATACAAGGTTGCCTTAAGAAGGCTAGCACAAATATCAACAACGATCGAAAAGGCGAGGCCTCCTGCCTGGGAACCTCCAAGATACTCCTGGTCAACGGGGAACTCAACGTCGTAGAAGGCATTGGGATCTTCATGTTGCGGTGGTCGGCAGCGGGGATCTCCTACTCCTGGACTCCAACGTCGACTGCAGCGGCCGATCAGGCAAAACAGTAAAGGAAATAAAGCAGGTGAGTATCTAGTATACCCGCGAGTCTTACGTCCGCTACTAAGCATTATGCATTGTATCAACGGAAAGAAGAGGCTGTATATAGTGGACTGAAAGACAGAAATTCAGAGCAAGGGTAAGAAGCTAGGCCTATCGAAGACTAGCATCTTCCGACGATGTCTTGCAGCATGAGGTAAGAATCAGCCAACAGTTTATATAAAGCAATAAAGTAACAATGAAGCAGAAGTTGCTGCAACATTGAATAATAATAAGTTGTAATAATTAACAATGCCTCCGAGTTCACCTCCTCGACATCCCCGCGTGGAAGAGGACCCGGAACCATACAGTTTAATAATAATAGTTTCTAGTGGTAAGATCCAGCTTCAGCATAAAGCGTCCTGTTACCGTGGACACGGCTATTCGAATAGATTAATCTTCCCTGCAGGGGTGCACTTGTGTTACGCTACACGCACGGATCTCCAGGGTGGCGGGAACCTTGTTAGGGAACGCTCCACCGAGGCTATCCGACACTTCATAGCCCATCTTTCAAACTCAACAGAGAGGCCATCCGCCGGTCTAAATCCTAAGTACTCAGGGCCTTGGACCCCAACCCTGACGTACTCCTACACGGTGCGTGGGTGTCCGGGAAGTCGTAACAAAAACAACACAACTCGAGCCAAGAAGACAGCGCACTTCCCGGCAATCAGCCCGCGGTACTGCTGACGTCTGAAGAGTCCTTGGACGACACTAAGAAGCGGAGGAGCCCATAACTCGTAGTTCCCACGGGTAGGTAGTGCGTACATGGCATATAGACAACTCAAGACATTCACTGAACCATTTAGCATTTTAAATTAACCTGCGTGACAACCGTTATCGTTGCCTCGACTTAACCGACCCGTGGACAACGACAGCAGCCAGGACCACCATTACATCGGTGCCTGCCCTGTCGTCCCACCAAGTCACTGCGGTTACCAACAAGGTGAACCGTCTCCTTACCTTGTCTCGCGTGTGCTCCGGGAGGAGCTCGACTTTCGTAGTTTGGTAACTCCCGCGGCCAACGATCAGGGGCCAAGCACACCGGTACACTGGTCGTACCCTCCCTGTCGTCCCGTCGCAATACCTCTCGCGGGCACCGTTGGGTCGCCCGACTTCTTACCTGAAGGACAACCGTTTACAGGACCCTATGGCGGTAAGACAAAGTCAGCCTCGAGTGGAGTACAAGGATTACTCCTTGATAGCTCACACTTGAGGTGACTAGGCATAACCCAGATAGGGGCCTTTGGCGGTGTCTGCATTGTACCGTACCTGTGCAGTTATAATATTTGTATCCGCGTTCACTCCCCTGAGTGATCCCGACCCTCTATCTAATCCTAGCTAACAATGCGCAGGGTTCACTGCTGAATAATGCATAACAATAATAATAGGCAGCATAGGATAAAGGAAGGCACATCAAGGGGCGACAAAAATCAGGCTATGCAGTTGAATAGGATTGTAATCGTAGCAACAACAGTAACAATGCCTAGTGCAAGAAATGTACGGAAAGATAGGCGATATCTGGGGAGGAGAATGGCTCTGCTTGCCTGCAAGCTCGACGGTAGTAGTAGGGTCGTCGACGACGTAGTCGTACTCAGCAGCGGTGTAGTCGACGGCAGCAGCGGGGTCTACCGGAGATTAAGGGGGGAAGAAACAGTAAATACACAGCAAACATATACAAACAGATGCATGACATGATAGATGAAATGTTAACGGTATTCTAACGCAGTGCAATGCATGTTGCTCGGAACGGAAATTCATCTGAGGATGAACTACCGGCTCCGAATGATTACCGGACAGGGTGTCCGGAGGGGAAGGATCAAGCCGGAGGTGTCGTGGTTACCGGATCAACATAACGGGGGTGTATCCATGCTAGTTGATCTATTCCGAGAAACATTCGTGTTCGGAATAAATTCATCCGGGCACTCTAACAGTACCGGACAATTTATCGGACAGTCGGTCCGGAGGGGGAATGTTCGATGTTCGTTGTGTTAGAGGGGTGTGGTAGACATACAGATAGCGTATTTGTATTCGTTATATTTTTCTGATCAACTTTCATGTATAAAGTTTTTGAATCCGAGTTAGGGTTTAAAAGTTATTGAATTTCAAAGTTTAAATCAATTTAAATGATTTTCTGGATTTCTTTTAATATTTATTAAACATTATCCAAAAAATTATCCACAACATTATCCAGAACAGTACTGACATGTGGGACCCACATGTCAGCCTCTGTTATTTATAAAACATTTAATTAAATCAGAAAAGCCTCTGGACCCACATGTCAGTGACTAGTTTTTATAATTTTATTTATTCCAAAATGACTTACAGCTGGGGCCCAGCAGTCAGTGACTCCAGTGCTAACTAAACTTGTTTAATTAAGTTAAATGGCCAGGGGCCCACAGGTCAGTGTCTGAGAGGGTTTATTATTTTGTTAATCTTCTCAGTTAAACTAACAGAGTAATTAGCCGGGGGGGGGGGGGGTCCACTGTCAGTGGCTTAGGGGTCTGGGTTAAGCCCTAATTAACTAACTGACACCGGGGCCCCACCTGGTAGCCTCACCGGAGGGATCACCGGAGGCTCGCCGGCGGCGAGGTCGAGCTAGCTCGCGATTCCGAGCGCCGTTTGAGGCGCCGCTGGTGGCAGTCGACGAAGGACTCGAAGCCGCATCGATCTGGAGTGGTCTCGCGGGCTGGGACGCACGGAGGTGAGTGCAACTTCAACAATGGCGGCGAAGGGCGTCGGGCTCCAATGGCGCATGCTCATACGAGACGAAATCGAGCTATCTACCGGTCCAAAACGAACACACGCACCACGGGGATCCTACTAGTGCACTTGGCGCGGGCTGGGACGAACCAAATCGACGACTACGACGACGTGCCACGGCGGCCGGAGCAAGCGAGTTTGGGGAAAAAGGCTACGGGCTTCTCGAGCAACTACGGACAGTTGGCGATGACAGAGCTGCTCACCACGAACGCGTCGGGGTTGGCAGCGGGCTCGGGGAGGGGCTAAGGCGGCCGGAATCGACGTCGAGGTTGCAGCGGCCGGGGTGGGGGAAGAGGACGCGGGCGAAGCCTGCGGTGCTCCCCGGGCTCGATTGGATGCTGTAGTCGACGAAGACGACGACGGCGCAACCGCTGGACACCACGTCGAGGCGGACCGTGCCTGTTGGCCACGTCTGGCCACGACAATGGCGACGGCGGCGCTCGGGAAATTTTCCCCGAAGCGTGAGAGAAGAGGAGGAGGGGAAAGGGAGGGGGAGGGTGTCCAGGAGGTGGCCGGTGGCATGCTTATCGCGTCCGCGGCGGAAGGGGGCAGGTGGAGGGCGGGGCCGGGCTGGCAGCGTCGTGGCGACGGCGGCCACCGTACGGGGCAGGTGGGAGCAGGTGGGGGAGGAAGAAGACAAGGGGGAGGTGGGCTGGGCTGAGGTGGGCCTCGCCCCAGGCGAGCTTTAAGGATTTTTCCATTTTTTTTGTGTTGCTGTTTATTCTGTTTCTTTCTGTAATTGATTTATTAACCCTAGCATTTTTGTAAAAGGTTATTAGTGTTTGTAAATTAGGGTGACATATTACTAAGGTGCCACAAAAGTTTTTGCAGCAAAATAAAATCATTAGATATTTCTTTTAATCTTTAAATGCCCAAAGTAAGGGTTTTAACCTACTGTTTGAATTGTTTGGAATTTTCTGCAACTCCAAAAATTACCAAAGTTGGTCCAACATGATTATAATGATTTTAGGCAATTTACAAAAATAGTTCCATGATTTTTGGAACAACTTTAATTCATCACTTTTGTTTTATTTTTCATTCAAAGTAGTTTCAACTAGGGTATAGTTTCTTGATGAGGAAGATGCATTGGGATTAGGGTTTTGATTACCAAGCAGCAAGGTTTGAAAAGAGCAGAAGCAAAGTTTGATGAAGGACAGGGGATAACAGTGATTAACAAACAGTGATGATCAACAGTGATGATGATTACTGTTACAGGAACTGAGGGTGTTACAAATCTCCACCACTACAAAGAATTCTCGTCCCGAGAATTAAAAGTAGTGTAAGGGGTAGAGATACACAAGTGATGATACACAAGTATGAGGTGTATATCTTTCCCAAGGGAAAGCAGAGCACGGTGTACACGACCACGTTGTATTGGCAGAGAGTCATGGGGGTTGTCGATGATAACACAAAGCATCGAGGGGCAAGGATGGTATTTCACACAATGAATTCAATCGACACATGGAAGAAACCATGTAAGCTTAGTCGGATAATAATCCACGAAAAGGTCGGATGGTTCGCAAAGGATCCGATGTGAGTATCGGCACTCAATCGGGAGGAGAAATAATGCAAAGGCATCGAGTGATAGACGCATCGGAATAATGCGATGCTTGAGTACAAGGGAATCGTGTTTTCCAGATCGGGAGGTGGATGCAATCATCCATACGGACTTATCGGTGGCAGGGGATTGCAAAGGCGATGAACACGCAGGTTCTCGGGAATTGATCAGAGAGTAATCGTCGGGATCTTCAGGTGAATCAGGCGATCATCGGGAAGGCAGTGCTCTCTGGGAGGAAGGAGGTACGTGAACCTAAAGTCAGTGTTAATAAAACTTTACCAGCAAGGATAAGAGAGCAGAGTCCCAGAGCATAGGTACGGAGAAAAAGATCCTAATACCAAAGATATCACACGTAGTGACATCGATGTGGGCCCGTAAGCCAAACATTAAGTTAGCAAGTAGTTTTGCAAATACTAGACTAGACTTCGACCGAGGAGTGGTTAGGGGCTTCCTACAGGCAGTCGGCTCTGATACCAACTTGTGACGCCCCCAAAATCAAGCCGTGTACAGTAATCATACACGCAAGGTACACGATCGAGATCAGGGACTCACGGTGAGATATCACAACACAACTCTACAAATAAAATAATACAAGCTGTTTAATACAAGCCAGGGGCCACGAGGGCTCGAATATAACAACTCGAAAGCACAAAGTTAGCGGAAGCAATAGTATCTGAGTACAGACACAAAATACAAGGTTGCCTTAAGAAGGCTAGCACAAATATCAACAACGATCGAAAAGGCGAGGCCTCCTGCCTGGGAACCTCCAAGATACTCCTGGTCAACGGGGAACTCAACGTCGTAGAAGGCATTGGGATCTTCATGTTGCGGTGGTCGGCAGCGGGGATCTCCTACTCCTGGACTCCAACGTCGACTGCAGCGGCCGATCAGGCAAAACAGTAAAGGAAATAAAGCAGGTGAGTATCTAGTATACCCGCGAGTCTTACGTCCGCTACTAAGCATTATGCATTGTATCAACGGAAAGAAGAGGCTGTATATAGTGGACTGAAAGACAGAAATTCAGAGCAAGGGTAAGAAGCTAGGCCTATCGAAGACTAGCATCTTCCGACGATGTCTTGCAGCATGAGGTAAGAATCAGCCAACAGTTTATATAAAGCAATAAAGTAACAATGAAGCAGAAGTTGCTGCAACATTGAATAATAATAAGTTGTAATAATTAACAATGCCTCCGAGTTCACCTTCTCGACATCCCCGCGTGGAAGAGGACCCGGAACCATACAGTTTAATAATAATAGTTTCTAGTGGTAAGATCCAGCTTCAGCATAAAGCGTCCTGTTACCGTGGACACGGCTATTCGAATAGATTAATCTTCCCTGCAGGGGTGCACTTGTGTTACGCTACACGCACGGATCTCCAGGGTGGCGGGAACCTTGTTAGGGAACGCTCCACCGAGGCTATCCGACACTTCATAGCCCATCTTTCAAACTCAACAGAGAGGCCATCCGCCGGTCTAAATCCTAAGTACTCAAGGCCTTGGACCCCAACCCTGACGTACTCCTACACGGTGCGTGGGTGGCCGGGAAGCCGTAACAAAAACAACACAGCTCGAGCCAAGAAGACAGCGCACTTCCCGGCAATTAGCCCGCGGTACTGCTGACGTCTGAAGAGTCCTCGGACGACACTAAGAAGCGGAGGAGCCCATAACTCGTAGTTCCCACGGGTAGGTAGTGCGTACATGGCATATAGCCAACTCAAGACATTCACTGAACCATTTAGCATTTTAAATTAACCTGCGTGACAACCGTTATCGTTGCCTCGACTTAACCGACCCGTGGACAACGACAGCAGCCAGGACCACCATTACATCGGTGCCTGCCCTGTCGTCCCACCAAGTCACTGCGGTTACCAACAAGGTGAACCGTCTCCTTACCTTGTCTCGCGTGTGCTCCGGGAGGAGCTCGACTTTCGTAGTTTGGTAACTCCCGCGGCCAACGATCAGGGGCCAAGCACACCAGTACACTGGTCGTACCCTCCCTGTCGTCCCGTCGCAATACCTCTCGCGGGCACCGTTGGGTCGCCCGACTTCTTACCTGAAGGACAACCGTTTACAGGACCCTATGGCGGTAAGACAAAGTCAGCCTCGAGTGGAGTACAAGGATTACTCCTTGATAGCTCACACTTGAGGTGACTAGGCATAACCCAGATAGGGGCCTTTGGCGGTGTCTGCATTGTACCGTACCTGTGCAGTTATAATATTTGTATCCGCGTTCACTCCCCTGAGTGATCCCGACCCTCTATCTAATCCTAGCTAACAATGCGCAGGGTTCACTGCTGAATAATGCATAACAATAATAATAGGCAGCATTGGATAAAGGAAGGCACATCAAGGGGCGACAAAAATCAGGCTATGCAGTTGAATAGGATTGTAATCGTAGCAACAGCAGTAACAATGCCTAGTGCAAGAAATGTACGGAAAGATAGGCGATATCTGGGGAGGAGAATGGCTCTGCTTGCCTGCAAGCTCGACGGTAGTAGTAGGGTCGTCGACGACGTAGTCGTACTCAGCAGCGGTGTAGTCGACGGCAGCAGCGGGGTCTACCGGAGATTAAGGGGGGAAGAAACAGTAAATACACAGCAAACATATACAAACAGATGCATGACATGATAGATGAAATGTTAACGGTATTCTAACGCAGTGCAATGCACGTTGCTCGGAACGGAAATTCATCTGAGGATGAACTACCGGCTCCGAATGATTACCGGACAGGGTGTCCGGAGGGGAAGGATCAAGCCGGAGGTGTCGTGGTTACCGGAACAACATAAGGGGGGTGTATCCATGCTAGTTGATCTATTCCGAGAAACATTCGTGTTCGGAATAAATTCATCCGGGCACTCTAACAGTACCGGACAATTTATCGGACAGTCGGTCTGGAGGGGGAATGTTCGATGTTCGTTGTGTTAGAGGGGTGTGGTAGACATACAGATAGCGTATTTGTATTTGTTATATTTTTCTGATCAACTTTCATGTATAAAGTTTTTGAATCCGAGTTACGGTTTAAACGTTATTGAATTTCAAAGTTTAAATCAATTTAAATGATTTTCTGGATTTCTTTTAATATTTATTAAACATTATCCAAAACATTATCCACAACATTATCCAGAACAGTACTGACATGTGGGACCCACATGTCAGCCTCTGTTATTTATAAAACATTTAATTAAATCAGAAAAGCCTCTGGACCCACATGTCAGTGACTAGTTTTTATAATTTTATTTATTCCAAAATGACTTACAGTTGGGGCCTAGCATTCAGTGACTCCAGTGCTAACTAAACTTGTTTAATTAAGTTAAATGGCCAGGGGCCCATTGGTCAGTGTCTGAGAGGGTTTATTATTCTGTTAATCTTCTCAGTTAAACTAACAGAGTAATTAGCCGGGGGGGTCCACTGTCAGTGGCTTAGGGGTCTGGGTTAAGCCCTAATTAACTAACTAACACCGGGCCCCCACCTGGCAGCCTCACCGGAGGGATCACCGGAGGCTCGCCGGCGGCGAGGTCGAGCTAGCTCGCGATTCCGAGCGCCGTTTGAGGCGCCGCTGGTGGCAGTCGACGAAGGACTCGAAGCCGCATCGATCTGGAGTGGTCTCGCGGGCTGGGACGCACGGAGGTGAGTGCAGCTTCAACAATGGCGGCGAAGGGCGTCGGGCTCCAATGGCGCATGCTCATACGAGACGAAATCGAGCTATCTACCGGTCCAAAACGAACACACGCACCACGGGGATCCTACTAGTGCACTTGGCGCGGGCTGGGACGAACCAAATCGACGACTACGACGACGTGCCACGGCGGCCGGAGCAAGCGAGTTTGGGGAAAAAGGCTACGGGCTTCTCGAGCAACTACGGACAGTTGGCGATGACAGAGCTGCTCACCACGAACGCGTCGGGGTTGGCAGCGGGCTCGGGGAGGGGCTGAGGCGGCCGGAATCGACGTCGAGGTTGCAGCGGCCGGGGTGGGGGAAGAAGACGCGGGCGAAGCCTGCGGTGCTCCCCGGGCTCGATTGGATGCTGTAGTCGACGAAGACGACGACGGCGCAGCCGCTGGACACCACGTCGGGGCGGACCGTGCCCGTTGGCCACGTCTGGCCACGACAATGGCGACGGCGGCGCTCGGGAAATTTTCCCCGAAGCGTGAGAGAAGAGGAGGAGGGGAAAGGGAGGGGGAGGGTGTCCAGGAGGTGGCCGGTGGCGTGCTTATCGCGTCCGCGGCGGAAGGGAGCAGGTGGAGGGCGGGGTCGGGCTGGCAGCGTCGTGGCGACGGCGGCCACCGTACGGGGCAGGTGGGAGCAGGTGGGGGAGGAAGAAGACAAGGGGGAGGTGGGCTGGGCTGAGGTGGGCCTCGCCCCAGGCGAGCTTTAAGGATTTTTCCATTTGTTTTGTGTTGCTGTTTATTCTATTTCTTTCTGTAATTGATTTATTAACCCTAGCATTTTTGTAAAAGGTTATTAGTGTTTGTAAATTAGGGTTACATATTACTAAGGTGCCACAAAAGTTTTTGCAGCAAAATAAAATCATTAGATATTTCTTTTAATCTTTAAATGCCCAAAGTAAGGGTTTTAACCTACTGTTTGAATTGTTTGGAATTTTCTGCAACTCCAAAAATTACCAAAGTTGGTCCAACATGATTATAATGATTTTAGGCAATTTACAAAAATAGTTCCATGATTTTTGGAACAACTTTAATTGAGCACTTTTGTTTTATTTTTCATTCAAAGTAGTTTCAACTAGGGTATAGTTTCTTGATGAGGAAGATGCATTGGGATTAGGGTTTTGATTACCAACCAGCAAGGTTTGAAAAGAGCAGCAGCAAAGTTTGATTAAGGACAGGGGATAACAGTGATTAACAAACAGTGATGATCAACAGTGATGATGATTACTGTTACAGGAACTGAGGGTGTTACAGCCACCTACCCTCCTGGCTATCTGGTGGTGGCCCCCCTTCCCTCTCTTGGTGATTCTGGAAGCTTCTGTTGCGCTGATTTTTTATATATTTTTCCCGGAATTTTTGGAGCACTTTTAATGGCTGGAAAACATGAAATACAAAAACAGCAGAAAACAGAAACTGGCAACTGGGTGCACTGAGTTAATAGGTTAGTCCAAATAGGTTCAAAATTGTATGAAAGTTCAAGAAAAACATGGCAAAGTCACACAAAACATGCATGGAGCAAGCAGAAATTATAGATACGTTTGGAACGTACCAACATCCCCAAGCTTAATTCCTGCTCGTCCTCGAGTAGGTAAATGATAACAAGCATAATTTCTGTGGTGACATGCCACACAACCAAATAAGGACTTTTAAGTAAAGCAATCAAAGCATGCAATTCAATTCAAGTCTTAACAAGCGAGAGTCTATATTAGCATTGACACAAGCAACAAAAGAACAAAAGGTGCAAGAGCTCTCGCTGTCCGTGACTCGAATGTCTCCAAATGGTGTTTGCGTGCAAGCAAGGGACTGGGAAGAAAGAGAAAAAATGTTGTTGAGAACAACTATCTACTAAAGTTTCACACTTGGTCTCCTTTGGATTCTTATCTCGACTCGTCCCCAGACCACTAGTTAGGTACAAGTCAAACTGATCCACTCCCTTTCGATATTTTGAGCACTCATCCAATGGATGAGCGTGAGCAAGAAAGTTGACACCTAAAAGGCGAAACAGAAAGAAGGTGGAGGAGGAAGACAAAAAGGTGTGAAAGGCTCACATCAATGAGGACAATCATAGGCGAGAGAAGGCCATATGATAGATATGATGTGAGGAGTAGGGATTGCCATACAACGGATGCACATGTGAGCTAAAAGCTCAGCAAGGGAACTAGTGGGGGTGCATCTAACTTGCTTGCTCAAGAAGACCTAGAGCTCGTTTGAGGAGGCTCATCATTGAAATATACAAGCCAAGTTCTATAGTGTGAAGGATCCCCACATAGCTATATGCATGATGATGATCTCTATGGAGTACAAGGGATAGAAGATGAAGTACTAGTGTGGATCTCTCAAAAGGAATAGTAGTATGCCCCCTTCTCTCTTTTTATTTTTCTTTTTCTCTTTTATTTTTTATTTTTTTGGTGGCCTCAATGGCTCTTTCTATTTAACTCTCATTTGTCCTCTTTGGGATCTTTTGATTTTGTCCTATTTTGGATCTTTTCCTCACGTTAGGGGCAATACTCTATATTTTACAAGAATATATGAGATCTTTCACACTTTACAAAGGTACTCACATAAAGAAAATGTAACTATCATGATGCAAATGTATGCATCTGCCAGGGTAGCAGGATATGCAATGATACTAGCGCGTCATGTAGAAATGATTAGGGCAAGGCCCAACTAGCATGCGGCTCATCGATCAAGCAAGTAGCATGTATGACAGGAAGATCAAGTCATGAGAAGGTGGATGTTGCATGGAAATGTATCTCGGAAAGACTATGGAAATGCCTTGTAGGTAGGTATGGTGGCTGTTTTGAGGAAAGATATAAGGAGGTTTATGATGACAGAGCGTATCATGCCAAGGGTTTGGATGCACCGGAGAAGTATGCGCCAACTCTCGAGGTGAGAAAGGGCAATGCACGGTACCGAAGAGGCTAGAAAAAGTATAGGTGGGTGGAAGTGTCAACTTTCGAATACTCACATTAGTCCGAAGAACTCATGCACTTATTATCGGTAACTCTCAATCTAATCAGGAGGTTCACAAAGAGACAGGTACCCCGAGGAGGAGTGTATGGGGGTTTGGTTATCCTTGCGCATCCTCGACTCATGGTATGTGAGTGTACTCTAATATTCGAACCCTCCAGAGGTTAGTGATCCATCTAGTAGCTAGAGTTCTCAACAGGGGGTTTTTGGTTTTCGAAAAACACACGGATTGCCCAAAATACGACATCTATCACTAATAGGCAAGAGCTCTTGACACCATAAGTTCAAACATTACTCTAGTCAATACCTCAAAACTATTGCAAGTTACTACTACAAAGAGAACAACAACTTTAACTACCTACTTTCAGTCAAGACACAGAACTCAGTGCAGCAGGCAAACTCTCTAACAAGATAAAACATGCAACCTATAGAAAGTTCAACCTAAGACAAAAGAAAATCTCTAGAAAAACTAAATCACTACGACTAAACATAACAGCAACTAAGAAAAGAAAAAGAACAGCTCCCAGCTAAAAGAATAAGCATGCAAATCCTATGAGGAGTTCTAGTTCAAGCGGAGCGTGAATCTCTCCCACACAAAAGAGTAAGTAAGCTGGGATCTAACTTGTTACTACAGAAAACGAAGCTAAAGAAAAATAAAAACAAAACAAAACCGAAGAGCGAGACCCTCCAAGAAAAGCACATGACGCATGAAGTGATAAAAATATAGTGCAACGAGGGACAAACTGGTGATTGTTGATGAAGAAGGGGATGCATCGGGGGCATCCCCAAACTTAGACGCTTGAGTCTCCTTGAATATTTATTGGGGGTGCACATGGGCATCCCCAAGCTTGAGCGTTTGACACTCCTGAATGTTCTTTCAGCATCCTCCATCGCGCACTTGAAAACTCCCTTCATACATAACTCATTGTAGGCTGATTAGAGAGGTTAGTACCCTAATAAAATATTTTTTTCTCCACTGAAAATAAAGATAATCTTGAAGATCTACTGTTTCTCAAGATTGCCAAAAAGTTTTTGCAAATAAAAAGCAAGCTTAAGGTTTGCAAAAGTAAGGAGAGACAAAACGTGGCAGAATCTGTGAAAAACACAACAGCAGATAGAAACGAATTTTTTAGGGGTACTTCTGCAACTCAAATAAAAAAACTCAGAACATACGCAAGTTTCGTAATTGTATAGATCACGCTGTGTAAAAATTTCAGCTCAAAAACATGAACTGAGATTTTTCTGTAATGTTTCTAGTCACGAGGACAGAATCTTTTTTCTGGACAGCATGTCACAACTTTTACTTCCCTTGCCGTATGAGGCTAAACTTGGCACAAAGCTTGAAAAGTAAAGATACAATGATGTTGCTACAGTAGTAACAATCATCAAGACCACTAAGAACAGAACAAAAGCAAAAAGAAAAACCTAAATTTGTTGCGGGCTGCCTCCCGAAAGCGCTTCTTTAGAGCCATTAGCTAGGCATAAAGCAAAAGATCAAGTATTTTCAAGAGAATAACTAGCCCGTGTGACGGACTCAAAAGGTAACTTAATCTTTTTCCTAGGGAAATGTTCCATACCTTTCTTGAGAGGGAATTGGAATTTGATAGTTCCCTCTTTCATGTCAATGATAGCACCAACTGTGCGAAGAAAAGGACGTCCCAATATAATTGGACAAGAGGGCTCACACTCAAATGTCCATAATAGTGAAATCAACGGGAACATAATTGTCATTGACAATGATAAGAACATCGTCGATCTTCCCCAAATGTTTCTTTATGGGAGAATCAACAAGACGAATACCAAAAGAACAAGAATCAATAGGTTTCAATTCAAGCATATCATACATTCTTTTGGGCATAACAGAGGTGCTTGCTCCAACATCACAAAGAGCATAACAAGAGAAGTTATTCAATTTAATTTTTATCATAGGATCCCAACCATCTTCTAGCTTCCCAGTTATGGAGGCTTCTAGTCTAAGCTTCTCCTCCCTAACTTTGATTAGAGCATTGGTGATATGCTCTGTGAAGGCAAGATTGAGTGTGCTAGTGTGGGGGTCTCTAGACATCTTGTGTAGGAAAGCAATAACTTCTGGTAAAGTGCAGTTGTCAAAGTCTAAGTCACTACTATCTACAAAGGAAGTAGTGATATCATTCAAGCTCACTTGTTCGAAAGCCTCTATGTTAATAGAGGTTTCCTCTTCTAAGGTTGAGGTGGTAGCATCACCATTAATAGGTCCAGTGGGACTAGGGGTGTGATGAGTGCTAATAATTTGGACATCCTCAACTACTTGGATAGTGGCTACTGTGTGGTAGGTAGGAAGGCTCTTAATTCTATCTTCTTCCTTGGGTACAACTTCGGGTTTAGCTGCCATTTGGTTTATCAAGGTAGATTGGGTATGAGACATGTTTGAAACATAAGTCTCGATGGCAGTGAGTCTAGTTTGGAGACTGGAAATGTCACCGTTCAGGCTCTCAAGCTGTTTTCTAATGTTTTGCAGGATAGAGGAGTGCTCATCTAATTGTCTAGAAAAGGCCTTGTTTTGTTCAAACTGAGTGTGCATATAGCTTTTGGTGGCCTTTTCTATTTCTACAAGTTTCCCATAGCTGGGCAGGTCTTTTTCCCTATAGTTCTGGCTGTAGGAGTTGCTGGTGGTAGGATAAGTGTTGTTCCCATAGTTGTTGGATAGGAAAGGTCTAGGATTGTTGCTACCAAAGTTACTCCTATAAGCATTATTGCTGAAGTTGTTTCTAGAGACAAAATTAACATCTACTTGCTCCTGAGCAACCAAAGAATTTAAAGGAACATTTTGAGGATCTATAGAGGGTTGCTTGGTAAGTACAGACATGATAAGGTCAACCTTTTCATTTAAAGAGGAGATCTCCTCGACAGAGTTTACCTTCTTACCAGTTGGAGATCTTTCGGTGTGCCACTGAGAGTAGTTTAGCATCATCTCATCAAGTAGCTTTGTGGCAGCACCAAGTGTGGTTGACATAAAAGTTCCTCACGCGGCCGAATCTAACAGGTTCCGCGAGGTGAAGTTCAAGCCTGCATAAAAAGTCTAGATAACCATCCAGGTAGTCAGTCCATGTGTGGGGAAGTTCTTGACAAGCGTCTTCATACGTTCCCAAGCCTGGGCAACGTGTTCATTATCCAATTGCCTGAAATTCATAATGTTACTCCTCAATTGAATAATTTTAGCAGGGGGATAATACTTCCCTATAAAAGCATCTTTGCATTTACTCCAAGAATCGATACTGTTCTTGGGCAAAGATTGTAGCCACTCCTTGGCTCTTCCTCTCAAAGAGAAAGGAAAAAGCTTCAGCTTGATGATGTCTCCATCCACTTCCTTGTACTTCTGCATGTCACAGAGCTCGATAAAGTTGTTTAGGTGCAAGGAAGCATCTTCTCCTGCTCCTGATAATTGATCTTTCATAACAAGGTTAAGCAGAGCAGGTTTAATCTCACAAGAAGGTGCTGAAGTTGCAGGTGGAGCAATAGGAGTGCAGATAAATTCACTGTTGTTGTGACTAGTGAAGTTACACAACTTAGTGTTTTCATTGGAACCCATAGTAGCAGCAGGTATTTTTGGTATTTTTGATTAAGGACACAAAAGTAAAAACTGAAAGGTAAACTAACAAGACTAAAAAGCAAAGGTAAAAGATAGTGTGCAACTCCCCTATCTTGTAGACTTGAGTCCCAGGCAACGGCGCCAGAAATTTGCTTGATGGCTTCTCGCCCCTCGTTGGTTACCCCAAGTGGAAGGTTTGAGATGCAGTGCAGCAGCAAGTTTCCCTCGGTGAAGATACCAAGGTTATCGAACCAGTAGGACTCAGGAGATACAAGTAGGTGGCAACGTCGCCAGAAATTGCTTCCTGACTAGGGTGTTGTCGTGGACCTACACACAGCAACAAATAACTTTGCTCCCAACGAGTACAGAGGAGTTGTCAATTCCTCCGGACATGTCGTTTACAAAGGATCAACGCAAGAGATAAAAGGTGCAAAGAAAAGTAAAAGCTAAAAGTATATTCAGGGTGTGAACAATAGTGTAAACATAGCACTATGTCACTACAAGCTGGTCTCTAGATCATAAGTACATGCATATGTACAAAAGTAGAAACAAGAAGAGTACATACCGGTTTTCCTTGTTGCTTCCCTTCCGTCGATCTTCGTCATTACTGCCTCGTCACTTGCACGATCGAACGTAGGAAATATAATCAAATACCATCACGGCTCGAGCTGATCTCTGAAAACAAAGCAAACTAAAGAGAGAAAGGAAATCTTTTTGGGTTTTTCAAAGGTTAAAAGAAAGCAAACGAAAAGAGAAAATCTATTTGTTGATTTTTCAAAGAAAGAAAGAAGGAAAAACGGGCAAAAACTTCGAAAAGATCAAAGCGAATAAAATGGATAATACAATGGAAAAGTGAGAAGGGCACGTACTCCCCCAAGCTTAGGCTTTTGGCCTAAGTTGGTAGCGGCTAATGTCCCCAGGAGCCTCCTGCTCCAGGGTAGTACGGATGAGTCCAAGGGTCGTATGAGGCTTCCGGCGCGTACACCGAAGTCCTCGGATCCTCCCACGAAGAAGGATCCGCGCTCCAAGCAGAGGAAGACCCTTCACCAAGCTGGGTGACGGTCTCTCCCTGGAAAGGTGGGAACTCACCATGCTCCTCCTCGTCGGGCACAACCCCCTCCATGGGGTTATGAAACTGATGCTGGACCACGAACTCATCGAACTGGATAACATCAAAGGACCATCCGTTCCTGCGAGAAAAATCAAACAAAAGAGGTGCAGGTAGACGGATCTTGCGTTCCGTGGTAGCTCCGAAACGTAAGATATAATCAAGGTTACCAAACTCGGAAGTCATGGTAACAAACTTATGCCTTTTCATAGCAGCAAGATCAAAACTTAAATAAGTAAAAGGCTTATCATCGGGGTGTGGGGTGCCATTAATAGACTCTAGGATAAGTGTGGCGTAAACGCCACCAAATAAGTCTCCCTTGTTACCGTTCATAGCAAGGCGTCGAGAAATTAAGGCACCCACATTATAATCAAACCTCCCTGAAAGGGCGGTTGCCAGGATAGCAATATCCGGCGCAGATATGTTGCTCGTGTTGTCATGAGCTAACACCCCTCTAGCAATATAATACGCAAAATACTTGAGGTGTGGAAATAAGATGCTGGAGATCTTTGACCGATGAATATCCCTCGTATCCATGCTACAGAGCGATTTGAAGAGTTCTCAGCTCGGAGGGCTGAGAGCTCATCTTCGCCGTCTGTCCCACGTTCGGCACACCTATTATTTCACAAAACCTTTCCAAAGGCATGGTCAAAAGATCATTGTAAATTTTAAATTCAACAGAACCAGCATCAAGGTTATATCTAAAACTGTTAATGAAACAGGAGGTGAGTTTTTGATACTGGGTAACACGGCACGTTGCGAGCCGCGTCAAACCTGCATTAGCACAAAGATTATAAAACTCCTCCCCGATTCCTGCAGCTTCAAGGAATTCATCGCACGGGAAAGTCATTGCACGTGCTTGATTTGTGTCCTCCAACAACTCCAAGGGAACATGATCTTCGTTGTAGCTCACCCTAGCAGTCGAGGGTGAAGCTGAAGCTCTTGTAACTCGATCGGAGCACTCGAGCCTTTTCTTCCCAAGCCACCCCTTTGCTCTTCCTAGCAAACTCATTTCTGAAATTTTTGACAAATTACAAAAACAAGGATTTAAACAAAGTGAGTTAAGGCAAACTACTCAACTCACTTACCTAAGGCATAAACTTGAATCAAAACTTGGAAAATAAAATTCTACACATGCATGCAAGCTCGTATAAACAGCACCAAGAGCTACTAAATACTCACGAATGAAGCCACCAATCAAAAATCTAATTGGAGGGGTGGAGGAGTTACATACCAGGGAGTATTTGCTCAAAATTTCAGCTCGAATGGTGGGCTGTAGAGAGAGATCGAAAATCGCCTCCAAGAACAACAAGAACGCAAGATCTGGAGCAGAACTCGTGTTTTTGGAGAGAGAGGAAGGAGGAGGAAGAAGACATACCTGGATGGCTGCCCTGTGGGCCCCAGGCGCCTTGTGGGCGCGACCAGGGGGCAGGCCTCGCCAGCTGGCCGCCTGGGCCACTGGTGGCCCCCCCTGGTCAGCCCCAGGTGCCTCTGGGTCACTCCCGGCATGGAAATTTTTATTTTTATTTTTCTGGAATTTTTCTGAAAACTTCACTGTTGAAAATTTCTCGGAGTTCAAAAAGCTGCAAAACTTTCTGAAAACTTAAAGCAGTGATTAGTATTGTGAAGCTTCAAAAACATAAAAAAAAACTTGGTACAGCAAAGAGAATGAAAGCTAAAGCAAATGAAAACATAACAAGCTTAACTCTTTACCTATATAAAACAAGCTCACTAGCAAGGTTGATCAAGTCTTACCAACAAACCGGTGATATATAGAACAAAAAGTCTCCCCTCTTATGAAGTGATCATTGCACCTTCACTTTAATGGACATTGTCCCCACCATAATGGTTTTGTATTTGTGGTGCACATGTAGTGGACAGTCCCATTCTCCAATCTTCACGGTCTCGATATTCTCTATAGAGTTAAGGCCATGCCTCTTGTCGATCTTCTTTGGAAAATACACCATGTGTTCTTTATCATCAACGTTGAAGGTGACCTTTCCTTTATTGCAATCAATGATAGCACCTGCGGTGTTACGAAAAGTTCTACCAAGAATAATGGACATGCTCCCATCCTCGGGCATGTCAAGCACAACAAAATTTGAAGGATCAAACAGTTAGCAACTTCAACGGGTACATCCTCACAAATACCTATTGGGACAGCTGTTGACTTGTCGGCCATCTGAAGGGAGATATCTGTAGGGATTAGTTTCTCTAAACAAAGCCTTTTGTAAAGAGAGAAGGGCATAACACTCACTCTTGCACCAAGATCACATAAAGAAGTTCTGACGTAAGTATTCTTTATGGAGCAAGGAATGGTGGGTATACCTGGATCACCGAGCTTCTTAGGAATCTTGCCACTGAAAGAGTAGTTAGCAAGCATAGTAGATATTGCCTCATTAGGAACATTTCTTTTATTAGTAACAATATCTTTCATCTATTTCCAATAAGGAGGTAACTTAATAGCATCAGTCAAAGGAATTTGAAGAAAAAGAGGTTTCATCCATTCACAAAATTTATTATAATGCTCTTCTTCTTTGGATTTGAGGGACTTACCTGGAAAGGGCATGGGTTTCTGTATCCATGGTTCTCTTTCCTTCCCATTTCTCCTTGCGATGAAGTCTTCTTTAGAGTACCTCTTGCGTTTATCGGGTGCTTCTTCTTCTCTTACCTTGGGAGAATCATCCTTCTCAGCGTCTTTTTCTTCAGGCTCGGCATCGTCTTCTGTTTCAGCATCGGAGGTAGATATGCTGTTGGGATCAACAGCTGGCTTTTCACTTGTAATAGGATCATCGGGATTGTCAGCTTCCTTGTGTTTCTTCTTCTTATTTTTATTCTTTGGAGAGCTAACAATCTCGTCTTCTTCTTGTACCTGAGAATCTTGCTCGATTCTCTTTGGATGTCCCTCAGGATAGAGTGGGTCCTGGGTGTGTGTTCCACCTCTAGTCTTAATTCCATAAGCTTGTATGTCCTGTTTGGCATTATTAGCAAGCAAATCTTTTTGCACATTAGAAATTTGTTCAAGCTGAGTTTGAACCATATGAAAATGCTTAACAAGACATTTAACATCATTAACTGTTCTTTCTAAAACATCACATAAACTTTTGATAGCAAGAGAATTATCATGCAACTGACTTTGTAACTTCCTATTAAAATGGTCTTGCTTGACAATAAAATTATCAAGCTCATCTAAACATTGGTCGGGAGGCTTACCTTTAGGGATGTCACTTTCAGTAAAGTCTAATAGAGAGTGTACCTCTACTAAGGGAGGGTGAGTAGTAGGCTCACACAACTTCTCAATAGGCGGTAAATTCTTCACGTCTTTGGCTTTAATACCTTTCTCATTTATAGACTTCTTTGCTTCTTGCATATCTTCGGGGTTCAGAACAAGCATGCCCCTCTTTTTCGGTGGTAGAAGTGGCTCAGGAACGGACCAGTCTTCATAGTTCTTGGCAATTTTACACATTAATTCTTCTGCATCGTCCGGTGTTCTTTCCCTGAAAACACAACTAGCACAACTATCCAGATAGGTTCTGGAGTCATCGGTTAAACCAGCATAAAATATATCAAGCAGTTCATTCTTGGGGATTCCATGTCCCGGCATAACCTTAAGTAAATCACAAAACCTCCCCCAAGCTTTAGGGAGTTGCTCATCCTGCAATTGTTTAAAGTTATAGATTCTTTGTAAAGCAGCATGTTGCAGATGAGCTGGGAAATATTTATCAACAAAGAATTTGACTAAGTCCTGACGACTTTTAACGGAACCCTAAGGTAGTGCATCGTACCATGATTTAGCGTCTTCCTTCAAAGAAAAAGGAAAAGGCTTGGCCACATAGAAGTTTCGTATCTTCTCATCAGTAGTGAACAGGTTGCTTAACTCAGCGAGTTTGGTCAAGTGTGCTATAGCATCATCATTTTCTCTGCCATAAAAGGGGTCATCCTCGACTGTAGATATAAGTGAAAGATCAACAGAGAAATCATAATCAGGATCAGTGATGCATATAGGAGATGTGGCAAATTGAGGGTCAGGAATAACTTTGTTCTTCATGGCGTGCCTTTTGAGAAACTCTTTAACAGCACCAGGGTCAGAGTTGACACACTCTCTGAGTTCCCTGCAAAAATCATCATCAAGAGTAACATAATCATCATCAAGGATTTTCTCCCTGATTTCATCTAAGCTCGGTAACCAAAGGTTTTGCAGATAGGAATATAGGTAGCAGGGGTCTTGGTCTTGGATTTTTCTGCAGCCTTAGCAGTCAGAGTTTCAATATGGTGACCAAGAAAAGCAGCATCATCAAGAGTAGTGGAAGCATCATCAAAAGTATCGGACATAGTAACAGACTCAATAGAAGCATCATGTAGTGGTGGTGAAGTAAAATTACTCATAACAGAAGGTGAATCAAGTGTAGCACTAGTGTTCAGAACAGTACCTTTTCTTGTACGGGATGGTAAGATCGGAACCTTGGGGTCTCCTTTCTTACCCATAGCGGATGATATGCAGCAGGCAGGATACTTCGAGTAGACTTGTAAATATTGCTATGCTCCCCGGCAACGGCGCCAGAAAACGCTGCTTGATACCCCACAGGCGTAAGGGATCGAGATAGTCTTCGCGGGTAAGTTAACCCAATTTATTGATTCGACACACGGGGAGCCAAAGAGTATTTATAAGCTTTGACAGTTGAGTTGTCAATTCAACCGCACCTGAAATATACTTGCTTGCAACAATAGATAAGTGGTAACAATAATATGATAGTGATGATAGCAACAGCAAAAGTAAATAGCTGAAAGTAACAACTAAAGACCAGCAGGATTGAAAACACTGTAGGCTAGGGAGATGGATGGTTGGGCGCTGCATGGATGAGAGTAAACATATAATAGATTCTAACACGGGGCAAGGCACACAGAAAAGCAATGATCATCTAGGCAAATATCAAACATTAGGCATGTATCCCGTAGGTAGTTGTGCGTGCTTGCAATAAGAACTTTGCACAACATCTTTTGCCCTACCATCCCGCTACGAACGGGGCCAAAAGGAACTTATGGAGATTAAGGTGCTCCTGTCAAAGAGCACCGGAACAAAGCAATAAACTCAATGGATACATGGAATCCTCAAATCATGGACCATCCCCTTTGGTGTCCCAAGCTGTCACCTTTGGGATCGCCGGTTCCGGGCCATAATAGGTGCATACAACTCATAGATAGGATCTAGAACACAAATATATTCATGAAAACACATAGGGTTCAGATCTGAAAACATGGCACTCGGGCCCAAAGTGACAAGCATTAAGAGCAACAAGTTGAAGCAAAGAAGATAAACACCAATCTAGATGATAGGCAACATGCCCCCAACAACCTGACGAACTATTACATGATTAAACTCATCCAATCCCTATCATCCCCTTTGCCTACAGCAGGGAATTACTCACACATATGAAGAGAAGTCATGGAGGATGGATGGAGTGGCGATGGTGATGACGATGGCGACGATCTCCCCTCTCCGGAGGCCAAATCAGCCTCCAGATTAGCCCTCCCGAAGAAGAACAGAGGGTGGCGGCGGCTCCGCGATGGAAACTGGGAAAACGACTTCTTTTCTGGAGTTTTCTCGTCACGGGGATAAATAGGAGCCTCGGTAGGGAACCAGAGGAGGGGGGAGAAGCCCAGGCGGCCAGAGGGCGCGGCCCCACCCCTGGCCGCGCCAAGGGGCGCCTGGGCCCCCCAGGGCTCCCCTCTGGTCCCACTTCTGGCTCCTGGCTCCTTCAGGTGCGTGGATTTTCAGGTAATTTTCTGGGAATTTTCTGGGACGTCTAAAAATCCATTTTCTTGCACACAAAGAAACCATACAGGCAGCTCTGCTGAAAACAGCGTTAGTCCGGGTTAGTTTCGTCCAAATCATGCAAGAATGAGGGCAAAACAATAGGAAAAGTGTTTGGAAAAGTAGATACGTTTGAGACGTATCAACATCTCGCTGGTATTAAGTTGCGAATCCCACCCAAAGTGTAAACTCAAATCAACAGACAATTGCATTAAAAGAACTTTGCGTAAAGTAAACAATCCTTGCACCCGCAGGTACAAGCACCGTTGTTTTATCCCTGGTGGCAACAACACATCCCCTAGTCTCATGTTTCTGTCACTCAAGCTAGACATCAAGGGGCTGAACCCACAATCGAGCATAACGCTCTCTCTTGGAGTTGCAAATAAAATACTTGGCCAAAGCAAATACCGCAACGGAGAACATGCAAGAATTAACTCAAGAACAAAATATAAAAGAGAAGAACCAAATATATTACTCATCACAATCTGAACATAGTCTCATAATCCATCAGATCCCAACAAACTCAGCATAGCAACAACAGAAATTACATAGATGCCTTGATCATGTGAGGCAACTCACGAGGACTTGAAAGTGGAAGCACAAAGGGGGGAGAGATAGATCACATAGCTACTGGTCACGGACCCATGGTCCAAGGGGGACTACTCACGGTACATCCGGGAGGCGTCCATGGCTATGGATGGTCTCCCGGAGGGGGTTCCTCCTTCCGCCAGGGTGCCAGAGCAGCTTCTCCAGGCAGCCCCGATCTTGAAACGGCGGCGGCGGCGACGGTACAGAGGGGAGTTTGCGAGAAAGAGATCGATATTAGGGGTTTCTATCCCGAGGGGTAAATATAGGCGAAGGGGGGCATCGAGGGGAACCACGAGGCAGTCAGGAGGGTGCCTGGCGCGGCCCAGGGTGGGGTCGCGCCACCTGCCCTCCTGGCTGCCTGGTGGTGGGCCCCCTTCCCTCTCTTGGTGATTCCGAAAGCTTCTGTTGCGCTGATTTTTTATATATTTTTTCCCGGAATTTTTGGAGCACTTTTAATGGCCGGAAAACCTGAAATACAAAAACAGCAGAAAACAGAAACTGGCAACTGGGTGCACTGAGTTAATAGGTTAGTCCAAATAGGTTCAAAAGTGTATGAAAGTTCAAGAAAAACATGGCAAAGTCACACAAAACATGCATGGAGCAAGCAGAAATTATAGATACGTTTGGGACGTATCACTCTCCCAGGATATGCCAGAATCTTTTATAAAAGATGACATGCAGTCCATCCGGGCCGGGCGCCTTCATATCCCCAATCTGAAACACTGCTTTCTTCCCTCTTCTCTCGTGTAATCTTCCATCAACATAGAGTTCATTTCTTGTGAGACCACCGGTTTCATAGTCTCCAACAGATGTTCATCTACCACTACATTGTCCGTGTTAAACAGGCCCACAAAGTAATCTCTAATCAGCCCTTTGAGCCCATCATTTCCTTCCACCCAGTCACCTATAGACGTTTTCAATTTTTTGATCAAATTTTGTTTTCTTCTAGCTGACCCCTGTTGGTGAAAGTATGCCGTATTCCGGTCACCTTTCCGTAGCCAACTCACCCGTCCCCTTTGAGCCCAGTAAACTTCATCCTGGTCCAAGAGGTTTTCAATGATTAACTCTAACTCTTTTTGCTTTGAACTTGTATCAACTGTAGGTGTAGCTCGCATAGTAGTTTCGAGGTCTCTCTGCGCTTCTCTAAGCCGGGCTCTTGGTTCTTTTAGCACCGTCCTGTCCCACTTATGCAAGTCTTGGTGAACCAAGTGCATTTTGGCCGATGCTGGCAATACGCTCGGGTTTGAACCGGCTTTTCTCCAAGCCGTACGTTTTAATTACTTCTTCAACTGTTTCCTCCGAGAGCCATCTGGCTTCAAATTTCCGGCCATAGCAGGGCCGGTTTTCAGGGAAAATTTGATCTTTTGCCACACCTTACTTTGCCATTTGATGATTTGCCCCCATCCTGAGAATGACAAATGGGGCCGGGGTCCATCCGTCATTGAGACAATCTATGGCAAATCATCAAATGGCAAAGTAGACGGGGCAAATCATCAAATCCCCCGGTTTTCAGCCACTCCCTTAAGATATTCTGTATCCAGCAAGATAGGGCGATGATCAGACTTCCCCATCTCCAAATTGCACACACTAGCAAACAGGTGCATGTTAGACCAGTCTGCATTCCCAACTGCTCGGTCCAGCCTTTCCCGTAGCTCACCTCGGAACCAAGTGAATACATCTCCTATGTATCCCAGGTCTTCTAGCTCACAATCTGAAAGGGCATCCTGGAACTTTTGCATTTTGGATTCCTGCCGGGGTATACCTCCATCCTTTTCGTGAGAGAAAAAGATCTCATTAAAGTCCTCGATCACACTCCAAGCTAGGTTTGATTGGTCTTTGAGATCACGTAGAAAACCGTATGTACTGTCCTTATTTTCCCAACTTGGCTCGCCATAAATACCGATGAGTCTCCAAAGATCGCCACCATCCTCTTCCACCACCACATCAATAAAATCCAGTGTCGCTATCCGGGAGTAGATCCTAACCTCCTTCTTCCAGACCAGCAGCAAACCCCCCCCTCTTCTCCCATCCGGGCTAGGGGAGACGATCATATGATCCATCTTAAGATGTTTCCTTAGTGCATCTGCCTTCTCTTCATCCAGGTGCGTTTCAGACAGAAAAACGCATCATGTTCTTGATGCCTCTGGATATACAGAAGCGAACAAACTGACGGGGCCCCGAGGATGCCCCGCCAGTTCCAGCTTATGAGTTTCATTGCTCCCGGTGGTCCTCCTCCTCGGAGGCCGCCGATCTCAATGTGGTTTCATTTCCTGCTGCACCACCACCATCACCATTAAAAGGATGTTGGTAATCCTCAGCATCCATGGTCTCCCCCTCTAGCCTCTGCTTCTTCTTATTTTTGTTCCTTTGCGGTGTATTAAAGGGGTCATTCTCATTCACATGATCAAATTTGTCCACCAGGTTGGCCACTGTTTTTCTTTTCTCCACTACCACCAGCGCCAATGCCTCTGATGTTTTAGGAGCTGTGAGCAGCGGATCTGACTGATCTACCACCAAGTTCTATGCTAGCCTCTTCTGTCTCATTGCATCATCATACTCTGCATCAACATTTTCAGATTTGTGTCCCTTCCTCGCGACTGGAGGATCATATAATGCATTAAACCTCTACGGGGGCGCCAAATCAGCCCCAGCTCGTCCTCGGCCCCTGCCCAGATCAGTTGCTCGTCCTCGACCTCGACCTATATACACATCATTATTTCGAGATTTTTCCTCATCCCCAGCTTTTCCTCTACCTCTTCCTCTGCCTGATAAGGATCTTTATGCTAGCACAAAGGGACCCCACTCAAACTTCGCTGGATCATGCTCTCCAGAACCACACTCCTCGTGCTAGTGCACTAATTAACCACAATGGTAGCAGAACGTGGTCAACTTCTCGTATTGCACTTGATACCAGCTCTTCTTCAAATCTTTGGTGATTGAGGTAAATCTCACCAGTTTCTTGTTGACATTAATTTTTACTCTCACACGGAAAAATTCACCCACATATCCTGCCGGCAACGTTGTCTGGACTTCAAAAATTTCTCCCATTGATCTGCATAGACCTTTAATTACTTTTTCATGTAAAAAGTTATCCGGCAAACACAGAACCCTAGCCCACACCAGGATTTTGTCTAGCACTACCGACTTCGGATCATCAAAGCCGTCATACTCTTCCATAATCACCGCTTTATACCGAAAGAGCCAAGGCCCCATATTCATTGCTTTGGTCCAATCTGCTAGGCACTTGAATTGGGCAGTAAACAAATTGTCTTTGATTTTTATCCATACCACCTCCTTCGCCGGATTCCAGGCGAAACGCATATCAGCGTAGAGAGTTGAAGGGCTAAACCCCGATGTGGTGTGCACATTCGCTATAGCGAGCCACTTTGCCGCTGGTGGCGGCTCCATAACTTCTTCCCACACAAAGCTCTCCTCTTCCTCCTCATGGAGATCCAACCTTCCCAGCAGATCTTGCACGACCTCGCGCTTGCCCTTTCTCTGACTCGGACCAGCCCCTTCTGCCATCTTCTTCAGATCAAACCGATCTCCAGACGTGAGACCAGGAAAGAACCAAAACCCTAGGTCAGGATGAGAGGATCCCGCCTGGGGAGAAAACACCGTCGCCTAGAGAGACCCCGCACGTCTACTAATCGCCGAAGACAATCTAGATTAGTACCGCATAAGCCAGCCGAAAACTCTCGGCTAATCGCCAGAGGACATGCAAACCCTAGACGGGGAAAAGTCTCCGAGCTCGATTTCGCCCGCCCGGTTCCCCGGGCAAGTGCATGTTTCTTCCTAAACATAAGATTATGGTCATTATCGTGTAAAAAAGAGAGTGAGAGGGGTGTGGCCCATGGTGGTTTTGGCCTTGCTGGATTGTGGCCTGGCTTCCTTTTTCTTAAGAAATCATCATGTGTATGCTATAACGCTACAAGTTACAACGTTATAGCGTCTATAGCGCGCTAATAGCGCAAATAGCGGCTAAATTTATTAAAAATATATCGTTTCCTTTCCTAATATGCTATAGAGGAAACGATATATTAGGAAATATATCGTTTCCTTTCCTAATATGCTATACCAGGTTAAAGACACAATAACGCTACAAGTTACAACGTTATAGCGTCTGTAGCGCGCTATTTTTTTCGTTGGTTTTCACCCCCAAATCCCTCTCAATGTCTCCATAACCCCCCAAACCCAATTCTGGTATAATTTCAACCCTGAAAATGTGTACACCGTTTTAATCAAACCCTGAGCGGTTTAGTGTCAAATCAGAAGCGGTTTTGCTGGGCGGTTTTTGTTTAGTTGGTGCTTACTTGGCGTTGCCGTGTCAAATGGTTGCTGTCTACCCATCTTCAGTACTGGCTTCTATGAACATGATCAGTACTAGCGTTGTGGTGTCAAATGGTCGCTGTCTACCTATGTTCAGTAATGGCTGCTACTTTGTTCAGTACTGGCCGCACATCTTGTGCGTTTTCAGAGTGCTAAGTTTTTCATACTGGCAGCAAATCTTGTGCATTTTTAGAGTACTTCAAAGATTTATATTAGAATGTTCAGAAATGTATATATGGTGTTCAGAAATTTGGAGTGAGTATATATGTTTGAAAATACTTCATTTAGCAAATATATATTTGATAATACATCATTACAAAATTTGGGAGCATATATGTTCAAAAACCTGGGCATCAAATCAAAATATATGTTTAGAAATTTGGGCAAGGCATCATTCAGCAAAATATATGATAATAAATCTGGGAGCATATATGTTCAATAATCAGGGCATCGCATCATTCATCTATATCTATATCTATATCATTATATAGTGTAGGAATAACTTTGAATATCAGCCGTTGGATGAAGTCGATCCAATGGTTGAGATGTTGCAAATCCGAGTAATCTTAGCCATTGGATATTCTTTTCATCATATTAGATTTTGCCATGTGTACCAATCCAGAAAGTTTCACACTTCTGCTTATGCACAAACCTGGAAACAAAGATACTTCTCCTTCGTTCTAGAATCTTTCATACTTTAGTTCTTCAAGTGTTTTTCTGTTCAAGAATAATCATTCATGTTGTTCCACATATACTTCTCATTTGTTCTAGACACTTTCATGGTTCATTTGTCCCATGTGCTTTTCTTTGAAAAGAATTGATATTTATTTTAAATTTATTTTGTTCTGTTTTGGTTCAAAGCTAATACGACATCTTTCCAAAGTTCAACATTTTTTGCAAATGAAATACTCAACTGTTTTTATGTATTTCACATAAGATTTTATCAAATATTATGTTGTTATAGTTTGATTTTGAATGAGATGGGTGATGATCTTAAATTTTATTTGTGTGTAATTCTAAATCTATTTGGTCAAACTTGTAACTTACTAGTAAATATACGTTTAACAACTACAGAAACTCTTGTTGCTCACATAACATGCATCAGACCAAATGACCGGTCCTTTTACGCCCTCTAATGCTTTTTTTTATATGCAGCCAGGCTAAAGACACAATGTTGAGAAAGAGTTGGCATCCCCTGACTACTTCGTCCAGCCCTGTGACTTGCCTAACCGCGGAACCAGCACAAAAGCTTGCTTTATTCCATGAGAAGTTGACGCCCAAACTAGTGGACAGACCCCCCTTTCGTTCAGCCCAATAAAGGCATCGCTCCCGGTTCATTTCAGAACCGGGACCGATGCCGGGCAACGGTCCCGGTTCGTCTGGAATGGGCAACGATCCCGGTTCATGTGAGGCAACGGTCCCGGTTGTTGCCACAAACCGGGACCAATGCTCTGGCGACCAACACGTGGCGCACTGCGAGGCATTGGTCCCGGTTGTTGGCAAAAACCGGGACTGTTGTCCTGGCTATATAAGCCCCCAACCAGCACTTTGCCATTTTGCCTCAAAAAATTTCAGGATTGTGTTGGGGTGGGGTGGGTGCTAGAATTTTTTTCCTTTGATTGCACACCAGGTGTTCGACGAAATGTCCGAGCCACACTTAGGTCCTCAGAACACCGTATCCTCGGCCGAGGTTAGCAACCTTATCTTCTCCGTCTGTAATTGATACAAAAATATTGCACGTGTGCATATATAGTGGTCTTTTCACTATTCACGAATTATTGTAATGGTTAATTATATGACGCAGATCGAAGCACGGATGCGATGGATGTACAGCGATCGACACGGGTCCGAGTTTATTACAAACCTGCATACATTTCTCAATGTGGCTAATGCAAACAAAGTGGATAATTTTATGCCTTGTCCCTGTATTGACTGTCGGAACGTGGCGGAGTACTCTTCCTCGAGAACACTTCAAGGCCACCTGCTTCGGAGAGGTTTCATTCCCGGATATTATTGTTGGTCCAAGCACGGAGAAAGAGGGGTTAGGCAGGAAGACAATGAAGAAGAGGAGGATGATGATAGCTATCCTATGTCCCCTGAAGAATTCGGTGACACTGCAATGGAAGACAATGAAGAAGATGGAGCTCCTCGAGGTGACAATGAAGAAGAACAACGGGAATCGGATGAGACCGCTGATGGTCTTGGTCGGGTCATCTCTGATGCAAAGCGAGACTGTGAAACAGGAAAAGAGAAGGAGAAGTTGGAGACCATGCTAGAGGATCACAAAAAGCCCTTGTACCCAAATTGCGAAGATGGTAGCACAAAGCTCGGTACCACACTGGAACTGTTGAAATGGAAGGCAGATTTTGGTTGTTCTGACACCGGATTTGAGAAGTTACTGCAAATAATGAAGTCGAAGCTTCCACCGGATAACGAATTGCCCGCGACAACACACGAAGCAAAGAAGGTTATCTGCCCTCTAGGATTAGATGTGCAGAAGATACATGCATGCATTAATGACTGCATCCTGTACCGCGGTGAAAAGTACGAGAGTATGGATAAATGCCCGGTATGCACTGCGAGTCGGTACAAGATCAGACAAGATGACCCTGGTGATGCTGAGGGAGATGACGAGCCCCCGAGGAAGAGGGTTCCTGCTAAGGTTATGTGGTATGCTCCTATAATACCACGGTTGAAACGTCTGTTCAGAAACAAGGAGCATGCCAGGTTGCTGCGATGGCACAAAGAAGACCGTAAGAAAGACGGGAAGTTGAGACACCCCGCTGATGGGTCGCAGTGGAGAAAAATCGAGAGAGGTCACTCAGACTTTAAAAATGAAGCAAGAAACTTATGGTTTGGTCTAAGTACAGATGGCATGAACCCTTTTGGAGAGCAGAGCTGCAGTCACAGCACCTGGCCTGTGACTCTATGTATCTACAACCTTCCTCCTTGGGTGTGCATGAAGCGGAAGTTCATCATGATGCCAGTGCTCATCCAAGGACCGAGGCAACCCGGCAACGACATTGATGTGTACCTAAGGCCATTAGTCGATGAACTTTTGGAGCTGTGGGCCAAACCAGGTGTACGCGTGTGGGATGAGGACAATCAGGAGGAATTTGACCTGCGAGCGTTGCTTTTCGTAACCATCAATGATTGGCCCGCTCTTAGTAACATTTCAGGACAGTCAAACAAGAGATACAATGCATGCACGCACTGTTTAGATAAGACTAAAGGTATATATTTGGATAAATCTAAGAAGGTTGTGTACCTCGGGTGTCGTCAATTTCTGCCGCCCAATCATATCGTGAGAAAGAAAGGCAAGCATTTCAACGGTGAGGCAGATCACCGAAAAAAGCCTAAGCTCCCTAAAGGTGCTAATGTATTTGGTATGGTGAATGACCTAGAAGTAATCTTTGGAAAGGGTCCTGGCAGTCAATCTGTTCCGAAAGACGTCGTTACCGGACACGCGGCCATGTGGAAGAAGAAATCTATATTTTGGGAGCTACCCTATTGGGTAGACCTAGAGGTCCGTTCTTCAATCGACGTGATGCACGTGACGAAGAATCTTTGCGTGAACCTGCTAGGGTTCCTGGGCGTGTATGGGAAGTCAAAAGATACACCAGAAGCACGGGAGGACCAGCAACGTATGAAAGACCCATACCACAGGCATACTGATAAAGGGCGTCTAAGCAGCTACGCTCTTACCAAAGCAGAGAAGGAAAAAAAATTTGAATGCCTTGGAAGTATCAAGGTCCCGGCAGGCTTCTCGTCAAATATAAAGGGAATAATAAATATGGCAGAGAAAAAATTCCAGAACCTCAAGTCTCATGATTGCCACGTGATTATGACGCAGTTGCTTCCGGTTGCATTGCGGGGGCTTCTACCAGAAAATGTTCGAGTACCCATTGTGAAGCTATGTGCATTTCTCAATGCAATATCTCAGAAGGTAATCGATCATGCAAGTCTGGAAAGGCTACAGAAGGATGTGGTCCAATGTCTCGTCAGTTTTGAGTTGGTGTTCCCCCCGTCCTTCTTCAATATTATGACGCATCTGCTGGTTCACCTGGTCTACGAGATTGCCATTCTAGGTCCTGTATTTCTACACAATATGTTCCCCTTCGAGAGGTTCATGGGAGTTTTAAAGAAATATGTTCGTAACCGTGCAAAGCCAGAAGGAAGAATCTCCAAGGGCTATGGAACAAAGGAGGTCATTGAGTTCTGTGTTGACTTTATTCCTGACCTTAAGCCGATTGGTGTTCCTGAATTGTGGTATGAGGGGAGACTGAGTGGAAAAGGAACGCTAGGAAAGAAAGCAAAGATATTTCAGGACGGGCATTCTTTGACTCAAGCACACTACACAGTTCTACAAAGTTCTATCTTCGTCCAACCGTATATCGAGGAACACAAGAATGTTCTACGCTCCAAGTTCCCGGGGGAGGATGACCAATGGATTCAAGTCAAACACATGGAGACTTTCAGCACTTGTTTCAATTACGTCTCATGCATGACACCACTATTGGAAATAAACTCTACTTGCTGGCCGCGACACCGTCTGAGACTGTATTAACTTTCCAAGGGTACGAGATAAATGGGAATACATTTTACACGGTCGGCCAAGATAAGAAGAGCACCAACCAAAACAGTGGTGTCCGCTTTGATGCAACAAACGAGGATGGTACAAAGGACACATACTATGGTTACATAGATGAGATATGGGAACTTGACTATGGACCTACTTTTAAGGTCCCTTTGTTTCGGTGCAGTTGGGTCAACATGAATGTAGATGGGGTAAAGGTCGACCAGTTGTACGGAATGACAACAGTGGATCTCAAGAATCTTGGTCACACAGACGACCCATTCGTCCTAGCCAAAGATGTGGCTCAGGTTTTCTATGTGAAGGACATGTCTTCTAGACCGAAAAAAGGAAAAACAAGGATACGAATACATCAGACAATGAGCCCAGGCGTCACATAGTTCTTTCAGGAAAAAGAAACATCGTGGGAGTCGAGGACAAGACAGACATGTCCGAAGATTACGATAAGTTTCATGAAATTCCTCCATTCACAGTGAAAACTGACCCAACTATCCCATTAAGCAATGAAGATGCTCCGTGGTTACGGCCCAAGAAGCGATCATAAGCAATGTAGGAAACAAGTGATGTGTAATAATGTATTGAACCATTGGTGATTTTTTTGTGATGTTTGCAATTAGCCAAGTTTGAACATGATGTTTTCCAATTGTAGTGCTTTCCAATTTCAAAATGCGGTCAAAACGGGGGAGGGGGGGCATGGCCGGTGATAGCTAGGTGTGGAATCTTGCAAAAATCTTTGTAGATCTCTGATGAAATGAGTACTTGTGCACTTGAAAATGTTTTTTTGAAAAAATAAAGAGCAATCTATCAAGCACTGGTAGTTCAAATTTCACCCCGTTCCAACTGAATTGGCGGCAATTTGTCTTTTTCAGCAGAGGTGCATAAGAAACATTTTACATAGAAACTTTTGTAAATTGTTAACAAAATATGGTCTAGTATAATACAAAAATGGGTTGGTTCAAATTGACATCAAATATTTGGTAGATCCTTCACAAAAAGACCCTACTTTCGGCACTCGGAAAATGAAAAATGGATTTTTCGTGCAACGGAAATGAAAACTTCCTTTGGCAAACTTGTTGGCCATTCAAATATACACACCTATGAAAAATATGAGATCATTTGGGGAAACTATCAATTCAAATTAGCTATAACTTTGGCCATTTGGCTTGAAAGCCATGAACCTTCATACTCGATAGCCCATTTTGAGAAGACTTTTTTAATAGTTTTGCATTATTCCAAGTTTGTTGGTTTGTATGGTTACTAGGACATAAATTAGGATGCAACGCAAAGGTTTTATATTTTTTTGATTTTTTTTGAATTGTTTAAGCACCGATTTAAAAATGCGGTCAAAACGGGGGAGGGGGGCATGGCCGGTGATAGCTAGGTGTGGAATCTTGCAAAACTCTTTGTAGATCTCTGATGAAATGAGTACTTGTGCACTTGGAAATGTTTTTTTGAAAAAGTAAAGAGCAATCTATCAAGCACTTGTAGTTCAAATTTCACCCCGTTCCAGCTGAATTGGCGGCAATTTGTCTTTTTCAGCAGAGGTGCATAAGAAACATTTTACATAGAAAATTTTGTAAATTGTTAATAAAATATGGTCTAGTATAATACAAAAATGGGTTGGTTCAAATTGACATCAAATATTTGGTAGATCCTTCACAAAAAGACCCTACTTTCGGCACTCGGAAAATGAAAAATGGATTTTTCGTGCAACGGGAATGAAAACTTCCTTTGGCAAACTTGTTGGCCATTCAAATATACACACATATGAAAAATATGAGATCATTTGGGGAAACTATCATTTCAAAATGCGGTCAAAACGGGGGAGGGGGGGCATGGCCGGTGATAGCTAGGTGTGGAATCTTGCAAAACTCTTTGTAGATCTCTGATGAAATGAGTACTTATGCACTTGGAAATGTTTTTTTGAAAAAATAAAGAGCAATCTATCAAGCACCTGTAGTTCAAATTTCACCCCGTTCCAGCTGAATTGGCGGCAATTTGTCTTTTTCAGCAGAGGTGCATAAGAAACATTTTACATAGAAACTTTTGTCATGGACGTCAATTTGCCATGGACGTCAGCCAGCGGCGAGGGCGGCGAGGGGCAGACGTCCGGAGCGGCGAGGAGCGGCGAGGGGCGGCCGACGGTTCCCTCCTAGCCATGGCGGCGCACAGGAGGAGTTCCCCTCTCGGCCATGGCGTGGCGCGGCGGCAGGTTAATTTGGGCGCAATGCAAGAGAGGAGAGGGGGGATGGTGGGACGCTCACAGCGGGGGTGGCGCCGGCGAGGTCGTCGATGTCGTCAGGGTCGTTGATTGAAAAAAAAAACAAAAAAAGTATAGCAATTTCATTATAGGACGTCAACGGAAGAATATTCCATATCCTGTACTCTGTCATGGTGAATTTCAGACGGAGCACGCTTGGTTGGCAGATCTCGCAAGTCTACCGACCAGGCGGGAACCGTCTGTAATACCCGTACGGGATTTTCATCCCATACGGGTTTACAGACGGTCCCCGCCTCGTGGGCACATCTGGAAAATCTGCCAACCAAACGAGCTCCGTCCGAAATTTCCCCAGACAGAGTACAGGATACAGATGAATTTCTCCGTGTACGGCCTTTAGTGAACTTGTTATGCTACGATAAGTCCACGCGGACCTGTGCTTATAAACAGGTCTAACTCCACTTCGGCTAGCGAGGTGGTACTAATTTCCTGTGCTTATAAACAGGTCTAACGATCCCGGTTGGTAGCACCAACCGGGACCAAAGACTCAACGGTCCCGGTTGGTGCTACCAACCGGGATCGATGACCCTGGTGCGACGTGGCAGCACCAGGCCCCTCCCCGCCCAGGCCAACGGTCCCGGTTGGTAGCACCAACCGGGACCGTTGAGTCTTTGGTCCCGGTTGGTGCTACCAACCGGGACCGATGTCCCTTACTATAATACGCGCAACCTATTCTTCCTCCCGCAACTCCACCAAATCCCCCAACTCTTCTTCTTCCCGCGCGGAATTCGCCGTCGACGCCGGCAGGCTGCCCGATTCGACGCACCGAGCCCCTCTCCGGCCTCCCCGAGCTCTTCGTCGCCTTCACCGTGAGCTGCTCGATGTTTTCCCCCTCCTAGCTCCACTCCTCGTACTCCCCGTCGCCGATTGCCATGAGCAGGACCACGGCCGCCGCCGGGCTTGACGCTGTCGTCGCTCCCGTGCTCGTCTTGGTGCGTGGATAGCACCAGTGCACGCGGGTGAGCCAGGGCAACCCCCTGGTACCCTTCTCCCCCTCTCCCGTGCCTTGGAACCCAATTCCGGCGAGATCAGTAGCCGGGCCGCCGCCGTGTTCGACGCCATCGACGCCACAGAGCCTCCATTGACCCCCGACTACTGCCAGCAGACACGCGAGGTACCTAGCAACACGCCTGAGGTCTCCATTCCCTCTCCCGTGGCCTAAATCGGGATCCCGACCAACTCCGGCGAGCTACAGAGCTCACCGGCGACGTGCCGACGTGGCCTGGTCATTAGGACCCTAAGTATACTAGTTGATTTAATCTGTTAAAAAACCTACTCTATGACATGTGGGCCCTGCCCAGTTAAAACCTAATTAAAATGTTTAGTTAATATATAAGTGACTTACATGTGGGTCCCCCACTGATTAATTAGATTTAGTTAATTTGTTTATTAACTGTGTCACTGACCAGTGGGACCCACTGGTCAGTTAATTAAAAATGATTATTAATTCATTTAATAATAAATAAAAGAATTAGTCAATAGAAATTGATTTTAAAATGTAATAAACTTGTTTAATTAATATATTTTAATCCGTAACCCGGATTAAAATAATTTATACATGAAAATTGCTCAGAAAAATTCAACGAATCCAAATACGGTATCCGTATGTCTACCACACCCCCCTAACATACCGAACATTGAACCGCCCCCCTCCGGACCGCCAGTCCGATGAATTGTCCGGTACTGCTACAGTACCCGGATCAATTTATTTCGAACACGAAAGTTGTTCGGAATAGGTCAACTCACCCGGATACATAACCCACACGTGTGTCGGATGTCCACGACACCTCCGGCATCACCCCCCCCCCTCCGGACACCCTGTCCGGTAATCACCCGGAGCCGATAATCCATCCCCGGATGAATTTCCGCTCCGAGCTTATTGCATCGTACCACGTTAGAGTAACGTTTACAATTCATCTGTCTTGTCTCGCATTGATTTCTATTGCTTGCTGTGTATTTACTATTTCTCCCCCTCTTTAATCTCCGGTAGACTCTGTGCTTTGCTAGTCATAGGTTAGCTAGCGGGTCGTGATCACTTTGGGAGTGATCGTGGAACTATATATATGAATTGTACAGGTACGTTCATTGCAGACACCGTCATCGGTCCCCCCTAACACGGATCTGCCGAGTCACCTCAAGTGTGAGATATCGAGGAGAAATCCTCGGGGCTCCACTTGATGTCGACTCCGTAGCTCCGCCTTAGGGCCCCGAGACACGGATGTCCTTACAGGTAAGAAGTCGGGTGACCCAACGGTGCCCGCGCAGAGTATCTTAGCGGAACGACGGGTCAGGTGTATTCCACCGGTGTGCGGCGGGCCTGGTACTGTTCGTGGCCCATGAGCAGGAGTACCCCAGCGGAGCTTACTACGACGTCGAGTACCCGACTGACCAGGAGTAGTTTCGGTGGTTCCCAGGCGAGGTCGCCATTAGCGCCGAGCTTATTGCATCGTTTTACGTTAGATCACCGATTGCATTTCATTTGTCATACCTTGTATTTACTGTTTCTCCCCCCCCCCTTTAATCTCCGGTAGACTCTGCTGCTACCGTTGACTACACCGCTGCCGCCTACGATTTTCATTATAATAGCTTGCAATTCTTAATTTGCAGATACTATGGATCCAATATTTCATAGAGATGAAAATGAGGAAAAATTGCTTCACGATATGATCAACGACAATGAAGGTCAAGATGTCACCCGCCGGTTTCTGAACGATTCCGGTGAGGGAGACGAGTCTCTCCACCGAGAAGAAGCATCGGACGGGAGACAAGTCGGCTCCGGCTCCGCCTCCGGCGGAACCTTTAATCTCGAAAACACCGGCAAGGTTGATTAAAATGTTGTTAATTAAAATGCAGTTGTATATGTACATGCATATATTAACACTCTTTCTTCTTTTATCCCTCCGGATCCGAATCCGGCCATTCCTCCGCAAGACCGAAACGAGGCCCAACCAAAAAGTTGGCTGACAATGTGAGGTATAGGATCGAAGAGGTCGGTCCAGACGGCGAACCGTTAGCTCCGGATGATGTCAAGAAAAAATTTGTGAAGGCATGCGGAACTCTTGTGAGGGACAACATCCCGATCACCATTCGAGAATGGATGCAGCTAAAGGACCCTACAATCTCGTTTGTGTGCGACACCATGATAGACAGGCTTTGGAACATGCTCATGCATAATTTTCTCCTGCGGATGCCAGAGGTGGATAATCCAGCTCAGGAGGCGGCAGCTAGACTGGAGCTAGAGGCTAGAGTCAAGAAGTTTGCTCTCAGCAAGATGGCCGAGCAATTCAAGAATTGGAAGAAAAACTTGTACCTAAAATTTGTCAAGTTAGACAAGACTCCGGATTTCGAACACGGCTATGGTAAGATAAGAGAGCAGTGGGATGATTTTGTGGCGTACAAGAAATCGGAGCACGCGCAGCAAAGGTCTGAAATAAATCAGACAAATGCCGCTAAGAAGATTTACCACCATAAAATGGGGTCTGCTGGCTACGCCGGTTGCATGCCTAGGTGGGAGGCAATTGAGGCCAAGTATTTTGATGCCGGGATCACTCCAGAGCCTACAACATGGAACGAACGGAAAAGAAACTGGTTTTACGGCCATGGGGGCACGTTGGACCAAGATGGGAAGGCAATATATAACCAGTCACACATAGATGATCCCCTGCTGCCCATCGATGATATTAGAGATGCAGTACGTGATATTGAAGAGGGACGGTTCATTCCCGATAGAGAGGACGACGAGATCACACGCGCCCTAAAAAATAAAGAACACCCAGGACGAGCACGAGGCACGCCAGGCTCCAAGTGTTGGAAACTTGCCTTCCCTTCGGAAAGCAAGAAATATCCAGATAAAAGCCATCAGAGGAGGAAGGAAAGGGAGGCAACTGAGAAAGCGGCGGCTGAGAGAGAGAAAGTGGCGAATGAGGCTGAGAAAACGGCTACCAAAGAGCGGCTGCGTAATGTAGAAGAAGGCTTAAAGCGGGTGGAGGAGCTGATCGGCAGACTTAGCCAGCAAAGTGGCGGCCAACCTCAACAGCTCTTGTTAGAAACTGGATTCGATGCTACCGGCGCCCCATCGAATCGGAAAAGATCCCAAGCTTCCACGCAGCTCCAGCAGGATGATGATGATGCACTGACAACGGCTGCTCCTAAACGCTACCCAGTGGATTATATCACAGAGAGCACACGTTGTGAGCTTAAGGTGCAAGTGATGAACTTAAAGGTGACGGTGGCGGTCGGCATGGCCCTATCAATCCCGGAGAAACCAACTTATCATTGCAACCCGACTCCAGAAGGGTACGCTGTCGTCATGGTGGATGATGTGATGGATGATTATGAGGAGCTGAAGCTGGACCACCCTGCAGGTGAAGATGGGGAGCTGAAAGAACTAGGAGAAGCAAAAAAGGGGAGTGTTCTATGGAGAAAGCAGCACATCGTGCTTCTAGATTATGTGCCGCCAAGGTCACCCACTCTTCAGAAGAGCAATCCACCTTCGCCGCCACGTGACCATTCTTCACCGCAACCATCGCCTTCACCGCCTCACCACTCTCCGGCTCAGCCGTCTCCACCGTCGCCTCAGCCGTCTCCATCTCCTGAGCCTCAGAGCCAGAAGCGGAAGCGTACCTATACTAGGAGGGGCAGCAAGAAATCACCGAAACGTAAGCGATCACCCCTCCCAAAAGTTCCTCATCAGAATATGAAGAAGCTACCCGGAGAGATGACACCTGAGGAACTGGAAGTGTCCGTAAAAATGTCTTATGAAAAGTGGAAGATTGATGTGGCCAACAAGAAGAAGCCGATAGATCCATTGTTCCCGCGCACCCCAAAAGATCACGCCGCGTGCGCGAAACTGAAGAACAAGCTTCACAACCCCATACCGCTCACATCAGACTATGAACGCTCTATTACAAAGTCGGCTGAGGCAAAAGAGCGGAGAGTCGGAAAAGAGATTGCCCAGCTCGGACTACAGAAAGAACAATCGATCGAACCGCTCGAAGTGCACACTTGGCCGCGCCCTCAGCAGCATCAGGTCGATGCGTATGATCCGAACAAAGATCCAGAGTTTATAAGACAGTACGGAGAAAAAGCCCAGGCAGTAGGATTGTCTATTACTGATTACCTGAGCCGTCTGGATGAGTTCGGGAACGACGAGGAATTCGTACCGGCATACCAATACCAACACGGGTATCCTCTCGTCAAACCCGAGTTAGTCAAGGATCTACCAACAAAGATGCGAAAATTGCATGACTGGTACATGGAAAAATCTGCTAAATCCGAGAACTGGATCTACGCTAAATTTCAGAACGAGCATTACGGGCATGGACAAGGCTTCGATCTGATTGAATTCTCAGAATTATTTCAGTTTTACAATGGAGACGCCATCGACAAATCTATCGTCAGTGCATATTGTCTGTAAGTACCATTAATTTCAGTGATCAAGCCTTTCTAGCTCAGTTCATTCATATCATGTACAATCTTACACTCATCACTAAACTAATTATATATGCAGAATGAAGATTCTCGAATGCAAGAAAGGACAAATCTATGACATTGGGTTCGTTGACTGCCAGTTCGTTCATGAAAGAACTCTCAAAGAGAAGCCCAACCAGACAGAGAACAACTTGTTGCAATCGTTGACGTATTTCGGCACAAGAAGGGAAATACTATTTCCTTACAACTTCGAGTGAGTGTTACTGTCTCGCACACATTCTATTTTGCTTGCTCGGTGTTAAGCGTATAATTGACTCTTTATGCGTGTGCAGCTTCCACTTTATTCCGTTGATCATTGTTCCGAACGAAGGAGTACTAAAAGTCATGGACCCGGGACGCAAATCTATGAAATCATGGGAGGATATGCAAGCATGCCTCCAGAGGGTTTGGAAACGGTTCACCACCAAAACACCGGGTCTTCCGGCCTACATTTGAATCACTGAATGTAAGTACTACTTGCTAGATCCGTGCATCTTTTTTATTCTAGTTTCAGTATAATTATCATGCTGATTATAATATTCATTGATCTCCGTTCTCGTAAAGTGTTTGAGACAGGGACCCGGGAATAACTTATGTGGATATTATGTCTGCGAGTTCATTCGCCAGACGACCAAAGAGACGGCCGCAACCCGAAACATAAGGAAAATTGAAGTACGATAAACAACATTCAATACTTTAATTGTGTTTAGTTTCATTCATATATATATATATTGATCCCTTTCTTTTAATTAAATCGAACGAATGCGGGACGGTCTTCTACCACGAGAACGCGTGCGAGCAATTCAAGAGGAAATCGCCGGATTCTTATTAGACCATGTCATAGCTCCGACCGGAGAGTTCTTTCACCCTCATTTTTTTGGAAGACAAGCGGCCAAGGACCGATGTAAATTAGATCGAACTCGTGTGAGTACCGTTTGTGTAATACATGTTCGACCAAGCACGAGGAATGAGATGGTGTATATGATATATTCGTGACGATAATGTGTAATATATATTGTGGTTCCTTCATTGTTGCTTTAATATATATATATGGTACCATTTAATTGAATACAAAACAGAAAATAAATAAATGAAAAAAATTCAGAAAATAGGGTTAAAAAGGGGGGCAGTGGAGCCTCTTCGGTCCCGGTTCTTCCTATCAACCGGGACCGATGACCCCTCCCCCCCTCGCTGCGCGCCAGGCCACGTGGAGCCTCTTCGGTCCCGGTTCGTGTGCCAACCGGGATCATCATTGGTCCCGAGTTATTGGTCCCGGGTGTGGAATCGGGACCGAAGGCCCATATGAACCGGGATAATATGGGGGTCTGTCCACTAGTGCCAGAGGCCGCATGATCGAAAGCGGCGGTCGACAGCGACGGTCTACGGCGGCCGGTAGCAACCGCCAATAGGAGGAAGCAGCGACGGCTGGCCGACTGCGGCACTGGTCTCGGGCGAACAGAAAAACCGCAGAAGGCAATTTCAATTATTTCATTTACCTGTTCCACAATCTTTGTCGGCGAGTTCGATTCAAGGACGTGGAATAAAAACGTAGTTGAAATAGTCATACACGCGGCACAATCACAGATGCGAAAAAATAAAAGGACACAAAAAAATAGTCTGAACATATTTTTATTATCAATTGATGTCTCTCTTCATACAATAGCAAGGTATATATAGGGGAGAGAATAGGAGGAAGAGAACCAAAACCTAGAAGGAAAACCCCACCAAAAAAAGAATGAAGCCATGCGTGACCGTATGGAAGGTTTTCCAACACTATCAACTGCCATATCAGCAAACAGCGATACATATGTGCCAAATCAGAGACCAATAGAACAAACCTATTTCTGATGTGATACTAAACCGCTCAGGGTTTGAATTAAATTGTTTTAACATTTTCAGGGTTGAAATTATACCAGAATTGAGTTTGGGCGGTTATGGAGACATTGAGAGGGATTTGAGAGTGAAAGCTATACCTTTTCTTTCGGGAAATTTGGTGGGCTGTATTACTGCATGACTAACTCTGTTCCTTAAACTTTTCGCATCCGGATTAGTTCATTCGGATTATTTTATCGTCCAATTAATACGGTCATGATCCATCCGTTCACTGGTCCATATGTCCATTTATTCTTAAGAGAATTCTTTATTTGATCATTTTTAAATTTCGTTTCTTTTTGGATCCCGATAGTTGCCACACATGTGGGTGGGGCGCTTCCGGGAATGGATCCCTTCCATCAGAAAATAGAGCGGCGGTACAAGCTGGTCCACCGATGGTGAATGGAGGCGAGGACAGCAGGATTCGAGACCGCGGGCGAGGGCTTCGTAGTCCGATGGAGGAGGGCGACTTACCAAGCGGCATCGATTCTCAATCAGTGGCAGGGGCTGGGCCACCGGCGGCGAATGGAGGCAGGGAGGGGGTGCGGCGAATCTCATATAGGGAAGAAAATGAAGTTTCATTGTCAAAAAGGGAAATATTTATTTTCTAAGGTAAAAAAGGGAAATCAAATTTAAGAGTCAAATAAGGAATTCTCTCTTTATTCTTATTCATCCACGTGAGTGAAACAGGAGACCAATATGTCGGTCTTTCATATTTTTGGTTAACCTTGAAAAGGGTTAAGGTGTCTCCAACATTACACATTAACAGAACAGGGAAGACCTCAGGTCAACAAAGCAATTATTATTACAGGATACATGTATGAAATTGTTGAGTATAAATAATTAAGCTGCCCTTGCATCTCCGATAAGTTTTACGTATAAAACAACCAAGAACATGCGGGAAACTGAATCCATCAAACGAGCCCTACTTAAGAGCTAACTAACAAATAGATGCTAACCTGTTAAAATCATCATCGGTTTCACATGAATTGCCTCCAACCATGTGACGAGCTAATGAGTTCCTGGAGTGAGCCCTGTTGAGGGAGACGCACCACGCGAGGAACATGGCGAGCGCCACGATGTCGATCCACAATAAGCAGGCGGCAGACGGTAGATCTTTGAAAAAAGTACCCAATAATGCTGTTGGGCAGACAACGAGCAGGGTACAGGGGCTGTAAACGAGACAGTGGACGGCGGCTCTGGGGATGCCGTCGAAGTTGCTCAGCAGCCGCCAGCGGACGTGATTGGCGATGAACGCCATCTCGATGGCACCCAGGTAGCCAAACAAGAAGGCGTAGCCCCATGGGAAGCCTGACGGAGACTTAAACAGATGAATGCCTTGAATCAACTCGAAGATCACTAGAGCGGAGACAAGTGCCAGGTACATGTCTAGGAGGATCCATGCGTAAGGTAATAGGTCCCCGCCACATTTTGGCGCCGACGACGATACTTTCTTCGCCGCTTTTGCCAACCCCTTGGGCTCAGATTCCTTTTCATCCACCGGCTTCGGCTTGTTTGGTCGACTCCGCCATGCGCATGACCATGAGAGATCGTAGCGTAGCCATGCGCATGACCATGAGAGATCGTAGCGTAGCCATGCGCATGACCATGAGAGATCGCAGCGGAAACTCATGGTGCACCAGGCACAGCACAGGGGTAGTGGTTGCGGCGGCGGCGGTGGCTAGGGCATATTTTACCATCTTGGGAAGGCGCAACAACTAGCGGATATATTTGCGTGAACGAGAGCGCTGCGCGGCCTCTCTGACGGCTAAGGGTGGACACGGTCCGGTCCCTGACAGAGCCGCCGTTTGGACCGGACCGACCAGGTGCTGGCCCCGAGAGGAGAGGCGCACGAGACTCCAGGTGGGAAGCTCAGCCGATTGGGAGCGCCGACTGGTTTCCTCTCGGGTTAGGGTTTCTAGCTATCTCCTTTCGAAGGCTATCCTATTCCTGATCGCCACCGTTGAGTGGTTAATCCCCTGGTAGTGGTACTCTTACCAGCTAGTGTCTACCGTGAGGGTCCGGGAAGGGGTCTCTCATGTCTCATCGTTTCCTGTCACTCTGGACGTAGTTGCGGCTGGCTGGGAGAGTTCGTAGTGTTCCCGAGGTGGATCCTGATGAGTTGACTTGTTGGGACAAATCGATAATGGAGGGTGCTTCAAGCTCATCCGAAGAGGACGTTGATGCAAAGAACTTCAACCACTTTGCCTTCTTCGAGACCATGAGGGTCGCATGGAACCAGGCGCGCAGCAAGTACAAATTAGGTCGCTCGAGGACAACCTGTTCACCTTACAATTCTTTTGCTTGGGTGATTGGGAAAGGGTCATGGAAGACGGGCCGTGAATTTTTTGCGGTAATGCTGTGGTGCTAGCGCCGTAAGATGGATTCAAAAAACCGTCTATGATTCCTTTAGAAACAATTGAGCTTTGGATCAAAATTTACGATCTGCCAAATGGGTTCGTTCTACTCCTAAACGTAGGGGAATTTATCTTTGCTATGCCCAAGTTACAAGACTTTGAGGGAAATTTCTTTAAAGTTTATGTAAAGATAAATGTGACCAAACCGTTGAAGAATGCAATTTCAATTGTTAAAGCCAGAAATGACACATTTTCAGAGTTAAATACGAGAGCTTGTCTGACCAGTGTGCCGTGTGTGGGCATCTAGGGCACTTTTGTAAAGAGCATGACAATGGAATTCACCCCGTGAGGCGCTGGTGCTTAGGAACCTGAAGGCTGATTGGTTCCGGAGAGCCGGCCCGGCTCCCGGACAACAGAGGAAGAACAAGGGAATTAATGAAATACACACTAATGGAGGGGGGCGTATCACTACGGGACAGTCCACAAACGCCTACGGTCGTCCGCTAGGTCGACGGCCAAATATCGGGGTCGTCGACGTAGATTTTGAGGATGGGAAGGTACCTGCGTCATCGTCGGCAGAGGTGGAGCTACGCCGACGGCCACCGTCGGCGTAAAAATCGAACATGCAACGGCGTCAGACAACCAAACGGCACAAGACCTACGCCGACGGCAATGCCCTCGGCGTATTTTTTTCCTACAAAATAAAAATAATAACAAAAAAATTGAAAAAAAAATAAAAATATTCAAATGGACCTACACCGACGGCAATGCCCTCGGCGTATTTTTTTCCTACAAAATAAATATAATAACTAAAAAAATTGGGAAAAAATAAAATATTCAAATGGACCTACGCCGACGGCAATGCCCTTCGCGTATTTTTTTTCCTACAAAATAAGAATAATAACTAATAAAATTTTGAAAAAAAAACTAAAAATATTCAAATGGACCTACGCCGACGGCAATGCCCTCCGCGTATTTTTTTCCTTCAAACTAAACTTTTTTTGAAAAACATTAAAAAAATTCAGATAGGAATACGCCTACGGCCAGGCCGCCGGCGTAGCAATCAAAAAATTAATAAAAAATAAAAAATTATAAAAAAATAAAAAAAATTCAAACGGGGATTTCAAAGCGAAGGTTTTACTTTTTTTTATTTTTTTGAATTATTTTTGTCGATTTTCAAAAAATGGTCAAAACGGAGGGCATGACATGTAATAGCTAGGGGTGGAATCTTACAGAAATCTTGGTGAATCTCTGATGAAACGACTACTTGTGTATCTAGAAATGATTTTTTTTAAATAAACAGCAAACTATCAAACACATGTAGTTCAAATTTGACCCCGTTCTAGCTGAATCTACGAAAATTTGTCTTTTTTTAAGAGGTATATAAAAAACATATTACATGGAAAATTTGATCAATTGTAAATAAAATATGGTATAGTATTTTACAAAAATAAAGTGGTTTAAGTTGACATCAAATATTTGGTAGATCCTTCACAAAAAACTCCTACGTTTGTCACTCAGAAAATAAAAAATGGATTTTTCGTGCAAAGAAAATAAAAAATTCCTTTGGCAAATTTGTTGGCTAGTATAATATACACACATGTGCAAAATATGAGATCATTTGGGAAAACTATCCTTTGAAACTACCTATAACATCGGTCATTTGGCTTGAAAGTTATGAATCTTCAAACTCGATAGCTCATTTTGAAAAGACTTTTATAAGATATTTGCCTTATTCCAAGTTTGTTGTTTTGTATGGTTACTAAGACATAAATTAGGATGCAACGCGAAGGTTTTACATTTTTTTAATCTTTTTTGAATTATTTTTATCAATTTCAAAAAGTGGTCAAAACGGAGGGCATGACCGGTAATAGATAGGGGTGGAATCTTTCAAAAATCTTGGTGGATCCCTGATGAAATGACTACTTGTGTATCTATAAATTATTTAAAAAAAAATAAAGAGCAAACTATCAAGCACATGTAGTTCAAATTTGACCCCGTTCCAGCTGAATTTGAGGAAATTTGTCTCTTTCAGAAGAGGTATATAAAAACATATTACATGGAAACTTTGGTCAATTATAAATAAAATATGGTCTAGTATTTTACAAAAATAAAGAGGTTCAAGTTGACATCAAACATTTGGTAGATTCTTCACAAAAAAACCCTATATTTGTCACTCGGAAAATGAAAAATAGATTTTTCATGCAAAGGAAATAAAAAATTTCTTTGGCAAACTTGTTGGCTAGTATAATATACACACATGTGCAAAATATGAGATCATTTGGGAAAACTATCCTTTGAAACTAGCTATAACATCGGTCATTTGGCTTAAAAATCATGAATCTTCATACTCGATTGCTCATTTTGAAAAGACTTTTATATGATATTTGCCTTATTCCAAGTTTGTTGTTTTGTATGGTTACTAAGACATAAATTAGGATGCAACGCGAAGGTTTTATTTTTTTTATTTTTTTGAATTATTTTTGTCGATTTCAAAAAGTGGTCAAAACGGAGGGCATGACCGGTAATAGATAGTGGTGGAATCTTAAAAAAATCTTGGTGGATCCCTGATGAACTGAATACTTGTGTATCTAGAAATGATTTTAAAATAAAATAAAGAGCAAACTATCAAGCACATGTTGTTTAAATTTGACCCCGTTCCAGCTAAATCTGCGGAAATTTGTCTTTTTCAGAAGAGGTATGTAAAAAACATATTACATGGAAACTTTGATCAATTATAAATAAAATATGGTCTAGTATTTTACAAAAATAAAGTGGTTCAAGTTGACATCAAATATTTGGTAGATCCTTCACAAAACCCCCTACTTTTGTCACTTGGAAAATGAAAAATGGATTTTTCATGCAAAGAAAATAAAAACTTCCTTTGACAAACTTGTTGCCTAATATAATATACACACATGTGCAAAATATGAGATCATTTGGTAAAACTATCCTTTGAAACTATCTATAACATCGATCATTTGGCTTGAAAGTCATGAATCTTTATACTCGATAGATCATTTTAAAAAAACTTTTATAAGATATTTGCATTATTCCAAGTTTGTTGTTTTGTATGGTTACTAAGACATATATTAGGATGCAACACGAAGGTTTTACATTTTTTTATTTTTTTGAATTATTTTTGTCGATTTCAAAAAATGGTCAAAACGGAGGGCATGACCGGTAATAGATAGGGTGGAATCTTACAAAAATCTTGGTGGATCGCTGATGAAATGAATACTTGTGTATCTAAAAATGATTTTTTTCAAATAATAAAGAGCAAACTATCAAGCACATGTAGTTCAAATTTGACCCCGTTCCAACTGAATTTGCGGAAATTTGTCTTTTTCAAAAGAGGTATATAAAAAACATATTAAATGGAAACTTTGATCAATTGTAATTGTATGGGTCCAAATGGACCAAAGGAGACACAAAAGGGCAACAACGCTCATGATGCAGATGAAGTGATGGAGGAAACAGATCCTCTTCGGAGAAAGAGAACTCAGTATGAGATTCTCACAACACAGGTGATGGGTGCAGATAACACCTCCTTGTTGGTTACCCCAAGTGGATGGTTATGATGCAGATAGCGATAAATTTACCTCAGTGAAGATATCAATATTTTATCGAACCAAAACCCCCTACTTTTGTCACTCGGAAAATGAAAAATGGATTTTCAAAATTAAAAAGAAATATATATTTTCAAAAAAATATTTTAAAAATGTTCAAAATATAATAGGTAACCGATCGGGAAGTTTCAAAAAAAAATTCAAAATTTCATCACACCATAGACATCATCAAGGTCCTAGACATCAACAATGTTTAATAGGATTGATATCATACATATATCAACATGTGTCTGTTAAGCGAGTTGGGGTAAGAAGTTTGACCACGAAGGTCAATTTGACCTGAGATTAAGCATAATGATCTTAGATTAAGAAAAATGTGGAAAAAATAAAAATAATTGAATTTTTTTATTATTTTTCAAACGGGGATACGCCTACGGCCATGCCGTCGGCGTAGCTGACCACCAGGCCAAACGACTGTTGGTCTCTACGTGGACCCCACCTAGCATACGCCGACTGCAATGGTACGCCGACAGCATCGGAGGCTAACCCGAGGAAGACGTACGCCGACGGTGATACGCCGACGGCGGCCCTCGGCGTAGGCCTACGCCGACGGCATTTGGCTCTACGCCGACGGTTTCCGGCCGTCGGCTGTGCCGTAGTGTATGGGTCCAAATGGACCAAAGGAGACACAAAAGGTCAACAACGCTCCTGGTGCAGATGAAGTGATGGAGGAAACAAATTCTCTTCGGAGAAAGAGGACTCAGGATGAGATTCTCACAACACAGGTGATGGGTGCAGATAACACCTCCTCGTTGGTTAACCCAAGTGGATGGTTATGGTGCAGATAGCGATAAATTTCCCTCGATGAAGATACCAATATTTTATCGAACCAGAAGGACTCCAAGAGATACAAGTAGGTGTCAACGGCGCCTGAAGTTTGCCGGATGGTTCGAGTTGACGTGAACCCGCACAAAAGAACACAAGTAACTTTGCTCCCAACAAGTTCAGATAGGTTATCAATCTGTCCGGCCTTGCTATTTACAAAGGATCAAACACAAGGGAAAAATAATAATATTGATCGCCACAGAAAGGAAATAAAAGCAGTAAAGGTGAACGGTGTAAACTATGGTGGAAATATGGACCAGGGTCCCATGACTTTCACAAGTGATGTCTCTCTCCCAAAAGACGATAAATAGCTATGCTGGGTGAACAAATTACAGTTGGGCAATTGACAGAATTATAAACGCACTACAATGCTAACTATGCTACAAGAAAGTTAGAGGCTCAATCATATGGCCATTACACCAAAACAAGTAGACCGTTTATCCATCAGCATCTACTCACTAATCATCCAACTTGAGATATGTATCTAGAATATCTCGCTGGTATTAAGTTGCGAAGCCCAACAAAATTGTAGGCTCAAAGCAACAGACAACTGCATTATCACTCTATGCGTAATGTAAGCAACCCTTGCAACCACAGTTACAAGCACCGTTGTTTTCTCCCTGGTGGCAACAACACATCCCCTGGTCTCATGTTTCTGTCACTCAAGCTAGACATCGGGGGGCATGAACCCACAATCAAACATAACGCTCCCTCTTGGAGTTACAATCTACTACTTCGCCAAAGCAACAAACGTAACGGGGAACACTCAAGAACAAAAATATAAAGGTAAACCAAATATATTACTCATCACAAGCTGAATATAATCTCATAATCCATCGGATCCCAGCAAACACAGCATAACAACACAGAAACTAATACATAAGTGCCTTGATCATGTAGGGCAGCTCACAAGGTGTAATAATTGAGGCACAAGATTGGAGAGAAAACATCACATATCTACTGATCATGGACCCAATGGTCCAAAGGGACTACTCACGGCGCATCCCAAAGGCGATCATGGTGATGGAGAGGCCTTCGAAGGTCAATCCCCCATCCGGCAGGGTGCCGGATCTTCTCCTAGCGATCCTGAGATCGGAATCACGGCGACGACGGAACAGTGGACGAAATCGCGTAACGAGGCTCCTCTAGAGGGTTTATGGAGGAAGGTATAAATATAGGCCAAGGGGGTGGGCGAGAGGAGGCCCCACCTGACCAGACAGCCAGGTGGCGCGGCCTCCCCCTGGCCGCGTCAGGAGGGCGCCTGGCCAGGGGGTGGTGATAGTCGAGATGATGATAATGGTTTCTCGCCCTTCGTTGGTCACCCCAATTGGAAGGTGAGATGTAGGATAGCAGCAAATTTCCCCTATGTAGAGGATAGGCTTAGTCTACCGTAGGACTCCAGTAATGATAAGTAGGTGGTTCGACAAATGATGCGCCGTCTGAAAAGAATCACTTGCTTCTCCTGGACCTGCACACACAAACAAATAACTTTGCTCCCAACGAATTTCAGAGAAGTTGTCAATCTCTCCGGTCTTGTTGTTTACAAAGGATCAAACGTAAGGGATAATGGTGATGGTGATGGCAGCTAGAAAGTAAAAGCAGGAAAATAAAAGAGCGTGTAAACAGTGATGAGCATATGGACCGGGGTCCCGTGATGTTCACTAGTGATGTCTCTCTCCCAAAAGACGATAAAACTGCTATGCGAGGTAAAAAAATCACAACCGGGCAATTGACAGGATTAAAAATGCACCGCAATGCTAACTATGCTACAAAGAAAGGACGAGGCTCAAAAGCATGGGCGGTACGCCAAAATAAGTAGACCGAAATCTAACTGCATCTACTACTAATCAACCACCTTGAGATATCTATCCAGAACATCTCGCTGGTATTAAGGTACGAGCCCCACCCAAAGTGTAAACCCAAAGCAACAGACAACTGCATTAAAAAGCACTTTGCGTAAAGTAAACAATCCATGCAACCGCGGTTACAAACCGTTGTTTACCCCTTGTGACAACAGCACATCCCCTAGACTCATGTTTCTTTCACTCAAGCATGTCATCGGGGGCCATGAACCCACAATCGAGCATAACGTTCCCTCTTGGAGTCACTACCTACTACTTGGCCAAAGCAATAAACATCAACGGAGAACATGCAAGAATTACTTCAGAACAAAAATATAAAAGATAAGAACCAAATATATTACTCAATCACCATCTGAACATAGTCTTATAATCCATCAGATCTCAGTAAACTCAGCATAGCAACAACAGAAAATTACATATGTGCCTCGATCATGTAGGGAAGCTCACGAGGTCTAAACCATGAAGAACAAAGAGGAGAGGAGAACATCACATAGCTACTGATCACGGACCCATGGTCCAAGGGAGACTACTCACAGATCATCCGGGAAGCGTCCATGGTGGAGGGGAAGCTCCCGGAGGTCAATCCTCCCTCCGGCAGGGTGCCGGGAAGAGGTCTGCGGGCGCTCCTGATCTTGGAAGCGCGGCGGCGGCGGATCAGAGGCGAGATCGCGATAAGGGGTTCTGTCTTCGGAAGTTTCACGTCACAGAGAATATATATATATATATATATATATATATATATATATATATATATATATATATATAGGCGAAGGAGGGCAGCCAGGGGGGCACCAGGGGTCCAGGCGCCCCCCCCCCCCCCCCCCCGCGCGGCCAAGCCCTAGGCCCCGCCAGGTGGCGGCCCTCTGGACCCACTTTGGTGATTCCGGAAGTTTCCGTTGCGCTGATTTTTTATCTGATTTTCCCGAATTTTTGAAGCATTTTTAATATGGGGGAAACCTGAAATAGAAAAATAGCAGAAAACTGGAACTGGCACTGTGGTACACTGAGTTGATAAGTTAGTCCAAATATGATCAAAAGTGTATGAAAGTGTACCTAGAACATAGCAATATCACACAATACATGCATGGAGCAAGCAAAAATTATAGATACGTTTGGGGCGTATCAGGTGGGTTCCTTCTAGCCCATCTCCGGGCTTCTGAAGTCTTATGTACTGCTGATTTTTTTATACTCCCTCCGATCCATATTAATAGACTTAAGTTTGTCTAGATACACATGCATCTACTCTAAATATTTAACTAGATACATACGAATCTAGACAAAGTTGAGTCCATTAATATGGATAGGAGTTAATATAAATTTTTTGAAATTTTCCGAGCACTTTTATTTTTGACCTAAATCTGTAATGCATGGACAACGGCAGACAGAACTGGCACCGGGCACTGAATTAGTAGGTTAGTCCAAAATATGTTGTAAATAATATGAAAGTGCATCAAAACATATAGCAATGTCACCAATATAAGCATGGAACAAGCATAAATTATAGATACGTTTGTGACGTATCAACAGTCAACGGGGAATTATATGGACATGGATGCGGAAAAAATGACGAAGGGTAATTTCATTGCGGGTGCGGCTACATGTCCGCCTAGTCCACCCTCAAAGAAGAATCCCAAGAGTGCCAAGACTACAGTGACATAGAAGGGTGGACAACCAACAAAATCGACGACCTCCGGGATGGAGGGTCGGCGGCGCAATGAGTATCCTAATTGGAACTGCCGCGGGGTGGGTAAACCTGCGAAAGTTCACGAGCTTCGCAATCTTATGAGGCGTTTTACCCCAGCCGTTCTTTATATCGTTGAAAATCAAATTGGAAATGAACGTGTTTAAAGTTTAAAGGATACTCTAAGATATGATCATAGTTTTGTTGTGAGTAGTTCCAGTCGTAGTGGTGGATTGGGTGCGTTCCAGTCTCAATATCATATTGATGCTTATATTGATGGTCTAGGCCCAACACATTGACGCCTTATATGGATCTACTAGATCGTGAAAGGCGCGCGTTGCTGCGCCCGTGTATTAGAAATTTTTGATTAAATAGATTTGCAATGTATTTACAAAAACATGCAGTTTGTTTTAATTTAAAATAGTTGTTGGACTCTTATCAGTCACATAATGTGATTTTAAGTATTTGAGTCGTGCTGGTATGGGCCTATTAGTCGCCTTAATTCTTTTGTATAGGCTGTCTAATTTTTGGTGTTAATTTTTTTTAGGAAGATCTTTAATGTACTATAAGACGCTTTAAATCTGAAGTTTTATGTACGAATGGAACCATTGGAGGTTTTTTAGGCTTAGTTATAAATTCATTGTCCCTTCTTTTTGTTAATAGTAGAATTAAGGAAAAAAGGGTAGAAACGTTAGTACATTTATTGATTTATATATATATATATATATATAAATTAATAAATCCCGGGATTGACTATTCGTCACCCTGGATAAGGAATAGTTATTCTTCATCCCCCTCTATTTTGACATCAATAAATCGTAAATTTACATTTCGTAAAAAAATTCTTATTTCATACGTAAAAAAGATAGTAAAAAAATATAATCACCATAAAAATCATTTTATATTACGTCAAATTAGAAACGTAAAAACGAAGGTGTAAAATTTTAATCTTATGACCTATATTTTTGTTTTCTTATGTCAAAGTTTACGTAGTGAATCCATATTAATATAACTATTTGTATTACAAACATAATTTATTTATGAAAGGTCCATAATATTACCTCGGGTGAAGGTCCATGTTGTTCGTTGTATACTGTGTATTGTAAAAAAATTTAGCAAAAGTGTATTGTAGGTGTGCTTTGTTGATGGCGAGAAAGAATGGTAACCCGGTAGCTTCAAACCTTGAACAATATCCAAGGATTGTGTTTTGGGGATCGTTGTGATTTTCTTATTGAGGGGATTTTTTGAATTGGCCTAGAAGAAGTAGAAGCAAGCACAAGTAGGTGCTCGATCCTTAGTCCATGGTAATGAAAATCTTGCGACGGACATGCTCAATATAGGTGACACATCGTGGATGACGCTCTACTGTTATCTCCAATAAACCGTGGGTCTCCTCGTAGATGTATTTCTTCACCAATTATACACGACTGTATTTCCTCACCAATTATATATGACATTTCGACATTCAATGGTTAACAAGATTTTAAAATTTCATTGGTGACTAAAACTTTAGTCCCTTGAGTAAAATGCAGCAACTCGTATCTAGGACAAAATGTTCAGCAAGATCTGAAAGCCTTGGATAATTTTAGATGACTAAACCTTTAGTTCCTTAGGTAAAATGCAGCAACTCATATCCATGGCCAAATGTTCAGCAAGATCTGAAAGTCTTGGATTGTTTTATTCATATAGTAGCAATTTCCACAAAATTACAGATAAACTAGAATTGGCAAACTCAAACCCATCATCATTGAACTTGGTGATAATGGTCACACACATGCGACATAATTATTAACGACTAGTAGAACATCCAAAAACTATGAAGGCAAAAGAAGCATCTTCATCTTAATATGGTGGAAAATATAGCTTCAATATGTCGTAGAAGGACTGTCCAGAATGTGTTGAAGCTTTTATTGGATGGAAGCGTAGGAGGTCACGAGTGGCGTTGATGCCAAGGTTGCTAGTGCATAAGCCATCTTTTCTTTTGGAGACTTTGCTGGAAAAGGTCCATCATACTTTACTTCAATGTTGCTGTAATTATTTTTCTTTACTGTTGTTATCTTTATCGGTAGAAAGTCAACACAATCACTACAAATCTGACATACAACGTGCATCAATTTTTTGTTGGATTCTTTTAGAGCAGCCATATATTTGATATTGACATAAGTGTTTTCTTTGAATATGTTCTCAAAAGTTGTGGCTGCATCAAGTTTTCTCCATAGAGCAACAACTTATGAGTAATTCGCATCATCAACCTGAACCCTGCATTTTGTCATTAGGTGTGTGATGGCAGTCTGGCATGCATTTTCTAATGCATAATATATGCTATGTGCAGTGTCCCCTGTAGAACTTCTGCTTGTTTGCAAAAGCATTTCCTTCACTTGGGAGTACTTCTATCTCAATCCAACCTTTGAACTCAAGTGTCGATTCATGCATAGTTCCAGTAGAGTATATAGATAAACCAAGTGTGCGTGTTATCACTGTTAGAAGGACATGTCTGGAAACATATGCTTTTGTTAAGACCTAATTATTTAATCGAAAGTTTTTACCATTATTGTTTATAGTTGAATGGTATGTTAACAGGAAAATTAATGATTATTATATGCTTATTCATGGGTGGTCAATAATAAAGTATTAATGACTTTTCAGTTATCATTCTTGGTAACGTATTTGTAACTGATGAGTAAAAACTTCTTTTAAAGTCTTTAATTGATCAATTGTTTTCTTGAACTGAAAGGAAGCAGAAAGTTGTACAAAAGAGTAGGAGAATTCCGGTGGTTACTGCAGTAGCTTCTCATTTTATAAAAGTTAGTTTACTGTTTTCCCTAGAAATTATGATTTAGTTTCTTGCAGAAACAATTTATTTAAAGTTTAAAAGGCATATTTTGGTAGTTCACCTCCTCAAGCAAATTAGATCATAGGAAAGGATTCAGCATAGGTTACCTTTCTCAAGTCCTATGTCGAGAAGTTTCAACTCTGATGTGTTTTGCCTATGACTTAATGCTTGACTGCAGCCACACATTTTTGCATGAGTCCTGTCAATTTTATTAACATAAAGTGCTTCATTAATATTCTGAATGGTTAGCACAAATTTGACACATGTTGAACATTATGCAATGCTTTAGTCCAGATACCATAGGCTCGGTTTAGAAGATAGGTGAATTATAATGACGTTGAGGAAAGAGTCTACCTTACAGTTAGAATTTATTTTAGATCAAGATCAGGAGGCAGGTAGAATGGTGCATGACAAAACTACAAGTTACTGCGCACCGCTGCCAGGAGTGAAGAGACAAAATATGTGGGAATTAAAACATAACACTCTTACACTACCAGGCAACAACGCATAGAAAATGCAAGTTCCTCACCTTGCAAATGGCTAGTGCATAAATCAACATGAATTCTGTTGATATCAAGTTAGAGAACCTGACAGATAATGGTTCGCTGCCCTCACCAAAGTTCGGTGGCGTCGCCGTTGGGTAGTAGAACCAGATATGCGGTAGAGATTGGAGGCTATGCATTAATAAGACTATCAAGGACCAAAAGGATAAATCACTGTGATTTAATATCTTAATAAGAACTTGCTTAATTATCAAATTAGAAGAGCTTGTGATGGGAAAGGGGATTAACAATATCGATTAGGAGCAGTGAGCTATGCTGACGTTTACCATGAATTATGCATACTACTATCGGTAAACTATGCTAGTGCTTACCATGAACTATACAGATTAGCACATACAAATGCTTATCGCTGCGAGCATACATCCTGAACTTCAGACGTGATGCTGGCATGTATCCAGCCATGCCTTGCTGAGAATGGCAGTAATTAGGATAGACAACGCGCTTTACACATGGATCAGTGCCGTATCCACCTTGGCCATGCTGAGAAGACTTAACCCTTGGAAAAATCCCCCTTTAACAACCAAAAACCCTACCTTAAAAACAACCATAAATTTCATAGATTTAAACCTCATGTAACACACGTTTTTAATAGAAAGCATCTACACGACGGCCTCTACAAGCATGGCGGTGGATAAGAGGGGCAGCGCAAGTTTAAGAGGACGAGCAACCAGAAACTGACCTTAAACACGACGTGGCTCGCCGTCTAGGCGCTGACGTGGTGCCATCGTCACCTCGACGCCTGACACCTCCTGCTCATTCCTCGATGCCATCAAACCCTAGGGTGATCGCCTCCGTCGTGAAACTAACCATCGCGGATGGAGCCGAGGTGATCGTGGGGGTCGATAAGAAAACTGCCATACGACGTAGCCCGTATTTTTGCGATGGTAAACCCCCCCTATACAGCGCCACGTGGACAAATATGAGTGGGAACCGCTAATTAAAGTGAATGTACTTAAACAGACGGGACAAGTTTTGTTGGGGATGTGCCCTAGAGGCAAATAAAATATATTTTATCGAGCATATTCCATTAGTTCATAATACGTTTGATACTATGCTATAACTGTATTAAGCGGAAACATTAATACAGGTGTGGTATACAAACAACCAGGTCCCTAGTAAACCCTAGTATACTAGTCCATTGGGCGATTGATGATCAAGGTTTCCTGATCATGAGACAATGGCGTCTGTTGACAATGAAGTCGTATCATTGGATAATGATATGATGGACATACACCCACCAGAAGTGTTGCGATGTGATCAAGTCACATAGTTCGACATAGCGATAACTATAACGTAGTGACCAGATCCTTTGACCGTAATGATCATACGTAATTGTCATCTATGAGGAGACTTTGATTTGTATCCCACCGCCTGACTGAAATATGCTGGCCATAACGGTGCACTTTGGGTATTCCGAAATAGATGGTTGATGAGTATGCAAATAGATCAAAGCGGGATTTGTCCATCCGTGTGACGGATAGGTACTCTGGGCCCACTCGGTGATATTGCATCATAAAGTTTGCAAACGTGTGACTAGGTCACGGAGTTGTAATATCACGGGAACGAGTAAACTTGTTTGTTGAGAACGAGGACGAACTAGGTATATTGGATACCAATGATCAAACCTCGAACAAGCAAAGTACCATAGGACAAAGGGAACAGGCACACGGTTAACGGATCCAACAGCGATTGAAGTTCATTCGATGGAAGCGCAGGGGCTATCAAGGATTGTAACCAAGTCCAATTGATTAGTCATTGATCAATGAGAATTGTCTCGATCATGTCTGCTGTTTCCCGGACCGTAGGGTGTTACACTTAAGGGTACTCGACGCAGTAAGGATTGATTCGGGATCACCGGAGAAATTGGAGAGAACACCGGAATTGTTCCGGTGATGACCGGAATTGTTCCGATGAAGGCCGGAAGTTGTTCCGGGTATTTTGAAAGGTTCAAAATATATTTAATAATGTTTAATATATATTTTTATTATTTAATTATCTGAATTAAATATTAAAATGTATTTAAATATAATTAAAAATGAATTAAAAGGCATATGGGCCTCATAGGGCCCATTAGGGGGAGAGGGAGTCCTCCCCTATGGGCCATGGCGCCATAGAGGGGCCCACCCCCTTTATTTGGTGCGCCACCCCCCTCCCTTGGGATTAGTCCCACCCCGGAAGTGGAAGGGGGGTGACACCCCTCCTTGGCCTATATAAGGAGGGGTAGAGGTGCCCTTTTATTCATCATATTTTTGAGACAAGTTCTCATCTCTCTCTCCCTCCTTTCTCCTTCCTCGAGTGGACTCCCCTTGTTTGGAGTCTACACTTGGTTGGGGATTTCTCCACCATACGCACGCCGTCGTGCTGCTGGAATCGGGATCCGAATCCATCTTCTTTCCGCTGCTCTACTGGTTCGGAGCCCGGAGGGACGTCGGGTATACTGTATGTGTATAATCCCGCGAGGCACTACACTTGTGGTGCTACGTCATCGTCGTGATCGTATCGCGAGGTCTTCATCAGCAACGTTCCGACGGGGACGTAATCCCGTCATCGGTCACAAGGATCGGGTGGCTACAGGAGTCATCGTGATCTGCGCGACATCGGGGATTGCCGGTACGACTACACCAACCACGTTCATGCGGGAACGTTTCCCGCTTAACGGACTACATACTGGTATGTGATCTATTTCTGTCCGTTACTTGCATCAGCATAGCATAGGTCTTGGGTATGGGTCTCGTAGGTTATGAAAAATTTGTGTTTTCTGCCCCGAACCCCTACAGGAATTGTTCCGATGAAGGCCGGAAGTTGTTCCGGGTATTTTGAAAGGTTCAAAATATATTTAATAATGTTTAATATATGTTGTATTATTTAATTATCTGAATTAAATATTAAAATGTATTTAAATATAATTAAAAATGGAAGAAAAGGCATATGGGCCTCATATGTCCCATTAGGGGGAGAGGGAGTCCTCCCCATGGGCCATGGCGCCATGAAGGGGGCCCACCCCCTAGGGCTGCGCCAAAACCCCCCTCCCTTGGGATTAGTCCCACCCCGGAAGTGGAGGGAGGGTGGCACCCCTCCTTGGCCTATATAAGGATGGGTAGGGTGCCCCTTTTTCTTCATACAAATTGATTTGAGACAAGTTTCTCTCATCTCTCTCTCCCTCCTTTCTCCTTCCTCGAGTGGACTCCCCTTGTTTGGAGTCTACACTTGGTTGGGGATTTCTCCACTATACGCACGCCGTCGTGCTGCTGGAATCGGGATCCGAATCCATCTTCTTTCCGCTGCTCTACTGGTTCGGAGCCCGGAGGGACGACGGGTATACTGTATGTGTATAATCCCGCGAGGCACTACACTTGTGGTGCTACTTCATCGTCGTGGTCGTACCGCGAGGTCTTCATCAGCAACGTTCCGACGGGGACGTAATCCCGTCATCGGTCTACAAGGATCGGGTGGCTACAGGAGTCATCGTGGATCTGCGCGGCATCGGGGATTGCCGGTACGACTACACCAACCACGTTCATGCGGGAACGTTTCCCGCTTAACGGACTACATACTGGTATGTGATCTATTTCTGTCCGTTACTTGCATCAGCATAGCATAGGTCTTGGGTATGGGTCTCGTAGGTTATGAAAAATTTGTGTTTTCTGCCCCGAACCCCAACAGTGGTATCATGAGCAAGGCTATGCGTAGATGTATTGTACGGATAGAACACATCTAGTATGTGGGCATCAATTCTCCAATTGTTATCCTCTCACGTGTACTCATTTAGCGTTACGGCAATGTTTGATGAAGCGGCCCCCGACCGACCTTACGCGTTTACGCGAGACTGGTTCCACGCTTGACATATGGCTTGTACCATATAAAGTGGTTGGGGGTGTCTGTCTCTCTGCATTAGCGATGCGAAGATGTTTGCAACGGAGGGCCCCGACAGGGGTGTAATAGAGACAATTGCGGGATTGGTGTTGTGGCTTGTTTTCGCAGGATAGAAAGCGGTTATTTTCTCGAAACCCCTAGCAGCCACGTAAAACTTGCAAAAGATAAAGTAGAAAGGCGTTTTCAACTTTAATTTGCATGTCGGGGGGAATCATAGCATGTATGATTTATACTGTTGCATCTTGTTTTGCTAATATGTTAGATATTCGACGGTAGCACGAAACAGGACCATCTCTCACAATACCAACATTGTGTTCTCCCTTGGTGGGCACCGCGTGGAAGGTTCTCCCATATGGCTTGATGCTCCGTACATACCGGAGTTGTCCTACATATTAAACGGAGTTCGCATGAGGTTGGGTTCGGCAAGCCTGGCATATGCAGATATGGCCTTGCTGAACAGCTAACATCAAGGTTCGATTGGCAGGCTTGACGTATGTAGATGCGGGCCTGGAACACAGGAGACCGAAAGGTCGAGCACTAGTCACATGCCTGATGTGATTGGCTTAGAGGCCTACCTGGTTCGCATACTGATGGCCGTGACGATCGGGGGAGGTATAGGGGGTGGGATTGTGTAATCACTTAGTTAAATTGAGAGGTGTTTATCTAAGTGGGAGCTTTCTAGATTTTTGAGATCAAATTGAAACTCCACATTATGAACTTAATCTTCATGTCTTAGCAAATATCATTGTAGACAACATCACACCAATGTTTAGAACTTTGGCTCTTTTAGTATGATAGAACTTAAGGTAAATGGGTCTTACTTCATTGATGTGTACCAACACCATTAGAGACATACTCATTAGTAATGACTTGCTAAACATAATACGAAGAACTGCTAGGAGATACGCCTGACAACTCCGTAATCAAGGAAGATGATGATGAGTATCGCACTCACCGTCACTTATGAATGACTGTCCAATACACCATAATTCATTCTATGGAATATGAATTGTGAATGCATGTTAACCAACACGTATGACATGCTAGGTGAACTTGAAAGCACTTGGTCACAAATCAGATTAATGGAATATGAGTATATGGACGGGGTTTCTTTCAACTATGGTGGAAGGAACAACCTGCTGAGAAAGTCACTTGGAAAATGTATAAGATACATGGAACACCTTGTGTATAACTTGGACTACTGAATGACTGGTTACTTTGCGATAACTGGGGAGTTGCATCCGCTTCCTCCCAGTTACAAAGACCATGTCTGGACTATGTCATGAAGGAGAATCGTTCACCTGTCATGAGGTCATGGTTAAATTCAAGAACTTTAAGAGTAGAACCAATGCAGGAATAGTCATTGACGGAGAAGGTATATTTGATATACGAGTTATAAATGTCTTTCCCACGAAACACTAATTGCAGTTGATTAAGTATTCGATGCTTGAACTTACTGCTTGAGAGTTGTGACGCCCCCAAAATCAATCCGTGTACAGTAATCATACACACAGGGTACACGGCTGAGATTAGGGTGTCACGATGATAATATCATAGCACAACACTAAACACAAAAGGATAAACAAATATGTTACAATGGAGGGGGTCACGCGGACCCGAATACATAAGTCATACAAGCCATGATATCTGAGTACAGACATAGTTAGTCAAGTTTTGCCTTAAGAAGGCTAGCACAAATCACATCAGAGATACAGATCGAAAAGGCGAGGCCTCCTGCCTGGGCTCCACCGAACTACTCCTGGTCGACGGGGAACTCGACGTCGTAGTAGGCGCCTCCGGGGTACTCCTGCTCCTGGGATCCAACGTCGGCTGCAGCGGCCGATCAGGCAAAACAGTAAAGGAAATAAAGCAGGTGAGTATCTAGTATACCCGCGAGTCTTACGTCCGCTACTAAGCATTATGCATTGTATCAACGGAATGAAGAGGCTATATATAGTGGACTGAAAGACAGAAATCCAGAGCAAGGGTAAGAAGCTAGGCCTAACGAAGACTAGCATCTTCCGACGATGTCTTGCAGCATGAGGTAAGAATCAGCCAACAGTTATATAAAGCATAAAGTAACAATGCAGCAGAAGTTGCTGCAGCATTGTATAATAATAAGTTGTAATGATTAACAATGCCTCCGAGTTCACCTCCTCGACATCCCCGCGAGGAAGAGAACCCGGAACCATACAGTTTAATAATAATAGTTTCTAGTGGTAAGATCCAGCTTCAGCATAAAGCGTCCTGTTACCGTGGACACGGCTATCCGAATAGATTAATCTTCCCTGCAGGGGTGCACTTGTGTTACGCTACACGCACGGATCTCCAGGGTGACGGGAACCTTGTTAGGGAACGCTCCACCAAGGCTATCCGACACTTCATAGCCCATCTTTCAAACTCAACAGAGAGGCCATCCGCCGGTCTAAATCCTAAGTACGCCGAGCCTTGGACCTCAACCCGAACGTACTCCTGCACGGTGCGTGGCTGGCCAGTGAAGTTGAAGTAAATCCAAATAAGACATCACCGCGCGAGCAAATAAGACAACACCACTTCCCGGCAATCATCCCGCAGTACTGCTGACGTCTGAAGAGTCCTCAGACAACACTACGAAGCAGAGGAGCCCATAACTCGTAATTCCCACGGGTAGGTAGTGCGTACATGGCATATAGCCAACTCAAGACATTCACTGAACCATTTAGCATTTTAATTAACCTGCGTGACAACCGTTATCGTTGCCTCGACTTAACTGACCCGTGGACAACGACAGCAGCCAGGAGCACCAGTACATCGGTGCCTGCCCCGTCGTCCCACCAAGTCACTGCGGTTACCAACAAGGTGAACCATCTCCTTACCTTGTCTCGCGTATGCTCCTAAAGGAGCTCGACTTTCGGGGTTTGGTAACTCTCGCAGCCAACGATCAGGGGCCAAGCACACCGGTACACTGGTCGTGCCCTCCCTGTCGTCCCGTCGCAATACCACTCGCGGGCACCGTTGGGTCGCCCGACTTCTTACCTGAAGGACACTCGCCGTTCAGGACCCTATGGCGGTAAGACAAAGTCAGCCTCGAGTGGAGTACAAGGATTACTCCTTGATAGCTCACACTTGAGGTGACTAGGCATAACCCAGATAGGGGCCTTAGACGGTGTCTGCATTGTACCGTACCTGTGCAGTTATAATATTTGTATCCGCGTTCACTCCCCTGAGTGATCACGACCCTCTATCTAATCCTAGCTAACAATGCGCAGGGCTCACTGCTGAATAATGCATAATAATAATAATAGGCAGCATAGGATAAAGGAAGGCACATCAAGGGGCGACAAAAATCAGGCTATGCAGTTGAATAGGATTGTAATCGTAGCAGCAGCAGTAACAATGCCTAGTGCAAGAAAGTACGGAAATGTAGGCGATATCTGGGGAAGAGAATGGCTCTGCTTGCCTGGTAGCTCGACAGTAGCGGTACGGTCGTCGACGAAGTAGTCGTACTCAGCATCGGTGTAGTCGACGGCAGCAGCGGGGTCTACCGGAGATTAAGGGGGGGAAGAAACAATAAATACACAACAATAATAGCAATACAAATGCAAGACATAACAGATGAATTGTAAACGGGGTTCTAACGCAGTACGATGCACGTTGCTCGGAGCGGAAATTCATCCGGGGATGAAATACCGGCTCCGGGTGATTATCGGACAAGGTGTCCGGAGGGGGGAGATATCATGCCGGAGATGTCATGGACATCCGACACACGTGTGGGTGGTGTATCCGGATTAGTTGATCTATTCCGAACAACTTTCGTGTTCAGAATAAATTCATCCGGGTACTTTTAGCAATACCGGACAAATCATCGAACAGACGGTCCGGAGGGGGGGGGGACGGTTCGACGTTTGGCATGTTAGAGGGGTGTGGTGGGAGTATGAGTAACGTATTCGTAATCATGGATCCGTTCTGAGTAACTTTCGTATACAAAAGTTTTTCATCCGGACAACTTTTATCGGTACCGGGAATTTTCGACAGACGGCCCGAAGGGGGGAATGTCGATGTTCGGTAAGTTAGAGGGGGGTGGTTGGTATATGGATGGCGTATTCATCTTCGGTATATTTTTCTGATCAATTTTTATGTATAAAGTTTTTGAATCTGACTTACGGATTAAAAGATATTGAATTTCAAAGTTTTATTCAAATTAAATGAATTTCTGAAATTTCTTTTATTATTAAATTATAACATTATCCACAACCTTATCCAGAACAGTGACTGACAGGTGGGACCTACATGTCATAGAGAGACATTTAAATTCAGTTTTATTAAAATAAATAACACAGAGGACCCACATGTCATAGGCACACATTAATAACTACATTTTATTTAAATAATTAACCTAGTGGGGCCCATGTGTAAGTGACCCAGGGATTAACAAAAGCTTTTAATTTAACCAAATAGATGGGGCCCAGCTGTAAGTGACACAATGACTTAATGATCTGATTAAATCTAATCAAAGAGTATTTAGTGGCTGGACCCACATGTCATACACTGTCTAGCTATTAGTTTATTCTAACCAGTTTAATTAGGGTGGGGGCCCCACATGTCATATGCATAGGGGGGTTTTATTTCTATGTTAAACTTAACAACAGTTAGTTAAGGGGGTGGGGCCTACAAGTAATAGACATAGGGGGAGGGGTTAGCCCCAAATGACCCCGGCCATGTCGACCGGCCGGCGGCTCAACGCCGGTGGCCACTGATGACCACGGCGGAGCCCGCGGTTCTTGCCACGGGAAGGGGCCCTCGGGGCGTCAAAGTGACGCCCGCACCCAGCCGCGTCGAATGGAACCCGCGGGGCAGGCTGTGGTGGCCGGAACCGGGCGGCGCAACGACGGCGAGAAGCGGCTGGAATCGGGGGACGCGGCTACAGCGGCTAAGATGATGAGGGAAGGAGGGTAATGGATAGGGGAGCTCACAGGGAGCTCGAGGATGTGCTCGGGGAGGCCTGAGGTTGAACTAGGGCGACGAATTTGACGTCGTGGTGGCCGGCGGCCGGCGAGAGGAACGGCGAGATGGTGAGAATCCAGTGCGTCCACGGCTCGATTGAAGGCTCGGGGGGGATGTAGATGTTCACGACGAAGGTCCCGGACAAGATGGAGCGGCGCGGCGGGACGGTTGGCCATGGCGGCGCAGTGGTGCGGCGTCGTGGCATCGATGGCGGGCTCGGGCGAGCTCGGAAGAGGCGAGGGAGAGACGAGGGGGAGGTAGGGGAGAGGAAAAGAGCTTCCAGGGGGAGCGGGGTTTATCCCATCGGGAGAGGGGGGCAGGTGGAGGGGGGAGGGAGCAGGTGGGGTGGTGGGGGGGCGGCATGGCCACAGTGGCCATGGCCATGCCCCTGTGCATGTACGGGGTGGGGGCAGGTGAGAGGTAGGGGATGGGGTAGGTGGGCTGGGGTTGGGTGGGCCGTTGGGGGGCAACGCCCTAGGCGTTGATATAGGTCTTTTTTATTTTTCTTTGTTTTTGTTTCTTTTAAATTTTCTTTTCTGTTTGTATTTAGTTTAGCTAGGTTTTGATTTTGTAAAATGTTATAATTGCACCTATATTAGTGTTACACTTTATAACAATGCCACAAAAAGTTTTGTGCCCAAATAAATTCATCTAGATTTTATTCAATGCACAAAATATTAAATTGAGCTATTTTTGCTACTGTTTATATTTTTCTGCATTATTTAAATAAGTTAATAAAATATCATTTATCCTTTATATGACCTACTGATTATTAGGTATTTAATAAAAATGGTTTCACAATTTTTAGTGCATTTAAAAATTCCTACTTGTTTATTAAATTTACCATGGCAATTTAATAATCACTAAGCAATTGTTTTTATTTCATAATACTTTCTAAAACACTTTAATAGAATATCCATTGTTATTTTAATCATGGCCTAATGATTGCTAGGTATTTTATAAATAGATTCCATCATTTGGTTTAACTATGATTTCATTTTTATATTAACTTTCAAAATAATTTTTGATGACACCACAAGATTGGTTTCACAATCAACATAGACTTGTGATTATTCTAATGACTAAGGGTGACTTGGTTTAACCATGATCATGTTGATTGACTGGCATCTACAATTCTTGGAGCAAAGTTTTATAATTTACCCAATTTGAAAATTTTATATGGGTTGGAAATTGACAGAGCTATGATCAAAGGTGATCATGGCTTGATCATCAACAGTAATGATCACTAACAGTGGAATCACTGTAATGATTACTGTACTGGATCTGAGGGTGTTACAAGAGTGACTTGGAAGGGATGAGGTGACAATGTGTGCTGACGGCAATCAAGATAGTTGATGGTCGACAACACTCTCCCTCTACATCTATCAATTGATTAATATATGAATAAATTTTATGATCGTTTGAATGAGAACTTTATTAGTGTGTCTTGCATCTTGCGAAGACAATTATTCATATTAGTGAGAAACAAGTCAGATGTTCTCCTTTTATGAATGATATCTCTTATGGTCACATTACGATTATAAATGAGTTATTCTTATATTTGATGATAGTTGTTTGATCATTTATAAGAAATATTGTAATGCCAAGAAATATCCAGGCTTAATAATGACACTACAGATTAAGTCATGAATGGTATGATGATGTCTTAAGATACTTGATCTCTTGACACATACAAACCATGCCTTTTAGGTGAGATGACTAAAACCTCGCATTCTGGTAAGCGGAATGTGTACTGATTGTTGAGTATCATACATTGTGATGTATCGTATGTCGGCATGTGGTGAAATTCATTATTTCGTGAACTTCGTATGTGGACTTAGATGAATATTTGTATTCACTAATGAAACATGAGTCTGGAATAATTTGATATGATCAAAAGGGATTTCAGAGAAAAGATGGATATTAAATTAACAAGAAAGACAAGTCTCTCTGATTTGATCAAAGTGACAAATTTTTTGAGTTAGTCTTGGGCATAAAGACTTGTGTGAAAGTTGTTCCACAAATTGCAATGTCTTGAGACACTTCAATATGATTGACGTGCCTGAACATTGTGATCATATTATATCGAAAAGTGTATGGTCTAAGTTATCTCTTACCAAGTTACGTTATTATTGTTTAGAGTTATTAATTTAATATGCAAACACTCACTTCAGCATAGGGAACCATCTGAGTTCGTGGACACCAACACTATATATGTCATGGTGTGTTATGGTTTCTAGGAAGCTTGATTTATGTAAGATAAATTATCTTTGTAGTGTATCCTTAGACAACTATGGATGCATCTTCCACAACTAGAACCAAAAGGAGCAAAACTTGTATTGCTATGTTTGGTGTTTGTCAAGAATTGTTCTTGATAAATGTGGTAATGGAAGAAAAGTGAAAGTTCAACCAAGGTAATTGACCTTGCCTCCAAATGTCAGAGTAGTGCAACGGAATATGTTCTGGAAGCAAAGCTCTAAAATAAGAGGAGAAACTAATGATAATGATCATGATCTTTTGATGGGAGCTTTTACTGAGAAAGGTAGGATTCAAGAATATATATTTGCCCCTGGTGCAAAATGATATTCATGATTCACTTGTCATGTTAATGGAACAAGACATTCCTACGAACTACAAAGAAGTGATGGTGGACCTAAGTACGAGATATGACTATGAGTCATGAAATCCTATGTTGAGTTACATTTAAGATTGCTTGAATCTTATCAAGTAAGGAGGTTACTTGATATTCACAATAACTTCAGAGTCATGAGGAATAAATGTGAACATCAAAGGGACGTCAAGATTGGTTTGTCACAAATATTATTTCTGACAAATTCAATGGGTTGACTACAATGTGTAGCAATGCTTGAGTCAAAGGGATATTCACTACGATTGATCCAGGATTGTTATCAATACCATGACTTCCTCAAATCCTGTATTTGAAGAAGTGTTGTAATGGGTACAACAAGAAGGTTTTGGAAAAACATATGGATACTAGTGTCTCGTAAACTGACTTCTCATTTTGATGGATGATCAAAGGATTTTGGACTTAACCAAAATATCGAGGAAACATGCATTTGCATGAAACTGAGTGGGAGCTGAATAGTTTCCTGAAACTTAATATGTAGACGACATATTTTGAGTGGGAGCTATGGGAGTATTATCCTAGACTTATATGTAAATGACATATTTGAGTAGGAGCCATGTGGTTAGTATCCTGAACTTAATATGTGTCTGACATATCTAAGTGGGAGCCATGTGGATGTTATCCTTGTCTTATATGTGGCCGACATATTTGAGTGGGAGCAATATGAGTGTTATCCTATAACTTAATATGTGCATGACATATTTGAGTGGGAGCATGATAAACATTCTCATATATGGATAACATATTATGAATGGTGCAGTTGGTGTTAATGATTATTTGAATCTTTCATAAATGAAGATGAATAAGTATTAAGCATTGAAGATCTATTAAGATAGATATGTGTTTAATAACATTGAGTCGTAATACTTTCCTGGATAAGATTCTGAAGGAGTTCAGAATGGGACAAGTCAAGAAGTGGTCCTTACTTGTATATCCAAGAGAAGTGTTGAGTTAATCTCAGTACAAGAACAATGGTTAATGGTTAATGAAAGAAATGGATGTGTTGGATCCTCTATGCCTTTGTCATAGGTTCTTTCATATAAAACCAGAGTTATGTACTCGACGTAATATGACCCAAGTTCTTAGTAGTAAGAACATGTTGTGATATGATTTATGAGTAAATCATTGAACAAAGAGTTAAGTTTATCCTTCAGTGTCTGAAGAGAACTAAGGATACATCTCAAATTTGTAAAGGATAGTGGACTTGACCATAAATGTTATGCTGGTTCAAGTTTTGACACTAACCTAGAAAATTGAGATATCATACTAATGAATGCCTAAGTTGAAACAAAAAAAGTTAGACATCAAAGTTGCATACAATGCACTAAGGATTGAATCTACATTGATGTGGCTGCTTTAGAAGTACCAGGAGTTATATTATGGCTTAAGAAGTTCGACTTCTGATTGAGTGAGTTTCAAGTGTGCATGACTATGAAAAAGTCCGCGTGACCCACTGGATGTCATTGCTATGACACAAAAAATGAAGTCTCACTTCACCGCCAAATATATATACCTCATCATTATAGTGGATAATGAAGGAATGTCAAATTAGGTGACATTATGATTTGCAAAAGGACATACGGTTCTGAATTTTACCCAGAACGTAGATACAACCTCTTCCACGGGCAAGCATGATCAATAAGGAGTTATGATCCAGAGAAAATGCAACTAGATTATTTTTACTCTAGTGCAAGTGGGAGACTGTTGGGAATGTACCCTAGAGGCAAATAAAATATGTTTTATCGAGCATATTCCATTAGTTCATAATACGTTTGATACTATGCTATAACTGTATTAAGCGGAAACATTAATACAGGTGTGGTATACAAACAACCAGGTCCCTAGTAAACCCTAGTATACTAGTCCATTGGGCGATTGATGATCAAGGTTTCCTGATCATGAGACAATGGCGTCTGTTGACAATGGAGTCGTATCATTGGATAATGATATGATGGACATACACCCACCAGAAGTGTTGCGATGTGATCAAGTCACATAGTTCGACAATGCGATAACTATAACGTAGTGACCAGATCCTTAGACCGTAATGATCATACGTAATTACTGTCCATTAGGATGCCTTGATTTGCTACCCACCGCCTCACTTAAATATGCTGGCCATAAAGGAGTACTTCAGGTATTCTGAATAGATATGTTAATGAGTATGCAAATAGATCAAAGTTGGATTTGTCCATCCGTGTGACGGATAGGTACTTTGGGCCCACTCGGTGATGTTACATCATAAAGTTTGCAAACATGTGACTAGGTCACGGAGTTGTAATATCACGGGAACGAGTAAACTTGTTTGTTGAGAACGAGGAAGAACTAGGTATATTGGATACCGATGATCAAACCTCGGACAAGCAAAGTACCATAGGACAAAGGGAACAGGCACACGGTTAACGGATCGAACAGCGATTGAAGTTCATTCGATGGAAGCGCAGGGGCTATCAAGGATTGTAACCAGGTCCAATTGATTAGTCATTGATCAATGAGAATTGTCTCGATCATGTCTACTGTTTCCCGGACCGTAGGGTGTTACACTTAAGGGTACTCGACGCGGTAAGGATTGATTCGGGATCACCGGAGAAATTGGAGAGAACACCGGAATTGTTCCGGTGATGACCGGAATTGTTCCGATGAAGGCCGGAAGTTGTTCCGGGTATTTTGAAAGGTTCAAAATATATCTAATAATGTTTAATATTTTTTTTATTATTTAATTATCTGAATTAAATATTAAAATGTATTTAAATATAATTAAAAATGGAAGAAAAGGCATATGGGCCTCATAGGGCCCTTTAGGGGGAGAGGGAGTCCTCCCCATGGGCCATGGCGCCATGAAGGGGGCCCACCCCCTAGGGCTGCGCCAAAAAACCCCTCCCTTGGGATTAGTCCCACCCCAGAAGTGGAGGGAGGGTGGCACCCCTCCTTGTCCTATATAAGGATTCGTAGGGTGCCCCTTTTTCTTTATACAAATTGATTTGAGACAAGTTTCTCTCATCTCTCTCCTCCTTCCTCCTTCCTCGAGTGGACTCCCCTTGTTTGGAGTCTACACTTGGTTGGGGACTTCTTCACTATACGCACGTCGTCGTGCTGCTGGAATCGGGATCCGAATCCATCTTCTTTCCGCTGCTCTACTGGTTCGGAGCCCGGAGGAACGTCGGGTATACTGTATGTGTATAATCCCGCGAGGCACTACACTTGTGGTGCTACTTCATTGTCGTGGTCGTATCGCGAGGTCTTCATCAGCAACGTTCCGACGGGGACGTAATCCCGTCATCGGTCTACAAGGATCGGGTGGCTACAGGAGTCATCGTGGGTTTGCGCGGCATCGGGGATTGCCGGTACGACTACACCAACCACGTTCATGCGGGAACGTTTCCCGCTTAACGGACTACATACTGGTATGTGATCTATTTCTGTCCGTTACTTGCATCAGCATAGCATAGGTCTTGGGTATGGGTCTCGTAGGTTATGAAAAATTTGTGTTTTCTGCCCCGAACCCCAACAAGTTTATCAACCCAAATTTTGCATTTGGTTGATTACAGTGATGATTTTGCAAAAGTGGAACAAATTAAATTACTGTAGCTGATTTTGCTTCTCCTTATGTAATGATAGTATATTCATAGATCAGATGTACAAAGTTGTTGTAACTAATAATTATTGGCAAGACATTTTGGTGACAACACATTTGTGATCAAGAGTAAGAACATCTACAGTCAGGCTCCTCAAGCCCTCCCTGTATGATCGGGAGAACGATCGATCACTGACCTGTCAAAAATAAATGACTCAAACGGACACCTCATACCGGATCTATATGCCCGAACTAACCGGCACCACTAATATGCGTGTATGGGTGCATCTGCCACGTCTGACTAACAACGGGGTCCAACACGTAATCGATCGGAAACATCGGTCTGATAGCCATCCCCTCGGATTTCGAGGAGGGCAATGAGGATGCATTGAGGCCAGCGTGTGGCGCCACTCCGATGCGCCACCGATGAGCGATGAACGACTATTTAAGGCGGAAGACGACCCTAATGCTAGACACACCCCCATTTCCCTCTCCACCTTGCTCTTCCCTTAGGGCTGCCACTCACCCATCCACTCGCGGTTGTCGCTATCTTCTAGATTGGTCCGTTCAAAAATCACCACCTATGGCATACCGATGTCGGAGTGCCATGTGCAGTTGCTTGAGAAGAACCGGGCTCGTAGAGCCCAGATTATTGTTGACCCGTCTTTGTACTCATAGGAGTGGTACGAGGAGGAGTAGGAGGCTGACACGAAGGTCGAGGTGGAGCAGGACGCACAATCGAAGGAGGAGGACGACGACACTGGCGAGCCGGATACGTCGCCTCCTGTTGCAGGCATCGACATGCCCAAAGAGCTGGAGGAGTACGAGCTGACTCAAGTGGCAGACGCAATGGAGAAGACGGCCATCCTCGTCTCCATCCGATCTGAGGTGAAGGTGGAGGCCAACCGCCGCTTCATGCGGAAGGCCGCGATTGACGAGATGTTCGCTGATATTAAGGCAGAGGATGACGTGGAGGCCAGTGTGGAGGTGGAGGAGGCACAAGAGCCGGAGGTGCGGCTGCCACCCATATACCTGAAGCACGGTACGAAGATCCTAGACATCTCAGACGACCGATGACACGTAGTGTAGGCTAGTTTAGTTAATGTAGGTAGTACGTAGACTTTCTTATGATATATTTGGATGTGGAGAAGGGAAAATAAGGATGGCCCGAACACCACTCGGCTCGTACACGGCCGGACCTAGGCGATTGAGGGTTCCGATTTAATGTCCACGACTATAAATGCTCTAAGATTCGGTGTAGAGCTGTTACGTCCAAAAAAAAGCAACGTATTGCATAATTCACAAGACGAATTGATAGAAAAGATGTACACCGTGAGTATTTCATGGCAATAATTTATCAACTAATACATGTCCATAAATTATCCATACGGTCTTGATAATTTAAACCTTAAAATAGTTGAATAGATTCAATCACTAAGGGACTGGGGAACACGTTGTAGGCTGGAGTCGCTCGCTCGAACATGCTTCGATGGAAAAGGAGTACTGAAACAACCCAAAGATATCGCTGTGACGGGGGGAGACGTCGTCTTAGCAGCCTGAAGTCGCTCACCGGAGCAGGCTTCGGAGGAAAAGGATGAACTGAAACACCCCAAACATTGCAGTAATGGTGCTGATGATCTGCACAAGGAGGGGAGAACCAAGGCTTAAACCAGCAAATATTATTTCAAAATATGTTTGCTCTGAGAGAAAGAAACACAACTTTTGCTTGGTTATGGCTACATCAGTCATGCTTTAACAATTTGCTAAGTCGTTATTTGCTACTCCCTCCGATCCATAATAAGTGTCGGCCATCTAGTACAAAGTTTATACTAGCTTAGTACAAAATTAACGATATTTATTATGAATCGGAGGAAATAAGTTTTTTACTATTATCTAAATGTAGAAATTTACGGACACCAAAATTAATCGTGCTTACGGAAAGGACAGAGCCGAATGAGGCGAGATGGAGAGCGTAGATCACAAAGTAGCTAGCGTCGACGGTGTTGATGGCCGACATGATTAAGCCATATCCATCGACCTCGATGTCCGGATGGACTTGTTCATTATTGCAAAGCTGCAAGCAGATCATAGTCAGTTAAACAGAAAATGTATCCGCTGATTAGTTATATAAAGAGAGTGACCGTACAGCTCTCAGAACCGGAAATCCATTGAGTGCGAGGCAAAACATCACAGCCACCAAAGCAGTGAACACGCCCTCAGTTAGACCTGCATGGAAATCCTGCTCGATGCCATAGAGCACAACTGAAGAACCCAAAACCAGTGAAAGAACCACAAGTGTCATCTGAAAAGAAATTGATAAGTGATTAGAACCGAACTACCATATATATGATACTTGGACTAAATTTCTGACTAAATTGATTATGATTACCCAAATACGAGCCCAGCATGAGTTCTCAGTGACGACTCTGTGGAGTAGGCACAACAAGGTGCCCACGGTGCCCAGGATCATACCAGTCATGGCAACGAAGAGTGAGTCTCTATGGTCTTTCACATCCAGCGTGAATAAGATGTGACAGACCAAAGCGAAATTCATCCATGCTCCGATTGAGAATGTACGAATTGAGAAGTACTTCCTGACGGTGCTCAGGTTAGGAGCATAGCACACAACCCAACTGAAAATGCAAGCATATTCCATCACAAACTATATATGATATAGTAGTGGTCAAAAGAAAATAAGTACACAGGACAGGACAGGATTAGTTATCTCTTACAGGGGAATAACGTCAATCACAATCGCAATGATGTTAAAAATGTATACCACATGCGCCAACGCATCACCGTTTGCCGCCATGTCTGAAATGATAATGCATAAGTAAGATAGACAAGATAAGTGCTTTGTCACTAAATAGCGGCGCTGCTTCAACTGGTTGTGGTTGGGCACCTGCACGCCGGCGCGTTCGTCGCGCTCCAGTGCGTGGGCGCCGTGCTTTGTGCATGGGCGAATGCACCTCTGCTCGGGGGCACGACGGAGCTCGCGGCGCCGGCAGGTACGTGGTGCGCGTGTGCTTGCGATGATGCGTGCCTGTGTGCGGCGGGTACGTGGTGCGCAGGTGCTCGCGATGGTGAGTGGTGCGCGCGGCGACCATGGAGACACCGGGAAACACGGAGGGGGGCATCACAGACACGAACGGCACAAGCAGCTATGCATGTGCCGGCTGCGGACTAACCACGCCGCGCCCTGCAGGAGCCAGGAGCTGCGTTCGTTGGTGTGGCCAACGGCGCCCGCGCCCTGCATGCGTGCGTGGTGGTGGCTAGCGGCGGCCGCGAAGCAGGGCGCGTATGTGGGCGGCAGATGCAGGGCGTGAGGCAACTACGGCGCGCGTCTGATGGCTGGTGGTGAGTGGTGCGACGGCGTGGGTGTGCCACCGCCTCAGCCGACGAGAAGAAAAGAGGCGTACCTTGGGCGAGAGAGCAGGCGCCGCCGATCTCCGCGCGGACACAGCCACTCCTGGACAGAGAGAGAGAGGACAGGGGGAGAAGGGAGGTTTAGAAGGAGGGGGAGGGGTTTGCTTTTATCAGAAAAGATTCTACATTTCACTAGGGTTTTAGAAGGGGTAGACAGCAAACGCGAATTTACCATTAAGCTAGTATATGCAAGCTAGCTACTCTCAAGGCAGATGGCTAAACCAGCTTATTAGGACAAGAAAATGTTGCTGTTGAGTTACTTGAGCAGTAGGAGTAAGTATTTTACGGACTCAAATAAATAGGAAATCAAGATTGATAATTTTGAATTTCGTATTCTAGTGTGGTGCGGTCATTAGAGAGGAGAAGCGACGTCAGGGATGGTCAATTGGAAGCCAAAGATGGCAGGCAAAGGCACTGCGGTTTTTTGACTGGTAAATAAAAACAGCAAAAGCAAAACAACCACTTACTGATCAACCTTCTGTCCACGCCAACCCGAAGCCGTTTTGGTCCCGAGCTCCCATCCATCCATCCTCGCCCTGCGCCTGGTGGTGGGTGGCGTCACACTCGCCCCTCCTCTCCCTCCCTTCGTTCAAATCCTCCTAGGTGAAGGTATACCGCAAAAACGCTCATATCTACGTACGGCAGTACAACTAGCATTCCAACCCAGTCGACGATCAAGCCGTTTGAGCCGCGACACGTTAACTTGACAACACGTCAAAGGCAGTGCCAACTTGACATTCGTCTGGAAGCTCGAGCTTTGGTATGCCATGATACCAATGCACTGCGATACACACACGTACTCGTCAACTCCACAAGTTTGATCCAGCTAGATGTTCCAACATGTAAATTAGACCCAAAAGAAAAGAAGAAGAAAAATCACTTTATTCATCTTTAATCATGGTATTACAAAAAATAACAAAATGATAAAAATTACATCTACGTTCATTATTACTTACAATTATTAAATAATGATCTCTTATGCAAGAGCCAAACTATACATATGCTCTCAGATAATGATGAGTAAATGAGAGGAAGATAAAGAGTGGAAACAAAAATCACTAACCAACCTTATAGCGAATTATATTGTATGAGTGAATAATATTGCTAGATCTTGATAACATTGCAGTCTTATATAGCCAGTTGTTGACTATATTGTTAACCATGCTCTAAGTAAATCATGTGACAATAATGATGAGGTTGGTGTAGGAAAAGAATATGACAGGAGCCATTAATGCTTAGATTTTTACTATGTTCAAAATTCAAATGATAAAAATCATCATAGCAACATGTTCACTGCCTCGCATGTAACTCTCACTCCACAATGAAGCATCAAAGCATATTAGAAGAGTGCACAATGTATGAAAAAAATAGAGAATAAATATTAGTATTGTTTTCATGGATTTAGTTTGTACAAGTATATATATTTATATAGTGGATAATTGGTAAAAATGGGTACTAGAGTCATATAAATTTCAGAAATGATGTGCATAATGATATATAGAAAATCTAGGCATGTATTTTGCATGGATCACCTTCAAATTACAATTATTACATATGCCTATCACACAAATAATATTTCATTTAGCATAAGCCTTTTGTGTGACTTGATTTATAAGTCTACGAGTCAAGAAATTGTTCTAATACACCCTACTTCAAAGACTATGACCTCGCATTTGCAAGGGCCGTTGGGCTAGTTCAGTTAATAGAAAGTTATAGATTGGATATAGAAATAAAGAGTTCAACTTCAAAAATACATAATTCAAATATGGAATTTATTCAGAGTACATACTTCAAACATAAAATTCAAATGATATCATAAATATAATGGTTTCCATGATGAATCCACAATATTCACAAGATCGTTGAGATATAAATAATTAAATATGGATTCTCACGCTCTTTGGATGCAAATATTTGACTAGCACATAGCCTCAAGAAATGCACCTTGGGATTGGTTTTGCTTGGGAGGACTATGGTGTTTCAAAATTCTCGGATCTACTGGCTCGGGGAGGGGGCGGAGCACGACCTTCTTCCACTCCTTTGCGAGCCATATCATCATCGTCGCAACCACCTCTTCAAGCTGCACAACAACGATGTGGAGGCCGCCTCCCAACCTGCCATGGATACCATGCCGGCGGAGCACTTCCAAGATCTTCTTGGAGTTTCGTTTGTGCTAGAGCATTACATTTCTCTCTAATTTTTGGGTCTGTCACATATGGATGTTGGTATCGTTGAGTCACGGTTATCTAAGAAGGGCGTTTGGGATGCAATTTCTTCGATGCCATCGGATAAAGCCATGAGATCAGACGAGTTCTCCCTAAGGTCCAATGGTCGTTTTGGCCGATCATTAAGTAGGTGGTGATGAAGTCTAATTTTGCATTTGACACTGTGTGCATGAATGAGGCATTCATTACAGTTCAAAGTATATAAGCAAGTTGCGCCACATAGTATATTTTTTCTAGAGAAAAGGCTCGGACAAGCCCAAGAAAAGCTCGAACCTAACCCAACTTTGAATTAACAAAGCCAACAACCGTACATGAGATTACATTACACGGGGGAAGAGGAGGGGAAAGGAGTAAAATTGACAATGCCAACAAGAAAAGAACGACATCCAAGGACGCCAACACCGGTGTGGCCTGACCAGCCAACCTTGGATTTCCCCGGTGTCCCTATCCACCTCCAGCCTCTAAACAAACACAACACCAGTGACCGAAGACCACCATAGACTAGATCTGGTGTAGGAGGGTGTTGTGGTTGTTGAGGATGTAGCCTTCAGATTGTAAAAGGGCACCACCGAGGGGCCTGCACCATCGCCAGCATTTGCTACCACCTCACCACTCTCGCGATCGAGGAGGATGGACAACACCACCAATTGTTGTGCACTGAAGTAGGAATCGACCCACCAACCATGATCGTCGCCATGGATGTAGAGCACCCCGAGGGAGACCGAGGCTGCCAAATCCTTGCCGCCATCTTCCTCGACAATCGTGTGGCGCACCGACAACCCCTCTAGTGGCGTCGAGGGGAAGACGAAGGGATGAGGAGCCCGCGGGCAGCGGCTAGGGTTGGCTGCCCATGCCGCCCCTGTTGGAGCGATGCGGGGGCGTTTTAATTGTACTTGCCTATACCTCCTCTCTTATAGTAATTTTTAGTTATTAATTTGACCCATATTAGATGCATCCATTTTAGATGCATCCATTTTAAATTAAAATACTTTTAGATGCATCCATTTTAAAACAAGTAGTAATATAGATCGAATGGAGTACAAAAAATTGTGAATATCACATCAAAAAGTTATATATAATTTTAACTTTTTTTTACTTTCATTGAACATACCGTAATTATTAATCATAAAATAGGGAGCACCAACTACTATATGTTGATGTGCATCACGGTTGTTTCGCGGTTGTAAATGTGATTAGGGAAAAGGCAAGGTCGCAACGTCACACCTAGTCAAGAGCTGCCAAGCCAAATTAAAGATGGCAGCACTCGACGGTTTTGAGAAAGGAAAGGAGCCAGCAAAAGCTGCAGACCAGCCAGCCCGGGGTGCAGGTGCAGCAAACGCGCCTTCCGAACGTTAGGAGACAACTCCGTGGCGTATACACCGAACGTATACTGTATTTACATATATTTTTAACTAGGCGCATCTTTAAACATGATGAGGCGAACAGCGGGATGAGGCGCTTCAATGAAACAAGATGAATAATGGACGGTGTTTTCTTTTATTTCAAATGTGTTATGGCCCTAGTAAATATGACAACTCTATTAAAATTACTCTTGGCTTGTCAAAGCTCACCAGGCTGCATATCTGTAAAATGGCTTCCACTGGCATCAGCCTACTGCTCGGCCATTGCTAACGGGCTTGCAAGCACGCAAGGAACTCTGCCAGTATTTGGAGATTACCTATCGAACACAACATTATCATGTTTTCTAGCATGTTCTTGCCCCCATTCCGATCCCCGGCGCCGTTCTCTCATAGTACCTATTTGGCCCTTGCCAATCGTGATTTAAGAGATTAATGAAGTCAAGATCATGATTGCCAGGTTGATCTTTGACACAGGTAGTTGTTAAAACGAGCAAAATGGTTAAATGCGGTAAAATCGCGCCAAAGATTTTTTTAAATAGGGTAATCCAAATGTTTTTTTATTGAATGAAATAATTGGTCTCATAAATGCACAATTATAAAGTAAATACTACAGTGCATTTCGTTCGTAATTCTTCTTCATTCTAATTCATTTTACTTCCTTTACTGGGATTAATAATTGGATAGGTATTTTAATTTAGCATCTTCAACAGCACGTCTAAACGGACGTGTATATGCATTTTACACAATGTGGCCTCAAAACTAGTCTCCAACAGCTCGTCTAAATGGATGTGTAAATATACACATCGTTCAAACCGACCTTGACAATGTCTATATATGGTTAATGTAAAGGCATTGTCTAAAGCTCACTTGTGTAAAAACTATAGATATTCTGCTGTAAAATTATATGTGTATATCAGAGAATCTTTATAGATCATTTTCTATATGAACATATAGACATTCAAATTTATACATGTTGTTGGAGATGCTCTAAGTATCTTACTACATAAGTAATATGTTGCAATAAAGTGTGTGTGTGGTGGTGGTGGGGGGAGGGAAAATATCTGGTGCTCCAGTCCGTGAGGTGATACGGAGTGCATATCTAATGATACCGGACAGGATATGCTCCCGTATAGTGTGGTGCGTTGGATGTGAACTCGGGGAACAGGATTGTGTAGCGGCACCTGACGTTGTCAAATATAACTCTGTAATTCAGAGACAAACTCCAAGAGCAAGCCATTCGGTTTACCTCTTAAGGTTGTACTCAGCGACCAAATGGAACACCTTTCAGAGAAAATTACATGCAATAGTGTACGGTTTTCTCTAAAATTGTAACTCAGATCCAAAAAAGCACCAAATGATGCATTTCTCTTTGCCATGACGTGGAGGAGAGAAAGGAGATTTTGCATTTGCAAAGCCATGCTTCTTTCATGGGCAAGACGCAAATACTTGAGGGGGTATATGTAAATAGATTGGTGACTCATTCCCAGCCCTTGCATGCAGATCGAACGCACTACATATTTCACCAGGTGATACGCTGCTCCTGAAACATGTAGGGGGAGGACAATTTTACTGTTCTGACCTCTTTTTCAGTTTTTAATATGATTTGACCCTGTTTTAAATTTTTAGCACGATCTAACTCTTTTTGGACACGCCAAACATCGTGTCAACTCAATTCAGAAACGCAAGAGGTCTCGGCGTATTTGCGATGTAAAAATAAAATGCGCAATCTGGGATTCGAACACGCGACCTCCTACTCACCATAATAGGAGCTAACCACTGCAATAGACATCTAAACAGACGTGTATATGCATTCTACACAATGTGGCCTCAAAACTGGCCTCCAACAGCTCGTCTAAATGATATGTAAATATACACATCGTTCAAACCGACCTCGACAATGTCTATATATGGACAATGTAAAGGCATTATCTAAAGCTCACCTATGTAAAACTATAGACATCCTGCTGCAAAATTAAATGTGTATATCAAAGAATCTTTATAAACCATTTTTTATATGAATATATAAACATTTAAATTTACACATGCTGTTGGAGATGCTCTAAGTATTTTACTACATAAGTAGTAATCTATTGCAATAAAGTGTGTGTGTGAGGGGGAGGGGGGGTGAGAGGGGAGGGAGAGTTACGTCAGCATCCGATTGGGGTGTGTGTGTGTGTGTAATTACAATTCGCGCGTCCGAAGCAGCTGGCAGGGTATTCGGTTCGGGAGTGGGGTCTGGCTCAGGTAGGCTGCATGCGACGACGCGTGGGAGGAGTTGGGGTTGGCCAGCGTGAGTGCAATCGAATCGAACCGGACCGTGCGTGTCTGGCGAAGCGGTTGCGTTGGGTTGGCTGGCGGTCTCAACGAGGCCGAGGGGCCCGTGGATTTCAGGGTCGGGTCAGTATTACACGTACGTGCTCGCTTTTTTATTTGACGGTATAACGCAGTCCCGCATGTTGTAGTTAGGCTGTGCATGGGCTAATGTTAATGTGAGTGCCTACTCGTGGCATGCAAATATCACGCGCCAGGGGAAGATCATGTACGGGTAAAAAAAATCAGTATATCACATTATTCTCTTTTTTTAGAGCCTTCCCAACAAAGTATTATATGGTAGGAGAGACAAGGTGTTTGGCATCACGAATGTCCAAAAGCTGGTTCTACGAAAAAGAAAATGAAAACAACATGAAACATGATGATCTGATGGCGGGGATGCCGAGAGGTAGATCGAAGGATACAAATGATCTAGACGGGGGACGATGACGGTGATGGTGGAATCCGACGACAGGGAAGTTCGAGGATGGTGGCAAGAGCTCAAGGGTGGCGATGAAGAGTGTTTGTGAGGGTTACTCCATTCACATCCAATGGTTGCCTTCGGCGATGAGAGGCAATCGATGGACAACAAAGTTGATACCGAAGGTATAGTGGAGTAGTCGTGAGGGTCACACATCACATGTAGTTACAGTGTTTGAGGAAAAGTGATGGTGACAATGCATGAGTGAATTCGATAGTAATGCTACTCGAACACCCGGTCACAAGCTCCCAGGCAAAAAAAATCTAGATCAGATTTGAGTTGGCAATGTCAGGAAATAACAATGTGTTTGTATCGTTATATTGTGGAAGGAATTGCTCGTGTATGCTTAGACTGATTCTTCAGGGTGAAAACCTATAATTTGGCTTTTGCTGGTTGGACCTAACGACTATGATCCTCGAGCCTTGCCTTTTCCTAAGGCGTTGTTATTGAAGAATATTATCATCCTTGTGATGTCGTGAGATGATAGATGTGGATAAGGCCATTGTTGTTGTCTGTTGATGACATATTTTATTATTTTTTGTGTTTTTTTCTTGTTTAGACATAACTTTGTTCTTAAATGATTTTGTTATTTAAAAAAAATGTGTTGATTTTAATTTTATTAGGGAAGAGATGGAATACTACAGATTCTGACAAGCAGATGACTAACATATTGACATGAATGTTTCATGGCAGTGCTATAGTGGCGTCAAAACCCTGGATTGTAGTGGTATTTCGGCAATTTGATTTTCATTAGCAGTGGTATTTTGAAACGTTTGGTTTTAACTAGTGATATTTTCATTTTTGATAATTCATGGGAAAAAATGTTCAAATGTGGTAAAATCGTGTCGAAAGTTTTCTCTAAATAGGGGGTTTTATTAAATGGAATCATTGGTGTCACAAATGCGCAATTATAAAGTAAATACTACCGCATTTCGTAGGTAATTCTTGTACTAATTTATTTTACTTCCTCGCTACTGAGATTAATAATTGGATGAGTATTTTACTACGTACCAGTACAGCCATTTACCATATAGAAACCTTTTGCAATAAAGGGAGGGGAGGGGAGGGGAGGGTAGGGGAGGGAGGGCTACGTCAGCCAGGGGAGGGAGGGCTGAGCTTGTTTCGAAAAAAAGGGCGGCAGCAGGCCAGCGCGGGAGGGCGAGATGGTCTGGTCTCTCCTGCTGAGTCCTGAGCTGCTCCTCTCCCCGACCCTCGCAGGCTGCCTGAGCCGGACCCCACCCCGACCCGACGAGTACCTACCCTGCTTGCTTCGGAAGCGCGGCTCGTAGTCGTAGTAGACACAGACGGATACCTTCGGCTGCGCCAAGCCAACCCAACCTCGGCCAGCTCGATTATACCATGTCACACGCGGGTCCTGTGACGCGAAAGAAATACTAACATACTACTCCCTCCGTCCATAATGTAGTACTGCGCCGGGGTATCCCCATTTCGAAAAAAAAAATGTAATGCATTACATAATGATTTCCCCCTTCACCGTACATGATTTTTCCCCTGGCGCGTGTGATACGGGGAGTTGGGGTTGGGCCGCGCGAGTGGAGTCGAGGTCAGGCGAAGCAGCGGTTGCGTGGACGGGCGGTCACAACGACGCGAGGCAGAGTGTATTTTTGTTGCATTGTCACTTGTCAGCCAAAGGTTTTATGCATGTCGAAGTAAAAAAAAGTGCTAAAACCTCTACAAAAATGTTGTGCCTGCAGGGCTTCAAGATCAGAGACGAATCAGTACGTACATGTGTTCCACCCCTCCCCCCCCCCCCCCTCGCGGGCGATCGGGGCGCAGTTCTGGGGTGGCGGGGCGATGTGAATTGGGGTTCGCGCCGGCACGGTACCACGAGCAAGCGGCGACGGTCGCTGTGCACTGTGCCGCCCCTTCATCGGCTGAGGGTGCTCGCCGTTGGCCAGACAAGCTCCTTGACAACACGAGTTCTGAGATCCCAGACAGATCTTGTAGCATGGGGTGGCCACCCCCATCCCTTCATACCAGATCTAAGGTATCCTCGTCCTCTTCTTCCTCGGATGTGGCTCATCTCTGTCCGGCCCAACTCAGGCGTTCGCACTCGGAGTTGCTGGCGGCCGGCCATGAGGATATTGGAATCGATCTCGTCCGGGGGAACCCCTGGCCTGCGACGGCGACCACGATGTCGATGGTGATTCGGACGCCATTTACTTCTTGGAGTCAGTGTTAAGGATAGATCCCCCGCTGCCCATGTCTTATGTGCTCGGGTGAAAACCCAAGTTCCCCGTGAATGGGCGGCGACGATGCTATGGTATCGTTTCCTCCATGGAGACGTTGTATTGGGCACTGCAATGGGAGGGAGGGGTGCGCCGCAACCTCAGTTGTACTACTCCCGGGGAAACCCTAGATCTGAATCTCCCGGATCAGATGGTGACGACGACTTCGTTGCCGTTCTCCCTCCTGGGGTGTTGTTTAGGAGCAGGTGTTGGCTGGAGGGGCAAAAAGGTGGAGCGGTGTTACATCTACCGCGTCGGCGACGGAGGTCTCGGTGACATGACACAACAGATACTCGACGACGGACGCATGTTGATGGACGCACGCGAGATGGTGGCGCTACTTGGCGTCGGCAGCAGAATGGCTTGGCAAGGTGAATGCGTTCATCGATCCTGAAGATGAATTGACGGAAGATGACGGTGACGGATCCAGAGCGTGCGCATACGGTGCGCGTTGCGGGTCGATCAAACCGGGTGGTGCTCTCGGCTCGATGCGAGGCAAATGCGTGAGGTTATCGAATTAGATAATGCACTTTCATGCGGTTCAAACACATTATCATAAGTGTAGGTGTTGTGATTTTACTCGCTTGATAGGCGACTTTGAATTAATCCATGTATTTCATTTGTAAGTTTTTGTTGAATAAGAATAAAGATGGTTGTATAACTCAATTGATACAAGGGTCAGGGGTTATCTTTCTTTTTTAAGAAAAAAAATCAGAAGAAGAAGATTAGCAGGAGGAGTTTGGTTTTTGCCTCGGTTATGAAGAACAGTCGGGAAACGCCTAGATCTCGGCAACTCAATCGTGAGTATTTTCTGTGCTTTTCCATCGAAAAAATTACTAGCAACGGATGATTGATCTTCACATCGATACATACTTGCTGATCCAAAGGTTCAATTCGACAAAGAGACGAGAGGTCGCCCGAGCAGGGCATGTACAGAGCAGTTCACAGTTTGATTAACAGAAATTGTTCGACATTTCATGGAAGTGCTATAGTGGCGTCAAAACCCCAGTTTTTTTAGGGCCGTGCTACGCGTCCGCCGGCTGAAGCCGGCTCCACTACCGTTCGATTAGGACCCAAGATGTGTATGCACAGAAATGCTAAAGGAATATTCCTTCGCAACGAAAGGCTTGTTGCGAAGCTCCTTTGCAACATAATGCTTGTTGCGAAGTTTTTTTATGCGCAGAGATTTTTCACAGGCGTCGTTGAATTTAGCGTGTCGCGTAAAACATTCTTTGCAACGAGAGGCTTGTTGCGAAGCTCTTTTGCAACAGAATGCTTATTGCGAAACTTTTTTGTGCGTAAAGATTTTTTTTGCGCAAAGATCTAAGTATTTTTTTTCTCGATCGCACGCACCTGAGACAACGAGCTTTGCAACAAAGGCTTTGTTGCGGTTGAAGCATTGCAACAAAGCCTCTGCTGTGAAGGGATCCAAGTAAAAAAAATCCAATCACGCGCACATGAAACAACAATCTTTGCAACAGAGGCTTTGTTGCGATCGGTCCATTGCAACAGAGTCTTTGTTGCAAAGGGATCCAAAGCATTAAGCGACAAGCTGAGAAACCCACGTGGACACGTGGTGAGCGCAGAAGAAGGCCGACGCGCAAGACGTTATCCGCCGGCTCACGGTAACCCTTTTCCTTTTTTTTAGGGGGGCAATACCCCTAGTGCTATTCCGAAACTTTTGATGTTAATAACTAGTGGTATTTTTGGTAATTCTCTCATCACTCAATGCTCCAGTGAGAGCACTATCAAATTGTGGCCGTCCTTCTGTTTTCATTTTCTTTCAACCATTTCTCCTCTAGCAAAACTGACTTACTTAAATTATAAATTCAGTGAACTTACATATGACTACTGTGCCAAACTATACTGCTAGCAAAGGAGGAAGTCAGCCTGTTGTCGTGGGCGCCTTGGCGGGTGCCCCGGCCTCACGCCGGCCTCCTGCGCCGGCACGCCGGCCTCAGGAGCCGGCAAGACTGCCTCGCCGACAGCAAACTCGCTAGACACCGCCCCTACCACCGACGACGCCCTCCCGTAGGACTGAACCACGAGCACCGACGCCGTCGTCTGGAAGTCCTTGGACACGAGCATGTCCCCGATCGGCCCCAACTCCGGGCACTCGCTCCAGTCCGCCATCCCGGCCGTCAGCGCCGACGCCCCCGGCGTCTTGCCCACCACAAAAAGGTCCTTCCCGGCCGCCTCCACGTTCCGTATCTCCGCCACCATCTCGCTGGCGTTGAACACCCCCCTCTCGCAGTACTCCACGGAGCCGCCGCCGACGTTCGCTCGCTCCCGGAACTCCCGCATGCAGCCGTCGTCGGCCTTGCGCTCCTTGAGAGCGTCGAACTCGCTCGCCGTGAAGCTGCCGGCCTTGCCCTTCTGGACGAAGCGGACCACGACGAGGTCCACCACCGGGTTGCGCGACATGCGCATGGCCAGGGCCACCACCTCGCGGTCGTCGCGCCCGCCGAAGAAGAGCGCCGCCACGCGGTACCCGTCGGCTCCGCCCGGCACGGTGCCGCCGCCGCCGAGGCCCCGGTCGACGAGGATGGCCACCGTGCATGGCGAGCAGGACTGCACGCTGGCGTTCAGCGACTGGATCGCCGGGTGGGACACCTCCATGCCGCCGTCCACCGACCGGTGCTTGTGGAACGGGAGCACGATGAGCGCCGAGTGCTGGTCCTCGGCGGCGGCAGTGACATCCTCGTGCATGGACGTGTAGGGCGAGATGGCGGCCATGGTGCGCGCCGAGACGCCGCCCGCCGCGTGGTTCTCCCCGTAGGCCATGAAGGCGTGGGCGATGTGCTTGAACTGCATCTCCACGTGGCTCCGTCCCTGGTCCGAAGCCTCCGAGGAAGACGAGGCCGGGGCGGAGGCGTTGATGAGGAGGAGAGCCGAGGCGCGGCCGGCGAACTCGATGAGGTGGAGGGCGTGCACGGCGATCGGAGAGCGCTGCGAGGGCCACATGATATCGACGATTGCGATGGCCGCGGGGGCGTCACGGGGCATGTGCACGCAGGAGAGCACGCGGAGCTCGGTGTCCGGCTGCGGCCACGCCACGGTGCGCCGCTTGTAGAAGACAAGGCGGCGCGCCGGCTTGACCACCATGGTCAGCAACGGGCTCACCAACGCCGTGATCAACGTCGACATGAACACCAGCACCGTGAACGACTGGTCACTCATGATCTGCAACCAGGATCGAATGAGACATGCCCGATCGAATGAGCAACAAATTATCCAGAATCGACTTGTTGATCGAATACCTTTTTGTTTCTTGCAATGTTGAGGATGATGAGCTCGATAATTCCCTTGGTGTTAAGCAGCAGCCCAATGGACGTGCCGTCGTGCAGTGGCATGCCGAACCCCGCGGCCACGCCGACGGCGGCGGCCACCTTCAACACGGCCGCTCCCATGGCCGCTATCATCAGCAGCACGGCGGCCGACATGCTAGTCACTTTGGCGGTGTCCGTGCGGAGGCCGGACATGGCGAAGAACAGCGGGAGTAGCATGCCCACCACGAAGTCCTCCACTCTCTCCACCAGCTCCACGCCGACGGGTCCATTGGGCACGGCGAGCCCGAACACGAAGGCCCCAAAGATGACGTGTGTGCCCCCGACGTCCGCCATGAGAGCCGCCACCATGACACCCACAAGCACGGCGCATTCGCGCACCTCACCAACCACCTCACCCTCGGTGGTTGAGCGCTGCGCCAGCCGCACGAGCGCCGGCCGGACCAAGAGGAAGCTCACGGCGAAGATGACCATCCCCGACGCGAGCATACACATAGATGGGACTAACCCACTGTCCTCCGCGTGCAAGAGCGCCGTGGCAACGGTGAGCCCGGTCCAGGCGAGAGTGTCGTTGATGAGGGAGACGGAGAGCGTGAGCTGGCCGACGTCGGTGCCGGCGAGCTTGAGCTCGGCGATGTTCAGGGCGAGCACGGAGAAGGCCGTGGAGGAGAAGGTGGCCCCGAGGAAGATGGGAAACGAGAGTCTGTTGAGGAAGTCACCCTTCTGGCGAGCATCATCGGTGCTGAGCGCGACGTAGCCGGTGGTGGCGCCAATAAGGAAGGGCGGGAGCGCCGACGCGCCGGCGAACCAGAAGCTCCGGAAGCCGGCGCGGGTGATGATGGGGAGCTCGATCTCGACGCCGATGGTGAAGGTGTAGTAGATGAGGCCGAGGAGGGCCATGGAGTCGAGGACGAAGATGCTGCGAAGGGGGAAGACGATGTCGGTGAAGTGCGGGAGCCGGCCCAGCACCGACGGCCCCAGAATGAAGCCTCCCTGCATGCATTGATAACAGTTAGTCTCCGGCCGCCGTCGTCGCCATGGATGGATGCATGTGGTGATCATGGAGGGAGGGAGGGAGGTGATTAAGACGTACGTACGAGGATCTCGGAAATGTAGCGGGGGAGGCGGAGGGGGGAGAGGAGGAGGGTGGCGGTGCGGGTGGTGGCGGTGATGATGAGCATCTGGAAGAGGATGAGCGGGAGGGAGAAGTCGAGAGGGTTGTCGCCGGTCCAGATGCCGCTCATGGTGATCTTGCTCGGGTAGAAGCAGAAGAGGTGCGTCCTGTTCGGCGCTATCACGTGGTCCCATAGGTCCAGCAGAGGGTCGCTCACAGCCGCCTGCGACATCGCTAGCTCGTTTCCGTCGTCGGCCGGCCGTTCTACCAACTCCAACCCCGGCGCGGTGGCTGCCGGCTTCGTCACGGTCGACGGTGACGCAGAAAGCTGCGGTGAGGAGTGATTGTTGGGCCGTAATTTTGGTAGAGATGGTTCGTTTGAGTTGCCGGATGCATTGCCAACCATGTGTAGAACGACATGCCGATGCCATAGGAAGCGGGCCTGGAATGGTTTTCCCCACATCACATGCATGCATGCATGCAACTGGCAACTGCAAACCGATCACAGGCGGATGATCCAATTTTCGCATGGTCGTTACCAAAATCAGTATGGACATTCTTATAAAATTTGAACAGGTGGATCAGACTGATTTAAATGGCATATTATATGAGCTATGTGGTTGTTAGGAAGAGAGAGAAAGGGGGAAAAATCACATGTTTGCTTTTGGTTGGGCATGCAGATGTCTAAACTCCTGCAAAGCCCCTCAATGTAGGATTAAATTTGCAAAAAAACAAATATGCGGCCCATGGATCAATTCAAAATCGAGTTAGATGGCAAAAATTGTCCGGACAACGTGGTCCAAACCTTTACAGGAGGTTGGAGGGTCCTCGTTGGAGATGCCCTAAGGGCTCATGTGAATTTTAGGGCATCTCCAACGATATTTTCTAAAATAGACACCGCATCCGCCTGTTGACCGGTCCGGACCAGTCCATGGATACTGATGCGGGAGCCAACATCCAACCCTAACCGCAAATGTTTGTCCCTAGGTTTTTTGAGTCGACAACACTCAAAATAATTATAGAAAATAGCATAATTCATTCATAAATAACATTAAAATGGCACAATTCATTAATAAAATTTAAGAATTCATCAAATACAATTAAAATGAAGCTCTCATCAGAATGGATAAAAGTCGTCCGACAAAAGTTGCTTCCTCAACTTAAGCTAACAGTGCATCAATTAAAACGATATGCCCTCTTTTCTTTGATATAACACGACATCACATCCAGGGATCTCCATGTGACGCCCCCAAAATCAGACCGTGTACAGTAATCATACACGCAAGGTAGACAATCGAGATCAGGGACTAATGGTAAGATATCACAACACAACTCTACAAATAAAATAATACAAGCTGTTTAATACAAGCCAGGGGCCACGAGGGCTCGAATACAACAACTCGAGAGCACAAAGTCAGCGGAAGCAAAAGTATCTGAGTACAGACACAAGAATACAAGGTTGCCTTAAGAAGGCTAGCACAAATAACAACAACGATCGAAAAGGCGAGGCCTCCTGCCTGGGAACCTCCAAACTACTCTTGGTCAACGGGGAACTCGACGTCGTAGAAGGCATCGAGGATCTTCACGTTGCGGTGGTCGACATCAGGGATCTCCTGCTCCTGGACACCAAGGCTCCAATGTCGACTGCAGCGGCCGATCAGGCAAAACGAAAATGGGGAAAAGCAAGGGTGAGTATCTAGCATACCCGCGAGTCTTACGTTCGCTACTAAGCATTTATGCATTTGTATCAATGGAAAGGGGAGGCTGTATATATAGTGGACTGCAAGATAGAAATCAGAATAAGGGTAGGAAGCTAGGCCTATCGAAGACTAGCATCTTCTGATGGGTCTTGCAGCACAAGAAGAGAACAACCAACAGTTCAATAACATGAATGTAATAACAATGCAGCAGAAGTTGCTGCAGCATTGTATAATAATAAGTTGTAATAATTAAAGATAATAATGCCTCCGAGTTCCCTTCCTCGACTCCCTGCGAGGAAGAAGACCCGGAATCATACAGTTTAATAGTAGTAGTTTGTAGTGGTAAGATCCAACTTTAGCATAAAGCGTCATGTTACCGTGGACACGGCTATTCGAATAGATTAATCTTCCCTGCAGGGGTGCACTGGCGTGACTCTACGACGCTCGGATCTCCAGGGTGGCGTACACCTTGTTAGGGAACACCCCACTGAAGCTATCCGACACAAAGTAGCCCATCCTTCGGCAATCAACAGAGAGGTCATCCGCCGGACTATATCCTATGTACGCCGGGCTTTGGACCCTAACCCGAACGTACTCCTGCACGGTGCGTGACTGGCCGGTGAAGCAAAATCAAAGCAAATACAAATACACCGCTCGAGCAAGAGAAGACAACACCACTCACTACTAGGGAATAGCCTTATAGTGGCGCACTGTTTTTGAGTTTAGTGGCGCATTAGGGATGCGCCACTAACTACAAGCCACTAATAAGGGCTTAGAGGTGGCGCATTCTGGATGCGCCACCCCTAAGGCCCTTAGGCGTGGCGCATCTCATAATGCGCCACCTCTAAGCTCTTAGGGGTGGCGCATTCTGGTATGCGCCACGCCTAAGGGCCTTAGGGGTGGCGCATTCGCAGTGCGCCACTAAGTCCTGACAATATGCGCCACTAAATAATTACAAAAAACAAAAAAAAAGAATTACATAAAAGAATAAAAGCATTACAGATATTTTTATTATATTACAGAAATGCAAAATACAATATAACAATGAGGCCAACAATTATTGATACAAAAGAATTGCAATATAATTTTTATTACAAAGGTTTAGAGGCCAACAAGATTCACAAGATTACATTACATCACAAAATTACAATGAGTCCAACAATTATTGAAAACCGAAAGCTACTTTCGTCATCACTACTTGTTTGCTCTTCAACCTGCACAAAACAAAGCTTTAGAGGTCACATCCATCATACCAAAGGAGAACAAAGCAATCTAGCATCTATTCTTATCAACAACTTAAAGCAAGTCGATGAATGGTGAAAAACATGCACATATGCATAAAAATGCATATGCAGTGACCTTTATACACAAAGAGCACCAAGAGTATTTGACACTACCATCTAGTACACAAAGAGTACATCCAAATTACACAAAGAGTACATTCAATTAATTGTTTTGACTCGGCTCGGGGAATGGGCGGCATCCTTCTTTCGTCATGAAAGGCCTTGTGTCACGCAGGGCCTTTAGGCGGACTTCTATCTCCCCATTGGATGGTGCAATGTTGGAGTGGAAGATCGACCCCCTCATTTGTACTTCATGACGGATGATAGTCGCCATCTGCGCTTGGATGTGAAAGAACTCCTCCTTCAGATTTGCATCGGCGATTTCCGCCTTCCTTTCAGCCCACGCTCTGAGATGACTTGGAAGCGTAAGGTTGCGTTGTTCCTGTACAATCGCCCTCATGTGATGAAGGGCGTAGTACGCATCCCTCACACTGCCAGCCGGCTGCTTGACGCACGGCAACTGCGTTACGTGGTTGAACACGTTCACGCCAGGCTGATTTTTCCTGAACTTGTGCTTCATGATCTTGCCTCCGGCTTTTATGTAGCCGACGAGAGCATCATCCAAAACTCTCATGATATACTTGTAATCTTTTTTGTTCACACTCCCCGAGTCTAAATACACGGCATGCGAGTGTTGCGGTGAAAAGCAGATGAGCACGCAGTCTTGATCCTCACTGCATAATTAAAACAATCCAAAAGGAATGTTGGAAGAGGACAATGGAAAGCTAAGAAAGCATATATGCTACGGAGGCGAGCGAATGACTTACTTGGGAGAGTAGGTCATAAGAAATGAATCTTTGTCGGCGTTCCGTAGCATGAAGTCTGTGATGTACCCCGCCGCGAGAGCCGCGTCCCCGTCGTCCATCAAGATGCTTTCACGCATGTAGAAGGGGTCCAATATCGCGACGCTCGGGGTCTTATCTCTCCTGATACTCATAGAAAGGCTGAGCGAGAACAGACGGATAAGGCTATGGTCCAGCCGCTTGAGATGGTACAAATTGAAGATCTCCGAAAACCGTAGGATTATCATATCCGCGGGGATAGTGTTGATGAAGCCCATGTTGAGTGGCACCTTGGCCATGAAAACCGGGTACGAGGGATTCTCTTCTCGAAGAAGAATCTTCTCTAATTCCATAATACTATGATGCACACTCTGCATATCCGAAGTTGCAAGGTCCAGCATGTCCTTAGGTAGCATCGCCCTACCAGCCACATGGATTTCAAACGAGAGATCCTTGGGTCTTGGTGGCCCGTCCTGAGCCCGGATCGGCATCGAAGGTTGGCTACTAGAAGTGATGCTCTTCTTTCTTTTCCGTCCCTTCTTTGGCCCGTCCTTGGTCTTCTCCGGCATGTTGAGCAGCGTGCCAAACAAGCTCTCGCACACGTTCTTTGTGATATGCATTAGATCAAGGCTATGAGGACTGCGGAGTAGACTCCAGTATTGCAAATCCCAGAAAACAGACCTCGCTTTCCATACCCTCATCAACGGCTGAGTCTTCTTTTTTTTCTTTCCCGGCGCGGGGCACTCTTTCCAAGTTTTCAGCAAGTTGTCGATTTCTTTGCCGCTCCTTCGAGCTGGGGGTGCTCGGAGCTCCTCGCTTCCATCGAACAGATGTCCCTGTTTTCTCCACGCGTGTTTCTTGGGAAGCCACCTCCGAGACCCCTGGAACACGGTTTTTGAAGATCCAGGATCTTTTGGTAGCTGGCGGTACGTTGTATTATCCATGCACCTAACGCATGCACAGAATCCTTGGACCACCTGCCCTGAGAAATATCCGTATCCGAGATAGTCGTGCACCGTCGTGATCACCGCGGCTTTCATTGGGAAATATTCTTTTGCCGCGGCGTCCCACGTATTGACTCCGTCTTTCCATAACGTTTCTAGCTCCTCTTTCAACAGCTGCAGATATAGATTGAGGTCCGTACCTGGTTGTTTCGGCCCTTGAACTAGCATACACATTGTTATGTACTTTTTCTTCATGCACTTCCAGGGGGGAAGGTTGTATATGCATACAAACACGGGCCAGGTACTGTGTGTGCTGCTCTGGCCGCCAAACGGATTGACTCCATCGGCGCTCACACCAATCCTGAGGTTGCTTGGTTCTTTCCCAAAATCTGGGTATTCGAGGTCCAACGCAGTCCATTGGCTACCATCTGAAGGGTGCCTCAGCATGTCCTCCTTTTCCGGATCCGGGTTCGGGTCATCCTCTTTTAGCTTCTTTCTATCCGCGTGCCAGGTCATGAGCTTTGCTTCCTCGGGATCTACGAAATACCTCTGCAGACGAGGAGTGATCGGAAAGTACCATACCACTTTTCTAGGAACTTTCTTCCCTCTCTTGTATCGACTAACACCGCACACCGAACATGTGGTTTTATCTTCATCGTCACCCCGATAGATCATGCAATCATTTATGCAGACGTGGTATTTAACGTGCGGAAGATCGAGAGGGCAAAGGAATTTCTTGGCCTCAGCGATACTAGTTGGGCACGTGTTGCCCTTCGGAAGACGATCGTGCCAGAATGCCATGTTATCATCGAAGCTTTCGTCGGTCCATTTGTGTTTTGCCTTCATCTCCATAGCCCCAAGTGTTACATTCAAGCGGGTATCCTCGTCGTTGCATCCTTCGTACAACTTCGTAATCGCGTCTTTCTCGAGTTGCGCCATCTTGGCTTTCTCTCTAGCTGCACCTCTTGCGTTCAACGCCTCTTTGACAAGCAGCTCTTGAACATGAGGGTCCCGCACCCAGCTTGAATCATCATGTCCGACATCTTGATCTTCATGTCCGGCATCTTGATCTACATGATCCGCTTCGGCATCTTCTTCATGATCATGTACGGGATGCTCTTCGTCATCTCGCCCGCCGCTGTTTTCTGGTTGCCCTTCCTCATTTACTGGCGCCCCACCATTGACGTCCTCCTCCTCACCAGCTTCATCACTTATCCATCGTGTGTAGCCATCCATCAAACCATTACGCTTCAGGTGTCTTTGCAATATTCCGGAATCAGGCTCGGTCACGCACTGCAGTTTGCATCTCCGACACGGACATCTTATATCCGACCTATTATTCCTTAGCATATCGTTTGTCGCACATTGCATCCACCTAGCCACGGTGATATCGCTCAGCATCTCGCGGACCATGGTCGATCACCTGCGTGCACGGAGAGAGCAACACAATTATATATCACAGTCGTCGCCGGAAAAATTCGGCATGACCTTCCCTAATAATGCATGGGAGCATGCGGAGAGTGCGCTAGAAATTTGCCAAAACGAAAATGAATCGACATTTCGGCAAAACATTTGCCACTCAAGATACACATATACATCAAACAACCATAAGCTTCACACATACATCAAACCACCACAAGCTTCACATATACATCAAACCCAAGATTCACATATACAACAAACCCCAAGCTAATAAAGGCAAGTATATGGGTCATAAATGGAACAAAAGAGTTTGGGAGGAGGTCCACTTACTTCAATATGAAACAAAATAGATGTAATGCCAAGTATCGATGGATAAATGGAAGAAATGAGGTGGGGAGGAGGAAAAAACCGAATAGATCTAGGGTGAGAAGAGTGGATCTAGTTTGAGAATTGTGTGGAGTGAATGAGAGGTGGTAGGTGGGGTGGAGTAGATAAGGGAAGCTCTAGGCATTTAGTGGCGCATATAGGAAGTCAGTGGTGGCGCATCTGTGCAATGCGCCACCCCTAAGCTCTTATGGGTGGCGCATTACCACAATGCGCCACCCCTAAGGACCTTATGGGTGGCGCATATACAGAATGCGCCACCCCTAAGCTATTAGGGGGTGGCGCATTCTGTATATGCGCCACCCATAAGGTCCTTAGGGGTGGCGCATACTGCTAGATGCGCCACGTATAAGATCATCCAGGCTGGCCCACTCTTAGGGGTGGCGCACTGGAATATAATGCGCCACCCATAAGGTCTTATGGGTGGCGCATTATTTTCCAGTGCGCCACCCATAACAGGTGGTGGCGCATCGCTTTCCATATGCGCCACTAATAGGCTTTCCATGTATAGCTATTTCCCTAGTAGTGACTTCCCGGCAATCATCCCGCGATACTGCTGACGTCTGAAGACCCTCGAACGAGACAACGATGCAGGGGAGCCCACACTCCTCGTCCCACATGTAGGTAGTGCGTACAAGCCAAAAGGCTACTCAAGACATCCGCCGAACCATTTAGCATTTTAATTAACCTGTGTGACAACCGTTATCGTTGCCTCGACTTAACTGACCCGCGGACAACGACAGCAGTCAGGACCACCAGTACATCGGTGCCTGCCCTGTCGTTCCACCAAGTCTCTGCGAGATACGAGCAGGGGCCAAGCACGCTAGTAACGTCGGTCGTACCCTCCCTGTCGTTCCCGACAATATACCTCTCGCGGGCACCGTTGGGTCGCCCGACTCTTACCTTCAAGGACACCAGTTGGTTCGAGTGCCTACCATTAAGTGAAACCAGGAGGTATCACCCTCGATGGCACACTTAAAGCGGTTCGACAGAGACGTCAGCGAAATGAACTAAAGAGGTAAACCTCGTATCATCCCGGTGATGCTACGCTACTGAGCCAACGAGAGTGAAATACGAGTTCGCCCACTCGTAAGTCAAACTCGAAGCGACTCGGCAGAGTCTCGCTGTTGTAGGTTCCCTAGGGTGTCTGCATTGAATCGTACCTGTTGCAGTTGTATATATTTGTATCCGCGTCACTCCCCTGAGTGGCCACGACTCGCTATCTAATCCTAGCTAACAATGCGCAGGGCTCACTGCTGAATATAATCAGGCAGCATAGGATAAGGAAGGTACATCAAGGGGCGACAAAATCAGGCTATGCAATTGAATAGGATTGTAATCGTAGCAGCAGAAGTAACAATGCCTAGTGCAAGAAAATACGGAAAGATAGGCGATATCTGGGGAAGAGAATGACTCTGCTTGCCTGAGAGCTCGACAGTAGGGGTAGGGTCGTCGACGAAGTAGTCGTAGCCGGCAACAGTGTAGTCGACGGTAGCAGTGGGGTCTACCGAAGAATAAAGGGGGGAGAAACAGTAAATATAAAGCAATCATAGCAAACAGATGAATAACATGACGTATGCAATGCTAACGATGTTCTAACGCAGTGCAATGCACGTTGCTCGGAACGGGAATTCATCCGGGGATGAAATACCGGCTCCGGGTGATTACCGGATAAGGTGTCCGAAGGGGGAAGGGATCATGCCGGAGGTGTCGTGGACATCCGACAAACGTGTGGATGGTGTGACCGTGCTAGTTGAAACATTCCGAACAACTTTCGTGTTCAGAATAAATTCATCCGGATACTTCGACAGTACCGGACAAATCATCGGACAAACGGCCCGGAGGGGGACAGTTCGATGTTCGGTGCGTTAGAGGGGTGTGGTGGGTATATGGATAGAGTATTCTTATTCGTTGTATTTTTCTAACCAATTTTGATGTATAAAGTTTCTGTATCTGACTTGCGGTTTAAAAGATATTGAATTTTAAAGTTTTAAATCAATTAAATCAATTTTCTGAATTATTTTTATTAATAAATTCAAACATTATCCACAAAGGGTTGACTGGTCAAACCTGACCAGTGGGACCCACTGGTCAGCCTCACATAGTTAATAAAACATTTAATTAAATTAAAATAGAGCTAGGGCCCACATGTCATACACTGCAATTAATCCAAATTCCTTTTAAATATTAATCTGACAGTGGGGTCCCACATGTCAGTGGCACAACTATATTATTAACAGTTTTAATTAATCTAAATGGTTATTTAGGGACTGGGCCCACTGGTCAGCCCCTCTAGGGGTATTAACATTTTAACTAAATGGGAGGGATTAGCAAGGGGTGGGGGCCACTGGTCAGTGGGTCATTAAACACTAATGACGCCACTGACAAAAGGTTCCCACCGGTCAGCGTCTCAGGTGGCCGCCGGGGAGCTCGCCGAAGACAGAGCTCCGACGAGGTTGGTCGTGCGCTCGCCATGGGCCACTGGAGGGCACGGGGCCAGCCGCGTTCGAACCGGCGTGGAGCCGCGGTTCGTCCGGTGGTCGCAGAACGAAGGAAGGTGGCCGGAGATGAGCTCTAGCTCAACAATGGCGAGCGTGGAATTCCGGCCAGAATGGCAACTAGCCTATGGGGTGAATTTGGCGTGCGCAACCTTTCCAAACGGGGCATATAGCTTAGCACGAACACGCCGGTGCCACGGGCGCGCGCTAAGTCACACTGGAGCAGGCTCTAGACCAAAAATGGCGGCGGCCGGAGCGAGTTCGAGCGGGAATGGCGACGCAGAGCACGTGATGCGGCGCGAGGCGAGGGGAAAAGTAGCTCGGCTCACCAGACAGGTGTAGAGGGGGCAGCGGGCTCGGGGTAGCACCGGAGGCGGCGGAATTCGTCGCCGGAGTCCCGCGGTGGCTGGAGGTACACGGCGGCGATGGCGTCGGCTTGGCGGCGTCCTGGCCCGATTCCTCGCAGGGGACGACGAAGACGTCGGCTGCGCACCCCATGGACACGATGGCCTGGCCTGGGCTGTTCGTTGGCCACGGCGACGACGTACGGCGGCGACGGCGGCACGGGAGCGCGGCGGGAAACCGGGGTGGGCGCGAGGGGAGGAGAAGGGAATGGGCACGGGGGAAACTAGGCTTTCCAGCGGCACAGGGGGCGGCCCTCTTATCCTGCCGGTGGCTCGCCGGATTGCTGCCACGGCGTGCCCGCCGACCGTGGGATTCCCTCCACGCAACCGGACGAAGAAGACAAGGGAGGGAGGGGCTGCTGGGCCGGGGTGGATTGGGCTGTGGGGGTGGGAGGGGGCTGGCTGGTTAGGTGGGCTGTTGCCCCTGAGCGTAGTTTATGTTTTTTTTCTTTTTGTTTTTATTTTATTTACTTTCTGTAATTCTTTTCTGTTTCCTTTTATGTTTGCATTTTGTTTAGTTGCTTAAGCATTTTTGTAAAACTTGTAACTTGCTCCACTATTTGTATTGCCATATGTAGCAATGCTACAAAAAGTTTGGTGATTAAAGAAATTCATTTGAATATTGTTGTTTATTTTAATATGGCTTTTTGTGCTGTTTTTCTACTGTTAATAATTGTTTGCAATATTTAGATATTGCAATAAATGCTCAATGCAGGTTTAGCATGGTTCACTGGTTTTTAGGGATTTTTCAAAAGGGGTTTCATAATTTTTGAACAAAGTTTTATCCATCACTTATTTTTAATATTCATAAAAAAGGCATTTTGAGTTTGAGTTGATCCAAGGTGATCAAAGCATGATTAGCAACAGTGATTAGCATCAGTAATCTTCATTATCAAAAGTGTTACTGTTCCATAACACTGAGGGTGTTACATCCATAACTAGGATGTCGGGGCTGCATCGTACAATTCACTTGACTAACCGTACAACGGTACTTGTTAACGGAGTTGTATATAACATACCTCGGATGGGCTAGCGAGTTGGCATTACAGTCATGGATCATGTGCAAGTGCAAAGAATAGTATCGGTTGTATTTTTGCTCATGAAACCAATAATGGACGGTTTTCCAAAAGCCCATGTCCGCTTGCTTCCTGCCTAGGAAGTTCGCAGACACGGACAACCAAGCATCGCACAACAATTCGTCCTTCATCACCGAGTATATTGCCATCGTGATCTGTAGGTACAATGGAATGATAAAAAAAATCTCAATAACATTTTACCGAACACCTGTCGGGCATGGTATCCATCATGGACGACGACAAAGAAGCACAGTGTACCTGGTTGCGGACAGATCCAAGGTGGGTCGCGGCGTAGTACTAGGCGGTAGAAATGCTCCTGGATGCTGCAGAGGTCCGACAATGATGGTCGTTGACCGGAGAATACATCGGCAATGGGGCGAGGGGGTGCGGATGCAGAGCAACGAAGGGGTGCATGGGTGGAGTGGGGAAAAAACTAAAGCAGGGCGGGGGATTTTAGTGGCCAAGGATGTCGGAGTCCTACTATCTGCGGTTTAGACTCACGCAAAGTTGACTTGCGGGAAAATGAACCGGTCGACCAATCCGCAAATGGATACAAGGTTGTGTTGGATGGCAAAAGTGATCCGGACTATCTAGTTCAAACCTTTGTGGGAGGTTTAAGGCCTTGAGGGTCCATGTTGAAGACGCCCTTAGGCGAGCTATTCCTAGGGAAGAGTCCTCAAGGTGAAATCAACTTGTGCAAATTGAAACCCCATGGAAAATCTATATCACCCTTTGGCTGGCGAGTAGTTTTGGGGAAGCCCAAACCGGGAAACTCTCCTCAGGAGCAGTATAGCTACCACCTATGCTCATTCCTCAAACCCTAGCCCAGGTGTGAAGGAACCTTAGGAAACGATGGGAGTAGAGGAAGAGGGGGAGATGAGCAATGGATCGATGAAATCATGTAGGGGATGCTCATGAGTGGAGCATCAGAAGAGGAAGACGACTGAGCTTGGGGTGTGAGAGTCAAAGAAAATTCTTCCGATGTCCGGCTAAAGAGCCGAGGAATTTTGGAGGGTTTTGCTCGGGGAATGAACAGGGATCCCGTGCAACCAAACAAGGCCTAAGGGGGCAAATGTGGCACAATTTTTAGAAGTCCAAATCAAATTATACATGTTTCTCTTATTTATTTCCTTCTTTAAAAATAGAATTTGTGACCAAACACAATGAATAATCAGCAGTATCAAATACTCTCGCACTATAACCTCGTGAAAGGAAGAAAAAAATGCCGACACCACGATGTAGGCGACCTATAGTTTCAGAATCGAGGACCTTAGCCTTTTGCTGCTGCCAGTTCATTACAAAATGATTTACATGTCGTTTCTTTTCCCGCCGTTATCTCTACTCTAAAACAGCCTTCTAAGGAAACTTTTTCTTGGCCTTCTTGATTTTACATCTGCATCAAGAAAACGAATGGTTCAAGTTAGCCAACCTGAAAGACAGTACAAATACAAAGAGATGTAGCAAGCAGCATGATGAAAACCTTGTATTCTCCCAGCCTTTAACAAAGCTTCCTCGGCGATTGGTCTCCATTGCTCGGCGCAAGAGAAACGGAGGCCCATCCCTACAGTCAGCCCACGCAACAGCTGCATCGTTCGTAAAACCGAAAATAACTCCTCCGGGAAGCTCTTCAAATAGCAAAACAAAAAGAAAGAAGACATTTTAGGAGTCAGTTCTCAAAGTTAAACCAGCAATGTACAAATCATTTGTATGGCTGTAAGAGTTTTCAAGTAAATGGAGGAACAACAACATAAGCGATTTGTCTTTCATGTTTGGACTACGGAAGTGCAGATAATACAGTCGCATACCTCTACTCCAACTTTATTCAGTGAGGAATCATCAGCAAAGGGCGAGAGCACAGTTACTCCAGGTGGTAATCTTGTATCAAACATTCTAAGAGATAACTGTAACAGTTCTTCTAGCTCATTGTCTGCTATGCACCATGTTTTGAAACCAAATTCTCTGAAACATTTGATAAATCCATAAGAAAAACAATATACCGACAGTTACTCACCAAGAATAATGACTCCATCATAACATATTTATTATTGTGTTGGCCCAAGATTCTTCCGTTGCAAACTAGTACTCCATAAAAATATTTGAATTTACTGATTTAACTGAAAACTGTGAGGCCCTGATAGCACACAATTTATTAAAATATAAACAGATACTTACAGAGGAGACACTTTACAACAGAGGAGGGGAAGGGGGGGGGGGAGGAATGTATATCAGGGAAAGATGACTGATCAAGGGAGTTGAGCGAAATATGAAGCACCCTAGGGCAAGGAGATATTTTGAAGAAGAAAGTGCCATGAGCCTAAGCTAGGAATGATTTTGTTGACAAAATTGTTGTTCCTTTGTTTACAACTGTTCCGTTCCATGCTGCAACGATGAAAGCTTCCGTTGAGAAAGACTTGCTGAGGGCAATTTTAGCCACACTGATAATGTGCTTACAATCCAAGGTGAGGTCTAGTCGAACGCCGATAACTTGCCAGCAGGAGGTGCTGAAGGAGCAACTCCAAAATAGATGATCCCTGGTTTCTAGGATGCCAGCAGTACACAGGATACAGTTGAAATCTTCACCTACTTGAAAGTTTCGGTGAATGAGCATATTCTTGTCGCTGAGAAGCCATGGAAAAGCCCTTAGTCTGGAAGTGCATTTGGATTTCCAAAAACGATTTAAGCTGGCGTTTGACTATACTAGAAAGCAATATCGTAGGAATAGTTGAAGGTGTTTGCCCAGGAGTAACTTCAGGAATCAGACGCATGGAGCTGAATTCGATCTACAATGAGCTGCCTGAACTCATGTAGTTCATAGAAAGCTTGAATGAGGAGAGTAAAGTGGAAAAAGGTTGAAGTTCATCAAAAGCTTTAACAGAGAGGAAAGTGGAAAAGGTCTATCGACTCAGAGAGAGATGGAGACGGTTTTGTCCCCCTGAGTGATGGTACAGCTTGCAGTGTTAAGGAGTTTGTCAGAAAGCCTGATGATGTCCTTCCACAAGAATGAACTTGTAGACCTGAAGGCGTGCAGACCAAGCTCACGTAGTGGATCCAGATAAGTTGTTCCAAGGGGATGTCAAGCTTGTTGTATAATTTATGAAGGAATTTCAGCAGAGGATCTTCATTCTGGTCTGAGAGATCAGGGATACCCAGACCACCATTCAGCTTCGGCTTGCAGACCTTGCTGCAGGCAGCCAACAATTTAGATCTAATTGTAATTTCAGAATTTTCCACAGGCATATACAGCGAGCGCGGTCAATATTTTCTTGAACCCCTTCTCCAGCAACCTCAAGGAGCAAACAAAGGTAGTAGGTGGGCAGCGGGCTAAGGACAGATTTCATGACAAGGATGTGTTCCCCAAGGGAAAGGAAGGAAGAGCATGCTGTATTGCTGTATGCCTTCGTTCAAAACGCTCAATGCGGGGGCATAATAACAGATTTTGGATCTTGACAGGTCAAAAGGGAGCCCTACATATGTCAAAGGAAAGGTGCCAGTGTTCAAGAAAAAAAAAACAGTGAAAAGGCCAGCCAAGTATTGAGTCCTGGCTTCTGGAACATTGATGGGTAGCAGGCATGCTTTGTGATAATTGACACATAAACCAGTAGATTGGCCAAAAGTCTCAAGAATCCATTTGAGGTAAAGAAGCTGGCAAGGAGAGGCCTGCATGACCAAGGCATGTTGCATATCTACAGAATAATGGGAAATCCACCTCAGTGATGAGAAGAAGTAACTGGAGCAGATCTCGGTGACAGGCCATGCTAATGATGGCTTCAAGGAGATCCAAAGCCAGAATAAGGAGAGGGGAGAGAGGGCCCCCTTAAGGAATACTGGGCCAGCAGTCGGACTTTTTACCTAGGACTTGTATAGAAATAATCACATGAAAAATGACCTAACATAAAAATGGATAGAGTTTACCTAAGACTTTCTTTAGTCCTCAAAAGGTCACCATCGGCCATAGCAATTACAAGATTTGCATAAGCCAGCCGTAAATCATCTGGCATTTGTTTCACTTGTCCATAGTCAAGTAAAGCTACCTAATAGAGGGCCAACATCAAAGAATATTCATCTGAAAATATGTCTGCCATATAACGAAACATTTTGACATTTTTTAATAAACATCACTTGCCTCTGTGTTTTTGCAGATAAGGATGTTTCCTGGATGTGGATCTGCATGGAAAAAGCCATCCTTCAAGATCATTTGGCCATAAGCAAGTGTAAGATCCGTTAGAATCTTCCTGCATTCAAGGAGAGTGTATTTTTTTGAGATGGCCTGAGCACTCAAAGCAACTGGACATGATATTTTTGAAATAAAATTAAATCTAAAAGTAAATAGGAGGGCAATAAATAGCCAAGGATTTCATTCGGCTACAAGATAAGAATGGTGTGGAATTTCCATATGTTCATTCTAGTAGTACTGACACATTAAGAGAGAGAGTATGTTTCAAAAACTAAGCAAATGCGAACCATACTCTCAAGATGAAGGGGCTTACTGCTTTGCCATTGCTGCAAGCTTACCACCAGGATCAATGCCTCTTTTAGACATTTCATTACCAAGATTCATTATCGGGGTGCCTTCTATGAATTCCATGACCAAGACCTCCCTATCAAAGATAAATAATGGCTAACTTAATCTTATAATCAAGACAAATTAATAACATGTACTTATTCTGCAAACAAAAAGAAGAGGCAGGTGTGGCTCAACAAAATGAAGTCATTAGTGCCGGATCTTCCAAACTTTATAAACTGCAAAATATTCAGAAGAAAAACGATTCTGTGGCACAAGGCCTTGCCTCGTACTGTAGGGGGGTGTTGTATCCCACCCTGTGTATCGGGGCTGGTCTTGCATGATTGTAAGAACACTTTACTCCTTCATTAATACACAACCCCATTTCAAAATAACAATAAAAGATGAAGTCCCTAACTTGCTAATGTGCTTTTCATTTATCTAACACGAGATGAGTTCATGCACGATCACACATTTCCTACCTTTGTAGTACAAGAAGAATGACAAGACATGGTATGAAATCAGCAACAGACTTTTGATATGATGAAATGGCAAAAGAAAAAATAAATTCATGATGAATAGTGATTTGTTCTTGAACTCTAAAAATCCTAAACAGACAACACATGAAAATTCAACCAGAGGAAGGCGACTGGCGGATAAAGGGGCAGTTAGATCAATTAAAATTATAGTTTAAACGACAGATAAAGGGTAAAATCAATTACACGTAACACATTTAATGCATGTCGGACCAGTACAGACTAATGTGAGTATTCATTATGCGCAAGGAAGCATCACATGGAGGATATCGCTTATGGGAATGGGACAGAAGCAAACCCCAATATATTCAAGTTTCCTGCAATTACCAGATGATCCATTACAACTTCTCTAATGAATCCTTCCAACTGATGCAAGCTTTTTATTTGCTTGTAACAATGGCACAGAAGTATGATTCAGCAAAATCTGAAAAAACAGGTTTGGCTAATTAGGTAGATATGACAATGTACCTGCTAACCATTCCAGGAATCACACGAGGCACCTTAACCGGAGGTTTCTTATTGGCGAGACTTAAGAATTCTCGTATTCTTTCCATTGATCTTGCTTCTCGCACAAAATCAAACTCATAGCATATCTATGGAAACAATGAAGACCGAAAGATCAATAATTCGAAGAAAAACTGTTAAATTATTAGTTCTGATCTCACAAAAGATGCACATTCTCATAAAAACAAATTGTTCTTTCTCGTTTCTCTTGGCGCATAAGAATCAAACTGGCACTCACATAGCATACCCTCATAGGAGGTGCATCATGCAACTTTATGCATCACAATATATGGTCATCTGGTCTGCTAAACTTAAATACTAATTATAAAAAATCAATAATGATGCCCCAGTAAATGCTTATCTTATCTTCTTTCTAATGGTCCAAATGTTGAATACCAAGATTGCATTTATTTGTTCTTTCAGTAAATAAATAGACTTAGTGGCTCAGTTTGATTCACTTGTGTGGATATGGTCCATCACTGACACCCCCATTTTTATCAGTTATCACAGAGTAAATGATTACATTTGAACAAACATGTCAGCCTGCCTTGGTTTACGCAAAGAGAATAATTTAAACCACAAGAAGCCCAATATTTCTAGCCATTTTAGAACAGATGCAGAGATGTACTAGGAGAAGCAACAACAAGAAAGTACTATTGAACTGAACAAAAACCTGCTTTTCCATCTCTTTCGTGGCAGAGAACAGATCAAAGTTGATGTCATACTTCTGTAGAAACAAGGCCAATGCTTGCATGTTCCGGATATCAACCATCATCAATTGTTGAGCTCCTGGATGTTGAACCTGGATAGAACCAGATCCACTACGGCACATCAGAGCATTTCAGGTAAGGGAACAGCTGATTATGGAACACATATATGTAGCTCTAAGTCATACCTTGACAGCAACATCTGTGTTGGATGATTTAAGCCTTGCTCGATGCACCTAACCGAATATGAAGCAGCGACATTAATAAGTAAGAGTCGGTCCCAATTATTTTTCCAATAAAGTGTAATGGCACAAAGAAACAAATGGTGCATGCATATGCCTAAGACTGAAAGATGCAATATAAGCACCAACATTACAATTCACCGGATCTCGCGGACACGAACCTGTGCAATAGAAGCAGACCCAACAGGCTCATCTTCAAAGAAATCGAAAATCTCATCGAATCCCTTGCAGAACTGCCTCTCCACGACGCCTCTGACAACTTCGATCGGCGTGGATGGAGCCTTATCGCACAATGTAACCAGCCTCTTCACCCAGGCCATCGGCGCCAAATCGGGCTTGCCGAGAATCTGAGCTGCCTGCTCAAAAAAGAAAAGAAAAAAAATGCCCCCCTCCGATTCGTCAAGCCAAAGTTACTCCAAGAGAAGCAAGCAAGTGAGCCGGCCGATCAGAAGGCGGCAGGTAGCAGGGACCTTGAGGAAGAGACCGCCTAGCTCGGAGCAGAGGGAGTACATCTTCTGGGCGCCGATCTCGTGCTGCTGCTCCCACATGGCCTCCCGCTCCTCCTCATCCTTGACGAACCCCGCGCGCAGCTGGCACACCTGAGGATCGACCGACCGACCAAGAAAGTCCACCGTGAGTTCATGGGCATATCGCCGAACACCTGTCGAGCGGATGCGCCGATGGAATGGAATGTAACAGGAGGGCGAATGGCTGGCGCACCTTGTAGCTGCCGTAGATGTCGACGGCGCGGACCCAGAACTGCGCGGAGCGGCTCCACGGGCGGAAACGGTCGGAGAAGCGGTCCCGCAGCTCCTGCACCTGCGGCAGCGGCAGCGGCATTGCGGTCGCCGGAGAGAGGTGGGTGGGATTAGTCCAGAATCTCCAGATGCTCCCCTGGTTTAATCACGCCCGCGCCGGCATCCGGGTCGTCGTGGCGCCTAGTGGGAAAGTGGGAAAGGCGTGGGGCTTTGTAGGCCACAGAAATCGCTTCCACGTGGTCGGGCACGGACGGCTGCGATCGCGTCCTGGGCGGCGGGTGGTCGTCTCTCGCTCTCCGCCGGCTGTGATCTAGTCAATCCTCCATGGCGGCGGCGGCGGCGGCGGCGGCGGCGAGTGTGGGCCGGCGGCTGTGCCACGCCGCGGCGGCGCAGCCCCCGCGCCTGAAGAAGCTCGCGCTGCACCCGCCCAAATCTGTGAGTCGCTTTGCCCCCTTCCCCCGCTCCTTGTAGCAACGCTTTCCTCCTCAGATCCCGCCCGATTTGCTTGATTCCTGCTCTTCTCTGTGTCACTGTTGGTTGGTTGTAAACTGTTCTGATTGCCGTCTAGCCGTCCAGCTTCGGCTGAAATTGACAAGAAGGGGAAAATGACTGAAACTGACAAGAAATCTTGCCGTGCGGTCCATGCCGAGAGCCCCCTCCCAATCAGTGGTAGGGGAAAAGCGACATTTGCATCACCATCTCTCGCATTCCCCTTTGCTCAGAGCTCTGGACCCCGGCCTTGGTTGCTTATCCATTCCTGGCCAGTCGTAGCGGATTTTCAGTACCATACGCATTTCAATGAGCTTGTTATCCAGGATCTAGAAATGGATTCAGTTGTCTTCATTGGCTGACTGCTACTCAACAATTTGCTACAGAAAAAGACACGCGTTGTCTGAATGTGATAACCATTAGCACTTAAAAGTTGGTTGCAAAAATGACAACGAAGCTATTTCTCACTGATACTAACTTGATGCAAAATTCCCATCGCATATTGGTGAGTTGAACTATGTTTTTGGCTGTTCTCAGGTAGAGGTTGAATTTTCAGATGGCAGTGCATTCCATCTGTCAGCTGAGTTTCTTAGAGTCTACAGTCCAGCAGCTGACAGCAAGATCAGATCAATAGCTGGTGAGAAGGTACATTTCTAGTGTATTTTCTGTATTCCTTGTCACCATTTGAAGTGGGGAAACCATGTTTTTAAGTGGGTGGGGGCCTACACTATCATGGACACTTTTGAGCTATCTGTCCTGCAAAACTTGAGCAATACCCCTTTAGAATATTTGCATATTTTGTTGGCGTGTATTTATTGCTTGCTAAGTGTCCACTATTGATATTATGCCAGGTTATATTTGGGCGGCGACATGTTGGAATAATGTCAGCTGAATCAATAGGAAATTATGGAATCCGGTGAGGGTCATATTCTTTGTAGAGTAAATTTCATGGAAGGTTTATCTACTTCTGATAATAGTATGCCTCATGCAGAAAATAGTTAGTTGTGCCATCTCTATCTCTCGGAAACAGTTAATTTCTTTTTATTTGCAAGTCTCATCTATAGCGACTCTTTTGGACCACAGGATACTGTTTGATGATTTGCACAAGACTGGGATCTTCACTTGGGATTACTTGCACCATCTGGGTTCTAACAAGTTCAGTTTGTCGCGAAATTATATCAAAACTTTGAGGAAACACGGTCTTAGCAGGGATCCGCAGAGAAGGAAGTGATAGTAAGTATGTGCTGTGTCTCAAACATGTAGGTACGACGGAACTGTCCTGATTTCTGCTGCCTTGATGGGAATGGATTGAGCCTCCGCATGTGAACACAGAATCTCTTAATTCAGATAACTTACTACGTAGTGATAGAAACTGTGTTTACATTGAGAGTATGGGAAAATTCTTTACACTGAGTTTATACATATGTGCTGGATGGGATTACATGTCTTTCTTGAGTTGTGCTGGTAAAAATTTATTCCTTTTTCATTATGACTTCTGCACGAAATCCTATAATCTATATTTAAGGTTTGAATAAGAGGTGAGGGAAAGATCATCATGGCAGCATCCTACATGTACCTCTGCTCATATAAACAATACTACTGTACATGAATGCAGCCCGCTGCACTGCCCAGACCATGGAGTCAATAAGCTTGCCATGGCAGATGCCCATGACAAGGTCCAGGTGCGACAGCGCTTCCGGGTGCTGATGGTGTGGCGGCAGTGGCCGGTGGCCATCTGCAACCAGTCCGGCGAGGCCTCCAAGCAACGAGGTAGCAGCCAGTAAAATCTAGCGACGATGTCCTGAGGCGATGGTGACCACCAACGAGGTGGCGACACCCGCATCCTGGTGCGAGTTCCTGGTACTTGGGGAGGACAGTGTCGATGTTGATCGGACCGGCGGGAAAGCCTTCTTGCGGCGTCGTACGAGTAGCTGGGCTGCTGCTTCGCTTGCGTATGGAGAGTGCGCTGCGGGCGATGAGAGAAAGGCCATGCCGATCTGCAAAGAGATGCTGTTACGACTGGAAGGAACCCGATGCTGATGATAGCGTGCACTCAAACGCCTTGCATTGAGCTTTTCAAATGGTATTCGCGGCCATGAACATGAGCGCTGGACAAAAGAAGAGAGAGTCCCTTGTTCATTGTATAATCTGTTTTTCAATTGTTTTGTATCCAAACGAGGGACTGTATAAACTTATCATAGCAGAAAAACTAATCAAAACCAGTTTTCCTAAAAATTCTCCCCAAACTCGTTTTCTATAATCTTTCCTCTAATTCTGGGTACCCAAACAACCACTTAGATCAATTGCAGGAAAATGGCCCCTCGTGAAAGAACCGGTATATAGGAGGGAACGACCTACACCCATTGAGAGATCAGGGATCTTAGTTGTGCCATCCTCCTCGGCCATGCGTGCCATTCCTAGCTCCCTCGTCAACTTGTTGATCTTTGACAACACCGGCTCAGTGATGTTGCTGCTTCTTCTGGTGAGAGCATGCTCTAGTAGAACGCTGATCACGGCTCGTTAGCGTAGCTGCAGGTGGCAACATGGTTGTATGGATATTGAATAAACGACCAGCTTCTTCAAGTAGGATTATGAGCTCGATTCTTGCAGGAGGGCTCGATAAAATGTAGGATTATGAACTCGATTCTTGGAGGAGGGCTCGACAAAATTTGTGCTTGATTTACTCCAGTATCTCACTTCAGAAAGACCGCTAGACGATAGTAATGTACACACTGAAAAGGGTTATGATACATCTCACTTCAAAAGAAGGGCTTGACAATTCTTTTGTCTAATCTTACAGTGGTACAGATGATTGATCAGGGCTGGAAGTTGGCCCCATTTATATGTCCTGAGCATGCAAATTATTTGGGTATCACACACTAGGTCATGCATATTTGGATAACCAGTTATGCATGAGGTGTGAGCAAAATAAATAAATAGCAATGCTCTAAACTGATTTCAAAAACAGTTTCTTTTAGCATCCTTTTTTTGTCCACTCCTCTACAAATGTGATTTCAAAACGAAATCTTGAACACATGTCAAACTTTTGTCAATGTTTATCACAAAAAATCAGAATTTCTTGATTTTTTTATATTTTTTAATTTTACTGTTCACCCAAGCTCATTTGAACTCGAGTTCACATACACCGTGTCCCGGTAGGTTTCCCTTTTGTCTATTATCTTAAGGACCACCTGGTGACATATTTATTATCTTAAGGTCCGGTACACATCTGCCATGACTGAAACAAACTTACAAGCAACAATTTGTTACGGAAAAAAGACCCACATTGCCTGAATGTAATAACCATTAGCACTTAAAGTTGGTTGCAAAAATTACAAGGAAGGTTATTTCTCACTGATACAAACTTGCTGGAAAAAATCACATCTCATATTGGTGAGTTGACCTATGTATCTTGTTGTTTTTATGTGGAGGTTGAACTTGTAGATGACAGTTCATTCCATCTTTCAGCTGAGTTTCTTAGAGTTTACAGTCCAGCAGCTGACAGCAAGATCATATCAATAGCTCGCGAGAAGGAAAACTTTTGGTGTATCTTCTGTATTCCTTGTCACCATTTGAAGTGGAAACCCATGTTTCAAGTTTGTGAGGTCCTACAGCTGCTATGGCATGTTCAGAGCTATTTGCTGATCCGGCAACGTTTACTCCTCCTACAAAACTTGAACAATAACCCTCGAGAATATTATTGTATTTTGTTGGCGTTTATTTATTTGTTTGCTGAGTAGTCGTCCTTAAATTATGAAAGGTTAGATCTGGGCGCCGACACGTTGGAATAATGTAAGCTGAATCAATAGGAAAAACTATGGAATCTGGTGAGGGTCATATTCTTTGTAGAATAAATGTCATGGCGGATTTATCTACTTCTGATAATAGTATGCCTCATGCAAAAAATAGTTAGTATTTTTTTGAATAATATTCACGAGGAGCATATGAGCCCGGGCTCATCATTGAATTTTCTGCGAGAGCGTCGATTCGGTGCCCAGGTGTATTTGCACCTAGGCGTGAACAGTAAATTCAAAATAAATAGTAAAAAAACTGAAAATATGTAAAAAAGTTTAGGCAATCAAGATGCTCATATGAAGAAGGTGCTTGCAAAATCTTATGGTGTTTGAACACCTGAAGAGGTCATGGCGAAAAAGACAAATTTTAGGAGTCTGAGAAGCTTTAAAAAACACTGTTTAGAGTTGATTTTATCTATTTTGCTATGAGCTCCTCGAATATATAATCACCATAAAATTTTGCACGCACCTTGCACACATGAGTATCTAGGATGCTTAAAATTTTCAGATTCTTTTTTATTTACTATTCACCAGAAGCATATGAGGCCGGACTCACTTTGAATTTTTGGGTGCACCATCCTTATCACTGGAAAACAATTTAGTTTGTTTTTATCTGCAAGTCTCATTTATTTATTTTTTTGAAACAGAGGCAAAAGCTTTGCCCCATCTATTTAATAAGGAAGGATAGTTTGTACATACAAAAACCGATGGCGCGACATGTCAATTACTCGCGCAAAATAATATCCCCTAGCTTCTTTGCACCCGCAGTAACCCACATACGTGTGACGAGGGGGTGACCCCACGACTCCTACGGATAAGCCTACCTGGTGTCCATGAAGACAGAAGGCCCATGAAGATACAACCTCGGCCCACTAATTGACACCGACGTAGGAGTCTACGACTCACAAGGAAGGTGCGAAGACCTGTCGTACGGAGAAAGCTAGGGTTAGGAAAGCTTACCTGTAAACGTAGAGGAACTCCCCGAGACCTAGCCCAGTATATAAGGGCTACGAAGGGCGACACCAAGGACGACCAATATCATCTGTAACCCTAGCCTTGAGCTCTCCAGCCTTGGCTCCCGTGTAATCGCATCTCCCCCATTAATAATATCGAGCAGGAGCGTGCCTCCCTGTTTGCCGACGAGCTATCGTCCAACCTGTGCCTCTCATGACTAACCCAGGGTCCCTGACCATGGGATTTGCCGGGGTTGATCCCCGTCAATTGGCGCCGTCTATGGGAACTACACAGGTTGGGATCACGATCTCGGCGGTCCCGATTTCAGCAAGCTACAACTCAAGGGCAAAAACCAGATCTAGCCCACTCGAAGGATTCAAGATCACGACGGACATCTCTGCCACCCCATCAAGACCGCTCGAGCTACAGTTGTGCCAGGACCGATACTACGGTAACGGCCAAGTGCAGCGTCAGCGCCGAAGGAATCGACGACTCAGAAGAACGGCGAGGGGCCTCTACGAAGGAATCCCACTCGACAAACCGCGACGCGCAGCGGAGGACTCGCAAGTCTTTCGACAACCCACCACCACCCGGGCACCCGCCGCACATCAAGACGATGACTACGAGATCGAAACCAGCGATCAGCAGAACCATCGCCAAGGAAGAAGGAATCGACGACCCAAAAGGCGCACATGGGAGATCTACGGCGAGGCTCCAATAAGAGAGCCACTACACGCAGCCGCGCAATCGACGACCGCCCGACGACACGCCGTCACACGAGCACATGCCGTCAGTCAGGACAGCGACTCGGAGACACAGGTGGGCGAGTACTATGACCCAGATCGAAGGCCGGATGAATTCGCCAACCTCATCAAGAACCAAGACATGAGTCGAGGAATCGACAACGACCCCCGCTTCCACGAACACCCGGAGGATCACGAGCAAATCTTCAGAATCTCAAGAAGGAAGAGGCACGCCGGATCTAGCAAACTTACGGCTAGAGAACAGCTGGCAGGACCCTGCACGATCCACAGCTTCGAGGATAACTGGGGACGCGTCAGGTCAGGTCACACTTTGAGAGACTGCCGCCTGTTCAACGAGCTAGCCGACGACCTCAAGAAGGAGAAGCAGAAAGAAGACAGGCGCAACCGACGACCCGAACAATCGACGCCCTCAAGCCCGGAAGGACGTCACAGCCCGCTGCAAGAACATGTGCTCATGATCCAAGAAGGAAGGGTACTGCAAGCACGAAGCAACGCTTACACCCTGCAAGCTAGAGCAGCCGAGAGCATAAACATAGTCGAAGTCTACCAGCTACATGATACGGAGACCAGCATCACGTTCTCACAGGACGACCATCCACCCGCAGTCTCAAGACCAGGGCACGCGCCCCTGGTGCTCGATGCACAAATCGGAGGATACGACATGGATAGGGTCTTCATGGACGGAGGCAGCAGCATGAACATCATCTTCGCCAGCACCCTGCAAAAGATGTTGATCCCATGATCAGTATGGAGAAAATCGAGCACCGAGTTACACGGGGTAATCCTAGGAGAAGCAGCCACATCCCTCGGAGTCATCAAACTCGAAGTTGTCTTCGGCAACCGACGCAACTTCGCAAAGCATGTCCTCGAGTTCGAGGTACTCGACTGGCAATCACAGTACCACGCCATATTGGGACGGCCAGCATTCGCGCAGTTCATGGCGGTCCCACACTACGCCTACCTCAAGCTCAAGATGCCAGGATCAGAAGAAGTCCTCACGATCAACGGAAGCTTCATCAAATCAGATCAGTGTGATCGTGACTTCCACAGAATCTCCGACACATTCGGAGCCGAACAAGAACTCGGAGAAATAGCCATGGTGACGGACAAGAGTACCTTCCCATTGGTAAACCGAAACGAATCCAAGGAGTACGGACGCGACTTCAGCATCGACAGCGACACAGTCACTCACCAAGTGCACCCGACGGACCCGGACAAAACAGTCCGCGTGTACACCCACCTACCAGAGGAGCAGGCGACGACTCTCGTCGCTTTCCTTCGTGACGAGTGGGAAATATTCGCCTGGTGCCCAGCCGACATGCCTGGGATACCACGCGAATTCGCGGAACACGCCCTACGCATCAAGCAAAACACGAAGCCGGTGAAGCAAGCGCTGAGACGATTCTCGGAGCCCAAGCGCAAAGCAATCGGAAAGGAAGTCAACCGGTTACTCGACGCCCAGTTCATCCGAGAAACGGAGAAAGCCACCTGGATAGCCAACCCGGTGTTGGTGCCCAAGAAAGACACGACCGTGCTGCGCATGTGTGTCGACTACGGACCAGTCAACAAGCATTGCCCGAAGGACCACTTCCCCCTGCCTAGAATCGATCAGATAATCGACTCGACAGCAGGGTGCGATCTACTTTCCTTTCTTGACGCTTACTCAGGATACAACCAGATCAGGATGAAGGAAGAAGACGAAGAGCACACATCGTTCATCACCCCCTATGGCGTATTCTGCTACACGACCATGCCCTTCAGGCTCAAAAACGCAGGCGCCACTTACCAGCGAATGATGCAGGCCTGCCTGAAGGAGCAAATCGGAAGAAACGTGCAAGTCTATGTGGATGACATCGTCATCAAGACCTACGAAGCAGCCACACTACTCGACGACCTGCGCGAAACCTTCGCGGCGCTCAACAAATAAAGAATCAAGCTCAACCCAAAGAAGTGTGCATTCGGCGTACCAGCGGGGAAGCTGCTTGGCTATATGGTCTCTGCCCGAGGAATCGAGGCAAACCCTGAGAAAGTTGTAACAGCCCAGTTTTCACAAAAATTAAAAATTTTGTTTTCGGTGTGAATTGTTTGATTGTCTGATTTGTTTGCGGTGTTTTCATCCCCGATTTATCGATCGGCGATTATTTTCCTCCCTCTTATCTCGTACCGGACGAAGACCGACCCTTGCCACCCTGACACTCGACCTTTGCGACACCGGGTTTCACCCGATCACCGTCGCGAAAACCGCACGAGACCAGCCGCAGCCAACGGAACGAAAACCTCGTTTAATAATTAAACGGGTTATTTTTATAGCGCACCGGAAAGTGTTCTCGGAACGGTTCCAGCGCGAGGTGAACGCCTCCGGCTCGACGCGCTGATCGCGCAGTTCGAAGTTTTATCTGAATCGGAGGTACTGCGGACCCCCGGCGGTCAGAAACGTGAGCACCGCGCGCGCGAGAGAAAAACCGGGATGTTTTTGCACACTGCCAGCCACCTGGGCTATATAAAGACCACCACACTCCCACCTCTTTTTAGGGTTTCCCTAGCCACAAAATTGCAGCAACCCCTCCACTTTGCCCCAAAAAAATACCCCAATTTTTCGTCCAAACCTAGCCTCCCAGATCTGGTATCCAGCCCAATGGGTTCTGGACCGTCAGATCGGCCGATCTGACGGCCAGGAACGTGCCACGTCAGCTCCAGCCTCTCCCCTCTCCTCCCGCACGCCAGCCCGTGGGCATCGCCGCAGCGCCGCCGCCTACAACTCCGGCGCCGCCCGTCTCCGGCCAACGCCAGCAGCCGCCGCTGCGCCCGGCCTCCTCTCCCTCCTCCACGCGCCTTCTCCTCTCCTCTCCCTCACCGCCTCCGTCCTCCCTTGCGTGCAGGTCGCCGGCAGCCGCTGGGAGGCCACCTCACGCCATGGCCAGGCCACCGAGGCCGAGCGCAACCCCGCCGTCCCCGCCTCTGGACGCGCCGGATCCGGCCGCCCCCACCCGAGGCACCTCGATGCGGTCCCTCAAGCCGTCGGCGCCGCCTTGCCCCTCGCCGGCGAGGTAGAGGCCGCCGCCGCCGCAGGCCCCGTGCTCGGGATCGGGACGCGCCTCGCCCGCTTCTGCCTGCCAGCTGGGCCGACGTGCCCAGCAGGCCCACCACCGCGGCCGACTGGCCCAGGCGCCCTTGGCCAGATCAGCCAGCCCAGGCTGCCTCCTCTGCTTCATGGGCCGAGCCCATTTGGGGGTGAGGCCCCTTTATTTTTTTTTTCTGTTGACTAACCCTGCTGAAATTTTTCTAAGTCCCAGGATGTTTGCTGCTGATTCATTTTTGTGCTGCGAATAGCGATTAATCCGTAGCTCCGATGAACGTGCTCCCAAAACGAATATTGCTCAGAATTGCGTGTACTTCAATTCATCTTTTGTGAGCTTTTGCATTTGAGGTCATCTTTATTGTGTAATTGTGTGCTAAACAGGGCATCAGGTCGTAATTGCAAACTGTTGTTAATGGCTGCTGAAAACTGTTGCTTGATTGAAACTTCGGGCGACGGTTGCTTCGCAACCGTACGTCGGAATTGAGTGATTCCTTTTGCGTTGCGTTAAGCATTGTTTCTACTTCAGTTTCATGCATTCACATGCCATAATTTCTTGCTGCATCATGATTGTATCTTGCTCCAAAGTAGCTACCCTGCTGTTAGTGTGTTGCTGTTTATATTTTGTTGCAACTTTGGTCGACGAGCGTGTCGCGACCGTTTATCGGAATTGAGTGATTCCAATTGCATATTATTAAGCATCATGTCTACTTTCATTATATGTATTGCATTGCCATGATATGATTGCTGGTCATATAGTTATTGAGATCCAAAGTTGCTATCCCGCTGTTTTTGACAGCCACCTCTGTTTTTCTCTAAGTCTGTAACGTCACAATGCCATGTTGCATGCTTAATATCTTTTGATCTATGATGCCTTTTTGGATGATTCTTTTTGCCATGCCTTCCCTGTCATGTCTACTTTAGTTTCATATCATTTGTGAGCATGTTTGCATTGATTATCCTGTTTATGCATTGCCCTATATTGTGCTTCCGGATGTTGGCAGATTGTGCCCGTAACTTGTTTTGCTTATATCTTTTGAACCGTAACTCCGTTTGGAGTGTTCTTTATATGTAACTTGATTAGTTTTTCGTGTACTTTGTGTTTATGCTATTGTTTGCTGCTGTTAACCAACCTAAAATATGGTTTAGGTCAGAACAGTACCAAATGTTTTAATCATCGTGCGACACTTAGTGTTATGCCATGTTTAGGTTGTGCCTCACTTAAATTGACTAGCATAGATAGTTTACTTTGTGCTTCACCTCTTTCCATGTTTGTGTGCTATGCCATGATTGCTTGAGTTTCAATGTTAATAACCGTTGGTTGATCACCTGTAGCTAAGCAACTTGAACCACCGTAAACGTGCGGTATTCGTCGTGTGTGACGAGTACTCCACTTAAACCGTTAGTAACCGATTTCGACGATAGATCCGTATCGCGTTGCCGTGTCGTGTGATGTCTTCTTGATTTTGTGTTGCCCCGTAGTAATAGAGTGCTTGCTCGTTGATTGCTTTCCAGTGTTTATCGTCTTGTGTGCTTCCGCGGGTACCTTCGGAGACTTTGCGAGCGTGCGATCGACTACACCTTCGGAACCCGACTTATCAACAGGCAAGGACTATACATTACTTATGATCCATTATATTTCAACCAGCGGTTTGCATGCTAGTCTAGGTTAGGTTCGATGTTTGATCCTACCACATGTTTAATGGGCAGTTGGTACACCCCTGCAGGGTTAAATCTTTTCGAGAAGCCGTGTCCACGGTTATGGACGACTTGAGACCTACTCCTTGTTCATAGACAACAACAACTGATATAATCCTAATACAACTTGATCAACGTGTGTGTGTGTGCCTTGACTGCTTCTTTTTCGTCGGGATGCGAAGAGGAGGACAAGGATAGGATAGGTGTTATGTTTGCGTAGTAGTTGATAGCAAGACTTGTTGGAGGCGATTCCTCATCGAATGCTTGGCTTCTTATCTTACTCTCTAGATCGTTAGCCACTTCATAAATGCTAGTGCGGCAGCAACCTCACCACTTACCCCATCCTTACCGTAAACTACTAGCTGTCCTAGAATGACGAGTGATGAAGTCCTTGCTGGGTCAAATGACCACTACAGTTGGATGCTGAGTACCTCTGTACTCATGATACTACCCCCAAACTCTTTTCAAGGTACTTGATCGACAACAGGTATGGTGATCGACGTTTCACGTGGAGACTCGACGACGACTAGTTAGGCGGATCCCGGCGGAGGGCCTGGACCCGTGTGGTTATGGGATCGATGTTTTTCTCTTTGCCACTAGGAATTTGCTTGTAGTCTGTACCTAGACATGTACCTTCCGCTGTTGTATTTTATTTGAGGCAGTTGTATGCCGATTGTATGAGATGTTGTATCCTTGTATCTGTAATGTTGTGATATCATGTTGGAAATCCGGGGCATATGGGTTTGTCATATGTCGCGGTGGGACCGATATGTGCTTCGTCCCCGGATCTGGGTGGAAACACCTAGATCTGAAACAGTACCGCATATCGGGCCTTACAACTTGGTATCAGAGTCTTACCGACTGTAGGATCCCTTTTCTGGCCGAAGTCGAGTCTAGACAAAAACTATTTTGTAGTTAATAACTTAGTTATCGGAGAGTAGGAATCTTTTTACTCCTTACCCATGCTCTGGTCAGGACAAGTGTCGTAAGTGTTTTACTCTCGACTTATCCCCTTCAAACTCTAGGGTCTCGACTGTGTGGAGTTTCGGAACCGTTACAATGCCTTGCTTGCAGCGTATTGTCTCGATTCCGAGCTCAGGTGGGAATTCCTGTAGTACCTTTAGCTTCTCCGATTTCGGTTATCATCTGGGTCATCCATTGCCATCCATCCTTTTGCCGGTGTTTTCACGACTTGCGTCGAAAACACTATCATTTGATTCGGTTATTGTTGTCGTTCCTCCTCTTGACATCGACGACTTCGTATTTTCGACGATGTCGTATCCCTGCGGAAAGTTTCTTGATAGAAGTTCGACGTCGACATGGAGCAGAGTCCCTTGTTGGTGGTGTTGAAGATCGTCATCTTTCTTTTCTCTCCCCCCTCTCCCCCGGGTCGTCCTGGATCTCGGGACGAGATCCCTTGTTGGTGGTGTTGTATTGTAACAGCCCAGTTTTCACAAAAAATAAAATTTTTGTTTTCGGTGTGAATTGTTTGATTGTTTGATTTGTTTGCGGTGTTTGCATCCCCGATTTATCGATCGGCGATTATTTTTCTCCCTCTTATCTCGTACCGGACGAAGACTGACCCTTGCCACCCTGACACTCGACCTTTGCGACACCGGGTTTCACCCGATCACCGTCGCGAAAACCGCACGAGACCAGCCGCAGCCAACAGAACGAAAACCCCGTTTAATAATTAAACGGGTTATTTTTATAGCGCACCGGAAAGTGTTCTCGGAACGGTTCCAGCGCGAGGTGAACGCCCCCGGCTCGACGCGCTGATCGCGCAGTTCAAAGTTTTACCCGAATCGGAGGTACTGCGGACCCCGGGCGGTCAGAAACGTGAGCACCGCGCGCGCGAGAGAAAAACCGGGATGTTTTTGCAAACTGCCAGCCACCTGGGCTATATAAATACCACCACACTCCCACCTCTTTCTAGGGTTTCCCTAGCCACAAAATTGCAGCCACCCCCTCCACTTTGCCCCAAAAAAATACCCCATTTTACGTCTAAACTTAGCCTCCCAGATCTGGTATCCAGCCCAATGGGTTCTGGACCGTCAGATCGGCCGATCTGACGGCCAGGAACGTGCCACGTCAGCTCCAGCCTCTCCTCTCTCCTCCCGCACGCCAGCCCGTGGGCATCGCCGAAGCGCCGCCGCCTCAACCTCCGGCACCGCCGTCTCCGGCCAACGCCAGCAGCCGCCGCTGCGCCCGGCCTCCTCTCCCTCCTCCACGCGCCTTCTCCTCTCCTCCCCCTCACCGCCTCCCTCCTCCCTTGCGTGCAGGTCGCCGGCAGCCGCTGGGAGGCCGCCTCGTGCTATGTCCAAGCCACCGAGGCCGAGCGCGATCCCGCTGTCCCCGCCTCTGGACGCGCCGGATCCGGCCGCCCCCAGCCCGAGGCGCCTCGATGCGGTCCCTCAAGCCGTCGGTGCAGCCTTGCCCCTCGCCGGCGAGGTAGCAGCCGCCGCCGCCGCAGGCCCCGTGCTCGGGAACGGGACGCGCCTCGCCCGCTTCTGCCTGCCAGCTGGGCCGGCGTGCCCAGCAGGCCCACCACCGCGACCGACTGGCCCAGGCGCCCTTGGCCAGATCTGCCAGCCCAGGCTGCCTCCTCTGCTTCATGGGCCGAGCCCGTTTGGGGGTGAGGCCCATTTTTTTTTTCTGTTGACTAACCCTGCTGAAATTTTTCTAAGTCCCAGGATTTTTGCTGTTGATTCATTTTTGTGCTGTGAATAGCGATTAATCCGTAGCTCCGATGAACGTGCGCCCAAAACGAATATTGCTCAGAATTGCGTGGACTTCAATTCATCTTTTGTGAGCTTTTGCATTTGAGGTCATCTTGATTGTGTGCTAATTAGGGCATCAGGTTGTTAATTGCAAACTATTGTTAATGGCTGCTGAAAACTGTTGCTTGATTGAAACTTCGGGCGACGGTTGCTTCGCACGTCGGAATTGAGTGATTCCTGTTGCGTTGCGTTAAGCATTGTTTCTACTTCAGTTTCATGCATTCAAATGCCATAATTGCTTGCTGCATCATGATTGTATCTTGCTCCAAAGTAGCTACCCTGCTGTTAGTGTGTTGCTGTTTATATTTTGTTGCAACTTTAGTCGACGAGTGTGTCGCGACCGTTTATCGGAATTGAGTGATTCCAATTGCATATTGTTAAGCATCATGTCTACTTTCATTATATGTATTGCACTTCCATGATATGCTTGCTGGTCATATAGTTATTGAGATCCAAAGTTGCTATCCCGCTGTTTTTGACAGCCACCTCTGTTTTTCTCTAAGTCTGTAACGTCACGATGCCATGTTGCATGCTTAATATCTTTTGATCTATGATGCCTTTTTGCATGATTCTTTTTGCCATGCCTTCCCTGTCATGTCTACTTTAGTTTCATATCATTTGTGAGCATGTTTGCATTGATTATCCTATTTATGCATTGCCCTAAATTGTGCTTCCGGATGTTGGCAGATTGTGCCTGTAACTTGTTTTGCTTATATCTTTTGAACCGTAACTCCGTTTGGAGTGTTCTTTATATGTAACTTGATTATTTTTCGTGTACTTTTTTTTTATGCTATTGTTTGCTGATGTTAACCAACCTAAAATATGGTTTAGGGCAGAACAGTACCAAATGTTTTAATCATCGTGCGGCACTTAGTGTTATGCCATGTTTAGGTTGTGCCTCACTTAAATTGACTAGCATAGATAGTTTACTTTGTGCTTCACCTCTTGCCATGTTTGTGTGCTATGCCATGCTTGCTTGAGTTGCCATGTTAATAACCGTTGGTTTATCACCTGTAGCTAAGCAACTTGAACCACCGTAAACGTGCGGTATTCGTCGTGTGTGACGAGTACTCCACTTAAACCGTTAGTAACCGATCTCGACGATAGATCCGTATCGCGTTGCCGTGTCGTGTGATGTCTTCTTGATTTTTTGTTGCCCCGTAGTAATAGAGTGCTTGCTCGTTGATTGCTTTTCAGTGTTTATCGTCTTGTGTGCTTCCGCGGGTACCTTCGGAGACGTTGCGAGCGTGCGATCGACTACACCTTCGGAACCCGACTTATCAACAGGCAAGGACTATACATTACTTATGATCCATTATATTTCAACCAGCGGTTTGCATGCTAGTCTAGGTTAGGTTCGATGTTTGATCCTACCACATGTTTACAGCCTCTTTCAAACCGATACAGCCATGTCCCTTCCCAGGAAACCTTGTACTGCTATGTTACTATTGCTCGTTGCTTAGCCCCTGCTTAGTATGCATGTTTAGGATGCTACGATGTTACCCTGTTACTCCTTGGTTTTGGGATATCACATTATGATATTGTTGTTGATGATATGATTATTATAATGTTGACTATATTCGACGAAGGATGGAAGGTCTAGGCTATCCCGCCCCGACGCTTTGTTCCATTCGAGTCACCTAGGATCCGAGTTCCGGGTATTGGTTTTAAGACTGAGTGTGCCTAACCGCGTGTGGGATTTTATGGGGTCCCCTTTTCTTACCTACCTAGCTTCAAGCATTTCTAGTGGTGGCCCAACCTGATTTACCATTTGAAACCGTGTGTGTGCTGGTCAGCTACCAGTAGTTTTTAAACCAACCCGGACCAGTGAGGACATAGTTCCCTTGCTGGCCCACCTTGTCCGGCTGAAGACCCGGTTTCCCATGTGTGATTAACCGGCTATCCAAACCTGCGACAGACGGTAGAGACCAGATCGAGAGAGCGGCCGGCTCCCGAGATGGATGTCGACTCACCGGGGGCCACCCGGATTTGTTCGTTGTTAGCTAGAGGGACCTGTCGTTTCGGATCTCTTGGAACTAAATCATAAAATGGTTGCCTGTGATGGGTAGCAACTAAGAGAGATGGACGTGCGTGCGGAGCCTTGTAATGGGCAGTTGGTACACCCCTGCAGGGTTAAATCTTTTCGAGAAGCCGTGTCCACGGTTATGGACGACTTGAGACCTACTCCTTGTTCATAGACAACAACAACTGAATAATCCTAATACAACTTGATCAACGTGTGTGTGTGCCTTGACTGCTTCTTCTTCGTCGGGATGCGAAGAGGAGGACAAGGATAGGATAGGTGTTATGTTTGCGTAGTAGTTGATAGCAAGACTTGTTGGAGGCGATTCCTCATCGAATGCTTGGCTTCTTATCTTACTCTCTAGATCGTTAGCCACTTCATAAATGCTAGTGCTGCAGAAACCTCACCACTTACCCCATCCTTACCGTAAACTACTAGCTGTCCTAGAATGACGAGTGATGAAGTCCTTGCTGGGTCAGATGAACACTACAGTTGGATGCTAAGTACCTCTGTACTCATGGTACTACCCCCAAACTCTTTTCAGGGTACTTGATCGACAACAGGTATGGTGAACGACGTTTCACGTGGAGACTCGACGACGACTAGTTAGGCGGATCCCGGCGGAGGGCCTGGACCCGTGTGGTTATGGGATCGATGTTTTTCTCTTTGCCACTAGGCATTTGCTTGTAGTCTGTACCCAGACATGTACCTTCCGCTGTTGTATTGTATTTGAGGCAGCTGTATGCCGATTGTATGAGATGTTGTATCCTTGTATCTGTAATGTTGTGATATCATGTTGGAAATCCGTGGCATATGGGTTTGTCATATGTCGCGGTGGGACCAATATGTGCTTCGTCCCCGGATATGGGTGGAAACACCTAGATCTGGAACAGTACCGCATATCGGGCCTTACAAAAGTCCAAACCATCACCCGAATGCAAGAACCAACCGACGTCAAAGGAGTACAACAGCTCACTGGAAAACTCGCAGCCCTAAGACGCTTCATCAGCAGGTAGGGAGAACGCACACTGCCTTTCTATCAGCTGCTCAGGAAAGGAGAGAAATTCGAGTGGACAGAGGAAGCCCGACAAGCATTCGCGTACCTGAAAAAGACACTCTCGACCCCACCAATCCTGGCGGTACCCAAGGAACGAGAGAAGCTATACCTCTACGCGGAAGCACGTAACAGTGTAGTAAGCACAGTGCTCGTTGTCGAACGCAAAGAAGAAGGCAAGGTCCAGAGCATCCAGAGACCAATCTACTACCTCAGCATGCTCCTGACCAAACCCCAGCAGCGGTACCCACACTATCATAAGCTACTACTGGCCATCGTCATGACCTCAAGAAAAGTGTCCCACTACTTCGACGAGCACCCTATCACAATCGTAAGCAGCGCACCACTCACTGACATACTCAACAACCCTGGAGCGACTGGACGAGTCGCCGAGTGGAACATTGAGCTCAGCCCACGGGACCTGCAGTTCAAGCACCCAACAGCCATCAAAGCCCAAGTACTCCCAGATTTCCTGGTCGAGTGGACGGAGGTTCAGACACCAGGCCCCCCAGACCTATCAAGTTCATGGTCAATGTTCTTCGATGGGTCCAAGAGACAACAAGGAGCTGGGGCAGGAGTTGTGCTCATCTCCCCTAAGGGAACAAAGCTGAAATATGTCCTCCAGATCAACTTCAGTCACGCCTCCAATAACAAAGCAGAATACGAGGCACTCCTCCATGGGATGCGCATGGCCAAAACATGCGGAGCCACTCGCCTTATAATTTACGGGGACTCCAATCTCGTCGTCCAGCAGACGATGAGAAACTTCAACGCAATAGCCGACAACATGGCGGCCTACCAGCAGCTCTACAACGCACTCGAAGGAAATTTCGACGGGTGCGAGCTCCACTACATCACCAGGGACAACAACACATAAGCCGACGAACTCGCGAACATCGGTTCGACCCGAGGACCAATACCACCCGACGTTTTTCTCGAAAGCATCAGCCGAAGATCCATCAAGGTACAGGCAGCAGCACTTGAAGCAGTCGTGGACGGCGAGGACGCAACAGACCTGGCGCAGGTGGCAGCAGCAACCCCATAAGAAGGCACAAGCACCAGCACACCCGACAACACAGCCCCGACAGAGCTCGAAGGACCTGTCTGGGCAAAACCGTTCCTCCGATTTCTAATCGAAGGTACGCTACCGCAAGACGTGGCCGAAGCACGACGCATCAGCCGACGATCGAAGGCATTCACGGTGATCAACAAACAACTATACAAGCGCAGCATCACCCAGATACTCCAAAGGTGCATCGACGAAGAGGACGGCAAAGCCCTAATGCTCGAAATCCACGAAGGCACCTGCGGACACCATGCGAGCAGCAGAGTACTCGTATCCAAAGCATTCCGAGCCGGGTTCTATTGGCCCACAGCCATGAAAAAACGCAGAGGAAATCGTGCGACGCTGTGTCGCCTGCCAGAAATTCGCCAACAGGCCACACACTCCCGCCTCAGAGCTCAAGACCATACCGCTATCCTGGCCGTTCGCCACCTGGGGACTCGACATGGTGGGCCCACTCAAGAAATCATCAAAGGGCGGAAGGACACACCTGCTCGTCGCAGTCGACAAGTTCACTAAATGGATCGAAGCAGCGCCCATCACCAGCTCCACAGCCCTCACGGCTGTCAACTTCATCAAATCGATCATCTTCAGGTTCGGAGTGCCACACAACATCATCACGGACAACGACACGAACTTCACAGCCGCATAATTCCAGAACTTCTGCGAAGAACTGGGCATCAAAATCAATTATGCATCAGTCGCGCACCCGCAGTCCAACGGCCAGGTAGAAAAAGCAAACGGCCTTGTATGCGGGGGAATCAAGAAACGACTCCTTGCACCACTCGAGCAAGCCGCCGGCAACTGGGTAGAAGAACTCCCCGCGGTGCTATGGAGCCCACGAACTACACCAAACACGGCGACCCAGTACACACCCTTCTTCATGGTGTACGGAGAAGAGGCAGTCCTACCACATGACATCAAGTTCGGAGCACCTCGGGTCACCGGATACGAAGAAGAAGCAGCAGAAGAAGCGCTGCAAGGAGAAAAAGATACGGCTGACGAAGCAAGAGACACAGCCCTGGCAAAATCAGAGTGGTACCTGGACAAGATACACACCTACCAAAGCAGTCGCCTACGCACTAGAACCTTCAACAAAGGCGACCTAGTCCTAGGGCTGATACAAGAGAAGGTCCATAAACTCGCCCCCCAATGGGAAGGACCATTTATAGTCTCAGAAGTCATCGGAGGTGGCGCCTACAGGCTGAAGAACCCGAAGAAAGACGAGGACGTGGGTAACCCATGGAACGTAGCAAACTTGTGACTGTTCTACCCATAGTACCCATCGGTCAGACATGACTGGCAACTCATGTAGTTGCTCGACCGCAATAAAGAAAATGTGTCCCAAATACTTCCATCTCAAAGCACTCGGGGGCTTAAGAATAAAATCGCCCCGAGAGACGCTATCGCCTACGCGATCTCAACCAAAAAGCACTCGGGGGATTAAGAATAAAATCCCCCTGAGAGACGCTATCGCCTACGCGATCTCAACCAAAAAGCACTCGGGGGCTTAAGAATAAAATCCCCCCGAGAGACGATATCGCCTACGCGATCTCAACCAAAAAGCACTCGGAGGATTAAGAATAAAACCCCCCCGAGAGACGCTATCGCCTACGCGATCTCAACCAAAAAGCACTCGGGGGATTAAGAATAAAATCCCCCCGAGAGACGCTATCGCCTACGCGATCTCAACCAAAAAGCACTCGGGGGCTTAAGAATAAAATCCCCTCGAGAGACGCTATCGCTACTCAAGCGATCTTAAACACAAACACTCGGGGACTCGCGAAAAAACTCCCCCCAAAAGACTCTATCATCGCTCACGCGACTTCTACATCCAAGTACTAGGGGGCTCGAGCATCATCTCCTCCCGAAGACCGATCGAGCAGCCTGAAGCTAAAAAATCCCAAGCAAAAATACCCGGCCAGTCACACTTGCCGAGATCAAGAAGACATGGCCACAATCAGATGGAGCACCAAGTACTATGAAGAAACTTTGGAGGAAGCACAGGACACAGACTCATTTAGTCTTCATCCGATCGCCAACGATCACCTAAAGACTCGGGGGCTACTCCCATCGGGAGCGCTGCCGCGCACCCGATAAAATAAAGAAACCAAACGACAAGGGAAACAAATGTTAGCCTACGCTCGACCCTTCGACTCAAGCGTAGGCTCGGGGGCTACTCCCATCGGGAGCGCTGTCGCGCACCCGACAGGTCCCACAGCGCAAAGTTTGGATGGACTCGAAGACAGCTCCCGATCGCAAAGGACTCGAACACAGCTCTCGGTTACAAAGAAATCGAAGACAGCTCCTGATCGCCAAGGACTTGAACACAGTTTTCGGTCGCGTAAAGCCCAAATATAAATTCCATTGCATAGGATCAAGCACAGTTTACATCATAAGGATCATTTTCAGTACAAAAAGGACTCAACTACATTTGGATAGAAGGCATCTCCTGTTACAAGAGGGAATTACCCAAGGAATTAAGACTTCTACATGTGTGCTCATGAGGGGTAACCGGCCCTAGTAAAAGAGCATCACCACAGACAAAGGAAAAGGAAGCTAGCTGAGGATGTCAATGACATAACAAAAGGGTGAAACTCGACTTATTTGTCGATGCTCCACCAGCTTCTTCTCCTGCTCCACTAGCTTCTTCTCCAGCTGCAGTTGCACGCCTTCTTCTCCGGACGTGCAGCCTCTTCCCCGAGTTGCCAGCGAAGATGAGGCCGCCTCCAGTTCTACAAGGTCGATTGACGCGCCCGCTTCATCGACGGCTTGACGTCGATGTCCTCTTCGGAGCTGATGGAGACGGCACCACCACCCGAGGAGTCGCCAGAAGACGGAGCTGTAGAAGATGCAGGCGTAGGACTCCTCGACCTTGTGGAGTTGTCGCTGCTCGACTCCTGCCAGTGAGGATCCATGCTATTTCCGCTTGGATCGAACGTGCGTACAGTGACAGTGTTTTCGCCGTCAAAACGACAACTGAGCATATCGCCATCTCGCAGATTCAACCGCCGAGCATACAAACTCCAACCAGAGCCAAGAAAAATCAAGCGGGAGCTCTCAACCTCCAAGTCAACATAAGAAGGAGATCGACAGCTCCCTTGAAGATGCAGAAGCAAGCCATCCAAGCCAAGTTCAGAAACAATGATGGAAAAAGCAGAGGGAAGAAGGACGCGATTGGCACTCTGGCCACGAACACGTAAAAGAAAGTCATGGCGCCAGAATCCCTACTCCAAGGGAGAAGAGGAAGGCACTGGCGCCGTACCATGGCGACCACCACGACATGAGCGTGGTGTATGGCCACCACGGCCACGACGAACGCGGCCACGGCCAACACCCCGCTTGGGAGCCATGAGAGGAACAAGAGAGGAAAGAAGAGGCAAAGCAGCAAGCCGGATGGAGGTAAAACGATGTGGAAGAGAAAGGCTTATTTATAGAACAAAGATCTCCCAGCACGGAGAAGCCGAGACGACAGCAGCAATTAATTCAAAGACCAAAACGTCACAGACGTCTTAGATTCCAAGACCAAGATGCTTTCTCACGGGACGCACTGTGCATGAAACGCGTCAACTCACGCGCGTTTCCAACGCGCGTCTCGGAAACCCAACCAGCGCCGGCCGCACGCCACAACGATCATCATTATGACCGGTCATGAAGACGTGACGGTTCACTGGCGAGGCATCCCTGACAGCCATCAAGCAGAGGCATCGTTATCCTGAAAAGCGGCAAAGAGAACCAACGGACATCAAAGGCTCAGAGATTCCATCTTTCAGATCTTTTTCCCGATGAAGAAAAACATCTTACTCCCATCGGGAGAGTACATCATAAGAGTCCCAGGTGCTCCCTCACCTAAAGGTCAGCAATGTGCTCGAGTGACCACTCGCACTCATGAGAGTCTCGGTGCTCCCTCAACCCGACGCAAGACAAACATGCATTCGCCAAGATCATACGGCGCTAAGAGTCTCAGGTGCTCCCTCACCTCAAGATCCGAAGTGGCATTCGAGTGACTACTCGCGAAAAACCTCCCGTCTGAGCACTCGAAACAAGCTCCACGGGTGAATGAGTGAACAGCTCGCTTGATGTTTTGTTCCAAGCGGGTGCAATGCTATAAGGCTCCGCGCCTCAAAAACACACATTCCTGGAACACGATACAATGTGCCCAGATGCCACGCAAGATTAGCGTGTAGGTAAGACCCCGCTGCGAAGTTCGGCCGGGCTGGGACTTGCCGAAGAGCGATTTCACTCCCAACCTTTTCCATGCGCTGCGCATGATAGAAAAAGCCGGGCGGACGCGCCTTAGGCTATGCACATTACTGGCGGCAAATGAACACCGTAAGACCTGAAGCGGCCGGACTTTTGCTCGACACCAGTGTTCCAAGCTCACGTCGAGGGACGTGGGTTTGATTGGGCTACTGTGGTATTTGCCCTAGTGCAATTCAACAAGGCTCGACCAGCCGACTCCTTGGGCCTTTTCAGCTTAGCATCCCTCGAAACAGGTTTTGTCATGGCCACCAGACTGCCAGCGACCCGCGGATGTACCGCGCATACCAATAACCGACAAATGAATCTACTCGAGTCCCCGCGCGACTCTTCGAGTCCCCCAGGCACTCGGGGGCTACTGACGAGGGGGTGACCCCACGACTCCTACGGATAAGCCTACCTAGTGTCCATGAAGACAGAAGGCCCATGAAGATACAGCCTCGGCCCACTAATTGACACCGACATAGGATTCTATGACTCACAAGGAAGGTGCGAAGACCTGCCGTACGTAACAAGCTAGGGTTAGGAAAGCTTACCTGTAAACGTAGAGGAACTCCCCGAGACCTAGCCCAGTATATAAGGGCTAGGAGGGGCGACACCAAGGACGACCAATATCATCTGTAACCCTAGCCTTGAGCGCTCCAGCCTTGGCATCCCCTGTAATCGCATCTCCCCCATTAATAATATCGAGCAGGAGCGTGCCTCATGCTTATTGGCTTCTCGCCCTTCGTTGGTGAGCCCCAAGTGGAAGGCGTGATGCAGTAAAGCAGTAGTTTTCCCTTGATGAAGATACCAAGGTTTGTCTCCAGTCGGACTACAGAGATTATAAGTAGGTGTCAGCGGCGCAACTGATGCGGACCTGCACACAGACACAGATAACTTTGTTCCCAACGAAGTTCAGAGAGGTTGTCAATCTCTCCGGTCTTGTTGTTCACAAATGATAAAACGCAAGGGATAATGATAGCAACTTGAAAGTAAATGCAGAAAAGTAAATATAGCTTGAAAACAGTAATGAGGATATGGACCGGGATACGTGATGTTCACTAGTGATGTCTCTCTCTCAAAAGACGATAAAACTGCTATGCGAGGTAAAAAAATTACAGGAGGGCAATTGACAGGATTATGAACGCACCGCAATGCTAACTATGCTACAAAAGAAAGGAAGAGGTTCAAAAGCACGGGCAGTACGCCAAAATAAGTAGACCGAAATCCATCTGCATCTACTACTAATCATCCACCTTGAGATATCTATCCAGAACATCTCGCTGGTATTAAGTTGCGAGCCCCACCCAAAGTGTAAACCCAAAGCAACAGACAACTGCATTAAAAAGAACTTTGCGTAAAGTAAACAATTCTTGTAACCGCGGTTACAAGCACCATTGTTTTCCCCCTTGTGGCAACAGCACATCCCCTAGACTCATGTTTCTGTCACTCAAGCGTGTCATCGGGGGGCATGAACCCACAATCTAGCACAACGCTCCCTCTTGGAGTCACTACCTACTACTTGGCCAAAGCAATAAACAGCAACGAAGAACATGCAAGAATTACTTAGGAACAAAAATATAAGAGATAAAAACCAAATATATTACTCTATCACAATCTGAACATAATCTCATAATCCATCAGATCCCTCCAAACTCAGCATAGCAACAGCAGAAATATTACAAAGGTGCCTCGATCATGTAGGGCAGCTCACGAGGTCTAAACAATGAAGATCAAAGAGGGGAGGAGAACATCACATAGCTACTGATCACGGACCCATGGTCCAAGGAAAACTACTCACGAGACATCCGGGGAGCATCCATGGTGGAGAGGAGACTCCCGGAGGTCAATCCTCCCTCCGGCAGGGTGCCGGGAAGAGTTCTTCTGGTGCTCCCGATCTTGGAAGCGCGGCGGCGGCGGAACAGAGGCGAGTTCGCGGAATAGGGTTCCTCTTTTGGATTTTTCCCGTGACGTATATTAAATAGGCGAAGGGGGCAGCCAGAGGTGGACTAGGGGCCCCAGGCGCCCCCTGGCGCGGCCAGGGGTGGGGCCGCGCCGGGTGGCCGCCTGGGCCCCTCTGGCCCCTCCCGGGCTCTTCTCGAAGCTTCCGTCACGCTGATTTTTTATCTGAATTTTCCCGAATTTTTCTGGCACTTTTTATATGGGGGAAAACTGAAATAGAAAAACAGCAGAAAACAGGAACTGGCACTGGGGTGCACTGAGTTAATAGGTTAGTCCAAATATGATCAAAAGTGTATGAAAGTGTATCTAGAACATAGCAATATCACATAAAACATGCATGGAGCAAGCAGAAATTATAGATACGTTTTGGACGTATCAACATCCCCAAGCTTAATTCCTTCTCGTCCTCGAGTAGGTAAATAACAAGCATAATTTCTGTGGTGACATGCTAGCAACCATAAAAGAATTTTGAAAAGTAAAGCAATCAAGGTTAGAGATTCAATTCAAGTCATAACATGCAAGAGTCTATATTAGCATTGAAACAAGTAACAAAAGAACAAAAGGTGCAAGAGCTCTTGCTGTCCGTGACTCGAATGTCACCAAATGGTGTTTGCGTGCAAGAAAGGGGATAGGGAATACGAGAGAAAAAAGTATTTTTGTTGAGAACTCAATCTACTAAAGTTTCACACTTGGTCTTCTTTGGAATCTTATGTTGACTCATCCCCAGACCACTAGCCAGGTACAATTCAATTTGATCCACTCCTTTTCGATATTTCGAGCACTCATGCAATGGATGAGCGTAAGCACGAGAGTTGACACTTAGGATGGCAAAGGGAGAAATATGGTGGAGGAGGAAGACAAAAAGGATGAGAAAGGCTCACATCAATGAGGACAATCATAGGCAAGAGATGCCAAATGATAGATATGATATGAGGTGTAGGGAGTGCCATGCAACGGATGCACATACGAGCTAAGAAGCTCTCCAATGGAACTAGTGGGGGTGCATCTAACTTGCTCAATCATGAAGACCTAGAGCTCGTTTGAGGAGGCTCATCCTTGGAATATGCAAGCCAAGTTCTATAGTGTGAAGGTCCCCACATAGCTATATGCATAAAGATCATCTCTATGGAGTACAAGGATATAAAGGGAGTACTAGTGTGGATCTCTCAAAAGGATAGTAGTGTTGCCCCTTTCTCTCTTTTTATTTATTTTTCTCTTTTTCTCTTTTTTTGTATTTTTTTGGTGGCCTCAATGACTCTTTCTATTTAACTCTCATTTGTCCTCTTTGAGATCTTTTTATTGTGTCCACTTTGGGATCTTTTCCTCACTTAAGGGCAACACTCTATTTTACAAGAAGGTAAAGGAGATCTTTCACACTTTACAAGGTACTCAAAATCATAAAGAAGATGTAACTAACATGATGTATGCAAGGTATGTCGCTGCCAGTGTAGCAGGAACATGTATGACATGAAGATCAAGTCATGAAGAGGTGGATGTTGCATGGCAATGTAACTCGGAAAGGCTATGGAAATGCCTTGATAGGTAGGTATGGTGGCTGTTTTGAGGAAAGATAAAGGGAGGCTTATGATGACAGAGCGTATCATGCCAAGGGTTTGGAAGTACCGGCAAAGGTGGACACCAACTCTCGGAGTGAGAAGAAGGCAATGCACGTCACGGGAAAGGCTAGCAAAATATGGGAAGGTGGAAGTGTCAACTCTCAATACTTACATTAGTCCGAAGAACTCATGCAATTATTATCGGTAACTCTCAATCTAATAAGGAGGTTCACAAAGAGACAAGTACCCCGAGGAGGAGTGTATGGGGGTTTGGTTATCCTTCCGCATCCTCGACTCATGGTACGTGAGTGTACTCTAATATTCGACCCCTCAGAAGAGTAGTGATCTATCTAGTAGCTAGAGTTCTCAACTAGTTTTGTAGGTTTTGAAAATAAACACGGATTGCCCAAAATACGACACCTATCACTAATAGGCAAGAGCTCTTGACACCAAAAGTCCAAACATTACTCACAAAAATACCTCAAAACTATTGCAAGCTACTACTAAAATTAAATAGCAACCTCAATTACCTACTTTCAAGACAAAACACAACTCAGTGCAACAACCAACTCTCTTTAACAAGATAACATGAAAACTAAAAAGAGTTCCAACAACAAACTAAGCAAAAGCCAAGGCTCTTGCTAAAGACAAACTAAGACTAAAACTAAACATGGCAATAGCTACGAAAAGATAAAGAACACACAACAGCAAAAGGATAGGCATGAAGAATCCCCGTGACTCCCCTCTGGCCCCTCCCGGGCTCTTCTCGAAGCTTCCGTCACGCTGATTTTTTATCTGAATTTTCCCGAATTTTTCTGGCACTTTTTATATGGGGGAAAACTGAAATAGAAAAACAGCAGAAAACAGGAACTGGCACTGGGGTGCACTGAGTTAATAGGTTAGTCCAAATATGATCAAAAGTGTATGAAAGTGTATCTAGATCATAGCAATATCACACAAAACATGCATGGAGCTAGCAGAAATTATAGATACATTTTGGACGTATCACCTCCCTGTTTTCCGATGAGCTATCGTCCAACCTGTGCCTCTCATGACTAACCCAGGGTCCCTGACCATGTGATTTGCCGGGGTTAATCCCCGTCAATGTGCCTCTTCAAGAATAGAGTCTAAAAGAACCGATGGCGGCGCACACTTGTGCCTAAAGACTCGGGCGTTTCTCTCATCAAAATTGTCCAAGATACAAGCATGGTTAGGGAGGCCATAGCCTTCCGGTTCGGGTTGGCGAGGTTGGTCATCTTGTCCCACCAATTCACTAGCGAGTCCACCGAGTGCCAAGATGAAGTGTCTAAGAACACAAGACCCAGTTTCTGGATGATCAACCTCCAAAGCCTTAGAGTGAAGCGACACTTGTAGAAAAGGTGGGCACCACTCTCAGGGCCCTGCTTGCAAAGCTGACAAAGACCACAGTTCGCCCACCCACGCTTCTCCAGTCTGTCAGCAGTCCAAATCCGATCTTGCAGTGCAAGCCAAGCAAAGAATTTCACCTTCGGAGGGGCCCAAGCCTTCCAAACCATGAATTCCAAGTGCGAAGAAGTCAAGCCAAGGAATTGGGCTTTGTAGGCGGAGGTCGCGGAGTAGATGCCATCATTGGAGTGCTTCCAAATGATGTCATCCTCCATGGACTCATCCAGCTGGACATCATTAAGGAGCTCCCACAGGTTAAAAAATTCAGAGATGTGCTCGCTAGTGACCAAAGTATTGGGGTTCATATTTAGGATCCAAGCTTCATTCCGAAGCGCCTCTCGGACAAACCAACATTTTCTTCTTGAATCTTGAAAGATGAGGGGGGCGATGTCTCTAGGCTTTTTCCCAAGTAACCAAGGGGAGCTCCAAAAAGGTGTTTTAGCGCCATTTCCAACACGGACGAGGGTGGAGGCATAGAAGAAATCGTAGTCATCCTTGTTGCAAGGATTACCAAATCCCACCCATAGTTTGTTGCGATTCTTCCATTCGAACCATAGCCATCGAAGCCTCAAAGCTCTGGAAAACTTCTCGATGTTGAGTACCCCAAGGTCACCAAGCATTTTGGGACGGCAAACGGTCTCCCAGTTGACCTTACATTTGGCGCCGGTCGTCTTGTCACTTCCAGACCAAAGGAAAGCTCTCTCAATCTTGTTCAAGGAGGAAAGTGTGCTTTTGGGTATGGTGAGGGGCGTGATGGTGTACACCGCTTGGGACGAGAGTACCGACTTGACGAGGGTCGTACGCCCAATGGTAGTGATGTTGCTTCCCTCCCAAGAGCACAATTTGCTCGCCGCCTTGTCCTGGAGAAATTGGAAGTCCACCTTCCTGAGTTGGTGAGTCGATAGGGGAAGCCCCGAATATTTCACCGGAAAGGTCACTCTCTCCGCCGGCATGCTTTGGAGGACAGGGTCCAGATTAATATTGCCGCATCTAATGGGAACCACCGAGCTTTTAAGGAAATTTGTGCATAGTCCCGTGACCTCCCCAAAGCCATGGAGAATCTCAGCAAGACTATCAATGTCCTCTTTGATGGGAGCCATGAATATAGCCGCATCATCCGCATAGAGGGATGTTCTCACCGAAGGGCCGCGTCCGTGAATCTTATGAAGGATGCCCTTATGTGTTGCCAGCTCAAGGATATGATGGAGGGGGTCAATGGCCAAGACAAAGAGCATGGGGGACAAGGGATCCCCTTGGCGCAGACCACGCCCGTGGGGGATGGGGGGGGCGGCACACCATTGAGAAGAATCCTTGAAGACAAAGTGGACAAGAGAGCCGCAATCCATTCACGCATCTTGCTAGGGAAGCCTTTCCTTTGGAGGATGTCAAGGATATAGCCCCATTTGACCGAGTCAAAGGCTTTCTTGATATCAAGCTTGAAGAGTAGAGCAGGAGTCTTGAATTTGTGAAGCCGACGGGAGCAAGGCGCAAGGAGATCACTTTCGCCAAGATTTTGGCCAAGGAGTGAATGAGGCTGATGGGCCTATAGTCTAAGATGGCTTCTGCACCTTCCTTTTTAGGCAAAAGCACGACATTGGCGGAGTTGAGCCAATGGAGGTTGGAGGAGTGAAGGGAGTTGAAGCAGTTAATGACCCGCATGATATCAAACTTGATGGTCCCCCAACATTTCTTAAAGAAGGCTCCCGTAAACCCATCCGGACCAGGCACCTTGTCAGATGGCATGCTTTTGATGGCGTTCCAAACCTCCTCCTCAGTGATGGCATCGTCAAGAGAGCTGAGGTCGCTCGGCTGAAGATTGAGTTCATCCCAGTGAGGTCTCTGCGTGAACTAGACCCCTTCCCCATGATCCCAGAGAAGTGTTCATGAATGATTTTATCCTTTGCCTCATGCTCGGTAACCCATCCTTGATTGTTCTTTAGCCGAAGAATGTGATTTTTCCTCCTACGAGCATTTATTCGGCGTTGGAAATTTTTTGTGTTTGCGTCCCCATGTTTGAGGTTCTTGATTCTAGCACACTGGCACTTTCTCGTTCTTTCGAGAACAGAAAGGCTAATGACCCGCCGCTTGAGTCTGGATCTCAAGTCGAGCTCCATCGCCGAGAGAGGGCGCCCCTCCTAGGCAATGTCTAGGTGGAGGATCACCAAGAGGGCCGCATGGAGATGAATCATGGCCTCAGAGAACAAGCTCTTGCCCCAATGTGAGAGTCGCATCTCCATTCTTTTGAGCTTGTGGTGCAGGATGTGGAAAGGGTCAACATGCAGAACGTGTTCCCCCCAAGCCTTAAGGACAGTATCATCAAAGCCAGGCAAAGATGTCCAAAAAAATTCAAACCGAAAGGACCTAGGCCGCCGTGGGCCAATGGCCCTGGCCAACAGGAGTGGGCGATGGGCGGAAAGGGAGGAGGACATCGCATGTAAAACATGCGAGCTGAAGGTTGTATCCCACTCGGAGTTGCAGAAAAAAGAATCAAGCTTGCAAAGCATAGGGTTGGACCTCTCGTTGCTCCAAGTGAAGCGCCGGTTTTGAAGATGGATTTCTTTGAGTTGACATGTGGTCAAGGAGGCACGGAACCGGTTAATGCGTCCACGGTTGAAGGACCTTTTGTTCTTGTCTCGGGCACGGTAGATTTGGTTGAAATCCCCACACACAAGCCATGACATCCCAGGAGTGGGCTTATGGATAACAATCTCGGAAAAAAAACATCTTTAAGCGTGGAGCGAGTAGGCCCGTAAACCGACGTGATCTTGAATGAGACCCCAGAAGAACGAATGGTCACCGTTGCCGATAGGCAAAACGTGGAAGTAGCAACGTTGGTGACATCCAGCAGGGCGTCGTCCCAGAGTAGGAGGATACCCCCGCGAGTGCCAGTTGTCGGCCTATCCGCAAACATACGGAGTCGGTGACACCCCAAGTAGGAGGCGATGAAAGAGTCCATCGACGCGAGCTTTGTCTCTTGCAGATACACAAGCTGGCAGGACGAAGAAGCAATTGTTACGCTAACCGTAGCCCTCCTCTTGGGGCAATTCAACCCACGCACGTTCCAGCACAAAGTATTTATAGGTTGTTCAATCATATGAGAAACAATTAAGCCCCAAGCCTTCATACATGGAATAGCTGCATAAGAACAAAAGCCACCAACTGCTCGTCCATGCACATGCACATGCACCCACACCAAACACCTTCCACCACACTAACGGTTTTGCTAACATGACATACATCTTGACCCTACAACAGCCAATCCACACAGAATCAGGCCAGTGAACCTTGCTCCGCCTGGGCATCAGCCAAGTCCATCGCTCCACCCCCACCGTGGCCAATCAAGGCATCCTCCACCGCGTTCACATCGTCATCATCCAGCTTGAAGAATCCTCTCATTGTAGTGAGCACGTCAGGCGACAATTCCTCGCCAAATTTGGCGGCGAAGGCTTGAAGCATGGCTTCAGTGACGTCCTCTCCATCCCTGACAATGCCCAGGCTGCGCACAACAAGCTCCTCCGCCTTGCGAGCCACCGGTGCATCCACCAGTGCAGCAGCCGGCTGCCGCCCCACACGGACCAGCTTTGGTCCACCGCCAATCCTGACGCCAGCAAGCGTCTTGCGGCGTCGTAGCACGGCCTTGGACAGGGGTGCAGGCGACGCGAGGAGAGGCTCCCGCTTGTCTTGGAAGATAGGATCGATGGAGGTGCGCACCATCGTAACAGCGGCAGCCCGAGTCGACGTCGGAGTGCGGCAAGGCGAGCCGTCGCAGAGCAGTGGAGGCGTCGGTGAAGATTCAAAACCCGTCGGCCTGGAGGGCGAAGGCAGGGGAGGCCGCATAGTGGTCGGCGAGCATAGTTCCACAACAACCTGAGAGGTCAGGACTCGATCTTGTGACGCAGCCCTCGCAGCCGTGCGCTTGCAGCGAGGGGAGGCAGGCAGCACAGACGTCGGGGAGAGCGGCGGCGACTCCCGGCGGCGTGGCAAGTCTCATTTATAGCTCCTCTCTTAAAGCACCTGATAATGTTTGATGATTTGCAAAAGACTGGCATCTTCACTTGGGATTACTCGCAGTATCTGGGTTCCAACAAATTCGGTCTATTTCAAAATACATCAAAACTTTGAGGAATATGGTCTTAGTCGTGATCCTCAGAGAAGGAAATGATGGATAGTATTTGCGGTGTTTGATATGCAGATACACCTAAAAGAAAATAGACTTCGGGCTCGTTTAATTCATAGGAATTCCATAGTATTCTTGTAGGATTTTATTCCATAGGATTTTTTCCTACGTTACTCATTTGATTTATAGAAATTGTTCCTATAAGAATTTTTTCCATAAGAATTTTTGTACTACTTCCTATAGGAATCCTGACATTCACTCCAACATCTTTCTACAATTCCTTTGATGGAATCAAACAAACTTTGATGCAAGCAAAATCCTATAGAATTTGAGTGGGCATGCCATTGCAATCTTATATTTTTTCCATTCCTATGATTTTCATACCCTATGAATCTAACAAGCCCTTCAAAAGAGTTGATACCTTGATGAGCAGTGCCGGAGCCAGGCCCACATGCAACATGGACTTTGGCTTGGGATGTGACTGCTAATTTATTTGTTGATTGTTCATACAATAGTTACTGTTTTTCACTGTGCACACTGTAGCTTCGTCCTGGCTCCGCTACTGTTGACGAGGATATGGAACTATCAAGTAGAGCTCGCGGGAAAATGGACTTCTCATGAACGAACCGGTATAGACGGAACCAATGGCGAAGCGAGAATAAACCAACGCCTACACACCATTCTTGTAGCTACAGTGGCAAACTGTGCAATACCGTAGTACTATTTACGACAGTACACGAATGATTTCTTGGCCACGCTCCAGGCAACGGCCCGGACTGCCTAGGGCCTGATGCCGCCGTTGGAGAGAACTACCTACTCCCCTTGATCAGGATCTTTGTTGTGCCATCCTCCTTGGCCATATGTGTCGTTCCTAGCTCCTCCATCTGCTTGTTTGTCTTTGATGGCACCAGGTTAAGACAGTGTCGCTGCTCCTTTCAACTCTTTGGTGTAGCTGAAGGTGGTCACACGATATCCATACACATCTCGTTATTTCATCCAACTTGTAAAAAACAGATTGTATAGTCACACAAGAAATGACTAGTCCCTCCAAAAAGGTTTATGGACTTGATTGTTGGACATGAGCTGTACAAAATTTGCTCTTGGTTTACTCCAGTATCTCACCTCACAACTAGTAAGGTACGCACCCAAATAGCTTAAAATACATCTCACTTGTTTTAAAAAGGCTTTGGAAACACTCTTGTCTAATCACACAATTGTACAGATGATTGATCAGGGCTGGAAGTTGGCCCCATTTATATGACCCGAGCATGCACTTTACTTGGATATCACACGTATTTCATGCAGATTTACACGCCGATCATGTAAGATGCAACATGGTTGCAGTTTACCGTCATTTCTTAACGAGGGTTTGTTGTAGTACAATAACAAGCTGATATGCATGAATAAGAGGGGTACACGCTCCGCTCGAGCTCGCCATGTTTAACTTGGTGAGAGTCGACTCAGATTTTTTAATGTCTAGATATTATGTGTACCAGAAATTTAAAGATGAACAAAAAAAATGCCTACTGTCACGCATTGGGGTAACTAGGGGCCCGACACGACACCAACTCGTCCACTTTAATCTCTGGTTATTTCTTGTTGCTTTTATGGCCACTGCTCTATTAGCTCATGAAAATATATACTACCTCCGTTCTTTGATGTAAGGTGTCTAAGGTCTTGAGATTTTTTTAAAATAAAGAGCATATTGATATTGTAGCACCCATCTGAGCACAGGGGCGGACCTAGAAACTATTCTCAATGGGGGCACACTTTGTAAAATTCACATATTTTGGCACAAAAAAATTGAAATTTCAAAGGAGTATTATTGAAAATTCATATTTTGAGTGGGGTCATAGGCCCCCACTCCCATGAACATGGATCCGCCCTTGTTTGGGAAAATGTACCTATGGATGAATTGTATGCAATTCTTTTAATCGGATGAATGGAGGGTCTCTTTTCTATCTTTGACTTGTACAAACTGTTTCCTCTCGATTTTTTCTTAAGGCGGATCAGTACGATTGTAGCATTATACGTACGTGTTAATATTCGTGCAAAAAACTTAAGCACCTTATATCAAGGAACGGAGGGAGTATTAATTTTTTGAGTAAATAGCAGAAAACTATCTGAATTGGGGTTGTCATTTCAAAAAACCACCATTTTAAAAAAATCCTTATACCCACCATGTCAGAGGTCGGTTGTCTCAAAAAAACTATAAAGTATTGTTGATGACCGTCTTAGCAATTTTTAATTGCGATTATGATAGATTGGAACCATTTGTCAGTTTTAATATTTGCAAAAAAACCTTGCAAAAATAGAAAATGAAACTTGAATCCTTCCAATTGAAAAAACCCACTGAAGCCACGGCACACGCATGCTCCTTCTGTTAGTTTGATGATGCACTGACATGTTTAACTATGTTGTGTTTGGCTATGTAATGCATGATCTGCTAAAAAACTTGGTTTTTGGGTAAACATTTATGGGGATGAAAATCATAAACGTATTTCTTTGCAACTCATTCCAAGTTTCTAAATGGTGCTAATATGATCTACATATTCACTGATATTGATGCCATGATATGTTAAACTATGATGTGTTTATCTGTGTTATGCACACTGATATTTAGGTATCAACTAGTCAGATTGATTTCACCAATACCATTTAATGTCTATATTTAGGTATCAACTAGTATGTTATGCTCCTTCTGTTGGTTTGATGATGCAATGACATGTTCAACTATGTTGTGTTTGACTATGTAATGCATGATCTGCCAGTATTTAGCTAATAACAAATACTTGTTAGAACGACTATATTTGGCGGTCATCACTCGTGGTCTAGTTAACATGATTTTATTTTTTCGTTCAGTTGCTTTACTATCATATTAATCTTCAAAATCAAACTATCTTTCTTACTGTCATGATTTGCAAAGAGAGCAACATGGACGTCGAACGGTGACTTGTTTCTTATTATCATTTGCGTCTATCTCTCTTACCCAAAATGGTTTACCCAAAATCAAGTCTGGTCTGTGCATAACGATATTCTTCTCTTGTGAGAACCTTTAATGCTATTTTGACTGTTTGGCACCATGGAAAATGGTGCCACATTACAGGATTAGTTAGCCTCCACCATATATCAAGAAGGATCAAGTGAATCCACATACATTATCTCTCAGGTGTGTTATACAAGGTCTTTACTAGATCTAGGTACCGTTATGCACTTATATAAAACTTGGTTCTTGGCTAAGCATTTTTGTGGATGACAATCATATACATATCTCTTTGTAACGCATTCCAAATTTCTAAATGGTGCTAATATGATCTACTTATTCATTGACACTGATGTCATGATATGTTAAACTTTGATCTGTTGGCCTCTGTTATGCATATTGATATTTAGGTATCAACTAGTTACTTCGATTCCACCAAAACCATTTTTAATGTCTATATTTGTTTGTTGTCAATCCCCATTTAGTTAACACGATTCCCTACTATTCTATGTTGCTTCCTTAGGATATTAATCTACACAATCAAACTATCTTTTTACTTCCATGATCTGCCATGAACTATGTTGTGTTTCTTTCTTATGCACAGTGTGATATTTAAGTATTAATAAATACTCAGTTAAACTTCATCAATACCACTTGTAATCCCCGTAATTGGTTGTTGTCAATCAAGTTCCAGTGAACATGCTTTTCTATTTGCATTTTGTTGCTTCCATCATGTTAAATGCTCACATCCAAACGATCTATATAGTGATTAATTTTGATTTATCTCATTATGTGTATATCCACCAAAACTATGGTCCAGTTTTACCCCTTCCTTTATCAGCATCTTAAAATTTAACAATCAAGATACTTTCATTATTTGATGATTTGTATTCCAATCTGTACTTATACATGAAAAACAATGGGAGATGTCGTTGTTCAGCATCGAGTTTAGTTTCATCACATGGCTTTTATTGCATCATTCCACAATTACATAATACTCCCTCAGTTTCATATTAGATAACCCTCAAATAGATGTATCTAGCATTAAAATATGTCTAGATGCATTTATTTGTGAGTCGTCTAATATGGAACAGAGGGAGTATATTTTAATATTTTACTAGTTGCTTTTATAGGTACATACATCAGGGGTTCATATCCACACTCTGACCCTTTTTGCGTATGGGGTAATGAAATATTCATGAGCGAGCGCCAAGTGAGGAAACTAAAAAAGATTGTTAGGAGAAAGAGACGGGAGATGAGAATTAAACTCTTCGTCTATTTTTTATCCAAGACAACGGTGAACTTCGGGATGGTAAGAACTATGCAGCCTTCCTTTTTCATGCTCATATTGAGTTGTTAGTTCTTAATACGAGCAAAGCAATTTAATACTCATTCGGTTCATTGTTGTGGTTACGATGTTTCTGTAATTCTTTAACATTAGTTTTTTTAGGGTAGACCATTGGTTGTTGTGATTTTAAAATATTCTTTGTTTGTTGAACCTTTGTAAATTGGATGGATATAATTATGAGTTTCACCTATTATTAAATTCAATTTATAATTTCAAATATACTCCCTCCGTTCCAAAATAACTGTCGCAACTAAGGCTAAGACAGTTATTTTGGAACGGAGAGAGTAGGATAATTGTAATTGCTGGGATTAAATTAAGCTGAAATAATTGAGGTTGTATAGATTAGGGTGCACACGGTTTCTTGGGACAAATCGTTTGTGATACAGCTCAACAACACAAACATTGTCCCTTCGAAAACTGTGTCGATTAGATTATGCATCGTACACATTATGCGTATAAAAACCGTCAGCCAGTATCCACAACAGACCACACGTTTTGATTACAAAAATTGTCTGCGATTTTGAATATCATCCCACACAATATGGAAACATGAAATGTGTGTGATCTATCCTAATAGCACACACGCGTTGCGAAATACAAACGTTTGTGATCTCTCTAAATTGGCACACGTGTACTGAAATAAAACCCTTTGGAACATATAGACCATGCACACATTTAAAATTTAGAAACCGTGACTGATAATAGTATCATCGCACACAAATGATGGGTCACAACCGAAACCCAAAACCCGATAATGTAAACCCAAAACCCGGTACCGTAAAGAAACTGTTTGGGATCTATGTAATGTCACAGATGGTTCTGACCTATTGCTTGTTTGTGTTCCTGGTCGCATAGCAAACGATCGTGTGGAGTAAACTGCATGTGATACATATGTTATGCCCACACGGCCATTCTGCAAATGGTCATGTGGGATATCGTTGTACATCAGAAACGATTGGTTACACGGAAGCGTCTGCTTGACATCGCCACATAGCAAACGATTTTCCATATCGTGTGGTATAGGCCCCCCTATCGCAATCGAAGGCAAGACGACGGTTCCAATTCCTGTATGTGATAGGGTCAAAAAACCGTTTGGATAGACCCTAACAACACTAGTGTAGGGCACTCAATAATCTCCTCGCAATACCTTCGGCCAAAGCTATCTCGCCAGCACCACCATTGTAATCGCCTCCACCATATAATACATCAAGCAGGAAGTAGGGTTTTACCGATCGAGGGCCCTAAACTTGGGTAATCCCTGTCTCCTGTTAGCCGACGAGAATTTCCAACCTTGCACTCTTCTCTCTACGATCTAAACCCACGTTTCCTAACCATGAGATTTGCCGAGGCTAATCCTAGTCAAACTTAGAAAGGGTTGAAATTTTAGGATGTGCCTTGGAATGGTGCATATTGAATGCACAAAAAGTCTGGAGTTGAAAGAAGTTAAAAAACATGAAATGCCTTTGTAACAGATGAGTTTTCATCCGAAATCCTCATACTTCGAAGGAGATGGTCCAGTTTGTAGTCGAAGTGCATCCATTTTGGCCTTAATCCTATCAACTTTTGTACACATGCTATGTGGGTGAAATGACGATAACATGCCAAGTTTCAACCTTTCCAGAGTACATTTGTAGTGTTTTTCAATTTCAGGGTCATTCGGCGCAAAAAATCATTAAATGCATGAAAAATAGCAAATGAAGTTAGAAAGGGTTGAAATTTTAGGATGTGGCTTGGAATGGTGCATATTGAATGCACAAAAAGTCTGGAGTTACAATAAGTTTAAAAATATGAAATGCCTTTGTAACAAGAGAGTTTCATCCGTAACCCTCATACTTCAAAGGAGATGGTCCAGTTTGTACATGAAGTGCATCCAGTTTTTACCGTAACCCTCTCAACTTTTGGACACATTCTATGTGGGTGAAATTTTGATACCATGCCAAGTTTCAACCTTTTTAGAGTTCATTTGTAGTGTTTTTCAATTTCAGGGTCATTCAGCGCAAAGAAAATCATTAAATGCATGGAAAATAGCAAATGGAGTTAGAAAGTGTTGAAATTTTAGGATATGGCTTGTAATTGTTCATATTGAATGCACAAAAGGTCTGGAGTTGAACTAAGTTTAAAAAAATGAAGTGACTTTGTAACATATGAGTTTTTGTCTGAAACCCTCATACTTCGAAGGAGATGGTCCAGTTTGTACACGAAGTGAATCCGGTTTTTTCCGTAACCCTCTCAACTTTTGTATGCATGCTATGTGGGTGAAATGATGATACCATGCCAAGTTCCAACATTTTCAAAGTTCATTTGTAGTGCTTTTCAATTTTAGAGCCATTCAGCGCAAAAAAATCATTAAATGTATGAAAACTAGCAAATAAAGTTAGGAAACAAAAAAGCATAGCAATTTCATTATAAGACGTCAACGAAAGAATACTCCGCTAACCTCTACACAGTCATGTTCAATTTCAGATGGACTTCGCTTAGTTGGCAGATCTATCAAATCTGCCAACTAAGTGAGGTCCTCTAAAACTAACATGACAGTGTATAGGATACGGATGATATCCTCCATATACGACCTTTACTGAATTTGCTATGCTACGGCAAAACAACGCCATCCCGCGCTTATAAACAGGTATAACCTCACCTCGGCTAGCGAGGTGGTACTAATATTACTGATCAGGGTCGTAGTAATTGGTTTTAGGGGCCTTTAGTCCCTGTTGGAACCACCAAACGAGACTAAAGGTTGCAACTAATTAAAAATATATTCCACGGCCTGCTTACGACTAGAAATACATCTACATATGGGCCAGGATGCATGCACGTGGTACAGGGTTTTAACCTGCGAGTAGGACCAGGGCAGAGAGAGGACAGGGTGATAGGTGTTGTGAGAGCTTGAAACGGTACGCGCAGTCGGGCTTATAAACCGCTGCGGACGCCCCTCAGTTAGCGAGGTGGGACTAAACTTCCACCGCAATCGGCATAAACCCTTTAGTCCTGGTTGGTGGCTCGAACCGAGACTAGAGGCCCTCGTTTAGTCCCGGTTGGAGCCACCAACCGGGACTAAAGGGTTTCGTTTCACACCCTTTTGGCTCGTGAAAATTCACCTTTAGTCCCGGTTGGTGGCTGGAACCGGGATGAAAGGGGGGCTTTAGTCCCAGTTCTATCCACCAACCGGGACTAATGTGTTTAGTATATAAGCGCACACTTAGCAGTTTTCTCACCATTCTCCCCCGAAGGCCATAGCAGAGCACGACACCGCCAGGCTGCTCCGCCGAAGAAAGTCGTCGCCCCCTCGCCTTCGTCGTCCTTGTCCCCGTCCCGCCGGCGGCCTCGCGTCCCAACGTCCTCCCGTCTCGTCCCTGGTGAGTATCCCCCTCTTCCTCCCCTTCCCCTTCCTTCCTTTGCCCCTAACCGCATCGTCGCCGCCGTTTGCTTGTAGGTCCTCCGCGCCGCTGTCCGGGGCCGCCCCCTGTCCCCTGGATCTGCCACCCTCCTCCTCCTTCTCCCGCCGCCCCAGCCGCACTCAGGGACCGGGAGTCTGGGAGCCGACGTCGTTTAATGTATTAGTGATATATTATGTGATATTATTATTGTATTCACTAGATTATTTGAGATGTATTATGTGATATTATTATTGTATTCACTGGATTATTCGAGATGTATTAGTGATATTATATGATAAAATATTATTGTCGCAATTTTATCCGAGTTCATCATTATTTTTCTCCTTTTGTTCTGAATGCCAATGATTAAAACCGTTGTGACACCATGTGACAGCAGGGTTGGTCGAGTGAGCCTTGTGATATGCACAAGTACGGAGCATGTGCATCTTACTGGGCTTGCTCACTCCATCCCTGTAGTTGCTTATGTATATGTCCAATATAAGTATGAGGACAAATCATATTATTTTTCATGATTACTTTTATACTTTTCATAATTGTGTGTCGACTTTGAACTAATATTTTGAATTATAAACACAGAAAATGGCCGACAACGATGATAGAATCCCCGAGTGCGACTATTGTGACGATGACTCGAGTCGGTGCGGCAAGTATCCATAGTTGGATGGGGATGAAGAAAGATACTTCTCCCTTACGCTTAGGGAGGGCTTGGAAAATCTAACGGTATACAACTTCTGCGACATCTTCTTATTTAAGCATGTTTCACTTAAGGTTTTGTTTTGACGTGTAATTTTTTAAATAATCAACTAGCACATCCCCTGCTATGCAAGACCTCACGTCAGCGACTTCGTCAATATCAATGATTGGCACGAGAATGAAAAAAAGATGTCAAACTTAAGACGAAACATGATATAACTTTAAAGGTTGAGGTCACTAATGAACCAAAATGCACATATTTTGATTGTTCAAATTGGTATGCATTATGTAAGGCATATGCATTAGAGGAGGGTATGCAAATAATATTTGATCTTGGACCTCATCGTCAAGATGGTATAAGATTTCGAAATAAGGACATTTGGATGCTAGTGGACGACATGAAGTTGGTTCTATCTCCACGTGAGTTTCTTAAACAAATTTGACTTGTTTCCTTCCTTATTTCCTTGCTTCCCAAGTTGACAACTTATTTATAATTGCCAGTTTATCTTTATGCTCCGAAGCAAGTACGAAAGATGTTTGATAATACTTTTTATAATGGTGGCGTTGACCTAACAATGGACGAACAAGATGATTTCATCGATGTTCTTAAAGAGGTTACTTCGTTTGCGAAGTTTAATAATGTTGGCGAATCTTGTACACCATATGTGCCATTTGTTTTCAAGTTGTTTCTGGAACATATAAAAAGTTCTAACTTTATAAGATTTTTTACTATTCTGTCACTAGTCCATCATTTTCAGAAATATTTTGACCTAGCATTAAGTATACTACATTACTAACTATTTTACTAATATGTTTTTAATAGAGGATCCCGAAACTATGTACGCCTAGCTGGCCGATGCCTGATAGAGGGGAGCTTACAATTGTTTCTGCACGGCCATGGGAGGTACTGTACAAGCATGACTACTCCACTGAAAGTGGGAGTAATGACTGCTTAAGAATAAAATGATGGACAAAGATAGTGCATCAGAAGAATATAAAAGCTGGAGACAAGTTGTTCTCCATATTACATAATGGAGCTTGGGGTGTCTTTTTTTTCATTTGACCTTGTGATGGTGATGAGAAGTAGGTTGGTTCATACTTGTTAAATATTATGTTGTTGGAGGATTCGTACTTGTGTTGGATATTAGCGAAGTTAAACTAGGAAAAGACCTTTGTGTTGGATATTATCGAAGTTAAACTAGAAAAAACCTTTGTGTTGGATATTATTGTTGGGCATTGTGTTATTGATAAGAATTGATGCTATGTATTTTCCTTTGCTATGAATTAATGGGCACCCATAATGAGCCACTAAAGGCAAAAAAAGGGCGCCACTAAAAGCCTGTTTCCTAGTAGTGACACAATATGAAACCCCTAAACCCCTCCTTAAAAAAACCAGTAGCTGCAGGAGTTGACGCATGGCAGCCTTATAGTCCCGGTTGGTGTTACCAACCGGGACTAAAGGTCTCGTGCCTGGGCTCCCCACAGCAGCCACGTGGAGCACCTTTTGTCCCGGTTCGTAATCCAACCGGGACTAATAGTCGGGATCTTCAGCCCCGATTGAGTTGTCCCGGTTGAAGAACCGGGACTAAAGGCCCTCTGGAACCGGGACAAAAGGCCTTCTTTCTACTAGTGTCTTCGACCTTGTAAGAAGTATCTAGTGCCTCCAACATATCACTAGTTATCTTGTTTGGGACTTTGTCAAGAACCTCGTGCATACTCTATGTTCCCTCTGAGGTAAAAAGCTCGCTGTAAAAATCTTGGGTCATGGCTGACATATTTTCTTCATCCTCGACCGTGACTCCCCCTTCCTTTTCCGGTTTTTGATGCGATCTTTCCTTCGTCTCATCGAAGCTCTCAGCTGGAAAAACTGTGTGTTCTTGTCTCCCGCAGAAAGCCAGCCGAACCGGGATCGTTGTCTCTGCATTACCTCTTTGTGGCAGTATAATCAATCAATCTATCATTGATATTGATCTCCCTTATACTCGGTGCCACACGACCAGGCAATATCTGCAGAATTTCCGCTTCACGTTACAACTTGCGAATTTCTCGCTTAACATGCCCAAATGTCGATCTATCCCAGCTCAACAAATCTTCAGACAAAGCTTGTAGTTTCGGTCCAAGTGTTTCTACAGAAACAAATGTTCCCTTCCCATTCCATGTAGCATGCATAAAATCATGGAGCTCGGGATGTCCGCTCCCACATTTGCTCATAGCGAAAAACCTTGGGGTTTTTATAAGTTGTTGTCTGTAACAGCCCAGTTTTCACAAAAATAAAAAAATTTGTTTTCGGTGTGAATTGTTTGATTGTCTGATTTGTTTGCGGTGTTTGCATCCCCGATTTATCGATCGTCGATTATTTTCCCCCCTCTTATCTCGTACCGGACGGAGACCGACCCTTGCCACCCTTACACTCGACCTTTGCGACACCGGGTTTCACCCGATCACCGTCGCGAAAACCGCACGAGATCAGCCGCAGCCAACGGAACGAAAAACCCCGTTTAATAATTAAACGAGTTATTTTTATAGTGCGCCGGAAAGTGTTTTCGGAACGGTTCCAGTGCAAGGTGAACGCCGCCAACTTGACTCACTGATCGTGCAGGTCGAAGTTTTACCCGAATCGGAGGTACTGCGGACCCCCGGCGGTCAGAAACGTGAGCACCGCGCGCGCGAGAGAAAAACCGGGGATGTTTTTGCAAACTGCCAGCCACCTATGCTGTATAAAGACCACCACACTCCCACCCCTTTTCTAGGGTTTCCCTAGTCCAAAATGTGCAGCCACCCCCAATTTTGCTCAGTTTTCTGCCCAATGAGTTCTGGATCCGTCAGATCCGGAGATCCGACGGCCCAGATCGGATCTAGCCACCCCAGCAGCCTGCTCTCCTCTCTCCTCTAGCACGCAGCCGCCTCCACTGCCCGAGGAGCCGCCGCCGGGCCCGAGGCCGCCGCCGACCACTCCCCTCCGGCCAGCCAGCCTTCTCCTCTCCCTTTCTCCTCTTCTACCTCTCCCTCTCACCCTCTGCCTCTCCTTCTCTCCCCGCAGGTACAAGAGTCGGACGCCATGGAGCCAAGCTCGCCCGCACCCGCAGTCCGGCCGTGAGCCGCCCCGACGGCCAGATCCGGCACCGGCCGGCCGGATCCGCCGCCGCTCGCCGTGGGCCTCGGTCCCGCGCGCCTCCCCGTCCTCCCTTGCCCCTTGCCTCGCCGCCGGTGGACGGCATCGGGCGCTGCCGTCGTGCCGCTCGGGAGGAGCTCGGCCTCCCCGAGCCAGGCCGCCGCCGCCTCCACGAGCCCAGCTGGCTGGCCCAGCACGGCCACGGCCTCCAGAGCCCAGCAGCCCGAGCCAGTCCAGCGCCACCTCCTCAGAGGCCAGTGGGCCTCGGCCCAGGGTGAGGAGCCCAAGCCATCCCCCCTGTTTTTTTTATATTGTGTCCAGGACCTCAAATTTTTGCGAAGTGTTGGAAAATCTGCTGCTGATTGCTTTTTGTGCTGCGAATTCCCGTTAATCCGTAGCTCCGATGAATGTGCCCCAAAACGAAAGTTGCTCAGTTTTGCGTGCTCTAGCTTTCGTCTGTAGAAAGTTTTTTAGTTTGAGGTCGTCTTGATTGTGTAATTGTGTGCTAAAGTGGGCATCATGCCGTTAAATTGCTACTTTTTCCTGTTAAGTGCTGCTGTTATTATTTTATTGCAACTTCGGGCGACGATTGCTTCGCAACCGTACGTCGGAATTGAGTGATTCCTTTTGCGTTGCATTAAGCATTGTTTCTACTTCAGTTCTATGAATTCACATGCCATAATTGCTTGCTGCATCATGATTGTATCTTGCTCCAAAGTGGTGATCCTGATGTTAATGTGCTGCTATTGCTGAAACTGTTATTTTGTTGCAACTTCGGTCGACGAGTGTGTCACGACCGTTTATCGGAATTGAGTGATTCCAATTGCATATTGTTAAGCATCATGTCTACTTTCATTACATGTATTGCATTGTCATGATATTCTTGCTGGTAATATAGTTATTCTGCTCCAAAGTTGCTATGTTGCTGTTGTTGACAACCACTGTTTTTCTCTAAGTCTGTTACTTTGCGATGCCATGTTGTTTGCTTAATATCTTTTGATCTATGATGTCTATTTGCATGATTCTTTTTGCCATGCCTTCCCTGTCATGTCTAGTTTAATTTCATATACTTTGTGAGCATGTTTGCATTGATTAACCTGTTTATGCATTGCTCTAAAGTGTGCTTCGTGATGTTGGCAGTTTGTGCCCGTAACTTGTTTTGCTTATATCTTTTTAACCGTAACTCCGTTTGGGGTGTTCTTTATATGTAACTTGATTAGTTTTTCGTGTACTTTGTGTTTATGTTATTGTTTGCTGTTGTTAACCAACCTAAAATATGGTTTAGGGCAGAACAGTACCAAATCCTTTAATTGTTGTGGGGCAAGTAGTGCTATGCATGTTTAGGGGTTGCCTCACTTAAATTGACTAGCATAGATAGTTTACTTTGTGCTTCACTTCTTGCCATGTTTGTGTGCTATGTCATGCTTGCTTGAGTTGCCATGTTAATAACCGTTGGTTGATCACCTGTAGCTAAGCAACTTGAACCATCGTAAACGTGCGGTATTCGTTGTGTGTGACCGATACCCCCACTTAAACTGTTAGTAACCGTTCTCGACGATAGGTCCGTATCGCGTTGCCGTGTCGTGTGATGTCTTCTTTATCTTGTGTTGCCTCGTAGTAATAGATGCTTCCTCGTTGATTGCTTTCCAGTGTTTTCCTTCTTGTGTGCTCCCGTGGATACCTTCGGAGACGATGTGAGCTTGCGATCCACTACACCTTCGGAAACCGACTTATCAACAGGCAAGGACTATACATTACTTATGATCCATTCTATTTCAACCAGCGGTTTGCATGCTAGTCTAGGTTAGGTTCGATGTTTGATCCTACCACATGTTTACAGCCTCTTTCAAACCGATACAACCATGTCCCTTCCCAGCAAACCTTGTACTGCTATGTTACTATTGCTCGTTGCTCAGCCCCTGCTTAGTATGCATGCTTAGGATGCTACGATGTTACCCTGTTACTCCTTGGGTTGGGATATCACATTATCATTATTATATTGTTGTTGATGATATGATTATTATAATGTTGACTATATTCGACGAAGGATGGAAGGTCTAGGCTATCCCGCCCCGACGCTTTGTTCCATTCGAGTCACCTAGGATCCGAGTTCCGGGTATTGGTTTTAAGACTGAGCGTGCCTAACCGCGTGTGGGATTTTATGGGGTCCCCTTTTCTTACCTACCTAGCTTCAAGCATTTCTAGTGGTGGCCCGAGCTGATTTACCATTTGAAACCGTGTGTGTGCTGGTCAGCTGCCAGTAGTTTTAAAACAACCCGGACCAGCGGAGACATGGTTTCCCTGTTGGTCCACCTTTGACCGGCGAGGGCCCGAGGCCTCACGTGAGGCGTCTCGGTAACCCAAACCCTGTTGAGACGGAAGAGTCTGATCCGAGAGCGTGGCCAGCTTTTGGATTGGGTGTCGACACCCCCGAGGCCACCCGGATTTGTTCGTTGTTAGTTAGAGGGACCTGTCGTTTCGGATCTCTTGGAACTAAATCATAAAATGGTTGCCTGTGATGGGTAGCAACTAAGACAGATGGACGTGCGTGCGGAGTCTCGTAATGGGCAGTTGGTACACCCCTGCAGGGTTAAATCTTTTCGAGAAGCCGTGTCCACGGTTATGGATGACTTGAGACCTACTCCTTGTTCATAGACAACAACAACTGAGATAATCTTAATATAACTTGATCAACGTGTGTGTGCCTTGATTGCTTCTTCTTCGTCGGGATGCGAAGAGGAGGACAAGGATAGGATAGGTGTTATGTTTGCGTAGTAGTTGATAGCAAGACTTGTTGGAGGCGATTCCTCATCGAATGCTTGGCTTCTTATCTTACTCTCTAGATCTTTAGCCACTTCATCAAATGCTAGTGCGGCAGCAACCTCACCACTTACCCCTTCCTTACCGTAAACTACTAATTGTCCTAGAATGACGAGTGATGAAGTCCTTGCTGGGTCAGATGACCACTACAGTTGGATGTTGAGTACCTCTGTACTCATGATACTACCCCCAAACTCTTTTCAGGGTTCTTGATCGGCAACAGGTATGGTGATCGATGTTTCACGTGGAGACTCGACGACGACTAGTTAGGCGGATCCCGGCGGAGGGCCTGGCCCATGTGGTTATGGGATCGATGTTTTTCTCTTTGCCAGTAGGCTTTTGCTTGTAGTCTGTACTCAAACATATATCTTCCGATGTTGTATTGTATTTGAGGCAGTTGTATGCCGATTGTATGAGATGTTGTATCCTTGTATCTGTAATGTTGTGATATCATGTTGGAAATCCGGGGCATATGGCTATGTCATATGTCGCGGTGGGACCGATATATGCTTCGTCCCCGGGTCTGGATGGAAACATCTAGATCTGGAACAGTACCGCATATCGGGCCTTACATTGTCGCATCTAGCTGCAAGACAATAGGGCCATGATCTGAGGAGGATGCAACAATGTTTGAAACTTCACAGGCCGTGAACAGAGCTCACCAGGCAGGGTCGGCCACCGCACGATCCAAGCGGACTCGGGTGAAAGTTCCTCCTGCTACCCGTTTTTCAGAAGTCCATCTTTTTTCCTTTATACCCCAAGTCAACCAAACCACACATCAAGTGCATCTCTGAGCCTGACTACGACGGTTTAAACCGTCGTGTTCAACTTGGTCCAGCACCTCATTGAAATCTCCAAGGACTAGCCACAACAATCCAGAATTGGCAGCGATTGATTTTAGAGTGTCCCAATGTTATATCTCTCACCGACCTGCGCCTTCCCATAAACAACAGTGACTCGCACCACATCCGGTGCCATTTCTTTAACTTTACTGTCAATATGATATCTCGAGAAATCCACAATCTCAATCTCCACCGTGTCATTCCAGTATATAGCAATACCACCACTCCTCCTCACACTTCCAATAGCATATGAATTATCAAAACCCAAAGAACTAGCTAAAGCCTCCGAACGGTCGCTTGAAATTTGAGTTTCAATTAAGCAAATAACGACCGGGGTAAATTTCGCTGCAAACTCGGGTGCTTCTTGAACTGTCGCGGGGTTACCCAAACCGCAACAATTCCAACTTATGAGCCTCATTGTGCCCGGCGGTGCCCCTCAGGGAGGTCCGCTGATTTTGCAGTGTTATTTTTGGGATCTTTCATCGAGTTCTTTGCCGCGGAGACATCACTCGCCATTGTCGTCTTGGTTCGCTTTGGATCTTGTTTTGGAGGTGGACTTGGAGGAACAACAGCTGGGGTAGGCAGTCCTCCCAGGGTCCTGTTGAGACCAAATTTATCTGATGAATCACCCAAATCATCCTTGGAGAGCATACCCCTTTTCCTTTTCCAGTCAACATCTTCCATCTCCTCATCTATCTTGCCATCCCAAAGGTCATCCAGTTGTTGGTCTTTGCTAGTTCGTGGGTCATCTGTAGGCACAGGCTTGTCTAGGTCCCCACCATTGCCTGACTAGTTCCATTTGTCCGTGGAGATCTAGACCCGAGGAACCAGTTAGCCCTCAAATTTCTATAGATGAGTGCCGAAGGTGGATGGAGACCCATGCCATGTTCCTTATAGACATGGCCGAAGCACCCACACACGACACCTCAGTCCTGCAGTTTCTCATATTGTACCAAAAAGATCTCCCTCTTTCCCCCCCTCCTGATGGATACATGATTTTTCAGTGGTTTGCGGACATAAAGCTTGATTTTGACATGAAAGAAATTGCCCTGGAAATCTTGAGAGGCTGGTTCTGAAGCAACAAAACCCCCCTCCTTAGGCGCGAGTGCTTTAATCAGCGGATAGTAGCCATCAGGGAGATTATGAATTTGCATCCAAATTTCCAAGATATTGAGCTTTATAGTGGATGGCTTCGTAAAACCATCGTATTCAGCCACAAGCACCGGGTTCCCTGTGAAATTTCACGGGCCACCCTCCATGGCACACTCCCACTATGCCAAACACTTGAACTAGATTGAGTATAGATTGTTCTCAATAGGCCTAAACCTTGTGTCAATCGCCAAGTCCCAAGCCGCTCTCATGCTTCGGAAAAATGCTGCCTGTTGTAGCGCTTCTCTGTATAGACCTTGACCACAGTGAGCCATCTGGCGCTTACCTTTGGATCCTCCATAATCTCCTAAAAAACTTCGTCATCAAGATCCTCCTCTTGGAGACCTAGCTGATCCATCATCATACTTAGGTTAGATTGATCCGCAGGATCCTTCTTGGACGACGATGGAGTAGCCATGGCTAACCTAGGTCTTGAAGGAGAAACCACAAGGTTGCTTGGCAGGCAGAACAAGAGGTGAGGACGGCGTCACTTCCAGAGAAGCCACATATCGGTTGAAGTAATCTCGTGCTCAAACACGCAGACGGAAAGCCAATATCGCCGACCCTAGTCGGCGAGACCTAAATCCTAACGCGAGGGGATGCAAATTTTCCTTTAGGTGCCCCGGTACCAGCCTCGCGTCCTCGCGCTCGTAGGCTGCTGCATCCCCTCACACAGCCAACTCGGTAGCCAGCCCATCTGGCCAGCTGGCCTCACGCGTCCCCATCAGCCAGGTTAGGCGAGGACCACCTGTAGTTGGAACCAAGTTTACTTCCTATGCCTCCACAGGTCCACATCCATAGCACTGGCGATCATAACTTTGTCAAAACCCATCACTCCAGATTGCAAGGCTAGCAAGGGGGAAAACAAACTGCACAATAAATTTGCTAGAATTGTTTTGGTGTATTAATGTGGTTTGATCACATCTCTCCTTATTTGCTTCATTTTCTCTTCGTGGGCTAGGCCAGCTGCTTCCAGTCCACTAGACGCGTATCTCTCTTTTCTATCCTTCCGGGAAAAAGAAGAAGCGCATCGGTTTTCTTGAAAAGGCATTACTCCCCACAAAAAACAAAAGCATTTAATTTCAGAAGATAAAGAGAAGACAAAGAAAGAGCAAAGATTCCACTTAGGCCTCATTTGGTAGTGGTGGATTGGAGAGGTTTGGAAAGGAGGGGATTTCAGGGGATTTGGTGAATCCTCTTCTTTCACCCAATCCTCTCAAATCCTTTTGAAACCCCCGAATCCCTTCAATCACAATCCTCTTCGTATGAGAAACTTGTTTGGTAGAGATGGATTAGCATATTCATATAAAATAATACATACATCTAAAAATGTAATATTTACAACTAAAATAACACCATATTAAGACGAGCATGCTATAGAATTAAGAGTATGTCAGACATTTCAAATCAATTCCCATCCCTCAAAATCACTTTTCTACTTTTCAGATGGCGATTACCACAATTGCCTGTTATGTCTATGTCAAACAACACATGATGCACATTGTAGGGGACGCTGGCAGATGAAGGTGGCGACACTACTGCCGGCTGTAGCTTCTAGGAAGAAAAAGGCCATGAACCTCGTGGGGGTCCCATGGGGAGAGACAACCCACGCTTGGAGAACTGACACCATTAATCAGAGGCAACTAAGTCAGGTGACGGTGAGGGACTGAGGGGTAGGCGTGACCATGGCCGCTGGAGAAAGACGCATGGCAGTGGAGGCTGACAGTCATGGCCATGGCCATGCGGTCCCCAACCTCAGACTAGACGCGCGCGAGATCCATGGGGGCAGGAGGGGATGGTACGGAGGGGATGGCAGGGGGCGGTGCAGATGTACATGTACGTACCCAAGGAATCAGATGCTGGGGCGACATCGCATCGAGGAGTGCTTCATCTCGTTCCGTGAGGGCAGCGGCGTGTTTCTTATACCACGTGGATTGAGGGAGTTTGATCGGGATCGAAAGGATTCTCCCAGACAAAACCTTATGCGCCAAACGGTTGGTCGAGGATTTTCGAGGTTTCTCTACCCCTAAGGCTTCGTTTGGCTCTAGAGGATTGACGTGATTTTAAGGGGATTTTCCTCGTGTGGGCAGAATTCCTCAAAATTCCCCGAAGGCCCGTTTGGCACTAGAGGTTTCCACCGGCCGAAATTTCCGTTCCCTTCGACCCCTGCCATTTCGCGTGGTTCTCGAGCCTCCTCTCCAAAGACGTGGAAACGGCTCCTCTCCTCTCGCGCGAAAGATGCCACCGCCGCCGCCGCTCTCCTCCCCGACGCCAAGACTTGGCCTTGAGTCCCTACACGCCGTCTTCCCCCTCTCTTCCTTCGCGTCGTCCCTCTCTTCCCTCCGCGCCGTCCCTCTCTTCCTTTCGCGTCACCGCTGCAGCGGAGGATCTCGACGGCGAGCTCCCGGATCTCGGCATCGGCGTGGTCCTGGAACCGGAGCACGGCCTCCAGGGCGGCGGCAAGCTAGTATCCCTGCGCCATCATCTCGGAGTCCAGCGGAGTGTTGCAGTTTCTCTGCTTTGTGTCCCTTCTCTGCCGAAGTGTCCCTGCTTTGTGTTGTATCTGTACTTCTACTCTGCAACTGAACGGCAGAAGCTGGTCTGAATTCGTTTGGGCAACTAGTGATTGACTGAAACTTTAAAAGTCTGAATTCGTTTGGTCAAAAGCTGGCCTGAATTCGTTTGGTGAATGGATGTGAGTGATTGAAACTTCAAAAGTCTGAAACTAGTATCTTTGCTCTGAAACAAACCTGAATTAAACTGCCTACTGAAACTTCTGCATTCTTGCCGGTTTGTGCTTTGCCTTTGGTCCTGATCTACATCCTTGTCTGTCCAATGTGCAAGGAAAAAGTAATTGGCTGGGGCATTCCTTTGAAGAATATACATCACAACTCTTTTTATTTGAAAGGGCAAAACAAAATATTACAGTAAGACTGTCGTCCGCGTCCGCTTATGCCATGGGAATGGTTACTTGAAAAAACTTCACAGATTCTTGCTGCTTATATTTCTGCACAGTTTATATTTCAGCACAACTTATATTTTTTTGCTGGTTGTCCAGCTTATTTCCATAGTGAAATATTTTACTCGAATAAATATTTATGTGAATATTAATAGATTCTTGCTTGCCACTCTATAGTACTAGTACCCAAGTTGGCGTCTGCAAGTTCCTCATATACAATAGTTATTTTCATGCATCTTTCATTTTTGGAAAAGGTCATGATATGTTCAGTACACAAGCTTGAGTTACAGAACGTAACTCTAATGCTTACCTGTCTACCTTCTACTCTGCTTCTATTTCTAGTATCCTCATATACAGTAGTTATGTTCATCGTAGGACAGATTGAAAGATTCAATTTTTCAACCCTTTGTATGAAATCCTGTGTACCAAACGTTTGTATAGAAAGAAAGGATTTGAGACTATAAGGAGGATTTAAGAGGATTGAGTGAAAGGAGAGGATTCACCAAATCCTCTCCGGTCCCTTTCCCTTTGGTGGCTTGAAAACCTTCTCTACCAAACAAAGTCTAAAGGATTATCCCCTCAAATCCCATTCAAAACTCCCCTACCAAACGAAGCCTTACGGTTATCCGGCCGAGCGGGAAGACGGGCGTTACGTCCGAGGCCCCACAGGCACGCGACACGCGGAACGGATAACGCTCCGCACCTCCGTCGGTTGATACCTTCCTTCCCCGCCTCTCCGTGACCGTGAGCGAAACACACACCGCGCAGCGCGGGCAACGAGCAAAGGCTGCTCATGACGAGAACGCGCCACGTTGCCGTCCTACCTCTCATTTTCGTCGTCGTCATCCACGGGCAGAGGGAGAGGAAAATAAAATAAAGAGAAGAATTCTCTGAGAAGGAGGGAGGGAGGAAGAGGATAAACAAGTAGGAGGAGAGGAGTGGCGGGTGGGTGCCAGGCAGGCAGATCCCGGCAGCGGCTCGGCTCTTGTGGTTGGGGAGCGCACGCTTTTCGTCTCTCGTCTCCACTTTCGACGAGATCTCCTCGCGAGGTACGGATCGAGCTCCTCTCCTCCCCCCCTTCTCCTGCTTCGCTCTGCCTTCCCGATCCTACTACGGGCGTCGTCCTCTCCTCGCGCAAGATCTGCCGTGCTTACATGGGTTCAATCCGCCGTCGCGCTCTCTCGTTCGGTTTAGCGCTGCGTGCGGCGGTAGGGGGGCAGCAGTGCTTCTTCGTGCCATGCCCGCCGCTTCGAAATCAGGGAGGGCGAGGAGCGGAGGGGAACCGCAGTAGCACGGCGTCGCCGCAGGCCGCGGTGGGCAGCAGTTGTCTCGTTTCGCTTCGCCGGGTGTTTTTCTATGTTTGTTTGTGAAGCAGTAATTGGTGCTTTGTGCTATCCATAATTCTAACTTTCGAGATTTGGCGCTCTACCCCAGACGAAACTTAAATTAGTAAGTAGTATCTATTGATTCGCTGCATTGAGAATTTTCATTGTGCTGTCCACCAAAAAAATTGCTCTGCGGATTGCATCCGCATTCTCGCTAGCCAAGGCATGCAATAGGAAATGATTTGTTCCTACTGGCGCTACATTTCAGTCCAGTGTGCACCACTGTCACCGACGCGAGAAGAGAGTAGGGGAATTCTGTCAATTGGGAGTCGATTCTGTCTGGCTGCTGTATATATCTGCAGATGACTGAATTTAGGTAGGTGTTTTGTTGGTCGCCTGCTTGGCTGTTGGTAGTACAAAACTGATCTCCAGAGTTGGATCTTGATGTGTGCACCAAATGCGACAAGTTTGGTTGCTCTAGTCATTATGTTTTAGCGCTCTTGCTGGGTTTACCCCCCAACCACCTGTAGTTGGAACCAAGTTTACTTCCTGTGCCTCCACAAGTCTACATCCATAGCACTGGCGATCATGACTTTGTCAAAACCCATCACTCCAGATTGCAAGGCTAGCAAGGGCGAAAACAAACTGCACAATGAATTTGCTAGAATTGTTTTGTTGTATTAATGTGGTTTGATCACATCTCTCCTTATTTGTTTCATTTTCAGTTGATTATTCTTTGATGTGTTGATTTGACAGTTGGGATTTGGAAGCTCAGCTTCTTGATACTTATCTGATCTGGTGGCTATTTGTATGAGTTCACAAGACATCCGACATGAAGCTTTTAGAATACACCCCGTTCGACTGGTATGGCATCCTCACCATTCTTGTTCTCAGAGTGCTCCTGGTAACATGGAATTTTCTTGGATCTAATGTATAACATTTGTTTGTTTCTTTTCAGTGTAAATGTGTTCCTCGACCAACTAAACCTTGGTGATTGCACAATTAGGGGAAGCCTTGAAGCCTTCTCATGTAAGAGTATGCTCCACTGAATTTCTTTACTGAGTACATTACAGCATGATAACAGGGTCAAGCTCCATTCCAATTTACAGGCAAGCATGCAGGAAATGATCGCCGGCTTTCAATAAGCCTGGAACATGAGGTACAAACTTCCCATCAGCCTATGGTTTTATGGCAACTGATATCCCTTCTCTTTTAGCGCCGATGTGAATCAGTAGGTATTAGCACTACTGTGTTTGGTTAGAAATTGTGTGTCACGTTGAAATCGTACAAAAGTGGAGCTAGCCTGTGAAAGTTTGTAGTTAGGCTTTAATTTTGTGTGCAGGTCTTTTTGCATGTCTGACATGTTATGAAGTCATTTGCACGTGAACTATAGGAAATGCTTATATGTTACCAAAAATCAATAACAATTGTTTTCACTCTTCAGTAACCCCCCCTCCCCGAGTGTCTTACTCTGTGAGCTTAACAACATATTATGCCTTAGAAAGTTTAATATTGTTTCCTCTTGGAAGCTTACACAACATGTGTATGAAGTTTTGGTTTCCATCCTTACCAAAGTTTATGTGTCTTCAGTATGCCAATGATAAGTCTCTGCATGTTCGTATATGTGCCATTTAACTTCTCTGTCGCACATTCAGATTCTTGATTACCTCGGGAAGTCTTCTGACAGTGATCCTCCTTCACCTGTGGAGCATTTGTCTTGTAGATCCAGGTAAGCATTTGTCTGACAGTGATCATCCTTCACCTTTGTTTTGCACATTTTCCCTTTTATTAGCCTGATTCGCTCTCTATATTTTGTGTGTTTTTTCAGCCGGAAAACATTGATATATCTAGTTCTCACTCTTGGTCATATGTATCCAGATTATGATTTCAGGTAATTTTTTCTTACATGGAGTGTGTTCTATATAGTCTGGGAGGAAGGATAATGGGTAATGTCATACTCAGCTTTGTTGGGCGATATGACAACCCGCTATTGTCCTTTCCAACCAGCCTAAGGGGGTGTTGTCAAATGGCATGACAAACGGATTAATATTCGTTGCTCTTTTGAGCTGAGAGTTCAATTCTCTCCATTTCCCTTGAACATGTTGGTATTTGACAGAGCTGTACCTTTCTTAAGGCCTCCTTTCTGTTATGCGACACTTGCATGATGGGATGACCTTCAGATTAAATTTAACATCCTCTTTGTCAACATTTCTTCCGCTTAGCAGTGCTGTACGGGCACACCTATTCTTCAAAGAAGAAGATTTGGAAAGTTTCAAGCAGATGGTAGACAACTACTTATCGGAGGCTTCTAGGGTAATGCTTTCATGAGTTCCATGAATTTTGCTCAAATAAGTCGTGGAATGCAGAAAACGGAAGTTATATAGTTGCAACTATGTTTTCACTTAGTGCTCAGCTTACAAATGATACTGCGACTGTTTTGCTTCCACTGCTTTTATACACTTAATCTGAATTGGACTATTTTTCAGCTCTGGGCAGCAGAAAATGAAGGCAGTTCTCTTTTGGACAGTATGACTAAAGCTATTGATGAGGTGTGCATTCAGTAAATGCTTAGCTCAGAAAATTCAGCGGTCCTACATTCTATGTTTACACCATTATTTGTAGGTTATCAAAATCAGGGAGTGTGACATCTACAGCTACAACCCAGACGCTGATGGAGATCCGTTTCTGGAGAAAGGGGCCATGTGCGAACAGCTTACCTATAGAAACCATGTTCAAATTGAACTTAAGGGCTCAGAAGGATGCTCTAATGTGTAAATTGGATTCTTCTTTTGCTTGCAGATGGTCGATCAACTTTTTCTTCTACAACCGGAAGCTAAAGCGAGTAGTGAGCTTCCGCTGCTGGTGTACTAGGTAGGCGAATGTTTTTCCTCGTGAAAAACGATGTATGCGATGCTCTGAAAGTACATCTGACAAGTTGTTGCTATACCACCACAGCAAATTTGCAGGAGATGACTTCCTTGCTGGTGCGCTCTCGGATGGTGAGGAAGATGCACTGATCGACATGGACATATGACTGACTCGGTTCGGCTAGGAACATGACCAACCAACCACTGTGGCCTGTTTGTGTAATATATACAGCTCGTATGGCGACAGTTCCCTGTAGGAACTTCTAGCGTGACTTTGCCTGTCTGTTTGGAGAACATACACTCTGGCCTTTGTTTATTTTTGTCCATGCTCTGTAGATACAAGATTTGACTTCAGCCTACCGAATTTGAATAGGCAAGTTTATGCGTTTGGTCTCGAGATATGTTTCCAGCATTTCGGCTTTCAGTTTGCAGCCTTGTGAATGTAAATTAGATTGTTGAATTTGAACCATTTTCTGTACTTATCCAATCTCTATAAATTGTACTCCCTTCGATCCATATTAAGTGTCGCTCATCTAGTACAAAGTTTGTATTAGCTTAGTACAAAATGTGCGACACTTATTATGGATCGGAGGGAGTACATCGACATAATGTGATTCACCAACTCATCGATGTTAAGGTTCCTTCTCCCAGGGAGAAAAAAAAAACATGTTGACGTTGTGGCGGGATGACCCAGCCTTGCCAGCTCTTCTTCCATCGTGCCTCGCATCCTTAGAGCATCTTCAGCCGTTCGGCCCCCCAAGCCGGTTTTCGGCGCTATTTTAACGCCGCTTGGGGGGGCGCTCAGGCGGCGAAATCGGCTTGGGGCGGCTGGCCCTCCAGCCGCGTCCCCAAGGTGGCCCCATGTTCGGTCGAATTTAACTAAATTTAGGCAAAATTGAACGAAATTTAGCGAGATTCAGCGAATTTCATAATATTTGGTCTACATAAGTTGGAAATGAAAAACTACTAGGTCGTTGCCGTCCCCCGTTGGCGCCGCCATCTTCACAGGTACGCCTCCCCTGCGTCCCCGTCGACGTCCCCGTCATAGTCGTCGTCGTCTTCACGGGTACTCGAGCCGCGGCTCGTTGCCGCCCTCGATGTAGTGAAGGACGGCGGGGAGGGTGCATCCCTCCCCGCTCCACCACAGCCGCTGGCCATGTAGGTTCTGCCGGCCCGACACCGGTTCCAGGCCGTTTGTGGAGATGATCTCCTGGTCGTAGCGCTCCTCAAAGTGCGTCGCCCAGCGGGCGACGTTGCCTGGCGCGTCCGCCGGGTCGGCGCGCTCGGCCTCCGTCATGGAGGCGCAGATGGCCTCGACCCGCCGGCCGAAGGGGGCCCCACGAGGCACAGGCGCTACCGGCACGCCGCCGACACTGAGCACCTAGCCGCGCGGCAGGCGCGTGTCCGGCGGGCAGGGGTAGTCCTCCCTAGCAAGGAGGACCGCCTCATAGACGGCGAGGGTGTGGCGGTTGGCCATGAGGAGAAGAACGCGGCGAGAGAAGGAGGAGAGTGCAGGGTGCGGCGTCTCTCGGCGAGCCCACTTTATATACCGGGAGGAGGCCTCACCGGGGCGGGACACGCGGCGGCGCGGTCGTCGGACCGTTGGGCTACTCAACGCGCCGCATTGATTCCCTGCGGCCGGCGATTGGACTCGTCATCGGCGCCGCATTGAATCTCTGCGGCGGCGGCATGCGCGGGGAAGCCGAGGCGGGAGGATGAGGACGACGCGTGTCTACACGCTGACATGTAGTTACATGGGAAGAGTTTTCCTCTCGGTGCCTCGCGGCTGGAATCTTAGCCGCGGTCAGGAAAGGCCAACCTTCCAGCGTCATCCTTCGGCGTCTCCCCTCCGCTGATGACCGACCTCGGCAGTCGGTGATGTGGGGGTCACCGGATCCACACGTGTGGATTGTTCTTAGTTTAGTTTTTTAGGTTGCTCATCGTCTTGGCTTCAGCCATGGTGATGGTGGTGTTGAATAAAGATTCTTCAGATCCTTCTCTAGAGAGGCGATCGGTCTTGTGGATGGGAATGAATTTGAAAATCAGCCCGTTTGATCTGAAAAGACAAGGCATGTATAAATAAGATGGAATTGTAGTGTAGATAAAAAACTTGAGACCAACAAACTTGTTTTTAGAGTGCCGATGTGCGTTAGGCTCTCTGCTCGATGTGGAACGCGACATCAAGAAGTTGGCTTTAACGTGCAAATGATGGTACTACAATTCACGACTTTGGTGGCGGTGATCTATCTAGATCCGATCGGTTAGATGGATCCATGGAGGTGACTGAAAATTATACAACAACAACTTTCTATAGCTCCACGACCATGGTGGCCAACGAAAGGTCTTCAGGAGGTTTCACCTCTCTTGATCTGGTGGTTTACTTCAGCGATGAGATGCAAATTATGGACTAAGCCTTGACTCAAAGGGATGGTTGTGTAGTGAAAGTGGCCGCATCATATGTAACTGTTGGAATTGCGAAAAAGTGATGAAGACAACACATGAGAGATTCGATGGTGGTGCTACGAGCACCTAGTCTCGAGCTTCGGGGCAAAAGCCTAGGTCAAACCGAGTGGTTATACCTAGCAATGACGATGTTTTTCTTACATCGTTAACTTCTTGAAGACATTGACCGAATATGCTCAGACTGATGAAAACCCAGATTTTGATCTTATGGTTGGATCCGATGACGGCGACGCTTGAGTGTCGCTCCCTTCATGAATGTGTTATTGTTGAAAATCCTCATCGTTTATGTGTTGTCATGATATGTTTGGTGTGAATATGATCATTACTGTAGTTAGCCGATCATAGATCTGATTGCTTTAGTTTTTTTTTTCTCGCGCCTATGCATAAATTTGGTCTTATATGATTTTGCTAGTTATCGAAGTTTTTCAGTGTGTGTGTGAGTTGGTGTTGTCTGTGTGCATCTTAGTCATGCAGAAGTTGGATGTGTGTTCATTTAGTCTATATATTTTTATGCTCCATTTTAAGTAAATAAAATCCGTTGTTTATCCTAAAAGAACGCCGGAAATAAAAAAATGTTTCAAGGAAATGGGTACATCGGCCTGACCTTACGCTGCGTTTGGATGTGTCAGTATTGAAGGCCTCCGTATTGAATTGATTGCAATTCCAATTCAGCGAAGAAACTGTAATGGACATGAATACAAATTCATTTGTTTGGATGCTCAGGAATTGGTTCATGAAATCTCAAAGAGGTTACAATACCAAATCCTGTTTGGATGGAAAACTATGGAATTGCAAACTATGGCCTAGCAAATATCAAAAGGGACCTACGAGCAGATTAAAAGATAGATTCTACACTATAACAACATAAATTTTACAAGATTAAGAAATTGTAACACAGTTAAATAAGGCTAGTATTCATGAAATTTTCTGCTAGGAAAGAAAAAGATTACAAGTAGCTATCAGATAAATTTACAAGATGTACAAGATACAGATTTACAAGAGTTACACTGCAACAACATTTTTTTTACTAGATTCATAAAATGTAAAATCTGCAAAAAAAATGACCATGAAGTGGGAGAACATAGGGGCAGAAGAAGGGATCTGGCGAAGAGAAGATGGAAACCGGTGGCACAGGAAGAGGGGGTCCGGTGGAAGCCACGCCGGAGCACGGAAAGGGGAGATGGAGCGGCGGCGAACGGGAAGGCTAGGCCGTGGCGGCGGCGAACGGGAAGGCTAGGCGGCGGTGACCCAGTTCATTGGGTGTCAGAGGATATGAAGAGGAGATGAGGAGAAGAGCCGACGGAGGGGGCGAGGAGGAGGAACGGCGACGGAGGGGACGCCGAGGAGGAACAGCGGCAGAGGGGACGAGGAGGAGGAACGACGGCGGAGGTGAGGTGGAGGCAGGACCGAGGAGGAGGAACGATGGTGGGGGTGAGGTGGAGGCAGGGGCTTCGATCCAGCGGGGTAGAAAAGAGCCCGAATCGTTTTCTTTTGCGGGAGGAACGAATACAGAGAAAATCGGAGGGGTTGGCCTCCGTATCATGGGAGGCCTTGGCGCAGAGAACCAATTTCGTTGCTGAATTGGATCGAATACGAAAAGGTATTTCTGTTGGTATGCCAAACACTCGAAATTATGGTTTGGTAATACGAAATCCAATTCAGGACCTCAATACAAACATCCAAATGCAGCGTTAGTGTATTCTAAGCATGCATGACTGCAAGTCTGTATATATAACTACGAACAACAACAAAACTAAAATGGAGCAAGGATTTCCTAGTGTGAAAAACAACAATGCTACATCTACAGGTTTTTACTTCAAGTTTACGGATTGTTTTTGATCTGGTGGATTTTTATTGGTTAAAGGTGAAGCTGGGCCCCCACCCCGATTGAATTCAGGGGGCGGAAAGATTAAGTTGATGGGCCAGTCCCGTAAAAACCTGTAAGAGCCTGTACGTTTAGCATCTTTGTGCGAAAAATCACTCAGCGGTAGAAGAAAAAAGCAAACATATACTATCACTAACCAAGATGAAGACCGTCACAAACTAGATTATGCAATGGGGTTCAAAACATGTACTTAATAGTTAATACACTAGATCCAGCAATTACGAAATACTAGACAGACATCTAATTATATTCTACTAGTATAGTGTAAACACGCATTACTGTAAACTCTGTAACCACCGACTTACGAACAGAGAGTTCCTAGTGCCACTGTAGCAGAGATTTCCTAGTGCCAATGTAGCACTCAGCGGTGTCGAAGCCTAAGGCTGCGCTTGGAAGAGCTGTATATAATACGAAGCTGTATAATTTACAGGTGTAATTTATAGAGTACTATTCAGTTTTCGGCCGGAAACAATACGACGAGCGAAGACCGGTATATTTTTTACAGGTGTAATTGACTGGAAACGGCGATCCAAACAAGGCCTAAGTGTTTTAATTTTGTACTAACTATGTGTATTAAAGTTGAAATACTAATTTTGTACTAACTATGTGTTCTATCGTACTACTGTACTAAGATGAAGAGCGCCGCAAACTATGATTATGCAATGGGTTTTCTTTTTCGAATAAAATGGGGATTCATAACATGATCGGAAAAGGAAGATAGATCCCAGAATATGAAACACTACTAGACCCAAACATCCAATTTTATTCCAGACGAACATCGATCATTGCTCAACAACGCATATATTCAAGGTTCAACGGCTCAATACTTCTTCGACCACAAAACTCAAACCCACTAACATCAATGTCCACGCACCATGAAAGTATCCTGAGGAAGCTGCTGCCGTCTAAGCCTCTCCATCGCAAAAAGCTGAGATTCCCGGACGTTAGTGGTGTAGCTGGAGAGGAGCTGAACGATTGTATACGAAGTGTTGGAGGAAGACAGCGTGGCGGGGTTCAGAGAGTCTATGGCTTCAGAGACCCTCTCTTCTTTCTCCTCCACGAGATCATACCTGTAGATGTCCATAGATGAACCTGCAGACTTCACATGGTAGACGCAGTCCGCGAGGATAGACGGGAACTTGTCCGGGGCGACAGACAGACACCTACGGTAACCAATGAAGATGGCACGGCCGCCGATGCTCCTCACAGGCTTAACCTCATGGCTGCGGTTGGCGTTGTACAGCCGGAAAACTTTCATGTGTTTCTTCAGCTTAATGACAGCAAGAATTTTCCCTGCAGATTCCACAAGAAAAAACTGGTTCGCATGCACTACCGTGCCGGAAAGACGGGCAGACCCAGACCCCGTTGCAGGCTCGTCGGAGAACATCTTTTTAGGATCAATGGCGAACTGCCTCATCAGATAGGAGATCTTGTGTACAATTTCAGCCGGAAGCGGCGCCTGGGTTCTCTGCCAGCCATCGGCGGCGAAGATACCGCTGGCGACGGCCAGCCGTATCGAAACGAAGCAGAACCCGTACTCTTCATCTTCGAAATCCAAAGTGAAGCTACCACTGCCAGGAACAGCCGTGTACTGGTCGTAACAACAGTCCCGGAGCAAGACGAGGGTCGGTGAAGAACGGCCGCGCCGCGAAGAACCGAGCCCGGGAAAACAATAGCTCGTAGATAACTTTCCCGTGAAAAGACCGCAGAGAGCGGCACCAGGGAAATCAACACCTGAGGGCACGGGCGCCTCGAAGCGGATCATGTGGCCGGTGAAGGGGTTGAGGACGGCCGCCGCGGGAGGGAGCTCCTTGACGGCGAGCACGAAGAAGCCACCGTGGGTAGTCGCGACCATGAAGTAGTTGCCGAGCATAGGCAGGTCCTTGCGGACGGCACGACCGCTCACGGTGTTCACCATGAGACGAGAGTGGCTCTCGACGACCTCGTCGATGATGATCCACCGGTGTGGACGGAAGCGCAGCTCGGAGGAGTTCCTGGGGTCGTCCGTGGCGGAGCGCCACTTGGGGCAGACGGCGCGGAGGTCCATGTAGCAGTCGAGGTCGTTGGTATCCAGGAGGGAGTCGGCGATGCGTCTGACGACCACAGGCGGCAGCGAGGACCAGTCCGGCATGGCCGCCATGGATGGGAGGTTTGGGAACGGGGGAAGATGGATTTTCGTGGTAGATGAAGGGGTTAAGTATATGGGTTAAGTGTGAAGGCAGAGCGTCGGAATGCGATGCGAGATGCGACGCTTCGTTTGAGAGTTGAATGGCCTAGCCCTCAGTTTCAGAATTGAATTACGGAATTGCTAATTCGCATGTACATGCGATTTAACCATGTCACATGCATGTGAAGGCCCGATGGATGCAGTGAAACTTTAATTTTCGCCATGCTGTGATTATTGACTCGCACGAACCGTTTTTTTTTCAGCCCAGTTCGTTTTTTCTTCTAGCGTGCGGGATCCCTTTGGCATATTTCACTTGCTTTGCTACTACGGTACCCACATTCTTGAAAGAAAAAGGGGAGATAGGCTGGTTATATTGACCCGGCCTGAAACAGTTTTCGCGGTCCATTTTTTCTGTTGTGTGTTTGTCCTGGACCAGTGATGAATAGTTTGTAATGGTATTATGAATTGTGGTTGTGACTTTTTCATTTCTGACTTTAGTTTCAAGTTGACTATCAATCTGTAACTGGGGGTTGATAAGTTCAGTTTTAAATTCATAATTTTTAGATCTGTATATTTTTATTTTCTATTTTCTATTTTTGTTCGTTTTCTTTATTTGTTTGTTTTAATTCATGTAATTTGTTTAGTTGTTCTACTATTTTATTATCTAGATAAAATTTAGCCATGTCTTATTTAAGTTTTTGACCGTTCAATCTATTAACCTAAAATTGTGTGCATATCTAGATCACGAATTATTTTGTTATTGTTTTTTCTTCCTTTCATTTCATTTTATAATATTTTCCATTCTTTCAAATTCATGATGATTTTTTATAAATGTTTTTGTAAAATTTGGAAACAAATTTTTTATTGATACATGTTTGTTGCCGCGATTCGAGTTGTGTTATTTTTCTTTTTCATTTTTCCTTCATAATTTTTATTCATTTGTTTGATTTGAAATTATGATTTATTTAAAACCCTAAGATATTTTTAACAATTAGGTTTTATATTATATTTTTCCAAATTGTTTTTGTAAAATTCAATTGCAAGTCGTTCATCGTGCCATAACCGTTTTCTATAACCCAGTTACAAGTAGCCCGTCAACTCGCAACAAGAAAATTCTTGCCAACCCAGTTGCAAGTCGCTCATTGACTCGGAACTGAGGGTCGACTTTTTCATTTTTTCGCTCCAGTTGCAAGTCGACCATCGACTCGCAACCGGGAGTTGACTTTTCATTTTCCGCTCCAGTTGCAAGTCGGCCACCGACTCGCAACTGGCGATTCATTTTTTTTATTTTCCACCGAGTTGCAAGTTGACCATCGACTTGCAACTGAGGGTTCTTTTTTTATTTTCCACACCCAGTTGAAAGTTAACCATCGAGTCGCAACTAGGGCGACATTTTCATTTCCACCCTAGTTGCGAGTTGTCCACTGACTCGCAACTATGGGGTGAATATTTCATTTTTCATTCCAGTTGCATGTCGACCATCGACTTGCAACTAAGGGTTGAATTTTTATTTTTCACCTTAGTTGCAAGTCAACCATAGACTTGCAACTGTGGGGTTGACTATTTTTTCTCATTTGCAAGTTCACCAATGAGTCGCAACTGAGTTTAACTTTTTTTTCTCAGTTGCAAGTCCATCAACGAGTCGCAACTGGGTTCGACTGTTTTTTTCAGTTGCATGTCCGCCAACGAGTCGCAACTGGGTTCGAGTATTTTTTTTCATTTGCAAGTCTACCAACGAGTTGCAACTGGGTCCGTCTTTTATTTCTCAAATGCATGTCCACCAACGAGGCGTAATTGGGTTTGAATTTTTTTCTCGGTTGCAAATCCATCAACGAGCCGCAACTTGGTTCGACTTTTTTTTCAGTTGCATGTCCATCAACAAGTCGCAAATGGACTCAACTATTTTTTTTCTCAATTACAAGTTCATCAACGAGTCGCAACTGTGTCCGTTTTTTTCCAGTTGCATGTCCACCAACGAGTCGCAACTGGGTCTAACTTTTTTTTCTCAGTTGCAAGTTCACCAATGAGTCGCAACTGGGTTTGACTTTTTTTTCTCAGTTGCAAGTCCATCAACTAGTCGTAACTAGGTTTGACTTTTTTCAGTTGCATATTCACCAACGAGTCGCAACTGGCTTGAACTATTTTTTTCTCATTTGTAAGTCCATCAACGAGTCGCAACTGGGTCTGGTTTTTTTTTCAATTGCATGTTCATCAACGAGTCGCAACGGGGTCCAAATTTTTTTCTCAGCCGCAAGTTTACGAATGAGTCGCAACTGAGTTTGATTTTTTTCTTAGTTGCAAGTCTATCAACGAGTAGCAACTAGGTTCCACTTTTTTTTCAGTTACATGTCCACAAACGAGTCGCAACTGGATTCGACTTTTTTTTCTCAGTTACAAGTTCACCAACGAGTCACAACTGGGTCCGGCTTTTTTTAAGTTGCAAGTCCACCAACGAGTCGCAACTAGGTCCGACTTTTTTTCTCAGTTGCAAGTCCACCAACGAGTCGCAACTCGGTCTAACTTTTTTTTCTTAGTTGAAAGTTCACCAATGAGTCGCAACTGGGACCAACTTTTAAAACTAACTAACAAGTGGAGGTGAGAAGGGTCTCGCAAAACATAATTATGTCACATGTAGATGCGCCCTAGTTGTTCACATATTTAATATTTCTTCATACACATTTTTTAAAATGCGACATTAATAGTTTTTCATACTTGATCAACATTTTTTAATAGATGATCAAAAAAAGTTAAATACAAATTGTATTTTTTTTCTATATACTTTTTAAATACATGATCAACATTTTTTCATATATGGTTTAATCAATTCTTAGCGCAAGATTAGCAATTTTAAGTACATTATAAAACAATCCATATACAATTCATTTTTAAAATATAGGATAAACATTTTTTCAAAAATATTTACATATATTTTATAATGTTGATGTATATACGATAAACAAATTTCATACACGTTTAATATTTTTCAAATGCCTAATTAACATTGATTAAATAACATAATGAGTTGTTTCATACATAACGTAATTTTTATATACATATTTTTTTAATATAATTATTTTATATTATTTTCAGTTACAAACAAAAAAAGAAAACAAGTAAATAACGTAAACTATACAAAAAACGTGGATGTAGCCTCCGGCACACTTGGGCTGGCCCATTACACGCCTAAACAATGTGGCGAATGATAGTTTTTCAGACTGCTTATCGGGCTGCTTTTTCTTCTGTGCGACAAACAAACAAAAAACAGGACAAACAAATAATTAAAATTTCGTTTTGTTGGGTTAATTTGTGATAAAATTATAGTACATGTGACATAACTATGTCACATGTCACATGTACATGTGTTTTAGACAGACCCATTGAATTAATCCTCCTGTTTAATTTGTTTCTATTGACAGCTTTCCTCTCGTCAGAGCAAGTACAATAAGGTACAATCAGTATAAAAATTAAAATATTATATGTTTGCTGAGTTGGATGAGAAAGAAGAGGAAAGAGAAGGGAAGAGGACTCTTCGTGAGAAGTCAGCTCTAGCACGTGCTCTTAGCTATTTTGTGAGAATGAAAATGAATCATATATGATAAAAAAATAGTACATCCATCAATCCATATTAATGAACTTAAGTTTGTCTAGATACACATGCATTTAATCTAAATACTTAATTAGATACATACAAATTTAGATAAAGTTGAATCCATTAATATAGATCGGAGGTAATACCTTTTTATAGCTAACTATTGTACAAGCTAGCTATAAAATAGACTATAATATAACTTATAGCCAACAATTGGCTATACTATTAACCATGCTCTTAGTGCACGGTTTTTGTACAAGTACGATCTGAACAAGATGCCCCATGATGTTGAGCTGTTTTAACATGTTTTTCTTTTCTTTATTGAACATTAAGCATGCATGATCATTCGTGAATCAACCTTGGGTTGAGTTAGTTAGATAGACGGTTGTATCCTCAGCCCACTAGAGTTTAAATTTCAGATTTAATATTGGTGCTCGCATTTATTTGAATATATTTTAGGATTTTCGACGGTGTGCTTTCAGTGTGAAGAAACGTTTCCGTTGAAGACGAGGTGATGATTTCATTAATCTCAAAATAATGTGCCGACTCAGTTATGAATATGCTTATAAGGTAAAATGTGGGTATATGTGTTCATAGAGTGACTGTATACTAATATATATAAGTGTCTGCGCTGTACTATGTTTTCTCTCAAAAAGAAAAGCATGCATGGTCATTCCATTAAGCATGCCCCGTGATGTTGAGCTGTTTTAACGTGTTTTTTCCTTTGCTTAATCAATTTCGTTTTTGAGGAAGATAACCATGGACTATTTACTAGGCAAGAAATTTCTACACCAATCTCCTTCCGTTTAAATCGTAGAGCTTTTTTTAGGTGTCCAATGCACTTGGGCGAAGGGAGTACTTCACATGGATATTTCTACACCAAACTCCTTCCATTTAAATTGTACTTCCTTCGATTCATAATAAGTGTCGTTCATTTTAATAGAATTTTTTCTTAAATGTCCAATACACCTAGACGAAGGAAATACTTCACATGGATATTTGTTTTTCTTATGTACTGTATCAATTTCCGTTGGGTTATCAGCAATCGGGTACCATTCTTCTTAGTCAATGAGATGGAGCAATTTTTTTGCCTCCGTTTCTAAAGGAATGAGATGTGACTGAGTTGAGTGTACCCGCACTGATTCGATCTTCAATTTCAATCTTCATCGGACAAGAATTATTATTGCCTGTTAGCTGTTCTTGCTCCAAGACACAATGTGCACATCAAAGCAGGACACACCAATGTGAACAACACAATATTACTCATGTTGATGCCATTGCCACTATAGACGAATGATATGTCGTTGCTTAGTCAGTTGCATATACATTTCAAGTACAAAAAATGCCTCGACATAAAATGGAATATTCAACACATTTACGTACGTGCACTATAGTATCTGAACCTTGAACCCTGCTGGTCAATTAGCCGAGATAATAACATGTTAGCTAATTGACCAGCAGTGGCTGACCCGTTCCAGTCGGCACTTGAGCACGGTGGCAGTGAGCTTTCCATGGAGACTCCCAGGAACACCTTGTGGCACTCCTCGTCTGTCGCTAGGAGCTTGGAGCTTTTCACCGGCAGGAAACTCGTAGCCGAGCTTCTCATGGATGAACCACCACGTTAAGTTGAATCAAACCATTGTCCTCTATCGCAGTATATGCCGCCTGTTAGTTTCACAAGGCTGTATCAAACGAAGGCTGTTGCATCCTAAAAATTTTATGCAGAAGGTGAAAGCTCATGCATATTGAGGCCGTTGACAATCTCAAAGCAGCACCACATTGATAGGTAGGCATGCACAACGGCTAGCTTCTTGAAGTAGGTTTATGAACTTGGTTATGTTGGGAGGGGGCTCGACATAATTCGTGCTTGGTTTACTCCAGTATCTCAGCTCACATGTACTAAGTTACACACTCAAAAAAATTAAAAAACATTTCACTTGCTTTAGAAGAAGGCTGGGCAACACACTTGTCTAATTATCATACAAATGATTGGTCATGACTAAAAACTGGCCCCATTTATATGTCTTGATCATGCAACTTGTTCGGATATCACACCCTAACTCACACAGATTTGGATAACCCAGTCATACAGGAGGCAACATCGGGATGATAGGCACCAAACATATCGGTGAAAATTCAGTACATGGTTGGTGTATGCAAAGTATGATAGGAAAGGCCTATAGGGACCTTTATATTATCTCAATGACCAGAGAATGGAATTTTTTGTGCTCGGGGCACACTGCTCTCGCGATGAGGGCCACACATTCCAGCGAGAAAAGTCGTTGGTGGTGCTGGTGATATACATTTTCTTTTTGGTGATATACATTGTTGAGTTGGAGTGCCACCTTGGAATACATTTGGGCTGAGCACACAATACGTGAAGTGTACGCGTGCTGAAGTTGTGAGGGCAACTAATCCTAGAGTACTCGTTCGCAGCTCAGTCCAACAAACAGCGGCACGTGTCGCGCTCTTAGCGACCCCTCGGAATTTCGTTTATTTATTTATTTTTGTGTACGTGTTTTTGATGTTTAAAATTGGTTTTTTTCGATTTTTCCACTTTTCGCACGTTTTTTCTATACGTTTTGGTGAAAAAAATCATTTTTATTTAAAAAAGAGGCACGACCTTGCCTCCGCGGGAGGCACGACCGTGGCTTCCCGGGAGGCACGAGTCGTGTCTCAAAAAAGGAGGCATGAGTCGTGCCTCCTGCCTCCGCGCGAGGTACTATCATGCCTCAGTAAAAAACACTATCATGCCTCCGCGAAAGGCACTCGTGCCTCCCGTAAAAAGGCACTATCGTGCCTCTGCGAAAGGGCATTCTCTCCGCGAGTACTCTTACATTAGTGATTTCGTGGAGTTGTTGGCCGCACAAATGGGCTGACATGTTGTGCGCGAGTTGTGCTAGGTAGACCCTTTTGAAAACCGAATTTTTACTTTGCTAAAATATTCGATTTTTTTTGGACAAACACACACACATATACTTCCTCTGTAAATTAATATAAGACGTTTTAGATAATGATCTAAAACATCTTATATTTATAAACGGAGGGAGTAATACATATCTGTACAAATTTCAAATCACTATGATTTCATATGTTGCGTACAGAAAAAATAATACAAATGTGATTTTTAAAATGGCCCGATTCTTTTAATTTTTATTGTAGTGCGAAACACATATAAGTTTTCATAGATTTTTTGGAATTTTTTTGATATAATTTTTTTATTCTTATATTTATAAATGGAGGGAGTAATACATATCTGTACAAATTTCAAATCACTATGATTTCATATGTTGCGTACAGAAAAAAATAATACAAATGTGATTTTTAAAATGGCCCGATTCTTTTAATTTTTATTGTAGTGCGAAACACATATAAGTTTTCATAGATTTTTTGGAATTTTTTTGATATAATTTTTTTATTTTTTTAAATAAAGTCCCACATGGAGCCGAGCTCCAAAACTCCATAATTCCATGGAGAAAAACTCAAATTTATGAAATTTTAAATTTTTACATTTCAAATTTGTTGGAAAACAAATACATAGATAGATGAAGCTACAATGCACAAGTGTGTAAAATTTCAGAACGAAAAACTAAAAAATGAGGGTTGTATAAAAAAAACAAATCTAAGATTTTTTAACACATTCTACTATTCACCCTCCATACCATAAATTCGTTTTTTTAGACCTAAAAAAGAAGTGAATTAGTTTTTTTTGTGCAGATCACATTTCAAAATATTTCATCCTGAAATTTTATACACAAACACTTCACATGCTTGTTTAGTTGTACAAAAAATTTCAGATTTTTTGAACACTTTAAAATAGGTTTTTGAATCGGAAATTATGAATGGAGACCGAGCTCCATGGCACATCTCGTACAGAATCTATCGCTCCAGCTCTTACCTTCCTAGTGTGCCTTCATTGTTCATCACAGCCTCTATACGATTGCATATATAAAAGGGAATACATGTGAAATACGCAACACGGTCCTTGGAAACGCGTGTCAATGCTCCGAATTAAAGGGAATAAAAGTCAAAATTATCGCAGTTAATTGCTTCTCCGTGTTCACATTTTTCTTTTGCTTCTCCTTTGGAAACTTTGGCAACTCAGTAACGACGCGGTTCTGGCCCAACAATTATCAATGGTTCGACAACATGTTGAAATTGTCTTGGGGCGGACCCAGACCAGAAACTCAGTGGGGGCCCAAGTGACTGGGGGCCTGATTGTTTGCCTAACTGGGGCCCAAGTATGAAAATCCTATGTTTCATAACTAGAAAACTGAAAATTGACTGGGGGCCAAGGCCCCCACTCGGCCCAACGTGAGTTCGCCCCAAGGCAAATGGTATACACTAACTCGTCTGTTTAACCTAGTGATAGGTACAAACGTACTCCCAAAGATTTGAAGAGTGAAGTGCATCATAGGTCCTTAAACTATTTCAAGGGTGTCATGTAGGTCCTTGAACTATGAGAAGTGTCATCCAGGTCCTCAAAGATCATTTGGAGTGCAATAAGTGTGTGCATATGTGACACTTTGAAATAGTTCAAGGACCTATACGACACTTTTAAAATAGTTTGGGGACCTAGATGACACACCTATTGCACTTTGATGACCTGAATGATGAGTTTCATAGTTCGAAGACCTATGTGACACCTTTGAAATAGTTCAAGGACCTGTAATGCACTTCACTCATATTTGAAGGTAGGTGTTAATACGATTATATATGCATCTTTTTTGCTTTGCAAGCAGAAATCACGATGTATTCCTCCCAAAGAAAATTAAATTAAATCGTGAATTACTTTTGTAGAAAAATCACGATGTGGTTTTTACAAAAGAGAAATGCCAAGCTAGCACGCCACATGGCATTCTGGTCCGACATGGGCTTCCTATGATGTATGATCTCCCACGTTCATGCTCCTCCAAATTTCGAGAACAATTAATTAAGTGAATCACTATATGGTATCCTTCTGTGCGCCCCTGCAGAGGTCATTTCGATGCGCTTCAAAGTCGCCATATGTCACGTTTTAACTATGTCGCGTGCAAAGCACTAATTGTGGTTGCGCACAAACTATGAATGTACTTGTGCCTGCGCCTATGACTGCATCTGTGGTTGTACGAGAAATGTGGTTGCACCTATGGCCGAGCGAAAACTGTGGCTACGCGAAAAAAACTGTGGGTGGACCCTTGACTGTGGCTGTAGTTGTGGCTGGTGTATGGTTGCACCTATGACAACAGTTGTGGCTGCGTCCGTGGTTGTGATTGTGCCTGTGGCTACACGCTCTTGTTGTGGTTGCGGCTGTGCGTTCAGAAGCTGCAGTGTGTCAATCGTGAAGAGATTAAAAGAAAACCCCGAAACGCATCAGAACACGACACTTGGCACGTTTAGAGCGTGCGTAGGTGACCTCCGCAAAGGGATATCCCTTAACTAGTGCTTGGGTCTAATAAGGAGTACTTTTTACGGAAGGGCCGTAGGGATCAATTTTAGTGTGCTGAAATCGTGTCATGTGTCGCAGGTTGAGCGCTTTCTTAGGATTTCATTTATTTTCAAAAAATATTGTATATATGCGTATTTGGGATTTAGATGATTTTTGCGGGTTTTTTAGCTTTTCGATTTTCGCGGGGGTTTTCTTACATTCTAGAGGAATTTTTTTTACATGAACTCGTGAAAGCAGATTGCTTCCGCGAGAGACACAACCATGCCTCTTGAAAAAGAAAAAATATCATTTTTTTCGAAAGGCATAGGTTCGCTTTCGCGATCGTGCTCCTCGAAAAGAAAAGAAAACATGTCTTTTTCGAGAAGCATATGTTTGCTTTCACGAGAGGCATAGCCCTGTCTCTCGAAAAAGAGAAAAACAAGTTTTTTTAGAGTCGCGATCGTGCCACTTGTGGAGACGCACATTTGCTTCATCGAGTAAACATGTGCCTTTACAAAAACGAGTTTTCTCTTTTCAAGAGGTAAAAAATAAATACAATTTCCCCTTTTCAAGAGGCACGACACGAAGGCACATGTTTGCTTTTGTGAGAGGTACGTCCATGCCTCTTGTGAAGAAAAATGGTTTATCAAAACCTAGCTATTAATATGAGATCTAGATTCGAATATCTCGACTTGAGTAATTTCAACTAATTAGTATATGCTCAACGACTAGCACCTGAGAGTGGGGTTGGTTAACTCAGGGCGCGTTGCTCGTGCCCTTGGCATTAATGACAAGGCGTCTATGGCCGACGGTTGTCATCGCCGGGATGACATGTCCGAGTACCTGTACTAGACGATGAAGGCAATCGATATGTTGTGCTACGAACGCCAGGCAACCGATCAGGACTGCCATGAACCCTACACGTTGTAAAGCCCTGGATGTCGTTGGACATATATGGCCCTGTTTGGATCCATGGATTAGAGTTAGAGTTGGTTAGATTGTACCAAACTAACCCCAAAACATCCAAACAGGAGGGTTAGAGTTGGTTAGATGCATCTAACCCATCCAAAAAATCTAACCCATCCAAGAGGTGCTTATTTGGGTTAGAGTTGAATGGGGCCCACAAAAAGTTACTTTTTCCACTATCTTCACCATACAAAATTCTGAATAAAGTAGTCAAATGATTGGAATAGTACATTTATTGTCAATCTAACCCCACCATCCAAACACCTCTTTGGTTAGAGTTAGTTTTGGGTTAGACTAGAGTTGGAATCTAACTCTAACCTCTAACCGAGTTAGAGTATCCAAACAGGGCCATGGAAGCACATTTGTGTTACTTTTCAACTAGGTAGTTGTTGGGCCCGAAGTACAAGGATTTATATGATAGCAACAATTTTTATTTAAGATAGGTGACTTGGAAGGTTGGTCAAACCAATAGGATCCTGATGTTGAAGAGAAAAATTAGAGGTTCCTACACACACAGATATAACACTACATTGGCCTCTCAACAATACTAGTGAGGTTGTCAATCTCACTAGCCTTGAAAATTACAAATGCAATTAATGGTAAATTTATTGGTGATAGATAAATAGATAGTGATGGTGAAGAAAACTGATAGATATCTCGATAGGATGAACCGAGGGGCCAGAAGTACCAGAGGAAACCTCGCGGGGTATTTACCTAGGTTCAGTCCCTCATGGTTGGGGTAATATCCCGCTCCTGCTTGAATGATTATGGGTGTATGAACTCCTTGTGAGAGGAGGGTACAATTGTGTCTAAGCTATAGATATCTATGACTAGATGCCAATTTCTCAAGCTATCATCAGTCTCGCCTTATATATGGGGGATGAGACCTAGGATTAATGGTCGTGGAAACCTACACATATAAAATAACAGGGAGTTTTAGCCTTATGCGTTAAGTTGATGGTGTTTCTAGAAGGAGGGTTCCATGCTCTTCACGAAGACCTTCTGACATGAGCACTGATGGCTTCTTGAGCCATCAGGCAGCATAGCTAAGCCTTGTATGAGACACCCTCGGTATAGAACACCGTCACTAACCTACAAGCTCGTTTGGAGTTTGAATGTATTTTCTTCGAGTTTATGTCTTCGAGATATGCGAAGTCTAGGCGGTCTCTTTAATTAGTTGTTGTTGAAGAAGGGCCCAGGCTCTTGGAGATCCGAGCTCTGTGCTTGCTCGTGGCCGGGGCCATGGATCGGCCTCCCTTGAAGGTATTTTTTTCTTACCATGGTCCGTGGAGGACGAATTTCAACTATTTTGTCGCACACTTATGTCACACACGATGCGTATCTATCAAGTTACCTTTATGGAGCATCTATCCTAGGTATTAGCTAGCTCATGGAAATCTAGTGCCGAAAAATCGTTGTTGGGCGCGTGACAAGAAGAAGAATGGAGAATGACGAAGGAAGAAGAAAAGGTAAAGAGGCTTCCATGTGAGGTCTAGTTCAATTGAGGAGTTGAGTTTAATCATTTGGTTAAATCATTTTTATTTAACTCCTAAAAATGGAGGAATTAAGGTTTTAAGAGGTGTTTGATGCGCTAAATTTTTAGGCTTCTCTAAAAAGTATTTTTTATTAATTTAATATATAGCATCAAGCAAATACAAAGCATGATGAACAATTCCTGGGTTCTGCGTAACAGGTGCAGACAACCCAAACACCAATAGTCTAACAAAAGATAAAAAAAAGATATCCATCAAGAGTAGAGTCATATAGCTAGCACGAGTACTATGCTTATGTTGAAACTGGTGGACCTATCCAGTGATTATTCTGTCTCCCCTGTTGGATGAGAACCTCATTGATCATTTACTTCAATCGCATACACATCTCCTTAAACATCGGTAACATTGCATTCGATATCGCGTTGACCGCAAGCATTTTGCTTCAGTGACAGGACTCCAGCGCCATGAGGCTCCGATTTCTCATTCTCTAGAAATAGCACCCAACTCATTCAGTTTGAGGAAATTGACCTGTTTGGATTGGAGAACTGGACTCTCTCTCAGCAACTCCGAAATCGCTGCAGTTGAGAACAAACAACGGATCACCATTTGCACTGCAGCAAATAATGTTGGGCAATGGGTGGGAGCTCAGCAAAAACTAATTAGAGGGGGTTGGTTTACTCCATTATCTCAGTCCACAGGCGCCGTATACAAAGTACAAATACATCTCACTTTCCTTAAGAAGAAGACTGATAAGGGCCAGAAAGCTGGGACCTGAAACTTTTGGAGAGAGCAATTAGTACGTGCTACTGCAGTATTTATATATGACTTGAGCATGCCATTCATTTTATTGTGGCACACCAGATAATGCAGATTTGATGGACGAGTCATGCGCGAGGCAAGATGCGCACCGGACTGTGACATACTCCGTACTGAAGCTGCACATCTTCGTGGTGGAGAGTACTGCAGAAAGGATGTGGTGCAGAGTTGGACCAGAAACGTGAATCCCTCCTGCTGCCGCCGATTGCTCAACCGCTGTGCCACGGCCACGGAGCGGACCTGCCGGAGCGCGCTGAGGCTCTGAGCAGGGATGGCATGGCATGGCAATTCCCTCCCTCCTCACGCACACCTCGCAGCCCACCCTGGATACCGGTCAAAAGGTTGGTGTGGCACCAAGTGCATTTTTCTTTTGAGATACAAACAGACTCATCTGTGAGGCGGAAAGAAAACAATCACGTACTCCCTCCGTTTTTATTTAATTCACGTATTAGCTTTAATCAAAGTCAAGCTTTATAAAATTTATAAATAAAAATATTAACATATACAATAACAAATCAATACAATTAGATTTATTATTGAACATACTATCACATCATATAAATAGTAGATTTTTTTTATAAACTTGATCAAATCTTATGAAGTTTGACTTCAGTCAACTCTAAAATGCAGAGTAAATAAAACCAGAAGGAGTACAGAACACATGCATATGACGACTTTTTCTCTCGATAAAATAGGGATCCCACTCCAATTTCATTTATAGAAATCACATGTCCAGAAATACAAATTACCTAAAAGGAAAATGCCAACCAACGAAAGCATCTACCCAGCGTTTTAGGAGCGCTATTCACACGACGACCTATTCCAATACTGGTTAGCTAGGTAGGTTTGTACAGATATTCTCGTGTCAAGATCAACTTTGATCATCCCGCGAAAAAAGCAACGTTAATCGATTGCCATAGCTGAATCAGTAATAAACCAGCCCCAAAACTTAATTCTACCAGAAAAGTACTAAAGGAATGATCTAGCCCAAAAGCACATTTTGAAACAAAACTCTCCTGCTTTGTGCGTTGATGTGAACATATCACATAGCACAGCATTATTATTATATGAATATAATTTACACATAAAATTTATAATTATATTCAGTTTTAGATTTAAAGCTACATAATTAAGTATAGCTACAAAGGTCAATCCTACCATAAACTTTATAGGGAAACAGTCATCAGTTGTTAAAAAATTTAGAAGGTTAATCACTAACAATAAACTAAAATTGAACTTTGCAAAAGTTAAGTTTGCCAGCCATAAACATAAAACATACATTCGACCTAACTAATTCTAGGTGGCGATGATGCATTGTCGCCGCCTCCTCCTTTGCGTCGCTTCAACGGTGATGTCCTATTGAAGCTCGTCTGAAGTCTCACTGCGGATCTTAGTCGTGCCTCATAGGCGGCATGGTACTCACCGTGAGCTCGGCACAATACAAGGCTTTTGAGACCTTGATTTCCTCCGCGGCTCCTCGTCAATGGGTTGATTGCAGAGTTGTTGGGGTCAATTTTCGCGAGCTCGATTCAATACAAGGCCTCGGAGGCCTCGATTGCATGACACTCTACGACTGTACATTGATCATGCACGGTGATTCCTTGCGATGCGACTCGACGGAGGCGAAGATGGCTCGTTTTCATTGGTTACCTCTCCTATTCGTGTTGGACTCCATAGATTGCACTTTCGTGTTTGCATAACATGGTTGCACTTAAGCAGACAATGCTCTCTAGTGGATATGGAATTGGGGACTCTCCAAAAATTAACTAGAGGGCATTGGTTGACTCCAATATCTCAGTCCACAGGCGCCATCTACAAATTTGAAGTACATCTCACAAAAAAAGGCTGGGACGGACTAAGATCTGAACTTTTGGAGAGAGCAATCAGTACAATTTATAAGACCTGAGCATGCGATTCATTTGATTGTCACACACATCGTCCCAGATCATGCAGAACGTTTATAAATTGGAAATTGATATTTAAACGTTTAAAATTATAATCCAAAAAAAATTCCATGAAAATGTATACACGTTTCGCAATGGTGTGTAAATTTCATCTGAAAATATTATGATTTGAAGGTTGTGCAAAAAAGATAAAATTCCAACCCAACAATCTAAAAAAGGGCCCATTTTGAAGTCACATTTCTCTTTTTTCTGTGTATTGCGTGCAAAAAGATAATAATTTGAAATTTGTACAAATATGTATGATGTGTTTGTATGTTTGTTCACAATTTTTTTTGACCAAGTAAGAAATAAAATTGTAAACCCCCCCCCCCCCCCGGCGCGAGAGCTACAAAAACATTATTCAGAACAATATGGTGCTATAAGTTGGGGACTCGGAAGCACGTGCAACTTTCGAGAGCAACTGTTTGGCGGGCATCTTACGAAAGGGAAACAACAGTCATTCTAGCGACCCACTTCACGCGCGAGAAGTGGCGCGCTAGGAGACAACCCGCGCACTTCCCCGGTTTTTGTTCCGGTTTCCCGGTTTCCGGTTCTGGTAGTTTTACAAAAAAAACACTCCTACTTACTAGTTTTTTTTGCGAAGACTTGTTTCCCGATTTCCCTTTATGCGAGCGCAGTTTCCTTTTCCACGCGCATCCTTTTTTTAAACTACCACACGACCTATTATGTTTGTGTAGATTTAATTGTTTCTCTTTTGTTTCCCATTTTATTTCCAGGATATGGAGTTTTAAGGGTTGAAAAGGGAGAGGGCTTCACCTCTATCAAAATTTAACTTTCAATTATATTAAACTAAATTTTTAAAATAACTTAATACCTAGAATGAAAGATGCAGTTTCGGCTCGTTGAATTCTCATATATCTCTACTATCTAAAAAGAAGCTAACGGTTCCTCACGGTCCCTTGCAAGCGTTTTGTCAATAGTTTCATCAACCGGTTCACTACCTTTCACCATGGTCCTTCATCGATTTTTTTTCGTTCAACCTTTTTTTTCTTCCACCGTGTTTTATTTGATGGCACCTTGCCATATGTAACTCAATCACATTAATACCTTCCATACATCGTTCAATCATATTAATTAAACATTTACATACATCGCTCAATCACATTAATTAAAAATCCCCATATATACCACTAATCATGTTAATAACTTTTCGTATGTAGCTGATTGACTAACTTACCGTATTATCTTACTACTATATTTTTGAAAAGAAATGATAATAATAATGTTTACTCTGCTGGTTAATTTTTTTCTCCCGTTCCAACGCACGGGCATTGTCCTAGTATAATGAAAAGACAAACATAGGTCGACGCGAGTTTTGGTCGTAGCGAGTTCAACGGCTCGCCTCCGGCCCGTTGAATTTTCCTATAAATAATTAAAAGGCAAACATAGGTCGAAGCAAGTTCAATGGCTCACCTCCAGCTCGTTGAATTTTCATAGAAATAATGAAAACACAAACATATGTCGAAGCGAGTTCAATGGTTCGCATCTGGCTCGTTGAATTTTCATATAAATAATGAAATGGTGACCATGTTGTTCTATTTGTTGTCCCGTTTCAGCCACATGTTGTTCCTTCTTTCCATCATAGATTCTATGTGGTTCAGTGACCTGTGGCTCTACAATTTCAGCCACAGGTTGTTGTGTTTTAGCCACAAGTTTTTCCTTAATTCGGATACATATACTATGTTGTTTCCCCTCAGGTAGTTGTTACCTTCGGCCATAGGTTGTTGTTACCTTCAGCCACAGGTTGTTCTTACCTTACCTTCGGCCATAGGTTGTTCTTATCTTTCTCTACAGGTTGTTTTTACCTTTTGCCACAAAATTTTCTTACCTTACCTTCGGCAAAGGTTGTGTTTACCTTACCTCCGGCGACAGATTGCTCTTTTTTTTATGCAGAACGGTGGGGCAAAGGCCCACTAAAATTTTCTATTTCTATTTATGTTTTCGCTGGCAAGTTTAGTGCGCGAAGATGTCAACTTTAGTTGCCAATCATGACAACTTTCATGTTTTAGTTTGTTTTGACCAGAAAACTTGCCCTTTTTTCGCTGAAAGTTACCATCCCTCATCTGCTAAACTTGCCATCGAAAAGCGTCAGGGCGGCGGTACTTCTGCCCTAACATGCGGCAAATATCTTTTTCGAAATCTTAAGGAAACCGAAAGGTGGACATGGAAGATCATACTTCAACATGATATTAACTTCAAGCTCAACAAAATTGTGGATCATCTACTGCTTGGCTGCTCTTTTGCCAAACAAATCTGGTACACCGTGCTACTTAGATGGGGACTGCACCAGGACACCCCAGGACCAGACACGACTTTCCAGGATTGGTGGTTCTCCATAGGACGACGGACTACAATGGATCGCAAGAGAGACCTGCACAAATTCATGAGCTGTGTTTGCCACATGATATGGTTAGAGCGTAACCACAGGGTTGTTGATAAGATTGCGCTAATGAGGAATGCCCTAATTGATAGGATTAGCACATGAGGGATGACATGGGCTAACAACTTCGAGGCTAGCTTTCTTGCCCGCTCTATACAGACTGTGATCGTACTATGTGGTTTCCACCCCCTCTTTTTTAATACACAAGGCATGCGCTGCATGTTCTTCAAAAAACAAGCCTAATCCACACTTCACAGGACGAGACCGGGTGAACGTGGCCATCAGGCCATGCGACTACTTATTAGTCACAAGGAGTGCATGGGTGTGGTGGGGTATCTCTTTAGATCATTCGCTTGGCGTTGGTGGTGTTTCAATCTCTCTCTGTTATCCTCTGCTCCTTCCTCCAAGCAATTGTACCACCATTCATGTGTGATTGGTCTCGCAATAAATCATATAGAGTATGGAGTGTAGACAGAAAAACTCTTAAATTTACTACAGTCAATTTAGTATATTCGTTATACAAACCATTAACACTAAATCTGTATGAAATTTATTGTAACTAAGATGTGGATGGGCTTCTAGCCCAGTAGATGTACGCTGTGGTGCGTCTAGGCAGATCGCGGGGCTCCTCCCCCGTTAGTCTAGTTTTTTTTTAGTTATGAGTACAATCTGGAGAAGCCAATTGGATGAATCCCATCAATAACAAGGAACCTAATATGTACGTGTTGCTTCTTCCAGTAGGTTTATGAACCTGTTTCTGTTGTGGGCAAGGCTCAACAAAATCTGGGCTTGGTTTCAGGGGCGAGCCAGGATTTAAGAACAGGTGGGAAGGAGGGGGGCAAGAAGACAATCATAGTATAAAAGATTATTTTTCTCTGCCAATAAAAATACAAGAGGAATACAACATAATATTATATATATTGTAAACAGAAAGAAAGTAGGTTTTAATTAGTTTGAATGTAGCCCATACAAGTAAAGCAAGTGCAATGATGTGATTTAATTTCTATTTCAGCTTGTTGTGTAATTTTGCTTATGCTAGAATTTGATCGGCAAAGATTGAAACTACCGATAAAAAATAAGACTGAAGTTATTATCTATACAAACCAGTCTGCCATCTATGATCAACTAAATGAACAGTAACTAGCATCTACCAGTTTGTACAAATCTAGTAGTAGTACTCCTAAACCTGACAAATGTGCAGCCATGAGTGTGAAATCTGAAACACCTAAAGCGGGGAAATCATAAGATTGGCAGTTTGGCACACACACAAGTCGAAGGCAACAAACAACGATACACGACCATCAGATATGGCAAGCCCCGCCAGCCGCTGGTGATGCCCTAGCGCAGCAACAATGTCGGAACGTTCAGTACATCAGATCCATACATGAGCCATCCATCATCAGTATCGCAAGTCATTGTGTGGGTTGCTTCCTTCGCTAACTAGGCTTGGGTCATTTCCTAGTTGTTGGGCCTGATAATGTCGACCTTGAGGATTTTTGTTCAATCGCTAACTAAGCTTCCTTCGCTAACTGCTCAATATACTAGGTAGATAGTCCTTGCTAATGATCCCTGGGGGTGGCCAATCGATAGGGAGGGTCCAGCCCCCACTCACCTTCTCACCGTCTCCGCCCCTGCTTGGTTTACTCCAGCATCTCAGCTTATAGAGACCAGTGGTAAGCTACGCACATGAACTTTTCGAATACATCTCCCTTCCCAAATGAATGCTCAGCTACACTTGCCTCTAATCATCCATATGACTAGTAAGGGCCAGAAATTGGCCGCATTTATACATCCTGAGCATGCAACTCATTTTATTTTCATACCCTAGTCATGCAGATTTTCATGATCATTCATGCAAGAGGCAACATGAGGATGATGGGCACTGAACATGATGCATCCGTAGAATTTCATTACTTTCATATGATTGGCACCTGCATAGTACTCCCTTTGTTTCTAAATATAGAGTGTATAATTTTTGTGAAAAGTCAAACTTGTTTAACTTTGATTAGAATTTTAGAGAAATGTATCAACATCAATTATAATCGAATCGGTATCATAAGATTCGTCTTGAAATGTATATTTATATTGTATTTAGTTAATATAGTACATGTTGATAATTTTGTTATAAATTTGGTCAAAGTTAAAAAATTTGACTTTTAAAAAAAATCTACAGTAGAACCATCGATACAATCATTAAATAAAGTCTCACTTTTTTTTACTTCTTAGATCATGGCATCTGAAAAACGGCATGTCATCGGCATGAGAGAACCATCGGAGTTGATGGGAGTCAAGGGTCCCAAGCTAATCCGTGAAAAAAGATAGGCGTCAAGGAATGTGTTGGTGTCTTATTTAATGACGGATGTTTTTTCGGTGGGAGGACATGTTTCTGTAGATAGTGAGATACTTGTGGTAACTTTGTTAAATCTTAAGACTCGTCGGATCAAGATCAATTTTCTGAAGGTGCTCAGAGGTATGATGTGCGTACGTACATTTATAGAATGTGTATATACACACTTATGGTGTTTACGTCTGTACTATCTTAAAAGATGGATGTGCTCGATAGTGGACGTTTTACAACAGGGTTTCGCTAAGTGAACATACGTTGGTAAAGCAGTCATCACTCCTTTGGAAAGCAATTAACGTCCCATTTATATGATCATTCGAATTTGATAGATCAGTCATCTTGCTCATGCGGTGTCCCCAATTAAGCATGCAACATGCTCATTCGCGAGATCTCACTGCATCCCGCTCATGCGGCGATGCCCTCTTGCTTCAGTTTCTTCATTGTCAGGTACCTCAAGCAATAGATTTGGTTGTTAGTTGCAGCTATAGGTAAAAGATTCAAAGTTTACTGTTGGGTTGACTAGTACAAGTACGCACCATGTGACCATATTCTGAAAAATGACTTGTTTAACTACGAATTTAACATTTTTATACTTTTGTGTCTCCACATAATCTGTCTATTTTACTTAGTTAACTAGAGTCCATAACAAATCAGTAAGCAACTTGGCTTAATCATATAATAACAGAGTTGTGGCCATGACCATAAATTTAAGTTATGCCACTTGCTCTAGGTAACCAAATTTTAGGGCCTGCCAAAACACGACAAACACTTATGAAGTGTAATTAATTGTAAACCGATAGCAGCAGCACGGACACCACGGATTTCTTATCTCTTTCCTTTTCCTTTTAGGGCTCTCCCAATGCATTGTTTCTTAGCACAAGAGCAATAAAAACTTAAGATACAACCCCTACAATGCATTATTTCTTAGATGTTGTATCTTATTTAATGATTTTAGCTTCATGCATAAATTTAATTGGCCTAACCATATTTTTTACATATGGCCACGTGCAAGGGTTGTATTTTAGCTAAGATACAACTTCTCTCTCTTTCTTCATTAAATAGTATGCCACATAAGAAAAATGTTTATGATTACGTGCTAATATACAAGCATTGGGAGTGCCTTATAGCCATGTCAGTTATGGAGGCTCAGAGAATTATACATGAACCTCATTATCTCAGTTACGTGTATGACTTGGTTGTTACTCCCTCCATTCCATAATATAGTAATGTTTTTTGAGCTAGACTAGCTCAAAAAACGTTACTACATTATGGGACGGAGGGAGTACCTGACAATTTTTTTAACTAAGATATAACAGTTGGCAATAGCAGCCACACTGAGCATTGTTGATAGTCATTTACATGGCCCACGCAAACTAGCAGGTATACTTGTAGAAAATCAGATTGACACAAGACCGGTGAGAGTTTAACTTTGTGTAAACTAAAAAACTCTAAATAATCAAAAGATCTGTTATGTGCTTTGCAAAGAACTGCAGGGCCATCGTTGTGTCCGGTTCTTCGCCTCTCAGTTCTTGAAAGATCATGTTAAATATTTGTACGAGTCTGCCGGAACCTGGAACTCTAAGATGCCTCCTCAGCCTCTATTGTCAACCCCTTCGCCACCTCCCAACCCCAATAAGTCTTGTCCTCGCGCCAACGTTACCACCCGAAGAATAGTGTCGTCATCTCGTCAAACTTGTATGTAATATGGTTGTGGTACGCAGTGAGTGGGAACTCCACAAAGTTTTTAAGAAAGGGTTTGGTTTACTCCAATATCTCAGATCCTTAGTAACGAGTAAGGCTTTCTTTGGTTTGGAGAAATATCATAGGAATTTTGCAAGATAGAATTCTTATAGGAATTTTTTCTTTAGAGCCCTTTGGTTCTTAGGAATGGATTCCTGTTCCTATATATAATTGGTTTATATCCTTCACATTTTAAAGGAAAATAAAAATGAGCCTAGACTCAATGAAAAAATTACTTTGGTGTGAACCAAATGACATTTCTTTTTCTATCTCTACTCATAGGATTGAAGATACATGTCATCTCAATCCTACAAATTTCCTATTTTTATGATAATCCTATCCTATGAACCAAAGGAGGCCTAAGCTACAGAAAGTTCAAATGCATCCCACTTCTCTCCAAAGAACTAATAAGGCCAGCTTTGAGCACTCCCTGGGAGAGCAATTAGCATCCCATTTATATGACCTGAGATCGCATGATTATGATACCCAAGATCATGCAGATTTGATAGACCATGCTACAGACGTGAGAGACTTCCGTAGTGTACCGGCCGTTGGCGCGTGTACGCATCACGCGGTGACCGGAGTTACGGCGGCTACAAAATCCCAGCAACACAACAGCCTCATCTTCCTTTTTCACTGGCCGGCAAAATCAGCAGTCGCCGTGGCCCGACGAGTCCACCTTCATCGGCCTTGGACCGCAGTCAATCGCTACGGCCAGAAGTACCAGTATCTACTTTCTTTTTCACGTATATAAAAAAAGGTGATCGTAGAGTGAAAGTGAAACTAATTTTTTTAGAACACAGTACAACACAGACACTTACGTATACGAGTATATATTTATCCCTATGAACGCACACACGCACACCCTATCCTATGAGCATCTTCGCAATACTGAACCGGCACATTATTTTGAAATTGATAACGAAGTCATCACTTCATCTTCGACAGGAACGTCTCCTTCCACTGACAGCATATCACCGAAAGACCTGAAATAAATCAAGGAAAATACGAGCACCAATATTAAATCTGAAATTTAAACTCTGATGGGCTGGAAATACCACTGTCCCTCTAACCAACTCAACAATAGGTTAATTCGTGAAAATGAAACTACTGGTGGGTAGAAATGTGAATACTGCACCAAATGCAGATATTATTTTTTTGATAATATTACCCTCAAATGCAGATAATATAACCCGGGTTGCTTGAACCAATTTAACTACACTAGTAGAAAACAGGGCTTTGGTTCAGGCCTCTCCAGCCCATTTGTCCCGGTTCAGTCACGAACCGGGACCCATGGTGGCATATGTCCCGGTTCGTGCGCCCGGGGGGCCGGCCGGGCCTCGTGGGACATTGGTCCCGGTTCGTCTGGGGGCATATGTCCCGGTTCCAGACAAGAACCGGGACCAATGGTCCTCGCTTCTGGCCCACAACCACTAGTCCCGGTTTGTGGCTCAACCCGAGACGAAAGGCTGTCCATTAGTACCGGTTCCTGCCACAAACCGGGACTAACGATTTGGCTATATATACCCCTCGCCATCAGCAGAGCACTCCACTGGTGCTCTGTTTTTTCGAGGAGGGCAAGGGAGGGCGTTCTGGTGCTCTAGCTCACCTCCAATGCACATGATGTGTTCGACGGAATGCCCGAGCCACACTACTTAAGCTTTCTCCTCTCCAAACTCGATCTCCAAGCTCTGTTTTCCTCAAGATTTGTCTAGGTTTAGCGATTTATCACGTCTCGTACCCGTCTTCACCACCGTCGATCGGCCTTGCCAATCTCGTCGCCGGCACCACCGTGGTGAGCCTCTTGTTCTTATTTTCTTTCTAAAAGAAAGTAATTCTTACTTTTATGATTAGATATATACTTGTCTAATTTTCTTATTGCTTTTTATTATATAGTGCGATGGTTATGGTACCTGCACATGTCGGCCCTCGTCCTGTCTATGATTCGGATGTGGTATATATTATCTTTTATAACTATTTGGTTCATTTTTTGTTTATGACAATTATGCCGACCAACGTGACATATTTATTTATCTAGGAGGTAGTTGAACCGGAAATTCCTACCGACCCTATTGTCGAGAGGTTAAATTTAGTTGAAGAAGAAAACAATAACTTGAAGGAAAAAATAAAAAGAATTGAGGAGGAGAAGATGCTATTGGATTTGCATGTTGCGGATATCATCAATGATAACAAGATCAAGATGGATGCAATGCGCTTGAAGATTAGAAATATTAGAAAATATGTAATTGATACCGAGGCTTGGTATCATTATGCCGTTGGTTCAATTGTTACCTTCGTTGCGATTATGATTGCATTTGTTGTTGCATTGAAATGTTTTACATAGTTTCGATGTATGCCTTAGTTAGATGCTCTAGAGAGATGTATGTTGTTCAATGAGAACTATGTATGTACTTTGGTTTTACTGTGATGATGAACTTCTATTAATTTGGTCACTTATCTATTCATGATGTTCTATATATAATGGTTTTTGACACACTTAATTATATATAATGCACGCAGATGAACCGGCAATGGATGTACGGTGACAGACACACCTCCCAGTACATTAACGGCGTGCATGAGTTTCTCGAACTGGCTGAGGCAAACAAGCAGAATGGTTTTATGTGTTGTCCATGCCCTACATGTGGGAATACGAAGTCTTACTATGACCGACAAATCATTCACACCCACCTGCTTTATAAGGGATTCATGCCACCCTATAATGTTTGGACCAAGCACGGAGAAATAGGGGTTATGATGGAAGACGGCGAAGAAGAAGAGTACGATGACAACTATGTGCCCCCTGAATACGGTGATGCTGCAACGGGGGAAGCAGACGATGTGCCCGATGAAGATCAAGAGGAACCGGACGATGTGCCTGATGATGATCTCCGCCGGGTCATTGTTGATGCAAGGAGACAGTGTGAAAGTAAAAAGGAGAAGCTGAAGTTCGATCGGATGTTAGAGGATCACAAAAAAGGGTTGTACTCCAATTGCGAAGATGGCAACACAAAGCTCGATACCGTACTGGAATTGTTGCAGTGGAAGGCAAAGTATGGTATACCTGACAAGGGATTTGAGGATGTACTGAAAATATTTAAGAAGAGGCTTCCAAAGGATAACGAATTGTCCGACAGTACGTACGCAGTAAAGAAGGTCGTATGCCCTCTAGGATTGGAGGTGCAGAAGATACATGCATGCCCTAATGACTGCATTCTCTACCGCGGTGCGTACAAGGATTTGAACGCATGCCCGGTATGCGGTGCATTGCGGTATAAGATCAGATGAGATGACCCTGGTGATGTTGACGGCGAGCCCCCCAGGAAGAGGGTTCCTGCCAAAGTGATGTGGTATGCTCCTATAATACCACGGTTGAAACGTCTGTTCATGAACAAAGAGCATTCCAAGTTGATGCGATGGCACAATGTAGACCGTAAGAAAGACGGGAATTTGAGACACCCCGCTGATGGGTCGCAGCGGAGAAAAATCGAGAGAAAGTACCGGGCTGAGTTTGGAGATGACCCAAGGAACGTATGGTTTGGTTTAAGCGCGGATGGCATTAATCCTTTCGGGGAGCAGAGGAGCAATCACAGCACCTGGCCCGTGACTCTATGTATGTATAACCTTCCTCCTTGGGTGTGCATGAAGCGGAAGTTCATTATGATGCCAGTTCTCATCCAAGGCCCTAAGCAACCCGGCAACGACATTGATGTGTACCTAAGGCCATTAGTTGAAGAACTTTTACAACTGTGGAATGGAAACGGTGTACGTGTGTGGGATGAGCACAAACAGGAGGAATTTGACCTGCATGCGTTGCTGTTTGTAACCATCAATGATTGGCCTGCTCTCAGTAACCTTTTAGGACAGACAAACAAGGGATACCACGCATGCACGCACTTTTTAGCTGACACCGAAAGTATATACCTGGAAAAATGCAGGAAGAATGTGTACCTGGGGCATCGTCGATTTCTTCCGACCAACCATCAATGTCGTAAGAAAGGCAAGCATTTCAAAGGCGAGGCAGATCACCGGAAGAAGCCCGCCATGCGTACCGGTGATCACGTACTTGCTATGGTCAATGATTTACATGTAATATTTGGAAAGGGTCCCGGCAGACTATCTGTTCCGAATGATGACGAGGGACGCGCACCCATGTGGAAGAAGAAATCTATATTTTGGGACCTACCCTACTGGAAACACCTAGATGTCCGCTCTTCAATCGACGTGATGCACGTGACGAAGAACCTTTGCGTGAACCTGCTAGGCTTCTTGGGCGTGTATGGGAAGACAAAAGATACACCGGAGGCACGGGAGGACCTGCAACGTTTGCACGAAAAAGACGGCATGCCTCCAAAGCAGTATGAAGGTCCTGCCAGCTACGCTCTTACCAAAGAAGAGAAGGAAATCTTCTTTGAATGCCTGCTCAGTATGAAGGTCACGTCTGGCTTCTCGTCGAATATAAAGGGAATAATAAATATGGCTGAGAAAAAGTTTCAGAACCTAAAGTCTCATGACTGCCACGTGATTATGACACAACTACTTCCGGTTGCATTGAGGGGGCTTCTACGGGAAAACGTTCGATTAGCCATTGTTATGCTATGTGCATTCCTCAATGCAATTTCTCAGAAGGTGATCGATCCAGAACTCCTACCAAGGCTAAGGAGTGATGTGGCGTAATGTCTTGTCAGTTTCGAGCTGGTGTTCCCACCATCCTTCTTCAATATCATGACGCACGTCCTAGTTCATCTAGTCGACGAGATTTTCATTCTGGGCCCCATATTTCTACACAATATGTTCCCCTTTAAGAGGTTCATGGGAGTTCTAAAGAAATATGTCCGTAACCGCGCTAGGCCAGAAGGAAGCATCTCCATGGGCCATCAAACAGAGGATGTCATTGGGTTTTGTGTCGACTTCATTCCTGGCCTTAAGAAGATTGGTCTACCTGAATCGCGGTATGAGGGGAGACTGACTGGAAAAGGCACGATTGGAAGGGACTCAATAATATGCAGGGACGGACATTCTTGGTCTCAAGCACACTACACAGTTCTACAGAACTCTATCTTGGTGGCCCTGTATGTCGATGAACACAAGAACAGTCTGCGCTCCAAACACCCGGAGGAGTGTGACGACTGGATTACACATGAACACATCAGGACTTTCGGCGATTGGTTGGAACACGTGTCAGAGGTGACAACACTGTTTCTGATGAGCTGTTCTCGTTGTCCAGGGGACCATCTTCAACTGTATTGACTTACAAAGGATACGAGATAAATGGGAATACATTTTACACGATCGCCCAAGATCAAAAGAGCACCAACCAAAACAGCGGTGTCCGATTTGATGCAGCAACCAAGAGGGGAAAGGACACATATTATGGTTACATAGTGGACATATGGGAACTTGACTACGGACATGATTTTAAGGTCCCTTTGTTTAAGTGCAAATGGGTCAATCTGTCAGGAGGCGGGGTACAGGTAGACCCACAGTACGGAATGACAACAGTGGATCTGAACAATCTTGGGTACACAGACGAACCATTCGTCCTAGCCAATGATGTGGCGCAGGTTTTCTATGTGAAGGACATGTGTAGCAAACCGAGAAAAAGAAAAGATATGGAAGCGAATACATCATACGATGAGCCAAAGCGCCACATAGTTCTTTCAGGAAAAAGAGACATCGTGGGATTGGAGGGCAAGACGGACATGTCTGAAGATTATGAAAAGTTTCATGAAATTCCTCCCTTCAAAGTCAAGGCTGATCCAAGCACCCTGTTAAGCGATGAAGAATATCCATGGTTACGGCGCAATAAGCAAAGGACACAAGCGAAGAAAAAGTGAAGACAGATGAAGTCAGAAAGGGTTAAAAATTGATGATGTGGCTTTGAATGGTTCATTTTGAACACACAAAAAGTCTGGATTTCAAATAAGTTCAAAAAAATAAAATCCCTTTGTAGATAGATCAACAAAACACACGGTTCTCCTGCATACAGCCCGACTGTGGCTCGTGAGTGCCCGCATATCAAATGCACCGTCGGGTTGTATGCAGGGAATCCGAATGATTTGTATTTGGTCGATGAACTGAAGGATTTCTAGATATATCAACAAAACACACGGTTTCGCCTGCATACAGCCCAACTATGGCTCGTGAGTGCCCTCACATCAAATGCACCGTTGGGCGTACGCAGGCCAATCCGAATGATTTGTATTTGGTCGATGAACTGAAGGATTTCTAGATATATCAACAAAACACACGGTTTCGCCTGCATACAGCCCAACTGTCGCTCGTGAGTGCCCGCACATCAAATGCACCGTTGGGCGTATGCAGGCCAATCCGAATGATTTGAATTCGTACACACCGAGTGTCCGAGAGGTGGGATATATATAGGGGTTGTGTGCCTCTTTAGCCCCAGTTGCTAGCACAAACCGGTACTAGCGCGAGACCTTAACTGTGTACAGGCCAGTTCCCAGATCCAATGACTCACAAGCCGGATCCAACGACTCACAAGCGCTTAAAAGAAACACGCGATCCGTGTACTTCTTCCTGATTGGTGGGATTCAGACCCGGGTGAGGTTAAAAGCATGCGCAAAGCCAACCTCCACTATTTCTCTTCTCGCGAAGTCTTCCCCTTCCGCGGCACCGCCACCATCCAGTTTTTGCCGTAACCCTCTCAACTTTTTAGCACATGCTATGTGGGTCAAATGATGATACCATGCCAAGTTTCAACATTTTCGGAGTTCATTTGTAGTGCTAGAAACTGGAAAATTAAATAAAGCAAAAAATAAAACAAAAAAACTGGAAAAAAGAAAAAAAATGCCACCTATTGGGCCAACACGGCCTGAATACGACTAGAAACCCAACCATGGGCCAGGATTCAGGCCCGCAATAGGCCCAATAGGCCCACAGGCAAGTAGTACCAGAATAGGCCCGGAATCCTGCAGTTGAGAGGAGCTCGAGACGGTACGCGCAACAACGCTTATAAACCGCTCGAGCGCTCCCTCGACTAGCGAGGTGGGACTAAACATCCCACCGCTCCGCGGCGCAAGGCGTTTGGTTCCGGTTGGTGGCACCAACCGGAACTAAAGGGGAGAATTGGTACCGGTTCGTGCCACCAAACGGGACCAATGCCCCCCTTTATCCCGGTTGGTGGCACCAACCGGAACCAAAGGTTTGTCATCAACCGGGACTAAAGGGGGGCATTGGTACCGTTTGTTGGCACGAACCGGTACCAATACTTTTGGTATATAAATGACACTTGTAAATTTTCAGTTCTAAATCTCGCCATTCCCCCGACGACACCGGAGACCAAACGGACGCCATCAGGCTGCCCAACCTCCGCCCGCCGCCCCTGTCGCACCCGCCGGAGACGACACCGACGCCGTCAGGCTGCCCCGACGCCGCCCGCCGCCCCCTCCGTCGCCGTCGCCACCGCCCGCGCCCGTCGTCGTTGCGTTCTGGGTGAGCCACCGCCTCGTTTCCCCCTCCCAGCGCTCCTCCCTGCGCTCTCCTTCGCCTTCCTGCCGTGGACAGAGCTCCGTCCGCTTCCGGGCTCGTCGTCGTGGTCGCCTCGAACCTCCCCCGAGACCCCCGTGTGCACCATCAGGTGCGGGAGGCCGCGGGCTACCTGCGAGTGCCTTCCCCATGCCTCCCCGTGCCCGGGAGCTCGACTCTGGGAGGGCGTCGCCGCGCACAGTGGCACCGGCGTCATGCCGCCGGCCAGCCCTGGCCGTTTAGCCCCTAATCCCCCTGCTAACCCCCCCCAAGCCACTAACATTTGGGCCCTAATGCCTAATTAAATCAGCCGGTTTAATTTAACAGAGGGATTAAGATCCCAGTCACTGACCAGAGGGCCCCACTGGTCAGTTGGACCAGTCAACCCCCTGCGTCAGCATGACGCAGGCATGACGCAATAAAGCTTAAATGATTTAATTTAAATCAGAAATTCCAGAAACTTATGTACTTTACAAATGTTGAAAAATATAAAAAAAGATTTATGTATTCATTGTTGCAATAATGGTGTATACAAACTTGAGCAATTTGAATAACTTTAGAAGTACCGGACAAAACTGGTGTCGTGCCAAAAACTGGTGTCAACACATGCCCCCATGTTTTTCGGCAAAACTTGTATGTTTGGCACACTAATATATCCATGCTATATATATATATCATGTTTGTATATTAAGTGTCATGTTGTAATTAATATTTTGCAGAAACTATGGACGGTCGTCAAAGAAACTTAGAACAAGAAGTGATGTTGGGGGAAATCATCCGCGAAGGACCGTTGTTGGTGGGCGACATCGTCCGGGTAGGAGGTGATGTCTTCCAATTTCTGAACAACACCGATGGTCTGGAAGAAGAGGGTGAAGCAGGCTCCGGTGATCGGACAATGGAGGTGGAAGGACATGCTTATGATGGCTCCTGTGAGCGAACGAAGGAAGGAGTTGTTGGAAAGTCCGGTGAGGTATATATAATAATTAAGCCTGTGCTGACTAGCTAATTGATGCATTAATTGTTTTGGACTGTGTACACATATTAACTCTCTTCTTTCTTCTTTTCTAGCCCTCCGTATCCGGATCGAGCCAAACTTCGGTAACGAGACGAGGCCCAAAGAAAAAGTTGCGCCCGGATGAAAGGTTCACGATCATCGACATCAATAGAGATGGCCAACCGATTGCACCCAGCCGGACCAAAGATGCATTTTCTGCTCAGTGCGGGGTTCTTGTTAGGGACATGATCCCGATCAGCATCCAGCAATGGAATAAGCCGAAGGCCGGAGACCCTGAAGTGTCTTTTGTCACCGATAGACAGAAAGATGATCTTTGGACCGCGCTGAAGGAAAATTTCACCCTACCGGAAGAGGAGTGTCCGGAAAAGCCAGTTACAGAGCAAAAGGTCAAGACTCATGCTCTTAAGAAGATGGCAGAGCTATTCAGGAGGTGGAAGAATGAGTTAAAAACAACGTTTGTCGACAAAGAGAAGACTCCAACATTCACAGGCCGATTTGAGAAGATAAGAGAACAGTGGCCCGCATTTGTGTCCCACAAGACATCGGAGAAGAGTAAGAAGATGTCAGCGATAAACAAACTAAATGCTGCAAAGAAGAAGCATCACCATTGCACGGGGTCAGGTGGCTACCACAAAGACCGACTGTTGTGGGAGAAGGCTGAAAAGGACCTTCTTGACAAAGGGATCGTACCAGTGACATTGAACTGGCCAGAGCGTGCAAGGAATTGGTTCTTCGGGGTTGGGGGAACCTTGCACCCTGAAACAGGGAAGTGCTTTTGGACGAACGAACAACTGAGAATACCGATCACCAAGCTTCAGGAGTTAATCGCCGAAACGGAGGCAGGGACGTTCGTTCCCGACAGAGAGAACGACGAGCTCACAATGGCCCTCGGGAATCCTGAGCACCCAGGACGAACACGAGGCACGAAAGGCTCCCTTCCGTGGAAGCATGGGTTTCCCGACGAAGGCGGTTACAAAAGCAGAGAGAGGAAGAGGAAACAGGAGAAAAGCGAAATACAGAACCTGCATGCAAGAGTACAAGCGCTAGAGGAGAGGCATCGAGCTGACGAAGCTACCCTAGAAGCTACCCCGCCATCTCAGCGGAGAAGCAGCGTGGCTTCCACCGAGGTCATTGCGCAACCTGATTTGACGGCTTCCAGGTACCCCGTAGATGAAATCACGGAGTCTTAAGAATGCCACCTTAAGAAGCAATTGATGCAATTCAAACCCACGGTGGCTATCGGCCATCTTGCACCTCCTGGACCCAACGGAACTTTTCACTGTCTTCCGATTCCACAAGGCTATGCTGTTGTGATGGTCGATGAAATAATGGAGGGATATGAGGAGACCGAGCTTGACTACCCTACCGGCGAAGGGGAAAATCTCCTGCAGAATGCTCTGAGGACTTCATGTCTATGGCCGAAGGAATTCATCAAGCTTCCAAACTGGACGACACCTACGCCTCCTCCTCCTCCTCCGGCGAGTAAGGGCCCGCCTCCTCCTCCGCCGGCGAGAGATCAGGGCACGCCTCCTTCTCTGCCTCCTCCTCCGGCGTCTGATCAGTGCACGCCTCCTCCTCCGCCTCCTTCTCCGCCTGCGTCGGCGCGTCCGAGCAGCCCGTCTCCTCCTTCGCCTCGTCAGCAAGAGCAGAAGAGAGCCGCCACCGCCGCTCCGGCTGCTCCGGCGCCTCTTAAGCAACAAAGGAAAATAGCAGTCGTCGCTCCGGCGTCTAGCAGTACAACCAGTGGTGGGAGGCGATACCAATACGGTCCATCATCTCTCAAGCCTCTTGAGCCGTTACCATACGAGAGGAGCGATGAGGAAAGCGCGAAGATCTCTAAAGGCGAAGTGGATGCCTTTTTAAAAAAGAAAAATACACCTCCGAAGGAGAAGATAGATGAGGTGAAATTGAAGCGCACTTTGGATGCCCTGAAGCGACCAGCACCGGCTCCGCTGGATGACAACCATGTCCGCGCTCTTAAAAAGAAAGTGCAAGAAACGCGCCGGTCCGGAAGCACTGCAGCTGACCAAAGGAGAGAACAACAAATTGCAAGAGGGAAAAAAATCCCCAACTCGGCGAACAGGCGAAACAATTGTGCCCCCCGCTGCAGGTGTCTAGTGATATCGTCGTCGCAAATCTGCCGGCCCGGATGGTGCCCGGTACCAATCCTAGTGATTACCTGCCAGACGATATACAATTTGATCCACTCCAGGTGGACGAATTCAAATTCCGGCACGGGTATCCTCTCGTTAGACCTGATCAATAGCTACCAACGATGATGCGAAGATTCCATGAGTGGTACATGGACACCTGCAAGAACTCTGGGTTGGATAATGTGTTGCTTATGGTTAAAGACAAGCACGACCTCGTTGGAATTGACATGTTGTGTGTTCCATTTGAGGAGTTATTCTAGCTTTACAATGCAATGGCCATCGATAAAGTAATCGTCACTTTCTACTGTGTAAGTACTACTTCTTTAATTAAGTCTCTATATATAGCTCAGCTCTTTCATTGCATGTACATATATATAGTTCACTATATCATGCAGATTGAAGATCGTCGAATGCAAGCAAAGAGAAATCTATAATATTGGGTTCATTAACCTAAATCTCTTTGATGAATGGGAGATGGAAAAGAATCCCAAACAAGCCGAGGCCAACTTGCTACAATCGTTGCTTCAACATCAAAACAAACAAAAAATAATCTTTCCTTACAACTTCGAGTGAGTGTTATACTATGCATATTCGGTTTTCCTTTATTTACTCGAGGTTATAGTAATGTAATTGATGAGTTATGCATGCGTGCACAGCTTCCACTTTATTCTCCTAGAGATTAAGCTTGAGGAGGGACTAGAAACCGTGTTAGACTCAAGACGAAAAGATCCCAAGACGTATGCGATCATCACTGAAATGCTTAAGAAGTAAGTGCAATCGATCATTATCGCAACATTTCGGCAACTTTGTTCATTTCCTGATATTAGGTAATAATTATTTTCTATGTCTGGCAGGGTTTGGATAACGTTCACCACAAAATCTCCGGGACTGCCGAAGGAGCTAGAATTTACATGCTCGAAAGTAAGTACTACTAGCTAGTTCCGCTCATCTCCCATTAATTTGATTCTAGCTAGTTTCATCAATACCATTTATATAATGCTTGATTATCAGTTTGATTGACCTCTATTTCTCGTAAAGTGGTTGTGGCAGCAAGAAGGGACTAATCTTTGTGGATACTACGTATGCGAGTACATCTACAACGCTACGATCTCTAAACAGGGCGGCTACTCTAAAAAAGATTTTGATGTGCGTAAGCAATAATATTCACAATTTTATTTTATTACCATCATTTGTGTTGAGTTTCATTCATATATATGTATTGACCCCCTTCTTCAAATTAGCTTTGGGAGCTGCAAGAAGAACTCCTACCACAAGATCGCATAATAGCAATTCAAGAGGAATTGGCGGGATTCTTTCTTGAACACGTCATCAGGAAAGAGGGAGAATACCATATGGAACTTGATTTCAGATGTTAGGGTATTCTAAGAGATCTTATATTGTATATATGTAGCCAGTAGCGTAGGATAGATATACGAAAACTTGTTGTTCGAACAATCTCACTTCTCTCTGTATATGTTCATGACGATCTTCTGTAATTAATGGTTTAATTCCTTCATTTGCTTACTAGCTAGCATGTCGAGTCATCTCTATACGTATAGTACGTAGCGTCGACCAAGCACGGAGATAAGAGAGGACACCTCTCTCTATTAGCTACAATATATGAAACCCCTAAATTAACCCTACAAAACCCCCATCCCCCCCTAAAAAAAACAAAACCCCAGACACGGAACTGCTGACGCGTGGAGGAATTTTGGTCCCGGTTGGTGCTACCAACCGGGACAAAAGGCCCTCCTGCCCGGGCAAGCCGCAGAGGCCACGTGGAGCCCCATCTGTCCCGGTTCGTGGGCAAACCGGGACTAAAGGTTTTGGGCATTAGTAACGACCCTTTAGTCCCGGTTCCGGAACCAGGACAAATGGCCCTCTAGAACCGGGACAAATGGGCCTTTTTCTACCAGTAGCAAGTAGCAACACATATAACGGGCGTGCTTCATGCACACTATATCGTACTCGTACCAAGATAGCACCAAAGGAGCATTTTTTATATTGTCCTGGATGCTTGCTTGAGGGTAATATTTCTGCCAAGTTAAACGTATCCATGGAATGTCCTCATGATTGATGAATTTGTGCACCATCTTCATCAGCAAACTAATGTTTTGTAATTGAAAATTAAGCACTCCCAACCCACCTTTGTTCTTAGGTGTACAAACCAATTCCCAAGCAGCCAATGGAGGATTCTTTATTTCCAAGTCTTTCCCTCTCCACAAGAAATGCCTCATATACTTATCAATTTTCTCAATGATGCCCTTATATAATAGCATAGTAAGAAACTCATTATATAGGTACGACAGGATGAGAACACAACATTAATCATGAGTAACCTTCCATCATAGCTAAGGTATTGGGAGCAGATGGACAATCTTTTCTGGATTCTATTGATAATATAGAGAAAATGTTCCATTTATGGTTTAATGAAACTCAAAGGTATCCCCAAGTAAGTGAAATGACCAGTGGAGCATCCAAGAATTCCAACAAGTTGTTGTAATAAATTATCCTCCACATTGATAGGGTAAAGATTGGATTTGAGATAATTTACTTTCAGACCAGAAGCTTTGGAAAAAATATTCATCGGAGACTTCAAGTGTTGTAAATTTGTAAATAATTGCGACAGGCAGGACAAATGATAAGAGTATCATCAGCATATTACAAGACGGGACAGTCAGGACAGGATTGCAATTGCAAGGGCCTAGTCAGGTCATCATTTTGCATAGCACTATTGAGGATAGTCTACAAGAAATCAGTTGCAATGAAAAAAAGCATGGGAGATAAGGGATCACCCTGCCTAACACCCCTTGTGCATTTGGAAGTGTTACTAGGAATGCATTTAGAAGCACTGAAGAAGTACCAACCCCCATAATATTTTTTATCCATGCACACCACTTTTTTCCAAAACCTTTCTTGATTAGGATTTCCATGATCATGCAATCATGTAAATATGATGGCAGCAACAATTCCAAACTACTTGTGCCAGAGTCTAGTTAAAGAAATTAAACATTTGAACCTAGTTGTTAGCAGAACAAAAACAAATCTAGCATGCAAACGTACATCCTTAGTTCTACAATGGCACATTACTTGGAACCAATCAGCAAACCAACAGCAAAAAGAGCGGCACGTACAACACCATTACTCAGAACAAGGGTGATAGCGCAACTACAGGGTGAAATCTCATACCTCTGCAGCAAGAGCTGGAGGCTGAGGACAAGGCTGACCACGTCTGGCTTCCCTTAGCTGTAGGTGGATGACTCTAGGTTTTCGTATACTAACACCTCAGATTTAACTATAAGAATTAGGTACAATGAGTGACAGAAACACACACAAAAATAGTTTGGCTGAAACTGTGAATTAAACAACACTCACTATATCGCACCAAGATAGCACAAAAATATTTATAAAAAACCCAAAGTTGCTTTGCTATCTAGCTCATTATTTTTCAATGCTAATTCACTTAGTTTGCACACATATACTAAGTTAGAAAAAAAAACGAAGCTCTTCACCATTGGTTCTTCTCGGATTCGTATGGATGTTCGATATTTTCTGCATTTCTGTTCAATTTCTAAATCATGTGTTCAACTATCATATTTTAGTTCAAGACACTTTCGACTCTATCGATAAACTACCATTATGGATAGTCCGCATTGCCATTCAAAGTTCGGTATATGCATTGGTCGACTCTTCGCAACTCCTGTTGTGAAGGGTTCACCTTGTTGTTCAACGTTTTTCCTAGGCATATGTCGACCTTTTCGGCCTCCGCCATTGTGTAAGTCTCCGACGAGAGACAACACGGTATCAATCTATTTCGGAGAGTCTCATTTGAGATAATTCAGTTCACCATGGTGCTATGGTCATGTTTAGATTTTACCATATATTTTGTGTTACCTTCGTATAATCACACATTAATTTTTCTACAATAATTGTATTTGGCCGAGTATATTCATAGTCACACTTGTTTCTGTCTGATTGGTTTCTATTTGATTTTCATGTACTTAAAGCAACGTTATGCATGAGCCTGATAGCAGCGCTCGGTTGCTACCGTGTGTAGCAGGCCATTTCTGTGTCTCCCCCTCCCCTCTTTTCAATATAAGATATGCACCATTGTGCATATTCTATAAAGAAAGAAAACTTCCACAACATTTTGTGTTAAATTGTTCCATTGTGATATATAGAAGTGAAATTGTTATTGCAGTTGCAGAATATTGAAGAATGAAGAGGACAGTGATCATAAATTCTCTTTTTCATGGACATGGTTTGAAGATAGGGAAAAAGACTCCGCTGGATATTGATTCCATCGATGGCAACGATAAATGTTGAGAGAGCATTTCCCACAAAGAGTTTAATCAAGAGCAAGTTGAGAAATAAGATGGGTGACAGTTTTGTGAATGATTTCCTAAGCACATATATTGAGCGGGGTGTTTTTTTTAGTTAAATGAAGATGATATAATTGAAACTTTCATGACCATGTCAAAGCATAGGCTAAGATATGTGACGACCGCGAGGAGATAGGGAGTTACCGAGTTGTCATGGAGAGCGTGGGGGCACACCTAGCTAAATGTGTCGCCACGTGCCACCACCTGGGCTCGGCAGTTCACTTTGGGCCCGTGTCGGTTCGCCTCCAACGGATAGATGCGTGCACGCCATAGGCCCGGGGGCAACTGTCGGCCGAGTGATCGAGAACCAGAGTATCATGGGGTGTCTGCCTATGACCCAGAAGGCGATACCTGGAAATCGGATCAAGATGCGGCCCAACCTCAGGCGCCGCGCAACAAGACACCTCGCGAGGCAGGACCTCGTAAGGACCCTCTCCTCGAGGGGAAAATCACCAGGAGATCACGTAAATAGGACTCTTCGGCCTTCAAAAAACAAATGCTTTATGTGGGAAGAGGACCAGAGCAGCTATAAAAAAGGGTAGTGCCACTACCTTAGCGGGGGACTTAGATTGTCTTCCTTTTGTCAAACTCTTGTACTACCATATACAACCAGTGCAATCCAGACAAGCAGGAGTAATATTTTACACAGCACAGTGGCCCAAACCTGGATAAGCTCTCCACGTCTCCGTTGTGTTGTTGCTCTTTCTTCGTCGCCGAGGTCGCCGAGGATCGTGAGACTGCGTGTTTAGCCCCTTGCGTTCGAACCTAGCTCTTTGAGATACCCTTAGGAACAAATCTCCTGCACACATAAAGCATTTGTTTTTTGAAGGCTGCAAAACAGAAGAATTTTTTTTGGGTCGAGAGGTTCTGTACATCGTGTACGTTCCAGTGGGCATACGAAAATGAATATGATTTGTAGGGGGTGTGAAAGGTTCATATTGCCCTTTATACGTTCAATAAGGGGAGGGTGTACCGAAGCGTGGCTCTAATTTTGATACTCATCTAACAACCCCTGGTCAAGGATCTTATGGAACCTATTCTTAGAGGTGCAAAACCCCGATTTCAGTCAAAAAGGCATTGCAATTATAAGTTTGAACTATAAAAATATATTTCCTAGCAGCAACAAATCAACTTAGAGTAAAGATTCCAAGTCTCGACCAAGCATAGTTCGACTAACTCCTTGGAGACATTATGTTGAGTCACAAATCTCCATCTCCACGTCACGAAGGCACAAAGCATCCCTCTACTTAGAAAATAGCACCCGACTCATTCAGTTCGGAGAATTGGACTCTCATTCAACAGTCTGAAGATCACATAGAGCCAAGAAGGGCTAGGTGGTCGGAATTTGCACTGGAGCAAAACATGTTGGGCAGTGGGTGGGGACTGAACAAAGATGAACCAGAGGGGCTTGGTTTACTCCACTATCTCAGTCCATAGACGCTGTATATCAGGTTGACATACATCCTCTCTTTCTTTGGCGAGTAGGTGGACTTACATGATTAGCGGATGAAAAGAAGGCTCAGGGGATCATGTCCAGAACGCTGGGACACGGCCTAAGACCTGAACCTTTGGAGATGGCACAGTTTGCATACTAGTATTTATAGGACCTGAGAATGAGGTTCCTTCGATTGTGAGTTTGTGACACCACAGATCATGCAGATTTAATGGATCTATCATGCAGTAGGCAAGATTGGCACATGATTTCTGGGTCGTGCATCAAGATGAAGCTAGCGTGTGCTTTCTATTCCCTCCGTAGTTTTTCTTAAGACGTTTTGGACATTTGATCTAATCATCTAAAAACATCTAATGAATGTGAACAGAGGTTGCTCCGTGCAAGCTGAATGGTGACGTGCTAGTAAGACGCGTGCGACTGAAAGGATGCACAATCTAAGGACTGGCCCTCCTTCATTGACGTCGATCAACAACTCTATCTAGTGCTTGCACTTTGTTGTTTTTTTTTACCTTATTCTATTGTGTTCGGATATGAAGCGGTTGTGTGCATTCTAGTTATGCAGAGGCCAGGTGTAATGCTTAAATTAAGTCATAAATTGCCTTTATTGAAAAAAAAAGAATTCCCAGTGTTAAGTAATTCTCTATTGGCACATAAGAAAACTTCACATGGTATATAGTCAGTCGTCCATAGACACATCATAACAAAGTGTTCCTTACATGCAAACAGGACTGTGTCAATTAATAATATATCCACATACGACAGTCTGTGGTTCATTATCTCCAGCAAATGGGAAATGAATACTAGTTGCAGATGCTGCTCACAAAAGAGACGGTATATATTCCAATAAACCAACTATTGACAAAAAAAATTATAACAAGATAATGAAGCTATAAAGGCCCCGCTGGTTCGAGATCAAGGACGGCGTCAATGTACCAGCAACACACAAAGAACACAAGTGGTTACCAGTTAATAGTATTAACCATTTGAGCATGAATAATAAACAGATTAGCAAAAAAAGGGTGAGCACAAGTAGAGCAAAACCCAAAATGGGAACTTGGAAATTTATGCAAGGCAAACTATGCCCCACTGCGCCACTTTCCCTTCACTCGCCACCTGCACCCTTTCCTCCGGTTGCACAGTTGCCCTTTGTTCCTGAAAGCAGAGAAGAAAATCAATCAGCTCTCACTTAACTTGTACTAACTAGAATCATGAAAAACAATTCAGAGATGATAAAAGAAAGAGGTGCTGATCCTACTCACCAGTATCCACGAATTAAGCAGGTGTAGATATGGTAGATAAGGCAACAGGGGCCATACACAGGGCTAGTTAGGATGCAACCATCCATAGGCCGTGACCAAGTGTCAGTACTAAGGTTGTACTCAGTAAGTGACCCATCGGTCAGCCTACACTGAACAATGGTGTTGCTGACAACGGTAGGCAATGCCCCATTAAAGGAAACGGACAGACTCATCTCACCATAAAGGAACAAAGCCTTGTCCCCAATGCTTGTTACCGGAATCAGCTTTTCCAATGTAAGATCTGCAAGTCTGTGAATGAGCATACGCGGCCAGGATCTATCGGTGTAGCCGGTCACAAGGATCTGCGAGTCGCATTCTACCAGGGAGATAGGGCGGGCGAGCTTCTCAGCTGGAATTGTGGCAATCAACTTGCGGGTGCTGGCAATGAGGAACCTGCTGAGCCCACCACATGATCTTCCTGTGGTGGATCAACTCGGAAGATTTCCGAGTTCTCTTGAGACGAGTAGCACATCCTCGCCATGTATAGTTTTCCTTGGAACGATAATGGTGTATTATAAGGCAGTGTCCAGGTTGGTAAGTGCCATTGCTGATCCTGGGAGGTCGCGAAGGCCACAGAGCCCATCCGATGAAGTGCAAGCAAGACATTGACGACTCCGGCAGCACTGACACTAAAGGAAGCACATACTCCTCGGAGGTAAGTGAACTTATGTGTCGGGTGCAAGGCCCCGGGCGGCCGGGCAGGCCTGGGTTTATGTGCGGCACGAGGGTCACAAGCGGTGGGAGTTCGACGATGTCGCCGGTGAAAGGGTGGAGGAGGCGAATGGCCGTGTCTTCGTCCCTGTGCATGACCAGCAGACTGTCCACCGAGTCGAGGACGCAGTGGTCCTTGAAGACCGGGAGCTTGATGTGGACGAACTTTCCGGTGTCGAGGTTGAAGAAGCATATGTAGGGGGTGTTTGGTTGGGCTTTTAGACAGCTTTCTACCAAAATAAGCTAGCAGTCCAACCAAACAGCCAACTTTGGTTTAGCTTTTCAGAACAGCAGCGGATTATTTACACGCGCGAGAGAAAGCTCCTCACAAACAGCTTCCCCAACTTCTACAACTTTTGATTTTTTCCACGCCCGTTCTGCCCCTACCACTTCCCCTTAATTACGGAAAAACTGCCCTTCCTTATAAGGACCGAACCATCTCTTTCTCCCCCATCCCACGGCTTCTCCTCCAGCCGCCGAACACAGAAACATGGCGCAGCTGGCGGCGCTAGGGTTCCGGCCCGCCTCCACCACTCTGGCGTCTTCCTCGCCTAGCGCCGGATCCGGTGAACGTAGGGCGCTGGTCTCCTCCGCCTCCAGCCGCTTCCACCTCGACAAGGAGTAGCCTTGCGCCCTCGACCTCCTCTCCTGCAACGGACCGGCACCGCCCCCTGGGCCTCCCTTGCTGCAGCTGACCGGCGCCGCTCCTTGGCCTCCTCTGCTTTAGGCCAGCGGCACCGCCCCTTTGGCCTCCTCTGCTTCAGGCGCCGGTCGTCAGCGAGCCTCCAGATCCACTCCCTGGGTCCCTCCTCCGCCGATATTGTGGCCTCCGGCAAGCCACCGTCGTGGATTATTGGTCACCGACGGCTGATCCCCTGTTAATAGACACTGACGGTGGGCCCTTATGGCTTAGTTTAGTAAGATAAAACGTGTTAGCCCCCCTATCTCAAATACTATAGTAGTTAAATGTGTTTTTTTTCTTCCATTTTTTTAAGTGGACCCCGCATGTAAGTGTCACTATAGTGAGGGGCAAAATTATTAAGAACCAATCAACAGATTATTATAAATTTTGTAAAAAAACAGATTATTATAAATATGTTAATACAAAAACATCTTAAAAATAAATGAAATATATCTAAAACAGATTATTAAAATTATATCAGTACATAAACATCATATCAGCATCTCAAGGGTACTTCAGTCGTTTTACTCAAAAGCTACAGCTCAGACAACTAGTTACCAAACAACAATATTGCTCACATCAGCTTTCCCGCAGCTCACAGCCCACAGATGCTTTTTCACAGCTCACAGCCCAACCAAACACCCTCGTAGCCGCAGAGCTTGCCATGGGACGGGTGGAGGCCGTGGCCTTCCGGGAACATCATCCAGCGACGCGGGTGGAACCGTGGGTCGACCACGCCGCGACCGCGTGGACGAACGGCGCTGGACCGCCAGTGGCCGCAGACCGCGCAGAAGCGGACGTAGTCCAACATGTTGCCTGCCAGCACCCGCCATGCGATCACGTAAGGTGATTTTGTCCGGGAGGTGTTGACACACGAACACGTCACGTGTACCCTCGACGCCGTGGGTGATGCACCGCAACTCACGTCGAAGGAGATCCGTCCGGTAGCGCGATACGCAAGACAACCGGCGGACGCTTTTGAGCACCCGAAACCCCACACGCTCAGGAGGGACCCCGTCTGGGCGCACGGCGGCTATGGGCTGCCCTAGGTCGACCTTATCGCCCCTAGAGCTCTCGCGGATCGTTGCCCTGCAAGAACAAGAACAAACGAAGAACGAGGGAGATGATACATGCAAAAGTAGACGAAATTAGGGTTTAGATATGTTTGCGATTATGTGTTGTTTCAATCGGCCGTCACCTCATCTATATATGAGGGGGTTGGACTTCCCTTGCAAGACACGGACTTGGATTCCCGTCACAATGCCAAAAACTATAGCCAAACTCGGATTTTCCAAAATCGGCATGAATCTACGCACAGACCGGTAGTATCGCTCTCTCAGACCGGTAGTACCGGTCGGCCGGTAGTGGACCGGTAGTACCGGTCGACCGGTAGTACTGGTATATACCGGAACAACCGGGGTGCTATCGGCTCGATTCCAGGCCTCAACAGAAGGTTTTTCGCGTACCCGGACGGTAGTACCGGTCTCCAGACCGGTAGTACCGGTATATATTTATTTACCGGAACAACCGGGGTGATACCGGCCCGATTCCGGGCTTCAACAGAAGGTTTTTGTGTTTAGGCCGGTAGTACCGCTCTTACCGGCCGGTAGTACCGGTCCTCCCTGTTGTGCTACACATATTTGGCTCTAACTTCTTCATACGAACTTCGATTTGGGCGATTCAAGTGTCAAAATCGACCGGTTCGACGAGACGAAGCCAATGGATCTATAAATCTTATTATTTGAAGACATCTCGAGGACGCAATTAGCCAAATAGTGCACTGAATGCCATAGTCATGTCGCCCGAAACGTAGTTTCGGCCCTTGAGATGGAATCGGGTGACAATGGCTCGAAATACAAAGTTGTTCACATCGACAATACCCAACTTTTTCATGTAGAGCACTTCTTCATTTGAGGTCATCTTATATAGGTTTATTGTCGTGCCAAAAACCGGTGTCTACACATGCCCCCTTGTTTTTCGGCAAAACTTGCGTGCCGAAAAATACTCTGCACCATATAGGTTCTAAGGACGATGTCAATACTCCATCGGCCATGAATATTCTTAGGGCAATAATCATACATCGGCTATTTTTTTGCTAGCGCGATAATCATATACCGTCCATTGCTGGTTTGAACATTTTTATGCAGAGTTGGATGAAACTTTCTGAACTTGAAAATAATGCCATAAGAAATCCATCAATAATTCCCATATATCAAGATCCATCTCAAATATATCCACTGAATCATACTGTCCACCCTTTTGCAAGAATCTTGTAAATAACAAATAGTGAACTTCCCGCAATCCTTGCTTCCGCCTGCATATAAAATTTTCCCATTAGTGGCCGAAACGGTAGGCTCCAATTCGGCCTCCCCTATGTTGTCAAACTCGGCATCGCCTCTTGAGAAAAACACATGATTAACATGACAGCCGGATGCTTGTTGTGCCAACTCATTTGCTCTTCAATGTCATGTCTAAATATATGAGCAATACTAAAGCAATCAGATATAGAAATTATATCTAGACACTTATCAAAATAAATATTAAGTTATTCATCGAAACACACAAAATCCATAGATATATGCTACACTACTAAAAATAAATCACAAAAAGCCTCAATATGTGTAGCACCTATAGCAAGAAAAAGCTCTGAACCGAATGATACATATTCAGCTTTGATTGTTTGTGCAACAAAATTCTAAGCATGATGAGGCTTCAAAACAACACCATGAAGAGATATAAAAGCAATACCAAAACCTTGGCCGTTGCTACAAACTAAACCACCAAAATATAATCTCCATGGCACTAATGAGACAATGTTCATAACAATATTATGCTCAATAATAAAAACAAAATGATTTGGCTTCTCATAGATTCAAATTAACTATATCATACCTAGCCAAAGCGTAATCTCACTCACCAATTCTGCAACTCATGAATTGGTCCATGCAACATATTTTAAACAAATGTACACCTTGTCTCAATCTCCAACAAAACTAAGGACGATGTTTATAAAACCACACCGGCCATGTTTAGACACATTCTTAGGACGATAGAACAAATATCGGCCATTAGTATAAACGACATGTAGAATTCATCCACCAAAGCATATATAGCCGAAACAAGCAAATGAAATAACAAATCAAATATTTCGGCCCCTTGAATCAGCAACAAGATTGTAACTAATCAAATGTATAGTGACTTGGTAATCTCCTATCATGATGTAAGAAATTGTATTGCATCCATGGATCAAAATAAGTCCATGGAGGGTAGCCAATCATACCTGAGGATGAATTCCATGGTAAAGACATCAATGACATGTTTGAAGAATATGAATGATGTGCTAATCGAAGATTCCGGTTGGATGATGGAAACCTTCGGCTTAATATTTTATGAGATGATGTCTCCTTCTTCACTTTGGTTGTATTCCCTAAAATAAAAGCTTGCCCATCATTTCTGGTTTGACTGTTCTTCTTGGGAACCCATGCCATATTCTTCTTTTCATGTTCTCGTGCACTAACCTAATGCAATTTCTTCTTCTGCCAATACGATAAACCAAGTGGAAGTCTCGATTGTGATTCTTTTCAAAGCAGTGGCAATTCTTTTTTGACCTTGTGCACTCTCAACTCCTTTTGTTCAGATTTGGCATCAGTATTTTGAAGATTTGTTTGCTCCTCTTCTTTTCCTTTAGTAGCCAATGTCAACACTTTCATTGGATCTTTATTATTTGAAATAAAATCTGAAGCGGCACACCTACGACCATCCCTTTTGACACGATAAACTTGCTTGACCACATCTTTCTTCTTCCTTGAGCTCCGGACCGATTCCTTTTGATTGAAACGGTCTTTTTTATGAAATTGTTCATCAAATGTGGACCTTCTTGGAGCTGCACAATCTTGATGAGATGGTTCAAAATAAGATGGATAATGTGCCCTAGAATTATTCCTGTCCCGTGATGAATAGTGATTCATATAAGCATAGGGACATATCCATGACACTGGTATTGGCGGCCCAAAATAAGGATATGAGTATGATGTATTGAACTTATTACTTTGCCAATACCGGTCCTCAGATTTGCGCCTAGGGGGTGATCTTGATGCTTTTGAATTACTTGGCCGATAAGAATTTTTCTCTTCATTGATCTTCTGATATTTTTCCAATAGATGCACGAAAGTGACTTTCGTGTTTTTACCTTTCCGTTTACTTCGGCCTTTGCTCTCTTTGGTTTTCCTTGCATCGATCTCAGGATTTACTTGCTGCCCCCCAGTGTTTGGCGTCTTCATCGGAACTTTGATAGAACCTCCGCCTTCAAGAATATCATCATTGTGCTCATGAATAACCTGTATACTTGAAAGCTTGATCCCATCACATGCAGTTTTTACCTTCTTGTCTTTGAATGGATCGGCTTGAAGCAGCCGATGCAAAAACTTTTTGCCATCAACACCAATAGGAATGGCATGATCATCCTTTGGTGTTTTAACAAGTTTCAATCGTCCGCTGTCAATGGACGATTTAAATATTTGACGAAACATATTGCAGTCTTCAAAATTATGCTTGAACGAATCATGCAACTTACAATAGACTCGTCCTTGGATTGATGGCTTGACATGGTGATCAAGAATTCTAATATAATCATTTTTCAGCAACAAATCAAAAATCTGATCACACATGTTTGAATTGAAGGTAAAAATTTTGTTCTTTAACCGATCTTGGTGCGAGAACGGTTTTGGAAGTAAGCAAACGAATGGTTCAGATTTCGCATCACTCCATTCGGCTATGCATTTTGTTTTGCGCTCTAGCTCCGATGACTTTGAATAAGAAATTATACTATCATCGGTTTTCTCAAAAGATTCAAATCTTGGCTTTATTTTTCTGAAATCAAAACTGTTATAACATATATGTCTCACTTGAGACCAAATGAAAGCCAAGCATGAAACTAGCAAAGTTATCCATGTATATATAAACTTTAAATAAAACAATGGGAAACACTTTTGCAGCAATAATAAGTCACTATCGGTCTCTCTAAATGGCACAATGCGTTGACCGATACGCTTTGTTATAATTGTATTGCTAACAAGTAAATTATCCTTCTTGATTGGTCTCTCTAGATTTGTTATAAGAATTTTTCTAATATATGCATCAACAATAAAGTTATGACCAAATCTAAAAATAGATAAATTACTTGCTAGGCATACTTTTTCATACACGTTGGGAGAGAATGATGATTGCGTGAATCGAATAATAGCTTGTTCCAGTTTTGGATGACTCTCCAACGTCTTGTCCTCATCTCTTTCTTTGTTCCGTGCTTCTTCACTCGAATGATTATCAGGTGAACTTTGCTTAGCTGCACGCTTGTGTTCTTGATGTTCATCATTAACCAAACTTTGTTTGGCCATATCACTTTGTTCTTGATGCTCATAAATTTCTGTGGCACGGAACTCATAGGGCAGGAAATAGGTTCCCTTAGCTTTAGAAAAATCAAGCACGGTTGTTATGTGCTTGTCATACCCTTTCTCAATGGTGTTTGCCTCTTTGGATTTGATGAATTCGGAACACACACTAGTTGATTCGGTTTTTCTAGTTGAAGAACTTTCAATCTTCGAATCATCACTCTTTTCATCAATTGGCAAGGCTTCCTTTCTTTGGGCCAATTCTTTTTCTATTTGCTCCAAACGGCGAGCAACTGATTTAGCTTTAAGCTTCTTCTCAAGCTCAGCCCACCTTGGACAAGATTGCCCCCCAATGTCATTAGCTTTAAGTTTTTAGTCAATCTCATCCCACTCCGGGTAAGATTGCCCTCCAATACTTTCAGACTTTTTCGGCATTGGAACTTGAGTGTTGCCGAAACTTTGCAATTGTATAGGGGGTATATAGTATGTTGGAGCAATAGGAGAAGACATATGCATTGGTGTGGAACTATATTTTTCCTGGCATAACCTATCAATTGGCAATGATTCATCTTCTTGCAAAACTCTAGCTTTTATTGCATTATAGTCAGGAGACAAACCACTAAGATATAATTCCATACAAATATCACTAATCCTGTCATTTTGGGCTTTCTTCCTTTCTAACGCAGCTACCTCAACAACAACTTTAGATGAAGGTATGTATGCTCCTGTAGATTGATCACTTATTTGGCTATAACCATGAAGGTGTGGAGCCGAATTATGAGTATCAAAAGTTGCATATGGCACTGACAGATTAGTAGCATGAGTTGTAGCATATGATGGTTGATGGTAATTGGCCGAATAACTAGTGCTAGCATGGCCAATTCCCCTATCCATCGACATATTTGGATTAACATATTGCAAGTTAGGTGCCGATGAATAAAAAGGAGAAACACTTTGTAGCATGTTATTGCAATTTCCTAGGTGGGGTGTTTCAACTCTACTAACCGAGCTCATCATGTTGTTCATCGGCGTATGGATTTCTGGGGTTGCCGATGCATGAGAGTTGTAATACATATGGTGCATGTTACTAGTATCATAAGAAGTTGAAGCATGTAAATTACTTTCAATCCACCCTTGCATATAATTAGATGTATAATTGACAAAACTAGGGTTGGCCGATAGAGTATACTCATTGAACGATCTAGTAACTGTTCGGAAACGTAGTAGAAAATCAAAATTTTCGGCCTACGAATCAAGAACCCAAGATCAACCAAGAAGATTGCATACAAGGTTTTAGGTCATGGCTCACCAACCGATGTAGCGGAAGTAGCGTTGGTGAAGCTCGTGGACGTAGTGGAAGTAGATCTCGCAAGTTCTCCCACGAACAGTCCCTCGATCAATCCCACGAACAAGTCCCGCGATCTAGTCCCACGGACAAGTCCCATGAACAAGCTCCTCGAAGAAGGGTCGAAGGTACGACCCCTCCATTAGTATCCACACATCCCGTAGCAGCAATCCAGCAGCGCTCCGCCGTCCAGAGATGAACGCCACCGAGAAAACTAGAGGGAGAAAACCCTAACAGATTCCGATCTAGAACAACGTCTAAACCGGGGTCTAATTGTGGAGCAACGGGGTTTAGAGGAGGGAGGGTGGCGCATAGGCCTTGGGGACAAGTTGTCTTGCTCTCCCTCTCCCCCTGGCTCACCTTATATAGGTGGCCAAGAGGCCTAGGGCGCAGCTCAAGGAGGATTGGGAGTCCAACTTGGACTCCCAAGCCTTCCAAGCCTTCCCACACCTTCCCACCGGAAACCTGCCATAATGTGATTTGGTAATTCCACCTGGAGGAGGATTCCTTCCCTTTGGTGCGCCCCCCACCCCTTGGCCGGCCAGGGCAGCCTAGGTGGCTTTCCCCCCATGGCTAGGGGCGCAGGGGAGTGGGTGGTACAGCCCGGAACCTTCCGGAACCTTCCATGACCTTCTAGAAGCTTCCGGGTCCTTCAGGGACATACCGGGACCGTTTCGGGACATTCCGGACACTTCTGGAGCACTTCCAGGACCTTCCGAGACCGTTCTCGGACGTTCCGGAGCCATCCGGATAGTTTCCAAGACCATCCGAGTTACAGTTTAAGCCACCCGATGACCGCGAAGGTTGTCGGGACGCCCAACGATTATCCAGAAACTATTCCGGTTGATCCAGGACTTCCCCAGTATCATTCTCATATGTTCCGGAACCACCTGGGACTACTCCAGAGTGATCCGGACATAACCTTAAATACCCAGAACTACTTCTGGTGCCCTTATGAACAATTCCATAAATCTCCGGAACTACTTCCGGTACCCGTATGAACTATTCTGCTTTGCTTCCACTAAACCTTCTACCATACTAGTATTCTAACAGACTACTGCTCGTTAAGTGTGTGACCCAATAGGTTCGGTATAATGCGGACATGACTCAGAACATCTTCCGGACATAGGTCAACAGCCTTTTGTCAATAGCCAATAATCAACAGCGGAGCCATGGACACCCATGTTGACTCCCACACATACACGAAGAAACTTCGAGTGAACCATTATGTTTATTCATGTACCATTCCCTTTGCTTCGTGATATATGACAAAGTTAGAGGAGAGATGTTTGGCACCCATGTGTAACAACTTCTTGAACACAAGCCACTCGTTATCCTCTTTGCTCGTTTGTCCATTTTCTCGTTATCGTATTCCGGTATCCCCGTGACTGAATCACAATGCGTCTGGCCAGACTATAATGGATACCTTCATACCGAGTGGTCCCGAAGTGAATATCTTCTTCATCGTGAAGGATCAAATCCCATTCTTGAACTATCACAGTCACTAGCCACACCATCTGACATACCCAGAACTTATTTTACTACTTCCCATTTACGGGAGGATTCATCTAAGAACCAAAGCATGTCTTCCTGTGTGAAGCAACTCGATACTCTCATGGTCTAAGGAATTACGTATATGATAACATTTCATGATATGACTTATAACGTAGTTACGATGTGATCTCTAAGTATATCATTCAAAACTGGGGTCGGTTCAACATCATTGTTCTGCTAACAATATGTTCCCATTGCTACTGACATCCTTGTTACAAGAACAATGTCCATGATTAATAAAACGTAATCATCAGTTAGCACATGAGCTGGTCTTAGAGGCTAAACCAGGAACTCTTGGTGTTTACATTTCCACACATGCAAGTGAGTTTTCTTCTGAATCTCATAGTCAGGGTCATTGCAATTATAGCACAGAAATATAAACATTAATTACGAACGTGGAAATATATATAATAACATTTTATTATTTCCTCTAGGGCATATTTCCAACAGTCTCCCACTTGCACTAGAGTCAATAATATTATCAGTGCTTGAGCATTTTACACCTATGGCATACCGGTGTAATACATGCTTCATTTGTGGTATAGACTTCATCATCGGATCTGATGTTTCAGGCCCGTTTGTATCTTGCATATCTTCGCGTTTTCACGCTATCATAAAATTCACTAATTTTATCAGTTTAGCTTTGTATATGTTTGAATCATTTGGCAGGACCTTGGTTCCTTCAGAATAAGTCATGAAATCATTCGTCAATGTTCCATGAGCTTCAAGCATCTAGGAAACCATACCATGTTCATAAATGAATTTATGATTCAAAATGCCCTCCTTGTCACTTCTTTAAGCAACAATATACTTAGCCTCTGTTATAGAATTCGCCACAGTATCGAACGTGACATAGTTCCTCCATATTGTGCCACCCTTACGTGTGAAACACATAATCCCAATTAAAATCGAAAATCGATCGGAGTAAGTATGAAGACTGAATTGGTGTAACTGTTTACATCAAAATTCAGCTGGTGTAACTTGTTACAACGAGCTCTTCATTATCTCCATTTTCCGAGAAACATATCTTATCTATCATAAGTTTAACTTTTCACTGTTTGTCCAATGATCAACATATTGATCACTTTGGTATCTTGCTCACAACCTTTTGGAGCGTTGGACATATCTGGTCATTTTACATATTATGGTGTACATGATTAATCCAAACACACAGGTGAGTGGAATTCAATTCACGTGTTTTTGCTTATCTGTGTTCATCAACACTGATTTCTGCAAACAACTTTTCACCACGACTTCGGCAAGAACATGTTTCTTGGCATTTCATACTAAACTACTTTAGTATCATGTCAATATGTAGTGTTGGCTTTAGCATGATCAGGCACTTACTATCTTCATAGGTCACTGTGCTCAATACTAATGCTATATCAGCCCAAATTCTTCAACTGAAAACTATTTCCAACGAAGTCCTTAATCGTGTCAAGAAATTTACATCATTTCTAATCAACAATATGTCATCTACATAAGGTTTTAGAAATATCATTCAGCTCCCACTTACTTTCTTGAATATTCAAGCATCTTCGTTATTCCTGATGACAACAAACTCTTTTGGCAATTTCATCACAACGAAAATTCCAACTCCATTATGCTAGCTTCAGTCCATCACTGGATATCCAAGGCTTGCATCTATTTTAGCATCCTTTGAATCGACAAAACATTCCGGTCGTATCACATATACGTCCTTTGTTATATTTCCGTGTAGGAACTTTGTTTTGACGTTCATTCTACCATATCCTATAAATGAGATATGTAGTAATTGCTAGTATAACCCGAACTGATTAAAGCATCTCTACGGTCGACATTACTTCGCCGTAGTCAACTTTTGAACTTGTTAGAAAACATATTTCCAACGATTTGAGCTTTATGGATAAAACAATTTCATTCGAATCAGTTATAGATCCATTTATATATTCTTCAGACTCTTAGTCTTTCGGAGGGTCTACCAAGTTCAAAACTTGACTTACTTCCATGGATACTATCTCGGATTATTTGGCATTTAGCCAAATCCCGGAGTCAGGGCCCATCAACGCTTCTTTGTATATCACAGGTTTATCATTGTCGAACAACAATATCTCGTTTTACATATCATGAATGTTTGTACGAGTTTTGTCTAACCTGTGTGGTTCAGCTGCGCACTTATTTGAAGACTCAAAAATCTTTAACAAGTTGCACTGTCCTCCCACTCACTATTTTGCAAGAACCCAGTTTCTTCAAAACACATTGTTCTTAACAACAAACAGTTTTGCTTCTGTGTAGTGATAGAGGAATACCAAAACTTTTGGCATAACTTTAACAAAGTAGCACTTATCTGATTTGGGGTTTTGAGTATGTCAAACATATGCCTCATATACCCAAATTTTAAGAAAAGACAACGTGGTTTTAACATTCCATACCACATCTAATATGGTGTCATTTCAATAGATTTGATGATGCTCTTTTCAGTGTAAAAGCCGTAGTCACTAACGCATAACTTTAATAAATATAATGGCAAATTGATAAACGTCATATTTGATCTTACCGTGTCATACATGGCTTGATTACATCTCTCGAACTGTTTACTCATAGTGGTGTTCCGGGAGACGCAAGTTATGACACTTCTTCACAACTCATCAGACGTTCGCTAAACTTGTAACTCAAATATTACTTTCTACAATCTAATTTGCAGAAGCTTTATTTTCTCGTTACAATGAATTTCTATTTCACTCTATAATTCCTTGAACATTTCAAAGATTTCAGACGTATGTCTCTATTGAACAGATATCCACATATCTACTTCAACTCATGAGTGAAGATAGGGAATCCACTGCATACAACTACACTTATTGGACTACACACATCATCATGTATGATTACCAATGGTTTAGTTGCCCGTTCATGTATGGCCTATCAACGGTGTTTTAGTCACATTACTTCGAGACAAAGATCGCAAGCGTCAAGTGATTCATAATCATATGACTCGAAAGTCCATCACTTATGGAAATTCTTCATGCATGTTATGTCACTTGTGATAAACGGCAATGCCACATCTATGTGGTATTTCTGCCAGTCTTGCGACGTTTAGCGTCAGTGTTATGGATGTTTAGTATTATTATCAAGATTCATAACATACAACCTATTCATAATGGAAGTATGGCCTTTACGTTATTCATAGCTTTGAACAACTCTCTTGCAACAAACATGATTCAAAATGATGTTTTGCAACAAGGCTAAAGTGTAGTAACAATTTACTCAACTCTAAAATGAATTATGAAGATAATCATAGAGTCAACACACGGTATAGTAAACCTTTTACCGTGTTCCCGAGCGTGTCAAAACTCATCATTAGCTAGTCATAAAGGCTATAGTATTTCTTGCATCGAGTTGCAACAATATGCAATCGATCTGATATTCCGGTGATCAACAGTTTAATCACAATATACAGAATCCACAATTAACTGCTTAATCATGATTCCCAAGAATTACATCTCTTGACCAGCAATGAATTCATCTATAACTCCGTATGACTTTCATTTCTGAGCTGGTTATTCCAGTCTTCTTTCGTTTTGCCTTTATACGTATCATAGTTCTATTTCCAATGTCACTCCTACTCACATAAGATCACACATGATCAAGGGTGGCGCAGGCCATGGACTTTCCGGCGTGTAAGTCTTACTAACACCCTATGGAACTTCCTTTGCCTTAATCCTCATCATCATATGATCATTGTTCTTCTGGATCCCACACTTATCAGTTTTGTTTAGAGCACAATGAACATTTTCACTAATGCTTACAATCATACATTGTACTAGATATCTTATATCCAACATTAATTGTCTTACTACTGAAAACTTATTTTTCAGTTCCATGAATATAACATAACTATCCCAAACTCTTCGAAGTTTGGGTTTCATGGTGGTGAAGACAATGCACTTAGCTGTGGTGGAATTCTAGCATTTTGGATTATGGACGTAAGTCACATCATCCATAGCATCAGCGGGAGAGCATCAAAAATTTGCGATAGGACATGGTCCTTCTCGGCACTATTGAGAATAGTCCTCACAATACGGTACCAATCGTAAAGTTTTTACCAGATAATACAGTTAATCAAAATCAATTGGGAAGGTGGTAATGCGAGCCATTATTCTACAACGATAATGCAAATACTAAGACTTTGTTCATAATTAAGTTGCACTTGTGATTAATCAATTTAATTACTAAGTGCGCTCCCACTCAGATCAATATCTCTCGTAATTGATGCTGGAGTGATTCAAGATCCAACCCAATTGTCCGCCATTGATGTGACATCACTGATGACTTAGACTGGACCGGTAGGCCAACTTTCCAATCACGCCAAAGGTGATTATTGTTCATCTTTCGATGGGCGTGTTCCGGTAGCAAACTTTTATCCAAACCGTCAAGATAACCAAGTGTAATGTGCTGTGTGTTCTTTTAACACACCCGTCTTTTATGCGTCACACCGTGTGCACCCATGTGACATGACCTGCTCCGGTGTGAAACATAGTATAGACGGTGCTACAGTTGGGAGAACACTATCAACTTGATATTGTTTTGCGAGAGATCACCCTAATAAAATACGACTACCGCGCATCAAACAAGGGTGCAACAAAGGGATAAACATCACAGGCAGTTCATAAAATTATGTGATATAGTATAGCCCTTTGCTTCGTGAAGTCTTCATTGTCTTCACGTCGTCGTGGTTGAAGTCACCGTGTCCACCAACTTTGTCCTTGGCGCCGGGAACATCACCACGGCTTCCGGCATGTGCGTCGGGGTCCACCTCCGCATCGTAGATCATCACCTTGCATCTATCTATTGCTTTGCCTCGAGCTAATAAACAGTTCTGGCACGCAGGCCATAATTAAGTGACAATCATATGACTCCAGTCATCATGCCGTACCACGACACGCAGGTCGCGAATAAATATTACATAACATATAGCATCTCATACAAACACATTGCAAATCTTGAAGGCTATACCACATCACATGCATACTCTGCAAAAACGAGTTAGATCGCCATCTACACGGGTTGTTGCAACTTTTATCGTGGTTGTTAAGCAGGTTTACAAGGCAAACGAGAAACCCTAGACAAAACAAAACACGATACTTCTTTTGCTGCTAGTTTAACATACGGGGTGCGTGTAGCAACTAATGCCACAAGCCAAACTTCGTTCAACGCGTGACCGCCGTGTGGATTTGAGTTCATAAAATCCACAAGCCCCTCCATGTTAAATCTTCTATTGCGAGATTAAGATGAGGTCCAAGGAGTTTGATGTAGACCATGATCAAGGCAACCAGCATACTGAAAGCAGCATAGAGGGATCGATGGAAAACTCAATCCTTGTAGCAAAACCTCAACTTGCCATCAAGCATAGAAAAAATCACATGATAGGGAAGCAACAAGAAAATCAATGCCTCATATCACACATATGATCTACCTAAACATGCATCTAATCAAGGATCGCTCATGATACCACTGTTCGGAAACGTAGTAGAAAATCAAAATTTTCGGCCTACGAATCAAGAACCCAAGATCAACCAAGAAGATTGCATACAAGGTTTTAGGTCATGGCTCACCAACCGATGTAGCGGAAGTAGAGTTGGTGAAGCTCGTGGACATAGTGGAAGTAGATCTCGCAAGTTCTCCCACGAACAGTCCCTCGATCAATCCCACGAACAAGTCCCGCGATCTAGTCCCACGGACAAGTCCCATGAACAAGCTCCTCGAAGAAGGGTCGAAGGTACGACCCCTCCATTAGTATCCACACATCCCGTAGCAGAAATCCAGCAGCGCTCCGCCGTCCAGAGATGAACGCCACCGAGAAAACTAGAGGGAGAAAACCCTAACGGATTCCGATCTAGAACAACGTCTAAACCGGGGTCTAATTGTGGAGCAACGGGGTTTAGAGGAGGGAGGGTGGCGCATAGGCCTTGGGGACAAGTTGTCTTGCTCTCCCTCTCCCCCTGGCTCACCTTATATAGGTGGCCAAGAGGCCTAGGGCGCAGCTCAAGGAGGATTGGGAGTCCAACTTGGACTCCCAAGCCTTCCAAACCTTCCCACACCTTCCCACCGGAAACCTGTCATAATGTGATTTGGTAATTCCACCTGGAGGAGGATTCCTTCCCTTTGGTGCGCCCCCCACCCCTTGGCCGGCCAGGGCAGCCTAGGTGGCTTTCCCCCCATGGCTAGGGGCGCAGGGGAGTGGGTGGTACAGCCCGGAACCTTCCAGAACCTTCCATGACCTTCTAGAAGCTTCCGGGACCTTCCGGGACATACCGGGACCGTTTCAGGACATTCCGGACACTTCTGGAGCACTTCCAGGACCTTCCGAGACCGTTCTCGGACGTTCCGGAGCCATCCGGATAGTTTCCAAGACCATCCGAGTTACAGTTTAAGCCACCCGATGACCGCGAAGGTTGTCGGGACGCCCAACGATTATCCAGAAACTATTCCGGTTGATCCAGGACTTCCCCAGTATCATTCTCATATGTTCCGGAACCACCTGGGACTACTCCAGAGTGATCCGGACATAACCTTAAATACCCAGAACTACTTCTGGTGCCCTTATGAACAATTCCATAAATCTCCGGAACTACTTCCGGTACCCGTATGAACTATTCTGCTTTGCTTCCACTAAACCTTCTACCATACTAGTATTCTAACAGACTACTGCTCGTTAAGTGTGTGACCCAATAGGTTCGGTATAATGCGGACATGACTCAGAACATCTTCCGGACATAGGTCAACAGCCTTTTGTCAATAGCCAATAATCAACAGCGGAGCCATGGACACCCATGTTGACTCCCACACATACACGAAGAAACTTCGAGTGAACCATTATGTTTATTCATGTACCATTCCCTTTGCTTCGTGATATATGACAAAGTTAGAGGAGAGATGTTTGGCACCCATGTGTAACAACTTCTTGAACACAAGCCACTCGTTATCCTCTTTGCTCGTTTGTCCATTTTCTCGTTATCGTATTCCGGTATCCCCGTGACTGAATCACAATGCGTCTGGCCAGACTATAATGGATACCTTCATACCAAGTGGGCCCGAAGTGAATATCTTCTTCATCGTGAAGGATCAAATCCCATTCTTGAACTATCACAGTCACTAGCCACACCATCTGACATACCCAGAACTTATTTTACTACTTCCCATTTACGGGAGGATTCATCTAAGAACCAAAGCATGTCTTCCTGTGTGAAGCAACTCGATACTCTCATGGTCTAAGGAATTACGTATATGATAACATTTCATGATATGACTTATAACGTAGTTACGATGTGATCTCTAAGTATATCATTCAAAACTGGGGTCGGTTCAACATCATTGTTCTGCTAACAATATGTTCCCATTGCTACTGACATCCTTGTTACAAGAACAATGTCCATGATTAATAAAACGTAATCATCAGTTAGCACATGAGCTGGTCTTAGAGGCTAAACCAGGAACTCTTGGTGTTTACATTTCCACACATGCAAGTGAGTTTTCTTCTGAATCTCATAGTCAGGGTCATTGCAATTATAGCACAGAAATATAAACATTAATTACGAACGTGGAAATATATATAATAACATTTTATTATTTCCTCTAGGGCATATTTCCAACAGTCTCCCACTTGCACTAGAGTCAATAATATTATCAGTGCTTGAGCATTTTACACCTATGGCATACCGGTGTAATACATGCTTCATTTGTGGTATAGACTTCATCATCGGATCTGATGTTTCAGGCCCGTTTGTATCTTGCATATCTTCGCGTTTTCACGCTATCATAAAATTCACTAATTTTATCAGTTTAGCTTTGTATATGTTTGAATCATTTGGCAGGACCTTGGTTCCTTCAGAATAAGTCATGAAATCATTCGTCAATGTTCCATGAGCTTCAAGCATCTAGGAAACCATACCATGTTCATAAATGAATTTATGATTCAAAATGCCCTCCTTGTCACTTCTTTAAGCAACAATATACTTAGCCTCTGTTATAGAATTCGCCACAGTATCGAACGTGACATAGTTCCTCCATATTGTGCCACCCTTACGTGTGAAACACATAATCCCAATTAAAATCGAAAATCGATCGGAGTAAGTATGAAGACTGAATTGGTGTAACTGTTTACATCAAAATTCAGCTGGTGTAACTTGTTACAACGAGCTCTTCATTATCTCCATTTTCCGAGAAACATATCTTATCTATCATAAGTTTAACTTTTCACTGTTTGTCCAATGATCAACATATTGATCACTTTGGTATCTTGCTCACAACCTTTTGGAGCGTTGGACATATCTGGTCATTTTACATATTATGGTGTACATGATTAATCCAAACACACAGGTGAGTGGAATTCAATTCACGTGTTTTTGCTTATCTGTGTTCATCAACACTGATTTCTGCAAACAACTTTTCACCACGACTTCGGCAAGAACATGTTTCTTGGCATTTCATACTAAACTACTTTAGTATCATGTCAATATGTAGTGTTGGCTTTAGCATGATCAGGCACTTACTATCTTCATAGGTCACTGTGCTCAATACTAATGCTATATCAGCCCAAATTCTTCAACTGAAAACTATTTCCAACGAAGTCCTTAATCGTGTCAAGAAATTTACATCATTTCTAATCAACAATATGTCATCTACATAAGGTTTTAGAAATATCATTCAGCTCCCACTTACTTTCTTGAATATTCAAGCATCTTCGTTATTCCTGATGACAACAAACTCTTTTGGCAATTTCATCACAACGAAAATTCCAACTCCATTATGCTAGCTTCAGTCCATCACTGGATATCCAAGGCTTGCATCTATTTTAGCATCCTTTGAATCGACAAAACATTCCGGTCGTATCACATATACGTCCTTTGTTATATTTCCGTGTAGGAACTTTGTTTTGACGTTCATTCTACCATATCCTATAAATGAGATATGTAGTAATTGCTAGTATAACCCGAACTGATTAAAGCATCTCTACGGTCGACATTACTTCGCCGTAGTCAACTTTTGAACTTGTTAGAAAACATATTTCCAACGATTTGAGCTTTATGGATAAAACAATTTCATTCGAATCAGTTATAGATCCATTTATATATTCTTCAGACTCTTAGTCTTTCGGAGGGTCTACCAAGTTCAAAACTTGACTTACTTCCATGGATACTATCTCGGATTATTTGGCATTTAGCCAAATCCCGGAGTCAGGGCCCATCAACGCTTCTTTGTATATCACAGGTTTATCATTGTCGAACAACAATATCTCGTTTTACATATCATGAATGTTTGTACGAGTTTTGTCTAACCTGTGTGGTTCAGCTGCGCACTTATTTGAAGACTCAAAAATCTTTAACAAGTTGCACTGTCCTCCCACTCACTATTTTGCAAGAACCCAGTTTCTTCAAAACACATTGTTCTTAACAACAAACAGTTTTGCTTCTGTGTAGTGATAGAGGAATACCAAAACTTTTGGCATAACTTTAACAAAGTAGCACTTATCTGATTTGGGGTTTTGAGTATGTCAAACATATGCCTCATATACCCAAATTTTAAGAAAAGACAACGTGGTTTTAACAGTCCATACCACATCTAATATGGTGTCATTTCAATAGATTTGATGATGCTCTTTTCAGTGTAAAAGCCGTAGTCACTAACGCATAACTTTAATAAATATAATGGCAAATTGATAAACGTCATATTTGATGCACCGCAACTCACGTCGAAGGAGATCCGTCCGGTAGCGCGATACGCAAGACAACCGGCGGACGCTTTTTAGCACCCGAAACCCCACACGCCCGGGAGGGACCCCGTCTGGGCGCACGACGGCTATGGGCTGCCCTAGGTCAACCTTATCTCCCCTAGAGCTCTCGCGGATCGTTGCCCTGCAAGAACAAGACAAACGAAGAACGAGGGAGAAGATACGTGGAAAAGTAGACAAAATAGGGTTTAGATGTGTTTGCGATTATGTGTTGTTTCAATCGGCCGTCACCTCATCTATATATGAGGGGGTTGGACTTCCCTTGCAAGACACGGACTTGGATTCCCGTCACAATGCCAAAAACTATAGCCAAACTCGGATTTTCCAAAATCGGCATGAATCTGCGCACAGACCGGTAGTACCGCTCTCTTAGACCGGTAGTACCGGTCGGTCGGTAGTGGACCGGTAGTACCGGTCGACCGGTAGTACTGGTATATACCGGAACAACCGGGGTGCTACCGGCTCGATTCCAGGCCTCAACAGAAGGTTTTTCGCGTACCCAGACGGTAGTACCGGTCTCCAGACCGGTAGTACAGGTATATATTTATTTACCGGAACAACCGGGGTGATACCGGCCCGATTCCGGGCTTCAATAGAAGGTTTTTGTGTTTCGGCCGGTAGTACCGCTCTTACCGGCCGGTAGTACCGGTCCTCCCTGCTGTGCCACACATATTTGACTCTAACTTCTTCATACGAACTCCGATTTGGGCGATTCAATTGTCAAAATCGACCGGTTCGACGAGACGAAGCCAATGGATGTATAAATATTATTTTTTGAAGCCATCTCGAGGATGCAATTAGCCAAATAGTGCGCTGAATGCCATAGTCTTGTCGCCCGAAACGTAGTTTCGGCCCTTGAGATGGAATCGGATGACAATGGCTCGAAATACAAAGTTGTTCACATCGACAATACCCAACTTTTTCATGTAGAGCACTTCTTCATTTGAGGTAATCTTATATAGGTTTATTGTCGTGCCAAAAACCGGTGTCAACAGGAGGCGCAGCTCAATGTAGCCCGGCACTGAATATTTGTGTATCACTGGATGGAATTCGAAGCCGGGTCGGAATCTTAAGGCGAGCGGAGAACGGTTTGCTCTGTTTTCCGGACGGTCCGGGGACGAAGGAGGGACTGAGGGAGGAGTGTCTAGGAGAAGACCTAGAACAGGAGAATTGCGATGAGGAACTTGCCTACAATGGCCCACAATGCTTATTAGTACTACTTTTTCACATGGATAGAAAACCTGGAAAAGGTATGCAAGCGTTTGTACTTGAGTCACATTTGTGCCTGACTATATGGGCTCATCCAAAATCCTTCTCGCACCTTTCGCTTTCTAAACCTCACTGCGCATTCATGCCACTTGGAGCGGATGCGTCGACCGATCGCCTAGCCGCATTGATGCCGGGCAATCATACGTGATCTGAGGATTGATCGTGCCGGAATTCAAACCAATGGGACAATCGAGAACCTACTTCAATCGACGAGCCATATTGAATCGGTGTCGGTTTGCTTGCCCCGTTAATTAAGAAGGCGGGGCCGACCAGCGAACCCAATCTCCTCTCTTCGCACCATCGCGTTGCATCTCCTCTCTTCGCACCATCGCGTTGCATCTCCTCTCCTCCGCATACCACGATGGGCAAGTCTGACAACTGATGGTTCTCGGCATCGATAGACGGGTTCGATGGAGGGAGTTGGTAAAGGAGGAGCCTCTCCGCCCACAGTCTCTGAGGCCATCATCCTCCGTCACTCCATCAGTGAAGGAGGAAGTCGCGCTCTCCTAGGATGATGAGGAGGAGAAACAACCACCCCTCCTCGCTAAGGCAACATAGATCGAGAGGAGTTCCAGGCGATGATAGAGCTCGTGCTGGAGCATTCGTGCCATGTTCGTGGTTCGGTGCCGCCCTCGCCGCCATCTTTTGCATCAAGAGGTGGTCAAGGAGGAGACGCCCTTCTTGTCGTGCAACTAGGTCAGACACCTCGTCCGACAAGTGTCACTAGTGAGTCGTCTCTGGAGCGGTAAGGTGAGGGCGCCACTATCATCGGCTCGTCGATCGACCGAGAACTAGTGGCGCCCGATCGCCATGAAGGAGGAAATGCCCTCCTTGATGACCGTGAATGTGCACGCGACCTACCTTATCTAAATCACGATGGCGATAGAGTGTTCTCGCACACTATGATGTCAGCCGAGAAGGAGACATCCAATGTCGTGCGTCGCGCATGGCCTAGTTCACGACATCGGACGTGGCGCCGGAATGAGAGTTCCCCGACCCCGACCTTGCGTTGACCTGGGTTGAGGACTCATCACACTTGTTGATAGCTTGACCTCCATCCTTGAAACCATGATACAGATTTCTAAATCGGGTTAACACTTAACCCATGTTGCATGGTCTTGATTTCTGAATCTTATCACTCAAGAGGGCTCAAAGAGTAAATATACTCCAACACATATAAATTTTTATTTGCAAGTGAAGAGAACTAATATATTTTTCTTTTGCAGGGGAACAAAACTAATAGGTATTCTTAATATGTTTTCGTTTGATCGGTAAATATATCATTTATATCACTATAAGCTTTTTTATTTTAAAGACCTCACAATTAATTGAGGCCTTGAATTTCAATTTTAATTCATGGTTTTGACATGATCAACGTGATGTGTTTTGCCTCTTAATTTTAAATTCTAATAATCAATTAGGATCTTTAATTTTAAATTTGATCCATGATTTAACCTAGTTAGCATGTTCTGCTTTATGGACTAATATATCAATGGATGAGCCCATTGATTAATTGATGAATGGTGGAACGATGTGAGCTAATTTAGGACAGCGATTTTGAGCGCCCACAACAATCTAAAGTTTCTTTTGCTCATGTTCCCACTGGCCACTGGCCAACTGGTGTTCACCACATCTCGTGCGACTCCATCCATTTGTTGATGTGTGATAATAATGAGTTATAGTTTCTTCACGGCAATATATTGAAGTATTATTAACAGTAGAGGACTGCCAAACTATTTTTACATGTTATGAACATTTATGTCGAGAAGGCTTTGGTTGATGCATCTTAGTGTGTTAAGTGCCCTAAATTATCTTGTGCGTACACATGAATATCCACTATCCATCCATGAAAGAGTGCAATAAAACGCATAAAACACTTCTAGTTATTATTAATGTTGATAGATCCGTCTACAACACCTGGTCAAAGGATCGTAAATTTTTTAATCATTTAGAACAAGGTGCATAACCCCAATTTCACTCAAAAGAGGCACTGGAGACTGCAGTTACTTATTTTTAACTGTCAAACAAATATTTCCTAGCGGCAACGGACCAACTTAATCGAGCAAAGATTCCAAAGCCTGGACCAAGCATATTTCAACTAACTCCTTATCTGACATGGACATGGGCCACAGTGCATTCCATTCAGTTACAGGACTCGATCGGCACCAAGTTCACATCTTTCCTTCTCTAGGAATAACCACCAACTCATTCAGTTTGGAGAAATAGACTAGTTCAATATGTAGAATTGGACTCCTGCTAAACAAATCCAAGATAGCCTCAGTTGAGAACAAGAACCGTCATCTCATTTGCATTGGAGCAAATAATGTTGGGCAGTGAGTGGCGACTCAACAAAAACTAACTAGAGGGGCTTGGTTTACTCCATTATCTCAGTCCATAGGTGCCGGTGCCGTATAGGAAGTTGAAATACATCCCACTTTCCCTACAAAAAACACTCAAACATATCAAAAGAAGCCTCAGCGGATCAAGGGACAGAAATCTGGGATGGACTAAGACCTGAACTTTTGGAGGGGGCAAATTAGTACGTACGTGCTATTTATATGAGCTGAGCATGCTATTCATCTCTTGTCACACAGCATATCATGCAGATTTGATGGACCGATCATGCACCAGGCAAGATGGGCATCAGGCCATGCCATACTCTGTCTCCGTATCCGTGAACCTGAACAGTGTGCACACATCTTAGTGGCGGAGAATACAGAAAGGATGTGGTGCAGAGTTCGACCAGAGACGTGAATCCCTCCTCTGCTGCCGATTGCGAAACCGCTGCCACAGAGGCCTTTTATAGAAGAAGAGAAAACGCTGCCACAGAGCGTCAGAGCCAACCCGCCGGAGCGCACTGAGCAGCGATGGCATGGCAAACTCCCTCACGTCAAAACGGTGCGGCATGAAATGCGTTTTTCCTTTTTTAGGTGAGAAGTGCATTTTTCTTTTGGATTTCGATACAGAGCGAAGGGGAGTTCCCCGATCGCAGCCTTGCGTTGGCCTGGCTCGAGAGGGCATGATTTCCAAATCTTATCACTCAAGAGGGCTCAAAGAATAAATATTCAAGTTGGAGGAGCAAATTCTATCTTGATTAATCATGTATATCATGAGTCACCCCAAAGGTATCTTTATAACTTTTCAGTTATGAATTAGCATTTGATTTACTTTAATTGAGTATGTCCTTATCCCGAGTACATGCGAGGGCCTTAAGTAGAGGACATGACGTATACATTATACGTGAAACTAATAAATGGACATATCTTGCCGAGTCTTAAAATGGGTCCGTCCAACTCAGTGATCCTCATGGCCATGTCCATACTATCAGGTAAACATCTCTATACCTATGATTTGTGAGACATAGTCATTAATCGAATTGTATATTAGCAAGTAGATAAGTGAATAAGAGACAAAAGAGAGACTTGGAACAAATTCCCTAATTGTACCCTCTCCTTGAATAGGGCGACAACTTTTGTTAAACAAAACTAATGTGTTTTTATTCGCAAGTGAAGAGAACGAATATGTTTTTCTTTTGCAAGGGAAGAAAACTAATATGTATTCTTAATATGTATTATTTTGATTGTAAATGTATCATTTATATCACTAAGCCTTTTAATTTTAAAGGTCTCACAATTAATTAAGGTCTTGAATTTAAAATTTGATCCATGATTTTGACTTGATCAAAGTGATGTGTTGTGCCTCTTAATTTTAAGTTCTCACAATCAATTGTGACCTTTAATTTTACATTTGGTCCATGATTTGACCTGGTTAACATGTTCGGCTTTATGAACTATTTTGTCGATGGGTGGGCTCATTGGTTAATTGCTAGATGGTGGAGTGATGTGAGTCGATTTCGGATAATGATTTCAAGCGCCCAAAACAACCTAAAGTTTGTTTTGCTCATGTCCCCACTGGATAACTTGTGTTGATTACGTCTCGCACAACTCCATCTAAATGTTGATGTGTGATAATGATGAGTGTTCATGGAAATATGATATTATTATTTTTTTGAAACTGTCACGGGGGGAAAGGCTCCCCACCTGAATACATTTCATTTTCTGTTTTTTTGTTATCACTTTACAAGGGATTAGGAGAGGCGGGAAGAGAAGAAATCACGCCACAAGCCGGCGTGATGTTTGGCCTCCGCCTTATGAAGGCGATGGGACCAAAGAGTTAGGTCATCTATGACCGCCTTGATTACATCATTGGGAGACATGGTTAAACCCCTGAAAGTTTTTGCATTTCTAGCATCCCAAATTTTCCAGAGTAGAAGCAATAGAATGAAAGGCCATATAGCTGCTGGAAGTCCGAGTGAAGGTGGTAGTGACCATATACTCGCCAAGGGGGTGTGGAGCGGTGCGACGCCAATAGCATCCCATATGGCCTGTGAAGCCGGGCATGTCAAGAAGAGGTGTCCTCGATCTTCCGGAGCGGCAGTGCGGCGTGGGCATGCAGAAGATGCAATGATGGTCTTGCGATGAAGATTTGCCCTTGTGTTGAGCCTATCCAGATAGAAGAGCCAGCCGAAGACTCGCACCCTACTTGGGACCCGGTTGTCCCAAATATGTGCGAGGTGTGGATCGGCAAGCTGGGATGCAAGGGCGTCGTAGGCACCTTTGGTGGAGAAGGGGGATCCATTTAGCAGCGACCTCACATCGGGAGCATCAGAGAGAGCCACATCCTGCAACAACAATCTTAAAGAGACCAATTCACGTGAGGCAGTTTGGGTTAGCCAACTACGCAAGCCCAGATTGATTCCATTCATCATAATAGTGGCTACCCTAGCATTTTGTCATGTATGGTGGGTGAACAAAGCAGGAAAGGCCAAACATAGGGGCTCAGGAAGAATCCACCTATCAAGCCAAAAGAAAGAAGCAGTGCCATCCCCAATGGTAAATTGGGATATTTCTCTGAGTGAATGCAAGTGTTTATAAATAGCTTTGCCAAGGAAAGAGGCATTTTTACCTAGTCCTATATGAAGTGGTGAGTGATTGAGGATCCACTCTTTCCAGGGCAGCATGGGGGAGTGCATGAATTTGAAAGCAAATTTCAACATAAGTTAAAAAAATTGTGCTTTTAAGTTTTTGACACCGAGACCACCCGCTTTCTTGGGCCTACATACCCTATCCCACGCAACCAGACACTTTGCCCCTGAGAAGGAGTCATCGTTAGACCAGAAAAAAATCCGCCTACGCTTATCAATTTCTTCCAGGACACTTTTTGGTAGTGTGAAACATAACATGAAATAGGTAGGAAGACTGTCAAGAACCGCGCATAGAAGGATGAGACGTCCACCCCTGGAGAGAAGGAATGCACACCATCCGGCAAGATAGGCGTCACATCTGTCGATAACTGGTTGAAAGGCGTTTGGCGGTAATTTATGGGGCGAGAGTGGGAGACCAAGGTATTTTTGTGGGAACGCCGCCAGTTCCGTACCTAGGGTGAGGGCAATGTCGGCGGCTAGTTGATCGTCCATGTTAAGGGGGACAAGAGTAGTCTTGGAGTAGTTAATAGAGAGGCCAGTTGCCGCTAAAAAATCTGTGAGGATGCGTTTTAGGTTTGCGGCGGCTTGTGAGTCTGCTTTGAGAATAATTAACGTGTCGTCTGCGTATTGGAGGACGGGGCAGTGTAGTTCATTGTTAATTGGGTGTGCAATTTGTTGCAGCTCAGAGGCATGGTTGAGCATACGTTGAAGAAAGTCGGCGATGATGATAAAAAGGAAAGGAAAGAGTGGGTCTCCCTGCCTAAGCCCGCGTTTGCATGAGATCCAAGGACCCGGGGTTCCATTCATAAGGGCAGCAGTTTTCCCTGAGTTTAGTAGATTTTCTATCCATGCTATCCACATGGGGGAGAATCCCCTAATTTGAAGCAGGTCAAGAAGGGACGACCAACAGACAGAGTCGAAAGCTTTAGAGAAATCGAGCTTGATAACCATTGTTGGGACTTTTTTACGAGCGCAGACGTGTAGGATGTCAGCGGCGTAGAGGAAATTTTCCGCGATGGAACGCCCGGCGATGAACCCAGTTTGGTCTGGGTGGACAAGAAGGGGGATTACTGGTTTAAGGCGGTTGGTGAGTAGTTTAGAAAGGGCTTTAACAGGGCAATTTTGCAGCGAGATGGGGCGGAAAGCATCCGGTGAGGGGGAAGCGGCACCCTTGGGAAGGAGGACAATAAGGGATCTATTTAGACAAGAGATATCTCCAGAGAGAGTAAAAGCTATGAAATAAATCAAAGACCTTGGTTTTTAGGATTGGCCAAAACTTCCGATAGAAAGCTGGGCCAAAACCATCCGAACCCGGGCGGGCCAGCATGTTCATACCGGCGAAAGCATCAAAAATTTCTTGGTCTGTGAACGAGGCGTGTAGGTGAGATAGATGGGGGGTTTGTAGTGGGTAGAGATCCTGAAGGGAGAAATTCCAGGTGGGCGTGAAAGGCTCACCCAGCAGCGCGCCGAAGAAGTCGGTGAGGATGTTGGTTTTGGAATCATGGGAGGTAAATTCCTGCCCATTGTGGATGATAAGGTTTATTTTGTTGTGACGGCGTCTGTGAGAGGCAGAAGCGTGGAAAAAATGTGTGTTTTCATCACCATCGATTGCTTTGGTGATTTTTGATCGAAGACGCCAATACGTAAATTTTTTTCCCGAATTAGCCATTGCAAAACAGTGATAAGCACTTTCCGAAGAGCAAGTTCAGGGGCAGTAAGAAAGCGGGCTTCCTCAATAGCGTCATGTATATTTATAACAAGTTTACAATTTTTTTCCCTAGCAGCGATGGGTGTGATTTTTTCTGCCAGGCTTTTAAGGCGAAGCGACATTTTTTTAGGGCACGGACGAAAGTTAAGGGCGGTGATAGAAGTGGTTTGACAGTATTCCAAGTGTTTAGAATGATGGGCCTGCAGGTGGGGTTGTGAGTCCAGCCAAGTTCGAAGCGGAAAAGCGCGGGACGAGGGATAGATGTGCTAACCGAGATGAGGAGGGGTACGTGATCCGAGATGTATCGGGTTAAGCTGGAGACGGACATGTCTGGGAAAAGTTGATTCCAGGCTGAATTGATGAACACCCGGTCTAGTTTTTCTAGCGTCGGCCTGAAATATGATATTATTATCACCAGCACCAACACAGTACATGACTACCAAACCTTTTCACTCCATTTAGAACAAGGTGCATAACCCCAATTTCACTCAAAAGAGGCACTACAATTACTTACTTTGAACTGTAAAACAAATATTCCTAGTGGCAATGATCAACTTAGTCGAGCAAAGATTCCAAAGCCTGGACCACAATGCATATCATTCAGTCACAAGAGTCCCAGCGCCACGATGATCACTTCTTGCCTTGTCTAGAAATAGCACCCAGCTCATTCAGTTTGGAGAAATGAACTAGTTCAAACTGAAGAGTTGGATTGTTGCTCAGCGTATTCGCTTCGCTTCAGTTGAGAGCGGAGAACCCACCATGATTTGCATGGGAGCAAATAATGTTGGGGAGTGAGTGGAGACTCGACAAAAACTAACTAGAGGACCTTGGTTTACTCCATTATCTCAGTCCGCAGGTGCCAGTGCCGTCCATATAGGAAGTTAAAATGCATCCCACTTTCCCTATAAGGCAGACTCAGAATATATCAAAAGAAGCCTCCGCAGGTGCCAGTGCCGTCCAAAAGGGCCAGAAATCTGGGACGGAGTAAGACCGAAGTTTTGGAGAGAGCAAATTAGTACGTGCTGTTTATATGAGCTGAGAAATGCTAGTCATCGATTGTCACACACCAGATCATGCAGATTTGATGGACCGATCATGCACCAGGCAAGATGGGCACCAGACCGTGCCATCGTGAAGCTGCACCCTGCACACATCTTCGTGGCGGAGAGAACGGAAAGGATGTGGTGCAGAGTTCGACCAGGAACGTGAATCCCTGTGCTGCCGATTGCTGAACCGCTGCCGTAGAGCGTCAGAGCCACTTTTTTTTTTTTTGAAAAGGTGAAGACTTTATTCCTCACATAATACACAGATCGTTTACAATATATTGAGAAATAAAGTCGGGTATTGAATCATCCCAGAAGCCGGATTCCTTCTCAGCAAAGCTATGTTTAGCCAGTCCATCCGCAACTTGGTTGGCTTCTCTTGGGCAGTTTACGAACTTGATATGTGCATACTCCCTAGCTAGGGTATAGCACTCTCTCACAATGCAAAAATCTTCTCCCAGGTATTGATCACCCAGCAAAACATGGTCCACAACATGTGTACTATCTGATTCAACTTCAACCTTGGTACATCCAATCCTTGCTGCTAGGTATAAGCCATTGCGGATTGCTTCGGTCTCCGCTGAAACCACACTCCCAGAGAAAGGTAGAAACCAAGTTGCTGCAGCTATAAACCTTCCTCTATCATCACGTGCAATGGCACCTGTCGCTCCTGCCCGGATATCCTCATGGAATGATGCGTCCACATTTATTTTCACAGTCCCAGAGAACGGCCTCTTCCAGCAAGCCACCTTTGCCGGCATCTTATGATCACATGCCCGAAGAAAGTTTTGCGCAATCGCTCGAATGGAAATTGTGGTAGCCTCCACAGGAGCGAGGTCCACCCCATGCGCAAATTGCCTCCTTTGCCACCATATGTACCAGGCCACAACAACAATAAACTCCGGTTTCGGTATTTCATGTGCAAGTCCGGGCTCGTTGGAAAGGATTTCCAGGGTGATCGAGCCCGACCGATCCTGGGAGATCGCCTTGTCAATCACCTCCAGCAATCCCAGTTTGGACCATACCTCTCTCGGTCGCCTACAGGTAAACAGAACATGCTGTATATCCTCAAATCCGGCCTTGCAAAGCGGGCACTGGGGTGAGATTGGGACATGTCTCGCAGCAAGGACACCAAAGCTTGGCAGAACGCCATGTAGGGCTTTCCAGAGAAAATGTTTCACCTTTCCTGGAATCTTGAGTGACCATGTACGTTGCCAGATAGGATTCTGGGACATGCTACCTTGTACATCCGCTCGCCGAGAACCACCATGTAAATGATCATACTCCACATGATAAGCCGACCGAACCGAAAAAGTTCCCGATTTCGTGTAGTGCCATCCCACTGAATCCTCGGTTATATGCGGGTGGAGGGGGATTTGCATGATCCTTCCCACATCAATAGGAGAAAAGACATCAAGTAGCAAAGTTTCGTCCCATTGACCAGTGTAAGGATCGATCAATTCCTCCACTTTATCCAACATAACAGCACCCCTTGGTGTGATCACCTTGCGGCTCACGCTTCCGGGTATCCAAGGGTCTTGCCAGATGGCATGGCAAGGGAAAATATATGATGCTACCGTAGCACCTAAACTCCGCCTCACGCACATCTCCTTGCAGCGCACTGTGGACGAGGCCCAACGACTCCGCCTCAGCCTTGGTGGTGGATACCAGTCAAAAGGTTGGTGTGGCAAAAAAAACTACTCCCTCCGATGCATAATAAGTGTCGCTCATTTTGTACTAAGCTAGTATAAAGTTTGTACTAGATGAGCAACACTTATTATGAATCGGAGGGAGCACATTCACGAGGAATTACAAGACTTTACGGATTAATCCCTCATTAATATCTTTTTTTTGCAAAAAAACTTCCGATCTATTCATCTTCAATCATAGGAGTACAACGAATACTAAAAATAATAAAAATTACATTTAGACTCGTAGACCACCTAGCGACGACTACAAGCACTGAAGCGAGCCGAAGGCGCGGCGCCGTCATCTCCCATCTCGCCGGAGTTGGGCAAAACTTGTTATAGTAGAAAGTCGAGAAGTCGTCGTGCTAAGGCCCCGTAGGACCAACGCACCAGAACAGCAACCGCCGCCGTTGAAGAGTAGCGTAGATCGGAAGGATCAAACCTGAAGACACACAAACGCAGACGAACTACGACGAGCTCCGAGCAAATCCATCAAAGATAAATCTGCCGAAGACACACCTTCACACGTCCACCAATGATGCTAGACACATCCCCGGGATGGGGGATAGGCTGAAAGAACTTTATTTCATCTTCAGAAATCCGCCACCATCTCATCTTTCTGAACAAGATACAAACCCTAATAAAATTTAGAAGAAACATCTAAAAACGATGCCCTCCCACCAACAATCACCGAGATCTACCGTGTCTCCATGGCCCTAAGCCCACGGAGACTAGGCGGATCTGCAGTAGCGCCGGCAGGAGGCGGGAGGAGGCGGCGGCGTGCGAGGGGAGCTGGCGGGCGGCGGCTACGCGGGTAACCTAGGCGGTTGTCCCCTCATTAATATCTTCAACCCCCTGAATTTAACCCGGGAGAGGCCGCTCATTACTATTGGACCAATGAACGAACGTGAATTAGCACTAGGTCTGTATTACCTTGTGTTTTGCCCGTGCGTCTAGCAAAGCTCGGCAAAAAATGTGTTTCCCTTTTTCAGAGGAGAAATGCATTTTCTTTTCACATGAAAACGGACCCATCAATGAGGCAGAAAGAAAACAAGGATGCCTATTATTTTCTTTTTTTCAAAAATGATGATTTCTTATCTGCATCAGGCGATGCACATAATCATGCTTTAAAACTTAGGTATCACAATAAGTTGACAACTCAACTATTCAAGTAAATATGAAAATCGCACCAAGAAGTCATAATCGGTATAAATAAAACATAATGCCTAAACACATATCCAACTAATGAACCGCCATCTAAATCAGTTTTAGGTAGTTCATACTATCGTCTTCTACCCGTTTGCGTCCAAAGGTCATAAGCGCTCGAACTTCCGCAAGGTAAAGTAAGAACTACATACGGGTTTATCTAGAAGCCCGCTAGATAACCTGTATTAATAATGTTTGTGTTGTTAAACACATAATAAATGCATACTTTCAGGCTAAAATATGCATAAAAATAAGACAATGTACATTTTTTTGCAGGAACAAGACATACATAGACATTTAACATGGCGATCTATTCCAATATTGGGTATCTAGGTTCGTACAGATATTCTTGTATATATATATAGGTATAATATATATATATATATATATATATAGGTCGATAGATACAAGAAAAAGTCAACTTTAATCTCCCATGTAAAGAAATAGCAACTCTTATCGGTTGTGAAAACTGAATCACTACAAAGCCATCCTCAAGATTTTCTATTGAACAATCACCGCGGAGGTGAGGGGATTTCTACCTAAATATATTACTCAAATGGTCGTTAAAAAGGGTTATATTAGAATGCAGAGCGGGAAGAGAGGTAGTTCCACTATAATATGACGGCATCTTTACATATGGGGTCTTCGATCCTATATATCCAAAAAGGCCGAAAGTCGAAGGCAATATTACCGGCAGCGAGAGCTGAGGAGAGGATCTCTCCCCGAAAGATAAGGGCGTTCCTAGTGTCCCAAATCTTGCAAACAATGGCGAGAGCGACCGTGGATCAGATGTTAATGTCAAAGCCGGCTGGCGTGGAGACAGACCAGATGTCAGAGAGCGCAGGGGGGAACCGGCAGCCTTAATAGGGCCCAAGTGTCAACGGCATCTGGACAGTGGAGCAGCAGATGAGGAGCGTCTTTGCGGTGGCGGTCGCAATGCGGGCAGGAGGAAGAGGCGACGATAGTCTTGCGTTGGAGGTTTGGCATTACTAGAGGACTTGGTTTGCTCCATTATCTCAATCCACAGATGCCGGTGCCGTATAGGAAGTTGAAATACATCCCACACTTTCCCTAAAAGGAAGACCCAGAATATATCAAAAGAAGCCTTAGCGGATCAAAGGCCAGAAAGCTGGGACGGAGTAAGACGAACTTTTGGAGAGTGCAAATTAGAGCATCTCTAATAGTTTGTATGTAAGTGTTGTTGGTAAATTGTCCATGTCATCAATCAACAAGCTATCATACATTAATGTTTGGCTTAGCGTGCTCGTGTAACCTCTCGGAGGTTGTTATGCTTCTCCCCCTCCCTGATTCTGTTGATGTTACCATGTGTATGAGGTTTTTTGGTGCATGATATATATATTCAGGAGAACTCCCCCTGGTGAAAATTCAAAAAAAACAAGCTATCATACAAGTACTCTAATGGGTTGTATGTAAGCCATTCAATAAAAGATGAGAAAATAAATGTGGTTGCTCTCTATCCTACCTTGAAGCTTGTGCAAAAGATGTTGGTTAAGAGCAAGTACAATAAAGGTGAGTCAGCAGGCTATAAGAGATAAAATAATATACTTTTGCTTAGGTGGATGAGAGAGAAGAAGACAGAGAAGGTAAGCGGGCTCTTAGCTAATAGCCAGTTCTAGCACGTGCTCCTAGGCAGTTTGTGAGAGTGAAATGTGGGTCATATGTAATAAAAGTAGTACATTTTTGTCACTAACTATTGTACAAGCCGGCTATAAGATAGGCTATAAGATGGCTTATAGCCAGCACTTGACTCTACTATTAACCATGCTTTAATCTACATACAACTTTGCTTTCTTATCTTATTTAATGTATGCTACATCATCATTTTATCCTAGGTGGCAAATTTAGGGCATCTTCAATAGGTTGTATGTAAGTTGTGTTGGTAAAATATCAATGTCATCTACCAACAAGCTAACATACAAGCACTCCAATGGGTTATATGTAAGTCATCCAATAAAAAAAAATTAATGTGATTGATCTCTATTCTACCTTGGAGCTTATGCAAGAGGTGTTGGTTAATCTACATACTCCTTTGCTCTCTCACCTCATTTATTACATGACACATCATCTATATGTCCTAGATGGCAATTTTATCAACATCTATCTTACAACCATTAAATATGCCCTTAATAGTACGTGCTATTTATATTAGCTGAGCATGATATTCATTCATTGCCACACACCAGATCATGCAGATTTGATGGACCGGTCAAGCACCAGGCAAGACCGGCACCAGACCATTCCGTACTCCGTGTAGCTGCACCGTGCATACATCTTCGTGGTAGAGATCGAGAACAGAAAGAATGTGGCGTAGAGTTCGATCAGGAACGTGAATCCCTCTGCTGCCGATTGCTGAACCGCTGCCACAAGGCGTCAAAGCCAACCCGCGGCATGACAATTCCCACGAAATCTATTCCTAGCAACGAACAACGCGCTCCTCCGTGCGTCAAGTGGTGCACTATGCGTGCGTCAAGTGATGCGTTTTGAAGGTTTTTCGTTTTCTCTGTTTTTAAGAGGCACGAATGCCTCTCACGGAGTCACGATAAGACCTTTTCACGGAGACACAAATGTCTTCCGTGAAAGCACGACAGTGCCTCTCGCGAAGGCATGATAGTGCCTTTCCCGGAGGCACGATAATGCCTCTCGCGGAGGCATGAAGCATGACTCGTGCCTCTTTTTTTTTAAAAGATTCTTTTAACCGTGTAAAAAAATGTGCAAAAATCGAGAAAGTTGTAAAACCTACAAAAAAACTATTTTTAAACATCAAAAACACGTAAAAAAAATAAAAAACGAAATCCCAAAAAATCGTTGTGAGCGCCATAAATGACGTTGTTCATTGAACCGGGCTGCAAATGAGTACTTTAAAATTAGTTTTTTTAAGGGGTGTAAGCATCTTTATTGATCAATAACCAATGGGATACAAGACTGATCGTGCGGATTTAACAGCCAAACGTGGCGACCCACCGATAGTCCACAAGCATACCGAGCTAATAAAGATGCTTCAACATAAAAAGAACTACTTTCAGAAGTAAAACTACTAAAACTTAAACTAGCAAGTCTGGAATGTATCTCCTTGATGATAGCAGCTTGAATTCCTCCACCGCACTCCTTTATCTCCTTAACCGCAGTTTTGTTCTCACATGAAATTATGAAGTTTGAAACATTCAGATCCTCCTTGTGCACACCTCACAACTCAACGTGGACGGGCCCAACGTGGGCCGCCCAAGGACTCCGCCTGAGCCTGCCTTGGTGGCAAGAAGTGCATTTTTTTTTCTTGTCCTTTTGACGTAGATGAGAAGTGCATTTCTTTTACATGCAAACGAACTTTTTTTTGGCGAAAAAACTTTCGATCTATTCATCTTCAATCATGGTAGTACAACGAATACTAAAAATAATAAAAATTACATTTAGACTCGTAGACCATCTAGCGACGACTACAAGCACTGAAGCGAGCCGAAGGCGCGCCGCCGTCATCGTTCCTCCCTCGCCGGAGTTGGGCAAAACTTGTTGTAGTAGACAGTCGGGAAGTCGTCGTGCTAAGGCCCCGTAGGACCAACGCACCAGAACAGCAACCGCCGCCGTTGAAGAGTAGAGTAGATCGAAAGGATCAAATCTGAAGACACACAAATGCAGACGAACTACGACGAGCTCCGAGCAAATCCACCAAAGATAAATCTACCGAAGACACACCTCCACACGCCAACCGATGATGCTAGACACACCACCGGGATGGGGGATAGGCGGGGAGAACTTTATTTCATCTTTAGAAATCCGTCACCATCTCATCTTTCTGAGCAAGTCACAAACCCTAACAAAATTTAGAAGAAACATCTAAAAACGATGCCCTTCCACCGACAACAACCGAGATCTACCGCGTCACCATGGCCCTAAGGCCACGGAGACGAGGCGGATCAGCAGTAGTGCCCGGCGGGAGGCGGGAGGAGACGATGGCGTGCGAGGGGAGGCGGCAGCAGCGGCTCCGCGTGTGCGTAACCTAACGGCTGGCCTTTCGTAGTAATGTATTGTCAGAAAACCAGCTACATGCAAACGAACTTATTAGCGAGGCAGAAAGAAACAAGCACATAGTACATCATAATAGATATATACTCTCATCTCAAAATATGCATAAGAAACAAGACATGTACACATTTAACATGACACTCGATTCCAATACTGGGTATTTAGGTTCGTAAAGAACTAAAGATATCCTTGTGTTCAGAACATGGTAAATTGCATTAAATAGGTTGTTAGAGAAACAAAAAAAAGCGATTGATGTGTGATGATGGATGCGCATAGGAAGGTGACATCGTCTGGCGCCGTGGTGACGTCGACAACAGACCTGACAAGGTCGATGCATCAGTACTGCTCTAAAGATGAATCGGTGGAAGATGGTGGCGATGGCCTTTATAGCGAGCGTATGCGGCACTCACTAAGAGTGTAGCAAATCGGTGTGTGACCCAGACCCGGCAAGGCGGATTGAATGGGACCTCCGGATTTACATGTTAGACTTTGGTGTGATGTCTAGGTATGAGGCCTCGACAATCTGCACCCCTTTATCATATGGATATGAATAGCAAAATTTATTGTCAAAATCATGGTTTCGGACTTATTGATGTATTACTTTGTAAAATTTTGATGAATAATTAATAAAATGGTCGTGTGTATCGTCCTGATGCAGATACCGGAGGTTTTCCTCCTTTTCCAAAAAAAATCAAGACCGGCCATTACACTGGATTCGAACAACGAGGATCACACATAATGGATTCCTTCATCTGATGGAACTTTGACCGTTCTTCATGGCGAGCATCGTTCGATTTCCACAAACCATTATGGAATTCAAAAGCACCACCTAGGTATAAATTCTTCAAGTGGCTGGTGATCAAGCGAAGATGTATCACGGCTGACAACCTGGAAAGGTGGGGTTGGCAATCAAATGGGTCGGGTCTTCCAGTTGTGCATGATCGAGCATGGGGACTGCACACATATTTTTGTGCATTGCAGGTTCACAGAGCTATTAGAAACTATAGACTAAAGCGACCTTCATGATACAAAACGACAAAATTAGCTCCATGGCTTACTGGTGGCTACAATCAAGAAGGGAAGTGCGAGCAAGCATGATGCGGTCTAATCAACACTATAGGAATTCTCTAGGTACCAATCAAAGGTTTGAGACAAAGATAGATCACAAAAGATGAACTAGAATTTTGAGAGGAGATGGTGATGGTGAAGATGTTGATGAATATGATGATCCTCGTGATGATTAGTGTGTTGGTGATGCGAATACTTGGATTTCCCCCTCTCAGAGGGAAGTTTACCCGGTAGGATCACCCCACCGGAGGGCAAAAGTGCTTCGCCAAGGTTCTGCCTCGCACACGAAGGTGGACGGGTCTGATTATTTCTTGTTATATTTTGTAGGTTGGGAGGAGCTATACGTCTAAAGGGCGTAGGAAGGTGAACCCCTAGGGACCCACAAGAGCAAGTGCCACAGCCAGGGGGTAGGTCTCACCACCTACCCGTGTGGGGCTTGGTGGGTCCCCCTCGTTGCCTCTTTGCTTCATAATTTTTCATATATTCCAAAAAAAATCATGGTGTTTTGAGCTTCAAAAAATTGGTTTCTGTCCTATTGCTATTATAAGTCCAAAGTTCTAGATGTTGGTGAGCCCCGTCTTTTTATTGCTTGCATTTGAAGAGAGACAATGAATTAAAACAACACCATAGTGTGTAATAAATCTTGAAATAGGATAAATTATAGTAGAAAGTAATAATGTGAAATGGACGTATGAGCGCATTCCACCCTGTAAGGGTCCTTCCCGTCGTGTTGCACAATGTCAGACTGAAGGGTCGACTCGTTTCCCCCATTAGTCGTATGCATCCACACTGGGGACGAGTGTTGCCGATTCTCAGCCACGAAACCACTGCATGCCTAACTAAGGCTAGTCATAGGCGTGGTCAGCACCCTCATCGAACCTGTGCACGGTCCCAGAGCGGCGACTCCATTGCTCATCACGGCTGGGGAAAGTGGGATGCACGGGTCGAGAACTTGATGAAACTCGACCTCTCAACCTATCTCCTGCTCCCGTTGGCGGTCCCCCCTCGTGGCATCCGGCACCGGGGGAACCTAGAAGATGAAGGTGAGGGTCACAACCATTCACAGATTGTGAGGCATCCACAGTTCCCCAGCAGCGGGGGATAGAGGGTAGTGGAGGACGACATTATACGCCGATGTGTGTCACGTGTGTAAAGGAGGGAAGGCAGGCAGGGCATTTTCCCTCATCGGCCGAGGCACTAGTACCCAAAGAACGGTCATCGCCAAGGTCACGGTGATGCTTGTGGCGGGTGTCATCATCACCTTTGATTCGATCCATGAGGGCTTCACGGTAGGAACACACAAGGGGAGGAGGGGACGAGAGTGCTGGAATGGGCGAGAGTGGCGGCCGTGGATTGCGAGGTCGGCCCTAGTGGATGGAAACCCTTCTCCCAATCGCATCCACCCATTGAATCCAAATCCAACGGGTGGGATCCATCGTCTCAAGCATGCACTGGTGGAGGGCCGTATCTCGCTGTAGATGAGCCATCTAGCCTTTCCATGGCCCAGCAGCCCGCATCGTCAACCCTTAGAAACATATGAGCACCACCTAGGTGCCTCTGGCCGAGGCCCAGGTGGTCTACATTCCACACAACCGGCTACCGGAATCCGGCATGGCCCAGGCCCACGCCCACCCAATCCTCGTGGGCGAATGAGACATGAGGGTCAGTGAGCGTCGAGGAGGGGGAGGAGGCTTCGGTGACGCGCCATCAAGCCCCTTGTATCCGACCTCATCCCTCATCTAAAGGGGGCCTTCGATGGCCTCCACGTGGGACCCATCGGTATGGGTGAGGAGGGAGCACGGCAACCGGCACCGAAGGCAATGCCCGGGGCCGCCATGGCCTCATCGGGCGGTAGCCAGGGCGAATTCAAATCATCGTTCATGCACTAACCCCGAGATGAAGGAAAGGATTAGATAATTTACATACACTTCAACACCCCCTCTCACGTGTGATGTGAGAAATCAAAACGTGAATAGATTTAGAAGTATGGTTCAAGAGGCCTATACGTGGATAAAGAGGGGGCCACAACAATTTTTGAATAAATTCCGAAAGCCAGGATTTGAACTCAAGATCTTCGACTCTAATACCATGTTAAGCTTCATGCACTAATCAACGCAACTAAAAGTTTGAACTGATGGAAAGAGCTACACAATCCACATATACACTTCAACAGTTCCACTATTAAAGAACATTTGTCATATTCTTGTGTCTCCACATAATATGTATGTTTTTCTTAGCTAACTGGAGTCTACGACGAATTAGTAAGAAACTTTGGCTTAATCATAACAGAGATAGTGGCCAAGAACACAAATTTAAATTATGTCCAGTTGCTCAAGTATCAAACTTTAGGACATGCCAAAAACACCACAAACAATACTTCAGAAAGCATTAACAGTACAACCGGTAGCAGCAACCGCGTGGACACCACTCAATTTTTCATCTCTTTCTTTTCTTTTTGTTCAGACTAACAATATCTTGTAAAATTGTTCTTTTCTTGGATTTGTGCGTATCATCCTTGCGCACAGATCATGCTAATCTTCTTTGTATCGTTTCAATTTTATCGGATATCCCCGAAGGGACTTGTAAAGCTATTCTACTTCGTTGTAGCCAAGTCAATAACGAAAGCTATGAGAATTATACAAGAAACTTAGTATCTCAGTTACGTGTATTACATTACCATCTTCAACTTATTAGCAAGATATTAAAGTGAGATAGAACCGTCGGCAACAACAGTGTGAACATCATGCGGCGATTGTGTTTTTTATTTTATTTTAACACGTAACAATGCTTATGTATTGACAATGATCATGTTCATAGTCATTTACATGTCCCACACACGCTGCCAGTTATACTTTCTAGAATTAGATTGACACAAGACCACTGAGAATTTGACTTCATATAAACTAAAAACGTTCTAAATGTTTAATAACTGTTTTATTTGCTTTGCGAATAACTGAAACCCTACCAGTGTGTCCAGTTCTTCACCTCTCAGCACTTAAAAGAACATGCTAAATACTTGCACGAGTCTACAGAAACCTAAAACTCTAGGGAGCCTCCACAGCATCTATTGTCAACCACTTCTCCACCTCCACGCTGCAATGCGTATTGACCTCACGCTACCTTCCCGATCCGAGAATAGTGCCGTCGCCTGATCAAACTTGTAGTTTTAGACTAAAGGCCGTAGCCCGACTTTATTAATAAAGCCACAATACGACGAGTTCGGCAAACAGGAGTTCCAACGAGCAAAATCCCAACAGAGCGAAGGGAGAAACGATACAAACCATCAACCGATAGCCAGAACGGACACGCAGGCCCCGACCTACTACGCCAAACTGGACGAAAGAGACGAAGGACTAACAACAAAAGGTAGATCAGTTGTCCACAGAGAGGCTTCTGGCAGCAGCACGAATACGCATGATGATCGCGTCCAGGCCCTCATGATCCGCTTTCTTAGTCGCTGATTTCCACTGCAACAGAAGAGATAATATAACATAGAGACAGTGAGCCGGCTTGTCAGGGAACCTGTGCTCAATAGTAAACTTATTTCGTATAGTCCACAGCTGGTTGCATTGAACCAACATAGTTGTGCTAGGCACAGAGTGGGAACTCCGTGATGTTCTTAAGAAGGTGTTTGGTCTACTCCAATATCTCAGATCCTCACTAGTCACTAACCAGTAAACTACACAAAGTTCAGATACATCTCTTCTCACTTCCATCCAAAAAACTACCAAGACCAGCACTGCTTGGGAGAGCAATTAGCCTCCCATTTATATGACCTGACCATGCAACTCGTATGATTATCGTACCCGAGATCATGCAGATTTGATAGGCAATGCTGCATGCATGCTACAGCCGTGAGAAACTTCAGTAGTCTTCACTCTTCACATCATCTTAGAACAGAACGTGTTTGTTCATTGCTTGAAGTCAGCCTAAGCCAGGTCCAGGCCTGCAGGCTAGAGCATCGTTGCATCAGCCCCAGGGGAACAGCTCGAGCAGAAACACAATTTCCTCCCGGGTGCCAATTGAACGGCTGCCGCGGCCGTCGGCATCACACGGTGGCCTGAGTCACGGCGGCGACAAAATCCCAGCAACGCAACCTCGCTGTCTCCATTCTTTTTCACGGACCGGCAAAATCAGCAGTCGCCGTGGCCCGACGACTCCACCTCCATGGCCCTTGGACAGCGTTTTTTTAAAAGATAGTACAGACGCACACGCTCACAACTACGTATACATACTCAACCATATAAATGTAAACCCTATTCCTATGAACACCTTCACCATAGGCGCATTCGTCGTTGACATAAACGTCTTCTCCCACAGAATGAATATTCGCCTTTAATGAGACATTAAATTGTCAAATCTAAGGTTTGATCCTTGGTGGGCTGGAAACAGCACAGTTCTCCTAACCATCCTACCACAGGTGGGTTCTCGGCCTTGGACAACGTTTGGTGTGGCCAGAAGTACCAGCATCTAGTTTCTTATGCACGTGTAAATAAACAAGAAAAAAATATGTGACACGGAGTTAAACTACCGGTGAGCAGAAATGTGAATACAGAATACTACACGAAATGCAAATACTAAGGCAACCATCTAATAAGCATTAATTTTGGAACAACATTATTGTCTTGCTAACTTATGATGCAAATCAAGAGAGATTGCTCTGGATCGTAGAGTGAGCCATAGTATATGATAGAACAACAGAACATAAACACACCTTGAACACCTGCTAACCTCCATGTCCCTGGTAGTTGGAGTTAATCGCAAAAAACCATAACAATTCGGGATAGGATTGCAGAAAACACAGTTTTTTGTTTTTTCTGTGAAAACCATTTATTTTTTTGCTAATTATTTGTAAAAACCACAGATCGGGTGGTTAGCTCGTTTTAATCCGATTTCTGACAGAAGGGACCCATATGTAAGAGTGATATTTTGCAGAAACACCCCTACAAAAAATGAAGAAAGCAATCAGGTCCCCCTCTTCTTCCATACGAACGCCGCTGGCCACGGGCGGGCGCGGCGGCCACGGCCAAGCCACGGGCGGGCGCGACGGCCCAGTCCCCCGGCGGCCATGGCGGCCCCGTCCCCGGGCAGCCACGGCCAGGCCACGGGCGGGCGCGGCCAGGCCACAGGCGGCGCGGCGGCCCCGTCCCCAGGCTGCCACGACCAGGACACGGACGGGCGCACGGGCACGGCCACCGCGAGCACCAGCGACCGCGGCGTCCTTCACCGTGGGAGAAGAAGGCATGGGAGGACCCGATTGCTTTAAAAAAACAATGAGGGGTCTATCTGCATAATAATTTTGTGATTTGATCCATGTCACCCTTACATGTAGGCCCCATCTGTCATAAACATACTTAAATGAAGTAAATCGAGCAATATGTGGTTTTTGCAAAAGATTAGCAAAAAAATTGTGGTTTCGTAGAAAAACGAAAAACTATGTTTTCTGCAATCCTATCATGAATTGTCGTGGTTTGATGTAATTAACTTCTGGTACTGGTAGTTGTTGTTTGCCTTCTGAAATAGTGAACGGCTAAAGCAAAAATGTATAAGCATTAATTTTTTAACAACATTCTTTTCTTGCTAACTTATGCTGCTCGAAGCAAGAGAGATTGCTCTGAATCACAGAGAACAATAGAACATAAACACACCTTGCAGATCTTCTACCTCCTAGTTGTTTTCTGCCTTATGGAGGCACCTGCAAGCATATGTGGTAATAAAAACCAACTACAATAGGGATAAGGTAAACAAACACTGAAGGTACAGCTCAGCACGAGACACTGCAAAGAGCTTAAAGTGCATGCTAACGAAAAAATGAGCAAAAAATAAAAGAAAGGATGTTTTTACCCATCGTTGGTTAAGAAAGAGAAAACGGTAGAAGATGGCTTGCCTATAACCTGAAATCAGCTTTTACAGTATGTCAGTCAAACCATTCATGCCACCAAAATTAGTACATGATCTTGGATAACCAAAAGTACAGTGTTGATTTCAAAGGAAATAAGACAATGCAACCTAACGTGCTAATACAAAAATATTAGTAGGAAATAAGTACACTAATTAGAGAAGGGGGGAAATGACAAATTGTCGGTTATAAAGAATATATGCAAAGATACTATTTAAAATACAATTTGTTTGTCTGAACCTTGAATAATGAACTGCCAGCTTTATCTTTCCTTGGGCACGTGACTTCCTCAACCTACGTAGTGCTCCGTATATACATATCATTCGGATACGGATTGCAAAAAAAATTCAACAGTTTGAAAGAGATCCAACTCGTGTTGGTGTTGGCAGGACCGAGACAGAGGAAAAGAAGAGAGAATAAATTTCCTGCTTTGCTGCCTGCTTGGTGCCATGCGTGCAGCCAGGAGAGGTGGCTTCAAGGAAGGGTTGAGGAGGAAAAGTAGGCACTGGAGACATACAAAGGGTCACTGGATTTAAGATCCGAGCATGTAGGCTCTTTCTGCGGTGCTAATCCATACAGCATGCGGATGTGCGCAGCATAATAAGAATACGGATCAGCGGATGTATAGTTGAGGATTGAAATTGAGATCGAGAGTCAACGCATGAATATGAATGATCGCGGGAAACGGAAGGTCGTGCCCCCTTGGTTACAAACTACAGCCGCTCTCCACGGCTGAAGCAAAAGTACTCAGTGCAATTTAGTGGTAACTGAACATGAAGTGGTTTACTAAAATCACAGGAAAAATTGCCAGTGACTGAAATGATTGCTGATGTGGCAGATTGCTGAGTTAGACAGGCTGCAGTTTAAGAAAAATAAGATAGTGGAGATGAACTATTTAAATATTATAGATTCACCGCAAAATGCCTTTTCCGTTCTCTAAATAAAGAAGGCTACAGAAGTTTCGCAACATACAAAATAAACTGGAAAATGAGTTTTGTTGTTACTCAATTTATTCGAGAACTGAGGTTTATTCATTGAAGTAGCCACAAAACATCACTTATGGACAGTCAAATAGACGTGTACTCCAAATCTACGCCTCTATTTATCCTGAGCCGCCCTGAAGAATGGTGTCCTCACCTATTCCAACTAGTAGGTTTGTGCAGAACTTGGTTGCATTGAACCAAGATGGTTGTGCTAGGCAGTGTGCTGGAACTCAACAAAGTTTTTACGAAAGGCTTTGGTTTACTCCAATATCTCAGTGGCCAGCAAGATACACAAAATTCAAGCGCATCTCACATCCCTGGAAAGAACTGAATCCTGCACTCCTTGGGATTGGGAGAGCAACTAGCGTCTCATTTATATGACCTGAGCATGCTGCTAAAGCGATTATCACACCCCCAGCTCATGCGGATTTGGTTGAGCACTCATGCAGGAGGCGGTCGATGCACAACTAAGATCATGCTACAGACATGAGATCCGACTTCAGTGGGCGTGTTTTGCTGTTTGTTCATTGCTTGCAGATGCAGGGGCCCAAAGCCAGTTTCACTCCTAGGAAAAAAATTGAGGAACCGGCAGAAGCACTACCTTTTTCATATAGAAGGAGAGCGAAAAACGTGATGTACAGATAGACACACATTTTTAAAGGAAAAACGAGGCAAAAGCCCAAAAACCCGTAAAACTAATCTTAGCCAATGTCCACAGTTAGCAAGGCTACAGCAAAAGCCAAATCTCGTTGTTTAATTTTCTCGAAGGCCAACATAGCGACCTCATTGTGCGTGAGTCAACGTTCGGTGAAAACACGCCTATTTTGCTCTTTCTAGATAGACCATAAAGTGTAGATGATCCTCCCTTGCGACCCCGACGTACCTCATTTGATTCATCAGTAAGCATCATGTCCCACCAGTGCGCCATACATTTGCCGACCGTCGTGCATACGTTGCTTCACGCCTAGGAAACACTAGTATGCCTAGGGAGGGGAACGATTGCGGTACGTAGAATCTGAGCATGTGATGAAAATAGTAGAAAATACGATGTTCGACCATTGGATGAGCGATTGATGGTACAGATTTGAACGGAACGATCTGTTCGTAAAATTTGCAAAAAGGTCCCACAGTGCAAGAAAATTTTCTTGCTAGGCCCCTTCGGATCCATTTTTTTGCCCTCGCGATCCAGTCCCAAATCCCCTATTCAGCGGCGGTGCAGCACCCGAATTTCTCCGGCGAGGGCACAAGGCCCATGTCCTATGCCAAGCTAGACGAGCACGCCCAGCGTAGCTGTAGATCCATATTTGAAAAAGAAAAGTTATGAAGATGAAGGGCTTCTCAAGGATCTTGTTGTAATTTTTGTTTCTCTTGGGGTGCTTTGTACTGTTTGATGTTTCTGTTAACGTCAGGGTCCTATTTGAAAAAATGGTGAATTAAGATGTAAGTAAAAAAACAATCCCATGATTTACCTTCACATCAGAGGAGGGTGTGACGCTCCGTACCAGCATATTACTAACCTTGAACACCTTGATGCATGAGCTCCTAACCGTAGTGGCGCCAACTTGATTGCTCGACCGACTCTCCACCATGATCACATAATTGTCGCCATGCCTCCCTGTTGCGCTTTATCATCCTTTACTCATCGACGCTAGGGTGTTGGAGGCTTATTTAGTAGCTTACCATGACCATGAGCTTGCCTATGTGCATGTGGCTTTGGAGGGACAAGGTAGGAGTCTTCGTTGTGGCACTCGTTCAAGGGTTAATTGACGACCAGGTGCACTAGCCAAGGATTGGGACCAAGCATTGCCTCGAGTAAGTATGTTCTTCTCTGGTGTACTCCCAACGTGGACAGCGAGGAGTACCAGCGTAGATGGTCCCTTTATGTGCCATCACCAAGGAGTATCAGGATAATATGGAGTGGAGTGGGATCTCTAGGCCTAATAGTCTATGACTACCCACCGCTCGTGCCCAGGCTTGGCTTAGGCAATTATCGACACCGTGGAGGTCTCGTCGAAGATGTCAGGGTAGATGATGCGGTACCAAGATGTGAACACTCACGCCCAGACAGTGTCAGCAATGCGAAGCTCCATGTTTGCGCCTTTGTGGTAATGGACTAATGGCTGGAATTTCGATAAGGGCCCTGGTGAGCGGGTTGAGAAAGTGCATAGTGTGGCTCACCTAGTGCACGTCCAGTAGAAAGAGGCCCTCGGTTCTAGTCTCGAGGTGTTTTTGGGCCTTACTTGTGTTGTGACCTCAGCGCGTGATTGTGTGTTGGATTTGTGATTCAAAGACTTTTTGTATGACTTTGGTGTGGCTATAACTTTATCTATAAAGTGGGGTGTAAATCCTTTTTTCGTCAACATGAATAAATGAAACAGTTGTATGTGTGTTACTTTTTTGGATAAAGTATGTTACTGGAGAAGCATGGCCTGAATCTGCTCATTTCCGGGCCAACGCTCTGGTGCCTCCGGTCATACTCTGCTCTGGATTACCATCGGTACGGGTAACCGCGGGTACCCTAACCGCATGGGTAGGTACGGGTATAATTTTATACCCATGGCTAGTAGCCATATCCTACCCATTAAGTCGTGGGTAGGGCACGGGTATAGCTTTGTACCCATGTGTATACCCATACTTTATTCATATATATCATTGTACTATTTAACTAATTTTATGTGTATCTATACCATATACTATTTCATCTACTAAGTGGGTACCTATACCCTTTATAGATAATTATCATGTATTCATCTACCTACTATTGAGTTGAGATTATTTTCTTCCCAATGTGCTACCAACAAATGTAAAAATATGAACATTTTATGTACTATTTAATCTACCCAATGCGCGCCCGATGAGTACAGATATCCATCGGGTATAGATGTGGGTACAGTTTCATACCCATGGATAAAAGTATGAATAAAATTTTATACCCATAAACTATAAGGGTATGGTATGGTATTGCTCTACCTACCCATACCCTACCCATTGTCATCCTTAGGCTGGAGCGGCTAGCGGGCGCCCGGCGGGGATCGGCTGCGGCTGGCATGGAGAGGCAAGCAGGCGCGTCGCGGCCGTCGAGCAAGCAATTGGTGACCCGGCAGTGTGGCACTGTGGTAGTGCGATCTTTTCCCCGGAGAAGAAACTATTGATTAGCCCCTAATTAACTACAGTACCTCACAAAACAGAGGGTTGGTTTACGTGGCTGAACAAAAACACCCTTTTCAAGTTTCCAAACGGGGGTGTACCCAAGCACGAGTGTTGATTATTTGCACAAGATTGGGTTCTTCCCTTGGGATTACTGGTACCATCTAGGTTCTCACAAACTAATGTGCTGCGAAAATTATGTCGAAACTAGGAGAAGACTGTGTTAGTTGGGATCCTCCTCGGAGTAAAAAATGATTAAACCAAAGATTTGTGTAAGTCAAATACTCCTTTTATAAATTAATATAAGATGTTTTATATCACTAGTTTAGTGTTTTTTAATAAAAGTGGGATTTCCTTCGATTTCATTTAAAGAAATCAATGTCGTTATTACAGGCCAACACTTACTACACCGCAGATATCACAGCCTAATTTTCGCCCATCCCTATATGACTGGGTAGGAAACTTAGGCCCTTGCGAACTTACATCAAGCACATCAAGACACCTAGTTTAGTTATTTAAAATATTTTATATTAGTTTTCGTTTATAGAAGGAGTATATGGATAATACAAAGGAACGCAAATGGCCTTTCCACATGTATCTTTAGAATTTGGAACAACAGATCCAAGGGTGGGGATGCATGGGATATGCTTCTAGATGTCAGTTAAGGCATTATCACTAGTCCAACAATCGTTTTTTATGAAAGAAAGGAAGAAAGCTTTGTGCCAACAGCCATATTTACCTTTCGTTATAGCCTTATAAGCTAAGACTTTTATAAAGAAACTGAAAACTCAACATATTCCCCACAAAAAAAACCAATAAATAAGAAGATTCTTCAGTTAAATTAAGGAGGCTATAGAAGTTTTGCGGCATAAAAATAAATTAGAAAATGAATTTTCTTATTCCAATAGATCGATTTTTCAGTTTCCTATCCTTTCTTTCCAGGTCCCGAATCAAAGTATGTGCTCAGCTATCTTATTCTATCGAATCTGTCCATCATTTCCTTTACGTCACGGTCGAGCATAATAAGACCCTATATAATATAAGGAGTATCCGCGTAAGACCTCATACGAACTATCTCATTCACTCTCGAAAGACGTCTTCTTATGAAGAAGGAAGCTAGCTATACACTCGAGCAGATACTTCATCGATGAAGTGATCACGAAAGACAAAACACTACATATGGATAGTTAAATAGACGCCTACTCCATCTGAACGGCCCCAATAAATTTAAGTGGCAGCCCACGACGCGCCTACGTCTCAAGGTTAGTGCCCTCGCCTAGTCCAACTCATAAGTTGGTGCAGAACTTGGTTGCATTGGAAAAAGATGCTGGTTGTAGGCAGTGGACGGAAATTCAACAAAGTTTTACCGAAAGACTTTGGTTTACTCTAATATCTCAGTGACTAGTAAGATACTACATGAAGTTCAAGCGCGTCTCACTTCCAGTAAAGAACCGAAACTTGCACTACTTGGGAGAACAACTAGGTAGCGTCCCATTTATATGACCTGAGCATGCTGCATCGAGCTAATGTGATTATCACACCCTGGCTCATGGGGATTTGGTAGAGCACTCACGCAGGAGGCGATCGTTGCACAATTAAGATCATGCTACAGCCGTGAGATCTGACTGCAGTGGATGTGTTTCGGTTTTTGCTCGTTGCTTGCAGATGCAGCGACCACAAAGCTAGGTTCGAAAGCTTCGAAAATTTCTCCCGCGTGCACTAGACCAAGCTGTCTACCTGCCGGCGACAGGAGTGGAACACGTGAGTAAACGAGAGAAGAGAATTCCGTGGCAAACTATTTAACATTTTTCTAAACTAAGTGAAAATGTAGGATAGGAGCGCTCGCCGTAATATGGTCGATCTGGCTTTGTAGAAATGACAAGATCTTTTCTGATAAAAATTTCACTTGGTTGCAGTTTCTTTATCGATGCACGGGTATTTTCCGTTCGTGGTCCATCTTACAACGGGTGGAATATCGAGGCCTTTTTGTGTAGGCGTCTGCACGACTGGAAGCGGTGGCGAGGGATATTTTTATCCAACATGGGTGGCCGCGTGATCTACGCATAGAGTTGCCTTGAGTGGCGATAGTTCTTTTCATTTGTAACTTGTCGTACGCTCGCTCATTTTTTTTTATGACTTTGCGGCTGTGAGCATCTTAGTTATGCAGAGGCCGGGTGTACTAACTTAAACCTTTTGAGTAATAAAACCCTTTATTCAAAAAAAGTGAAAATGTGGGAGACTTTTTTTAGGGAATGGCAGGTTGGCTGCTTATGTATTAAGAGGGAGCAAAGTTTTTACAGGGCATGCAGGTCAAGGAACAACCTGAAGCAACAAGAAATAAAATAAAACTAAAATAGATAATCTGATTCCGATGGTGGCTCGTTTTCGCAGTCTGATAGCCAATGCCCAGCAGCAGATGGGACGTCGAGGTTTTCTTTTGATCTAGATGTATAATTGCTAACTTGGTACATCGATCCTATGACCATTGTTTAATGCAGCATGAATGAAATTTGCTCTCTTAGAGAAAGAAGCATAACCTTGATGACACTCAAGAGGCATTATGATTGCATGTTTGGAACCCCAGCAAAAAAGTTACAAATTTGGAGTGTAAAAAAGTGATCTCATGGTAGCAAGAGTTTTGACTTCAGCAATAGATATTCCAAAGGTATTGTGCCATAACCACGTATCTCTCCTACCATCTTCCTAGAGAAATAGAAGTATGTTCCATTATTTTGGTGAACTGCTGCAATTTGCAAAACTCAGCCCATTTGGATCAAATGGAGTCGCGGCTACCGTTCAACCAAGGGAGGGGCCCAAGACAATTTTGTAGCAACAGCCAAGGGGAGTAGGGGACAACTACACTAACGCAGAACACTGGAAACCGATTAGTTGATTGCCATGACCAAAGAGTTCTTCACACATTCATGTCCCTGCATTAGACATATCTCAATAAGAATTGGGAAGTCATTATTTGGTAATAACCTAAATCGTAACCTAATTTTGAGTTCAGGAAAGTACCTTGAGATAATTCATATATATCACTTCTGTTTAGAAGGGACTGGTGTCACGATGGACACCTCATCCACAAATTTCGTTCGGAATATCGGTTGGCGTTGTTGAACATACCCTCTTTTAGAGAGACAACTATGAAATGCAAAGACCAAATTCAAATAGTCAATTGAACGGATGAAACAAAGTTCAAAATTATATGTTTCTGAATTCTTCCCCAAAAAAATTAAATTTTTGGGAAAATATGACTTTTTTTGCTCAAAACAAATTATTTTTGGAAAATAGATTGTTTTCGGCGAAAATTCGTTTCCATTAATTTATTTATTTATTGGGCAACATTTCGTTTTTGGGGGATAAAAATTATATATTTCTCGGGAATTTTTTATTTTTCCCGGCGAAAATAATTTTTTGTGTAAAATGTTTTTTTCAAAATAAATTATTTTCCCAGGAATTTTTCTAATTTTTGGGAAATTTGAATTTTCTGGGGATAAAAATTGAATTTGTTTTCGAGATTTTTTATTTTTATGGAAAAAATGGATAAATGACATTTTTTCCCTAAATAGTAATTTACTTTTGGAAAATTGATTTTTTACAAATAAAATGATTTTTCCTAGGATTTGTTTTAGTTTTTCAGGGAAAATAGGTTTTGGGGTTCCCACATTATTTTTTTGTAAACTAAAACATTTTTTGCAGGGAAGGAGCTAATTGCTTTTTTTCAAGGTGTTTTATGTAATTTTTGTGTTGACTTTTATGCCACGTCAGACCTGACGGATGGGCCAGCGTTGTTAGAATTGCGCTTAAATTTTAACTCGTGGGTGACTTGGGTTTTTTGAAACAATGAACAAAAAAAGTGGTACTACCTCTAATCCTAAAAAAGTTAACTATAACCATTGTAAAGATATTCTTGTGTTTATTAGGAGCAACTTTAGTCGGTTGCCAAAACTGAACCACTAAAAAGCCAGCCCCAAACTTAAATCCCGCCCAAAAAGCTAGTTATTGGGAGTGTAGCTCCTAGCTCAAAAAGCACATTTGGAAAAGCAACTCTCCCGCTTTGTTCATTGACATGAACATAGGACGTCATAAGTAATATGTAAACAATGTTTGCATGTATAATTAATATTTAAACAATACTTCCAGCTTCATAATTCGAGGTACATAATTAAATATAGCTCAAACAAAAGTTAGACCTACTATAAACTTTTTTGAGAGAAACAAGGGCCCTAGTTTTGCCCGCAGTCGATGGACTCGCTGAGACCACTAAGGCATCAATTGATTTTGCGGTGCTCTTTAACAACGCGCTGCTCGTAGAGATCAGTTTTTGTGAGCTCAGTGCATTACGCGACCTCGGAAGCCTTGATTATGCGGTGCTCCTCGGCGGCACATTGCTAACGCACGGTGATTTCCTTGGGATACGACTCGATGGAGGCGAATATACCTTGGTTCTCCCCATTACCAAGATAGACTCGACAGTGTTTGCCAGCGGATGTGGAGTTGGGTACTTTACAAGAGGGCATTGGTTTACTCCAGTATCTCAGGACACATGGGCTCAGCAGATCAGGGACACAAAGCTGGTATATGTAGGCTAGGACCTGAACTTTTTGAAAGAGCAATCACATGCTATTTATATGACCTGAGCATGCGATTCATTTGACCGTCACACACACTGTACCAGATCATGCAGATTTTGATGGATCGATCATACAGGAGGCAACATGAGCCGATGGGCACCAGACCGTGCAACATACTGTATATCTCTGTATCCATGAAGCTGTGCAGTGCACACATCTTCGTGGTGGAGATACTGGCTGTACATGATTTCTGTGCCGGAATCCTAGTTCATGCCCCCTATAATCCGAACAATATGGTGCTAATAAGTTGGAGACTCGGCGATTGTACAAAAATGGTGGTATCCATACCTCACTGCAGAAAACATAGGTTTCTTTCTGACGAACAAACAAATTGAGCAAGGCGGTTCTATCTGTGTCTGTTCTTCATATGTCGGCCGAAAGGAGGTTGTCAGACAACGTAACCTTGCGATCAAGAAACGCTGGAGTCAGTACCATATTGCACCGAAAGTAGCTCATCCCCGTATCTTCAAGCTCTTCTCGTGAATTAAATTAGAATGAGAAATACCGATTAAGTTCTCACCCAACTTGAACGGTGCGAGGCCTCTGTATGGGCAAGTATTGCATCAGAACGCGTCGCCCAAGTCCCAACCCATACTGAAATAAATTGCCGTTTCACATAGAAATAATAATGTCGTGACTTCATTCAGTTCATGCATGCAAAGACAAGTGGAAATCACCAGTGGCATCACTCTATGTCTACCAGCAGTAATTAATTTTTACTTACAAAGTTACACTGCCACAGGCTGATAGGTTATCGATCTGCTCTGCGGTGACTGTGAGCCCCAGCTTCTCCACCTCCTTCTCGTCCATGACTCGTCCGCCTCTATCATAATTTTTAAAAATGCTCTAGTATTTTCCCTAAACCAGAGTTGATCTAAGCTTGGCTGCTGAGAATCTATCAACTTCACCAGACACAGGGGAATTTCTGTTCTTGACAATATGATTCGTATGAAGGAAGCCCACTCTTAAGTTTCTATGGAAATCATCATCGTGGGGAGTTGGCATTTATGGATGCAGAGAAATAACATGATATTTCACAATGTTAGACCATCTATTAGATCATGGAAACTTCTTTTGAGAAAAGACTTAGTTCTGTTGGGAACTAAGAGAAGATTTAAAGAGACACTATCCAATTGGATAGACACACACCTTAATTAATGGATGTAATATTTCCTAGAACTGGCGTTGGTTAATTTTTTTGAAGCTATGTACTTATAAATATTTTTATATTAATAAAAACACCGTATAGAACGATTGTTCTATGCTAACTTAGCTTAAAAAAAGTTGTTCAACTGCTCCAGTCCAGTGCCTATCGAACTCCTTAATTTCGGTCGCCTAGACAGGAAATTGAACTACACTCCCTCACCGCTGATGCCACTCACATGTACATCGTGCGCTAACGCTTCATTTTGATGAATTGTGAATTTCTGATTTTGGATAGCAGTGTGGAAACAAAAGACTATGCCTCTGTCATTATATGTCAGTATGACTTAGTATTTTTTTAATGCACATTATGTGTTTAGATAGGGAGTTGCCGAAAAAAATTTTAAATAATACACTTTTTTTAATAAATTACAATAATAATACACGTTTTTTAAAATTTACAAAAATAATACAGCATCGGTCACGGGCTGACCGATTGGGCCCAGTCGGCCTAGCCGTGGCCGACAAGGTCCAGTCGGCCTAGTGGAAGCCGATTTGTGGTGTGGGCCGGCGCTAGGCCATGCACTCGGCCCAGCCGAGGCCGACAGGGGCCACTCGGCCAGACCGAGGCCGACAGGCACCCCTCGCGCTGCTGCTCTTTCCCCTTCCTGTTTCGGATGCATCTATGTTTTCATACGGACATGAATGCCGAAGCTAGCTAGTTTTAGCTTTGTCTTGTTACAGGAACAAGACATGTATGGTCCTACATCTACATCACTACATGAGCACATGACAATGCATGACCAAGACGAACTACCTACGAACGACTCTGCTCTAGTACATGCATGCATGGCGGCTCCGTACGCAAAATTTCTTCTGGCATGAGACAGACATGTACGCCGCACTTTGGTTTTGCCGCCATACGGCACGGCATGCATGCATGCTCCCGACATGCTTGCTACCTCACGCCGTCACGGTTCAGGAGCCGGTGGCCGCAGGTGGCGTCGTGCGGCAGAGCGGCAGAGCGGGCAGCTAGCTCGGCCGCCGCCGGAGCCATTCGTCGACGCACGGCCGGTGGAACGCGTGCCGGCACCTCGGCAGCCATCGGAGCTCATCGCCGTCCGCGTACTCCGCCAGGCACACTGAGCACGTCGTGTATGTGTCGTCCGGCTGCTTGCTACGTCCGACCGACATGGCGGCAGCAGCCACCTGGCCTTGTTCCCGTCGGCTCGCCGAAGTCGCCGCAGAAGAATACACCGTGGTCGGGTACGCGGCCAGGACGGCCTCGTCGATCAGCAGCACGGTGGAGCCCGGCATGGTGACCACCGGAGCATATACTTCAACCTGGTCGTGCCACTTCTATGTCTTGTTTGATTGGTTTGTCCGCGGATAGAGATCAAATCAGATCTCTGGCATCAGCCTCGTACGTATATGTAAGGACTGGCAAGGAATTAGCCCGGACAAAATCCAATGCAAATGAACGCGGTGGTTGTAATTGCCAAGCTAATTAAGCTAATTGTCAAATTGCGGTGCCTGTCGTCCTCGGCATGGCCGAGTGGAACCTGTCGGCCTCGGCTGGGCCGAGTGCATGGCCTGGCGCCGGTCCATCCCACAAATCGGCTTCCACTAGACCGACTGGACCCTGTCGGCCACGGCTAGGCCGACTGGGCCCAATCGGCCAGCCCGTGGCCGATGCTGTATTATTTTTGTAAATTTTAAAAAACGTGTATTATTTATAAAAAAATCCCCTCTTGTATTCTGGTCACGCGCCACTGCCTCATACGAAATTCAATGTAGCTGTCACTATTACTGTTTAACATTGATAGATATGATTTATTTTTACAAAAAAATTCCAACGAGGTGCTTATTGAAAATACGACAACTTTTCTTGGAACTACTACAGTTATGTTTGTGTCTCTTCTCACAAAATCGTGATTTCTTTTGCATGTGCCTTGAGAGTTGAGACACTTGCGCAGCTTCCAACACAGCTATAGCGGGACCGGCTGAGCGGCTGAGTTGTTCAAGGGTGAGGAATCTAATTCAAATACATTGTGCAATTGGTGTTGGGGTGTGAGTGGAAAATGAGCAGAAATTATGGTTTGGTTTACTGCAATATCTCAGCCCACAGGTACTCGTAGGAGACGCAGTTCAGATGCATAATGCCTCTCCCTCGCCGAAAATAACTGAGACATGGACTCCCGGAGTGAGCAATTACGTCCCAGTTATATAGCCTGAGCATGCAACTGGTTTGATCATCACACGCTAGATCATGCAAAAAGCCATGCAGGATCATACCTGGGGCGATGGGCATCCATCACTATCACCCCATGTTGGACTTTTAGCGGCGTGGTGGTACTGATGGAGTGGCGAGATAGTCGCCGTGGACGACTCCACGGCCGACCATGAACTTTGGTGTCAGCGGCTCTCCATCGACCAGCGCTGACGAGGCGGCAAATCACAATCCTGAGAAGGAAGCGATAACGGGCCAGAAGCCAGCTCGGCCCAAGAGAGAAAGAAAGGCGCCTCACTGGCTTGCAGGCCACGAGTGGGCCCAGTAGGCCTTGTACATATATAGAGCAACTCTCGCCGAGAGAAGGGGATAGGAAGGAACGGCTGGAACATTCTTGTAATTTCGAATTCGCTGTGAGGGTGGATGGGAGGAACAGCGACCGCAACAATTCGATTTCGCCATGAAACTTAACTTGCCAGTACTTCCAATTTCTCTTAGATAGCCACCGCAACCTGCCTCTTACACCTGGTATCAGATACAGTTGATCCTGGAGCTGGCCGCTCGCATCCACCATACTAGGTTGCGTGCTCGTCGCCGTGAAGCCGCCATGGAAGGTTTGTCTACTGAATCCAAGGCCCTGTATGATCTTCTTCGAGTAGATACCGACACCAAATTGCATGAGAATCAGGAGTTGGTACTCCGAGCGGTGAGATCTATGCTAGATGATACTGTCTCTCGCATCGATGGGTCAATTTCCTTGAAGATTGATGCAGTTCGTGAGGATTTGGCGGTCGAAATTGCTCAGATGTGTTTGCTGGAGGACAAGGGGGTTCGCGCGGACAAGCATCGTTCCCCTCCGGTGGTTGATTCATCCCCGGGTGCCAGTTCTTCCTCTGCAGGTGATGCTGTTGCTCCTGATCTCCGCCCTGCGAAGGAATTGCAGTCCCCGCCTCCTGATCTGCGGTTTGACAAGGAATTTCGTCCTAAACCTGCTCCACTCTATGTTCATCCCCAAGCGCGAGGTGTTTCTTCTCGTCCTTGCTCTCAGCCTGTTTCTCCTGCTACTCCTTTTCGACCTGAACCTGAACAAGTACTTGCGCCTTCGCGCGTTGAACTGCCCCGTTTTGATGGCACTCATCCTAGGCTTTGGCAATCTCGTTGCGAGGATTATTTTGCTTTGTGGGGTACTTCTCAGCATTTGTGGATTCAGTATGCATCATCTCAGTTTGAAGGTGCTGCTGCTCGCTGGCTTGAATCTGTCCAGCGTCGTGTTCCTCGTGCCACTTGGTCTGAATTTTGTCAATTGCTTCAGCGACGATTTGGTAGAAATCATCATCAGCTGTTGATTCGCAAGTTTTTCCATATTTCTCAGCATTCTTCTGTGCTTGATTATGTGAATCGTTTCTCTGAGTTATATGATCAGCTCACTGCCTATGAAGCTGTTCCAGATCCTTTGCATTATCTCACTCGCTTCCTGGAAGGTCTCCAGCAAGATGTGCGACGTGCAGTTGCTATGCAGAAACCGGTTGATTTGGATGTTGCCTATGAATTGGCCCTATTACATGAAGAGTTGGGTGAATCTTACAGTGTTCCTATTAAACGCACGGCGTTTCCCTTACCATTACCTCCCCGTCCTCGAGTTGCTGAGGACAAGACTACAGTTTCTGCACCTGTCACTGTTTCTGTTGAGGATAAGTGGTCTGCTCTGCGTAATTACAGGAAATCCAAGGGTTTATGTTTCACTTGTGGGGAGAAGTGGTCTCGTGATCATCAATGCAAGAATTCAGTTCAATTGCATTTTGTTCAAGAGATGATTGAACAGTTGGATTCTAGTTCCAGTTCTGGTAGTGTTGCTGAAGAGGTTTCTCATGTCATGTCCATTTCTGATGATGCTTTGGGTCATTGTGTGTCTGCTCATACCATCCAGTTATCAGTTCAGTTGCAGGGCAAACAACTTCTCTTTTTGGTGGATTCTGGGAGTACTAATTCCTTCTTGGATTCCAGCCTTGCGTCTGTTCTCACTAGTGTTGTTCCAGTTCAACATATGACTGTCAAAGTGGCTGGTGGTGCTGTACTTGCTTGTCAATATGCTTTGCCAGATTGTGTATGGTCTGTAGCTGGCTGTATTTTCTCTTCCAGTTTTCGATTCTTGCAATTAGGAGTGTATGATGGAATATTGGGAATCGATTGGTTGAGTTTGCATAGTCCTATGCAGGTGGACTGGTCCCAAAAATGGTTATCATTTACTCACCAGGGTGAGTTGGTTTTCCTCCAAGGTTTGCTTCCTGCTGATACTACCTTTGTTGTTCTCTCTTTGTCTGCTATTGTACCTGTTGATACAGTGGACGTGCCTGCTGAAGTTCAGGCTATTTTAGCTCACTTCTCAGAGGTTTTTTCTGTTCCTTCTGGTTTGCCTCCAAGGCGTTATTGTGATCACCATATTCCTTTGATTCCTGGTGCAAGGCCAGTCACTGTGCGTCCTTACCGTGTGGCTCCTCATTTAAAAACTGAATTAGAAAATCAGGTTGCTGAACTGTTGGCGCAGGGTATGATTCGCATCAGTACCAGTGCTTTCTCTTCTCCGGTTTTATTGGTCCGCAAAAAGGATGGCACCTGACGCATGGTGGTCGACTACAGGCACCTTAATGCTATTACAATCAAGAGTAAATTTCCCCTGCCTGTTATTGATGAACTTTTGGATGAATTGACTGGTGCATCTTGGTTTTCCAAGTTAGACCTCAAGGCTGGCTATCACCAAATCAGGTTGGCCCCTGGTGAGGAAGCTAAAACTGCCTTTCAGACTCATACTGGCCTGTTCGAATTCACTGTTATGGCATTTGGTCTCTCTGGTGCTCCTGGTACTTTTCAGGGTGCTATGAATCACACCTTGTCTCCAGTCTTACGCAAGTGTGCGCTCGTGTTTTTCGATGACATTCTTATTTACAGTCAGACTTTTGCTCAACACCTTGAACATCTGGAAACTGTGTTGCAGCTGTTATCTGATAGTAAATGGATTGTCAAGATGTCTAAGTGTGCTTTTTCTCAAAGAAAAATTGCTTATCTTGAGCATGTTATCAGTGAGTTGGGAGTTGCTACTGATGACAGCAAGATTCTCACCATTCAGCAGTGGCCCACACTTACAAATGTGAAAGAAGTAAGAGGTTTTCTGGGCATTACTGGTTACTATAGGAAGTTCATCAGACACTATGCCATTATTAGTAAACCTCTCACACTGTTGCTTAAAAAGGGAGCCCTTTTTGTGTGGACACCTGCTGTTGAAGAAGCATTCCTTGTTTTGAAACAGGCACTCACTCAAGCTCCAGTCCTCGCTCTGCCTGATTTTTCCAAAGTATTTGTTATCGAAACAGATGCTTGTGATATTGGTATAGGTGCAGTTCTGATGCAGGATCACCATCCATTGGCGTTTATTAGCAAGGCTTTGGGTCCCAGGACTAAAACGTTATCGGTTTATGAGAAGGAATATCTTGCTATATTATTAGCAGTGGAACAATGGAGGTCCTATCTCTTGGTCAAGGAGTTTATTATCCGAACAGATCAGAAGAGTTTAGTTCATCTCAACAACCAGCGTTTACATACTGAGTGGCAGCAGAAAGCTTTAACAAAGTTAATGGGTCTATCTTATCAGATTGTGTATAAGAAAGGCACTGAAAATTCTGCAGCTGATTCTTTATCTCGCCGACCTCACACAGATTCTACTCTTTTCTCTGTTTTCCATTCTCAGTCTGACTGGCTTGCTGAAATTCAGGATGGTTATGTTTCTGATCCTAAATGTGTTGAATTGTTGCAACAATTGGCAGTGGATCCTTCTAGTCAGCCTGGCTATCAATTGGTCCAAGGTGTTCTTCGGTACAAGGGCTGCTTATGGATTGGCAATAATTCCACTTTGCATCATAAAATTTTCTTGGCTTTTCATGCAAGCTCGGTTGGTGGTCATTCTGGATTCCCAGTTACCTATAAACGCATACACTCTTTGTTTCGCTAGTCTGGTATGAAAACTTTTATCAGAGATATGGTTGCTTCTTGTTTGATCTGTCAGCAAGCTAAGCCTGAACGTGTGGCTTATCCTGGACTGTTATCTCCTCTGCCTGTTCCTCCCCAAGCGTGGCACACTGTGAGTATGGATTTTATTTCTGGCCTGCCTGTTTCTGCTAATTATGACTGCATCTTGGTGGTAATTGATAAATTTATCAAGTATGGGCATTTCTTGCCTTTGAAGCACCCCTTCACTGCTCACAAAGTGGCTGATGTTTTTGTTGATAACATATATAAACTCCATAGTATGCCCAGATTTGTATTTCTGACAGAGACCCGATATTTACCAGTTCCTTCTGGCAAACGTTCATTGCTCGCACTGGTTGTGAATTGAAAATGAGCTCTGCATATCATCCTGCTACTGACGGCCAAACTGAGCGAGTTAACCAACAGATTGAATGCTACTTGCGTTGCTTCATTAGTGCTCATCCGCGCCGGTGGGACAAATGGTTATCTCTGTGTGAGTTATGGTACAATACAAACTGGCACTCTTCTCTGGATAAATCACCTTTTGAAGTTCTATATGGCCATAGTCCTCGTTACTTTGGCATTTCGGCTTCCGATACTGTTGCTACTACTGATATTCAGCAGTGGTTGGACGACCGTGCAGTGGTGTCTGAATCAGTTCGCCGGCATTTGCTTCGCGCTCAGGTTCGTATGAAAACACAGGCTGATAAGCATCGCACTGAGCGTGTCTTTGAGGAAGGCGATTTGGTTTTCTTGAAATTGCAACCTTATGTCCAATCTTCTGTGGTTCATCGGGCGCATCACAAGCTGGCTTATCGTTACTATGGTCCATACCGGATTCTGGCCAAGTTGGGATTGGTTGCTTATCGGCTTGAATTGCCGGCTGCTAGTAAGATTCATCCGGTGTTTCATGTTTCCCAACTCAAAAAGTTTGTCGCGCCCAAGCATCAGGTGTCGTCCTCTTTGCCCATTGCTGATCAATCTTTTCAGATTCCTGTGCGTGTGTTGCAGCGTCGTGTTCGTTCAGAAGGTCGCCGCACGATTCAGCAAGGCCTTGTCGAATGGAGTGGTGGGACAACTGATGATGCTACATGGGAAGACCTGGTTTCTCTCAAGCAAAAGTTCCCTCGTGCACCGGCTTGGGGTCAAGCCATTTCTCAAGACCGGGGGAGTGTCAGCGGCTCTCCATCGACCAGCGCTGACGAGGCGGCAAATCACAATCCTGAGAAGGAAGCGATAACGGGCCAGAAGCCAGCTCGGCCCAAGAGAGAAAGAAAGGCGCCTCACTGGCTTGCAGGCCACGAGTGGGCGCAGTAGGCCTTGTACATATATAGAGCAGCTCTCGCCGAGAGGAGGGGATAGGAAGGAACGGCTGGAACATTCTTGTAATTTCGAATTCGCTGTGAGGGTGGATGGGAGGAACAGCGACCGCAACAATTCGATTTCGCCATGAAACTTAACTTGCCAGTACTTCCAATTTCTCCTAGATAGCCACCGCAACCTGCTTCTTACATTTGGCGTAGCATAACCCGTGAACATGCACCGCGCGAAGACCTAGCTAGGAGATGGAGATGGAGGTTCACTTCTTCAACATACTAGTAGAATACCCATGCATTACGTTGAATTTTCAAAATATTTTGTTGAAGTTATATATAAATATAGGCAAAAGTGTATTTTTGTTCCCTAAACAATTTTAAAAATATAGAATTGGTCTCTCAACTTTAAAAATATATATAATTGATCCCTCATTTTTTAAATCGGTTACTTTTAGTCCCTTATGCCGCTTCAGATGATTTTCTACCGACGTGGATTGCTATAAATAAAAAAGGAGGAGCGAAGAAAGGTTGTGCACTGTCTATGATCCTCGCCGCCTACCATCGACAAAGTACGATATGCAAATGACGCAGCCAACATTCAAAATGTGCAGTGATGCTGCTTTGCTTGTGGGTCAATGAGACGACGACATAAATGACGAAGCGGGCGCGGTGAGGGTAGTAGAAATCGTGCAACCTTCCACCGCCCCTCTTTTTTATTTATAGCAGCCCACGTAGGAAGAAAATCATACAAAGCGGCACGAGGGACTAATAACCAATTTTAAAAATAAAGGGATCAATTTTATACTTTTTAAAGTTGATGAATCAGCTCTATACTTTCGAAAGAGTTTAGAAATGAAAAATATACTTTTTCCATAAATATAATACATGTTGAATTTCATAAGCATACAAAGGATAGCCAGTAACAATCGGGTAATAATTAAAATCTATGAAGAAACTCTTATTTAAGTATTCTTTATTGATCAAACATTATCATCTATTGAGATATTTGTAGTCATTTTGGAAACAAAGAAAATGATAATCCGCAGTTGTTACCTACGCAAGCTTGTCCTGTATATTTTTTGTCTACCCAGCAGTGTCTTTTATAAGAGAGGTACTATCTCAAATATTTTATTCCCGGAAAAATAGTGCAAACATAAAAAGGAACCCAAAAAATCATGTCAAGGATTAAAAAAAGTAATATCTTTTCCTATTTCCTTCTTACACCTCTCCCACCAACATGTTTTATTTTCACTGAACTATCTGGACCCTTTTACTCTTGCACATTTCCTAGAAAAAAAATATACGGAGTAGTAAGTTTTGGATGTAAAGCATTGTTAGAAATGATTCACGTGAATCATTTTCTACCAAAATGTACATACAAGAAAAATTGGACGGCATTCAGTAGTGCTAACAATCTTCGATATACCTACAAAATACAAAAGCTATAAGCTAGTCATTTCACAAGTCACATGGCTTAAGTGTAATGAGCCTTTTTAGATGTAGCGGTGATGCCTATTCCTTTAAGATTATGATATACACAATAGGTTGTACTCTCAGGAAATAACATTGAGCATAGTATTGTTGTGGAAACTGACTTAAGCATCTTAGCAGTGTGGATACGACACAATCATTAGCACAAATACCTTGCACTCACCAGGAACAGAGCCGCTTGGTACACCAGCAATGCATCCATCTCAGAGCCACACACTAACCAGCAACTGGTATCACCTGATGAGCCTTGCGGGATGCACCTTCATACATTTTATTTTACGTTTTTACTGTCAAGGTTGTATCACGATTTGGATGACCATGAATATTTGAGATATTACAACAAATGTGTTGTTTCGGCACAACAACTTATTAAAAGGATCGAGATAGAATTAGAGGGAGGTGAATAGGTTATATTACAAATTTTAACACTACTTAGCAATTTTAGGCAAAGATGCGGAAGATAAAGATGAGTCTAACAATTGCAAGGATGAACTAGATAAGATAAGGTAAACAACCAGCACAATATAATGAAGCTAGTGAGGGATAAACAACAAGGTAACAACAAAATAGTGCAAGTAAAAGGGGAAAAAGTAGGAATAACCGAATGACGCGAAGACAATGATGTATCCCGATGTTCACTTCCTTGGAGGGAAGCTATTCACCGTTTGGAGAGAGTGGGTGAGACCACGAAGGCACACCAACGCCACGAAGGCTCACTCTATTCCCCTTGAGATATCACTACGAAGGATATTTCCAACCACTACCGGTTGACCTTAAAGGTGGTCACCAAACCCTCACAAACTCAACGGGGTAATCACAATGGTCGATTCCTCTCCGAATAACTCCTACCCGCCTAGGAGTCTCCAACCTCCAAGGGTAACAAGATCAATGGGGAATGCTCAAGACTTGCTCAAAACGCGATTTGCTTTGGTTGAAAGATGTGGAAGGGTCGGATCTATCACGGGGTGAAAGATCTGACAAGAACTCTCACGCTGTGTTTGGATGTCTGTATTGGAGACCTCCGTATTGTATTGGTTTCAATTCCAATTCAACTAAGAAACCGTAATGGACATGAATACAAATTCGGTTGTTTGGATGTCAATTGTATTGGATGGATGGAATCCTACAAGTTTCAATACAGAATCATGTTTGGATGTCAAAACTTTGGGATTGTATATTTACAGTGCTCCTCTTCTTCCCCTGCTCCCTCTCCTCTTCCTCACCCCGTCCTCCTCCTCTTTTGTGCAGTCCCGCTCTACCATTGACGAGCTCGGGGGCGAGCCAAAGCTCCCATCGCCGAGCCTCGTCGCCGGCGTCCCTCCTCTGCCCAGATCCGGCGCACCGGCCGCCGCACGCCTCCTCCCGGGCCACCCCACGCTATCCCCGCGCCCAGCCGCGCCGCCATGGACGAGCTCGGGGCCGAAGCTCGCGCCGCCGAGCCCCGTCGCCGGCGTCCCTCCTCGGCACGGATCCGGCGCACCGGTCGCCGCGCGCCTCCTTCCGGGCCACCCCAAGCCTACCCCGCGCTATCCCCGCGTCCAGCCGCGCCGCCATGGACGAGCTCGGGGACGAGCCGAAGCTCGCGCTGCTGTGCCCCGCCGCCAGCGTCCCTCCAAGGTTCGGATCCGGCGCCCCGTCCGCCTCACACCTCCTGCCCGGTCACCCCGAGCCTTCCCCGCGCCATCCCCGCGCCCAGCGGACGGATGGGGGAGGCCGGGAGGGCTACTTCGCTGATACGTCCCAAACGTATCTATAATTTCTGCTTGCTCCATGCATGTTTTGTGTGACTTTTCCATGTTTTGGTTGAACTTTATTACACTTTTAAACCAATTTGGACTAACCTACTAACTCAGTGCACCCAGTTGCCAGCTTCTGGTTTTCTGCTGTTTTTGTTTTTCAGGTTTTCCGGCTGATTAAAGTGCCCAAAAAATTCCGCAAAAATTATATTAAAAATCAGCGGGCAGGAAGCTTCCGGAATAACCAAAGGAGAGAGTCAGGACCACCACCAGGGAGCCAGAAGGGTCCCTGGCGCGGCCCCAACCCTAGGGCGCGCCAGGCACCCTCCTGGCTGCCCTGGGTGGCCCCTCGACGCCCCCCTTCGCCTATATAACCCCCTCAGGGTAGAAACCCCTAAACAAGAACTCTTTTTCGCGGAAACCTCTCTGTTCTGCCGCCGCCGCCGTTTTCAGATCGGGGCTGCCTGGAGAAGCTGCCCCGGCACCCTGCCGGAAGGAGATCACCCCTCCGAGAGACCATCCATAGCCATGGACGCCTCCCGTATGTGCCGTGAGTAGTCCCCCTTGGACCATGGGTCCGTGATCAGTAGCTATGTGATGTCCTCTCCCTCTTTTGTGCTTTCACTTTCGAGACCTCGTGAGCTGCCTCACATGATCGAGGCACCTATGTAATTTTCTGCTGTTGCTATGCTGAGTTTGTTGGGATCTGATGGATTACGAGACTATGTTAAGATTGTGATGAGTAATATATTTGGTTTGCCCTTTTATATTTTGTTCTTGAGTAAATTCTTGCATGTTCTCCGTTGCAGTATTTGCTTTGGCCAAGGTATTTGCTTGCAACTCCAAGAGAGAGTGTTATGCTCGATTGTGGGTTCAGCCCCCTGATGTCTAGCTTGAGTGACAGAAACATGAGACTAGGGGATGTGCTGTTGCCACCAGGGATAAAACAACGGTGATTGTGCCTATTGGTGCAAGAATTGTTTACTTTACGCAAAGTTCTTTTAATGCAGTTGTCTGTTGCTTTGAGTTTACACTTTGGGTGGGATTCGCAACTTAATACCAGCGAGATGTTCTGGATAGATATCTCAAGGTGGATGATTCGTAGTAGATGCAGATGGATTTCGGTCAACTTACCTTGGCGTACTGCCCATTGCTTTTGAGCCCTTCCTTACTTTGCAGCATAGTTAGCATTGCGGTGCCTTCATAATCCTGTCAATTTCCCAACTGTGATTTGTTTACCTCGCTAGCATTTTTATCGTCTTTTGGGAGAGAGACATCACTAGTGAAAATCACGGGACTCCGGTCCATCTTCATACCATTGTTCACACCCACTATTTACCTTTCTGTTTTTACTTTTACTAGTACCTTTTTATCTCTTGCGTTTGATCCTTTGTAAACTACAAGGCCGGAGGAATTGACAACTCCTCTGAACTCGTTGGGAGCAAAGTTATTTGTTTTGTGTAGGTCCACGACAACACCACGCATCAGAATAATTTCTGGCGCCGTTGCCACCTATCGTACTTATCGTTGAGTCCTACTGGAGACAAACCTTGGTATCTTTACTGAGGGAAATTACCGCTACGCTGCATCTCAACCTTCCACTTGGGGTAACCAACGAGGGGCGAGAAGCCATCACTCGCCGGAGGAGATGAGGCTGGGTGCAGGCGGTGCAGATAGAGGAGGAGGAGGAGGACCGACTAGGGGATGAGTAGGCGACTGGTCTCGCATAGGGAACAAAGGCAGGTCTGACCCAATCGTTTTCTTTTGCGGGAGGAGGCCAATTCGACCCAAATCAGAGCGGGGAGGTCCGTATTGCAGGAGGCCTCCACGCGTGAGAGCGAATTCGCTCTGTATTTGGACTCATTACAGCCTAAAGTTTCAGTGTGCATCCAAACAACCGAATTGGCAGCCAGGCAATACTAAATCCAATTTGGAGGCTCAATACAGACATCCAAACGAAGCGTCAAGAATCTCTCCGGGATCTGAAATTTGGTGCAAGATAGAGTGAAAGGGAGCACTTGTGTTCTTATGAGTGATTGGAGTGAAGTGGTCAACCCTCACAAGTGGGTGTGAGGGGGTATTTATAGTCCAAGGGCCGAAGTGACCGTTGGAGTATTAAGCTGTGCAAATGTCGAACGTCTGAACTCCAATTGTTGGACATCTGAAATATGTCGAACGTCCGAAATGTTCTTGATGAACACAGTGGAGAATTCCAGGTAGTAGCCAGTGAACCTGGTACTGGACGTCCGAAGGCCGTCGGACTTCCGTCCAATTTGGGAGGCCTACTGACCTTGGAGGCATAATGTGTAACGCGAAGTTTCGAACGTCCGACAGGTTTTGGACGTCTAAAACACGTCGGACTTCCGGCCAAAAAAATTATTTTTACACTCAGAGGCCTAATATCATGAGTTGAATCATCTTCCATAGGAGACCTAGGACCATCACTATAATCCTCATCAAGCTTAAAGATAGAAGTAGCATTAAAAGGTGTTTCTTGAGAGGAATACATACTTTTAAAGCTAATAAATAAGATAACTACTTATTGTAATAAAAAGTTTTTTTTAAGGTTATAGATAACAGGAAAGAAAACTAATAAGCAGAAAAAAAATGTAACTAAGCAAGATAGATAGCAGTGTAGTAAGATAGAGGTTTGTAGGACCTATGTTTCTTTTTATGTTCCTCGGCAATGGCGCCAGAAAAATGGTTTCTACCTCTCAACTAGGTAGTTGTTGGGACCCAAGTGAAGGGTTTGTAGGATAGCATCAATTTTACTTTAAAGTAGGTGATTTTTAAGGTTTATCAAACCGACAGGAGTTTGCTATGAAGTAAACAGTCATTGGTACCTACAAACACAGATATAACACTACCTTGGTCCCCAATGGTACTAATGAGATTGTCAATCTCACTAGCCTTGTTAGTTACAAAGTAATTAATAGCAAGTGTGATAGATATATAGATCAGTTAACTTAAAAGTAAATGAATAGTAATTAGTTTTGGTTTTTATGTGACAAAGATGGACTGTAGAGAAACCATGTACCTACAGCCATGGATCCAAAGTCCAGAGAAAAATACTCACGAGCGGGCACGGAGACCTCCAAGATGATGATGATGATGGCCACCAATAAGTCCTTACCCCTCCAGCAAAACTTCAGAAGAGACCCCAAGATTGAATCGCAGAGGTACAGAAAGTTACGGCAGCGGAAACCTTGAACATTTATGTATTGTGGCCTTGTGGGTTTCCCATGCGAGAGATAATTATAGGCATCAGGATGTTGTTGAGAGGAGGTCCTGGAGGCCCATGAGCCCCCAGGTGCACCACCTCCTAGTGGGTTATCCCGGGAGCCCCCTGGGCCTTCTAGTGTCTTCCCAATGCATGTGATTTTTAGGACTTTTCTCATGATTTTTGGGGCTCCATAAAATTTGATTTTTTTTAAAGCCAAAAAACATGAAGAAATCAAAAATTAATAGGTTAGTTCAAAATTGATAAAAAATATTTTCTATGAGCATGCCAATTGGGTATAAGATAATATAAATATTGATCGATAAAAAATTATAGATACATTTGAGAGGTATCAAGGGTACATGGAAGCCAAGGACCAGCGGGAGAAACGTCACCCCACCTAGGGGAGAGACCAAGGAAGAAGAATGATGGGTCCTCTTTCCCCCTCCATTCTAGTGGCACCGGAGTGTCGCCGGGGGAACCATCATCGCCACCATCGTCTTGATAGTCATAACTTGTGAAACATAGTCATCGCCAGAGTTATATACTAGTCAAAGGATATACACGTTCATGTAACCCTATCAACCATGGATCATTAGAAGGATCAGCGTACAACATATTGTATAACAAACAAGTCACAAACTTTTTGATACATGTCAGTGATCATTTGCAAGGACAAACAAAATAACTAATTAATGTATAGGGAAATATCACCATCACATGATTGCCTATAGGGCATATTTTCAACATGCAGAATCTTCTATGTAGGTTCAACAATCTTTCACATTGAAATACATGCACCCTAGTCAAACTGAAAGCGGTAAATGATCACATCCATGTATGAGATCTATGAATGGCATGCATGAATAATTCAACAAGTTACCCAAAAACCAAGTGTCGATCTTGGTGGAAAGCTACATAGCCAAGAAAAAAATTGCTGACACCAAGTGGGTCATAAAAAAAGATAGGTGGATCTGGACAAGTTGTGCAAAATAATTATCGACATGTCGCCCAGGCCTTCACATAAATCGAAGGTCTGAAATTTATTGAGATGTAAGCATCCATAGGTAGATAATAGGATATTAGGAGCTTGCTTCTTTATACAACGACATAATATCACCTTACATAAAATGGATGTGAATAGTGATTTTGTATTCCGAGACATGGATCGCAACAATTCGCACACTTACATGGTTCGGTCATATGAAATTGATGGTAATGTTGGCGCAATTAATTTTAAATCTTATTACGGTCTCATATCACCACTACTACATTTTGACTGATAATACAAATCAATATATCTAGACATTTTTAGGTATAAGGGGTTGGCTCTTGTTGAATGGTGCACCTTTCATCTTCTAAAACAAAGGGCATGTCTCACACTTTCAACTTCTTTTGGAATTCAGTAGTCATCTTTACTCCCTCCTAACAGTGGGTACATAAAAGTGTCAGCATAGCCAAAAATATATTAAAATACAAATACACAAAAGTGAATCAAAAGAAGTTGAAGTAGCAACCTTGAGTGACACTATCGGTCTGTAACCAAGTTGCTGGGCAGCATTGTTGCAGTTAAATGTCCTATTCAGTATCACATATTTAATTCTTGCAGATGATAGGATGTCAGGTTGAAAGATCCCATAGAAAGAGAATATATTGTTGTAACTCCAGTCTATGAGGTATGTTATCGGTAGGATAATATATGAAGGTATTCTTAACCTGAATCGGCTGCATCACAATGTTGTAAGTTAGCCATATATTTAGTTGCAATATTGCTAATGTTAGAAGAAACAAAATATTGTCCTAGCAAAATTCAATGCCAAAGGCATGTTGTAATTTACTTAAAAATGAAAGATCGAATGTACACATCGCTAGAGATATGTACTATATTTTACAACAAAGCCACATTATACAGTATGTCCATATATTGTTAGGACAACATTCTTTGAATATAGTCTGTTGTTTACATATCAGGAGTCTCAGTTGTTATGAATAAATACAAGAATGTATTTTCGCATGTGTGTGTGTAAGAACATATGCTATCGGCGGCATATGATATGCATCAAAATGTATGGCAAAATCGAAAAATTATCATTCATACTTTTGCAATCACTTTATTTTTCCTCGACAATCTGTGGCCATTTTGAAGGTAATTGATAGGATAAGCATGTATCCACATGTAGTAGAGTGTCTTAGATATTTCTTGACAAAATAAATTTAAACATGTGCACTAAGAATAACACTAAGATATATGAGGGAATAGGGAAATAACACCTTTTGTATCCAAGTTCTTCGGAAATCGTATAAAGGAAGTCCCACATTTTCACTGGCTCCATATTAGTTATATTGTAAGCCTATATATATCAAATAAATAAAGATGTCACAGGAATAATAAGGTGAGTCATATTTTTGGAGATCATCGATAAATACATACTTTGCCTCCACTTCTCTTTGCACCATCTTTGGTAGAAAGAATTTTCGCAGCACATATATGACCATGCACCACATTCTCAACATATACAAAATCATCAAAATTCTTGCCATCACCAATAATGAACTGCATCAATAAACACTAGCTCATCTACTGCAAACTAGAGCACATCAATAAACTATGCTATCAATGAAAAAAAAATGAGCAATATATATGTACTCACTTTCATTCCTCTGGAAGAAACCAAATATGGCACTATCGTGTCACCAGGACCAAAGATGCTACTAGGACGAATACAACAAGTGAGGAGACCATTTATTTCATTGGCGCTTATCACTAGTTTTTCTGCTTCTGCCTTTGTTTGCGCATATGCATCAGGAAACTGAAAATAAGTAAATTACAAGTTGTTACCAATAGAACTATATGTCATTTGTATAGAAACAATAAAGGTTAATGATCAAAAAGGAAAGAGAACCACCCCCCCCCCCCAACCCATTCCATATAACTTAGATCGGTGAACACTCACACCTATGAAAGCAAATAGGTAAACTGAAAATGCACAACTAACTAGCATATATGGTACCTACAAAAGCAAAAAATAAGTACATCAACATTCATACTTAGAAATGCCTAGACAAATTATCGTCAATTAGAAGTCTTCAGTGGTGATTGGCGAGTACTTCTCAGTACTTTCGAGTACTCCCGCTAGAATTATTTCTATCCGTTGATCAAGTATAGTTAAATTAAACAAATTCATATTTTTTACTGATAAATTAATATTTTCAGTACTTTCTTTAGTACTCCCTAATACTTATCTTATTTCCACCGCTAGATTGACTTGATTCAACGGCTCCTAAAATCTTCAACCGTGGTAAAAGTTCTACAATTAGAAACTTCCACTGACATGCAACGGAACAACAACGGTTGAGGTCACTTCACTTATCCCAAAACACGTGAACCGCACGAGATGGACAAGTAAACGGCTATGGTCGAGCGCAGTTTACACACGATTACTCCCCCTCGGTGAGGAACTAGACTTCTTGAATTAAAGCAGGATCTTCCATTGAGGAAGTGAAGTTCTCGACACTTTGTATTTTTCTGCACTACTCCAATGCATATATTTTTTTAGTGTTGCAAATTGATGCAAGTCCGGACTGCCAAGGCAAGTTGTAGACTATTTTTCTAAAATTCTCTAACACGCAGTCATTGGAGCCTTGGGCAATGTAGTCTGTACGTACTGTGAAACTATAAGAGTGAACTTCCTATTTCTTTTATTTTTGTAGCAGGAAACATAGTGCACTCCATGTTTCTTTGTCAAGTGTGAAAACCACCCTGGTTGGGCAAGTCAACCGCCTTGGAAAATCAAAAAAAATCTTACATTTTGTAGTAATTTGATTTACAGTTTTACTATTTTTCAGCTGACTGAAATTTGATTTTGCTTTCAGTCGAATTATAGACCGTCTGGTCATCTGTCCTCAAATCTTGGTTCGCCCTTCGTGTCAGGGGCGAAGCTACAGTATCACACCGGGGTCAAACAAGCCAATACAGCCCATGTTATCTATATCTATACCTAATAATAAAGGGAGGTGACTTTCTTAGTCCGTTTTTGTATTTTTGCAAAAAAAACCCTTCACTTTTCTATTAATTAACCCGCAGTCCTATGTGCCCAGCCCAAAAAAAGAAAAAACGAAAAAAGAAAAAACGCTTCGCACGCGTCTGCAGTCGCCACCACTCCTCGCTGGCTCGCGTCTGGCCCAATAAAGCCGACCCATTAATCATAAAAAAGATGTTTCTGCATGCAGTCTCTTAATATCATACAAATTAATTTGTGTCAATCACTTTTCAATAATTACAAAGATATTTTCTTGACATTTTGAAAAAATGAGGTGTTAAAATAATGTCCAGAAAAAAATAGAAAATGTTAATTCCATAGAAAAGATATGTATATATAAAAACATTATCACGTTTGGAGAAAATGTCTATAATATTTAAAAAATGTAAAAATATGATCACATATATTTTACTGTTTTACAATATTCGCAAAAATGCATGCCACATTCTTCTACAATACTACCTCTATTTTAGCCTACCAAAACATCATATATTTCCAAACGGAGAGGGTATTATACAATATAAAAAGATATTCACATAATTTTGTTATAAATGTTTCTATCCCAGAAAAATGTAAGTGATATTTAAAAAAAAACACGTTTCAAATAATATATTCCTAAACATTTTCTAAATATTCACTGAGTTAAAGAAAATATTTTGTTTCATCGAAGAATTCTTTCAACGTGTGTTTGAAAAATGTTTTAAACATATTCAAGAAAATAAGGAAAACACCTATTTGAAAAAGGACCGCGCTATTTGATGAGCATTCCAGTTTTTAGCTATAGATGAGAAAGACTTTTTGTATTTAAAAAAATGCTCATAAATTAATGTGGTCCTATATATTAAGTTTCTTGGACCAGTTATGATTATTGTGTTTACCATTATGAATCAAAATGATGTTTTTTAGGAAGCCTATACATTATGTTTTTAAAACTTTTTAATTATGAGAAAAATATAAAACATAGTATAATTTATTTATTTAATATTTCTTGAAATAAATATTTTCTAGAGTAAAAAACTATGAAAATTTAATGAAAACTTTAAAAATGAGTGTCATTTATTTTTATTAATTTATTACCTTCAAAATATACTAGAGAGACGATATGAAACGAAAACAACATTGAGTGGAGTGAGTGAAGACATCACCCTTAACTAAACGTAAAACAATGTTAGCAACTACATATGCGCATTCATAAAAAATAATTGTCGCATAGAAAATTAAAATGCGACGTAATTCATAATTTGATTTTCTATAAAAGATCGCTTTCTAAATCGTGAGGCTTAGTGCATAAAAAAATTATTTAGTTGTGATATATCGGATGGTGTATTTCATTTTTCAAATTTATCAAAAAATTACAACACCTCCTACTATTATTTTAAGAGTATTTTAAAATTTAGAAAATTTCATAAAGTGAAACTCTCTCTCATCTTAATAGATCATTGATTTGAAAATTAATTGCACTTATGGTTAAATAATTCATATTTAAAGTGTTGACATCCCAAATCTTAAAATTTTGTAATGGGACATATTTCTGGAGCTTTGAATAATATTTATTTGAGCACACATTTTTTAAATACATTTAAAATCATTTTTAAAGGTTCTAAATTCTTCTACATGCATGCATGCTCGATTTTCATCGATTTTATTTTTAGATCATTGTCTTGAAATTGACCAGAACGCATTGCTATTAGGTTGATATATTGGGGTCATTGTCGGAGAGGACGAAAAAGAGTATAAGCGGCAACACACGTAAGCCACAACGGTTGAACAATAGTTATTAGTTAGGAACATACAAAAAAAAATCTCCCGTTGCAACGCACGGGCATATTTCCTATCTATACCTAATAATAAAGGGAGGTGGCTTTCTTAGTCCGTTTTTTAAGTAATCAACCCGCAAACCATTATACTGTCAAAAAAAAACTTTTCGCTGGTTGTTTAGTTACTCGAACGGGCCTAAGCGCACCTATCTGACGCGGCCCAACAATTCTAGAACATGCATGCATCACTATTTCTCCTCAGAAGTCAGTATGTGTTTAGTTTTTGTTTTTGTTTTTTGAGTGATAGACCCATGCGAGCAAGTTTTTTTTCCTAAAAAAATATAAGTGAGTTTAATAAAATTAGGAAAATGAATAGATGCAGCCTGTGGAATCGAACGTGTGACCAACCGGACGAGCGCATATTTTCTGTTTATAGATTTATTTGAGCTACTATTTTCAAATGATGTGAAAGTAATAACGAGGAACTAAAGGAGAAATACGCACGTTTTAAAAAACCTAGCCTAACTGATAATAAAAATCTGATTTTTTTATTGCGCATGTAAAATATATAAAAATAATTACATGAAAAAAACATTTTTGTTTTTCTACAGATTTTTTTATAAAATTTTGTCTTTTCAATGAAAATGGGCATATACTTAGAGCGATTGCATACATATTTGTGTGAAAATATTATTATTATTAAAAAAATTATTTATTGGTATTGAGCCGTGTCAAAAGATAATAATTATTAAAGTGGGGATAATGGGTGTCATAATATTATATTGGGAGCACGTTAAGGGGGAGAGTGACAACGTAAAAAAACCGACCTAACTGATTTTTATATGTGATATATATTGATGTGGCAAATGTCTCACCAGATGTTACTATCTGAATGTTGTATGTGTTCTTTGTAGCAAATTTGCTACAAGGCGTTGTGTTTGCACATAATTACTAATTTTCTCTTTCATGTGTGATTAATGTATTGTTTATATACATTTTCTTCGTAGACTTTGGCAAGCCCTTTCCTATCACCGGGTGGCACCATTTGGATGTTGCGTTGTTGTCCTTTATAGCGAGGGCGTTGTGGTAGTAGTTAATTGATAGCTTTCTTATCTATTGTAACTTATGGACATACGTGATTATTGCATGACTGATATGTATTTTTATAGAATTTTACAAACACCTCCCTACCACTGGATGCATCATTCGAATGTTGCATTGTTGATTGTTTTTATGGACATGAAAACTATCAGTTTTATCATAGCAAATTAGCTATAAGATGTTGTGTTTGCACACAATCGATAATTTTCTTCCCGTTGAAACGCATGGCCAATTTTCCTTAAGGCTAACAAAAACTACATGTGTCATGGTTTTCCATTTATTTTTAATTTTATTGATAAATGTCTTGAAAGTAGAATATGAAGGAATCATGGGCAAAGCGGACGATGAATTAGAGTGTCCTCTAAAACTTGTGTTGCTTGGTAAAAGAAGTGCATGTTATTTTTATCCCGTTGCAACGCACGGGCATTATCCTAGTCAAACATAATGTATTCGATCGTGTGGCTCTGGCTCTCGTTACGCAATAAAAAATATCAATCGCTATCACTACTGCTAATCCCAATCCTAATCGCCAGGATCCGCTTCCGTTCCGTGTCGCTCGCCCTCAGTTCTTCGCGTGGCGGCGGCACATCAGCGCTTCTCCGAGAACACGATCCTCTCCTCTCGATTCTTGCTTTGTTCGTCTATTGCTGCCGTTCGTCCCTCTGCTCGCTCATAGTCTGCAGTTGTAAGTGACGCTAAAACTATATTTTTCGTCCAGTTCATACACTGTTGTTATATTAGGGTTTATTTAGTGTGTTGATTGTTTCTCCTAATTTCTGGAAGATCTAGGTGAATAATACATGGATTAGACAATTTAATTTAGCGCTCAAGTCATACCACATCACAATGTCAAGTAAGTCACTAAGTAGAATTTATAGTCTCTTTCACTCTTTGTACTGTATATATTAGTACTAATTATATTTTGATATTTTCTAATTTATGTGTTCGTACTAGAAAATATCAAAGACATGCTAGTTAATATACTCATTAGTTACACATTTCTAGCTATATATTGCAGCTACTTTGTTTTTTAGGGACACATTAGTGCTATTCGTTTGTTTTGACCCCGGCGGCACTTTTTCCTGGCTTCGCCCCTGCTTCGTGTTGCCGGCTGTGTGGTTGAGTGATTTTATCGGGTCGAGTTTCCTGTTTTTTTTTGCGTAGGGTTAAAACTTAAAACCCCATCTGGTTCAGTCGATGACTACTTTTTCTTGAATTCGTGTCAGTTCGTCGTTGTGCCATCACGGGAGGGGAAAAGTCCGCACACGGCGGAGAGGAGGTGAGCTAAGGGAGGTGGGGCGGCGGCGGAGGCTGCTGAGGCGAATGCAAGTGCAGATCCCGGCGAGCAGCGAACGAAGGAGATGGAGGGGGTCAAGAAGAGGCCAGCGGATCCCCCACACACACATCGCGGCACCAGGTCGTCGCCGTCCACGAGAATACGATGACCTTGCCTTGCTTTTTCCTATCTGCTCCCTGCATCCTTAGTCGCTACGATTACCAGTGCGCTGATTTCTGCAATCACTTTTCCGAGCACTTCGTCCTATCACCCCTTTCCTCGTTGAATCCCTCATGTACATTTACCATGTAGCGCCTTTGCCCAGCCCTGCTTAGATTCATTCTTCCTCGGTCCCGGCCATCTATTCATTCTGCAAAAAAGATTTCCCTAGTCCTTGCCCGTTGTGCCATGTGCTGATGATTCATTTTGTCAATGTAATTGTCTGCTAGCAGTCAGCTCTAACTTCAGTGGCATTTTTGGGCTTTGTGGTGTTCATCTAGCATGGATGGATGACTATTATATCCATAAGGTAGCTTGGTAATGCAGAATTTATCTGTTTTTCACCACCAGCGAATATGTATGTGTTTTAGCCCTTTTTTTGCACCCATTTAGTCCACTGGCGAGAGCTAATTTTGTACTAGATTATTCAGTTAAGCTTCTTGTAGTGTTAGTTTGGTAGTTGGTAGTCATTTTTACAGTACTCAGTTTCTCTTTTGTTGACTTCAAAGTTACCTAATCAGCTATGATTTCTGAATTCCAACATTTTCTATTGATTGACATTTTCCTCAGGTTACTTAATCAGCCATGATCAGCTTTTGTCGGGTTGTAGATTCGGTTCATAGCGCTCTGTTAATTTTAGTCTTTTCATCACTGTTTTTGCTCGACCAATTTTTAATACATATTGGGAATTTGAACATTTACATCTATGCATGTATTTTTTGTTCTGAATGTGCCCTTAGCAACTTGAATGAATACCATGCATAACCAACAAAGTATTCAAATATATGCTGAAATAGGTAAATAATCTATTTTTTCCTTTTTGGCATGTTCAGCTACACTTGGATTTTATTCAATTTTTTCTTCTATCGATATCAATATGTTGGTGTTCAACTAAGCCAGTTCATCATTCAGGTTTTTAGTGTTTTTATTGCGTGCACTCATTTTTATTAAGTCATCAATACTTCTTTGTTTAGATATTTTCTTCAGTGTGTCAAGGTGTACCATTCTGTCATCAAGTTGGGGTCTCACCTGCAGGAAAAAATAGTACATCGGCCACCGGTGAGGTGCTGGGGCTAGGCGAGCGTGGCGAGCTATGGATCACGGACACACAGGTTTTGAAAAGGATTTATTTATCTCATTGTCCTTATTGGGTCCTTGTATATTTTTTTATTCTATTTTCTTTGTTATTCTTCAGTTTTTAGCAGTTTTTATTTCTCTTAGATATTTTGTCTTTATTCGTTTGTCATGTCAGTGTTCGTTTATTTATTTCCTTCTTCAATTCTGTTTTTTTCATCAGTCTTCATTTCATGTATTTACTTCGTCCATGTCTTTTTTCTCTAGTAACATGTCTTTTATTCAGTCATCAGTTTTTCTTTATTTTGCTATAAATTTTATTCTTAATTCATTGTTCTCTCTTTGTTTAATACCTCATTTATCTTCATTCATTAGTTTTTTTTTCTAAGTATTCTTATCATTCATCATTTATCTCTCTTGTCATTCTTGATTCACCTCAAATTATTTATTTTTTAAGTCATTTTTCAGTCTTGTATGTTAGGAGTAGCTATCAGTTCTTCATTTCACGCCTCTGTCTTTTATCATTAAATCATTAGTTTTCCAGTTTTTCTTTAGTTGCGCCCTCTGTGTTCAGTCCTAGTTTTGTCATTTGTCATGTTTAGTCCAACATCTTCATCTTCAGACTATCTGTCATTGTTTTGTCCTAACTAGTCCTCAGTGGTATTCATTCATTCAGATCAGTATTTACCATTCATTGGTTAGTGTGTGTGTTTGTTCAGTCCTTCATGTTGTGTGATTGTTCAAGCTATTCAGTTTATCATTTACTGAGTGTCCAGTGTACAAATTTCAGTCATTGTTCTGCAGTGTTACTTGGCCAAGTCAAGCCTTGAGGCATAGCTCCCTTTTTTTAGTGTATCTATCTTTTAAGTTTCCATCCTTAGTGTTTCAGTTTCTCGTGAAATTTTGTCTATCTTCTCTCGTCCTCGGTTCTTAATTTCTTTTAGTTTCTAGTCCCTTTTCCCTTCAGTTTTTAGTGTCTCATTTCCCTAAAACCTTATTATTCTTGTGATCGTATTGCATTTCTCTCAGTTTTTAGTCTTTTTTTCAATCTCATGAGTTTTTTAGTTCCTCATTTCCTCAAGACCTTATTATTCATGTGATTGTTGCTTCAAGCAACACATGTTTATTTATATCCATTTGTCAATAACATGGCATGCAGAAAATCACAAAGGAAGTAGTTTCAAAGTCGAATAATATACAGAGCATGGGCTGGCAGCACTACTCATGGGTGAAAGCAATTACACAAAACCCGAGTATGGCACGACACTTTACGAACGCATCTTCTTCAAAATGGCATGGAAGAACTTCGTCACGAGACCATCATGATGTTGAACCAGACGGTGTACTTACATTTCATACTAGGGCTAATTAGTTCCGAATGGTGGTTGCTTCCCATATCCTCTAAGCCTAAGCAACCCTGAGCCATGGTTTATTTTGTCGTCTTTTTGTTATTTATACTGAACTGTGTCATGGGTGTTTTAACACATATTCATTTGGAGTGCCATTTTTCTTCATATATGTATTGTAAGAATATTGATTTAAACAGTGTCAAATGTGAAGCCTTGTGGTCTCTTTTTTGACAGAATGAGTTAGTGAAATACGATGTTCTTTTCCCCCCTTGATGAAACCCGGTCTGTTATGCATGTGACGCTGGAAAAATTCGATTGTGACTCAACCACAAAATGTACGTCAACCAACGGATGGATGCAATTAGCCAACATACACACGTCATAACACTATTGGACAAAAATTTGACTGTGAGCCAAATCAAAAAACAGCTGAGTGTTGATTAGACACTCCCATTTAACACTAAAATGAGTGATAGCGTTAGCTAGTTAAATATGACAAGTAATCGTAGGAAACAGAGGCAGTGGCAAGTTTCAATAAGCGGCCATATTAAAAGACTCATTCAAGATTACGTACATGGGCCAAAAAAACATACCTTTTCTGGATATGGTGTTGATTCATCTACGTCAAAAAGGCCATGAACACCATCGAATACGACTCCAGTGGAACTAGTGTATATGAGCTTTTTAACATCGCAGGACTTACAAGCTTCGATAACATTCCTTGTCCCTGTGCTTTGAAAAGAATAATCGTATGAATAACGTTTAATTTTTTAGTATAGTTAACTTGAATCTACCTCCCTGATGTGAAGTTTACATTGGTAGACCTTGAGATCGGTCTCAAGGTAGCAAGAACATCCATTAATTTTACTGAGAGATATGTACCCTCGACGTTGACCTTGTAATGAAGTTGGAAGTTGTTCTTGGTATGATCCGCCGCAGCAGTGTGGAAAACAGTATCTACCCCTTCCAAAGCTGCAGAGCATAAGAGCGATTTAAGTACTATTTGGCTCATACACACCACTGCCTTCCTCATACTTTCCTGAGATGGCAAAATAAGGAGTACCTTCTGTAAGTTGAGCTATCTGGCAGACGTCGACGGAGACGTAGATGGCGCGGCCGTCGCGGAGGGCCGCGCCCAGGAGCCCCTCATCCTCGTCGGGTGACAGGGCGGCCTCGGGGCCGCGGCCGGTGATCAGAACACGCCAATCGCCGGAACGGAGCAGCGCCGTCACCAGGTGCCTTGCCATGAATCCCCGGCTGCCGGTCACCGCGCACCACCGGCGTGCTTCCGGGGGGTCGATCGGCGACCGACCCATGCGCTGGAGCTACTAGTGTTCACCTACGTATTGCCAGATCGATCGCAGTATTACTGTATTAGTTAGTGCTACCGTCGTACTTTGTTTCTTCAACTCTCTTATATATAGCATGGTGATCGATGATGGATGCAGATAGCACTAATTATTGTTGTATTTTATTTATGGACGTTTGATTCTTTCAAATCATCGGACACATCTACCAACGTGTTGCGGTGTACGTTTTAGGTCTGCTGTACCGATTGTTGGTCCCGATACGTTATATGGATGCATCGGCGACGATGTCGGTTATAGATATGGAAAATGAGAACACTTCACATTATAAAGTGTATAGGTTATGAATGATGACTTCGGATGGCTTAATGTCAGACCTTTATAAAATAATTAATAAAAATAGTTGTATGCATCGATTGATGCAGAGGCCGGGGGTTTAACCTCTTTTTCCAACAACAAAAACAACTACCAACGTGTACGAACCTCCAATTACTAGACAGTGACCGAGTTACACACGAGTAACATGCCACAAAACGTACTTCACTCGATTCCATTTACATAGATCTTTTGCGGCATGTTTGGCAGAAACTTGATGATTTTCCCTTTTACCCTGATTTGCACAATTCTTCAAATTACACAAACTAAATAGAAAATAAATACCCATACTCTCACTCCCGCCAGCGATCCTTGCCTACCTTTCATGTGTTTGCTCATCATACTATAAGGTCCACTCTTAATTTGTCCTTAAAATCAGCTACTGCAGGATAATAGCGGAGCCATAGCTGGTTATTTCATAATTTTATGGGATAATTGTACATAAATATCATTTTATGGCACTCTACTCAACGGCTATAGCGGGACAAGCTGGTTATTTAAAACTTTGATTTAGATCAAAATTTGACTAATAAGGTACGTATGATTTATGTGCAACAGAAAGTTATACAGTTGAAAAAAAATCGGATACGAATCCAGTAATCTATTTTGATGGCATAAAATTAATTAAATTCCTTCTTCTTACTCTTCTTCTTAACAGTTTTGTGAAGCCCAACCTTTCAATATTGATATGCATATTGCTACCACCCGAGCATTGACCGCATCTTTATCAATCCCCGATCATTTTTGTATTGAACATGCGGAAGCCATGCTATTGCATTACGTTAATTTGTGCACAGTGGCCAGGGTGTGGTGTATACTCCCGGTCTGACTTTTAGCGTATCTTTCAGATTTTTTATTGCATTTCCTAATCACAATGTTTATGGCTTATAGAGCAGAAGCCACCGGCCTTTGATTTTGTACATGCAAGCATGTGCTTGAGGATCTCAACACACATATTCCCATAGTTGTATAATGTCCATGCTGGAATCAGGAACTGATCGTTTAGTGAGTGCATTTCATCGGTTACTCGGTAGTCGTGACATTTGCTGAGTTTTTTTTTTCCGCATTCGGTACATAACTCTTTGCCTAGCTAGTATCTTCTGTTCTGCATTTGGCAAAGCAATTCTTTGCTAAGTTCCTTTTTCTCTTTTGCACTCGGCAAAACTTACTTATTTTTTACTTTTTAGTATTTTTCTGCTTTTCTTTTTTTTTATACATTTATTGTTATTTTGTACATTATTATTTCCTTTTTCATGTTTATTTTTTTCTATTTACTTTTGTATATGCACTAAGTTAATTTTGTAGGAATTTAGTGAATATAATAAAAAAAATGCAAATGCATGAAAAGTTGATAAAATTGGGTTGAAAATCATATTTGTGTTCTTGAGATATTGTTTAGGCCTTAAACAATAATAGAAAGGGCATTATAAACATGAGGCTGACAAGACTCGACCCTAACATGAAACTAAGTCTAGATTAGATTAAACTTGGTACGGTACCATTATATGATCCGCGGTAAAAAAAAAATTAGCAAAATTTGTGATGTACACTGCTTAAAATCGGACCATATCTAAGGGAAAAAAACATGGTTTTGAGTTAGAACATGTCAGGTTTGAAAGCAATGCAACCAATTATTATCCATTGGCCTTGAATTTTTGTTTCTAAACTCAAGATAAACCATTACATAATCCATGTCAAAAATTGGCATTTTTGGGGGTCTGTTTGCTAAATTTAAGGCATTAAATGCATTTCTAGGCATTTAGTGAGTTATAAAATTTTGAACCCCAAGGGCCCGAAAAGGTTGGCAAAATTGGGTTGAAAATTCTATTTGCGGTCTTGATCAGTCTATGTTTAGACCTTATACAAGAAGAAAAAATGAATTTCAAACATGTATATGGCAAGAGTCAACCCTGAACATGGAGTTTATATGTTCTTAATTCTGAAACAACACAAATGAAGTACGAAAAATATAAACTTGACATGGGTGTAATTATATGATTCCTAGAGGTTGTGATAAAAATTGCAGAAGGTTTCATAAATCTTCGACTTACATTGCTTAGAAGTGGGATCCTCTCCAAGGAAGAACATGGTTTCGAGAAGGGTCGGGTTAGGTTTGAAGTCGATGCAACCATTGCTTCATCCGCTGGGCTTGAAACTTTTTCTACAGTAAAAATACAACATTAAAGAATCCATGTCAAAATTTGGCATTATTTTGTTTGTTGTCATTTAGTCACTAAACAAATTTCTAGCATTAAGTGAATATAATAAAAATGTACTGCAAGTGCATGAAAGGTTAAAAATTGGGTTTCAAATATACTTTTGTTCTTGACTGCATTTCTAGGCCATATACAAGAAAAGGAAAGGAAAATCAAACATGAGGGGCCAAAGACTCAACCCCAAACATGGAGTATATTGATTTTTTATTTTATTTATGTAAATAAAGTTTGAAATACATGAAATTCCACATGGTGTCCTTATATGATCCTTAGAGATTGTAGTACAAAATTAAGAATATTTCACAAAATTAGTGATGAACACTACTTAGAACTAGCCCATCTTCAAGGAAGGAATGTGATTTCAAGAGGGAGTGAATTAGATTTAAAGGCGATATTACGGCTACTTCATCTGATGGACTCAAAAAGATTTTTATACTAAATATGCACCATTACACATGTCGTATATTGACATTTACATGTTCATTTGCTATATTTTAATACACAAAACACATTTTGTAGGCAAACACATTAAGCGCATTTGTAGGCCCTTTTATTGTCAATATTATAGGGGGTGTGATACGTCTCAAACGTATCGATAATTTCTTCTCGCTCCATGCATATTTTGTGTGATATTGTTATGATCTAGATACACTTTCATATACTTTTGATCATATTTGGACTAACCTACTAACTCAGTGCACCCCAGTGTCAGTTCCTGTTTTCTGCTGTTTTTCTATTTCAGGTTTCCCCCATATTAAAAGTGCTCCAAAAATTATGGAAAATCGGATAAAAAATCAGCGTAATGGAGTCTTCTAGAAGCACCCAAGTGGGGCCAAAGGGCCACCACCAGGGGCCCAGGGGGGCGCCTGGACCCCTCGTGGCCCCCCTAGCTGCCCCCCTTCGCCTATTTATTTCTCGTGACGGGGAAACTCCGAAGACAGAACCCTATTTTCAAATCTAACCTCTGTTCCGCCGCCGCCGCGCTTCCAAGATCGGGAGCACCGTCAGGACCCTTCCCGGCACCCTGCCGGAGGGAGGATCGACCTCCGGGAGCTTGTCCTTCACCATGGACGCTTCCCGGATGTGCCGTGAGTAGTCTACCTTGGACCATGGGTCTGTGATCAGTAGCTATGTGTTCTCCTCCCCTCTTTGTTCTTCATGGTTTAGACCTCGTGAGCTACCCTACATGCTCGAGGCACATATGTAATTCTTCTGCTATTGCTATGTTGAGTTTGATGGGATCCGATGGATTATGAGATTATGTTCAGAGTGATAGAGTAATATATTTAGTTTTGATCTCTTATATTTTTGTTCCTAAGTAATTCTCGCATGTTCTCTATTGTTGTTTATTGCTTTGGCCAAGTGGTGAATAGTAACTTCAAGAGGGAACGTTATGCTCGATTGTGGGTACATGCCCCCTGATGACACACTTGAGTGACAAAAACATGAGTCTAGGGGATGTGTTGTGGCCACAAGGGGGAAAACAACGGTGCTTGTAACCGCGGTTGCAAGGATTGTTTACTTTACGCAAAGTTCTTTTAATGCAGTTGTCTGTTGCTTTGGGTTTACACTTTGGGTGGGACTCGCAACTTAATACCAGCAAGATGTTCTGGATAGATATCTCAAGGTGGATGATTAGTAGTAGATGTAGATGGATTTCGGTCTACTTATTTTGGCGTACTGCCCATGCTTATGAGCCTCTTCCTTTCTTTTGTAACATAGTTAGCATTGCGGTGCGTTTATAATCCTGTCAATTTCCCATCTGTAATTTGTTTACCTCGCATAGCAGTTTTATCGTCTTTTGGGAGAGAGACATCAGTAGTGAACATCACGGGGCCCCGGTCCATATTCTCATCATTGTTTACAAGCCTATTTAATTTTCAGTATTTACTTTCAGTTGCTATCATTATCATTATCATTATCCCTTGTGTGTTTGACCCTTTGTAAACAACAAGACCAGAGAGATTGACAACCTCTCTGAACTTCGTTGGGAGCAAAGTTAATTGTATTGTGTGCAGGTCCGCGTCAGGTGCGCCGCTAACACCTACTTATCATTGCCGGAGTCCTACGAGAGACAAACCCTATCCTCTACATAGGGGAAAATTGCCGCTACGCTGCATCTCACCTTCCACTTGGGGTAACCAACGAAGTGCGAGAAGCCATTATCACTTATACGCCATCAAGCAAATTTTTGGCGCCATTTCTGGGGACTCCGAGTGATAAGATATGGGAGTTGCCCACTATCCTTTACCTTTACTTTTTAGTCTTGTTTGTTTACCTTTCTGTTTTTTATCTTTGTGTCTTATATAAAAAAATCCAAAAAAAATTATCTTGCTAGTAGCTATCATTATGTCTGGTCCTTTTGCCTTTGTTGAGACAGAGGTTCTCACCTTTAAACAAAAAGGTGGGGAAAGTTTAAAAGATGTTTGGTATAGAATTAATGATTCACAGAAAAAAGTCACCAAGAAGCAACCCACTACTATCCTTCTTAGAAATTTTTATGTTGGGATTACTCCTTGGAATAGGTTCATATTAGATACTGCCATCAGTGGGAATTTCCTAGAGGCCCCAATTTTGGAGTCTCTTAGTGTTATTGAAAATCTTGCTGGAAACCTCCCTGTTGCTAGCATACAAGAAGACATAACTCTAGCTCACATTATGAAGAAACTTGAAAAGATAGAGTTAGAAATACCAAGTATAACTAGGATAAATGAGTTGGATAGAAAGATCCAAGGGAATTTGAATAGGTTTGATAGCTCCATGCATGAAATTATTAAAACTTTGGAGACCATCAAATTCCATAATATGGATCCCTCTAGGATTGATAAGATTGAGGAAATCAGTAATACTCTAGGAACTACCTTCTCCTCAATCAAACCAAAAAAAGTAGCAACTCCGGCTAGAAAGGAACCTAAGTTCAATTATGTCCCTAAGGTTCCCCTACCTAAAAATAATCCACCCATAGCCAAGGAAGTTGAAACCATGAAAACTTTGGAAGAAATACCTCTCTTTGATAAATTTATAAATGAAACTTCCTTTGATTTTCCGCCTTTTGGTTTTATCCCTAGAAGTATCTTGATTAGGCCATTATTTGAAAGACCTCTTAAGACTAGTTGTACAATTGAAGAGCTTTTTGATGATCTTGACGATGGTTCGATTGATACAACTTGATCTTTTGCCTTATGCCTAGCTTAAAGGCGTAAAAGAAATCGCTTGTTGGGAGGCAACCCAAGATGTTTTTACTTCTGTTTTTAGTGGTCTTGATGATTGTTACTACTGTAGCAACATCATTGTATCTTTATTTTTCAAGCTTTGTGCCAAGTATAGCCTCATATGACAAGGGAAGTGAAAGTTGTGACATGCCGTCCAGAAAACAGATTTTGTCCTCGTGACGGGAAAAATCAGAATAAATCACCAGTTCATCTTTTTGAGCTGAATTTTTTACACAGCGTGCTCTATACAATCACGGAATTTTCGTATGTTCTGAGTTTTTTTATTCGAGTTGCAGAAGTACCCCTAAAAAATTATTTACTATCTGTTGTTCTGTTTTTCACAGATTCTGCCACGTTTTGTCTCTCCTAACTTTTTCAAACCTTAAGCTTGATTTTTCTTTGCAAAAACCTTTTGGCAATCTTGATAAACAGTATCTATTCAATAATATATTTATATCCAGTGGGGAAAATTTATTTATTAAGGGTACTAACCTCTCTAATCAGCTTATGATGAGTTGTGTATGAAGGGAGTTTTCAAGTGTGCGATGGAAGATGATGAAAGAAGATTCGGGAGTGTCAACCACTCAAGCTTGGGGATGCCCCCATGCATCCTCAACAAATATTCAAGGAGACCCAAGCGTCTAAGCTTAGGGATGCCCCCGTGCATCCCCTTCTCCATCAACAATCATCAGTTTGTCCTTCGTCTCACTATATTTTTATCACTTCATGCGTTATGTGCTATGCTTGGAGCGTCTTGCTCTTAGGTTTTATTTTTAGTTTTATTTAGATTTGATTGTTGTTCATAACAAGTTAGATTATGCCTTACATTGTGTGGGATAGAAACACGCTCCACTTTCAAAATCTAGAACACATCATAGGATTCTTCATGCCTATCTTTTTGCTGTTGTGTGTTCTTTATCTTTTCGTAGCTACTGCCCTGTCTAGTCTTAGTCTTAGTTTGTCTTAGAAATATCCTTGGCTTTTGTTTAGTTTTTCGCTGGAACTCTCTTTAGTTTTCATGTTTATCTTGTTAAGAGAGTTGGTTGTTGCACTGAGTTATGTCTTGTTTTTGAGAAGTAGGTGATTGAGGTTGCTATTTAATTTCAGTAGTAACTTGCAATAGTTTTGAGGTATTGATGTGAGTAATGTTTGAACTTTTGGTGTCAAGAGCTCTAGCCTATTAGTGATAGGTGTCGTATTTTGGGCAATCCGTGTGTATTTTCAAAAACCTACAAAACTAGTTGAGAACTCTAGCTACTAGATGGATCACTACTCTTCTGAGGGGTCGAATATTAGAGTACACTCACGTACCATGAGTCGAGGATGCGCAAGGATAACCAAACCCCCATACACTCCTCCTCGGGGTACTTGTCTCTTTGTGAACCTCCTTATTAGGTTGAGAGTTACCGATAATAAGTGCATGAGTTCTTCGGACTAATGTAAGTATTGAAAGTTCACACTTCCCCCGCCTCATATTTGCTAGCCTTTCTTGTGTCGTGCATTGTCTCCTTCTCACTCCGAGAGTTGGCGTCCACCTTCGCCGGTACATCCAAACCCTTGGCATGATACGCCCTGTCATCATAAACCTCCTTATATCTTTCCTCAAAACAGCCACCATACCTACCTATCAAGGCATTGCCATAGCCTTTCCGAGATATATTGCCATGCAACTTCCACCTCTTCATGACTTGATCTTCATGTCATACATGTTCCATCTACACTGGCAGCGGCATACATCATGATAGCTACATCTTCTTTATGATTTGAGTACCTTATAAAGTGTGAAAGATCTTCTATACCCTCTTGTAAATTAGAGTGTTGCCCTTAAGTGAGGAAAAGATCTCAAAGTGGACAAAATAAAAGATCCCAAAGAGGACAAATGAGAGTTCAATAGAAAGATCCATTGAGGCCACCAAAAAAATACAAAAAAATAGAAAAAAGAGAAAAAAGAAATAAAAAGAGAGAAAGGGGCAACGCTACTATCCTTTTGAAATATCCACACTAGTACTCCCTCTTATCCTTGTACTCCATAGAAATGATCATGCATATAGCTATGTGGGGACCTTCACACTATAGAACTTGGCTTGTATATTCCAAGTATGAGCCTCCTCAAAAGAGCTCTAGGTCTTCATGAGCGAGTAAGTTAGATGCACCCCCACTAGTTCCATTGGAGAGATTTTCAGCTCATATGTGCATCCGTTGCATGGCAATCCCTACTCCTCACATCATATCTATCATTTGGCCTTCTCACCTATGATTGTCCTCATGGATGTGAGTCTTTCTCATCCTTTTTGTCTTCCTCCTCCACCATATTCTCTCTTTGCCATCATAAGTGTCAGCTCTCGTGCTTACGTTCATCAATTGCCTTAGTGCTCAAAATATCGAAAAGGAGTGGAACAAATTGACTTGTACCTGCCTAGTGGCCTGGGGAAGAGTCAAGATAAGATTCCAAAGAATACCAAGTGTGAAACTTTAGTAGATTGAGTTCTCAACACAAAAAATACTTTTTTCTCGCATTCCCTATCCCCCTTCTTGCACGCAAACACCATCCGGAGACATTCGAGTCATGGACAGCGAGAGCTCTTGCACCTAATGTTCTTTCATTGCTTGGTTCAATGCTAATATAGACTCTTGCATGTTATGACTTGAATTGAATTACATACCTTGATCACTTTACTTTTCAAAGTTCATATATGGTTGCTAGCATGTCACCACAGAAATTATGCTTGTTATCATTTACCTACTCGAGGACGAGCAGGAATTAAGCTTGGGGATGTTGATACGTCTCAAACGTATCGATAATTTCTGCTCGCTCCATGCATATTTTGTGTAATATTGCTATAATCTAGATACACTTTCATATAATTTTGATCATATTTGGACTAACCTACTAACTCAGTGCACCCCAGTGCGAGTTCCTGTTTTCTGCAGTTTTTTTAATGCAGGTTCCCCCATATTAAAAGTGCTCCAAAAATTCGAGAAAAAATCGTATAAAAAATCAGCGTAACAGAGTCTTTCAGAAGCACCCAAGTGGGGCCAAAGGGACACCACCAGGGGCCCAGGCAGCCAACTGGCGCGGCCAGGGGCCTGGCCGCGCCAGGGGGGTGCCTGGACCCCTGGTGGGCCCCCTGGCTGCCCCCCTTCGCCTATTTATTTCTCGTGATGGGGAAACTCCGAAGACAGAACCCTATTTTCCAATATCGCCTATGTTCCGCCGCCGCCGCGCTTCCAAGATTGGGAGCACCGTCAGGACCCTTCCCGTCACCCTGTCGGAGGGAGGATCGACCTCCGGGGCTTCTCTTCCACCATGGACGCTTCCCGGATGTGCCATGAGTAATCTACCTTGGACCATGGGTCCGTGATCAGTAGCCATGTGATGTTCTCCTCCCTCTTTGTTCTTCATGGTTTAGACCTCGTGAGCTTCCCTACATGATCGAGGCACATATGTAATTCTTCTGCTGTTGCTATGTGGAGTTTGATGGGATCTGATGGATTATGAGATTATGTTCAGATCGTGATAGAGTAATATATTTAGTTTTGATCTCTTATATTTGTGTTCCCAAGTAATTCTTGCATGTTCTCTGTTGTTGTTTATTGCTTTGGCCAAGTGGTGGATAGTAACTTCAAGAGGGAACGTTATGCTCGATTGTGGGTACATGCCTCTCTATTCGAAGGGGCATCCGAAGAGGATCGAGCAAGATTCTCAAATACAGGAAGAAGAAATCGTTAGCTCTCCGAAGAAGAAGAAGAAGCACAAAGAAGCTGACAATTCCAATGATCCAAATAGTATATCTACCTCTGATGCTGAGACTGAAGACGGTGCTGAACCGGAAAAGGATATTGAAAAGAATGATCCACCCGAAGTTCGAGAAGAAGAAGCACCCGATAAACGCAAGAAATACACTAGAGAAGACTTCATCGCAAGAAGACATGGGAAGGAAAGAGAACCATGGGTACAGAAACCCATGCCCTTTCCAGGTAAGTCTCTCAAAACTAAAGAAGAAGAGCATTACAATAAGTTTTGTGAGTGGATGAAACCTCTTTTTCTTCAAATTATTTTGACTGATGCTATTAAGTTACCTCCTTATTCGAGATATATGAAAGATATTGTTACTAATAAAATAAAAGTTCCTAATGAAGCAATATCTACTATGCTTGCTAACTACTCTTTTAGTGGCACGATTCATGAGAAGCTTGGTGATCCAGGTATACCCACCATTCCTTGCTCCATAAAGAATAATTATGTCAGGACTGCTTTATGTGATCTTGGAGTAGGAGTGAGTGTTATGCCTTTCTCTCTTTACAAGAGGCTTTGTTTAGAAAAACTAATCCCTACAGATATCTCCCTTCAGATGGCTGACAAGTCAACAGTCGTTCCCATTGATATTTGTGAGGATGTTCCCGTTGAAGTTTCTAATTGTTTAATCCTTATTGATTTTGTTGTGCTTGACATGCCCGAGGATGGGAGCATGTCTATTATTCTTGGTAGACCTTTTCTTAACACCGCAGGTGCTATTATTGATTGCAATAAAGGAAAGGTTACTTTTAATGTGAATGATAAAGAACACGCGGTGTATTTTCCGAAGAAGATTGACAAAAGGCATGGCCTCAACTCTATAGAGAATATCGAGACCGTGAAGATTGGTGATTGGGATTGTCCTCTACATGTGCACCACAAATACAAAACCATTATGGTGGGGACAATATCCATTAAAGTAAAGGTACCATGAATGCTTCATAGTAAGTGAAACTTTTTGATCTATTTATTGCTAGTTTGGTAGTAGGACTTGATCAACCTTGCTATTAGATGAGTTTTATATAAGTAAAAGGTAGAAGTTATTATGTTTGCATTTATTTTAGCTTTATCTTTCTTGCTGTACCAAGTTTATATGTTTTTGAAGCTTCACAATTCTAATCACTGCTTCAAGTTTTCAGAAAGTTTCGCAGCTTTTTGAACTCCGAAAAAATTTCAACGGTGAAGTTGTCAGAAAAATTCCAGAAAAAATAAAATAAAAAATTCCATGCCGGGAGTGACCCAGAGGCACCTGGGGCTGACCAGGGGGGCCACCAGTGGCCCAGGCGTCCAGCTGGCGCGGCCTGCCCCCTGGCCGCGCCCTGACCTCCAGGTATGTCTTCTTCCCCCTTCTTCCTCTCTGTCCAAAAACACGAGTTCTGCTCCAGTTCTTGCGTTCTTGTTGTTCTTGGAGGCGATTTTCGATCTCTCTCTACAGCCCATCATTCGAGCTGAGATTTTGAGAAAATACTCCCTGGTATGTAACTCCTTCACCCCTCCAATTAGATTTTTTATTGGTGGCTTCATTTGTGAGTATTTAGTAGCTCTTCGTGTTGTTCATATGAGCTTGCATGCATGTGTAGAAATTTATTTTCCAAGTTTTGATGCAATTTTATGACTTAGGTAAGTGGGTAGAGTAGTTTGCCTCAACTCACCTTGTTTAAATCCTTGTTTTTTGTGACTTGTAAAAAATTTCATAAATGAGTTTCTTTGGAAAAGCAAAAGGATGGCTTGGGAAGAAGAAGCCCGAGCGCTCCGATCGAGTTACTAGAGCTGCAGCTTCACCCTCAGCGGTTAGGGTGAGCTACAATGAAGATCATGTGCCCCTGCGGTTGTTGGAAGACACAAGTCCAGCATACGCAATGATGTATCCATGCGATGATTTTTTTACAGCTGCAGGAATTAAGGAGGAATTTTATGGCCTCTGTGCCAATGCAGGTTTGACACGGCTAGCATTATGCCGTGTGGTAAAATATAAAAAGCTTACCTCCTGCTTTGTTAACAGTTTTTGTTATAACCATGATGTTGGAACCGTCGAGTTCAAACTTTATAATGATCTCATAACCATGTCTTTGGCACAGTTTTGGGATATAATAGGTGTGCCGAACGTTGGTCAGACAGCGAAGATGACCATGCAGCCTTCCGGGTTGAGGACTCTCTTCAACTCCCTTTATTGCCAGGAGGAGACCGACATTCGGCGTACGAAGATTTCCAGCATTCAGTTTCCACACCTCAGGTATTTTGCGTATTTTGTTGCTAGAGGGGTGTTAGCTCGTGACAACACGAGCAATGGCTCTGCACCAGATTTCGCTATTTATGCGAACTCCCTCTCTGATAAGAATGAGTATAATGTTGGTGCCTTGATTGCTCGGCGCCTTGTTACGAACAGTAACAAAGGCGATTTATATGGTGGCGTTTACGCCACACTTATCCTTGAGTCTCTTGAGCGCACCCCGCATCCCGCTGATGTTCCCTTTTCATACGAAAGTCTCGATCTTGCGGCTATGAAGAGGCATAAGTTTGTTACCATGACCTCCCAGTTTGGTAACCTTGATTATATTTTGAGGTTTGAAAGGACCATTACTCGTGAGATCCTTCTACCTGCACCACTTTTGTTTGATAGCACTCGCAGGAACGGATGGTCCTTCAACGAGATTCAGTTCGATCAGTTCATGGCTCATTACCAGCCGCATAACCCCATGGAGGGGGTTGTGCCCGACGAGGAGGAGCATGGTGAGTTCACACCTTTCCAGGGAGAGACCTTCACCGAGCAAGGCGAGGGGTCTTCTTCTGCTTGGAGCGCAGGGCCTTCCTCATGGGAGGACCCGAGGACTTCAGTGTACGCACCGAAGGGCTCATACGACTCCTAGACTCCCCATTACCCCGGAGCAGGAGGCTCCTGGGGGCAGTAGCTGCTACCAACTTAGGCCAAAAGCCTAAGCTTGGGGGAGTACGTGCCCTTCTCACCTTTCCATTGTATTGTCCGTTTTTATTCGTTTTGATCTTTTCGAAGTTTTTGCCCGTTCTTCTTTGTTCTTTTATTTTGCAAAAACAACAAAAAGATTTCTCTTTTCTTTTTCTTTCGCTAAACCTTTGAAAAATCCAAAAATATTTTATTTTTCTCTCTTTAGTTTGCTTTGTTGCAGAGTTCAGCTCGAGTCCGTGATGGCATTTGCACTTGATTATATTTCCTATGTTCAACCGTGCAAGTGACAAGGCAGTAATGACGAAGATCGACGAAAGGGATGCAACAAGGAAAACCGGTATGAACTCTTCTTGTTTCTACTTTTGTACATATGCTTGTACTTATGATTTAGAGACCAGCTTGTAGCGGCATAGTGCTATGTTTACAATGTTTTCCCAATGTTCATGCTTTCCTTGTGGCTAATCTCAAATAGCTAGAGTACATGATGTGTTGTTGAAATGATTTACATGCATTGCGTTGTTCATAGTTTAGCATACTGAAGTGGTATTTCCCTTTGGAGAATTCTTGGATTGACTTGGCACATGCTTACACATGTTTATGACTGAAAAGTCTACTATGCCTTGATGATCTGTGAGTTTCAAAATAGTTGTATCATTTTCATGCCCAATTCAATGTTACTTTGTCGCTCTGCCTGATTATGACTCTTATTGCTCTCTAGTTGGTCGCTTCCCAGTCTTTTGCTAGCCTTCGCTCACACTAAGCGGATTTCTGCTTGTGCATCCAAAATCCTTGAAACCAGTTTTTCCATATGAGTCCACCATACCTTCCTATGTGGTATTTACCGGCCATCCTAACGAAGACTTTCTTGTACCATCTCGAAATCATTCAAAAGCACTCATGTGTTGTGCCTCTGCTTTAGCTCATGAGGAATTAGTAGGTGATTCATGACCGTCTTATGTTAGACATGTTTTATTCCTGGATTGCATGTCTAATCTGCAAACCCCTAATACGAGGAGGGACTGGCATGAGTGCGCCCAGCTCACAAAAGATAATCACAACCAACAAACCCTCCTTCACGTTTGTCTATGAGAAATCAGAAAACTTTGGCAGTGATAAACAAAGGAGATTAAGGGCATGTGATCGTCTCCATCTTGGGAGCCGTTTCTCGAAACATATCTAGCGTAAGAGGTGATTGAGTTGTCTACTAGCATTCGTTGACGAATCATGCACCTCCCAAAACATTTTTATCTCTGTTTTCAAAACAAAGAGCTCTGGTACAAGTTTAGTTTTTGCTTCCAACCACGGGTTTTCAACCTTTTCATCAAACTCCACGGTTCGAGAGTCTCCACCTTCTTCCTTCAAAGCACCAACTAGGAGAGCATAATTGTCATTCTGAGTGTAATGTGCATTGTCCCAAAGTACTACATTGTCTTTTGCATGATTGTGGTATTACTTATTCTGAAGTTCTTAGTTCTAGTCTCCTTTAAAACTCCGGAGGAGTTTCTGCATTTATGTTTTGCTTCACTCATGGAGGCTAGCGGAATACCACTCTAGTATGTTCAAGCTTTGTGCATTGTAATCTTGTCTTGATTTTCAGTAGCATATTATTTACTTTTAGTTGTTTGTGATTGATCACTTGAAAGAAGGATTGCTTCGTGCATTGTCCTCATAGCATTGTTTTGATACTTGCTAAATTCTTTTCGTAGTACATGCTTATATACATTCATTGAAGCAAAAGAGTTTGTCAAAGTTTTCTTTGTCGCGTTCAGTTCGTTGTACTGAATTGCTTGAGGACAAGCAATATGCTAAGCTTGGGGGAGTTGATACGTCTCAAACGTATCTACTTTTCCAAACACTTTTGCTATTGTTTTGCCCTCATTCTTGCATGATTTTGACGAAACTAACCCGGACTAACGTTGTTTTCATCAGAGCTGCCTGTATGGTTTTATTGTGCACAGGAAAATGGATTTTTAGGTGTCTCAGAAAATTCCAAGAAAAAACACAGAAAATCCACGCACCCGAAGGGCCATTGTGCCAGAAGTGGGACCAGAGGGCAGCCAAGGGGGCCCCAGGCGCCCCCCTGGCACGGCCAGGGGTGGGGCCGCGCCCTCTGGCCGCCTGGGGGCCTCCCCCCCTCCTCTGGTGCCCTACCGAGGCTCCTATTTATTCCCGTGACGGAGAAACCCCGAAACAGAAGTCGTTTTCCCAATTCACGTGGCGGAGCCGCCGCCACCCTCTGTTCTTCTCTGGGAGGGCTAATCTGGAGGCTGTTTTGGCCTCCGGTGACGGGAGATCATCTCCATCGTCGTCATCATCACCACTCCATCCTCCCTCCATGACTTCTCCATCCATATGTGAGTAATTCCTTGCTGTAGGCAAAGGGGATGGTAGCGATTGGATGAGATAGATCATGTAATAGTTTATCAGATTGTTGGGGGCATGTTGCCTATCATCTAGATTGTTGTTTATAATCTCTGATTCAACTTGTTGCTCTTAATGCTTGTCACTTTGGGCCCGAGTGCCATGATTTCAGATCTGAACCCTATGTGTTTGCATGAATATATTTGTGTTCTTGATCCTATCTATGAGTTGTATGCACCTGTTATAGTCCGGAACTGGCGATCCCAAAGTGACAGCTTGGGACACCAAAGGGGATGGACTGTAATTTGAGGATTTCATGTATCCATTGATTGTTAATGCTTTGTTCCGGTGCTCTTTGACAGGAGCACCTTAATCTCCATAAGTTCCTTTTGGCCCCGTTCGTAGCGGGAGGGTAGGACAAAAGATGTTGTGCAAGTTCTTATTGCAAGCACGTACAACTACCTGTGGGGTACATGCCTGATGTTTGATTTATGCCTAGATGATCATTGCTTTTCTGTGTGCCTTTCCCCAAGTTAAATACATGATGTGCCTTATCCATGCAGCGCCCAACCATCCATCTCCCTAGCCTACAGTGTTTTAATTCTGCTGGTTACTAGTTGTTTGCTTTTGCTATTTTACTGTCGCTATTTCACCACCACTATTTCCGTTGCTATCATCACCTCCATATCGCAGTTACCACTAATATCTTGTTGCAAGTAAGTGTATCTCGGGTGCAGTGGAATTGACAACTCCACTGTCAAAGCTTGTGGATATTCTTTGGCTCCCCTTGAGTCGAATCTATAAATTGAGTTATTCTTACCCGCGAAGACTATCTCGATCCCCTGCAGTTGTGGGTTATCAATGGCCTGATGAGCATGCAACTTATTTGGATATCACACCCTAGATCATGCATATTTGATATTCAGTCATGCACAAGGCAACATGAGGATGATTTGCACCAATGCATATAACATCTGCGAACGCTTGACACATGGTTGGTACGACAAAAAGCTGACATGCATATAAAGGAAAGGTGAGTACACGCTCTAGCTCGTGATGTTTAACTAATTAACTTGGTGGTAGATTCAACAGTATTTATCTAAAAAATAAGGTTTTAAAAGTCTTACTCTCATAAACAGAAAATACATTATTAGAGAATGATAAATTTCCACTAGGGAAAGGCTTCAAAACAGTTGGTTGATTACTTAGAGAGTTTTTGGTTGGCTTTTAGACAGCTTTCCACCAAAATAAACCAGTAAACCAACCAAACAACCCGTTGCAGCGTAGCTTTCTACAACGCATTTGTGACTCCTTGTACGTGAAAGCCGAAGCTCCTCACGAGCAGCTACCACAGTTTCCAACAGATCCCAGCAAGGAAACAATTCTCAGAATAAATTAAGGTTCTCAAAAGTATTTCTCTCATAAACAGAACAGAAATTAGTACAGAATGATACATTGCCCCTAGCTAGAAAAAGTCTTCAAAATAGCCAGTTGATTTCTTGGCTTCGTGGTCGCATCCGACACGGGCTGATCCCACTCGATCATACTACAATGAGGAATGCCTCCCCTTTACCACGCGAAGAAAGCCTGACGAAGTCTTGTATGTTGCGCGTGGCGGCGGCGAATCGTGACTTGAGCCGGCTCGGCACGTGAGGGGTCCATCTTACTACATATTTTCACGGTTTTTTAAGACTACTTCACTCATTGGTGAGATGTTGAACCATGGGTGAATATCATGGGCGGAGGCTCCACCAAATTTGTGTTTGGCTTACTCCAATATCTCAGTTCACAAATATCACCAAAGTACACACTCAAAAAGATTTGAACAAATCTCACTTCAAAAGAAGGCATGGGCAGCACTCTAGTATAACCATAGTGATACAGACACTTGATCATGGCTGGCAGTTGGCACCATTTATATGTCCTGATGAGCATGCAACTTATTTCGATATCACACCTTAGATCATGCATATTTGATATCCAGTCATGCACAAGGCAACATGAGGATGATTTGCACCAATGCATATAACATATGTGAACGCTTGACACATGGTTGGTACGATAAAAAGCTGACATGCATCTATAATACCTAAATAGTTCATCCCCACTAATCTATTTATCTTGACATGTAAGCTATTCACATCATCAAGTAGGCCCATCATGTAAAAACTCTTCCACTAACTTTTCATGCACATGATCCCATTAACTTTGCATGTGCATTCAACCTATCATAAGTAAATAATAACTTTTTATGCACTCAACTTCATAATTTATAAGCAACTATTTTGTATAAAAAATAAATAACATCAAATTTACTTCTCTATAGTGTCAATTAACTAAATTAACAAAACAAAAAAATCAAACACATTTTTGGATTTTTATTAAGTTTTCTTAGATTTTTTTACTTTAAACAATATTTCTTTCAAACAAGAATTTATAACCAAATTATAATTTTTTTCATAATTTTTCACACGTTTTAAAATATTAAATTCTTTTCTTAACAGTTTCCGTAGCAACGCGCGGCGTATTATCTAGTATAAAGGAAAGGCGGGTACACGCTCTAGCTCGTGATGTTTAACTAATTAACTTGATGGTAGATTCAACGGTATTTATCGAAAAAAATAAGGTTTTAAACGTCTTACTCTCATAAACAGAAAATACATTATTAGAGAATGATACATTGCCACTAGGGAAAGGCTTCAAAACAGCTGGTTGATTACTTAGAGAGTTTTTGGTTGGCTTTTAGACAGATTTCCACCAAAATAAACCAGTAAGCCAACCAAACGACCCGCTGCAGCGTAGCTTTCTACAACGCATTTGCGACTCCTTGTACGTGAAAGCCGAAGCTCCTCACGAGCAGCTACCACAGTTTCCAACAGATCCCAGCAAGTCAACAATTCTCAGAATAAATTAAGGTTCTCAAAAGTATTTCTCTCATAAACAGAACATAAATTAGTACAGAATGGTAAGTTGCCCCTAGCTAGAAAAAGTCTTCAAAATAGCCAGTTGATTTCTTGGCTTCGTGGTCGCATCCGACACGGGCTGATCTCACTCGGTCATACTACAATGAGGAATGCCTCCCCTTTACCACGCGAAGAAAGCCTGACGAAGTCTTGTATGTTGCGCGTGGCGGCGGCGAATCGTGACTTGAGCTGGCTCGGCACGTGAGGGGTCCATCTTACTACATATTTTCACGGTTTTTTAAGACTACTTCACTCATTAGTGAGATGTTGAACCATGGGTGAATATCATGGGCAGTGGCTCCACCAAATTTGTGTTTGGCTTACTCCAATACCTCAGTTCACAAATATCACCAAAGTACACACTCAAAAAGATTTAAACACATCTCACTTAAATAGAAGGCGTGGGCAGCACTCTAGTATAACCATAGTGATACAGACACTTGATCAGGGCTGGCAGTTGGCACCATTTATATGGCCTGATGAGCATGCAACTTATTTCGATATCACACCTTAGATCATGCATATTTGATATCCAGTCATGCACAAGGCAACATGAGGATGATTTGCACCAATGGATATAACATCTGCGAACGCTTGACACATGGTTGGTACGATAAAAAAAACTGACATTCATATAAAGTAAAGGCGGGTACACGCTCTAGCTCGTGATGTTTAACTAATTAACTTGGTGGTAGATTCAACAGTATTTATCTAAAAAAATAAGGTTTTAAAAGTCTTACTCTCATAAACAGAAAATACATTATTAGAGAATGATACATTGCCACTAGGGAAAGGCTTCAAAACAGATGATTGATTACTTAGAGAGTTTTTCGTTGACCTTTAGACAACTTTCCACCAAAATAAACCAGTAAGCCAACCAAACAACCCGCTGCAGCGTAGCTTTCTACAACGCATTTGCGACTCCTTGTACGTGAAAGCCGAAGCTCCTCACGAGCAGCTACCACTATTTCCAACAGATCCCATGCCCATTTTACCCCTACATCATCACCAAAATAACGATGTAATTGCCACCCCATATAAACACATCAAACTCGTTCTCCCCTCGTTCTCTACCACGCCCACACAAACACAACCGTGCACGCACATAGGACACAACCATGGTGGCTGCGCTAGGGTTAGGGCATCTCGCGCAGGCGCCTGTGAAGAGGTGCGGGCGCGGGCGCTGCCTCCTCTCCTGCCGGTGAGGGCGCTGCCCCCCTCGACCTCCACTCAATGGCGGAGCCACGAGGTGGACAGGGTGGGCCGCGCTCCACAATGAGTTTTCGGCCCAGATTTTATACCATGTAGTTTCTGACACGGACAAGAGGAAAAAAGCCCATCCAGCGCAGCGACACACAGCCGCATATGTCAACCTCTCGCCTCGCGTTCCCGATTTTGATCCGCCGCAGTCCGCAGGCGGTCGTCGTTGCGTCGCCTTGCCGAAGTGCCAGACCACCGCAGAAGCGCGGAGCCTGGACCGCCCTGACGCGGTAAGCCGGTGACGCCCCGCCCGCTAGGCGCCAGGCGCTAGCTGCTATCCATGGGGCGGGTCGTGGCCACTGCGCAGGTGCGTAGCAGATCCACATCCACCACGGTCCATGTTGTTCGGCGCCGCCCACGGTGACCAGCAGGCAGCAGCTGATCCAGCGATCCTCGAGTGATCTCACTCTTATATTCATATTATGGCAGATTTATTGAAAAATGAAGAGGACCGGAAACATTGCTTCTCTGTTTGAGAGACATGCTAGAAAATCTGGGAAGAAAGCTAGTAGTATGCCGGAGCCGGATATGCAGGGGACTGCAGATGTGGTCAAAGAGCAAACTGAAGAATTTGTGGTTGAAAAGCAAACTCAAGAGATAGTGGTATCTATGTGGAATGTGACGGTAGAGCAAACTCGAGAACTAGTGATTCAATTTGAAGATGTCTCACCGCCACTGCCGGTTTATATGTACTATGATATATGTAATATGTGCTTCTTTATGCAAAACTGAGACTTAATTAAGGTTTTTAGTGTGTTTGTAGTAAGATTATATTCATCTATTTCTATGTGATATTGGTAACTAGTTAGAATGTTCACATATCATATTTGTTGTCAAAAAAAATTAAATGCTAGCTCCGCCACTGCCTCCACTGCAGCCAGCGACGGGCGCCGCCTCCTCGACTTGCACTGCTTCCAACGATGAGTGTCGGGCCCTCGAGTTCCTCTGTTGCCGCCGGGAGGCACGTCGCCCTCGACCTCCTCTGTTGACAGTGATGGACGTCGGCCCCTCGAGGTCCTCCGCTGCCAACGATCGGCGATGACCCATCGACCTTCACTTCTGTCGGCTCGCTCGATCCTTTTTTTTGGAAAAGGAGAATATATTAATATCGAAAAGATATCAATTACACCCGGCCTCTGCAACTACGCACTGCCCAAAAGGCATTACGGATGCACTCAGCCAACTAAAACAAAAAGAGAAAAAATAAAAAGAAAAGTCCCGCTACAGAGTTACAATCTTTGCAGCAGCAGCACAACCACCACCAAGCCAACACCTGATGTCCAATTCTTCAAAAACACCGCCTTCAAGAAGGAATCAGTGCCAGACACAACCAATTAAGGCCAGACCTTGGGTTTTCACCCTGCAGATAGTCCCCGCTCTCAAAACAATGTCTTCAGCAAGATCATGGTCAGGCACAACCAATTAAGGCTAGACCTTGGATTTTCATCCAGAAAGGTAGGACTTTGAACTTCACCTGTGTTGTCGCCCCCGCTAACATATTGTTGCCACGATTCCTGAAACTCCGAGCCAGTTCCTCATCGATGCAAAGACTTCAATCACCATTGCAAGTCCTTCAATCTCAACCTTCATGACATTCTCACCTCTGACTTCACCATGGATTTGCCCATGATGGCAACAGAGCAGAGCTTCACGCCACTTTTTGCGTTGCGACCGAATCCCACCCGGTCCGCAATCTCCAGGCATATGCCCAAGGGTGATCACCGACGGAGCCTTCCGGAACCCGTCACTCCGACCAAATCAAAGAGGACATACGCCAGGCAGATCTTCATCTTGACGCGATTTGAAACCTTAGGACTCACACCTTCGTTCGCGGTAGCAGCCCCCACGTCGCCCCGATCCAATCCGCCGTCGTTAGGCCGACTGTCGGCACTACCTCGGTGTCAACTAGCGCCACCCTAGCCGCCAACGGATCTGGGCAAAGATTCAGATCCACAGTCGTCGTTCACGGCGACGACAACCAAATCCGTCCTCCCCGAGGGCGGCCGGCCCAGCCACTCCATCGTACGCCACTGCGTAACTCGGAGCCTCCGCGTCCGCGCGCCCAGCACTCGCAGCGCCAGATCTGGGCAGCCGCCGCGTAGACAAATACCCGCCGCCGCCGCCCGTCGGGGCACCCGGCAAATCGGCGCCACACTTCCACCTCCTTGCGCCTCGCCACCACCGCCGCCGAAGCCACTCACCACCACCGCCAGCGGCCGCCATAGCTTCCGCGCCCCCGTACTGGAAGGTCTCCCGCGCCACCTTGTATCCAGCCGAGAAGAGGAGAAGCCTCGCCGCTGCCAGAACCGCGCAGGCTTCGCCCGGCGGTGCTCGCCGGCGGCGGCGAGGAGGGGGGTCGAGGGTGAGGAGGGCTGGAGTACGGCGGCGCTAGGGTTGCGCCCGTGACGCTCGCGGGAGCGCCGCGGGGCCAAGCTTTTTCTTGGAGTTCATCAACACGGCTATACATTGTCGCTCGGAGGGCTCGCTCGATCCTGACCGGATCGAAGCGAGGCGTCGTTGTGTTAGATGTGTAGTGCCCCTGGTGCTAAGGCGCGAGCTGCATCACTTCTCTGCTCTGCTTCCGGGCCGAGAAGTATGCATACGTGAATGGCAATTTGAAAGCATTTGAGGACTAGTTGAAGTTCTTAGTTGCATTTGTTACCTGGTATCTGCAGATGTATTGTCCCATTCTGATGTATGTGCGTGTGTTAAGCATTTAAACAAGGTGGGTCAAGGAACAACCTGAAGCAACAAGAAATAAAATAGAACTAAACTTGTAATCTGATTCCGATGGTGGCTCGTTTTCGCAATCCGATAGCCAATGCCTAGCAGCAGATGGGATGTCGAGGTTTTCTTTTGATCTAGATGTATTGTTGTTAACTTGATACATTGATCCTATGACCATTGTTCAATGCAGCATGAATGAAATTTGCTCTCTTAAAGAAAGAAGCATAACCTTGATGACACTCAAGAGGCATTATGATTACAAGTTTGGACCCCAGCAAAAAAAGTTACAAATTTATTGGAGTGTAAAAAAATGATCTCCTAGTAGCAAGAGTTTTGACTTCAGCTATAGAGATTCCAAAGGTATTGTGCCATAACCTCGTATCTCTCCTACCATCTTCTTAGAGAAGAAATTGCAGTCTGTTCCATTGTTATGGAGAAGCGGCTTCCAATTTGCAAAACTCGGACCATTTGGATCAAATGGGATCGCTGCTACCGCTGAACCAACTCATTTAATTTGGAGATGTAGCAGTTTGGAGAAATGCACCGGCTCATAACTGTGAAGACGGAACGGATGAAGGGTAGCAAACAAAATGATTGCGCTAAAGAAAATAGTGCTTGGCAGGAGATGAGGACTCAAAAATAAGCAACTATGGGTGCTTGGTTTACTCCGGTATCTCAGTTAGATGCGTTAATATACAAACTCTAAGTGCATCTTGCTTTTTTGTCAAAATAAGGTGCAACAAATCAGAGCCATAAATGGGACAGGACAAAACCTAGAACATAAATGTAGAGCAATTACGTGCTACTTATATGGTCTGGGCATGTAATTCATTTGAACATCACACCACAAATCATGCAGATTTTGATGGATCAGTCATGCGAAGCAAACATGGGGCCATGGACTCCAGAGCCAGACCATACAGGATTACATGATTTATGTGCCACGTGCTTTCTAGAATCCTAGTCCATGCTTGATTCAAACGATACCTCGTGATAGTAGAGAAAGGAGGTGGTTGTCATGACATAATGAGCTCTTAATTCTCATAACCCTCAGGCTAGCACGCAGGTCTACAGGAGATGCAATGTTCTTGCGGTGCCCTTCTGCAGCACACACATGGGCCTTCAGTATGGCACGACTCCGCGTCAGACTTGGATAAGCAGTCAAAAGAATGGTGCAACTAGAAGTGCCCGCATCCATTTAGAAACAGCTAGCTCTAGAATAACATAGTGCTTAGTTTCCACATCTAAATAGTACAAGAAACAAATGGTTACAAATATAGAGTGAATATACTGCACCAGGACAAGATACGCACAAGAAAAACAAATATGTACAGCAACGTGACAACATGTTCTAATATTGAGTTAGTACATAGGTTTGCAAACACATTGTGACGCTAAGGGCCTACAAGCAAGGGGCTTGAGACAATTTTGTAGCAACGACCAAGGGGGCAACTGCACTAACGCAGCAGAACACTGGAAACCGATTAGTTGATTGCCATGACCAAAGAGTTCTTCACAGATTCATGTCCCTGCGTTAGACATCTCTCAATAAGAATTGGGAAGTCATTATTTGGTAATAACCTAGTAAAACATAACCTAATTTTGAGTTCAGAAAAATACCTTCAGATAAGGCATGTCTATCATTTCTGTTTTGAAGGGACTGTTCGTGTAACGGTGGACACCCCATCCACAAATTTCGTTCGGAATATTACGTTGGCGTTGTTGAACATACCCTCTTTTAGCGAGACAACTATGAACTGCAAAGACCAAATTTGAATTGTCAATTGGAAGGATGAAACAAAGTTCACAATACACATGCACACAGTAACTGAATATGTGTTGTTACAGAATTGCATCATCTAGATGAGCAAGATTACCTGGGACTGCGGAAAATGTGCCTTTATCATTCTACCAATGTTTTGGGTATGGCTCAGATCAAGGGCAGCATCAACCTGCAAAACAGGGACATCCAGATCAGTTCAAAAATGAAAAAATTTCAGTTTTATTCTGTCAACCAAACCAGCTTGCAGATACCTCAAACGCTGAGTATATGACTAAAAAGAAGAAACATAGCAGAATCATCAACAATAAATGTGGCATGCAATGAACAAAGGTCCCAACTAGACAGAAGATGGACTTGTAGATAAGTCTACATATTAGCATGAAATGAATAATATTGACCTATTTCATTTTGCAAACTAGTGTTGGTAATAATCAAACTTTCAGGTCCAACACACTATATGTTTAGATCAGCACCACTGTATCAAACAATGGAGATCAAGCATCACAATAATATGCAATAGTGCAATATGGAATCTACAGTACAAACTATCAATCTTCCCAGTCTAGAAAATACATCAAACCAAGTGTTTGCAGCCAGGTGCCATGGAATCATGCTTGGACTAGTCGAATAGTTGCTGAAGTGTTAACTGTTCACTGTTAACTGATCATTTCCAAATTCCAAACATAATAAGATGCCTGACCATAAGACAGATCAAGTTCCAGCCAGCCTTGAAGCTGATTTTTTGAAGTTACAGTGAACTGCCTTTGAAAATCTACCATACAAATTTTCCGCAACTCTGCATCGCAGTCCTGCTAATTTTAATAGGTAATATCTTATATGGTACTTACTGTACAGTAGTTTACAATGTGACTAGCCAGATTGGGGACGTTGGTAACCAATAAGCAATTTAAACAGAAAATCACATACAGACATACCTCATCTAATATGTAAAGCGGCGCAGGTTTGAAAAGAAGTAACGCCAGGATAAGACTAAGAGCAAGAAGGGACCGCTGTCCTCCACTAAGTTCGGATAAAGATTGCTTCCAGACTGTTCCAAACGCCACCCGGACTTCAAGACCATCCAAGAAGGTACCACCTTCGGGAGGATCAAGTTTTGCCATTGTACCTGGTAGAAGAGTACCGAATATAGACCCAAAATCCCTGCATGAAATAGAAAGGAGAGGTTAGTTAACTTTGTGCGTCTGTGAGGAAAGAGAAAATACTATCATTAGAGTCTGAGCACTATTCATGCAGTGGCATCTGCTGGGAAAGCTTACTTGTTTACTTTGAGCCATGTAACTTTCAAGGTCTCTTTCTTCTTCTCATCCAACTCTTCTATCACTTTATTGATTTTTGACTTGTCATTCTGAAGATGACAACAAAAGGCATATTGCATGCTGCTACCAAAAGCAATCATAAATTATCAAGAAATTTATATATGGCAAGACCTACCTCAATGATATTTTTCTTTGATATCAATTCATTGTATTCATCCTCTGCCTTCTCAAACATTGCTATAACTTTCTTATTGACCCTCTTCTCAAGACTGCATTTGACAGTTAACTGAGAAGTCAGTGTGTTACATTGAAAACTAAGCTGATAAGGGAACACCTATCCAGAAACATCAGATGTACTTGAAATTTTTCTCATTTCACTTATTTTAGATAAAAGATGTACCCGGATTGCTGAGCTTGGAGATTATCAAGTTCTGCCCGCGCCTTGTGTGGTTCACGCGATGCAAAGTCGTAATCTGTACCACTTTTTCCGAACAACTGTTTCTCAGTTGCAATCCAACTGTACTTCTCCATTAGCTTGTCAACCCTCAAAGAACAATCCTTCTGCTCTATCTCCATCCTCTTAACCTGTATGATTAAGAAGTAAAAAAACAGTCAGCTATAAATGCAGAAATATGCACCACATACCAAATAAGTACTCCCTCCGTAAAATTTTATAAGATGTTTTAGATTACTATTTTAGTAATCTAATCGTCATATAAAAATTTACAGAGGTAGTACAATACTAAAAATTTCAGTTATAAAGCAGAAATATGCAACAGAGATTACACCCAATAGGTACCTCATTTTCCATTTTCTTCCTTTCGACGTTCGAATCACTTAGTAGCTGCTGAAGTTTTTCCTGCTTCTTCGACAAGCTGTTTATCTGTGAGTCACATTCCTTCAGTTTGGAGCGGCCAATATTGAGCTCAGATTCAGCTTGGTCATAATCTAGCTTTGTGGAAGCAACCTGCAAGCGATCAGTGAAACAAAGGAGCATAATTTAATGAATGAAATGCAAAGCCTGGTAGTTAAGTAAAAAAAAACCATTACACAATTGAACTACCTTGCTCTTATGTGTGCCCCAGGTTTCAGTCAGAGCCGTAATCTGAGCTTTCGAAGTTATTAATTGCTCTTCAAGCATAGCAAGTTCATTAGCAACTGCATCTTTCTCCATAATAAGCCTCTCCCTCTCACTTTGATAAGCCTATCCAGGATAAGCAAACATAGAAACAACAGATATGTTGTTCAGTGAACTGCTGAGATTAATGCTCAAGACTGAACTAAAAATAAAAGAATGAAGTTGTGAACATAAGATCACACAGAACATTCAGTAGTAACCAAGCACACTATACTCCAAATAAATTCTGCACCACTAACATTAAGGTACCCTGCAAACTTACATGCATTTTCAGCGAAATTTATATTCTTTAACAATAAGCAGTCAAACGAAAGTATTGCAGTTATCTACATCTAACAGATTATGCATAGCATGAAACAACCGGACAATTCATTCCGGAAAAAAGGACAATCCTATAAAAGAACACTGCTGACTACAGAGAAATCATTATAGAGCTAGAAGTTAACTCAAGATAACAAAGAAGAGGAACATCTTATTGAACATGCTAACAATCCACAGATAATATTTTAAGTGACAAACACAAATCACTTAAGGAAAAAACAGAGTCAGAAAACAAACCTTTAATTGCTTCGACATGGCCTGCATTTCCGATTTCAGTGACTTTATCTTTTTTTCTAGAGCTTTGAGCCTACCTTCACGTTCAGAGCCATAAGTCTTAATTGTGTTTTCCAAATCAGAAACAGTGGAGACACATTTTTTCTGCTGCACTTGTTTCTCTTTCAACTCTTCTTTTGATTCCCGGAGCTCTTGCTCAAGTTTCTTGACAAGCTCACCTAACTAAAGTACAAATAGAACAATTGTTGATCCAATTTGAAGCTGAATGTGGTAATGTAAACATATTGATAGCATAAAAATAATAATACCTTGTGATGTTCATTTTGTTCAACTCTGCTCTGAAATAATGACAGATCGTATGATTTGAGTTCAAACTGAGATTTCAACTCAGCGTACTTTTTATGCAGAGGCAGAAGCACAGCAATCTGGAAAACAAGGTAAATCAAAATATCTACTTATCAGACAATTGTAAAATATTCCACTAGAATATTCAATCTAACAAATATTATGATGCCAATGTATAACATGTTTATACCAGTGAAGAGAGATAATCGGTACTAAACAACCAAAAACTAATGTGTGCTTACTGTAAAATACATGATCGATTAGAATTTAATTGGTGGCACCATAAATTTATTTTCCTTCCAGACCATCATGTATACATGCTAATGTCATTTATCCTTATGCGGAAAAACAAGAGTTCTAGCAGCTTTCAGTTCACAGATAAATGCAGATATCTAAGGGTAAAATGTGGTTTGTAAAACGTATTGCAGTATCACATCACATAACAAGGTCCAATATCATTAAGAGTACTATAAATACATATTTATTCAAAAGGAAACAGGATAGCATGTATCAGCATTGCATTAAGTGAATACCTTCTGTTCAAGAACAGAGAGTCTGTCCTCATGGTCAGAGAGATCGGCCTCAGCTTTAGCTAATTCATGGAGTTTCCTTAGCAAGTCCCCACCACCTCTGGAGTGTTTATCTCATCAGATTAGTAGATAAAATGAAAACAAATCCAGGATACTTATTTTGTTTTCTGAAAGTAATCTAGCTTATCTCCAGAAAATATAACTATAAGAAGCCAAATATAACTAACGCATGCTTGAAATTTTGACTATGACCAACCAGTACCAAAAAATAAAGAACACCTGATGCACATGACTGTCTGACATAGAGCTCCTTAAGAATGCTACAGAAAGGAAATTGTTTTTCAGAAAAAGACTAAATCACCCTCCTGGAGTTTGGGGCCAAGTCAACATAACCCCTTGAGCTTCAAAAACGTAAATAAATTGTTCTGGGAGTGGTTTTACCACTATGACAGATGACATGGCTGACTATTCAGCATGTGGTGCCTACTTGTCAGCCACATCCAAAAAGCTAAAGGTAACAGAAATGGCTCAGGTAAAATTATTCCAATTTTACAAAGTCTCAGAATAACAAAAAAAAGACATCCATTTGTTTCCTAATTTTGAAATTTTAACAGAAAACTACAATGTGTACTCAATATTGCCAAAATCAGAAATCTGACCAGTTTATATTTCCAAACAGTTCTACAAAATAGTTTTTACATTTCTATTTCTTTTAAATTGTTATAAAAAAATTGAGTTTACTGTAAATCTTAACTTAAAAATGAAGTAATGTTCCTGAATTATTTTGTTTCCTAACATTTTACATGGAGTGGAGGTGACATAAAACATCCTCAGCCATGTCAATTACCACAGCTGCAAAACCATAATCCCAGGGGTGATAAAAGAGATGCATTAACATAATCCGAAACAACAGGTAAGGTAAAGGTAAGGAACACCCATTCCAAAATTCATCTACAAATAAATCAGGTGCAAGCATAAAAAATAAGTGAAATGTGAAAAGCGACACAATATTACCTGCGACTACCTCCGGTCAATAGCCCACTAGGCTGGAAAATGTCACCCTCAAGAGTCACACTTGTACTGCCAACTTCCCTATTAAAGGCAATCTATAACAAGAGAATCAACTGTAGGAGTAAGAACCAACACCACATACATTATACTCGGATAGGCACACTCAATTAGAACTATGATAAGTAAGCATATTTCTGGAGAAAGCTACAATACCTCCTTTGCTGCCTCCATATTTCGACATACAAATGTTGAGCCAAAGACATAAGCCATAGCATTCTGCAATAAGGAATCCCTTCAATAATTACTAGAATGGTGTCTCTTTGAGATTGTTGACATAATGAATGACAAGGTATACGTAATGCAGAATACTGTAAAAACTAACATAAATTATACAATCCTAGGATGAAAATACTAACCTTTACTTCTTCAGCATAGCCAACCAGTTCTAGAGCTAATGTTACATTTTCAGCTCCAACCTACATACATACAAATAAATATATCATTCTCAAAAGTCAGCAAAAAGGTCATACACAATGAATGAAAACAAAACATTCACTAACCATTCTGCGAGCCGCCTGTTGGACTCTATTAGGTATAGTACCTGTTTGGATTTTATTCAATGGTATTATGGTTACCCTCCTTCTGAGCCCTCCATTTTGTAGGAGCTGCTTTCCTGTGTTTTCTGAGTCAACAACCACATTATATAGCCTACCTCCAGCAGCAACCTGCATAATATGACTAGGAGTTCAACTGATGCAGCCAAACCAGTTCCTTCAATGAAAGGAAAAATCCACTTCAAAACAAAAATGAGGAGTTTGCTAAAACAGACCTCCAATGCTGTTGCCGTGGAACTATCCTTTATGTTAATAAGCCGTGCAACTACTCCTTTCACTTTTGATCTATCAAAGTTTTTAACAGGATCTTGATAGCTAAAGTTAACATTCCCCAGCTCACCAGAAAGTGCACGAACTCTGTCCTTCAATTTTTGAACCACCTCTACCTCTGTCGATCGATCCTATGGATGATGGAAGAACACAAAGAGTAATGAGAAACAGTTCCCAAACATTGCCTAGAATTCCATTAAGGAACTTCTAATATAGTAAAATATGCACCGTTTATGCCACAGGAAAATGGTCTTTTTCACGTACCTTTTGCAGAGCTTCCATCTGGCCCTCTTCATAATTTATAGACCCCATGGATGCCTTGATAGCTTCCAGGTCTTTTGTCCTAGCTTTCAGCTCTTTCTCAGCTGCAGTAGCTTCGTCACACTTGGATTTCATCTGAGCTTTCTTCTCTTTCAGATCCTTCTCAGAATGGCTTATTTTTGTTATCAACTGCTTTAGTCCAGATTCTGCCTCTCCAACAGCAGCTTTTGCATCTCTCAGTTGATCTTCTAGGCATTTCTTCTCATTTGCATTGCTTTTTCCTGCTAGCACACCCTGTGTAAAGTAGAATTTAGTATCCAGAACTCAAAGTCAAATTGTCGGTTTATACATTCTATGATTTGCAAAAGTTTGCATTACCTGATATTCTTTCTCGCTCTCATCTATCTCCTTTGTCAGATCCTCTGCCCTCTTACTCATATCAGAAGCACCATCCTCTGCATTTTTTACAGCTGCGTCTCTCTCAACAATAGATCTCTTTATGTCCTCAATGTTCTTCAGAATCTATAAGCAAATGGCATATAGGTCACACTAAGTATTTTGGAATAAATGTGGATATTGAGTGACATGAATATAAATAATACATTACCTTTTCAGCAGCCTTTTCCTCTGACCTTAGAGTTTCCTCTTGATTATCCATCAGAGAAGTTTCCTTAATAAGTGCATGTGAGAGCTTGTCCACTTTCTCTGACAGAACCTTCATCTCACCACCTAGTTTAGCTTCTTTTTCAGCAGTTAAGGTAGCCATGTTTTTGTCCATTTCATGTATATCTGCCTTTAGCTTTTCTGTACTTTCATCCAGTTCAACAATCTTTCCCTGGATTTGTTTGACTTCACCAAGTGCACTCTCTCGCACTTTGTCAGCTTGAACAAACTCATATGCAATACAGAACCTTTTAAGTCGATCTAGTTCAGTGTTACCATTGGCCCATTTCATGTACTGGCACCTCTCTTTTCTAAGTTTCTCTAATGCAGGAAGAATTTCAACATCAAGAAGTTTATTGATCTCATCAACTTTATTCTGCTTCTTCTCGAGTGTTTTAAGGGCAGCTTCCTTCTTCATTTCATACATCCTTGTGCCTGCTGCCTCTTCCAACATGGAAAGAATTTCCGGAGGCTTCATATTCAGCACTTTCGTAATGCGTCCTTGCATAATAAGAAAATGGGGATTGTTCACATTTAGCTGCACGGAGTGGAAAAGATTCTGCACCCGGGAAGGTTGTGCAAGATGGCCATTGATAAGGTATTTGTTCCGTCCACCAACTACAATCTGCAAATGTAAAATAGCAGCTTATCAGTATTCAGTAAAGCTGGAGGTATTAATGGTACAAAAGAAACAGCACAAAGGTTAAGAATCCGATCAACAAAAAACTGCAGATAGCAATTTCAGTTAAAGCAGAGCCATGCACAGTTAAGTGAATTAATTAGAAGAATTGACAAGGCATTGGTTACTGGAAGAAAACATAAGTCCCTCATAAACACTGGAATCCCCAAACTCCACAACGATCTAAATCTAGACCATATCCATAGTACAATACTCCTAAAATTCCTTTCTAAATCGACCTCCGAACAGTATCGCGAACTCAAGAACCAACAGACAGGCCGATAACAACTCAGGCCAACAATTAGCGTCGAATTCGAACCTCTAAGGACAGAAGCGTAAGGGACGCACTAAATCCCCTTTACAGATTCGCCCACGGAACCCAATCACGCACAATATAGTGAAGCGTCAGTAGGAAAAACCGGGGGGGAGGGGTGGGGATGCGTAACCTGGCGCGTGACGGTGATCTCGGTCGAGTCCTCGTAGCCGAGCGGGGAGCGGGCGCGGTCGGAGTTGTCGAAGACGATGGAGACGGTGGCCTTGGTGACGCCGGCCTGGCCCTGCTTGTAGACGAGCTCCTGGAGCGAGGCGGCGCGCACCGCGCGAAGGTCTGTGATGCCGAGCACGAAGCAGATGGAGTCGAGGATGTTGGACTTGCCGGAGCCGTTGAGCCCGGTGATGGCGTTGAACAGCGGGTCGAACCCCGGCACCACCGTCCGCGACGCGTACGACTTGAACCCCTCAAGGCAGACCTCCTTGATGTGCATCTCGCCGGCCGCCGGGGGCGTCGCCGGCCGGAGATCCGGCTAGGGTTTGGGGGGTTCGAGCGGGAAAAGAATTCAGAGGGGCGGGGATTTTTGGGGATGGGATTTCGAAATGTTTTCCGCCGTGTGAAGGTGGACTGGCGACTAGAGGTGAGGAGGAAGTAGAGCCGAGGATATATGGTGACGGCGAGTGGGGTATGCTGGCTCAGATGGTAACATGGGCCTTTGGTTGAGCTTCGTGCGTGTGTAAAAAAGCATGTGTAGTAGAGCCCGTAAGCCGGCGAAAACTGTAAAATAATCGCCAATTATCAGTTTCATGGGGAAAAAATGTGTCGAACAGAACCTATAAAATCGTCCGACCCAAAAAATGGTTTAAGGGCTGCCGGAAATCTGCGCCATGGAACGAAGAATTCGATGTTTGCGCATCCAACCCGGCAGAGCCCTGCATAGCGCGAAAACGATTGGGCGGGACAGACATTTCCCCCCGCGCATTTTTCCTCTCCTTCCTCCAAAGTATGCCGCCGCTGCCCCGTCCACCGCCCGCATCTTCGGCCCAGATCTGTCGCCCCCACCGTTTTGAGAGCCGCCACCAAGACGTCGCCGGCCCGGATCCACCAATTATCAGTTGCACACAGAAAAAACATGTCGAACAGAACCCGTAAAATCATCCGACCCGAAAAAATGGTTTAAGGGCTGCCAAAAATCTGCGCCATGGAACGGAGAATTCGTTCTTCGCGCATCCGACCCGGCAGAACCCTGCATAGCGCGGAAATGGTTGGGCGGGACACGCATTTCCCCCGCGCATTTTTCCTCTCCCCTTCCTCCAAAGCCCGCCGCCCCTGTCTATCGCCCAGATCTATCGCCCCCACAGTTTTGTGAGCCGCCACTGAGACGCCGCCGGCCCGGATCTGCCTCACCAACGTTTTAGGAGCCGCCGCCGCCCCGGGAGTTGCTTCCGCCGGTCGAATCACCGTCGCCGATAGTATCCATCGGTGAGTTGCTCTCCGGTGGTTTGAAGCTCCGCCCCATCGTTGATTAGCAGCGTGACCATGTTTATTTTCTTGTTTTTAGATGGATTTGAATTCTATTGTATTGCACAATTTGTAATTAGTTTTGAAAGAAGTAGGAGCTCAAACTTCGAGGCTCACAATCTCGTGAAGCACAGTTTATCACTGAGTTTAGGTAGACACAACTCGGTAGGCCACCCAGGTGATCTTAATTTCATCTTTGTAAACATTATGACGTTTTAATAAAGCTTCAAAGATTATCTAAAAATAAATGAATTTTTGCACGGTTTTCTAAACAGATTAGTTTTTGCGGGGTGATTTTTCAACCTTGCCATGATATCTCTGTTGAACAGACCCCACTTAATGGTATACTCCGAGATCACATCGTAACAATATTATAAGTCACATCATAAAATGTTATCATATATGAAATACCTTACATCATGAGAGTATCAAGTTACTTCACGTAGAAGATGTACTTTTATTCTTATCAAAAGTTAGCCCATAACTGGGTGGTGATAAAGGTAAATTCCAAGTGCATCAGATAGTGTGGATAGCAACTGCGATAGCTCGAGACTGGGATTTGCCCCTCTATGATGAAAATATATTTACTTTGGGCTCACACATTATGACGATATCCATTATAGTCTGGCTAGACACAATTTGATTTAATCACAGGATACCAGAATACAATATATGAGTAATAGAACAAACTTGCATAGAGGATGACAAGGGTTTGTGATCAAATGTTGACTCACATGGAATGCCAACTTCTTGCCTCTAACTTTGTTATTATCACGAAATAAGACGAATGGTACATGAATATCAACGAGTTCACTCAAAACTTATTCATGTATGTGTGAAAGTCAATATGGGTGTCCAGGTCCTGCTATGTATCATTGATTATTGTCTATATTGGTTGTTGTCCAATGTCTAGAAAGTGTTTCTAGTCATGTCCTCATAATATCGAACCTATTGGGTCACAAACTTAACGACTAGTAGTATGTTAGATAACTAGGAGATGAGAGGAGCAATGAGAATGGGTACTGAATGCGTTTCGAACGGAACCGGAAGTGTTTGCGATAGCGTCGAATGGTTTTGAAATGTTCGAGAATGGTTTCGGTGATTCTGGAATGTTTAGGAAAGATTCTGAATGATCACACAACATTCGTGAATGGTATCAGTTGGTTTTTGAGCATTCGGTAATGGTTGTGAATGTTCTAAAACATTCAGAAATGGTTTGGGACTTCCCAAAAATGTTCTAGAGGGTCTAGGAGGATCGTGAAACTTCTGGAAGATAGATGATGCCCCGCACGTTGTTGCGGAACTTTTTTGTAAAATATTTCAGTGAAAATGATTGGTTAAATGAAGCATGTATATTTGAAACAATAACTTTTGAACTAATATATAGATTTAATATAAATATCATAATAAAATAAAAATTTCCATACATGCATGTTGCATGTGGGTTTTTATTATGCATAGTGGCATATTGAGGTGGGTCTTTATCATGCATGTTGGATGATGTTGCATGTTGGGAGAAATATGCTAGTGGAGGATGATGTGGCATGCATGATGATGTGGAGTGTGTGCATGTTGAGAGAATTGGTAGTGATGGGGAGCAACTTCTTAAGAATGCAAGATTCCCATAGGGTTCCATAACTTTCCAGTGTGCGGAAAACATGGCTAGGCTAAGTGGGAAGGCCTAGAAGCGTAGTTTCAAAAACCTGATCGGCGACTGAACCGGCGAGGGCTTCGGTTCACGGTTCAATGGTTGGACCGCCGTTCGCCCGACTCAATTGCTGGTTTTTTAAAGATAGAATAAAAATAAATCGCAATAATCTATTAAAAAGTATAATGTATTTAACATATACGCGTACAAACATAACACGTAGCAGCGCCTGGCCAGGTGGCTAGCGGAGTTCTACGCGCGCGTGTAGAAGTTCGGGAGTTCGATTAATGTCTCGCGCATATATCTTTCTCGCACGTTATTAGTTCAGCGGTTGGACCGGCAGCCTTTTAGGCCCGGTTTTCTCGAAAACCGCCTGTTTGGCCAGTTTTTTATGGTTCGGCAGTGCAAACGGTCCAATGCGCTTAACAGACGGGTGGAGGCCCTGGTTTCGGCTTTTTCCGGTTCAACCGGCGGTCCGGTCCGGTTTTTTCAACTATGCCTAGAAGGCCTAAGGTGGGAGGAAAATGGAGTTTCCTTGGGAGGGCAAGGCAAGATGCTAGGGTTCGTAGTGTCGCCCCCTCCAACGCTGGAGTCCTTGTCGTTTCCCCCTGGATGTCGTGGTTCATGATGTTTTGCAAGGAGGACTCTTCCTGATATCCTAAATCGACTTTGGGAAGGTCCCTTGCCCAATTTGTGACCCCGGGCTTCCACCTATATGCACAGGGGCAAGGGCACCCCTAAACTACACCAGAAAGCCCCAAGGTTGCCCTTGCTAATAACTTGCACCCCTCTAGTTCTCCCCCATTCTAGATCGAACGCCGCTAGGTTTTTCTTTCTCTAGTTTTATTGGTGGAGTTTTCTCTCTGGACGGTGAAGCTCTACTAGACTACTACTACGACATTTATGGATACCGGTAGAGGGGTCATGCATTTGATCCTTTGCTCGAGGGACTTGTTCACGGGGCGTGGTCGCGGGAACGAATTCCTCGCGGTTTGGAGGTTGTAAATTCCTAGTTGCGGGGATCGTCATCAACTGTCTTCACCAACTCACATGGAATGCCAACTTCTCACCTCTATTTTTGTTATATCATGAAGCAAAAGGAATGATACATGAATAGCAATAGGTTCACTCAAAACTTATATGAGTGGGAGTCAATATGGGTGAATATGTCTCACTATTGATTATTGACTGCCATCTACTGGTTGTTGTTCAATGTCTGGAAAGTGTTCTGAGTCATGTTTGCATAATACCGAACCTATCGGGTCACACACTTAACATGTAGTAGTCTTTTAGGTAACTAGGGGATGAAATAGGAAACGAAAACGGGCACCTCTTGTGTATCAGATGGAACCGGAAGTGTTTCCGATAGCACCGAAAGTGTTCTAGATAGTACCAAATGGTTTCACAATATTCAAGAATGGTCCCGGATGATTCCCAAATATTTAGGAAGGATCCTAAGTGATCACAAAACATTTAGGAATGGTTTCATATGGTTTTGGAACATTCAATAACTTGTCCGTGAGACTTTTTCAAGACACATGATTGCAGGAATGAAATCCTCGCGGTTGGGAGGTTGTAAATTCTTAGTTGGGGATCGACATAAATGGTCTTCACCAACTCTCCTCTCCGCTGCACTATGTGGTGAGACATGTCTAAACATTTGCTTACATCTTCATGGCGATCTTGTGAGTTTGGATCGCAGGCTCGTTTTTATTGTTATCTACTACGTTCCCCAACAAAGAGCAACGAGGTGTGAGATTGGCTACCAAGTGTAATCAAGGGGGTAGAAAGGTGGAAAAGTTGAAGAAATGAATGGGCCACAATGCTATCATTGCAAGAAGTATGTTCACATACGGAGGGAATGACCAACGTGGAAGAAGGCCGATGAAAATGCTAATGTAACAACATCTTCAAATACTGATTGTGATATTTGTTATGATAATATGATGCAACTTGTCTCTATTGGGTAGCCCATGGGGCACATATATAGTACACATGACTTGAGGTACAAGGAAATAAACCCAGACCTATAAGGACTCCTAGACCTATACTAATACTCCTTAACACCTCCCCTCAAATGAAAAGCGTATGCAATAGCATTGCATTTGAAGAAGTGTAACACGAGAAAAAAACTGATAATCCAAATCCGGTCTTGAGCGTGTCTTCATGGCATGGAGAAACTTCACAACCTGTCGAGTCTAGCCAAAGGGGATACAGAAAGATATGGCACATCAGGGAACTCACCACATCATAGAATATGGGTTGCAGAAGATGGCACATCAAAAGAATGAAGCATTGCTTAAAAATCATGGCATGCGGGTGCAGCATGAGTCGATGATGTCGATGGGATGGGAGCCACAAGAGGAGAGAACATGGAGGATAGGATACATCGCTTGAAACAATGTCCCAAAAGTGGACATGACGGATAATAGACCTCGCCAGAAACAACGCGCCGAAAGCGGACATGGCGGATAGCAAACAGAGCACCCCTTTCTCTCTCCTCATGTAGCGACATAATCCCACATAGTAGCACAGATATAGCAGCTCCACGTAGCAGAATCCAGTAGCCCAGCCCACGCCTTTTTTTCTAGACCATATCGAACTGATCTCAGCAATTGTATGCAACACGGGACGGGATGGATCGGGGGATCGGACTGGGCAGCTCGCGTGGCGCAGCTCCACGACAAAGAAGGCCCGACGAAGAACGGGTGGCGGGAACGTTGGCCGACGACAGCCGCGGGTCCACAGAGTGCTCGTCCGCGGCAGAGACCAGGCGACGGGTGTGATCGTGCTCGGGGCGGCAGACACGGGCGGAAGAACCTGGATCCAGCGAAGCGGTGGCGTGATCCGCGTCCGGTGGATCAAAGAGAGGGGCGACAGCCAACCTGCACGGCGGAGAGGAGCCGCGGCTGGTCGGGCTGGCAAGCATCCCGTAGGGCGTGATACCATGTTATGATAATACGATGCAACTTGTCTCTATTAGATAGCCTATGGTGCACATATATATTACACATGACTTGTGAAAGGGCATGTGCCCTTGTGTTTAGTTTTGGTAATTGATGACAATCTTTATGGACTAATGGTTTCCTTGAGTTATATTTTGAGGTCTGTCCATAGGCAACGCTTGAAGATCACATGTTGGCTTCAAAGTTGTAAGATGAAGATTACGTGTTGACCAAGGTGTTCTTCATGGAGCTATCCAAAGATGGGTCAAGTTGATGTGTGCAAGGACAAGAGGAGCATCACAAAGATATCATATACTTGGAGCTTACCGACCATTTGGTGATAATGGTCTCGTGAAGATATGCCTGATACGTCCCAAACGTATCTATAATTTCTGCTTGCTCCATGCATGTTTTGTGTGACTTTGCCATGATTTGCTTGAACTTTCATACACTTTTTGAGCATATTTGGACTAATCTATTAACCCAGTGCACCCAGTTGCCACTTCCTGTTTCTGCTGTTTTTGTATTCCAGGTTTTCCGGCCATTAAAAGTGCTCCAAAAATTCCGGAAAAATTATATAAAAAATCAGCGTCCCGGAAGCTTCCGGAATCACCAAGGAAGGAGGGGAGGGCCACCACAGGGACTCCGAAGGGTCCCTGGCGCGGCCCCACCCTAGGCCGCGCCGGGCACCCTCATGGCTGCCCTGTGGGCCCCCTGGTGCCCCCCTTTGGCCCTATTTTTACCCCCGCGGAGGAAACCCTGATTTCGGACCCCTTTTCTCCAAAAGCAATTCCGATCTCCGCCGCCATCGCCATCAAGTTTCGGGGGGACAGAATTCCTGTGCCGGCACCCTGCCGGGACGGGGAAGTGCCCCCGGATTCATCTCCATCGATGTTGCTTCCTCCCTCCATGAAGCGGGAGTAGTTCTCCCTCGAGGCTGAGGTTTCTACCAGAAGCTATGTGTTCTTCTCTCTCTCCCATGATGTGATCTTCGTTGTGATCATAGGCTATGTTAATCTAGGGTGATCCCATGATATTTCCCCTTCCTCTATGTATTGGATTGATGTATTCAATTGATCTTATCTAGTATAATCCCCGAGACCAAGGTGACAGCGGTCTATTGGACATGGGTTAGAAGAATATTATCATGAGTGATTTCCTCTTTTGTGTGTTGATTGTAGATTGAGAGTCTCTTGGTGCTTGTCTTTGACTATCCTTGAGATATGTTGTGGTGATTGTGGTACTCTCTTTGGATGGTCGCGGTGACATTGGGAAATCCATAGATTGAGAACTGCAAACTTTGAGGTGTGCTTTTGTAGCCCTACATAATTCTCGTCCTCTCTTGACCACAAAGGAATGACCTCCGAGTGCGTCCTCATTGCATGTTTTATGGGAAATATCATGTGATTAGACTATGTTAATGTTGTTGAGAGTTGCCACTAGTGAAAGTATGAAGTCTAGGCCTTGTTTCCATCATTGTTACACCGTTTGCACTCACTTTTGTTACATGTTTGCTTGCCGCACTTTTTATTACAGATTTATATTACTTTGTTTTGCCACACCTATCACCCATATTTTACCATCTCTTCTCCGAACTAGTGCACCTATACAACTCCTAGCTGTATTAGGTGTGTTGGGGACACAAGAGACTTCTTGTATCTTAATTGCAGGGTTGCTTGAGAGAGACCATCTTCAACCTCTACTTCCCTGAGTTCGATAAACCTTAGGTCATCCACTTGAGGGAAATTGCTGCTGTCCTACAAACCTCTGCGCTTGGAGGCCCAACATAGTCTACAAGAATAGAAGCGTGCGTAGACATCAATGCCTAAAAGAGTCTCACCCATAATGGAGTATGGGGGAGAAATATACTAGTCTTCATCGAGCCGGAGGAATCAAGGAAGATGTTCCAACTTGAGGCCGGCATAATCATCATCATCAAGCTCAAGTGGATTATGCGCAAGACAAAGGTTTGACTAGATAGGTGTCTAGTTTACCGCTCTCTTGGTGGTAGTTAGGAGACAGGGTTATAGGCTAGTCCGAGTCGTTCGTGGAGAGCTCAAACCTTTTGCATCCTTGGCATCATCTTTTTTGGTTCTTGTTTGGCTTCTTTCTTTGTGAGTTTGGAGATTCTGGTCTTCTTCATGACAAGATCGAGTCCATCGAAAACGAATTTCATATGCATCTTCTCTTATGATTTTCGATGCGGGAGATTTGCCGGTTATTCTTGGTTAGAGGTTTCACACCTCTATTTGTTTGGCATTTCTCCCTTGCCACTTTGAAATATTTCTAGTCGTGATTAGGAAGCTCTGTTCGTTAGCTTTCCATCAAGCTTCAGTTTGCCTTAATAGGAGTTCATTTGTAGAAGTTGTGGAAGTTCAGGGTTTGCCTGTTTCATTTGGAGTTCATCTGTTTTGTGGCATGGCCCCCCTGGGTCAACCAGGGCGGTAGTACCGCTTGGGTTACGGTAGTACCGCGCCATGGTAGTACCGTGGCTAGTACCGCACCCACTACCGTATTCCCACTGGATAGGGCGGTAGTGGGCACGGTACTGAGCCACAGTACTACCGCGGGGGCGGTAGTATCACTGTCGTTACGGTGGTACTGCGCCACGGTAGTACCGTGGCTAGTACCGCAACCACTACCGTATTCCCACTGGATTGGGCAGTAGTGGGGCACGGTGCTATGCCGCAGTACTACCGCGGGGCGATAGTACCGCTTCGGTTGCGGTCGTACCGCACCACGGTAGTACCGCTCCTGGAGTGATGGTACCGTGGTTGGTGGATGATGCTAGCAAGGAAGATACTTCTCTCGCTCCTCGTTGGTTACCCCAAGTGGAAGGTGAGATGTAGCGTAGCGGCAGAATTTCCCTTAGCGAAGATGCTAAGGTTGAGTATCGAACCAGTAGGACTCCAAGAGATACAAGAAGGTGGTTCGACAAGTGATGCGCCGTTTGAGAATCACTTGCTTCTCCTGGACCTGCACACACAGCAAATAACTTTGCTCCCAACGAGTACAGAGGAGTTGTCAATTCCTCCGGCGTTGCTGTTTACAAAGGATCAACGCAAGAGATAATAATAGTGGCAACTGAAAGTAAGAACTGAAAGTAAATTGAAAGTGTAAACAATGATGTGAATATGGACCGGGGTCCCGTGATGTTTACTAGTGATGTCTCTCTCCCAAAAGACGATAAAAGTGCTAGCGAGGTAAACAAATCAAAGCTGGGAAATTTACAGGATTATAAACGCACCGCAATGCTAACTATGCTACAAAAGAAAGAAAGAGACTCAAAAGCAATGGGCAGTACGCCAAGGTAAGTAGACCGAAATCCATCTGCATCTACTACGAATCATCCACCTGGAGATATCTATCCAGAACATCTCGCTGGTATTTGTGAATCCCACCCAAAGTGTAAACTCAAAACAACATAAAACTGCATTAAAAGAACCATGCGTAAAGTAAACAATCCTTTCACCCGCAAGTACAATCACCGTTGTTTTGTCCCTGGTGGCAACAACACATCCCCTAGTCTCATGTTTCTGTCACTCAAGCTAGACATCAAGGGGCTGAACCCACAATCAAGCATATCGCTCCCTCTTGGAGTTGCAACAAATCACTTGGCCAAAGTAAAATACGGCAACGGAGAACATGCAAGAATTTACTAAAGAACACAAATATAAAAGAGAACCAAATATATTACTCATCACAATCTGAACATAATCTCATAATCCATCAGATCCCAGCAAACTCAGCATAGCAACATAGAAAACTAAAAAAGTGCCTCGATCATGTGAGGCACCTCACGAGGTCTCGAAAGTGGAAGCACAAAGAGGGGTGGAGTACATCACATAGCTACTGGTCACGAACCCATGGTCCAAGGGGACTACTCACGACACATCCGGGAGGCGTCCATGGCGATAGATGGTCTCCCGGAGGGGATTCCTCCTTTCGGCAGGGTGCCGGGGCAGCTTCTCCTGGCAGCCCCGATCTTGAAACTGTGGTGGCGGCGGAACAGAGAGGAGAACGGGAATAGCATATCGATATTAGGGTTTTCCGTTGATGGCGCGAGGGTTGACGGGTATAGTCTTCTCGCCCTTCGTTGGTGAGCCCCAAGTGGAAGGCGTGATGTAGCACAACAGCAAATTTCCCTCGGTAAAGATACCAAGGTTTGTCTCCAGTAGGACTCCAGAGATGATAAGTAGGTGTCAGCGGCACAACTGACGCGGACCTGCACACAGACACAAATAACTTTGTTCCCAACGAAGTTCAGAGAGGTTGTCAATCTCTCCGGTCTTGTTGTTTACAAAGGATAAAACGCAAGGGATAATAATAGCAACTTGAAAGTAAATGCAGAAAAGTAAATATAGCGTGGAAACAATGATAAGGATATGGACCGGGATACGTGATGTTCACTAGTGATATCTCTCTCCCAAAAGACGATAAAACTGCTATGCGAGGTAAACAAATTACAGAAAGGCAATTGACAGGATTATGAACGCACCGCAATGCTAACTATGCTACAAAAGAAAGGAAGAGGTTCAAAATCACAGGCAGTACGCCAAGGTAAGTAGACCGAAATCCATCTGCATCTACTACTAATCATCCACCTTGAGATATCTATCCAGGACATCTCGCTGGTATTAAGTTGCGAGCCCCACCCAAAGTGTAAACCCAAAGCAACAGACAACTGCATTAAAAAGAACTCTGCGTAAAGTAAACAATCCTTGTAACCGCGGTTACAAGCACCGTTGTTTTCCCCCTTGTGGCAACAGCACATCCCCTAGACTCATGTTTCTGTCACTCAAGCATGTCATCGGGGGGCATGAACCCACAATCTAGCACAACGCTCCCTCTTGGAGTCACTACCTACTACTTGGCCAAAGCAATAAACAGCGACGGAGAACATGCAAGTATTACTTAGGGACAAAAATATAAGAGATAAAAACCAAATATATTACTCTATCACAATCTGAACATAATCTCATAATCCATCAGATCCTATCAAACTCAACATAGCAATAGCAGAAATATTACAAAGGTGCCTCGATCATGTTGGGCAGCTCACGAGGTCTAAACAATGAAGAGCAAAGAGGGGAGGAGAACATCACATAGCTACTGATCACGGACCCATGGTCCAAGGAAAACTACTCACGAGACATCCGGGGAGCATCCATGGTGGATAGGAGACTCCCGGAGGTCAATCCTCCCTCCGGCAGGGTGCCGGGAAGAGGTCTTCTGGTGCTCCCGATCTTCAGAAGCGCGGCGGCGGCGGAACAGAGGCGAGTTCACGGAATAGGGTTCTCTTTCGGGGTTTTCCCGTGACGGAGGATAAATAGGCGAAAGGGGGCAGCCAGAGGTGGGCCAGGGGCCCCAGGCGCCCCCCTGGCGCGGCCAGGGGTGGGGCCGCGCCGGGTGGCCGCCTGGGCCCCCTGGCTCCCCTCTGGCCCCTCCCGGGCTCTTCTCGAAGCTTCCGTCACGCTGATTTTTTATCTGAATTTTCCTGAATTTTTCTGGCACTTTCTATATGGGGGAAAACTGAAATAGAAAAACAGCAGAAAACATGAACTGGCACTGGGGTGCACTGAGTTAATAGGTTAGTCCAAATATGATCAAAAGTGTATGAAAGTGTATCTAGATCATAGCAATATCACACAAAACATGCATGGAGCAAGCAGAAATTATAGATACGTTTTGGACGTATCAACATCCCCAAGCTTAATTCCCGCTCGTCCTCGAGTAGGTAAATGATAACAACATAATTTCTGTGGTGACATGCTAGCAACCATAAAAGAACTTTGAAAAGTAAAGCAATCAAGGTTAGAGATTCAATTCAAGTCATAACATGCAAGAGTCTATATTAGCATTGAAATAAGTAACAAAAGAACAAAAGGTGCAAGAGCCCTCGCTGTCCGTGACTCGAATGTCTCCAAATGGTGTTTGCATGCAAGAAGGGGGATAGGGAATACGAGAAAAAAAGTATTTTTGTGTTGAGAACTCAATCTACTAAAGTTTCACACTTGGTCTTCTTTGGAATCTTATCTTGACTCGTCCCCAGACCACTAGCCAGGTACAAGTCAATTTGATCCACTCCTTTTCGATATTTCGAGCACTCATGCAATGGACGAGCGTAAGCACGAGAGTTGACACTTAGGATGGCAAAGAGAGACATATGGTGGAGGAGGAAGAATAAAAGGATGAGAAAGGCTCACATCAATGAGGACAATCATAGGCAAGAGATGCCAAATGATAGATATGATGTGAGGAGTAGGGATTTCCATGCAACAGATGCACATACGAGCTAAGAAGCTCTCCAAAGGAACTAGTGGGGGTGCATCTAACTTGCTCGCTCATGAAGACCTAGAGCTCGTTTGAGGAGGCTCATCCTTGGAATATGCAAGCCAAGTTTTGTAGTGTGAAGGTCCCCACATAGCTATATGCATTAAGATCATCTCTATGGAGTACAAGGATATAAAGGGAGTACTAGTGTGGATCTCTCAAAAGGATAGCAGTGTTGCCCCTTTCTCTCTTTTTATTTCTTTGTCTCTTTTTTCTATTTTTTTGTATTTTTGTGTGGCCTCAATGGCTCTTTCTATTTAACTCTCATTTGTCCTCTTTGGGATCTTTTATTGTGTCCACTTTGGGATCTTTTCCTCACTTAAGGGCAACACTCTATTGTACAAGAAGGTAAAGGAGATCTTTCACACTTTACAAGGTACTCAAAATCATAAAGAAGATGTAACTATCATGGTGTATGCAATGTATGCCGCTGCCAGTGTAGCAGGAACATGTATGACATGAAGATCAAGTCATGAAAAGGTGGATGTTGCATGGAAATGTAACTCGGAAAGGCTATGGAAATGCCTTGATAGGTAGGTATGGTGGCTGTTTTGAGGGAAGATATAAGGAGGCTTATGATGACAGAGCGTATCATGCCAAGGGTTTGGAAGTACCGGCGAAGGTGGACACCAACTCTCGGAGTGAGAAGAAGGCAATGCACGGCACGGGAAAGGCTAGCAAAATATGGGAAGGTGGAAGTGTCAACTCTCAATACTTACATTAGTCTGAAGAACTCATGCACTTATTATCGGTAACTCTCAATCTAATGAGGAGGTTCAAAAAGAGACAAGTAACCCGAGGAGGAGTGTATGGGGGTTTGGTTATCCTTGCGCATCCTCGACTCATGGTACGTGAGTGTTCTCTAATATTCGACTCCTCAGAAGAGTAGTGATCCATCTAGTAGCTAGAGTTCTCAACTAGTTTTGTAGGTTTTGAAAATAAACACGGATTGCCCAAAATACGACACCTATCACTAATAGGCAAGAGCTCTTGACACCAAAAGTTCAAACATTACTCACATCAATGCCTCAAAACTATTGCAAGCTACTCCTAAAATTAAATAGCAACCTCAATTACCTACTTTCAAGACAAGACAAAACTCAGTGCAACAACCAACTCTCTTAACAAGATAAACATGAAAACTAAAGAGAGTTCCAGCAACAAACTAAAACAAAAGCCAAGGCTCTTGCTAAAGACAAACTAAAACTAAGACTAAACATGGCAGTAGCTATGAAAAGATAAAGAACACACAACAGCAAGAAGATAGGCAGGAAAAATCCTATGATGTGTTCTAAATTTTGAAAGTGGAGCATGTTTCTCTCCCACACAAAGTAAGAAAGGATCTAACTTGTTATGAACAGAAAGCAAAGCTAAATAAAACTAAAAACAAAACCTAAGAGCGAGACGCTCCAAGCATAGCACATAACGCATGAAGTGATAAAAATATAGTGAGACGGAGGACGAACTGATGATTGTTGATGGAGAAGGGGATGCACGGGGGCATCCCCAAGCTTAGACGCTTGAGTCTCCTTGAATATTTATTGGGGATGCATGGGGGCATCCCCAAGCTTGAGCGCTTGACACTCCTGGATCTTCTTTCATCATCTTCCATCGCACACTTGAAAACTCCCTTCATACATAACTCATCATAAGCTGATTAGAGAGGTTAGTACCCTTAATACATAATTTTTACCCACTGGACATAAAGATATTCTTGAAGAGCTACTGTTTCTCAAGATTGCCAAAAAGTTTTTGCAAAGAAAAAGCAAGCTTAAGGTTTGCAAAAGTCAGGAGAGACAAAACATGGCAGAATCTGTGAAAAACAGAACAACAGGTAGTAATTAATTTTAGGGGCACTTCTGCAACTCAAATCAAAAAACTCAGAACATACGGAAGTTTCGTAATTGCATAGAGCATACTGTGTAAAAATTTCAGCTCAAAAAGATGAATTGGTATTTTTCTGGAATTTTTCTGGTCACGAGGACAGAATCTGTTTTCTGGACAGCATGTCACAACTTTTACTTCCCTTGTTGTAAGAGGCTATAACTTGGCACAAAGCTGAAAAAATAAAGATACAATGATGTTTCTACAGAAGTAACAAACATCAAGACACAACAAAAGTAAAAAGAAAAACCTAAATTCGTTGCGGGCTGCCTCCCGAAAGCGCTTCTTTAAAGCCATTAGCTAGGCTTAAAGATTATGAAAGATGCTCACAAGAGAATAAGAATTGAAGAAAAAGAGAGCATCAAGAAGAAAATGTGAAACACATTTAAGCCTAACCCACTTCCTATGCTCAAAAATATGAACTGGGATTTTTCTATGATTTTTCCCGTCACGAGGACAGAATCTGTTTTCTGGACAGCATGTCACAACTTTCACTTCCCTTGTCAAATGAGGCTATAAATGGCACAAAGCTTGAAAAGTAAAGATACAATGATGTTGCTACAGTAGTAACAATCATCAAGACCACTAAAAAAAGAAGAAAAACAAAAAGGAAACCTAAATTCGTTGCGGGCTGCCTCCTGAAAGCGCTTCTTTAAAGTCATTAGCTAGGCTTAAAGCAAAAGATCAAGTCTTATCAAGAAAATAACTAGCTTGTGTGACGGACTCAAAAGGCAACTTAATATTTTTCCTAGGGAAATGTTCCATCCCTTTCTTGAGAGGAAATTGGAATTTTATATTCCCCTCTTTTTGTCAATAACAGCACCCACAGTGCGAAGAAAAGGTCGTCCCAAAATAATTGGACAAGAAGGCTCACACTCAATGTCCATAATAGTAAAACCAACGGGAACATAATTGTCATTGACAATGATAAGAATATCGTTGATCTTCCCCAAAGGTTTCTTTACGGAAGAATCAACAAGAAGAACACCAAAAGAACAAGGATCAAAAGGTTTCAATTCAAGCATATCATACATTCTTTTGGGCATAACAGAGGTACTAGCTCCAACATCACAAAGATCAAAGCAAGAGAAGGTATTCAATTTGATTTTTATCATAGGATCCCAACCATCTTCTAGCTTCCTAGGTATGGAGGCTTCTAGTCTAAGCTTCTCCTCCCTAACTTTGATTAGAGCATTGGTGATATGCTCTGTGAAGGCAAGATTGAGTGTGCTAGTGTGGGGGTCTCTAGACATTTTGTGTAGGAAACCAATAACTTCAGGTAAGGTGAAGTTGTCAAAGTCTAGGTCACTACTATCTATCAAGGAGGTAGTGATATCATTTAGGCTGAATTGTTTGAAAGCCTCTATGTTCATAGAGGTTTCTTCATCTATTGTTGAGGTGGTAGCATCACCATTGATATGTCCAGTGGGACTAGGGGAGTGATAGGTGCTAACAGTTTGGACATCCTCAACAACTTGGATAGTAGCTATTGTGTGGTAGGTAGGAAGGCTCTTAACTCTCTCTTCTTCCTCCTTTTCTCTAGCCCATCTCTCTTTAAGTTTTCCCAACATCCTAATGTTTGTTGGGGTTCGCAGCAGAAAACACAAAATTTTCTAACTAGCGTTCCCATAACCCAAGATCTAGCTAGCCGTATTACTGTAACGGAAAGTAGTGCGGAAATAACATACCTCGGGGTGTAGTCCGTTGCGCGGGCAACATTCCCGCAAACGTGGTTGATGTAGCCGATCAAGTTTCACAGCCCCCTGGCTGTGTTGAGCACCCGAATGGGTGTAGTGCCACACGTGCAGCACCTCGTAGTACTCGCACACATACAAGACTCGATGACGACCTCCGTTCTCCAATCCAGCGGAGGTGGCGGAAGCAGACCTCCGGACGGAGCTTCGGCAGCACGACGGCCTCCGATTCTAGCAGAGAAGTCTCAATTCCACTACAGGCTCACACTAGGGAGCCCACCGTGAAAGAGACAAGGGAGGGGAGAAGACCGGAGAAAACCGATCTCAATTCGGAGTAATATTTATTTTCTCACGAATTTCTCTGTTTTAAATATGTGCACCCTGACTATCTATATATAGGCAGAGGGGAGGGAGTCAACCCCCCCTCCTTTAGCAATGTGGGACTAAAGTCCCTTGCTAAGGGGGGGTGGCCGGCCAAGGGGGCGGGGAGGGGGCGCACCCCTCATGGGCCCTAGGGCCCATGGCGCCTCCCCCTCTTTTTCTTTTTCTTTTTCCCTTTTAATTTCCCTAATGGGCCTTTTTCTCCACTAAGGCCCATAGCACATATTAATTAGAAATAAAATGATTTTAATTATTAATTCAATTAATTAATAACTAAAACATAATATTCCATCTCCCGGTGCTCCGGAACACCTTCCGGTTCACTCCGAACTTGTTTCGGTTCAACACGGTACTTCTCCGATATTGTTTCCTTTATTCTCTGGTTGCTCCGATGGTTCCGAAAAGGTCTCCGATTTCATCGAGCCCTTAAGTGTGTTACCCTACGGTCCGAGAACACTCCAGTCATGACCTCGCAGAGGCTATGGTCAATGATCATCAGCGGGACCTGGATGCCCATAATGACCCCTGTGCATTCCGGATATCAACACCGATTGGACCTTACGCCGTATAGCATTCCCTTTGTCAGCGATACTGGATTGTTCCGAGATTCGATCAATGACATCCTATGTCTGGTTCAACCTCGTTCTGAACAAATCCTTATTCACTCGTTCCCGTGATATTCATCCCCGTGACCTAGTCACACGCTGCGCAGCTTTATGGACGGAATCTCACCGAGTGGGCCCCGAGTATCTATCCATTATATGGATTGACAAATCCCTCTCTTGTAACAATACTCCTCAACATATCTCCACGGAATACCTAAGATACAACCGTTATGACCCGCATATTTCAGTCAGGTGGTGGGATGTAAGTCAAAGCATCCGGGAAGATAGTGATTATGCACGTACTCACGGTCAAAGGAACGGTCTACCACGTTCTGTAATTACAACACTGAACCTTCATAAGATTTGATCATGCTGTAATGCTTACTTTGGGTAATGTTCATCACGTCACTTAACCAGTGAGGTGACCTCATAGTCAAGAGACTTAATTGTCCATGATCGCGAAACCACGACCATCATGTTGACCATGAACTAGTTATCGATGTAGAGGCTAACTAGGAACTCTGGGGGTTTCTATACCACACCTGCATCATTGTTTCACTGACGCAGTTCTAGCACGGTATGAAACTGGTTTTGAACTTGCTTAGATATATTGGAATAATCATATATTATTTGCCTCTAGAGCATATATCCAACAGTCTCCCACTTGCACTAGAGTGCTAATAATCTAGCCGCATTTTTCCGATCATAATCATCTTATCACATAAGTGTTTCATTGATCATGCATGCTCATGGAAGAGGGTTCGTCAATGAACTGCACCAATTCAGATTCGTATGTTTCCTTTGCAACTGGTACAGGTCAAAAAACTCTTTTGACATACCACTCATTATCATATAATGGTTGGATATAAGTTTCGCGGGAGAGTGAGACTATTATTTCACAGTATCCTCCAATGATCTCTTGGTTCAGTCTTTAGAAGACTCATCCATAGTCATATATACTGGGAAATACACTCAGCCAGAAGTCCAATACTTGTAACGCTAAACTTATGTCCATACGTCTACTTTCTTAAGTAGTATTATGTTTGTAGTACCGTGAATTTTGCTCACATTTCTTTCATGTCTTTGGTGATGTCTCTAATTCCATATAGACCTATAATATGGCTTGCAATTGTAATCTTGCATTACATTCAAGTCTATTATCCTCTCTATATTTTAGAGTACAGTCCTCAGTATTCCTCATATACTGAAATCATGGACTTTATTCAGATTCTGTGTTTTACTCCTAAAGCACATCGGAATCTGTTCTTCTTCCAAGAACTTTTGAGTCATTCTGTTGTTGGATTCACAACGCATGTTATATGGTAGAATCATATGTCAAGAACATATAAGATCACATGTCCAGTACATGGTGCATCTCTATTCTTCCATCAAGACATTGCTTGTGATATTTGGATTTCATCCATTATATAATTTCTAGCCACAAGAACCTGTTTCTTGTCTAGAAGATTATTCCAACCTTCACTTCGTTTCATTATCCGTATCTTAATCTACTCATATAGATTTCAACGTGTAATGTGTTGGTATTTCACATAAAAGAAGATTCTTGCAATCTTGTATTTTATTTGCCTTATGCTCTATATATATCATAATGCACATATGTATATAAGACGATTCTCTATATACACAATCAATGCATATCCATATATATACATGAGATCATTCTTCACACATATCAATGTATATATATATGTTTGAAATAATGATCATGCTACCACTCAAATATATCCATCTTATACTCATATATTTGTGGTTCAGCTTTCATCAAGTCATTTTATTGTTCACTATGTCTCACATAATGACAAAACTTCCAAAGCTCCCACTCAGAAAATGCCCTCTGCATTCCAAGTCTCCGGGAAGTCTTCAAAGCTCCCACTCAGTTTCATGAAACTGCAGGCCCACTCAATATTTTGGTCATCACAAAATCACTTGATCAGATCAAGGTTGAGGGTTCCTGTCTTGAGGTACTATAGTCCATCCTTTTAACGAAGTAACCTTCGTCATGCCCATTACAATTTCTTTCAAATCCCAAATTTGACTGAGATGCAATTTCAGGCTATGGTCCATCGTAGTGTAAATGAAATATTTTATTGATTAAAGCATTCCTACGTTTCCGTAGTCAATCACCATTGAACTTTGGTCATAACCAAATAATGCCTTATGCCCATTACATTATTCTCAATAACTCTCCAGTTTGTCGAGAATATGAAATAACCGATTTATTTCACAGGACGTGAGCCATCCTATATGTAACTCAATATTATTTCATTTCTCCTCGTGTTCTAGGCTACCATCATTCCTTTGTGTCTTCAAGCAATATTATTCCCTATTGTTTTATTAAGAAGACTCATGATTATTGTTCTGTACAGAACGTATTCATGACAACCTTCTAAATTCAACAATGGCTTCAACTCATATACCAAGATCAATCATCTTTGGCATATCCTTCCTTATGCAGTGTCATTACAGCGGAACACGCTTCCGTTGCAATACTCTGATATTCTGTAGGCAAGGTCCAATACCCCGGTCAAAGTTTCCATTATCTCCCATTGGATCCGTGTCGAGAGACTTTTCTCGTATTACCAATTAAGCAACACAAATTTTGCTATTCGGGGAGAATATGTAATTTCAATTGCTCGTAGTTTTATTACAAAGAAATTCTTTCTTTTAAGAAACCTTATAACACCATCAGTTATGGAGCTATCATGTCTCATTAGAATTAGGATGGTTTCCTATTCATGAAGTGGGTGTTTTAACTTGATGAATTAAACAACTTATTCGACAATAACTATAGTGCTAGGGGAAAGAACGTTTAGACCATACTATGGTTTAGTATGACTACGAATGGTTTAAGTAGTCTAGCACTTTCAACTTCCATCGTAGTTTGTGGTACAACTTCCACAAGTCTCCCATTATGTCAATATCAATACTTATCACTTCGGATCGTAGCGCAGTGATATGTATTCTTGTATTCTCACTTCTAACTGTGATTCCTGAATCTCAGTTTTATGATCTCAATTGAATACAACTTTCAATTAATCATATGAAGTCTTTAATGATAACTCACGTGCCCATTTAGTACATCATTTATGTATAATGATTGGCACAAGTTCTACTTGCTAGAACCTTGTCATGATTATATTTATTGCAGAGGTTCATAGATCGTGTATCTAATCCATCTCATGCAATCAAGTTATGATTTTCATTCGATAATGAACTCACAAGTTAATAGATCATACATTTAATGAATTCATCAGTTATGAAGTCACCTCATGTAATCAAATCTTTGACTTGTTATAATCAAGACAACTTTATCATTAAACATTGAATATTTCTTGACAATAATAGTAGTATTATAAATGCTTTCTATCATATCATAAATCAAGACGTAATCAAAGTATAAGCACACTTTTATTCATAAAGATGGAACAACTGACTTGTCTCATTACATGAATAACTTTGTCTCGCGAGATGCAAGACACACGACTAAGTGTTCATACTATAATGATTACATAAGATTTATCTAATACTCTAAGTATCTCCTATGATAGATGTCTCGGTGGAATCCATGCTGGCCATCAACTGACTTGATATCCATCAATCCTCGATTTCACCTCTTCCCGTCCATGCAACGGCAGGTCCTGTTTTCATAAAACAGAATAAGTATCACATACTCATTTACTGCAAGTGTTGTATAAGGGAGTAAACATTTATAAAGTATATCAAATATATACCTTCTGCATCCACGACTTCTGCATCCTCGATAGGAGCAATGTCCGCGGCCAAGAGATCAGTCATGAAGTTCTGGAGACTCATATTAGCTCCTCTTACGACATAGCTATGAACATAATCACCATAACTCGGAGTGAGTGAGTGCAATAACGTGTTTATTGCAAACTCTTCTGTGGTGCTTTCGTTCATTGTCCAATATTCATAGTCCTCCACCAGGGTCAGGTACATCTCATGCATCCTGTCTAAGTGATCATCAAGGCTTGTGTGTTCTTCCATCTTTGTAGATAGAAACTTGCTTTCTAACTCAAATTTGGCAATTCTGAACTCACGTATGAACATTGTCTTTAGCGTGTCCATCATGTCATATGGGCCAGTGTCCTGAAACTGTATGCCCAAAACCTCTGACATGCTGAAGATCATGACATTCCTGACTACGGAGCATTTCTGTCGGCGAGCATAATGATCAAGTATCTCTTGATCGCCAACATGATCGTCCGGATGTTCTTCCACATGCATTTCTATTGTAAACAAGATGTCTGCTCTCTTGAGCGACGTCCTAAGGCGTGAGTACCAATCAACAAAGTTTGACCCATTTTCTCTAAGTCTTTTACCTTCCATGAAGAAAGACAGTTCACGTTGCTCTAGTGCATTCATTTTCTACAAACATAATTGCAAGGAACACAATTAAGACTAGTTCACAACAAATGAGTTCATATAATCATATTATAAATGAGCTCGCACTAAAACAATTCATCCCTAGGAAGTTTTAGTGATTACATGATCCAGATTCACTGCCCGACCTCGAATATCACACGGCCGACGGGTCAGTTTCAAAGGTAGACAACAACTTGTGCGATCACATTATCTTATATGTACTGTGACTCATGCTCGATCTTTCGATCTCTAGTATTCCGAGGCCATATCTGCATATGCTAGGCTCGCCAAATTAACCTCCATGTTATATGCTGCTCAGCAAGGCCATATCTGCATATGTCAGGCTTGCCGAACCCAACCTCATGCGAACTCCATTTAATATGTAGGACAACTCCGGTATGTACGGAGCATCAAGCCATATGGGAGAACCTTCCAGGCGGTGCATACTTCGGTAGAATACTTGTGTTTGGTTTTGTTAAGGGATCATCTTATCACATGCTACCGTCGTATATCCTGTACTAGCAAGTTTTAAGATGTCTGGGCTATGGCAACACTAAGTCTACAGTGTCTCCATTTTAGTTTGTTTTATGATGACGATTACTACTTACTAGTAACACATAGCAAAGCTATCACTACATCACAAACAAACAAACGATAGCCCCCACTTAGCAATACAAGGTTTAGACGTTCTAGTTGTATATTGCAAGTTTTACGTGGCTGCTAGGGCTTTCATAGTTAAACAGGTTTTAACCTACGAGTCAGCCACAACGTCAACCATACGATCGTCTCTATTACACCCCGCACGGGGCCCTCCGTTGCAAATGCCACATCCGCTAAAGTAGAGATACAGACAGCCCCAGCCACTTTATACGGTACAAGCCGTATGTCAAGCGTGGAACCAGTCTCGCGTAAGAGTACGCGTAAAGTCGGTCGGGGCCCGCTTCATCAAACGATGCCGCAGATGTGAACAAGTACACGTGGGAGGGTAACAATCATACAATCAACGCCCACATCCCCGATGTGTTCTATCCGTACAGTAATACTAAGCATAAACCTGGCTCTGATACCACTGTTGGGGTTCGCAGCAGAAAACACAATTTTTTCTAACTAGCGTTCCCATAACCCAAGATCTAGCTAGCCGTATTACTGTAACGGAAAGTAATGCGGAAATAACATACCTCGGGGTGTAGTCCGTTGCGCGGGCAACGTTCCCGCAAACGTGGTTGATGTAGCCGATCAAGTTTCACAGCCCCCTGGCTGTGTTGAGCACCCGGATGGGTGTAGTGCCACACGTGCAGCACCTCGTAGTACTCGCACACATACAAGACTCGATGACGACCTCCGTTCTCCGATCCAGCGGAGGTGGCGGAAGCAGACCTCCGGACGGAGCTTCGGTAGCACGACGGCCTCCGATTCTAGCAGAGAAGTCTCAATTCCACTACAGGCTCACACTAGGGAGCCCACCGTGAAAGAGACAAGGGAGGGGAGAAGACCGGAGAAAACCGATCTCAATTCGGAGTAATATTTATTTTCTCACGAATTTCTGTGTTTTAAATATGTGCACCCTGGCTATCTATATATAGGCAGAGGGGAGGGAGTCAACCCCCCTCCCTTAGCAATGTGGGACTAAATTCCCTTGCTAAGGGGGGGTTGCCGGGCAAGGGGGGGGAGGGGGCGCACCCCTCATGGGCCCTAGGGCCCATGGCGCCTCCCCCTCTTTTTCTTTTTCTTTTTCCCTTTTAATTTCCCTAATGGGCCTTTTTCTCCACTAAGGCCCATAGCACATATTAATTAGAAATAAAATGATTTTAATTATTAATTCAATTAATTAATAACTAAAACATAATATTCCATCTCCCGGTGCTCCGGAACACCTTCCGGTTCACTCCGAACTTGTTTCGGTTCAACACGGTACTTCTCCGATATTGTTTCCTTTATTCTCTGGTTGCTCCGATGGTTCCGAAAAGGTCTCCGATTTCATCGAGCCCTTAAGTGTGTTACCCTACGGTCCGAGAACACTCCAGTCATGACCTCGCAGAGGCTATGGTCAATGATCATCAGCGGGACCTGGATGCCCATAATGACCCCTGTGCATTCCGGATATCAACACCGATTGGACCTTACGCCGTATAGCATTCCCTTTGTCAGCGATACTGGATTGTTCCGAGATTCGATCAATGACATCCTATGTCTGGTTCAACCTCGTTCTGAACAAATCCTTATTCACTCGTTCCCGTGATATTCATCCCCGTGACCTAGTCACACGCTGCGCAGCTTTATGGACGGAATCTCACCGAGTGGGCCCCGAGTATCTATCCATTATATGGATTGACAAATCCCTCTCTTGTAACAATACTCCTCAACATATCTCCACGGAATACCTAAGATACAACCGTTATGACCCGCATATTTCAGTCAGGTGGTGGGATGTAAGTCAAAGCATCCGGGAAGATAGTGATTATGCATGTACTCATGGTCAAAGGAACGGTCTACCACGTTCTGTAATTACAACACTGAACCTTCATAAGATTTGATCATGCTGTAATGCTTACTTTGGGTAACGTTCATCACGTCACTTAACCAGTGAGGTGACCTCATAGTCAAGAGACTTAATTGTCCATGATCGCGAAACCACGACCATCATGTTGACCATGAACTAGTTATCGATGTAGAGGCTAACTAGGAACTCTGGGGGTTTCTATACCACACATGCATCATTGTTTCACTGACGCAGTTCTAGCACGGTATGAAACTGGTTATGAACTTGCTTAGATATACTGGAATAATCATATATTATTTGCCTCTAGAGCATATATCCAACAATGTTTTCATTAATTTGCACTTGGATAGCATTCATAGGAGTGGTCTTCCTCTCCTCGGGGGGAGAAGTTCTAATTTTAAGCATCTCAACATCATGGGCTATGTTGTCTACCTTCGAAGAGAGGATATTTAATTTGTCTAATTTCTCTTCTACACTCTTGTTGAAGGCTTTTTGGGTAGTGATAAAGTCTTTAAGCATACTCTCTAGTTCAGAAGTGGAGTTTTTGGTGCTAGGATAAGTGTTGTTGTTCCCATAGTTGTTGGATGGGAAAGGTCTAGGGTTGTTGCTACCAAAATTACTCCTATAAGCATTATTGTTGAAGTTGTTTCTAGAGATAAAGTTCATATCTACTTGTTCTTGAGCAACCAAGGAATTTAAAGGAACATCCTGAGGATCAATAGGAGCTTGCTTGGTAAGTAGAGACATGATTAAGTCAACCTTTTCATTAAGAGAGGAGATCTCCTCAACAGAATTTACCTTCTTACCAGTTGGAGATCGTTCGGTGTGCCATTGAGAGTAGTTCTCTCGCTCCTCGTTGATGCTAGCAAGGAATATACTTCTCCCGCTCCTCGTTGGTTACCCCAAGTGGAAGGTGAGATGTAGCGTAGCAGCAGAATTTCCCTTAGCGAAGATGCTAATGTTGAGTATCGAACCAGTAGGACTCCAAGAGATACAAGAAGGTGGTTCGACAAGTGATGCGCCGTTTGAGAATCACTTGCTTCTCCTGGACCTGCACACACAGCAAATAACTTTGCTCCCAACGAGTACATAGGAGTTGTCAATTCCTCCGGCGTTGCTGTTTACAAAGGATCAACGCAAGAGATAATAATAGTGGCAACTGAAAGTAAGAACTGAAAGTAAATTGAAAGTGTAAACAATGATGTGAATATGGACCGGGGTCCCGTGATGTTCACTAGTGATGTCTCTCTCCCAAAAGACGATAAAAGTGCTAGCGAGGTAAACAAATCACAGCTGGGCAATTGACAGGATTATAAACGCACCACAATGCTAACTATGCTACAAAAGAAAGGAAGAAGCTCAAAAGCAATGGACAGTACGCCAAGGTAAGTAGACCGAAATCCATCTGCATCTACTACGAATCATCCACCTGGAGATATCTATCTAGAACATCTCGCTGGTATTAAGTTGCGAATCCCACCCAAAGTGTAAACTCAAAGCAACAGACAACCGCATTAAAAGAACCATGCGTAAAGTAAACAATCCTTGCACCCGCAAGTACAAGCACCGTTGTTTTGTCCCTGGTGGCAACAACACATCCCCTAGTCTCATGTTTCTGTCACTCAAGCTAGACATCAAGGGGCTGAACCCACAATCAAGCATAACGCTCCCTCTTGGAGTTGCAACAAATCACTTGGCCAAAGTAAAATACGGCAACAGAGAACACGCAAGAATTTACTAAAGAACACAAATATAAAAGAGAACCAAATATATTACTCATCACAATCTGAACACAATCTCATAATCCATCAGATCCCAGGAAACTCAGCATAGCAACATAGAAAACTACAAAAGTGCCTCGATCATGTGAGGCACCTCACGAGGTCTCGAAAGTGGAAGCACAAAGAGGGGAGGAGTACATCACATAGCTACTGGTCACGGCCCCATGGTCCAAGGGGGACTACTCACGGCACATCCGTGAGGCGTCCATGGCGATGGATGGTCTCCCGGAGGGGATTCCTCCTTCCGGGGGACTTCTCCTGGCAGCCCCGATCTTGAAACGGCGGTGGCGGCGGAACAGAGAGGAGAACGGGAATAGCATATCGATATTAGGGGTTTCCGTCAGGGGGGGTAAATATAGGCGAAGGGGGGCACCGAGGGGGGCCACCAAGAAGCCAGGAGGCCTCTTGGCATGGCCTAGGGTGGGGCCGCGCCAGGGACCCTCCTGGGCCCCCGTCGGTGGCTCTCCTGCCATATCTTGGTTATTCCGGAAGCTTGTGTGACGTTGATTTTTTATATAATTTTTCTGGGATTTATTGGGCACTTTTAATGACCGGAAAACCTGAAATACAAAAACAGCAGAAAACAGGAACTGACAACTGGGTGCACTGAGTTAATAGGTTAGTCCAAATATGATAAAAAGTGTATGAAAGTTCAAGCAAAACATGGCAAAGTCACACAAAACATGCATGGAGCAAGCAGAAATTATAGATACGTTTAGGACGTATCAGTGGACTGCCAACGGGTTCCAATGGCTGGATTCGTGGGGGACTATAAAAGGGGGTCTTCTTCTTCCTTTGTCCCCCCCGGTTCCTTGCAAGTTCTTCCCCCCATTGTTGACCTCTTTGAGCTTGCTTTCTCTCTATCCCTCCCACGATTCTTGCTCCTTTTTGAGGGAAAAGAGAGAGGAGATCTAGATCTACATTCTCCACGAAGCCAACTCTCCTCTAAGTGAGGGGAACCTTGTGGATCTAGATCTTGGAGTTCTTTGGTGTTCTCCTTGTTCTTCCTCTCATATTCCTCCATAGCTTTCGTTGCTTTGGTGGGATTTGAGAGTGGGGACTTGAGCACTTCGTTTGCTCTTGCCATTGCATTTGGTGCATCGGTTTGAGGTCTCTCCGAGGATTCGAGGTAGTAAGTGAAGTTGAGAAGATTGCTACTCTTGAGTGCAATGGCACTCTAGAGCTTGTTCCTCTTGGGTGCGTTGGCCCCTAGAGGCTTGTTGTTACGGAGCTCAATCATTGGGGTGGAAAGCTTCGGGATGCTATGGGAGCCTCCAATTCGGTTGTGGAGATAACCCCGAGCATTTGTACGGGTTCGGTGACCGCCCCCAAGGGTCGCCATTTGTATGGGTTCGGTGCCGCCCTCAAGTGTCCTAATAGTGGAATCACAATATCTTGCATTGGTAAGAGCGTGAGGAGAAATAGGGTGGCCCTCGTTGGCTTCGTGTGAGCATTGTGCTCCTCACCCTCTCCAAACGGAGACGTACTTCTCGCAAGAGAAGGAACTTCGGTAACAAATCCTTGTCTCCATCGGCTCCACTTGCGGTTATCTCTACCCTTACTTTGAGCAACCTTATTACATTGTTTATCTTGTGCTTGCTCATATTATTTTGCGTTGCTTGTCCCATAGGTTGTTCATCTAGTCAACCTATTTACTTGTGCACCTACCTTGTGATAGACATAGTGCTCTTGCTATATATCTTGCTATCACATAGTTATTTATCTTGCTTAGTATAAATTGTTGGTGCACATAGTTGAGCCTAGCTTATTTAGTTTTTTCTTGCTTGGCAAATTAAACGTTAAGTTTTATTCCGCATTTGTTCAAGTCTAAACCGTAATTATTTTAAGCGCCTATTCACCCCCCTCTAGGCGACATCCACGTCATTTCAACTTGAGGTACAAGGAAAATAGACCTAGACCTATAAGGACCCCTAGACCTATACTAATACTCCTTAACAACAGTGACATGCTAACTCTATCAAGCAAGAAACCCAATGAAGTGTGGATATTAGATCATGTGAGCTCTTATCATGTGATGCATAACAAAGAGTGGTTCAATACCTACAATTCTGGTGATTTTGGAGCTATTTATCAAGGCATCGACATGCCTCAGTACATTGTGGGCATTGGAGAAATACAATTTCATTTGGCGACGATGTGCCTCGGTACCTACTAACGACGGTGTTGACATGTGCTCAAGGATGGTAGACACGTGAAAAAGGTTGAGAGATATAATTTCACTTGGCGAACTTCATGGTGATGATTATGTTTACAAGGTGGACATGGACAAGAGGACCATGAGGATCAAGATGAACAATAAGCTCATGGTGAAAGGGAAGCGGGTCCAGAACAATATGTACAAGATACGAGCAACCTTTGTTGAAGTTGGGCTGAGGAGAAGCCATCAGTGTCGATAATATCGTCTAAGGCGACCAAGCCCAAGGTGGAGGGCTTGGCAGCCGGCTCATGGAGTGAGCAAACAAGAGAAGACCACCATTGGAGAAGATCCAAGTCTAATCATCCATAGGTGTTCGTTGAAGATGACATCTTTAAGACAGTGAAGACATATTCAAGAGTGTTAAAATTGTATCGACTATGTGTATTGGGCTATAGATTTGGATATTTGAGTCAAACACATGTAGGTGTGACACAAACCTATAAAGAGATCACAAGTAGCCAAAAAAGACTAGGTGAAAGTGGTAGTCCAAACATGAGATAAAAAAGGGGATGTCCTTATCCTGGACTGCTCGAAACGTGACGGCCGAAATGTGTTTTGATGGTCTCGACGAACTTGTCGTTGATATGTATTATGTGATTTGGTACATGAAAGAGTGCCCCCGTAGCCATGCCACATGGTTCAACCACAATGGTGAACCCTGTTAACAAAACATCATGTTTTTTGTCTACTTTCTGCAATGATCTGTTAGCATATTTTCTAACACCTATATTACCCAGGGAAACAAGATGAGATCGAAGAGAACACATATATAATTATGTATAGCACAATCCTGAGTTGCAGACCAAAATGTTTACAACTTTCTACACATTGACACCTTAACTGACCAAGGAAAACAATACAAAAGCATATCAATTGCACCATGCTAAACGAAAACCTACAAATTAAGCACAACAACATTAGCTACAGTAGTTGCAACAAAATCTGCTAATAGCACTAAAAAACTTGTCAAAAATAATGAATTCGCATGGTTAATCAGCTCTGGTTCTTCAGATAGCTCATCTAGGTGTCGTTAGCCTCTAGAGACTCCTTGTACTGTACCCTCTTTGTGTCTGTATATTGACAAAGGAATAAACTTAGGATCATACTGTTTGTTTTATAGTCAAATATGGGCCTTCTGGCTTCTGGAAGCCCTAGATCTCGAAACACTTCTCCTTCGATCTGAGAAAAACATCGAGATAACCAGTAAGAAAACTACTACAGATATCACCCAAACAGCAAAAATCCACATCTTTGATGATGTGGCTAGTCTCCTTGATCTATGTACATGTGATACAGTGTATGTGGCTCTTTCATCAGCCTTCTGCCTGGTCACATCCATGTGCTGCACATTTCGTCCAACTGTAGTCGTGGATGACCATTGTGTATCTCTCTCTGATTTATTGGAGGTTGAGACTTCCTCGATTTTCTTTGAGATGCTGCCTATGGTGGTGCTTAGTCGAGGGCAATTTCGGCGTTTGTGGTGCAAGTATAGGGCCTTGTTCAAAGCCCTGCCACACTCAATGCTGAGAAGATCCCTCTCCCGTGCATTTTGATCGCCTTTTGTGATGGCAGATGGATCAGGTGGTTCAGGGAACTTAGCCCAACATGTGTTTACAATATCAGCGTTTCTCCAGTCAGCCTTGTCAAAGCTCCAATCACCAACACCAAATCTCAGCCCATAATGGAAAACCTTGTATTTTGCTCCAGGCAGAGGAACATAGCCTGGATATATTAATATGTCACTCCTTATGATGTGCCGCAGGTTAAGCTACATGATAAGTGAAGAAGAAACTGTCAAACAGCAAGATAAACCAATTCCCAGAGAACGACAAGATCACAGCCCTTATAGTTCTTCAGTTCATCGTCTATACTAGATTTCTAGAATTTATGAGCACAAACTGACAACTGGTGCTAACCATACTAGCTCTCGAACTTATAATGACACCGAGGGATCTAACTGCCAACTGGAGCTAACCATGCTAATGTTCTAGAACTTATGAGCGCACACTCTCCATAGAACGTCTCTAGAAGTTACAAACACAATTTGTGCATTGACAGGTTTTAAAATGCATCAATATAGCCAGTAAGTCCTAATGCGGTGCAGCCAGTTGCAGACATATGCTTGCAATTGCAAGAACAAAAGGTGAAAAGATAAAGCGTAACGACACATACCTCGGCTGCTGCAAAAGAGTAACCATACATCTCACTTATCCAGCCAGAGGCATATATATCACCAGTAATGTTTGTCGCATAGTGATCTTTGTCTGCACGGACCTCTTCTGATTTGTGCAGCCACAGCATAGCAAAACGTCGGAGATCATCAATATGCATGATAATGACACCACCAACCTTGTCGCATGCAGATGGATTGCGAGTGTGTATCTTCGCAAGTATGTTATCGCAACCAATGAGATATCTGACAGACAGAAAGGATAATATTAGTACATGTCTCCCACATATGCAGTTATCATGCATCAGTGCCTCAACTTGCAATTGAGACTTGCACAATCTTGAAGTACCCAAGAGGTTGGTTCAATGAACTCTTAGATGTGCACTAAGATTTGTGCAAACTCACCATGGAGATGATGCATAGAAGCACCTCTCAACATATTTGGTAAATGGGAATTGTAATATCACTAAACCACAAAAAATCATGCTGCAAATTTCATAGCACCACATAAGAATCTTACTCATAGGGAGTTGAAACAGGATGACCAAGTTTTGCACCATACTCCCATGGAGTGATGGGACCTCTCATGATCATATCAGCATCCAAGATAACAATGAACTCAGCATCAGTTTGCACATGATTAATCCAATGGAGAACTGCTGCTGGTTTATTGATTGCTGGGTACCTAAGAAGAACAAATAATAGGTTATGTACTGAACGAAAGTTTTGAACACAATATTAAGTCAGAAGTTTATACCAGTCCCCTGTCAATGGGTGTCTGTTCATAGATGGAACATAATGTGTGGGAGCAAGGTCACGGCCCTTATAATTCTTCAATTCCTCGTCTGTACAACTCAATAAGCGTGTAATATTACCAGGCTGACCGCTTATACGAAAACTGTGCATGAGCCCAACAGTTTGCCAGTCAAAATACGATGAACATTCGGTCGAGAAAAGGGTGTGTATTTTTGGATGTCTGCTTTTGGACAATGCAACATTCTGTACAGTCACTTTGTTTTCAACTTTTAGACTGCTCCAGTACTTTGGTTTCGTAAGCTCTGAGAACCTTTTGCTTTTAAGGAAGCTCAGGTATTTTGACCACTGTGGTTTCGGGCAGCCAACAGATGTGTGATGCAAAAGAAGCCCTTCATTCAACGTGTTAATGCACTCAATGCTTAGATATAAGCCCCGTTTCAAATTTGGGTCAGATTCCATCATCTCAACCTATAAAGTTAGTAACATCAAATAGTCGCATACAACATAGTTAGCTGCCGCCTACCAGTGAGAACATCACAAAATATGCTTAGGAAGAGTGTATACCTCTCTAGGGAATGGAGGTGGAGGAAATAAACGGTTGCAGTCATACACTATACCATCCTCATGGTGTTCTAACTTACTGAAGGACCAGTTTCCAACTTTAAATGGCAAACCATAGTGCAGGATAAGTGGCTCAGTGCCAATTCTTGGAGTATAACCTGGGTAGATCATTATGTCATCATTTATCTTGTGTCGTAGACCTACCTGTTAAAAGAGGATTATAGTATTATACAATGAAGGCATCAACAAGACCACTTAAAATACATACTGAGGAATATTTGCTTCACAATGCGTAATATAACTGGGAAGAGCAACCGAGCTTACTTCTGCAGCACCGAATGAGTACCCATACATCTCACTGATCCAACCCATGCCATATATATCACCAGTAATATTAGTTGACCAGTGGGACTTATCCTGCCTCACTTCTTCAGTCTTTGACAGCCATAGAGGGGCTAGAGCCCTTAAGTCATCGATATGCATGACCAGAATTCCGCCAACTTTATCACAAAATTCTGGATGTGCAGTGTGCAACTGTGCAAGGATGTTATCACAACCCTTCAAATATCTAGTTAAGAGAATGCATAGATAAGATTAATTGGAGGGTTGAGTTCAAGACAATGATATGAAATACCTAGCTACCAAGCGAGGAACCAGAGATAATGTTGCATAGGCAATGTGTTACATAGACTTGCTTTGAGCTATGATTCAACTTCATACAAGCAATTTTCATGTTGCTCTAACATGTTTAGGAAGAAGAATGAAGAAGAAAGACGCACGTTGTACATCTACCAAGGGCAAACAGAACCTAAGTTAACAAGTGACAGTCTGAACAAATGTACACTCCACGAGGAAGGATGAGTCACCAATGTCTAAAATTATTGACATGTTATAGCACTAATTCAGTAACTAAATAACTAATGTAACTTCCATCATGTCCAAGTACTTATTACCATATTCGTCAGAAAAATGGACAAAAAAAACCCATCAATGCTGAATTTCTGACTGAAACCGTACCCGTAGTAAGCTGCAACAGGCTTGCCCTTTTCAGCTCCGAGTTCCCAAGGAATGATAGGACCTCTAACAATCTGGTCTGCATCCAAGATGACGACCCAATCGACGTTGTCCGCCTCTGGGCTATGCTCCAACCAATGCACCACCCCTGCAGGCTTGTTGATGGCCGGGTACCTGCACACGAAAAATGGCACAAGAGGCGCACTAAGTTCACTTTCATTCCAAACGAGGAAATCTTGGAAGCTCATATTCATCCACCCCCCCAATCAGTTCACTCCAAATACGGCCTGGCAAATCAAGCACTTGACCCAAAATCCCAAATCAAGCGCTGTTGGAGCAGTTACCAGTCGCCGGTGCGGGGGTGGCGGCTGTAGGAGGGGACCTGGAGGGTGTGGCCGATGCCGAGGCCGCGGTAGGAGGGGAGCTGGTCGGCCGCGCAGCTGAGGAGGCGGGTGACGCCGCCGGGCTGCCCCGCCTTGCGCAGGCTGTGGAGGAGCCCCACCGCCTGCCAGTCGAAGTAGTCGCCGCACTCCACCGAGAAGAGCGTGTGCAGCCGCCGCCCCTCCCCGGCGGCAGACACCGCCACGGCCGGCCACAGCAGAAGCAGCACCAGCAGGAGCGCCGCCGCCGCCATTGGTGGTGGGGTGGCGGATCTCGCGCCGGCCCGGATCCTCCCTCCGTTTTCTCGCTGGTTTGTGCCCGAGCCTCTCTGACTCGGAGGAGGATTCGTCTACTGACGGGAGGTGCCGGGTGCCCAGGAGTACGCCAACAGCCTTGGTTTACGTAAACCAAGTTGTCAAAGGCGCAAACTCCCTAAAAAGTCAAAAGGCAGAAACTCTCTCTGCTGAGTGCTGATCTAGTCTAGGTTCAGAGCTCATGTGTAATACCCTGTTTGTAATCACAAAATCACAAAGAATGCTGGTTTTAAGAACGAGAGATTGCCCTTCTCCGACCCTTACCCCAATCGAAAACCGGATACCTTGAAATCGTGTGGACGCCTCATGTAATTCGATTGATAGAGGGTGTCATAACCACACTAATTTGGGGCATAACACATGACTTTTCTGGTCACCAAAAAAATTCACCCCGGGGTGTTCATACTTTTGGCATCACAACAGAGTCAAAATGGAAGCAACACTGATGTCCTGCATATTGGCTGGAGGCAGGCAGTTCAGTTGCTGCATCAGCAAGTGAGTTTCAATGCAATTGGGGTGCAAACTGGTTAAGATTGCAGTTCTGCTGTTTCATTCATCTTTGCAGCTGCTAGATTAGCTCTAATTTGCATCAAACTGAACTAAACTCCGCTGATCACTACACCACCTAAGAAATCAAAACTAATCTAGCATTGCACTACACAACAATAACAACAACAAGCCTGTCAGTCCCAAACAAATTGGGGTAGGCTAGCATTGCACTACACAAACTAAGAAAATCTTTCAGGTTTAAATCAGCTGTAACTTTCTCCGCGGCCTCTTGGGGAGAAGAAGAAACATGTCTGACCAACCTGAAACCGAAAAGTTACAGTGTTTGTCTGCGATGTGCAATGGCAATATGACATACAGTCCGCAATGCTGCATCAGAGAGAGAATTTTACAGTACTGCCGCCTCCGGAAGCAAATATTCGGCAGTCTCCATATATATACTTTGAGAGACCTTCGAAGAGTATTTATAGATTATACCATGGCAACAGTCTATAATACAGACATTTTTATCAAAAGTGGAGTTACTACAATTAGATCCTTCCACCAAAGGACCAAGTTAGAGAAGCACTGGAGCCCTACAAGAGGTGCTACATGGAGACATACCAAAGAGCACCATCCTCTCCTCGCAAAACGGCATGGCCGAACAGAAGAGGGAGAAGCCGGGGTCATGCGAAGAGGCACCCATCCATCAACGGGTAGTCCGTCATTTCGCTGCTGAAGTGGTCTTGATCATCGTACCAGTTACTCTGTAGCCCAGACAGTACCATCGCGTCATTGTAGTGAAACAAATCGATGCTACTCAGCCCTACATTCTCAAAGGAGACGCCTTGGAGTGGGTAGCCTGGGGGATCCTCGGGCAGAGAAGCAAAATCCGCCCCGCATATGACGCTTGGCTCCTGCGAACGAAGCCAGGAACCTTGGTTGTTTGTCTGGTCGTCAAAGTAACAATCTTTGGTGCTAGGCAAACCTTCCACACTGGAAAACTTCCGGTCAGCAGCATCAGTTGAGGTCACAACACTGTCACTGAGCTGAACAGAAACCGAATCAACTGTACATGTCAATGCCGGGGAGAAGGACTTGATGCAGTCAAGAAGCGCTGGCTTCACATCTGAGAAGTTTCTGGCATCCATCTCCGTGCTGCAACTCATTGAGACTAGCGGCGGTGGTGTAAACAAATGGCCAGGGGCAGTGGGGTGCTCTAAGTCTGGCTTTGGTAGGCATGCATAGTCCCCTAACAAGTCACAGCGTGCATGGTTGTGCTTTGGGTATTGCATGAACTGCTTTGATGGCGCGCCTCCACTCCAGGGCTGGCATTCCAGTATCATGGTTTCTGATGGCTTCCTCTCCTGGTTCACTGGCAAACCTTTGAAAGACAGCACCCCTCCCATTGGTGAAACACCGGCAGCATTCTGAGATTCGCCAACAGAACTTACTGAATTTATACTTGTATCGGATGCCGGTAAGGGGACCGTGCGCTTGGTGTCTTCTAACTGAGAATCTGACACACTGCTCTGACCTTGTACCTTGTGGGAAGCATGCGGATAACCACTGGGAATGCTGCTTGGTTGCTCTTGGAAGGAACTTCTGAGATTAAGGTTCTCTGATGATGGCCCCTTAGTGCTGAAATCTTGCCTAGCAGCACCCAATATCCTTTCCTCGTTCTGCTTTTGCAGCCTACCCAAGTAGAGGCGATATTTCTGCATAACAATGAATTTTCTTCTTATGAATGCTAGAAAATCAGTTTCAATTTTGAGGAATATAACGATTTTACTTGAATTCTAGAGTGTTGGGTAAAATGGGATGACACAAAATTCATGTTTTTATTTCTATTGGAAGTTTGAATATGTAAACATTTGAGGGTTTTTAAGATGTAAGGATTCAGGTTATATATTGCGAAGAAGTTTCTTATGATACGAGAGGGAGCTACTCAGAAAGTATGTTCCTACAGTAGATCCACCAATAATCAGCTAGGAGCTTTGCCATGACACATGAACATGGCTGAGGCAAAGAATATGTATGTCAGGAACTCGTTGCTACACCATAATATCCTATTTTCTGCCATTTACTGTACCAAGAATCTCTCTGACAAAGGTGATTTCATTTTATTTAGAAAGGGTGATCCTTATTGCACAAGAAACTGCCTGCATCAGATTATAAATTTCAATTTTCTGCTCTCCATGGGCCTGATTTGTGAGTTTCAAAGTTGCACAAATTTGTCATGACTCATGACACACCAGGTACACCGACTTGGAGAAAATCCATGGTGCAATTATCTGAATTTAGTGTGTCCTGTATAAAAACTTTCTTGATTTTATTAAAAAAACTGACTTAACAACCTCTTTATGAACTCGGTTCCCTTTTCAAGATAACAGACTAGAGAAATTTACCATTTGAACATCATGTCATACCTGAAGATGGCTAGCAACATTTTCCCTGGTTAACCCAGGAACGTTCATAAGGTCCAATATTTTCTTCGGGCCCACTTCTGCAAGATGACGACATTTGCCCTTTTAAAATGAGGATGATGCTAATTTTATAAATTTATAGGAAGGTAAATGATATTGTGTTAAATTTCAGAGAGCACTCACTGTCAAATCCAATTTGGTTCACAGCATTCACGAACTTCTGATGCAGATCAACGGACCAAACTACTCTAGCCTTTTTAGCAGTCGCACCGTCACTAGAGTCCTGATCTGTGTGGTCCATGTCTTTCCTCTTCCTCGTGGTATCGGAATCAGCTGTCATGAATAGGCCCTTCTCGTCAAACCCCTCGAAACCATATCTGAGAATTTGGAGATCATCACAGCTATCATGACCTTCGATCTCTTTAACCTCATGCATTTTCTTCCTGTAAACATGTTGCCAAATGTTCCGGAGTTCCTTCATCCGAACAGGCTTAAGGAGGTAATCGCAAGCACCATGCTGGACACCTTTCATCACCCTACTTGTCTCTCCATCGATGGACATCACTGTGAAAACAGAAAGGAGCAGTTTGGCAGTTTTGAGTAGATATTCAAACTGAATAGAAGATATCATTTCCTCTTTTAAATTTGCAGGGAGACAGGGTTTGGTGTTGAATACTAACTGATAACAGGTAGATCCATCTCAAGCCCAATGTGTTCAAGAAGCTTGAAACCATCCATGTCTGGCATGTTGACGTCACTAATAACAATGTCGAACCTGTTTCTCCTCTCCCGGAGAATTTCAAGAGCAACTCTGGCTAGGCCGCATGTGGTGACTGCAGGTAGATAAGTAGTTTAGTCAAACTGATAAACAGATAACTCGTGATTATTCTTCGCAAATAAAAATCATGAATATTAACCATAAATATGGAAGCACAAAAATGGATTTTGTGCCGGCACACACACAAAACACAGAGATTAATAGATTGGCTGTTAAGTTAATTAGGAACACTGACCACTCGGTAGTGATGATTGGCGATAGGTCTACCAAAAAGGACAGGCAAGTATGTTAAAACTGAGTCTACATAGCCCTTAAAGGCCCAGTCGCTGGTGTGACAACAGAAGTATAGCACCTAAAATGGTCAAAGACCAACAAGAATATATGATCATGTTCTGAACTTTAACGCGTGAAAACTACTCCCTCCGTTTCCTAATATATGACGTTTTAGCAAGCTAATTACGCCGCGGTTGCCTCAAAAGCAAATTATGGGGCACCTCAAGAGAAACAAAAATTATGAGGCAGCGATACTGATACCAACCGCTCTGCTCTGTGGAGAAGCAAGGCATGGGCATCCATCCAAATAATTGAGCAATCATAATCACTTGAAAGCGGAGGCAGGCTCGAAATGCATACGTTGTTATCCATACGAAATTTGAGCCGAAAAAGTGTTAACGGACAAGGCCCTCTGCTGCTCCCACTCAGTCACCCACTCACAGTGGACATGAAACAGTGACACATACAAGCAAGAAGTAGCACAGAAAGGAAATTAAGGACTCGGAAAAGAGCATCCAAATTGCTGTCCTGATAAACAGATCGGTAAAAGGGAATTCCCTAAATCCGATCGGTAGTTCTTGCAAGAACGCAGCGTACATATAACACCCACGATTAAATTAAATTAATGAACAGGGAATTTTCTTTTCCGAAATCGTTTCAGTGAGTAATTTCAACGAGCAGTGGGCATGCACAGGCGAGAGACAGCGTAGGCGGCAAGCTGAAGCTGAAGATTGGAGAAGCGAGAGAGGAAAGCAAAGATTCGAACCTTCGTAGGAGCACTTGCGGAGCATCTTCTCGAGGATCTTGAGCCAGGTGGGGTCGTCGTCGACGACGAGGACGCGCAGCCCGTAGGGGAAGGCGGACGCGTCGGCCATGCCCGGCCGCCGCGCTCAGCCCCCCTCCTCTCTCTCCCCCTCGCTCGGTGCGCGCGCCGGGGGGCCTGCCTCTGCCTCTGCTGCTCTGCCTGCGAGTGGAGTGGAGTGGGAGGGGAGGCGGGCAGGGGGGAGGTGGGAGGCGCTTTAAAAGGCGGGTTAAAAAGAGGGCCGCGCGCTCGGCCGGGTGGGGGAAGAAGTGGAGGGGGAGGGGGACGATTAATATTGGCGCGCGCTGCCTCCGCTTAACCAACTTTATTCCGACTGCGGCTTTTTCTCTGGTTTGCCAAATGGTTTGCTTTGCTTTGGAATAAGAAGAGAGAGCCGTGACCGGTCCTGGTGGTGTGGTGGTGATCAAGTGGGGGGTGGTGAAGCGTGTTGCTTTTCTGATGGCTTGTTTTGCGCCTTCTCATTGGCTGCCAAATCCTTGTTATTAGTTAGGTGCTAACAAACTCGGGGCTTTGCTAAGTTAAAGCTTTTACTAAAAGGCTCTCTTGTTAAGTTAAATCGGTGGTCTCGCAATAGGCGACGAGGAGCTAAAACTTCTGAATAATGTGCCTTTTAGGTGGTGGGTTGTGGTTTGGTGTGTGCTCGGAGGTTTGTTTTGCAGACGTTGGTGAGCTACATTTTCGATAGATGGATATCGTAGTAATTTGTGTTTGCGGGTATTATCGTCATGTCGATGGTTCTGTAAACCTTTTATGAAGAGATTGGTTTAGAGGATTTATGACGATTTCTATTGAATTTAAATAGGTTTTGCATTTATAATGCAAGGGGTAGATCTTTTGTCTCATGGGATTACCAACAACATGAGAAACTTACACCCTAACTCCGCATACTATCATCATTTTCTCTCTTGACTTTGCTTTTGTCTGTTGGGTCTTAATAAACTAGTGTTTTCCTTCATAAAGCTCCTTTTCATTGTTATAATGGTACAATGGATGATGTCGTTGTGTTCATTTTGTCGTGCCATCCTATCAATTTATTGGAATACGTTAGCCAACGATAACAACAATTATGTAACAAACAGACACATTTTTAAAGAAATATGACACACAAAAACAAGTCAAGTGAGCTATTGTGAGAAAAGTTTCGATGTATTTTAACCGAAAACAACTAATCGGACCCTAAGCTACACAAAGTGGATCCACAACATCCAATGTTATTGTGCCTTATTACGTACTAAAACATGATTTAGCACATACGTATGATGCATGCTCGTCTTTGATTCATCGTCATGTTCGCTTTATCAACATGATTAGTAGATTACCCTATATCTAGTTTCTACTCGGTTTCATGCCAACGACCGTGTCATCCATTCATTTGTTGGAGAATAATGTTTTTTAGCTAAATATGGCAAATAACTCAACATATTGCTTGGCATGTGTAACAAAATTGCAATAGGTACTCAAAATAAGTAAACATACTAGCTCACTTGATTAGAGAAGTGTATGTATAAATCCACCCCGAGAGTTCAAGTCTCTTAGAGAAGCTCTTGTAGAGTCGCCGCATCAGCAAACGTTATATTGCATATAGAGCATGATCCATATGCTTTTGGAGGGCGCAAATCAGAGTTGTCATATTGATTGCCTTCGTACTTTTTATTTGTTTTTGTTTTTAGTTGCATGGTGAAGCTTTGGATTTGTGGGAAAGTTGTAAAGCTAGATGTGGGGAGATTGATCTCTCTGATCAAAGAGATAAACCTCAATGGACGTTGAATGCTACTGGTGTATTTACTGTCAAATATTTATATAAGAAGATGGTGAGCAATTCTTTTGACTTTCCACACAAGTTCTTGTGGAATATCAAAGTGCCTGCCAAGATCAAATTCTTTAATTTGTTGGTGAGTAGGAAAAACATTCTCACAAAAGACAACCTACTTAATAGAGGTTGGAAAGGCTGTGAGAAATGTGTTTTTTGTGGAGGGTTTGAAATTATTAATCACTTGATCTTTACATGTTTTGTAGCTAGATTGATCTGGTGCTTATTGAGATGTTCTTTTAATTTGCATGATACCCCAACTCTTTGGTAGATTGCTTCGGGGCTGGGTTGAGTAGATTTCCTAAAGCTAATAGAAATTTAGTTCTGGTTGGCATTTCTGCTCTTTTATGGGCAATCTGGAAAACTATGAATGATGTTATTTTTAATAGAAAAACATCGTTATGCCTTTGACTTGTGTCAAGCTAATGACTGCTTGGATTGGTGATTGAGCTTCTTAGCAGAAAAAGAGGCAAAATAAAACATGTTGATGGTATGGGAACAAAACTCATAAACCAAGTGGCAAGTGAAGTCTACAGATCAACTCACGGATGGAGGTATGGGATGTTGAGGATTGAAGACTAAAACCTTGACATTGGAGAAGACTTTCTGTCCTCTTTACCACAATAGTTGTTTCTGCCTTTTTCTCTTCTTTCTGAAGACATTGTCCATTTTTTCTCCTGGTTATCTAGCTACCTAGTTATGTTGGCTTGTTTGAACTCTATCTTGCTTGGTTTGGAGTCTGGTTGTCTTTAAGCACTTAAGGGTAGAGTGATGGTGATATCTTATGATAATAGGTTCTGCGTAACCTAGTTGGACTGGCAATTGGTTAGCTGCAGGCTTGTATATATCTAACGTTCTGGATCTTTTTTTATTTCGCCTTAGTCTTGTAGTTGAACCCTATGATTTCTTTAAATGAAATCGAAAAGGGGGCAACCCCTTTTTTTTGCTAAAAAAAACAATATGATTCCTAAACCACAACGCAACATGAGCCATATTAAAAACCCTCGACGCAACATGATTCGCGTTGCAAACTCTGAACCTTAGTTCAAAATCCTCAAGCACAACATAGTTCATATTGCAAACCACATATGACCGACACACGGTCCAGATCAAACGTCTTCAGAACGGATTTATCCGATCCGCGGCGCACCTTTTTGATATGTGCAAAATAAAAAATAGGGCAAACATAATGGAATGTCAGGTTGACTAGTCGACTGAGGTTGCAACAAGTCCAATTGCGCGAGAATTAGCAAAGCGAATATAATTTGCGATCAATCATGGAGAATATCGATTCACACTTCGTCAGGGTGGCATTCAGGGGCGGGGATATTATTACCAGTGGGTAAGGGTTTTACGATCCGTACGTGGAGCTGCTCGCACCTGAAGCCTGGTGTGATGCCGTGAAACATGACATTCAGGTCAAAGTGGATCGTTTGCCTGCCCCATTGAGCAAAAGCATCGGTGCCATTCCACTCTCTGTCGCCCTCTTTGGGTCTTTTCCGCCCGATGTGTCCACCAATCTTCCTTCCCCTGGTGCCATGGTGGTGGCAGTCCTGTCACACGAAGTGAGAGGATTCCTCCCCATCAACAACACAAGGGGATGGAAATTTGTCGGTCGAATCCTGGTCACCGGCAGCGGCAGGGCACTCACTCGGACTCGGCATGGATCAGTCACGAGCTCTCGATGGATCGACATCGATAAATGAGCTCCATTTGGTAACCCCGAAAGCCGCGGCCGCGCACTTGGCCTCACTGTTTCCATCCTTGGCATCTGACAAAGCCGCGCCATGCACTTGGCCTCACTATTTCCCTCCGGCGTTGTGGCGGCGCAAAAAAGTTGCACCGGCAGCCCGTCCGGCACGCGCTTGCCACCGCTCTCACAGGCCACGCCGCCGGGTGTAAGAACCTTCTTGAGCTCCTGTCGACACTCCACACTCATCCGCCGGAGTGTCGACATGCGCGAGCGCGCACGCGGCTCATTCCCGTGCCGACAACGGTGCGCGCGCGCGCGTAATGCCGACGCGGCCACGGGCGTCCGGCAATGGCATCTCCTGGCTGCATGCACCGCCGCGTGCCGGCGGCCTATGCGCACACGAGGCCGGGGCGCACGTACGGGAAGCACGAAGACGTCCGGGCCCCGCGCGCACGCGCCGTTCACAGGAGAAAAGGGCAAAGCTAGCTAGCACCGCACCGGCACCGGCGCGGACAGGTTAGCACGTACTGCACGCTTTGGCATCCGATGCGGCGGAGCGGCAAGCGAGGGCGGACGCACCAATGCACAAGAGACAGAGCGTCGATCCCCGGCGCCGCAGATAGGCCACCGCGCCGCGCGCACGGCCGGCGGTCGAGGGATGGAATCCGGAGCAAAACAAAAGTCAGGCGGTGCCGTACGCCGGTTAGATCGTGCGCGCCCGACGTGGAAAGGCCGGGCCGCGCCGGAGTAAAAATAAAATACCCGCGCGCCCACCACCGGCGAGCACGGGACGAGAATGTTCGTTCACGCGAGCACCCGCGGCCACAAAGGAGACGCCTAGACCTACAGAACGAAGGGAGGAACGAATTAGCGTGCAAGAGCCACGCGCGAAACACTCAGACATCACGGGGGGCGGGGTACGTTGGTGGATTCCCTCGTCATAATTCGAAAGCAATAATGCGACGGACGGACGGATGTTAGTACATGTACTTGGCCATCGCCATTGGCGAGGCGAGGCATGGTGCGTGCGATGGCGGAAAAAGCTCGGGGGCTTTCCAATCCAAATGGGTTACGGACACGGCGGAGGAGGCTTGGTGAATGAGTGGGGATCGAGCTAGCTCGCCGCCTATGGGGGCTGAGATTAGTGGGGCGGAGGGAGGAGAGGCCACGCAGCGCGGCGGCCCTACGCTTCCCCTTCCCTTTGCTTCGCGGCCAATGGGTTCGCCCGCCGGATTCCTCTCTATCCCCGCCCGCCCAATCGATCGATCCCTCGCGCCTCTTTGCTTGCTGCTGTGCCAGTAGTGTAGCTGCGGACTGCCGGGAGCATGTTTTGTTCGTGATCGTGTGGAATGAATGAACTTGCTGTCTTGGTCTCGCTTAAACAATTGGATCAGCGAATCTAGTCTAGTCCGTGGCATGATTAGATATTTAGGCATCTTCAATCTATCTTTTAAAACAAACGTTCCATCCATTCGTAGACAAAGAGGGCAGTTTAGTTTTTTTTAAGGAACACAGTACAACTCTAACGCTCACATACACGAGTATACAATCACCCTTACGACGCACACACGCACACCCTACCCCTATGAGCATCTTCGCAATACTGAGCCGGTACATCATCTTGAGATTAACGAAGTCTCCACCTCGTCTTCGACGGGAACGTCTTCTTCCACTGAAAACGCATCACCGGAAGACCTGGAATAAATCCAGGAAAATGCGAACACCATTGTCAAATCTGGGATTTGAACTCTGGTGGGTTAGGGATACAACCATCCACCTAACCAACTCAACCACAGATTGATTCGCGGAGCTATTTAGTTAGTAACTCAACCTGCCACACCTAAGATAAAACAACTGTAGCGTGCCAAAAAGTGTGGCGGATGAAACGGACGGCACATATTTGGCGAAAATATACACTTGAGAAGTTGGTGCGCGGCGAGCCAAACTTGCATGCGAATTCAAATTGCTGACTTGGAAACTGTGGGGAGCCAAATTTTCTTTTGAGAAACACAGTACAAATCTGACGTTCACATACACGAGTATACAATCATCCATATGACGCACATACGCACACCCTACCCCTATGAGCATCTTCGCAATACTAAGCCGGTACATCATCTTGAGATTAACGAAGTCACCACCTCGTTTTCGACGAGAACGTCTCCTCCTAATAAAATCGCATCACCGGAAGCCCTGGAATAAATCCAGGAAAATGCGAGCACCATTGTCAAATATGAGATTTGAACTCTGATGGGCTGGGGATACAACCATCCACCTAACCAACTCAACCACATGTTGATTCGCTGGCGAGCCAAACTTTGAGCGTGACAACCTAAGGCTGGCAACCAAACAACCACATAATAAGTCTGCAGATATTGATTGATGGAGAAGCCGACCATTCAACCCTAACCGCATCCGTCCGCTAACAGTATAATATATTTCATTCAGGTTCGTACAAACTCGAACGCAATTCATTGATATCCAGATAAAATTTACATAAACGGACGATATTTCATCTGCTTAACTAATATAAAAAGTAAAATTTAAATAAAACTAAAAAACAAATCGGACTTAACATCCTCCTCCATGCCGTCGTCCTTCGCCTCCATCTCCTTGGTGGCCTTGGCTAGCACTTGGTCGTCCTCAGAGCCGACAATGAAGTAGTCCATCCTCTCATGTTCCTCGCGGAGAAGGCAATGGTTGGCTTGCACCTCAAGCTTCAAATGAATGGAGCCGAGGATCGCCTTTTGTTCCACCGTGACGGGATTCACCAAGACGTCCTTCTCGACGGCGCACATGTCCTATAACTCTAGACAGAGCTGGTGGCGGTGCGTTGGAGTAAGTTTCTCTTCCTCCCCCTCCTCTTGCTGCTCCTCGTCGTAGTAGTCATCCTCCTCCCCCCCCCTCACCATTCTCCTCCTCATCATCATCGTTGTCGTCGTTGTGGTCCTCCTCCTCGTCGTCATTGTCGTCCTCCTCCTCCTCCCCCTTCTCCGCGGCCTCCTCAGCCTCCATGCATCGGGCCTCCTCCTGCTCCGCCAGGATCTTCGCTCACCTTACCGGAGTGAGAATCTTGTAAGTGCTGATCTTAGAGTGGACCATGGTGATCGGAGTGGAGTGGATGAGAGTTTGGGTGTGAAGGCTCGCCACACCGCTTTATATAGCCGCAGATAGGAGGATGGGCGAGCAGCCGGCTTCAATGCCGTCGGGATTGACTTCTTGATTGACGCATCCGCATTGAAGCAGCGCTTGCGTCTTCGACATTGAACACACACGCATACAACGTGGCGCTGATGGCATGTCGTCACTTTGGAGCCGTCCGGTTTGCGTCTTTTCAACATTAATGCACGCGGAATGAAGCTCTAACCGGAGACCTCCAGCTGCATCTCTCCGGCATTGAATGAAAACACCCGGCCACCATCCTCTTCACGCGCCGGGAGGATTTTAGTGCAGAGGGCTTTCGGGTGGGGCCAGGTTATCGAAAACGGACGTTCCTGCGGTCCCGATTCCCGCAATGCCCCCTTGGTTTGTGATAGATATTTGGGAAACGAACCAACGAACCACCCCTCAGATGTACATAGAACCACGGCTGATGGCAAAATTGGTCTAAACAATCCAGTCTGGACCTTTATAGGAGGTTTGAGGGTCCGCGTTGGAGATGCATGCCCTTAGACTCCACTGTTTTTTGGGTGCCTATTTTTGTGCTTGGTACAGCTTGAGCCCTAATTAAACTTTAAAACCATCTAAATTGAACCCTACACCATTTTGAAACTGATTAATGTTCAAAAAAATGAAACTAACTTTCGAAAGTGCATTTTCTTATTTCATTCATTTCAAAAGATGAAAAAAAAACTAGTGGATGTTGGAAACTAATGGTAACACACACACACACACACGCGCGCGCGTACACACGAATACACCCCACACAAAATACATAGAAGATATGCAAAAGTGATAAGAAGAACTCGATTGTTTAGTTGGTCAATGATTATTTCCCCAAGTTGTTTACCCTACCATTCTCCACTCAATACCATTTTAAAATTTAACTCAGAATAGGAAATTTACACTCCAAATCCCTTAAGAGCGTTATTTACAACGGTCTTATATCTTCAAAGGTACACAAGAAAGTTTCTAAAAATATTTTAAATAAAATCTAGATAGGTTTCAAAAAGTTGTTTACATTTCATATTTTCTAAAATAAATAGGATTTTATGAGGTCCCATGTAGGTGCATCCTCTACTTTGCCCTTATGGTTTCGCACCGAGTTCTGTGCTCCCTTGCTATCACCATTTTGTCCAAATCTATCTTTTTGTTTCATCCCAGATAGTAGTACAACATACCAATTTTAAAGCTTTGCAAGTCAACAACATGGTAATACCCAATGTGTACCACTTTATTTTTCTGGGCAAGCAAATACTTAAAATTGTAGTGCTTATTTGGAAATCCATTTATATATTGTGGGTGAATAAATAAATCCCCAGAAAGTGTACAAATTGAAGTACTAACTTGTTATTGTCTTATTGACATGTAAGGTTTCATTTTATATGTTGTGTCATTTGGGTAAAACAAAAAAAATCTATGCACCGGTAAATGTGAAAACACACCACTAGCAAGAAGAGTAAAATAAACCATGACTTTCTGAGTTTGTAAAATACAAAGTAAAATAAACCATGAAAACCCAGGAACGGGGGTGGGGGTTGGTATGGATGAACCTTAAAATTCAACGAAAATTAATAAGTTATCTTTTATAGACAAAAAAGACTGGATGAACAAGTTATCTTTTGTAGAAAAAAAGACTAGTTGAATATATATTGTTATTTATGCATACGGCACATATAATCTCTGAATGAAATGTCTTCTGAGGTACACGTGTTCAGATGAAATGAAGCACCCCATTGCTGCTTTTCTAGGTAGATACTCCTGAAATATACAGTACTACCTAACATGCCTATCTGGTGGTGGATGGTGCTTGCACTTGGTAAGATTGAGATGAGGATCCATCATCCAACTCTCTTTTTTCTCTTTGTTGTCACAGTGAAAGAAAATTCAGTGCTTTGCATGGACAGACTGTTATATATAACTTGATATGGTTTGCTTCTGCAGCAATTATTTGTGCTACTCCATCCATTCACAATTATAAGCTATTCTATTATTTTCTGAATTGGATACATATAGACGCATTTTAGTGTGTTTGTTCATTCATTTCAGTTCATATATAGTTTATATTGAAATATTCATGACATCTTATATTTATGAACAGAGGGAATATTATATACTAGTGTACTGATCAGAGAAGCAGATTCGGAAGAATTTACCTGCTAGTGTTGACCCCTACGATGAAAGCGTAACCGAAAGGCCGTAGTAACAACAATGAACTATCTGCAACTGCCTCTGCTCCTGGCCTCAACAAGATAAAGTTTCAGCTTCTTCTTTCTTTTATGTCGGTAGAGTAGTGACTCAAAAGCCTCCTGTTGGAATACTAGTACTTTTTCCTCTTTTCTCTCGCGCAACGGAATGAATACCACCACTTGAACTTGATGCTAGCTATGTTCAGCAGAAAGACACAATTGAGGCATGCGAAGCCCACAATGTGAGGCCAACGAGGAGCTTAATCATTGGAGATTTCTGTTCAGATATGCCAAGAGATGGTACTCTAATGACAAGGCGAACAGTATCCGAATTCTTTCCCCTGATGTGGGGCTCAGAAAAGGCGAAATGCCCCCCAATTTACAATGCCCTTAGCTAGGCCTCCTCCTCACCAATGTGTGTGTAAAGCCATGCTGGTTAGGGCTTGGAGAGAAAAGGAAAATATTCTTTTTGCGTGTCTTATCTTGATGGCATACACAAACCAATGGATGCATTTTAGTACCAAAAAAAAGGGCACATCAGTTCCTGGTGCACTCACTTTCACATGGGTTGCACCCTCTCCCTGCCTTTTTGAAGTGCCACTGAGATGATTGTTTAAATTATGCACCACTTTGAAGCCCTTTTCGGGTAGTCGCAAACTCACATATAATGGGGGATATGCAAGTTGCATGGGTGTGGTATTTGAAGAGAGAAAGAGAGAAATTGTAGTAGTAAACAAATATATCCTTTGCATCCGAGAAAAGAAATATATGCCTCCTGAGAATTTTGCTAGATCGGTCCTGCCCATTTTGACTCCTTGGTGTTTGTAGGGCTTACTGCTTTTTCCTCTCTGACCTAAAGGTCAAGTGATGGGCAAAGGAGCCAGGAGAATAGCGAGGGAATATATAACCGGTCAAATATTGATGAGATGGGTCTTGCCTCACTCATGTTGTTCTGGAAATTAATAGTTTGGATGCCCTTCTATGCTAGCACTGAAAACTGCAGGGTAATGTTTCAGACAGTTGCATTCTTCAGGCTTTTCTTGGCTTTTTGGCAGCAGATTGGCCCTTGAAAATTTTCTGGTGCACGATTGCACTGGAACCTTGCAAGTGCAGGCAGCAACTGGTGACGGCTAGTAAGTTTGACACTGTGCCCAAGATGCAGAGCAAGTAAAGAATCCAGTTCTTGGCGACTGATCAGTTAAATATCTAGCATGGGCACTTGTATATATACAGCATCAGAAGTAACACGAAGATTCAGGTACACTAATAAGTGGTCACTAGTAGCAAATGGTTAGGTACAAAGCAACCCCTGGATCGATCGCTTTCCTCATTTGTGCATTATCTCACATGAAAAGCAACTCCGGGCCGGGTTGGGTTGAGTTGACATGCATGATTAAGTAAAGTACAGGTATTGACCACAGAAGCATTACCACCTAACCACTCTTTCAGATGAAAAATCTAGCTAGATTAGCTTAGGCTTCGCTGCAATTCATGGGTGCCATAAGCTTTTTTTGTAGATAGATACTGATGCCGATGCGTGACATTGCTGCCTCCGCAACAAGTTAACGAAACCCGACAGCTCGTAGGGGACCCTATCTACGTGGTAAAGATCAAAAGACCAGCTGTGTCGCTGCAATGTACATCACAGATCCTGGATATAAAGGAAAATGTCAAAGCAGCATGCAGCTAGCTGGTCTTTTTCTTGGATGCAGACATCAAAGTGAGCAGCAGCTTCATCTTCCATCTTGGGTCTATTCTCTAGCTCCTTGATGCAGACATGCAGGCCATGTATACCTTGCCAATGCAATCCACAAGCAAGCAGAGAGACAAGGCGAAGGAAGAAGATAACCTTGGGAGGACGCTCTTTGACTATAGAATGTCAACATGCCATCATTGTTACTGGTACTGGGACAAGAAGGGCATGTCAAAAAGCGAGCAGGGCCTTCCCATTTGGAGAAAGTTTCGTGCTACCTAACAAGGCTCATGATCGATCGTGCATCGGTGAGACCACACTCTTCTCGCCCGCGGCGCCGGCTGCCTGCAAAGGCTACGTGCCGAGGATATCCATCAATCCATCCACAAATGGGTAGGGGACAGCGGAGTCATAGCTTCATGTGGTGGTCACCAGCACCCCCATAGGTACGTAGTGCCCTAGTAGGCCAACCGCACACATGGTTGCGATATAATACTTCGTGGTTAAGTTCTTTTCTTTTGGAGAAAGCAGACAGCCATGTTTCTAAAAGACGCATTTCATTCAGGCTGCTGTGTTAGAAAACTGATGCTAAGTTTTCGAGGGATGGCAATCGTCGATGGAAGTTATGGACCATGTCATGTACAATGAAGGCATTTTAGGTGAAATGCATCGATCTACAATACTAGTTAGTATCCGATCTAGTTAGTTATTTATGGGTCACAACAGTAGTTGCGAAGCCACACATAAGCTATGTAGTCAATTGGTTACACATCATTTTGCAAAAAGGATGGCAATTTAAAGCAAATGTTTGCTTTGAAACATGGCAAGCGCGAACGATTTTATATCAACTCGTAGTATAAATGCATGGCAACTGCAGTACAAACACATGTCAACTCGCTGCGTTTTTGAGTTTTTATGACAATCGTGTGCTCTGAATTGCCATGCGTTTGTACTGCAGTTGCCATGCAAATCGTTTGAAATTGTCATGCCTTGGAATGAACATTTGCTCCCTATCATTAGAGTTGCAAAAAACGTTATACAATAAGCAGACATCATGCAAAGAAAAAAGGACTTAAAAATGAATACATCTCAGTAGACAATGTTCAATTGACTACACATAGTTGTATTCCTGGCACCACCATTCAAATGGTTAAATTGCCGAAAACCACCACAATTTAGTCGATAAGAATAAAAAACCACTGATTTCTTAACAATTTGTAAAAAGCACAGGACATTCAGTAATAGTGATGCAAAAACACTAAAAATGAACCATTGAGAATAAATAGTAATATTTTTTTGGGAGGTGGGAAGGGGCCCACCTACAACCGCACTGTTTATTGCAGAGTTGAGAAAGTTTTTTGAATGAAAAATATAGTTTTTTTTTGAGAAACAATATTTTTAGTTATAGAAATATTTTAGGAAAAAATAATATGTGTATCTTTGGGGAAACGTTGGGATTTTTTTGAGAATTTTTTACACTGTCATGTGGGCCCCACATGACATAACGGACATCGTGATGGTAAGATGTAACGGGGTTGACTTTCCTGTTAAGTTACCCTGACGGATGAGTCCCGCTGTCAGTTTTAGCATCAAAACGCGGCCAAGTTTATTTTAGTGTTTTTGCACCGTTATTATTGAATGTTTGGTGCCTTTTGCAAACTGTTAAAAAATTGGTGGGTTTTGTCACTTATCGACTGAATTGTGGTGATTTTCGGCAATTTACTCATTCAAAACAGTCGCCTCGCTATCAGAAGAATATTACCTTTCATTGAAAGAATATTCCGCCTTTATGAAACACATGTCTTAGACCTTGGCTTTGATCTTTAATGGGCTAGAGGTACAACCTCCCTCCTAACCAATAGGTTGGTTCTTCTATCCTATCAATTTCGGTCATATTTCTAAAAAAAAACAATTTTGGTCATGATAAAACTTGGTGGGAATCACTATTTAGCAGGCACCCTCCCGCGCGCCCCCGCAGAGGCCATTTTTAGTGCGCTTTGCAGCTGCCACATGTCGCGTTTTAATTGTGTATGTGCGGAGCTACAGCTGTGGCAGCGTGCAGACTGTGGTCGTACCTGTGGCTGCACCTGTGGCTCGAGCTATTGCTCAGACTGTGGCTGAAACTGTGGTTGTGGCTCGGGCTGTGGCTGAAAATTGTAGCTGTGGTTGTGGCTCGGACTGTGGCTGAGGTTGTGGTTGGACTGTGGCTCAGGATATGGCTGAAACTGTAGCTGTGGCTGGGGCTGGGGCTGGGGCTGTGCCAGCGTTCGGGGTTGTGGTTGGGCATGTGACTGCTGCGCGTGTGGCTGTGGCAGTGGCTGCGGTTGTGCGTCTAAAAAGCGCCACGTGTCAAGAGCGAAAGGGCTAAAAGGAAACTTCGAAACGCATCAGAACGCGACACTTGGCGCGTTCGAAGCGCGCGCGAATGACCTCTGCGAGGAGTACCCTCTAACTAGTGATTGACAAACTTTGGTGCGCTTAGATTGTGATCAAGTTATTCCTTACCGATTTCCTGGGCCACGACCAATTGATCTTTGTTTTGTTGAGGACTAACTTTTTTGGAATGCCAATGCTCATTTCTCACCTCTATTAAACCAAAAAAAAGGCAACCTTTTAGGGCAACCTTGGTCACCAACCAAACACACCCTAGAGGCCTAGACCCTACCTTCATTTGAAGGCCCCTCTCATTCGAATGGTTGGCAATGTTGGACAGAAGTAGGCATACCCTGCCGTTCCATTTCTGGTTCATGTCCTGCTCATTAGATGTTGCCCTAGGGGCTTAGGCCAGCATCGTGGAACAGGGATTGGACACAGGTTCCCATAGGCGTTATTCCATGAGTAGTTATTCTCTTGGCCCGGAGAACCGCGGTGTCGTGAACTGCACTGCACTGCATCAGTTCAGAGCTGCATGCTGCTGTCGATGATCGCAGCAGACAGGAAGGCCACTGGCATCTGCCTGAAGCCAGCTTGCAGAATATGGTATCCGGGGTGCAGTGATCTGATCTGCCCGAAGCCAGCTTGGGCTATGGTCTGCCTGCGGAATATGGCATCCGGGACGGGTGCAGTGCCAGTGCGTGCTCGTGGGCTCGTGGCAGAAACATGAAACTGCCTGCGTGCTTCCGCGCCGCCGATGGCTTGGCAGCCTCTCGTGTGGATTTCAGATTCCGAGCACAGAATTTCTTCCCGGACATATCCGTAGAATTACATGGTACATGAGCGGGAGGTGGAGGGAACCTGAATGAGCTCATCTTTTCTGCGGTGCTGGACTGCTGTTAGATGCCTTAACTTGCATTGTTGTCTGCAAAATTCCTTTAGATAAGTGCCGGTTGTATCTATCTAGTACATGATTGCATCCCTACGGTGTTAACGGATCCATTAAACAAAGCCAATGATAGTTCAATGATATGCTTCACCAACGATAGACCAGGTGCAGGCGTCCGTGCCTAAGTTAGGACGACTGTCCTTTGCTTTACATGATATTTTAGGTTTCACACCTGACTGACTGACCATAAGCAGCGATCACGAGGTGTTCGTCTCGATCGTCCTCGATCTCCCTTTGTAATAATCTATCTATACACTGCTACTATACATGCATGCAGAAATCAGAATCCACGGTCGACTGCATTACTAAAATTCCACCACGGCAGCAAGACCCTTAATTAGTTTACAAGACATGGAAAACACAAGGCCGGAACCGTGCGGCGCATCAAATGGGGCATAAAATCTCCCCGCCTCTTTTTTTCCACCGGCAGCAGAGCACTCGAGGGAATGAAATCGCACCTGAGATCGCTCGCTCGTCGGCTTTCTCTCCCAGGACCGGCCGGCCAGAAAACATCTTTATGCGTCGACGAGCTAGCTAGCTACTTTGTCGCCTCCACTTTCATCCGTTATAAACTACTGCTGAGATATCCCGGTAATTATGATGCAATCTGCCGGCTGCGGATCCAATACTCCCACGTGGAAAAATCTTCGTGGAGAAAGCAAGCAAATCCTCAGAATCCTAACCCAGTGGCCAGTTCAGAAAGAAGGAGGAGATCAGTAGATAGATTGTGGATGGTAGAACGATTTGGCTGAGAACGAACAGGCATTGGCTGATTTTTTGAGGTTTTCTGTAACATCTATGTACATTTGTAAATATTTAATAAATACTGTAGAACGATTGTTCTGCAGTCAGAACACCTCAAAAAATCAGCCAATGCCTTGTGATTTCTTTGTCTATTCTGTGAGCAGTTTTGGGCTACTTTTTTACCGACCACATTATTTGAACACCACCAGTCGACCTGCTATTGGGCTGAAGCCCATTTCATGTGCCACTCTCTCCCTTTTGTTTTCTTTCATGTTTTTATATATTTATGTTTGTGGGTATTGGTTTACTTTATTAGTTCGTTTTTTTTTGTTCTAATTTTTTTAGTTTGTTTTTGCGTGTGAGAATTTTTGGGATGTTGGATGAGAGTAAATGTACACACACAAATAATATGCAATGTGTGCAAAAATTATATCATTATATGGTTGTTATTTGCCTGCTACAAAATGTACAAGTTTATTACAAAGTTGTGTCCAAGTTTGTTTTATCTCTTTTTCATTATCATTCTTCTTAAAGAGTTATATCAAAACCATGAATTCATTGTACCTTATAAATTTCACTATTAATATTAATGCCCCTAATTAATTCTTTCTTCGGAAATTGTTTTGCAAAAAATTCACTATTATATGTCCATACTTAAATATTTTCAAAAAGTGTAATTTCTATGTCTACTGTGTGCCAATTGTGACGCTGTTTGTTTTGATTTGTTTCATTCCTTTCTTCTTAAAGGCTGATACCAATGCCATTAGTTCAATTTTATTCTACTCAAAAAAAATATTCTTCTTTAGTGGTAATAACAATGCTACTAACTCATTTCTCCTTAGGGAATTATTTTTTTCCGCAGATTCCATTATTATGCGCTTATTCTTGCATATTATACAAAATTCATCTTTCGTGTAAAATTTGTTGCTATTTTTTTCCTTTTTTGTTAAAGGGTAACACCAGTGCCACTATTTATTTTTTTCTTATTAAAATTTCTTACTTGAAGAGTTCCAAATCCCGAAATACCAAACCTCCCATAATTTTTTTTGGCGTCATTACTTCTAAAGAGACCCAAGCAACCTTTCTTTCACCTCTTTGCTTCCCCATCATTTTTTTATTCTGACAATCATGTTGATATCTTCACACATCACGAGGGATCTTAAAACAAGTAATAGAGTACTGGTTTATCTTTCACCACATATGTGATCAACTAGATGATACCCCGTGCATTGCTGTGTGGTCTGTTAACAAATAATTTAATGTTTTAAAATATGAGAAAAATTATGAAAAATAGTATAATTTGATTATAAATTCTCTTTTGAAAGAAATATTATTTAAAATAAATAAATAAAAATTGATGAGAAATACAAAAATGGGTGTGGTTTTTGTTTGTTAATTTATTAGCTTGATAATATACAAGCCCATGCAATATGAAACGAAAACAACGTTGAGACATCACCCTTGGCTAAACCTAAAGCAATGATAGCAGCTACATGTGTGCATTCATAAAAAAAATTGACGCATAGAAAAATAAAATACGAGCTAACTAATAATTTTATTTTCTATAAAAAAACCACTTCTAAATCGTGAGGCTGAGTGCATAAAAAATATATTTACTTGTGATAGCCTGTTAGTTATTTTTTACATGGTGGACCTATTTGATGATGTGAATAGATTACATATAAAGTGAAATAGGTTAGTGCAAATTAACTATTTAGCTATTATAGATACATTCTTCCAACCAACAGACAATAATTTGTGAAGCCATCCTTGAACCTTACTTCAGATCCTATCTTTTTGATACTTAAAATTACTCCCTCTGATCCCAATTAAGTGTCGTGAGTTGTACTAATGAATTGCACGTGCTTAGTTATTTTGCCGCGACACTAAAAATGGATTGGAGTGAGCACCATTTTCGGACTTTCCAACATCAGCAGGGATACCAAGATATTTGCCACTCAATAACTCATTATGAACATTCAGTTTTACTTGACCTCCTCTCCATCAATTTCTAGTCACCCTTTGATGAAGAAAACCGAAGACTTGTCAAGGTTTTCACGTTGTCTCGATGCTTGAAAATAAACATCCAAAAGGTGTGATGCTTCTTCCACTCCATCCTTGCTTGATTTAACAAACAAGAAATTGTCATCTGCAAAAAGTAAGGGGTTAAACACCAGATCCAATTGATCCACTTGTATCCCACTAAGATGTCATGACTGGTTATTAGCTTCTAGGAGACATGGAAGGGTGAAGCAGGATCTCCTTGACGGATAGCCCTGATGGCTTTAAATCATACTAACATCTTTCCATTCAATCTTGGTTGCCAAATGCTTGGCAAATGTAGTTTCTCTGAGCTTCACCATCTCACCAATTTTCTCTCTCAAATAAATAGCCTTGGCAGACTTTTCACCCTCTCTTTCTCCTTTCTATTACCATCCGACTTGCCTTTGTTTCTTCATCCCTTCGGTGCATCATTGCTTTCTTCATCGTCCTCAAAGTTTACAAGGGAGACTTTCTTTGGATGAGTTTCATTGTCCCTCAAATTGCACTTCTCAATATTCTTGAGAAAGAGCCAACGATGGTCAGGTATGAATGACCTACTATTGAAACCTGGATTTTGCTTAAACAATTCATTGACAACACGATCCTACAAGTCATTGCCGAAGATTCAAGGGTGGGCACAACTAGTCATCAACAAAATATGCAAGGGTGAAAGAAAAACAAAATTAATTTACGTAGTCATCGATTGTGCATTCACTAGGAGGGGCATTCCTCACTTGCATCAAGCACCCACTCCAAGGGCTACATGTTTTCTTGATCATTATCCATCGATCTTGAAGCGATTTCAGAGAAATCCCAAAGGGAATTGGCAAGAGCTTGTGATATTTGTCCTCAATCCTTTTTCTATACTTCTTCTCATTTTAATCTTTGACGATAGCCGCATCGAGAGATACACTTTCCCATGCTCAAATCAAGCATGTGTCCTCCACCTCACTATGGTTTTCGATTCTTTTCTTGAAATTAGCTAGGGTGCCATCGAGCTCCTCCTCATGGTCTTCCACCTCATCATCGTCATCATCCCTCTCCTCTGTCTTCGGATTTGGATCGTCTTGCAAATGCATTCTCGGTTTAGAATCATCAAGGGGCACACTCAAGTCCACCGTATTACCCCCCCCCCCCCCCAACAACTCTCTATGTGATTGACTAGGGTTGCTACAAAATTGCATGCGCGAAAAACTAAGAATCCATGGAGGTGGAGGAGTTGATCGGATATTCTTTTTACCTCGCCCGCGTTTCAACAAACACGTTGCAGCACCACTGGAGTCGATGGGTTCGGCCAAAGGAAGTGGAAGAGAGGCCCGACCTCGCACTGCCACACAATATTCTTGGGGGCGGTGACTCCTTGGACGACAGGGCTTCCCGGCCACTTCCGTTTTCGCCGTCAGCCCAAGGAAGAGATACAACGCGGTGGGCACCATGGTGGTGGTGGGGTGGGGTTGGGGGTTGGGTGAGTTGGACAAGAATGCGCTGGTTGAGCCATTGGGGCGTGTTGAGGCTCCATGGCGGCGATTGGGCACGTCGGCAAGGTGAGAAGGGACTGGGACATACGGAATTGCGGTTGTGACATCGTGGGGTGGGCGGTGTGAAAGAGTGGAAGTTTCCCTCCCACCAAGTCGCTGCTATGATAGAAAGAACGACAAAATCAGAAGGGGAAACAGAAGATTTAATGGTTGCGTGCCAATTTTTAGAGCTCACCGTAAAATATTTGTCGGACTGGATAGATATATGGTAGTTGTTCGATTTTTTTGTCTCGATAACGTATATCAACATTTTTTCTAAGGATATAACGGTTCTGGTAGAGTTTTTTTTAGATGACGGTTCTGCTGGAGTTGCTCTTACATTAAGACGGATGATAATCCATAACTTCACCCATAGAATTTGTCTTGCCGTCTTTTGAACTCACGAAGAACGCACCTGTGATGGGATGTGGACTCACGAAAAACCCACATATGGTGGGATGGTTAGGATGACTCCGTTTGATGCTTTTGTGTCTTATTTAAAGGTGAATATTCTTTCAATGGATGAAGACGTTCTTGTCGATAACAAGGTGTATACGGTGTTTTCGTTAAATCTCAAGACTCGTCGAATCAATATTTGTCTTATTTAAATCTCAAGACTCGTCGAATCAAAATATAATGTAAGTGTGTGCGTTTATAGGAATGAATATATATATATATATATATATATATATATATATATAGAGAGAGAGAGAGAGAGAGAGAGAGAATGGATTCGGTATGCTGTAACTCCGGTCACACCTCAATCGACACCATTCGTCTGCCCTAATATTGGTACCACCACTTTTGTAAAAAGACCATTTGTTGAATTTGTAAAATACGGTTACATTGTTAGTAAAGCATCTGAACCACTTTCTCATCTAGGGGTGTCTGTTTGGGCAATACCACATCCACAACTGCAAGGTTCCGTGCCGATTTCACAATGAGACGAACTCACCTTTACAGTCTGTTTCGTTTTCAAGCGTCTGACGCGCTCAGAAGCTATATGTGTTGACGTCTTCATCTGGTTTTCGTAGTGCACAAGCTCGCATGCGCTGCGCTGGGCTGGCGCTGCTGAAGCTGGTCCCGCTCGTGGCAAAGACTACTCTACGCTTTCTACCGTGAGCTGCGCTGATGAACCTGGCCAGCACTTCTCGGTGCATGTAATGAACTGCGATGCTTTGTCTCATGCGTTTGGCTTGCCTGAGTGTGCAAGGGGGGCTCACGTGCTTTACATGCATGTAGTCTGGCAAGGCGTTTAATGATATACTTCCTCCGTCCCAAAAAGAATGTCATGGTTGGGACGGAGGGAGTAGTACGTGTTCCGTCTAGCTATAAGTGCTGACACAAACGTGGCTGCCGTCCATTAAGTTTGCTATATATTCCTATGATTTATTTGGTATGGCACCATCCCCATCCCATGTCAGATGGTAAAAGTAACTACCGACGTAAATGGCCAGTGATTCTTTAGTGTTTGTTATCATGTGGTATTATTCACCGCTATATATATATATGTACGTGATGCACTGCTCAATAGCCAAAGGTAACGTGAGCCAGTCTAGCACACAATGGAACGAGACGTAGAAGATACTCGCGTCTCCAAGAGCAATAGTGTCAACGACGCCGAGGAGCATCCCCCCCATGCAATGGTGATGCCTTGAAGGTAACATGCCTCAAACGATCCTGTGATGTATCCTAAAGATATTGATTTGGTTTACGTTGATTTCAATCAGTACGGCGTGTTCTCGGACTCCTTGATCCCAATGACCGTAAAGGCAATTCAGACATTTGTCGAATATGATGAGGCAGCATCTGCTTTCACGTACCTATGGTCCATGGTGCCTATGCTTGAGTCATTCGGAAAATGTGCTAAAAATAAAGGTCCCGCTCAAATGTCAATACTCTGATTCGCTTTGTAATTCTTTTTCCATCACCTCCAGACTCAAATGTTATAACCGCTCGACCTCGATACCATTCTCTATAACTATACCTATCGATCGGTTCCGAAAGTCGTGGCGCGTGGTGCCTATGACGTCTACATACGGTAAACTAGAACGGGCGTGGGGACGCCGAATGATCACCCGTTGTGCCTTTCATTGGATCACACGGGGATGATAACAAAAAATGAAAGTGGCATTTTACATAACTATACCCATCGATCGGTACCAATAGTCGTCGCACACCGTGCCCATGCCGTAATCATACGATAACTACTACACGGTGCGAGGGCTTCTGAACGTTAACGCCCGTGGTGCCTCTGGTTGGATCGTACAGTGAGACTAGGAAGAAAAGAAATTGCCATTAAAGTGTACGCCCTCGATGAAAACGATAAAACTTCGTTGCTCTGTCTTGCACACGCACAGACAGTCTATCCCCCTGTCTCGCTACAGACGTCCCCGAAGCTTTGACATTCCTAGGTCAAGAGGTGCCGACGGTTGCCGCCCATGGTGCCTGTGCTTTGGACATAAGGTAAAACTCGGCCTCGGAACCGGTATCTATGTTGTCGCCCATGGTATGATGGCATCTTATATTGTAAAACTCTCAAAAATGGTGCCTTAATCTCCAAAACTCTAGCACGTTATGTAATTCTCTTTCTCCCGCAACCGGTGACTATGTCAACGCAACTCGACCTCGGAACCATTTATTTATGTATTTCCCCCATCGATGTTTGATCGGTTCCAATAGTCGTCGCATACGGTGCCTTTGCCGTAATCATACGATAACTACTACACAGTGCGAGGGCTTCTGAACGTTAACGCCCGTGGTGCCTATGGTTGGATCATACGGTGAGACTAGGAAGAAAAGAAATTGCCATTAAAGTGTACGCCCTCGATGAAAACGATAAAACGTCGTTGCTCTGTCTCGCACACGCACAGACAGTCTATCCCTTCATCTTGTTACAATCCTCCATGGACCTTTGAACTTCGAAGGTCAACAGGTGTCGATGGTTGTACCCTATAGTGCCCGTTCTTTGACCATGAGGTAAATCTCGGCATCGGAACCAGTACCTGTGTTCTTGCCACTCGACCCCAAAACCATTTATCTGCCTCCCTACCCCCCCCTCGATGGTCAATTTGTTCCAATAGTCGTCGCACGCAGTGCCTATGATGACCGTTGACCTCCCCTCGTCAAGAGGTGCCGATGGACGTGGGGATATCGAATGTTATCACCCGTGGTGCCTTTGATCGGATCATTCGGTGATAATAACAAAAAATGAAAGTGGCATTTTAGCGAACTATACCCATCGATCGGTACCAATAGTCGTCGCACACCGTGCCCATGCCATAATCATGCGGTAAACTAGAACGGTGCGAGGCTCACCACAGTTAATGCCCGTTGTACGTATGTTTGGATCATACGGTCGGTCTCGCGCACGCACACACAGTCTATCCCCCTGTCTCGCTACAGACCTCCCCGAAGCTTTTGACATTCCTTGGTCAAGAGGTGCCGACGGTTGTCGCCCATGGTGCGTGTGCTTTGGACATAAGTTCAAACTCGGCCTCAGAACCAGTATCTATGTTGTCGCCCATGGTACCTATGACGGCATCTTATAATGTAAAACTCTCAAAAATGGTGCCTTGATCTCCAAAACTCTAGCACGTTATGTAATTCTCTTTCTCCTGCAACCGGTGACTATGTCAACGCAACTCGACCTCGGAACCATTTATTTATGTATTTCCCCCATCGATGTTCGATCGGTTCCAATAGTCGTCGCATACGGTGCCTTTGCCGTAATCATACGATAACTACTACACGGTGCGAGGGCTTCTGAACGTTAACGCCCGTGGTGCCTCTGGTTGGATCATACGGTGAGACTAGGAAGAAAAGAAATTGCCATTAAAGTGTACGCCCTCGATGAAAACGATAAAACGTCATTGCTCTGTCTCGCACACGCACAGACAGTCTATCCCTTCATCTCGCTACAATCCTCCATGGACCTTTGAACTTCGAAGGTCAACAGGTGTCGATGGTTGTACCCTATAGTGCCCGTACTTTCTCCATGAGGTAAATCTCGGCATCGGAACCTGCACATGTGTTCTTGCCACTCGACCCCAAAACCATTTATCTGCCTCCCTACCCCCCCCCCCCCTCGATGGTCAATACTTCCAATAGTCGTCGCACACAGTGCCTCTGATGACCGTTGACTTCCCCCCGTCAAGAGGTGCCGATGGACGTGGGGATATCGAATGTTATCACCCGTGGTGCCTTTGATCGGATCATTCGGTGATAATAACAAAAAATGAAAGTGGCATTTTAGCGAACTATACCCATCGATCGGTACCAATAGTCGTCGCACACCGTGCCCATGCCATAATCATGCGGTAAACTAGAACGGTGCGAGGCTCACCACAGTTAATTCCCGTTGTACGTATGTTTGGATCATACGGTCGGTCTCGCGCATGCACACACAGTCTATCCCCCCTGTCTCGCTACATACCTCCCCGAAGCTTTGACATTCCTAGGTCAAGAGATGCCGACGGTTGCCGCCCATGGTGCCTGTGCTTTGCACATAAGTTAAAACTCGGCCTCGGAATCAGTATCTATGTTGTCGCCCATGGTACCTATGATGGCATCTTATAATGTAAAACTCTCAAAAATGGTGCCTTGATCTCCAAAACTCTAGCACGTTATGTAATTCTCTTTCTCCCGCAACCGGTGACTATGTCAACGCAACTCGACCTCAGAACCATTTATTTATGTATTTCCCCCATCGTATGTTCGATCGGTTCCAATAGTCGTCGCATACGGTGCCTTTGCCGTAATCATATGATAACTACTACACGGTGCGAGGGCTTCTGAACGTTAACGCCCGTGGTGCCTCTGGTTGGATCATACGGTGAGACTAGGAAGAAAATAAATTGCCATTAAAGTGTACGCCCTCGATGAAAACGATAAAACATCGTTGCTCTGTCTCGCACACGCACAGACAGTCTATCCCTTCATCTCGCTACAATCCTCCATGGACCTTTGATCTTCGAAGGTCAACAGGTGCCGATGGTTGTACCCTATAGTGCCCGTGCTTTGACCATGAGGTAAATCTCGGCATCGGAACCAGTACCTGTGTTCTTGCCACTCAACCCCAAAACCATTTATCTGCCTCCCTACCCCCCCCCCCCCTCGATGGTCAATTTCTTCCAATAGTCGTCGCATGCAGTGCCTATGATGACCGTTGACCTCCCCCCGTCAAGAGGTGCCGATGGATATCGTCCATGGTTCCTATGCTTGAGTCATAGGGGAAAGCGCGCGGAAAAATAAAGGTCCCGCTCAAATGTCAAAACTCTGATCGCTTTGTAATTCTCTTTCCCTCACCACCAGACTCAAATGTTAAAACCATTCGACCTCGATACCATTCTCTATTACTATACCAATCGATCGGTTCCGAAAGTCGCCGCGCATGGTTCCTATGTCGTCTACAGACGGTAAACTAGAACGGACGTGGGGATATCGAATGTTATCGCCCGTGGTGCCTTTGATCGGATCATTCGGTGATAATAACAAAAATTGAAAGTGGCATTTTAGCGAACTATACCCATCGATCGGTACCAATAGTCGTCGCACACCGTGCCCATGCCATAATCATGCGGTAAACTAGAACAGTGCGGGGCTCACCACAGTTAATGCCCGTTGTGCGTATGTCTGGATCATACGGTCGGTCTCGCGCACGCACACACAGTCTATCCCCCTGTCTCGCTACAGACCTCCCCGAAGCTTTGACATTCCTAGGTCAAGAGGTGCCGACGGTTGCCGCCCATGGTGCCTGTGCTTTGGACATAAGTTAAAACTCGGCCTCAGAACCAGTATCTATGTTGTCGCCCATGGTACCTATGATGGCATCTTATAATGTAAAACTCTCAAAAATGGTGCCTTGATCTCCAAAACTCTAGCACGTTATGTAATTCTCTTTCTCCCGCAACCGGTGACTATGTCAACGCAACTCGACGACCTCGGAACCATTTATTTATGTATTTCCCCCATCGTATGTTCGATCGGTTCCAATAGTCATCGCATACGGTGCCTTTGCCGTAATCATACGATAACTACTACACGGTGCGAGGGCTTCTGAACGTTAACGCCCGTGGTGCCTCTGGTTGGATCATACGGTGAGACTAGGAAGAAAAGAAATTGCCATTAAAGTGTACGCCCTCGATGAAAATGATAAAACGTCGTTGCTCTGTCTCGCACACGCACAGACAGTCTATCCCTTCATCTCGCTACAATCCTCCATGGACATTTGACCTTCGAAGGTCAACAGGTGCCGATGGTTGTACCCTATAGTGCCCGTGCTTTGACCATGTGGTAAATATCGGCATCGGAACCAGTACCTGTGTTCTTGCCACTCGACCTTGAAACCATTTATCTGCCTCCCTACCCCCCCTCCCTCGATGGTCAATTTGTTCCAATAGTCGTCGCACGCAGTGCCTATGATGACCGTTGACCTCCCCCCGTCAAGAGGTGCCGATGGATATCGTCCATGGTTCCTATGCTTGAGTCATAGGGGAAAGTGCGCGAAAAAATAAAGGTCCCGATCAAATGTCAAAACTCTGATTCGCTTTGTAATTCTCTTTCCCTCGCCATCAGACTCAAATGTTATAACCATTCGACCTCGATACCATTCTCTATTACTATACCAATCGATCGGTTCCGAAAGTCGTCGCGCATGGTGCCTATGCCGTCTACATACGGTAAACTAGAACGGACGTGGGGATATCGAATGTTATCGCCTGTGGTGCCTTTGATCGGATCATTCGGTGATAATAACAAAAAATGAAAGTGGCATTTTAGCGAACTATACCCATCGATCAGTACCAATTGTCGTTGCACACCGTGCCCATGCCATAATCATGCGGTAAACTAGAACGGCACGAGGCTTCCGAAGGTTAATGCCCGTTGTGCGTATGTTTGGATCATACGGTCGATCTCGCGCACGCACACATAGTCTATCCCCCTGTCTCGCTACAAACCTCCCTGGAGATTTGACATTCGAATGTTAAGAGGTGCCGACGGTTGTTGCCCATGGTGCCTATGCTTTGGACATATGGTAAAACTCGACCTCGGAACCGGTATCTATGTTTTCGCCACTCAACCTCGAAACCATTTGTCTGCCCCACTACCCTATATGATCTATTGGTTCCAATAGTCGTCGCGCACAATGCCTATGCCCTGATAATACGGTGAACTAGACCGAGCGGGAGGGTTCTGAATGTCAACGTCGGTGATCGCGGCTTGAGTCATAGGGGAAAGCGCGCGAAAAAATAAAAGTCCCTCTCAAATGTCAAAACTCTGATTTGCTTTGTAATTCTCTTTCCCTCGCTATCCTAAACGAAACCTATCTATCACTATCACATACTCAGATTCTAGAACCCTAATAGTGCCTTAAACGCAAAAAACTCTGTTTTTTGCTATGTGATTTTCTCTCCCACACCACCGTACTCTATGCTATCTCCACCCGTCCTCGATGTCATTATCTATATATCTTACCTTCAATGTTGTCGATTGGTACCCGTAGTCGTCGCACACGGTGCCTAATTCGTTATCACACGGTGCCAGCCTGCCTAATTCGTAATCACACGGTGCCTATCTCGACCTCGAAACAATTTATCTGCCTCCCTATCCCCCTCGATTGTCAATTGGTTCCAATAGTATTTGCCATGCGGTGGCTATTGATACTGATCGATGGGTATAGTTCGCTAAAATGCCACTTTCATTTTTTTATTATCACCGAATGATCCGATCAAAGGCACCACGGGCGATAACATTCGGTATCCCCACATCCGTTCTAGTTACCGTATGTAGACGGCATAGGCACCATGCCCGACTACTTTCGGAACCGATCGATTGGTATAGTAATAGAGAATGGCATCGAAGTAGAATGGTTATAACATTTGAGTCTTGTGGTGAGGGAAAGAGAATTACAAAGCGAATCAGAGATTTGACATTTGAGCGGGACCTTTATTTTTCCGCGCGCTTTCCCCTATGACTCAAGCATAGGAACCATGGACGATATCCATCGGCACCTCCTGACGGGGGGAGGTCAACAGTCATCATAGGCGCTGCGTGCGACGACTATTGGAACCAATCGGCCATCGAGGGGGTAGGGAGGCAGATAAATGGTTTCGAGGTCGAGTGGCGAGAACACAGGTACTGGTTCCGATGCCGAGATTTACCTCATAGTCAAAGCAAGGGCACCATGGGATACAACCATCGGCACCTGTTGACCTTCGAAGGTCAAAGGTCCATGGAGGATTGTAGCGAGATGATCTATTGGTTCCAATAGTCGTCACGCACAATGCTTATGCCCTGATCATATGGTGAACTAGAACGAGCGCGAGGGTTCTGAAGGTCGATGTGCATGATGCCTCAGATTCGATCATACGATGAAACTAACAGAAAATTGCACGCCCTCGATGTACTCGATATAACACCATTAGTCCATTACTCTACCTCGCTATCCTAAAATAAACCTATCTATCACTATCACATGTTCAGTCTCTAGAACCCTAATAGTGCCTTAAACGCCAAAAACTCTAATTTTTGCTATGTGATTTTCCTTCCCACACCACCGTACTCTATGTTATCTCCACCTGTCCTCGATGCACTTATCATCGAACGGTTCTGAAAGTCGTCGCGTGTGGTGCCTATGGCGTCTACATAAGGTAAACTAGAACAGACGTGGGGATACCGAATGTTATCGCCCGTGGTGCATTTGATTGGATCATGCGGTAATAAAAAAAATGAAGGTGACATTTTAGCGAACTATACCCATCGATCGGTACCAATAGTCGTCGCACACCGTGCCCCATGCCATAATCATACGGTAAAACTAGAACGATGCGAGGCTTCCGAAGGTTAATGCCTGTTGTGCATATGTTTGGATCATACGGTCGGTCTCGCGCACGCACACACAGTCTATCCCCCCCCCTTGTCTTGCTACAATCCTCCCTGGAGGTTCGACATTCGAAGGTCAGGAGGTGCCGCCGGTTTTCACCCATGGTGCCTGTGCTTTGGACATAAGGTAAAACTCGACGTCGGAACCAGTATCTACGTTTTCGCCAGCCAGCCTCGGACCCGGTAGTCGTCGCGCGACGTGCCCACGCCCGGAATCACACGATAAACTAATACGAGGGAATACGGTACCGATGGTCGTCCTCTGTGATGCATATGTTTGGATTAAATGGTACCACAAACAATAAAATGAGGTGCCCTTTTCGCGTGCACTTTGAATATACTTATGACAATACACTTCCTTAGACTATAAACACACGTTTTCGATATTGGCGATTAATATGTCGTGGCATTCTCTCTTTATCTCCTCAACGTGGTTTAGACCCACTCACATGCATCACGCCTCAACTATCCAGAAACTTACTATAGAAATTATAATATGATGATCTGTATGTATGTGAATGGTACGGTGAATGAGACAAGCAATCTACATGATCACATGTGGAGTGACAGTCGTAGGGTATAGACTTAGAGACAACTACCTTTAACATTCATGAGAATGGAAAGTTTTGGCTGCAGTGTCGGCTGACTAATACATGCATTGCAATGTTAGAGTATGTGTGTTTGTAGTGGACAGGGGCGACCTGCTACCGTGTGCCTTATCTTTTGAGCGGTTCCATCCTTGACCGCGTTCATCCTTGACCCCCGCTCAACAAATCCAACCAGTAAACGACGAAGAATCGCTGCCGGTACAAACGAGGTTTAATGTGATCGTACATGCAGCCAACCTGTTTTGTAGACTCAGCTGCCTACAAAACTTTCACGGATGTGGGTGTGTTTTGGGAGCCGTTCCCAGGATGGGGGTGCATAATCCATGAGTTGCTATAAATGCATGACTGTGTTCCCATCCGGCCGAGATAACAACGTTCCTGTGAACCCTCAAACTATATAATGCATTAAATCACCGTAAATTTGTGTCCTCGCGTCGGCTTAGTTGCGGGGATGCCCATGCACATCTGTATCGCTGCTGCGTAGTATTAAACGTCAGCTGTTGTACGGGCATGCACGCGCACGTGGCTATCCAATTTTTTCTTTTGTAGACGAGGAACAGTTACTACGGTGCTATTATTGCATGTAGTCTAGTGTGCAAGAGGCTTGTGTGCGTGTTGATATATTGCATAGGGTTGTTCATAACTCCGGTGCAGACTGAATTTATACGTGATCTAGTGCACTTATTGCGCGGTATGGGCTGGACAGGCACACTTGATATATAACTTTCGTCTGTGTGTACGCACATCCATCAAGAGCACCACGGTCGCTTCATGCTCCAAAGAAAGCATCCCACTCGTTCACAAAACTATGAGTTTTTCGTGCTTGCCTCTCACCATGCCCGGCGAGCCATGCCGCAGGCCTGTGCGTTTGTCCTGCGTGCTTGATCTCTCGACTGATATTATCGAAGAGGAGATGTTGCTTCTGTCCACTGCCGCGGTGGTGACCACCGCCGGGGTCGGCGTGGATGCTGCCGCCGTGAAGCTTGCCATCCTCGACCACTTTCCGCTACTCCAACCAGTTGGTGTTAGCGTGGCTCCGCTGTCTTCGAATGCCTTCCTTGCGCGCTTCGTTGATGCGGAGTGTCGCGATGAGATCACTCGGGTGTCGGTGTTCCACGACAAAAATGCCACACTCTACATCACCAAGCCGTGGACACCGGAGGGTCTCGCGAAGATAGTGAGGCCACGCTATCTCGTGCGCCTTCTAATCGAGGGCCTTCCGGAGCAAGCTTGGTCCGCCCAGACTGTGAAGCAGCTACTCCCTATGTGCCACATCCACACCGTCGACACGGACACGTATCATAAGATAGACCTCACCTTCTTCAAGCTGCGTGCTTGGGTGGAGGACCCTGACCAGATTCCTCGTATTGTTAGTCTGAAGCTGCCCTCTCGTGTCGGGCGGGAGCTGGATGATCTTGTTCTTCCGGCTGGATTCGTTTTCGTGGTGGAGCAGGAGTACGCTACGTACGGGAGCCCCTTTGAGCGGGAGGGGGACGTCATTGTCCACATAGAGGAAGTATTAGATGTTAGCGGTCCTGGGCATGTTCCGAACTATATGCCTTGGGCACGCGGGGAGGTGGACGGCTATGGCTGTGTAGGATGCCCAAGCTATGGTTGGCCGTCGGAGCTCGGTTTCCCCGTCGGATACAGTGAGGGGTTGGCTGGTCGTCCGTACATCCTCGCGACTCTAGCTAGCGAAGCGTCGATTCTAGGTGCTGGCCCGTCAAGTGAGTAGGTGGGACATACAAGACCATCTCACCGGGATAGTACACGGTGTCTCGGACCGTAACTACTTTCATTAGCAAAATGTGTAATGCGATGTGTCTCTACAACATCTAGTGATTGTCTTGTGCGTGATCGTGTGTGTGTGAGAGAGAGAGAGAGATGAAGTTTGTATGATGTAACGAAGTGTTGGCTTGCATGCATGCTGTTTTTCAGTTTATATGTGGTAAGAAATTGTTTGTGTCGTGGCCCTTTGTATTCCGTCTTTAATTTTCATAATATGACGCAGAGCTGTTCAAACTTGAGACGTTATGAAAAGACGTATAAACCGGAATGGCGCGAATAGAAAAGGTGGACCACATTAAGCCACAAATCCAACCCTTACAAAACGATCTAGTGATGGGCGAATATGGAGGCACAATTCCTAACCATCACTGCTGCACGATAAACACACTACCTACTTGTTACGGGAATGATAGGAATGACATGAAGATGAAACTGATACAACGCATGCTACTATGCGTACAACTGAACTACCACCATGCATTACCCCGTTTTATGCTCCGTGCCCTTACGTGATGTCTTCCCTCATCCTAGAGCAGCTTGGGGGTGGGACCTGAAAAACGCAATAAAACATGTGAGATAGGGGATTCAGCGGGGGTTGGGGTAATTTCATGTGAAAAATGTGAATCCACTAACCTGGCACGTAGAAACACGTGTATGTGAACATGCTCCCCTCTGCTGATTTGTCTAATATCTTGTTGTATTCTTTGCTAATGTAATCAACTTCGAAGACAGCCGTTGGTGTGCGAATCAAACATGATGTTCTTTCCTCGAAAACGGCCGAGATCCTGCATTGGTGCCTATACGCTGATTCCGTGTGCTGAATGTGATGAGGTATCAGGTCGACCATGTGTATGGTGATGTACAGCGACCACATGACTTCTTCTCCTATCTGACTGCGAAGGGACCAAATTTTTAGCACATCTGAGTCGATGGATGCTAAACCGATACCACCACCTGGGAGCTTAACGACATGGACATTGCAGCGAAAAATGATTGTTGTTTCTTCCGGACACTTGATAGGGTGGAGGTTGCGACTGGTGGTGTCATAGGCTATAATATGGTTATTCGTGAGATGCCATATCAGATAACCGTCGATCAGAGTGCTGGCACGAAAATCAACCATGCCGACAGTGGGTATGCTTGGTCCGCTGTAGTCCCAACGGCGATTGGTGTTTGACCATAGGCTAACACTAGTGGAGTGTTTGTCGCTCTCTATCCAAACTATGCTCCACGGGGATGAATGGCAATGCCCGTGTATGTGATCGTCGTCACATACCACGGTCCCGTGGCAGTACGTGTTATATCCCAAAGGACGAGATAAGGTGCGCTCACCAGTAATCGGGTTCCAAACCATAAGTGTCCCCGTGGCTCCGCTGAGAAGAAGCACCTTGCCGCCGCGACATGCCAGCACCTCCCATCTATTAGTATAGATGGTGATGTTTGGACCGGTCATCGGCAACATGAACCGATGACTAGACACAATGACCGGAGCTTTGCCGATCGGAGAGAAGCGCTCCTCGCCAACGACTCCGATAATGTTGCTGAAGAGGCCAATAAGTGGAGTGTGGGCATGTCTCTTCAACATCATGTCCAGGAACCCCGTCGACTTGACAAGACGCCTCCATGATCTGCATACGGAAGCCAGTGTACAGGTGCTGACCGGATGCATAGAAACGAGCACCAGAATGACTGTGATTAAATCATCTGTCAAATGCTCCCAGTGGTTAGCTTGGCGATAGAATGACTTCATATCTATGTGGGAAAATCCGTTGCATGGAGTTAGATGTGGTGAAGAACCTCAGAACAACAACAGATCGAATACAAGGATTAGAGGATGACAAACCTGCTAGCTGATGGCGCTGCTTGTCCTACGAAAAAACTGCACACCAACAAAATAAGATGATGGCTAGTGGATGCTGTCTACTCCTCCCATGACAACGCTGTCATTTATGGGAGATGGAGGCGTGGGTGGACTGAGGTGGTGGGGTGCCATGGAGGTGTGCCCGTGACGAGCGCTTCTGACAGTGCACCTAAATGGGCAATCACATGTCAACCAATGCTGAATCCCAAGACATCTAACTTTGCCCTATTTGGGGGTTGTTTTTGCCCCCACGCCCGGTGGTCCTCCCGACCAGCATGAGCCGAGGTTTGTATCAATGGAAATGTTTGCATAATGCTTACATGACTCTCTCAGGTAAGTAATCTAATTAGAGACGCCAACTGGTCGCACGTATAAAACCAGTCTGCATAGGAGTTGTAAAGTTGTAAACAACCCTCTGCATTATAACACCATGCACGTAGGCCTTTAATTTGCAAACTAAACTACATGCAATAATAGCATAAACTAAACTACATGCAATAATAGCACCGGTATTAACTGATCCTCGTCTATAAAAGAATAAATTTGATAGCCACCAGCACGTGCACGTTCTTACGACATCTGACGCCCTCATGGCTCTACACCGCTAAAACATTCCGGCCCTTACAAAACTAACCATAACCAATACTTACCCCTTTTGGTAGTGGGGTGCCCTGACTAAATGGAAAGTAGCCCCGGCTACAAGTTGGCACCATTTGCACAATATTTCATGGGTTGGCTAGTAGGTGATCAGACCTAGCAAGCCTAGGCTACGGCCCACCATGTCTATAAGAGGTAAATCGGTTAATCTCAAGAAAATAGAGAATGACAAAACTTGGAAAGCTCCTTGCACGGATCCTCTAGCATATCGACGGTATGGATTGTTATTGCCACAGAGTCACCCACATACACAAGCTTTTGTCTATATATATATATATATAATTTACCTATATATATATATATAGAGAGAGAGAGAGAGAAGTATTCGTATGATGTAAGTCTGTGCTTACCGCAATTGCTACCACTCGTTGCTCATTGGGATAGGAACTAAATGTGGTCCAAACTTACCCTCTTTTTCTTTTCTTCATTTTCCCTTCGTTTATCATATTTCCGCTTTGGTGCAGTAGGCTGCAGGATTTCTGACTCGTAGGCTTTGTAGACCCAAATTTTTGCCCCACGCCTGACGCCCACCATCCCCCTCTCGTGACCGTGCCTGAGTACCTGACGAATGGACAGAACAACTGCCCCCTCCCTCGTGACCATATTCATACAGAGAGAGAGAGAGAGAGAGAAAATAGAGCAAGGCTCCATCCCACCTACCTCCCTCCCTCACCCCTCGATCCTCTCTCTCCCCACCCCGATCTAGAACGGCCAGCCTTCACCCACCTCGCCGGCGGCCACCGGTCTGGATGCTGCGGCCCCCGGTCCACCCCACCACAGTCAATCCCACCCCGCCGCCCCAGCTCTGTCCCCGGCTTCGCCTCCTCCCAGTTTTCCTCCCTCCTCGGAACGAGGTCCAGAAATCTTCGGCGGGAGCCAGGATGGAGGAGGAACGGGCCGGTCGGCCGGGAGCACGCTCGGAGGAGATCCCGTGGAGGAGCGCCTCACGCTGTCCACCTCCACGCGCTCGTGGCCGCCGCCTACAGCAGATCTGGCATGCCGCATCATCGCCGTTTGCCCCGCCGGTGAGTTCCCTCTCCCCTTCCGCGCCTCCCTCTTCTTCCATCTTTCTCTTTTCTCTCTAATATTCTCTCTTCTGTCGTTCGCGAGCAGGAATCCACACCATCCATCCAAGTCCCTCCACGGCCACGGCCTCTGCAACCCACGCCAGCCATCGAGCTTCCTCGCCCATGCCGCCGGCACGGAGACCCGCGCTCGGGCAGCCGTGGGGGTTCTGGGGACCGCGTGGTGTGGGACCGGCCATGGTGGATGCAGGGTTGGAGAGGGGCGCCAGATCCGGCCTTCCTCCCCGTCTTGGATCCAGTGTGCACTTCGCCAACGGCTTCTGCCAAGGCCCTCCTTCCTCCCCGCCAGAGAGCAAGAGTCGAGGTGGCGACCATGACGTTCGGCGAGGGCTCGTGGATCTGGCCAGATCTGGTCCTCTCTCCTCCCCTTCTTCCTCGACCATGGTGAGGCTGCTTGCTGCAGTAGATGTTCGTGGTAGTTGTAGGACAGTGAGGTTGCTTGTTGTCAATCCCCTTTTTTCAATTTTGATTCCTCTGTGTGATACTGATTATGGGCACCGAAAGATTATACGCGCGGCACCTCTCCTCGCCACCACGCCTGGCTCCAAGTTAGATAATTTTTGTGTACATGAACTGAAAAATTGAGAGATGTTGATAGTATCTTTTGTATTCATGTTCGGCACTGAATGTATTCATGCTTGGCTCCGATTGAATTCAATATTTGCTAAGAGTGGCACTGACTGTATCCATGTTTGGCACCGAATGATTTTGTTGGCACCCAATGATTATAGATGGAACCATTGCTTTCTTTCAGTGAGAACCGTTTGAATTTGTCACAACATTTATATGAATTTAGTCAGAAACTTGTAGACATATATGAACATTTAAGATAATTTATTTTAATCTGTATAGAGAACTTCTCATGAGAAATTGTGTCACGACTATCAGGTAGATGAAAACAAAAAAAAGCATGGACTTCACATGCAAAAGTACAGCTTTGTCAAATTGTTGTAAATGTGTACACATAGCTAGAAAGGTGGTCTGAACCTTTCTCTGTTAAACCTGAAACCAAGCTTTGTCTTTTTGCCCGAGACGTGCATGCCTATATGGAAAGGAGGGGCTCCTCCATCCTTCTTTGAGCGTGTGAAATTCAGAAAAGCAAAAAACAAGAACCTTTTGAAAAAAGAGATGCGGATCTGAAAGCAATGTAACGGTTCTGATTTAGATGACCCCAAAGTCACAACATACAGAAACCATGTTCTATATATATATATATATATATATATATATATATATACTTGTTAGGTCTTAGTCGTTAAGTCTCAGTCGATGCTATATCCGTAAGATTTTACATTAAAATCGATGCAAAACTGTCCTTTTGATTTTTCTTTTTTCTTTCTTACATGTTATGTGACATGACTGAGACTTGGTTAAATCTCAGTGACCTAGCCACACCCATGTATATATACATACTCGTCAGCGTTTGCGTAAATCGGAACGATTGAGAGGAAATTGTGATTGATACGCATCCATCCTAACAGAGCGCAACTGGTGGCCTGCCAACGTAAATCACGCGACTGACATCCTGGTATGGAAACGAATGCCGCGCTCGACTCTGGATCCTGAAACACATACTCACGAGTCACGAGCGCCTCCACGCCCAGCCGGAGCACTCGCCGGAGCCGGGGCCGGAGCGATCCTCGCCGATGTCTTTCCACTCTGACAGGGATCCCTTCCCGCTGGCAGAGGCAGACCCTGAACGGTCGATGCCTCCTTCAGTGGTCGACGGCCTCAAACCACCGCAGAGGAAGGTTTTGTTCTGCTCGTTCAAGAACTATTTGGTTAGAGAAACCACGGTGCGTCGCCTGCCAAGGAGTTCTTGAATTTGTGCCAAGGCCTGTGTCTGTATGTGTCTCCTGAACTCGTTGCATTTTATTTGACCACAGGTGACAGATATCATTGGCTATGTGTCAAAGCAATCAGCATGCCACCAAGGAGAGCAGGGTCTAGCATGCCCAATTATACGAATGTCTCAAGATTTTGTCGGCAGCAACAACATTAGCCTTTTGGAGCCCAGGGGGCGCAACGGTACCAGGAAAATGGTGGGTTAAGCCAAGTACCATATGAGTATATGGCCCTGTTTGTAATCAACCAGTTCATACGCTTCTTTGCTTTTGCTCACATTAATTCATTTCAGGGGGGCGAAGATTGTCTTTCGCCTACGTACATCTACACCAGATTAGCACCGATCACCCGTCTCATTTTTCCAAAGGAGGATGATGTTCTTCTCGACTATTTGCGTGAAGCTGGAAACTCAATTCAGCCCAATTGGTGATGTTATCTCTTCCAAACACTCATCCTGCACCACTGCAAATGGATTGATTTTTTGTGTACCTAAAAATGTGCCACCTTTTCTTCAGGTATATGCCAATCATTCCCATGGTTTTGGTCAATGGAAGCGGCCTTGGCACTGGATCGATCAGCTATGTCCCAAACTACAATCCAAGAGACATTATCGCTAATCTGAAAAGGTTGCTAAATGAAGAGACCGTCGTACCAATGGACCCTTGGTACAAGGGGTTCAAGGTCCGTCAAATGCTTTTACTAGCATGTTTCTGTTATATTATTGAGAGTTTTGACTCCTTAATTTAACAATTGCTTTTTGATGCAAATATTATGTTCATATATAGAGCAAGTTGATGACACGAAACTTAAAATTTCCGAGCTTCCTATCGGCTGCTGGACTGTAGATTACGAAGAATTTCTCGAATCCATGTGTCCTCTGTACAATGAGGACGTGTGACGCCCCCAAAATCAATCCGTGTACAGTAATCATACACGCAGTGTACACGACTGAGATTAGGGTGCCACGGTAAGAATATCACAGCACAACACTAAACACAAAAGGATAAACCAATATGTTACAATAAAACCGGGGGGAGGGGGTCGCGCGGACCCGAATACATAGTTCTACAAGACATAATATCTAAGTACAGACATAGTTAGTCAAGTTTTGCCTTAAGAAGGCTAGCACAAATAACATCAGAGATACATATCGAAAAGGCAAGGCCTCCTGCCTGGGAGCCTCCGAAACTACTTCTGGTCCTGGTCAACGGGGGTCTCGACGTAGTAGTATCCGCCTCCGGGGTACTCCTGCTCCTGGGCTCCAACGCCGACTGCAGCGGCCGATCAGGAAAAACATAAAGTGGGAAATAAAGCAAGGGTGAGTATCTAGCATACTCGCGAGTCTTACGTCCGCTACTAAGCATTTATGCATTTGTATCAAATGGAAAGGGGAGGCTGTATATAGTGGACTGCAAGGTAGAAATCAGAATAAGGGTAAGAAGCTAGGCCTATCAAAGACTAGCATCTTCTAACGATGTCTTGCAGCATGAGAGAGAAACAACCAACAGTTTATATAAAGCATAACGTAACAATGAAGCAAAAGTTGTTGCAACATTGTATAATAGTAAGTTGTAATGATTAATAATAATAATGCCTCCGAGTTCCCCTCCTCGACTCCCCTGCGAGGAAGAAAACCCGGAACCATACAGTTTAATAGTAATAGTTTGTAGTGGTAAGATCCAGCTTCAGCATAAAGCGTCCTGTTACCGTGGACACGGCTATTCGAATAGATTAAACTCCCTACAGGGGTGCACTACTGTTCAGCCTGCACGCTCGGATCTCCAGGGTGGCGTGAACCTTGTTAGGGAACGCCCCACCGAGGCTATCCGACACATCGCAGCCCATCCTAGGCTCAGCAGAGAGGCCATCCGCCGGACTATATCCTATGCGCCAAGGGGTCTAGGTCCCTCACCCTTGCACGCTCATGCACGGTACGAGACTGGCCGGTGAAGTAAAAGCAAATCCAAAACACACCTGCTGCAGCAAAGAAGACAAGCCCGCTTCCCGGCTATCAGCCCGTGGTACTGTTGACGTCTGAAGAGCTTTCGGACAAACTACGACGCAGAGGAGCCCATAACTCCTTATCCCACGTGAAGGTAGTGCGTACAGGCCTTTGCGGCCTCTCAAGTCATCCGCCGAACCATTTAGCATTTTAATATTATCTCGCAGACAACCGTTATCGCTGTCTGACTAACAACACAACGGACAACGAACAACAACAAGGCCCACCGGTAACGTCGGGGCCTGCCCCGTCGTCCCGTCAAAGCGCGCGGTTACCGACAAGGTGAACTGTCTCCTTACCTTGTCTCGCGTGTGCTCTTGGTAGAGCTCGACTTTTTCGTGGTTTGGTAACTCTTGCGAGATACGAGCAGGGGCCAAGCACGCCAGTAACGTCGGCCGTACCCTCCCTGTCGTTCCCGACGCAATACCGCTCGCGGGCACCGTTGGATCGCCCGACTTCTTACCTTAAGGACAACCGTGCTCAGGTACCTAGAGAGACTATACAGAGTCATCAACGAGTGGAGTACAAGGATTACTCCTTGATAGCTCACACTTGAAGGTGGCTCGGCAGAGCCGAGCTAGGGGGCCTTAGGCGGTGTCTGCATTGTACCGTACCTGTGCAGTTGTAATAAGTTGTATCCGCGTCACTCCCCTGAGTGGTCACGGCCCGCTATCTAATCCTAGCTAACAATGCGCAGGGCTCACTGCCGAATAATGCATAATTATAATAGGCAGCATAGGATAAAGGAGGTACATCAAGGGCGACAAAAACAGGCTATGCAATTGAATAGGATTGCAATCGTAGCAGCAGCAGTAACAATGCCTAGTGCAAGAAAGTACGGAAAAGGTAGGCGATATCTGGGGAAGAGAATGGCTCTGCTTGCCTGGAAGCTCGACGGTAGGGGTAGGGTCGTCGACGAAGTAGTCGTACCCGGCAGCGGTGTAGTCGGCAGTAGTAGTGGGGTCTACCGGAGAATAAAGGGGGGAAGAAATAGTAAATATAAAGCAAGCATAGCAAACAAATGCAATACATGACAGATGAAAAGCTATCGATGCTCTAACGTAGTACGCGGCATTGTGCTCGGAGCGGAAATTCATCCGGGGATGAACCGCCAGCTCCGGGTGATTACCGGACAGGGTGTCCGGAGGGGGAAGGTATCATGCCGGAGGTGTCGTGGACATCCGACAAAGATAAGGGGGTGTATCCGTGTTAGTTGAACCATTCCGAACAACTTTCGTGTTCGGAATGAATTCATCCGGATACTTTAACAGTACCGGATAAATCATCGGACAGACGGTCCAGAGGGGGATGGTTCGACGTTCGGTATATTAGAGGGGGATGGTAGACATACCGATAGCGTATTGGTAATTGTTGTATTTTTTTGATCAATTTTCATGTATAATTTTTTTTAATCCGACTTACGGTTTAAAAGATATTCAATTTCCAAATTTAAATCAATTTTTAATTCATTTTCTAATTTATTTAATTCATTTATTCAAACATTATCCAGAACAGACATTTTGACTGGTCAGACCTGACCAGTAGGTCTCACTGGTCAGTGACACATTTAACGAACTAATTTAATTAAATTCATTTAATCAGTGGGGTGGCCCACATGTCATAGGGACATTTTATTTTCTATTTTAATTAACCTAATTAATTAACAGTGGGGACCCACCTGTCATTGTAATAGTTTTATTAATTAAAGGACCAAGGGCCCACATGTCAGTCTCAGGGGGGGTCTTTATCTCTGTTTAATTTAAACAGAGAGGGGTTAAGGGGGCAGGCCCCACTGTCAGTGGCACACCCGTGCTTAATTAAGCCCCTGACAGCGGGGCCCAACAGGCAGTGGCACCGGGGAAGCACGCCGGCAAGTGTCCTCCGGCGAGGTTGAGCCCGAGCTTGCTGTAGTCCACGGGAGAGGGCGTGGCCGGGGGCAATCGATAGAGGAGCTCTCCGCGCGTCTTCTGGTGGTGGTGGTGTCGTCGTAGGCTCACCGGAGCAACGATGACGACGAGCTTGGCGGCGGTCCGAAAGGGGTCGACGGCGAGGACGCGGTTACGGAGGGATTTATCTAGCGCGCGCTACATGGCTCGGTTCTTGGGAACATGGGGAGTACAGGGGGCACGGTTGGCGGCCATATGCGAGAGCCAGGCCGCGAGGGCGAGCTCGCCGGCGGCGAGGAGTTACGGCTCCCATGGCACGGGAGGCTACGGGGAAGGGGAAGCTAACGGGTCCACGACGGTGGTAGGGGGGCTCACCGGAGCTTGTAGCCGTGTACGTGGGCTCGGGGAAGGGCTGTAGTCGCCGGAATCGACGACGAAGACGGCGGCGATGCAGAGGGGAAACAACGACCGTGCGCTAGCTGTGGTGGCGTCGGGCTCGATTCCTTCCGCGAGCTGACGAAGACGAAGGCTGCGCTTTGATTGGACACGGTGGCTCGGTCTGGGGGGCACAGTGGCCGCGGTGGGGCATGACAATGGCGACGGAGGTTGTCTTCTCCCTGACGAGGACAAGGCGAGGAGGGGGCGAGATGGAGCTAGGGTTCGCCAGGGGACTCGGGGGCGAGTATTTAGCCAGGGCCACGAACCCTAGGGGCCCTGGATGCACGACACGACGACGGTCGCCCTTGCCGACCTCTTCCATGGCGACACGAGGGGGAGGGGGAAACAGTGAGGGAGACGACCCCTTGGTGGGTGATACGTCCAAAACGTATCTATAATTTCTGCTTGCTCCATGCATGTTTTGTGTGATATTGCTATGATCTAGATACACTTTCATACACTTTTCATCATATTTGGACTAACCTATTAAATCAGTGCACCCTAGTGCCAGTTCCTGTTTTCTGCTGTTTTTCTATTTCAGTTTTCCCCCATATAAAAAGTGCCAGAAAAATCTGGGAAAAATACAGAAAAAATCAGCGTACAGGAAGCTTCGAGAAAAGCCCGGGTGGGGCCAGAGGGGAGCCAGGGGGGCCCAGGCGGCCACCCGGCGCGTCCCCACCCCTGGCCGCGCCAGGGGGGCTCCTGGGGCCCCTGGTCCACCTCTGGCTGCCCCCCTTCGCCTATTTATTCTCCGTCACGGGGAAACTCCAAAAGAAGAACCCTATTCCGCAAACCCGCCTCTGTTCCGCCGCCGCCGCGCTTCCGAAGATCGGGAGCACCAGAAGACCTCTTCCCGGCACCCTGCCGGAGGGAGGATTGACCTCCGGGAGTCTCCTCTCCACCATGGATGCTCCCCGGATGTCTCGTGAGTAGTTTTCCTTGGACCATGGGTCCGTGATCAGTAGCTATGTGATGTTCTCCTCCCCTCTTTGATCTTCATTGTTTAGACCTCGTGGGCTGCCCTACATGATCGAGGCACCTTTGTAATATTTCTGCTGTTGCTATGCTGAGTTTGGAGGGATCTGATGGATTATGAGATTATGTTCAGATTGTGATAGAGTAATATATTTGGTTTTTATCTCTTATATTTTTGTTCCTATGTAATTCTTGCATGTTCTCCGTTGCTGTTTATTGCTTTGGCCAAGTAGTAGGTAGTGACTCCAAGAGGAACGTTGTGTTAGATTGTGGGTTCATGCCCCCCGATGACACGCTTAAGTGACAGAAACATGAGTCTAGGGGATGTGCTATTGCCACAAGGGGGAAAACAACGGTGCTTGTAACCGCGGTTACAAGGATTGTTTACTTTACGCAGAGTTCTTTCAATGCAGTTGTCTGTTGCTTTGGGTTTACACTTTGGGTGGGGCTCGCAACTTAATACCAGCGAGATGTTCTGGATAGATATCTCAAGGTGGATGATTAGTAGTAGATGCAGATGGATTTCGGTCTACTTATCTTGGCGTACTGCCCGTGCTTTTGAGCCTCTTCCTTTCTTTTGTAGAATAGTTAGCATTGCGGTGCATTCTTAATCCTGTCAATTGCCCTTCTGTAATTTGTTTACCTCGCATAGCAGTTTTATCATCTTTTGGGAGAGAGACATCACTAGTGAACATCACGTATCCCGGTCCATATCCTCATTATTGTTTCCAAGCTTTATTTACTTTACTGCTTTTACTTGCTATCATTATCCCTTGCGTTTTATCCTTTGTAAACAACAAGACCGGAGAGATTGACAACCTCTCTGAACTTCGTTGGGAACAAAGCTATCTGTGTCTGTGTGCAGGTCCGCGTCAGTTGCGCCGCTGACACCTACTTGTCATCTCTGGAGTCCTACTGGAGACAAACCTTGGTATCTTCACCGAGGGAAAACTGCTGCTGACTACATCTCAACCTTCCACTTGGGGTAACCAACGAAGGGCGAGAAGCCGTCTAGCAAGAGTATTTCTGGCGCCGTTGCCGGGGACTCCAAGTGTTAAGATAGGGGAGTAGCACACACTACCCTTTACCTTTGTTTTTTAGTCTTGTTAGTTTACCCTTCAGTTTTTATCTCAGTGTCCTTTTATGAAAAACCACAAAAATAGTTGCTACCTTTTGCCTTTGTCTTGCTTTGCCTATTTATGCTATCCTCACCATGGGTGATGAACCACCAAAATATGGTAGGATGGACATGTTTCACTTGGATCGTCTTCAATCAATTTGTGCTCGCGCTAAAAACCCGACCGACTTGGTTGAGGGAAAATCATTGGATGAGCATGCTCATTATACGCGACACCGCCTATCTCAGAAAGGGAAACACTTATGGGATCAAATACATGTTTCTTATTGCCATGCTAAACTTTTGTGCCACATTTATGATTTCACTTGCTGTTCTAATATAGATCATAAACACCTCCCTTTCGAATGTGAGTTTAATGAAAATGAGATCTTATCTTCTTATGCTAAAGGTGTTTATGATTACTTTGATGTTGAAAAGATTGAAGAGTTTGTTGCTTTTAAAGGTGCCTATGAGATTGCTTCTTTGCTTGAAAAATATCACGATACTATTTTCGAGTCTGAAAACTTTGCAGTTCTTGCTTATTGCTTCGAGAATTATACTTCCAATTCTTATATTGAGGATTTTAAAAATAAAATGTTTGCTGCCCAAGAAGAGGCCAATGATTGCTTTTAGGAGGAATCCCATGATTCCGAGGACTCACTTGAAATATCCCTTTCTGATGATTTTGATACTTGCTTTGTTGATGGCCATGATGCCACTATGGATGATGCCTACGAAGACGAACTTGCTATAGTTCCTTATGTTAAGCATGAAATTATTGTTGTTGCACCCACACTTGATTGCCCTATTATCCTTTTGAAGTCTCCAACTATTCCGGAGAATTTTTCTATTATCAAGGCTCAGTGTGATGGGTTGCATATATCTTATCATCCTAAAAACCGTGTTGAAAACAATACACGTGTGCTTGTAGGTCATGAACAACATGATTTATGTGATAGTTATATTATTGATGTTGTTCATGATGCTACTGAAAATTACTTTGAGAGAGGAAAGTTTGGTTGTAGAAACTTCCATGTTACAAAAACACCTCTCTTCATGTTGAAAATTTTGAAGTTGTTCTTGCTCTACCTTCCTATGCATGTCACTTTGTGCTTCTTTGATTTATTTTTCTTACAAGATGCCTATGCATAGGAAGTGGGTTAGGCTTAAATGTGTTTCACATTTGCTTCTTGATGCTCTCTTTTGCTTCAAAATTCTTATTCTTGTGAGAGCATCTTCTATAATCTTTAAGCCTAGCTAATGGTTTTAAAGAAGCGCTTTCGGGAGGCAGCCCGCAACAAATTTAGGTGTTTCTTTTTGCTTTTGTTGTGTCTTGATGATTGTTACTTCTGTAGAAACATCATTGTATCTTTATTTTTTCAGCTTTGTGCCAAGTTATAGCCTCTTACGGCAAGGGAAGTAAAAGTTGTGACATGTTGTCCAGAAAACAGATTCTGTCCTCGTGACCAGAAAAAATCCAGAAAAATCCCAGTTCATCTTTTTGAGCTGAAATTTTTACACAGTATGCTCTATACAATTACGAAACTTCCGTATGTTCTGAGTTTTTTGATTTGAGTTGCAGAAGTGCCCCTAAAAAATTCTTTACTATCTGTTGTTCTGTTTTTCACAGATTCTGCCACGTTTTGTCTCTCCTAACTTTTGCAAACCTTAAGCTTGCTTTTTCTTTGCAAAAACTTTTTGGCACTCTTGAGTAGCTCTTCAAGAATATCTTTATATCCAGTGGGAAAAATTATTTATTAAGGGTACTAACCTCTCTAATCAGCTTATGATGAGTTATGTATGAAGGGAGTTTTCAAGTGTGCGATAGAAGATAATGAAAGAAGATCCAGGAGTGTCAATCGCTCAAGCTTGGGAATGCCCCCGTGCATCCCCAATAAATATTCAAGGAGACTCAAGCGTCTAAGCTTGGGGATGCCCCCGTGCATCCCCTTCTCCATCAACAATCATCAGTTCGTCCTTCGTCTCATTATATTTTTATCACTTCATGCGTTATGTGCTATGCTTGGAGCGTCTCGCTCTTAGGTTTTGTTTTTAGTTTTCTTTAGCTTTGCTTGCTGTTCATAACAAGTTGGGTCCCGTCTTACTTTGTGTGGGAGAGAAACACGCTCCACTTTCAAAATTTAGAACACATCATAGGATTCTTCATGCCTATCTTTTTGTAGTTGTGTGTTCTTTATCTTTTCATAGCTACTGTCATGTTTAGTTTTAGTCTTAGTTTGTCTTTAACAAGAGCCTTGGCTTTTGTTTAGTTTGTTGCTGGAACTCTTTTTAGTTTTCATGTTTATCTTGTTAAAGAGAGTTGGTTGTTGCACTGAGTTGTGTCTTGTTTTGAGAAGTAGGTAATTGAGGTTGCTATTTAATTCTAGTAATAGCTTGCAATAGTTTTGAGGTATTGATGTGAGTAATGTTTGAACTTTTGGTGTCAAGAGCTCTTGCCTATTAGTGATAGGTGTCGTATTTTGGGCAATCCTTGTGTATTTTCAAAACCTACAAAACTAGTTGAGAACTCTAGCTACTAGATGGATCACTACTCTTCTGAGGAGTCGAATATCAGAGAACACTCACGTACCATGAGTCGAGGATGCGCAAGGATAACCAAACCCCCATACACTCCTCCTCGGGGTACTTGTCTCTTTGTGAACCTCCTTATTAGATTGAGATTTACCGATAATAAGTGCATGAGTTCTTCGGACTAATGTAAGTATTGAAAGTTGACACTTCCACCTTCCCATATTTTGCTAGCCTCTCCCGTGCCGTTCATTGCCTTCTTCTCACTCCGAGAGTTGGTGTCCACCTTCGCCGGTACTTCCAAACCCTTGGCATAATACGCTCTGTCATCATAAACCTCCTTATATCTTTCCTCAAAACAGCCACCATACCTACCTATCAAGGCATTTCCATAGCCTTTCCGAGTTACATTGCCTTGCAACTTCCACCTCTTCATGACTTGATCTTCATGTCATACATGTTCTTGCTACACTGGCAGCGACATACATTGCATACTTCATGATAGTTACATCTTCTTTATGTTTTGAGTACCTTGTAAAGTGTGAAAGATCTCCTTTACCTTCTTGTAAAATAGAGTGTTGCCCTTAAGTGAGGAAAAGATCCCAAAGTGGACACATTAAAAGATCCCAAAGAGGACAAATGAGAGTTAAATAGAAAGAGCCATTGAGGCCACAAAAAAATACAAAAAAATAGAAAAAGAGAAAAAGAAATAAAAAGAGAGAAAGGGGCAACACTACTATCCTTTTGAGAGATCCACACTAGTACTCCCTTTTTATCCTTGTACTCCATAGAGATGATCTTTATGCATATAGCTATGTGGGGACCTTCACACTATAGAACTTGGCTTGCATATTCCAAGGATGAGCCTCCTCAAACGAGCTCTAGGTCTTCATGAGCGAGCAAGTTAGATGCACCCCCACTAGTTCCTTTGGAGAGCTTCTTAGCTCATATGTGCATCCGTTGCATGGCAATCCCTACTCCTCACATCATATCTATCATTTGGCATCTCTTGCCTATGGTTGTCCTCATTGATGTGAGCCTTTCTCATCCTTTTTGTCTTCCTCCTCCACCTTATTTCTCTCTTTGCCATCCTAAGTGTCAACTCTCGTGCTTACGTTCATCCATTGCATGAGTGCTCAAAATATCGAAAAGGAGTGGATCAAATTGACTTGTACCTGGCTAGTGGTCTGGGGATGAGTCAAGATAAGATTCCAAAGAAGACCAAGTGTGAGACTTTAGTAGATTGAGTTCTCAACACCAAAATTACTTTTTCTCGTATTCCCTATCCCCCTTCTTGCACGCAAAAACCATTTGGAGACATTCGAGTCACGGACAGCGAGAGCTCTTGCACCTTTTGTTCTTTTGTTACTTGTTTCAATGCTAATATAGACTCTTGCATGTTATGACTTGAATTGAATCTCTAACCTTGACTGCTTTACTTTTCAAAGTTCTTATATGGTTGCTAGCATGTCACCACAGAAATTATGTTGTTATCATTTAACTACTCGAGGACGAGCAGGAATTAAGCTTGGGGATGTTGATACGTCCAAAACGTATCTATAATTTCTGCTTGCTCCATGCATGTTTTGTGTGATATTGCTATGATCTAGATACACTTTCATACACTTTTGATCATATTTGGACTAACCTATTAGCTCAGTGCACCCCAGTGCCAGTTCCTGTTTTCTGCTGTTTTTCTATTTCAGTTTTCCCCCATATAAAAAGTGCCAGAAAAATTCTGGGAAAAATACAGAAAAAACAGCGTACAGGAAGCTTCGAGAAAAGCCCGGGAGGGGCCAGAGGGGAGCCAGTGGGGGCCCAGGCGGCCACCCGGCGCCTCCCCACCCCTGGCCGCGCCAGGGGGGGCGCCTGGGGCCCCTAGTCCACCTCTGGCTGCCCCCCTTCGCCTATTTATTCTCCGTCACGGGGAAACTCCAGAAGAAGAATCCTATTCCGCAAACTCGCCTCTGTTCCGCCGCCTCCGCGCTTCCGAAGATCGGGAGCACCAGAAGACCTCTTCCCGGCACCCTGCCGGAGGGAGGATTGACCTCCGGGAGTATCCTCTCCACCATGGATGCTCCCCGGATGTCTCGTGAGTAGTTTTCCTTGGACCATGGGTCCGTGATCAGTAGCTATGTGATGTTCTCCTCCCCTCTTTGATCTTCATTGTTTAGACCTCGTGAGCTGCCCTACATGATCGAGGCACCTTTGTAATATTTATGCTGTTGCTATATTGAGTTTGGAGGGATATGATGGATTATGAGATTATGTTCAGATTGTGATAGAGTAATATATTTGGTTTTTATCTCTTATATTTTTGTTCCTAAGTAATTCTTGCATTTTCTCCGTTGATGTTTATTGCTTTGGCCAAGTAGTAGGTAGTGACTCCAAGAGGGAACGTTGTGCTAGATTGTGGGTTCATGCCCCCCGATGACACGCTTGAGTGACAGAAACATGAGTCTAGGGGATGTGTTGTTGCCACAAGGGGGAAAACAACGGTGCTTGTAACCGCGGTTACAAGGATTGTTTACTTTATGCAGAGTTCTTTTAATGCAGTTGTCTGTTGCTTTGGGTTTACACTTTGGGTGGGGCTCGCAACTTAGTACCAGCGAGATGTTCTGGATAGATATCTCAAGGTGGATGATTAGTAGTAGATGCAGATGGATTTCGGTCTACTTATCTTGGCGTACTGCCCGTGCTTTTGAGCCTCTTCCTTTCTTTTGTAGCATAGTTAGCATTGCGGTGCGTTCTTAATCCTGTCAATTGCCCTTCTATAATTTGTTTACCTCGCATAGCAGTTTTATCGTCTTTTGGGAGAGAGACATCACTAGTGAACATCACGTATCCCGGTCCATATCCTCATTACTGTTTCCAAGCTTTATTTACTTTACTGCTTTTACTTGCTATCATTATCCCTTGCGTTTTATCCTTTGTAAACAACAAGACCGGAGAGATTGACAACCTCTCTGAACTTCGTTGGGAACAAAGCTATCTGTGTCTGTGTGCAGGTCCGCGTCAGTTGCGCCGCTGACACCTACTTATCATCTCTGGAGTCTTACTGGAGACAAACCTTGGTATCTTCACCGAGGGAAAACTGCTGCTGCACTACATCTCAACCTTCCACTTGGGGTAACCAACAAAGGGCGAGAAGCCATCTAGCAGTGGGCTGGTGGGCTGCCAGGGGGGTATGGGCCGGCACTGTGCACTTAGTGCACTGGCCAGCAGGCCTTCTCTTTTATTTTATTTTATTTCTGTTTCTGTTCTATCCTGTTATTTTATTTTTGTATTTGTTTTAGTTAGTTTTGCATTTTTACAAAACATGAAACCTGTCCCATAATTAGAATTGCACCTCATGGAGTTGCCACAAAAAGATTTGGACTTTTATAAATTCATTTGCTATTTGTTTTAATTATTCCATGGATAAAAGGGGACTTTAGGCTACTGGTTGTAATTGTTGGATTTATTTTATAGCACAATAAATTTCCAAGACCACATGGAAATGATCCACTGAATATTTGGCATTTTTCAAAAGTGGTTGCACAATTTTAGGTTGACTTTTATTTTCCACCTTATTTTTAATATCATTCCAAAAGGGTTTAGGTTTTGGGTTTGATTTGCCACAACTTTCATATCCACATTTGAATAGGGTTTTGATTACAAGTGATTATGCACATGGAGCCCTGGTAGCTGATCACCCCACAACAAAGTTTGATTGTGATCAACACAAGTTTGAGTAAGGACAGGGTGCAACAGTGGTTAAACAACAGTGATGAACAACAGTAATCTTAATTAATAAAATTGATTATTGTTCATGACAGTGAGGGTGTTACAAATCTCCCCCACTATAGGAATTCTCGTCCCGAGAATCTTAAGCGGTAGAGGGGAAAAGATCAGGGTATTCTTCACGAAGACGATCTTCGCGCTCCCAAGTGGCTTCATCCTCAGAATGATTCGACCACTGAACTTTGAGGAACTTGATTGCCTTGTTGCGGGTTTTGTGTTCAGACTTATCAAGGATGCGGCTTGGATGTTCTTGATAAGTCAAGTCTTGTTGCAATTCAATCATATCATGTCCACTTCACGAATAGGGTCCTTGAAGCAGCGTCGGAGTTGCGACACGTGAAAAACATCGTGAACTTGAGAGAGGTTCGACGGCAACTCCAAACGGTATGCCACTGGTCCACTCCTGGAAAGGATACGGAACGGGCCAATATAGCGAGGATCTAACTTGCCTTTGATCCCGAAACGATGAGTGCCCCTCATGGGAGTGACATGGAGGCAAGCTTGTTCGCTGGGTTGATAGACCATTTTCTTGTGCTTGCGGTCATAGTTGCTCTTCTGGCGGGACTGAGCAGCTTTCAAGTGTTCACGGATAACGCGAACCTGATCTTCGGCATGTTGAATAATGTCCAGACCAACGAGTGCCCGTTCCCCAGTTTCTGACCAATTTAGAGGGGTTCGACACTTACGCCCATAAAGAACTTCAAAGGGGCCCATCTTCAGACTAGCCTGATAGCTATTGTTGTACGAGAATTCAGCAAATGGAAGAGATTCCTCCCATTTCTTACCGAATGAAATGACACAAGCTCGAAGCATATCTTCAAGCACTTGATTAACTCGTTCGACTTGTCCTTGCGACTGGGGGTGATAAGCGGTGCTGAAATTCAGGTGAGTGCCCATAGCTTCTTGGAAACTATCCCAAAATCTTGAGGTGGAAATACTGCCACGGTCTGAACTGGTCTCCAATGGAATGCCATGGAGGGACACAATTTTGGAAAGATACAAGTCTGCTAACTGACTAGCAGAGATCGTCTCCTTGACTGGCAGAAAGTGGGAAACCTTGGAGAAACGGTCGATGACGACAAATATAGCATCGTGTCCTTTCTGCGATCTGGGAAAACCAGTGACGAAGTCCATCTCAATCTTGTCCCACTTCCATTCAGGAATAGAAAGTGGTTGCAGAGTTCCAGCAGGTCTTTGATGTTCTGCTTTCACGCGACGGCAAACGTCACACTCGTCAACATATCGAGCGATGTCTTGCTTCATGTTAGACCACCAGTACCGCTGACGAAGGTCTTGGTACATCTTGGTACTACCAGGGTGAATCGACAAAGGAGTATCATGAGCCTCTTTCATGACGCGCGGGGTCAAGTTTAGATTGGGATTACTCCTAGGGACCACTAAACGATTCTTGAAATACAACGTACCATCATCAGCAACAGTGAAGCATGATGGCTTTCCTCTAGCGATATACTTCTTGATCTTCTCGACATCAGAGTCACATGTTTGTATCCACTTGATGGTGTTGTTGAGGTCCGGCTCAACAACAAGGTTCTTCACATGTCCCTGCGGAACAATTTCAAGGTTCAACTTGCGGAGCTCTTCATACAGAAGTGGCTGCTCTATCTGGACTTCAAGTTCAGAACAGTAGGCTTTGCAGCTTAAGGCATCGGCCACCACATTAGCTTTGCCAGGGGTGTAAGAAATTCCCATGTTGTAGTCGGCTATTTCCTCGAGCCATCTCTGTTGACGGAGATTCAGGTCGGGCTGAGTAAACAGGTACTTCAGGCTTTGGTGGTCAGTGTAGATCTCACAACGGTTACCAACGAGGTAATGTCGCCACAGCTTCAATGCATAAATTACCGCTGCCAATTCGAGATCATGAGTTGGATAGTTTTCTTCGTGAGCATGCAACTGACGAGAGCCATAAGCAATCACTTTGCGCTCTTGCATTAGGACACAGCCTAATCCTTGACGAGACGCGTCGCAATATATCACGAAGTCCTTCTGAGTATCAGGCGGAGCAAGCACTGGGGGAGAAGTGAGCTTGTCCTTCAGAGCTTGAAAACTTTCTTGACATTTATCAGTCCACTCAAACTTGACACCTTTGTGAAGCAGATTAGTGAGAGGCTTGGCAATCTTGGAGAAGTTCTCGACGAAACGGCGGCAATAGCTAGCAAGGCCGAGGAAACTTCTGACTTGCTTGACAGTCCTGGGCGGAGTCTAGTCAAGAATAGCCTGGATACGTTCGGGGTTGACGGCAACGCCATCCTTGGAAATCACATGACCAAGGTACGTTACTTCGGGAAGCCAGAACTCACACTTAGAGTACTTAGCATAGAGTTTGTGTTCTCAAAGATTTTCCAGTATAAGACGAATATGTTCAGCATGTTCTGCATCGGTCTTGGAGTAAATCAATATATCATCCAGATAAACCACGACAAACTTGTCGAGGTATTCCATGAATATAAAGTTCATCAATCTGGAGAAAGTGGCTGGGGAATTCGTCAAGCCAAAGGACATGACGGTGTACTCGTATGAACCATAGCGAGTAATGAATGCGGTCGTCGGAATGTCCTCATCACGGACCCGGATTTGATGGTAACCCAACCTTAAGTCGAGTTTTGAAAACACCGTGGATCCATCTAGTTGATCATAAAGATCATTGATCCGAGGGAGGGGGTACTTGTTCTGTATCGTGGCCTGGTTGATAGGTCGGTAATCTTGGACCAAACGGTTCGTGCCATCACTCTTCTTGACAAAGAGCGAAGGTGCTCCCCAAGCAGAGGAACTTGGACGGATGAAGCCTTTCTCGAGGGCCGTATCGATCTCCTTCTTCAATTCAAGGAGGTGGTGAGGTGGCATCTTATACGGGCGCTTGGCAATAGGGACAGTGCCGGGCTTCAAGTCGATGACGAATTCAACTTCCCTAATCGGGGGTATCCCCGGCAGTTCTTCTGGGAATACGTCGGTAAAATCACAAACGATGGGAAATTTCTCTATCCCTTCGAGAGGTGCGACATTCAAGGCATTCAGAGCATATAAATGAGCTTCAACATTGATCGACACAATGGCAGTGTGACTCACAATCGCGCCAGAAGGATGAAAGAGTTGGATGACCTTGGTGCCACAATAAAGTGCGGCATCGTGGGCTTTCAGCAAATCCATACCCAAGATAAGGTCAATAGTGGAGGTTTTCAGAATATGTGGGGAGACATGGAACTCAATCCTTTCGATCTCGATGGTGATGTTAGGTGCCAGCATGTCAACGTGACACATGCCGCCGGGTGTTTTAACGGCCAAGGGGGTGCGCATCTTTTCGTGGTATATGCCATGCTTAGATGCAAATGCTCCAGACATAAATGAATGCGATGCTCCTGTATCAAATAAAACAGTAGCAGGTATTGAGTTAACGAGGAGAGTACCCATCACTGTAGCGGGATGTGCCTGAGCTGCTTCAACATCAATGTTGTAAGCATGACCACGAGCATGAGTATTGGACCCAGTATTATAGTTGAGGGTCCCATTGTTGCCACGACCATTTCCGCGACCAGCAGGGTGAACTACCAGTTGATTTTGTCGCTGGGGGCAGTCTCTGGAAATATGTCCTGGCTGACGGCACTTGAAACACAGGCCATCTTGAGGACGGAGGGGTGCAGTGTAACACCCTCAGTTGTCTGTAACAGTAATCATCATCACTGATGATCATCACTGTTGATTAATCACTATTGCTCCCCTGTCATTACTCAAACTTTGTGATGAGCTTAATCAAAACCTTGATGTGGGTGATCAATAACCCATGCCCCATGTGCATGATCACTTGAAGTCAAACCCAAAGTCAAAATCCTATTCAAATGAGGTTAGGAAAATTGTGGAAAATTAAACCTTGCTCGAAAATCATGAAACCATTTTTGTAAATTGCCTAAAATCATTATAATCATGTTGGACCAACTTTGGTAATTTTTGAAGCTATAGAAAAATGTAAACAATTATAACAGTAGCTAAATTGAACCATTTTAATCAATTAATAGTTAACTAAATTATTGAATGATTTTGTTTTGTGCCCACACCTTTTATAACACCGAGGTGGGGTGTAACACTAATTTACAAACACCAAAAACATTTTACAAAAATAGGGAGGCATTTATTTTATTGCAATAAAGGACAACAGAATGCAAAATAAAAAGAAAAATAGGAAAGGCTTAAAAGTCGCCCGGGGCAAAGGCCCACCTAGCCCGGCCCACTCGGCCCAGCCACCCCCGAGCTTGTCTTCTTCCTCCCCCCACCCACTCCCACCTGCTCCGTCGCCGTGGCGTGCGCACCATGGTGGACGTCTCTGCCGGCCACCCCCACTACCACTGTGGCCGCTGTGGCGATAAGAACGCCCCTAACAACCCCCTGGACAGCCTCCCCCGCCATTCCTCCTCCTCCCCACCTCGCTCGCCTCGGGGGAGATCCACCCGAGCGGAGTCGTCGCTGCCGTCGCGCACCCGCGCGGCCAACGGCCACCGCAGTCGCAGCCACATTGTCCACCAGCCTCGCCGTCGCCGACATCGTCTACACGCAGGAGGAATCGACCCCGGAGCCACCGCATCGCGCGCTATCGGGTCACCTTCAACCTCCAGCCAGCGAGATCGCACAGCAGTTCCGACCGCCTCGCGCCTCCGGCGAGCCCATTTCCAGCCTCAACACGCTCCTGGTGAGCAGCTTCGCCGTCCCCAGTTGCCTGTTGTCGCCCGATAAGTCCGGGGGCAAAACCCCCCTTTGCCCTACTACGGCAGTCGCCATTGTTGTCGAAGCCGAGCGCTCAAGCCACCACAGCCTGCGCTAGCTGCACCAATATGCGTCCCGTAGAGCGTATGATCAATTTGACGCATTGGATCGAACGAAATCATCGCGTATAGGAACTCGCCATTAAGGCCCGACGCGCAGCTCCGCCATTTTTGACCCCGAGTTCGATTCCGCTCACCATTCGTCACCGCCCGGCTACCGTTCGACACGGCATGCTCTACTCGGTCGAATGGAGCAAGTCCCGCCCGAAACCATCCACCAGAACATGCGCTAGGTCGTCGCCAGTGAGCTCCGCCGTGTTCCTCGTCACCGGCGTGCTCCCGTGAGGCTGACCGATGGGCCTCCCTGGTCAGGTTCACTGTTAGTGGCTAATCAGCCACTGACGACTGGGCCCCGCCTCGCTAAGTAATCCCTCTGGTTAAAATAACAATTAGTTTAATATGTCTCACTGACATGCGGGCCCCCCTGTTTAAGTTTATAATTAAGTAAAACTTAATTAAAAAACTGATTAGTAAGTTAATCTGTCACTGACATGTGGGCCAGTGCCTGTTTTATTTTTAATAAAATGTTTTATAAATAAACAGAGGCTGACATGTGGGTCCCACATGTCAGGCACTGTTGTGGATAATGTTTTGGATAATGTTGGAATTTAATAATAAAAGAAATTCAGGAAATCATTTAAATTGATTTAAAACTTTAAAATTCAATATCTTTTAAACCATAATTCAGATTCAAAAACTTTATACATGAAAATTGATCAGAAAAATATAACGAATACGAATACACTATCCGTATGTCTACCACACCCCTCTAACACAACAAATATCGAACCGTCCCCCTTCGGACCGTCTGTCCGATGAATTGTCCGGTACTGTTAAAGTATCCGGATGAATTTATTCTGAACACGAAAGTTGTTCAGAATAGTTCAACTAACACGGATACACCACCCTTACGTTTGTCGGATGTCCACGACACCTCAGGCATGATACCCCCCCCTCCGGACACCCTGACCGACAAATACCCGGAGCTGGCAGTTCATCCCCGGATGAATTCCCGCTCCGAGCTTAATGCATCGTACTGCGTTAGAACACCTCCAACACTGCGTTTTCCATGTCTTGTATTTGTATTGCTATGTTTGCTTTATATTTACTGTTTTCCCCCCTTTATTCTCCTGTAGACCCCGCTGCTGCCGCCGACTACATCGCCGTTGAGTACGACTACTACGTCGACGACCCTACCCCTACCGTCGAGCTTCCAGGCAAGAAGGGCCATTCTCTTCCCCAGATATCGCCTATCTTTCCGTACTTTTCTTGCACTAGGCATTGTTACTGCTGCTGCTACGTTACAATCCTATTCAATTGCATAGTCTGTTTTTGTCGCCCCTTGATGTACCTTCCTTGACCCTATGCTGCCTTTTATATACATTATATTCAGCAGTAAACCCTGCGCATTGTTAGTCATAGGATTAGATAGCGGGCCGTGTTCACTCTGGGAGTGAATGCGAATACGTTACATTTCAACTGCTACAGGTACGGTTCATAGCAGACACCGCTTCAGGCCCCTACTTCGTCTCTGCCGAGCCACCTCAAGTGTGAGCTATCGAGGAGTAATCCTTGTACTCCACTCGTTGCCGACTCTGTATAGCCGTCCTAGGGTACTGAACCACGGTTGTCCTTACAGGTAAGGAGTCGGGTGACCCCAAGGTGCCCGCGCAGGGTATCTTAGCGGAACGACAGGTCAGGTGTATTCCACCGGTGTGCGGTGGGCTTGGTACTGTTCGTGGCCGACAGGTATCCTATTGTACGAAAGTCGAGCTCTTCGGAGCAAACGCGAGACAAGGTAAGGAGACGGTTCACCTTGTTGGTAACCGCACGAGTTGGTGGGACGTCAGGGCAGGCACCGATGTTACTGGTGGTCCTGACTTCTGTCGTTGTCCGCGACTCATTCAATAAGGGGCAACGATAACGGTTGTCTCGACAAAAAATTAATAAAATGCTTAACGGGTTCGGCGGATGACTTGAGTAGCCTTTTGGCTTGTACGCACTACCTATACGTGGGATTACGGTGTGGGCCCTCCGCGTTGTGGTCTCGTTCGAAAGCTATGAAAGAAGTCCAGTTCAGCATTGTGGCCGGGACTGATCGTCACTTGTGGTGTACGGATCTCCCGCCTCACAACGACCCGGAGAGCGAGGGGTGATAGGCCCATGACCCCCTTGCACTTAGGGCTGTAGACCGGCAGGGACCTCTCTGATGAGCCGTAGGATGGGCCTCGGCGTGTCGGATAGCCTCGGTGGGGTGTTCCCTAACAAGGTGTACGCCACCCTGGAGATCCGAGCATGTAGTATGACACCAGTGCACCCCTGCAGGGAGTTTAATCTATTCGAATAGTCGTGTCCACGGTAACAGGACGCTTTATGCTGAAGCCAGATCCTATCACTACAAACTACTACTATTAAACTGTTGGTTCCGGGTTTTCTTCCTTGCGGGGATGTCGAGGAGGGGAACTCGGAGGCATTGCTAATTATTACAACTTATTATTATACAATGCTGCAGCAACTTCTGCTGCATTGTTACTTTATGCTTTATATAAACTGTTGGCTGATTCTTACCTCATGCTGCAAGACTCGTCGGAAGATGCTAGTCTTCGTTAGCCTAGCTTCTTACCCTTATTCTGATTTCTATCTTGCAGTCCACTATATATAACCTCCTCTTTCCATTTGATACATGCATAAATGCTTAGTAGCGGACGTAAGACTCGCGGGTATGCTAGATACTCACCTTTGCTTTATTTACCCCTTTTCGCTTTGCCTGATCGGCCGCTGCAGCCGACGTTGGAGCCCAGGAGCAGGAGTACCTCGGAGGTGACTACTACAACGTCGAGTTCCCCATTGACCAGGAGTAGTTCGGTGGATCCCAGGCAGGAGGCCTCGCCTTTACGATCTGTACCTCTGATGTTATTTGTGCTAGCCTTCTTAAGGCAAAACTTGACTAACTATGTCTGTACTCAGATATTTGGTTTGTATGACTATGTATTCGAATCCTCGTGATCCCTGGTATTGTAACATATTTGTTTATCCTTTTGTCTTTAGTGTTGTGTTGTGATATTCTCACCGTGGCACCCTAATCTCAGCCGTGTACTCTGCGTGTATGATTACTGTACACAGATTGATTTTGGGGGCGTCACAAGTTGGTATCAGAGCCGACTGCCTGTAGGAAGCCACCCCACCACTACATGGTCGAAGTTGAGTCTAGACTTTGAAAAACTATTTGGCTAACTTAGTATTTGGCTTACGGGCCCACATCGATGTCACTACGTGTGATATCTATGGTATTAGGTTCCTTTTCTCCGTACCTATGCTCTGGGACTCTGCTTTCTTATCCTTGCTTGTAAGTTTTACTAACTCTGACATTAGGATCACGTTCTCTTGATTCCACCCGGCGTTTTGGTGCTACCCCATTGATTGAGTCATGTCGCAGGAGTTCTACCCCAGGTCCAGGACCGCGGATCCCATTCTCATTCTGGGCAGGCCGCGCGTCCTCTGGCATTAACTCCTGTGGCCAACAGTTTTCTTGCGGCGTGATTGACATAGTGGAATCTATGTCGCGTCGTGTAATCCTTACTGCGGTCTGCGCGCTGCCTACTGAGTCCTTTTTCCTTAATTTCTACGACGTTACGCTGTCCGATTTTGACCGACTGTGTGCAATGATCTGTATGTCTTTATGACTACTATTGTGTATCTACCACACTTCTCGTTCATTGCTCGTACTGCATCGAGTATGAATCCTTATCCTTGCATATGCTTTGTCTGAACTAACCCTTGCTGATCAGGCAGGATGGCAGACGATCCCCCACCTCCGCCTTATTTGGCCGCAATGATGCAACAGTTTGAACTGAACCGTGAGCAGTTTGATCTGAACCGTCAGTTCATGGTCGGAGTAATGGCCCGGCTTCCAAACCAGAATGCCCCAATCACACTGCAAGAGTTCGTCACCTCAACCCGTCTGTTTTCCGTAACTCCACCAATCCGATGGATGCTGATGATTGGCTCCGTGACATCCTGTTTGAGATGGAGTCAGCTAATGTTGCCCCGACCAATTATGTTACGTTCGCGGCATTTCATCTGAAGGGTTCAGCCGCTCAATGGTGGGAAAGCCACAGGCGTGTGCTGCCTGCTGGGACTGTGACCACTTGGCAAGAATTCCAATTAGCCTTCCGTGCATGGCACATTCCTCGAGGTCTAATGGACCAGAAGAAGTAGGATTTTCTCAAACTTAGACAAGGCACGACAACTGTTGTTGAATATCATAGGAGATTCCTTGAACTATCTCGCTATGCTGAGGATTACGTCGACACCGACGCTCGCAAGCAGCAGAAATTCCTTGAAGGATTGCATCCCATTATGAAGCTCGCACTAGCTGCTAGTGATTTCGCAGACTTTGCGACGCTCGTCAGCAAGACTTTCCAAGTGGAAACTACTCTGGCTGATCACCAGGAATCCCTCAAGCGTACTCGCGATGTTGGCCCATCCTCGGGAAGACCCACTCAGAAACTTCGAGTCTATATCCCACACAATGTCCACCACTGACCTGCCCCAACGCCAAGGTCTTCTTATGTTGCACCTCGTCTGCCTCCACCACCGAGACAGCTTCCAATTCAGACTAGACAGCCCGTGCACCTTGCTCCCGACTGTCGCCCAGTTCAGCCTCAGCATGCACCACAGTCCCCTGTTGGCCGTAAGAAGAGTTGCCGGAACTTTCGTCCTAGAAACGGTAATGCCAAGACGTCTGCTGTTAGTTGTGCTCACGTCACCCAAGTCAAGATGGAAGAAGCTCGTGAGTCCCCAAGAATGGTAGTGGGTACCCTTCTCGTCAATTCAGTACCAGCTTCTGTTCTCTTTGATTCCGGCGCGTCGCATTAATTTATGTCCCAGCCGTTTGCTCAACTGCATGGGTTAGCTATGGAACCCTTGGCCACTCCTTTAGCGGTAAATGTCGTTGGATCTCAGAGTCGTGCCACCATGATGAGCCCCGATACCACCATTGCAATTGTGGGTCTGTTGTTCCCGGCTCCTCTTATTATCCTCAAGTCGTCCAACATTGATGTCATCCTCGGTATGGATTGGTTGGGGGAACATGATGCCCATATCCACTGTGCCACTAAGACAGTTCAGCTCACGCACCCTTCTGGCAAGAAGATTCTGTACTCGGCCCGAACAGCTCAACATGCCGAAGGCCAAATATATGCTCTGAATGCTTTGAATACCTCACCTCTTGAAGGGATCGAGAACGTTCCAGTTGTTCGCGATTTTCTCGACGTCTTCCCAGAAGAACTGCCGGGAATACCCCCGATCAGAGATGTCGAGTTCGTCATCGACTGGAGGCCTGGCACCGTCCCTATTGCTAAGCGCCCTTATAAGATGCCGCCTCACCACCTCCTTGAACTGAAGAAGGAGATCGACATGGCACTCCTCAAAGGTTTCATTCGTCCAAGTTCCTCTGCTAGGGGAGCACCTTCGCTCTTTGTCAAGAAGAGCGATGGGACGAACCGTTTGGTTCAAGATTACCGACCTATCAACCAGCCCACAATACAGAACAAGTATCCACTTCCTCGGATCAACGATCTGTACGATCAACTTGCTGGATCTACGGTGTTTTCGAAACTCGACTTGAGGTTGGGTTACCATCAGATCCGGGTCCGCGAAGAAGACATCCCGAAGACCGCTTTCATTACTCGTTATGGTTCATACGAGTACACCGTCATGTCCTTTGGCCTGACCAACGCTCCAGCCACCTTCTCACGATTGATGAACTATATATTCATGGAATACCTCGACAAGTTTGTCGTGGTTTATCTGGATGATATCTTGGTATACTCCAAGAATGAAGAGGAACATGCTGAACATCTTCGTCTTATACTTGAAAAGCTTCGAGAACACAAACTCTATGCTAAGTATTCCAAGTGTGAGTTCTGGCTTCCCGAAGTAACCTACCTTGGTCATGTGATTTCCAAGGATGGCGTTTCCGTCACCCCAGAACGTATCCAGTCTATTCTTGACTGGACTCCTCCCAAGACCATCAAGAAAGTCAGAAGTTTCCTCGACCCCGCTAGTTATTGCCGCCGTTTCGTCGAGAACTTCTCCAAGATTGCCAAGCCTCTAACTAGTCTGCTTCAGAAAGGCGTCAAGTTTGAGTGGACAGATAAATGTCAAGAAAGTTTTCAAGCTCTCAAGGACAAGCTCACTTCTCCACCAGTGCTTGCTCCGCCTGATACTCAGGAGGACTTCATGATATATTGTGACGCGTCTCGTCAAGGATTAGGCTGTGTCCTAATGCAAGAGCACCACGTGATTGCTTATGGCTCTCGTCAGTTGCGATCTCATGAAGATAATTATCCAACGCATGATCTCGAATTGGCAGCAGTAATTTATGCATTGAAGCTGTGGCGACATTACCTCGTTGGTAATCGTTGCGAGATCTACACCGATCACCAAAGCCTGAAGTACTTGTTTACTCAGCCAGACCTGAATCTCCGCCAACAAAGATGGCTCGAGACAATAGCCGATTTCAACATGGATATTCATTACACCCCTGGCAAGGCTAATGTGATGGCCGATGCTTTGAGCCGTAAAGCTTACTGTAGTGAACTTGAGGTTCAACTAGAACAACCACCTCTGTATGAAGAGTTTCAAAAGCTGAACCTCGAGATTGTTCCTCAAGGTTATGTAAATAACCTGGTTATCGAACCGGATCTCGTCAAATCCGTCAAGGGTATACAGTTTTATGATGATTTCGTACACAAGATTAAGCGCGATATCGCCAATGGGAGACCCTCACCTTTCACTATTGATAGCAAAGGTGCGGCGTTCTACCAGAACCGTTTAGTGGTTACTCGCAGCAAGGGCAGGAATGAGAACCTGGATATGACCCCGAAGGTCATGAAAGCGGCTCACGATACCCCGTTGTCCATTCATCCTGGAAGCAACAAGATGTACCAAGACATTCGTCAGCAATTCTGGTGGCCTAACATGAAGCAAGACATTACCCGATATGTTTCTGAATGTGACGTTTGCCGTCGCGTCAAGGGTGAACATCAAAAACCCGCTGGAACTCTACAACCACCTGAAATTCCTGTATGGAAGTGGGACAAAGTTTAGATGGACTTCGTCACTGTTTTCCCCGATCACAGAAAGGTAACGATGCTATCTTTGTCGTCATCGACCGGTTCTCCAAGGTTGCTCACTTTATACCAGTCAAGGAGAAGATCACGGCTTCTCAGTTAGTGGAATTGTATATCGCCCAAATCGTGTCGCTCCACTGTATTCCGTTGGAGACCAGTTCAGATCGTGGCAGCCTTTTCACCTCAAGATATTGGCGGAGTTTCCAAGAAGCTTTGGGGACTATTCTTCATCTCAGCACACCCCCAGTCACAAGGCCAAGTTGAATGAGTCAATCAAGTGCTGGAAGACATGCTTCGAGCTTGCGTTATTTCCTTCGGTAAGAAATGGGAGGAATCTCTTCCGTTGGTCGAGTTCTCGTATAACAATAGCTACCACGCTAGTCTGAAGATGGCACCCTATGAAGTTCTCTATGGGCGTAAGTGTCGGACCCCTCTGAGTTGGTCAGAAACTGGGGAACGTGCACTCATTGTCCCGGATATTATTCAACAAGCTGAAGATCAAGTTCACGTCATTCGTGAACATTTGAAGGCTGCTCAGTCCTGCCAGAAGAGCAACTATGAACGCAAACACCGGGAAATGGAGTATCAACCGAGTGAATACGCTTACCTTCGTGTCACTCCCATGAGGGGCACTCATCGCTTCGGTATCAAGGGCAAGTTGGCTCCTCGCTACATTGGCCCATTCCGTATCTTTTCCAGGAGTGGACCCGTGGCATACCGGTTGTAATTGCTGCCGAACCTCTCCCAAGTCCACGATGTCTTCCACGTGTCGCAACTCCGTCGCTGATTCAAGGACCCCATCCGCGAAGTGGAGCATGATATGATCGAGCTGCAACAAGACTTGACTTATCAAGAACATCCGAGCCGCATTCTCGGTCAGTCTAAACGTCGAACCCGCAACAAGACTGTCAAGTTCCTCAAGGTACAGTGGTCCAATCATTCTGAAGATGAAGCCACCTGGGAACGCGAAGATCGCCTTCACGATGAATACCCCGATCTTTTCCTCGCTACCACTTAAATTCTCGGGACGAGAATTCTTGCAGTGGGGGAGATTTGTAACACCCTCAGTTGTCTGTAACAGTAATCATCATCACTGATGATCATCACTGTTGATTAATCACTGTTGCTCCCCTGTCATTACTCAAACTTTGTGATGAGCTTAATCAAAACCTTGATGTGGGTGATCAACAACCCATGCCCCATGTGCATGATCACTTGAAGTCAAACCCAAAGTCAAAATCCTATTCAAATGAGGTTAGGAAAATTGTGGCAAATTAAACCTTGCTCGAAAATCATGAAACCATTTTTGTAAATTGCCTAAAATCTATATAATCATGTTGGACCAACTTTGGTAATTTTTGAAGCTATAGAAAAATGTAAACAATTATAACAGTAGCTAAATTGAACCATTTTAATCAATTAATAGTTAACTAAATTATTGAATGATTTTGTTTTGTGCCCACACCTTTTATAACACTGAGGTGGGGTGTAACACTAATTTACAAACACCAAAAACATTTTACAAAAATAGGGAGGGATTTATTTTATTGCAATAAAGGACAACAGAATGCAAAATAAAAAGAAAAATAGAAAAGGCTTAAAACTCGCCCGGGGCAAAGGCCCACCTAGCCCGGCCCACTCGGCCCAGCCACCCCCGAGCTTGTCTTCTTCCTCCCCCCACCCACTCCCACCTGCTCCGTCGTCGTGGCGTGCGCACCGTGGTGGACGTCTCTGCCGGCCACCCCCACTACCACTGTGGCCGCTGTGGCGATAAGAACGCCCCTAACAACCCCCTGGACAGCCTCCCCCGCCATTCCTCCTCACCTCGCTCGCCTCGGGCGAGATCCACTCGAGCGGAGTCGTCGTTGCCGTCGCTCACCAGCGCGGCCAACGGCCACCGCAGTCGCAGCCACATTGTCCACCAGCCTCGCCGTCGCCGACATCGTCTACACTCAGGAGGAATCGACCCCGGAGCCACTGCATCGCGCGCCATCGGGTCACCTTCAACCTCCAGCCGGCGAGATCGCACAGCAGTTCCGACCGCCTCGCGCCTCCGGCGAGCCCATTTCCAGCCTCGACACGCTCCTGGTGAGCAGCTTCGCCGTACCCAGTTGCGTGTTGTCGCCCGATAAGTCCGTGGGCAAAACCCCCCTTTGCCCTACTCCGGCAGTCGCCATTGTTGTCGAAGCCGAGCGCTCAAGCCACCACAGTCTGCGCTAGCTGCACCAATATGCGTCCCTTAGAGCGTATGATCAATTTGACGCATTGGATCGAACGAAATCATCGCGTATAGGAACTCGCCATTAGGGCCCGACGCGCAGCTCCGCCATTTTTGACCCCGAGTTCGATTCCGCTCACCATTCGTCACCGCCCGGCTACCATTCGACGCGACGTGCTCTACTCGATCGAATGGAGCAAGTCCCGCCCGAAACCATCCACCAGAACGTGCGCTAGGTCGTCGCCAGTGAGCTCCGCCGTGTTCCTCGTCGCCGGCGTGCTCCCGTGAGGCTGACCGGTGGGCCTCCACGGTCAGGTTCACTGTTAGTGGCTAATCAGCCACTTACGACTGGGCCCCGCCTCGCTAAGTAATCCCTCTGGTTAATATAACAATTAGTTTAATATGTCTCACTGACATGCGGGCCCCCCCTTTTTAAGTTTATAATTAAGTAAAACTTAATTAAAAAACTGATTAGTAAGTTAATCTGTCACTGACATGTGGGCCAGTGCCTGTTTTATTTTTAATAAAATGTTTTATAAATAAACAGAGATTGACATGTGGGTCCCACATGTCAGGCACTGTGGTGGATAATGTTTTGGATAATGTTGGAATTTAATAATAAAAGAAATTCAGGAAATCATTTAAATTGATTTAAAACTTTAAAATTCAATATCTTTTAAACCGTAATTCAGATTCAAAAACTTTATACATGAAAATTGATCAGAAAAATATAACGAATACGAATACGCTATCCGTATGTCTACCACACCCATCTAACACAACAAACATCGAACCGTCCCCCTCCGGACCGTCTGTCCGATGAATTGTCCGGTACTGTTAAAGTATCCGGATGAATTTATTCTGAACACGAAAGTTGTTCAGAATAGTTCAACTAACACGGATACACCACCCTTACGTTTGTCGGATGTCCACGAAACCCCCGGCATGATACCCCCCCCTCCGGACCCCCTGACCGATAAATACCCGGAGCTGGCAGTTCATCCCCAGATGAATTCCCGCTCCGAGCTTAATGCATCGTACTGCGTTAGAACACCGCCAACACTGCGTTTGCCATGTCTTGTATTTGAATTGCTATGTTTGCTTTATATTTACTGTTTCTTCCCCCCTTTATTCTCCGGTAGACCCCGCTGCTGCCGCCGACTACATCGCCGCTGAGTACGACTACTACGTCGACGACCCTACCCCTACCGTCGAGCTTCCAGGCAAGCAGAACCATTCTCTTCCCCAGATATCGCCTATCTTTCCGTACTTTTCTTGCACAAGGCATTTTTACTGCTGCTGCTACGTTACAATCCTATTCAATTGCATAGCCTGTTTTTGTCGCCCCCGTATTTACCTTCCTTGACCCTATGTTGCCTTTTATATACATTATATTCAGCAGTAAACCCTGCGCATTGTTAGTCATAGGATTAGATAACGGGCCGTGTTCACTCTGGGAGTGAATGCGGATACGTTACATTTCAACTGCTACAGGTACGGTTCATAGCAGACACCGCTTCAGGCCCCTACTCCGGCTCTGCCGAGCCACCTCAAGTGTGAGCTATGGAGGAGTAATCCTTGTACTCCACTCGTTGCTGACTCTGTATAGCCGTCCTAGGGTACTGAACCACGGTTGTCCTTACAGGTAAGGAGTCGGGTGACCCCACGGTGCCCGCGTAGGGTATCTTAGCGGAACGACAGGTCATTTGTATACCACCGGTGTGCGGCGGGCCTGGTACTGTTCGTGGCCGACAGGTATCCTGTTGTACGAAAGTCGAGCTCTTCGGAGCAAACGCGAGACAAGGTAAGGAGACGGTTCACCTTGTTGGTAACCGCACGAGTTGGTGGGACGTTGATACGTATCAAATGTATCTACTTTTCCAAACACTTTTGCTATTGTTTTGACTTCATTCTTGCATAATTTGGACGAAACTAACCCGGACTGACGCTGTTTTCAGCAGAGCTACCAGTGCTGTTTTTCTTTTGTGCAGGTTTCTGGATATTTAGGTATGCTGGAAAAATCCCAAAAAATTATATTAAAAATCAGCGTTCCGGAAGCTTCCGTCAGGCCAAAGGGGGGCCACAGGGCAGCCAGGGGGCAGCCAGGAGGGTGCCTGGCGCGGCCCCACCCCCTGGCCGCGCCACCTGCCCTCCTGGGTGGGTCCCACACCCCCGGTGACCTACCTTGGCCCCTATTTATTCTCCCGTCGAGGAAACTTCGAAACATGAGTCGCTTTTTCGATCTACGCTGCGGAGCCGCCGAAACCCTCTGTTCTTCTCCGGAGAGCTAATCTGGAGGCTGAATTGGCCTCCGGTGAGGGGGAAATCATCGCCATCGTCATCGTCATCACCTCTCCATCACCCATCCATGACTTCTCCTTTCATGTGTGAATAATTCCCTGCTGTAGGCAAAGGGGGTGGTAGGGATTGGATGAGTTAGATCATGTAATAGTTCAATCAGATTTGTTGTGGGCATGTTGCCTATCATCTACTTGGTGTTTATCATCTCTGTTACAACTTGTTGCTCTTATTTCTTGTCACTTTGGGCCCGAGTGCCATGATTTCAGATCTGATCACCCTTTTGTTTCTTGAGTTTGTGGTGTTCTTGATTCTATCTATGAGTTGTATGCACCTATTAGAGTCCGGAACCGGCGATCCCAGTGGTGACAGCCTGGGACACCAAAGGGGATGGACTATAATTTGAGGATTCCGTGTATCCATGAAGTGTTAATGCTTTGTTCCGGTTCTCCGCTGTAGGAGACCTTAATTTCCCTAAGTTCCTTTTGGCCCCGTTCGTAGCGGGAGGGAAGGACAAAAGATGTTGTGCAAAGTTCTTATTGCAAGCACGTACAACTACCCTGGGATACATGCCTGATGTTTGATATTTGCCTCGATGATCCTTTGTTTTCTGTGAGCCTTGCCCAAGTTAGAATCTGTTGCATGTTCGTTCTCATCCAAGCAACGCCCAACCATCCATCTCCCTAGCCTACAATGTTTTCTTTCTGCTGGTTACTAGTTGTTTACTTTCGCTGTTTTACTTTTGCTGTTCCACTATCACTATTACCACTATTATCACCACCACTACTACCACCGTATCACAATTGCTCCTAATACTTTCGTGCAAGCAAGTGTTTATTTCAGGTGCGGTTGAATTGACAACTCAATTGTCAAAGCCTGTACGTATTCTTTGTGTCCCCAAGTGTCGAATCAATAAATTGGGTTATCTTGCCCGCGAAGACTATCTCGATCCCCTACAGTTGAGGGTTATCAGACGTCAGGGCAGGACCGATGTTACTGGTGGTCCTGACTGCTGTCGTTGTCCGCGACTCATTCAATAAGGGGCAACGATAACGGTTGTCTCGACAGAAAATTAATAAAATGCTTAACGGGTTCGGCGGATGACTTGAGTAGCCTTTTGTCTTGTACGCACTACCTATACGTGGGATTACGGTGTGGGCCCTCCGCATTGTGGTCTCGTTCGAAAGCTATGAAAGACGTCCAGTTCAGCATTGTGGCCGGGACTGATCGTCACCTGTGGTGTACGGATCTCCCGCCTCACAACAACCCGGAGAGCGAGGGGTGATAGGCCCATGACCCTCTTGCACTTAGGGCTGTAGACTGGAGGGGACCTCTCTGATGAGTCGTAGGATGGGCCTCGGCGTGTCGGATAGCCTCGGTGGGGTGTTCCCTAACAAGGTGTACGCCACCCTGGAGATCCGAGCGTGTAGTATGACACCAGTGCACCCCTGTGATACGTCCAAAAAGCATCACTATTTTATATTGTGATTTCACCTTATTCATTGATATTTTCCACTTTAAAGTGTTGTCCTTATGTTGTTTTGGCTTATTTTACACAGTTTACAATTTTCCGGTGCCGAAACAGCAGAACCAGGATTCAGCGGTGAAGAAGTGGAAACCAAGTTGCTGAAGCAGATCAAGTCCAAATACGATGAAATTTTACGGGGAGCATTTTTATGCCAAATGACTGGGAGTCACCGAAGGAGAAGGTGAGGGGACCCACCAGGCAGCCAGAAGGGTGTCTGGCGCGGCCCCCCTTCCTGGCCGCGCCAGGCACCCTCCTGGGTGCCTTGTGGCCCCTCTCGGTGCCCCCTTTCGCCTATATAACCCCTTGGGGGTAGAAACCCCTAAACAGGAGCTGCTTTCGCGAGACGCCGCCGCCACGGTGCGGAAACCTACAAAGGAGAAAACCAATCTCCGGCGGAGAGATTCCGCCGGGGAGATCACCTCCCGGAAGGGGAGATCGTCGCCATCATCATCATCATCGTCACGGGCATCATCGAGATCATCATCAACATCATCCCCAACATCAGCACCATCTCCATCTACATCCAATCTCATCTCACAATTGCAACTTGTGTTGTAATCCGTACTATCTATCCCCTCTACTCTGTTGGTGTTGATTACTACTTTGTGGTGAATGCTATTGAGTTTTGTTGGAGAAATATTATTGTGTCCAGATTGTTCATCACCTATTTATCACCTCTGATCATGATCTCTTTTATGTCTTGTGAGTAGTTACTTTAGTTCTTGAGAACATGGGAGCAGTCTAGTTGTTAGTAGTCATATGATGTTGAAGTATTATGTGATGTGTGATACTTAAGTTGTGTTGTTATTTCTCTAGTGGTGTTATGTGAGTCGAACACATAACACTTCACCTTTAATGGGCCTAGAGGGAAACATTGTGCACAAAGGATGCTTATGGTGGGTTGCCGGAGTGACAGAAACCTGAACCCCAGTTCGCAGACTTTCGCACAAGGGAGTTATGGATCCTTGATCGTAATGCTGTGGTTAGGCTTATGCCTTAATTACTACCTTGTATTTGCGGATGCTTGCAAGGTGTGTAATCATAAGAGTACACTTATCTTAGTCTAGAAGGTGTACTAGCATTGATCCACCCACCGATACTTATCACACAATACATATTACTCGTCAGAGTATGGTGAAAGTGACTAGACTATCTCTCCCGTGTTTTCTCGAGAACGCTTTAGCCCTTATAAGTTCAGTTCTTAGGCTTATCCTTGTAAAAGGATTGGGCCACTTGCTACTCCTCAGTTACCCTGTTTACTTTTCCCGTCTTTTACTTTTCTGTTGCTTAAACCAAAAACCCCTAAATATTTACCTTTGAGTGTTTGCAGTCTTTCCTTATCCAGTGTCACTTATCAACACCTTCTGCTCCTCGTTGGGATCGACATCCTTATTTATCGAAAAGCTACAATTGATCCCCTATACTTGTGGGGGTTGGCGCGGTTAACAGGGAAGGCAACCCAACTAAACCTATTAACTTCTCTGCCATCAACGAGATTTACTGGCGCCGTTGCCGAGGAGTGTAGCGCTATTGGTAAGTGAAGCTGGTAAGGAAACTTTTATTTTCTGTTGTTACTTTCAGTCCTTATGGACTCTTCTGCTGTTGGTTCGTTGCTGGTAAGGAGCCGCCCCACGACTGTGGTGGTCACTCCTACCCCTACTGAAATTGTGCCCTATAAAATACCATCTGGTATTGTTGATTATGTCTTGGCTAATCGTTATACAGGAGAAGGACATCCGGGAGAACACCTGCTATATCTATCACAATTATTGTCTTTATTTAAGCTTGCAGGTGTGACGATGGAGTTCGTCATGAAGAAACTATTCTCCAGGATAAAGGAGCACTCTTTTGTTACAGGTATTTTAAATAAAAATGGAAGGACCACTGACAAACCTGAGGACACGATCAAGGTCCAGCCTCAAGTTGCAATGGTCAAGGATCTGGTAACAAGTGATATTGAAGGTTCCACTATTAGTTTTTGTGCTGTTGCTACTAACATTATCACAGCCAGGAACAAAGGCCCAATTTCAGGTACACCTGTTGTATCTGTCAAGATAGGAGATCATAATTACTATGGGCTATGTGATTTGGGATCCAGCGTCAGCGCTATCCTCTTCACACTTTATCAGGAGATCATGCACGAGATTCAGCCGTGTGAGATCGAGGACATAGATGTCACCATCCATCTTGCAAATAAACAAACAATCTCTCCAGTTGGGATTGTAAGAGAATGATATACATATGCAGGAAAGGAATGAACTAGATGTCGGGACCCGGGGTTAGCGTATGCAAGTACAGCTAAGACATAGTCATAGGGAGAGCCGAGAACCGTACCCACTTGTCTAAGCAGACAAGGCCAAGAACTGTACATTCTCGGAAAGCATCGTACGTGAGGGGCATCCCATCCAGGCCGGATGATCAACTGATATGGGTCCTCATCGTCCGCACAGAAGTCAAATGATATGGGTGGTGAACTCCCATATTCAAAGACAAGTCGCCTCAACCATACTATCGACTATCTCAAAACTCTTACATAGACTTACTCCAGCCCGATCACTTAGTCGGGGTCTAGGGCGGGCTCGATCATACCGCAAAGTGTGCACGAGACGGAGTCTCGAGCAATCGCATCGCGATGCCCCAAGCTGCGCACATCTAAGGGCCACTTGGTGTATGAAAGACCGCCAGCCAGATCACAACTAAGGTCTCGAAAACCCATACAAAGACATGCATGTTATAAACATACACGCAGCACACATGCCTTGCATGAACAACAGGTACCATTGCAATTCTCTACAATGTGTACATTTTATTTATAACTCTTATAGAGTGCACACAGAGATCACATACATGTGATCCAACATTACATTACAAGCGGAAGCAAATTATGTCTGAGTACAGACAAGTTTAACAAATGGCTTAAGAAGCCTTATTTAAACACAAAGCCCTCCACGAGGGAACCAGTCGTCTGACTGGGACTAGACTAGTTGGTCTTCAGTCGTCCAGCTCGATGAAGAAGCCACCTTCGGGGTCAGTGGCATCATCTAAAACATAGATTAAGAAAACGTGAGTACAAAGTCGTACTCAGCAAGACTTACATAGGAGCTATACTACTCATGCATAAGTGTCAAGGTAAAGGGAGGTGGGGTTCACTTGCAGAAGTGCCAGCTTTGACATTGGCTAATCCTGAACTACGAGTACCAGACTTTGAGGTAAGAAGCGTACACGAGTCCACTACTTTCTCCAACCAATACACCACTATGGTGCCTTCCTCGACTTCCCCACGAGGAAGCACGCCATATCACTCACACTTATCTTGGTGTGTTTTAGAAGTATCCGGTTCAAGTTATCTAATAATCAAGCTAAGCTTTCCAAGCAGTCCATAACCGCGGACGCGGCTATTCGAATAGTTTTGTTAACCCTGCAGGGGTGTACCGCTACACACACATGATCATCATTTACCGCCTTTGTACTCGACACCGTTCAAGAAGTGTCGGCGAGGATGCTCACCACAACTGTTACCTCATAGCCGATCTAGTCCGAGAAAGCCGCCTACTTGGGTTGGTTACCACAATCGTGAACCCGTCCGGTTTACCGAAGTGGACCCAAGTGATGTGTGCGTGGTGCATAAGCCGGTCTCAGATGAGCCGTTCTCTCACTTAGCAGCCAGGCCACAGACCTACCAGAACTCCGAACTATTGCGACATCTGGACATCGAAAGGGATGAGTTAGTAAGTTGAGAGGGGTCAGTGAGCCCAATGTGTGGTTGTACTCTTCATCTTGGATCACCACACAAGAACTCGTACTAGGGCGGTGTTCAACGAGACAACCCACCGTGTACTCCTACACAGCCTCTCATCGTTCACCTTGTATTAGGGTCGATTCACCAACACTTTTCTACCATCATCAACATGATCACTACCATCCCGACTCACATCACAGTAACAACATGGTATCATACTAAGCATGCAATAAGCAGTAACATTGCAGGGGCCACATGATATCAATCAACTCCTACATTTGCTAGGATTGTGGTTTGCTTACTACTGTGACAAAATGATAGGCCATGCAAAGGAATGGGTTCATCTATGCGGTAGAAACGAATCATGGTGATCATCCTAAACAATGCATAAGCGAGACATGAGAGGGAAGTGGGATTTTATCGACATGATCAATGGGGGTTTGCTTGCCTTGCTGACGAGGTTCGGGTTCGGGGTCTTCAACGAAGGTTGCAACCTCTTGCTCCGGTTCCACCTCTACTCGACAAACAAAGCACGAAGTAGCAATCAATATGAATGCAACGCTCAAGCACATGAATGAATGTTGAAACTTGAAGTATAAGTTTTGATGTGTGAGGAAATTCCATTTAAGTGGAGTATATTGCATTTGAAATGCAAATTCAAACTCCACATTTGAATTCAAAATAACCAAGTTGTATATGACATTGTTTGATTATTTTGAATTATCTTCAAATGTGTATGATATGCCTCTGAAGTGTGATTGAAATGTAGCATGTTGCCATGGTTCAAGTTGCAAAAATATTTGATTTGAATTTGATTTAATTCCATTTAAATCAAATAGCAAATGCTACTGATCACATTTTAAATTCAACTCAAACAGAGTTGAAAGTTGCATATTTGGAAAGATAATTTTCTCCTGATCATTTTTCATATATTATTTGTCCAATTTGGAGTTAATATGAATTTTCTATGAATTTCCAAAGTTTGGGGTATTTTCTGGATTTTCTGGAATTCTTTTAATTCAAATAATCTCTGGAAATTCATTTAGCTGATTTAATGCGCAAGTGCTGACGTCAGGGGGGGGCTGACATGTGGGGTCACCTTGTCAGTGACTGGGTTAAATAACCCGTGGGTTAAATTAATCCAGTGGCTTAATTAAGCCACTGGGCCCACTGGTCAGTGACCCAGGGGTCATTAACTGGGTGCTTAATAGGGGGGGTTAGGGCTGACACGCCGGCGGCTAAACGCCGGCGACTGGAGTCGCGGCGGCGCTGCACGGGATCATGATTCCGGCCATCATTTGGAGCGCGAAGACCACCATCTTGAAGCCCTCTCCCGTGCGCGTCGAACTGAACCGATTCCAAGAGCTGGGGTGCACGGTACGCTCGCCGGCGTCAACTTCTGCGGCGACCTAGCTACGGCCGTGATCGAGATATCGTTCCAGGGCACGATTTGATGCGGGGCTAGGCTGGTTCGACGAGGAGGAACACGGGGAACAAGATGGACATCATGGCAGGCTCGATGGCGTAACGGTTGAACGTCTCCATTGATCCCGGCGGCGAGGAGCTTCGGCTACCATGGCGGATCCGGCTAGAGTGAGTAATCCAGGGGGAGAAGAGAGGGGTTTCGAACCCGAGCTCACCAGGAACTCAGTAGAGGTGGTGGCGAGGGCTGGGGTGGCTCAACGGCGGCGGAATTGACGAAGTCCTCCACGGCGGCCGGCGGGAACTCGAGGAAGAAACCGGCGTCTACGTGGGCTCCGGGCTCGATTCCTTCTACGAGTCGGTGAAGACGACGACGACGAAGCGCTTGGACACAGTCTTGGGGCTTCTAGGCGTCAATGGCCACGCGTGTGCTCGACGGCGCTCCGGCGTGTTCCTCGGGCGGCGATGAAACGGGCGAGAGAGGAAGGGGAGGTGTTCCTGGAGGGGGGGAACGAAGCAGGGCGGCTCCAGGATGCGTCTGGACGAAGAGATAAGCTCGGGGGGGCGGGGGGCTGGACGCTCGAAGGCGTCACGGTGGCGTCCACGGCGTCGGCGCCTCGCCACCGAGCTGCTTGGCAGCGCGGGGAGGAAGACGACAAGGGGTTTCGCGGGCTGGGCTGCGGGAGAGGTGAGTTGGGCCGGGGTGGCCCAGGTAAGCGGGCCACTTTCCTGTTTTCTTTTTCTTTCTGTTTTCTCTTCTGACATTTGTTCTGTTTAGCTAAATAAAATAGCTAAATATTTTATTAAATGCTGAAAATTTTTATGTGGCCTCATAATAATATAGACTAGCCACTCATAAACTTTCAACAATTTTAAAATTCAAATAATTTGAATCTTAAATCAAATAGGGGTATTTCTTTAATTCCAAGGCACTGTTTGAATATTTGAAAAATCTATGAGCATGGGATGGGTCCCACATCACTTGATATGTGATCACACTCATTTATAAGACTTTTCAAAATTCTAACATGAATTTTTGGAGAAGATTTTTATCTGGCCTTTTGAATTAATTCATCTGGGGGGGGGGGGGGTTCCTTCTCCCATTTGCTTTTGAAATTGAATTTCCTTCGAGATTTTGACATGAATGCAAAGTGAAAAAGATCCTAGTACATTACCTAACAGAGGGTTCTGACAACTCGCCCCCACTCAAAAGAATCTCGTCCCGAGATTCAGAAGTCTGCGGGAGGAAGGAGGGGTACTCGGCACTGAGACGGTCTTCTCTTTCCCACGTAGCTTCTCTTTCAAAGTGGTGTGACCATTGCACTTTCAGAAACCTAATCTTCTGACGACGAGTGACACGCTCTGCGGAATCAAGAATACGAACGGGGTATTCTCGATAAGAAAGGTCATCTTGGAGATCAAGCGTTTCATGGTCGACTTCGCGGATGGGGTCCTTGAAGCAACGCCTGAGTTGGGACACATGGAATACATCATGTACTCGGGAGAGGTGCGGAGGTAGTTCAAGTTGGTAGGCAACTTCTCCACGTTTAGCAATAATGCGGAAAGGTCCGATGTAACGTGGGGCCAACTTGCCTTTGATACCGAAACGTTGGGTTCCCTTCAGAGGAGTAACCCGAAGGTAAGCCTTCTCATCCAGATTGTAGCTTTCTTGCCTATGATGACGATCATAGTAGCTTTTCTGACGAGACTGGGCTGCTTTGAATTGATCACGAACAATGCGAACTTGCTCTTATGCTTCCTTGATCACGTCCGGTCCAAAGAATTGTCTTTCACCGGTTTCTGACCAGTTTAAAGGTGTTCGACATCGTCGTCCATAAAGGAGTTCAAAAGGAGCCATGTTCAGACTAGATTGAAAACTATTGTTATAAACAAATTCGGCGAATGGAAGAGACTTCTCCCAATTATTTCCGAATGAGATAACACAAGCTCTGAGCATGTCTTCAAGAATTTGGTTAACCCTTTCGACTTGACCGCTAGACTGACGATGGAAAGTTGTACTAAAGGAGAGATGAGTTCCCATAGCATTCTGAAAGCTTCCCCAAAATCTAGAGGTGAAAAGGCTACCGCGATCAGAATTGATTTCCAAAGGAACACCATGAAGGGATACAATTCTAGAGATGTACAAGTCCGCTAACTGGCTAGCAGTTATAGACTCGCGAACCGGAAGGAAGTGAGCAACTTTGGAAAGCCTATCTATGACAACGAAGATGGCATTGTTTCCTTTCTGGGGTTTTGGAAAGCCGGTGATGAAGTCCATACCGACTTTGTCCCATTTCCACTCGGGAATAGACAAAGGTTGAAGTGTACCAGCAGGTCTTTGATGTTCTGCCTTAATGCGACGACAAACATCACATTCGGCCACAAATTGAGCAATGTCTCTCTTCATCCTAGTCCACCAAAATCTCTGGCGTAGATCTCGGTACATTTTTGTGCTACCGGGATGAATTGAGAGGGGTGTGTCATGGGCTTCCTTGAGGATGAGTTGCCTTAGTTCCTTATTCTTAGGTACTACCAAACGATTTTCAAAGAATACCGTTCCTTTTCTATCTGTGGAGAAACATTTAGCAACTCCGCTAGCAATGTTCTCCTTGATTCGGCGAACACCTCGTGCACGCCTTTGGGAAACTATGATTTGATCCTAAAGAGTTGGTTTCGCCACCAAGGTAGAAAGATAGCCATGGGGAACAATCTCAAGATTGAGCTTGCGAAAGTCCTCATGAAGAAGTGGTTGATACTGTTGTAACATGAGGTTGTTACAATACGACTTACGACTTAGTGCATCAGCCATGACATTGGCTTTGCCTGGGGTGTAAGAAATTACTACGTCGTAATCTTTTATCAACTCAATCCAGCGTCTTTGCCTGAGATTAAGATCTGGCTGGGTGAAAATATATTTGAGGCTCTGGTGGTCAGAATAAATCTCGCAACGGTTACCAAGGAGGTAATGTCGCCAAGTTGTTAGGGCATGAACTACGGCAGCGAGTTCAAGGTCATGGGTAGGATAGTTCTCTTCATGTGGCCGCAACTGGCGTGAAGCATAAGCTACCACATGTCGATCTTGCAGAAGGATGCATCCTAACCCTTGCCGTGATGCGTCACAATAGATCTCGAAATCCTTTTTGGTGTCTGGAGGTGCAAGTACGGGTGCAGAATTCAATCTTCTTTTTAGCTCTTGAAAGCTTTCCTCGCACTTGGGAGTCCATAGGAATTTCTTATCTTTCTTGAGGATTTCAGTAAGAGGCTTTGCAACTGTAGAAAAGTTCTCGACGAAGCGACGACAATAGCTGGCCAGGCCAAGAAAACTCCTAACTTGCTTAACCGATTCAGGTGGAGTCCAGTCAAGGACGGCCTGAACTCTCTCGGGATTCACAGCAATGCCTTTTGCAGAAATCACGTGGCCTAAGTAGGTCACTTCTGGTAGCCAGAATTCACACTTGGAGAATTTAGCATACAGGCGATGCTCTCTAAGTTTCATCAATACCAGCCTTAGGTGTTCGGCATGTTCTTCTTCGTTCTTCGAGTATATAAGGATGTCATCGAGGTAAACCACGACGAACTGGTCCAAATACTCCATGAAGATCGAGTTCATCATGCGTGAGAAAGTGGCGGGGGCATTGGTTAAACCAAAGGACATGACGGTATACTCGTAAAGACCATAACGAGTAGTAAAAGCCGTTTTGGGAATGTCCTCATTTCGGATTTTGATTTGATAATAACCTAATCTCAAATCCATCTTGGAGAAGACAGAGGATCCTGCAAGTTGATCATAAAGATCATTGATCCTGGGCAGTGGGTACTTGTTCTTTATCGTCGCTAAATTTAGCGGGCGATAGTCTACGCACATCCTTTCTGTTCCATCTTTCTTCGTTACGAACAGAACGGGGCAACCCCATGGCGATGAGCTAGGGCGGATGAAGCCTTTCTCCAACAAAACTTCCAGTTGGGTTTTAAGCTCAGCTAACTCACGTGGGGCCATTTTGTATGGGCGTCTAGAAATTGGTGCGGTTCCTGGGGCAAGATCCACTATAAACTCTACACATCTGTCGGGTGGCATGCCCGGCAGCTCTTCAGGAAAGACATCCGGGAAGTCACGAACCACCGGAATATCTTCAAGTTCGGGAAGGGGAAGTACATTCAAGGAATGCACTTGGGTTCTGGTTCTGGGCGAGGTGTAGGGTTGACGGTTTTGCCTGAAGGGTGGGTGAGTTTCACGGATTTGCCTTTGCAATCCAGGTAGGCATTCTGTCTTGGTAGCCAATCCATGCCAAGGATGACATCAATATCTGAAGACTTGAGGGCTATGAGTGAAGCAAGGAATACTAAACCCTCAATTGCAATCTGATTACCATGGCTTACTCTATTAGTTTGCCATCTTGACCCTGGAGTTTGAATAATCATTGGAGTGGACAATTCAACAAAAGATAACTCATGACGAAGTGCATAACTTTCCGACATGAATGAATGAGATGCTCCTGGGTCGAAAAGAACGGAAGTAGGAACAAAATTGACTGGGAGCGTACCAAGAATGACGTCAGTGGTGTCGTCAGTCTCTTCGGCGGCGATCTGGTTCACACGTCCACGAGTGGTGGGAGGAGCGGGTTTGGCGGTGTAGAATTTCTGGGGTGGCTTGCCACGACCATTGTTGTTGTTGTTGCCTCCAGCACGGGTGGAGCATTCTGATGGTGGATCTGGTTCTGGGGACACTCGCGAGAGTAGTGGCCTGCCTGACCACACTTGTAACAGGCTCCGAAAACAGTTCGTGGAGCTGGGTTGTTTGGTGGAGCTGGGTGGAACTGGGTGGGTGGACGAGGCGCCACATAGGATGGCCTCGGTGGGTTGTTCTGGCGGAACATGCTGTTTGGGATCCAGATCTTGCGCTTCTGGGAGCCGGAACTGGATGAACTGTCATCTCTAGGGTGTTTGCGGAAATCATTGGGGTTGTTCATGTCCTCTGCTTTGATGGCCTTGTTGACAAGGACCTGGAATGTGGCAAAGTCATGAAGATTGAGCTCACGACGGAGTCCAGTGTTGAGGCCACGACGGAACCTCTCTTGTTTATTGGAGTCGGTGGAGACTTCTTCGGTAGCATAACGAGCCAGTCGGTTGAACTCACGACTAAACTCATCAACGGTCCTTCTGCCTTGAGTGAGGTTGCAGAACTCCTCACGTTTGCGGTCCATAAGACCTTTGGGAATGTGGTGCTCGCGGAAGGACGTGCAGAATTCCTCCCAAGATGCAGGTGGTCCAACGGGACGCATATTCAGAAAGTTCTCCCACCAAGAACTAGCTGCACCTTCGAGGTGATAGGTGGCATAGCTGACCTTGTCACCAGTTGCAACACGGCCTGCTTGGAGCTTCCTCTCGATGCTGCGAAGCCAGTCATCGGCGTCAAGGGGCTCGGTGGAGTAACTAAAAACCGGGGGATGAAGTCGGATGAAGTCGTTCAGGGACACCAACTCATTGCGCTGTTGAGTGGTGTTGCGTGCAATGACTTCCAGCAGGTGGTGAGAGTCACGACGGTTCCTCTAGACCTCCATCAGAACTTGTGCCATCGTGGGTGGGGGTGGAAGGTTGCCTTCCTCATGGTCATTCCCACGACCTTGGTTACGACCAACCTGGCCACGGGTTCCTTGAGACATCCTGAAGGTAAAAACCAAAGTCAAACAGAGTTGATTTGAAGAGTCTAATCAAGGTATTGAAGTACTGGAAGGATTACAGAGCAAAGGAAGTAATCATCTTGACAACATGGTGATAAAGCATACAAGCCATATATTCACAAGCTGTCATACAAACCATACATCGTTTTAGTACAAGCACTAAGCTAATACAAACGTGATGAAGATGATACATCCTTCAGAGGCACTCTGACTTCCTATACATTATTTATCTAAGCCTCTGGAACTTAGACACCTTGCTTACAATATACTAAGATACTACTACATCATCACTAAGTAAGACCACAGGCGGTCTCACTCGTCTCCATCTCCATAGTAGTCCTCATAAAAGTTACCCGCGTATCCCGGTAGCTGGAGGTGACCATCAGAAAACACGGAGGCTTGTGGACCCTGATATCCATTTGGGCAAGGATGGGGCCTAGGTCCAGCGTAGGGTGGAAGCAAAGGACCACGGGGTGGAAAAATGCCTCCAATCTCGGGCCAAGCAACTCGAGAAGGCATCTGAGTCCTCACTGGGTAGATAGCATCATGCTCAACTGATCCCACGCTCACAAAGGGTGCCAAAAGTGTCAGTGCTCGATACAGACGAATACGGGTGGTGTGGAGCTCGAAACGGAGAGCGCGTGCATCACGATCTCTGTCACTGGCAAACCTAGCAGTCATCTGAAGTGCGGGATCCTCTGCAGAGTGATCTGAGTAGAGTCCGGTGTAATATCCCTCTTCTCCTGGAAGTGCAGCAGGGATATAGCGGAAAGAGGTCTCTCTCAACAAGGTGTGCTCCTCTCTCAGCAGTGTCATACATGAGTATGCAGCATCCTGCACAGCCATGTTCTCGGTAATGCCAATGCCATGTCCAAAGTGGATAGGCTGAGTGACTCCAACGTGGTGCGGGTAGATCCGGACAATGCAGTGGAACTGCGTCTGGTTGAAGTCGTGAAACTGCTCCTCGACGGTGTACTCAGGGTACCACCGATATCCCACATAGGACATCATCTCGATCAACGTGGCGGGATGGCCACGCACACCGAGGCACCTGGTCAAACGAACAATCTGCCGAGGGGGAAGATCTGCCATCTGAAACAGAAAGGAGTTTGCAAATGCATCAGATTATGAGATAAACCTGGAATGACTCGGACAGCATAACGGCTGTAATTGCAAGAAAAAGACAATTTCTTACAACATGGAAACAACACTTACATACGATGTAATAAAACAGGGAGCATAACCACTCCAACAAACCGGTCACAACTTTCCTACGGCTACAAGGAATCAAACAACGAGATGTTCTAATCAGACAGAGGAGAGCCTAGTCCTATCTTCCCGTAGAATAAGATGAGGGTGACTCAGAACTCAGAACGAAGGGGTTAAGGAGAAAAAATAAGCCTTACGTTGTTCCCTTATATACCCAGAGTAACTATATAACTATAGAAGGCTAGACTCGACTTCGGCCAAGGCTACTAGTCCTACAGTCAGTCCTGCTCTGATACAAAGTCTGTCGGGACCCGGGGTTAGCGTATGCAAGTACAGCTAAGACATAGTCATAGGGAGAGCCGAGAACCGTACCCACTTGTCTAAGCAGACAAGGCCAAGCACTGAACATTCTCGGAAAGCATCGTACGTGAGGGGCATCCCATCCAGGCCGGATGATCAACTAAGATGGGTCCTCATCGTCCGCACACAAGTCAAATGATATGGGTGGTGAACTCCCATATTCAAAGACAAGTCGCCTCAACCATACTATCGACTATCTCAAAACTCTTACATAGACTTACTCCAGCCCGATCACTTAGTCGGGGTCTAGGGCGGGCTCGATCATACCACAAAGTGTGCACGAGACGGAGTCTCGAGCAATCGCATCGTGATGCCCCAAGCTGCGCACATCTAAGGGCCACTTGGTGTATGAAAGACCGCCAGCCAGATCACAACTAAGGTCTCGAAAACCCATACAAAGACATGCATGTTATAAACATACACGCAGCACACATGCCTTGCATGAACAGCAGGTACCATTGCAATTCTCTACAAAGTGTACATTTTATTTATAACTCTTATAGAGTGCACACAGAGATCACATACATGTGATCCAACATTACATTACAAGCGGAAGCAAATTATGTCTGAGTACAGACAAGTTTAACAAATGGCTTAAGAAGCCTTATTTAAACACAAAGCCCTCCACGAGGGAACCAGTCGTCTGACTGGGACTAGACTAGTTGGTCTTCAGTCGTCCAGCTCGATGAAGAAGCCACCTTCGGGGTCAGTGGCATCATCTAAAACATAGATTAAGAAAACGTGAGTACAAAGTCGTACTCAGCAAGACTTACATAGGAGCTATACTACTCATGCATAAGTGTCAAGGTAAAGGGAGGTGGGGTTCACTTGCAGAAGTGCCAGCTTTGACATTGGCTAATCCTGAACTACGAGTACCAGACTTTGAGGTAAGAAGCGTACACGAGTCCACTACTTTCTCCAACCAATACACCACTATGGTGCCTTCCTCGACTTCCCCACGAGGAAGCACGCCATAGCACTCACACTTATCTTGGTGTGTTTTAGAAGTATCCGGTTCAAGTTATCTAATAATCAAGCTAAGCTTTCCAAGCAGTCCATAACCGCGGACGCGGCTATTCGAATAGTTTTGTTAACCCTGCAGGGGTGTACCTCTACACACACATGATCATCATTTACCGCCTTTGTACTCGACACCGTTCAAGAAGTGTCGGGGAGGATGCTCACCACAACTGTTACCTCATAGCCGATCTAGTCCGAGAAAGCCGCCTACTTGGGTTGGTTACTACAATCGTGAACCCGTCCGGTTTACCGAAGTGGACCCAAGTGATGTGTGCGTGGTGCATAAGCCGGTCTCGGATGAGCCGTTCTCTCACTTAGCAGCCAGGCCACAGACCTACCAGAACTCCGAACTATTGCGACATCTGGACATCGAAAGGGATGAGTTAGTAAGTTGAGAGGGGTCAGTGAGCCCAATGTGTGGTTGTACTCTTCATCTTGGATCACCACACAAGAACTCGTACTAGGGCGGTGTTCAACGAGACAACCCACCGTGTACTCCTACACAGCCTCTCATCGTTCACCTTGTATTAGGGTCGATTCACCAACACTTTTCTACCATCATCAACATGATCACTACCATCCCGACTCACATCACAGTAACAACATGGTATCATACTAAGCATGCAATAAGCAGTAACATTGCAGGGGCCACATGATATCAATCAACTCCTACATTTGCTAGGATTGTGGTTTGCTTACTACTGTGACAAAATGATAGGCCATGCAAAGGAATGGGTTCATCTATGCGGTAGAAACGAATCATGGTGATCATCCTAAACAATGCATAAGCGAGACATGAGAGGGAAGTGGGATTTTATCGACATGATCAATGGGGGTTTGCTTGCCTTGCTGACGAGGTTCGGGTTCGGGGTCTTCAACGAAGGTTGCAACCTCTTGCTCCGGTTCCACCTCTACTCGACAAACAAAGCACGAAGTAGCAATCAATATGAATGCAATGCTCAAGCACATGAATGAATGTTGAAACTTGAAGTATAAGTTTTGATGTGTGAGGAAATTCCATTTAAGTGGAGTATATTGCATTTGAAATGCAAATTCAAACTCCACATTTGAATTCAAAATAACCAAGTTGTATATGACATTGTTTGATTATTTTGAATTATCTTCAAATGTGTATGATATGCCTCTGAAGTGTGATTGAAATGTAGCATGTTGCCATGGTTCAAGTTGCAAAAATATTTGAGTTGAATTTGATTTAATTCCATTTAAATCAAATAGCAAATGCTACTGATCACATTTTAAATTCAACTCAAACAGAGTTGAAAGTTGCATATTTGGAAAGATAATTTTCTCCTGATCATTTTTCATATATTATTTGTCCAATTTGGAGTTAATATGAATTTTCTATGAATTTCCAAAGTTTGGGGTATTTTCTGGATTTTCTGGAATTCTTTTATTTCAAATAATCTCTGGAAATTCATTTAACTGATTTAATGCGCAAGTGCTGACGTCAGGGGGGCTGACATGTGGGGTCACCTTGTCAGTGACTGGGTTAAATAACCCGTGGGTTAAATTAATCCAGTGGCTTAATTAAGCCACTGGGCCCACTGGTCAGTGACCCAGGGGTCATTAACTGGGTGCTTAACAGGGGGGTTAGGGCTGACACGCCGGCGGCTAAACGCCGGCGACTGGAGTCGCGGCGGCGCTGCACGGGATCACGATTCCGGCCATCATTTGGAGCGCGAAGACCACCATCTTGAAGCCCTCTCCCGTGCGCGTCGAACTGAACCGATTCCAAGAGCTGGGGTGCACGGTACGCTCGCCGGCGTCAACTTCTGCGGCGACCTAGCTACGGCCGTGATCGAGATATCGTTCCAGGGCACGATTTGATGCGGGGCTAGGCTGGTTCGACGAGGAGGAACACGGGGAACAAGATGGACATCATGGCAGGCTCGATGGCGTAACGGTTGAACGTCTCCATTGATCCCGGCGGCGAGGAGCTTCGGCTACCATGGCGGATCCGGCTAGAGTGAGTAATCCAGGGGGAGAAGAGAGGGGTTTCGAACCCGAGCTCACCAGGAACTCAGTAGAGGTGGTGGCGAGGGCTGGGGTGGCTCAACGGCGGCGGAATTGACGAAGTCCTCCACGGCGGCCGGCGGGAACTCGAGGAAGAAACCGGCGTCTACGTGGGCTCCGGGCTCGATTCCTTCTGCAAGTCGGTGAAGACGACGACGACGAAGCGCTTGGACACAGTCTTGGGGCTTCTAGGCGTCAATGGCCACGCGTGTGCTCGACGGCGCTCCGGCGTGTTCCTCGGGCGGCGATGAAACGGGCGAGAGAGGAAGGGGAGGTGTTCCTGGAGGGGGGGAACGAAGCAGGGCGGCTCCAGGATGCGTCTGGACGAAGAGATAAGCTCGGGGGGCGGGGGGCTGGACGCTCGAAGGCGTCGCGGTGGCGTCCACGGCGTCGGCGCCTCGCCACCGAGCTGCTTGGCAGCGCGGGGTGGAAGACGACAAGGGGTTTCGCGGGCTGGGCTGCGGGAGAGGTGAGTTGGGCCGGGGTGGCCCAGGTAAGCGGGCCACTTTCCTGTTTTCTTTTTCTTTCTGTTTTCTCTTCTGACATTTGTTCTGTTTAGCTAAATAAAATAGCTAAATATTTTATTAAATGCTGAAAAATTTTATGTGGCCTCATAATAATATAGACTAGCCACTCATAAACTTTCAACAATTTTAAAATTCAAATAATTTGAATCTTAAATCAAATAGGGGTATTTCTTTAATTCCAAGGCACTGTTTGAATATTTGAAAAATCTATGAGCATGGGATGGGTCCCACATCACTTTATATGTGATCACACTCATTTATAAGGCTTTTCAAAATTCTAACATGAATTTTTGAAGAAGATTTTTATCTGGCCTTTTGAATTAATTCATCTGGGGGGGGGTTCCTTCTCCCATTTGCTTTTGAAATTGAATTTCCTTTGAGATTTTGACATGAATGCAAAGTGAAAAAGATCCTAGTACATTACCTAACAGAGGGTTCTGACACTAGAAGACATATTTTTAAGACAACCTGCTATCCTGAAGCACAACCTACCGGTTGAACCTTTAGGAATCCTCTCGCAACCAAAAGAAGACCCGGTGTTCTACTTAAAACCACTACCCGATACGCTCAAGTATGCTTATTTAGATGAAAAGAAAGTATATCCTGTTATTATCAATTCTAACCTTTCAGGATATGAAGAAGAGCGATTATTGGAGACACTTTGCAGACACCGAGGTGCTATTGGCTATACTCTTGATGATCACAAGGGTATTAGTCCATCCCTTTGCCAACATACTATCAATCTCGAGCCCGATGCTAAACCGGTTGTTGATCACCAACGACGGTTGAACCCAACGATGAAGGACGTGGTTAGGACAGAGGTTCTCAAACTTCAAGCTGCAGGTATCATCTATCCTATAGCTGATAGTAAGTGGGTAAGTCCCGTTCATTGTGTTCCAAAAAAGGGAGGTATGACTGTTGTCCCTAATGATAAAAATGAACTAATACCTCAGAGGACCATTATTGGATATAGAATGTGTATTGATTTCAGGAAGTTAAACAAGGCCACCCGGAAGGACCATTATCCTTTGCCCTTTATTGATCAGACGCTCGAGCGGTTGTCTAAAAACACCCACTTCTGCTATCTTGATGGGTATTCTGGCTTCTCCCAGATTCACGTTAACACCGCGGATCAAGAGAAGACCACTTTCACGTGTCCCTACGGTACTTATGCTTATAGGCGTATGCCTTTTGGTTTATGTAATGCACCTGCTACTTTTCAGAGGTGTATGTCTTCAATATTTCATGGTTTCTGTGAGGAGATTGTAGAAGTTTTCATGGACGACTTTTCCGTCTATGGAAGCTCCTTTGACCACTGTCTCCACAATCTTAATAAAGTTTTGCAGAGATGTGAAGAAACAAATTTGGTGCTCAACTGGGAGAAGTGCCATTTCATGGTTAACAAAGGGATAGTTCTTGGACACAAGATTTCCGCAAGGGGAATTGAAGTGGACAAGGCAAAAATTGAAGCTATTGAAAGGATGCCCTATCCAAGGGACATCAAAGGTATTCGTAGTTTTCTAGGTCATGCTGGTTTCTATAGAAGATTTATTAAGGACTTTTCTAAGACCTCAAAACCCCTCACCAATCTTCTCCAGAAGGATGTTCCTTTTGTATTTGACGAAGATTGTAAGGAAGCTTTTGTAGTTCTTAACAAAGCCTTGATAACCGCTCCTATAGTACAACCACCTGACTGGAATTTGCCCTTTGAAATTATGTGTGATGCTAGTGATTTTGCTGTTGGAGCTGTTTTAGGACAAAGGGTTGACAAGAAGCTGAATGTCATCCACTATGCCAGCAAAACACTTGATAGTGCTCAAAAGAATTATGCTACTACCGAGAAGGAATTCTTGGCAGTGGTATTTTCTTGTGATAAGTTTAGGTAGTATATTGTTGATTCTAAAGTTATTATTCATACTGATCATGCTGCCATTAAGTATCTTATGCAGAAAAAGGATGCCAAACCAAGACTCATTAGGTGGGTACTCCTTCTTCAAGAATTTGATTTGCAGATTGTCGATAGAAAAGGAGAAGACAATCCGGTGGCGGATAATCTTTCAAGGATGGAAGATATCCCGCACGATCCTATTCCAGTCAACGACAGTTTTCCACATGAACAGCTTGCTGTTGTAAAAGTACAATCTCATTCCGATCCTTGGTTTCCAGATTATGCTAATTTTATCGTTGCAAAGTTTTTGCCTCCAGGTTTTACATTTCAGCAGAGGAAGAAATTCTTCACGGATTTGAGGCACTACTTTTGGGATGATCCACATCTTTATAAAGAAGGTGCGGACAGGATCGTAAGAAGGTGTATACCGGAACACGAGCAACAAGACATTCTTCGACAATGTCACGACAGTCCCTATGGAGGACATCATGCTGGTGAAAGGACCGCACATAAAGTTTTACAATCAGGTTTTTATTGGCCTACTCTTTTTAAGGACGCCCGAAGGTACGTTCTATCTTTTGATAAGTGTCAGAGAGTTGGAAACATTAGTAGGAGAAATGAGATGCCTATGAATTACTCACTAGTGATCGAACCTTTCGATTGCTGGGGTTTTGATTTTATGGGTCCTTTTCCTCCTTCACACAAGTACACACACATCTTAGTTGCTGTTGATTATGTAACCAAGTGGGTTGAAGCAATCCCCACTGAGAGTGCTGATCACAAGACATCTTTGAAAATGCTCAAGGATGTAATTTTTCCTAGGTTTGGAGTACCAAGGTACCTCATGAAAGATGGAGGGTCACACTTCACACATGGAGCTTTTAGGAAAGCTCTAGCCAAGTACGATGTCAATCATAGGATTGCATCACCGTACCACCCTCAAACTAGTGGGCAAGTTGAGCTCACCAACAGGGAGATCAAGTTGATCTTACAGAAAACAGTAAACAGTTCTAGAAAGGACTGGTCAAAAAAGTTAGGAGATGCTTTGTGGGCGTATAGAACTGCTTACAAAAACCCCATGGGCATGTCTCCTTATAAGATGGTCTATGGCAAGGCTTGCCATTTACCATTAGAGTTAGAGCATAAAGCTTTCTGGGCTGTCAGAGAGCTGAATGCTGACCCAAAATTAGCTGGTGAAAAGCGGCTCATGAACTTGACTTCTCTAGATGAGTGGAGAAGTGAAGCTTACGAGAGCGCTAAAATGTTCAAGGAAAAGGTAAAGAAGTGGCACGATAAAAGAATTCTGAAACGTGAATTTAATGTTGGTGATAAAGTTTTGTTGTTTAGATCTCGTTTCAGGTTTTCTCCGGGTAAACTACTTTCCAGATGGGAAGGACCTTTTCGTATTGAAGAAGTATATCGGTCCGGTGCTATCAAGATCAATAATTTCGAAGGAACCAAGCCTCAAGTTTTGAATGGACAAAGACTCAAACATTATATGGCAGGTGATCCAATCAATGTGGATGCAAGCATGATATACACAAGTACTCATGAAGAACATGTTGCAGCCCAGTTTCAGATTTCGGCAGGAGCAGAATCGGGAAAGGTATGAATTATGGTAAGAAAACACTGCGAACGTCAATAAAAGTTTATTTTTCAAAGTTTTTGCAAAATTAGGAAAATTCCAAGCCTTATTGGAGCCGGAGTGGAGCTCCAGGGAGGCCAGGAGGCCCCCTGGCGCGGCCCCCCCTTCAGGCCGCGCCGGGCACCCTCCTGACTCCCTTGGACACCGCCTCCGACTCCACCTAGACTCGGAACCTTCCTTCTGTTGCAGAAATTTTTGCTATATATTTGCCCGGATCGTCCCGGCACCGTACCTCGCGATTTCGTGTGTTTTCTCTTTCGGTCTGTTTCTGCCAGGGAAAAAGCTGTTGATTGGCGATGTCTTCTTGTGGCTCGAGCGGAGAAGATTTTATGGGTCGTCGTCTACGACAACTCCAGCAAGACTACAATCAAAGGAAGTACGTCGGATGGGACACAGAAGAGGAGATTGCTGCAAGAAAAGCGGAGATGGAGCGCTCCGTGAGGAAAGAATTCAAGACCGTCACCGCTCAACAAGAAGGAGGGCCAAGTAACCCCATCACGGTGGGATTTGTCCAACCTCAATATGATCTTTCCCTCAAACTTGCAGGAACAGCCCCTCCAACTGGATCCCTACAAGCACCATCTACCGTGTCTGAAGCCTACCGCATCACCAACCAGTTTTGTGAGGATTTCCGTGTGCTGAAGGCACAAGTGGAGATCTTGGAACGTGAAAACCTAGCCCTGCGGCGCGTAATCAAAGATTTGAAGAACCAGGAGCAGGAAGAGGAGGAGTAAAACTCCTCGGGTAATGGCATCCCCTTGGCTTGTTCCAAGCTTGGGGGAGTGCCTGGTATCTTTTATCTTTTGTCTTTGTCTTTAGGAGTCAAGTAGAGTCTTATCATGTTTAGGGAGGTCATTTTATGAAATAGGTGTTGCTTTGAGGTCTATCACTCCTTTTGTGGAGAGCTTTGTATCAGTGAGTTCGGAGTCGTCTATGAAGGAATATTAATGAGAAGTTTATTGGTTTCTTCGCTACACTTGGTATTCTCTTCACGCAATCGACAGCATGAGATGATTCTTATGGGGAGTTTTGACCTTATATCAGGTATGGCTTCGAAAACTTTATTTAATCTTGGCAAGTATAGCTTTGGTCATAACAACAAGCATGTTTTTCTCAAAGTAGCGACATAGCCAAAACCTTTGTGTTATTATGCTTGAAGTGTTATGTTGACAAGGAAGACAACTTGATGTTTCATAAAAGTCTTAATGTTTATGCTTTGTACTGCTTGTATCTAAGTTGTCATCATTTGTCTGCTCTCTCAAAGCCTTGCTAGCCAAAACTCTGTACCAAGCGGAATTCTGCTTGTACTTCCATACCCTGAAACCAACATCTTCCACTTGAGTCCACCATACCTACCTACTTGTGGTATTCCACTACCACTCCTAAAGTATATAATTTATGTGCTATCTTTAGATGTTCAAAATCTTCTGTTTTGTTCCACTGATTCAGCTCATGAGGAAGTGGTGGGTAACCCATGATCTTCTTAATTTGGACTAGTTTTATCTTGGGATTGCATGTCTAATCTGCAAACCCCTAATACGAGAAGGGACTGGCATGAGTGCCCAGCTCGTAAAAGATAAATACTAAACACACAAGTTCCTTCGCCCTTTTTCGAGTGATAAACAAAGGAATCCAAGGGGATGTGATCGTCCCCACATGGGAGCCGTTCCTCGAAACTTGTCCAAATCATGAAGTGAGTGAGTTATCTATCAGCATTCGTTGACGGATCATGCACCTCCCAAAAGCTTGTTTTTATTCTGTTTGATCTAGAGATGGCACATGAGTTTTCCCTGCTTACCCTTTTGCACTGGGTTTATCTTTATTTTGTGCTGAGTCAGTCCTTCCTTTTTCCTTCCTTTCTAAAGAGAGAGAGCAGACACTTGGTGTTAATAAATATGCTTGCATATAAAGTTGCATTGAGATCTAGCATGTCACATCTTCGTTGACATTATCTTTTGATAAGTAAGTTGTTTGCAAAAGCTTATGCTTAGTAGACATCTTCCTTTGTGTTGGCATGTGCACTTCTTGACTAATAGCATGTTCTTTCAAAAGTTTCAACTGTTTAATCAAAAGAGAAAGAGCAAAAGTAAAAGCTATTAGTTGTTCCTTGACCAAGGCTATGTTTGTCATGATTTGATGAGTTTTCCAGGTCCTACTTTGTTATAATTGTTACTACTTCTTATAAGGACCTTATGAGTTGAGGTTGCTGTTGAGGATGCTTAAGTTTGGTGAGGAATCTTGATGCTTCTTGTTCGTATTCTTTTTATCGACACTTCACTCTCTAAACTTGTGGACAGGTTTACCGAGCTCAGTAATCGCTTGCGGACAAGCGAGGTCTAAGCTTGGGGGAGTTGATACGTCCAAAAAGCATCACTATTTTATATTGTGATTTCACCTTATTCATTGATATTTTCCACTTTAAAGTGTTGTCCTTATGTTGTTTTGGCTTATTTTACATAGTTTACAACTTTCCGGTGCCGAAACAGCAGAACCAGGATTCAGCGGTGAAGAAGTGGAAACCAAGTTGCTGAAGCAGATCAAGTCCAAATACGATGAAATTTTACGGGGAGCATTTTTATGCCAAATGACTGGGAGTCACCGAAGGAGAAGGTGAGGGGACCCACCAGGCAGCCAGAAGGGTGCCTGGCGCGGCCCCCCTTCCTGGCCGCGCCAGGCACCCTCCTGGGTGCCTGGTGGCCCCTCTCGGTGCCCCCTTTCGCCTATATAACCCCTTGGGGGTAGAAACCCCTAAACAGGAGCTGCTTTCGCGAGACGCCGCCGCCACGGTGCGGAAACCTACAGAGGAGAAAACCAATCTCCGGCGGAGAGATTCCACCGGGGAGATCACCTCCCGGAAGGGGAGATCGTCGCCATCATCATCATCATCGTCACGGGCATCATCGAGATCATCATCAACATCATCCCCAACATCAGCACCATCTCCATCTACATCCAATCTCATCTCACAATTGCAACTTGTGTTGAAATCTGTACTATCTATCCCCTCTACTCTGTTGGTGTTGATTACTACTTTGTGGTGAATGCTATTGAGTTTTGTTGGAGAAATATTATTGTGTCCAGATTGTTCATCACCTATTTATCACCTCTGATCATGATCTCTTTTATGTCTTGTGAGTAGTTACTTTAGTTCTTGAGAACATGGGAGCAGTCTAGTTGTTAGTAGTCATATGATGTTGAAGTATTATGTGTTGTGTGATACTTAAGTTGTGTTGTTATTTCTCTAGTGGTGTTATGTGAGTCGAACACATAACAATTCACCTTTAATGGGCCTAGAGGGAAACATTGTGCACAAAGGATGCTTATGGTGGGTTGCCAGAGTGACAGAAACCTGAACCCCAGTTCGCAGACTTTCGCACAAGGGAGTTATGGATCCTTGATCGTAATGCTGTGGTTAGGCTTATGCCTTAATTACTACCTTGTATTTGCGGATGCTTGCAAGGTGTGTAATCATAAGAGTACACTTATCTTAGTCTAGAAGGTGTACTAGCATTGATCCACCCACCGATACTTATCACACAATACATATTACTTGGCAGAGTATGGTGAAAGTGACTAGACTATCTCTCCCGTGTTTTCTCGAGAACGCTTTAGCCCTTATAAGTTCAGTTCTTAGGCTTATCCTTGTAAAAGGATTGGGCCCCTTGCTACTCCTCAGTTACCCTGTTTACTTTGCCTGTCTTTTACTTTTCTGTTGCTTAAACCAAAAACCCCTAAATATTTACCTTTGAGTGTTTGCAGTCTTTCCTTATCCAGTGTCACTTATCAACACCTTCTGCTCCTCGTTGGGATCGACATCCTTATTTATCGAAAAGCTACAATTGATCCCCTAGACTTGTGGGGGTTGGCGCGGTTAACAGGGAAGGCGACCCAACTAAACCTATTAACTTCTCCGCCATCACCCTGCAGGGAGTTTAATCTATTCGAATAGCCGTGTCCACGGTAACAGGACGCTTTATGCTGAAGCCAGATCCTATCACTACAAACTACTACTATTAAACTGTTGGTTCCGGGTTTTCTTCCTCGCGGGGATGTCGAGGAGGGGAACTCGGAGGCATTGCTAATTATTACAACTTATTATTATACAATGTTGCAGCAACTTCTGCTGCATTGTTACTTTATGCTTTATATAAACTGTTGGTTGATTCTTACCTCATGCTGCAAGACTCGTCGGAAGATGCTAGTCTTCGTTAGGCCTAGCTTCTTACCCTTATTCTGATTTCTATCTTGCAGTCCACTATATATAGCCTCCTCTTTCCATTTGATACATGCATAAATGCTTAGTAGCGGACGTAAGACTCGCGGGTATGCTAGATACTCACCTTTGCTTTATTTCCCCCTTTTCGCTTTGCCTGATCGGCCGCTGCAGCCGACGTTGGAGCCCAGGAGCAGGAGTACCCCGGAGGCGACTACTACGACGTCGAGTTCCCCGTTGACCAGGAGTAGTTCGGTGGATCCCAGGCAAGAGGCCTCGCCTTTTCGATTTGTACCTCTGATGTTATTTGTGCTAGCCTTCTTAAGGCAAAACTTGACTAACTATGTCTGTACTCAGATATTTGGTTGGTATGACTATGTATTCGGATCCTCGTGATCCCTGGTATTGTAACATATTTGTTTATCCTTTTGTGTTTAGTGTTGTGTTGTAATATTCTCACCGTGGCACCCTAATCTCAGCCGTGTACTCTACGTGTATGATTACTGTACACGGATTGATTTTGGGGGCGTCACATGCAGTCTTAGTCTTCGGCTGTCTCGGCGGGGGCGGAGGCAGACGGGGTGCAACATACGACGGCCTTGGTGCAGGGGCAGTTGGACGAAACACACTGTGTGGAAGCCAAACGTGTAGCTTCTGTGCTATGCCCGAAGATGAGCCAGCATCACGGGGGCGCTTCGGCGAACCATCGAACTTAAGCTGAGCGGTCTCAAGAGTGATAGTTTGGTTCACCATGGTGGCGAAGTCGGGGAAGACGTGCAAAGCCAGTGCAAGCTGGAGATCTGGGTTGAGTCCATCACGGAACTTCTCTTGCCTACTTGCATCATTGGGGAGGTCACTTGCAGCATAGCGGGAGAGGCGGAGGAATTCCCTCTGATATGCCTCGATAGTTTTGTTGCCCTGAACAAGGTTGCGGAACTCGGCCTTCATACAGTTCATAATCTCCTGGGGGACATAACGAGCACGGAAGTTAGTCTTGAAGTCATTCCAGGTGACGACAGTCCCTTCAGCTAGCGAGCCCTTGTAAGTGTCCCACCACTGAGCAGCGGGGCCACGCAGGAAATAGGACGCGAAGTTGACGTAATCAGCAGCGCTCACATTAGCGAACTCCAACTGACGGTTGATATCACGGATCCAATCATCGGCATCCAACGGCTGTTCAGGTTGGTGGAAGAGAGGGGGATTGAGACGCATGAAATCCCGAAGAGTAACCACAGGCGGTTGGTTCTGGTGCTGGTTCTGGTTCTGATTATGGTTCTGGAGCTGATCTATGACTCCTTGCATGAACACTTGGTTCATCTGAAACTGGTGCATCATCGCGGCCATGTAGTCCGACGGCGGAGGTGGATCGTTGGCACCACGACCACGACCACGACCACCACGACCAGCCATCCTGCTAGAATTTAAACAGGGGTATTTCAGCGATGAACATTTTAACGAGATGCCGGAAACGAGTAAGAGTTAAAGCGACAACAAAGAGGAGGCGCGGATATATAGGAGTATTCATATAAGACATACACATCCACACATAGAATCAATCGAAAATCGGGCAGCGTAACGTCGTAAAAATTAAGGAAAAAGGACACACTAGGCGGCGCGCAGACCGCGGTAAGGATTACACGACACGACATAGATTCCACTATGTCAATCACGCCGCGAGAAAACTGTTGGCCACAGGAGTTAATGCCAGAGGACGCGCGGCCTGCCCAGAATGAGAATGGGATCCGCGGTCCGGGACCTGGGTTAGAACTCCTGCGACACGACTTAATCAATGGGGAAGCACCAGAACGCCGGGTGGAATCAAGAGAACGTGATCCTAATGTCAGCGTTTGTAAAACTTACCAGCAAAGATAAGAGAGCAGATTCCCAGAGCATAGGTAAAGAGAAAAGGATCCTAATACCATAGATATCACACGTAGTGACATCGATGTGGGCCCGTAAGGCAAACATTAAGTTAGCAAAATAGTTTTTCAAAGTCTAGACTCAACTTCGACCAGGTAGTGGTTGGGTGGCTTCCTATAGGCAGTCGGCTCTGGTACCAACTTGTGACGCCCCCAAAATCAATCCGTGTACAGTAATCATACACGCAGGGTACACGGCTGAGATTAGGGTGCCACGATGAGAATATCACAGCACAACACTAAACACAAAAGGATAAACCAATATGTTACAATAAAAGGGGGGGTCGTGCGGACCCGAATACATAAGTTATACAAGCCATAATATCTGAGTACAGACATAGTTAGTCAAGTTTTGCCTTAAGAAGGCTAGAACAAATAACATCAGAGATACAGATCGAAAAGGCAAGGCCTCCTGCCTGGGAGCCTCCGAAACTACTCCTGGTCCTGGTCAGCGGGGGTCTCGACGTAGTAGTATCCGCCTCTGAAGTACTCCTGCTCCTGGGCTCCAACGTCGACTGCAGCGGCCGATCAGGAAAAACATAAAGGGGGAAATAAAGCAAGGGTGAGTATCTAGCATACCCGCGAGTCTTACGTCCGCTACTAAGCATTTATGCATTTGTATCAAATGGAAAGGGGAGGCTATATATAGTGGACTGCAAGGTAGAAATCAGAATAAGGGTAAGAAGCTAGGCCTATCGAAGACTAGCATCTTCTGACGATGTCTTGCAGCATGAGAAGAGAAACAACCAACAGTTTATATAAAGCATAAAGTAACAATGAAGCAGAAGTGGCTAAAACATTGTATAATAGTAAGTTGTAATGATTAATAATAATAATGCCTCCGAGTTCCCCTCCTCGACTACCCTGCAAGGAAGAAAACCCAGAACCATACAGTTTAATAGTAATAGTTTGTAGTGGTAAGATCCAGCTTCAGCATAAGCGTCATGTTACCGTGGACACGGCTATTCGAATAGATTAAACTCCCTGCAGGGGTGCACTACTGTTCAGCCTGCACGCTCGGATCTCCAGGGTGGCGTGAACCTTGTTAGGGAACGCCCCACCGAGGCTATCCGACACATCGCAACCCATCCTAGGCTCAGCAGAGAGGACATCCGCCGGACTATATCCTATGGGCCAATGGGTCTAGGTCCCTCACCCTTGCACGCTCCTGCACGGTACGAGACTGGCCAGTGAAGCAAAAGCAAATCCAAAACACACCTGCTGCAGCAAAGAAGACAAGACCGCTTCCCGGCTATCAGCTCATGGTACTGCTGACGTCTGAAGAGCTTTCGGACAAACTACGACGCAGGGGAGACCATAACTCCTTATCCCACATGAAGGTAGTGCGTACAGGCCTTTGCGGCCTCTCAAGTCATCCGCCGAACCATTTAGCATTTTAATACTATCTCGCAGACAACCGTTATCGCTGTCTGACTAACAACACAACGGACAACGAACAGCAACAAGGCCCACCGGTAACGTCGGGGCCTGCCCTGTCGTCCCGTCAAAGCGCGCGGTTAACGACAAGGTGAACCGTCTCCTTACCTTGTCTCGCGTGTGCTCTTGGTAGAGCTCGACTTTTTCGTGGTTTGGTAACTCTCGCGAGATACGAGCATGGGCCAAGCACGCCAGTAACGCCGGTCGTACCCTCCCTGTCGTTCCCGACGCAATACCGCTCGCGGGCACCGTTGGGTCGCCCGACTTCTTACCTTAAGGACAACCGTGCTCAGGTACCTAGAGCGACTATACAGAGTCATCAACGAGTGGAGTACAAGGATTACTCCTTGATAGCTCACACTTGAAGGTGGCTCGGCAGAGGCGAGCTAGGGGGCCTTAGGCGGTGTTTGCATTGTACCGTACATGAGCAGTTGTAATAAGTTGTATCCGCGTCACTCCCCTGAGTGGTCACGGCCCGCTATCTAATCCAAGCTAACAATGCGCAGGGCTCACTGCTGAATAATGCATAATTATAATAGGCAGCATAGGATAAAGGAGGTACATCAAGGGCGACAAAAACAGGCTATGCAATTGAATAGGATTGCAATCGTAGCAGCAGCAGTAACAATGCCTAGTGCAAGAAAGTACGGAAAAGGTAGGCGATATCTGGGGAAGAGAATGGCTCTGCTTGCTTGGAAGCTCGACGGTAGGGGTAGGGTCGTCGACGAAGTAGTCGTACCCGGCAGCGGTGTAGTCGGCAGTAGCAGCGGGGTCTACCGGAGAATAAAGGGGGGAAGAAACAGTAAATATAAAGCATGCATAGCAAACAAATGCAATACATGACAGATGAAAAGCTATCGATGCTCTAACGTAGTACGCGGCATTGTGCTCGGAGCGGAAATTCATCCGGGGATGAACCGCCAGCTCCGGGTGATTACCGGACAGGGTGTCCGGAGGGGGAAGGTATCATGCCGGAGGTGTCGTGGACATCCGACAAAGATAAGGGAGGTGTATCCGTGTTAGTTGAACCATTCCGAACAACTTTCGTGTTCGGAATGAATTCATCCGGATACTTTAACAGTACCGGATCATCGGACAGACGGTCCAGAGGGGGATGGTTCGACGTTCGGTATGTTAGAGGGGGGTGGTAGACATACTGATAGTGTATTGGTAATTGTTGTATTTTTCTTATCAATTTTCATGTATAAAGTTTTTTAATCCGACTTACGGTTTAAAAGGTATTCACTTTCAAAATTTAAATCAATTTTTAATTCATTTTCTAATTTATTTAATTCATTTATTCAAACATTATCCAGAACAGACATTTTGACTGGTCAAACCTGACCAGTAGGTCCCATTGGTCAGTGACACATTTAACAAACTAATTTAATTAAATTCATTTAATCAGTGGGGTGGCCCACATGTCATAGGGACATTTTATTTTCTATTTTAATTAACCTAATTAATTAACAGTGGGGACCCACCTGTCATTGTAACAGTTTTAATTAAACAGTTTTATTAATTAAAGGACCAAGGGCCCACATGTCAGTCTTAGGGGGGTCTTTATCTCTGTTTAATTTAAACAGAGAGGGGTTAAGGGGGCAGGGCCCACTGTCAGTGGCACACCCGTGCTTAATTAAGCCCCTAACAGCGGGGCCCAACAGGCAGTGGCACCGGGGAAGCACACCGGCAATTGTCCTCCAGCGAGGTTGAGCCCGAGCTCGCCGTAGTCCACGGGAGAGGGCGTGGCCGGGGGCAATCGATAGAGGAGCTCGCCGCGCGTCTTCTAGAAGTGGTGGTGTCGCCGTAGTCTCACCGGAGCGACGACGACGACGAGCGCGGCGGCGGTCCGAAAGGGGTCGATGGGGAGGACGCGGTTACGGAGGGATTTGTCTAGCGCGCGCTACATGGCTCGGTTCCTGGGAACGTGGGGAGTACAGGGGGCACGCTTGGCGGCCATATGCGCGAGCCAGGCCGCGAGGGCGAGCTCACCGGCGGCGAGGAGTTACGGCTCCCATGGCACGGGAGGCTACGGGGAAGGGGAAGCTAACGGGGCCACGACGGTGGTAGGGGGGGTCACCGGAGCTTGGAGACGTGTACGTGGGCTCGGGGAAGGGCTGTAGTCGCCGGAATCGACGACGAAGACGGCGGCGATGCAGAGGGGAAACGGCGACTGTGCGCTAGCTGTGGTGGCGCCGGGCTCGATTCCTTCCGCGAGCTCACGAAGACGAAGGTTGCGCTTCGATTAGACACGGTGGCTCGGTCTGGGGGGCACAGTGGCCGCGGTGGGGCACGGCAATGGCGACGGAGGCTATCTTCTCCCTGACGAGGACAAGGCGAGGAGGGGGCGAGATGGAGCTAGGGTTCGCCAGGGGGCTCGGGGGCGAGTATTTAGCCAGGGCCACGAACCCTAGGGGCCCTGGATGCGCGACACGACGACGATCGCCCTTGCCGGCCTCTGCCATGGCGACACGAGGGGAAGGGGGAAACAGTGAGGGAGACGACCCCTTGGTGAGCTGGGTGGGCTGCCAGGGGGGTATGGGCCGGCACTTTGCACTTAGTGCACTGGCCAGCAGGCTTTCTGTGTTATTTTATTTTATTCTGTTTCTGTTCTATCCTGTTATTTTATTTTTGTATTTTTTTTAGTTAGTTTTTCATTTTTGCAAAACATGAAACATGTCCCATAATTAGTATTGCACCTCATGGAGTTGTCACAAAAGGATTTGGACTTTTATAAATTCATTTGTTATTTGTTTTAATTATTCCATGGATAAATGGGGACTTTAGGCTACTGGTTGTAATTGTTGGATTTATTTTATAGCACAATAAATTTCCAAGACCACATGGAAATGATCCACTGAATATTTGCCATTTTTCAAAAGTGGTTGCACAATTTTAGGTTTACTTTTATTTTCCACCTTATTTTTAATATCATTCCAAAAGGGTTTAGGGTTTGGGTTTGATTTGCCACAACTTTCATATCCACATTTGAATAGGGTTTTGATTACAAGTGATCATGCACATGGAGCCCTGGTAGCTGATCACCCCACAACAAAGTTTGATTGTGATCAACACAAGTTTGAGTAAGGACAGGGTGCAACAGTGGTTAAACAACAGTGATGAACAACAGTAATCTTAATTAATAAAAGTGATTATTGTTCATGACAGTGAGGGTGTTACAGGACGGGGACACGGAACCACATTTTCTAGAGGTAGTTAATTATACAAATAGTCTCTTCTCTTGTGTTTCATATGTTTGACTTTCTTATGTGGCAACCAATTTACAGAGATGTTGGTCGCGATGTGATGTTGATACAGAGGTGGAGTTTGAGCTTATCTTGAGAGAGAGAAACATGAATATTGCTAAGCAAGAAGGCCTTGAGAAGAAATTCAACCTGACAACCACAATAGGAACAACAAACATGCACTTGTTTGACTCGGATGGTAAAATTCGAAAATACGACACCCCAGAGGACAGTGAGTATATCTATCTAATATGCAAATGTATTGAACTACAACTCCATTCTCTTCTTGTGGATTTGATTCTGAGATCATGTTATCTTTTCAGTACTTGCAGAGTTCTTCAAACTGAGGCTCGAATACTATTCGAGAAGAAAGGTACGGTTTGACATTTTCCTTTGCGATGATGATGTTCAAATGAAAAATGCCACATTAACTAATTTATGCTATGCATGCAGTAATATTGAAAAAACTTGGGAAAGAGTTGTTGAGGCCTAAGAACCAAGTGAGGTTTATATTTGCTCTTATATCCGAGGACATTGTAGTCAACAACAGAAAAAGGGCAGAGCTATTCCTGGATCTTAAGCAGAAGGGGTATGAGCCTTCCCCAATGAGAAGAAATACGGCTACAGAAGTACATGAAGAAAATGATTATGAGTATCTTCTGGCAATGACAATTGGTACCTTGACTCTGGAGAAGGTACAGGGGCTCGTTGCACAACAGAAGAAGTTAGAGGACGAACTCGAAAGTCTGGGAAAAACAGCTCCAGAGATTTTTTGGCTGAGATCTTGATGCTCTTGAAAAGGAACTGGATGTGAGCAGTGTTTCTCTCTAATGTTTGTTGCTTGATGTCATGCGTTTCACCTCTTCTCACTCCCTGATTTTTGATACAGGTGCTTGATGCCAAATCTGAAGCTCTACAGGAGGAGACAAGACGTTGGTGCGAAAAACACTCCATGGGCAAGGAGATGTCTAAAAGAGGGTTCAAGGAATGGCCTAAGAAGACCGCAGTCAAACCTTGGAAGGTACAGAGTAACACAATGTGTGTCTGTCATGGTTTATTTGCTGCTTTTACAATTTTAATTTTACAATTTCATAGGCAAATGCATCGGTGAGAGACGACGAGGACGAAGTGTTGGACCTAAAAAACCGCCTGGCTGTTTATGATTTTTATGAGTACCCTCCAGAACATAGTGGTTATTTTTAGAAAAGGAGGCATAGCCCCGGCCTCTGCATCAATCGATGCACACAGCCTTTTTTATTGCCAAGTAGTCTCACGAGTCTCAATATCCAATATTCAGCTTATTACAAGCATTGGAAAAAATGATTGAAAGAAGTCTCAACCAAAAACAATTCTCCAATCTATGACGGCAGAACACTATCCACCCAGCAACCTACTGGTATGCCGTCACCCGGCAATACGGAAGTAGAAGTAGAACACTATCCAGAACATAGTGGTAACACCCTTGTGCAATGTTGTGTGTTCATGCACCTCAAATTATCCATCTCTTACAATAGTTCAAGCTCATGGAGTGACCACTTGTGCGTGCAGCCATGGAAACTGAGACTACAGAAGGACATCAGAAAGGGAAGGGGAGGGACGAGCCAAGCAAAAGAGGCGTGGCAAAGAAGGCCATGGCAACCTTAGCCGAGCTGTCTGGTGAGAGGGAGGGCAACAAGTTTGCCGTGGAAGAAGTGCAAGCTGAGAAGCAAGCCAGAGGAAGAAAGCCTGCTGCCGAGAAGCCAAAGAAGACCACCACCAGGAAGAGGGCTCCTGCGCAAAGCAACTCCAGTGCACCTTCACCTGAGAAGAAGGCGCGAAAGATGAAGCTGGTGCCCTCTCCTTTCAATGAGAAGAGCGGCGCGGTTTCGCAGAAAGTTGCTAGCGCTTCGACAACAACAGAAGATGTTTTTTTTTTTTGCGAAAGAACAACAGAAGATGTTGGGCCTCCTCTTGCCTCCGACAGCTCTGTTGCGCCCAGAAGGTCAGCAAGGCTTAAGCAATCTACATAATGTCTAATTTCTGAGACATTTTGTCAGCTTAGGCCACGCTTGGAAGGTCGTTTCCAATCTCAAAACACCTGAAAAATGTATGCTTGTACTTCCTCCGTTTTAAAATAATTGTCTTAGTTTTAGTATAACTTTGTACTAAAGTTAATCCAAAGTTAAGACAATTATTTTGAAACGAAATGAGTAAATAATAAACGATGGTAAACTTTACAATGTGGTTTATGAACGGTAAACTTTTCTTTTGTATGTGTGAGGGTGCTTTGTGTTATTTTTGCAGAGATTTTGTTGTAAATTCAACTATTGGCTGGTGGGACATTTGATCTTAAACGGTTTTTACGGGATGTGTTCCGACCGATGTTATAGTACCGCAATTCTGTTTTAGGAGGGACCATATACTATTTTTACAAGATCTGCTAGAGATGCTCTAATTTTCATAAAACACCCAGTACTCTTAAGGTTCATAAAAAACTAATAACATTTAACGGTTTTGCTAATTCTTATGTACATGAGAATTAGTTAAGTCACATGTAAGTTTTTTTTTTGAAGTTGGAAACCAAACGTCGGTACACGGGGTTTTCTTAGGAACGATGTGCATGTACGCTCGCAGCAGCATAGCAAGGTACTGGCCCACATAATTTTTTTCTCTTATTTTTTTATATTTTTTTTCTTGTTTCAATTTTTTTGTTTTTCTTTTGTTTCGTTTTTCCTTTCCCAGTTTCAGATTGTAATACATTTTTATTTTTCTTGCATTTTTCTATAACTTTTCATGATATACAGTGAACATTTATTAAATACTTAAAAAGAAACTTATTATGATGTACTATTTTTAGATATACATTGATTTTTTACATAAGTTAAACATATTTAATATAGAATGAAATTTAATATACACTTATTTTATATTATATGATAAATATTTTTAATACACACTGAATATTGTTTAAATATATAATAAAGTTTTTAATACGAAATTGCGAAAACGCATGTATATGCGAAATATTGATGTTACCAATGAATCAGCTGCCGTGTGATTTTTTGTTTTTAAAAATTGCGCGAGAGTTAATCGAGGGTTGATTTAGCTTGTTTATCGTGCAAGAGTTGAGGGAAAGTTGTTTCAATTTTTTTGTTTTATTATTTATCATGCGATGTTTATAGGTTGTCTTTTTTTTCGTCGATGCTCTTCTTTGTTTTTTCATCTTTTGGTACTTGAAAACCTAATAGCTAATTGCAATTGGGTTCACCCAACTGGAAGCCGTCCATTGACTCGTAATTTTTACCAGCTCAGTTGCAAATCGCACTCGCAACTAGACTTTCTTTATCAACATAGTTTCAAGTCTCAGAACGATTCACTCCTAGATTTTTTCATAGTTCAAGTTATAAGTTCACCACAGACTTGTAACCGAGACTCGAGTTATTTTTTAACCTGTTGTAACTCCCATCACCGAGTCGCAACTGAGATCGATTTTTTGTGCAGATTACAAGTGCATCAATGACTTGCATCTGGACTCGATCTTTTTTCTCCTCAGTTGCAAGTCCACCATCAACTTGCAACTGGGACTTTTTTTCGTTCCCCAGGTGCAAGTCCACCATCAACTTGCAATTAGGCTTTTTTCCATCTAAGTTGCAAGTTCACCATCGACTTGCAACACTGGATCATATTTTTTCTCCATTCAAGTTACAACTCCACCACTAATTTTTAATTGGGTTTGATTTTTTTCTCAGTTGCAAGTCCACCATCAAGTTGCAACTGGGTCTAACTTTTTTACTCAGTTACAAGTACACCAACGAGTTGCAACTGGATACAATTTTCTTTATCTCAGTTGCAAGTCCATCACTGAGTCGCAACTGGGTCTGGGTTTTTTTTTCAGTTGCAAGTCCACCAATGAGTCGCAACTGAGTCCGGTTTTCTTATCTCAGTTGCAAGTCTACCAACGAGTCGCAACTGGGTCCAATTTTTTTCTCATTTACAAGTCTATCATCTAGTCGTAACAGGGTGTGATTTTTTTCTCAGATGCAAGCCCAACAACGAGTGGCAACTTGGTCCGATTGTTTTTTCTTAGTTGCAAGTCCACCAACAAGTCGCAACTGGGTCCAACTTTTTTTTCTCAATTGCAAATCCACCAACTAGTCGCAACTGGGTCAAACTTTTTTTCTCAGTTCCTAGTCCACCAACAAGTCGCAATTAGGTACATTTTTTTCTCATTTGCAAGTCCATCACCGAGTCGTAACTGGGTCTGATTTTTTCTCAGTTGCAAGTCTACCAGCGAGTCGCAACTGGGTCTGACTTTTTTTTCAGTTTCAAGGCCACCGACTAGTCGCAACTTTGTCCGATTTTTTTCCTTAGTTGCAAATACACCAACGAGTCACAACTGGGTTCGATTTTTTCTTAATTGCAAGTCCATCAACGAGTCGCAACTGAGTTCGATTTTTTCCTCAACTGCAAGTCCACCAACGAGTCGCAACTGGGTTCAACATTTTTTTCTTAGTTGCAAGGCTATCAACGAGTCGCAATTGGGTTCGACTTTTTTTTTCTTAGTTACAAGTCCACCAACGAGTCGCAACTGGGTCTGATTTTTTTCCCCTCAGTTGCAAGTCTACCAACGAGTCGTAATTGGGTCCGACTTTTTTTTTCAGTTCCAAGTCCACCAACGAGTCGCAACTGGGTCTTGGTTTTTTCTTCAGTTGCAAGTCCATCAACGAGTCGCAACTGGGTTCGTTTTTTTTCTCAATTGCAAGGCGAACAGCGAGTCGCAACTGGGTATGACATTTACTTACAATTTGTAAAATAGACTTTCCTATATTTATTATAGTAATTGTTTTTGGTATGACTGTGATATATTTCTTAAATTTTTCATGCTCCCTCACATAAACAATATAATCCTCAACTTGTTCTTTGCCTTTCTTTTTTATTTTTAAAATTCTTGAAACTTTATAAACATTAAAACAATTTTCAACTTATGAATATTTTTGAAAAATTATGAAGATATTTTTGACTCGAGGAACACTTTTTGTGAAGCTACAAATTCTATTTGTACAGTCTATGCAGTCTACTTGTAATGTTCTACATGGACGATATGTGTAGTGCAGTGGCATTGTTGCCTGTTTCGTTTGAACCGGCTGGTTAAGGGTTCGGTCGGGTCTGTACTAGGACATTATCCTCGTTTTAATGGACTAGCTCCAGTTTATTTTCTATAGGTGAGTTAGAGGAGGAAATGCAGGGGGAAAAAGTTGATATCATGTTACATGTGACTTAATTAAGTCACGTGTACATGAGCCCTAGTCACTCCCAATATTTAAACCAAGTATGACATTTGGCTTACACCACAGCGGCAAATGAGTGTATGTCGAGTGTTTTCTTTTACATACTCGAGTTATTTATAAGCCAAGTGTTGAAAAGGGGTGTTCAACAACATAAATGGCTTTGACTGACGGGCTGCATTAACGGCCTGCCAATGGCCCCTAGGGCTACCACGTTGTAATTGATAAGCCGAGTACCTGCCAACAGAACGCTCACCTTCTTGCAACACTCTCGGCATTCATCTTCGCCAACGGCCCCCAGGGATGCAACATGGGCGTCGGTAAGCGGAGTGCTCGCGAGCAACACACTTTTCGATGTTACACTTGAGTCATCGGCACCTTTTGAGGCCAACTCGCTCATCTTCTCCAACTACAGACATATTCTACAAGAATATTGATAGGTATGTATGCTCTACATTGTCGTGCCATGGTCTTCAACCTTGATTCTAACCCATGCCTAGATGATCAGCATTTAACTTTACTTAAAAGTTACCGTTTCCATGTCACGTGAGTTGCCTGTTGGTTACACATAAAACTGTAAGTTTCACCTCATCAGATATGAGGATGGTTAGTGGCCTTGGCTCCGTGCAAGGGATGTAGTTCATCAATTTATGTTCGTGTTTTTTTTTACGTATTGCAATGCACGGAAATATGTCCCAAGAGTTGATTTAAAAAAAATTGATGGAAGAAGGCAAGTATTGATGGGTGAAAGTGAATGGAAGCAAATTAACCAATAAACTTTCCTTTAATAACAGTGATGAATTAGCATAGCACTAAGAGTCTGGGCCCGCGAGTCTATGAAATCGGGACGGTTGGTTACCATCGCGAGGAAACCGCGATTGATACGTATCATCTTAGGACGTGCGCCTGCCAAACGAGAGCACCGAGCTCGATTCAGCCGAAGCACTCGCCGGAGCCGGAACGATCCTCGCCGATTTCTTACTACTCTGACGGCCACGGCCACTTCTCGATATATGGCAGCAGAGGCAGACCCTGAACGGCCAATGCCTCCTCCTTCAATGGTCGACGACGGCCTCAAACCATTGCAGAATAAGGTTTGTATTTGCGCTCGTTCGAGAACAATTTGGTTTCCTCGCAAAAAAAGAGAGAACAATTTGGTTAAAGAAACCAAGGTGTGCTGTGGGCCAATGAGTTCTTGAATTGCTGCCAATCTGTGTGTGTCCTGAATTCGTTGCCTTTTATTAACCACAGGTACTTGATGCAAAATTTGAAGTTAAACAGGAGGAGACAAGACGTCGGCCGGAAAAAAACTCAATCGGCAAGAAGGTGTCCAAAGCAGCGCTCATGACACGGCCTAAGAATACTTCAGTCAAACCTCAGAAGGTACAGAGTAACACAAGTGATAAAGTTCTCAAGTTAAGAGAGTGTATGTTGCTCATTACTGACAAAGCAATATATGTAGCTTTTTGAGGCAAATTTGGCTGGGAGCGGCGGCGACGACGAAGATTCTGAACCGAAACCTGAACCACAAAAGATGAGACCGCCCAACAATAAGGTTGGTTCCTGGAGAAAGCCATCTTATTGTGCCTGTCATGGTTTATTTGCTGCTTTTACAAGTCAATCTTACAAATTTCATAGGCAAGTGCATCGGTGAAAGATGGCGAGGACCTACAAGATCGTCTGGCTGTTTATGATTTTGACTTCTCCCTAAAACATAATGGTAGTAATGCCCTTGTGTAATGTTGTGTGTTTGTGCCAATTAAATTGTCCATCTCTTATAAAACCTTAAGCTCATGTTGTAACCACTTGTGCAGCCATGGAAACTGAGACTACAGAAGGGGGTCAGAAAGGAAAGAAAGGGAGGACAGGTCCAAGCAAAAGAGGCGCAGCAAAGAAGGACAAGTTGGGCGTGAAAGAAGTGCAAGCTGAGAAGCAAGCCAGAGGAAGAAAGCCTGCTGCAGAGAAGCCAAAGAAGACCACCACCAAGAAGAGGGGGCCTCCTCGGGGCAACTCCAGTGCACCTTCTCCGGAGAAGAAGGCGCGAAAGATGAAGCCCGGCACTGTTTCGCGGAAAGTTGTGAGCACTCCAACAACAACAGAAGATGCTGAGGCTCCTCCTGCCTCCGGCAGCTCTGCTCAGGCTGTTGCACCGAGAAGGTCAGCAAGGCTTAAGCAATCTACATAATGTCTAGTTCCTGAGACATTTTGTCTACTTGTGACATCTGAGACTTGTGCTTCTGGAATCTTGTGATCACCATTTATATCTCTCAAATCAACCTACTTGTGACATTTGAGATTTGACACGCTTTGGTCACTTTGAATCGGAATCTTGTGATCACCATTTATATCTCTCAAAAAAGGCTGAACTGTAAAAAAAATCCAGAAAAACTGAAAAAACTAGCCTCAAATTCCCTACACGCTCAATAAAGGGGCCAATTTTCGGCTATACCTCAAATGAGTCGAGGCTTGGCGGGAGGAAACTTTCAGCAGGTCAGCCTCCCGTCCCATCCTCCTGACATCCATCCTGAGCTGGCGCCAGCCGAATCGACCCCTGCCCGCATCCGCCACCCGTCTCCACCGATGCCGGTCTCGATGCTCCTTCACCGACGCGCCTCCTCCTGCCGGCCCCATGAAGCCATGGAGTGGCTGCCGACCGAATCGGCATTGGCCTGCGTTCGCCTCCAACTATGCCTCAGCAGTAGTTTTTATGCACAAAAACTTGTCTGCATATGTTGTTGGCAGTAAGATAGCTGATGTAAGTATTTCCTCTACAATTGTTACTCAATCTCCTTTGTCTGTTGAGAGGTCCCGTGTTTCTTATCCTAAATCCTTCGTGGATGTGGTTAAATGTACTCCTCGGGCGATTCACCCGGAAGCTCTTTGAGTGATGATTAGGTGAAATGTGCGGGCTACTGTCCAATCCTCTGATACTTCGGTGGACAGAGTGGAAGAGGTGATCACGCTGATTCCTAAAATGCTCGGGGCTAATAAAATTCAACAGTTCTACCTGATTTGTTTATTTAGATGCCCGTATAGCCTTCTCACTAAGAGCATCTTCATCCGTTTGGCCCCCCAAGTCGGTTTTCGGCGCGATTTTAGCGCCGCTTGGGGGGCACTCGGGCGGCGAAACCCGCTTGGGGCGGCCGGCCCCTCAGCCGCGGCCCCATAGCGGCCTCATGTTCGGCCGAATTCAACTAAATTTAGGCAAAACTGAACGGAATTTAGCGAGATTCGGCGAATTTTATACTATTTGGTCTTAATTTACATAAGTTGGAAATCAAAAACTACTAGGCCGTTGCCGTCCCCCCGTTGTCGCCGCCGTCTTCACGGGTACGCCTCCTCCTGCATCCCCGTCGACGTCCCCGTCGTAGTCGTCGTCGTCTTCATGGGTACTCAAGGCGCGGCTCGTTGCCGCCCTCGATGTAGTGAAGGACGGCGGGGAGGGTGCGTCCCTCCCCGCTCCACCACAGCCGCCGGCCGTGTAGGTTCTGCCGGCCCTACACCGGTTCTAGGTCGTTTGTGGAGATGATCTCCTGGTCGCGGCGCTCCTCGAAGTGTGTCGCCCAGCGGGCGACATTACCCGGTGCGTTGCCGGGTCGGCGCGGATGGCCTGGACCCGCCGGTCGAAGGGGGCACCACGAGGCACAGGCGCTACCGGCACGCCGCCGGCACTGAGCACCCAGCCGCGCGGCAGGCGCGTGTCCGGCGGGTCCGCCCTAGCGAGGAGCACCGCCTCATAGACGGTGAGGGTGTGGCGGTTGGCCATGAGGAAGAAAACGCGGCGAGAGGAGGAGGAGAGTGCAGTTTCCGGCGTCTCTCGGCGAGCCCACTTTATATAGCGGGAGAAGGCTACACCGGGGCGGGACACGCGGCGGCGCGGTCGTCGGACCGTTGGGCTACTCAACGCGCCACATTGATTCCCTGCGGCCGGCGATTGGACTTGTCATCGGCGCCGCATTGAATCTCTGTGGCGGCGGCAGGCGCGGGGAAGCCGAGGCGGGAGGATGAGGACGACGCGTGTCTATACGCTGACATGTAGGGCCGGCGCGCGGCGCGCGGCGCGCGCGAAATGGTACGCGCGTTTTTTTCTCTTTCGCGCCATTTTGTTTCGTCCGGCGCCCCCAAGCGACCCCCGGCGCGCCGGGTCGGCTTGGGATCGCCGGACTCAATTTCGGCTCAATCCGACACTATTTGGGCCCTAGGGGCGCGACTGGACGAATTTCGTCCGTCCGGCGCAAATAGCGTCGGCTTGGTGGCCTCTTGGGGGCGCGGCTGGAGATGCTGTAAGGTGCTAGATAGTTGTGTTCTTATCTTGGCTGAGAAACTCTTTAGTAATAAGCACCAAAAAGTGTTTACCGTGATCATAATGTCATGGATGTCGTTCTTTCGATCAATGAGATTCTTCATCACACTCATGTCAAGAAAAAAGTGGGTGTCTTTCTAAATCTAGTCTTTGGAAAAGCTTATTACAACAAAGTAAATTAGGATTTTTTGTTGGAATGCCTTCATATATGTGGCTTTAACTCTAATTGGTGTAACTGGATTAATAAAATCATTTACAATTGTGTGGTTTGTGTCAAATTGAATGTCCAAACTGGTCCGCACTTCCTCATAAGGGGGTGCATCAGGGTGACCCCTACCTCGAGGTGTTCCATCATCTCATGGATGGGATCGAAACAAAAGTCATTCAACAACAACAACCAATAGTTCTTGCACTACAAACTAGCTACTTCCAGTTGAAACATGCTCAATGTATCAAAGACGTGTGTGCAGAAAGAATGATAAGTAAACCTCCAACATAAAATTTCTTCGACGTGAAAGATTGTCCCACTACCATGATAGATGTGGTGACATCGAAGGTTCTCCTAGTAGATGGTCGAGGGAGAGAGAGCTTGTTCTCTTGCTTCCTTGAGTTTGTCAAGATTGTCAAGATGTTGCTTCTTCGTCTTCTTCAATGAAGGCTGCAACTCGGGGAGTCATTGAGGATAATCCTCGCCAAGAATGGGGTGTAGCCAATGGATTAGTTTGGAGTTGTTAAGAGACTTCAAAGGATAGAGGGAAGCTATACCACCCATAGTCGTGCCGACTTCTCAAGAGGTGAAAGAGCATTGGCTTTCCTCTTCAACCTTCCAGTTCGACATCATGTGAGATATGAAGGCATAATCGAGGTTGATGCTTTGGTCGACGCAAAAGTAATAAAATATCTCGATAGTGAAATTGATGTCATTATCAGTGACGATATTGTGCGGAGCACCAAGTCTATAGATGATGTTCTTGACAAAGTTGATGGTATTTTCCACATCTTCATGAAGGCTTGGCATATGTCCACTTTGTGAACTTGTCGACTACGATAATAATATGGGTGAAGCTCAATGGGGAAGTCTTTAGGGCTTCCACCATATCCAAGCCCCCCAGTGTGAAGGGCTAATCGATAGGGATTGTCTTGAGTGCCCGAGCCGACATGTTAATTTTTTGAGAAAACTTATAGCATCCAATACACTTGCGTATAATATATTCAATGTGTGCCATCGTGATAGGCTTGAAGACACATTGGTGGAAAGCACTGGAGACCAAAGCCCGAGATGGAGCGTGATGCCCACCGACACTTTCATGAATCTCGCTAAGAAGATCCTTGCCCTCCTCTAATATACACCACTTCAAGATTCTTGAAGTTCTCCGCTTTTATAGTCCTTCATTGATGACGGCTTGCACCTTGAAAGATGCATGATGTGCCACACCTTGTACACGTCCTCTAAAAGGTCGTTCCTAAGAAGGAGATCCATAAAGGGGTGATTCCAGGAAGGGGTGACTGCTAGGATGTCTATGGACCATGATGCAGCCTTTGCGGAGCTTTCCAGAGACTCACATGTCGTGTGTCTCTTTGGAAATTTTGACAAAGTACTCCCTCAAGTGAAGGAGGAAAACATTTGATGGAATATGCTCTTAAAGAGATCCATCTTCGCCAGAGCGCTAACAGTGTCATTCTTGCTATGAAAAACATGGTTACTTCGGGGCAGTCTACTTGCCTTCTAATATGTGCCCTCCTAGCAATATGCTTCCATAACTTGGTCTTTGGTGTCCCAAGACTTCATAACTTATTGTGCCATTAGTTCAAAGTCACCGCAACAAATCAATCTATGCTACGAGGTCAACGGTGTGTGGACGCCAAGCAACAATGATTTGTGTTCTTTGACCTTCCGATATGCTAAAAAGTGAATATGCGACACATATCATATTTTATTTTCGTGAGGATATCGTGACAATAATACTCCCAATGCCCGTAACCAATGCCATAGGTAACTTGTACTACACAGGGCTTTGATTCTATCCACTAATCGATGAAGTCGACGAGTGTTTGAGATTTGATAAACTTCCAAGGCTCAAAGATGATATCGAAAGCAAGCATCTCGCGATCGATGGCCCACATGGCCACCCGTCCCATGGCATCCGTATAATCGTAGATGTCGAACATAGGGATGGTGCTGACCACGGATACCGGATGGTCTTGGAAGTATTGGACGAGCTTAAGTGATTGAGAGGTCAACAAGAGGAGTGTGAATAGAAGACTACAAAATTTTAGCTTACTTATGAAATTTACGGATAATTGTAGGTACAAGTTCTTCATATCGATTTGAAATCTATGATGATAATAACTTATATGGAAAACAGCTAGAACCAAGATAATCAAAGATTATTGTCAAGCCAACAAGTAAACAATGCAACTAAAGAGTACGGTAAATGATAAGCCACAAGTGCTTTAGAGACGCGAATGTATCTAGAAATTCAGAATCTTTGGGTTTGGGCAGTTCTTATGTCTGTTGGAGAGGTGATTAAACCAAAGCTCCGAAGAGAAACCAAGTGTCTCACCCTAATCTTCCTTTGAGTCACCCCACAGATGAGCCACAAATCATTCAGGGTTGATCTTGAAGGCGACCATCGAACCTTACAAGCTTCTCTGAGTAGACCACAGTCAAAAAGCTTTCGTGCCTTGACTCTGTGTAGATCACAAATTGGTTTGGTGGAGATGTAGTTATGATGTTCCTATTTCAATCCTCAAAGTTTGGTGAAGTTTGAGTGGTTGGATTGGGAGGAATCAATCTTTTGTGGTGTATCAATAAAGGAGAAGCTCAAATATTAGGGTTGGGTTGAAGGTGGAAGAAGATGAGCTTATATAATCATTTCCTTCTTGGAGTCCCCGTGGGCACGTAGTTACCAGAGAAGAAAACCCTAGAACCAGTGGGCACGGGGTCAAAGACACCATGCACATGGGATATCTAGAGAGTTTTCTACCCAACGTCGTGGGTACGAAATCGGTAGTCCCATGCACATGGAGTGTCCAGAGAGAAAACTCTAGTCCCTATGGACGTGAGGTATGCGACTCACAAGTAATAAGCGGAGGGGTTTTTTTTCCATTTTCCAGTGGTAGGAGTAGGATGACTTAATGTACATGTCTACATGATCCTCATTCTTACACGATCATCACAGTTGTAAGTTCAAGTATGTGATCAGAGGGGGAGGGGGTGAATGATCACTTCAAATTTTTGCATGAAACTATGAAGTGAAGCATAACTTAACAGCAGAAGAGTTTCAACAGAAAGGTAAACATCGAAGCAGAACATGATTGAAGCATAACATAGTGAATCAAAAGCATTGAGTCAATTGCATTGAAGCTGATCACTAAAGCAATTGATACTGAATGTAAGTGCGGAAAGTAAAACGAACTCTTGACTCGGCGATGTTTGTTCGACCAGTTCACACTCTGCAAAGTGCTACGTCTGGTTGGAGGGACTTGTGATTGAACACAAGAGCTAACCTCTCTCCGTCCGTATCTCCACTGCACCAATCTCCTTGAGCTTGGTCAGTTCTTCACTCATGGTTGATTATTGAGGAAATCACAGAAACCTTTGACAAACTAGACTTCGAGGCGACAATAACTCTTCGCTCTCTGAAGAACAACTCTCTAACCGTCTAGGAGAATTGCAGTTCTCCAAGATAAAAAGGCTAGCAAACTTCTTCCTAAGTCATAATGAATCAACTCAGATCAATAGGACTTATGCTTCTGTGGATGGGTTTTTGATATGCTTCGGTGGGGTTGCCCTTTTCTCTCTCCTCTGTAGGGAATCAATCTTGGAGCAGCCACCAGCCAATGAGGGCGGGGGTGGCGTATTTATAGGTGGCAATCCCTAGGTGCGAAATGACTGAAGTGACCCGATGTGACAGCTTGACACCTGTCCCCAACGGTCACATTTTCAATCAAAGCGCAACTTTACTTGCGGTCCAAGTAAAGCTGACTCACGGACTTGGTTCTGCTTCAGGAGCCGAAAGAACAAAGTCTTCGCTGGTGAAGCATTACCTAGCTCACATGAGATTTCTTCAACTCTGGCTTCTCACAGGTTTAGATTCGATCTGAGTCTTTTCATCAAAACCTTCGGAGTACATTTACTAAACCCCTCTTGATAGTACGGTTTTTCCTACGACTCAAAGAAGTAAAAGGAACTACGCAAAAACAACTAAGTCTTGCGCCATCTTGGTCATCTTCTTCAATGAGATGAGCTTCAGGATTCTTTATCTTTTTAGGGGTCGACCTCCGTGATGAGCTTCACTCCAGAGGATATGCTTCGATAAATGAGTAAATCTTCGTTGAAGCTTTATTACCAACCTATAACTTCAGGAACCTAACCATATGTTTCACACTAGAAAATTTGTTAGTTCCTCTACTGTTTTGACCAACAATATCCAAAACTCATGGGGTTATAACTTTGCTCTTACAATCTCCCCCTTTTTGGACTATTGTTGACAAAACAGGCATCGATAAAAAGATTTGGAGTTTTGAATTGAGTTGAGAGCAAACTCTAAGATATGAAGCTTTTGACTCCCCCTGAATGCAAGCATCGAAGATTTTGTAATCGAAGTGAATGCTGTTGAAGAATATAATTAATGGGAAGCCTAACATATATCTTTAGTGAATCAATCGCATACAAATATAATTTGTCTTGAAGAACATGCAATCATCCAATGACCTGTGAACTTAAGGAAAATAACCACCTGCAAGATAAATGTAGGAAAGCAGCTTGCAAGCACGGGGTTATTAACATATACGATGAAATAGTTCACAACCGAAGTAAAACGTTAAGATACAACCCAATCGAAGTGAATGGAATGTGAATGTTTGTCGTAACTTAACACATGCAAAAGAATCAAAACCCAAAACCCCGCAGCGAATCTAAACTCAATCGATGCTACTTTCTCCCCCTTTTTGTCAAGAATTGGACAAAAGGTTGAGAGGTAGAACGAGAGTATTTACGCGTCAGCTGCAACCCTGGGACCCTACACATTGTCTTCGCCTGATGAAGAAGCATCTCCAGAAGTTTCGCCTTCGAACGAAGCCGGTGACTCTTCCTCGTCGAAGTCCATCGGCGCTTGAAGCAATTCAAGGTCGCTGTCGTCGAGAGGATCGTCTTCGAGCTTCGATGTGTGAGAGTCTTCATCCGAGAAGGTATCGGGGCGAATTTGTTCAGCAGGGTTGACAAAGAGAACTTCATCAATCTTGTCCCGTGAAGGAATCTTGGGGTTGGGGCGATCAATTGAGTCATTTCTTGAGAAGTGCCTCTGCAGATGTGGGTACTCCTTGAATATGCGATCGGCTTCAAGTTTCTTCACTGAGTTGAATTTCCTTAGGCCTTTCCAAGAATGACGCTTCAAAACCTTCAAGTATTGGTTGTTGTTCAAGGCAATGTTACCAACTCTGTTTATCTCATCTGATAGATGTTGCATCTGACGCTGATTTCCTTCGATGAAGTTTTCAAGCAGCTGTTGGTTTCGAATAGCAACTTCAAAGTGGTACACTTCTTTCTGGAAACGCTTCGACATATTGCGTTCATTGATGTGCTGTCTGACTCCAACATATGTTGCAAATGGGTCATTTGGCCGCCTGAAGATATTCATGGTATCGCGGACCGGAGGGCAGAACAGCTTCGGGTGATGCTTCGCAGTGTAATCTTCGCTGCGGCCGTGGTTGCAAATGGCTTGCAGCCAGGGAGCATATGGCTTCAATTGATTGACTAATTCAGCAGCCTGTACCATGTATCGAAGAAAACAATCCTCGAAGTCAAACACATGTCCATGGGTGAGCTTCAATAGAGCATGACGAGTAGGATAGAGAATGTTTGATTCTTCATGCGCAGTACTGAGAGGCATCAGTGAGTTTGACAAGATATAGAACCAAGTCTTTGAAATGAACACTAGATGCTTCGGGCGAATGTTTTCTGGCATGTGATCGCCAGTGACTTCGGGATCCAATAGAGATGCAAATTCTGCTTCAGTGGGATCCGGCAACATGTGAACCTTTGCAATTTCTCCTGTGTGCCTTGGGATGTTCACTATTTCCATGAATTCATCGGAGTGCATTCTGAACACTTTCCCTTGAATCATCCATTCAAGTATCCATGAGCTAGTATCATGTGGGATTCCAGAGACATATAGTGTGGCATAGAATTTCTTCACTAGCTCTGAGTTGAAAGGAGTTTCCATAGCAAACAATCCAGTCAGATTCTGTGCTTCGATAGTTTCCATGATGTTTTGGAAGCACGTTGCAGATGAAAGACTATGCATGTCCAAGTACTTGTGTCTGAACAGGACACCTTTCTGGCAGTAAAGCTTCGTGTACAAGATTTGCTGTTCGGCGGTCCAGAATCGAAGGTCATCAGCAGTTCTTGGGGAATCATATGGACTAGTGCCAAAGAATCGAAGCTTCTTGCGATGAACTTCAATGTCAAATTCAGGACCATGTCTTGAAGAAGATCCTTCTCCCAGGAATATGGGAAAAGTCTCTCTTTGATAGATAGAGTCCAGCTGTGTGTCCTGAGCAGGAATGCAATGCCTTCGTGCATCTGTGATTCGCCTTGGCGGTTGAGTTACAATGGCCAACTCATTTGCTTCGGCTTCAGCTTCGACTTCTGCCTCTGCATTGGCTTCAGCATTAACAGCTTCATTTTGTGCTTCGCCTTGTTTGTCTTCAGACTCCTCAGCAGAGTGAGCTGAAGAGTAATCCTTTTCAGGAATGTCTTGAGGGGGTGGAGAAGGTTCTGGTGCAAAATTGTCTTGAGCGGATGGTTGTGGAGCGGGTTGAGGTGGAGGAGGAGTTTGAGCACGGGGTGGAATGACTTCGGGGGCGGATGGCTTCGATGTGGGTTTGCCAAGCTTGATGATTCTGCATCGAGGGGGCGATGCCTTTCTAGGGGCCTTCTTGACCGGATGAGAGCTCACCTCATCAGCTTCTTCAGTGTCAGCAATGAGACGCCTCTTCCTTTGTTGCAATATAGGAAGTGGTGAAGCTAATTGCTTGAGCATGGCTTCGCGCTTCTTTGAGTCAAGAGCCATGACTGAAGCATTGTGAGTCTTGCAACATTCTTCAATGGCAGACTTTAACTTGTCTTAAAAGACTTGAATATTTTGCTTCGTTTGTTCATTAACAACAGAAATTTTCTTCGAAGCAGCTATGGCTTCGGTCTTGAAATCCTCATCAGACTCATCATCTGCTTTCTTCTTGAATTTCAGAATCTTAGCAGTTTCTGATCTGTCCCTTGAATGCAAATCTCTCAGCTGATTGTTCAAAGTTTCGAGCATGGCTGAAAGATTTGGTGAAATGTAGATATTCCCAATATCCACAGCTTGGGGATTTACAGCTTCAGCAAGCTTACAGTATACCTGATGCAGGCTCAAACAGTCCCAGAGTTCACCTTCTCTTGCATCTGGAAAATTGTGTTCACTATGCTCAGCTTCATCATGGGCTTCGGGGACAGGAGCTGCGACTGGCTTCGGGGGAAGGTCCTTCGGTGCCATGTCCACAGCGGCTTCCTTTTGCGCGGCCCTTGCAGCTTTATCAGCTTTCTTCGTGCGAAGAACATCCAACTGAGCTTGGCGTTTGGCTTCAGCTTCGCTAAGCTGTTTGGCTTCGGCGGCAGCCTTAGCCTCTTGTGCTTTAGCTTCATCTAGCTTGCGCTTCGCTTCAGCTTGTTGGTTTGCCTTGGCCAGCTCCTTCCTTTGCTTTTCAAATACAGCAGCTTCTCTATCAGCTTTCTCTTTCTCTTTGGCTTCTTTCTCAGCCTTAGCTTTGGCTTGAGCTTCGATGCGGTCTCTCTTCCGCAATTCAGCTTTTGACAGCTTCTTTGTGCCAACCTTAGCATAAGTCTGACCAGGCTTCGACACAGTTGCCTTCGGCTTCGGAGCTTTAGCATGCTCAGGAGCTTTGACTTCGGGCACAACAGTAGGCTTAGCCACAGGCTTTGCCTTTGGGTCATGCCGTTCCTTGGTCCTCTGCTCGGATGGAACTGGACGGCGAGGAGGCTTAGAGGACAGGGGTGCCTCAACTACCAAGTTCGTCAAATCTATGTTCCTCTTGGGAGCAGGAGGTTTAGATGGTTCTTGAAACTTAACACCTTTAGGAGCAGTCGGCTTCGCTCCAGCCTTCTTCTTCAGAGGCATCCGAATCAGTTTCTTCTTAGGACTTGGGGGGATGGGTGAGTGCTCTGACTCATCATCGGCTTCATCAGCAGGATCTTCATCGATCGAGTCTTCAAGCGGAGCAGCTGCTTTAGCTTCGTCATCTGCTTCGTGTTCAGCCTCCTCTTCTGAAGCAGGAGGGGGTGAATCACTCAGCTTCCGAAGCTTTCGCCTCTTCTTAGGCTTCGATGGTTCGGCTTCATCAAGCCCCGCAGCAGCAAGAGCTTTTGCCTTTTTCTCTTCTCGGATCCTTTTCTTTTCAGCCAGAATAGCAAGCCTCTCTTGCTCTTCAGGGTAATCATCTGGGGTCTTGAGTGAATTTGGGTGTGGGACAGCCGGAGGCTTCGGGTAGTACTTCTTCCGGTTGGCTGCAGTGTACTGAGCGCACATAGCGGTGGTGTAGCGATAAGGTGGGCTGAAAGCAAATTGCATTGCCCACTTCCAAGATGGGATACTTTTATACTTGTACCACCTGATAGCCCAATATCGACGAATCCTTTGCAGTCGAATCTTCCTATCGTGATCTGTTTCTTCTGGAGGAGTGTCATAGCCCATCTTGAGGCGAATGGCTTCGGGTATGCCTCGGGCATTATTCACTTCCTTCGTTTTGCCTCCTTTGCCCTTTTGCTTCGGTGGCTCAGGGTAATTCTCGAGTCCATCAACAATGGGAGACTCATTTCCCATAGCAGCTTCTTCGTCAGACATCCTGTGAATAGAATCATAGACAAGAGGGAAACGAGGAGAGAGAAAGAATAAGCACAGGCAAAGGTTTCGACCAAAAACAAATCAATTTTGACAGGAGCTTAGATCAACCTAAGATTGGATGCAACTCTGGTTATGAATTAGGCTAGAACCAGTTCGAGAACAAGACCTAACCCAATCCAAAACACAGACGAAATCGAGTCTTAAGCACTGACCTGAGAGAAGATGGGATTGCTTTGGATTCTAAGAACAGCTTTACCAAGGAGCAAGAAACAGCACGGATCAAACAGCCCTATAAAAGAAATCAAAAAAACCCTAACAAAACTTAGATCCAAACCCTAGATGAAGAACACAGAGAACACGATTGGATCCAAGATGCTGTGCGTACCCTAACTTGGTGACGCAAGGCGGCTACGGCGACGGGGAGCGGAGAAGTGCTCTGCGTCGACGGGGAATGTCCACGGCGGCGGCGTTCCGGCAGTGAAGCGGCGACGGCGACGAAGGGGACGAGAGCTCTGCGGTTGCTCGAGGTGGGAGACGGAGAAGTCGGAGAGAATGAGCGTGGGGTGAACCGTTTCGGTGGGGGGGACGCCTTAAATAGGCCTGACCTGGAGAGGTTACCAGATCAAATCGAACGGTGTCCAGCGACTAACTCTTCCGATTCAATGGCTCAGATGAAGTGGCGTATCGCGAGCGAATCTCAACGACCCGAAAAAGACGGGGACTCAACGGCCGAAAAATAAGTGTTGACCGAGAGCAAAAACTTCGATAAAGTTGGAAGCATTTGATTCGGAACTCAATGACATTCGAAGCAATATGCTTTCCGTTTCAATTGTGCTTAACATTCAAGATAGAAAAGATTGGGAGCGAAACAGAATGTAGAGGTAGGGTCCGAAACTTATCACTTCGAAGAACAACATCGAAGCTAAAAGTGATAAGCATAGGGGACAAAAGAAACGAATAAACAAAACAAACTAGACACAGAACAGAAAGCAAATGGCAAACGAAGCTAAACTTGGACGAAGAAAAACTCAAGCGAAACTAAACAAATAAAGCACAACTAAGGTGATTATATACAGTGAAAAGTTTCGATCTTACTGAACATTGTGTGAGTCTAAGATGTTTAGCTCACATCTCAATGCACAAAACCTTTTCTCGTCCAATGGCTTCGTGAATATGTCTGCCAATTGATCTTCAGTTCTTACATGGCTAATCTCAATGTCTTCGCGCTGAACATGATCTCGAAGAAAATGATGACGAATATCAATATGCTTCGTTCGAGAGTGTTGCACAGGATTGTGAGCAATCTTGATGGCACTCTCATTGTCACAAAGCAGAGGGATTTTCTTCACATAAATACCATAATCTTTCAGCGTCTGCTTAAGCCAAAGTATTTGAGTGCAGCATGAGCCAGCATCAATGTATTCAGCTTCAGCAGTAGATATTGAGACACAGTTCTGTTTCTTTGAAGCCCAACACACAAGAGATCTACCAAGAAAATGACAAGTGCGTGAGGTAGATTTCCTGTCAACCCTATCACCAGCCCAGTCTGAATCAGAATATCCAATCAAATCAAACTGAGTACCTTTGGGATACCAAAGTCCCAAAGAAGGAGTATGTGCTAGATATCGAAGAATTCGCTTCACAGCTATATGATGCGATTCCTTCGGATTTGCCTGAAAATGAGCACAAATACAAACTGATAGCATGATGTCAGGTCTAGATGCACATAAGTATAAGAGTGAACCTATCATAGACCGAAACTTTTTCTGATCGAAGGGTTTCCCTTTCTCATCTGCATCAAGAAAACCATTAGTAGGCATGGGAGTTCTAATGGTCTTGCATTCAGCAAGATCAAACTTCTTCAGGCAATCCTTCAAGTATTTCTCTTGTGAAATAAAGGTGTCATTCTTCTGTTGTCGAATCTGAAGCCCAAGGAAAAACTTCAATTCTCCCATCATAGACATCTCATATTTCTTCGACATCATCCTTGCGAATTCTTCGCTGATTTCAGTGTTAGTACAGCCAAAAATAATATCATCTACATAAATCTGACACACAAATAGATCATTATTATATGATCGAGTGAAAAGAGTGGGGTAGTTGTTCCTGGTTTGAAGCCTTTCTTCAGGAGGAAATCCTTCAGTGTTTCATACCAAGCACGAGGTGCTTGCTTCAGTCCATACAAAGCTTTGTGAAGCCTGTACACCATATCAGGATTCTTCAAGTCTTCAAAACCTAGAGGCTGCATAACATACACTTCTTCTTCGATTTCACCATTAAGAAACGCACTTTTGACATCCATTTGATATAGCAATATGTTTTTGTGGTTAGCAAAAGAAAGCATGACACGAATGGATTCGAGACGGGCTACTGGAGCATAGGTTTCACCAAAGTCAATGCCTTCGATTTGAGTGTAACCTTGTGCTACCAATCTAGCCTTATTTCTTACCACAACACCGTCTTCATCTTGCTTGTTGCGAAATATCCACTTGGTGCCAATTACATTGTGCTTCGTGGGATCTGGCCTTTCAACAAGTGACCAGACCTTGTTCCTTTCAAATTGGTGAAGTTCTTCCATCATAGCCAATAACCAATCAGGGTCCTTCATGGCTTCATCATATTTTGAAGGCTCTAGCATGGAGACAAAAGAAAAGTTTCCACAGAAGTTAGCCAAACGAGTGCGAGATCGAGTAGTGGGACGACCTGGTTGATTGATATCTTCAAGGATCGAATCCACATCTACTCTTCTTCGAACTCGTGATAACGTAGTGTCATTTGCTTCAGGCTCAGCTTCTGCTTCAGGATCTGCATCAGCTTCGGGATCAGCTTCACCTTCAGCTTCAGCATTTCCTTCGTTCCTTTGACCTTCTTCGTCCTGTTCATCATTAGCTTCAGGATGTTGATCTCCAGCGCCCCGGGCTATGTGTGGGAACATTGGACCATCATCATCCCTAACAGCTTGACGTTGATTGGCTTCAACGGGGCGAATCTCACCAATAGCCATGGACCTTATTACTTCATCAAGAGGAGGTTCATCTAGATCATGAGGCAAATGCTCCTTTTGAGAGCCATTAGTTTCATCAAACCTTACATTCACAGTTTCCATAACTTTCCCAAAGTGAGAGTTATAGACTCTGTAAGTGTGAGAGTTTGAGCCATAACCCAAAAGAAAACCTTCATGTGCCTTAGGGGCAAATTTGGAGCTATGATTCATATCTCTAATAAAGCATGGAGCACCAAATACCCTAAGATATGAGACATTTGGTTTGTTACCAGTGATAAGCTCATGTGAAGTTTTCTTCAAGAATTTGTGAAGGTAAACCTTGTTGATGATGTGACATGCAGTATTGATTGCTTCGGCCCAGAACCTAATAGGAGTCTTGTATTCAGCAAGCATAGTTCTGGCCATCTCAATAAGAGTTCTATTCTTCCTTTCAACTACACCATTCTGTTGAGGTGTATAGGCAGCAGAGAACTCATGCGTAAGACCATGATCATCAAGAAAATCTTCAATATGAGTATTTTTGAACTCAGTTCCATTATCACTTCGGATATGCTTCAGAGATAATTCATATTCTGTTTGAGCTCTCTTTGCGAATGACTTGAAGATTTCAACCACTTTGCTCTTGTCATCCAAAAAGAAAACCCAAGAATAATGAGAAAAGTCATCAACAATAACTAGACCATATTTGTTTCCTCCCAGGCTTGCATAATTTTGAGGACCAAAAAGATCCATATGAAGCAATTCAAGAGGACGAGTGGTAGTCATGATGGTCTTCGCTGAATGATGTTTCTTCGTAATTTTACCAGCTTCGCAAGCACTGCAGAGACGATCCTTATCGAATTTTACTTCGGTAAGACCAATAACATGATTCTTCTTCGCTAAGTTATGAAGATTTCTCATCCCTGCATGACCAAGTCTTCGATGCCATAACCAACCAGATGAAGCTTTTGCCATTAAGCAAGTGGAGACAGCAGGGCCCGAAGAAAAATCAACAATGTATAGATCTCCCTTTCGGTATCCCTCGAAGACAAACGTATAGTCATCCTGTGAAAAGACAACACAACGCGAAGCAGAAAACAACACAAGCATACCCATATCGCATAACTTTGAAATAGACATAAGATTATATCCAAGTGATTGGACTAGCATAACCTTGTCAATGTGCTTATCCTTCGATATGGCAATCTTACCCAAACCTAACACTTTACCTTTGTTGTTATCACCGAAGGTAATGAACTTCAAAGAAGATTGAGATAGTTTTTCTTCGGTGAATAACTCCTTGTCTCCGGTCATATGATTTGTACAACCACTATCCATGACCCATTCGGATCCACCGGAGACATAGCCCTGCAGAAGAATTAGTTCTTCTTAACCACCCACAAACGAGCAGGTGACTGAGAAGATGTTGAAGCACTGGTCGAAGCAATATTGAATCGAACAGGAGTGTATTGCTTCGGTGAACCATCAAGCACACCATAAATGTAAGTCCTCTGCGAACGGTTAGCATAAGTATGAGCATATGCAATCTTAGTATGATTATTATGAGGACGATACGTGTGGCGAACAGTACGATAGTATTGCTTCTGCGGAACATTTGATTCGGTCACCAATGGATCATTTCTCGTCTCAAGAGAGTAGAAATGATTCGGTGGTACCGAAGACTTTCCCTGCATAGAATGGTTAGCAGGCAGTTTTTCCACAAGTGCTTTCTGCACCCATATCTGCCTCTTGTAGAATCCATTCTTTGGTGGAGTACCTACATACTCAGCTGAAACTTTTCCCTGTTCATCTTTCATGAGTTTGTAGTCTGAATCAAGTGATTCATCCACAATGACTTTGTTCATTTTGCAGTCGAAACCTGAAAGGTTAGCAATATCAATGGGTTTCTCCTTCGCTAGAACCCAAACAGTCTTAGGATACTGCTCAGGCTCCCAATATGTGCCATCAGGATTTATCTTTCTTTCAAATCCAACACCTTCATTCCTGGGATTCCTGTGAAGGAGAGCCTTCCTCAGGATATCACAGAGATATTGGTGTCCTTGCACACTTTTGAACATGCCTGATTCAAATAAGTTTTTCAACCTGAGGAGTTCCTCGGTAATAGCAGAATTTTCCTCATTGGAGGCATTAGTGTCATAAATAACAATAGGTGCTTTCCCTTTGGAATCAGTTTTTCTTCGTTCCAAACAATCCAAACAAGGTGATTCAGTTTTTTGATTTGCTTCAGAACCTTGTTGAGCCATGAGAGAGAGATTAACATTTTCCAATTCTTCATGAGCCTCTGTCAGTTTTTCGAGAGCCATTTTCCTCTGAAGAAATTCATAGGTGAGCTTCTCATAATCAACTGAAAGAAGATCATGCCGACAGGATAATTCTTCAAACTTCTCCTTCAGAGCAACATGCTCATTGGTTAAAGTTTGACTCTTCTCAATCTCATCGATCAACAACGTTTCTGATTTCTTAATGGTTTTGCTTAGTGAATCAAGTTCATCTTGTTGAATTGAAGCAATTTTAGCAAGTTTAGCATAGCTTATCCTTGAGTCACTTTCATATGAAGAACAATCAGACGTATCATAGTTTGACTTGGATGAAGATACCTTTGCCTTGGCCATGAAGCAATATGCAGGAGTTTCATCTTCACTACTGTTGTTGGTGAAGAATGAGCTCGAAGCATTGACTGAAGCATCTGCCGAAGCGAAGGCCAAACCAGCAACACCATCTGATTCGGACCCTGAAGCAGACCTTGAGTCTTGTTCAGCTTCGAAACCAGAGGCTTCACCTTCTGAGTTCATCTCCTTTCCCAAATAGGCCTTGGCACGGTGAGAGCTGCTTCGACGAGATGAGTGAGTCTTCGATGAAGAACCCTCACGCTTCTTATGATACTTATTCCTCTTATCATCATCAGAATCTTTCTTCTTTTCCCTTCTTGAACTAGAATCATGTTTCTTTGACTCATGACTTCTGGAGGATCTGTAAGACTTCGATGAAGAGTCTCTGAGTGAATGCTTCGATTTGTTCTCAGCTTCCCACAGAGGGCAATCAGCAATGTAGTGACCTGGTTTCTTGCACTTGTAGCAGCAATTGTCTTTTGATGGGGAGCTTCTAGAGGATGAACGGTAGGAAGAACGACTTGAGCTTCTTGACGGATAACTCTTCTTGGGTGAAGAAAAACCTTTTCTTTGAAAGCGATTGAAGCGTCTCATGATCAGTGCTAAATCTTTTCCAATGCTTGAGGGATCATCTGAATCGACACCTGAAGCAGAACTGACTTCGGGTGAAGAATGACGCGAAGCTTTTGCTTTCAGGGCATGGGATCTCCTTCGAGAACCATTTATGTCACGTTTCTCTTCTTCTTCCATTTCAAAGGTAGTGAGTCTCTCAAGAACATCAGCAGCAACAAGACGTCTGAAATCAGTCCTTTCCTTGATCATCAACACTATGTGATCAAGCGAATCATCCAATGAGCGAAGCAGAGTTCTCACAACAGAGTGAGGTGTAATGTCATCAGCACCGAGGGAAATCAATTCATTAGCAAGAGTTGTAAGTCTGCTGTAAATGGAACTGACTTTTTCACCCTCGTTTCTCTTGAAGCGATAGAATTTGCTTCGGAGAGTGTCAATTCTGGCGTCTTTCTGGGTAGAAACACCTTCACCAATCTTCTCAAGATAGTCCCAGACACCTTTGGCAGTTGGAATATTCTTCACTTCATGATACTTTTCAGGTGTCAAGTGATTGGTGATGAAAACCCAAACTACAGAATCAAGATCAATCAGCGTTGCTTCTTCAGGGGTGATCTCCTTCTCATCGGCAACAGTGACTCCATACAAGACAACTTGCCAGGCAGTTGAGTTGATAGCCATGATATTTCTTTTCATATTGTCCTTCCAGTACGGGTAGTCCTTCCCATTGAAAATAGGAATAGGTTCGCCAGAGCGAATAGCTGCGAAAGACATACTAGAAGACATACTTGAAAACACTCCAGGAGGTTAATCCAAATAAAGAGTGCCTTGCTCTGATACCAATTGTAAGTTCAAGTATGTGATCAGAGGGGGAGGGGGTGAATGATCACTTCAAATTTTTGCATGAAACTATGAAGTGAAGCATAACTTAACAGCAGAAGAGTTTCAACAGAAAGGTAAACATCGAAGCAGAACATGATTGAAGCATAACATAGCGAATCAAAAGCATTGAGTCAATTGCATTGAAGCTGATCACTGAAGCAATTGATATTGAATGTAAGTGCGGAAAGTAAAACGAACTCTTGACTCGGCGATGTTTGTTCGACCAGTTCACACTCTGCAAAGTGCTACGTCTGGTTGGAGGGACTTGTGATTGAACACAGGAGCTAACCTCTCTCCGTCCGTATCTCCACTGCACCAATCTCCTTGAGCTTGGTCAGTTCTTCACTCGTGGTTGATTATTGAGGAAATCACCGAAACCTTTGACAAACTGGACTTCGAGGCGACAATAACTCTTCGCTCTCTGAAGAACAACTCTCTAACCGTCTAGGAGAATTGCAGTTCTCCAAGATAAAAAAGGCTAGCAAACTTCTTCCTAAGTCATAATGAATCAACTCAGATCAATAGGACTTATGCTTCTGTGGATGGGTTTTTGATATGCTTCGGTGGGGTTGCCCTTTTCTCTCTCCTCTGTAGGGAATCAATCTTGGAGCAGCCACCAGCCAATGAGGGCGGGGGTGGCGTATTTATAGGTGGCAATCCCTAGGTGCGAAATGACTGAAGTGACCCGATGTGACAGCTTGACACCTGTCCCCAACGGTCACATTTTCAATCAAAGCGCAACTTTACTTGCGGTCCAAGTAAAGATGACTCATGGACTTGGTTCTGCTTCAGGAGCCGAAAGAACAAAGTCTTCGCTGGTGAAGCATTACCTAGCTCACATGAGATTTCTTCAACTCTGGCTTCTCACAGGTTTAGATTCGATCTGAGTCTTTTCATCAAAACCTTCGGAGTACATTTACTAAACCCCTGTTGATAGTACGGTTTTTCCTACGACTCAAAGAAGTAAAAGGAACTACGCAAAAACAACTAAGTCTTGCGCCATCTTGGTCATCTTCTTCAATGAGATGAGCTTCAGGATTCCTTATCTTTTTAGGGGTCGACCTCCGTGATGAGCTTCACTCCAGAGGATATGCTTCGATAAATGAGTAAATCTTCGTTGAAGCTTTATTACCAACCTATAACTTCAGGAACCTAACCATATGTTTCACACTAGAAAACTTGTTAGTTCCTCTACTGTTTTGACCAACAATATCCAAAACTCATGGGGTTATAACTTTGCTCTTACAACGGCCCCTCTTAATAGTATGGTTATTCTATAACTCAAAAGAAAGCAAGTAAAATTCTTGAGTCTACATATAACTATGTATTCATTTAATATTTTAAGTTTGGGGGCAATCATCTCCAATATAAAATCATCAAGCATGTAATGGCCTGAAATGAATGTAGTAACCATCATTAGTCTCACTACACATATGGTCATTACACAAAAATAGCATCAGGGATTAAATGCACTTGTAGTCTTCTCTTTTTTTGTGAATTGACGATGATACGATTACAACATGATAATAAATATAAAATTTTGCACATTTGTTTGTTCAAGTGTAGATTCACCATAAGAATTTAGTCAGCGGTGATAACCTAGTAAGGCTTATCTGTGATCTACCCTCGATTCTTGGACAACACACATAATATCCATGATTGATGGATCGATCTTGTGTGTCTATTGGTTATGAGGGAGGGACTCGGATCCGTGGCCCAACTAATCTCCTGGCAAATTTGAAATGAAATAGATGTGAGGATCTTCAGACACGTAGAGACTTACTCCTTCTCGAAGACCAAAGACGAGGCCAAATCTTGAGTGATTGCTCGAGCCAATCGTTTGAGTAGCTTAATAAGTAGGCTTGTACCTTCATGCATCTTGTTTTCTTTGCTTTCCAGCACTTTGGAAAGTGAGATTTGTACACCTTCTAATCATTAATGTAAAATATTTTGGCAGTTTAAATACTTCCTAACTTCTTCTTGTTCAATGAAAAGGCAAAGCTCTTTCCTCATTTTTATTATAAAAATATGTTGATAACTTTTTTTATGAATAAATGGGAGTTTTATTTCAAAGGTACAGAGTTACAATCAGCTGACAACAACTCAGCAATACAAGGTGGTCCTTGATGTAGCTAGCAAGCAGTGCTACCGTCAGTTCGACCAAGGTTTGCCAAACGATCTGCTACTCTGTTTTGAAGTCGATGAATCTTTGATGGAATAAACTCCTGAGTCTCCATGAGGTCTTGAATCTCCAGAACTATGTGAGCATAAGGCGAGGCATCCAAGGAATTGGATGATAACGAGAGGAGGATCGTAGAGGAGTCAGATTGCACCACCACTTGAAGGCTTGTGTTATCACGTGCCACCTTCATCCCTTCCATAATCGCCAGAAGTTCAGCTTCCAGAGCATCGTTACAGTGAAGCAACTGTCTGTAAGCAACAAAGATAACAACCACCAAATGGTCTCTCATAATCATCCCAGCCCCCGCCGTCCCATCCAGTGGATTAAAGGAGCCACCCACCGAGAGGGCTAGCTGAAAGAAGTTGATAACTGTCGCACACGAACATATGGCAAGATCTGGTTTTATGGCAAGTTTAGTTATATGAGGGTGAAAACTTTATTAGTTGTAGACGTTGACAACTTTGTTTCAGATGACAATTTCAGTTTTTTTTGTCTTTTTATCCAGTTATCATTTTTAGCTTTAAAAACGCTAGGACAGGTTGCCTCGTGACTAGACCTGGGCAAAAAAAAGGGATTATTACTCTTGTTCCCCTGGTTCCTTAGTTGTGCTCAGTTTTCCCCACTCTCCAAACTTGTGCTCACTTTTCCCCACTTCCTTAGTTGAAACTCTCACAAATTCTCAAAACGGACGTTTGTCGTCTTGACCGTGCATTGACTGTTAATTGCTGACGAGTGGGGCCGAGTCTTATCTGTCCATTGCTTACTGATGTGTGGGACTGCAAGGAGACAAGGGCAGCCAGTTCTAATCAGAAACAGATCGAGATACGCCGTATCGCACCGCAACGCGCCGCCCCTACCCCTCCGCCGGCGTCGTGCCGCGTCCGCCGCCGTTGTTTCCTACAACCTATGCCCCTATTCCGTTCGTCGATGACACGCCGCGTCTTCGCCAAATATAGCCCACCTCCCCATCTGGGATTACGTAGCGATGTTGGGCGAGGACGGCCGGAAGGCCCTCGACCGTGGAGAGGATTGGGTCGAATCCGGGGCAGATAATTCATGGATTACACCTGGGTAAGCATCGTTTCCCCTCGAATTGACGTTCTAACTCGTATTATAGGCCGTATTTGACTTCTGTTAGCTTGAATCGTTCGAATTTTGCTCAATTGTACCCGGCCTAACTGCAGCCTTTGTTTGAACTAAATAGGATTGATCCCGCGCTGGCTTTTCGGCTGGCGATTATAATGGAAACTAGTGTGCTGCGTGGTACTAAACCGCATAGGATTTCTACATTTTTCTATCCCAAATTGGTAGAAACGAGCATTTATTTCAGTGATTTGCGAGCTGCGCTCCGAAACACCTATCCCTGGAGCGATGCCGATGCTGTTGAACTGAATTATTTCAACAGTGACGAGCAAAGATTTCTCCCACTAACTTGCGACGATCATATGGCGTTGCTTTTTACTGGGATTGCTGGCAACCGATTCGGTAAACTCCAAATCGATGTGCTTCAGACACGCGCAGAACGGGTGAAGGGGAAGGGAGATCGGACATCATCTGTCTCTGCTAATAGCAAGCACCCCGGCACTCCTTGTAGGTTGACACCAAGTAAAGCAAGTGGTTCAAGGAGCCACAACATGCCTGCTGCCAATTCTGTTGCCGATTCCGCTGCTGCTTCTCGTGTACCTTCTGCAGTTTGTGTAGAGGAAGATGGAGAACCTGACGAGGAAGTGCCGTCAAATGATGATGAAGACGAGATGATGTACCCTGAACTGGTAGATATAGCCAGTCAGCAAGCAGTGGATGATGAATATCTAGAGGAGCCCATCAGCCGAGCTAGGTTTGATGACACTGACGATGAAGAGAAGGAGGAGAACATGGACAGCTTAATCGATAATGAATATGATGGTGAGGACATGCCAACAGTTGAGTGGAATAGGGAAGCACCTGAGCTTACTGAAGGCACCATTTTCCAATCCATGGTGGACTGTCGGAATGCAGTGACAACATGGTGCATTCTAAATGAAAACACCTACAAGATTAAAAGGAGTGAGCCAGTAAGGTTCACAGTTTTTTGTCCATATGATAGGGGTAGGTGGAAGTTGCATGCATCTCGTATGTTAAAGAGCAAATTGATTCAGGTAATCCAAGTTCAGTGAGTAATTTAGTTTCAGATCATTGAGTAATGTTTCTTAACTGTTTTTGACACTTTTTTTTGTTTCAGATAAAGAAAAACCCACACAAGCACACCTGTCCACCTGGAGGGGGAGGAGGGAAGGCCAAAACCAAGCTAGCCAAAACTAGGTGGGTGGCAGACGCGATATTGGATTGGCTGAGGGAAGAACCTGGACTTGGTCCAACAGCACTCCATGGGAAGCTTTTTGAGAAGTACAAGATAGAAATTCCTTACATGAGAATTTTCAATGCTAGGGAAAGGGCTCTTGACAGAATTAATGGTCAATGGAATGACAGTTTTCAGCTGCTTTACACTTTCAAAGCTGAAGTGGAGATGGCTAGTCCAGGGAGTGTTGTAGAGATTGACAAGCATACAGTTTCATTCAAAATAAAAGGGAAGTCATTTGAGAAGGAGTGCTTCAGAAGGGCTTTTTTTTGTTTCAAGGCTTGTTGGCAGGGGTTTCTAGATGGTTGCAGGCCCTACTTGGCCGTAGATGCTACACATTTGACTGGAAGATGAAGAGGACAGCTAGTAGCAGCTTCTGCAGTTGATGGACACAACTGGCTATTCCCAGTTGCATTTGGTGTGGTGGAGGCAGACTCCGAGGAAAGTTGGGTCTGGTTTCTACAGCAGTTGCGCAACATTATAGGCACACCACCAGGTTTAGCTATACACATAGATGCTTGCAAGGGTTTAGAGTGTGCAGTAGAAATTGTATTCCCTAGAGTGGAGCATAGGGAATGTATGCGACACCTAGCGCAGAATTTCAAAAAGAAGTTCAAAGGTAAAGTTTATGATGAGAACGTATGGCCAGCATCATACACATGCAGCAAAAGGAAGCAAGAACACCATTTGAGAGTGTTGTATGCTGAAAATCCTCTTGTGAAGCAGTACATGGGTGCACATCATGGCAAGGTGTGGTCAAGAAGCAAATTCAATGAAATCTGCAAAGTAGATTATGTGACCAATAACCTTGCAGAATGCTTCAATTCAAAGTTCAAGTCAGTGAAAGGGCTTTTGTTGTGGCAAGCATTTGACAAGATGAGGCAGATGATCATGATAAAGATGGCTCTTCGTAAAAGAATTGCAGAAACACAATATGTTGGTCATCAAATGCTCCCATCACTGGTTAAGGCATTGCATTTGAAGGCAAGAGGACAGAAGATGAAATGCATTTGATCTAGTACATATGAGGGTGAGGTAACCTATACTGATAGTAAAAATAGGGTATGGAGATATCCTGTGAACCTAACTGCTAGAGAATGTAGTTGTAGGAAATGGCAGATCCGTGGGAAGCCATGCATATATGCCCTACATCTGATGACTGTTATCGGGGGTGCAGATGGTGAAGTTGATCAATATTGCTCTGAGTATTTCTCTGTTGCCAAATTTATGGCTGCTTATGCTGACAATGTGCCTGCACTCTTGGGAAAAGATCAATGGAACATAGTAGATCCAGGGTTCAAACTCCACTCTCCTATAATGACTAGACCACCAGGAAGACCAAAGAAAAACAGGTTCAGAACAGGTGAGGAGGGTCGTCTACCAAAAAGGCGTGCTTGCATAAAATGTGGAGTTCTGGGGCATATTGCTAGGCTTTGTACCAATCCAGTGGAGGCATCATTTGGAGAGGAGGAAAGATGGACAGCAGCCAATGCAGAGGAGAATGCAGCAGCAATGGAGATTGAAGATGCAGAGGAGAATGCAGCAGCAATGGAGATTGAAGATGCAGAGGATAATGCAGCTACACTGGAGATTGAAGCAAATGAAGAAGTACCAGCACCTTGGTATGTGTTTGCATTTGTAGAATGCAGCTACCCTTTTGTTTGCATTTGTTCTCTTTTTTATCTATGGCTTATAATTTTATTTACCAGCTCTAGGGAGAAAAGGCCTAGAGATGAAGAAACCGAAGAATTTGAAGCCATGGCCTTTGATGGTTTTGAAGCTATAAGAGAGGAAGAGGAGGGGGTAATTGTTCCAGTTGTTCCTTTAAAGATTATTGAACCCACGGATGAAAAGGATCAAAAGAAAACCAGGAGCATCAAGGTGGTGAAGCCAAAACCCCAAGTAAAGATTAAAAGAATCAAGAGTCTGAATGAAAAGAGCATCTCAACTAGGGAAACCGGGAGCAAGGCTGTGAAGCCAGCTACGAACACAAGGAGCAAGGCGAAGATTTGAATTTGAACTTTGAGGGCGAGTCAATCGCTTAAAACTTGGTAGATTTGTATTAATTTGAGCTACGGTGAAAACTTATCTGTTGTAATAAGGGATCGCTTGTAATGTTGCTTGTACTTTGGTATCTTATTTGAGTCAGAATTAAAATTTGCATCAAAATTTGAATTTGAAACAATATTTTAATTTGAGCCAAAGTTGAAGTTTAACCAACATATGAGGTCCATTGCTCTGTGCAATGTATTTGATCGAACATTTGAAATCCAATATTTGAATGTGATCAATCCGAATGAGAAATGGAGAAATGTGCTAGAAACGAGCTCGAAACCTAGGGTAAATAGGCCTATTTGTAATCAAGTTTTTTTCGACCTTCTCTAAATGATGCATATTATTTCTATTAATACTTGTTCCATATATATAGGGTAAAAACGAAGTCTCGCTATTTATTAAATTAATATTCATATTACTACATTTTTTTGAAAAAAATATGCTTTTAATTCAAAACCATAAAAATAACACGTTTTAGATATGAAAATCAAAAAGTAAGTTCAGATCCTTCTTATTCACTCCAAAATGAAGCTTTGGTGATTTTTTTTTTTTTTGAATTTTATCAAAACCTAAACCCTCTCTCACTCTCCTACGAACTCTGAACAACTTCATACGTGATAGCTTATTTGTGTGAAGCTTTTTTCATGAAAATGACCTACACCAAGTTTATATTTTTTTCTCATAACCATGTCACATATGATGGCAATGTGCGCAAGAATTGTAATATTTTGATTTTTTTTTTGAATTATTTATGCTCATTTGAACTTGATTTCGACGACTCACTTCAAAAAATGTTTTTTCAAAAAAATGTCCCTATACCAAGTTTATATTTTTTTTTGATAACTATGTCACATAAACGGACGAACTACGCTGGAATTTTATTTTTGCGATTTTTTTTATTTAGTTATGGTCATTTGAAATCTGGTCAAACCCTAATAACCCCGTTGACTGGCTCATAACCCCGCAGAATGGTCCCAACCGTTGGATCATACCCTAGCGCCAAACTCCACCCGTCCGATCATGGCGATCCGCGTGACGATGGTTCTGTATCCTGATTGGCTACAGAGCAGCCCGTGCTCGCCCAATTGCTTTCCCCATCTGCTTCTTCTTCGACAAAGCAACCTCCCTTCCTCTGCTTCTTCCTTGACAGAGCAACCTCCTTTCCTCTGCTTCTTCTCTCCGGCGATATGTCGAGCTTCTCGTCAGCCTCCAATCCCACGTGGCCGGTGTATGGTCCAGTGCCGATGACTCGATGCCCTGACTGCCCACGCACTGCGCCACTGAAGCGGTTGACTTCGAAGGAGCACAAGAATGGGAACTATGGGCGCGAGTTCGTCAAATGCGAGAGCAGGCCGGAGGGGCAGGTTAGATCTGAGTTCTGCTCGTATCCTTTATCTCTAATTTCATTTCTGTCAGATTTGGGATTTAGTGTTCATGATTTCGTTTTCAGATCGTGAAGAAATGCAACCATTTTGAGTGGATGGATGCATACATCCAGAGGCTTCAAGGGTTGGGCTTGCTGGATTCGAGGGGGGATGCAACCCGCGAGCTCAATCAACCGTCGGCTATGGAGAATTTGCCCCATGACAGTGCTGCTCCAACGGCGGGGGATGCGGAACTGAAGGGGGAATTGAAGAAGATGAACAACAACTTGAGGCAGATGATTGAATTGAAGAAGCAATCTAATCTGATAGCTTTAGGAATACTTGCTCTAGGATTTTTTTACTTGATGGTCATCTCTCGTTAGAGATGTTTGTACTGTGTTGTTGCTATTGTTTAGCTTCATCCATGGCATGGAACCTTAATGTGATGGATTTCACCGTGTCTATCTCAAATGCGAGAGCAAACCCTGCAACTCTCGATCTCTGAATGTATGCAGTTTAGTGTTAGCTTTCAACACTTTCAGTTTCGCCAGAAGACAACTATCAGTTTAATGTTATCGTTTTTTCAGTTATTTTGTTAGCTAACCTCGACTGTTTGATCATACCCTACCTCGTCAGATGACAGTAACCAGTACTTGTGCAGCACAAATACATCAAGTTCATCTCTTCTCTCTCGCACTTGCCAAATTTTCTCCTCGAGTTCGTCAGTTACACTGACTGCTAGAGAAAAAAACTAGTTTGCGGGCCCAAAGAGAATCAAGTTGCAATAGGCCCACATAGGATAAAGGGATGAGGCCCAGAAACAAGCGATGACTCTGTTTTTGTTTTTGAACGATTGCTTTGTTCTTTTTTGTTTCTGATTGATTTTTTCAGTAATTTGATTGCCCAAGCTCTTCTATTTCGTTGAGGACTTTTTTATGTTTGGCTTTCATTTATGGGTCTATTTGATCTGATTTCTCTTCACCGTCTAAACTTGGGACAAACAAAATACAAAAATGTTACAAGTCTAATCTCGTCGTCATGTCACATTAGTTTTTCTGGTAGTTTGCTTTATTCATTAGATAAGCACGAGCCGTGACTTGTACGAGCCGTGCATGCATTTGCATGGGCCTGAGATGCACCCGTTTGCATCTGGTTGGTTCCTCCTTTAGATTAGCATGCATATAACAGTGAATAACGAGATATAAGAGGAAGAAAAGCCAGGCTCCCGTTTCCAACATATAACACACATAACAACTTAGATAAATAAAGCGAAGGGATACAAGTTCTTAATAATAAAAACGACACAGATAGACCCATAACCTTGACCTAGGGGACCCTAAACCTATATATAACTCACCTCATGGGCAACACACACGCCAAACTCACACTACATATAGATAGGGTAGGGAAACACTGCCATGTCTTCAACGTCTCTTCACCGCCGTCTTCACTCCTCCTCCTCCTCCCGGCCGTTCTCGCCGAGGTAGTACGGGAGGCTGTGTATGCCGTTGGGGAAGATGTTGTCGAAGTCGGTGAAGATGTTGTAGGTGGTGAATGTGATGAACTCGCACCCACACCAAAACACCTTGCCGAGTAGGTAGTAGGCATCAAACCTGTTGGTGAAGTGGGCGACGAGCCCTATCGCTGGAGATTGGCTATTGGGACGATGTTCCTCGAGGCGGAACATGGACGGCGAGCCCTGCGGGAGGTGGGCAAAGCCCGCACGAAGGAACCACCTGGCAAGTTCATGACCACCCCTCCAGCGTGAGAACGCCCACACGCGGAGCGAGTGCTCGACGGCGACGAAGGCGGGGTACCGCAACTCCGGCACGGTGGGCGGCAGGAGGAACGTCGGCCCGTTGAACTGCATTGTCTTCGCGTCGCTGCGTGTTTGCTTTGTATTTTGGGGAAGAAGAGAAGGGGGGAGGCGCAGATGGATGTGTAGAAGGAAGAGGCAACCTAGGGCAGTTTAAATAGCCGAGGGAGAGGAAGAAGAGAAGGGGGGAACTGCATTCAATGCATGCGTGAATCAATGCGACCGTGAATCGATGCCACCGTGCGAAACGACGCAGCAACTGAATCGACGCGTGCCTCTGTGAGCGTGCGTGACTCGACGCGTCAAACGACTGCGCGCGTGCTCTGCGTGCAACTGAATCGAGCGTGCGGAGATCGATGCCTGCGGAGCGATTGGATCAAGCGGCAGCCGTGCGGCAGGGATCCAGCGATGCGTGAAACGATGCGTGCGTGCGTGCGTGAAACGATGCGTGCGTGCGTGCGTGACTCGACGCGTCAAACGACTGCGCGTGTGCTCTGCGTGCAACTGAATCGAGCGTGCCGAGCGACTGGATTGATGCCTGCGGAGCGATTGGATCAAGCGGCAGCCGTGCGTCAGGGATCCAGCGATGCGTGCGTGATCCAGCGACGGAGCGACTGAATCGGCGCCTGTTTGCGTGCATGCGAGCAGGTCTTCAATGCATGCATAGCCTTCTGCGTGCGCGCCGGCGTGCATGCATAAAAGGCTGCCCAGCGCCTCCATAGCAGGCCCATTTATTTTATTACCGGGCTAGTCCTACGAACACAAACACGGCCCAACCAGCAAAGCCACATAGCGACAGCCAACAGAGTCAAACGTCCACGTAAAAAAACAGAGACCAACGTGGCCCCACTCGTCAGAGTTAACGGTGAAGACGGGAAACGTCTGCTATGAGCATTTGTGAGAGTTTCAACTAAGGAAGTGGGGAAAAGTGAGCACAAGTTTGGAGCTTGGGAAAAAGTGAGCACAACTAATGAACCAGGGGCACTAAATTAAATATCCCAAAAAAAAAACCGGCCCGACCATGCACATGGGCCGGGCTCAGGCCTGATTTTTAGGCCCGAAGGCTGCGTCGGGCCGGGCTTGGGCTTGCTATAAACATGTTTTTGGAAAGGCCCGGCCTGGAGGCCCGATGACATTTAAGCTTACATGGGCTGGGCTCATGCCTTAGTTTTCTGGTGCGGGCTTTTTAAGACCCGGCCCGGCCCGAGGTATGCCCAGGCCGGCTCGTGACACATGTGTGGCAGTTATCTTTCTGCAAAAAGAATAGAAACATGGGCAAAATACTCTCGGAGTAGCACTGCCGTTTGTTCACTCCCAGGGTACACACGATGCATGTACAGGCCAGCCAAGACAAGGAGATCGAACAAGAGCTGCAAGAACACACTACCATACGAGTAACACGACTCACAGCAGATGTGTCAGACACGTACCGTGCCGCCATCAGTCACTTACGCTTACATGTTTGCGAGCCCGTCGGCGGCTAGTGGCTCCTGAGAACCGGCCACACGCAGCACCAGCTCGGAGTTAGAACCGGAACCGCCGCGCCGGAGCTGGAGCTCGCAGGCGTCGCCCTCCCGCAGGCCGTTCTCCGCGCGGACCTCGGCCCACCCGGCGACGAACCCGCTGAAGGTCGGGGTGCACAGGTAGAGCACGGGCCAGCGCCGCCCGCGCGGGTCCTCCAGCACCACCACCTTCCTCCCCTGCTTCTTCCTCCGCGGCACCGCCGGCAGCCGGCAAGGGAGCTCCTGCATTGCATGCATGGAAACCAACTCTCATCTGACGCCATGATTTATCCCTTTAACCATTTCCTAGCACTAGATCGTTGTAAGAGCCAACTCAACTCACCAGCCACGTTTGGTCCGCCGGGGGCGCCGCGACGGAGAGCCTTCTGCTGCTTGGTGTCAGACTCAGACCTGCACCCTTGTGGTTCCCTGCATCTTTCTTGTCGCTCGTCAGAAACACGGGGTTGCTGAAAAAATGGCAGCAGCAGCTAGAGCTAGAAAATCGTACCTGCAGCTGCAGGTGGCAATGTCATGCGACGTTTTCGCCTGCGCTCGCCAAGTTCACCGGCCTTTGTTGAGCTGCCAGAAATGATCTCTGCAGCAGCATCTCCTGTACCGCCGTCTTGCATCTGAAGGTCGTCGTCGTGCTCCTCCGCGGTCGAATCTTCCAGGACGACGATTGCTGAATATGTATGTATGTATGTATATATGGTCGCTCAAGATTCAAGAACATACAACTTACGAAGAAAAAGAGTGCTTTCATATCATTTTTACATCAGAAAGTATGAAGGGAAGTTATTACCTTCTGTTGGTTCAACTCGGTTGCCCTTAGAAGGAAACTCCTTTGACTTGCCTTCGTCCTTCTCACCAGGAGAAGAGTTTTCTCTCTGTTCTGACAACTTGTTGCTTGGCAATAGTGCGTTCATGTCCATGTCATCCGCTGCAACATTATTGTTGCTAGTATATGTACCTGTTACCGGTGCATCAGCCATCTGTTCATTTTCCAGGCATGCTGGTTCCTCTCCATGGCAGAGACCACCGACTTCCACGGAAGAATCGCAGTTCCGTGAGCTGATAATCTTGGCAAAGCTGAACCTTGAAGTTTCGCCGTGGGTAACGGGCTCTTCCATGCCATTGTCCACAGGAAATGCTTCTGGTTCTTCAGGAATAGCACAAAGATCAGTGTCGAATTCGTATGCATCGGCTGTCAGAAATATGTCGTCCGTGATCTCGTCGTCAAGATCCATCATGGCCAAAGGTGTTGCAAAATCAGAGACCCCACGGTTGTTCTCAGCTTCAGTGTATTCATCCACCACATGATCTTGACATTGATACTCCTGAGCTTTATCTCGATCACCATCCAACAGATCACAAGCAAGCTGCTGCTTTTTACTGCGTTTATCTGTATCCGCATTGCTCTTCTTGCTCAGTTTCACCGCGCGATCGCCGACGGAGCTCATCGTCATCTCCCCCTGGGGCTTCTTCCTCTTCCTGCTCTGCCTCTTGTTCCTCTCGCACAGAAGGAGTCTCTCGCAGGCCGATGAGGCAAAGATCTGGACGGCGAAGACCGACCTGGCGATGTGCCGGAACACCAGGAACTCGCCGACGGCGACGGCGTGGTCCAGCACGAAGTTCGCCCACCCGTGCCCGAACGACAGGCGACCGTCGCGCGCGCACACGAACACCCGCCACCGGAGCCCGAAGGCGTCTTCCAGGTACACGTTGCTGTCCTCCAGGCCCGAGATCGTCTTGGCAAACGGGGCCGGTATGTCCTGCATGCAAAGTTGCAAACGGGAGCAACGCCGGTGAAGAATCTCTGCACCATTGCCGGATAGTACATGGAGACGCGGACTCGTACCAGTTTCTCGGAGAAGTAGCCCGTCATGACCTTGAAGAAGGACGGCAGCGCGGCGGCGACGGGAGGGGGAGCCTTGCCGGAGGAGGAAGCGGTGGCGCCGGCGCGGCCGTGAACTCGAGAGCATCGCGTCGTGCAGTCGACGCAAGCGCGCTTCAACTGCGGGTCCGGGACGCCCTGCTTCCTCCCCGTCTTCTTCTTCTTCTTCTTCACCTTCCCGTACGACGGGGACGGCTCCTCCTCATGGCCGACGCCGGCGCCGGCGCCGACCTTCTTGTTCTTGGCGCCGGCCTCCTGCAGGCTCTGGCTCGGAGCCGTGCCATCCTCCGGCTCTTTCTTGATCACTTCCATGAGCTCCACCATGACTGTTGGCTGCGTCAATCCGTGAGAGAGTGAGAAGAATCGCGGGAGGTCGACGCTGGAACCCAGGGCGAGAAGACAGCAAGAGACGAGGTGAAAGGACGCTTCTTTCTTTCTTTCACAGCATGCATGCATCCACCTGGCGCGCGCTCAGCTCCGGGAAGGGAGAGGTGGATGGTCCTCGTTGGCGTCTCACACCGATGCCCCGATGCTCTCGTGACCTGCTGTCACTAATCACCACCCTCCCTCCCACAACGGACACGACCACACCAGTGATGATACCGTGGGCTGTGTTTGGTTTTTACCTCCTCAATTTTAAACTATAGAATGTTTTGAATATTTCAATATAAACTATGTATGGATTGAAATAAGTGAGCAAACAAGTTAAAAATGTCCATATTCATTCAATTCAAAAAAAAAATAGTATGCCTTATAATTTGGGTTGGAGAGAGTATAAGGACATCTCCAATGCAGGCGCTAAGTAAGATTGATCTTGCTCGTGGGACTTGGATTGGATCTTGTTCGAGGCACCGCCCTACTTCACACTTCACCAACTTTTCATCTTCCTCTTTCATTGCGAGAGGGAACGTTTGTTCAACAACTTGAAGGTAAAACATATACCTAGATATCTTTGGACTTGGTTTTCGTAGGGCCAAAAAAATTGTTTTCTACTTCGATTCCCAACAAACAACGTCGATTTTTTGTGCCTGCTAGAGTCGGCCCCATTCCAGCTAGTTGGGCAAGCGCCCAAGGGGCATCTGAGGTGCTCTCCGAAGTTCCGCCTCATCCTTTTTGCGATCCAACTTATTGGCATGGTCCATTCCAACTCGACGTGTCCCATCCTAGAGCCATTCTCCAATGGGTAAAAGAGCTATGGAGTCCTGGCCTCCCTGACAAAGATTTTCATGGCAAACACGTCCTCACCGTGGGATGACAACAACTCGGCGCCGTTGCCCTGCGAGTGACGCTACTCACGACGCGGCTGATGGTCGTGGTGGTGGCACGACCGCGGCTGAGCAAATCCTGCACACGCCCATTAGGGTGATATGTTTGAGAAGTACTCCTGTAAAGTTTGAGCATTAAAGTTAGTACTGCATGAATAATTTATAAACTAAGAAATCGTTGTACGAGCATATGATACGTGTTAGTGCTGTAATACCAGTTTCAATAATAATAAAACGGTACTTTGGCCATCGAAGTTAATTAGTAGGAGTATTGTATTACTAATTTCAGTACTAACTCTCGAGTTGAGATAATATTTTCTCTAGTAATCAAATTTGTTGCTTTTGTAGTCTGTAAAAATGGGGCGTGGAAAATGAGGATCATTATAGGCCTTGCATGCAGCCATTCTCGCAGCAACGCTCAGATATATTCATGTGCATGCGCGGGCACGTCGAAGGTTGAGGGCTCAAATTAGCACTTCCCACTTTTAGATTTATCATGCAGCAAATAGAACACTATATATGGGTAAGGATTTGCCTGGTGAAACTGGTTCATTACCGGCGATCCAATAAAGGCCGCTCGCCTCCTCTGTTGCCCTCCAAGGAGGAGGATCGGGAGGACGAAAATCTACCTCGTACGAACACTTCTTCTGGAAATTTGGACCTATCTCTTCTTTCATTTTTCATGGAGAAATTTTACCTATGCCATCATGTTTGCTTTATGTAGTTCAACTTCCTCATGTTACTTTTGCTCTTGCTGCTTGATTGTCAAACTTTCTGATATTGTCTTTCTTAGCTTTTGAAGATGATTTATGGATCGACAATGGCGACCATTGATCATGTTTTTACAACGGCAATGTGACCTTTGCATGTTTGATTTGCAGGAACCTGCCCCTTGTTTACAATAGCCTAGCGCCATTATTATTACTACTACTATATTTTCCCTTTGACAACAAGATGCCCGTATCAAAAGGCGCCAAGCCTTCTTCATCGAAGCCGGGCTTCGACTCAGACTCTGACGATGATGGTTTCGTCTCCAAAAACAAATCATCCACCTATACAGTTCAAGGCAAGAAGCAGTACAAGGATGGGTTTCGCAACTCCGGTGGGCTGGAGAACCAGTCGGTGGAGGAGCTCGAGAACTACGCGGCGTACAAGGCCGAGGAGACCACAGACACGCTCAACGGTTGCCTCCGTATCGCCGAGAACATCAAGGAGGATGCGACCAACACAATGATAACCCTGAACAAGCAGGGCGAGCAGATCGCCAGAACCCATGAAAAAGCCGTCGAGATCGATCAAGACCTCACCAAGGTGCGTATGATTTACCACTTACTTTGTTTATACAAACCACATGCGATATGCACAAAATACCAGGTTGAAAATTATGCCTGATTGTTGTCATGCGATGTTGGCGTATGAGCCTCTAGGGCGAGGGGCTCCTGAATAGCCTTGGAGGGTTCTTTTCCAAGCCATGGAAGCCCAAGAAAACAAGGAAGATCAAGGGGCCAGCCATGTCGAAAGGTACGTACATACATTCTAATATTATTAGCATACTTAATCAAGAATGCTTATATCATGAGGCGTGCTCATTATCTCTTGTCAACTCGATCAATGGCATGAAACAGATGATTCCTTCAAAAAGAAGGCAAACCGAATGGAACAAAGGGATAAGCTAGGGCTCAGCCCTCGAGGGAAGGGGAATACCCGCGAGTACCGCGAAGCCACGAGTGCCATGGACAAAGTTCAGGTTGGTTCTCTTGACTCACTGGCTTCCATGGAGAAGTATCCACCAAATGTATAAGCATATTTATAAGTTGTTTGGTTTCGCCAGTTGGAGAAGAAAAAGCAGGATGATGCCCTCGACGATCTCAGCGGTGTGCTAGGCCAACTCCAGGGCATGGCTGTTGACATGGGCTCCGAGCTTGATAGGTAAACTCTCGAATTGTTATTGCGCATGCATGCACGGACCCTCACAAAAAGATTAATCGGCACTTTTGAATCGAGAATCTTATTATGTGATATACAACGTTTCAGGCAAAACAAAGCACTCGATGATATGCACGGCGATGTGGAAGAACTCAACTCAAGGGTGAAGCAAGCCAACCAGCGTGCTCGCAAGATTCTCGCCGACTAGTCATCAAACATGTCTGCAAGCTTATTAATTATAAGTAGTCTGCAAAGCGTTGTTATAAGTATCCACCATTATTTGCAGAGAAAAGAAAAAAAAAGAGAAATCCTTGTTGAAGAGGCCTCACTTTTGGTTATAAATATTTCGACCATCACAGCTGGGTTACTATTCAGTATTAAATCACTAGTACGAACATACGAGTTGGTACTATAGTACTACCAATTTTGGTACTAAAAACCGATACTACGAACATATTACCTTTGCGGAAGTACGAACACCAAACATGTCTCGTCTCGACAAACTAGCCCCACCCAAATGCTCTTCATGCCAAAAATCCTTCCCACAGGGTGAAGGGGTTGCCACACATTATTACCGGTTGAGCATTGGATACCGACCGAGCGCATGCGCAAATAGCAACTGCGGCCGTCTTTAATGCCCAGCCAACGCTCATAAGTCCCTTCACTGGAGGGACGTACGGGTCGTAGACCGAGAGCCCATTCTTTGCACATGTTTAATGCCGGAGACACAAGCGACGGAACATCTAACCGTCTATCGCCGTGCCACATTAATCTAGCGCGACAGCCAAGAAACCCGCTCAAGCGCCCCGCATTCAAACCGGCTCCTTCGCTTTTTTAATCGGTGTTGGCTATTTAAACAGACCCTCAGGGGACCGTGGAACACACCAGACACAATCGTTTCCCTTTCTTTTTCCTCCACCTCCGTCATGACTCTGAGCTTTAGGTTCTTGTGGGATAGAGGCAGACCAAGCTACATTGATTGCGGACAACAGCTCTTCTCAACAAGTCATGTGTAGCGGTGGTGTAGCCTGCGATTACGGGCAACACCTCTTCTCAGAGATACTCTAGCAGATACGCCATCTCGCCGCCACGGCTATTTACTTTTTTTCATTTTCATTCTTTCTTTCGCTTCGTTGTGTTCTTCTTCAAGGGTTTTTATTTTATTTTCTACTGTACATTTTTTGTAAACACATTCACATTTTTTTAATATGTGATCAAAACTTTTGAATACATTATGAACAATTTTCCACAGAAATGCATATGTACATGTACAAGCGGGTACATGTGATATCATGTCCGCACAATGCTAAAAGATTGGTTTGAGATCCGTAAAAACTGTGCTCGGAACATTGCATATTCTATACAAAAATCAATGCAGTGTACCTAATCTATAAGGAAAATTCTTCCTTTTTCCAATAAATTGAACCATGCATTTTCAAATCATATAGGAATCAATACATAATAGCATATTAGTCATATATTTTTCCCGCTCCTATGTTTTTAGAATCTTACAAACAATGAAGCAATTTTAAGTTCCAATTCTTATATGTTGATAGAAAGTTATGGTATGTATTCAAATAACTACATCTTATGAAAACTATAATAAAAATAAACGCATAGTGCAAAAAATATAAAAAAATTGGCAGACATCTCAAACAACAACGCACAGATAAGATATCACATGTACCCGCTTACACATGTACAAAATCCGCACTCCAATTTTCCATACACATTTGACATTTTTTAATACATGATCTATCATTTTTAAATACATGATCAACATGGCACATAATATTTTTAAATGCATGATCAACACATTTTTATACGCATTGTATATATATATTTCGTATACGTGAGAAACATTTTTTATATAAATTTAACATTTTTCAAATGCGTGATTAACATTTTTTAAATACATGATCAACTTCATGCATACACATTATATAATTTTATATACATTTTTTTATACATGAGAGACAATTTTCTATATATATTAAATATTTTAAATGCTTGGATAATATTTATAAATTCATGTTCATCTTTTTTGTACACATTGTATGTTTTTTGTATACATTTTTTGTGTACATGAAAAATATTTTTTATAAATATTTAAAAAATAATAATGCTTGATTAACATATTCTAAATATTTTTAATGAGAATTTTCACTAATATATAATTATCAATTTCCTATTTAAACAAAAAATAGAAAAGCAAAAATAAAGAACCAACGCTGTTCTAATTTCTCCTTCATTACTATCGTAGTAGAGTAGATTGTCCACTGTTGAGTTTTTTACTCCATGGATTACTTTGTGTTTGTCCTCGTTGTTTCTATTTAGTTTTGTCTCGTTCTTGCTTTCTGTTAAAAAATTCACTGTTTGATTGTGACTCAAGTAAAGTTCCTTAGAAATTTTCAAGAGTCCATTCATCTCTCCCCTTTTGAACTATTCTTGTCCGTTCACAATCGGAGCGCGAGGTGGAACGGAATCGCTGCCTCCTTCGAGAGCAACAGGCGAAGATCGACGAGATCTTCGATGGTATGGAGGACGACAAGAAGCAGTGGAAGGAGATGAAGGTGGAGTACAACGGCGTGGAGACAAACGTGGAGTCCGATTAGTTTTTTATTTTTTTAAAGTATTAAACTAGTTCAACATATGAAATATCATCCGGGTATGCAAATTATACCTGAATTTTAATGAATGTGCGTTCGATTTTATCTCAATTTGCCAGTTTTCAATTGAAATAATTGTGATGAATGAAATTCGTTTGAATTTATGCAAATTTATTGAATTTTGATTGAACTGCTAGTGAACTTTTACGGTTAGGGTTGAATGGTCGGTTCCCGCATCAGTATTCATCGACTGATTCGCTATCCGTGAACGGATAAGGTGTCCATTTTAAAACTCAACATTGGAGATGCCTTAATCGGTCTTGCCCCTAACATGACTTCCTCACTAGAAAACGGTTGAATCAACCATTCCTGCAGGGTTTTCCTGAGGGGTGTTTTAAGCAGCATGTAGCTTGATCCTTTTGTGCAATTGATCAATGGTTTAAATTTTGCATCTAGCAAACTTTTTTGTTGATAGCTAACGAAGTTTACCACTTGGTTTGCATCTAGCAAACTTGATATAGCCTCATTGACATAACCAAGCACGCCCTAACCGTTTTAAAACGTTAACCTAGGAAAATCCTCCTATTTGCTGCAATGGAATAACACCTCCAACTTCTGTTGGCGAACTAGCATGGAAAGGTGTACATGATTTAATTTCTTTCTTCCTTTTCTCATGCTTCTTTCTTTCCCAATTTATGTGCTTTACTTTTGTTTTTGTTTTTCTATCGTCCCGTGTAGCAACATGGGCTGAGGCCCATCAACCATCCCTTCTCTCTCTCACGGAAGAAACGTGGAGCTTTATTCTCAAAAAAAAACGTGGAGCTTTATTCCCTGTATGTTTGGGTTTATGTGGTTTTTTAATATTATTTCCTTTTCTGTTTTTTATTTAGGTTTTCCTTTTTGTTATTTGGGTTTCTTTAGTTTTTCCTTGTTTTTCATTGGGTTTTTTTTCATAGTTTTACTTTTTTTTGCCCTTTCATTCTTTCTTTCGTATCTTTGTGTTTTTTCAGGACATATTTATTTTCTATTATTTATTTTTTGCATACACATTTAACATTTTTAAAATATGTGACCAAAAATTTTTAAATACATTATCAAAAAAAAAATACATTTAAAAATTTTAAATACATGATCAATATTATCAAAATACATGATCAACACTACGATTAATATATTTTTAACACATGATCGAAAGAATTATACGCATTGTATATTTTTATATACCTTTTTCGTATGCACGAGAAACCTTTGTACATACAGATTTAACATTGTTGAAGTGCTTGCTTAACATCTTTCAAAGGCAATTGTATTAGCGAATCAACTTGTGGTTGTGTTGGTTAGTTAGATGGTTGTATCCCCGGCCCATCAGAGTTCAAATCTCAGATTTTACATTTGTGCTCGCATTTTCCTGAATATATTTCAGGCTTTCCCGTGATATGCTTTGAGTGGAAGGAGATGTTTCCGTCGAAGACGATGTGGTGACTTCGCTAATCTCAAGATGATGTGCCGACACAGTATTGCGAAGATGCTCATAGAGGTAGTGTGTGCGTGTGTGCGTTCATATGGGTGAATGTATATGAGTGTCTGCGTTGTACTGTGTTCTCTCAAAAAAATACAATTGTATTAAACTCATACACATTGCATATTTTTCGTATATAGTTTCCATATACATGAAAAACATTTTTTAATAGACAAATAATATTTTGCAATGCTTCATTGGACATTTCTCAATGTTTTACATGGGATTTTTTAATATATATTCATCAAATTCCTATATATTTAATTTAAACCAGAAAAACGAAAACAGAAAAGCGAAAAGACCAACCAGCGCTTGTGACCTCTCTCGTGCTGGGTCGGCTCATCATAATAAGAGCAAACGCAGCAAAGAAGAAGTCCAGTGCGTCCCGCAACATTCTTTATGGTTTTTTCAACGGTTTTGTTCAGTTTTTTTTATTAGGTTTATTCGTTTCTTTTCAGTTTTCACTAGTTTTCTTAATTTTTCGCAGTTTTACCTTTTTTCTATTTAACTACTTATTTCATTTTTGGTTATATTTTCATTTTTTTACTATTAGTGGATACATATTTAATGCTTCTTCATACAAGTTTTAAGAAAATATGTGATCAAAGGTTTTCAAATACATGATCAACATTTTTCATTACACTTACACATTTAAAATTTTAAGGTATGACTAACATTACTTAAATATATGATCAAAAAAATACATGATGACTCATTTTTTAAATACATATATCAACATCACGTTTAACATTTTTAATACAAGACCAATATTTCTTTTGTATAGATGAGAAACTTTTGTATATACAAAATTAACATTTTATATGTTTTGTATTCCATTTTCTTAAACATGAGAAACATTTTTTCTCTTCAAATTTAATATAATTTTATTTGATTGGTTAACATCATTTTCTACACAAATTTAATATATTTGTAAATGCTTGATTAACATTTTTTATATACAAATTTAATATATATTTAAATGTTTGATTAACATGTTTAAATTCCTGATCATCTTGGTTCCTACACATTGTATTTTTATGTAGAATGTGAAAAAAAATTACACAAAATTTAACATTTTATATAAATGGATAATTGACATTTTCTCAATATTTATACGAGAGTAATTTTTTATCTAATACTGTATATGTGTGTCAATTCTGGACTTTTTTAAAAACGAAAACAGAAAAGCGAAAGAAAAGAGACCTTTTACAGTACATCAAATAAATTGCGGCCGTTTATTTTTCTTGTTTGAGTGTCCCAGATTTAACTATACTACGTCAGATTTCTGGTACAGTAGTATATTTGATGGTGAGGGGCATTTTCGGTACAGCTGCTCTCTGCATACTCTGGGCTCGGCAGCTGCGATGTTTAGTGCGGACACGATGGAAAGTCATGGAGGCGCATGAGCTTTGCTCATACCGGCGTTTCGAAGTAGCGGGGAAGGAACCAACCTTGGGGTGTCTGCCGAGTGCCGAGTTTGTGGCTTCGTGAGATGAAGAGATGGTCGCGGGGCAGGCGATGTGCTTGTCGGCTATGCCGTTGCTGGGCCGGTGGTGGCTGTCATTGGCATCAGTAATTTGGCATGCTTCTTGGTGGTGGACGGAGAAGGTGTGTACTTAGCGACGACGGGCCGACGGCGGCATACGTACGGTGCGGGCGGTTGTGTCATTGCTGCGTTGGTGATGTCCTGCAGTGGCTGCATGTGTCACTCCGTTGCTGCTCAGCTCTAAGCGCGACCGTGGCGGCTGCGGCATCGCTTAACCGGCGGCGGCGCACTGGCGGTGGCGGAGAGCGCGTCGCAGGTCTGCGGAGTAGCTTTTACGCGCCATCAACGGCGACGAAGGGAAGTTATTGGGGTGCATGAGGCCATCCGCCAAAACTGTCTCTTAATCATCTCATATGCTCGCTTAGACCAGCGAGCAACACGCCCTCGGTGATGCTGATTGCTGCCTAGCCGCATGAGACCAAAGACAGCATGCAGGACGAATCTATCTTACCTTAACAATTAAGAGTAATTACTAGAATATCCTTACATATAAGAAATAAGGAATCAATAATGACCCTTGGATTAATTATATACTCCCTCCATTCCACAATGTAGTGCGCCCGCGGTTATCGAGATTCAAGTTTGACCATAAATTAGACCAACGAGACCAACTACGGCGCGAATAAAAATTATATCATCGAAAACTTCTTTCAAATGCAAATTCAATGGTATAATTTTTGCTCCCGCCGTAGTTGGTCTCATTGGTCTAATTTATGGTCAAACTTAAATCTCGGTAACCGTGGACGCACTACATTGTGGAATGGAAGGAGTACTACTTATTTGTTTTGGTAGTATGATGTACCGTAAAAAAATCTCAAAGAAAAATCTACCCTCTGTGTGTCCGTCCTCGCGTGCTGCTGGCTCGGCTCATTAGTTAGAGCAAACGATTCAGGCGAGGCTACCCTCTGTGTGGCGTGAAGCGAGACATAGGGCGCCTCTCACCGCTGCTCGTCCAGGGAGGAAGCAAGGAAGTGCAATGCAATGCGTCCCGCAACATTCTTCTACTCCACTCCATTGTGCACATGCATCACGCACGCACAATGAATGAATCAATCAATCATTCCACGGCCGCCTATATCTATCCATCCAATCCAAGTCGCTTGCAACAGAAACGATGGAGATGAGATAAGCTCATAAGAACCGGACACGAGCGCTCCACGTGAGCAGCAACAGATCAACGCACAGTGATACGGTTGGACGGACAGCGATCGGCGGCGCACATCGTGAGCAGCCGATCAACTCGTGCCTTGGATCCAATCCAAACTTCAGACTCGAGCGGAGAAGATCTCAGAAGACCCACGGCGTTTCAAGTAAAACGCCGGTTAATCCCTCACACATGGACGTACGACGCGCCGATCGAGCTCCGCGCAGAGTCCGGCGACGTGAAGTTGGCGGCCGGCCTCGGCATGGCCGGTTGCCTGAGGACGGAGACGGCTGTGGGCACGGAGCAGCGAGGCGTGGAGCGGACGCACGGTGGCCAACGGTGGATGCCACGGAGTACGAGCCGGTCGCCGTGCTACACTGGACGGTTTTCTTTCTACATCAGAGTCATGGGCTCAGCGTCAGAATCAAAACCTCCTAGTAGCGTTACCGGTAAGAGTCAAGGACTAATCTATGGATCCTTTTTCTTGTGAGAAAAGTTTTAAGGACTACTAACATGCCGCCGGAGAAGTGAGAAGAAGCTTCGCAACGACACAACTTTCGCTCCCCTCCTTGGTTGAACAACAAACTTTGGACCAAAACCGAGCGCAAGATCAAGATCAACTTTGGTCCAGGTTCATCCGCACATAAATGTGAATGGAAATGTGAGCATGGACGCATAGTCCACCCAGGCGATTAACAACAACCTCCCTCCATGATAATAATAAAACTAAAAGTAGATTACTAGATTAGATTAGGGCGGCGGTGTGTTGTTTACTCGATCCGAGAACGAAAGCAACTTTATTCATTCGAAATCGAGCTAGTGGTAAACACCGTCAAACTTGTCCGGTTGCGACGGAGCTCTAGCGGCCGCTCCAAACATGGCGCACGGTCCTCGGCGCCGGCACGGACAAGGCATGCGTTAGCCTAACCGGCGTATGGTGGTATGATGTCGCCCGTTGAACAGCCCATCGCACTTCGCACCGGCGGGCTGCTTTGCTGGCTAGTGGCCGCCGAGCTTTTGGCGACAGTGAGAGTGCCTGGCTCGCTGGCTAGTGCGATGCGATGTGCAGTGCAGTGTGCCGTTCGTTAACTGAACAGCGAGAGAGCACCGAGAGTGAAAGAACAGTGGAGTGAGCTTTTGCATTTTACAACGCTCTCCCTGGCCCCTTGACAAGTTGCCAACGGAGGAGTAGTACGTATGATTTGCCATGACGAGTAGGAGAATTGGATGTTTACGGTTTGCCAGTGATTGCTTGTGGTGGCTCCCTCCAAGGAAATCGATACGTACGGAGAACACGTTGTACTGAAAGACCAGCGCAGGCGTGTGTGGTATGTATGTATGTATGTATCGGTGGTGACGACAGGCAGGAGCATGATTGAAATCCGATTATCTGATGATGTGCACATAATAATCCGATTGAGATCCACACAAACGGACTGAGATCAGGGCATGTCACCGTGTAACATGCGCCTCACATCTGCCGTCGGATCTTCATCCAAAGGACAAAAACGACCCAAAATTTAAACTCGAAAATCAAACATTTTAGAAAAAAATTCAGTAATTTTAATATGGTACGTTTTGTGTTCTGTGAAATTTTCGATTCATTTGCATAATTGGTTTATCATTAAATAGCTTTTCAAATTGTGACATTAAAAAGCTACTAACTCATGAACGAGTGATCCAAATGACACGAAAATCTCACAGAACACAAAACGGACCATATTAAATTTACTGGAATTTTTTCAATTTTTTCTAAAATGTTTAATTTTCGAATTCGTTTTTGTCCTTTGGATGAAGATCCGACAGCAGATATGTCACCTGATCTCAGTCCCACACAAACCTCCCCCCAACCGGGCACGGGGCGTAGGTAGGCTCTTAATTCACTTAGATATACACACGAACGAACGAACGAACGAACGAACGGACGAAGCTGCTGGAGGTCGGGTGCATCTTGGACGAACATATTGCAGCATATCTTTTCCTGTTCAAGCACTAGACAAGATACCACTAGTAATCTAATCTAATCCCCGTGATGAAAGCACGTAACCTAATCCACCATCCAAACCCAGCCAAGCCGTCCCGGGGAAGTTGCGGCATTATTCGGTCGCCTCTGTCGGAGCTGAAGCTCAATTAGCTAGAGAGAGCGACTGAGCGATGGTCCATGGATTACTTACTTACTTGTCTAAAGGCAACAGAGACATAATAATGGGGATGGGAGAATTAATCCATCCCATTCCCGTCAGCGCGCGCGCGGAACAGAGAATTTGTCAAACCGCAAGATTCTTTTCTTCTTCTTCTTTTCATTCACCATGGGAGGGAGGGAGATTATGTCAAACCACAAGATTCGATTCTTTGTTCATTAACTAATCAATCCTCAAGCGGCCGGGGGCTCCTTCTTCATTGTGGTTGGGACGTCTGCTTCTTCTGCCGTATATTGACTTTGTCGCCCTGCCCCGACCCCGATCGAGAGCGCGGACCCTTGCGTTCTCCCCGGCTTCTTCCAGACGAGGACGACGACAAGTTTATCTTATCTTGTGGGTGGAGGATGGATCGGTCATGCTTACCAACACACCCAAGCTTGCTCATCCCCACCTCGTAGAAGTTGTTGCGGAGGCGGCGACGGCGACGAGGTTAGGTTCCGGTCGTCGTCGCTCGCCGTCGACACTCCATCCTCGCCACTCGCCTGTGCATGCAACTGCAACACTCCTCCTCCTACCGTCAATCTTCAATCTGCAAGACAAATAATTAAGGGCGGCGGCCGTACGTACCTGTCCACGACCACCGGCGATCCACCAGGAAAGAAGCTAGCTAGAGGAGAGGCACGTGTCACGCTGGGGCAGCAGCCAGCGCGCCCGCCATGGCAAATAATTAAGCCGATCGACCAAAGCCGGAGCTTTTGATTCCTACTACGCCATCCACTCAACACCATCAACGTCCAGAAGCACGTCACCACAGCGACCACTAACTTAATCCCGCACGCACAAACGAAAACGATGAGCGGCTGTGTCCCTCCCAGCGCGCCTCCACGTAGCCCCAGCCGGCAAGCTTCCGCCTCAAACTCGGCTCCTGCCGCCAACCAAGACTATCTATGATTGTGCCAATGCAAATTTCTACAACTTTCGAGCGGATCACATTTAGCTAATTTGACTATATATATATATATATATATATATATGTCCTGGATGTGTCCATCGGCACACAAAAGTCCCATCCTTATTTATTCGCCCGGCAACAATAAATTCCATTTTTCATACGAAATCATTCAAACCATGGCTCCCTCGCCGCAAAAGACTTTTCTATCATCGACGGTGCTCGCCCTACCATCGACATCAACTCCCTCATGCGGCGCAGGGGCCACACCCTCATGTTCAACCTCTCACATATGGACATGGAATTCTTCCTTGTGTCCCCATGCGACTATTCAATCGGCCATGCCTTCGATCCTCGACACATGAAAGGAAGGGCATTTGGTAGCCATGGAACTAATGAACCTAGGGCTTTAGAATGCGGTTCACGAATAAAACCACGCCTCACATCAACTTTCGATCTAGACTAGTGTCTTCTTCATTTTTGGGAGGCGCCAACACAAAGCACAACCAAGGTTTCGATGTCTTTTTTGGTATGTCAATCACTTTCTAGATCGAGAGTTCAAGGTGGGGAAAGAAAGAAGATGTTTCTTTTCGAGTGTACGCAAATTGCGTACCTTACCTTTATAGAAAAAGAGAAATAAAGCAAGAAGATGTGGGTGACGGTTTTAGCGATGGTCACTTTGACCGTGGACATGGTTGTGGTCGCGACATCAACTCTCAAAGGGCAATACGGAGATGGGTAACTCATCTTCCAACGCGGCATATAGATCTGCTGACACCGTCTCCAATTATTGGGAAGAGTTTTCATGTGTGCAATGCATGCATCTGCAACGGCAAGAATGATGGTATGATTCTGCATTTCTGCCCATTTTCTTGCTGGCGACAAAGGTGGTAAGGACACCAATCGACACCCTAGTAAATCGCCTCCTCCTCCTCCTAAAGGGTGCGCACTTCCCGCGCCCAATAATAGAATCAATAGGAATCCGGAGCTTTGCTAGGTCTGCAACTTAGTTAGTCGATAATAAAACTTCCATCGTGAAAGTTTCTCCACAAGAAGAGATGGTATAGGTGGTGTTCCTCCTGAGCCGCGAGGTCGGAGAGATGAAGAGGAGACAACTGTAGCATCAGTGCAAAAGGCTTCGGATGATAAATTTGCTGACGAAAACTATTAAAATGACCTATTTAGTCATGCTGAGCGTGATGCTCATGAAGAAGAATCTTTTAGTAAGAGCAAACTTTCCCATTAAAGGTGACACCAGTTGTTACTCCCTTCCATTCTGATATGGAGGAAGATACCATGGTTTCCTCTCCTTCCAAGACAAAAGCTCCAGACAATGAATACACCACTCAGGGCCATTTCTTTCGGCTTCATGATTATCCAGAATCTAATTTTGAGAAACTGCCCACATAATCATCTGCCCACAGAATCAACCATTCAATTCTTTTTGATGATTCTAGCATGTGATTGTTATATGAGTTGTTTGCTGAAATGTCTGTATTGCCCCTAGAACTGAGTGTTAAATTTGCTATTACGTACACAATAATGAGTTGTAAATGAAATATCATAAAATGTTTATAATATTACAATGGCAAAACCAGTGAAAAAATCCTATAGAGGATGAAACGAGGGAAGACGCAAAGGGAGGCTGGGCGAGAGGAGACACCACCAGCGACGTGGCTACCCGAGACGGTGCGTCAGCCTGCTCAAGGGTACCGGACGGCGGCGGACGAGGGGACCGAACCGATCGACGGAGGATCCTAGCGCCGGCTTGCTCCAGGGGAGGATGGAGTGAACGGGGCGAGCGTGGCGGACCGGTCGGTGGCGGGAGATGGGATGCGGCGACTCGACAGAGGCCTACCGGCGACTCAACGGGGCGGGGGCAGAAGCGGCCCTTCTGGCGAGGAGCGGCGGCGGCTTGCCGACTCATGGGAATGGAGCCGTGCGAAGGTGTAACAGCCCAGTTTTTGCAAAAAATAAAAATTTTGTTTTCGGTGTGAATTGTTTGATTGTCTGATTTGTTTGCGGTGTTTGCATCCCCGATTTATCGATCGGCGATTATTTTTCCCCCTCTTATCTCGTATCGGACGGAGACCGACCCTTGCCACCCTGACACTCGACCTTTGCGACACCGGGTTTCGCCCGATCACCGTCGCGAAAACCGCACGAGACCAGCCGCAGCCAACGGAACGAAAAACCCCATTTAATAATTAAACGGGATATTTTTATAGCGCGCCGGAAAGTGTTTTCGGAACGGTTCCAACGCGAGGTGAACGCCTCCAGCTCGACGCACTGATCGCGCAGTTTGAAGTTTTACCCGAATCGGAGGTACTGCGGACCCCCGGCAGTCAGAAACGTGAGCACCGGACGCCCGAGAGAAAAACCGATGATGTTTTTGCAAACTACCAGCCACCCATGCTATATAAAGACCACCACTCTCCCACCCCGCAGCCGCCAGCCTCCAGCCAGCCGGGTCGCCGTAGCGCCGCCTCCCTCTCCTGCGCCGCCTCCCCTCCTCCCTCTCCTCTCCTCCCCCGTGCTCCTCTCCCTTTCCTCTGCTCACCGCCCCGCTCCCCCTGCAGGACGCCGTCGGAGCCGCCCGCCATGGCCGCCCGAGCCCCCGGCCTCGAGCTCGCGCCGCCGCCCCTGCAGGCTCCCCGCGCCGCCCGGAGAGCAAGACGCCGGCCGCCGACCTCCACGCGCCCCCGTGCCTGGCGCCGCTCTCCCTCCTCGTCCCTCGCCGCCGGGAGGCCAGCCGGCCAGGAGGCAGCCGCCGCGCCATGAGCCGGTCCTGTCCAGGTCGGGACGAGGACGAGGGCTCCAGCGCGCCCACGTGGGCCGGCTGCCCCAGGCGGCCCAGCTCGCCACGCCCCAGCCGGCCAGATGGGCCAGGCCCAAAGTGAGCAGCCCCTTTTTCTTATTTTTGTTTTGTTTTTCTGTTTTTTTTTTCTGTTGGGCACAATAGCTAGATTCGGCCCGTTTAGCCTTTTTTTTCCTACTAGGTTTTTTTATTTTATTTAGGCAGTTTGTATTAGGTTTTTGCAGTGCCCGTAACTTTTTAACCGTAGCTCCGATTGCGACGATTTAAATATGAAACTTGCTTAGTTTTGTGTCTAGTTTAGTAATTTGTGCTCCTTTGCCATGTTTGAGCTTGTTTACATGCTGTTTGACTGCTAATTACACTGCCTGCCACTGTAAACTGTAACTGCTATAACTTTTTGTCTGTTGCTCTGTTTGAAATGTTCTTTATATGTAACTTGACTAGAATTGCATGTAGATTATGTTTTTGCTGCTGTTGCTTGCTAATAAAAATAATAAAATATTGTTTAGGCAAAACAGTACCAAATTCCATTTTTATCGTGGGGTCCGCAATAGTTTGCCATGTCTAGGATTTCACCCCACTTAAATTGACTAGCCCGGGTAGTTTATTTATCCTTCACCTCTTGCATGTTTGAGTGCTATGCCATGCTTGGGTTCCTTGCCATGTTAACAACTTTGTTGATCACCTGTAGCTAAGCAACTTGAACCACCGTAAACGTGCGGTATCGTCGTGTGTGACGAGTACTCCACTTAAATCGTTAGTAACCGCTCTCGACGGTAGGTGCGATGTCTCGTGTTACTTCTTATTGATGCTTGCTCGTGTTTGCTCCGTAGTAATAGTGGTGCACCGTTGATTGCTTTCCAGTGTTTACTTCTTGTGTGCTCCCGCGGGTACCTCTCGGAGACGATGCGAGCTTGCGATCGACTACACCTTCGGAACCCGACTTATCAACAGGCAAGGACTTGCATTACTTATGATCCATTCTATTTCAACCAGCGGTTTGCATGCTAGTCTAGGATAGGTTCGATGTTTGATCCTACCACATGATTACAGCCTCTTTCAAACCAATACAGCCATGTCCCTTCCCAGCAAACCTTGTACTTCTATGTTACTATTGCTCGTTGCTCAGCCCCTTCTTAGTATGCATGCTTAGGATGCTACGATGTTACCCTGTTACTCTTTGGGTTGGGATATCACCTGATTATTATATTATTGTTGATGATATGATTATTATAATGTTGACTATATTCGACGAAGGATGGAAGGTCTAGGCTATCCCGCCCCGACGCTTTGTTCCATTCGAGTCACCTAGTATCCGAGTTCCGGGTATTGGTTTTAAGACTGAGCGTGCCTAACCGCGTATGGGATTTTATGGGGTCCCCTTTTCTTACCTATCTAGCTTCAAACAGTTCTAGTGGTGGCCCAAGCTGATTTACCATTTGAAACTCATGCATATACGTCTGTCGGGTAGCTCCTTGCAGATGTCCTTTCAAAACACCCCGGACCAGTGAGGACATAGTTCCCTTGCTGGCCCACTTTGTCCGGCTGAGGACCCGGTTTCCCAATGTGTGATTAACCGGCTATCCAAACCTGCGACAGATGGTAGAGACCAGATCGAGAGAGCGGCCGGCTCCTGAGCTGGATGTCGACTCACCGGGGGCCACCCGGATTTGTTCGTTGTTAGTTAGAGGGACCTGTCGTTTCGGATCTCTTGGAACTAAATCATAAAATGGTTGCCTATAATGGGTAGCAACTGAGAGTGATGGACGTGTGTGCGGAGCCTCGTAATGGGCAGTTGGTACACCCCTGCAGGGTTAAATCTTTTCGAGAAGCCGTGTCCACGGTTATGGACGACTTGAGACCTACTCCTTGTTCATAGACAACAACAGCTGAGATAATCTTAATATAACTTGATCAACGTGTGCGTGTGCCTTGATTGCTTCTTCTTCGTCGGGATGCGAAGAGGAGGACAAGGATAGGATAGGTGTTATGTTTGCGTAAGTAGTTCATAGCAAGACTTGTTGGAGGCGATTCCTCATCGAATGCTTGGCTTCTTACCTTACTCTCTAGATCGTTAGCCACTTCATAAATGCTAGTGCGGCAGCAACCTCACCACTTACCCCTTCCTTACCGTAAACTACTAGTTGTCCTAGAATGACGAGTGATGAAGTCCTTGCTGGGTCAGATGACCACTACAGTTGGATGCTGAGTACCTCTGTACTCATGATACTACCCCCAAACTCTTTTCAGGGTTCTTGATCGACAACAGGTATGGTGATCGACGTTTCACGTGGAGACTCGACGACGACTAGTTAGGAGGATCCCGGCGGAGGGCTTGGACCTGTGTGGTTATGGGATCGATGTTTTTCTCTTTGCCAGTAGGCATTTGCTTGTAGTCTGTACTCAGACATGTATCTTCCGCTATTGTATTGTTTTAAGGCAGTTGTATGCCAATTGTATGAGATGTTGTATCCTGTATCTGTAATGTTGTGATATCATGTTGGAAATCCGGGGCATATGACTTCGTCATATGTCGCGGTGGGACCGATATGTGCTTCGTCCCCGGATCTGGGTGGAAACACTTAGATCTGGAACAGTACCGCATATCGGGCCTTACAGAAGGATTTTGGTCAAGTCGAACGCAAGGAGCGGTGGGCCTTTCTCTATCCGGCCCGAGTGGCATTTAGATCGTAAATACTAGTTTTCAATAGGAGTAGTTGTAATAACCCAATAGTTTTCTTTTTTGGGAGCTCGCAGAATCGCCAGAATCGTGGGTTGAAGACGATTTTAGATTGCACTACCGTTTCTGGTAATTCTCAAATGATTTCCGGGATAGAAAATGAGTCTTTTGCGATTTTAATTCCGCGGATATCGATTTTTAGAATCGAGCTAAAAGAACTGGCCCTCAGACTTCTACTCAGATTGATGTGGACAAGAACATCACATTTGGGGTAGATTCTAAGGAGTCTGAGAAGAAAAATCTCGAGTAAAAAGAGTGTAAGGCTCCAGAAGAAAAGGATGAATATCGTAAGACGTTTTTCCATTTAAATTAAAGTAAAAAAATGTTTTATATTTCACTAGAAAGGTGGTACTTACGATGGTGGAGGCAGTAGTGTGCGAGAGAGAGAGCGTCCACGTAGCCCATGCCGGCCGGCGAGCAAGCTTCCGCCTCAAACTCGCTCAGTCCTGCCACCCAAACCAGGCAACCAACCAACCGCCGGTCACCACTGCCTGTAGAGGGATAGAGAGGATTTGATGGAATCGATGTTTATTGCTTGAGCCTTGGAGGCATATATATAGAAGTACAATGATCTACTTATAGTACAAGTCAAGGTAGAATAGAGTCCTACGCTATCTATGTTTTCTAGTATAATCAATATACTCAACATCCCCCCGCAGTCACAACGTAGTGACGCAGACAGTGAGACTGGAGAAGAATCCGAAGGCAGAGCTGACGGACATCCCCACCACAGTCGTAACGGTCGACGCATCGCGGAGTTTGTGGCTGGAGTGGAAGCCAACGAGGTTCCCAAGCAGGCGGTAGCCCTTTGTGTCGTTGTCGAAATAGCCGAGAGCGTAGGGTGATGAAGCCGTAGTCGAGGTAGCCATGCGAGGAATGCCGTGGTCGATGTCGAGTCGGGGTAGCCGGTGTCGAGGTAGTTGCCGAGGAGCCGCGGGTGCAAGGAAGTCAGGAGCGCAGCGCGGCTCGGGAAGAGCGCACCGGCAGGCGGTCGTCGGTCGTAGTACGGGACGTCGCGAAGAAGATGGTGGTGACGTCCGAAAAGAGACGGTTTTGACGAAGCGTCGCGCTGGGTTTGCCAAGCCCGGGGACACATCGTAGACGAAGGCACGCGTCGGTGTTGCCAGCACCGAGCATGCATAGAAAGACGAAGATGATGTTGACGAAGCGCCGCACGAGGCTTGCCAAGCCCGGAAACACGTCGTAGATGCAGGCACACACCGGTGTTGTCAGTACCGGGCATGCGTAGACGGGGACCAGTAGGAGTTGTACGCCATGTCGGAGGGACCAGTAGAGAAGGGATCGACGATGGTTGCGGCGCAACTCGGCGGGGGAGGGGGGGTAGAAGGTGCCGAGGGTGAAGTCACCGCGGTTGCCGGAGCTAGATGAAGCGGTCGAGGAAGATGACGGCGACACTGACGATGAGCTGGTGCTGGATGAAGACGGAGAGGATGGACGACGATGAAGTCAATGGAACTAGAGGCAGCCCGTGGGAAGGTCCGCGTCGGTCGCCGATAGAGGTGGCGCGGCTCGGGTGAGCGGCGGCGGCTAACAGGGTGTCGGCGCGGCTCGGGTGAGCGACAGCGGCGCGGGTGGCACGACGACGACGGTGCTCGAAGTAGGCGAAGATGATCCGACAACACGACAAAGACCAGGCGCGGACAGTGGCGTTCCCGCGCCAAGAGAGGCGGCGTGGCGCGTGCCACGGGGGCGTCAACGCGCGCAGACAGCGGAGCGGACCGCGTGCCGCGGCGCGCGTGTCAGGGGCGACGACGGGGAAGACCTAGGGGCGGTTGCAGGGACCACGTGCCACGCTCGCTACGGCCCAACGGGGCGACGCAACGGCATCGCGAGGGTCAGTGCAGCCTCGGGGACGACCTGGAGCAGACGCCCTCGTGGCGGCGGTGACCGCGGGCTGCGGCACTACAGCCCGAAGGGGCGACGCAGCGGCAGCGCGCGGGTTGCTGCAACCGCGGGGACAGCCTCGGGCCGGCGGCGTGGACTTCGCGCCGCGGCGCTGCGGCCCGTGGGGGCGACGCAGAGGCGGCGAAGAAGTCGGGGCAGCCACAGGGAGAACCACGGGGGCGGCGCCGCGGACGCCCGATGCTCGATCGGTGGATATGCACTTGTACTCAAAGACATTCTTCACGGGATCCTGCGGAGGCGCGCGCGGACGACTGTACGGATCGTCTGCGCGGCGCGGATGGGGCCGATCGCGGACGGGCGGGTGATCAATCCGATCGCCCGCGAGGTGGAGGGGCGCTGCTCGGCTTGATGATGGCGATGGGGACCGAGCAGAACCGGTCGACGCGGGCTCGGCGCGGGCGAGTCGACGCGAGTTAGCCCACGCGGGGCCAGCCGACGCGACTCCAGCCAGCGTGGTACGGGGCGATGATGGTGGCGGAGGACTCCCGATCTGAAGCGAAGGCGGCGACGTTCGGCGAGGGTGACGGGCAGGCTGACGCGCGGAAGGCGACCACGGGTCGCCACGTCGCGCGAAGCCGGCGAGGCGGCGCGCGAAGCCGCCTTGTCGGTGATGAAGCCGGTAGTCACGCCGTTTTCGGAGTAGAGGCGCGTGAGGATCGACGGCGACGGTGGGCGACGCAAACCGATCTTAGATCGGAAAACCAAAAAAGACGCTGATTAAGACGACCGGCGAAAGAGAGAAACCCAGATCAAGAGATCGGGAAAAAGACTCTCTAGGGCAGCCGGTCCACAGAACCGGCGGACGAACCCTAGGTACGGGCGGCGCGTCCCCCGGCGTCGGCGATCATGGATCGGCCCCGGAGGCGGCGTGGGCGGAAGCGATGGCGGCGGCTAGGGTTTAGATCGTGTTTAGGCTGATACCATGTAGAAGGATAGAGAGGGTTTGGTGGAATCGATGTTTATTGCTTGAGCGTTGAAGGCATATATATATAGGAGTACAATGATCTACTTAGAGTACAAGTCAAGGTAGAATAGAGTTCTACGCTATCTATGTTTTCTAGTATAATCAATATACTCAACACTGCCCATGCCTCACTCATTTTCTTGGTTGAACATAAGTACTGTAGTAATCTACTAGAACCACCCGTGGACTTTTGTGGAATGGAGGAGGTGTACGGAGGAAGCAAAATGGAGCTCCAACTCTCCCTCCCACTCCCAGCCGGCCACTCTCTGGTTCTATCAATTCTAGCTAGCTACGTTGACCTGGCAACCTGATGCGCGGCGTGGGCGACCCTGCCTGCGCGTGTGCCGCCATGACTGGAGCGTGACGCGGCCGGCCTGGCCTGCAACAGCTCGTGTCGATCCGATTTGGATCGCTTCACGCCCGCACAATCCTAATCCACGCACCGCCGCCGCGTATGCTCCCGATTTGGGCGGATTCGGCTTGCTGCCGTGTCGTGCCCGTGGCTGCCGGTGATGATGAGTGTCGTGAGAGCAACTCTACCAATCTAGCATATCTGCTAAAAGTTGTCATTTCATAAAATAATCATCGATACACAATATCAGCGAATAAAAGAGTTCGAACAGATGCCGTATATTGATTGAAACGTTAATTTTTATTAAGGAGAGCGGTAATTACCATCTCGCGGGCATCATATTTTTTGTTTTTCTTTCCGAGTTTGTCGCTTCACATATCTTTATTCGCGATTTGGCGGGAGAAAAACTTCTCCGTTTTCTCGCCTCCCCCCACTCGCCGACGCAATTTCGTCTTGCGCTCTCTCGTTTTTTGCCTCGCCGGTGTGCGTAGCCATCGGTATGGACCCTAGATTTCGCGCAGTAGCTTAGTCGGAATCCAATCCCCCCGTGGATTCCACGGCCGTCACCTCTCTTCCTACGGTCACCGCCATCACGCAACGAAAGCGGCAGAGCAACCGTGTCATCCAAGGAGCCGACGGTCCGACGTGAAAGGTCAAGAATACTAAGGTCAGGCGACTGTTGTCTTTGTTGTTGGGTTCGTCGGATACGGCCAATTCGACTCGCGACCGCGACGTGTTCGCCCAAATGACCGAAAGGTAAAATTTGTATCTTTTTTTTGCTTTGGCCTATGAACTCCTCCACCTCTTTGTATTTCTTTTAGGATTCTCAATCCGCTTTTGTAGCACTCAATCATATTCGGATATGTTGGATGCAAACGCGATGGACTTGAGTGCGCCTCTCGACGATTATGAACCAGGAACGGATGTGGAAGGCAACACTAATCTGAATATTGAGGTGAGGGATAACAACGACGATGATGAGGTGGATGAAGAATATGTTGATGGTACTCAAGGCCATTTCGCGAAGAGGACTGGAATTATACCGAAGTGGAGGACAAATGTTTGATTCGTGCATCGAATAGTGTATCTCTCGATGCGGTCACGAGAAAAGATCAAAATGGAAAGAAATATTGGTAAAGAATTGAAGATAAATAACACAAACTTGTGTTGATTCCCTTCACCCGATATTTGAAATCAGTTTAAGGTCGATGTATAATAATCAAGAAAACATGCAGCTGATGGAGTGGATCTTTGTCCTAAGTGAGAAATGTACCTCCAAGTGGATGCACAATCGACAATTATGTAAGTTTCACACTTTTTTTGTTTACCCATTGATTCACTAGTTGTGCTCACTCTTTCATTCTCATTGTAGGATCGGATTGCCAATGAGTTGTTCAAGCAAAGCCCGGGTTTCAAGGGAAAGTCGTTCACACTTGTCCATTGTTGGCTTTTACTCAAGAATGGTGAGAAAGGGAGCTTGAGGGACAATGAATCTCCTTCAAAGAAAACACCCTTCTAAACTTGGATGATGACGAAGAAAGTGATGAAACATCAATGGGGGGGGGCGAGGGCAAGCCCGCTGGAATAAGAAGGAGAAAGAAAGGGTGAGGATGTTAGTCGAGGCTATCACAATGAGGAATCAAATTGGTGAAATGGTAAAGGTTAAAAAAACACATCGGCCAAACATTTGACCATCAAGATTGAGATTCTAGAGAAGAGAGACAAGTACAAAGAAGAAAAGTGGTCAAGAATATGTGCCTATGAGGAGCGAAAGATTGCCCTAGAGGAGAAAAAAATAAATGATGAGATAACTATTGCGGTGGGCCGGTTCTTTATGATGAATCCGGATGTCATGGATCCTTGCAACAAAGAATTTCGAGAGGTGAATAGGTTGGAGACAATCTACCGAAGAAGAATGAACCTTCAAAATTTAATGTTGAGGACCGGTGGTGCTTTCCATGAAGGTGAGGATGTTGCTTTTGGTGTTGGTGGTAGTGGTGATGAGGTTGAGCTTGTCATGCTAAAGATGGTGAGTCTGGTCGTGGTGATGGTGTTGTTTAAGCTTCATACATTGAGGATGATTGTGTTCTTCACAATAATAATCATGTTGATCTTTGATGATCATGATTCATTTTGCTTGCATTTTACTGTGAAACCTATTGCTATTTCGTGTGATTTTGGACTCTATTATGGCATCTTCAATTAATGTTGTTTTCTTTAAATATGCTACTCTACTATATCCATTTATATGAATTCTATGCAACACATATATTTACAGTACGAGATGCGGTATCTGTTCCATCAGACTTCGCGCGGTACTCTAAGTCCATTTGTGAGCCGCCCGTAAATGGAATATGCGGGCCTCGGAAATGACAGATCTACTAGTGTTGCTCTAAGGAGGTCCATCCAACTTGAGGACTTCGACTTGTATCCAATTAAGGTAATCATTTCTTCTCTTTCTTCGATGCTAAGTTCTGTGGGTTTTTCATCGGTCAATTAATTGTTTGGCTTCGTGGATGCGAAGGGTGGTCTTCCCTTCTCCCTGAAGCATCGTCAGTCGAGACTCATATCCATTCGATGAGCTTCTTGTCAAATAGCAGGAAGACATAGCGGATGAGGATCTTTTGTACTGATGATCTGTCTGCCGCATCGGCTACCTTCGAAGTTGCACTACAGCTTCTTTACCATCGAAAGCCGTAGAGATAACAAAAAGTAAGAACGAACCGTCACGTCTACCGAGGTAGTTTTAGACAGGTTAAACACATGTATTTCGTGAAACGCAAAACAAAAACTCATGTAATTCGTGTTATTTTGATTACAATCTTTATACGTGTGCAAATTGTATATGAATTTGAGTGAATTTCATTTGAATTTACACGAATTTTCTGGATTTTAATGAGACCGCTGGCAAACATTTACGAGTAAAGTTAAATGATCGACTCTTGCATCAGTTTCTACGAATCGATATTCTGATCTATAGACATATGAGATAACCGTTTTAAAGAATTAGTGTTAGAGATGCTCTAAATACCACCAATGTGCACCGTGCTAATCTAGAACCATCCGTGGACTCGTGGAATGGAGGAGTAATCTAGAACCATCGGTTGACTCGTGGAATGGAGGAGGTGTCCCCTCCCTAGCCACAGCCACTCTCGGGTTCAATCGGATCAAGGCTAGATAACCTCGACTCCCCGAGAGGATCGATGGACGATGCGCGGCGTGGGCAACTTGCGTATGATAGATATGCTGCCTCCTGACTGGAGCGTGACGCTACCTGTGGCCTGTACCTCGTGTGCTCGTGCCGATCCGATTCGTTGGCGATCCTTATCGCCGCACCGCCGCCGCGTATGCTGCTGTCTCATGATTTATTATCTGGGCGGATTCGGTTTGGCTGGGTGACTCGAGGTTGAGGAGGCTCATCCTCCCATCCCAACAGAACAAACCGGAATACTTGCGTGTATGTGGTTCGTGGTTGGATTGGACGCATCTCATCCCATCCATTTGTTATCTCCTGGCCGTACGCGTACAATCGCCGCTAAACAAACCCAACCCAACCCAAAGCAGCGCTTGGGTTTTGGAGTTTGGAGGGTTGAAGAGGCCATCCCTTTCGTCGTCATGCTGCTGCTGCTGCTGCATCGGGAATCCCGACGAGGCGAATCAATCCAGGCGGTTGATATATTAATACAGAAATCTAATAAGATTACTAGATTATTATGCGTCCACAAACAAACAAACAGCTGTTGTCGACCGTTGGAGAAAAGAAAGAAAGAAAGAAAAGTGGACGGACGCTCCAAAACAAGGAAGAAAAAGGCCCTTTCGGTGCAGCAGCATGTCCGCACCCTGCTTAAGAAGCGCCGTCCTCCGTCCAAGAAATGGAACGGAACGGAATACTTGCAGCCCTGGAGAAGAAACGATGCGACCCCCAAAGACAATAAGAGAAAAATCACAGCTGCCAGCTCCATGAAGAAGAACCTTTCAACCACAGATTAAGTGGCTACGGGAACGTTCTCCGCGAGCGCGTACGGTTGGGTTGCCGCTGTGATGCATCACGTACGGTCACCGTCTTAACCTCACCCGTAATCAAACCAGTACTACCGTATTATTATTATTATTTTAACTCCAACGGCCGTCAAATAATTGGGGTGTGTATGCGAGAGAGAAATATGTGAGATCATAGCTCCCATCATCACCCAAAAGCGTACTATTTCCTTTCTTTTCCCCTTCCTTCCTTGGATTCCAAGTCTGGTCGGCGCCCGTGCTCAAGCAACGACCAGGCACAGGAACGCACACCCCAGCTATTACAATTCAAGCCATTTCCATAATTTTTGTGGCAAGATCGATATTTCAAGCACATAAAGTTTCTGCGATGAATATGAATATGAATATTTGGGGAGGAAAAGAACGGACAGGAGCCAGAAATCTAGGGTAAACGGAATCTGAGAGGATAAAGTAGGATGGATGACACAGGCAGTGCCCTCATCCTCAGGCTCAGATGGGGGCCCCACTCCCCACCCACAAAATATTCTGCAGCCCCGCCCCCAGAGACTGCTCCCTCAACGCACAGTGACTGATCCCTTCCCTTCTGAATGCGATACTCGCTTTTTTCTCCCCGTAGTGGCGATCCGCGAACGGGCCCCGCCGGCGCGCAAGATCTCATCTACTACTAGAAACAGTGAGAAATTTCTTCCGTTCCGTTGTCCGCTCATGCTTCTCATCCATCAATCAGCAGTAAAGCGACGTACGTAAATGGTAAAAAAAAATATCTCTGAATAAAATCAATAGTACAATAAGGAGGCCCCATCATCGTTCCATGAATTAACAGTATCGTGCTATCTGAAAATGTCTTCTTTACTTGGAGTATTAGGGTGAAATGGATTCCTTCGGTTTAAGCATGATTGATTTTCGACAAGATTTTTGAATTGACGTGTCTCTCCGTTGAATCACGCCGATAAAGAAAGTGGGCCCCGGGGAAACCGGCGGCGGGTCCCGGCGCTGCTGCTGCTAGTGGATAGGGCCAGGCAGCCACCTCACCCCACCAAGACATTTCTTTTCTGACTTTCCAAAAAAAAAAGACATTTCTTTTCTGAATGCCATCCGCGCCCCTCCTCCAAGGCCTCATCATCACCATCCATCATCAATCTATCTATCTATCTACTCCTTTTTTTTTCAATATACATTATTATTATTATTATTCCTCAACTATATCATCCAGCTTTTTCGAATATCTTAACTTTCTTCGTTTTTTTTGGCAACCTCTAAACGAAGAAGCAACATCCACAAGAAAGAAAAATAATTATTGACCGGGCAGCAAATACGGTTAGCTATCTTAGACAAACAATCAACCAACGATTATTGGATCAACTTATCATTATGAATTATCTAATGTTTAGATATTTTTTACCTTTATCTCAGTCTCTAAATGAAGAATCAATAGAAAAAAGGAAAGAAAAAACCCAGAATATTTTGGTAGAAGAACATAGGCAATAATAGATAATGGGAAATGTTCTTTTTCAACCGGCTGAAAACACGGCGTGATAAGCCACCCGTTGCGTGCGCCACGTGTCCCTGTGCAGGCCCACCTCACGCCCAGTCTTATCTCTTTCCAGAGCTCACGCGACCAACCTTATCTCTTCCTCTGCCACACCGCCCACAATCCACCACTCGCTCCGCTGCTCCCTTCGCCATGGAAGAAGGCGGCCAAGCTTATCTCCGCTCCCGACACCATCGCTCTGCCATGAAGCTGTGCAACACTGAGGTTACTGCGAGGTAGTAGCCGGTGCTGGAGCCGAGCACCACCCGCACGCGAGAGGTGTTGTATTGAAGCTTCACGGTGGATGGATGGCGGATGCGATAGAGCACCGCCGCCGTGGCAGTGAAGCTTCGTCGACGACCGTCGGCCACCAACGCTGCGTTGCAGCATCTGACATGGACGCCGGTGTTTCAATGGAGCACAACAGCCGGCGTTGAGCGCTGCAATGGAGGGCCGCCGCGCGGTGTTGACGCTGCAATGGAGCGCCGCCACATCGACGATGGTGCTACAATGAAGCTTCGTCGGCGGCTGGGGTGGCAATGAAACTCGCCCGAGGGAGTCGTCGAGAGGCGCACCGCCGCTGCAGTGAGCCGTTCTCGCGACGGCCGGAGATGCGTTGTGCGGTGCCGCAGCTGCAATGAAGCTTCGTCGCGCCGGTGTTGTAGCATCGTCGGCCTTCGCCAGTGGAGCTGCGATGGGCCATGGAGGTTCGTCGATTTTCTTCGGCCCGTCATGTTGCCATGGAGCTTTGTCAGGGTCGTGGGCGTTGCCATGCCGCAAGCAATCTGCTGCGAACTCGCCGCCGGATTTGGATCCTCGGAGTGCTGCGATGCAGCTCGCCGAAAAAGTCGCTGTAATTGAGCGCTCACCGGCGGCTTCCCGGTGGCGCCGTTGCAATGGAGCGCTTGTCGACAGCTTTCCGACGGCTTCTAGCGACTTACCAAAGCTGCAATGGAGCGCTCGTCGTTGGCTTTTCAGAGATGTGATGCAACATTCGTCGGCGACTTCTCGAAGCAGCAATGGAGCGTGTGGTTTTCTGAAGCTGCGTTGCAGCTTCGCCGGTGGCTTGCCGGAGCTGTAATGGAGCGTTCGCCGTTGGTTTTCCAGAGCTGTGACCTCGACGCTGTAAAGGGGGCCCTCGCCGGTGACTTGCTGTTGGAGACGATTACGATGTAGGGAGAGAAGAGAAGAAAGAGGCGTCGGACTGAGCTTGCGATCGAACGGCCTTGTAGAATTAGATCGTACGGCTGGTTAGGCGGTTTATTTTTTGTTAATATCAACCGGCTTACGCCTAGCGTTGGCCATAGATAATTGGACAAGAGTGGAAACAAGTAAATAGATTAGGCACCCAACTGCTCCACAATGCTTTTCCTCCATGCCTTACTTGTGTAGGCCTTTCCCTCTCCCTCATCCTTTGTCTCCTTCACTTTCTTTATTCCCAAGCCTTTTCTCAAGCAAAACCATACCCTCCCTAGAAGCAAAAAACAAAGCCAAGCCAAAGCAAACCCACAAACCAAATTGCACGGACATATCCTCCTCCCGTTATAAAACCGAGGGGGCCGAGGCCGCCCCCTCAGGACAAAAGCCTCTCTCCACCCCCCTCACGGTTCACCCAAAGCTACTTTCCCCCAACCCCAAACCCGAGCACCTCGCTTGCTTCTCCCCCTTCTCGCTGCTCTTCTTGCTTGGTACCCCGGTCGCCTCTTGCTTCCCCGAGCCCCCTCTCCCCCTCCCCCAAGTTTCTTCTCCGGAGAGATTGTGCTGGTCTTCAGGGGCTCTCTCAAGGCCGATATCCACCAAGTTTCTCTCCGGATTATTGCTGAAGAAGAACAGGAGACATGCTCCACGGCGGCAGGCCTCTGTCCCTCAGGGGCTCCCTCAAGGCGCTCGAGGCCGACATCCACCACGCCAACACCCTGTAAGCAAATCCCCTCCTTCTTCCCCTTCCATGCTTTTCTTGATTCTGTCTGGATGGATGTTCTGTTCTTTTCTGTACTTGATTTAGTTGAAAAAAAGGAGTGGAAAGGGAAAGGTGCCCCCTTTTGTTCCTCCTGACTATTCTGGGTTTATTTTGTGACATGTTTGATGCGATTTGTGGTAGTTGTTCAATCGATGGTTCTAGGCGTGTGGAAGGCGATGAATGAATTTGTGCTTCTTTTATCATTTCAGGGCGCATGCTATCCACAGGGCCTATGGGGGCACCTGCGTGCAGATGAGGCTGTCCTACAGCTCCATGGCCCCAATCATCCTCAACCTTATCCAGTGGATGGACTGCAGCTGCTCCCTCTCCTACACCCTCCCCAGCTACCTAGGCCTCCTCGAGGTTCTTGTCTACAAGGTACGAATTGCTCTCTCGCGATTCAATCAGTCCTGCTGCAGGTCCTGAAATTCTTCATGACCTGGGTTTCATTTCCAGATTATTGTTGTTATCTTTTTTTTTGCTCCATGATGATGATGTTTGACAGTTTACATGATTTGGTTTGGCTTGCAGGTTTATGTTGATGGGGATGCATCCATCTCCACCATCGAAAGGCGAGCGAGCCTCAAAGAATTCTACGGTATGCCATAGAAAGCACATAGTTGGGGGATTTCTTCAGTTTTTAGGCCTTTATAATTGCTCGCTGATGCTATGTTTGTTCTGGTGTGCCATGGAATGCAGCTATAATTTACCCCTACTTGCAACAAATTGAGGAGAACGTCATGGCGAAAGACTGCAAGGACAAAGGGTGGTGCAAGGGGGGCGGCAAGAAGCTTTACGCTGACGATAAGGATGCCGAGAGGGAAGGCGAGTGCGGCATTTGCTTGGAGACCTGCACCAAGATGGTCCTCCCCAACTGCAACCATGCCATGTGCATCAACTGTTACCGAGATTGGTAATTGCTCCTGCTTCCCCTTGCTTATCCGTTTGAGGCGTTTTAAAAGTACTAGCACCATATGTTTATCATTTGTAGTTCCCCACGTCACACGCTAATGTTAAAAATTGCCAGTGGTTGAAACAGCTTCCAGATAGATAAGGTCAATTTAAGAGAAAAATACAGGAGGAATCGCGTAAGCAGCGATACACGGGTTCTAGCAATGCGTTTGTGTTGTGCGAAGAAGTTAATTGTTCACCTCTTTTTCAACCTTGGTGCTGTTTGTGAGCTGCTCCTACTCAATGCAATGTTGGTAGGGGTAGGGACAGAGTAGTTCAACAACCCAATAGTAGTCTTTGAAGCACACAATTCTGCATTTTATTGCTCTCCAACTCCACTTAACCCAACTTAAGCTACATTCTCTCCTTCAGAATTCAGACTTTTATTTGTTATCAGCCTTGTATATGTCAACTAGGAGAGACTTCATATAATCCAACCTTTTTAACTTTATGAAATATTCAAGAGATGCATTCAGTTATCCTTTCAATTGAGTAACTGAATTTGTTGAGTTTAATGGGCAATTGTGGTACTTCATAGTACCATTGTTAAAGCCCTGCACTTTCTCACACTAAATACAGTTGACTATATTTTATCAGTGGTATGGAAATGAGACAACCTGGATGGAAGCTGCTGCCATAAATAAAAACTAATACTGTTGTGGTACTAGTTCATTACTAGTGGCAATTGTCAATAGCAGAAAATAATTTTGAAGGGATAAGTGCAAGGGGGTGTGGAGCACATTTAAATGTGGCATTTTAATACTAATGATGTTTCCTTAGCTGGCAGATCATCATACTTGTGTACCAAGGCAAGTGTTATCTGCAAGCCATCGTGTGCCTGTGTCATAGGTTTAGCACATGGCAAGTTGTGTGTGTGTGTGTGTTATAATGATAATGAACTGGCTGCCTCATTACAATGTTGGGAGCAGTCAATAGCTCCTCAACTGCATTACTTCGGACTCGACGCAGTTTGTTGCAATTTTTGCTGTGATACCTTCAGTTGCAAGTACCGCCAAGCCACAGCTCTAATATGTATCATGGTTACAGGTACACAAGATCTCAGTCGTGCCCATTCTGCCGCGGAAGCCTGAAGAGGGTCCAGTCCAGAGATCTCTGGGTGCTCACCGGTGACGATGACGTGATCGACCCCGTGACCCTGGAGAAGGAGAACGTGAGGCACTTCCACAGCTTCATCGACAGCTTGCCCCTCATCGTCCCCGACAACCTCTTGCTGGTCTACTACGACTACCTAGTCTAGCGACGCTCCAGCTACAGCCCCGGTTGGACGTGGAGGTAGCGACAAGGGTTTCTCCGGCAGCCGACCATCCTCCGCAGATCGAGTCTGGCAAGCGAAGCCGAAGCCGTCAGTCCGTCCGTTTGCCAAGCGCCGTTATTTGTTACGCTGGCTTTGCGCAATCGCATTGTTGTGGTAATAAATGTACAGAAAAAAGCATGGATCTCTGATGAAGGTTTTACTTGTTTGGTATCTCCCTGCTTTGGCAAATTGCCAAGCTATTATATTAAGAAAGAACAGGTGCTGGGTAATGACTTGGCTGCACCAAGAGTCAAATCTATGTGTCACCATTGGTAAAACAGAGTTTTTAAGTGGTAAATCGGTTAGATTGTCTGCTATTACTCCCTCCGATCCATATTAAGGGACTTAAGTTTGTCTAGATACGTATGCATCTAGTCTAAATATTTAACAAGATACAAACGAATTTAGACAAAGTTGAGTCCACTAATATGGATCGGAGGTAATACTTCTTTCCTTTGTGGTGGACTTTGCACAGTTTTATCGATTCCAGTTTTTTTCTTTTTTGATGAACTCTGATTCCAGTTCAAGATCACGATTTCTTCTAACAAGAAAAGAAGATCACAAGTTTTTGAAATAGTCAGAGAAGCACTGCTTCATGAGAAGCCTGAAAACCTGAAGACTTCCAGTCAACTTTTGACGGCCATTGAAATAAAACCTACTGCGGATCACTAAACTGAATTGCCAGAAACGCCCTACATTGGGCAGGGGGAGCACACAGGAAACTTGGGCCAAGACTTAGAAATTAAAGTTCTTTGTCTCAATTTGCGCGGGAGTTTAAATTGAATTGCCAAAAACGTCTTACATTGGGCAGGGGGAGTACACAGGAAACTTGGGCCAAGACTTAGAAATGAAAGTTCTTTGTCTCAATTTGCACGGGCTCTCTTCAATGAGAAGGTTAAACCAAACAGTCAAATATGCTGGCTAAAAAACTTATTGACGGAACAAACTAGGTACTGCATTGTTCAACCGTCCGAATGCGAAGTCAGAAAAGTGCTGCAAATAAAAAGGATGTAGAGCTGATTCGATCAAATTCATGGAATATTTTCCTTCTTTTTATTTGTCAAAATATTGAGTTAAGATCATTCCAAGGCTTCTTTTCACCATGCATATACTAAACCGAAAACTAAGATAAGCACGAAAATGAAAGCTTTGATTAAAACAGATACAAAGGTATTCCCTCCGTCCCACAATATATTAACGTTTTTTGAGCTAGACTATTATGGGACGGAGGGAGTACCAGTTTAAATTCAATACCAGCATCCAGAATGCTGGAATGCGGCAACGCTCAAAAGAAGCATCTTAGCAGCAAGTTCTAAGATAAACTCTGATTAGTACTCCCTCCGTAAAGAAATATAAAAGTGTTTAGATTACTAAAGTAGTTATCTATATGCTCTTATATTTCTTTACTGAGGGAGTAATTCATAAAACTGGCAGGAAATGAGGAAACAATTGCACAAAAATACACGCTTCGTTGGGTAGTTTTGTTTCCGGCCCAAATTTGTAAGTAACCAGTATAATACACTTCTACACTTGTAAATTAAATACACCTGTATATTTTACACCTAATCCAAGCACAGCCTAAGATTGCACCAACTTATATCAGAATTTTAGATAAACTTCACAATCTAAGTCGATTTCATATGACACACAAATTTTTAAGTTTCTACTGAAAAGGGAAATGGAGATTGCTCCAGCAAAGTACAGAGATAACAGAAAACACAATCAAAGTCGATTTTCATATGATACACTAATTTTGTAAGTTTCCACTGAAAAGGAAACTGGAGGATTGCTCCAGCAAAGCGCAGCAATAAAAGAAAATTAAACCAAGCAAGAGCGATTGAACACATGTGTACTCAGCATATAACAGGGTTTTTCCATTGTGAAGCAGCAAAATTACAGGACCATAGAACAAAAACCCACTGCTCCAATTTACGATACGCAGAACCCAAATTACAGGGCAATTGACTCCAAAAACAAAACTACTACGGTATTATGAAAGCGCAAGTTCCATATTATTAAAAACGAGGTTCGATATCCGAAGGATATATCATCAGGACTCTGGAAACCAAACAATAATACTTGTAAGCGGGACGCCCAAACGGGCGAGGGCCAGCACGGAAGGCAGATCAGTACTTGTAGTCCTTGACGTGGAGGCTCTCGGAGGCGCCTTCAGCAAGGGTGGCATCACCCTTGTAGGTGCCGAGGGTGGCCTCGGAGTTGGCCTTGCACCTCACCAGGAACGTCGCCCTGGCCTTCTCAATGTTCTCCTCCTTGCCGCACCAGGCCTTGAGGGTGCTCTGCTGGAGGGCACGCCCAAAGGAGAAGGACAGGTTCCAGGGCTTCTTGGTCTGGAGCTTGTTCATGGCATTCAGGTTCAGGGTAGCCTCCTCCTCGCTCTGTCCACCGGAGAGGAAGACAATGGCAGGGACAGCAGCAGGGACGGTCCTCTGGAGGGTGCGGACGGTGTACTCAGCAATAACCTCAGGGGCCACCTTCTTGGCATCAGAACCAGGGGTAACCATGTTGGGCTTCAGGAGGGTGCCCTCAAGGAGGACGTGCTGGTCATTGAGAGCCTTGTAGCAGGCAGCAAGGACGATCTCGGTGATATAGGCACAGCGGTCAATGTCATGAGGTCCATCAACAAGGATCTCAGGCTCAACAATGGGCACCAGACCGTTCTCCTGGCAGATGATGGCATAACGAGCAAGGCCCTGAGCGTTCTGGTCGATGGAGAGCTGTGATGGCTCAGTGGGGCCGATCTTGAGGACCGCACGCCACTTGGCGAAGCGGGCACCAGCCTCGTAGTACTTGGCGCAGCGCTTGCCAAGGTCATCAAAGCCCTGGGTGGTGGTCTCGCCGTTGGTTCCAGCGAGCTCGACGGTACCCTTGTCCACCTTGATGCCGGGGAGAACATTGCCCTCCTTCATGATGTCGACGAAGGGCTTGCCATCCTTGGTGCTCTGGTAGAGGGTCTCCTCAAAGAGGATGACACCGCTGAGGTACTGGAGGGCACCGGGGGTGCAGAAGAGGAGCTCACGGAGGGCGCGACGGTTGTCCTCAACGTTCTCAACATTGATGCTGGCGAAGCGCTTGCCAATGGTGCCGGTGGACTCATCAGCAGCAAGAATACCCTTGCCGGGTGTGCCAATGTAGGCAGCGTTCTTGATGAGCTCATCTGCAAGATAACAAACAAATGTTATAAAATCAATTGGCATAACCATTCAGATCTTACAATCTGTTGTCAAATCTACAAAACTGCACAGGTTGAGTGTAAACCAATCACAATTTTTAGCTAGCAACAGTGCATGACAAACTGAGTGACATAATTCTAACAATTGACTATGAATTGTGACAATTACTCAAAAACCACGTCTGCACAACAGCAGAAGGTGGTGAATATATGGGCAGGGGCAACAAATAATTAGCATGACAACAGAAGAGACAGAAAGAATAGAGCATGTGACTATATAAGCATGGTATATTCCCTAGCAAAAGATGCCACTAGGATCTAAACAGATCCAGATTTACAGATACAATCTTCAATAACTAAAGCCAGAATTACCACTACGACGAACCCAAGTAAAAAACATGTACCGATATAGCAACGGTCTCTACCAACCTTAACCACAAATTACTTGCAAGAAATAAGGAACGCTAGCATCATCGTTCATACGAAAAAATCATTAGAAGCCACAGAATTATCAGCACGCAGCGCATCATCGGACGCGCCTCGCGACTACCAAAGCGCCCGATCTAACCGCCAGCGCCGATAACCATTAGGAAAACACCGCCATCTATGCAACCAAAGCGGATGCAAAGCCCGTGGCGTACGGATCTAGCAGATGATGGCATAAACTGGATCGGATTCGCGAGCACGGGTAGATCTACGCATGCAGATAGAACAGCAAACAGGTAACAGATCTACACACGATCGGCGGCGGCGCATCTAGAGAACGACGAGGGAAGGGGAGAGGGAGGAGGGCGATGGGATCGCGTACCCTTGTACTTTCCGCAGTAGGCCGACATGGTCGATGCTTCGGGGGGAGGATCCGAACGGAGATTTGGAGTTGGCCGGCAGGGAAGGGAGGGAGGGTTGGTTTGGTGGACGGGGATGATTAGGGGGCGGGGGTTATAAAGAGGTGGTAGGCTTGGACGAGGGGAAAGAAAGGGACGGGATCCCGATCTGGGTGCGCCTCCGTAGGAACCTTGCGCTGTCCCCCGCACCGCCCATGGTTTATTGGCTAATTACGCTTAGGCCCCTGGCGGTGACCAAATTTGGGTGGTTTTATCTATCTATTTTTTAAACCAGGTTTTTTCTTCTTAAAGGAGAGGAATACATGAATTTTCTTTGAAAAAAATTGATGGTCTATGCACCAACTAACAAAATTCTACTTCCTTCATCCGAAAATACTTATCGAAAAAATGAATGTATCTAGATAAATATTTTTTGATGGAGGAAGGTACTGTCGAAAATGGTTTACATTTATCTGATCACGTGAGATGCAACAACGTAGTGATGGAGTCGAACAGTGCATAGGTTATAGAAGCGTTGTCGAATCATCTACCCATCTTGAATATCACATGGCCATAATTACTGGATGTGGTCGACTGTCAAGGAATTTTGATGAAGATATCCTTCTCCTTGTAAACCAGAGAAGTAAATGAATTCGTGGATTGTGTAGTTAAGAAGGGCGTAAATCTTTAGAGATTCTTCGGTTTTGGATATTTACAGTAAAAGCAAAATATGTAGACATTATATTTTGAGCGATTTAGTCGTCATTTACATGATTTTCCAAAATCCGCCATCTTTGCATCGATTGGCATCACTTTTTCTTGGGTAGGATTTAAACATTTTCGCTGATCAATCTCCTTTTTGGAGGTTCGCAAAAATGACCGACCACTTATGAAAATATATACGGACATGCGGTTGGTGGTTGTACTACCAAAAAATGTGGAAAGGAGGTAGTAGTATGAAAGTAGGCCATTGTACTAATCAAATCAGGCATGTGGTACTGTTTAAAATCAAAAGTGGCCTTTGCACACGGTGCATGAACCAACCAACGATCATCTTTTTTTCAAGATGATTGATTGGGGAACAAATGTGTGGGCCGATTTAAAAAAAATAGTGGTACCAATAGTGCTTTTGTCCTCTGCATGCATATCTGTACATAGACTGTGGACCGCTCAAAATTTAATCCTACCCACCTACTCCATTGTCCATTAGGTTTTTTTTTTTCGAGGCAACCATTGTCCATTAGGTAAAACAATGCCTCCGCGATTTAAACCAGCAACGAAACGATGGCCCTTATTCGTCTGGTTCTTTTTTTTATACTGTAATAAAAACGGCTCTGGTAGTTTTTGCTTGTTCGAAGGGTCAGGTTCTCTTGGGTTCCAAGAAAGAAAGAATAGGCTCACGTTCCTCGGGAACATCGGCGTGTATTTTCACTTCTTCTCAAGGGTGTGAACGCGAAAAGGTAAAAACTGCGTTCCGGGCCCTCCCTCGCCCGAACCCGACGGCAGCCGGTCACGGGTTTCGCCTCACCAACCCACCCGAACGCGACGCGACGCCCCAGCGCGAGGACCCCGCCGGGCCACCCGTGCAGCAGCGGCTTCGTCGCGTCGCTGCGCTGCGCGATGTGGAAAACCGTCGGACGCAAGTGGTTTCCGGGGGCCGACGCCTAAAACTGGACGTGCGCCGCTGACAGTTTCGCCGTTTTGGGGGCTTCGCCGCCGCTTTTTGGGATGCGTCCTTTTTCCGGCTGGAGTCTCCGCCCACCGTGTGCTTGCGGCGTACGGACGGACGGTCGCCCACGGTTCACTCCGATCCGTCCAACCCAACCCAACCCCGGCGTCTCCCAGCTTTGCGTCGTCATTCTTTCACCGCCGCATCACTGCCTTCTTGTGCCCCGTAGGACCCGCAAGGGAACGTTCGCCGACGGGGGCCTTCGTGCAGGTTCGCGCGCGTGCGCTCGCTCGGTGACGGGAGGCGGATCGGTTCGCCGGTCGCCGTCACGGCGCCTTCCAGAGTTACCGACTCAACTACGTGCATGTACGCTTGCTTGACGGCGTTGAAACGGACCCAACAAAGTATGGCTCGGACGGAGACCCCGAGCTGAAAAATAGTACAGTAGTAAGCGCATGTCTATCCGCTGATCCCTGAAACGAACACCGTTTGTGGATTGGTTTGAATCGATTCACGGATGTTGATGCAGAAACAGATCATTCAACCTTAATCGTATTTGTTCATCACCAGTTTAACCAAAATACACAAAATTCATACAAATTCATTCAGATTCAAATATGTTTTTTGTATAAACCATACGTATTTCATGTAAGCTGGATGATTTTTAATAAAAAATAATCTTAACCTAGTTTAAAACCACAACGACGTCCGTTCACGACGATCATGAGGAGCTACATAATTTACAACACGTTCGCTTGTTCCAGGTTGTCAGCATATGCGGCGGCGGTCGTCACCTTCATGCAAACCGAACGATTCCGGCCATTCCAGATTGTTGAAATAGACACCGACCGAGCGTCGAAGTAGCTCGGGATAGACGACACATAAGGCGTGGCGGAAGTTGCTTCATCTCCGAGGTCACCATTAGTGAAGATGTGGGTTGCCAACCAAGGAGAAGGGAATCCCGATAGGATATCATGCGTGGACCGCTTCCACAGCGCGACTGAAGTATGAAGCGATGGCTCGCGTCCCTGTTCGGCCACCGCGTTCTACCGAAACAAGACTTGTGCACGTCAAAGCCAGTCGGAGCGTATCCCCTCTGATGAGGAGAGTTGCTTCCTGTAACGGCCGACGAAATTAACCATGCACTGGGCTTCTTGAGAAGAGTCGTTCTCCATAATCGATGTGGCTTGGCTGGCGAGCCGGTCTCTATCCCACAAGAGCCTAGAACTCGAAGTCATGGCGGAGGTGGAGGAAGAAGAAAGAGGGAATGGTCGTGTATGGTGTATTTCCATGGTCATGTGAGGGCCCATTTAAATAGCCAACACCTGATAAGGGAGCGGAGGAGCCGGCTTGAATACGGGGCGATGGAATAGGTTTCTCGACCACCACACTGGTTTGATGCGGCAGGGTCACTGACGGTTAGTCGTCCCGTCGCGGCTATCCAACATTGAACAGGCACAGAGATGATCCCTCCTGTGAAGGGACGCATCGGTGCTGGCTGGGCATCAATGTCAGTCATAGTGGTCGGTCGCACTTGCGTCCGCCCGGCATCCAATGCCCTCAACCAGCATGGATGCGCGACAACCGCTTCATGTGCGGGGGAGGATTTCTAGTGCGGAGAGCATTTGGATGAGTTCAGTTTGTCGCGACGGGCGTGTTTGGTATCCTGACTCCCGCAAAGCTCCCCTCAGTTTAGTTCATGTTTGTAGGAAAACAAACAGATGTACCAGTCCACAGACGGATACAGGGCCGTTTGTATGGTAAAACTGGTCCGGGAAGCTCAATCTAAACAGATGCGGAAGGTTTGAGGGTCTACGTTATAGATATTCTAAAATTAATTTAATAATAGTAATAATAATAATAATTTCATTTTAAATCGATCGTTGATCCTTTCATGGAGATCGACCACATGGTTGAAAATGGTGTTAATTGCGAACTTGTATACAAATGAATGTCTCACGGGACATGATCAAGTGTGAGTTCACTACCCATCATCCTTTTATAAATACAAGGGGACCTATGAATGTTGTGACATCAAAACTTTCATTAGGGGCATCTACAATCATACCGTACAAGTGGATCTCTATACTTTCGCGGACGCGCTCGGTAGCATCCAAATGTGGTGATCGAACAAACCTTGAAACTAGCTATCCACAATTGTAATGCATAAATTGTCCCCTTTCGATTTCATTTAAAAAATCACAAATTTTAGCTACAAGAACCAACATAAAAACTAGAAGAGCTAAAACCCGGGAAGTCTAATATCCAGAGCATCTTACAACTCATAGGCTATCAACCAGTCCTAGGTTTCATGGGACCCAAACCATAGCAGGGATTATAAGGTATATTACAGAACATGTATCTATAACAGGGGGGGGTAAGGTAGAGCAAATGATATCATCACCAGTATACCACAAAGCAAGATCAACATCCAATCCTCAGCACTCCGAGAAGCCAGCCTTGTGTGGTCTTGTACACTTCTTTGCAACTTGATGTAAGATTCTTGCTCCCACAAGCAACACCATTCCATTTTTCCTCGTTTTCTACAATTTAGCTCGATCACATATCCAAGTGATCATCAGCTTGATTATTGTCAAAGGAATCACATTGATTTTTTCTATTGAAAACATTATCATTCTGCTAATCCAAATTTCCCAAAGCATAGTAGTAGCAATACCAACAAAAAAATCGATTTTGGAAAAGCTGAGCAGCCATATTCCAAAACACTCATCAAGAGAAACAGGGACAACATACAAATTGAAGGCACACTTAAGCAAGCACCAAATCAATCTAGCAACTAAATATTAAAAGAAAATATGATTAGTACTTTCTTTGTTACCACATAAGACATATTTGTCATTACCATGCCAGCATCTTCTCAACAGGTTATATTTAGGAAGAATACATTTTCTACTTACTAGCCAACAAAAGAAATTAATCTTAGCATGGATCTTAACTTTCCAAAAGTTCTCCGCATGGAGCACGGGACCCTTCTTCCAGAAGCTACAAGACTTGGGGAACAAGGATATAACTCCTAGTCTTTCCATAGGTGTAGGTCGACTCTGCCATTAACCCTAGGCCCGCTACACAGATTTAAAGTGAGGCCTGGAGGGGCTCAAGGCATCTTGACTTCACGTCATCAATCTCATGCATGTTGAGTGAGCCTTGATGTGGTGGCGTGTCTCGTGAGATGGATTGTTGAGTGAGCCTTGATGTGGTGGCGTGTCTCGTGAGATCGATTTGTGCATGAGATCAACTATTAATGAAAACATTTATCTCATGCATATTATGGTGGGTCTTCAGGGATCGAATATTGTGGTGGGTCTTTGATAAGGTGTTATGTGAGAATCTTAAGATAATAGAGGTAGTGGCTTAGTAAGGATGTTGATGTGGACACACTGTATGTTGAGAGAATTGGGACCAACTGTTTAAGAATGTAAGATGTAAGATTCTTCATCCCCTTCATGACTTCGGGGGAAACCTTGGTTTAGGGTTCGCTCGGAATCATATGATGGTGGCGCATCCTATGTTGCTATCCTTCCTGAAGGTATCATCTAGAAGTTAGATTGGTTGTCATTTTCGATCACGACTTTGTTGTGAGGATGTTGGTGCGACTGCTTTGGGATCGATGGCGGTGTGCTCTTCTTCGCGTGTTATTCTTCTACTATCCTACGTGTGATGTGTCGCCCTATTGGTATGCGTGCTCAAATCCCTTCCATGGTTGTCGTTGTGTTGCAGCGAGCTTCAGATTCTTGGTGTTGTCTTGGTTCACACTTGCTCAATGGTGGCGCGTTGATGCCTCCTTGCCCTGCTAATCGTTCCATCTTCATATGGCACTTCCGATCAAGGTTTGTGCTCAACGGTACTCGTTGATTATGGATGCTCATAGTTGTGCCGTGGGGTTCGGTACGCACGCCGGTGGAGTTAATTGCGTCAAACCACGACAATTCGGAATAGGATTGCACAAAACACAGTTTTTCGTTTTTTCTGCGAAAACCACTAATTTTTTTGCTAATCTTTTGCAAAAACCACAGATTGCTCGATTTACTTCATTTAAGCATGTTTGTGACAGGTGGGGCCTACATGTAAGGGTGATTCGGATCAAATCACAAAATTATTTTGCAAAAAGACCCCTCATTGTTTATTTAAAAGCAATCGGGTCCTCCCATGCATTCTTCATCTCCCACGGTGGAGGACGCCGCGGCCGCAGGTGCTCGCGCCGCCCGTGCGCGCACCACGGCGCCGCCCCGCCAACGCCGCTGATGTCACGAGAGTTTACTTCTCGCCCCTCGTTGGTTTACCCAAAGTGGAAGGTTGAGATGTAGCGTAGTGACAATTTCCCTTGGCAAAGATACCAAGGTTGAGTGTCGAACCAATATGACTCCAACAACGATAAGTAGGTGGTTCGGAAAGTGATGCGCCGTTTGAAGATAATCACTTGCTTCTCCTAGACCTGCACACAGAGCAAATAACTTTGCTTCCCAACGAGTACAGAGGAGTTGTCAATTCCTCCGGCCTTGTTGTTTACAAAGGATAAAACGCACGGGATAATAATGATAGTGATAGCAACGGAAAAGTAAGTAAAGCAGTAAATTGATAGCGGGTGTAAACAATATTGGAAATATGGACCAGGGTCCTATGATGTTCACTAGTGATGTCTCTCTCCCAAAAGACGATAAAATAGTCATGCGAGGTAAACAAATTACAGCTAGGCAATTGACAGGATTATGTGCGCAAACCAATGCTAACTATGCTATAAATAAAGAAAGAGGGTCAAAAGCATGGGCGGTACGCCAAGACAATTAGACCGAAATCCATCTGTATCTACCTACTAATCATCCACCTTGAGATATCTATCCAGAACATCTCGCTGGTATTAAGTTGCGAATCCCCCCAAAGTGTAAACTGAAAGAACAGACAACTGCATTAAAGAACTTTGCGTAAAGTAAACAACCCTTGCACCCGCAAGTACAAGCACCATTGTTTTCCCCCTTGTGGCAACAACACATACCCTAGACTCATGTTTCTGTCACTCAAGCTAGTCATCGGGGGGCATGAACCCACAATCATGCATAACGCTCCCTCTTGGAGTCACTACCTACTACTTGGCCAAAGTAATAAACAACAACGGAGAACATGCAAGAATTACTCTAGAACATAAATATAAAAGAGGAGAATCAAATATATTACTCAAACACAATATGAACATAGTCTCATAATCCATCGGATCCCAGCAAACTCAGCATAGCAACAGCAGAAATATTACATATGTGCCTCGATCATGTAGGGCAGCTCACGAGGTCTAATCCATGAAGAACAAAGAAGGGAGGAGAACATCACATAGCTACTGATCATAGACCCATGGTCCAAGGTGGACTACTCACGGTTCGTCCGGGAAGCATCCATGGTGGTGGAGAAGCTCCCGGAGGTGGTGATGGCTTCTCGCCCCTCGTTGGTTACCCCAAGTGGAAGGTTGAGATGCAGCGTAGCGGTAATTTCCCTCAGTAAAGATACCAAGGTTTGTCTCCAATAGGACTCAACGATAAGTACGATAGGTGGCAACGGCGCCAGAAATTATTCTGATGCGTGGAGTTATCGTGGACCTGCACAAAACAAATAACTTTGCTCCCAACGAGTTCAGAGGAGTTGTCAATTCCTCCGGCCTTGTCGTTTACAAAGGATCAAACGCAAGAGATTAAAAGGTACTAGTAAAAGTAAAACAGAAAGATAAATAGTGGGTGTGAACAATGGTATGAAGATGGACCGGAGTCCCGTGATTTTCACTAGTGATGTCTCTCTCCCAAAAGACGATAAAAATGCTAGCGAGGTAAACAAATCACAGTTGGGCAATTGACAGGATTATGAAGGCACCGCAATGCTAACTATGCTGCAAAGAAAGGAAGGGCTCAAAAGCAATGGGCAGTACGCCAAGGTAAGTAGACCGAAATCCATCTGCATCTACTACGAATCATCCACCTTAAGATATCTATCCAGAACATCTCGCTGGTATTAAGTTGCGAATCCCACCCAAAGTGTAAACTCAAAGCAACAGACAACTGCATTAAAAGAACTTTGCGTAAAGTAAACAATTCTGGCACCAATAGGCACAATCACCGTTGTTTTATCCCTGGTGGCAACAGCACATCCCCTAGTCTCATGTTTCTGTCACTCAAGCTAGACATCAGGGGGCTGAACCCACAATCGAGCATAACGCTCTCTCTTGGAGTTGCAAGCAAATAACTTGGCCAAAGCAAATACTGCAACGGAGAACATGCAAGAATTTACTCAAGAACAAAATATAAAAGGGCAAACCAAATATATTACTCATCACAATCTGAACATAGTCTCATAATCCATCAGATCCCAACAAACTCAGCATAGCAACAGCAGAAAATTACATAGGTGCCTCGATCATGTGAGGCAGCTCACGAGGTCTCGAAAGTGGAAGCACAAAAGAGGGATAGGACATCACATAGCTACTGTTCACGGACCCATGGTCCAAGGGGGACTACTCACGGTACATACGGGAGGCGTCCATGGCTATGGATGGTCTCCCGGAGGGGTGATTTCCTTCCGGCAGGGTGCCGGGGCAGCTTCTCCAGGCAGCCCCGATCTGAAAACGGCGGCGGCGGCGGAACAGAGAGGTTTCCGCGAAAAAGAGTTCTTTTTTAGCGGTTTCTACCCCGAGGGGGTTATATAGGCGAAGGGGGGCGTCGAGGGGCCACCCAGGGCAGCCAGGAGGGTGCCTGGCGCGCCCTAGGGTTGGGGCCGCGCCAGGGACCCTTCTGGCTCCCTGGTGGTGGTCCCGGCTCTCTCCCTTGGTTATTCCGGAAGCTTCCTGCCCGCTGATTTTTAATATAATTTTTTGGGCACTTTAATCAGCCGGAAAACCTGAAAAACAAAAATAGCAGAAAACCAGAAGCTGGCAACTGGGTGCACTGAGTTAGTAGGTTAGTCCAAATTGGTTTAAAAGTGTAATAAAGTTCAACCAAAACATGGCAAGGTCACACAAAACATGCATGGAGCAAGCAGAAATTATAGATACGTTTGGGACGTATCAACATCCCCAAGCTTAATTCCTGCTCGTCCTCGAGTAGGTAAATGATAACAAGCATAATTTCTGTGGTGACATGCCACACAACCAAATAAGGACTGTTAAGTAAAGCAATCAAAGCATGCAATTCAATTCAAGTCTTAACAGGCAAGAGTCTATATTGGCATTAACACAAGCAACAAAAGAACAAAAGGTGCAAGAGCTCTTGCTGTCCGTGACTCGAATGTCTCCAGATGGTGTTTGCGTGCAAGCAAGGGACTGGGAAGAAAGAGAAAAAAAGGTTGTTGAGAACAACTATCTACTAAAGTTTCACACTTAATCTCCTTTGGATTCTTATCTGGACTCGTCCCCAGACCACTAGCCAGGTACAAGTCAAACTGATCCACTTGTGACGCCCCCAAAATTAGACCGTGTACAGTAATCATACACACAGGGTACACGACTGAGATTAGGGTGCCACGGTGATAATATCACAGCACAACACTAAACACAAAAGGATAAACAAATATATTACAATAGAGGGGGTCACACGGACCCGAATATATAAGTCATACAAGACATAATATCTGAGTACAGACATAGTTAGTCAAGTTTTGCCTTAAGAAGGCTAGCACAAATCACATCAGAGATACAGAACGAAAAGGCGAGGCCTCCTGCCTGGGATCCACCGAACTACTCCTGGTCAACGGGGAACTCGACGTCGTAGTAGGCGCCTCCGGGGTACTCCTGCTCCTGGGCTCCAACGTCGGCTGCAGCGGCCGATCAGGCAAAACAGTAAAGGAAATAAAGCAGGTGAGTATCTAGTATACCCGCGAGTCTTACGTCCGCTACTAAGCATTATGCATTGTATCAACGGAAAGAAGAGGCTGTATATAGTGGACTGAAAGTCAGAAATTCAGAGCAAGGGTAAGAAGCTAGGCCTATCGAAGACTAGCATCTTCCGACGATGTCTTGCAGCATGAGGTAAGAATCAGCCAACAGTTTATATAAAGCATAAAGTAACAATGCAGCAGAAGTTGCTGCGGCATTGTATAATAATAAGTTGTAATAATAATTAACAATGCCTCCGAGTTCACCTCCTCGACATCCCCGCGAGGAAGAGAATCCGGAACCATACAGTTTAATAATAGTTTCTAGTGGTAAGATCCAGCTTCAGCATAAAGCGTCATGTTACCGTGGACACGGCTATTCGAATAGATTAATCTTCCCTGCAGGGGTGCACTTGTGTTACGCTACACGCACGGATCTCCAGGGTGGCATATAGCCAACTCAAGACATTCACTGAACCATTTAGCATTTTAATTAACCTGCGTGACAACCGTTATCGTTGCCTCGACTTAACTAACCCGCGGACAACGACAGCAGCCAGGACCACCAGTACATCGGTGCCTGCCCCGTCGTCCCACCAAGTCACCGCGGTTACCAACAAGGTGAACCGTCTCCTTACCTTGTCTCGCGTGTGCTCCTGGAGGAGCTCGACTTTCGTGGTTTGGTAACTCTCGCGGCCAACGATCAGGGGCCAAGCACACCGGTACATTGTTCGTACCCTCCCTGTCGTCCCGTCGCAATACCTCTCGCGGGCACCGTTGGGTCGCCCGACTTCTTAGCTGAAGGACCTCGCCGTTCAGGACCCTATGGCGGTAAGACAAAGTCAGCCTCGAGTGGAGTACCAGGATTACTCCTGGATAGCTCACACTTGAGGTGACTAGGCATAACCCAGGTAGTGGCCTTAGACGGTGTCTGCATTGTACCGTACCTGTGCAGTTGTAATATTTGTATCCGCGTTCACTCCCCTGAGTGACCACGGCCCCCTATCTAATCGTAGCTAACAATGCGCAGGGCTCACTGCTGAATAATGCATAATAATAATAGGCAGCATAGGATAAAGGAAGGCACATCAAGGGGCGACAAAATCAGGCTATGCAATTGAATAGGATTGTAACGTAGCAGCAGTAGTATCAATGCCTAGTGCAAGAAATGTACGGAAAGATAGGTGATATCGGGGGAAGAGAATGGCTCTGCTTGCCTGCAAGCTCGACGGTAGTAGTAGGGTCGTCGACGACGTAGTCGTACTCAGCAGCGGTGTAGTCGACGGCAGCAGCGGGGTCTACCGGAGATTAACGGGGGGGGGGGGGGAGGAAACAGTAAATACACAACAAGCATATATAAACTGATGCATGACATGATAGATGAAATGTTAACGGTGTTCTAACGCAGTGCATTGCACATTGCTCGGAACGAAAATTCATCTGAGGATGAACTACCGGCTCCGGATGATTGCCGGACAGGGTGTCCGGAGGGGAAGGATCAAGCCGGAGGTGTCGTGGTTACCGGAACAACATAACGGGGGTGTATCCGTGCTAGTTGATCTATTCCGAGAAACATTCGTGTTCGGAATAAATTCATCCGGGCACTCTAACAGTACCGGACCATTTATCGGACAGTCGGTCCGGAGGGGGAATGTTCGATGTTCGTTGTGTTAGAGGGGTGTGGTAGACATACGGATAGCGTATTTGTATTCGTTATATTTTTCTGATCAATTTTCATGTAAAGTTTTTGAATCCGAGTTACGGTTTAAAAGTTATTGAATTTCAAAGTTTAAATCAATTTAAATGATTTTCTGGATTTCTTTTATTATTTATTAAACATTATCCAAAAAATTATCCAAAACATTATCCAGAACGGTGCTGACATGTGGGACCCACATGTCAGCCTCTGTTATTTATAAAACATTTAATTAAATTAGAAAATGCCTCTGGACCCACATGTAAGTCACTGGAAATTCTTATTAATTCTTTTAAATAATAAACTGACAAAGGGGGCCCACGTGTAAGTGTCTCAGGTTTTAATTTAACAATTAGCTTAAACTAACAGTGGGTTAAGGGGGCTAGGCCCACCTGTCATACTAACATATTCATTTTATCAATGTTATTTACTTAACAAAAGATTTCCCGGGGTGGCCCGCATGTCAGTGGGTGATTAAGCCCTAACCAAGTCGCTAATGACCCAACTGACTGGTGGGGCCATAAGTCAGTGGCACAGGCGACCCGCCGGCGGCTCGCCGGCGAGCAGACTCCGGCGAACTCAAGCAAGCGCTCGATTCCGAGCACCAAAAGAGGCGCCGCTTGTTGCTATGGGTTCAGGGAGACGTGCCGCTTCGATCTACGGTAGGGGAGGGGGTCATGGTGGACGCAGCCGAGCGCGGGGTCAACAATGGCGGGAGGCCGAGCTCGGGCGTCCATGGCGTCTTGCGTTTCGAGACGAAATCGAGCGCGCCACGGGGTGGAAGTGAACCTACGGAACACTACGAACGCTTGAGTGCCAAATTCGTGCGCTGGAACGGCTTGGAAGCACGGCTACGACGACGACCCACGGCGGCCGGAGCAGCTCAAAGGGGGAAGAAGGCTACGGGCCTAGCGGGACTCAACGGGCAGTTGGCGACGAACGGGAAGCTCACCAGGAGCACGACGGAGGTGGCAGCGGGCTCGATGCGGGCTTGTGGTGGCCGGAATTCGTCGCGGATCCCGCCGGAGCCGAAGAAGAAGAGGAAGTCGTAGTCGTCGCGGAGAGGCACCACGGCTCGATTCCTCCAGCAGCTCGGGGTAGTCGTCGATGGCGAGTCCAGTGGGCAAGGTGGAGCGGGCTGGTTTGGCTAGTGGCCACGGTTGGCCATGGCACTGAACGGCGGCGGCTCGGGAGGATTTTCCCCGAGGTGTGGGAGGCGAGGAGGAGGGGAAAGGAGGTGCGGGGGTGTCCAGGAGGGAGGGGGCGTTGCCCTTATCACCTCCGCGGCGGGAGGGGGCAGGTGGATGCGGGGCCAGCTCGCCAGCGTCGTGCCCACGTCCGGCGCCGTACGGGAGCAGGTGAGAGTGGTTGAGGGAGGAAGAAGACAAGGGGGGTGGGCTGGGCTGCGGTGGGCCGTCGCCCAGGCGAGTTTTAAAGTTTTTCCCATTTGTTTTGTGTTGCTGATTATTCTATTTCTTTCTGTAATTGATTTATTAACCCTAGAATTTTTGTAAAAGGTTATTAGTGTTTGTAAATTAGGTTTACATATTACTAAGGTGCCACAAAAGTTTTTGCAGCAGAATAAAATCATTAGATATTTCTTTTAAATATTAAATTCCCAAAGTAGGGGTTTTAACCTACTGTTTGAATTGTTTGGAATTTTCTGCAACTCCAAAAATTACCAAAGTTGGTCCAACATGATTATAATGTTTTTAGGCAATTTACAAAAATAGTTCCATGATTTTTGGAACAACTTTATTTGAGCACTTTTGTTTTATTTTCCATTTAAAGTAGTTTCAACTAGGGTTTGGTTTCTTGATGAGCAAGATGCATTGTGCTTTGGGTTTTGATTACCAACCAGCATGGTTTGAAAAGAGTAGAAGCAAAACTTGATTAGGGATAGGGGATAACAGTGATTAACAAACAGTGATGGTCAACAGTGATGATGATTACTGTTACAGAAACTGAGGGTGTTACAAATCTCCCCCACTACAAGAATTCTCGTCTCGAGAATTTAAGGGGTAGTGAGGAAAAGATCGGGGTATTCATCGCGAAGGCGATCTTCGCGTTCCCAGGTGGCTTCATCTTCAGAATGATTCGACCACTGGACCTTGAGGAACTTGACGGTCTTGTTGCGAGTTCGACGCTCAGACTGATCGAGACTGCGGCTCGGATGTTCTCGATAAGTCAAGTCTTGTTGCAGCTCGATCATATCATGCTCCACTTCGCGGATAGGATCCTTGAAGCAGCGACGGAGTTGCGACACGTGGAAAACATCGTGGACTTGGGAGAGGTTCGGCGGCAATTCCAACCGGTATGCCACGGGTCCACTCCTGGAAAGGATACGGAACGGGCCAATGTAGCGAGGAGCCAACTTGCCCTTGATACCGAAGCGATGAGTGCCCCTCATGGGAGTGACACGGAGGTAAGCGTATTCACCAGGCTGATACTCCATTTCACGGTGTTTACGGTCATAGTTGCTCTTCTGACGAGACTGTGCAGCCTTGAGATTTTCTTGCACAATGCGAACTTGTTCTTCAGCTTCTTGGACAAGATCCGGTCCGAAGTAGGGTCGTTCCCCAGTTCCTGACCAATTCAGGGGGGTTCGACATTTACGTCCGTATAGAACTTCGAAGGGGGCAATCTTCAAGCTAGCCTGATAGCTATTGTTGTACGATAATTCCGCGTACGGGAGGGCATCCTCCCATTTCATGCCGAAAGAAAGGACACAAGCGCGAAGCATGTCTTCCAGCACTTGATTGACTCGTTCAACTTTGCCTTGCGACTGGGGGTGATAAGAGGTGCTGAGATTCAGACGAGTCCCGAAAGCTTCCATGAAACTATTCCAGTATCGTGAGGTGAAAATGCTGCCACGGTCTGAACCGATCTCCATCGGAATACCGTGGAGTGACACAATTCGGGAGATATACAAGTGTGCTAACTGACTAGCAGTGATCGTCTCCTTGACTGGCAGGAAGAGTGCAATCTTGGAGAATCGGTCGATGACGACAAAGATGGCATCGTTACCTTTCTGTGACTTAGGAAAACCGGTGACGAAGTCCATCTCGACTTTGTCCCTCTTCCAATCAGGAGGAGGGAGTGGTCGCAGCCATCCAGCAGGTTTCTGATGTCCGGCCTTGACGCGACTGCAAACGTCACACTGAGAAACATAGTGGGCGATGTCTTGCTTCATGTAAGGCCACCAATACCGTTGACGAAGGTCTTTATACATCTTGGTACTGCCAGGGTGGATTGACAAGGGAGAATTATGGGCTTCTTCCATGATATCCGGACCACAGTTAATGAGGGGCGGGCTCACAGGAACTACCAAACGACCCTTGAAGTACACAGTATCACCATCACTAGCATCAATGGTAAAAGAGGAGGGCTTTCCTTCTGCGATGTCCTGCTTGATCTTCACAATGTCAGGGGCCAGAGATTGTCTACTCTTGATGAGGGCGTCGAGTTTTGACTCGAGAACCAGGTTATTGACGTAACCTTGAGGAACAATCTCGAGATTCAACTTGCGAAAATCTTCATACAGAAGTGGTTGTTGCACCTGAACCTCAAGTTCAGAACAGTAAGCTTTGCGGCTCAAGGCATCGGCCATCACATTAGCCTTGCCAGGGGTATACGAAATATCCATGTTGAAGTCGGCTATTGTCTCGAGCCATCGTTGTTGACGAAGATTCAGGTCTGGCTGAGTAAACAGGTACTTCAGACTTTGGTGGTCGGTGTAGACCTCGCAACGATTACCGACGAGGTAATGTCGCCACAGCTTCAATGCATAAATTACTGCTGCCAATTCGAGATCATGTGTTGGGTATTTGTCTTTGTGAGCACGCAACTGTCGAGAGCCATAAGCAATCACCTTGCGCTCTAGCAATAGGACACAGCCTAATCCTTGATGAGACGCGTCGCAATATATCACGAAGTCCTTCTGAGTGTCGGGGGGAGCGAGCACCGGGGGAGAAGTTAGCTTGTCCTTGAGTGCTTGAAAACTTTCTTGACATTTATCTGTCCACTCAAATTTGACGCCTTTGTGAAGCAGATTAGTCAGAGGCCTGGCTATCTTGGAAAAATTCTCGACGAAACGACGACAATAGCTAGCGAGCCCGAGAAAACTGCGGACTTGCTTGACGGTCTTGGGAGGAGTCCAGTCAAGAATAGCCTGGATACGTTCTGGGGTGACGGCAATGCCATCCTTGGAAATCACATGTCCAAGGTAGGTTACTTCGGGAAGCCAGAACTCACACTTAGAATACTTAGCGTAGAGTTTGTGTTCTCGAAGCTTCTCCAGTATAAGACGAAGATGTTCAACATGTTCTTCTTCATTCTTGGAATATATCAATATATCATCCAGATAAACCACGACGAACTGGTCGAGGTACTCCATGAAAATATAATTCATCAATCTGGAGAAGGTGGCTGGAGCATTGGTTAAGCCAAAGGACATGACGGTGTACTCGTATGAACCATAGCGAGTAATGAAGGCAGTCTTCGGAATGTCCTCATCACGGACTCGGATTTGGTGATATCCCAACCTCAAGTCGAGTTTAGAAAACACCTTGGATCCGGCAAGTTGATCATACAGATCGTTGATCCGGGGAAGTGGGTATTTGTTCTGGATGGTGGCTTGGTTAATGGGCCGATAATCTTGGACCAATCGGTTTGTCCCATCGCTCTTCTTGACAAAAAAGCGAAGGTGCTCCCCAAGCTGAGGAACTGGGGCGAATGAATCCTTTCTGAAGTGCCTTGTCGATTTCCTCCTTTAGTTCAAGGAGTTCATGTGGCGGCATCTTGTAAGGACGCTTGGCAATAGGAACAGTGCCTGGCTTCAAGTCGATGACGAATTCAACTTCTCTGATCGGGGGTATTCCCGGCAGTTCTTCTGGGAAGACGTCGGGAAAATCGCGAACGACCGGAACGTTCTCGATGCCTTCGAGGGGGGCGGCATTCAGGGCATTCATCATGAATATCTGAGTTTCAGCATTACGGGTAACTCGGGTGGTGTGGTTAACAATCTCGCCAGAGGGGTGAAAAAGTTGGACAGACTTGGTGCCACAATAGAGTGCGGCATCGTGAAATTTCAACCAGTCCATTCCCAGTATGAGGTCTATGGTGGAAGACTTCAGAACGATGGGGGGAAGCAAGGAATTCAATCCCTTCAATTTCAACAAAGGTTCCGGGTACTATCTTGGTGGTTTGACATTGGCCTATCGGGGTGCGGACAACCATCGGTGGGTTCATCTTTTCTAGCGTGAAGTTATGCGACAATGCAAATGCTTCCGACAAGAATGAATGCGACGCTCCTGTATCAAATAAAACAGTAGCAGGTACAGAATTAACGAGAAGGGTACCCATCACGGTAGCGGGTTGTTGCTGAGCTTCTTCAACATTGACATTATTAGCATGTCCACGAGCATAAGCGGCAGACCCAGTATTATAGTTGGGGGTCCTGTTGTTGCCACGACCATTTCCACGGCCAGCGGGGTGAACTACCAGTTGCTTCTGTTTCAGGGGGCACTCCCTGGAAAAATGCCCCGGTTGGCGGCACGTGAAGCATAATCCATCTTGAGGACGGAGGGGTGTAGCATTGGGTGGTGCAGGCAGAGCTCTTGGCAACTGTGGTGGCGGAGGCAGACGGGGTGCAGCATAAGACGGCCTTGGAGCAGGGACAGGTGAATGGGTCACACTGGTAGGGAGCCAGATACGACGCTTCTGCGTTGCGCCCAAAGATGAGCCAACGTCACGATAACGCTTCAGAGAGTTCTTGTGCTCCATCTGGGCAGTCTCGACGGTGATAGCCTTGTTCACCATGGTGGCGAAGTTGGCGAAATCATGAACGGCAAGAGCGAGCCTGAGTTCTGGGTTGAGGCCACGACGGAACTTCTGCTGCCTGCGAGCATCAGTGGTGACCTCTCCTTCCGCATAGCGAGAGAGGTTGAGGAACTCGCGCTGATAGGCTTCAACAGTCATGTCGCACTGAGTGAGGTTACGAAACTCTTCCGCCTTACGATCCATGATCCCCTGAGGAATGTAGCGGGCGCGGAAGGCAGACTGAAATTCATCCCAAGTGATGACTTCTTCAACTGGCAGGGAACGCTTGTGGGTGCTCCACCACTGAGCAGCGGCGCCTTTCAGATGATAAGACGCAAAGTTCACATAGTCGGCTGGATCGACATTAGCAGACTCCAGCTCGTGAGTGATATCGCGAAGCCAGTCATCAGCATCCAGCCGCTGAACAGTGTTGCGGAACATAGTGGGGTTGAGGCGGGTGAAGTCGTGCAGAGTCACGGTGGCGTGCTGGTGGTGGTGCCCATTCTGATTCGGCTGGGGGAACTGAGCCATGATATTCTGCATGAACTGACGGTTCATCTTGAACTGCTGCATCATCGCGGCCATGTAATCCGGCGGCGGAGGTGGGTCGTTGGCAGCACGACCACGACCACCACGACCAGCCATCCTGCTAGAACTTAACAGGGGTATTTCAGCGATGAAAATTTAACGAGATACCGGAATCAAGCCTGAAGTAAAACGACAACGAAAAAGGGCGCAGATATATATAGGAGTAGTCATATAAGACATACACATTCGCACACAGAATCAATCGAAAATCGGGCAGCGTAACGTCGTAGAAATTAAGGAAAAAGGACTCACTAGGCGGCGCGCAGACCGCGGTAAGGATTACACGACGCGACATAGATTCCACTATGTCAATCACGCCGCAAGAAAACTGTTGGCCACAGGAGTCGATGCCAGAGAACGCGCGGCCTGCCCAGAATGAGAATGGGATCCGCGGTCTGGGATCTGGCGTACGACGCCTGCGACACGACTCAATCAATGGGGGAAGCACCAAAAACGCCGGGTGGAATCAAGAGAACGTGATCCTAATGTCAGCTTTGGTAAAACTTACCAGCAAGGATAAGAGAGCAGATTCCCAGAGCATAGGTAAGGAGAAAAGGATCCTAATACCATAGATATCACACGTAGTGACATCGATGTGGGCCCGTAAGCCAAATATTAAGTTAGCAAAATAGTTTTTCAAAGTCTAGACTCAACATCGACCAGGTAGTGGTGGGGTGGCTTCCTACAGGCAGTCGGCTCTGATACCAACTTGTGACGCCCCCAAAATCAGACCGTGTACAGTAATCATACACACAGGGTACACGACTGAGATTAGGGTGCCACGGTGATAATATCACAGCACAACACTAAACACAAAAGGATAAACAAATATATTACAATAGAGGGGGTCACGCGGACCCGAATATATAAGTCATACAAGACATAATATCTGAGTACAGACATAGTTAGTCAAGTTTTGCCTTAAGAAGGCTAGCACAAATCACATCAGAGATACAGAACGAAAAGGCGAGGCCTCCTGCCTGGGATCCACCGAACTACTCCTGGTCAACGGGGAACTCGACGTCGTAGTAGGCGCCTCCGGGGTACTCCTGCTCCTGGGCTCCAACGTCGGCTGCAGCGGCCGATCAGGCAAAACAGTAAAGGAAATAAAGCAGGTGAGTATCTAGTATACCCGCGAGTCTTACGTCCGCTACTAAGCATTATGCATTGTATCAACGGAAAGAAGAGGCTGTATATAGTGGACTGAAAGTCAGAAATTCAGAGCAAGGGTAAGAAGCTAGGCCTATCGAAGACTAGCATCTTCCGACGATGTCTTGCAGCATGAGGTAAGAATCAGCCAACAGTTTATATAAAGCATAAAGTAACAATGCAGCAGAAGTTGCTGCGGCATTGTATAATAATAAGTTGTAATAATAATTAACAATGCCTCCGAGTTCACCTCCTCGACATCCCCGCGAGGAAGAGAATCCGGAACCATACAGTTTAATAATAGTTTCTAGTGGTAAGATCCAGCTTCAGCATAAAGCGTCCTGTTACCGTGGACACGGCTATTCGAATAGATTAATCTTCCCTGCAGGGGTGCACTTGTGTTACGCTACACGCACGGATCTCCAGGGTGGCATATAGCCAACTCAAGACATTCACTGAACCATTTAGCATTTTAATTAACCTGCGTGACAACCGTTATCGTTGCCTCGACTTAACTAACCCGCGGACAACGACAGCAGCTAGGACCACCAGTACATCGGTGCCTGCCCCGTCGTCCCACCAAGTCACCGCGGTTACCAACAAGGTGAACCGTCTCCTTACCTTGTCTCGCGTGTGCTCCTGGAGGAGCTCGACTTTCGTGGTTTGGTAACTCTCGCGGCCAACGATCAGGGGCCAAGCACACCGGTACATTGTTCGTACCCTCCCTGTCGTCCCGTTGCAATACCTCTCGCGGGCACCGTTGGGTCGCCCGACTTCTTACCTGAAGGACCTCGCCGTTCAGGACCCTATGGCGGTAAGACAAAGTCAGCCTCGAGTGGAGTACCAGGATTACTCCTGGATAGCTCACACTTGAGGTGACTAGGCATAACCCAGGTAGGGGCCTTAGACGGTGTCTGCATTGTACCGTACCTATGTAGTTGTAATATTTGTATCCACGTTCACTCCCCTGAGTGACCACGGCCCCCTATCTAATCCTAGCTAACAATGCGCAGGGCTCACTGCTGAATAATGCATAATAATAATAATAGGCAGCATAGGATAAAGGAAGACACATCAAGGGGCGACAAAATCAGGCTATGCAATTGAATAGGATTGTAACGTAGCAGCAGTAGTATCAATGCCTAGTGCAAGAAATGTACGGAAAGATAGGCGATATCGGGGGAAGAGAATGGCTCTGCTTGCCTGCAAGCTCGACGGTAGTAGTAGGGTCGTCGACGACGTAGTCGTACTCAGCAGCGGTGTAGTCGACGGCAGCAGCGGGGTCTACCGGAGATTAAGGGGGGGAGGAAACAGTAAATACACAACAAGCATATACAAACAGATGCATGACATGATAGATGAAATGTTAACGGTGTTCTAACGCAGTGCAATGCACATTGCTCGGAACGAAAATTCATCTGAGGATGAACTACCGGCTCCGGATGATTACCGGACAGGGTGTCCGGAGGGGAAGGATCAAGCCGGAGGTGTCGTGGTTACCGGAACAACATAACGGGGGTGTATCCGTGCTAGTTGATCTATTCCGAGAAACATTCGTGTTCGGAATAAATTCATCCGGGCACTCTAACAGTACCGGACCATTTATCGGACAGTCGGTCCGGAGGGGGAATGTTCGATGTTCGTTGTGTTAGAGGGGTGTGGTAGACATACGGATAGCGTATTTGTATTCGTTATATTTTTCTGATCAATTTTCATGTATAAAGTTTTTGAATCCGAGTTACGGTTTAAAAGTTATTGAATTTCAAAGTTTAAATCAATTTAAATGATTTTCTGGATTTCTTTTATTATTTATTAAACATTATCCAAAAAATTATCCAAAACATTATCCAGAACGGTGCTGACATGTGGGACCCACATGTCAGCCTCTGTTATTTATAAAACATTTAATTAAATTAGAAAATGCCTCTGGACCCACATGTAAGTCACTGGAAATTCTTATTAATTCTTTTAAATAATAAACTGACAAAGGGGGCCCACGTGTAAGTGTCTCAGGTTTTAATTTAACAATTAGCTTAAACTAACAGTGGGTTAAGGGGGCTAGGCCCACCTGTCATACTAACATATTCATTTTATCAATGTTATTTACTTAACAAAAGATTTCCCGGGGTGGCCCGCATGTCAGTGGGTGATTAAGCCCTAACCAAGTCGCTAATGACCCAACTGACTGGTGGGGCCATAAGTCAGTGGCACAGGCGACCCGCCGGCGGCTCGCCGGCGAGCAGACTCCGGCGAACTCAAGCAAGCGCTCGATTCCGAGCACCAAAAGAGGCGCCGCTTGTTGCTATGGGTTCAGGGAGACGTGCCGCTTCGATCTACGGTAGGGGAGGGGGTCATGGTGGACGCAGCCGAGCGCGGGGTCAACAATGGCGGGAGGCCGAGCTCGGGCGTCCATGGCGTCTTGCGTTTCGAGACGAAATCGAGCGCGCCACGGGGTGGAAGTGAACCTACGGAACACTACGAACGCTTGAGTGCCAAATTCGTGCGCTGGAACGGCTTGGAAGCACGGATACGACGACGACCCATGACGGCGGGAGCAGCTCAAAGGGGGAAGAAGGCTACGGGCCTAGCGGGACTCAACGGGCAGTTGGCGACGAACGGGAAGCTCACCAGGAGCACGACGGAGGTGGCAGCGGGCTCGATGCGGGCTTGTGGTGGCCGGAATTCGTCGCGGATCCCGCCGGAGCCGAAGAAGAAGAGGAAGTCGTAGTCGTCGCGGAGAGGCACCACGGCTCGATTCCTCCAGCAGCTCGGGGTAGTCGTCGATGGCGAGTCCAGTGGGCAAGGTGGAGCGGGCTGGTTTGGCTAGTGGCCACGGTTGGCCATGGCACTGAACGGCGGCGGCTCGGGAGGATTTTCCCCGAGGTGTGGGAGGCGAGGAGGAGGGGAAAGGAGGTGCGGGGGTGTCCAGGAGGGAGGGGGCGTTGCCCTTATCGCCTCCGCGGCGGGAGGGGGCAGGTGGATGCGGGGCCAGCTCGCCAGCGTCGTGCCCACGTCCGGCGCCGTACGGGAGCAGGTGAGAGTGGTTGAGGGAGGAAGAAGACAAGGGGGGTGGGCTGGGCTGCGGTGGGCCGTCGCCCCAGGCGAGTTTTAAAGTTTTTCCCATTTGTTTTGTGTTGCTGATTATTCTATTTCTTTCTGTAATTGATTTATTAACCCTAGCATTTTTGTAAAAGGTTATTAGTGTTTGTAAATTAGGTTTACATATTACTAAGGTGCCACAAAAGTTTTTGCAGCAGAATAAAATCATTAGATATTTCTTTTAAATATTAAATGCCCAAAGTAGGGGTTTTAACCTACTGTTTGAATTGTTTGGAATTTTCTGCAACTCCAAAAATTACCAAAGTTGGTCCAACATGATTATAATGTTTTTAGGCAATTTACAAAAATAGTTCCATGATTTTTGGAACAACTTTATTTGAGTACTTTTGTTTTATTTTCCATTTAAAGTAGTTTCAACTAGGGTTTGGTTTCTTGATGAGCAAGATGCATTGTGCTTTGGGTTTTGATTACCAACCAGCATGGTTTGAAAAGAGTAGAAGCAAAACTTGATTAGGGACAGGGGATAACAGTGATTAACAAACAGTGATGGTCAACAGTGATGATGATTACTGTTACAGGAACTGAGGGTGTTACACCACTCCCTTTCGATATTTTGAGCACTCATGCAATGGATGAGCGTGAGCAAGAAAGTTGACACCTAAAAGGCGAAACAGAAAAAGGGTGGAGGAGGAAGACAAAAAGGTGTGTGAAAGGCTCACATCAATGAGGACAATCATAGGCGAGAGAATGCCATATGATAGATATGATGTGAGGAGTAGGGATTGCCATACAACGGATGCACATGTGAGCTAAAAGCTCTCCAATGGAACTAGTGGGGGTGCATCTAACTTGCTTGCTTAAGAAGACCTAGAGCTCGTTTGAGGAGGCTCATCATTGGAATATACAAGCCAAGTTCTATAGTGTAAAAGTTCCCCACATAGCTATATGCATGATGATAATCTCTATGGAGTACAAGGGATAGAAGATGAAGTACTAGTGTGGATCTCTCAAAAGGAATAGTAGTATGCCCCCTTCTCTCTTTTTATTTTTCTTTTTCTCTTTTTCTCTTTTTTTTATTTTTGTGGCCTCAATGGCTCTTTCTATTTAACTCTCATTTGTCCTCTTTGGGATCTTTTGATTTTGTCCTCTTTGGGATCTTTTCCTCACTTTAGGGGCAATACTCTATATTTTACAAGAATATAGGAGATCTTTCACACTTTACAAAGGTACTCACAAAAAGAAAATGTAACTAATCATGATGCAAATGTATGCCTCTGCCAGGATAGCAGGATATGCAATGATACTAGCGCGTCATGTAGCAATGATTAGGGCAAGGCCCAACTAGCATGCGGCTCATCGATCAAGCAAGTAGCATGTATGACATGAAGATCAAGTCATGAGAGGGTGGATGTTGCATGGCAATGTATCTCGGAAAGGCTATGGAACTGCCTTGTAGGTAGGTATGGTGGCTGTTTTGAGGAAAGATATAATGAGGCTTATGATGACAGAGCGTATCATGCCAAGGGTTTGGATGCACCGGCGAAGTATGCGCCAACTCCCGAGGTGAGAAAAGGGCAATGCACGGTACCGAAGAGGCTAGAAAAAGTATGGATAGGTGGAAGTGTCAACTTTCGAATACTCACATTAGTCCGAAGAACTCATGCACTTATTATCGGTAACTCTCAATCTAATAGGAGGTTCACAAAGAGACAGGTACCCCGAGGAGGAGTGTATGGGGGTTTGGTTATCCTTGCGCATCCTCGACTCATGGTACGTGAGTGTACTCTAATATTCGAACCCTCCAGAGGTTAGTGATCCATCTAGTAGCTAGAGTTCTCAACAAGGGTTTTTTGGTTTTCGAAAAACACACGGATTGCCCAAAATACGACATCTATCACTAATAGGCAAGAGCTCTTGACACCAAAAGTTCAAACATTACTCTAGTCAATACCTCAAAACTATTGCAAGTTACTACTTCAAAGAGAAAAGCAACTTTAACTACCTACTTTCTAGTCAAGACACATAACTCAGTGCAACAGGCAAACTCTCTAACAAGATAAAACATGCAACCTATAGAAAGTTCAACCTGAAAAGAAAAGCTCTAGAAAAACTAAAGCACTACAGCTAAACAGACCAGCAGCTAAGAAAAGAAAAAGAACAACTCACAGCTAAAAGAAATAAGCATGCAAATCCTATGAGGAGTTCTAGTTCAAGTGGAGCGTGTTTCTCTCCCACACAAAAGAGTAAGTTAGGGTCTAACTTGTTACTACAGCAAAGAAAGCAAAACAAACCTAGAAAAGTAAAGAGCGAGACGCTCCAAGCAAAGCACATAACGCATGAAGTGATAAAAATATAGTGCAACGAAAGACAGACCGATGATTGTTGATGAAGAAGGGGATGCACCGGGGGCATCCCCAAGCTTAGACGCTTGAGTCTCCTTGAATATTTATTGGGGGTGCACTTGGGCATCCCCAAGCTTGAGCGCTTGACACTCCTGGATCTTCTTTCATCACCTTCCATCGCGCACTTGAAAACTTCCTTCATACATAACTCATTGTAGGCTGATTAGAGGGGTTAGTACCCTAATAAAATAATTTTCCTCTACTGCAAATAAAGATTTCCAGGAAGAGCTACTGCTTAAAAGTTTGCAAAGAAAAAGCAAGCTTAAGGATTGCAAAACTGCGAAAAGAAAAACTGGGGCAGAAGCTGAGAAAAACAGAACAACAGAGAAAGGGGAAATTTTCGAGGTACTTCTGCAACTCAAATCAAAAAACTTTGAACAGGGGCTAGCAAGCCAATTGTATGGAGCATGCTGTCAAAAAATTTCAGATCAAAAAGATGATCTGGTGATTTATCGCGAATTTTCCCGTCAAGAAGACAGAATCTGTTTCTGGACAGCAAGCTCCAACTTTTGAACTTTCAAGCACTCTGAGGCTAAACTTGGCACAAAGCTTGAAAAATAAAGATACAATGATGTTGCTACAGTAGTAACAATCATCAAGACCACTAAGAACAGAACAAAAGCAAAAATAAAAACCTAAATTCGTTGCGGGTTGCCTCCCGAAAGCGCTTCTTTAGAGCCATTAGCTAGGCTTAAAGCAGAAGATCATGTTTTTTCAAGAGAATAACTAGCCCGTGTGACGGACTCAAAAGGTAACTTAATCTTTTTCCTAGGGAAATGTTCCATCCCTTTCTTGAGAGGGAATTGGAACTTGATAGTTCCCTCTTTCATGTCAATGATGGCACCAACTGTGCGAAGAAAAGGACGTCCCAAAATAACTGGACAAGAGGGCTCACACTCAATGTCCATAATAGTGAAATCAAAGGGAACATAATTGTCATTGACAACGATAAGAACATCGTCGATCTTCCCCAAAGGATTCTTTACGGAAGAATCAACAAGACGAACACCAAAAGAACAGGGATCAAAAGGTTTCAAATCAAGCATATCATACATTCTTTTGGGCATAACAGAGGTACTTGCTCCAACATCACAAAGAGCAAAACAAGAGAAGTTATTCAATTTAATTTTAATCATAGGATCCCAACCATCTTCTAGCTTCCTAGGTATGGAGGCTTCTAGCCTAAGCTTCTCCTCCCTAACTTTAATTAGAGCATTGGTGATATGCTCCGTTAAGGCAAGATTTAGTGTGCTAGTGTGGGGGTCTCTAGACATCTTGTGTAGGAAACCAATAACTTCTGGTAAAGTGCAGTTATCAAAGTCTAGTTCACTACTATCTATAAGGGAAGTAGTGATATCATTTAAGCTCACTTGTTTGAAAGCCTCTATGTTCATAGAGGTTTCCTCTTCTATGGTTGAGGGTGTAGCATCACCATTGATAGGTCCAGTGGGACTAGGGGTGTGATGGGTGCTAGCAGTTTGGATCTCCTCAACTACTTGGATAGTGGCTACTGTGTGGTAGGTAGGAAGGCTCTTAATTCTATCTTCTTCCTCCTTCTCTCTAGCCCATCTCTCTTTAAGTTTTCCCAGCATCCTAATGTTTTCATTAATTTGGACCTGGATGGCATTCATAGGAGTGACCTGCCTCTCCTCAGGGGGAGAGGTTATAATCTTCAGCATCTCTACGTCGTGGGCTATATTGTCTACCTTCGAAGAGAGGATATCTAGTTTATCTAATTTTTCTTCCACACTCTTGTTAAAGGCCTTCTGGGTAGTGATAAAGTCTTTGAGCATAGTCTCTAGTTCTGAAGTGGAGTTTCTAGTGGAAGGACAAGTGTTGTTCCCATATTTGTTGGATGGGAAAGGCCTAGGATTGTTGCTACCAAAGTTACTCCTATAAGCATTATTGTTGAAGTTGTTCCTAGAGACAAAATTGACATCTACTTGCTCCTGAGCAACCAAAGAATTTAAAGGAACATCTTGAGGATCAATAGAGGGTTGCTTGGTAAGTAGAGACATGATAAGGTCAACCTTTTCATTTAAAGAGGAAATCTCCTCGACAGAGTTTACCTTCTTACCAGTTGGAGCTCTCTCGGTGTGCCATTGTGAATAATTTAGCATCATCTCATCTAGTAGTTTTGTAGCAACACCAAGTGTGGTTGACATAAAGGTACCTCCCGTGGCCGAATCCAACAGGTTCCGCGAGGTGAAGTTCAAGCCTGCATAAAAAGTCTGGATAACCATCCAGGTAGTCAGTCCATGTGTAGGGCAGTTCTTGACGAGCGTCTTCATACGTTCCCAAGCCTGGGCAACGTGTTCGTTATCCAATTGCCTGAAATTCATAATGTTACTCTGCAATTGAATAATTTTAGCAGGGGGATAATACTTCCCTATAAAAGCATCCTTGCATTTACTCCAAGAATCAATACTATTCTTGGGTAGAGACTGTAGCCACTCCTTGGCTCTCCCTCTCAAGGAGAAACGGAAAAGCTTCAGCTTGACGATGTCTCCGTCCACCTCCTTGTATTTCTGCATGTCGCAGAGCTCGATAAAGTTGTTTAGGTGCAAAGCAGCATCTTCTCCTGCTCCTGAAAATTGATCTTTCATGACAAGGTTAAGCAGAGCAGGTTTAATCTCATAAGAAGGTGCTGAAGTGGCAGGTGGAGCAATAGGAGTGCAGATAAAGTCACTGTTGTTGTGACTGGTGAAGTCACACAACTTAGTGTTTTCATTGGAACCCATAGTAGCAGCAGGTATTTTTGGTATTTTTTATTAGGGACACAAAAGTAAAAACTGAAAGGTAAACTAACAAGACTAAAAAGCAAAGGTAAAAGATAGCGTGTAACTCCCCTATTTTTGATACAGGAGTCCGACAACGGCGCCAGAAATTGGCGGTTATCAGGACTCGCGTATTTGTACTTCCTTTGAGTCCCCGGCAACGGCGCCAGAAATTAGCTTGATGGCTTCTCGCCCCTCGTTGGTTACCCCAAGTGGAAGGTTGAGATGCAGCGTAGCGGTAATTTCCCTCAGTAAAGATACCAAGGTTTGTCTCCAGTAGGACTCAACGATAAGTACGATAGGTGGCAACGGCGCCAGAAATTATTCTGATGCGTGGAGTTGTCGTGGACCTGCACAAAACAAATAACTTTGCTCCCAACGAGTTCAGAGGAGTTGTCAATTCCTCCGGCCTTGTCGTTTACAAAGGATCAAACGCAAGAGATAAAAAGGTACTAGTAAAAGTAAAACAGAAAGATAAATAGTGGGTGTGAACAATGGTATGAAGATGGACCGGAGTCCCGTGATTTTCACTAGTGATGTCTCTCTCCCAAAAGACGATAAAAATGCTAGCGAGGTAAACAAATCACAGTTGGGCAATTGACAGGATTATGAAGGCACCGCAATGCTAACTATGCTGCAAAGAAAGGAAGGGCTCAAAAGCAACGGGCAGTACGCCAAGGTAAGTAGACCGAAATCCATCTGCATCTACTACGAATCATCCACCTTGAGATATCTATCCAGAACATCTCGCTGGTATTAAGTTGCGAATCCCACCCAAAGTGTAAACTCAAAGCAACAGACAACTGCATTAAAAGAACTTTGCGTAAAGTAAACAATTCTTGCACCAATAGGCACAATCACCGTTGTTTTATCCCTGGTGGCAACATCACATCCCCTAGTCTCATGTTTCTGTCACTCAAGCTAGACATCAGGGGGCTGAACCCACAATCGAGCATAACGCTCTCTCTTGGAGTTGCAAGCAAATAACTTGGCCAAAGAAAATACTGCAACGGAGAACATGCAAGAATTTACTCAAGAACAAAATATAAAAGGGCAAACCAAATATATTACTCATCACAATCTGAACATAGTCTCATAATCCATTAGATCCCAACAAACTCAGCATAGCAACAACAGAAAAATACATAGGTGCCTCGATCATGTGAGGCAGCTCACGAGGTCTCGAAAGTGGAAGCACAAAAGAGGGAGAGGACATCACATAGCTACTGATAACGGACCCATGGTCCAAGGGGGACTACTCACGGTACATACGGGACGCGTCCATGGCTATGGATGGTCTCCCGGAGGGGTGATTTCCTTCCGGCAGGGTGCCGGAGCAGCTTCTCCAGGCAGCCCCGATCTGAAAACGGCGGCGGCGGAACAGAGAGGTTTCCGCGAAAAAGAGTTCTTTTTAGGGGTTTCTACCCCGAGGGGGTTATATAGGCGAAGGGGGGCGTCGAGGGGCCACCCAGGGCAGCCAGGAGGGTGCCTGGCGCGCCCTAGGGTTGGGGCCGCGCCAGGGACCCTTCTGGCTCCCTGGTGGTGGTCCCGGCTCTCTCCCTTGGTTATTCCGGAAGCTTCCTGCCCGCTGATTTTTAATATAATTTTTGCGGAATTTTTTGGGCACTTTAATCAGCCGGAAAACCTGAAAAACAAAAACAGCAGAAAACCAGAAGCTGGCAACTGGGTGCACCGAGTTAGTAGGTTAGTCCAAATTGGTTTAAAAGTGTAATAAAGTTCAACCAAAACATGGCAAAGTCACACAAAACATGCATGGAGCAAGCAGAAATTATAGATACGTTTGGGACGTATCAGGTGGTTCCTCCCTCCGGCAGGGTGCCGGGAAGAGTTCTTCTGGTTCTCCCGATCTTGGAAGCGCGGCGGCGGCGGAACAGAGGAGAGATCGCGAAAAAGAGTTTCCGTCACGGGGGTTTCACGTCACGAGGAATATATAGGCGAAGGGGGGCAGCCAGGGGGGCCACCAGGGGTTCAGGCGGCCCCCTGGCGTGGCCCCATCCTAGGGCGCGCCGGGAGGGCGCCTGGGGCCCAGGTGGGTCCCCTCTGCCCCCCCTTGGTGATTCCCGAAGCTTCAGTATCGCTGATTTTTTGTTGGATTTTCCCGAATTTTTGGAGCACTTTTTATATGGTGGAAACCTGAAATAGAAAAACAGCAGAAAACATGAACTGACACTGGGGTGCACTGAGTTAATAGGTTAGTCCAAATATGATCAAAAGTGTATGGAATTTCATCAATATCATAGCAATATCGCACAAAAAAGGCATGGAGCAAGCAGAAATTATAGATACATTTTGGACGTATCAGCGCATAATCTTGTCAATTGCCCAGCTGTAATTTGTTTACCTCGCATGACTATTTTATCGTCTTTTGGGAGAGAGACATCACTAGTGAACATCATGGGACCCCGGTCCATATTTCATATACTGTTTACACCCACTATCAATTTACTGCTTTGTTTATTTTTCCGTTGCTATCACTATCATTAATATCCCGTGCGTTTTATCCTTTGTAAACAACAAGGCCGAAGGGATTGACAACCCCTTTGTACTCGTTGGGAGCAAAGTTATCTGTTGTGTGTGCAGGTCCACGCCAACCGCTAATCTCTGGCGCCGTTGTCACCGCCCGGGGACAGGGCCGCCGCGCCCGCCTGTGGCCTGGCCGTGGACGGGGCCGCCGCGCCTGCCCGGGGACGAGGCCGCCACGCCCGCCCATGGCCTGGCCGTGGCCGCCCGGGGACTGGCCGACGCGCCCGCCCGTGGCCTGGCCGTGGCCGCCGCGCCCACCCGTGGCCGACTGCGTTCGTATGGAAGAAGAGAAGGAGAGGGGGACCTGATTGCTTTTTTATTTTTTGTAGGTATTTTTCTTCAAAATATCACTCTTACATGTGGGTCCCTTTTGTAGAAACCGGGTAAAAACAAGCTAACCGTCCGATTTGTGGTTTTTGCAAAAGATTAGCAAAAAAATAGTGGTTTTCGCAGAAAAAAACGAAAAACTATGTTTTCTGCAATCCTATCCCGAATTGTCATGGTTTTTTGCAATTAACTCCACGCCGGTGCGATGCGCTAGGCTATTGGCAAAGTGTTGATATTGTGATTCTTCGAAGGCACCCCACATCTAGTTGTGTTTTGTGGCGATGGTCTTCTTTGCTAGTTAGATCGTGCCTTCCCCTGGATATCAATTTCTTCTTATCTTCTTTTATTTTGTCATTTGTACGGTTTTGATCCGGTTTTCCTTATAAATAGGATAAACTTGTTTCGGATTTTTTTGAGGGTTTATGACGGTGGGGGGATCCCCACTGCCTCTATATTGCATGTGATAAAAGTGTTACATCATTTGCTAGTACATCAATGAGGAAACCTGGGGGTTCCTCCTGCCACTTTATAGTTCTAGTGGGTTCCACATTACTAGCTAACAAATCTGCTACCATATTAGCTTCTCTAGGACAAAATTGAAGCTTAATAAGACTAAAGTTATTTGCAAGAAAAGTGCATTCTTCAAAGATTGCCGCTGCAGGTCCAAGGGAATTGCCACCATTGTTCATGATCTCCACCACGTCCAAACAATCGGATTCAACAACAACTCTGTCAATTCCCATCTCATTTGCTAGGATGAGGCCATCTCTCAAAGCTCGTGCTTCGGCGGTACACACATCTTCGACAAAAGGGACGTCAGTACATGATGCCGCGACAAAAGAGCCCATACCATCTCTCAGGATCACTCCCGTGCTTCCCGATCCCGAGTCCTGGGAGAAACTTGCATCAACATTCAGTTTGTACCACCCCTCTCCTGGAGGCTTCCAGCCATGGCGAATCACACCTCTAGTTTTCCCACGAGACCTAGAGAAGTTTTTTGCCAGTATTTTTATTGCATGCGCTGATCTTGGTGGTTCAAGAATTTTTCCCCATGTGTGAACTGCCTTCTTTCCCACCAAACATACCAGACAATGGTAGCAATAAGATCATTCCGCTGGACGTCTTGGACATGTGATTTTATGTTGCTCCTTGAAGATAAAAGCTCCAGCAAGACAACACTCCCATCACGTTCCATAGTGCCGACCTCATCCACAAGACTTTGCAATCCAAGTATCCTCCAAATCTCCCGTACCCGTGGGCACTGAAACATCACATGTTTGATGCTTTCACAGTCAGCGGTACACAGCGGACATTGCGAGCTTGTTATCATATGTCTATTGGCCAGAACACCATAGCATGGAATAGCTCCAAGGATAGTTTTCCAGAGGTGAATCTTGATCTTTGATGGTACCCGTAGCTTCCAGATGGTATTCCAGATCGGACTAGTACTTGAGGTTTGTGAAGGGTTTGTAATCCTCAACTTTCGTCCGTGCTGGTGTTCCCACTCTTTGTGATAGGCCGAGCGAACTGTAAAGTTTCCATGTTTATCCGGGTGCCATGAGACAAAATCTGTCATCATCCCAATTGCCAAGGGAATGTTCAGGATGCGCTGCGCATCAACTGGCCAAAAAATCTCCCTTATAAGCTCCTCATCCCAAGTTCTGTTATCCTCATCAATTATTTCAGAAACTTTGGTAATCACCACATTGCTTCTAGGTGTCATCACCCTTTTAGAAGGGCTGCTAGGGATCCATGGGTCATTCCAGATGTTGATCATAGACCCATCCCCAACTCTCCAGATATACCCTTTTTTGAAGGTTTGCAATCCACTCCACAGACTCTGCTAGGTATAGGAGCTCCCCTTCTTTAGATCACAATTCAACAGGTCCCCATCTGGAAAGTACTTTGCTCGCAAAACTCTAGCACATAGAGATTCAGGTTCACTGATAAGCCTCCAGGTTTGTTTTGCTAACAACGCAAGATTGAAACAATGGATGTCTCGGAATCCCATGCCACCCTTCCCCTTGGGTATACATAATTTCCACCATGCAAACCAATGCATGTGTTTCTTCTGATCATCTTCACCCCACCAGTAATTTGACATTGCCGAGGTAACATTATTACAGATTTCCTTCGGCGGCTTGAAAACCGACATGGCATATGATGGGATAGCCTGAATAACCGCCTTCAACAGAATTTCTCTTCCCCCCACCGAGAGGAGTTTCTCTTTCCATCCTCTGATCCTACTGAGGACTCTCTCCACAAGGTTTTGGAAGCAATCGGTTCGGTCCACCCCTACAATTGGTGGTAATCCCAGATATTTATCAGTTAGGGCTTCAACCATGATGTTTAGGGTAGAGCACACCTGCACTCTCATATATCAACCGGGGTGCACGGACTGAAAAAAACTGTCGACTTCGCATCGCTGACAAGCTGACCAGACGCAGCGCAGTACTCATCCAGTACACGACGGAGACTTGTAGCATTCATCAAGTCTGCCCTCATCAAAATTAGGGAGTCATCCGCCTTGTTTCGGAATTTCTTTGTGAGTGAACTTGTTTAGTTTAGGGTTTTAATAAACTGAATCAACCAATATCAAAAGGGTAAAACACTCTTGGCTTTTAGGCTCATTGAGCAATATATTTAGGTGGTGGGTCATTCATTCGCTACCGGGCAAAAGCAAGGGCATGTAAAGATGCAAGAGCGTGCGATGATGGTCGCTGGACGGGAGATGCTCGACGGTCCTTCAGGCTGGCCCCAACGGGGAGTAACTTAGCAGTAATATAGAGTCCAACTCAGTATCTTTGCTTATGTGGCAATGAGTTAATGAGGAGAGAGATGGTTGTAGTAACTTAGCTAGTTACTAGCTCTTTGAGTAACATCACACATACCAAAACAATATGAGTCTATAATCTAATAAATGAAGTCTTATATGACACTACATATATGTTACTACCCATTGTAGAGGTAGTAACATAGACTCGAAATCCGTGTATGTTACTAGTCTAAGTTACTCCCCATTGCGAGTTTGTTTAACCACTCGGCGGCGGCGTCACAGTTCCACCGATCGCCATCACACCAGACCAGAGCCTGAATTCAACCACTCCCTACGCATCGGCGTGCTCCGTTACGTGTGTCCAGTTGAGCGTGACGGACGAGACAAGACCGTTGCACAAACACACAAGCGGCAGGCCCTGGATGGACGCTGGCGGCAGGCATCTCATCTCGTCGATCTCCATCTTGTGCCAACGTACGTACGTACACCTTGGAGGAATGGACGAGAGTGACACCCGGTCCTGCTGTCCCCAGACGCCAGGGACGGCTCTGAGTACGACGGAACAAATTTTGACGGAGACTTCTAGTTCAAAAATACTTGTACAGTACAAACAATGCCTTTCTTCCACGCTCTCTCCGTCGGCGGAGACCTCCATTTTCGCTACTTAACACGGCGGAGACCTCCAGTTGAAAACGCTATGAATAATGTGCTTTTAAAAAAAATATATCTCTTTCTCCATGATTGAATAGATGCTTCTAAGGGAAAACGACTTGGGATTATTTGAATTGTCCATTTGCCACTCATCGCTTTAAATAGAAAAGGGAGCTCGGGAACTTCGCAACTTCGACATGGAGAAGTAATGTAAACAAGTCGAATTCCAAGTCTCCAATTTTTTTTGCGGGAATTCCAAGTCTCCAATTCCGAGCTGGTATATATAGAAAACAAGTAGTCCATCATGCCAAGATGAGCCGTCAATACTGTCCATTTTATGGTCTACATCCATCCCATGGCTGTCAAGCATGTCAGCAGCTGGAATGGATGGCAAAGCAAATTTCAAAGAGCCATCTTCCTCATTCTTATATGGTGAACTCCCATCGCATTATAATATTGAACAATACGCTTTGCATGCGCTGTCAGCCTCCAAATGATCGTGATGGCAAGATTCGTCGAATTACAAAACGGAAGAAGTAGAATCTGATTCTTTTTCGTGAATACTCCAAGCTTGCATACTAGAAGAATCCTTCTAGGAGTGACTCCCTTGTTGAATGTGTTGTGTGTGTGGCTGGCCTACTCATGGCTATTGCCCTCTTATACATTACCCACCGGATAATGCTAACGTAGACCGAGCTACACGTAGCCCTTTAATTTGAACAAGTCATAAAATATATTTTATATTATTTAAAAAGCATTGAATTTTTTTATGAATATATATACACATGTATATGACATATGTGCAAATTTTCATACCACTAGACTTTCACATGTGGCGTATGAAAAAAAGACAAATATTTGATTTTAAATGGGCCTTTTTGTTGTTGGTTTTGGGCTTAAAATTTTTTTTTTTTTGCAGACTTCATATTACAATATTTTCAAGCCAAATTTGACATGTTCATACGGAATACATATAAGTTTCCATAGATTTTTTTTCGGATTTTTTTAGAACTTTTAAATATGTTTTACGATTTTTTTTAAATAAAGGGCTACGTGTAGCTCGGCCTCCAGAAATTCGCACTCACCCCCTTTCTATAAAGCTAAGATACGTGATTGCGTACTCTTAAAAAAAACAAAGATAAAATAAATACAAAAGAAATAATACATGACACAAACACAACACACGTAAATATGATGCCCGGAGCAGAGAGACATGAGATGTTCGGTCCAAAAACGAGAAAACACAGTTAGACTCATTATCCTAAAAAGTAGCCCAGACCAACAACAAGACGACCAACATCTCCAGATCCCGAATTGAGGACACCGCAAGCAAACAAGAAAGCGCTTTCATGAGAAAAAAAACGACACCGAGATGTCGTCGCCATCCGATCCGAATAACCGGACCTAGGATTTCCCCTGCTGCTTGAAGAGGGGCACAAACAACGGTCATGGCAGCGCCTCCAAAAAGAGAACGACACATGCGGATATCGTCGCTGCTAGCATATGATGCAGGGATTTCGCCCTGGCCAGAGTCCGAGCAATCCCAAGCCATCAAAGCACAAATCGGGGAAGAGGAAGTTGAGCATAGATCGGAAGCATGATTACAGAAAGCGGAGCCACGCCCGCCGTCAAAGAGGATGGTGTTGCCGTATGCGCGAGCAACAAAGCGACCAGGGGACAGACGGGGCGCGAAGGTGGGCGACTGGGCGGAAGGAGGGGCGATGAGGAATGTGACGGTGACCAGATGCCCGCACGAACAAGAATCCGAAGAGTAGCGCAGATCCGCGTCTCCGTGACCGAAGCAGCAAGGACGCCGGCGAGCCAAAGGAGCTGGAAAGGGGGGACGCAGCTCCCAGAGTGCACCGGAATCGAAGACGTGCCACGGTGGACATCCACCAAGGGCACCAGGGTGAGGGTGCGGAGGCACCAAGGCGCTGGTGAGCCGAAGTAGCCGGAAGGAGCGCAACTCCAAGGGCACGTCGGGTCCGAAGCCACCCCAGCCGTCCGAGGACACAGGAGGGGACACATATCCATGGTCGCTATGTCAAAGTCGCCCCTACCAGGGGGTGGATTGTGAAGGCCGACGTCATGGGGATGGAGCTGCGACACCGATAGGGCGTGCAAGGGGCAGGAAGGGTCGCAGCTGGCCAGGGAACACCACCAGATCGCGTCGGGTGGGTGACCCCGTTGCTGCCGCCACTACCAAGCTTTGCCTCATGGTGGCCTCCAACGACGACGAGCGGAGGAGCTGGAGGGTGGGGGCGAGCGGTGGCGCGGCTAGGGACGCCCCCCCCCCCCCCCCCCCCCCCCGTGCCGCCTAGGGTTAAGTGACACGGGGGCCGAGCGGTTTTTCCGTTCACCAATTATGTTTTTATTTAGGGTTTTTTTAGCGGGATCAAGTTCAACAACCTAGGAATACAAACCGGTTTAAGAGCCACACATGTCTACCAGATCATGTTTTTATTTAGGTGTTGCTAGAAATGCAAAGTTCCTACATCTTGTACAATTCAAGGCTCTTAGAGAGATGCTTGAAAAAATAAATCAGTTTTTCTTCTGAAGTATTCAGGCTTTTTCTATGTCAAAGGGGCTAATTAGAGGATTGTATTCTACGAGGTGCTTAAGTAACCAGATTGTTTTTCTTTTCTTTTCTTTTTAAGAAAAATGGGTTGCTTCTCTAAGCACCTTGCAACATGGCCTAACAGAAACAATCTGAAGTTGCCTTCATTCTCTAATTTAACTTTAACAATCTGCACAAACAGGACGAAAACAAGATACTACCAACCACTATGGAACATTTCACTTCTTCAATCTGCCCGTTACATATCTGTAATCATGTTACAAGAACTATGAGGGTGCAAACCTTTGATGCCTGAACACTGAACAATCCAGTAAGAATGAGAGCCTACCAACCAATAAACAATCAATAAACGAAAAGAAAAGAGAAGAAGAAGAGGAAAAGTGTACAACAAGACGCCCCACAAAACCGAGGACAGAACTGCAACTGGCATTCCTAGACATCGTACTTCTTGGGCTGGTGCCATTGCGCTAAGCTTATGGACAAGTATCCCAGGAATGACTTTCTAGAAGGGTACGTCTTCTTCCCGTAGAGATGCTTCCCACCGAGATCGGTGTACTTCGAACCATTCTCCCTCTCGATCTGCGCAACCATAAGAACCCAAGTGAGGCACAGAGGAACCAAATCACATTTGCCCCGGCGAATTTTAGAAGAAAAAAGGATTGCAAAAGAAAAAGAGACGGCAATATCATCCAAGGAAATATGATGTTCAGGCTCTATTGCGTACCTTGCTTATTTTCCCATCTCTCAGGTAGTACCTGATACCAGACCAATTGATCGATTGGGCGAAATGAGACCGGAACGCGGATATGGGGTAGAGGAAATTGTCTACCAACACAGCAATGAACACCTGAAAAAGAAGTCCAACCAAAACATTAGTTTAGTAAATCCTGACCAGAGGTCCCTGAAACTGACATAAGTCGGTGCTTTTGAAGAGGCACTCACAAGGCCCCAATTATATGAACGAAGGGAGTCTTTTGGTCCTTCTGGAGATAACATGTTGCAGAGTTGAATTTCAACCCTCGTCAAATTCCACATCGAAACAAGTTCAGTGAGAGTGCATATTAACAAGAAGCTCACTAGTTTCAGACCTGAAAGAACATGGCATGACATGAGAAATTTCAACCACAGGCAAGTCCCTAGGTAAATTTCATTGCTATGGATACAGCAATAATGCAATACACCAGATATAGAACTCTCAGTGATTAGATACAGTTCATTGTATTGACTTTCCACACAATAACATTGTATCTGCAGTGATAAATAATGTAGTGAGGCGGGGCACTGACCGCAAGATGACTCAGCTGCTTCCTTTACAATTCCGCTGTATGGTGCTCTAAGTGTAGTCGCAATATGTACCAAAGCCATAACATAGGGACAAACAAATCCCCATGACAAATAGCAATGTGTGCCAAACAGTGCACGGTTCATTATCCAGTTGACGTTTGATACATATGATTCAAGAACAAAAGTTTGTTTCCTAAGATAATTCCAGTATCTGCACGAAAAACATGGCATGAATATAGAAAGTGATATTAATTGAATGCAGATGAGATGCATATGTTTCTAATATAAGAGCTGCAGTACCTGGAGAAGCTGAGATCACTTGCGAGAGGGTGTGGAAACACAGCAACAGGTGGTGAAGTTATCAGCCTTTTATGTTGCCCTATATAAAGGATGCACTCAAGTTACTTGTTGTGTTTATAATGCATTCATGGAGTGGAGCACACAATATAATATAGGCATAAGATAAATATCTCGAAGAAAAAAAGGATAAATGGTGGTTATACAGTGACTTTGAACATGTAATGTAAGGTTAACATGGTATACATTATCAACACTAATTTCGTATTGCTAATGCAACCTTTATAGCTACGCATCAGAAAATACATTATTCCTTGCTCAGAACATTACCAGCAATTGCGGCCAGGGTCATATCATCCGAGTAACCACCATTTTTTAATGCAGTGACTAAGCCATAAAGGTCTTGCCGGAAATCATCAGCATGCATCTAAAATAAGCTTGTCTTAGCAACAGTACAAGATCAAATAAATTTTTATAAAGAGCAAGAGCTGAGGGTATATTTTCTTTGTAGATGGCAGGCTACAGCACACCCTTACCATCATACAGCCACCCCACAAAAAGAAAGTCCTCCCACCAGTAGCAAATCCAATCGAACAGGGCTGCAATATGACCATTTTTCAGTAAAAGGCAAGGTGAGTAAAAGAGAAAAATCAGTACATATAATGTACAACGCGAAATAACTAGCTAACTAGCAATGAAGCCTACATTGACACAATTGGATGTGTTTACAAATATAATTAATGCAGACAATATGAGCATCCTTGTTACAGAAACTTATAATCTAGTAAGTACATAAGCAATCCCATCAATTAAGAAAGGGACAACAACAAACATACAATAACAATTTTTCAGATAAAATTGCATTACTTTTTTCATGTCAGTTTTAGGTACTGGCAGCTTTGATTGGTTTAAGAAACTAAAGAAGTCGGATATCTCAAAATTTTCAACAGAGATAAGTGAATATCGATCATACAATCTTAGAAGAAAACTAAAACGGAAGGCAATAAAGAGGTGTTATCCTCAACCTAGCACGTTCATGCTATTCACAAACCAAACCGGTTACCTACAACATGATGTAAATTCGCATTTTGAACTACAGACCTCCTGTTTTAAAATTTTGAAGGATAACCTGCAATGATAAAAAAACATACCATGTGATATTCATATATGCAATAGCTTCCCAAGCTGCCGGAAGGTAAGTCAAGGGGGTATCCCGTTTGGATAAATATCTGTCAGATGCAAGAAAAAAATGCCCTGTTAGGAAGGTGAGAAGGATCAAACGGGATAGGGGAGAGTGCCCGAGCCAGCATACCTCAGGGTTCTTTACCATTTCTTTTGTGAGAGCTCCAACTGTACCAGGATGTAGTCTGACATCATCATCCAGAAATAGAACATATTTGCTGTCCTTGTGCATCTTTTCAACACCAATCTGTTTTAATGGATGAACAAAAGTCCATTACCCTGACACCTCAATGGGCTTGTTTGGTAAACAGACAGTGCAATCAAAAGATAGTCCTATGACAGCTCCAGAAAATTAGGAATGTCTTTCCTTGAGTTTCTGTTTTAGTATCACCATGATGGACTCATAATGTACAACTCCGAAGGGTTACTGTTTACCAATTTTCTGACACCTCAATGGGCTTGTTTGGTAAGCAGACAGTACAATCAAAAGATAGTCCTATGACAGCTCCAGAAAGTTAGGAATGTCTTTCCTTGAATTTCTGTTTTAGTATCAACATGATGGACTCATAAGGTACCAAAGGGTTACTGTTTACCAATTTTCTGACACCTCAATGGGCTTGTTTGGTAAGCAGACAGTACAAGCAAAAGATAGTCCTATACTCCTATGTCAGCTCCAGGAAATTAGGAATGTCTTTCCTTGAGATTCTGTTTTAATATCACCATGATGGACCCATAATGTACAACTCCGAAGAGTAAATGTTTACCAAATTTTTAGGTTCTCGTGCACTTTATACGAAGGGGGGGCAGGGGAGTGCAGGTGTGCGTACTAAGACCCCAGACACCATCAAGATTTGATGTCAAAATTATGGCAGCTTAACTTCATCGTACAATAAAGGTAGTTCTGTTATCAAGAGAGGGAGGGACCAATCTACCAAACTAGAGCATGAGCGCGTATAAAAAAATCGACTCATTGTAATTTCTCAGCAGATTTTGAGCACAATCTGAGAAGTAAACAACGTTTCCCATCAGGGAAGGGGGAGAGGCTCAGTGTGAGCCCTGAGCCATGAATACTTCTGACTGATGTCAATAACAGCATTGCAAAAGTAATAATTCATAGTGCATTCAGATTCATGAGCCAACCAAAACATTCATCTTTGTGAAATATAAAAAGGTGGGAGTGAGATTCTTTACGTACTAACTGATTATGAATCTTCTGGCTACATGTTGTTGAAAACCCAGCTACAACCACCTTTGCGTCCAATTTGTCCTGAAAATCATATAATTCCAAAAGGTTACAACTGATGAAGAGTGGTATAGACAAATGAGATGAACTGCTTGGTTGAACAAGATTGATAACTGGTAGCAGGGGTTTCACTTACCTTGTACTCTACAATCAAACGGGAGACGGCACGATAAGCTGGATCATCTTTGCTTTCTACCACAAACAAGAATTCCAATGGCCCTCCATAAAGAGAAGTAATCTGTAATTTTTAATGGGTGGGTGTCAATAGCAAAAGAAAATACTATATGCATGAATGTGTACAAATATATTGGAGTGTGACTGTACCTGAGTTCTCCAGTTTTGCAAATTGTGTTCCCCGAAGCCCTTCAAAGGCATGACTACAGAGACCATAGGTAATTTCTCCTGGACAGAGTGCTCAAGCTCATCTACGTCATCACAAAGAAATGCAAAACTATGTCCATTTGCCATTTTGCGCCTCATCTTACGTATTTCCTTCTTTCTGGTAAAGAATGCATCAATTGAATTTTGCAAAAAATGGTCAAACTGCTGCTGGATTTCTGGCCTTCAAAAACATAGCCAAGATTTTCTTTTGAACACAAAAGTGCTTTTTTGAAGGTCCACAATACCTGACCAATGAAGCAACAGCCCAACCAAAAGCAAGTAGTAAGCAGATACAACACCCCTACACAAATTGAGAGAAACTGCATCAGAAATCAGGAGCAAGCCACAGTGTAAACTGTGAAAGTAAATGATGGTATAAATTAAGTTGCGAAGCACTCGACATGAGAAGAAAATCTGCACTTTAATAACCAGTCTAAAGGACATAATACATGCCATGTTCTCATGTACACTCCAAAATGATGAAACAATGTTTAATTACCCCGACCGTAGTAAACACATCACACACACACGAAACAAGTAAGGAAGGTCGAGATCGACATTGCTTGTCCAAAAGGAACCGACAAGACGATGATAAAGCTTATGGTACCACACGGATACACATTAATTAGGCGCAGATTCGGCAGCCTGAAACGCGGAAACTGAAACTGAATCACAGTCTTCCAGTTGCGACACTTCGGCATGGAGGCGCATAGATAATTAACTTGCGGTTTACCGCTGTGAGTAGGAGGAGCGAAACCCCTCTCAACTCCCCCCACGCCACGCCAAGTCCCCAACTGGTGAAGGAGCGGAAAATTCTCCGCACAGAATTACTCCTCGAAAAGTACCCAACAGTGAAAAAATATTTGAAAAGAAAAATCCGCGCTTTACCCGGCGCCGCCACGATGCCGTAACGCGGAGGGGCAGACGGGGGGAAGGGAGGGTTCGGGGGGAGGCGGCGGGTCTGACCTGGATCTGGAAGAAAACGGCGACGGAGCTGCAGAAGGCGCGGCTGGCGGCGGCGAGCATGGCGTCGGCGGCGGCCTCCATTCCCGCCATTGCCGCGGCGGCGTCCCCCTCCCCCTGGCGCCTGGCGGAGCTCCTGGGCGGGCCGCGGGGGGAGAAGGGAGGGAGGCGAGGCCGCGTGGGAGGGGGCGGGGCGGGGGTGGCTCGGCTGGATCTCTCTTCTGTGTCTTGCCCTGGGCGGTAAGAAACCGGAGAAGAGAAGGGAGCTAGGGTCCCCGGTCGCGTGCGAAATTTGTATGTGCTGCGGCAGGCAGAGGAGCCAGCCAGCCTGAGCCAGCCAACGCTGTGCCTGTGTGCTGGGGTTTTCTTCCTTGTGGGTTAATAATCAATCAATCTGGGCTCAGCGGTCTTTGGGATCAGGGCCACTCCCCTCGGCCCTCCTCCCCAAATTGCTTCTGCCTCCTGGGCCCCACACCACGTCCTTTGTTTTTTTTATTTTTGAATCGCCGCTGCTACGCGTACACCGTGTTCGCAACGCGTTACATATAATGGTGTAAAAATTTGTATAATGGTAAGGACTAGAGGAGGGGTTGAAATTATCGCGCCATGAGGTTGTAGATACCGCGTGATTGCAAGCTGGGGGAAGGGGCCAAGGGAGCGCCGCAGGAGACAACGCATACTACAGGTGGACAGTTGCAGAGTACAGTGAAAATCGCATGGTGCGAGATTTGGAATTTATTTTCTGTACACGGTGCCCGCAGCCGCAACGCGTTACACAAAGTACTGTAAAAAAATCCGTGTAATGCTAAGAAATAGAGGGAAGGTTGAAATCATCGCGCCATGAGGTTCGATCCAACGGCTGAGGAGATGTGATCAACGGAAAGGATGGGAAGATGGGTGGCTATCGCGCGATCGCAAGCTGGGGGAGAGGCCAATGGGAGCACCGCGGGCGACAGTGCATACTACAGGTAGGCAGTTGTAGAGTATGGTGAAATTTTGAGCTATCAATGAGCTGTAAAATGGTGGATCTTCATTGATTATTGCGAGAGTGATTGTGTGTTACGAGAGGATGATTAATGCACTAAGAAAACTGCATGGTCGATTTGGAATTTATTTTTCTGTACACGGTGTTCGCAACCGCAATGCGTTACACAGAGTAGTGTAAAAAATGCGTGAAATAGAGGAGAGATTGAAATTATCGCGCCATGAGGTTCGATCCAACGGCTGAGGATATGTGATCAACTGAGAGGATGGGAGGATGGGTGGCTATCCCACGATCGCAAGCTCGGGCGACAATGCATACTACAAATGGACAGTTGTAGAGTATGGTGAAATTTTGAGCTATCAATGAGGTGTAAAATGGTTGATCTTTATTGATTATTACCAGAGTGATTGTGTGTTACGAAGGGATGATTAATGCGCTGGGAAAATCGCATGGTGCAAAGTTTCCAATTTAATTTTGTGTCTTATTGGATCAAGGTCTTTTTATGGTCTAGATTTATTTGATCAATATTGACATGCCCCTTTATATTTGTATATACACAGTCAAGAGCCATGTGGAAGATAATGTGAACGCCACATAATTTTGTATCTAGATGATTGTTGATAATGGTGTTTTAGCACCCTTACCGTGTGTGCGGCCGAGGGAGTTTGTTTACTTGTGGACAAAATCGTTCGCTATCAATGGCATGTGTGCAGTTGAGAATGAAAGAGGGGAGAAAGGAAGTCAATTGATTTCTATTTGTTGGATTTCTTTACTTTTCTAGTGAAAGCATTACATTTAGAGCTTTGCTTTGGTACACCCTTTTAAAAGTTTGCACGAATCTTAAAGTTACATAAAAAGGTTATTTTATACATTTATGATCAACGAATTCTAATATCTATTCTCCTAACGCATCAAACAAGAGATCAAACCAATTTAACCTTTTGATTGAAGGGATACCTTCTAATCTCCGTGTTTAATCTGCATTGAGACGTGTAGATTTTTCTAGAGGGTATACCGGAGCAAAACTCTTACATTTATCTAATAACACAAAATTACATTCTCGATTGTAGCAAACGGCTCCAAAATCAGGCTCATACTTGTACCATAGGTTAACGAAGTTCAGCCATCTCTTATCAAGCACCGCCACCCATACGATTTTGTAAGCATAATTTGTGGCAACAACAGAAAAAACAATACTATTAAAATTAGATACGAAACATACGATTCAGTTGACTAGCCACTGAACAACGGACCTAAAAGCCAACACATGAATGCACCACGGCCAGCATTTGAGCCATGGCTGTGTGTCTCTGGGGTACGTGTAACAAAAACATGAGCTCCGGCCAAGGGCTAGGACAGGGAGATGCCAGTAGAGTAGATGCGCATCAGTTCCTCCATACCATAGCGCTGGCCAATCCATTTGTTTCTTTTTGCCTGGGATGGGAACGCGCTGGCCAATCAATCCTCACCCTTCCATACCCCACTTGTAAACCATCCAAATTCTCCTAAAAAAACTTCTAAAAATGAAATGAAAACTCAAGAAAAATCATGGGGCAGTTCTCCTCCGATTGCACTATTTTCCTGGAGTAGTATCTGATTTCAACGTCACCACAGCCTGTTGTCCGATTGTATCTGCCTGGATGGAACTGCCCCACGCCCAGATATATCCATGCACACATCACATCTTGCTCGTCGAAATGAAGGCCGAATTTGGGCTCTATGTGGTTCAGACCCCTGCTCCCATCACTGGCCGTTCAAGGCAACTGGCTGTGCTGCATCTGCAGTGTAGCGTGGTACAGTACTGTTCAACAAGCAGCCACCGTGGAGAGGAGTCCTTCAGGTGTTCTGTCTGAGCTTTATTATCCCCTTCGTGAATGAATGGAGACCTGCCCATTTAAGCACGGTTCGTCAGTTTGCAGGGAGCTTCAGGTGATTATTATTGGCTTTGTTCATGGCCAGTCACATCCAAACAACAATGGGTGCAACAACACCAAGAACAGCATCAGTCGCCGTTCAATGCAACAGTACATGTAGCGGGTTTACTTGGTCGGAAAAGGACAGCTTGTCGCTGTTGTTAACTTGTTAGTACAGTACGTCGAACGGCAGATCGGAGTCGCACGCAACAGGTCGTTTTAAAAACTGAGGATTAAGGTGTCGCGTTGCGTTGCAACGTGGCCGGAAAACGGCGGCAGCATGTGAGTGAGATGGTTAAGGTACATCGCGTGGGACTGTTGATCTCTGGGAAGAAGAAGATGGCGTGTGGAAGGAATATGCTAGCGTCCTTGATTTGACCGTTGGACGGCGAGAAAGAAACACGAATCTCTCAAGCTCTCTGGGAAAAGCAACATGGCGTGTGCCATATGGATCCAGCTCATACCCTCTCCGTTCCAAAATAACTCTCTCTGGGAAAAGGAACATGGCGTGTGCCGCTACGACAGTTATTTCGGAACGGAGAAAGTATGACTTTGGATGCATGATAGATGAACCCAACAGCGGTTGGATTCACTATCATACATCCAAAGTCATATGGCTTAAGTAACCGTAGCTTGATCTGTATGATATGTAGCAAAAATGATATAGTTTTATGATATTTATTTATATTTTATAAAGTTAATAAATGATTAAATTTAACCCAAAATACATGAAGGTCTAATAAACCTGAAAAAATACCATTTAAAATTTAAAATGGTGAGCAGTTCTCCTAAAAATTAACGCTTCTTAAAAAGAGAGATAAAGCTAGACCTTACGTGGAAGCCTCTTCCTCCAATTTTTCCTAATCCTTTCCTTTCGTTCCCACATTGAATTTGTGGCTAGTGAACGACTTCTCTGTAACAGCCCAGTTTTTACAAAAATTAAATTTTTTGTTTTCGGTGTGAATTGTTTGATTGTCTGATTTGTTTGCAGTGTTTGCATCCCCGATTTATCGATCGGCGATTATTTTTCTCCATCTTATCTCGTATCGGACGAAGACCGACCTTTCCCACCCTGACACTCGACCTTTGCGACACCGGGTTTCACCCGAGCACCGTCGCAACCGGCACAAGTCCAGCCATCGCCACCGGAACGCAAACCCCGTTTATTTAATAAACGGATTATTTTGTGGGGCGCCGAAAAATGTTGTCGAAATGTCACCGAAGTGAGGTACGATCGACGGGCTCGACGCGCTGAGCGCGTGGTTCGAGATTTCATCAAAATCGGGGGTCCGTACGGAGTCTCGGCGGTCACGAACGCGATCATCGGACGCGCGAAAGGGGTACCAAGGACATTTGCGTAAACAGGCCAGCCAACCTGACTATATAAAGACCACCAGCCTCCCACACCCAATTAGGGTTTCCCTAAGTGAAATTTGCAGCCACCCCCCTCAATTTTGCCCCAATTTTCGTCCCAACTCCCCAGATCTAAAAAACCCTAATCCCAGCCACCTCCGGAGCCGTCGGATCCGACATCCGAGGGCTCCAGGGCAGCCACGTGGCCCTCCAGCCTCCTCCCGCAGCAGCCAGGGTGCCCGGGCCTCGCAGGGACGCCGCCAGGCCCGCCCGGACCCATCTGGCCGAGCTCCGCGCCGCCTTCCGTGGAGTACGCCGCCGCCGCGCGCTCGGGTCGCCGCCGGCGAGCTGTCGCCTCCAGCCATGTCCCTCGCGAGCCTCTCCCTCCTCCTCTCCTCTTTGCTCCTTCTCTTCTCACCCCCATGCCCTCCCCTTCTTCCCAGGACGCGTCGAGCCGCCATGGACGCCACGAAGTCGGAGCCGAGCTCCTTGCCACGCCGACGCCAAGCCTCCCCACCTCCGACGAGCTCCCAGTGTCCGGATCCGTTCGGCCTCCTCCGCCGCGCCCGTTCGGCCTCCTCCCGGCTGCCCTCGCGCCGCCTGCTCGCCGGTGTGCGCCGCCGCGGACGCTGCCGTCGGCCGCCCGTGCGCCTTCTCGGACGAGCGAGCAACCGCTCGTGGCAGGCCGACCGGCCCATCACCAGGCCGCCAGCCCAGCGCCAAGGCCAGGCCTCCCAGCCCAGCGCGCCTCCTCTGCCTCATGGGCCAGCCCATGGGTGAGGCCCATTTTGCCTTTTTTTTTTCTGAGAACCCCCTGTAAATTTTTGCAAAGTCTTTATTATTTTTGTTGCTGGTTCCATTTTGCAACGATGATAGCGATTAATCCGTAGCTCGGATCGCGATGCGCCCAAAATGAAAGTTGCTCAGATTTGTGTGTACTCCAATTCATCTTTTGTGAGCATTTGCGTCTGAGGTCGTCTTGATTGTGTAATTGTGTGCTAAACAGGGCATCAGATCGTTAATTGCAACTGCTGCTGTTAAACTTGCTGAAACTGTTATTTTATTGCAACTTCGGGCGACGGTTGCTTCGCAACCGTACGTCGGAATTGAGCGATTCCTTTTGCGTTGCGTTAAGCATTGTTTCTACTTCAGTTTCATGCATTAACATGCCATAATTGCTTGCTGCATCATGATTGTATCTTGCTCCAAAGTAGCTATACTGCTGTTAGTGTGCTGCTGTTTATATTTTGTTGCAACTTCGGTCGACGAGTGTGTCGCGACCGTTTATCGGAATTGAGTGATTCCAATTGCATATTGTTAAGCATCATGTCTACTTTCATTACATGTATTGCATCTTCATGTTAGCATTACTGGTCATATAGTTATTGAGCTCCAAAGTTGCTATGCTGCTGTTTTTGACAGCCATCTCTGTTTTTTCTCTAAGTCTGTAACGTTCCGATGCCATGTTGCATGCTTAATATCTTTGGATCTATGATGCCTATTTGCATGATTCTTTTTGCCATGCATTCCCTGTCATGTCTACTTTAATTTCATATCATTTGTGAGCATGTTTTCATTGATTATCCTGTTTATGCATTGCTCTAAAGTGTGCCTTATATGTAACTTGATTAGTTTTTCGTGTACTTTGTGTTTATGCTATTGTTTGTTGTGGTTGACCAACCTAAAATATGGTTTAGGGCAGAACAGTACCAAATCCTTTAATTGTTGTGTGGCACTTAGTGTTATGCCATGTTTAGGTTGTGCCTCACTTAAATTGACTAGCATAGATAGTTTTCTTTATGTTTCACCTCTTGACATGTTTGTGTGCTATGCCATGCTTGCTTGAGTTGCCATGTTAATAAACGTTGGTTGATCACCTGTAGCTAAGCAACTTGAACCACCATAAACGTGCGGTATTCGTCGTGTGTGACCGATACCCCACCTAAACTGTTAGCAACCGTTCTCGACGATAGATCTGTATCGCGTTGTCGTGTCGTGTGATGTCTTCTTGATCTTGTGTTTCCCCGTAGTAATAGAGTTCCTGCTCATTGATTGCTTTCCAGTGTTTATCGTCTTGTGTGCTTCCGCGGGTACCTTCGGAGACGTTGCGAGCGTGCGATCGACTTCACCTTCGGAACCCGACTTATCAACATGCAAGGACTATACATTACTTATGATCCATTCTATTTCAACCAGCGGTTTGCATGCTAGTATAGGTTAGGTTCGATGTTTGATCCTACCACATGTTTACAGCCTCTTTCAAACCGATACAACCATGTCCCTTCCCAGCAAACCTTGTACTGCTATGTTACTATTGCTCGTTGCTCAGCCCCTACTTAGTATGCATGCTTAGGATGCTACGATGTTACCCTGTTACTCCTTGGGTTGGGATATCACATTTATCATTATTATATTGTTGTTGATGATCTGATTATTATAATAATGTTGACTATATTCGACGAAGGATGGAAGGTCTAGGCTATCCCGCCCCGACGCTTTGTTCCATTCGAGTCACCTAGGATCCGAGTTCCGGGTATTGGTTTTAAGACTGAGCGTGCCTAACCGCGTGTGGGATTTTATGGGGTCCCCTTTTCTTACCTACCTAGCTTCAAACATTTCTAGTGGTGGCCCAAGCTGATTTACCATTTGAAACTGTGTGTGTGCTGGTTAGCTGCCAGTAGTTTTTAAACCAACCCGGACCAGTGAGGACATAGTTCCCTTGCTGGCCCACCTTGTTCGGCCGAGGACCCGGTTTCCCATGTGTGATTAACCGGCTATCCAAACCCGAGACAGACGGTAGAGACCAGATCGAGAGCGCGGCCGGCTCCTGAGTTGGATGTCGACTCACCGGGGGCCACCCGGATTTGTTCGTTGTTAGTTAGAGGGACATGTCATTTCGGATCTCTTGGAACTAAATCATAAAATGGTTGCCTGTGATGGGTAGCAACTGAGAGAGATGGGCGTGCGTGCGGAACCTTGTAATGGGAAGTTGGTACACCCCTGCAGGGTTAAATCTTTTCGAGAAGCCGTGTCCACGGTTATGGACGACTTGAGACCTACTCCTTGTTCATAGACAACAACAGCTGAGATAATCTTAATATAACTTGATCAACGTGTGTGTGTTCCTTGACTGCTTCTTCTTCGTCGGGATGCGAAGAGTAGGACAAGGATAGGATAGGTGTTATGCTTGCGTAAGTAGTTGATAGCAAGACTTGTTGGAGGCGATTCCTCATCGAATGATTGGCTTATTATCTTACTCTCTAGATCGTTAGCCACTTCATAAATGCTAGTGCGGCAGCAACCTCACCACCTACCCCTTCCTTACCGTAAACTACTAGTTGTCCTATAATGACGAGTGATGAAGTCCTTGCTGGGTCAGACGACCACTACAGTTGGATGTTGAGTACCTCTGTACTCATGATACTACCCCCAAACTCTTTTCAGGGTTCTTGATCGACAACAGGTATGGTGATCGACATTTCACGTGGAGACTCGACGACGACTAGTTAGGCGGATCCCGGCGGAGGGCCTGGACCCGTGTGGTTATGGGATCGATGTTTTTCTCTTTGCCAGTAGGCATTTGATTGTAGTCTGTACTCAGACATGTACCTTCCGTTGATGTATTGTATTTAAGGCAGTTATATGCCGATTGTATGAGATGTTGTATCCTTGTATCTGTAATGTTGTGATATCATGTTGGAAATCCGGGGCATATGACTTCGTCATATGTCGCGGTGGGACCGATATGTGCTTCGTCCCCGGATCTAGATGGAAACATCTAGATCTGGAACAGTACAACATATCGGGCCTTACTTTCTCACCAGTATATGATGTACATGAGCTAACTAGAGCATGGGGTGGATGGTCTGCAAAAAGTAATTTCATAAATGTTCATCGAGCGAGATGTGGCATGCAAGAAAAGAGTTGATAAATTCGATGAACTTCACCCTACACGAGCTGTGGTATGGGCATATCTTCATCTGAGTGATTTTTATACTTGTGGCACGTTGACATGGTCCACATCGCAATTATTCATTGAAATCGATGATGATGGTCCACGATCGTGTTTTCTACCACGTACATGCTACTGAAAGTGCAATTGCCCCTGATTGCGGTTTTGGTATTGATTACAATACGATTTGCGAGGACTAATGACAGTTTTCTAGTGTATCTCAGGTCATTAGGTTCTCGGTGGCATCTACGGATGCGGGTGTCCCCTCTCTAACCAAAAAGGAGAAGATGGCGTGCTCTTGGACTCGGAAGTTTTTTTTCGGTTCCTTTTGAGTCGTAGGCATGCCGCACTATTAAGAGGGGTCACGGTGTTTTTGGATTAGTTTATGATGTATAGGGCCTGGAGGCATCAGAGTGGTGGTCTGTCAGGGAGAAGTCCCAATCCTCCTTGACCACTCCGGGTGCCCGGGGTCCTGGACCCCCGGGTGCCCGGTCCCCCATGCTGGTACTCTCTGAGTACTCCGGGTGCCCGGGGTCCTGGACCCCCGGGTGCCCGGTCCCCCATGCTGGTACTCTCTGAGTACTCCGGGTGCCCGGGGGCCTGGACCCCCGGGTGCCCGGCCCCCATGGAGGAGCTCTCTGACCACCCCGGGTGCCCGGGGTCCCCCGAGTCCAACGGGCAGATTTGGGGGAGGGGGTATAAAACCCCCCTCTTCTTCCTCCTTGCTTCCTAATCTTCTCCCCAAGCTCCTCACCATTGCCAAACCTCAAAAGCTTGGATTTCTCCTTGCTCCCCCAACCAAACTCTCCAATACTTTGGGATCCGGAGGAGATTCACCCGATCTACACTTCCACCAAACCGTTTTTAGTTCCCCTCAAGATTTCTTCACCGTTGACTTGTTACTCTTGGAGATTTGGCTCCTAGGCGGCTAGGTGTCCGTCCCGGAAGCTTCCTTGCTTGTGGTGTGCTCCGGGAAGTCTGTAAAGGTGTGGTGGTCGCCTTCAAGACCAACCCCGAGTGATTCGAGGCTCATCCGTTGGGGGTGACTCGAAAAGGGAGAATACGGTGAGCTACGTTGTTGGTAGCGCTCTCAATCTTGAGCACCGCTCCAACGGAGATTAGCACTTCCTCAAAGGAGTGTGAACTTCGGTCAAACAAACCGCCGCGTCTCCTCGTCACTTGTGGTTTATCCTTTCCGCACTTTACTCGTTCTAACCTTGTATGCATGTTGGCTTGCTATTGTAATTGTTGCCTAGCATACTTGTCTTAAGCTTGCTTGCCACCTAGGGTTGTTTCATCTAGCTCATCTAGAGAATTGTTTTTATCCGCCTAACCCTAAAATTTGGTAATAAAGGTTAAATTTGTTAGTCACCTATTCACCCCTCCCCCTCTAGTTGACCGTATCGATCCTTTCAATTGGTATCAGAGCTTTGGGCTCTTATTAAGGGCTTTACCGCCTAAGAGAATATGGTCGATCTAGGGGATCAAGGTGAAAACATTCCCGCGGATGGGGGAGCACTTGGTGCACCCATTGCTAACCCACCCGCTACACAAACAACACACCAAGAGAGTGGAGGACCTAGCTCCTCCACATCACTAACCATGTCCGAATTCACCTCTTTCATGGAGTCCTTTAAAAGCTCCATGGAAATGTCGATGAAGGCATTGGTTCGTGATGAAGTCGACAAGAAACTTGCTTCTTTTTCGCAAAGTCCTTCTACCTCATCGACATTTCGTCCAAACGCCACTTTGGATGTTGATGGAGTGAAGGAGACACCCACACCACCACCACACACCTCTGCACCGTCTTATAATGCTGCTTCTCCTTCATATGCTCGTCCTCATATTCCTATGCCGCATATTAATCATACTGGGGACCCCCCCTTCTTGAATCCTGAAAAGTTTGGTAAATGGAAATTAGCTATGGAGTCACATGTTCGGAGTGCCTCCACACAAGTGTGGTGGGTCATCTTGAGAGGCCATCATCCTGAAGATCCATCAAGCTTATGTCCAAGAGAAGAGGTTGATGAGCAACTCAATGATATCGCCTGTCACATGCTCAGGAGGGCCGTTCCCGAAGACTATCAAGACTCCATTGCTCTCTTGAAGACGTCCAAAGAAATTTGGGACACTCTCTGTGAAATATTTGAAGGAGATGTCAGTGTGCAGAGATCTCGTCTGGCCATTCTCAAGACGGAGGTCAACATGTTCGTGAGGAAAGATGGTGAGTCTGCGGATCAAGTTTTCCGTAGACTCAAGTCCATCGTTTTGGATTTAAGGAACTATGGTTGCACATGGGCCGATGACAATTTCATCAAGGATAAGTTCTTGAGTGCCATGATTCTGACGGATGACACAATGGTCACCATGATCCATCAGCGCATGGATTTTGACCAATTGACTCCAAATCAAATTGTGTCATCTTTCACCACCAAGTCCTTGTTGAAGTCAAAGTCCAAGAAAACCCATGACCTTGTTCAAGGGATGAATAGCACCAACAACCTCGCCTTGAAGGCCAAGAAGGTGGCTTCCCCCTCCAAGATTGTGGAGGTGGAAGAAGTGGAAGATTACTGTGAAGATGAAGATGCTTCCTCGTGCCCGACAAATGACTTTGAAGAAGATTTGGCTCTTTTGGTCAGAAAATATGTGGGCACCATGGGGACTTTGGGAAACAAAGGAAGTAACAACTTCAAGGGCAAAACGTTTGGAAGAATAAAGTGCTACAATTGCGATAGTCCAAAGCATTTCGTTGCGGATTGTCCATATGAAAGAAGGGAAGAGAAATCCGAGAAGCTTATTCTCAAGAAGAAGAGATTCAACAAGTTTGCCAAGAGGCGTGGTGACAATGCTCTTGTTCATGAAGAGTACCTATCCGAGGATGAAGAAGATGGTGATGATGATGAGCACAAGGGCATGGCCGCTATTGCCATGCATTCCAAGTCCTCCTCCACCTCATCAAGCCTCTTCGACTCCCCCAACGAGAACAAGACCATCGTCCACCGATGCCTCATGGCAAGAGAGGTAATATCAAAGTCTATCAACCCTAAGCCATCATCTACCACTACCAACCCTTCGCAAGAGGAGTTGGATAACGAGTGTGAAGATGATGGTGTCGATTATAGTGAGGAAGCCTCATTGGCTTTCATGAAGACACTTAAGGGAGAATCCCTTGCTCGTTTCCTCAACATGATGAGGTCACTCACCGAACGTGATGACTACATCGGAAATGTGGAAACCCTCTTAATGGAGGAAAAGGAAAGAAATGATCTCCTTGAGCAAAATCTCCTTGAAGTAGAAACCATGAAAGCCTCACTTGAGGAAACCGTCACTTCACATGAGATAGACTTTGTTAAAGTCAATGATGCCCTAGAACTCTCTCTTGAAATTAAGCATGATCTCTTGGATAAAATTGCTAAGCTTAAAGTTGCTCATGGTGAACTCGGTGAGGAGTATAAACTCCTTGAAAAGAGCCACAAGCTCATAAAAGGGGAGCTTATAACTCTCACCGAGTCTTACAACCAACTTAAGGCTTCAACTCTTAAGTCTCTTTCTACTTTCTCTCCTAATGATGCATGTGCTTCTAACTCCATTGATTATGCATCCCTACTTGTTGAGAACAAAAATTTGAAAGATCAACTTGAGAAAGGTCTTGTGTCTTGTATTCAAGGCGAAAAGAACTTGAATGAGCTTTTGAGTAATCAAAAGGAATGTGTGGCCAAGGAGGGAATCGGTTTTGATCCCTCCCAAAAGAAAAGGAAGAACAAGAACAAGAAGAAGAAGCACCAAGCTACTCCTCCACAACAACAAATCACATTTGTGCAAGAAGGGCACAAGGAGAAGGATAAGGTTGGAGAGGAATTCATCTCAAAGGAGATGGTTCCCTCTTCTAATTATGCCGGCATGAACAATCCATCTTATGTCCTTTTGAGAAGGAATGATGGCTATACTTTTGCTAAATTTGTCGGCACTAATTATGATGATTATGCATGGACTATTTGGGTTCCTAAGACCCTTGTTGCTAACTCTCTAGGACCCATTGAAAAATGGGGACCTAAAAACAAAGCTTGACTGTTGCAGGACTATGCCTCCGGTGGAACACAATGGGTGATTGATAGTGGTTGCACCAATCAAATGACCGGAGGCAAGGATATGCTCGTGGATTTTGTTGACTCGCTCAAGTCATCCTTGGACATCTCCTTTGGCGACAATAGCAAGGGCAAGGTATTGGGGTTAGGGAAGTTTGTCATCTCGAGTGATTCTTCACTCAAGAATGTCATGCTTGTCAAATCCCTTCATTACAATCTACTTTCCACTATCCAATTGGCACGTGCTGGTTATGACTCGCTTTTTAGTGAATTCCATGTGACCGTCTTTAAAAGGGATACTCTCAAAGTGGTCTTTGTTGGGCATGTTGAAGGCAACCTTTATGTGGTTGATTTCTCGAAAGAGAGCACTCACCTAAAAACATGTCTAATGGCCAAGGCCGACGTGGGGTGGCTATGGCACCGGAGGCTAGCCCACGTTGGTATGAGAAATTTACAATCCCTTATAAAGGGGGATCACATTGTTGGACTAAGCGATGTTTCTTTTGCCAAATATCGTGTTTGTAGTGCTGGCATTGCCGGAAAGCAACATGAGAAGCAACACAAGATGAAGACTATCATCACATTGACGAGGCCTCTTGAGCTCCTTCATTTGGACCTCTTTGGGCCTCCATCCTATGATAGATTGGGTGGGAGGAGGTATTTCCTTGTCATTGTCGACGACTATACAAGATATACATGGGTTTTCTTTCTCAAGACCAAAGATGAGACTCAAGAGACCTTTATATCATTTGCCAAAGAAGCTCAACGTCAACACAAATGTGAGATCATGGCTATTCGAAGTGACAATGGTACCGAGTTCAAGAATTACTCAATGGATGAGTTCTTGAGTGATGAGGGGATCAAACATCAATATTCCACGGCCTATACTCCTCAACAAAATGGTGTTGCGGAGAGGAAGAATAGGACTCTTATTGAGATGGCAAGGACAATGCTTGATGAGTACAAGTCTCCGTACAAGCTTTGGGCCGAAGCCATCAACACCGCGTGTCATGCCTCTAATAGGCTATATCTCCGCAAGCTCAAGAACAAGACACCGTATGAACTCCTAATCGGGAAGAAGCCAAATGTCAAGTACTTCCGTGTATTCGGTTGTAAGTGTTTCATTCTCAACAAGAAAACCCGGTTAGCTAAATTCGAAGCAAAAACATATGAGGGAATATTTGTTGGATATGCTTCAAACTCCCATGCGTATCGAGTTCTCAATAAATCCACCGGATGTATTGAGGAGTCATCGAATGTGGAGTTTGATGAGGATAACAGCTCCCAAGCCAAACCAGTTGTTCCAAGTGTTGTAGGTGATGAGGCTCCTTCTCAAGTTATAAGGACCATGGGGATAGGTCACATTCTTCCACAACAAACACCCCAAGTCCAAGTAATCGAAGAAGGGGTAAGAGCCCCTCTTGAGGATTCTCCTCAAGGGAAGTCATCACCGCCACCACAAGAACAAGATGTTTCGGAAGAACAAGCACCTATCCAAGAGCAAGATGAGGTCCCTCAAGCTACCGAGCAAGATCAAGGGCAAGCTCAATCAAATAGTGATGAACCTATTGTAGAGACCCAAGATCAAGCTCATAAAAGTGATCAAGATCAAGTTCAAGAAGTTGTCTCTCCACAAGCAAAGAGGAAGCAAGTTCGAGTTTCTCCACGAAGAATTCAACCTAGTGAAGAAGAACTTGAAAAGAAGAGACAAAAATCGGCCTTGAGACTTCAAACGCTTCAACACTCCACCGACAACATCCTTGGAAGCATCTCAAAAGGGGTAACTACTCGTAAACGTTTGGCAAACTTTTGTGAACATCACTCGTTTGTCTCTTGTATTGAGCCCCTTAAGGTAGAAGAAGCTCTTGATGATCCGGATTGGGTAGAAGCTATGCATGAAGAACTCAACAATTTCTCTCGCAACAAGGTGTGGTCGCTCGTTGCTAGGCCCAAGGAAAATCATAATGTCATTGGGACCAAATGGGTTTTCAAGAACAAGCAAGATGAGCATGGACAAGGCACTCGTAACAAGGCAAGGTTAGTGGCACAAGGATTCACCCAAATCGAAGGTTTGGATTTTGGTGAAACCTTTGCTCCCGTTGCCCGTCTTGAGTCCATTCGCATCTTACTTGCTTATGCCTCTCATCATGATTTTAAGTTATATCAAATGGATGTTAAGAGTGCATTTCTAAATGGTCCTTTAAGTGAATTGGTGTGTGTCAAGCAACCTCCCGGTTTTGAAGACCCCGAACGTCCCAATCACGTTTATCGGCTTCATAAGGCTTTGTATGGTCTTAAGCAAGCACCTCGTGCTTGGTATGATCACCTTATGACGTTTCTAAACGAGAAAGGGTTCGAGATGGGGTTGATAGATACCACTCTCTTTACTAAGAGAGTAAAAGAAGATTTGTTTGTATGCCAAATATATGTTGATGATATTATTTTTGGGTCTACTAATCATGCTTGCAATGTTGAGTTTCAAAATCTTATGACCAAGGAGTTTTCCATGTCTATGATGGGTGAGTTGAAGTTCTTCCTCGGATTTCAAGTCAAGCAATTAAGGGGAGGTACTTTTATTAACCAAGCAAAGTATATTCAAGACATGCTCAAATGATTTGATATGATGGATGTCAAGCCTATGAAGACTCCAATGCCAACCAATGGCCAACTTGATCTAGATCCCAATGGTAAAGATGTGGATCAAAAGGTATACCGCTCTATGATCGGTTCCTTGCTTTACCTTTGTGCATCTAGGCCGGATATTATGTTAAGTGTGTGTATGTGTGCAAGATTTCAATCCACCCCCAAAGAAATACATTACATGGCCGTGAAACGGATCCTTTGATATTTGGTTTATACCCCAAACTTAGGACTTTGGTACCCCAAAGGATCTTCCTTCAAGTTGGTGGGATATTCGGATTCGGATTGGGCCGGTGACAAGGTGGATCGTAAGTCCACATCCGGCTCATGTCAATTCCTCGGGAGGTCCTTAGTGAGTTGGTCCTCCAAGAAGCAAAATTGTGTTTCTCTTTCAACCGCCGAAGCCGAGTACATTGCTCCGGGAAGTTGTTGTGCCCAATTATTATGGATGAGGCAAACTTTGATGGATTATGGTGTCAAATGTGACAAAATTCCTTATGTGACAATGAAAGTGCAATCAAGATTGCGGATAATCCCGTGCAACATATCCGAACCAAGCATATTGATATTCGTCATCATTTTCTTCGGGATCATGTGGCACGAGAAGACATTAAACTCTTTCATGTGGGCACCGAGAAGCAACTTGCGGATATTTTCACGAAGCCACTTGATGAAGCAAGGTTCCGTGAGTTAAGGCATGAGCAAAACATCGTGGATCTTAGTAACATGGGTTGATGATCTTGCATACACACACTAGCTTTACTATATCTTGCTTAGGTGTAGGCACATAAGTAGGGGGAGTAGAATTCTCTCAATAATTCTGACATAACCCTACTTGTGCATAAATCGATCAAAATATTTCACATCCGCCATTTTAGATGGCACTTGTGCTTCAAAGATGAGTAGTGGAGATGGGCCCAAGATTAAAATCTTCGCGGTTCCGTACCACATTTGCTCAAACATGGTGACCCTCGGGTCACCGCCTTTTTTCCGCTTTAGTGCGTTGTGTTGTTTTTCGAGTCATTTAGACTCTTGTGTTATTTGTGCCTAATTGCCTACGACCTAGTGTGTGCGATCTATCCCAAGCCTTCTTTCCTACAACCTAGTTCTTATCTTGTGCAAGGGTTCCAGTTTTTTTATGTTTTGCATCATGCTCCCGTAGCTAGGAAATCTAGAGGCATGGTTGGAGGAGTTGTGAGCACAGGAACAAGGGGAGTGTCCCCTGTCCCTGAGAAAACCCTCTGACCATCCCGGGCACCCGGTCACTCGACCGGGCACCCGGGGTTAGGCGTGCGGCTCTACATCTGAGGGGGACGTGGGGATTTAGGGTTCATTCCCACCATTCTCCCCACGCCCCAACCCCCTTGCTGTCGCCGCCTACTCCAGGGGATCCACACCCCTCGCCGTCTGGAGCCCTCCGGGCACCCGGATCTCCTCCCCGGAGGCCCTCCTCGTCGACATGGCCGGCTCCTCCGGTAGTTTTCGCCCCTCCTCCATTTCACAGTAGTCAAAACGCGTGCTCCTCCCTTTTTGGTGTAGCTTTTTGACTATGATGCATGCTAGAAGTCGTAGATGGGGAATATGGTTGTAAAGATTGTGTTTGTGCCCAGAATCTGGCAACTAGTGTGCCCGCTGTAGCTATCTTGGGCACCCGGTGTCCACCCCGGGCACCCGGTCTCCAGACACCGGGCACCCGGTCTCTACCTGGAGGTGCCCTGAGTACCCCGGGCACCCGGTCCTTTGACTCTGGGTACCCGGGGTCCCCAGGTTCAGCATTTTCCTGTCATGTCATATTGTCCCTATTTTTATGTTTTATTGCATGGACCCTTGCACTTATCCTCGTATCCATTGCTTGCTGTTAGATGACTCAGGAGTCACTGTTGGAGCTCGCCGTGCTAAGAAGGTCCGTGATGTAAGCGGGAAGGGACCGTTTGTTCGCCAGGAGCGTGGCTCCAGCTCCTCAGCTCTTCGAGACCGTGCGAAGCGTGCAAGTGTACGAGCTCCTATTGTTGAGGGGACTAGCAGTGATGACATTGAGGAAGAGACTTATGTGACCAATGAACCAAGTGCTGATGAGGAAGAGGAAGAGGAAGAGCCTGATAATGACAACAACATTGATGCTCTTGATGATCTGAACAAGCTGCCAAGGCCAGAGTACGGCAGACTGCGTCGTATTGATCCATATGCTGCTGCCCGTGATGAGGTGGATTGGAAATTTCAGAATATCTTTCAGCAGCGTGTGTTCTCTGAGATTCTCAAGCCCATGAAGGTCAAGATTGCTCCGCACCGTGACTTGGAACTTGAGTACATCAGTGACACTGTATCTTTTCCCGAGGTCTACAGTGTGTTGGAGGATATGGGGATGATCCGGTTCGTATCATACAACCGGGCCTACAATGAGGATCTCATTCTTCAGTTCTATGCTACGGTGTACTTTGAGAATGACTTTGCCCGTTCCTTCAAGTGGCGCTCGGGCAACAAAGTTCTCAGTGGTTCCATGAATGATCTTGCTGCTATTACTGGGTATGAATTCTTTCCTGAGCCTGAGGATGGCTATGCCACTGTTGTTCAACACAGTCGCACCAAACAGGCTCTTGCATTTGCGTATAGCAGTTCAGGCACCATTGGACGCACCAAAGGCATGATTCCTCTGTACCATGCTCTTCGTCAGATATTTCGGCTGTCTCTGTCCCCCAAGGCTGGTTCTTCTGATGAGTTCTGGGGCACTGCTATTGATCTTTTGGTCTATGCTCATGACAGGACCAAGATTGATGTGCTGGATTTCATGTTTGAGGAGATGAGGGCTTGTGTTTTCGAGAAGAAGGCGGCTGTCTATGCTCCCTTCATTCAGGCGCTGATTGAGCGCAAGCATCCGAACCGCGAAAGTCTTGCGCGTCGTTTTCCTATCTCTCTGCCAGTGCGCAACACGAAGTTCAAGCCTATTGTTCACCCTGATCTGGTTCGTGGCAAGAAGGCCAAGCCTGCTCCATCGTCTGCACGTGCTAGTGCTTCCTCCTCACGAGCTGCACCTGAGATGGATCCTGCCGGTTTAGCTCATACAGTGATGTCTTCTCCTTCTTTCTCTATGAAGGAGAAGAATATGTTCTTCGCAGGGTTCAACAATTTGTTCAAGATGTGCCGCTCCTCTTCTCTGCGTCAGGTGCGGGAGGTGAACCTCAGCAAGCGGGCTCTCCGTGAGCAGAAGGCTGCCAAAGCTCTTGAGACAGGAGAGCCACAGCCTGCAGGGTCTGAGGATCAGGACAGTGTGGCGACAGACTATGCCAACCCGTGTGCTGCCTACGTTCCTGAGGATGAGAATGACGATGCTGGCAGTGCTCCTCCCCGAGTCTAGTTCTTGCGGTAGCATCGCGTTTTTCCCCTTTTGGTGTCTTGATGCCAAAGGGGAGAAGTGTTCTAGTAGAATTGATGCTTGTGTGTTGTGTGTGTTTCCCTTTATCGCACTCTTTATGTCGTACTATTTATGTTGAGACCTTGTGTGAGATGTGCTATCTAGTATCTTTGTGAGTTTGTGATGTTTATGTTTTTACATGCTTGTCATGTAGTTTTTTTCATTACCTCTCACTAAGATTTATCTATCTCTCTCACTTGGGAAAGTCGTATTGTCATCAATGCACCAAAAAGGGGGAGATTGAAAGTGCAATTGCCCCTGATTGCGGTTTTGGTATTGATTACAATACGATTTGCGAGGACTAATGACAGTTTTCTAGTGTATCTCAGGTCATTAGGTTCTCGGTGGCATCTACGAATGCGGGTGTCCCCTCTCTAACCAAAAAGGATAAGATGGCGTGCTCTTGGGCTCGGAAGTTTTTTTCGGTTCCTTTTGAGTCGTAGGCATGCCGCACTATTAAGAGGGGTCACGGTGTTTTTGGATTAGTTTAGGATGTATAGGTCCTGGAGGCATCAGAGTGGTGGTCTGTCAGGGAGAAGTCCCAATCCTCCCTGACCACTCCGGGTGCCCGGGGTCCTGGACCCCCGGGTGCCCGGTCCCTCATGCTGGTACTCTCTGAGTACTCCGGGTGCCCGGTCCCCCATGATGGTACTCTCTGAGTACTCCGGGTGCCCGGGGTCTTGGACCCCCGGGTGCCCGGCCCCCATGGAGGAGCTCTCTGACCACCCCGGGTGCCCGGGGTCTTTACCTCGGGTGCCCGGGGTCCCCCGAGTCCAACGGGCAGATTTGGGGGAGGGGGTATAAAAAACCCTCTTCTTCCTCCTTGCTTCCTAATCTTCTCCCCAAGCTCCTCACCATTGCCAAACCTCAAAAGCTTGGATTCCTCCTTGCTCCCCCAACCAAACTCTCCAATACTTTGGGATCCGGAGGAGATTCACCCGATCTACACTTCCACCAAACCGTTTTTAGTTCCCCTCAATATTTCTTCACCGTTGACTTGTTACTCTTGGAGCTTTGGCTCCTAGGCGGCTAGGTGTCCGTCCCGGAAGCTTCCTTGCTTGTGGTGTGCTCCGGGAAGTCTGTAAAGGTGTGGTGGTCGCCTTCAAGACCAACCCCGAGTGATTCGAGGCTCATCCGTTGGGGGTGACTCGAAAAGGGAGAATACGGTGAGCTACGTTGTTGGTAGCGCTCTCAATCTTGAGCACCGCTCCAACGGAGATTAGCACTCCCTCACAGGAGTGTGAACTTCGGTCAAACAAACCCGCCGCGTCTCGTCGTCACTTGTGGTTTATCCTTTCCGCACTTTACTCGTTCTAACCTTGTATGCATGTTGGCTTGCTATTGTAATTGTTGCCTAGCATACTTGTCTTAAGCTTGCTTTCCACCTAGGGTTGTTTCATCTAGCTCATCTAGAGAATTGTTTTTATCCGCCTAACCCTAAAATTTGGTAATAAAGCTTAAATTTGTTAGTCACCTATTCACCCCCCTCTAGTTGACCGTATCGATCCTTTCAGCTACTCTATGTGTGGTGCTGCTGCTCGTCTACTCATGGTGGTGTTGCTCTGCCTGTGGCAAAAGGGATAGGCTTGTGTTGGAGCCACCTCCATGCATGGGGACAAAATAAGTAAGAAGATGGTGAAAAATCTCTCCTAATTCTTGTCAGCAAGGTGAGGGGAGGCAAGGGGAGGTTGACATGGTTGCGATGTCGGAGGGAGGTGGTGTGCGCTTGCCATCTCTAATCCCAGATCAATATATTTGTATCATTCTCGTCCTTCCAATCCCACTCCCCAAACCCTACTCTTCACATGAGAGATGATTTCCCTTCTCAAATGACGTTGGAGCGTTGACGCAACCAAGAGTTTGTGGCACCCTCTACCTAAATCGACCCGAAAGATAATGGTGATGTGTCTCGCGATGGTGGCCGCTCAACTCCCATTTTAAGGCGTCGGCTCACGATAGCCCCCGAGTTGGCGGCCATGGATCCGTCCAAACCTTCATGAGCTCGTTCTCGATTTAACCTAATTACAAAAACATGGCAAAGGTGCTAGAAGAGGAGAAGGAGGATCAAAATCAAGATCTCCTTCCTCCACGAGGAATACATGTTGAATATCTAGGCATTTTTCATATATTTTAATCCATAAAATAGTAGGTAATACTGTACATACTAATTATGGTAGCATTAAAAATTCTAAACAAACAACATATAGTCATAGAAGTCATAGTTTTTTTTAACAGTCATAGCTAGCATGCAATCGATATAATAGAGAGTAGACAACACGTCTATATCGATTTTATGAACAGAAAAACCAAATACCAATCCTAACAGAGGATAATATAACATATGGAGCAACCGTAGCGGATATCGAAGCGTCGTTCATCATGGCTTCCTCGAACAGACCGTCTTTGTCCGGGAAGAAGTTGTCGTTTGCGAAAAACTCGTCGTCGCTCGCAACCACGACGAAGATCCAGGAGTCGAGCAGATGAGCTCCCCAAAAACATTTGCGAAAAAACTCGTCGTCGCTCGCAACCACGACGAAGATCCAGCAGTCGAGCAGATGAGCTCCCCAAAAACATTATCGCCCCTCTCTCGTATCAGATCACAAGAGGCATGGTTCCGGAGGCTTGTTTATTCCTTCCTCGGTGGCACACCGAGAGAAGAGATAAAAATGCGGTAGGCGACGCAATGCGTGGAACGAACAGGCGAAAAAACAAATTAGGTTATGGCTGGGCTAGCATAAGCGACCTCTTAATAGACGAGCTAGTAACCAACCCTCAATTTAGTGAAAACGAATCGGCCATCATTATTAGGAACAATAAATCACACAATGTAATTGGAAAGCTCATAGCTTAGCCAAAGTTGCGTCTTCAATGGTCGTTGGCCGCCATATGTGGCTAGGTAATGTTTCCGACATTATCTCTATACCCACTGTGTTATACTACCTTTGATTCTTTTTATAAGTCGTTGTAGGCAAACGAAATTGAACTATTGTGTCTCTGTGTCTGAAAGAGCTAAAACGACATATAAATGAGAACAGAGGGAGTAGTTGGAATAAAGTTTAGTTACACCTTAAAAAAAGTAATCCGTGAATTTTACTCCAGTTCGATTGTAAATGCTCTAAACCAGCACAACAAGGGGGAACAAAAGTACACGATCATGGGTGTCAACTTGCGGGTACGTGCAACACCAGTTCCAGGGCCTGGAAAGGGAGGTGCCAGTAGAGGAGTAAATGCGCATCCATTTGCTGCTGCTCCAGTTCATACCGGCGCTGGCCAATCTTTTTGATTTCTTTTGCCTGGAAATGCACTGGCCAATCAAACCTCACCACATACACAGTTCTAAACAAACACCTCAGGAAACATCTCAAAGAATAATAAGAAGAACATTCCTCGAAAAATAAAATACCTGTGTCTGAATTCAACGTCATTACAGCCTGGTGTCCGATTGTATTCGGCTGTGGCTCTCTGGTTGCCGTCCTCCTCTCGCCGGTGGTTTCTTGAGCAAGTCAGCAGCCACTGTACTGGATTCAGTGCACTGTTCAACAAGCAACCACAGTGGAATGGAATCCTCCTTCAGCCTTCAGGTGTTTGGTTTGTCCTAGGTGCATGAACGGACTGTACGGTACAGGTGAGAGAGAGGCCTGCACTGCAGGCTGCAGCATTGAACCGCATCATCGCGTGACTGGGTGATCCGTTTGGTCACAATCCAAACGAGACGTTGCTGATTTATTTGTTTATTTTATCGGAAAAGGACACTCTGTCCTTATTATTAGCGTACGTCAAGAAGATCGAAAGAGATTAGTAGTGCGTCAGTGAAACTGCAGGTCGGAGCCACACGCAAGTGACGCGTTTAAAATTTGAGTGATCAGAAGCGTTTGACAGGCGGCTTGTCGCGCTGTAACAGCCTGTGTGCACGTACGGGGAAGTGGCGGCAGCATGTGGATGAATTAGGATATCTTCAAGTTGAATCCTTGGTAAACATTCGGATCAAACGATTTAAACGTAGTTAACCTTTAATATGAATTTGTATTTATCCGTAAACAGGTCTGTTTGTTTGTTTTTCATATGGACATGATGTTTATTTCTTATGATCTTGATTGCAATTATTAGTTTTAACAATCTGTTACATCATTCAAACAACATTGCTATTATGTTAATCATATTTTTATCTAGTTTTTTCTTGAATCAAGCAATATGAAAAATGCTTAAATGTTCAACAGGGATGATGCAGTCGAACCTGGGGAAGAAGGTGCGGGCCTTCGAGGCTTCGACGAAGAGCAAGAGGTTCGGGAACACGACTCAACAAATGCGACAATGTTCAAATCGTGTCTGCTCGAGCATCGCATGTGACTTGAGCTGAAAGCGGCGTTGGAATTTGGGGTTGTGGTGAAAGTGAGCACACATAAAAAAATGTCCATTGCGTCAATATTTGAGCGGGTGGAGGGCGCTTCATATTCGCCTCGACCAAAATTCAGATATGAAGGCACAAGAGGTTTTTGATATGGAGCATCCTTTATAAATTATGACGACTAAGAACAAAATTACGACTATGCGAGAATGCCATTTTAATCTTCTTTTTTTAACCGGACTATTGTCCCTATCCATTACTCACATAACGGAAATAAAAGAGTTTGAGTGAGAGGGGGGAGGGAAAGGACGGAAGAGTACAGGTTTGGGATTCAGTGGGAAACCCATCCACAGAGGCTCGGAGTCGAAACCTCTGTCGTGGGGCAAAAAACCACTGTCCCATCTACCAAGTTTCATCACATACTACCATCAACCACAGAAATAAGTCTGAAACAGCAACCTCGCGCAGGAGGGGAACTAGGATTAGAAGTCTTCCACCAAACACAGAGGGTAGCAAACCACCATAGAAGCACCAAAATATCCCACTTCAGCTGAGTACGCCACTCAAGCACTTGCAGACGGCCCAGCTTGCACACCATCGCAGATCCGAAGAAACTTCGAGGCATTCATCTTGAGCAGCTCCGCGCCCTTCTTCGGTATCTCTCCATCATCACCTTTCAACAAACCTACCCACGATTTGAGAAAAACCACTACCATGTAAACAGTGTCAAAGGGGGTTTCATGACGTTTGAATTCGAAAGTAGCACGGTTCCTACAATTCCAGATTGCCCAGCATATAGCTGCCATTCCCATTGTGTAAAACCTCTCTCCAGCAGGGAGAAAAACATAGCACCAAGAGAAATATTGCCATATATTAGATGGGCAGAGATCTGTCCCTAGCACCGATGCCACAGTTCTCCACACCACCTTAGCAATCGAACAGGAAAAGAACGGGTGAGAAGACGTTTCTCTAGACGGGCAAAAGGATCACAGAGGTTTTCCCTTCCTTCTTTTCATCACATCACGAGTCATCACCGCATATTGAAACAATTGCCACAAAAAGATCTTAATCTTAAGTGGGATTTTAGCACGCCATATCCAGGAGTAGCTGCATCCCGACAACAGCCTTTCAAGCATACGATAAACCGATCTATTAGTGAACTTTTTCTTAGGACCCAAAGCCCAGGTCACTACATCGGGTTCCACATTAATCACTGTCGTTTTAATCTAAATCATCGTATTATCGATTATGAACGATCGACGCCGCAACTCTGCTAGATAAGAGCGCCCTTAGGCCTTGTACAATGGCTGATGCCTATAGACCGGTGCTTAAAGGGAGAGCCAGGCGTTGCTTCTATAAATTTTTTACTACTACATTGTTGGGTGCTTGTACCGATGCTCAAATTGATTTAACTAAGGCAAAAAAAATACTAACTGCAGTCTAACGGATGGTCAAGCACCTGCTAGCACCGGAAGCTAGAATTTGCTTCTGTCCCTGCTTCTAAGCACTTGTGCTCAACGATCATGAAAAAAAATCCGGTTTATTTGTTGAAGCATCTGCATAAGGCTGTGTTTGGTTGAGCTGCAGATTCTGTAAAAGCTGCTGTGAGTTGTGAACTATGAAAAAGCTGCTGTGAACTTTTAGCTGTGGAAAAGCTAGAAGTTGTTTGGCTGAAACGGCCGTGAAACTATAGATTTTGCTGTGAATTGTCTGTAATGCCCTGGGCAATGAGTGAATATATTTATACGCAACTTGAACATAAAATAGCGATATGTACATTGGTAGGAAATAGAACGACTGTTTTGCAAAGGAAAATTATGATAATCTACATAACCTACTCATCCAATAATTAACGAAACAGGGGAAGCCTAGATCTGGCTGATTCTGGAAGAGAGAGGAGGAAGGACGGAGGAAGGACGAAGTAGGGTGGGGGGGAGGGGTGAAGGAGGGCTAGTGCTCCGGCGGCGCCGGACGGCCAACCGGCAGTGCTCGCCGGTGGCGCCTGACGACCGGCTGGACAAGGGTCACCGGAAACAGAGACGAAGGGAATGGAGGAAGGGACGTAGGAGGGACGAGGGAGGAGGGAGGAGAGGGACGGAAGTGGAGCTTCGGGCGGCGGCGGGGGCTGGACGGTCGCCGGAGTCCGACCGGCTGCAGCTGCTGGCGGCGGCGAACCCTAGCGAGTGGTGGTTGCACGCTGTTGTGTCCCGTTCGTGCGAGGCGTCCTGGCAGGAGTAGATCGAAGGGTTACCTTCACTTGGGAGTGGCAAACGTGGGAAAATAATACCCAACTTCTAGGGACAGCTATTTGGGTTGGTTTGGAATATGAGAAAGTTGGGTTGGCCTAGCTGCGAAATGTACACTGCGAGTTGCAGCTTCGTACGAAGTTGGTCAGTTGAAAAACGCATTTGGTTCAGCTTTTAGCTTTTGGACCTAAAAGCTGACAGCTAAAGTTGAACCAAACACAACCTAAGCAGCTGCGTTGTACAAGGTCTTAGAAAAAGGTAGAAGTGAAGTGCACTTGGCAGTTTGGAAAAGAAGGCCGGAATGCTACGAGATCTCGTTGCCGTCGTGCGACCGTAGGGACGTGTAGGTGCATGTAGCAGTAGAAACTAGTGTACAGTAGAACCGAACCAATGTGTGGCCGCCCGGCTGTCTTTGCGTGCACAAGCATGTGGCGGGTCATGCGTCCATGTGCATCCGCTGCTTCCTCCGCTGGCTGGCAATCTCACACTCATCACAGAGGAAGGAAAGGCAGGCAGGCAAGCGCACGACGCGCCGTCGGAACACGAACGGGAAAAAACACATGGAGAAGTTGATTGATTGGAGAGAAACAGAACAGAACCGATTCCTCGCCGCAGAAAGAAAGCCCGGAATGCTCTTGAGTCTTTAGCAGCAGATGGTGTTGGAACCCAACCTTTCCCAGAACACAACTGAACTGACTGACGACGAATCGCTTTCCCAAGTTGCTTCCTTCCCCTACAAGCAAAGCAAAGCCACCTTCATGACGCAAGATATCACGAGTGATCGATCCTTGGGGCCTAAGCCGGTCTTGGCGGCCGGCCACTCGAGCTTGAGGATAAATGAGAAATCTGCGCACGCCACGCGCCCGTGCGAGATCGACACGTTGTGGGCATGGGGGGCCGGCGACGGCGAGAGAAGAAGATTACATAGATACCGTAAAGAAACTGGAAACGTGGACATATATGTGTGTGTGACGCATGCGCAGCGCGACTCATGTTTACCAGCCGGGCTCGTCAAGTCTGAAACGGCTGCTGCTGGATCGTTCAGACAAGAAGAAACACGCCGTGTCTTTGCCTAGCTGATTGCATGCATGATGCGCTCCACTCAGGCTTGCCGGGTCTCGTTTGGGTGTCGCGCCAGACCGGCGTGCCGATCTAGCCGGTCACTGGACTGGACTGGACTGGGGTGGCCATGGATGGCGGCTTCGATGATTGCCAAGAGGAGGATAGGAGAATATCGTATCAGGATATCCGTTTGGATGGTGCTGGTAAACGAGCATATCCTGTTCCTAGGTGCCCAGACCTTCTTTTTCTCTCACCCGTGGAACAGGGCCGGCCGGCCAACCCATGGTGCGATGCAGGTTTTTTCTGTCCATGTGGTGAGTGCTGTGTTGTTTGGCACCCTGTTGGCCGATTTTATTTCATTTTATTGACGGACAATTGGCATCCTGTCCGTCGTCGTTCCTGCGCCATCTTCGAACTGGGGGATTGACCAATGACAGCAACGTGATAACTATACATTTTCTAGTACTCCTTCCGTTTTAAATTAGACGACTTCCATTTGTATATATATATAGCTGGTTGGCGACGTCTGTCACACAAAGCATCAGACAAGCAATAATCGAAGTCCCGTCTGTGTTTCACTTCAGCACGGAAAGCTGGCCCCAGGCACAACCGATGAAGAGGGCGGCTACGTGTCACAGCAAGAAAACCTGTGGATTTTGTTCAACAATCAAATTCATGGTCACTGTCGCGTGTTCAGTTAAACCCTTAATTTTTGCTTAGCCAGAGGAATTCGACTGAGCAGAAAGTGCTCAGCAATGGCAAGCCCAACAGACAACAGACTTGTAAAAAGCAGTGGAGCACAGCGCAATGCTGTGCAATGCTAAATAGCTGATGGTGAGTCCAAATGTAAAACAAGCATGCCGCCAAGCCTGAGACCTGTAACAACAACAACAAAGCCTGTCAGTCCCAAACAAGTTGGAATAGCCTAGAGCTGAAATCCAAAAGATATCGTAACCAAATCACGGTTCTGGCACGTGAATAGTTAACTTCCACGCACCCCTGTCCAGAGCTAGATCTTTGTTGATAGCGCAGTCCTTCAGGTCTCTCTTCACAGACTCCTCCCAAGTCAAGTCTGGCCTCTCCCGACCTCTCTTGACATTATCAGCACGCCTTAACCGCCCGATATGCACAGACACTTCAGAAGACCTACGCTGGATATGCCCAAACCATCTCAGACGATGTTGGACAAGATTCTCTTCAATTGGTGCCACCCCAACTCTCTCCCGTATAACATCATTCCGGATCCGATCCTTCCTTGTGTGGCCACATGCCCATCTCAACATGCGCATCTCTGCCACACCTAGTTGTTGGACATGTCGCATTTTAGTTGGCCAACATTCAACACCATACAACATCGCAGGTCGAATCGCCGTTCTATAGAACTTGCCTTTTAGCTTTTGTGGCACTCTCTTATCACAGAGAACACCAGAAGCTTGGCGCCGCTTTAGCCATCCAACTTTGATTCGATGGCTAACGGCTTCATCAATATCACCATCCTTCTGCAGCATTGACCCCAAATATCGAAAGGTGTCATTCTGATGTACCACTTGCCCCTCAAGGCTAACTTCCTCCTCTTCTCCATGGTTAGTAGTACTAAAACCGCACCTCATGTACTCAGTTTTAGTTCTACTAAGCCTAAAACTTTTCGATTCCAAAGTCTATCTTCACAGCTCCAGCTTCCTATTTACCCCCGCCCGACTATCGTCGACTAGCACCACATCGTCTGCAAAGAGCATGCACCATGAGATGTCCCCTTGTATATCCCGTGTGACCTCATCCATCACCAATGTGAAAAGATAAGAGCTCAAAGCTGACCCCTGGTGTAGTCCTATTTTGATTGAAAAGTCATCAGTGTCACCATCGCTTGTTCGGACACTTGTCACAACATTGTCGTACATATCCTTGATGAGGGTAATGTACTTTGTCGGGACTTTGTGTTTTTTCAACGCCCACCACATGACATTCCGCGGTATCTTATCGTAGGCCTTCTCCAAGTCAATGAACACCATATCCAGGTTCTTCTTTTGCTCCCCTTGTATCTCTCCATAAGTTGTCGTACCAAGAAAATGGCTTCCATGGTCGACCTTCCAGGCATGAAACCAAATTAATTTTTTATCACGCGTCTCATTCCTCTTACACGATGCTCAATGACTCTCTCCCATAGCTTCATTGTATGGCTCATTAGCTTAATCACGCGGTAATTAGTACAACTCTGAACATCCCCTTTGTTCAATGAATTTTTTTTATGGATGAAAGCAGTGGACTTGCGATGTCAAATAATTTGAGATCTTTAGCCTTCAAATAGAATAGAATCTTATTCCTGTGACAGGAATGTCCTCAGAACAGCCGAGCTACCAGTTCCTCCGCAGAATGGGGAGCGCCAAAAAGATCTAACCATTTTACACTGGGAAAAGGTTCAGGGTACACACACGGTGTGGGAAGAATTTCCTATATCTATGTGCACTGCAAAGACATGCGTAAACTATGAACAACCAGGGCCAAAAACTTCTATGCGTTGAAGAGCTTCCGGAACGGCCCGTCCTTCCGGTCCTTGGCCGCCTCCGTCAACGCCAGGAACCTCTTGAACCCCGTCGTGGCAGCGCCCCGTCCGAGCGCCGCGGCGCGGGCCAGCACGTCTTCCCGGTTGGCCAGGGCGCCCGTTAGGGCGGTGGACATGCTCGGCGTCGTTGCGATGGCTTGGGTTGGGATCGGGACTGGTGCGGCCGGGACTGATGCCGTGGGGGCAACTGGTGGCGCGACTGTGGGGGTGATGGTGGGGTGTTTGATGCTGGGGCTGTGCTTGTTGAAGTCTTCCAGTATAGCTTGTTGGTCTGCTTTCTTCAAGCCCTGTGATGACAACGCGAAGAACAACACAAACAGTGCAATATGTTAGATCAGTCAAACTGATGGAAACGTTGCATCTCGCGTGTAAAGGAATTCAGATTTTTTGAAAGCAAAAACCTTGAGCTCAAGTATCCGCTGAAACTCGAGAGGCGTGCCTTCCGGTAGGAGCGCACGGTAGGTACTAGCAACAGAATCAACTGGTGATAAAATAACCTGCATCGACCAATGTTATTAGCTTGTTCCAATCTGGATGTACTGCAATGTCCCTTTCCGTAGTAGTCATGTAGATCATCAGAACCTAAATTCATTTTCCCAATTTACCTTGAGGAGTGCTTCAGCTTTACTCATTTCCCGCGTTACAAACTTTGAGTAGCTAGCAGCAACTGTAGTCTGTTACATGCAATACAAGAAACAAAATGTGAAGTCTGGAAAATAACGCAAAGAAGATGTCCTTCTGCAACTAAAGTATAAATTGCAAATATGCTGCATTATGAAGTCAACAAAGCAAATTCATCACATTCATCGGCCGCCAACCTTCTGTGAGTACCATAACAAATTTGAATGATTCTAAACATATTTAAGTATTAGCATGGCCAAATTTCTTTCAAAGATTCGATGAAGACTTGGTACAAAATTATTACTCCCCCACCTGGTTGGTTTCCTCAACTAGCCACCGCTAACTGACACGTAGGCTATGTAGTATGCAATGATGTATTTTGGGCTGACAAGACAAGGTTACCTGTTTCCCAAGAGCTGGGATGTCCAATAGAATAGTCTTAACCGCCTGAGTGTCCAAAAGCATCTGAAGAAACAATGCAAAGTGATGAAAACTGTGCTAAATAACACAAAATAGCTTTGTTAAATTCATATGCACCTGCTGTGCGCCAGTTTCCGATATGTGCTTGCACTTGTATATATTGAGATAAAACCGAGGACCGAGTGAGGCCGCCAGCTGCAGCACAACAACGAACGAAGTAGAATAAACCACGCTGATAGAAAAACAAGTGATAAGGACCTACAAGGTTTTACCCATACTAAAGAAATATGCTGAACTTACTTTGTCCAGGAAATACTGGAAGTAGGTAGATGAAAGCAGGCTACCAAGCGCAGGAACAGTACTGGACAAAATCGAGCTGATAGCATTCACGTACCTGGAATGGAACAATGTAAAACTTAGCTTTCAAATAAAGCAGGGGAAAACTCGGTGATTCCACGTAGCAGTTATTTATAAAGTTGAATAAACTGAAGAAAACAGTGTTCAAACTCTCAATGATCCAGTTTTTATACGACTGTAAATATATAGTGCAAACATATTTGTGCTCGAATGTGCTAATTCCTGTATGAGCCATTGGTTGGACTATTTAGAAAAACCCGATGGGGCAATAATTTTGATGTTTAGGGGATTGCATGCAAGTTGCATATCCATGCTTCCACAATGGGAGTTGGTGCATATGTACAGTACCTCTTTACAAGTAACAGGATGCAGCTTCCAATAATACAGACCCCAATTGGCAGTTCATAAGTTATCAAATTTTCTTCAGTCAAATAAAACTAACTACATCAGCTATGAGATGTGACATCATTGCAGTTTTATGGAACAGATACATTTTTCACAGCCCATGAAATATAGGCCATGGGACAGTGAGTGGCTTGGCATAACTTCATATTACTTTCAAATGTCAGTGGAGAGTGTATATAAAAAGGATTCAGCAAAATCCTACTCTGATTGATCGCCGACACTTTCAAGAGTCGACCACGGAACGCGGGTCATTGCAACCATTTCAGCATCAAATTTGGTTTCTACGCCATGCACAAGTGTCATCAATGCTTTTGTGATCACAGCTGAGAATTCATCCTGCAAGCATTGAAGTATTAAGTTATTTCCTAGAAACCAAACAGTGATATTGGAATCAGGTAGAAAGAAGAACAACGAAACATAAAGACCAGTCACCTGAACGTCAGATATGTCCACCTTGTCAGAAAATTGAGAACTAATCATCTTAGCAACATTCTCAGCAAGCTCACCAGACTGCCAAATTTACAGAGAAAGTTAAGTCGCAGGAAAGGAGCAGACAAAGGTATCATGCACATGCAAGCAAACACATAAGGAAAGACCAGGTGCATGCTGCTCCGTGCTAGCCCCCCCCCCCCCTCCCCCCAACCACACACACACACATGTATGACACGATATGTTGATATCCCATCCGTGGTGAGCTTCTCAAAATGAACTATAGCATCGGGGATTCCTAGTAGCAAGTCCTTTTACTCAAAGCTTGCTGGACGCTTTCATCGAAGACAGCCTTGTTTGAATGATGCTGACAAACCAGCATGTATGATACCATTTTTTGCTCAATTGCAAATAGAATACAAGTGTACAATCTTTTAATCAAGAAACGTAAGCTATTGAAGGGACTTTCACCCAGGAAGTACTGTACAGCCCATCTCTGGTATCACCCACTTCCAATGCCAGCTTTCCGGTGCGAAAGGCATGGTGGCTGGGTCTTATGACGAGGGTCTGGAAGGTGGCAGGTGTTATGCCATGGGAAAATGGGCACCACAACATGGTACACTTGGAGAACCGTGGAGAGGGGCTAGGTGGCTGAAAATATGCAGGGGGCGATTCGTGCTTCTGAATTCCAATTATTGTTTTAAAGCCAATATGGAATTTTCCAAAAGGCACGGTGGTGAAGTACTCCCCACTTGTGCCAAGAGGTCCTGGGTTCGACGCAGCTATCTGCATTGCACTTATGGTTTTCGAGTCGAACGACTAGTCGATGAGTAGTAAAAGAATGTCGACTCAACAGAGTGTCGACTAGTCGCAACTGCAGGGTCGACTATTCACGAGTCGCTACCCCAGAACAACTCGTCGACTCGAAAACCTTGATTGCACTGTGCAGGGGTAAGGCTTGCCTCGTATGATCCCTCCCCAGACCCCACCTGACGTGGGAGCTTCTAGCACTGGGTCTGTCATTTTTAACCAATGTTGGCAGCATATGTTACACGCTTGGTTGCAGTGGAATTTTTTTCCCAAGTGCGGTAACAATTTATGACGCATAGCTAACTTTCACCACAAGGGGAAGAAATGTTTTGGTAAACAGCAGAGCTGCAAACATTTACTGGAAAATATAATTCTACTACTTGAATGCATGAACCTAAAATTTATTTAGTCCGAAAAATGTTCTTTTAGTCTCTCCAAGCAAGAGACAATATATCAAATAAAAAAAATAGTACTACCATAATTTCTTTCTACTTTCTTCTACACCTACCAGTTATGTCATAAGAGAAAGAAAACTTACCGTTTGGTGACAATATTCTGCAGTATTAACAATGTAACATATCATTTTCTCGTCCCTGTCAGAGGTCTGCAGTAATGACCAGAGGACATAAATGCTGTTACCAGATGAGAAAAACAAGTGATAGAACAGCAACCGATGTAATGATGACTGTCATACCCTGATCTGCCCATCGGTACCAGTAGCAGCTGCAACAATGCCAGTACCACCTTTTGGCAACCTGGCATATAATTTTGCTGCATAGGCCTTAAGTATTCTTTGAAATACCTAAGAACAAATGTACTTTATCAGTAATGAATCTGTTTAAATTTATCAAATGTGATAACTTGCAGAATCAGCAGACAGAACCATACTCACTGAACTAATAAACATGTGTCCAGTTCAACCATATGGTTGATTATTCAAGGTTATTTTATGGCACATTCTTGTTCTGTAGGCATGATACCTATCCATACTCTTTTCAACAATTGAACGATACTTAAAAAAAAATCAATATTAGGCATTGCAAGCAAACATATATGGTTCTCCATAGCATGCAGCAATTTTCGGCAATGGAATTACCAAATCACCTAATCTCGAGTCCATATTAAATTTTAGCAAGCTCAAGTATCATTATACACAGCAGAACAAACTGTTCAATAATCACATACGCAGAGAGTAGATGAAACTGGCAAATAAAAAAACCTGACAGGTGCACAAATATGTATGCATGAAAGCATAACATTTGGAAAGAACAACTTGTCCATACAAAGGAAAACTACTAACAAAATCTGGAAATACTGCCTACCTGAAACAAGTTGAATAATGTTTGATTCTTTGTTAATGCACTGCACCTCTTTAAGCTTCTCCTAATTACCAAGAACACCTGCATAAGGGACATTAAAAAGTAGATTAACATACTATTTTGACATATGTTGTGGACCATCAAATGCAGATTTGCACATGAGATCTGCTAAGGACAGCTTCAGGAAAACCTAGCCTAGTTATAGCATGATACTGGCAAAGTTTTGACCGATCCTAAATTGTTATTTGCTATCATCCACATGCAGAAAATTTGCCAGAAACAAGATTTCGAACTAGAAAGAATTGTTTCTCATACCTGCATGCTGCTTGATAGAATGTTTGTTTGACTCCCTTCCTCGGTTTCCCATTTTTCTTCCTGCCAGCATATAAGCGTGAAATCAAGCTAAGGAGGCTCAAACACCAAGGGTCCAAACTTTAAGTATGTCTAATTGTCTAGTGTACCTGGATAAGTTTATCTAATTGTTCAACCAAAGATTTCTCCTCCAGTTCTATGTACACAGACATGTACGGCTCAAAACAAGATGATATAATCCCATGAAAGTTGAACTGCCAGAGTACAGAGCGAAATATGATGTATGAGTATATAACACACAGCTTGTAATTCAAAGAGGTAATAGACATGCACTGTCCCAGAGTTGATAGACTACTAACCCCAGCACCAGGAACTGATAAATCTTTCTGCTTGTCTTTGTCCTGCTGGTAAAGAATCACAGAAGAGTTGGAAAGAAAATATCGACAAAGGAAGGAAAAAGTTAGGAGACTAAACAATTAAGCAGTAAATACTTGTTCAGCTTCATCATTGGGCACTCCCAGTTTCTTCTCGTATTTCTTCCGTATATCTGAAACAATTTTATTTTGTTCCGTACCCTCACTTTCATCATCGCTTTCCAGCTCCTTATTCCGAGTAGTCGTGGTTCCTCCACTGAATTTCTCAGCCAGCTCTTCCTCAAATTCAAGGGTTCTTTGCAACGCCTGCAGTGCAAGAATGAATGTTCGGTGCAGAAGTTCTATATCATCAATCAATAATTGCAGTCAATTAAAACATCAGACATATGTAGTATGACACAGCCATGATCCAAGATATAAGCTGCTACGGCATTCATGCATTATGATGTACTCCCTCTGTTCCCTTTTATAAGTCGTTTGGGCTAGTTCAATTTGAACTGTTTTATGTGTGTGTCTGCAATGTGTATAATGACCTATAAAACGGAACAGAGGGAGTTGTGTTACTTCATTGATATTTTGTCGCATTAAAACCGATAGAAAAGTCACCCAAAGGATAAAATGATTTGATATGATATAGTTACCAGTCGTTTGCACAAAATGTTAAGACAAAGGGCACATAGTAATTTCCATCTGTCATCCATACTTTCAAGAGATAACAAGCAGACTTACTAATAACAAAGTTGCAACATCTGGCTTTTCTTTGAGATTATTCAGGATATCGACAAGCTGGGTCCTGGAAAAGAAGTAATTTGTCACCAGTAAATTAATTTGTGCAGCAGAACATAATAATTGATCTGAGTGGTCAAATATAATTAGCGACATATGATGCATGAAAGATGCATGAAAGACAAGGTTAATAAAGTTAACCGATGGTTGCTTTAGTTCTATCTAAAACTCCATGGTTGGTGAAGAAAAGTAGGAGTTCATAAAATGCAAAAGTCGAGAAGCGAAATCAAACCTTGTAATCTTACAGAACTGGATACACAACAGATAATCAACATGCCAGGAAGGTGGAAATATTTTCCAGGTATCCTCATTTGACCGTAACCGGCGTTTAATCCATGCATATCTCCTTTCAGTTTTGTCTAACTTGGCCAGTTCTGTTACCCCCAAGGAAGTATCAGAATAATAATGAAGGAAAATGTACACACATTTGTAATAAAGTGAAATAGACAACTGATGTATGTAACATATACAAGGTGTTGACCTGCTCCATCAAAGATCTGCTTATACGAGATAAGCTCCTTGCTGCAAAAATTCTTTACTAGTTCTTCCCTCACGGATGGTTCCAGAGCATCAACCACCAAACACGCATCAGATAGCTGCTGCAATAGATTCTCATCTTCTGTTTCCTTCCCAGTCCCTAAGCTGCAAAGTTATACTAATTTATGGATCTGTTTCATAGCTTGGAATATATAGCAAGCAAAATAATTGGTTAATAAATACAACATTGCAGTGTTTCAATGTGTTTCCGTTTCTCAGGCATGAAATAGTGAGGATCCCGAACTGTTGGTCCAGCAGGGACAAGTATTTGATAAAGAGGACTATTTAGGGAATATATATTTTATGCCTTTTTCAATCAAGTTATTTGCTATTCACTGGATTTGAACGATAAAACCTCACTTATTGAATGATAATACTTGAAAATAACAGGAAAAAAAGATAAGGTGTCACTTCCCAAGTTTGACCACCTGTTTCTGGCTAACTCAGGGATTAACTGTCATTTGCATTGATCTTACTTGCAGTACCTGACTGGTTTACCACTCCAGATATGGTGCTGCTACCAAGGACACAAAAAAAAATTCATTTGCTGTGTACCTTGTAAAATCTGAATATACATGAGATTTGAGGATTTTCTTGATGTTCTTAAGTTTCTCTCTGAGCTCGGTTATTTTCGGCACGTCCCGATAGGCTTCAAAATGGCTGCACAACTGGTTTACTGCCTGAAGAAATAAAAATGGTAAGGAACTTTCCTGGGTAACTTGTGCACACAAATGAAAGCACCGGCACCGGCATGCCAATTTAAATGGTCACAATAAGCAGTAGCATGACAATCAACACTAGAAGGTTTGCAGGTGTATCGCCTATTATTGTGTATTCCACTCTTACCTCGAGTTGTGCCGCTGCTTCTTTGTACTGACGCTTTGAGGACATGACCTGAAGTTGCTCGACAGCAGAAACTGGACATCATGTATGCATGTTATGAATTTGCTTAGGTGGATGCATTTTTTATACTGAACATTTCTTTTTAAGCACAATATCACATACTCCAAATACAGTGAAGTAAGAAACTAACCAAGCATAGTAAGGCGGTGAAGGGCAGTTATCGTAGTTGTTATATGCCTCTTGGCGCAATCCAACTTTTTTATGTCCCGGCAGATTTCTTGAACCATTGTTTCACTTTGTTCGGCCTTCGTTTTTATTTCGCGTATCTTATACATTAGTTCCTGTTAACACAGCAAAGTTAAACTCCAATCATTTCATACAGTGTTCACTCCAGTACCTGATTAACATCCTACCATTTTCCCCTAAAAAACATCCTACCCATTCCAGAGCTAGTCTAACTTTAGCTTAGTAAGACTTTCCCCTCAATCGATTATCCGTGAGTTCATTGTGGGCAAAATGCAAATCATACAAAAGGTGGAAAATATGACCTGAACAGCATTTGTGGCAGCAGCAAGTTCTTCCTTGGCTTTGGTTCCCGAGTTACTCTGTGGAGCAGCAACATCTTCCCGTTATCAGATACAGTATAGCAATAAGCAATAGTAAGTACATGCCAAGCAATTCTGGTGCTTCCAGCCATACATTCCCATCGCGTGAATATTCAAAGTAAACTTACCACAATTACATCACCCTAATACGTTTTTGTAGTTCAAATTAAACTAAAAAAACGTCTTACATAACGGGTCAGAAGTAGTGCCACACTACTTATGCGGTTATGCCAAAGTACATGACACATCGGTTTAGGCACATTAACCAGCTCTAATGCAAAGAGCGTAGATATTGCAAACCACACCACTGCGCCAAATGGAATACGAAGATCACGAGTCCGAACCTGCTGCCTGACGGCGGCGAGGATGCTGGCGTCCACCCGGCGAATCTCGCTCTGTATCTTCTGCATCAGCGGCTCGACCCCCGACAGCGACGCCTCTGCCAAAGCCGCAGCAAAAACAAACGCAAGCTGTAAATCAATCCTACGCGCCTCGAGGAACCAATGCTAAATCGAGGGACATCGAAGCTCGAAACGAGCACATTGCCGCCGGGGCAGCACGGCGAGCAAGCGAGCAGCCTAGACGAGGAACCGAATCGAATTCGAGCGGCGCGCGTACCGGTGGGGAACATCTGGTTGATGTACTCGAGGGCGCTGGACTTGTCCATGCCGGGCGGAGATCTCGCCGCCCCGAGCGCCCGCTCCCGGAGGATCTGGAGAGGCCCAGAAGGATCTGGAAGAAGGTGGGGGCGATCCGGTGGGGCCCGGGCGGTCGGGGAGAGGTGCGGAGCCGGGGCCGGTCCGGGGGTCTCCTCTCGCGCGGCGCGGGGGAGGGAATGGACGGCGGGGACTCGTCGGCGGGGTCGTCGGCGTCGTCTGCTGGGTCGGCCGATTTGTGTTGGGCGGTGGTGGGCGCCGAGTCGGTTGCTGGGTGCTGGCAGGTGGAGCCCCGGCTACCCGCTTTCCATTCCAGCTGTGACCTGTGAGCCCGCACTTCACTTGCTAGTTAAGTTCTTGTTTTGAAACTTGTTGGTCGAGTAAGATGAAATGCACACGGCGACGTTTTCATTACTTATTATTTTTATTTTGAGAGGAAACATAATGGCTTTCATTTTGGTACTCCCTCCCATCAATATTAATTGTTGCTCAAATGGATGTATTTGGCATTGAAATACATCTAGATACATTCATTTGAGCGACAAATAATATGGATCGGAGGGAGTATGTTAATCTGTATGATCATGTAATTTCTTTCTTGTTGATGTGGAGGAGAAATTTTTTATATCATGTAATAATTGTTATATTATAGTACAGTATCATATTGGAACAAAAATAACTAAAATAAAGAGTTAATTGCACCTACGGTACACAAACTTGCATGATGGGTACAGATTCATACATAGAGTTAAAAAATGGCATAAATTGATCCACTAACTTGTAATAAGGGTTCATTTAGGTCCATAATTGTCTAAGAGGTGACACATGATGCAGTTCTTTTGATGAAAACCCCCTTATATGTTTTGTCGTTCTTTTTCTATTTTCATAGATCGTTCATTAAAAAAATGATGGCTAGACCCACTAATCAGTTGCACATTAGAAGACCAAACACATAGTAACATAGTTTGTTAGCCTCAAACTCATCGAACATGTGACGAACGAGATGCTCGGTTCGGCGAGGCCAATCCTCTGCATCGTGTCACTGGAGATATACGGTCGCGTGAGCGACCCTCGCTACGTGCACCATCGCTCTACCATTGGGGGCATCGGTAGTGTCGCCATTTTACCGTTGCATGAGACTTTGATCATGGACATGAGATAGTGAGTGTGGCTAGGACACGTTTGTGGTAGCGGGCCCTTTCATGTGCACCACAATTGCCATGACGACCTTGCAGTGAGTGATACCATGGACGGTGTCGGATCTCCTGTGTTACGCATGTGTTCTGCTGTTATGGGCACATGTCAGTTATAGTCGTTGGCGCCATCACCCAAAATTGCTCTCGGTGCATCAATGTGTGATATTCCGGTGAGTGTTATTCCGTGAGAGATACATCACGATGACACAACCACCAGCAGTTGCATAGCTTATCCTTCACACCACACCACTATTCTATGACTTACTTGGGCGGTCACGCAACGAGCTTGTGCCCGCTAAAGGCACTAGTGTGCGTTCGCCAGCTACAAGGAGCATCACTACCGGCATCGGGTAGGAGAACTTTCACCACATCACCCAACAACACCTCTAACCTCTTGATAACCATCCATGAGCTCCAGGAGATCAAACACCGGATGGTGATGAAAGAAACATGAGTGATGCATACATGAAGGTTGTTTATGGTGTGTGGCGAGGGGGGAGGGTATGGGCGACTGCGGCGAGAACTACAACGGTGATGGGGCACTAATGGATTTGGGAATTTTAGAGCTCCATGAACTCATTGTAAAAATTACATGGGTTTGGGGGACATTTTATAAAATAATAACATGTCTACTCATGTGCAGATTCAGACCGTTTTGTATGAATTTGTTTCCCCAACGCAAGTTTAGTGACCCGTTTATATCATTTTTCAAATTGTTGTATGAATTTGTACCCACAATGCAAGTTGTTGTATCCTAGGTGTAATTAACTCTAAAATAAACAGTGAAACATGGCTAAAATAGTATGAAGTCAATATCAGCTAAACAACACACCATTTTCAGTTCAGAAGTACTGTATCACAGATTTTTCAATATAAAACCCAGACAATAAACTCAGACGACAACAACCGGAAAGAACGGAGAACTGGACTTGTGTCAAATTAGAAGAGGAACAAAGCTGTCATATTTTGCAGGGCAACGTACAGAGTAAAAAAGGGAACAAAAGGCATCATATTTTTCGGGGAAATAGGTTGCTTCTATAGTGGCGGGGAACCAGAACTCATACAAACTTTCAAGTGATATACTACTGAATCACTGATACTGCCGATAACACAACTTCAAATCGGAGACTAGTGATCTTACAGTGAAAGTGAGTTGTGTTTGGAGATAAACCTGTTAGGTTATGTACAGGGTACAGGTGCAGTTGGTTCATGTTACATGTCACATTTCTGTTACAGAGCTACGGTCAAATTCTACTCCAGATTTTCTTCAAATTCTGGCCCCTTTCCGAGTGACCGGACACATACAACATACCAGCACAGCAACTGCGGAGCCTGTGGGGCTGATCCGCGGCACAAAGATGGAAGCAGCCTTAGAAGTCACCAAACATAGCTTCTGCGTTGGCCCCTTGAAAGTTGACATTCCAGATCTGATGTTTCCACAGGCAAGTCCTCCCCTTCGAAGCTCCAGCACGAAGGCTGAAAGGTCATCACCGCTCATTGCCTGTTGCTCTACTGTTTCTTAGCCAACGCAAGGGCTTTTGTCAAGTTCGATTTGGCGGCATCGAGCAAGTCATCAGACTTGACAGCCTTCTCGAAACAGATTACAGCATCTTCCCAGCGGCCCTCCGCGACAAACACAAGCCCCAGGTTGTTGTTGGCTGGTGCGTATCCGGGACAAATTTCCAAAGACCTGGATAACATCTTTTTTGCTAGATCATACAATCTGTGCTGCCGATAAAGGATCCCAATGTTGGAGAGAATTGCGTACGACTGCTGGCTTGACGATAGCACTAGTGCCCGTTTATACACAGTTTCAGAAGACGGATCATTCGACAATTGCAACGCAATACCTGTGTAAACAGCCATCGGTGCACACATATTAGTCATGGAGTTAATGCAGAAATAATGATTAGGTAATTACAGATAATGATTGGGGGCTCCGGTAAATCAACAATATGGTGGTCAAGTTCTTTTGTCCACAGGTATGACTTCAAGCATTGCTGGACCAAGTACATTAACTTGATAAAAAATGAAGATTGATGGAACTTGAACCAAGTATACTAACAAGAAAATGTTAGGTCATTCATTTAAGCATATGACATCATGACCTTGACAAACATAAAAAGAATTAACAGTCTGCTGGTTTGCTTACTCAAGATATATACATGACTGAACTGAGCTTCAAACTTACCTAGATTAGACCAAGCATAGCAGCATTCTGGGGAACGAGCAATTGCAGCTTTGAGAAAATTTACAGATCGACTAAACTGAGTCGTGCACATATTGTATAAGCCAAGCTGATGCCATTGAACAGCATCATCTGGGTCCTCTTGGACTGCCTGCGAATAAGATGCCAATATAATATAATTATTTTTGTTGCTATTTTCCAGTTCCCATATTTTGCACTTGTCAGTTCAGGATAAAGTGAATGGCTTCATGATGGTGATAGTTTGCAAATATTACCTGCTTTAGTGTATAAAGAGCTCGCTCTTCTGCCTCATTTAGAATTGCCTGTTCACCATCATAAGCAGCTGCAATTTCATGTTGCGCCCTGTGAGCCATTGCCAACCCAGCCCATGCAACTGGGAGATCAACTGCTAAAGCGTCTCCTTCTTTTAGAACAGTTGCCATCTCATTTGCAGCCCAGATAAGCTGATCATCAGAACATTGAGACCTTACAGCATCTCTGATACGGTGAACTGCAATAGCATACCGAGCAGGCATATGATTGGGTTCAAATTTTGCTGCCTGCAAAGAATGGTAGAAAAAAGAAAAGAAAGAATGTGATATATCTACTTGGCCCATTCACCAAACCATCAGCAACTTTGTCAGAATGGAATGTAACACTGGGACCATCTAGTACCATAACAAAAAAAAAGTACTTCATGGTATTGAGTAGCTTCAGTGTTCGGCAATGGTGGAGCTGGAGGGAGATTGGCTGGTGGACAAGCATTTTTCAACTTGACTACTTTAAATTTCACCGAAGTTTCTAGACCACAAACTCACAGTGATAACACAGTCAGAATCAACTGTTTAAACGACATAAAACCAGTTGGAAGCTCGGGGACCGGCCCAGTTTTGAGGTACTGGCAGGGCAAGCACCAAGAATCTAGCTAATGCTCCAATATAACAAGCGCAGGACATCATATATCCTCTTGACAGCACAAGCAGTAAGAAGCTGCCAAGCAGGCCACAGTTTATTTGGATGAGCCATACTAGTGTTCTTAGCAATGGACTTAGTGCACCCCCCCCCCCCCCCCCCAAAGGAATAAAACACAACACGCACAAACAGAAATCCACACACGCAAAAGAGATAAGACACATCAAAGAATGAATCATCATTTTTTTTACAAAAATCTGGTACCAAGTGTGCTGATAAGACATATAGTATCAATGGTAAATAAGTGTATATGACAGGTAATTTGAGCAATACAAAATGCCCCAGAAATAATGTTAATAAAAGAAAAAATAATAACAGTTGTTACCTGCTCCAAACACCTCTTTGAATTTCTATGCTCACCAGACATGTGATATGCATTTGCAAGATTGACCCATATCGATGCGGCTTTAGGATCAGACTTCACGGCAGCAAGTAAGCACTCCTTTGCAGTATGTAAGGCTTCTTTCTGATGCAGATAATACCCTGCACTGACAGCATCACCCGCCCCTGCTATGTGACAATGTATTAGGCAGCAAATTGAAGTAATGTCTACTCATCCAAATACCATGATACGGATAAGCTTGGATCTAAATGGAGACCACTCAGCTTTAAGATAAGATATGAAAAGACTAAAGAAGAGAAGGCTATGGCAAAGACATTGCTGGTGTACCTGTGGCCAAAGACCCATATTTACATAGAAGGAGAGCACCGTAGTTTACCAGAGCAGCTGGATGATTTTGATCTTTCAGAACAAGCTCTTGAAAGCATTTTGTGGACCGTTCTAGATCCCCACTGAAAATTGGTAAATATATTAACAGTGTGAAATGAGGAACGGAAAATTGAAATGGCAGTTTCACAGTTCACACCTTTGAATATATGCAACACCAAGATTGGCAAGCGAGTCCAGGTAATCTGGAGCAACAGTCGTGAGAGTAGAAAAAACTGAGATAGCACTCTGGACAGGGTGAACAATCAGGTAGTATTCCAAGAAATTTATTTTTAGGCACTGATGTGTGACAAATGGAAAGAAACACAACACAATCATCATATTGGTACCTGAAGTTGACCGCCCCGAAGAAGAACTAAACCGAGAATGTTCCAAACAGCAGCCTGCCTGGGGTCCAATTCAACTGAACTCTTCAGCTTAATAAGAATTTCACTCAATTCACCAGTGTCAAGCTCTTCATCAAAACTATCACCCATGCTTGCTTGTAAAATACACTGCACGAGAAAGCTGAATCAAGGGAGGGCGGGGGTACACAGCCAGAATAAGAGTTGCAAAAGAAACATAAAAGGAAGGTAGGCTGATGAACCTGAGCATGGTGAATTCTCACTGAAGAGAGTAAATCAGGCCTCCGCACTTCTTGTTCATCTTGTAGCAATATTTCAGATGACTTATCATACGCTAATATTGCCTGGCAGATTTAAGGAACCGATTAAGCTCTATGCAGATGTTACATAGTTCAAGTTTCCGAAGTGAATGATCATTTACCTTCTGTGGCTGACCAAGCCTTTGGTACATCAAACCCAACATAAAATGGGCATGAGCATTCTTAGGCATCTTCCGGGCAACATTTACCAGAGCCTGCAAAAGTAGATTCAGTTTGTAACCATAATTATATTGAGAGTTCCCCTTCAAATCACCAGCTTACACATCAAGAAGATGGGATGACAAGCTCTGTGGTCGATACAATATTAGATGGTGCCTAAATACAGGTTCACCTTTTTTCCATATAGTGTGCAAGTTGCAGATATTAAGAAGGAACTATCAATGCTAAATTGCTCATTGTCCAGTGGCATTAGGAGTTTAGGACTAAGAACTCACGGCTTTCAGATTGCTAACTTTTTCCTCACGTGAAACGGAAGCCCCTTGAAAATGCTGCTCGACATCTGTTCAATAGAATCATAAGTCACCAATTCACAACAGAAAACATTCCTTCCACTGCTTCACATGTCGATTAGTATGACTCACCTTCGCATTCAACAGTTTCAGGGTCCTTCGTCGCAATCGTGTTTTTGGCCAAACTACCATCCTCGTTGCAATTCCTGCAAGTAAACATACAAATCATCGATGTGTAGTCACTCAACAGAGAACCAGGAAATTACCAGGCACGTGATAGCAAAGGTCATCTAGAATTGAATAATGTGCGCTAATTCTAACTTCTAAGACTGTTAAGCAAGTTTCGAACTCCATTGGATGAGCATGCGTAGTAAATCTAGCACTCTATGTACAAAAACCGTGCACAATTCAGCACAAGTCGCCACAGAATTTCAATGCTATGGCAGAATAGCCCTCCCGCGAACAAAAGCGATCACATCCTAGGGATGTGAACTACGAGTGACGGCCGCGAGCGCGCGAGGACCGAACGCCCAATTCCAAACTATTTGCAGGGGGGCATGGACGCACGAGTAGTAGCAGTCCGGCACAGTCAGATCGAATTCGAACTTCGTGGTGGTACCTGGTGGAGGATTCGGCGGCGACCACCGGAACAGCGGCGGAGACTGCTACGGCGGCGGCGGCGGCGGCGATGGCGGGGGTGGGTTTGGGGGTCGGCGGGTGATCCTCGCCGTCGCTCTCCGGCGGGTCGACGTTGAGGTCGGCGAGCATCATCGCTCTCTGCGGCGGCGGAGCCTGGGCCTCCGGCATCCTCCCCGCCAGGGTCTCCGGCGAGGGGGTGGGGGATGCGCTGCCGGGTACAACAGCGACGAGAGATGTCCTCGCCTGTGGGTCGATGGGGAGTGAGGCCGGGTCTGCGGTGGTGGTGGTGGTACGTCGCCGTGCGTATAGTGAGTGTGGGCCGAGTGAGACTGCTACGGCCTTTTTTCTGTAATGGCCCGCATTACACAGCAGGCCAACCTAGTCTTTGGGGGTCCCATAAAAAATATCGTTGTCTCAAAAAACAAAAGTGAACTCAAAGTGATAGTAATATTATTCTCTATGAAGTTCTAAAAATACATAAGTTATGGTTTGTGTGTATATGCATTTGTAAAAATATTCAATTTTCAATTGCTGAAAATACCGCTTAGAAGATCTTAAACAAATATTTCCTCTATGGTTACATTGGTTATCTAATTACTATATTTTACACTCACTTTCATATTCATTTATTTATGACCATATGAGCTTTCTACCTATTGTAAGTGGTTATGTGTTTGTTAGAAAGAAAAATCATGAATATAATATTCTCTTGTTAGTTACGTTAGGATGAAAACGGCACATTTAGGACAATTATGATAGATATTGGAAGAAGATGAAAATTCCATGTGATGGCTTAACAAGCATCTGTTTTGCTCGCTCCAAAATCACTTTAGGAGGAGAAACACGTGGTCATTTTTGGGAAAGATCGTCGAGTTAATGTTGAAGCACCGATAAACATTGCCCCTGATACCTATCCACTTGCTAAAAAAGCTAAACATTTATAGATGCAATGCATGATATAATACATAAGGGATTTCAGGTTTTACATAAGTTCTAACCCGATCAAGGAGACCGTATCGACTTCGATTGTATTATCTTTTCTTTCATGATAAATCTGAAGATCTTCTTTTATTTATCATGGATTTCGCCCTAAGGCATGTCGATGAAGTCTTCAAAAAAGCTCATGCTCCAGCCCACAAGGTGGGATCCATGGTCATAGGGGCTTTTATCTGGAACACCGTTAAGTGAGGTGCCTTCCACCCCCGTCGCCACATGGACAAGCAAGCTTGACCTGCCATAATCTCACTTAAAATGATTGAACCGATACGTTAACAAAAATAATAACTATTAGGGCCAGTTCTTTTGAGCGGTTTAAAAAATAAGCTGCTCCTCTCAGCTTAAAATCTAAATCATTCTATAAATTTATTGAGGCTTTTAAACTATTCCCTCCGTTTCAAAATAACTGTCGTAGCCTTAGTACAAATTTGTACTAGAGCTAGTACAAAGTTGAGTCAGTTATTTTAGAACGGAGGGAGTAGTTATGAGTTAATTAATTTATTAGTCCCAACGAATGAGATATGAGCAGAGCAATGCCCTGACCCTGGGTTGAAAAGGCACCACAAAGCGTCTAAAGAAAATGCTACGCTTTATCCGAATCGTAAACCATATGACGTGGAAGCCCTCTAGACCTTCCGCGGCCACCAGCGCCCGGTGGTCACTGCGGCGGCAGCCTGCCAAATGGCTTCCTCCCTCGCCGTCTTCCACCCCGCCGGCCACCTCCCCTCTCCCCGCCGTCCACAAAGCCCCGCATGCCCGCGCACCTCCCTGAATCTCCATCGCCCCCCGGCCCCCGCGCCGCGCCGCCGCTCCCGCGGGTTCGCCGCCGAGTCCGCAACCGTCAGCGGCGGAGGCAACGGCAGGAGGCGGGGAGGGCCCGTCGACGTCGTCGCGGTCGCCGCGGCGCTACGCGACGCCAAGACGGCCGAGGACGTGAAGCTTTCGGTGGAGGACTTCCTCGGCGGCGGCGGCGACGAGCACCTGCCCCTCCAGGTATACACCTCGGTGATTCGGGGGCTCGGCAAGGAGAAGCGCCTCGACGCCGCCTTCGCCGTCGTGGAGCATCTCAAAAGAAGCGGGGACAGCGGCGGCCTCAACCAGTTCGTGTACAACTGCCTGCTGGGCGCGGTGAAGAACTCCGGCGAGTTCGGGCGGATTCAGGATGTCGTCGCGGACATGGAAGCGCAGGGGATTTCCCCAAACATTGTCACCTTCAACACCCTGATGTCCGTCTACGTCGAGCAAGGGAAGGTCGAGGAGGCCTTCGGGGTGTACGACGACATCCAGGGCCGCGGGCTGGTGCCCACCGCCGCGACCTACTCGACGGTCATGTCGGCCTACAAGAGCGCCGGAGACGGGTTCGCCGCTCTCAAGTTCTTCGTCGAGCTCAGGGAGAGGCGCAAGAACGGCGAGCTCACGGGGAGCCCCGCGGACTGGGAGCCAGACTTCGTCAAGTACGAGAAGCTGGCCGTGCGCGTGTGTCACATGGCGGTGCGGCGGTCACTCGTAAGCGCCAAGAACCCAGCTGGTGCGGCATTGAAGGTCCTTCTCGCCATGGACGAGGCAGGGGTGAGGCCGGACAGGAGCTTCTACGAGCGCCTCGTGTGGGCGTGCACGGGGGAGGAGCACTACACCATTGCCAAGGAGCTGTACCAGAGGATCCGCGAGCGCGACGACGGGGACATGATAAGCTTGTCAGTGTGCAACCATCTGATCTGGCTCATGGGCAAGGCCAAGAAATGGTGGGCGGCTCTGGAGATCTACGAGGACCTGCTGGAGAAAGGCCCGAAGCCGAACAACCTGTCACAGGAGCTCGTAAGGTCCCATTTCAACGTCCTACTCAGCGCCGCCAAGAGGAGGGGCATCTGGAGATGGAGCGTGAGGCTGCTCGAGAAGATGCAGGAGAAGGGCCTGCACCCCGGGAGCCGAGAGTGGAACGCCGTGCTCCTGGCGTGCTCTAGAGCGGCCGAGACGTCTGCCGCAGTGGACACGTTCAAGAGGATGATAAACCATGGGCTGAAGCCAGACGTGGTCTCCTACGGAGCGCTGCTCAGTGCACTCGAGAAGGGCAGGCTGTACGACGAGGCGCTGCGGGTGTGGGAGCATATGCTCAAGGTCGGCGTCGACCCGAACCTGCACGCGTACACGATCATGGCGGCCATTTACGTCGGTAATGGCGACCATGATAAGGCGGACGCTGTTCTTCGGGACATGGTGTCCGCCAAGATAGAGCCGAGTGTTGTGACGTTCAACGCCATGATCGCCGCTTGCACCAGGAGCGGCAATGGTGGCGCGGCGTTTGAGTGGTTCCACAGGATGAAGATGCACGACCTTGAGCCGGATGAGGTCACCTATCAGATGTTGATCCAAGCTCTTGTGCAAGATGGTAAACCGAAACTTGCCTATGAGATGTACATCAAGGCTTCCAACCGAGGGCTCAAGCTCTCTGCCAAATCGTATGACACCGTAGTGGAGGCATGCCAAGATTATGCTTCATTTATTGATCTCACTAATCTGGGTCTTCGCCCTACAATGAGAGTGGATCCGTCAAGATAAACAACGGTTTTTAAGGGACTCGTTGTATTTGTGGATATTCCTTGGAGCAGAAAGAATTTTTGGTCCAACTCACAAAAGAAAAGAATTTTTAGTATCGATGGAATATGAGTTCTATAAGAAAAAATGCCTTTTGATCGAGAGTACAGTAAAAGGGTACCATAGCTTTATAGAAGATAGCTAGTATTAATAAAAAGAGTTGCATCTTTGTCCGACACATCAACACAGTCCAAGCACTCCAACACTCCACAATACAACTCGACTACTCATGAGCGCAGGGTGGCGGTACTGTTTAGAGTTGTGGTGGCGTCGACAGTTGGACCTGGCAATGCATATTGGTCTATCCTGAAGATGAGACGGTGAAAGACGACGGAGACGGATTCTGGAGCGTGCCCACGCATTGCGCGTTGTGGTGGTGCTCTCGGCTCGCCGACGGGTAGTTGATGAGGTCGCCTTCTTAGATGGTGTGTGTTGGTGCGAGACGAGCGCACATCATCAAACTTGTACATGTACCGATTGATGTTGTTGGAGGTGGCTTTGAGTTTATCCATGTATTTATTTTGTCAGTTTTGGTTGAATAATTTTATAAAAATGTTGTGTGCATCGCTTAATTGCAGAGGCTATGGTAATCCTCCTTTTCGAAGAAAAAACACTGCCTTACATTGCTTCAAGATGTTGCCGAGCTAGAATTTTTAGAGACATGCTCACTTTGTGTTGTACTTTTAATATATAATAAATCAAGAGCCTAGCGCAATATGATAATTTTTTGTTATTCTCATCAATATTTTTTTGCGCTGGAATTCTCACCAATATTGACTTAGATATACACATGCGGGAGCATCCCGCATGTGACATCACTATTGTTACTTCATCAACCTTAAAGGAAAATACTACATTCCGTCCTGCGCCCCTCCACATACTACACACTTGCATCCCCGAGGAAGGCACATGTCAGGACTCTGGGGTGTGGGCAGGGCGACACTCTAGGAATCGTTTTACAGTAAGCTCTACATTCATCGATTTGACATGGACCATCATTATAGACAAACCTGCATTGAAGGGAGGTTGCCATATCTATATGTATCGAAAGAAAAAAAATGAGAAAGTTAGAACAGATCAATAACTAGTTGTACAATTGAATGGCCCAACAACATACATATAGCACAAACAATCCCCATCTGTACATACCGAAGATAAGATACCCGAAGATAGCATAATGAGCGCAAGGGCGAAGAATAAAACCTTCATATTCTTCATCTTTTGGTTGCAAACTTACAAGAGCCTTGACTAAGTTGCTAAAAAGGGAATGATTTTGCCTGTACGAATGGTTAGTGCTAACAAAATGATTTATAGCGGATGTTTGTGTTGGTATAAATGGTGAATATATTTGCAATTAATTAGGAATAAATACATAGCCACAAAATTGTGCTAAATTTAAAAAGAAGATATTGAATAAGATGGGAGTATATTAATTGATTGATTCTAGCAAAGATATTGTAACAACCCAGTTTTCAGAAAAAATTAAAAAAAAACTGTTTTCGGTGTGAATTGTTTGATTGTCTGATTTGTTTGTGGTGTTTGCATCCCCGATTTATCGATCGGCGATTATTTCCCCCCCTCTTATCTCGTATCGGACGGAGACTGACCTTTGCCACCCTGACACTCGACCTTTGCGACACCGGGTTTCGCCCGATCACCGTCGCGAAAACCGCACGAGACCAGCCGCAGCCAACGGAACGAAAAACCCCGTTTAATAATTAAACGAGATATTTTTATAGCGCGCCGGAAAGTGTTCTCGGAACGGTTCCAGCGCGAGGTGAACGCCTCCGGCTCGACGCACCGATCGCGCAGTTCGAAGTTTTACCCGAATCGGAGGTACTGCGGACCCCCGGCGGTCAGAAACGGGAGCACCGCGCGCGCGAGAGAAAAACCGATGATGTTTTTGCAAACCGCCAGCCACCGGGGCTATATAAAGACCACCACACTCCCACCCATTTTTAGGGTTTCCCTAGCCACAATTTTGCAGCCACCCCCCTCCACTTTGCCCAGTTTTGCCTCCCAGATCCCCAAATCCCGAAATTGGCTCCCCATGCGATCTGGACCGTCGGATCGGGCGATCCAACGGCCCAGATTGCACCCAGGCTCCACCACCAACCTCTCTCCTCTCTCTCTCTCCCGCAGCCATGGAGGCAACCGACGCCTCCGGTCGCCGGAGCCGACCAGCAGCCGGGCCGCCGCGCCCCTCTCCTCTTCCTTCCCTCTCTCTTCTCCTCTCCCGCTGACCCCCTCTCTCCGTGCAGAGCAGCCGCCGCCGCGTGCCATGGCCGGCGTGGCCAGGTCCAAGCCGCCGCGCCGCCGGGATCCCGCACCCGGGCGTCGCCTCCAAGCAGTCGTGGAGCCGCGGGCCTCCTCCTCGTCGCCGTGCAGGCCGGCCCCAAGCCGCGGCCGCAGGAGCGCCGCCCGTCACCGGCTCCGGCGAGCCACTGGCGCCGAGCGCCGCCGCCATCCCCGATCGGGATCGGGATCGACCCGATCCGCCTCCCGTGGACGTCGCCTGGGTGGGCCGGCCAGCCCAGCGCGGCCCACCGCCCCTCCAGATCCGCTCGGCCCAGGCCACCAGCAGCAGCCGGCCTCCTCTGGCCAGTTGGGCCAAGCCCAAACGTGAGGCCCCCTTTTATTTTTTTTCCTAACCCTGCTGTAATTTTTCTAAGTCTGAGGTTATTGTGTTGCTGATTCGATTTCGCGTTGACGATAGCAAGCGATCCGTAGCCCGGATGACTTCGCGCCCAAAGACGAATTATTTAAAATTGCGTGCTCTAGCATTCATCTTTTGTGAGCATTTGCATTTGAGCTCATCTTGATTGTGTAATTGTGTGCTGAACAGGGCATCAGGCCGTTAAACTGCTAATTTTCCTGTTATGTGCTGCTGTTATTATTTTGTTGCAACTTTGCATGATGATTGTAACAAATCCATGAGGCCTATTGCATTGATTCCTTTTGCGTTGCGTTAAGAAATGTTTCTACTTCAGTTTCATGCATTCACATTCCATATTTGCTTGCTGCATCATGTTTATATCTTGCTCCAAAGTAGCTATCCTGATGTTTTTGTGTTGCTATTGCTGAAACTGTTATTTTGTTGCAACTTCGGTCGACGATTGCTTCGCAACCGTTTATCGGAATTGAGTGATTCCAATTGCATTTTGTTAAGCATCATGTCTACTTTCATCCCATGTATTGCTATGTCATGTTTCTGCAATTTTTCATATAGATTTACCCCTATTTATACAGCATGTGTGCATAACTTGTCTTGCTTATATCTTTTTAACCGTAACTCCGTTTGGAGTGTTCTTTATATGTAACTTCATTAGTTTCTCGTGCACTTTGTGTTTATGCTATTGTTTTCTGTTGTTAACCAACCTAAAATATGGTTTAGGGCAGAACATTACCAAATCTTTTAGTCATCGTGCGACACTTAGTGTTATGCCATGTTTAGGTTGTGCCTCACTTAAATTGACTAGCATAGATAGTTTACTTTGTGCTTCACCTCTTGACCTGTTTGTGTGCTATGCCATGCTTGCTTGTGTTGCCATGTTAATAACCGTTGTTTGATCACCTGTAGCTAAACAACTTGAACCACCGTAAACGTGCGGTATTCGTCGTGTGTGACGAGTACTCCACTTAACCTGTTAGTAACCGCTCTCGACGGTAGGTGCGATGTCTCGTGTTGCCGTGCCTTGTGTTGTCTCTTTGATCTTGTATTGCTCCGTAGTAATAGTGGTGCACCGTTGATTGCTTTTCAGTGTTTACTTCTTGTGTGCTCCCGCGGGTACCTCTCGGAGACGATGCGAGCGTGCGATCAACTACACCTTCGAAACCCGACTTATCAACAGGCAAGGACTATACATTACTTATGATCCATTCTATTTCAACCAGCGGTTTGCATGCTAGTCTAGGTTAGGTTCGATGTTTGATCCTACCACATGTTTACAGCCTCTTTTAAACCGATACAGCTGTCAGAACCCCAAAGTAGGTTTGTGTTTAACCTAGCTTGCATTTTTGCATCTTGAAAAAAATTGCAAAAGAAAAGGAAATGGGGAAAAGAAAAGCCCTAAAGGAATTAAATAAAAAGGCCAGAAATAAATCTTTTTCCAAAATTCTTTTGGATGTATTGAAAAATCCTAAAAATGAGTCTGATCATTTTAAAAGTGATTTGGGATTAATCTCATGCTCATAGATTTTTCAATAATTCAAATAGTGGCTTGGAAATTAAATCTTTTGTCTATTTGAATTGAAATTCAAATAAATTGAATTCAAAAATTCCCAAAACTTGGGGTTGACTTCTATATAGTCACCTAGGTTTTATAAAAATATTTGGGGATTTTTTATAAATGCCCTAGCTATTTTTTTTAAATGGGCAAAACAAACAACAGAAAAGAAAATAAGAAAAACAGAGAAGGAGACTTACCTCGCCTAGGCGCCAGCCCACTTGGCCCAGCCCAGTAGCACCCCCTGTCGTCTTCCTCCTCTGCCAGAAGGAGCGCAACCCGCGCCGTGCGCTGCGTGGCGGGCATGCCTCCCCCTCCTCGCCACCTCCTGCTTCCCCCTCCTCTTCTCCTTCGCTCTGGAGACGCCCCGAAGGCCCCAGGCCACTCTCCCTCTCCTCCCGGCCTTCCTCCTCTCCTCTGCCGCCGTTTCCCGAGCCGCAGCCGGAGCACGCCGCCGCAGCAGCGCGGCCACCGAGCCCCCCAGGCGCCGAGACCTTGTCCAAGAGGTGCCCCGGCGACGACTTCTTCGAGCGGCGCCATCAATTTGGAGCTAGAAGCAACGGAGACGACGACAGCTTCAACGTGACGCCGCCGGCCGCCGCCCACCCCGGCGAGAAATCCGTCGCCTCCTCTTAACCCCCGGCCTCGCCGTCCTCTCCTTCGTCTCTGGTGAGCTCCCAGCTCTGTTTTCCCCCATCTGCGCCTCGCTCCCGTGCCCTCCGTCGCCGTTTGCCATGGTCAGTGACCCCGGCAGCCGCCTCTCGTCATCGTAACCGTGGCCCCGAGCGCCCGTTTGAACCCCCCTAGCTCTAACAGACGCGCGGCGTCGTGAGAAACCTCCCCGTGCTCTTCCTCTTCTCCCCCGTGCCCTCTGTCGTCATCCGCCATGGTCAGTAGCTCCAGCCGCCGCCCCCGTCGACGTAGCCATGGCCACGGGCCTCCTCGAGGTCCCCCGCTTGCTCCAGGAGACGCGCGACGTCGCGGGCTTCCTCCCAGTGCCCTCCCCTCCTTCTCCCGTGGCCGGAATGGCCACTCCGGCAACCCTCCGCCGTGCCCAGTGGCACCGGCGGCTAACTGCCGGCGGGCCGGGTTATTTTAGCACCTAATCAACCAGCTAATCCCCCCTCTCTCTCTCTGACAGTGGGCCCTAGGCCTTAAGATAATCCACGTTTTAAATTAAACAGAACCAATTAACCACTAAGGCTGACAGGTGGGGCCGCCCTGTCAGCTGACTGGTCAAACCTGGCGTCAGCATGACCTAGTGATGACGCAGTAAACAGAGAAATCATTTAAAAGAAATAAAGAAATTCCGTTAATCCCAGAAAATGGCTGAATCTTTGAAAAATCATAGAAAATTCATTTTATCTCCAAATTCAACATATAATGTATGAAAAATTATCAGGAGAAAATCCTCTATCCAAATATCAACCTTTCAGCTATGTTGGAGTTGATATTAAAAAAGGATCAGTAGCTTTTGCTATTTGATTTAATTGGAATTATTTCAAATTCAATTCAATTGATATTCCAACTTCAAACTTTGAAATGCACCACACTTCACTTGTACATCAGAAGCATTTCACACATATAATCATTTGGTTTCAAATGAACAATTATTAGCAAATGTAAGTTGACCAAATTTAAATAACATTTGGAGTTTGAATTTGAATTTACTTTTCAAATGAACTTCAATTAAAATGTAGCAATTCAAACATAGGTCACATCAGCACATTGCCATGCTATGTTTTGCATATTGAATGTGCATTGTATTATATTGATTGTGCTTTACTTCCATTGCTTCGGTGATTGCATCTTCTCGGTAGAGTTGATCTCGGAGACGAGTTCAACCTCACGTCAGAAGAGTGATACCTCGTGATCGTCAGCAAGGCAAGCATCCCCTTCTTTGATCATGTCTATAAAATCCCAGTTCCCTCTCATTCTCGCAAATGCATGTTTAGGATGTCACCATGATACGTTCTACCGCTAGTTGAACCCATTCCTTTGCATGACCTATCATTTTTTCACAGTAGTAAGCAAACCACAATCCTACCAGATGTAGGAGTTGGTTGATATCATGTGGCCCCTGCAACTGTTACAGCTTATTGCATGCTTAGAGTTGTTACCTGAGGCTACTTTGATGTGAGTCGGGATGGTAGTGATCATGTGAATGATGGTGGTAACGTGTTGGTGAATCTACCCTAAACAAAGGTGAACGATGAGAGGCTGTGTAGGAGTACACAGTGGGTTGTCTCGTTGAACACTGCCTTAAGCCCGAGTTCTTGTGTTGTTATCCAAGACAAAGAGTACGACCACACATTGGGCTCACTGACCCCTCTTGGCCTAGTACCTCACCCCGGACCAGTCCAGGAGTCGCAAGTAGTTCGCCCTTTAACGATCTCAAGCAGGTGGAACCAAGGTAAGTGGTTGGCGTAGGTTGTGGGCACGTTGAATCAAGTGATCATGATCGAGTTGAGCTTGATGGCGGTCACACAACGTTTGAGTCCGCATCGGAACAATCGGCCGGATTCCGACTGTGGTCCCAACTCAAATAGGCGACTCCCTAGGACTAGAGATGGTGCCGTGAGTGAAGTGTCGTGGCAGCATCCTCGCCGGTACTCACTTGAAGGGTCCATCCCCAGGAGGTAACTGATGAGGCGTGTGTGTAGCAGTACACCCCTGCAGGGTTAATGAACTATTCGAATAGCCGTGTCCGCGGTTATGGACTACTTGGAGACCTTTACTTGATCATAGATAACTTGAACCGGATACTTCTAAAACACACCAAGATAAGTGTGAGTGCTATGGCGTGCTTCCTCGTGGGGAAGTCGAGGAAGGCACCATAGTGGAGTATTGGTTGGAGACTGTTACTTGGACTCGTGTACGTTCTTACCTCTCTCTGGTACTCGTAGTTCAGGATTAGCCAAGTCAAAGCTGGCACTTCTGCAAGTGAAACCCCACCTCCCTTTGCCTTGATACATGTGCATGAGTAGTATAGTTCCTATGTAAGTCTTGCTGAGTACGACTTTGTACTCACGTTTGCTTATTCTATGTTTTAGAGACGAGATCACTGACCCTGATGGTGGCCTCTACCTCGAGCTCGACGTGGACCAATGTCGTATAGTTCCAGGCAGCAGCCTGTGCCCTTTGGAGGGTCGTTGTACTTTTCTTTCAGGCTTCTTAAGCCATTTGTTAAACTTGTCTTTACTAAGACATAATTTGCTTCCGTTGATGTTTGATGTAATGTTGGATCACATCCATGTGATCTCTGCTTGTAATATAACTACTATGTCTGCTCTGTTTAGCAGAAGTTATAAAGACTATGAGTTTGTAGAGTTCATGTTGTGATTACCTGCTGTTTACACTGGACATGTATGCTGCGTGTATGATTATAACATGCATGTCTTAGTGTGGGGTTCGATAGCTTAGTTGTGTTCTTGCCGGCGGTCTTTTATACACCAAGTGGCCCTTAGATGTGCGCAGCTTGGGGCATCGCGATGCGATTGCTCGTGACTCTGTCACGTGGCACACTTTGTTGTATGATCGAGCCCGCCCGAGATCCCGACTAAGTGATCGGGCTGGAGTAAGTCTATGTAAGGGTTATGATTCAATCGATAACATGGTTGAGGCGACTTGTCTGTGAATATGGGATTCACCACCCATATCATTAGACTTGTGTGCGGACGATGAGGACCCATCTCAGTTGATCATCCGGCCTGAATGGGATGTCCCTCACGTTCGATGCTTACCGAGAGTGATCTGTGCTTGGCCTTGTCTGCTTAGACAAGTGGGTACGGCTCTCGGCTCTCCATGTGATTGTATTATGACCGGAATTACATACGCTAACCCCGGGTCCCGAAAGACTTGGTATCAGAGCAGGACTGCCTGTAGGATTATCAAACCATTGGCCGATGTCAAGTCTAGCATTCTATAGTTATATAGTTACTTTGGGTATAAGGGAACAACGTAAGACTTCTTTTTTTTCTCCTTATCCTCATCGATATGAGTTCTGAGTCAACCTCATCTTATTCTACGGGAAAATAGGACTAGGCTCATCTATGTCTTTACTAGGACATCTCGTTGATTGCTTCTTTGTAGCTGTAGGAGTGTTGTGGTCTTTTCTGAGCCATCATTCCATAGTGTTTCTGTGGAAGTGATGTCCGTTATCCTATAGGTTGTGTCAATTTCCATCCCGGTACAGCTGTTATGCTGTCCGTTTGCGACTTTGATCCTATTGCATTATAGTCTTCTATCTTAGCATAGAATTGTGTCCTAAATCCTATTCTGATTGTTGATTCTTATCACACAGAATGTCAGGTGCAAATCAAGGTGTTGATCCCAGTTCTGGTAACATAGACGGTGTAGAACCTCCACCACCAACCTCAACGGCAGAAATCATGTTGGAGGCTGAACAGAATCGTCGTGATCAGACACGTCTTCTCGAGCGCATTGAGCAGAACACTTCTCGTCAGCATCATAGTGTTGTTACCATCCAGGACTTCATTCTCCTCAACCCGCCAGTATTCCGATGTCCTTCCGAGCCCCTTGATGCCGATGATTGGCTTCGTTCCCTCGAGCGTAAGCTTGAGACAGCCCATGTTGCTCCCGGTGATCGTGTGCTATTCGCGGCATATTTTCTGGAAGGTGCTGCTCTTCAGTGGTGGGAGAACTTCGTGGCAATGCAACCAGTTGGTCACATGGTGACTTGGCAAGAGTTCTGTGATGAATTCCGAGGATATCATATTCCGGATCAGCTGATGGAGCGCAAGAGAGAAGAATTTTGCAATCTGACCCAAGGAAAGATGACTGTTCATAAGTATAGGACTGAGTTCACTCGTCTAGCACGTTATGCCCAAGAAGAAGTATCCACCGACGCCAAGAAACAAGAAAGGTTCCGCAAGGGACTTAGCCCCGTCCTTCGTCATGACCTGAATCTTCACGAGTTCGTCAACTTCAGGGACTTGGTCGACAAATCCTTCAAGGCCGAGTATGGAAATGAGTTGTATGAAGAGTCTCGCAAGCGTGATCGTGAGTTTGCCCAATCTTCTGGCCCAGTTTCTCGGAAACGCCGTGTTTGGATTCCCTTCAGTGACGTCAGTCATGCTGTAAGTGCTTCTAGACCATCAACCATTATATATCGTCCACCTCAACCCAATCTTCCTCCTTGGAATTTTGTTGGACATTCAAGTTCTCAAGTTCCTTTCATTCCACGTGGTGTTTGTTTCCAATGTGGACAATCAGGCCACAATGTTCGAGAGTGTCCCCAAAATCATGTAGCCACCACACCTAAACCAAAGCAAGCCTTTCGTCGTGGCAAGCCACCACCCAAAACTTCCAATGTCAAGCCTCCTGTTTATGAACATGGTTATGTGAATCATGTATCCATTCTAGATTCCCACAAGTCAACCGATGTTGTACTCGGAACCCTTCCTGTCAATTCCATTCTAGCTTCGGTTCTGTTTGACCCAGGAGCATCTCACTCATTCATATCCCATGACTTTGCACTGTCACATGACATCTCCTTTTCGATGTTATCCACCCCCTTAGTTGTGCAAGCCCCTGGATCCAGATGGCACACCACCATGGTGAGTCATGAGAATGAAATTGTAAGTGAGGGTTTAGTATTCCTTGCCTCACTTATAGCCCTCAAGTCTTCAGACATTGATGTGATCTTAGGTATGGATTGGTTATCAAGACAGAGTGCTGTCCTTGATTGTAAAGCCAAGTCAGTGAAACTAACCCATCCATCAGGCCAGACAATCAAGTACACCTCACCAAGCTCTAAAACCCAGATGCATTCTTTAAATGTGCTTCCTCTTCCAGACCTTGAAGATATTCCGGTGGTTCGTGACTTCCCGGATGTCTTTCCAGAAGAGCTGCCAGGAATACCACCTGATAGATCTGTAGAGTTTGTGGTAGATCTTATCCCAGGAACCGCACCAATATCCAGACGCCCATATAGAATGGCCCCACGTGAGTTAGCTGAGCTCAAAATCCAACTTGAAGCTTCATTGGCAAAAGGCTTCATCCGCCCTAGCTCATCGCCATGGGGTTGCCCCGTTCTGTTCGTAACGAAGAAAGATGGAACAGAAAGGATGTGCGTAGACTATCGCCCGCTAAATCTAGCGACGATAAAGAACAAGTACCCACTGCCCAGGATCAATGATCTTTATGATCAACTTGCAGGATCCTCTGTCTTATCTAAGATGGATTTGAGATTAGGCTATCATCAGATCAAAATCAGAAACGAGGACATCCCCAAAACGGCTTTTACTACTCGTTATGGTCTTTATGAGTACACCGTCATGTCCTTCGGTTTAACCAATGCCCCCGCCACATTCTCGCGTTTGATGAATTCGATCTTCATGGAGTACTTAGATAAAATTGTTGTAGTTTATCTTGATGACATTCTCATCTACTCGAAGAACGAAGAAGATCACGCAGAACATCTTAGGCTGGTATTGATGAAACTTAGAGAGCATCGCCTTTATGCTAAATTCTCCAAGTGTGAATTCTGGCTACCAGAAGTGACCTACTTAGGCCACATGATTTCTGCAAAAGGCATTGCTTTCAATCCCGAGAGAGTTCAGTCCGTCCTTGACTGGACTCCACCTGAATCGGTTAAGCTGGTTAGGAGTTTTGTTGGCTTAGCAAGCTATTGTCGCCGCTTCGTCGAGAACTTTTCTAAAGTTGCAAAGCCTCTGACTGAACTCCTCAAGAAAGAGAAGAAATTCGAATGGACTCCCAAGTGTGAGGAAAGCTTTCAAGAGCTAAAAAGAAGATTGACTTCTGCACCCGTACTTGCGCCTCCAGACACCAAAAAGGATTTCGAGATCTTTTGTGATGCTTCACGGCAAGGGTTAGGATGCATACTTATGCAAGATCGACATGTGGTAGCTTATGCTTCACGCCAGTTGCGGCCACATGAAGAAAACTATCCTACCCATGATCTTGAACTCGCTGTCGTAGTTCATGCCCTAACAACTTGGCGACATTACCTCCTTGGTAATCGTTGTGAGATCTATTCCGACCACCAAAGCCTCAAATACATTTTCATCCAGCCAGATCTTAATCTCAGGAAAATACGCTAGATTGAGTTGATAAAAGATTATGACTTAGGAATTTATTACACCCCAGGCAAAGCCAATGTCATGGCTGATGCACTAAGTCGTAAGTCGTATTGTAACAACCTCATGTTACAACAGTATCAACCACTTCTTCATGAGGAATTTCGGAAGCTCAACCTCGAGATTGTTCCTCGTGGATCTCTTTTCAACTTGGTGGAGAAACCAACCCTTGAGGATCAAATCATAGTTGCCCAAAGGCGTGCACGAGGTGTTCGCCGGATCAAGGAGAACATTGCTAGCGGAGTTGCTAAATGTTTCTCCACAGATAGCAAAGGAACGGTATTCTTTGAAAATCGTTTGGTAGTACCTAAGAATAGGGAACTAAGGCAACTCATCCTCAAAGAAGCCCATGACACACCCCTCTCTATTCATCCCGGTAGCACAAAAATGTATCGAGATCTACGCCAGAGATTTTGGTGGACTAGGATGAAGAGAGAAATTGCTCAGTTCATTGCTGAATGTGATGTTTGTCGTCGCATTAAGGCAGAACATCAAAGACCTGCTGGTACTCTTAGACCTTTGCCTATCCCCGAGTGGAAATGGGATAAAGTCAGTATGGATTTCATCACTGGCTTTCCAAAAACCCAGAAAGGAAATGATGCCATCTTCGTTGTCATAGATAGACTTTCCAAAGTTGCTCACTTCCTTCCAGTTCGCGAGTCTATAACTGCTAGCCAGTTAGCGGACTTGTATGTCTCCCGAATCGTTTCACTTCACGGTGTTCCTTTGGAAATCAATTTAGACCGTGGTAGTCTTTTCACTTCTCGATTTTGGGAAAGTTTCCAGAATGCTATGGGAACCCACCTCTCCTTTAGCACCGCATATCACCCGCAGTCCAGTGGTCAAGTAGAAAGGGTCAATCAAATTCTCGAAGACATGCTCAGAGCTTGTGTTATCTCTTTCAGAAAGAAATGGGAGAATTCTCTTCCTTTTGCCGAATTTGCGTATAACAATAGTTTTCAATCTAGTTTGGGCATGGCTCCTTTTGAATTTCTCTATGGACGGAAATGTCGAACACCCCTAAACTGGTCAGAAACCGGTGAAAGACAATTCTTTGGACCGGATTTGATTCAGGATGCAGAAGAGCAAGTTCGCATTGTTCGTGAGAAATTGAAAACAGCCCAGTCTCGTCAAAAAAGCTATTATGATCGTCATCATAGGGAAGAAAGCTATAATCTGGATGAGAAGGCTTACCTTTTGGTTACTCCTCTGAAGGGTACCCATCGCTTCGGTATCAAAGGCAAGTTAGCCCCACGTTATATCGGTCCCTTTCGCATTCTCGCCAAACGTGGAGAAGTTGCCTACCAATTGGAACTACCCCCTCACCTCTCCCAGGTTCATGATGTCTTCCACGTCTCTCAACTCAGGCGTTGCTTCAAGGACCCCATCCGCGAAGTAGACCACGAAACGCTTGATTTCCAAGATAACCTTTCATATCGAGAGTACCCTGTTCGTATTCTTGATGAAGCCGAGCGTAGCACCAGACGTCGGAAGATCAGATTCCTCAAAGTGCAGTGGTCACATCATTCAGAGAAAGAAGCCACCTGGGAACGAGAGGATCGTCTACGAGCTGAGTACCCCACCTTCCTCCCGACGACTTCTGAATCTCGGGATGAGATTCTTTTGAGTGGGGGCGAGTTGTCAGAACCCCAAAGTAGGTTTGTGTTTAACCTAGCTTGCATTTTTGCATCTTGAAAAAAATTGCAAAAGAAAAGGAAATGGGGGAAAAGAAAAGCCCTAAAGGAATTAAATAAAAAGGCCAGAAATAAATCTTTTTCCAAAATTCTTTTGGATGTATTGAAAAATCCTAAAAATGAGTCTGATCATTTTAAAAGTGATTTGGGATTAATCCCATGCTCATAGATTTTTCAATAATTCAAATAGTGGCTTGGAAATTAAATCTTTTGTCTATTTGAATTGAAATTCAAATAAATTGAATTCAAAAATTCCCAAAACTTGGGGTTGACTTCCATATAGTCACCTAGGTTTTATAAAAATATTTGGGGATTTTTTATAAATGCCCTAGCTATTTTTTTTAAATGGGCAAAACAAACAACAGAAAAGAAAATAAGAAAAACAGAGAAGGAGACTTACCTCGCCTAGGCGCCAGCCCACTTGGCCCAGCCCAGTAGCACCCCCTGTCGTCTTCCTCCTCTGCCAGAAGGAGCGCAGCCCGCGCCGTGCGCTGCGTGGCGGGCATGCCTCCCCCTCCTCGCCACCTCCTGCTTCCCCCTCCTCTTCTCCTTCGCTCTGGAGACGCCCCGAAGGCCCCAGGCCACTCTCCCTCTCCTCGCGGCCTTCCTCCTCTCCTCTGCCGCCGTTTCCCGAGCCGCAGCCGGAGCACGCCACCGCAGCAGCGCGGCCACCGAGCCCCCCAGGCGCCGAGACCTTGTCCAAGAGGTGCCCCGGCGACGACTTCTTCGAGCGGCGCCATCAATTTGGAGCTAGAAGCAACGGAGACGACGACAGCTTCAACGTGACGCCGCCGGCCGCCGCCCACCCCGGCGAGAAATCCGTCGCCTCCTCTTCACCCCCGGCCTCGCCGTCCTCTCCTTCGTCTCTGGTGAGCTCCCAGCTCTGTTTTCCCCCATCTGCGCCTCGCTCCCGTGCCCTCCGTCGCCGTTTGCCATGGTCAGTGACCCCGGCAGCCGCCTCTCGTCGTCGTAACCGTGGCCCCGTGCGCCCGTTTGAACCCCCCTAGCTCTAACAGACGCGCGGCGTCGTGAGCAACCTCCCCGTGCTCTTCCTCTTCTCCCCCGTGCCCTCTGTCGTCATCCGCCATGGTCAGTAGCTCTAGCCGCCGCCCCCGTCGACGTAGCCATGGCCACGGGCCTCCTCGAGGTCCCCCGCTTGCTCCAGGAGACGCGCGACGTCGCGGGCTTCCTCCCAGTGCCCTCCCCTCCTTCTCCCGTGGCCCGAATGGCCACTCCGGCAACCCTCCGCCGTGCCCAGTGGCACCGGCGGCTAACCGCCGGCGGGCCGGGTTATTTTAGCACCTAATCAACCAGCTAATCCCCCCTCTCTCTCTCTGACAGTGGGCCCTAGGCCTTAAGATAATCCACGTTTTAAATTAAACCGAACCAATTAACCACTGAGGCTGACAGGTGGGGCCGCCCTGTTAGTTGACTGGTCAAACCTGGCGTCAGCATGACCTAGTGATGACGCAGTAAACAGAGAAATCATTTAAAAGAAATAAAGAAATTCAGTTAATCCCAGAAAATGGCTGAAACTTTGAAAAATCATAGAAAATTCATTTTAACTCCAAATTCAACATATAATGTATGAAAAATTATCAGGAGAAAATCCTCTATCCAAATATCCAACTTTCGGCTATGTTGGAGTTGATCTTAAAAATGGATCAGTAGCTTTTGCTATTTGATTTAATTGGAATTATTTCAAATTCAATTCAATTGATATTCCAACTTCAAACTTTGAAATGCACCACACTTCACTTGTACATCAGAAGCATTTCACACATATAATCATTTGGTTTCAAATGAACAATTATTAGCAAATGCAAGTTGACCAAATTTAAATAACATTTGGAGTTTGAATTTGAATTTACTTTTCAAATGAACTTCAATTAAAATGTAGCAATTCAAACATTGGTCACATCAGCACATTGCCATGCTATGTTTTGCATATTGAATGTGCATTGTATTATATTGATTGTGCTTTACTTCCAGTGCTTCGGTGATTGCATCTTCTCGGTAGAGTTGATCTCGGAGACGAGTTCAACCTCACGTCAGAAGAGTGATACCTCGTGATCGTCAGCAAGGCAAGCAGCCCCTTCTTTGATCATGTCTATAAAATCCCAGTTCCCTCTCATTCTCGCAAATGCATGTTTAGGATGTCACCATGATACGTTCTACCGCTAGTTGAACCCATTCCTTTGCATGACCTATCATTTTGTCACAGTAGTAAGCAAACCACAATCCTAGCAGATGTAGGAGTTGGTTGATATCATGTGGCCCCTGCAACTGAAGGGTTCGTTGCATAGAAAACAAAAATTTTCCTACGGTTGTAACAGCCAAGATCACATCTAGAAGATCACTTGTAACGGTTTGAGAAGGACTCACCCTCGAAGACCAAAAGCTTTAACGAGAACTATTCTCGTGGGTGATGTAGTCGAACACTCGCCGACCTCAAGGTCGTGATGAAGACTTGACGCCACGAACGGGCAGCGTCTCCGTAGTCGGTCACACGTACAGATCAGTGACGACCTCCGCCCCTTGCTCCAGTTGGGCAGCGGAAGTAGTGGATCCTCGGGAACTCCAGCAGCACTACAACATAGTGGTGGTGGTGGTAGAGAAGATCTTGAGCAGGGCTTCGCCTAAGCACCGTACTCGTGAAACTGGATCAGCTAGCAAGGGGAGGAAGATGCCAACCAAAGGGCATATGAGAGATGGAGGAATTCGTGTGTAGAGGGGTCTCCACCCATCTATATATAGGAGGGGGAGGCAGCCCCCAAGGGGTAGCACGCCCCAAGAGGTGCCCCCACCTCTCCCCTCATCATGTGGGTGGACTCCCCACTCACAAAAACAAAGGGTCACACATTATTCCCATAACTTCCATAATTCTCCACTCAAAATTCCAAGAGTTTATCACATTAAAACACTTTTAATTATCTTGTTTAATGTCACTCAAATTAATGAACACTTCATTCAATGAGTACTTCATTGATGAACACTTCATTCAATGAACACATTAACAATTATCCCCTTGCACTATTTTGATATACCGAAACTATTCCAGCAGTTTTATCAAAACAGTCCATGTGCTGTCCAGTATATTCTCTGGCGTTCCGTATCCACTCAAACGCGTCAACGAATCCTTAAGTGTGTCACCCTACGGTTCGTGAATAAAATGGACATGACAGAGACTCTTCTCTGATCAATAATCATCAGCGGGATCTGGAGATCCATGATGACTCCCACTTACTCAACGATGAACTAGTGATCGTGTGAACCAAAACTCTGTAACCAATTCCTTTTGTCTCGCGATATTTTACTTGTCCGAGATCCGATCATTTGGTATCATCCATACCTAGTTCGATCTCGTTACCGACAAGTACTCTTTACTCGTTCCGTGATATAACATCCTCGTGAGCCAGTCACGTGCTTGCAAGCGATGTCAATGTGATATCACCGAGAGGGCCCAGAGTATATCTCTCCGTCATCTGGATGGACAAATCCCACTCTTGATCCACGAGCCTCAACTAACACTTTCCAAGTACCCAACGACACCTTTATAATCACCCTGTTACGGTGTGACGTTTGATGGAATCAAAGTACTCTTCCGGTGTCAGTGATTGACGTGATCTCATGGTCTAAGGATTAGGGTTACTTCGTGAAAGTTTGATACAGCAATAGAAACTTGATGACATGATCGTATTGCTATAACTACTATGGGTGTATGTTCATCACATCATTCTCCAATGACATGACCTTGTTATTAACAACATCCAATGTTCATGATCAGGAAACCTTGATCATCCGTTAATCAACAAGCTAGTATAAAGAGAGGCATTACTAGGAACCTTTTCTCTGTTTATTAAACACACATGTATTAACGTTTCCGGTTAACACAATTATAGCATGAAAATAAACATTTATCATAAACATGGAATAAGATAATAACCACTTTATTATTGCCTCTCGGGCATACTCCCTTCAGTCTCCCACTTGCACTAGAGTCAATAATCTAGTTTGGTACTTGCGCATCCAACACCTATGGCATTCAGTTGTTATCCATACGCATTGCTAGTGGTAAACCTAATCTCCAGATCTGACACTTCAGGTCCGTGTGTATTTGCATTTCTTTGCGTCTCTACGCATCACTCATTCACTAATGAGATGGCATTGCATAAATTTGGTCCTCCGGTGAGACCTTAGTCCCTTGAGCTCAAAACATGTTGAATCTATTGTCGTACAATAGATCTTCATAGTATTAGCTCGCTTGGAACTACACCTAGTTTGTCAAACAAACTTCTTGACACAAATGCCCTCCTTTGCTGCTGCTAGAGCAGTCATATACTTAGCCTTTCGTTGTAGTATTCGTCACAATGTCTTAACTTTGGAACTCATCCAAATCCATTTGGAACTATTCCAAATCTATCATGGAACTTTATTCCATTACATTTTGCCACCTTAACACACTTCCAAAATTGAGATAAATTTAGATTGTATCTTGCGACAAAACTAGTATCAATGTAACACTTTACAATGAACTATTGTCCAACATACATAATATATTCTTAGTCCTTCCAAAGAACGTAAGGATATCTTTACTATTGTCCAATGATCATCTTATGAATCATTCTGGTATATGCTCATAACATTTAGAGCATAGGACATTCTGGAATTGTACATATCATGGTGTACATGATTGATCAAATCATTCATGTGGTTTTACTCACCAAGTGTCAAAACACTTGAATCTCGCTTCAACCTTTTCCATGCGGCAAGAACCTTTCTCGTCGTTTCCATATTGAACTTATTCAATATTTCATATATGTACTTCGGCCCAACCATATTAGCACCTCAATCTATCTATATAGACCATATTAGCCCAATATATTGGTTTTGCCCAAATCTTCCATTAAAATCAAATTTTCAATGAAACTTCACCCGTGTCAATAAAATATACATCATTTCCAATCAACAATATGTCTTCTACATAATGTATTAGAAATATGTCTCAGCGCTCCCACTTAATTTCTTGCAAAATCAAGCATCTTCACCGTCTCTGATGAAACTAAACGTTTTAACAATTTCATCATGATGAAGATTCCAACTCCGCGAATGCTTATTTCAACCATTGAAATTTGCATGCTATTTTAGCATCCTTTGAATTAACAGAACCCTTTGGACCGTGTCCTGTACACGTCCTAGGTAACCATTCTATTAGAAGAACGTTGTTCCGTTTGTTCAACTACCATATACCAAAACTAGCATATGTAGTGGTTGCTACAATAATCCGTCCAGACTAAATATCGTTATGAAAGATCAAATCTTGTCATAGCCAACTCTTTGAACATAATCGTAAACCATTTTAACGATATGTCGAATATTTCATAGATGTGAGAACATCCACGTCTGTTTCTTTATAGATCCAAACACGGTATCTAGAGGGTCTTCCAAGTTCAGAAACTTGGTTTCTCGTGTATGGAACTATCACGGATTTTATAGCTTCTAGCCATTTTGACGGAGTCAGGGCCCATCATTGCTTCTTTGCATGTAGTCGGTCCATTATTATCAAATAACAATGATTCAATCTCAAATCTTTCTATTTGATCGATTACCCGAACTACGCAGTTCAATAGGAACTTAGATCGCCGTGACCACAACCTTTGGGACACGGGAGCCAAGAGCATTGCGGCCGCTTCCGGGACACTTTCCGGCGCTGCGCCACTTAGCACATAAAGCTTAGGTTCAACAACCTAATCGAAGTTCTACTGTCCTCCCACTTAACTTTTCGCAAAAAATTCCTTCTCAAGAAACTTGATGCACTTAGCCACAAAACACTTTTGTCTTTATGGAGGAATAACCAACGGTTACATTGGGATAACCTACAAAGACATACTTTATCCGACTTTGGTTGTAAACATTTTACATATGCCTTGCATACCAAAATTTAAGAAAAGACAAATTGGGTTTTATCCCATTCCACAAGTCATATGGTGTCATTTCAACGGATCTCGATGGCGCTCTTTTCAGTGAAAAGCGGTAGTCTCTAAAGCTTAATCCTTAAAATATAATGGCAATTTTATAAATAACACCTTTGATCCTTACCATGTCAAACAAGGTTTGATTACATCTCTCGAACACTCCATACTCCTATGGTGTTTCGGGAAATGCAAGTTTTGGAACGATTCCTAAACTCTCAGGCATTTGCTAAACTTTTAACTCAAAAATCTTCTTTTATGATCCAATCATAAACTCTTATTTTCTCGTTACAATGATTTTCACTTCATCTTGAAATTTATTTGAACATTTTCAAACATTTCATACTTCTTCCTTATCAAGTAAATATACACAGATATCCACTCAAATCCTTGGTTAAAGTATATGAAGTTATAAGACCCACCACACATGGCTACACATAATGAACTATACACATCAACATGTATAATGTCCAATAAGTTAGTCGTCCGTTCTTCTTTGCCTATGAACGGAGTTTCAATCATTTCTAGGAAATTCTTACAAGCGTCAATTGATTCAAAATCAAAAGACTCCAAAATTCCACCAACATGGAGTTTCTTCATGTTATCTTTCCAATATGATTTAAACGGTGTTTCAATCATCTCTAGAAATTTCTCACAACCGTCAATTGATTCAAAATCAAAAGACTCCAAAATTCCATCACCATGGAGTTTCTTCATGTGTTTCTTTCCAATATGATTCAAACGGTGGTGTCACTCATAAGTGATCTTCTAATCATTTGTCTTGCGACATGTTTAGCATCAGTTATTATGGATGTGATTTCTCCAACAAGATTTATAGAGTTCATCCATCTTCTATGAATATGGTGATAATTTGAACAACTATTGTTCGTATAACACCAGAACAGAATAACAATTATTCAAATAAATCTTGAAGGCTAGGTTTAATTCCAACGATAAACACAATAACACTTTATTTTGTTCTTGATGAGAATCATCCCATATTCATTTGCTAGTTACTCAGGCCATTGCAACTCTTGTATTGCGTTGTTCCGTATGACACTTCATACCAACCAATCAGTATCCAATACTCAAGAATCACGATGTTTAACAAGCAATGAATATACCCATAACATGTATATCATCTATATACCCGAGCTGGACATTTCCATTCTTTTCCTTTTTCTTTTTCGCCAAAATATTTTTTAGATCCTCTTTCAGCAATTCCTTTCCTTTTTAGAAGAATTTATCAACATCACTTGTGGCACCATTCATATGACACATAATCCAAAGTGTGTTAGTCAAATACTAACACCCTTTGATTCTCACTTTGATGTAGATCACCGTCATCAAATGTTTGGTGTTCTTCCAAATTCCATTCTTTAGTAATCTTATAGTGTAGTAAACATTTTACCTACATCTTCCATTCATCCTATCATGACAACTTTCATGACAGAACTACCATAGCTCATAGGGAAAAACTGTGAGTACAATATTAGTTCCCAAAACCTTTTTGGGAGATTAGGACACATAGTGTCTCCAACCTTCACAAATTCTCATACAATATGAGAACATGTTTGTCACTAAATTTTACTCTATCACATTGCAACTAAACATTGTTTCAGATATCGCTATATCTTCCACACATGATAGTTTCTGAAACAATCCTTTCAGCTCCTAGATAACCTTGATAATAACAAACAACATTTGAATATCAAGGATCATGGAGGCAAGTGTGATACTTAGACACTAACACTGGAATTGTTACTCTCGATTTAATACACATTATTAAACTTCATGGAGCAAGCAAGGTTTGCTAAAGTTTGCAATAAGACTTTAAACTTTAGATTGACACTCAAACAATACGGTACCAGTCCGTAAAGTTAAATATCCAGAATTCTATAGTTCTATTATCTCAATTATAGCTAAGCACAAAGGTAGTAAACAAATGCCAATGACTACAACGAACTATGCAAATTCACTTTGATTTAGTTCATGATAAAATGAGTTCATCTAACTCCCACTCAAAAACAACATCCCTCGAGTCGTCTTTGGTGATTACACGAACCAAATTCACTACACCACGACCGATCATCACGTGAGGCAGTGTAGCTGCAATGGCGAGCATCTCAATATGGTTCATCATATCATCCATATGACTCGTGCTTAACCTTTCGGTCCATGTTCCGAGGCCATGTCTGTACATGCTAGGCTCGCCAAGTAGAACCTTAGTATTTGCATGTGTTTCAAGGCCATGTCTGTACATGCTAGGCTTGAAAACACCCGTTGTATGCGAACGTAGAGTCTATCACACCCGATCATCACGTGGTGTCTCGAAACGACGAACTTTCTTAACGGTGCATACTAAGGAAGAACATATAATTATCTTGATATTAAGTGAGAGGGATCATCTTATAATGCTACCGCAGCGATCATGATCGTAACTAAGCAAAATAAGATGCATAAAAGGATAAACATCACATGCATGGATAATGTGATATGATATGGTCCTTCTCGCATTAGATCTCCATCTTGTGCGTCTTAGTATGATCTCCATCATGCCACCGGCGCGGCACCAAGGTCCATGGCGCCACCACCATGGTCGTCCTTCTCCATTACAATATATCTCATGGATATATCTACAGCACGCAGGCCTTAAAAAGGAAAAACACAACCATATGGCTCCTGCCGGTTGTTTACAATAAATCTCATTTCATACAACAATTTTGTAACAATGACCATATCACATCACATGCCCTACAAAAACAAGTTAGACGCTTCTAAATTATCTTTGCAAATTTTACGTGGTTTTGGGCTTCCTAGGAAAGAACCGATCTTACCTACGGACAAGAACCACAACGTTGATTCGCTAGTTGTTTCTTTTCGTCCTTTGCAGGGCCCTCCGTTGCAAATGCCATATCACTAATGTTAGAGAAACTGACACCCCCAAAGCCACTTTATACGGTACAAGCCGTATGTCAAGCGTGACGCGCAATCTGCGCTTAGGGCCGCTTCAATCCAACATTGCCGCAATATGAACAAGTGCACAAAAAAGGGTAACAACTAGAGGATCAACGCCCACATCTCTATGTGTTCTAACCGTACAAAGCATCTACGCATAAACCTGGCTCTGATACCACTGAAGGGTTCGTTGCATAGAAAACAAAAATTTTCCTACGGTTGTAACAACCAAGATCACATCTAGAAGATCACTTGTAACGGTTTGAGAAGGACTCACCCTCGAAGACCAAAAGCTTTAACGAGAACTATTCTCGTGGGTGATGTAGTCGAACACTCGCCGACCTCAAGGTCGTGATGAAGACTTGACGCCACGAACGGGCAGCGTCTCCATAGCCGGTCACACGTACAGATCAGTGACGACCTCCGCCCCTTGCTCCAGTTGGGCAGCGGAAGTAGTGGATCCTCGGGAACTCCAGCAGCACTACAACATAGTGGTGGTGGTGGTAGAGAAGATCTTGAGCAGGGCTTCGCCTAAGCACCGTACTCGTGAAACTGGATCAGCTAGCAAGGGGAGGAAGATGCCAACCAAAGGGCATATGAGAGATGGAGGAATTCGTGTGTAGAGGGGTCTCCACCCATCTATATATAGGAGGGGGAGGAAGCCCCCAAGGGGTAGCACGCCCCAAGAGGTGCCCCCACCTCTCCCCTCATCATGTGGGTGGACTCCCCACTCACAAAAACAAAGGGTCACACATTATTCCCATAACTTCCATAATTCTCCACTCAAAATTCCAAGAGTTTATCACATTAAAACACTTTTAATTATCTTGTTTAATGTCACTCAAATTAATGAACACTTCATTCAATGAGTACTTCATTGATGAACACTTCATTCAATGAACACATTAACAATTATCCCCTTGCACTATTTTGATATACCGAAACTATTCCAGCAGTTTTATCAAAACAGTCCATGTGCTGTCCAGTATATTCTCTGGCGTTCCGTATCCACTCAAACGCGTCAACGAATCCTTAAGTGTGTCACCCTATGGTTCGTGAATAAAATGGACATGACAGAGACTCTTCTCTGATCAATAATCATCAGCGGGATCTAGAGATCCATGATGACTCCCACTTACTCAACGATGAACTAGTGATCGTGTGAACCAAAACTCTGTAACCAATTCCTTTTGTCTCGCGATATTTTACTTGTCCGAGATCCGATCATTTGGTATCATCCATACCTAGTTCGATCTCGTTACCGACAAGTACTCTTTACTCGTTCCGTGATATAACATCCTCGTGAGCCAGTCACGTGCTTGCAAGCGATGTCAATGTGATATCACCGAGAGGGCCCAGAGTATATCTCTCCGTCATCTGGATGGACAAATCCCACTCTTGATCCACGAGCCTCAACTAACACTTTCCAAGTACCCAACGACACCTTTATAATCACCCTGTTACGGTGTGACGTTTGATGGAATCAAAGTACTCTTCCGGTGTCAGTGATTGACGTGATCTCATGGTCTAAGGATTAGGGTTACTTCGTGAAAGTTTGATACAGCAATAGAAACTTGATGACATGATCGTATTGCTATAACTACTATGGGTGTATGTTCATCACATCATTCTCCAATGACATGACCTTGTTATTAACAACATCCAATGTTCATGATCAGGAAACCTTGATCATCCGTTAATCAACAAGCTAGTATAAAGAGAGGCATTACTAGGAACCTTTTCTCTGTTTATTAAACACACATGTATTAACGTTTCCGGTTAACACAATTATAGCATGAAAATAAACATTTATCATAAACATGGAATAAGATAATAACCACTTTATTATTGCCTCTCGGGCATATTCCCTTCAGCAACTGTTACAACTTATTGCATGCTTAGAGTTGTTACCTGAGGCTACTTTGATGTGAGTCGGGATGGTAGTGATCATGTGAATGATGGTGGTAACGTGTTGGTGAATCTACCCTAAACAAAGGTGAACGATGAGAGGCTGTGTAGGAGTACACAGTGGGTTGTCTCGTTGAACACTGCCTTAAGCCCGAGTTCTTGTGTTGTTATCCAAGACAAAGAGTACGACCACACATTGGGCTCACTGACCCCTCTCGGCCTAGTACCTCACCCCGGACCAGTCCAGGAGTCGCAAGTAGTTCGCCCTTTAACGATCTCAAGCAGGTGGAACCAAGGTAAGTGGTTGGCGTAGGTTGTGGGCACGTTGAATCAAGTGATCATGATCGAGTTGAGCTTGATGGCGGTCACACAACGTTTGAGTCCGCATCGGAACAATCGGCCGGATTCCGACTGTGGTCCCAACTCAAATAGGCGACTCCCTAGGACTAGAGATGGTGCCGTGAGTGAAGTGTCGTGGCAGCATCCTCGCCGGTACTCACTTGAAGGGTCCATCCCCAGGCGGTAACTGATGAGGCGTGTGTGTAGCAGTACACCCCTGCAGGGTTAATGAACTATTCGAATAGCCGTGTCCGCGGTTATGGACTACTTGGAGACCTTTACTTGATCATAGATAACTTGAACCGGATACTTCTAAAACACACCAAGATAAGTGTGAGTGCTATGGCGTGCTTCCTCGTGGGGAAGTCGAGGAAGGCACCATAGTGGAGTATTGGTTGGAGACTGTTACTTGGACTCGTGTACGTTCTTACCTCTCTCTGGTACTCGTAGTTCAGGATTAGCCAAGTCAAAGCTGGCACTTCTGCAAGTGAAACCCCACCTCCCTTTGCCTTGATACATGTGCATGAGTAGTATAGTTCCTATGTAAGTCTTGCTGAGTACGACTTTGTACTCACGTTTGCTTATTCTATGTTTTAGAGACGAGACCACTGACCCTGATGGTGGCCTCTACCTCGAGCTCGACGTGGACCAATGTCGTATAGTTCCAGGAAGCAGCCTGTGCCCTTTGGAGGGTCGTTGTACTTTTCTTTCAGGCTTCTTAAGCCATTTGTTAAACTTGTCTTTACTAAGACATAATTTGCTTTCGTTGATGTTTGATGTAATGTTGGATCACATCCATGTGATCTCTGCTTGTAATATAACTACTATGTCTGCTCTGTTTAGCAGAAGTTATAAAGACTATGAGTTTGTAGAGTTCATGTTGTGATTACCTGCTGTTTACACTGGACATGTATGCTGCGTGTATGATTATAACATGCATGTCTTAGTGTGGGGTTCGATAGCTTAGTTGTGTTCTTGCCGGCGGTCTTTTATACACCAAGTGGCCCTTAGATGTGCGCAGCTTGGGGCATCGCGATGCGATTGCTCGTGACTCTGTCACGTGGCACACTTTGTTGTATGATCGAGCCCGCCCGAGATCCCGACTAAGTGATCGGGCTGGAGTAAGTCTATGTAAGGGTTATGATTCAATCGATAACATGGTTGAGGCGACTTGTCTGTGAATATGGGATTCACCACCCATATCATTAGACTTGTGTGCGGACGATGAGGACCCATCTCAGTTGATCATCCGGCCTGAATGGGATGCCCCTCACGTTCGATGCTTACCGAGAGTGATCTGTGCTTGGCCTTGTCTGCTTAGACAAGTGGGTACGGCTCTCGGCTCTCCATGTGATTGTATTATGACCGGAATTACATACGCTAACCCCGGGTCCCGACAACAGCCATGTCCCCTCCCAGCAAACCATGTACTGCTATGTTACTATTGCTCGTTGCTCAGCCCCTGCTTAGTATGCATGCTTAGGATGCTACGATGTTACCCTGTTACTCTTTGGGTTGGGATATCACCTGATTATTATATTGTTGTTGATGATATGATTATTATAATGTTGACTATATTCGACGAAGGATGGAAGGTCTAGGCTATCCCACCCCGACGCTTTGTTCCATTCGAGTCACCTAGGATCCGAGTTCCGGGTATTGGTTTTAAGACTGAGCGTGCCTAACCTCGTGTGGGATTTTATGGGGTCCCCTTTTCTTACCTATCTAGCTTCAAACAGTTCTAGTGGTGGCCCAAGATGATTTACCATTTGAAAACCATGCATATATGCCTGTCGGGTAGCTCCTGGCAGACATCCTTTAAAACAACCCGGACCAGTGAGGACATAGTTCCCTTACTGGCCCACTTTGTCCGGCTGAGGACCCGGTTTCCCAATGTGTGATTAACCGGCTATCCAAACCCGAGACAGACGGTAGAGACCAGATCGAGAGAGCGGCAGGCTCCTGAGATGGATGTCGACTCACCGGAGGCCACCCGGATTTGTTCGTTGTTAGTTAGAGGGACCTGTCGTTTCGGATCTCTTGGAACTAAATCATAAAATGGTTGCCTGTAATGGGTAGCAACTGAGAGTGATGGACGTGCGTGCGGAGCCTCGTAATGGGCAGTTGGTACACCCCTATCCCCCTTTGGCATCGAGACGCCAAAAAGGCAGAGAATGACCTAGCGTCCCAAGGTGATGAACTACTCGTCGTCCTGGTCGTAGTCCTCGTCATCGTCAGACTCCTCGGACTCCACTGCTGCCTCTGTGTCATCAGTAGCAGGCTGCTGAGTAGTGGACGAAGGGCCAGGCATGTCATCGGTGAGGTCCCACGCGCTGAACTGGGAGATCCACTTGTCCTCGGGAGTGATGCTCCGCTCGGACCCACTCGAGACGTGCATGCCCTGCTGTATGTAGAAAGCCTTCTGCAGTCTCCTGTTCTTCTTCTCCCTCTCGTGGGCCTCATACAGGCGGTGCTGAACATCAGTCTGAAGGCAGAAGAGCTGCTTCACCTTCCTGGTGAGCTTGGCCGCCCAACCGGGCTGCTCCGGACCCTGTGCAGAAGACGAACCTGTTGGGAATGTGCCCTAGAGGCAAATAAAATATGTTTTATCGAGCATATTCCATTAGTTCATAATATGTTTGATACTATGCTATAACTGTATTAAGCGGAAACATTAATACAGGTGTGGTATACAAACAACCAGGTCCCTAGTAAACCCTAGTATACTAGTCCATTGGGCGATTGATGATCAAGGTTTCCTGATCATGAGACAATGGCGTCTGTTGACAATGGAGTCGTATCATTGGATAATGATATGATGGACATACACCCACCAGAAGTGTTGCGATGTGATCAAGTCACATAGTTTGACATTGCGATAACTATAACGTAGTGACCAGATCCTTTGACCGTAATGATCATACGTAATTGTCATCTATGAGGAGACTTTGATTTGTATCCCACCGCCTGACTGAAATATGCTGGCCATAACGGTGCACTTTGGGTATTCCGAAATAGATGGTTGATGAGTATGCAAATAGATCAAAGCGGGATTTGTCCATCCGTGTGACGGATAGGTACTCTGGGCCCACTCGGTGATGTTACATCATAAAGTTTGCAAACGTGTGACTAGGTCACGGAGTTGTAATATCACGGGAACGAGTAAACTTGTTTGTTGAGAACGAGGAAGAACTAGGTATAGTGGATACCGATGATCAAACCTCGGACAAGCAAAGTACCATAAGACAAAGGGAACAGGCACACGGTTAACGGATCCAACAGCGATTGAAGTTCATTCGATGGAAGCGCAGGGGCTATCAAGGATTGTAACCAGGTCCAATTGATTAGTCATTGATCAATGAGAATTGTCTCGATCATGTCTGCTGTTTCCCGGACCATAGGGTGTTACACTTAAGGGTATTCGACGCAGTAAGGATTGATTCGGGATCACCGGAGAAATTGGAGAGAACACCGGAATTGTTCCGGTGATGGCCGAAATTGTTCCGATGAAGGCCGGAAGTTGTTCCGGGTATTTTGAAAGGTTCAAAATATATTTAATAATGTTTAATATATGTTTTATTATTTAATTATCTGAATTAAATATTAAAATGTATTTAAATATAATTAAAAATGAATTAAAAGGCATATGGGCCTCATAGGGCCCATTAGGGGGAGAGGGAGTCCTCCCCCATGGGCCATGGCGCCATGAGGGGGCCCACCCCTTTTATTTGGTGCGCCACCCCCCTCCCTTGGGATTAGTCCCACCCCGGAAGTGGAGGGGGGTGGCACCCCTCCTTGGCCTATATAAGGAGGGGTAGAGGTGCCCTTTTATTCATCATATTTTTGAGATAAGTTCTCATCTCTCTCTCCCTCCTTTCTCCTTCCTTGAGTGGACTCCCCTTGTTTGGAGTCTACACTTGGTTGGGGATTTCTCCACTATACGCATGCCGTCGTGCTGCTGGAATCGGGATCCGAATCCATCTTCTTTCCGCTGCTCTACTGGTTCGGAGCCCGGAGGGACGTCGGGTATACTGTATGTGTATAATCCCGCGAGGCACTACACTTGTGGTGCTACTTCATCGTCGTGGTCGTATCGCGAGGTCTTCATCAGCAACGTTCTGACGGGGACGTAATCCCGTCATCGGTCTACAAGGATCGGGTGGCTACAGAAGTCATCGTGGATCTGCGTGGCATCGGGGATTGCCGGTACGACTACACCAACCACGTTTATGCGGGAACGTTTCCCGCTTAACGGACTACATAATGGTATGTGATCTATTTCTGTACGTTACTTGCATCAGCATAGCATAGGTCTTGGGTATGGGTCTCGTAGGTTATGAAAAATTTGTGTTTTCTGCCCCGAACCCCAACAGAACCACCAGCACCAAAACTCGCACCAGAGCGTGTGCGGGGAACACTGCCTCCACCAGCCGCCGGCTCCTCCTGATTCTCCTCATCAGACCCGTCAAGTGAAGGGGAACCATGCGCATGACCATGACCGCCAGCCCAGTTGTCCTTGATGCGCAGCTGAACCTCCTCGTGAGCAGTCAGAGGCCCAACTGGAAGGTGCTCAACAGCAAAGGTGGCTGCCCACGTGATCTCGAAGAGGACCTGAAGATACGGGCCATAAATGGGAACCTTACGTTCCATCACAACAGCAAGAAGCTCCTCCCACATGATGTCACAGACATCCAAGGTCTGCGTGGTGCCCTTGTGCTCCTCACAGAGAAGGAGCATGTCCACCAGATGGCCATGAACCATGTCCAGATTGCCCACACGGGGAAACAGAGAAGTCCGGAAAATGCGATGCATGATGGCCAAGAACGGGCAAAGAACCACTCTGTACTTCTGCTGTCCCTTGTCATCGATATAAGGAATTGACTTCTGATACGGCCCTAGCATGCTCTTGGGCTTGGCAGTAGCTGAAGCATAGGGGCTGACACCAACGGGCGCCTCTGACGTGGAGACGGGAATGTGCAAAGCTGTCATGAACTCTCCCCATGTGCACCTGACTTGCTCGTCCTTGCACATCCAAACGATGGTCCGATCAGTGTTATTGGTGAAGTACACTGTAGCAAAGAACTGGGCAAGAAGCTCGGCATCGAACCGCTTGTTTAAAGAGATGATGTCCAGAATCCCAAACTGCTCGCAAAGAGCATATGCCTCTCCAAAGTAATCGGGGTGAGTCTGCATGTGTCTCAGCTGGACAGACTTCACGTGTGGAACAAACTTGTTCTTCCTGTGCATCATAACCTTGTGGAACACATCCCTCTAAGTCTTGTTCCAGAACTGGGTGCCAACTAACTCTGGGTCTTGCTCTTCACGGTAAGGGTTGACACAACGGTAGGCCCTGTACTCGGGGAGAGAAAGCTCTGCCACCTGCTCGACTGGTTCCTTCTTCTTGTGAGCAACCTTCTTGAAGTTGCTACCGGATTGACCCGGGGCCTTGCGCTTGGGATTCCGACGAGAGCCATCACCTGACCAACATCAACAGAGAGAAACGGAAAAGCAAACCACATGAGATGCAAAAATCCGGCACAAGTGAACAAGGCAGGTCTGTTGGGGAGGTTTAAGATTGAGGGACCCCGGTAGTACCGCCCGAGGCACGGTAGTACCGTTGACCGTGCGGTAGTACCGCAACGGGACCAGCGGTAGTACCGCTCTGGAGCAGAGGGCACGGATATGAGATCGGGTACTACCGGGGTTCCAAAAACTCAAACCACTCCAACACATCTACTCCATTCCTATCTAGCAGTCTATCCATGTTCTCAAAATGCCTAGGCATAGCCAAAAACCTAGTGGATCTACAAGTATTGCCCTAGCCACAAAGTTCAACAAAACTGAACCAAAGGAGAAGAGAACGGGGGCAATACCGGTATCCATGGCACCCGGGGGGGGATGGGGAATGATCCCACCGGAGAAGAACAAGGAAGGACGACACGGATGCGGCACACCGGGAGGGGGCACCGGGGTGGGCGCCGCTGCTGCAGAGGAGATAAAAACAAAACTGAAGGGGGAATGGGGAGGAACTCCCCGTACCCCTTCAGTTATAGGATTCCTCGGTACAGCGGTAGTACCGCACCAGGCGCGGTAGTACCGCGAGAGCGGTAGTACCGTGACTACTGCGGTAGTACCGCTAGCAGCAGAAACGTCCACCAAGGACAACGATGAGGGGGGGCTATTGCATCGAAAGTCTTAGGGGGAAGGGCTTGGGATGACTCAAAACACAGCAGCTGGATGGAAAACACTCCGAGACAAAACAACAACGAGAAAATGCAAGATAGAACTCGGAGGGATCAAGATGCAACAAACAACCTGAACACAAGAGATAATCCCAAAAGCGAACCAATCCTCCCAACGAGAGGGGCCGTGGCCGAAGCCACCATGTTTGAGCTTATTTGGTATGACACCACAAAGATGTATCTTGGGTTCATTGCCAATGCTCTTCTTTGAAGCACCGTTGTCACCTTGGGTGACCATGACGGCCGCCGAACGTGACCATAGTGAAAGAATTTTGTCCCTTTCCGCATAATAGGTGGAGTGGTTGCCTATGGATTAAGCAACACTCCCCCTATGTCCATGCCTACATACAAGCGAGACCTCTTATTGAGATGGGAAGTGTGGGCAAGTCTTCAAACCGCATTACTTGAATCAATGATATTTAGCTCATGCCTTAACTCTCGAAATCTTGCTTCATCTAAAGGCTTGGTGAAGATATCCGCAAGTTGATCTCCGGTGCCCACATATGAAAGATCAATATCACCCCGCTTCACATGATCTCGAATAAAGTGATGACGAATCTCAATATGCTTCGTCTTGCTATGTTGAACGGGGTTGTAAGCAATCTTGATAGCACTTTCATTGTCACATAAAAGAGGCACTTTGTCACAGGTGACACCGTAATCCTTCAAAGTTTGCCTCATCCATAATAATTGTGCACAACAACTTGCGGCAAAAATGTACTCGACTTCGGTGGTAGAGAGGGAAACACAATTTTGCTTCTTGGATGACCAACTCACCAAAGACCTTCCAAGGAATTGGCATCCTCCAGAAGTGGACTTCCGCTCCACTTTGTCTCCCGCCCAATCCGAATCCGTATACCCGACGAGGTTGAAGCTTGAGCCTTTAGGATACCACAATCCAAAGTTTGGGGTATGAACCAAATATCGAAAGATTCTTTTGACAACCACTACGTGACTCTCTTTTGGTGCGGATTGAAATCTTGCACACATGCCCACACTCAACATGATGTCCGGCCTAGATGCACAAAGATACAACAAGGAACCAATCATAGAACGATACTCCCTTTGGTCTACCTCTTTACCGTTCGGGTCGAGGTCAAGTTGACACTTGAGTGGCATGGGGGTCTTGGCTCCTTTAAGACCATCATACTTGAACCTCTTGAGCATGTGTGGAGTATATTTGGCTTGATTAATGAAAGTTCCTCTTGACAATTGCTTGACTTCAAAACCGAGGAAGAACTCCAACTCTCCCATCATAGACATCTCAAACTTGTTGGTCATTAGCTTAGCAAACTCCTCATTAAAAGATTTGTTAATCGATCCAAAGATAATATCATCAACATATAGTTGGCATATGAACAATTGCCCACCAACCCTCTTGGTAAAAAGAGTGGGATCGATTTGCCCAATTTCAAACCCAAAATCAACTAAGAACTTGGTAAGGTGCTCATACCAAGCGCGTGGTGCTTGCTTAAGGCCATAGAGCGCCTTGTCAAGTTTATAGACATGATTGGGGAAATTGTGGTTCTTGAACCCGGGGGGTTGCTTGACATATACCAACTCATTAATGGGACCATTAAGAAAATCACTCTTCACATCCATTTGATATAACTTGAAGTTGTGATGAGATGCATAAGCAAGAGCAATACGAATGGACTCAAGACGAGCCACGGGGGCAAAAGTTTCACCAAAGTCAATACCTTCGACTTGGGAAAAACCTTGAGCCACCAACCTTGCCTTGTTCCGAATGACAATACCAAGTGCATCTTGCTTGTTCTTGAAAATCCACTTGGTCCCAATAACATTATGATCACCTTTGGGTCTCTCCACTAATGTTCACACCTTGTTGCGCTTGAAGTTATTGAGTTCATCATGCATGGCCTCAAGCCAATCCGGATCTTCAAGCGCCTCACCTACCTTTTGGGGTTCAACACAAGAAACAAATGCATTATGGGCACAAAAGTTTCTCAATTGACTACGAGTGGTTACCCCCTTTTGGATGCTTCCGAGCACTTGATCCACCGAAAGATCTTGTGATTTTAACCGGGATGCAATCTTGAGTGCTCGGCGAACTCTCTCTTCTTCCAAGGTATCTTGTGAGGGAGCTAGAGGGCCAACTTCAGAAGAAGGAGCATCCTCAAGGACTTGCTCATCATCTTGAGCTTGCCCTTGAAAGAGAACATGATCTTGGTCATCATTTGGTGCACCATCATCTTCAATGATTTTATCTTGACCTTGATCTTGTTCGGGCGAGAGAGGGACTTCGTCTTGTTCTTGGTTTGCTTGTGAATCTTGAGGAGGTGATGGCTCCACGTACGTAGAGCATTGTCCTTCTCCTTCCACCACAAGGGGTTCCTCAATGGGTAGGAAATGACCCACACCCATTCTTCTTATGGCTTGAGGAGGAATTTCATCACCTACATCATTAAGATCACCTTGCCCCACTTGGGAGCCATTATGTTCATCAAACTCCACGTTACTAGATTCTTCAACAAGTCCGGAAGACTTGTTGTAGACTCTATAGGCGTGAGAGTTTGAAGCATAACCAACAAATATGCCCTTATTTGTCTTAGACTCAAACTTAGACAAACGAGCACCTTTCTTAAGAATGAAACACTTACACCCGAAGACCCGAAAATACTTGATGTTGGGCTTCTTCCCGGTGATGATTTCGTACAGAGTTTTGTTCAAGATCTTACGGAGATAAAGAAGGTTGGTTGCATGACAAGCAGTGTTGATGGCCTCTGCCCAAAAGTTGTATGGACTCTTGAACTCCGCCATCATTGTTCTTGCTGCATCAATCAGAGTGCGGTTCTTCCTCTCTGCAACACCATTTTGTTGAGGGGTATAAGCAGCGGAATATTGATGTTTGATCCACTCATCTCCAAGGAATTCATCCAAGGTGTAGTTCTTGAACTCGGTGCCGTTGTCACTCCTAATTTCCAAAATCTTTGAATTGTGTTGACGTTGAGCTTTATTGGCAAACTCGATGACAGTTTGTTGGGTCTCACTTTTATTCTTGAAGAAGTAAACCCATGTATATCTTGAATAATCATCAACAATAACTAAGCAATACTTCTTCCCGCCAAGACTATCATATGACGGAGGCCCAAAAAGATCCATGTGAAGGAGCTCCAAAGGCCTCTTGGATGAGATGATATTCTTGACGGGGTGTTTCTTCTCGTGAAGTTTCCCTTCAATGCATGCCCTACAAGCACGATCTTTGGCAAAGCTAACATTTGTTAGTCCAATGACATGCTCACCCTTGAGAAGTGTTTGCAAAGACCTCATATTGACATGGGCTAGTCGGCGGTGCCAAAGCCATCCCACATCAACTTTAGCCATTAGACACATGGCGGTTTTAGTGGGGACTTTGGAGAAGTCCACCATGTACATACCGTCCTCCACGTGTCCAACAAAGGCTACTTTAAGAGTTTTGCTCCACATTAGGGTGACCATGTCTTTATCAAAGAAAGTACAAAGTCCCATCATGGCAAGTTGACGAACGGAAAGTAAATTAAAGGCACAAGTCTTAACTAGCAATACTTTCTCAATGGACGAGTCCGGAGAAATTACTACTTTGCCAAGACCTAATACCTTTGACGTGTTTGCATCTCCAAATTGGACACGGGTGGTTCGAGATGGTCCGAAATCAATGTCCACCAACATGTCCTTGCTTCCGGTCATATGACTTGTAGCCCCGCTATCAAGTATCCATGTACCACCACCGGAATCCGCCACCTACATGAGATCAATGCTTGGATTTAGGTACTCATTCATTAATGGGTCCTCTCGCGTTAGTAACAAGGGTCTTAGGCACCCAAATGGACCATGCAATATACTCATCAAAGGAACCAACAAATTTAGCATAAACATGCCCATTATTAGTGCAACAAAGAATGTAAGAAGGGTTAGTTGGTCCGGCAAAGTCATTGGGAATGGCATCACTTCTCTTGGTCACTCTATCCTCAATGGCCTTTGCCACCTTTTCTTGAGGCTTCTCCCCTTCCTTCACAAGAGCGACTTCCTTTGAAGGAGGAGGGGCCTTGCCTTTCCTCTTTTTGTTCTTCCTCTTCTTGTTCTTCTTCTTTGATGAACTTGCACCAAAACCAATGCCTTCCTTTCCAATTACCTCCTTTTGGGAACTCAAGAGATCATTAAGGTTCTTCTCTCCTTGAATGCATGAGACAAGTCCCTTCTCAAGTTGTGCCTTCAACCTAGCGTTTTCCTCAACAAGAGGAGCATGCTCACAAGAAGAGTTAGAGGAACTAGGTTTCTCTACCACAATAATAGGAAAAAGGTAGTGATTTCCTTAGTGAGTTGCATACTTGTTTCATCATGAGCCTTCTTGAGAGCCATGAGTTCGTGTTTTAAGGACTTGTGGTCCTTTTCAACTTTCTCATGATCCACAAGAAGTCTTTCATGAGCCTCAACAAGTTCATCATTTTTAGTCTTGAGATCACAAGCAATAGCATTAGAATGTTTAAGGTCAAGTTTTAGCTTAGAGATATCAATAGCATACGTCTCATCTCGAGACAACTTAAGCTCACGCTCTTCTTCGAGAGAATGAGATAGCTCCCCTATCTCATCCGCATAGTCGCGACTATGACCTTGCAACTCGGTGATAGTGTCATCTAGTTTCTCAATGTGAGCATGGGCTTCACCAAGTTGTTCCAAGAGAGCCAAAAAGTGTCCCTTGGCAACGCCCTTGAGCTTGGACAAGAACGGCTCGAGTTCATTTTCTTCTTGAGCTTTGGGCTCCTCATTATCCTCCACACAATCCAACAATGAAGGGTTAGTGGGAGTAAACGGTTTAGAGTGAGGAGTTACCGAGGTGGTCTTGGCCATAAGGCACTTGTGGATGATGTGAGGATTCTCGTTGGGGGAGTTAAAGAGAGATGTTGATGAGGGGGAGTCAATGGCGATAGCAATGGTGGCGGTTGCCACAATCTCACCACTTTCTTCATCATCCTCATCATCTGAATAGTATTCTTCTTGAGCCACCAACACGCGTTGTGGCTTCTTCTTCACAAAGGTCTTGTTCAATGGTGGCTTGTTCTTGTCCTTACGGATGAGCTTTCCACCGTGGTCTTCTCTCTTCTCATAAGGACAATCCGCAACAAAATGACTCACATTGCCACAATTGAAGCAAGTCCTTATTCGTTGGCCCTTTGGATTGAAGCTACTTGTGTTGGACTTGAAGTTCTTCTTGTTGCCCCAAAATTGTCTTGAGGCTAGAGCCATGTGCTCATTGTAAGCATACTTGGTGTCCTCCGGACCCACACCCTCTTCATCTTCATCTTCCTCAACTTGAACCTCCTTGGCCTTCAAGGCGAGAGGCGACATCTTGGAGCCACTTTGGCGAGCCAATTTTAACTCGGCCGTGGAGTCCAAGATTTCCATGGCAACAAATTCATCCATGACTTGGTTTGAACTCAACCCGCAAAAGTCGGGCCTTTGACGAATGACCTTGGTGATATGCTTCTTGTGTAGGAGCATAGCCGTGATGAACTTTATCTTTATCCATCCGTCGTCGGTCTCCATGCTCCCATGGTCCGTCATGGAATTTGCAAGAGCCACCAACCTTTGATGAACATCCTCGGAAGACTCCCCTTCATTCCTGACAAGGTGATCGGCTTGATCTTGAATCTTGTCAAACTTTGAGCACCGTATGCTAGTGCTTCCCATGAGAGTCCTCTCAAGAATATCCCACATCTCCTTGGCCGTTTCACACTTTAGAACAAGATTGTATTGCTCTTCCTTCAACCCATTTTCTATCACGAGCATAGCATGACTGTTGATGGTGTTGTCTCGATATTCTCTTGGGGTCAAGTTGTGGCGGTCACGAGGAGTGAATCCCTCCTCAACGATGCGCCACAGTTCCACGGAAGACCCCTTCAAGTGTCTCTTCATGCGATGAGCCCAAACCGGATAGGCATCTTTGTTAAGGATGGGAATAATGCCTGCATGTGCAAAATGGGGTTCGTGTAGAGGTAGAGAGTTATAAGTAACAGGAGGAGCCACCGCGGAATGAATACCCGATCCATTTCCCGTACGAGGAATGGATCGGATATCATTCCTACCATCATCATTAGATTGGGAGATGACATCTCCTCCACCCAACGTTGGAATGTTGGGGATGATGGTAGGGTTGCTCTCCGTGGGCATCTTTGACATGAGACAACTAAGCATATCGGTAACTTTGTTCATGTGAGCCTTAATGGCGGACATGCCTTCATTGTACTCATGTCGAGAGATGGATGAAGAGTCATCCTTCCCGAGCGAATTCGTGAAGCCCTCGATACTTTGATTCCCTTCCAAAAGAGAAGGGTTCAGAGTATCCCCTGGAAGCTCAACCTCTACCGGTTTATCATCTTGCGACATCCTCTTAAGGCGGTAAAGCCCTTAATAAGAGACAAGGCTCTGATACCAATTGAAAGGATCGGAATGTCGACTAGAGGGGGGGGGGTTGAATAGGCGACTAACACTTTTTAATCTTTTCTTAACAAATTAAGCTCAACACGGAATATATGTTGTCTAGATATGCAACTATGTGAGCAACCTATATGCCAACAACTAAAGAATGACAAGCAAGCAATAAATAAGCAAGGAAAGTAACTTGCGCAAAGTAAAGGTAAAGGGGAACACGGGAGACAAGGATATGTTTCCGAAGTTCCTTCTCTTTCGAGAAGTACGTCTCCGTTTGGAGAGGGTGAGGAGCACAATCCTCACACGAAGCCAACGAGGGCCACCCTATTTCTCCTCACGCTCTTACCGATGTAAGATGCCGTGATCCACTACGAGGCGGCCTTGAAGGTGGCAACCAAACCTTTACAAACAAGGTTGGGGAAAACTCCACAACTGAATTGGAGGCTCCCAACGAAACCACGAAGCTTCACCACAATGGAATGTGGCTTCGAGGTGACCTCTTCCGTCTAGGGCACCAAAGCACCCAAGAGTAACAAGATCCACACGGGATTAGTGGGGGGAATCAAATATCCTTTGGTGGAAGTGTATATCTGGGCCTCCTCTTCCAAACCCTAGAGAATCAACAAGTTTTGATGGCTAGGGAGGGAGATCGGGCAAGAATGGAGCTTGGGCGTCAATGGAGGTGAGAGCAATAAATAAGGTAAGTCTGAATGGGGAAGAAGACCCCCTTTTATAGGTGCCCTTAAATGCAGTCGTTGGCTGCCCACCAACCACGGTAGTACCGCTTCAGAAGCGGTACTACCGCGCTGCGGTACTACCGGACAGGGAGCGTTACTACCGCTCCACGGTACTACCGAGCCCCAGTGCCGACCCCACTACCGCAGAGTCCAGTGGGAATCCGGTAGTGGATGCGGTACTGGTGCACGGTACTACCGCAGAGCGGTACTACCGCTCTGGGGGCGGTACTACCGCTCCACGGTACTACCGAGCCCCAGTGCCACCTCCACTACCGCAAAGTCCAGTGGGAATCCGGTAGTGGATTCCGTACTGGTCCACGGTACTACCGTGGAGCGGTACTACCGCTCCTAGAGCGGTACTACCGCCCTGGCAGAACCAGGGAGCCACATCCAAGAGTCCCCACACCTCCACGACGCAACCGAAATAAGTGGGTGCAAAAAGTGAGACCGTGTGATGATTCCACCCACCATTTCCAAAGCGGATCCCCTCTTCATAGTACGGTTTTCCTACGACTCAATTAACACAAAAGGAGATCTAAAGAAAAACTCCGTCTTCACGTTTCGTACACTGAGGGGATAATAACCGTCTTGTGCCAGTAATGTCGTTATCTGAAATGCTCATTGCACCCGGTTAGTCCGCAAATGTATTGTCATCAATCACTAAAACCAATCAAGGGAAAACATGCCCTATCAGCCTCGATCATGTGAGGCAGCTCACGAGGACTCGAAAGTGGAAGCACAAAAGGGGGAGAGATTCATCACATAGCTACTGGTCACGGACACATGGTCCAAGGGGGACTACTCACGGCACATCCGGGAGGCGTCCATGGCTATGGATGGTCTCCCGGAGGGGGTTCCTCCTTCTGGCAGGGTGCCGGGGCAGCTCCTCCAGGCAGCCCCGATCTTGAAACGGCGGCGGCGGGGGTACAGAGGGTAGTTCGCGCGAGAGAGATCGATATTAGGGGTTTCCACCCCGAGGGGTAAATATAGGCGAAGGGGGCATCGAGGGGACCCACGAGGCAGTCAGGAGGGTCCCTGGCGCGGCCCAGGGTGGGGCCGCGCCACCTGCCCTCCTGGCTGCCTGGTGGTGGCCCCCCTTCCCTCTCTTGGTGATTCCGGAAGCTTCTGTTGCGCTGATTTTTTATATATTTTTCCCGGAATTTTTGGAGCACTTTTAATGGCCGGAAAACCTGAAATACAAAAACAACAGAAAACAGAAACTGGCAACTGGGTGCACTGAGTTAATAGGTTAGTCCAAATAGGTTCAAAAGTGTATGAAAGTTCAAGCAAAACATGGCAAAGTCACACAAAACATGCATGGCGCAAGCAGAAATTATAGATACGTTTGGGACGTATCACTTGCTGTACAAATCAGATGTACTGACCCGTTGTCGGGTTGTAACCTTCGGTGTTGCAGGTTTTTCAGACGACCAGTAAGGTGCATTTAGGGTCGCGGGTCTTCACTCAGCATGTTCGCTTGTGGATGTTGATGGGACTCCTCGTTATTTGCTTTTTCTTCCGCTATATTTATATTGAATAAGCTAGCCTTGAGCTATGCAACTTGTTATTTATATTATTCTGGATCATACGATGTAATAATGATGCACTTGTACTTTGATATACATCTATGATACTGCGTGTGCCAGCGAGTTCGATCCAGGGACTGGCACTTGATCACAGAGACTCCAATTCTATGTGAATTGGGTCGTTACACCCTCCATGAAGCGGGAGTAGTTCCTCCTCGGGGCTAAGTTTTCTACCAGTAGCCATGAGGTCAATTCTCTCTCCCATGATGTGATCTTCGTTGTGATCATAGGCTATGTTAATCTAGGGTGATCCCATGATATTTCCCCTTCCTCTATGTATTGGATTGATGTACTCACTTGATCTTATCTAGTATAATCCCTGAGACCAAGGTGACAACGGTTTATTGGACATGGGTTAGAAGAATATTTTCATGAGTGATTTCCTCTTTTGTGCGTTGATTGAAGATTGATAGTCTCTTGGTGCTTGTCTTTGACTATCCTTGAGATATGTTGTGGTGATTGTGGTACTCTCTTTGGATGGCCGCGGTGACATTGGGAAATCCATAGATTTAGAACTACGAACTCTGAGGTGTTCTTTTGTAGCCCTACATAATTCTCGTCCTCTCTTGACCACAAAGGAATGACCTCGGAGTACGTCTCCATTGCATGTTTTATGGGAAATATCATGTGATTAGACTATGTTAATGTTGTTGGGAGTTGCCACTAGTGAAAGTATGAAGCCTAGGCCTTGTTTCCACCATTGTTACACCGTTTGTGCTCACTTTTGTCACATGTTTTCTTGCTGCATTTTTATTACAGATTTATATTACCTTGCTTTGCCACACCTATCACACATATTTTACCATCTCTTCGCCGAACTAGTGCACCTATACAACTCCTAGTTGTATTAGGCGTGTTGGGGACACAAGAGACTTCTTGTATCTTAATTGCAGGGTTGCTTGAGAGAGACCATCTTCAACCTCTACTTTCCTGAGTTCGATAAACCTTAGGTCATCCACTTGAGGGAAATTGTTGCTGTCTTACAAACCTCTGCGCTTGGAGGCCCAACATAGTCTACAAGAATAGAAGCGTGCGTAGACATCACCACCCCTACCTCTACACTCAACTCATGTATGGTTTGTATTTCTCCCTCTCTCGTAGCCATTTCCATTAGAGGCAGCGGCTCGTCAAAGAGAAAAAAAATCTACCATATAGATTGGGCGAAAATAGGAGAGAGGAAGAGCAGATGGGGCTGACCTTATCTTCCTCGTCGGCCCCTCCCTTGTCTCCGTGAAACGAAAAACAACAATAGCCGCCACCCTCTCCACGTGTCGCAATCTCGTGTACAGTATGATGGACGGCTGCGGTGCGGCTAGCGCGTAGGCGTTGTTTCTCTGTCCAGCGTTTGAGCATTTGAATTGTGTTTGCCCCACCACCCCAACCCCCCCCAGCTAACCGGTTTTGGAGGAGAATCTTTCAGACCACTCCCCCTGGTTACTTTCGTGCTCTAGCCTCCACCACTCCCTCCTTGTTTGGGCAGCGAGGCAATCATGATGTCCACCGGTAGTGTACTACCTCAAATGAACATTAACTGGGGCACTACGTTACTGACCATGTATAGACCATCTAGGAAAATATGTGGAGAACGGATCTTGAAAGGGACTGCCACTAAATGTAAATGTATAAGACCACAATTACATAGAACAAACGAGAACCGATACTCTGAAACCATCCACCGTCTAGTTCCGCAATAAAAATTGTTAATGGCCTAAATAAATCTAGAAAATTACTTGAAACAAAGGGATTGTCACTAAATGAGCGCTAAACCACTGCACACAGCAAAAGAACAAAAATGACATTATCTAATCAAACAAGCAATAAAAACTAAAAAATGATAGTATTTAAATAAAAATATAAAGAGGACTGAACAAAATGTTCATATAGCATCAATCCACACACACATTGCTCCTTTAAAAGATGCTAGAGTATTCGTCTCCTGGAAGCACCCGCTCGTTACGCACAATGCTTGTTTGGTGTTTTTATTCGCGTTTGATTTGGTCTTTCCCTGCCTCACCTCTTCGACAACCTCAGAGATCCATAACATGTGGACCTAAGGCGCTCCCGAAGCCACATCTTCGCAGTGCATTTTTCTTTCCTTTGCATGCAAGTTTCCTATGGTTGGTCGTGTTACCGTGCCTTGTTGTTGGGGTGATGCACTGTCGATGTTTTCGGTCTGGTGTACCGGCCACTCTCCGTGTAGTGTTGCCGGCGGTGAGGAGGTCATTGTGAGGTTGGTTCCCGGTTTGTGTCTCGTAAGTGTGGTGTTGGATTTGGTCGGTTTGGTATTTCCCGGGCGGCATGCACAGAGGTGTTGGATATGTGCCCTAGAGACAAATTAATAAAGATATTTGTCACATATCCTTTTTGTTCATAATACGTTTTATACTGTGCTATAACTGTATTACTTGGAAATACTAATACAGGTGTAGTATAAAACATGGTCCGTAGTTTAACTCGGGTAAACTATCTCATTGGGCAATTGATTGATCAAGCTTTCCTGATCATGGCGACACTTAAGTCCATTGACAATGAGGTCATATCATTAAGGGTAATGATGTGATGGACGTACACCCACCTAAAGTATTGCAATGTGATCGAGTCACATAGTTCAGCGTTGCTATGACTTTGTAACGTATGGCTTAGTCCTTAGACCGTAATGATCATACGTAATCACGATCTATGAGGAGACTTTATTTGTATCCCACCGCCTGACTGAAATATGCTGGCTATAACGGAGCCTTTGGGTATTCTGAAATAGATGGTTGATGAGTATGTTAATAGATCAAAGCGGGATTTGTCAGTCCTTGTGACAGGACAGGTACTCTGGGCCCACTCGGTGATATTGCATCAACACCTTGCAAGGACGTGACTAGGTCACAAGAGATGCAATGATCATGGACGAGTAAAGTTGTTTTTTGTGAACGAGATGTGAACACGGTATGTGGGATACCGACGATCAAACCTCGGACAAACAAAGTACCGCAGCACAAAGGGATTACGTCGTATCGTTAACGGTTTCCAAAAGCGATCGAAGTTCATTCGATGGAAGCGCATGGGCTGTCAAGGATTGTAACCAGGTCCAACTGACTAGTCATTGGTCAATGAGAAGAGTCTCGACCATGTCTGCTGTTTCCCGGACCGTTAGGGTGTTACACTTAAGGGAAATCGATGCATAGGACAGTTACGGGATCAATCGGTGAAATAGGAGAAATCACCGGAATAGTTCCGGAGGAGGACGGAATAGTTTCTAGACATTTTGAATAGTTCAAAATAAAGTTTATTTTTTTTAATAATGTTTTATTATTTAATTATCTGAATTAAATATTTAAAACATATTAAATAAATTAAAAAATGGGAAAAGGCTATATGGGCCCATGGGGCCCATTAGGAGAGGAAGGGGTTCCCCCCCCTTGGGCTTGGCGCCAAGGGTGGGGCCCATCCCCCTATGGCCGGCGCACCTCCCCCCCTTGGGGGTTTAGTCCCACATGGGGGAGGGGAGGAGGATCACACCCCCCCTTGGCCTATATAAGGAGGGGTAGACCCCCCTTTTCCCAACACACCAATCTCCTTCTTCTTCCTTCTCCTTTTCCGGAAATGGACTCCCCTTGTTTGGAGTCTGCACCAGGATTGGAGTTCTCCACCATAAGGCAGGCCGTCGCTCTGCCGGAGTCGGGATCCGTAGCCATCTTTCTTCCGCTGCTCGGCTGGTTCGGGGCCCGGGAGGAACATCGATTGTACCGTACGTGTATAATCTCTTCGAGGCACTACACCTGTGGTGCTGCTTCGTCGCTGGAGGTTTACCGGGAGTCATCCTCGCCGGTGGTGGTCTTCTACACGACAGGGAGGTCGTAGTTCTGAGTCTACGCCAACCATGTTCGCAAGAACATTTCCCTCTTTCGGTCTTCAAAGGTATGAACACCGATTCCCTCCGTTACTTTACCTCGCCATAACATAGATCTTGGGTACGGGTACCGTAGATGTGAAAAATTTGTGTTTTCTGCCCCGTATCCCAACAGTGGTATCAGAGCTAGCTATGCGTAGATGTATTGTACGGGTAGAACACATCTAGGATGTGGGCATCGAATCTTCATTCGTTACCCTCCCACGTGTACTCATTTAGCGTTGCGGCAATGTTTGATGAAGCAGCCCCCGACCGACCTTACGCGTTTACGCGAGACTGGTTCCACGCTTGACATATGGTTGTACCATATAAAGTGGTTGGGGGGTGTCTGTCTCTCTGCATTAGCGATGCGAAGATGTTTGCAACGGAGGGCCCCGACAGGGGTGTAATAGAGACGGATGGGAGACGGTGTTGTGGCATGTTTTTCGTAGGATAGAAACGGTTCTCTCTCTCGAAACCCCTAGCAGCCACGTAAAACTTGCACAAGCTAAAGTAGAAAGGCGTTTAACTTTGCTTTGCATGAAGGGGGATCATAGGTTGTATGATTTACAGTTTTACTTCCTGTTTTATGCTAGTATGCTAGATATATCGACGGTAGCACGAAACAGGACCATCTCTCACAATACCAACATTGTGTTCTCCCTTGGTGGGCACCGCCTGGAAGGTTCTCCCATATGGCTTGATGCTCCGTACATACCGGAGTTGTCCTACATATTAAACGGAGTTCGCATGAGGTTGGGTTCGGCAAGCCTGGCATATGCAGATATGGCCTTGCTGAACAGCTAACATCAAGGTCCGATTGGCAGGCTTGACGTATGTAGATGCAGGCCTGGAACACAGAAGACCGAAAGGTCGAGCAGGAGTCACATGCCTGATGTGATTGGCTTAGAGGCCTACCTGGTTCGCATACTGAAAGCCGTAACTATCGGGGGAGGTATGGGGGATGGGATTGTGTAATCACTTAGTTAAATTGAGAGGTGTTTATCTAAGTGGGAGCTTTCTAGAATTTTGAGATTAAATTTAAACTCCACATTATGAACAAAAGTCTAAGTATGTATCCTTGTGAATCAACCTTGTAGATGGCAGCACCTCGCCACTCGTTCAACTTAGGATCATTCCTAGAGAAAGATAAGCTAAAAACAGATGGGACAAACTACACCAACTGGTTCCGCACCCTAAGGATTCTCCTCGTTCCCCTCAAAATGGCATACGTACTAGAGGACGCGTTAGGTGACGCACCAGCAGATGATGCCAGTCAAGACGAGAAGAATGTCTATCTCTCCAGGACTGATGATTACAACCTTGTCCAGAGTGGCATGCTCTACTCCATGGAGGCTGAGCTGCAGAAACGCTTTGAGAGGATGGGTGCATATGAGATTATCACCGACCTCAAGGCGGTCTTCGCACCTCAAGCCAGGGCTGAACGGTACGAGGCTTCTGAAGCCTTCTTCTCAGCAAAGATGGACGAGCACGGCAGCGTGAGTGAGCACGTAGTCAAAATGTCTGGCTACGTTCAGCGCTTGAATGCTCTGAAATGCCAGATTCCAGATGAACTTGCTGTTGATAGGGTGTTGCAGTCGCTTCCCCCTAGCTACAAAGGCTTTGTGCTGAACTACAACATGTAGGGGATGACCAAAACCCCTTCTGAGTTGTTCGCCATGCTAAAGAGCGCCGAGGTTGAGATCAAGAAGGAGCACGCCGTCTACATGGTCAACAAGACCATTGACTTCAAGAAGTCAAGCAGGCGGGAGAAGGCCAAGAGAGGTGGCCCCAAGAGGGATGGCAAGTCAGTTGCCGCTCCTCCCAAGGCACCCAAGCCTAAACTCGGAGTGGAGTGCTTCTACTGCAAGGGTGAAGGTCACTGGAAACGCAACTGTCCCAAGTACCTAAAGGACAAGAAGGCTGGCAAGGTCGCCAAGAGAGACGAAGGTATATTTGATATACATATTGTTGATCTTATCTTGACAAGCGCTGGGAACACATCCTGGATATTTGATACAGAATCTGTCGCTCATATTTCTAATTCCTTTCAGGGACTAAGGAATAGGAGACGCTTTCTCAAAGATGAAGTGACCATGCGCGTGGGGAATGGCTGTCGGATTGAGGTCTTGGCGGTCGGCACGAAGCATCTTAGTCTCCCTTCGGGATTGGTTTTAGTTCTGAATAATTGCTACTATGTACCCGCGTTGAGTGTGAACATCGTTAGTGGCTCTTGCTTGAAGGGAGACCACTATTCTTTTAAGTCTGATACAATTGGTTGTTCGATTTATAAGGATGAAATGTTTTATGTTCACGCACCGGAGTTGCATGGTTTATTCGTACTTAATCTCGATGGTGACGTGTGTCACATTAACAATATTGAGGCCAAAAGATTGAAGAATGATGAAGATCACATGATGATGTGGCATTGCCGACTTGGTCATATTGGTATAAAACACATGGAGAAGCTCCATAAGGATGGACTTCTTGAGTCATTGGATTTTGGATCCCTTGATACATGTGAACAATGCCTCATGGGCAAAATGACAAGGACTCCATTCAATGGCGTAATGGAGCGTGCGGATGTCTTATTGGGGATCATACACTCGGATGTATGTGGACCCATGAACGTCCCCACTCGCAATGGTCTTCGTTACTTCGTGACCTTTACTGATGATTTGAGTAGATATGGGTATATTTACTTGATGAACCACAAGTCTGAAACCTTTGAAAAGTTCAAGGAATTTCAGAATGAGGTCGAAAATCAACTCGGAAGAAAAATCAAGCACCTTTGATCGGATCGAGGTGGCGAGTATTTGAGTCACGAGTTTGGCAATCATCTGAAGTCTTGTGGCATAGTACCACAGCTTACGCCGGCAGGCACACCTCAGAGAAACGGTGTGGCTAGCGACGTAATCAAACCCTATTGGATAGTGTACGATCGATGATGTCTCATACTGATTTGCCTGTGTCATTCTGGGGGTATGCATTAGAAACTGCCGTTCATATTCTTAATAGGGCACCATCCAAATCCGTAAAGACAACACCATTTGCAGAATGGCATGGCACAAAACCTGAGTTGTCTCACCTGAAGATTTGGGGTTGTGAGGCTTATGTTAGGAAACTACAGCCGGACAAACTTGAATCCAAGGCGGATAAGTGCATCTTTGTGGGCTATCCCAAGGAAACTTGTGGATACACCTTCTACAACAGGTCTGACAGCAAAACGTTTGTTGCCAAGACGGGACACTTTCTTGAGAAGGAGTTTCTCACGAAAGAGTTGAGTGGGAGGAAAATAGACCTCGATGAAGTGACTGACCAATCACTCCAATTGGAAGAAACGGCTACGGAAATTGTTCTGGAACCATCTTCCACAGTGGGAGCTGAAGAGAATGGCCAGAACGACATTCATAACGATCATGACATTGATGATGATCATGATGAGAATGAAGAGGAACCTTTTATGCCCTGTAGGTCATCAAGAGTCCGTCAACCTGCTGAGTTTTACGGACAACTTGTGAATGCAATCTCGGCTGATGAGTCGGATGAACCTACAAGTTACAAAGAAGCAATGGAGGGACCCGAGTCCGAGAAATGGCTTGAAGCCATGAAATCCCAAATAGACTCCATGTACACCAACAAAGTATGGACTTTGGTGGATATTCCCGAGGACCGCAAGGCCGTCGAGAATAAATGGATTTTCAAGAAAAAGACTGACGCAGACGGAAACGTATCTGTCTATAAAGCTTGACTTGTCGCGAAGGGTTTCCGACAAATTCAAAGAGTTGACTACGAGGAGACGTTGTCTCCTGTAGCGATGATAAAGTCTATTCGGATCCTACTAGCAATAGTTGCATATCATGATTACGAGATATGGCAGATGGATGTGACAACTGCATTCCTAAATGGCAAGATTGAGGAAGAGTTGTATATGATGCAACCAGAGGGGTTTGTCGATCCAAGGAACGCTGGTAAGGTTTGCAAGCTTCAACGGTCCATCTATGGGTTGAAGCAAGCATCTCGGAGCTGGAATCTTCGATTTGATGAGGTCATTAAAGCTTTTGGATTTGTACAAAACTCCGAAGAGTTCTGCGTCTATAAGAAACTGAGTGGGAGCTCTGTAGCATTCCTTGTGTTATATGTAGATGACATATTACTAATAGGGAACGATAAGAAATTCTTAGAGGAAGTGAAGGAATATCTGAATGGACAATTTTCCATGAAGGACCTAGGTGAAGCTGCGTACATATTGGGGATTAAGATCTATAGAGATAGACCTAATCGACGGTTGGCCTTGAGTCAGAACACTTATATTGACAAGATATTTAAAAGGTTCAAAATGGAAGACTCCAAGAGGGGTCTCTTGCCAGTTATAAAAGGTGTCAAATTAAGCGTGACTCAATGCCCAACCAAAGCAAAAGAGAAAGAGGAGATGTCCTCAAATCCCTATGCCTCAGCCATAGGTTCTCTCATGTATGCTATGTTATGTACCAGACCGGATTTAGCGCTGGCCATTAGTATGACTAATCGCTACCAGAGTAACCCGGGAATAGCTCACTGGCCAGCAGTAAAGAACATCCTTAAGTACTTAAGAAGAACCAAGGATCTCTTTCTCGATTATGGAGGAGTTGATGAGGAGCTCACCGTAAAAGGTTACGTTGACGCAAGCCTCGGCTCAGATCTAGATGACTCGAAATCCCAGACGGGATATGTTTTCATGTTGAACGGTGGCGCGATTAGCTGGAGGAGCGGAAAACAGTCAGTCGTCGCTCAATCTTCAATGGAGTCGGAGTATATTGCCGCTTGTGAAGCGTCAAACGAGGCGCTGTGGCTGAAGAAGTTTGTGATCGAGCTTGGCGTCTTTCCCAGTTGCACTGACCCCGTGGGGATCTTCTGCGATAACACGGGTGCCATTGCTAACGCGAAGGAGCCAAGAACTCACTCTACAGCCAAGCACATCCTCCGAAAGTTCCATGTGACGCGAGACTACGTCAGGGATGGACACACTAGGATTCACAAGATACATACGGATCTGAACGCAGCAGACCCGATGACTAAATCTCTTCCACAGGGCAAGTTTGAAGAACACCAAGAGACCATTGGTGTTAGATACATACCTGATGTAAACTAGTGTAATTTGTACTCTAGTGCAAGTGGGAGACTGTTGGATATGTGCCCTAGAGACAAATTAATAAAGATATTTGTCAGATATCCGTTTTGTTCATAATACGTTTTATACCGTGCTATAACTGTATTACTTGGAAATACTAATACAGGTGTAGTATAAAACATGGTCCGTAGTTTAAATCGGGTAAACTATCTCATTGGGCAATTGATTGATCAAGCTTTCCTGATCATGGCGACACTTAAGTCCATTGACAATGAGGTCATATCATTAAGGGGAATGATGTGATGGACGTACACCCACCTAAAGTATTGCAATGTGATCGAGTCACATAGTTCAGCGTTGCTATGACTTTGTAATGTATGGCTTAGTCCTTAGACCGTAATGATCATACGTAATCACGATCTATGACGAGACTTTGATTTGTATCCCACCGCCTGACTGAAATATGCTGGCTATAACGGAGCACTTTGGGTATTCCGAAATAGATGGTTGATGAGTATGTTAATAGATCAAAGCGGGATTTGTCAGTCCTTGTGACAGGACAGGTACTTTGGGCCCACTCGGTGATATTGCATCAACACCTTGCAAGGACATGACTAGGTCACAAGAGATGCAATGATCATGGACGAGAAAAGTTGTTTGTTGTGAACGAGATGTGAACACGGTATGTGGGATAGCGACGATCAAACCTCGGACAAACAAAGTACCACAGCACAAAGGGATTACGTCGTATCGTTAACGGTTTCCAAAAGCGATCGAAGTTCATTCGATGGAAGCGCATGGGCTGTCAAGGATTGTAACCAGGTCCAACTGACTAGTCATTGGTCAATGAGAAGAGTCTCGACCATGTCTGCTGTTTCCCGGACCGTTAGGGTGTTAAACTTAAGGGCAATCGATGCATAGGACAGTTACGGGATCAATCGGTGAAATATGAGAAATCACCGGAATAGTTCCGGAGGAGGACGGAATAGTTTCCGGACATTTTGAATAGTTCAAAATAAAGTTTAATTGTTTTAATAATGTTTTATTATTTAATTATCTGAATTAAATATTTAAAACATATTAAAAAAATTAAAAAAATGGGAAAAAGGCTATATGGGCCCATGGGGCCCATTAGGGGAGGAAGGGGTTTCCCCCCCTTGGGCTTGGCGCCAAGGGTGGGGCCCATCCCCCCTATGGCCGGCGCACCTCCCCCCCCTTGGGGGTTTAGTCCCACATGGGGGAGGGGAGGAGGATCACACCCCCCCTTGGCCTATATAAGGAGGGGTAGACCCTCCTTTTCCCAACACACCAATCTCCTTCTTCTTCCTTCTCCTTTTCTGGAAGTGGACTCCCCTTGTTTGGAGTCTGCACCAGGATTGGAGTTCTCCACCATAAGGCAGGCCGTTGCTCTGCCGGAGTCGGGATCCGTAGCCATCTTTCTTCCGCTGCTCGGCTGGTTCGGGGCCGGGGAGGAACATCGATTGTACCGTACGTGTATAATCTCTTCGAGGCACTACACCTGTGGTGCTGCTTCGTCGCTGGAGGTTTACCGGGAGTCATCCTCGCCGGTGGTGGTCTTCTACATGACAGGGAGGTCGTAGTTCTGAGTCTACGCCAACCACGTTCGCAAGAACTTTCCCTCTTTCGGTCTTCAAAGGTATGAACACCGATTCCCTCCGTTACTTTACATCGCCATAGCATAGATCTTGGGTACGGGTACCGTAGGTGTGAAAAATTTGTGTTTTCTGCCCCGTATCCCAACAAGAGGTGTTATGGTAGGTAAAATTATTGTGGTACTCGGTTTTCCCGGCTTGGTGTTGCCAGGTTGATAATGTTTGTGTTGCCCGGGCCCCGCATACGTTGGGTTTGAAGGGCCATGAGGTGTTATGGTGTGTGAACGTGTCGTGATACTCAGTTTTGATTGTTTTGGTGTTTCCCGGGTTTGGTATATGCTGCATATGCTGGTTTACAAATTTGTGGTTGTTGATACTATGCTCCTGTTAGCGTATTTTTACTGTCACATTCATGAACTGATTTCCTTTCTCTCTCTCTCTCTCTCTCTCTATGCCTACATTTTTGTCTTGGCTGACGCCTGTGAGAGTCGAAGAGCACTAACGAGTTCCAATAGTGGTTATACGTAATAAGTACCTTGCATACTGCATTAGCGGTTATACGTGCTAGGTACGTCGTGCACGAATATGATGTGCGCGATGTTGATTATTTCTTTCTTTCCTTCTTCGTCTTGCTTCACCAAATAATAGGATATCATGTGTCAACGTGGGGCTGCTACTCTTGTTCTCCATCTTTGTGTGTCGATAGGTGTTATTTATGTGATGTGGTATGCTCTTTAAGTGTTGTGTTTGCCATGTCATGGTTTGTCGTGCGCGGCTCCGCTCTTGCGCCATGTGGTTGTTCACGACCCCGTGTGTTTCTAGTCTCACGGGTAAGTATCTTGACGATGTTGTTTTTGGTGTTTCATGCAATGTCGTTGGGCGTGCGGGGTGGTGCCTAACATTTTTCTTTCGATCTCATTTCGGCGTACTTTCTTTCTCTGGGTTTGTATCCATGCGAAGTGACTGGTGGGTTTTATTATTTTGTTTGCATGTGTAGTGTCATTGCTCTGTCTCTGGGGGGGGGGTCTCGAGATTTATCAGTACTGTTGTAATTCGTTTGAATCCTATTTGCATCGCCGATCATCGTGATGTTTGTTTCTCTAGTTGGTCTCATGGTTCGATCTTGTTTTCTCCTTTTCCAATTCCTGATCTATTGTCCTTGCTCACCATCCTATCCTTTGATCTTGTGGTACTCGAGGACCTGGAGTGTTTTTGTTTTTATTTGCTCTGAACGCTTCCTCTTGACACTGACCAAGGTTTAGGCTCTATTTTTCTATTGCCTACATCATGTTGTTATACCTTACCATCTTGTTCTTTTCTCTTCATATTTGCGGGCACTCGAATCTCTGGCTTTGTCGTTCAGTTGTCATGTCCTTGTCCCTTTGTCTTTCCGTTCAAGGTAGGTGGATTATAAGCTCTATTTACCTTCCCCATCTGCTTCTTGCTTACATTCCTTTCCTTTCTTTTTTTTGAATTTAAACTAGCTCTATTAATTATCAAACAAACTTACATCGTTCAGTAATAATAAGGAAAGATAATCAGGCGGGTTGTCCACCCATACACTTGGGGGATCAACTCCTCCTTTTTTAGCTAGCTCATGAGCTATCTGGTTATTCTCTCTAAAGCAATGAATAAGAGATAAATTCCCGAAGTCATGAAGGAGTTGGCGGCAATCTTGTAGAATGGGTGCTGCAGTCATCGAATAGCCACTATCTTGTTGGAGAGCCTCAAGTACAGTCAAGCTGTCGGATTGGACCTGCAATTTTCGACATCCCAACGATTGGGCCAGCTTCAGCCCTTCAAACACAGCACCCGCCTCAGCAGATACAACATCTGCTACATGTTCAAATTTTCCCATGCTTGCCGCCACAAAGAAGCCTTGTGAATCCCGTACGATCACTCCAAAAGAACCTGAATGCGTGTCCTCATCATAGGATGCATCGCAGTTCAGCGCCAGGTAACCCGAGAGTGGTCTTATCCAGCCACTAGTTCTGCCAATGATGGACTTCGGCCTTGCAGCACGAACGAAGTTCAAGGTAACAGCGCCAATTGAAGCCGCTGTTCTTGAGATATTTTGGACCTCTTCCTGGCGCACTATCGATCGTCGCTGCCACCATATGTACTAGCATCCAGTTAAGATCAGCTCACTCGCCTTTACCATGTCCATTACCACAGTCTCAAACTTCTTCTCACACAAGATTTGTTCCAGTATCTCACCACCAGAGAGTCCCGGCCTGAGTGAAAATTCTATCATTTCATGCAACCCGAGACGCTTCCATATCGCATGTGCCTGTGTGCAACGGAAGAGCATGTGAGAAAGGTCCTCCGCGTAAGAAGCACACAACAAACATTGACCTGATCTTGATATGTGTCTGTTTGCCAGGGTGCAGAGGCACGGGATGGCATCATGTAAACCTCGCCAGATAAATTTTTTGACCTTGCTCGGCAGATTTGATGACCACAATTTCTTCCACACCGGATGTGGAGTAGAGCTACCAATTCCAGCCTGTGGTGAATACAAATCTTCCCATTGACGGTAGTACGCTGATCTAACAGAGAAACGCCCCGATGGGGTTAGGTGCCAAGCAACAAAGTTCATGATTGTTGATTGGGATTTGCAGAATATTATTCGCGTCGATTGGCCTGAAATTATCACGAATGAGTTCATCCCATTCACCAGAGATTGGATCTATTAGTTCACTGACCTTGGACAAGACCGTGTTTCCTCTAATAGTTATTGGGAAGGGCTGTTAGGGATCCAACTATCTTTCCATATATCAATCTTTTCACCCGTGCACACTCTCCATATAGCCCCTTTTTTGAAAGTTTGCACGCCTGCCCATATGCTCTGCCATGTAAAAGAACTACCCTTCTTCAGCATACAGTTTAGGAGGTCACCATCAGGATAGTATTTGGATCTTAAAACCCTCGCACATAATGAGTCATGGTTCTCCGACAGCTTCCATGCTTGTTTCGCCAGTAGTGCCAAATTGAAGCTATGAATATCACGAAATCCCATGCTCCCATAGTCCTTTGGAATACACATCTTCCACCAAGCAAACCAGTGCATCTTGCGTTGATCTTCACCATCTCCCCACCAATAGTGCGAAATTGCGTCAGTGATCCCCTTACAGATTTCTTTGGGAATTTAAACACACTCATCGCATATGTGGGAATAGCTTGAGCAACAGCCTTGATTAGTGCCTCTTTACCCCCATAAGAAAGGGTCCTCTCCTTCCAACCAGTGACAAGTTTCAGAATTATCTCAATAAGATGCTTAAAACAATCCACCTTGTCCACCCCCAGCATAGCAGGCAACCCCAAATATTTATCAGAGATAGCTTCCGTCATAATATCCAGAGTTTGGCACACCACCACCTTGGAATCAACCTCAGTATTTGGGCTAAAGTAGATAGATGATTTGGATGGGCTCACCATATGTCCAGAATCCGCACAATAGTCATCCAGAATTCCTTTTAAACACAAAGCATTTACCTCATCCGCCTTCATAAGAATCAGAGAGTCATCAGCAAATAGTAAATGAGAAATTTTTGGGGAATCTCTGCAAACCTGAACTCCTTGCAGTCTCCCCTGCTCTTCTTCATGAGTTATTAGAGCCGATAAACCCTCCGCACATAAAAGGAATAGATAGGGGGATAAAGGATCGCCTTGCCGCAGCCCCCTTGTAGGGGAGAAGATCTCTGTTTCATTTGAGTTGAACCTGACTTTGTATTTCACAGAAGCCACTGATGGCTTCTCGCCCCTCGTTGGTTACCACAAGTGGAAGGTTGAGATGCAGCATAGCGGTAATTTCCCTCAGTAAAGATACCAAGGTTTGTCTCAACGATAAGTACGATAACTTTGCTCAACGATAAGTACGATAGGTGGCAACGGCGCCAGAAATTATTCTGATGCGTGGAGTTGTCGTGGACCTGCACAAAACAAATAACTTTGCTCCCAACGAGTTCAGAGGAGTTGTCAATTCCTCCGGCCTTGTCGTTTACAAAGGATCAAACGCAAGAGATAAAAAGGTACTAGTAAAAGTAAAAACAGAAAGGTAAATAGTGGGTGTGAACAATGGTATGAAGATGGACCGGAGTCCTGTGATTTTCACTAGTGATATCTCTCTCCCAAAAGACGATAAAAATGCTAGCGAGGTAAACAAATCACAATTGGGAAATTGACAGGATTATGAAGGCACCACAATGCTAACTATGCTGCAAAGAAAGGAAGGGCTCAAAAGCAATGGGCAGTACGCCAAGGTAAGTAGACCGAAATCCATCTGCATCTACTACGAATCATCCACCTTGAGATATCTATCCAGAACATCTCGCTGGTATTAAGTTGCGAATCCCACAAAAAGTGTAAACTCAAAGCAACAGACAACTGCATTAAAAGAACTTTGCGTAAAGTAAACAATTCTTGCACCAATAGGCACAATCACCGTTGTTTTATCCCTGGTGGCAACAACACATCCCCTAGTCTCATGTTTCTGTCACTCAAGCTAGACATCAGGGGGCTGAACCCACAATCGAGCATAACGCTCTCTCTTGGAGTTGCAAGCAAATAACTTGGCCAAAGCAAATACTGCAACGGAGAACATGCAAGAATTTACTCAAGAACAAAATATAAAAGGGCAAACCAAATATATTACTCATCACAATCTGAACATAGTCTCGTAATCCATAAGATCCCAACAAACTCAGCATAGCAACAGCAGAAAATTAAATAGGTGCCTCGATCATGTGAGGCAGCTCACGAGGTCTCGAAAGTGAAAGCACAAAAGAGGGAAAGGACATCACATAGCTACTGATCATGGACCCATGGTCCAAGGGGGACTACTCACGGCACATACGGGAGGCGTCCATGGCTATGGATGGTCTCCCGGAGGGGTGATCTCCTTCCGGCAGGTTGCCGGGGCAGCTTCTCCAGGAAGCCCCGATCTGAAAACGGCGGCGGCGGCGGAACAGAGAGGTTTTCGCGAAAAGAGTTCTTGTTTAGGGGTTTCTACCCCGAGGGGGTTATATAGGCGAAGGGGGGCGTCGAGGGGCCACCCAGGGTAGCCAGGAGGGTGCCTGGCGCGCCCTAGGGTTGGGGCCGCGCCACGGACCCTTCTGGCTCCCTGGCGGTGGTCCCGGCTCTCTCCCTTGGTTATTCCGGAAGCTTCCTGCCCGCTGATTTTTAATATAATTTTTGCGGAATTTTTTGGGCAATTTAATCAGCCGGAAAACCTGAAAAACAAAAACAGCAGAAAACCAGAAGCTGGCAACTGGGTGCACTGAGTTAGGAGGTTAGTACATATTGGTTTAAAAGTGTAATAAAGTTCAACCAAAACATGGCAAAGTCACACAAAACATGCATGGAGCAAGCAGAAATTATAGATACGTTTGGGACGTATCAACATCCCCAAGCTTAATTCCTGCTCGTCCTCGAGTAGGTAAATGATAACAAGCATAATTTCTGTGCTGACATGCCACACAACCAAATAAGGACTGTTAAGTAAAGCAATCAAAGCATGCAATTCAATTCAAGTCTTAACAGGCAAGAGTCTATATTGGCATTAACACAAGCAACAAAAGAACAAAAGGTGCAAGAGCTCTTGCTGTCCGTGACTCGAATGTCTCCAGATGGTGTTTGCGTGCAAGCAAGGGACTGGGAAGAAAGAGAAAAAGGTTGTTGAGAACAACTATCTACTAAAGTTTCACACTTAGTCTCCTTTGGATTCTTATCTGGACTCGTCCCCAGACCACTAGCCAGGTACAAGTCAAACTGATCCACTCCCTTTCGATATTTTGAGCACTCATGCAATGGATGAGCGTGAGCAAGAAAGTTGACACCTAAAATGCAAAACAGAAAGAAGAGGTGGAGGAGGAAGACAAAAAGGTGTGTGAAAGGCTCACATCGATGAGGACAACCATAGGCGAGAGAAGGCCATTTGATAGATATGATGTGAGGAGTAGGGATTGCCATACAACGGATGCACATGTGAGCTAAATGCTCTCCAATGGAACTAGTGGGGGTGCATCTAACTTGCTTGCTCAAGAAGATCTAGAGCTCGTTTGAGGAGGCTCATCATTGGAATATACAAGCCAAGTTCTATAGTGTAAAAGTTCCCCACATAGCTATATGCATGATGATAATCTCTATGGAGTACAAGGGATAGAAGATGAAGTACTAGTGTGGATCTCTCAAAAGGAATAGTAGTATGCCCCCTTCTCTCTTTTTATTTTTCTTTTTCTCTTTTTCTCTTTTTTTTGGTGGCCTCAATGGCTCTTTCTATTTAACTCTCATTTGTCCTCTTTGGGATATTTTGATTTTGTCCTCTTTGGGATCTTTTCCTCACTTTAGGGGCAATACTCTATATTTTACAAGAATATAGGAGATCTTTCACACTTTACAAAGGTACTCACAAAAAGAAAATGTAACTAATCATGATGCAAATGTATGCCTCTGCCAGGATAGCAGGATATGCAATGATACTAGCGCGTCATGTAGCAATCATTAGGGCAAGGCCCAACTAGCATGCGGCTCATCGATCAAGCAAGTGGCATGTATGACATGAGGATCAAGTCATGAGAGGGTGGATGTTGCATGGCAATGTTGATGGGTTCGTTGCATAGAAAACAAAAATTTTCCTACGGTTGTAACAGCCAAGATCACATCTAGAAGATCACTTGTAACGGTTTGAGAAGGACTCACCCTCGAAGACCAAAAGCTTTAACGAGAACTATTCTCGTGGGTGATGTAGTCGAACACTCGCCGACCTCAAGGTCGTGATGAAGACTTGACGCCACGAACGGGCAGCGTCTCCGTAGTCGGTCACACGTACAGATCAGTGACGACCTCCGCCCCTTGCTCCAGTTGGGCAGCGGAAGTAGTGGATCCTCGGGAACTCCAGCAGCACTACAACATAGTGGTGGTGGTGGTAGAGAAGATCTTGAGCAGGGCTTCGCCTAAGCACCGTACTCGTGAAACTGGATCAGCTAGCAAGGGGAGGAAGATGCCAACCAAAGGGCATATGAGAGATGGAGGAATTAGTGTGTAGAGGGGTCTCCACCTATCTATATATAGGAGGGGGAGGCAGCCCCCAAGGGGTAGCACGCCCCAAGAGGTGCCCCCACCTCTCCCCTCATCATGTGGGTGGACTCCCCACTCACAAAAACAAAGGGTCACACATTATTCCCATAACTTCCATAATTCTCCACTCAAAATTCCAAGAGTTTATCACATTAAAACACTTTTAATTATCTTGTTTAATGTCACTCAAATTAATGAACACTTCATTCAATGAGTACTTCATTGATGAACACTTCATTCAATGAACACATTAACAATTATCCCCTTGCACTATTTTGATATACCGAAACTATTCCAGCAGTTTTATCAAAACAGTCCATGTGCTGTCCAGTATATTCTCTGGCGTTCCGTATCCACTCAAACGCGTCAACGAATACTTAAGTGTGTCACCCTACGGTTCGTGAATAAAATGGACATGACAGAGACTCTTCTCTGATCAATAATCATCAGCGGGATCTGGAGATCCATGATGACTCCCACTTACTCAACGATGAACTAGTGATCGTGTGAACCAAAACTCCGTAACCAATTCCTTTTGTCTCGCGATATTTTACTTGTCCAAGATCCGATCATTTGGTATCATCCATACCTAGTTCGATCTCGTTACCGACAAGTACTCTTTACTCGTTCCGTGATATAACATCCTCGTGAGCCAGTCACGTGCTTGCAAGCGATGTCAATGTGATATCACCGAGAGGGCCCAGAGTATATCTCTCCGTCATCTGGATGGACAAATCCCACTCTTGATCCACGAGCCTCAACTAACACTTTCCAAGTACCCAACGACACCTTTATAATCACCCTGTTACGGTGTGACGTTTGATGGAATCAAAGTACTATTCCGGTGTCAGTGATTGACGTGATCTCATGGTCTAAGGATTAGAGTTACTTCGTGAAAGTTTGATACAGCAATAGAAACTTGATGACATGATCGTATTGCTATAACTACTGTGGGTGTATGTTCATCACATCATTCTCCAATGACATGACCTTGTTATTAACAACATCCAATGTTCATGACCAGGAAACCTTGATCATCCGTTAATCAACAAGCTAGTATAAAGAGAGGCATTACTAGGAACCTTTTCTCTGTTTATTAAACACACATGTATTAACGTTTCCGGTTAACACAATTATAGCATGAAAATAAACATTTATCATAAACATGGAATAAGATAATAACCACTTTATTATTGCCTCTCGGGCATATTCCCTTCAGTCTCCCACTTGCACTAGAGTCAATAATCTAGTTTGGTACTTGCGCATCCAACACCTATGGCATTCAGCTGTTATCCATACGCATTGCTAGTGGTAAACCTAATCTCCAGATCTGACACTTCAGGTCCGTGTGTATTTGCATTTCTTTGCGTCTCTACGCATCACTCATTCACTAATGAGATGGCATTGCATAAATTTGGTCCTCCGGTGAGACCTTAGTCCCTTGAGCTCAAAACATGTTGAATCTATTGTCGTACAATAGATCTTCATAGTATTAGCTCGCTTGGAACTACACCTAGTTTGTCAAACAAACTTCTTGACACAAATGCCCTCCTTTGCTGCTGCTAGAGCAGTCATATACTTAGCCTTTCGTTGTAGTATTCGTTATAATGTCTTAACTTTGGAACTCATCCAAATCCATTTGGAACTATTCCAAATCTATCATGGAACTTTCTTCCATTACATTTTGCCACCTTAACATACCTCCAAAATTGAGATAAATTTAGATTGTATCTTGCGACAAAACTAGTATCAATGTAACACTTTACAATGAACTATTGTCCAACATACATAATATATATTCTTAGTCCTTCCAAAGCACGTAAGGATATCTTTACTATTGTCCAATGATCATCTTATGAATCATTCTGGTATATGCTCATAACATTTAGAGCATAGGACATTCTGGAATTGTACATATCATGGTGTACATGATTGATCAAATCATTCATGTGATTTTACTCACCAAGTGTCAAAACACTTGAATCTCGCTTCAACCTTTTCCATGCGGCAAGAACCTTTCTCGTCATTTCCATATTGAACTTATTCAATATTTCATATATGTACTTCGGCCCAACCATATTAGCACCTCAATCTATCTATATAGACCATATTAGCCCAATATACTGGTTTTGCCCAAATCTTCCATTAAAATCAAATTTTCAATGAAACTTCACCCGTGTCAATAAAAGATACATCATGTCCAATCAACAATATGTCTTCTACATAATGTATTAGAAATATGTCTCAGCGCTCCCACTTAATTTCTTGCAAAAGCAAGCATCTTCACCGTCTCTGATGAAACTAAACGTTTTAACAATTTCATCATGATGAAGATTCCAACTCCGCGAATGCTTATTTCAACCATTGAAATTTGCATGCTATTTTAGCATCCTTTGAATTAACAGAACCCTTTGGACCGTGTCTTGTACACGTCCTAGGTAACCATTCTATTAGAAGAACGTTGTTCCGTTTGTTCAACTACCATATAAAAAAATTAGCATATGTAGTGGTTGCTACAATAATCCGTCCAGACTAAATATCGTTATGAAAGATCAAATCTTGTCATAGACAACTCTTTGAACATAATCGTAAACCATTTTAACGATATGTCGAATATTTCATAGATGTGAGAACATCCACGTCTATTTCTTTATAGATCCAAACACGGTATCTAGAGGGTCTTCCAAGTTCAGAAACTTGGTTTCTCGTGTATGGAACTATCACGGATTTTATAGCTCCTAGCCATTTTGACGGAGTCAGGGCCCATCATCGCTTCTTTGCATGTAGTCGGTCCATTATTATCAAATAACAATGATTCAATCTCAAATCTTACTATTTGATCGATTACCCGAACTACGCAGTTCAATAGGAACTTAGATCGCCGTGACCACAACCTTTGGGACACGGGAGCCAAGAGCATTGCGGCCGCTTCCGGGACACTTTCCGGCGCTGCGCCACTTAGCACATAAAGCTTAGGTTCAACAACCTAATCGAAGTTCTACTGTCCTCCCACTTAACTTTTCGCAAAAAATTCCTTCTCAAGAAACTTGATGCACTTAGCCACAAAACACTTTTGTCTTTAGTGTTATGGAGGAATACCCAACGGTTACTTTGGGATAACTTACAAAGACGCATTTTATCCGACTTTGGTTGTAAACATTTTACATATGCCTTGCATACCAAAATTTAAGAAAAGACAAATTGGGTTTTATCCCATTCCATAACTTATATGGTGTCATTTCAACGGATCTCGATGGCGCTCTTTTCAGTGAAAAGCGGTAGTCTCTAAAGCTTAATCCTTAAAATATAATGGCAATTTTATAAATAACACCTTTGATCCTTACCATGTCAAACAAGGTTTGATTACATCTCTCGAACACTCCATACTCCTATGGTGTTTCGGGAAATGCAAGTTTTGGAACGATTCCTAAACTCTCAGGCATTTGCTAAACTTTTAACTCAAAAATCTTCTTTTATGATCCAATCATAAACTCTTATTTTCTCGTTACAATGATTTTCACTTCATCTTGAAATTTATTTGAACATTTTCAAACATTTCATACTTCTTCCTTATCAAGTAAATATACACATATATCCACTCAAATCCTTGGTTAAAGTATATGAAGTTATAAGACCCACCACACATGGCTACACATAATGAACTATACACATCAACATGTATAATGTCCAATAAGTTAGTCGTCCGTTCTTCTTTGCCTATGAACGGAGTTTCAATCATTTCTAGGAAATTCTTACAAGCGTCAGTTGATTCAAAATCAAAAGACTCCAAAATTCCACCAACATGGAGTTTCTTCATGTTATCTTTCCAATATGATTTAAACGGTGTTTCAATCATCTCTAGAAATTTCTCACAACCGTCAATTGATTCAAAAACAAAAGACTCCAAAATTCCATCACCATGGAGTTTCTTCATGTGTTTCTTTCCAATATGATTCAAACGGTGGTGTCACTCATAAGTGATCTTATAATCATTTGTCTTGCGACATGTTTAGCATCAGTTATTATGGATGTGATTTCTCCAACAAGATTTATAGAGTTCATCCATCTTCTATGAATATGGTGATAATTTGAACAACTATTGTTCGTATAACACCAGAACAGAATAACAATTATTCAAATAAATCTTGAAGGCTAGGTTTAATTCCAACGATAAACACAATAACACTTTATTTTGTTCTTGATGAGAATCATCCCATATTCATTTGCTAGTTACTCAGGCCATTGCAACTCTTGTATTGCGTTGTTCCGTATGACACTTCATACCAACCAATCAGTATCCAATACTCAAGAATCGCACTGTTTAACAAGCAATGAATATACCCATAACATGTATATCATCTATATACCCGAGCTGGACATTTCCAGTCTTTTCCTTTTTCTTTTCGCCAAAATATTTTTCAGATCCTCTTTCAGCAATTCCTTTCCTTTTTAGAAGAATTTATCAACATCACTTGTGGCACCATTCATATGACACATAATCCAAAGTGTGTTAGTCAAATACTAACACCCTTTGATTCTCACTTTGATGTAGATCACCGTCATCAAATGTTTGGTGTTCTTCCAAATTCCATTCTTTAGTAATCTTATAGTGTAGTAAACATTTTACCTACATCTTCCATTCATCCTATCATGACAACTTTCATGACAGAACTACCATAGCTCATAGGGACAAACTGTGAGTACAATATTAGTTCCCAAAACCTTTTTGGGAGATTAGGACACATAGTGTCTCCAACCTTCACAAATTCTCATACAATATGAGAACATGTTTCTCACTAAATTTAACTCTATCACATTGCAACTAAACATTGTTTCAGATATCGCTATATCTTCCACACATGATAGTTTCTGAAACAATCATTTCAGCTCCTAGATAACCTTGATAATAACAAACAGCATTTGAATATCAAGGATCATGGAGGCAAGTGTGATACTTAGACACTAACACTGGAATTGTTACTCTCGATTTAATACACATTATTAAACTTCATGGAGTAAGCAAGGTTTGCTAAAGTTTGCAATAAGACTTTAAACTTTAGATTGACACTCAAACAATACGGTACCAGTCCGTAAAGTTAAATATCCAGAATTCTATAGTTCTATTATCTCAATTATAGCTAAGCGCAAAGGTAGTAAACAAATGCCAATGACTACAACGAACTATGCAAATTCACTTTGATTTAGTTCATGATAAAATGAGTTCACCTAACTCCCACTCAAAAACAACATCCCTCGAGTCGTCTTTGGTGATTACACGAACCAAATTCACTACACCACGACCGATCATCACGTGAGGCAGTGTAGCTGCAATGGCGAGCATCTCAATATGGTTCATCATATCATCCATATGACTCGTGCTTAACCTTTCGGTCCATGTTCCGAGGCCATGTCTGTACATGCTAGGCTCGCCAAGTAGAACCTTAGTATTTGCATGTGTTTCAAGGCCATGTCTGTACATGCTAGGCTTGAAAACACCCGTTGTATGCGAACGTAGAGTCTATCACACCCGATCATCACGTGGTGTCTCGAAACGACGAACTTTCTTAACGGTGCATACTAAGGAAGAACATATAATTATCTTGATATTAAGTGAGAGGGATCATCTTATAATGCTACCGCAGCGATCATGATCGTAACTAAGCAAAATAAGATGCATAAAAGGATAAACATCACATGCATGGATAATGTGATATGATATGGTCCTTCTCGCAATAGATCTCCATCTTTGTGCGTCTTGGTATGATCTCCATCATGCCACCGGCGCGGCACCAAGGTCCATGGCGCCACCACCATGGTCGTCCTTCTCCATTACAATATATCTCATGGATATATCTACAGCACGCAGGCCTTAAAAAAGGAAAAACACAACCATATGGCTCCTGCCGGTTGTTTACAATAAATCTCATTTCATACAACAATTTTGTAACAATGACCATATCACATCACATGCCCTGCAAAAACAAGTTAGACGCTTCTAAATTATCTTTGCAAATTTTACGTGGTTTTGGGCTTCCTAGGAAAGAACCGATCTTACCTACGGACAAGAACCACAACGTTGATTCGCTAGTTGTTTCTTTTCATCCCTTTCCAGGGCCCTCCGTTGCAAATGCCATATCACTAATGTTAGAGAAACTGACACCCCAAAGCCACTTTATACGGTACAATCCGTATGTCAAGCGTGACACGCAATCTGCGCTTAGGGCCGCTTCTATCCAACATTGCCGCAATATGAACAAGTGCACAAAAGAGGGTAACAACTAGAGGATCAACGCCCACATCTCTATGTGTTCTAACCGTACAAAGCATCTATGCATAGACGAGGCTCTGATACCACTGATGGGTTCGTTGCATAGAAAACAAAAATTTTCCTACGGTTGTAACAGCCAAGATCACATCTAGAAGATCACTTGTAACGGTTTGAGAAGGACTCACCCTCGAAGACCAAAAGCTTTAACGAGAACTATTCTCGTGGGTGATGTAGTCGAACACTCGCCGACCTCAAGGTCGTGATGAAGACTTGACGCCACGAACGGGCAGCGTCTCCGTAGTCGGTCACACGTACAGATCAGTGACGACCTCCGCCCCTTGCTCCAGTTGGGCAGCGGAAGTAGTGGATCCTCGGGAACTCCAGCAGCACTACAACATAGTGGTGGTGGTGGTAGAGAAGATCTTGAGCAGGGCTTCGCCTAAGCACCGTACTCGTGAAACTGGATCAGCTAGCAAGGGGAGGAAGATGCCAACCAAAGGGCATATGAGAGATGGAGGAATTAGTGTGTAGAGGGGTCTCCACCCATCTATATATAGGAGGGGGAGGCAGCCCCCAAGGGGTAGCACGCCCCAAGAGGTGCCCCCACCTCTCCCCTCATCATGTGGGTGGACTCCCCACTCACAAAAACAAAGGGTCACACATTATTCCCATAACTTCCTTAATTCTCCACTAAAAATTCCAAGAGTTTATCACATTAAAACACTTTTAATTATCTTGTTTAATGTCACTCAAATTAATGAACACTTCATTCAATGAGTACTTCATTGATGAACACTTCATTCAATGAACACATTAACAATTATCCCCTTGCACTATTTTGATATACCGAAACTATTCCAGCAGTTTTATCAAAACAGTCCATGTGCTGTCCAGTATATTCTCTGGCGTTCCGTATCCACTCAAACGCGTCAACGAATGGTTCGTGAATAAAATGGACATGACAGAGACTCTTCTCTGATCAATAATCATCAGCGGGATCTGGAGATCCATGATGACTCCCACTTACTCAACGATGAACTAGTGATCGTGTGAACCAAAACTCCGTAACCAATTCCTTTTGTCTCGCGATATTTTACTTGTCCGAGATCCGATCATTTGGTATCATCCATACCTAGTTCGATCTCGTTACCGACAAGTACTCTTTACTCGTTCCGTGATATAACATCCTCGTGAGCCAGTCACGTGCTTGCAAGCGATGTCAATGTGATATCACCGAGAGGGCCCAGAGTATATCTCTCCGTCATCTGGATGGACAAATCCCACTCTTGATCCAAGAGCCTCAACTAACACTTTCCAAGTACCCAACGACACCTTTATAATCACCCTGTTACGGTGTGACGTTTGATGGAATCAAAGTACTATTCCGGTGTCAGTGATTGACGTGATCTCATGGTCTAAGGATTAGAGTTACTTCGTGAAAGTTTGATACAGCAATAGAAACTTGATGACATGATCGTATTGCTATAACTACTGTGGGTGTATGTTCATCACATCATTCTCCAATGACATGACCTTGTTATTAACAACATCCAATGTTCATGACCAGGAAACCTTGATCATCCGTTAATCAACAAGCTAGTATAAAGAGAGGCATTACTAGGAACCTTTTCTCTGTTTATTAAACACACATGTATTAACGTTTCCGGTTAACACAATTATAGCATGAAAATAAACATTTATCATAAACATGGAATAAGATAATAACCACTTTATTATTGCCTCTCGGGCATATTCCCTTCAAATGTATCTCGGAAAGGCTATGGAAATGCCTTGTAGGTAGGTATGGTGGCTGTTTTGAGGAAAGATATAATGAGGTTTATGATGACAGAGCGTATCATGCCAAGGGTTTGGATGCACCGGCGAAGTGTGCGCCAACTCTCGAGGTCAGAAAGGGCAATGCACGGTACCGAAGAGGCTAGAAAAAGTATGGGTAGGTGGAAGTGTCAACTTTCGAATACTCACATTAGTCCGAAGAACTCATACTCTTATTATCGGTAACTCTCAATCTAATAGGAGGTTCACAAAGAGACAGGTACCCCGAGGAGGAGTGTATGGGGGTTTGGTTATCCTTGCGCATCCTCGACTCATGGTACGTGAGTGTACTCTAATATTCGAACCCTCCAGAGGTTAGTGATCCATCTAGTAGCTAGAGTTCTCAACAGGGGTTTTTGGTTTTCGAAAAACACACGGATTGCCCAAAATACGACATCTATCACTAATAGGCAAGAGCTCTTGACACCAAAAGTTCAAACATTACTCTAGTCAGTACCTCAAAACTATTGCAAGTTACTACTTCAAAAAGAAAAGCAACTTTAACTACACTTTCTAGTCAAGACACAGAACTCAGTGCAACAGGAAAACTCTCTAACAAGATAAAACATGCAACCTATAGAAAGTTCAACCTGAAAAGAAAAGCTCTAGAAAAACTAAAGCACTATAGCTAAACAGACCAGCAGCTAAGAAAAGAAAAAGAACAACTCACAGCTAAAAGAAATAAGCATGCAAATCCTATGAGGAGTTCTAGTTCAAGTGGAGCGTGTTTCTCTCCCACACAAAAGAGTAAGTTGGGGTCTAACTTGGTACTACAGCAAAGAAAGCAAAACAAACCTAGGAAAGTAAAGAGCGAGACGCTCCAAGCAAAGCACATAACGCATGAAGTGATAAAAATATAGTGCAACGAAAGACAGACCGATGATTGTTGATGAAGAAGGGGATGCACCGGGGGCATCCCCAAGCTTAGACGCTTGAGTCTCCTTGAATATTTATTGGGGGTGCACTTGGGCATCCCCAAGCTTGAGCGCTTGACACTCCTGGATCTTCTTTCATCACCTTCCATCGCGCACTTGAAAACTCCCTTCATACATAACTCATTGTAGGCTGATTAGAGAGGTTAGTACCCTAATAAAATAATTTTCCTCTACTGCAAATAAAGATTTCCAGGAAGAGCTACTGTTTCTCTTGCCTGCCCAAAAAAGTTTGCAAAGAAAAAGCAAGCTTAAGGATTGGAAAACTGCGAAAATAAAAACTGGGGCAGAAGCTGAGAAAAACAGAACAACAAAGAAAAGGGAATTTTTTCGAGGTACTTCTGCAACTCAAATCAAAAAACTTTGAACAGAGGCTAGCAAGCCAATTGTATGGAGCATGCTGTCAAAACAATTCAGATCAAAAAGATGATATGGTGATTTATCGCGAATTTTCCCGTCAAGAAGACAGAATCTGTTTCTGGACAGCAAGCTCCAACTTTTGAACTTTCAAGCATTCTGAGGCTAAACTTGGCACAAAGCTTGAAAAAGAAATATACAATGATGTTGCTACAGTAGTAACAATCATCAAGACCACTAAGAACAGAACAAAAACAAAAAGAAAAACCTAAATTCGTTGCGTGCTGCCTCCCGAAAGCGCTTCTTTATAGCCATTAGCTAGGCTTAAAGCAGAAGATCAAAGTTCTCCAAAATCATCGGAAGGTTCACCAAGGATTTCAAAAGGGTTTTCAATAAGCTCATCCTTGTTCTTCCGAGGGAAGAGATACGTACCTTTCGCCTTACCACGCAAACGTATTTGTCCTTTACCTATATCAATGAAGCCTTTCATGGCTCGGAGGAAGTCCCTTCCAAGCACTATATTTCCTTTATTGGACTTCATGATGGCAAAGTCAATCTCCACACTCCTTTTAAGAAACATGACTTGAACATTTTTCAGTCTTCCCTGTATCTCAGAAATATCACCATTAGAATGTTCATGGAAAGACGGAAATTTGTCCATGCTTGCAAGGTACAAAGAATCATAGATAAAGCTTGGCATTATAGAAACTGTAGATCCAATGTCACAAAAAGCAAGGAAGTTTTGATTAGAGATAACAACCCTAATAAAAGGCTCCCAGTCATTTTCTATTTCCAAAATCTCCTCTCTAGGAGGATTTAGGCTCTCTACTTTTTTTAGGACTAGAGCATCAAGTCTCTTTTCAATAGTAGCAATTCTATCTATAATAGTATCAAAACCATCATAAACAAAATAGCGAGATAAACCATGTATAATTTCAAGTGCTCTAGCTTCACCACACTCTAAAAAGTCTCCTTCGGCTATAAGATCAAGAGAGTGCTTACACCACTTAAAGAGGCCAAAGTAAAAATTTCTAAGCACAATTCTTGTAGGTTACCAAGGCATATTTGCCTCATGTGCATCAAAAATTCTGTCCCATGCCTTCTTCATATTCTCCCCGTTCTTTTGGTGGAAATCCAAGACCTCGGATTCCCCCATAGTACCAGCTCTTAACATACTTCACCACACAAGAAAGGTAACAGGTATTTTTGGTATTTTTGATTAGGGACAAAAAAGTAAAAACTGAAAGGTAAACTAACAAGACTAAAAAGCAAAGGTAAAAGATAGCGTGTAACTCCCCTATTTTTGATACAGGAGTCCGACAACGGCGCCACAAATTGGCGGTTATCAGGACTCGCGTATTTGTACTTGCTTTGAGTCCCCGGCAACGGCGCCAGAAATTAGCTTGATGGCTTCTCGCCCCTCGTTGGTTACCCCAAGTGGAAGGTTGAGATGCAGCGTAGCGGTAATTTCCCTCAGTAAAGATACCAAGGTTTGTCTCCAGTAGGACTCAACGATAAGTACGATAGGTGACAGCAGCGCCAGAAATTATTCTGATGCGTGGAGTTGTTGTGGACCTGCACAAAACAAATAACTTTGCTCCCAACGAGTTCAGAGGAGTTGTCAATTTCTCCGGCCTTGTCGTTTACAAAGGATCAAATGCAAGAGATAAAAAGGTACTAGTAAAAGTAAAAACAGAAAGGTAAATAGTGGGTGTGAACAATGGTATGAAGATGGAACGGAGTCCCGTGATTTTCACTAGTGATGTCTCTCTCCCAAAAGACGATAAAAATGCTAGCGAGGTAAACAAATCACAGTTGGGCAATTGACAGGATTATGAAGGCACCGCAATGCTAACTATGCTGCAAAGAAAGGAAGGGCTCAAAAGCAATGGGCAGTACGCCAAGGTAAGTAGACCGAAATCCATCTGCATCTACTACGAATCATCCACCTTGAGATATCTATCCAGAACATCTCGCTGGTATTAAGTTGCGAATCCCACCCAAAGTGTAAACTCAAAGCAACAGACAACTGCATTAAAAGAACTTTGCGTAAAGTAAACAATTCTTGCACCAATAGGCACAATCACCGTTGTTTTATCCCTGGTGGCAACAACACATCCCCTAGTCTCATGTTTCTGTCACTCAAGCTAGACATCAGGGGGCTGAACCCACAATCGAGCATAACGCTCTCTCTTGGAGTTGCAAGCAAATAACTTGGCCAAAGCAAATACTGCAACGGAGAACATGCAAGAATTTACTCAAGAACAAAATATAAAAGGGCAAATCAAATATATTACTCATCACAATCTGAACATAGTCTCATAATCCATCAGATCCCAACAAACTCAACATAGCAACAACATAAAATTAAATAGGTGCCTCGATCATGTGAGGCAGCTCACGAGGTCTCGAAAGTGAAAGCACAAAAGAGGGAGAGGACATCACATAGCTACTGATCACGGACCCATGGTCCAAGGGGGACTACTCACGGCACATACGGGAGGCGTCCATGGCTATGGATGGTCTCCCGGAGGGGTGATGTCCTTCCGGCAGGGTGCCGGGGCAGCTTCTCCAGGCAGCCCCGATCTGAAAACGGCGGCGGCGGCGGAACAGAGAGGTTTCCGCGAAAAAGTGTTCTTGTTTAGGGGTTTCTACCCCGAGGGGGTTATATAGGCGAAGGGGGGCGTCGAGGGGCCACCCAGGGCAGCCAGGAGGGTGCCTGGCGCGCCCTAGGGTTGGGGCCGCGCCAGGGACCCTTCTGGCTCCCTGGTGGTGGTCCCGGCTCTCTCCCTTGGTTATTCCGGAAGCTTCCTTCCCGCTGATTTTTAATATAATTTTTGCGGAATTTTTTGGGCAATTTAATCAGCCGGAAAACTTGAAAAACAAAAAACAGCAGAAAACCAGAAGCTGGCAACTGGGTGCACTGAGTTAGTAGGTTAGTCCAAATTCGTTTAAAAGTGTAATAAAGTTCAACCAAAACATGGCAAAGTCACCAATACTGAAAAGCGCTTTCTTGGTGCCAACAACGCCTCATTCATGTAACTGGTAACCTTAGGTTTAGCTTTATTAAGGACATTAACATCAGGTACAAAAACCTCAGAGGTAAAGAGGTGATGGAAGTAGCTCTCAATTAGGATCCCCATGGCTGTAGTATCTTCTTTCCATTGTCCTGTTTCATCCATAAGGCGGCTGATGAAATTCCGCTTCTTCCTTGCAGTAGCGAGATTATTAAAGAATCCTGTGTTTATATCACCAAACTTTAACCAATTGGCTCGGCTACGTTGTACCCAATATATTTCTTCCTTTTCCAGGTTTTCCTCAATCTCTATCAAGACCTGTCGTTGCCGATCTGCCGACTCATCAGTGAGAGGGCCCAACCGCAATTTTTCCAGCTCATCCTTTAGCGTTTTCAAACGTTTCTGTGGTGACTTCAACGTGTCTCGATCCCACACATGCAGCTCCCAATTTACTGCAGCTATTCTATCAGCGAACTGGGCAGTAGTCGGGGTACGTTCCCAGGCTGCTGTAACTCTATCTTCCATCTCTCCCTCTGGGAGCCATCTGGCCTCGAACAGGTTCCTTGACGGCCCATTGTGAAACGGAATTTGATCACCCTCCATATCTAGGATCAATGGCCGGTGATCAGATTTAGTGTGCCCAGAGGTAAATATTTTTGCCGCGGGAAACAATCCACGAAATTGGGTATTGCACACGGCCCTATCCAATCTTTCCCTGATGGCTCTTCTTCTCCAAGTGAAGAGATCACCGGAGTAACCCATGTCATCCAGCTCGCAATCAAGTAGGGCATCCCTGAAATTTTGCATCATTTGGGGGGGGGTCTAGCTGCCCCCCTTCCTTCTCATGGGAGAACATAATTTCATTAAAGTATCCCATGACGCACCATGGCAACGAAGACTCAGCATGGAGGTCCCTAAGGTACCCCCATGAAAGGTGCTTGTCCTCCCACCTCGGCTCACCATAGAAACCTGTGAGCCTCCACTTCTCTGCATCACCCGTCCCAAACTGAACGTCGACGAAGTTTTTTGATGAGCTCAAAACCTCCACCGTGTTTAGTTGTCTCCAGAAGAGACACAGACCACCACTCGCCCCTATTCTTTCAACAACCTCCATGCCATCCATGCATAATTTCCTCCGTAATTTCCCTGCCTTAGCTGTATTCAGATGTGTTTCAGACAGAAACAACACATCCGGCCCCCAATGCTTCTGGATTTCCAAAAGTGCTCTAACTGCCGCGACGCTGGCCATTCCGCGGCAGTTCCACGATAGGATTTTCATTGCGTCCGGCGATCATCCTCAAGGGATGTCGCCGATATATCTTTTCCTGACTCAATGTCCATTGTAACCTGTGTTTCCTGCCTTTCCTCGGGTTCCCCAACCTCAACTTCCCTATGCTGATCCTCGAGAGGAAACAAGGGTAAGCTAGATTCTGCCTCCATTGCTATTGCCTCATGAGATTTCTGCCTTTTCTGATCATGAATTTTCTGCGCTGTGTTAAGCAGACTCTTATCAACTGGAAATTGCGAAGGTGCCTCCAATAAGTGGATCTTCTCATTCACAATCCCAGGAGGGGGTGCATTAGGGAGTACTACTAATCCAGAATTTACAGTACCATCCTGCCCGATCAGTCTTTTCCTAGCCGAGGAGACAGCTGAGTTGCCACCTAAAGGTATAATAGCGTTCCCCTCGCCAGGAATTCCTGTGGATAGATCCACTTCTTATGTTTCATCTCTTTTCTCATCAACATCACCTCGCCCCCTTCCTCTGCCAAACATGCCGCTACGTCCTCCAATTCCTCCTCCTCTGGGACCACCCCTCCCGGTCGCCTGGTCAGTTGGTCTGTCATAGTTGACTAGCAGCCAGTTTCCCCATTGGCATTCATCTGGATGGTGTACTCCATCCCCACATTCATTCTGTACGTGACCAATGCATCCACAGAAGTAACATAAATCAGGCAGCCTCTCATATTCTACCGGGCACCGTGTCCTCTCTTTCAAGGTTAATGGAACAAATCTAACCAAGGGGTCGTCCAACCGTATGAACACACGTGCTCTCAGATACTTCCCTGGGTTTATTCTGCCTTCATTAACGATTAATTGCACTGGTTCTACTCCGACCTTTTTTGCAATTTTGGTTGCTATAGTTGTGTTCTTCATCAGGCCTTCTGGTACTCCAAAAATCCTCACCCAAACTGGTATCCGATCCAACCTATATTCATCCACATTATTTGCTATAGCCGTGTCCTTTCCTTTCTTTGTTATACACAACAGGTCGTCAAAGCTATTATTTTAAGAAAAACGTTTAGCACCGGTGGGCCGACAACTGCTCGCGCCAGTTGCCTTGTCACGCGACAAAAGGAGCCAATACAAAAGCGACATGTGCTAACGAGGGCCCAACCTTATCTTTTTTTTCACCGCTCGTCTTCAACCTCTCGCTTTTGCACCACGGAAGCTGCAGCCACTCATCAAACAAGCTGTTAGACCAGGGGATGTGTCGGCTGCTGCCAGATGCAACCGCTGAGGCATTGCTGCGAGCTGGTTCGTTCCTCGACGTCGGAGGCGCTGCAACAGACAGATGACCATTTTTTTGCTACAAATTGTATCACTTTTTGTTGGAAGCAACAACTTTTTTTGCTGCGTCGAAATATCTATGAAGTACCTATTAGATGTACAGCCAATGTACATTGAATATCCGGGAGATTTTTTTGTTACGTGTAATGTTGTAACCGGTTAATTTTTTTGCTTCTATCTTTTTATGTTTTGCTATTACTGATACGGTGGGGATAGTTCTCACTCCTCGTTGGTTACCCCAATTGGAAGGTGAGATGTAGCGTAGCAGCAAATTTCCCTCGGTGAAGATACCAAGGTTATCGAACCAGTAGGACTCCAAGAGATACAAGTAGGTGACAACGGCGCCAGAAATTACTTCGGGTTAGGGAGTTGACGTGGACCTGCACACAGAAACAAATAACTTTGCTCCCAACAAGTACAGAGGAGTTGTAAATTCCTCCGGCCTTGCTGTTTACAAAGGATCAACGCAAGAGATAATAATAGTGGCAACTGAAAGTAAAGATTGAAAGTAAATTGATGATGTAAACAATGGTGTGAATATGGACTAGGGTCCCGTGATGTTCTCTAGTGATGCCTCTCTCCCAAAAGACGATAAAAGTGCTAGTGAGGTAAAAAAATCACAGCTGGGCAATTGACAGAATTATAAACGCACCGCAATGCTAACTATGCTACAAAAGAAAGAAAGAGGCTCAAAAGCAATGGGAAGTACACCAAAGTAAGTAGACCGAAATCTAACTGCATCTACTACGAATCATCCACCTTGAGATATATATCCAGAACATCTCGCTGGTATTAAGTTGCGAATCCCACCCAAAGTGTAAACTCAAAGCAACAGACAACTGCATTAAAAGAACTATGCGTAAAGTAAACAATCCTTGCACCCGCAAGTACAAGCACCGTTGTTTTATCCCTGGTGGCAACAACACATCCCCTAGTCTCATGTTTCTGTCACTCAAGCTAGACATCAAGGGGCTGAACCCACAATCAAGCATAACGCTCCCTCTTGGAGTTGCAACAAGTCACTTGGCCAAAGTAAAATACGGCAACGGAGAACATGCAAGAATTTACTAAAGAACACAATATAAAAGAGAACCAAATATATTACTCATCACAATATGAACATAATCTCATAATCCATCAGATCCCAACAAACTCAGCATAGCAGCATAGAAAACTACAAAAGTGCCTCGATCATGTGAGGCAGCTCACGAGGTCTCGAAAGTGGAAGCACAAAGAGGGGAGAGGTACATCACATAGCTACTGGTCACAGACCCATGGTCCAAGGGGGACTAATCACGGCACATACGGGAGGCGTCCATGGCTATGGATGGTCTCCCGGAGGGGATTCCTCCTTCCGGCAGGGTGCCGGGGCAGCTTCTCCTGGCAGCCCCGATCTTGAAATGGCGGTGGCGGCGGAACGGAAAGGAGAACGGGAATAGCATATCGATATTAGGGGTTTCCGTCACAAGGGGTAAATATAGGCGAAGGAGGGCACTGAGAGGGGCCATAGGGCAGCCGGGAGGCCTCCTGGCGCGGCCTAGGGTGGGGCCGCTCCAGGGACCCTCCTGGGGCCCTAGTGGGTCCACCCCCTTCCCCTCTTGATGATTCGGGAAGCTTCCGGGTCGCTGATTTTTATTGGATTTTTCCGGAATTTATTTGGCACTTTTAATGGCCGGAAAACCTGAAATACAAAAACAACGGAAAAACAGGAACTGGCAACTGGGTGCACTGAGTTAATAGGTTAGTCCAAATATGATAAAAAGTGTATGAAAGTTCAGGCAAAACATGGCAAAGTCACACAAATCATGCATGGAGCAAGCAGAAATTATAGATACGTTGGGACATATCAATTACCAGCTAACATTTTTGCTATAATGGTGACGAGTGGCGGCACTAGCGAGTTTTTTTTGCTGTGGCCACTTTTGAATTTTGCTGGAACCAACATTCGACTTTGCTTCATAGGATGAATATCTGAGGATTTTGGCCTTTTAGCGAGCGGTGGCGTGTGTGAAGAACGAAAGCGAGAGGGAGGAAGAAAATGATGATGCAATAGATTGGATCGAGCGGATCTACTGGCAAGATCGGATGGCTCGCGTTGGACTGGCCAGTTAGTCCGCCGGTGGGCTGGCACATAGCGCCGTCCTTATTTTAAACCCCGGTCCATATATGTCTCTCAGGCTATAGATGTCTCAAATTGACCATAGACGTATTGTAGTTTGTACACTATTTTGGGTGGATAACACCTGAAATTGTGGACGTGGTAATAAAATTAAGAAAGTCGCATATCCAATAATGCATACATCTCTTAGCCTTTTGGCAAAGATGCTTTGGGGGAAAGCACAATTATCCTAAATGTTGGGGATAATTGACGTGGTTTGTAAATCGAATCATGACTTCTGTTGCTGGCTATACTTATTGGGTTAGAAGAGTATGGAGTGTGATAAAAAATTCCCGTTGCAACGCATGGATATAAAACATAAACTATGGGGACATAGAGATTGTTGTCTTTTTTCCGTCGCAATGCACATACATGTTTGCTAGTTTAATAAAGATGGTTGCGTGCATCGCTTGATGCATAGACTGGGGTAATCCTCCTTTTCGAAAAAAACATTGCCTTACATGTCTTCAAGATGTTGCTAGGCTAGGATTTTTAGAGACAAGTTCACTTTGTGTTTACTTTAATACTATATAATAAATATTGCACCATTCAAAAATGAAGAGCCTAGCACAATATGATAAATTTTCATTATTCTCATCAATATTGTCCTGCATGTGACATCACTAGTGTTACTTAATCAACCTTGAAGGAAATACTATATCCGGTCTTGCACCCCTCCACATACTACACACTTGCATCCCCGAGGAAGGCACATGTCAGGATTCTGGGGTGTGAGACCCACTCTAGGAATCTTATCACTGTAAGCTCTACATTCATCAATTTGACATGGACCATCTTTATAAACAAACCTGCATTGGATGGAGGTTGCCATATCTATATGTATCAAAAGAGAAAATGAGAAAGTTAGAGAAGATCAGTAATCAGTTGTATAATTGCATGGCCCAAAAACATACATATATTACAATCTCCGTTTGTATTTACTGAAGATAACATTGTAGACTCTCAAGATACCTGAAGATAGCATGATGAGCACAAGGGCAAAAATAAAACCTTCATATTCTTCATCTTTTGGTTGCAAACTTAGAAGAACCTTTACTAATTTGCTATAGAGGGAATGCTTTACCTCTAGGAATTGTTGGTGCTAACAAAAAGATAAGTTGATCCTTTTATAGCGGAGGTTTGTGTTGGTATAAATGGTGAATATATTTGCAATTAATTAGGAATAAATACATTGCCAAAGATTTCGTTAATTTAGAAAGAAGATATTGAATAAGGTGGGAATATATTAATTGATTGATTCTGGCAAAGATATCAACTGTACTAAACCTAGCAAAAAAATAAGAATAGATATAATTAGGAAAGATACGGATTTTTGATTCTTAATTGAGAATACGCCAGCTGATAATTAGTGCGGGCCTTTTCATATTTTTCCTAGGTTAGTTGGGTTTATGTTTTTCCTTTTTCTTCTTGTCTCCTAAACGTGGGCTTGTACACTACATGTTGTTTTTTCCCAAACGAGGGCTCCTAGTAGATCTTTCCCAAACAAAAAATAATCATGCAGGTTGTTTTTCCCCAAATGTTTTTAGTGTCCTCCAATGATGCTATGACACATGTCATTGATTTGTTTTTTAAAAGTTGATTGTTTTTTACCGACGCTACGCGTCAATTGATCGGAGTGTGGAAATTATCCGCCACATGCCGAGCCGTCCGATCGAGATGCTAGAGCCATCGGATCGATTGCCTTTAGCGCAATGGCTTTGCAACAACACTTTTTTTGTGGTTATACCATCTCAGCGAGGCAAATCCTTAGTGAGGCATGTTTTTTGCGCCAAATCACAAAGACAACCATCACTTTGCAACACAGGTTTTGTTATGCTCGGATCATTGCAACATGATCTCCGTTGCAAAGCTTCCGAATCATTTACTTTTTTACTTTTTATTACATCAATCATCGTCTTCTTGTTCACCCTTTGGCTGATTTAGTTGCCTATGAGTAATCATGATTACTTGCCTGAATTTTCTATGAGTAGTTTCCCAAAATCTACGAGTAATCATGATTACTTTCCTTACAAACTGTACTTGTTTCCTACAAGCCGGATGTATCTATAGGAACTTTCTCTAAGAGCATCTCCAGCTGTTCGGCCCCCAAGTGGGTTTTCGGTACTATTTTAGCGCCGCTTGGGGCGCCCGGACGGCGAAAACGTTGGGGGGTGTGGGGCTCCCCAGCCACGGCCCCATAGCGGCTCCTCAAGTTCGGCGCGAATATGTTTAAAACGAGGCAAATTGAATGAAATTCGGACGAATTCAGAATATTTGGTCTTAATTTACATAAACAGCAAATAAAAAAACTAAACTACTGCTGAAAAAAAAAGAGTAGAGATCCTCTAGGGAGGTCTCTCCGGCGTCTCCTCCAGCGGCCCCGCCAGCGGCGGCGTCGTTTCCGCCGTCGTCCTTGGGCTCGCGCTTCATGGCAGCCTGTGCACTGCACGTGCTGCCGCCGAGCGGCCCCTTCCTCCTCCGCAGCGGCTGCGACTGCTCGTCCTCGTCGTCGGTGTCGACCAGCACGACGAACACCGGAACAGGCGCCGCCAGTGGTGCCCACTTGCTGCGGCTGCTGCTGTCGCCCTTCCCCTTGTTGTCGTCCCCCCCCTTGCTGCTTCCCTCCCCCCGCACCTCCGGCCGGATCCTCTCCTTCTCGGCGAGCTTCTTGGCCTCGATGAGGTCCCACGCCTCCCTCTAGCGCTCCATCATGCCGAGGACGTAGTCCTTCCGCGCCCACGCGAGGCCGGCGTCGTACTCCTCCTCCTCATCCTCGTTGGCGGCCGGCGGGGGCGGCGGAGGCGGGACGACCTCCTTCTCCTTCTTCGACTTGCCGCCGAAGCGACACAGGAAGCTTCGGCGCGGAGGCGCGACTAAGGATGGGTCGCCGATTACGACGCCGCCAGCGCGCGTCCAGCGCCCAAGCGGCGTCCTTGGCTCGCTCTTGACCTCAGTTTTCACCTCGGTCTTCATCGGGGCGAGCTGCGGCGAGGAGTAGGCTGGCCCCGAGGAATGGGCGCCAACTGTCGTCGATATGTGACGGTAGATGCCATGGGGATGGCTAAAATGGGGGAACAATGCGCAGACGACGGCGCTCCGGACGGGTCTAGGCACAAGCACACGGAGAGATACCCAGGTTCAGGGCTCTCCGTAGAGATAAAACCCCTACTCCTGCCTGTCTGGACTATAGGCATATCTGTGTACATGTTTGCTCCTTGAGCTGTATATTTGCTACTGCCGAGCTGGGATGCTGTCACCCGAGTTGGCTTCTATGGAAGTGATGAAAGAGTCGAATGCCCCTCTTCTCACCGTGGGCATGCCTTGCCCCTTATATAGTGGTGGCAAGGATGCTCCATGGGTGAGGACAAGGGGAAAAAGGACGAAAGGGAGGTACAAGTGATGTGACCCCTTGATGTGATGCAATGTGACATCTAACCACTATACTATTCCTGACATGACTAGAGATGTCACTCAGTTGTCTTGTCGGCTTGTCTCCTCGGTTGACTTCTTGGACAGCCGAGTGCGCGAACAGTCGGCCGAGTGCGCGGACAGTCGGCCGAGTGCGGGTAATCGGCACGGGGCAATCGACCGGCGTCCGAGCTGGCGCGCAATCGGCATGGAGCAGTCGGCGGGGGCCGAGCCGGAGCGCAGTCGGCGAAGGCGCGCATTTGGCGTTGCGTCGAATCGGTGACTTTGGTATACCCGGGGGTATTTCCTCCGACAGTAGCCTCCGAGCCTCCGGGTGACTCGGTGAGTCATCCGAAGGGTTTCTTCTTTGTCGGTGTAGACGGACGTCGATTTCACTTGGTGCAACTTCTTCCCAGTAAGGGCGCGCAAGCGCATCCACTGGGTGTAGCCTCCGAGCCTCCGGGTGACTCGGAGAGTCATCCGGAGGGTTCCTTAATTTTGTTGTAGTCGATGGCGTCGAGGGTCTTAGTAGTTTTCCCCCGGAAACAATCATGCATAAGACAAACGTTAGTTATCTCGGATATATCCAATACTTCTTATTTTTCTAAAAATGTAGACTTATGCAATCGGGAGGCCGACTCGGCTTTGCCTTTGCCCCGCAGTCGTTTTTCTGTTCATTCCACCCTTTGGCTCTTGCTCTCGCCAGCATTACAGCCGGCTTGCGGTCTGTAGATGGATCGAACAGTCGGCCGCAAGATGAAGTGTACAGTACTTAAACTTTGGGGAGCAAACTCAACCGAGCAAACTTTCCACAAAGAAAAATGATCGGGTCGTCCAAATTATTTTCTCTTTGTACGCTGTTCATGTGTGGTGACCTCCAGCTTTTGCTCTTTACCAGCGTTGCAGCCGGCATGCGGTCTGCAGATGGATCAAATTGCAGGCCTTTGGCCCCGTACACACTACTAATCCGTCTGTAGGAAATAACTATTTGGGTTATCCGGCCTGCCCAGAGGCAGCCGGTCCCGGGCCGAACATGCAGCCGACTGGAAATAACGCGGAGATAACCCCCGAAGACTACTCAGGTTCATTCGTCGTGCTTGATATGGTGAGCAGTATTGAGTGGAACTCACATTGACTTTTTGGCGCAGTCGGAACACCCACTGGGTGAAGGTGTAGCCTCCGGGTGACTTGGAGAGTCATCCGGAGGGTTTCTGTTGATGTAGTAGACGGGACACTCGGCAGGCTCGTCCTCCGAGCCTCCGAGTGACTCGTCGAGTCGTTTGGAGTCTTTTGTTGATGAAGACGGGGCACTCGGCGGGTTCGTCCTCCGAGCCTCCGAGTGACTCGTCGAGTTATTTGGGCAAGTGATCCCTTGTGGTTGCTCCAGCGGATGGTCTGCCATCCGGGTCACAACCACACTTCTTTTTCGCAATCGGCTGACCGGGCAAGAACAACCACATGCGAACATACCCAACCCGGCAAAAACCAGTCGGCTTTCTCTGCTCATGTTCTTCTTGTCGCTCTCTCTCTTTTTTTTTTGGCACTCGGCTGGCCGAGCTGAAGGAATCTGTGAGCAGCCAGCAACCCGACTCTCTCTTCTGAACTTGCTCTAAAAATTGTTGTCTCTTCACTGAGTCGGTGGCCGAGCTGGTCCAAGCGGCGAGGAACATCACATCGGAGGAGGCGGCTGCCGGCCGACCGATTTAGACGAAGTCGGAGTGCGAGCCCGGCTGCAACGGGCTGCCGACTTGAGCAGACTCGGAGGACGCACACAGAAACAGCCGGCTGCCGACCTCCAACGAAGTCGGATGGGCACGCGAAAGCAATCGGGCGCTGGGCTCGCGGACGCAATCAGAAGTGACCGGCCGCCGACCTGGGCGGAAGCAACCAGCGAAGAAAACTACTTTTGCTAGTATCTGGGGCTAGAACCCGATGAGGTGTATGGCTTGTATCTTGCTTGTGTATGGGCAGCAGCGTATGGGAAAATATCTGGCTAGTTGTATAGCTAGTATACGGGTGGTGTATGGAAAATATCTGGCTAGGCAAAGCGCAACGCATTGAGACCGTACGGGTAAAACTTTGTTTGCATTCGGCTGGCACATGGCGGAGAAGAGTGGACGGCCAGGGCGTAGCGAACCTCGAGTCGCAGCTAGAGCTGGAGGAAGAGCGCACCGCAGCCGGCCACGGCCCGGGCGGAAGCGGGAGTTGGGCGCAGCTCGGTGGAGGAGCCAGCCGGTCGCGAAGCAAGGCTGGGCGGGGCCCGGCGTGGGAGAATAGCAGCGCGGACGCGGCCTTGCCCGCGTCGAGAGTACACGGGCGACGCCAACACTGTGACGCGGTCGGCGAGGAGGAGGAAACGCCGGCGGCACGGGCGTGGAGCAGCACGGGATGCTTGCGCAAAGGACCCCCAGCCCGCGGCTGGAGACGTCGACGCCGCTGGCCGCGACGGAGATGCTGCCGTCGGATGTCACGGAGATGCTGCCACGGACCGAGCCGGCGCTGGGGGAGCGGTGTGCTCCCGAGGCGACGGGACCTTGACGTGCCTCTCCGCAACCATGGACGGAGCGCCGGCGGCAACGTCCTCCAGATCCGGCGACCAGGAGGAGGAAGTGCACCGCTGGAGGAGAGGAGCCCAGAGAGGAGCTACGCGACGTGCGGCCACCGTACCCGCAGATGCGATGCGGTGGAGACGAGCTTCCGAGCGCAGCCGAAGAGTTGGCGCCGTTGAAGATGCTGGCGAAGAAGCCGCGGGGAGGAGGAGCTTGAGATGCCCTCGGGGTGGACAACCTGCGCCGGGAAGCCCCAGGCACATGGCGGAGGAGCTCAGGTGCAGGCGCGGGCACGCGTGGACTCCGGGCATACAGCTTGTTGCACCGAGATCCCGATCCAGAATTTGGCGTTGTTGAAGTAGCTTGATGAAGAAAAAATCCCGGCCGGAACGAAACTCCGGTCGCCGCATAATGCCCCACGGTGGGCGCCAACTGTCGTCGATATGTGACGTCAGATGCCATGGGATGGCTAACGTGAGGGGAAAACGCGAGGGAGAGGATGTCGATGGTGCCGGAATCGGATTGGGTACATGCACGGTAAAGGACACCACGATGTACCCAGGTTCGGGGCTCTCCGGAGAGATAACACCCCTACTCCTGCTTGTCTCTTATATATCAATGCTCTGGCTACAATAACTGCTTCTCTATCTTCTCAGGGGAAGGTGAGTGCCGCCGCCGTGGGCGAGGCTCTCTCCTGCTTCCCTGAGGAGTTACTACTAGCAGTGAATGAACTGAGGGGAGAATGAGTGAATGGTGCTCTTTTGCGGATTGTCCCCCACGCAGGAGGGGTACCCGGGCTCTTATAGTATGAGCCCGGGGTACATCGGTAACTTCACTGCCGATTGGGCCCAGCTGTCATCCTCTAATCGGCCTGGGCCCACCGACTACTCCTCTCCGGGTGATCCGGATCCTACGAGCGGCGGCCCATGATGTAGACCCATAGGGCATGGGGATGAACAGTGGAGCTAGGAGGTGCGGTCTTGTCGCCCTGTCCGTGGAATCGGCGGAGAGGTCGACACCGTATCTCCATCAGATCTTCGACATGACTTGGCCTTCCTGCCACCCAGATATCTCGGGGTAGAGCATTTATGACCTCGTAATCATACCCCCGACTGGCGTCGGGGTCAACTTCCTCCAAGGGTAGTAGGTTATTCCGATTGCGCCTGGGCCGACTGGTGGTCCTTGGCAAGGTCGATTGCTCTGGGCAATCGGCCTTCCAGGTGCCTGCCTCGGCCCAGCTGCGGATCAATCAGATGATCGTCTTTGTGAAGGAGTGGACCGATTGCGCCTGGGCCGACTGCCGGCATTTGATACGGCTGATTGCCTCGGAGCAATCGGCCGTACATCTGCCCAGCTCGGCCCAGCTGCGGCCCAATCGGTCCCTCCTTGTCTTGAAAGATTGCTTCCGCTTGGGTTAGCCTACCCGGGTACCAATCCCCCGACACCGGTGGAGCGCGACGTCAAACCGCCAGACAATGACGACCCCTCCACGTCGCGAGGGAGCGTCGCCCACAGCGGCGTGCTGCGGCTGTAGGAGCAGCGGACCACCGCACCGTACCCCATTGGAGGGTACTGGACCCGCGGCGTGTTGCCGTTGTCGATGTAGGTGAGCACACACTCGAGGGAACGTCCCTTCGCGCTCCACCACCTCCGCTGTCCGTCGCGCTTCTTCCGGCCCGCCACCGGATGGAGGCCGTCGGTGGAGGCGATGGCGGCGGCGCGGCTGATACGTCCCAAACGTATCTATAATTTTTGCTTGCTCCATGCATGTTTTGTGTGATATTGCTATGATCTAGATACACTTTCATACACTTTTGATCATATTTGGATTAACTTATTAACTCAGTGCACCATGGTGTTAGTTCCTGTTTTCCGTTGTTATTCTATTTCAGGTTTCCCCCATATTAAAAGTGCTCCAAAAATTCGAGAAAAATAAGATAAAAAATCAGCGCACCGGAAGCTTCCGAAACCCCGAAGGAGAGCCGGAGGGGACCCACCACAGCCCCCATGGCTGCCCCCTTCGCCTATATATTCTCCCTGATGCGAAACCTCCGAAGACAGAACCCCTTTTCGCGATCTCGCCTCTGTTCCGCCGCCACCGCGCTTCCAAGATCGGGAGCGCATGCATACCTCTTCCCGGCACCCTGCCGGAGGGAGGATTGACCTCCGGGAGCTTCCCCTCCACCATGGACGCTCCCCGCATAATCCGTGAGTAGTCTCCCTTGGACCATGGGTCCGTGATCAGTAGCTATGTGATGTTCTCCTCTGCTCTTTGTTCTTCATGGTTTAGACCTCATGAGCTGCCCTACATGATCGAGGCACATATGTAATTTTCTGTTGTTGCTATGATGAGTTTGCAAGGATCTGATGGATTATGAGACTATGTTCAGATAAAAGACATCATTAGTGAACATCACGGGATCCCGGTCCATATTCATACCATTGTTTACATCATCAATTTACTTTCAGTCTTTACTTTCAATTGCCACTATTATTATCTCTTGCATTGATCCTTTGTAAACAACAAGGCCGGAGGAATTTGTTGCTTATAAGGGTGCCTATGAAATTACTTCTATTCTTAAAAATATTGATGATGCCCCTTACAAATCTGAGAGTCTTGATATACTTAACTATTGTTTGGAAAATTACGATGCAAATTATTATATTACTGATCATCTTGAGAGAATCTCTCCCGCAAAGGAAGAGACTAATGTTTTGCAGGACTCTATGGAAGAAGAAATCGTTGAACCTGAAAGCTCCTTGGATGAAAAAGAGGAGGAGAGTGATGAACAAAAGGAGGAAGAATGGATCCATCCATGTCTACCTTCTAATGAGAGTAACCCTTTGACTCTTACCTTATATGAGTATTATGATCCTATGGATTCTGTTGAAATATCCCTTTTTGATGAAGTTGATGCCTTCTATGCTTATGGCCGTGATGCCACTATGGATAATGCCTACGGAGATGAACTTGATATAGTTCCTCATGTTAAGCATGAATTTTTTTCTATTGCACCCACACTTGATTGCCCTATTATCCTTTTGAAATCTCCAACTGATATTCCAGAGAATTTTGTTCTTATCAAGGCTCAATGTGATGGGTTGCATTTATCTTATGATCCTAAAGACCGTGTTGAAAACTACACACATGTGCTTCTAGGTCATGAACAACATGATTTATGTGATAGTTATACTCTTGATGTTGTTCGTGATACTACTGAAAATTATTTATGGAGAGGAAAGTTTGGTTATAGAAACTCCCATGTTGCAAAAAGTCCTCTCTTTATGTTGAAACTTTTGAAGTTGTTCTTGTTCCACCTTCCTATGCATTTCACTTTGTGTTTCTTTGATTTATTTTCTCACAAGATGCCTATGCATAGGAAGTGGGTTAGGCTTAAATATGTTTCATATTTGCTTCTTAATGCTCTCTTTTGCTTAAAAACTCTTATTCTTGTGAAAGCATCTTTTATAATCTTTATGCCTAGCTTAAAGGCGTAAAAGAAAGCGCTTGTTGGGAGGCAACCCAAGATGTTTTTTCTTCTGTTTTTAGTGGTATTGATGATTTTTACTACTGCAGCAACATCATTGTATCTTTACTTTTCAAGCTTTGTGCCATTTATAGCCTCATATGACAAGGGAAGTGAAAGTTGTGACATGCTGTCCAGAAAACAGATTATGTCCTCGTGACGGGAAAATCATAGAAAAATCCCAGTTCATCTTTTTGAGCCGAAATTTTTACACAGTGTGATCTATACAATCACGGAACTTTCGTATGTTCTGAGTTTTTTTGGTTTGAGTTGCATAAGTATCCCTAAAAATTCTTTACTACCTGTTGTTCTGTTTTTCACAGATTCTGCCATGTTTTTTTCTCCTAACTTTTGCAAACCTTAAGCTTGCTTTTTCTTTGCAAAAACTTTTTGATGATCTTGAGAAACAGTAGCTCTTCAAGAATATCTTTATTTCCAGTAAGGGAAAATTTATTTTAATAGGGTACTAACCTCTCTAATCATCTTATGATGAGTTGTGTATGAAGGGAGTTTTGAAGTGTGCGATGGAAGATGATGAAAGAAGATCCTGGAGTGTCAAACGCTCAAGCTTGGGGATGCCCATGTGCACCCCCCAATAAATATTCAAGGAGACTCAAGCGTCTAAGCTTGGGGATGCCCCCGTGCATCCCCTTCTTCATCAACAATTATCAGTTCGTCCCTCGTTTCACTATATTTTTATCACTTCATGCGTTATGTGCGATGCTTGGAGCATCTCGTTCTTAGGTTTTTATTTTTAGTTTTCCTTAGCTTTGTTTGCTGTTCATAACAAGTTAGATCCCAACTTTCTTTTGTGTGGGAGTGAAACACGCTCCGCTTGAATTAGAACTCCTCATAGGATTTTCATGCTTATTTCCTTAGTTGTGAGTTGTTCCTTTTCTTTTCTTAGCTGCTGCCCTATTTAGTTGTAGTGCTTTAGTTTTCTTCTAGAGCTTTTCTTTTGTCTTAGGTTGAACTTTCTATAGGTTGCATGTTTTATCTTGTTAAATAGTTTGCCTGTTGCACTGAGTTTTGTGTCTTGATTAAAAAGTAGGTAGTTGAAGTTGCTATTCTCTTTGTAGTAGTAACTTGAAATAGTTTTGAGGTATTGATTAGAGTAATGTTTGGACTTTTGGTGTCAAGAGCTCGAGCCTACTAGTGATAGATGTCGTATTTTGGGCAATCCGTGTGATTTTCGAAAACCAAAACCCCTGTTGAGAACTCTAGCTACTAGATGGATCACTAACCTCTGGAGGGTTCGAATATTAGAGTACACTCACGTACCATGAGTCGAGGATGCGCAAGGATAACCAAACCCCCATACACTCCTCCTCGGGGTACTTGTATCTTTGTGAAATCTCCTGATTAGATTGAGAGTTACTGATAATAAGTGCATGAGTTCTTCGGACTAATGTGAGTATTCGAAAGTTGACACTTCCACCTTCCCATATTTTTCTAGCCTCTCCTGTGCCGTGCATTGCCTCCTTCTCACTCCGAGAGTTGGCGTCCACCTTCGCCGGTACATCCGAACCCTTGGCACGATACGCTCTGTCATCATAAACCTCCTTATATCTTTCCTCAAAACAGCCACCATACCTACCTATCAAGGCATTTCCATAGAATTTCCGAGATACATTTCCATGCAACATCCACCTTCTCATGACTTGATTCTTCATGTCATACATGCTACTTGCTTGATCGATGAGCCGCATGCTAGTTGGGCCTTGCCCTAATCATTGCTACATGACGCGCTAGTATCATTGCATATCCTGCTACCCTGGCGGAGGCATACATTTGCATCATGACAGTTACATTTTCTTTATGTGAGTACCTTTGTAAAGTGTGAAAGATCTCCTATATTCTTGTAAAATATAGAGTGTTACCCCTAAAGTGAGGAAAAGATCCCAAAGAGGACAAAATCAAAAGATCCCAAGGAGGACAAATGAGAGAAATAGAAAGAGCCATTGAGGCCACAAAAAATACAAAAAAATAGAAAAAAGAGAAAAGGAAAAATAAAAAGAGATAAGGGGCACACTACTATTCCTTTTGAGAGATCCACACTAGTACTTCATCTCTATCCCTTGTACTCCATAGAGATCATCATACATGCATATAGCTACGTGGAGACCCTTCACAATATAGAACTTGGCTTGTATATTCCAATGATGAGCCTCCTCAAAAGAGCTCTAGGTCTTCATGAGCAAGCAAGTTAGATGCACACCCACTAGTTCCCTTGGAGAGCTTTTAGCTCACATGTGCATCCGTTGCATGGCAATCCCTACTCCTCACATCATATCTATCATATGGATTTCTCTCGCCTATGGTTGTCCTCATTGATGTGAGCCTTTCACACCTTCTTTGTCTTCCTCCTCCACCTTCTTTCTGTTTTTCCTTTTAGGTGTCAACTTTCTTGCTCACGCTCATCCATTGCATGAGTGCTCAAAATATCGAAAAGGAGTGGATCATTTTGACTTGTACGTGACTAGTGGTCTGGGGCCGAGTCCAGATAAGAATCCAAAGGAGACCAAGTGTGAAAATTTAGTAGATAGTAGTTCTCAACAACTATTTTTTATCTCGTATTCCCATATCCCCCTTCTTGCATGCAAACACCATCTGGAGACATGAAAGTCCAAGTATGTGATCAGAGGGGGAGGGGGTGAATGATCACTTCAAAATTTTCGACTGAAACTTATGAAGTGAAGCATAAGTAAGGCGGAACAGCGAAGTAAAACTGGAAGCGAAATTAAATGCAGTGAATCAAAACTCACTGAAGAATAACTGCGAAGCAAATGCAATACGGAAGGTAAATGCTTGAAGTAAAACGAACTGGGACTCGACTATGTTTGTTCGACCAGTTCACGCTCTGCAAAGCGCTACGTTTGGTTGGAGGGACTGGTGATTGAACACTTGGAGCAAATCTCTCTCCGTCCGTTGCTCCACTGCACCAAACTCCTTGAGCTTGATCAGTTCTTCACTCGTGGTTGATTATTGAGGAAATCACCGAAACCTTTGAAAAACTGGACTTCGAGGTGACAATTACTCTTCGCTCTCTGAAGAACAACACTCTAACTGTCTAGGAGAATTGCAGTTCTCCAAGATAAAAAGGCTAGTAAGCTTTCACCTAAGTCATCTCGAATCTACTCAGATCAATGGGTCTTAGGCTTCAGTATTCTGGGATTTGGGTTTTGCTTCGGTGGAGTTCTTGGGGTGCTCTCTTCAGTCTCTCTCAGGAATATTCTCAGAGCAGCCACCCGCAAATGGAGGACGGGGCGGCATATTTATAGTTGGCGATCCCGAGGTGCGGAATGACCAAATTGACCCGAAGTGACAGCTTGACACGTGTCCACAACGGTCGGATTTGTCATCACTGCGCAACTTTACTTGGGGAACAAGTAAAGCTGACTCACGTACTTAGTTCTGCTTCAGAATCCATAGAACAAAGTCTTTGCTACTGAAACTTAACTCAGTGCACATGTGATTTCTTCGCTCAGGCTTCTCACTTGGTGTGGATTTGATCTGAGCATTTTCTCAATGACTTCGGTGTCCACAAACTAAAGACCCCACTTGATAGTACGGTTTGTCCTATGACTCAAAGAACAGAAAAAGAACTACACAAAAACATCTAAGTCTTGCGCCGTCTTCTTCATTTCCTTCAATGAGTTGAGCTTCAGGACACCTTCATTTTTGGGGGTCATCCTCCGTGATTAAGCTTTGCTCAGGGGGTAATGCTTCGATAACTTGAAAACCTTCCCTGAAGCTTTATCACCTAGCTTGTCCTTCAGGAACCTATTCAACTATTTACACTAGAAAACATTGTTAGTTCCTATACTGTCTTGTCCAACAATATCCAAAACACATGGGGGCAAAACTTTGCTCTTACAATCTCCCGCTTTTTGGACTATTGTTGACAAAACATGCATCGATAAAAGATATTGAAGTTTTTGTGAAGTGACAGGACAAACTCTAAGATATGAAGTTTTTGGCTCCCCCTGAATGCAAGCATCGAAGATTTATATAATCGAAGTTAATGCTTGAGAGAAATTTCTTCGGTGGAGAGCAAAACAAATATCTTAGCGAATACAATTGCATTTGAAGATATATATCCAGGAATGTATGCAATTGCTTCCAATGACATGTGACTTAGAAAATAATAACCAGCTGCAAGATAGAAGATACGAAGCAATACTTGCAAGCAAAGGGGTTATTAAAACTTAAGCGTAGCACAGGAGTAGCAGGACCGAAGTTAAACTTAAGTTACAACCCAATTGAAATGAATGGAATGTTTGTTGTAACTTAACCAAGTGAAGAAAAAGAAAATAGCAAAAGCCCTTTCCCCGATGCAAACTAACTCATCGATTGCCTCATTCTCCCCCTTTTTTTCAATGATTGGACAAAAGGTTGGGAAGAGGTTCGAGAGATCTATTGCGCGGTATCATCACCCTGGGAACCCGACGAAGCTGGGCTTGAAGAAGACTCATCCGACGAAGATTTATTGCCAGAGGATTCTTCCTCGGAAGAAGATGAAGGAATGGATTCGTGGCGCGTCTGGGTGATGAGGTTGATGTCGAGGTCGTTGTCGTCGAGGTCGTCGTCATCCTTTGATGTGATGGAGTCATTCTCAGAGACGGTGTCAGGCCTGATGGGTTCTGGTTCGTTGACGAAGAAGACTTCATAAATCTTGTGCAGGGGAGGGATCTTTTGATTCCGGCGGTCCACCGTATCATCACGGGAAAAAGTTTCGCTGGATGTGCTCATACTCTTTGTAAATGCGATCTTTACGAAGGCCTTTGACAGAATTGAATTTCCGGAGTCCCTTCCAGGAATGACGTTTGAGAACACGCAGATACAGATTGTTATTGAGCGCAATGTTGCCAACTCTGTTTATCTCATCAGCAAGAAATTTCATCTGACGCTGATTGGCTTCAATGTAGTTTTCGAGCATTTGCTGCGACCGAAGATTAACTTCAAAGTGGTGGCAGTCTTTCTGGAATTTCTTTGAGAAGTTTCGCTCATTAACTTCATGGCGCACGCCAACATATGTGGCAAAAGTATCATTGGGCTTCCTCAGCAATTCCAAAGTGTCACACACTGGTGGAAGGAAAAGCTTCGGATGATGGCGAGCCACAAAGTCTTCATTCCTGCCATAATCGCAGACAACTTGCAGCCAGGGAGCATAAGGCTTCAGTGTGAATGGCAGCTCTGCTGCATGAACCAAGTTCCTAATGAAGTAGTCTTCAAAGTCAAAGATGAGACAGTGAGTGAGCTTCATAATTGCATGCCTTGTCTCTGGATAAATATTCGATTCTTCCGAAGCATTACTCAATGGAATCAAAGAGTTGGACAAGCTGTAGAACCAAGCTCTGGAGATGAAGTTCAAATGCTTCGGGCGAATGTTTTCAGGAAAATAGTTTGCATAGACTTCAGTATCCAACAGGGTAGCAAATTGTTCTTCAGCCAAATCAGGTTCTAAGTGAATCTTTTCTTGGACTCCAGAATGCCTTGGAATATTGACTATCTCCATGAATTCGGCAGAGGTCATTCTGAAGATTTTACCTTGGATCATCCATTCCAGCGTCCATGAGCTGGGCTCATTTGCATCACCAGAAACATAAAGAGTGGCATATAATTGCTTGATGAGTTCAGAATTGAAGGGAGTGCTTAAAGCAAACAGCCGAGTCAGATTCTGATTCTCAATGGTTTCGGTGATGTTCTGAAAGCAAGTGGCAGTGGAAAGACTTCTCATATCCAGATATTTGTGCCTAAACAGAACTCCTTGCTGACAGAAGACTTTGATGTATAAGATTTGTTGCTCTGCAATCCAGAAGCAAAGATCATCTGCAGTTCGATCTGAAGCATAAGGGCTGACACCAAAAAAACGGTGGCGCTTCTGATGTTGTTCTAAGCTGAAATCCGGACCATGCCTTGAAGAATAACCAGCGCCCTTGAAGATAGGAAAAGTTTCACGAGGGTAATTTGATTCAAGCTGGGTGTCTTGGCAGGGGCGCGAATGTGCGTGAAACCTTTGCAGATGAGCTATTTGATTGGCTCTAGAAGGGCCAGCAGTTTGAGCGACTATGAGTGCTTGCTCTTGCGAAAGATTCAGTATCTGAACTTGTTCGTCTTCGTCTTCATGTGCTTCGGTGCGAGGCACATGTGATTCGTACTCTTGAGCGGTTCTGGCAAAGGAGTAGTCTCGGGTGCCATGGGTTCTGGAGTGGGATGGAGAGGGTACATAAGCTTCATGGGGAGGTGATGGAGGTGGTGTGGGAGCAACAGGTGGTGTGGAAGTCCTTTGCGGTGCGGGGGATGGAGCATGAATGGGTGTGGGTGCACGGGGTGGAATGGGTGCGGGAGTTCGTGCAGGTGTTGGAGTTGGGGTTGGAGTTCTCTTGGGGATAGGAGCTTTTTGTGGTGGAGTTGGTTTGGGGGTGGATCTGGTAGGTGGAGGTGTGGGAGTTTTGGTGGGTGGAGATGAAGTTATTGGTATGGACTGGGCAGACTTTGGCTTCGGAGCAGGAGTGGGAACTGCTTCAGGAGTTTCCTTCGGCTGCTCATCACTAGTGTCCATGTCAGCAACTGAAGCCAAAGTGATCTTCCCCTTCTTGGTAGATCTCTTCTTTGGAGAAGGGTCCGAAGCCTTTGAAACAGTAGGCTTGGAAGAAACTGGTTTTGCAACAGCTGGTTCAGCTTCTTGCGGAGCCTTGCGCTTCCGTGAATCCCTTTCCATAATGGATGCATTATGAGTCTTCACCATTTCATCGACAACGGCTTTAATCTTGCCCCTGAAGATTTTGATGTTATCCTTGGTGGTGGTATTGACGTCCGTCACTTGCTGAAGCAATTTCAAAGCGTGCTGTTTGAATTCTTCATCTGGTTCAGTTTCAGCGCGCTTCTGATAGTTGTGAATCTTTGTAACTTCAGATTTATCTCTAGAATGCAAATCCTTCAACTGACTAATCATAGTGGAGATCATTGCTTCGATGGAGCTTGAGATATAAACTTCACCTAGATCAACAACTTCAGGCTCTTCAGCAGCACACTTCTCCCAAAGGGCTTCAGTAATGCCCAACGGATCCCATAGTTCGCCTTCACGAGGGTCAGAGAACTGATGTTCACTATGGCGATCATCTTCAGCTTGAGATTCAGGCAGAGATATGCCTTTCTTCTTTGGTGGGATAGCTTCAGTGGAGGGAGTCATATCAACAACAGACTTTTTCTGACTAGCCCTAGCCGCTTTCTCAGCTTTCTTTGTCCTGAGGGCTTCTAGAGAGGCCTTGCGTTTAGCTTCATGCTCGGCCAGGTGTTTAGATTCAGCGACAGCTTTCTCTTCATTCTTTTCGGCTTCGGCGAGCTTGCGCTTCGTCTCAGCCTTTTCTGCAGCCAATCTGGCGGAGTCCAACTCCTTTTGTTTTCTAGTGGCTTCCTCATCTGCTTTATGCTTTTCTGCAGCGCTTCTTGCAAGAATGTTTCGCTCAAGTGCCTCCGCGAGGTCTTTCTGTTTTAATTTTTCTTCAGTGAGCTTTCGCTTCGCTGAAGGGTTTGGTGGGGCAGACTTCTTGGGCTTCGCTGGTGCAGAAGCCTTTGCAGATTGTTGCTTGGCAGGGTCATGCCTCTGCTTCGATCGCCTCTCAGTATTGAGAGCATCAGCCGGTGGCTTGGAGGCCAAGGGCTTAGCAACCACCAAGTTTGATAGGTCAATGGTGGGGCGAGCAGAGGGCTTGTCCTTGGGGTCTCTAATCTTTATCCCTTTGGCAGCAGGTTTTTCTCCTGGCTTCTTCTTCAGAGGAATCCGAAGCCTTTGCTTCTTGGGGGGAACATGATCTGATTCATCATCAGCTTCAGATTATGATTCGTTATCAGCAGCAGCATTTGATTCGTCCAACATTGAATCTTCCAGAGCAGCTTGTTCAAGTCTAGCTTGCTCTTCATCATCTTTGGAAGCATGAGGAGGAGAAGCAGCAGATTTCTTCTTCAGTTTCTTTTTCTTCTTCGAGCTGGGCCCAACATCATGGGCTTCAGCTTCAGCTAACTTGACAGCTTTCTTAGCTTGCTTGAGTATCTTTTTCTCAACAACGATTCTCAATCGCTCTTGCTCATCAGGGTAGTCGGCAGGAGTTTTAAGAGTGTTGGGGTGAGGGTACTGTCAGGCCCGATATGCGGTACTGTTCCAGATCTAGGTGTTTCCACCCAGATCCTGGGACGAAGCACATATCGGTCCCACCGCGACATATGACAAAGTCATATGCCCCGGATTTCCAACATGATATCACAACATTACAGATACAAGGATACAACATCTCATACAATCGGCATACAACTGCCTTAAATACAATACATCAGCGGAAGGTACATGTCTGGGTACAGACTACAAGCAAAAGCCTAGTGGTAAAGAGAAAAACATTGATCCCATAACCACACGGGTCCAGGCCCTTCACCGGGATCCGCCTAAATAGTCGTCGTCGAGTCACCACGTGAAACGTCGATCACCATACCTGTTTTCGATCAGAACCCTGAAAAGAGTTTGGGGGTAGTATCATGAGTACAGAGGTACTCAGCATCCAACTGTAGTGGTCATCTGACCCAGCAAGGACTTCATCACTCGTCATTCTAGGACAACTAGTAGTTTACGGTAAGGAAGGGGTAAGTGGTGAGGTTGCTGCCGCACTAGCATTTATGAAGTGGCTAACGATCTAGAGAGTAAGATAAGAAGCCAAGCATTCGATGAGGAATCGCCTCCAACAAGTCTTGCTATCAACTACTTACGCAAACATAACACCTATCCTATCCTTGTCCTCCTCTTCGCATCCCGACGAAGAAGCAGTCAAGGCACACACACACGTTGATCAAGTTATATTAAGATTATCTCAGTTGTAGTTGTCTATGAACAAGGAGTAGGTCTCAAGTCGTCCATAACCGTGGACACGACTTCTCGAAAATATTTAACCCTGCAGGGGTGTACCAACTGCCCATTACGAGGCTCCGCACGCACGTCCATCTCTCTCAGTTGCTACCCATTATAGCCAACCATTTTATGATTTAGTTCCAAGAGATCCGAAACGACAGGTCCCTCTAGCTAACAACGAACAAATCCGGGTGGCCCCCGGTGAGTCGACATCCATCTCAGGAGCCGGCCGCGCTCTCGATCTGGTCTCAACCGTCTGTCGCAGGTTTGGATAGCCGGTTAATCACACATGGGACACCGGTTCCTCAGCCGGACAAGGTGGGCCAGCAAGGGAACTAAGTCCTCACTGGTCCAGGTTGGTTGGAAAACAACTGGCGGCCGACCAGCACACACACGGTTTCAAATGGTAAATCAGCTTGGGCCACCACTGGAAATGTTTGAAGCTAGGTAGATAAGAAAAGGGGACCCCATAAAATCCCACACGCGGTTAGGCACGCTCAGTCTTAAAACCAATACCCGGAACTCGGGTCCTAGGTGACTCGAATGGAACAAAGCGTCGGGGCGGGATAGCCTAGACCTTCCATCCTTCGTCGAATATAGTCAACATTATAATAATCAATATCATCAACAACAATAATAATAATAATGTGATATCCCAAACCAAGGAGTAACAGGGTAACATCGTAGCTTCCTAAGCATGCATACTAAGCAGGGGCTGAGCAACGAGCAATAGTAACATAGCAGTACAAGGTTTGCTGGGAGGGGACATGGCTGTATCGGTTTGAAAGAGGCGGTAAACATGTGGTAGGATCAAACATCGAGCCTAACCTAGACTAGCATGCAAACCGCTGGTTGAAATAGAATGGATCATAAGTAATGTATAGTCCTTGCCTGTTGATAAGTCGGGTTCCGAAGGTGTAGTTGATCGCAAGCTCGCATCGTCTCCGAGAGGTACCCGCGGAAGCACACAAGAGGGTAAACACTGGAAAGCAATCAACGAGCAACCATCTATTACTACCAAGCAAACACGAGCAAGCATCAACAAGAAGGCAACACGAGACATCGCACCTACCGTCGAGAGCGGTTACTAACAGGTTAAGTGGAGTACTCGTCACACACGACGATACCGCACGTTTGGAAAGGTTCGATTTGCTTAACTATAGGTGATCAACAAAGGTTGTTAACATGGCATCTCACTCAAGCATGGCACAGCACACAAACATGGCAAGAGGTGAAGCATAAATAAACTATCTGATCTAGTCACTTTAAGTGGGGGTAAAACCTATACATGGCAAACTATAGCGGACCCCACGATAAAAATGGAATTTGGTACTGTTTTGCCCTAAACAATATTTTATTATTTTATTAGCAAGCAAGAACAGCATAAACACAATCTACATGCAATTCTAGTCAAGTTACATATAAAGAACATTTTAATCAGAGCAACGGTTAAAAAGTTATTGCAATTACAGTTTACAGTGGCAGACAATTGTAATTAGCAGGTCAACAACATGTAAACAAGGTCAAACATGGCAACAAGCAACATTTTATTAATCTACGCGCAAAACGGAGCAACTTTCGTGTAGAAAGCGTCTCCATCGGAGCTACCGGTGAAAAGTTACGCGCAACGCAATAAAACAACACAATCTGCCTAAATAAATAAATAAAACCTAGCAAAAAAAACTAAACGGGCCGAAACTAGTGCTATTGGGCCCAACAGAAAAAACCCAGAACTAATAAAAAAAATAAAAAAGGGGCAACCTCACCTCTGGGCCGTGGCCCAAGTGGCCTGGTGAGGGGGCTGCGGCCCGGTGTGGGCCTTGGAGGGGAGTTGGGCCCTGGGGGCGGAGCCGGCCCACGCGGGCGCTGGGGAGGCCAGCCGGTCGTCTCGTCCCCGAGCTCCCGATCCAGGACGCCGGCGGCGGGCGCGCTTGACGAAGTCCGGCGAGGGGCAGCGGCCGAGGCGAGCAGGGAAGGCCGGGAGGCGCGTGAGGGCGGCGGATCCGGAGTCCGGGGGTCGGGATCCAAGTCGCCGGCGGGAAACAGGAGGGGCGCGAGCTCGGGCTTCGGCCTCCACGGTTGCTGCGCTCGGCCTCGAGCTCCATGGCGCACGGTGGGGGGAGAACCTGCAGAGGGGAGGAGAGGGAAGGTGAGGAGGAGAGGCAAGGGAGAAGGGAGAGAGGGAGGAGAAGAGGGAGATGGCTGGCCGAGGAACACGGCGGCCCGGCTGGCCGGAGCGAGTTGGCGGCGCCTTCGGCCTCCATGGGCGGCGACTGTGAGGAGAGAGGGGGAGAGAGAAAGCTGGGGGCGCGATCTGGAGCGTCCATCTCGCGGATCGACGGCCGAGAGCGACCAGGAACTAGGGTTGACGAAAAATGGGGTATTTGGGGTAAAGTGGAGGGGGTGGCTGCAAATTTGTGCTAGGGAAACCCTAGAAAGGGATGGGAGTGTGGTGGTCTTTATATAGCCCCGGTGGCTGGCAGTTTGCAAAAACATCCCCGGTTTTTCTCTCGCGCGCGCGGTGCTCACGTTTCTGACCGCCGGGGGTTCGCAGTACCTCCGATTCGGGTAAAACTTCGAACTGCGCGATCAGCGTGTCGAGCCGGCGGCGTTCACCTCGCGCTGGAACCGTTCCGATAACACTTTCCGGCTCGCTATAAAATATCCCATTTAATTATTAAACGGGGTTTTTCGTTCCGTTGGCTGCGGCTGTCTCGTGCGGTTTTCGCGACGGTGATCGGGCGAAACCCGGTGTCGCAAGGTCGGGTGTTAGGGTGGCAAGGGTTGGTCTCCGTCCGGTACGAGATAAGAGGGGAAAAAATAATCGCCGATTAATAAATTAGGGATGCAAACATCGCAAACAAATCAGACAATCAAACAATTCACACCGAAAACAAAATTTTAATTTTTGTGAAATCTGGGCTGTTACAGGTACTTGGGTGGAACTGGATAGTACAAATGCCGATTTTCTTCGGTGTACTGACTGCACATGGCAGAAGTGTATTGATAGGGTGGACTGAAGGCAAATTGCATAGCCCACTTCCAGTCAGGAATGCTTTTGTACTTGTACCATCTGACAGCCCAGTAACGGCGAATGTTTTGCAGGCGAATCTTGCGCTGATCTCTGGTTTCTCCAGCAGGCGTGTCATATCCAAGCTCAATGAGAATGGATTCGGGGATGCCTCGAGCATTGTTGGTTTCCTTGGTTCTGCCCAAGCTTTCAAATAGCATTCGGTACTTCCGCTATTGCGGCCGCAATAGCATTATCGTCACCCCACCGCTATTATTCAAAATATCACCCGCTATATAAGTTTTATTCAGTTGTGTAATCTATTTGTAAAAATGTGTCTTTCTTGCATGGTTGCATGGCTAAAAATTGATCATTATAGATAATATTCTTACAGAAATGATGATTTCTCAAATTAAAAATCATATTTATTGTGAATGGTGTAGAAACATACACAAAAATGTCAAATTTCTGAGTGGTTTTTAATCCGCTATGTGTATATAGCGCCCTCAATATCACCCGCTAATCGCATTGCGCTACACCGACGCCAATCCGCAATGAGTCTGCTATCCGCTATTTAAAAGCTTGGTTCTGCCACCTTTCTTCTTCGGAGCAGCTTGTTCTGCTTCGTTGATGTGATCAAGATTTGGGGACTCATTCCCGAAACCTAAATCCTCAGACATCCTGTGAAAAGCATAAGGTAGCGAGGGAAAGAGGCAAGTATGGAATGAGCACTAGCAAAAGTTTTGACCTAAAATAAAAAGGTTTTGACAAGAGATTCAGTGTTGAATAGGGGAGAGATATCCAATCTGTTCTGAGCTAGACTTAGCAACCTCAATTGAGTGACAAACCCTAACACAGAACAGACAACATCTAACCCTAGCTTCTAACCTGAATCGAGATGGGAAGCTTTTGCTAGCAGAAACAAGTTTCCCAACGGAGCAAATATCCAACGGATCAAAGAAACCTAAGAAAATCATCCCAACAAGAGGACTAAGAACTCGGATTCAATCTAGACAAAGATGAACAGAGAGAGACAGAGATTGGATCGAGGGCTCGGCGTACCCTAACTCGGTGGCGTCGAGCAGCTACGACGGCGATGAGCGGAGAGGAAGTGTTCGTCGACGGCGTGAAGTCCACGACGGTGCTCTTCCGGAAGTGAAGCGGCGAGAACGGCGACGGAGACGAGGAGCTCGGCGGCGCGCCCGGGAGAGATAGGGTTCCGGAGAGATGTGAATGAGGAGGTGAGATGGAATCGCTGGGGAAGAATGCATTATATAGGCTGGTCTGACAGGAGTTGTCAGATCAGATCGGACGGCTCCCAGTGTTCGTCTCTCCGGATTCTACGGCGAGGATTGCATGGAGGATCGCGAGAAAATCTCAACGACCCGGATTTGATGGGATCTCAGCGAACGAAGAATATGTCTTCGACTTGAGTAAAACTTCGATAAAAATTGGAAGCATTTGATTCGGAACTCAATGATGTTCGAAGCAAAATACTTTCCGTTTCAAATGTGCTCAACCATTTTGGACAGACAGAATAATAAAGAAGAAGAACAGAAGGGGTAGGGTCCAAAACTTATCACCTCGAAGAAAAACCAAACGAAGCAAAAGGTGATAAGCATTGAGGACTAAATCCAAGCAAAATAAAATTGAAGCAAAAACAAATAACGAAACCAAACGATAAACAACGAAGTAAATGAATATATACAGGAGTAAAAGGTTCGGTCTTACAGTACATTTCGTGAGTCCAATATATTGAGCTCACACCTTAACGCACATAACCTTTTATCATCCAATGGTTTCGTGAATATGTCAGCCAGTTGATCTTCAGTTCTGACATGACTTATAACAATATCTTCACGCTGAACATGATCAGGAAGAAAATGATGGCGAATGTCAATATGCTTCGCGCGAGAGTGCTGCACAGGATTGTGAGAAATTTTGATTACACTCTCATTATCACATAGAAGGGGAATTTTCTTCATGTGAATACCATAATCCTTCAGCGTTTGCTTTAGCCAAAGAATCTGAGTACAGCATGACCCAGCAGCAATGTATTGTGCTTCAGCTGTAGATATTGAGACACAATTTTTCTTCTTTGAAGCCCAACACACAAGTGATCTTCCAAGGAAATGACAAGTCCCTGAAGTTGATTTCCTATCCACACGATCACCAGCCTAGTCTGAATCAGAATAGCCAATGAGATCAAACTGAGCTCCCTTGGGATACCACAAGCCCAAGGTTGGTGTGTGAGCAAGGTACCGAATAATTCTCTTTACATCAGTATGATGTGATTCCTTTGGATTGGCCTGAAAACGAGCACAAATACATACTGAAAGCATAATGTCAGGTCTAGATGCACAAAGATATAAAAGGGATCCAATCATAGACCGATATTTCTTCTGGTCGAAGGATTTTCCCTTCTCATCTGCATCTAAGAAACCATTGGTAGGCATTGGAGTCTTAATAGTTTTGCAATCAGTAAGACCAAACTTCTTCAGGCAATCCTTGAGATATTTTTCTTGAGAAATAAAGGTGCCATTCTTCTGTTGACGGATTTGAAGTCCAAGGAAAAACTTCAATTCACCCATCATTGACATCTCATATTTCTTCGACATCATTTTGGCAAATTCTTCGCTGATTTCAGTGTTAGTGCAGCCAAAAATAATATCATCTACATATATTTGACATCCAAACAAATCACCATTGTAAGATCGAGTGAAAAGAGTTGGGTCAGTTGTTCCTGGTTTGAAGCCTTTCTTCAGAAGGAAGTCCTTCAATGTGTCGTACCAAGCACGAGGTGCTTTCTTCAACCCATAGAGAGCCTTGTGCAACCTGTACACCATGTCAGGTTTCTTTGGGTCTTCAAAAGCTGGAGGCTGCATAACATACACTTCTTCTTCGATTTGTCAGTTAAGAAAAGCACTTTTCACATCCATTTGATAAAGTAGAATACCATTGAAATTTGCAAAAGCAAGCATAACACGAATGGATTCGAGACGAATAACTAGAGCATAAGTTTCGCCGAAATCGATACCTTCGATTTGGGTGTAGCCTTGTGCTACCAGTCATGCTTAGTTTCTTACCACTATACCATCTTCATCTTGCTTGTTGCGAAAAATCCACTTTGTACCAATGATGTTGTGCTTCGTGGGATCAGGTCTATCAACTAAGGACCAGACTTTGTTTCGCTCGAACTGGTTAAGTTCTTCGAGCATAGCAGTTAAGAAATCTGGATCCTTCATGGCTTCATCAAACTTTGAAGGTTCTAGCATGGAGACAAATGGAAAGTTTCCGCAGAAGTTAGCCAAACGAGTACGAGAACGAGCTGTGGGACGACCTGGTTGATGAATTTCTTCTAGGATCGAATCAACATCAACTCTTCTTCGAACTCGTGATAAAGTTGAATCATTTGCTTCAGGCTCAGCTTCTGCTTCAGGATCTGCTTCAGCTTCAGGGTCTGCTTCATCTTCAGCTTTAGGATCTGCTTCACCTTCAGCTTCAGCATTTCCTTCAGGATTAGCATTTCCTTCGTTCCCTTGCTCTTCTTCGTCCTGTTCATCATTAGCTTCAGGATGTTAATCTCCAGCACCCCGGGCTATGTGTGGGAACATTGGACCATCATCATCCCTATTTGCTTGACGAGGATTGGCTTCAATAGGGCGAATATCTCCAATGGCCATGGACCTGATCACTTCATCAAGTGGAGGTTCATCTAGATCATGAGGCAAATGCTCTTTTTGAGAGCCATTAGTTTCATCAAACCTCACATTTACAGTTTCCATAACTTTCCCAAAGTGAGACTTATACACCCTGTAAGTGTGAGAATTTGAGCCATAAACTAAAAGAAAACCTTCATGTGCCTTAGGGGCAAATTTGGAGCTATGATTCATATCCCTAATAAAGCAAGGAGCACCAAAAACCCTAAGATACGAAACATTTGGTTTGTTACCAGTGATAAGCTCATGTGAAGTTTTCTTCAGAAATTTGTGAAGGTAAACCTTGTTGATGATGTGACAAGCTGTGTTAATTGCTTCGGCCCAGAACCTGATAGGTGTCTTGTATTCAGCAAGCATGGTTCTGGCCATTTCAATAAGAGTTATATTCTTCCTTTCCACAACACCATTCTGTTGAGGTGTATAGGCAGCAGAGAACTCATGTGTAAAGCCATGATCATCGAGAAATTCTTCAATATGAGTATTTTTGAATTCAGTTCGATTATCACTTCGGATATGCTTCAAAGATAATTCATATTCTGTTTGAGCTCTCTTAGCGAATGACTTGAAGATTTCAAAAACTTTGCTCTTGTCATCCAGAAATAAAACACAAGTATATCGAGAAAAATCATCAACAATAACAAGACCATATTTGTTTCCTCCCAGACTTGCATAATTTTGAGGACCGAAGAGATCCATATGAAGCAATTGAACAGGACGAGTTGTAGTCATGATAGTCTTCCCTGAATGATGTTTCTTCGTAATTTTACCAGCTTCACAAGCACTGCAGAGACGATCCTTATCGAATTTTACTTCACTAAGGCCAATAACATGCTTCTTCTTCACTAGATTATGAAGATTTCTCATCCCTGCATGACCAAGTCTTCGATGCCATAACCAACCAGATGAAGCTTTTGCCATTAAGCATGTGGATACGGCAGGGCCCGAAGAAAAATCAACAATTTATAAATCTCCTTTTCGGTAACCCTCGAAGACAAACGTATAGTCATCCTGTGAAAAGACAACACAAGGCGAAGCATAAAATAGAACAAGCATACCCATATCGCATAACTTCGAAATAGACATAAGATTATATCCAAGAGATTGGACTAGCATAACCTTGTCAATGTGCTTATCTTTCGATATGGCAACCTTACCCAAACCTAAAACTTTACCCTTGTTGTTATCACCGAAGGTAATGTACTTCTGAGAAGATTGAGATAGTTTTTCTTCGGTGAATAACTCCTTGTCTCCGGTCATATGATTTGTGCAACCACTATCCATGACCCATTCGGATCCACCGGAGACATAGCGCTGCAGAAGAATTAGTTCTTCTTAACCACCCACAAACGAGCAGGTGACTGAGAAGATGTTGAAGCACTAGATGAAGCAATATTAAAGCGAACATGAGTGTATTGCTTCGGTGTACCATAAAGTACACCATAAATGTAAGTCCTCTGCGAATGGTTAGGATAAGAATGAGCATATGAAATCTTAGTATGGTTATTATGAGGACGATAAGTATGACGACCAGTGCGATAGTATTGCTTCTGCGGAACATTTGATTCGGGCACCATTGAATCATTTCTCGTTTCTAGAGAATAGAAATGATTTGGTGGTACCAAAGACTTTCCCTGCATAGTATGGTTAGCAGGCAGTTTTTCCACAAGTGCTTTCTGCACCCATATCTGCCTCTTATAGAAGCCATTCTTCGGAGGAGTTCCTACATACTCAGCTGTAACCTTTCCCTGTTCATCTATAATGAGTTTGTAGTCTGAATCAAGTGATTCATCCACAATGGCTTTGTTCATTTTGCAGCCGAAACCTGAAAGATTAGCAATATCAATGGGTTTCTCCTTCGCTAGGACCCAAACAGTTTTAGGATACTGCTCAGGTTCCCAATAGGTGCCATCAGGGTTTATCTTTCTCTCGAAACCAACACCCTCATTCCTGCGATTTCTGTGAAGGAGAGCCTTCCTCAAGATGTTGATACGTCCAAAACGTATCTATAATTTCTGCTTGCTCCATGCATGTTTTGTTTGATATTGCTATGATCTAGATACACTTTCATACACTTTTGATCATATTTGGACTAACCTATTAACTCAGTGCACCACAGTGCCAGTTCCTGTTTTCTGCTGTTTTTCTATTTCAGTTTTCCCCCATATAAAAAGTGCCAGAAAAATTCGGGAAAATTCAGATTAAAAATCAGCGTGACGGAAGTTTCGAGAAGAGCCCGAGAGGGGCCAGAGGGGAGCCAGGGGAGCGCAGGCGGCCACCCGGCGCGGCCCCACCCCTGGCCGCGCCAGGGGGGCGCCTGGGGCCCCTGGTCCACCTCTGGCTGCCCCCCTTCGCCTATATATTCTCCGTCACGGGAAACTTCGGAAAAGAGAACCCTTTTTCGCGATCTCGCCTCTGTTCCGCCGCCGCCGCCGCGCTTCCGAGATCGGGAGCACCAGAAGACCTCTTCCCAGCACCCTGCCGGAGGGAGGATTGACCTCCGGGAGTCTCCTCTCCACCATGGATGCTCCCCGGATGTCTCGTGAGTAGTTTTCCTTGGACCATGGGTCCGTGATCAGTAGCTATGTGATGTTCTCCTCCCCTCTTTGTTCTTCATGGTTTAGACCTCGTGAGCTTCCCTACATGATCGAGGAACTTTTGTAATCTTTCTGCTATTGCTATGTTGAGTTTGATGGGATCTGATGGATTATGAGATTATGTTCAGATTGTGATTGAGTAATATATTTGGTTTTTATCTCTTATATTTTTGTTCCTAAGTAATCCTTGCATGTTCTCCGTTCCTGTTTATTGCTTTGGCCAAGTAGTAGGTAGGAACCCCAAGAGGGAACGTCATGCTCGATTGTGGGTTCATGCCCCCCGATGACACGCTTGAGTGACAGAAACATGAGTCTAGGGGATGTGTTGTTGCCACAAGGGGGAAAACAACGGTGCTTGTAACCGCGGTTGCAAGGATTGTTTACTTTACGCAAAGTGCTTTTTAATGCAGTTGTCTGTTTCTTTGGGTTTACACTTTGGGTGGGGCTCGCAACTTAATACAAGCGAGATGTTCTGGATAGATATCTCAAGGTGGATGATTAGTAGTAGATGCAGTTGGATTTCGGTCTATTTATTTTGGCGTACTGCCCGTGCTTTTGAGCCTCTTCCTTTCTTTTGTAGCATAGTTAGCATTGCGGTGCGTTCATAATCCTGTCAATTGCCCTTCTGTAATTTGTTTACCTCGCATAGCAGTTTTATCGTCTTTTGGGAGAGAGACATCACTAGTGAACATCACGTATCCCGGTCCATATCCTTATTACTGTTTCCATGCTCATTTACTTTTCTGCTTTTACTTTCAGTTGCTATCATTATTCTTTGTGTTTGATCCTTTGTGAACAACAAGACCGGAGAGATTGACAACCTCTCTGAACTTCGTTGGGAACAAAGTTATTTGTGTCTGTGTGCAGGTCCGCATCAGTAGCGCCGCTGACACCTACTTATCATCTCTGGAGTCCTACTGGAGACAAACCTTGGTATCTTTACTGAGGGAAATTTGCTGCTGTGCTGCATCACGCCTTCCACTTTGGTCTCACCAACGAAGGGCGAGAAGACTACACCCGTCAACTCTCGCGTCATCAAAGAAAATTTCTGCCGCCGTTGCCGGGGACTCTAAGTGCTAAGATAGGGGAGTTGCACACTACCCTTTACCTTTGTTTTTTAGTCTTGTTAGTTTACCTTTCAGTTTTTATCTTTAGTGTCCTTTATCAAAAAATATATATATAGTATGTCTAGTTCCTTACTTGCCAATCAATGTCCAACTTCTTTGAAACTAGATCTTATTGGCATGGAGGATTCACCGAGGATCAACAAGAATATTACAAGAAATACCGCTTGTCTCAAAAAGGAATACACTTATGGAGACTCATACATCAATCGTATGAGTATGCTAAAAACTTGTGCTCAATATATAATATATATTTCTGCAGGGATGAATCTTGTTGCTTTATGAGGCACAAACACCTTGCTTTCCAATGTGAGTATAATGAGGATGAAACCTTAGCTTCTTATGCTAAGGGAAATTATGACTTTTATGATGCAGAACAAATAGAAAAATTTGATGCTTTTAAGGGTGCCTATGAAATTACTTCTTTTCTTGAAAATATTGATGACGCCCCTTACAAATCTGAGAGTCTTGCTATACTTAACTATTGTTTGGAAAATTATGGTGCAAATTATTATATTACTGATCATCTTGAGAGAATCTCTCCCCCAAAGGAAGAGACTAATGTTTTGCAGAACTCTATAGAAGAAGAAATTACTGAACCTGAAAGCTCTTTGGATGAAGAAGAGGAGGAGAGTGACGAACAAAAGGAGGAAGAATGGAGCCATCCATGTCTACCTTCTTATGAGAGTAACTCTTTGACTCTTACCTTATATGAGTATTATGATCCTATGGATTCTGTTGAAATATCCCTTTTTGATGAAGTTGATGCCTTCTATGCTTATGGCCGTGATGCCACTATGGATGATGCTTACGGAGATGAAATTGCTATAGTTCCTCATGTTAAGCATGAAATTTTTGCTATCGCACCCACACTTGAGTTTCCTATTATCCTTTTAAAATCTCCAACTCCGGAGAATTTTCCTCTTATCAAAGCTCAATGTGATGGGTTGCATTTATCTTATGATCCTAAAAACCGTGTTGAAAACAATACACGTGTGCTTGTAGGTCATGAACAATATGATTTATGTGATATTTATATTCTTAATGTTGTTCATGATACTACTGAAAATTATTTTGAGAGAGGAAAGTTTGGTTGTAGAAACTTCCATATTACTAAAACTACTCTCTTTATGTTGAAAGTTTGGGAGATGTTCTTGTTCCACCTTCCTATGTTGGTTTCTTTGTGCTTCTTTGATTTATTTTATTACAAGATACCTATGCATAGGAAGTGGGTTCGGCTTAAATGTGTTTCATATTTGCTTCTTGATGCTCTCTTTTGCTTCAAATCCTTATTCTTATGAGAGCACCTTTTAAAATCTTTATGCCTAGCTAATGGCTCTAAAGAAGCGCTTTCGGGAGACAGCCCGCAACGAATTTAGTTTTTTCTTTTTTGCTTTTGTTGTGTCTTGATGTTTTTTACTACTGTAGCAACATCATTGTATCTTTATTTTTCAGCTTTGTGCCAAGTTATAGCCTCTTATGATAAGGGAAGCAAAAGTTGTGACATGCTGTCCAGAAAACAGATTCTGTCCCTTGACAGAAAAATTCGAATCAAATCACCAGATCATCTTTTTGATCTGAATTGTTTTGACAGAGTGCTCTATCCAATTGTGAAACTTTCGTATGTTCTGAGTTTTTTGATTTGAGTTGCAGAAGTGCCCCTAAAAAATTCTTTACTACCTGCTGTTCTGTTTTTCACAGATTCTGCCACGTTTTGTCTCTCCTAACTTTTGCAAACCATAAGCTTGCTTTTTCTTTGCAAAAACTTTTTGGCACTCTTGAGAAACAGTAGCTCTTCAAAAATATCTTGAGATCCAGTGGGGAAAATTTAATTTATTAAGGGTACTAACCTCTCTAATCAGCTTATGATGAGTTATGTATGAAGGGAGTTTTCACGTGTGCGATGGAAGATGATGAAAGAAGATCCAGGAGTGTCAAGTGCTCAAGCTTGGGGATGCCCCCATGCATCCCCAATAAATATTCAAGGAGACTCAAGCGTCTAATCTTGGGGATGCCCCTGTGCATCCCCTTCTCCATCAACAATCATCAGTTCGTCCTTCGTCTCACTATATTTTTATCACTTCATGCGTTATGTGCTATGCTTGGAGCGTCTCGCTCTTAGGTTTTATTTTTAGTTTTCTTTAGCTTTGCTTGCTGTTCATAACAAGTTAGATCCCGTCTTACTTTGTGTGGGAGAGAAACACGCTCCACTTTCAAAATCTAGAACACATCATAGGATTTTTCCTGCCTATCTTTTTGCTGTTGTGTGTTCTTTATCTTTTCATAGCTACTGCCATGTTTAGTTTTAGTCTTAGTTTGTCTTTAGCAAGAGCCTTGGCTTTTGTTTAGTTTGTTGCTGGAACTCTTTTTAGTTTTCATGTTTACCTTGTTAAAGAGAGTTGGTTGTTGCACTGAGTTGTGCCTTGTCTTGAAAGTAGGTAATTGAGGTTGCTATTTAATTCTAGTAGTAACTTGCAATAGTTTTGAAGTTTTGATGTGAGTAATGTTTGAACTTTTGGTGTCAAGAGCTCTAGCCTATTAGTGATAGGTGTCGTATTTTGGAGAATCCGTGTTTATTTTCAAAACCTACAAAACCAGTTGAGAACTCTAGCTACTAGATGGATCACTAATCTTTGGAGGGATCGAATATTAGAGAACACTCACGTACCATGAGTCGAGGATGCGGAAGGATAACCAAACCCCCATACACTCCTCCTCGGGGTACTTGTCTCTTTGTGAACCTCCTTATTAGATTGAGAGTTACCGATAATAAGTGCATGAGTTCTTCAGACTAATGTAAGTATTGAAAGTTGACACTTCCACCTTCCCATATTTTGCTAGCCTCTCCCGTGCCGTGCATTGCCTTCTTCTCACTCCGAGAGTTGGTGTCTACCTTCGCCGGTACATCCAAACCCTTGGCATGATACGCTCTTTCATCATAAACCTCCTTATATCTTTCCTCATAACAGTCACCATACCTACCTATCAAGGCATTTCCATAGCCTTTCCGAGATATATTGCCATGCAACTTCCACCTCTTCTTGACTTGATCTTCATGTCATACATGTTCCTGCTACACTGGCAGCGGCATACATTGCATACATCATGATAGTTACATCTTCTTTATGATTTTGAGTACCTTGTAAAGTGTGAAAGATCTCCTTTGCCTTCATGTAAAATAGAGTGTTGCCCTTAAGGGAGGAAAAGATCCCAAAGTGGACACAATAAAAGATCCCAAAGAGGACAAATGAGAGTTAAGTAGAAAGATCCATTGAGGCCACAAAAAATACAAAAAAAATAGAAAAATAAATAAAAAGAGAGAAAGGGGCAACACTACTATCCTTTTGAGAGATCCGCACTAGTACTCCCTTTATATCCCTGTACTCCATAGAGATGATCATTATGCATATAGCTATGTGGGGACCTTCACACTATAGAACTTGGCTTGCATATTCCAAGGATGAGCCTGCTCAAACGAGCTCTAGGTCTTCATGAGCGAGCAAGTTAGATGCACCCCCACTAGTTCCATTGGAGAGCTTCCTAGCTCGTATGTGCATCCGTTGAATGGCAATCCCTACTCCTCACATCATATCTATCATTTGGCGTCTCTTGCCTATGATTGTCCTCATTGATGTGAGCCTTTCTCATCCTTTTTGTCTTCCTCCTCCACACTTCTCTCTTTGCCATCCAAAGTGCCAACTCTTGTGCTTACGCTCATCCATTTCTTGAGTGCTCAAAACGTTGAAAAAGGAGTGGATCAAATTGACTTGTACCTGGCTAGTGGTCTGGGGACGAGTCAAGATAAGATTCCAGAAAAAGACCAAGTGTGAAACTTTAGTAGATTGAGTTCTCAACAAATAAATGTTTTTTCTCGTATTCCCTATCCCCCTTCTTGCACGCAAACACCATTTGGAGACATTCGAGTCACGGACAGCGAGAGCTCTTGCACCTTTTGTTCTTTTGTTACTTGTTTCAATGCTAATATAGACTCTTGCATGTTATGACTTGAATTGAGTTTCTGACCTTTATTGCTTTAATTTTCAAAGTTCTTATATGGTTTCTAGCATGTCACCACAGAAATTATGCCGTTATCATTTACCTACTCGAGGACGAGCAGGAATTAAGCTTGGGGATGTTGATACGTCCAAAACGGATCTATAATTTCTGCTTGCTCCATGCATGTTTTGTGTGATATTGCTATGATCTAGATACACTTTCATACACTTTTGATCATATTTAGACTAACCTATTAACTCAGTGCACCAAAATGCCAGTTCCTGTTTTCTGCTGTTTTTCTATTTCAGTTTTCCCCCATATAAAAAGTGCCAGAAAAATATAGGAAAAATCAGCGCACAGGAAGCTCCGCAAAGAGACCGAGTGGGACCAGAGAGGAGCCAGGGGGCCCAGGCGGCCACCCGGCGCGGCCCCACCCCTGGCCGCGCCAGGGGGGCGCCTGGGGCCCCTGGTCCACCTCTGGCTTCCCCCTTCTCCTATATATTCTCCGTCACGGGAAACTTCGGAAAAGAGAACCCTTTTTCGCGATCTCGCCTCTGTTCCGCCGCCGCCGCACTTTCGAGATCGGGAGCACCAGAAGACCTCTTCCCGGCACCCTGCCGGAGGGAGGATTGACCTCCGGGAGTCTCCTCTCCACCATGGATGCTCCCCGGATGTCTCGTGAGTAGTTTTCCTTGGACCATGGGTCCGTGATCAGTAGCTATGTGATGTTCTCCTCCCCTCTTTGTTCTTCATGGTTTAGACCTCGTGAGCTTCCCTACATGATCGAGGCACTTTTGTAATCTTTCTGCTATTGCTATGTTGAGTTTGATGGGATCTGATGGATTATGAGATTATGTTCAGATTGTGATTGAGTAATATATTTGGTTTTTATCTCTTATATTTTTGTTCCTAAGTAATTCTTGCATGTTCTCCGTTGCTGTTTATTGCTTTGGCCAAGTAGTAGGTAGCAACCCAAAGAGGGAACGTTATGCTCGATTGTGGGTTCATGCCCCCCGATGACACGCTTGAGTGACAGAAACATGAGTCTAGGGGATGTGCTGTTGCCACAAGGGGGAAAACAACGGTGTTGTAACCGCGGTTGCAAGGATTATTTACTTTACGGAAAGTGCTTTTTAATGCAGTTGTCTGTTGCTTTGGGTTTACACTTTGGGTGGGGCTCGTAACTTAATACCAGCGAGATGTTCTGGATAGATATCTCAAGGTGGATGATTAGTAGTAGATGTAGTTGGATTTCGGTCTATTTATTTTGGCGTACTGCCCGTGCTTTTGAGCTTCTTCCTTTCTTTTGTAGCATAGTTAGCATTGCGGTGCGTTCATAATCCTGTCAATTGCCCTTCTGTAATTTATTTACCTCGCATAACAGTTTTATCATCTTTTGGGAGAGAGACATCACTAGTGAACATCACGTATCCCGGTCCATATCCTTATTACTGTTTGCACGCTCATTTACTTTTCTTTTTTTACTTTCAGTTGCTATCATTATCCTTTGCGTTTGATCCTTTGTGAACAACAAGACCGGAGAGATTGACAACCTCTCTGAACTTCGTTGGGAACAAAGTTATTTGTGTCTGTGTGCAGGTCCGCGTCAATAGCGTCGCTGACACCTACTTATCATCTCTGGAGTCCTACTGGAGACAAACCTTGGTATCTTTACTGAGGGAAATTTGTTGTTGTGCTGCATCACGCCTTCCACTTGGGGCTCACCAACGAAGGGCGAGAAGACTACACTCGTCAACTCTCGCGTCATCAGATGTCATAAAGATATTGGTGACCTTGCACACTTTTGAACTTGCCTGTTTCAAATAAGTTTTTCAACCTGAGGAGTTCCTCGGTAACAGCAGAGTTTTCCTCATCTGAGGCATCAGTATCATCAATAATAATAGGATCTTTGCCTTTGGAATCAGTTTTTCTTCGTTCCAGATAAGTTAAGCAATGTGAATCAGTTTTATGATTTGCTTCAGAACCTTGTTGAGCCATGAGAGAGAGATTGACATTTTCCAACTCTTCATGAGCCTCTTTCAGTCTTTCAAGAGCCATTTTCCTCTGAAGAAATTCATAGGTGAGCTTCTCATAATCAACTGAAAGAAGATCATGCCGAGAGGATAATTCTTCAAACTTTTCTTTCAGAGCTGCATGCTCGTTATTCAAAGTTTGACCTTTCTCTATCTCATCGATCAACAGAGTGTCTGATTTCTTAATGGTTTTGCTTAGCGAATCAAGTTCATCTTGTTGGATTGAAGCAATTTTAGCAAGTTTAGCATAGCCTATTTTTGAATCACTATCATATGAGGAACAATCAGAAGTATCATAGTTAGATTTGGATGAAGATACCTTCGCCTTGGCCATGAAGCAATATGCAGGAGTTTCATCTTCACTACTGTTGTTGGTGAAGAATGAGCTCGAAGATTTGGTTGAAGCATCTGCTGAAGCGAAGGCCAAACCAGCAACACCATCTGATTTGGACCCAGACCCAGACCTTGAGCCTGATTCAGCTTCGGACCCAGAGGCTTCGTCTTCAGAGTTCATCTCCTTTCCCAGATAGGCCTTGGCACGGTGAGAGCTGCTTCGCCGATACGAGTGAGTCTTCGATGAAGAACCCTCACACTTCTTATGATACTTCTTCCTCTTGTCATCATCAGAATATTTCTTCTTTTCTCTTCTCGTACTGGAATCATGTCTCTTGGACTCATAACTTCTGGAAGATCTGTGGGACTTGGTTGAGGAGTCTCTGAGCGAATGCTTTGATTTGTTCTCAGCTTCCCACATAGGACAATCAGCAATGTAGTGACCTGGTTTCTTGCACTTGTAGCAGTAGTTGTCCTTCGATGGAGAGCTTCTTGAGGATGAGCGGTGAGATGAGTGACTTGAGCTTCTTGAAGAATAACTCTTTTTCGGTGAAGAAAAACCTTTTCTTTGGAAGCGGTTGAAGCGTCTCATGATCAATGCTAAATCTTTCCCAATGCTTGCAGGATCATCTGATTCGACACCTGAAGCAGAACTGACTTCGGGAGAAGAATGACGCGAAGCTTTTGCTTTCAAAGCATGTTGATACGTCTCAAACGTAACTACTTTTCCAAACACTTTTGCTATTGTTTTGCCCTCATTCCTGCATGATTTGGACGAAACTAACCTGGACTAACGCTGTTTTCAGCAGAGCTGCCTGTATGGTTTTATTTTGTGCAGTAAAATGGATTTGTAGATATCCCAGAAAATTCCCAGAAAAATACCAGAAAATCCACGCACCCGATGGAGCCAGTAGCCAGAAGTGGGACTAGAGGGAGCCCTGGGGGCCCTAGGCGCCCCCCTGGCGCGGCCAGGGGTGGGGCCGCGCCCTCTGGCCGCCTGGGCTGCTCCCACCTCCTCTGGTGCCCTACCGAGGCTCCTATTTATCCCCGTGACGAGAAAACCCCAGAACAGAAGTTGTTTTCCCAGTTTCCGTCGCGGAGCCGCCGCCACCCTCTGTTCTTCTTCGGGAGGGCTAATCTGGAGGCTGATTTGGCCTCCGGAGAGGGGAGATCGTCGCCATATTCATCACCATCACGACTCCATCAATCCTCCATGACTTCTCTTCACATGTGTGAGTAATTCCCTGCTGTAGGCAAAGGGGATGGTATGGATTGGATGAGTTTAATCATGTAATAGTTCGTCAGATTGTTGGGGGCATGTTGCCTATCATCTAGATTGGTGTTTATCTTCTTTGCTACAACTTGTTGTTCTTAATGCTTGTCACTTTGGGCCCGAGTGCCATGTTTTCAGATCTGAACCCTATGTGTTTTCATGAATATATTTGTGTTCTAGATCCTATCTATGAGTTGTATGCACCTATTATGGTCCGGAACCGGCGATCCCGAAGGTGACAGCTTGGGACACCAAAGGGGATGGTCCATGATTTGAGGATTCCATGTATCCATTGAGTTTATTGCTTTGTTCCGGTGCTCTTTGATAGGAGCGCCTTAATCTCCATAAGCTCCTTTTGGCCCCATTTGTAGCGGGATAGTAGGACAAAAGATGTTGTGCAAGTTCTTATTGCAAGCACGCACAACTACCTACGGGATACATGCCTATTGTTTGATATTTGCCTAGATGATCATTGCTTTTCTGTGTGCCTTGCCACGTGTTAGAATCTATTATATGTTTACTCCCATCCATGCAGCGCCCGACCATCCATCTCCCTAGCCTACAGTGTTTTCAATCCTGCTGGTTATTAGTTGTTACTTTTTTCTATTTACTTTTGCTGTTGCTATCATCACTATCATATCACCGTTACCACTTATCTATTATTGCAAGCAAGCATATTTCAGGTGCGGTTGAATTGACAACTCAACTGTCAAAGCTACTGTTCCGATCTTACCATCCCGTACAAGAAAAGGTAATGTTCTGAACACTAGTGCTACACTTGATTCACCTTCTGTTATGAGTAAGTTTACTTCACCACCACTACATGATGCTTCTATTGAGTCTGTTACTATGTCAGATACTTTTGATGATGCTTCCAATACTCTTGATGATGCTACTTTTCTTGGTCACTATATTGAAACTCAGACTGCTAAGACTGCAGCAAAATCCAAGACCGAGACCCCTGCTACCTATATTCCTACCTGCAAAACCTTTCGTTACCCGAGCTTAGATGAACTCAAGGAGAGAATCCTTGATGATGATTATGTTACTCTTGATGATGATTTTTGCAAGGAACTCAGAGAGTGTGTCGGCTCTGACCCTGGTGCTGTTAAGGAGTTGCTCAAGAGGCACGCCATGAAGAACAAAGTTATTCCTGATCCTAAATTTGCCACGTCACCTATATGCATCACTGATCCCGATTATGATTTCTCTGTTGATCTTTCACTTATATCTACAGTCGAGGCCGACCCCTTTTATGGCAGAGAAAATGATGATGCTATAGCACACTTGACCAAACTCGCTGAGTTAAGCAACCTATTCACTACTGATGAGAAGATACAAAACTTCTATGTGGCCAAGCTTTTTCCTTTTTCTTTGAAGGAAGACGCTAAATCATGGTACGATGCACTACCCTATGGTTCCGTTAAAAGTCCTCAGGACTTAATTAAATTTTTTGTTGATAAATATTTTCCGGCTCATCTGCAACATGCTGCTTTGCAAAGAATCTACAACTTTAAACAATTGCAGGATGGACACCTCCCTAAAGCTTGGGGGAGGTTTTGTGATTTACTTAAGGTTATGCCGGGACATGGGATCCCCAAGAATGAATTTCTTGATATATTTTATGCTGGTTTAACCGATGAATCCAGAACCTATCTGGATAGTTGTGCTAGTTGTGTTTTCAGGGAAAGAATGTCGGACGATGCAGAAGAATTAATGTGCAAAATCCCCAAAAACTATGAAGACTGGTCCGTTCCTGAACCACTTCTACCACCGAAAAAGAGGGGAATGCTTGTTCTGAACCCCGAAGATATGCAAGAAGCAAAGAAGTCTATAAAGGAGAAAGGTATTAAAGCCGAAGACGTGAAGAATTTACCACCTATCGAGAAGTTGTGTGAGCCTACTGCTTATTGGCTTCTCGCCCTTCGTTGGTTACCCCAAGTGAAGGTTTGAGATGCAGTGCAGCAGCAGTTTTCCCTCGGTGAAGATACCAAGGTTTGTCTCCAGTAGGACTCCGGAGATGATAAGTAGGTGTCAGCGGCGCAACTCACGCGGACCTGCACACATACACAGATAACTTTGTTCCCAACGAAGTTCAGAGAGGTTGTCAATCTTTCCGGCCTTGTTGTTCACAAATGATAAAACGCACGGGATAATGATAGCAACTTGAAAGTAAATGCAGAAAAGTAAATATAGCTTGGAATCAGTAATGAGGATATGGACCGGGATACGTGATGTTCACTAGTGATGTCTCTCTCCCAAAAGACGATAAAACTGCTATGCGAGGTAAACAAATTACAGAAGGGAAATTGACAGGATTATGAACGCACCGCAATGCTAACTATGCTACAAAAGAAAGGAAGAGGTTCAAAAGCACAGGCAGTGCGCCAAGGTAAGCAGACCGAAATCCATCTGCATCTACTACTAATAATCCACCTTGAGATATCTATCCAGAACATCTCGCTGGTATTAAGTTGCGAGCCCCACCCAAAGTTTAAACCCAAAGCAATAGACAACTGCATTAAAAAGAACTCTGCGTAAAGTAAACAATCCTTGTAACCGCGGTTACAAGCACCGTTGTTTTCCCCCTTGTGGCAATAGCACATCCCCTAGACTCATGTTTCTGTCACTCAAGCGTGTCATCAGGGGCATGAACCCACAATCTAGCACTACGCTCCCTCTTGGAGTCACTACCTACTACTTGGCCAAAGCAATAAACAACAATGGAGAACATGCAAGAATTACTTAGGAACAAAAATATAAGAGATAAAGACCAAATATATTACTCTATCACAATCTGAACATAATCTCATAATCAATCAGATCCCTCCAAACTCAACATAGCAACAACAGAAATATTACAAAGGTGCCTCGATCATGTAGGGCAGCTCACGAGGTCTAAACAATGAAGATCAAAGAGGGGAGGAGAACATCACATAGCTACTGATCACGGACCCATGGTCCAAGGAAAACTACTCACGAGACATCTGGGGAGCATCCATGGTGGAGAGCAGACTCCCGGAGGTCAATCCTCCCTCCGGCAGGGTGTCGGGAAGAGGTCTTCTGGTGCTCCCGATCTTGGAAGCGCGGCGGCGGCGGAACAGAGGCGAGTTCGCGGAATAGGGTTCTTCTTCTGGAGTTTTCCCATGACGGGGGATAAATAGGTGAAGGGGGGCAGCCAGACGTGGACCAGGGGCCCCAGGCGCCCCCCTGGCGCGGCCAGGGGTGGGGCCGCGCCGGGTGGCCGCCTGGGCCCCCCTGGCTCCCCTCTGGCCCCTTCCGGGCTCTTCTCGAAGCTTCCGTCACGCTGATTTTTAATCTGAATTTTCCCGAATTTTTCTGGCACTTTTTATATGGGGGAAAACTGAAATAGAAAAACAGCAGAAAACAGGAACTGGCACTTGGGTGCACTGAGTTAATAGGTTAGTCCAAATATGATAAAAAATGTATGAAAGTGTATCTAGATCTGTCAGATCCCTCTGTTAGGTATGTGCTAGGGTTAGCTAGTGCCTTTGCATCATGTCAAAATTTCAAAAGGAAATCTTGGAAATCAAATTCAAAATCCAAATGGGAGAAGGAACACCCCCCAGATGAATTAATTCAAAAGGCCAGATAAAAATCTTTTCCAAAAATTCATGTTAGAGTTTTGAAAAGTCTTATAAATGAGTGTGATCACATATCAAGTGATGTGGGACCCACCCCATGCTCATAGAGTTTTCAAATATTCAAACAGTACCTTGGAATTAATGAAATACCCCTTCTTCATTTAAAATTCAAATCATTTGAATTTTAAAAATGTTGAAAGTTTATGAGTGGCTAGTCTATATTATTATGAGGCCATGTAAAAGTTTTCAGCATTTAATAAAATGGTTTGGTATTTTTATCAGAGCCAAAACAAATTACAGAAAAAGAAAGGAAAGATTAAACAGAGAGAAAAAGAAAAAGGGAGCTTACCTGGTCATTCGGCCCAACTCATCGCCCGCGGCCCAGCAAGCCAGCCCTGCCCGCAGCCCCCATTTGTCTTCTTCCCCGGCGCGGCAAGCAGCTCGCTGGAGCGCATGCCGACGCCGGCGGCAGCAGCCTGCCTGCCTGGAGGCCTCCCTGGCGTCCTTATCGCGCCAGGAGACGTTCCGTGGACGCCCGCTTCGCTTCCCCCTCTTCTCCACCGCTCTCGCGATCCCCTTCGTTCGATTTCGTCGCCGGCAGGAAGCTCACCGGAGCGCACCGCCGTGGAAGACGTGGCCACCGTGCCCTAGAGCTCAAGCTGCGGTGTCCCTTGTACTCGCCGCCGTCTAGCCGCCGGCAAGCCTGACGTGGCCGGGGTGATTAGCCACTAATCTAACCTCCTGGGTCACTTACAGGTGGGCCCAGCCCCCTCTAATCCTCTCTGTTAGATTAATCTAACAGGGAAATTAGATGAGAGGCTTACAGCCCTGGCCCACTGGTCAGTTTGACCGGGGTCAAAACCCCCTACGTCATGCTGATGCAGTGCTCGCGCAATAAAAGCTTTTCTAATTAAAAAGAATTCCAGAAATTCCAGAAAATACCCCAAACTTTGGAAATTCATAGAAAATTCATATTAACTCCAAATTGGACAAATAATATATGAAAAATGATCATGAGAAAATTATCTTTCCAAATATGCAACTTTCAACTCTGTTTGAGTTGAATTTAAAATGTGATCAGTAGCATTTGCTATTTGATTTAAATGAAATTAAATCAAATTCAATTCAAATATTTTTGCAACTTGAACCATGGCAACATGCTACATTTCACTTACACATCAGAGGCATATCATACACATTTGAAGATAATTCAAAATGGTCAAACTATATCACATATAACTGGGTTATTTTTGAATTCAAATGTGGAATTTGAATTTGCATTTTAGATGCAATATATTCCACTTAAATGGAATTGCCTCACACATCAAAACTTATAATTCAAGTTTTAACATTCAATCATGTGCTTGAGAATTGCATTCATATTGATTGCTACTTCGTGCTTTGTTTGTCGAGTAGAGGTGGAACCGGAGCAAGAGGTCACCCCCTTCGCTGAAGATCCAGAGCCTGAACCTCGTCAGCAAGGCAAGAAAAACCCCATTGATCATGTCGATAAAATCCCACTTCCCTCTCATGTCTCGCTTATGCATTGTATAGGATGATCACCATGTTACGATTCTATCGCATAGATGAACCCATTCCTTTGCATGACCTATCTTTTGTCACAGTAGTAAGCAAACCACAATCCTAGCAAATGTAGGAGTTGAATGATATCATGTGGCCCCTGCAATGTTACTGCTTATTGCATGCTTAGTATGATACCATGTTGTTACTGTGATGTGAGTCGGGATGGGAATGATCATGTTGATGATGGTAGAAAAGTGTTGGTGAATCGACCCTAATACAAGGTGAACGATGAGAGGCTGTGTAGGAGTACACAGTGGGTTGTCTCGTTGAACACCGCCCTAGTACGAGTTCTTGTGTGGTGATCCAAGATGAAGAGTACAACCACACATTGGGCTCACTGACCCCTCTCAGCTTACTAACTCATCCCTTTCGATGTCTAGATGTCGCAATAGTTCGGAGTTCTGGTAGGCTTGTGGCCTGGTTGCTAAGTGAGAGAACGGCTCACCCGAGACCGGCTTATGCACCACGCACACATCGCTTGGGTCCACTTTGGTAAACCGGCCGGGTTCACGATTGTGGTAACCAACCCAAGTAGGCGGCTTTCTCGGACTAGATAGGCTATGAGATAACAGTTGTGGTGAGCATCCTCGCTGGCACCCCTTGAATGGTGTCGAGATCAAAGGCGGTAAATGATGATCATGTGTGTGTAGCGGTACACCCTTGCAAGGTTAACAAAACTATTCGAATAGCCGCGTCCGCGGTTATGGACTGCTTGGAAAGCTTAGCTTGATTATTAGATAACTTGAACCGGATACTTCTAAAACACACCAAGATAAGTGTGAGTGCTATGGCGTGCTTTCTCGTGGGGAAGTCGAGGAAGGCACCATAGTGGTGTAATTGATTGGAGAAAGTATTGGACTCGTGTATGCTTCTTACCTCAAAGTCTGGTACTCGTAGTTCAGGATTAGCCAAGTCAAAGCTGGCATTTCTGCAAGTGAACCCCACCTCCCTTTACCTTGATACATGTGCATGAGTAGTATAGCTCCTATGTAAGTCTTGCTGAGTACGCCTTTGTACTCACGTTTGCTTAATTTATGTTTTAGATGACGCCACTGACCCCGAAGGTGGCTTCTTCATCGAGCTGGACGACTGAAGTTAAACTAGTCTAGTCCCAGTCAGCAGATTGGTTCCCTCGTGGAGGGCTTTGTGTTTAAATAAGGCTTCTTAAGCCATTTGTTAAACTTGTCTGTACTCAGACATAATTTGCTTCCGTCCTGTGTTGTAATGTTGGATCACATGTATGTGATCTCTGTTTGTACTCTATAAGAGTTATAAATAAAATGTACACTTTGTAGAGAATTGCAATGGTACCTACTGTTCATACGAGGCATGTGTGCTGCGTGTATGTTTATAACATGCATGTCTTTGTATGGGTTTTCGAGACCTTAGTTGTGTTATGGCTGGCGGTCTTTCATACACCAAGTGGCCCTTAGATGTGCGCAGCTTGGGGCATCGCGATGCGATTGCTCGAGACTCCGTCTCGTGCACACTTTGTGGTATGATCGAGCCCGCCCTAGACCCCGACTAAGTGATCGGGCTGGAGTAAGTCTATGTAAGAGTTTTGAGATAGTCGATAGTATGGTTGAGGCGACTTGTCTTGAATATGGGAGTTCACCACCCATATCAGTAGACTTGTGTGCGTATGATGAGGACCCATTTCAGTTGATCATCCGGCCTGGATGGGATGCCCCTCACGTATGATGCTTTCCGAGAATGTTCAGTGCTTGGCCTTGTCTGCTTAGACAAGTGGGTGCGGTTCTCGGCTCTCCATATGACTATGTCTTAACTGTACTTGCATACGCTAACCCCGAGTCCCGACAGAATTGGTATCAGAGCAGGACTGACTGTAGGACTAGTAGCCTTGGCCGAAGTGTAGTCTAGCTTGCTATAGTTATATAGTTACTCTGGGTATATAAGGGAACAACGTAAGGCTTCTTTTTTCTCCTTACCCCCTTCGTTCTGAGTTCTGAGTCACCCTCATCTTGTTCTACGGGAAGATAGGACTAGGCTCTTCTCTGTCTGATTAGAACATCTCGTTGTTTGCTTCCCTATAGCCGTAGGAAAGTTGTGTCAGGTTTTCCTAGCATTGTTATAATGCTGATTTCTTACATCGTATTATGTAAGTGCTGTTTCTCATGATTGAAAGAAATTGTCATTTCTTACAATTACAGCCGTTATGCTGTCCGAGTCATTCCAGGTTTATCTCATAATCTGATGCATTTGCAAACCCCTTTTTGTTTCAGATGGCAGATCTTCCCCCTCGGCAGATTGTTCGTTTGACCAGGTGCCTCGGTGTGCGTGGCCATCCCGCCACATTGATCGAGATGATGTCCTATGTGGGATATCGATGGTACCCTGAGTACACCATCGAGGAGCAGTTCCACGACTTCAACCAGACGCAGTTCCACTGCATTGTCAGGATCTACCCGCACCACGTTGGGGTCACTCAGCCTATCCACTTTGGACATGGCATTGGCGTTACCGAGAACATGGCTGTGCAGGATGCTGCATATTCATGTATTACACTGCTGAGAGAGGAGCACACCATGCTGAGAGAGACTTCTTTCCGCTATATCCCTGCTGCACTTCCAGGAGAAGAGGGATATTACACCGGACTCTACTCAGACCACTCTGCAGAGGATCCGGCACTCCAGGTGACTGCTAGGTTTGCTAGTGACAGAGATCGTGATGCACGCGCTCTCCGTTTTGAGCTCCACGCTACTCGTGTTCGTCTGTACCGAGCACTGACGCTCTTGGCACCTTTTGTGAGCGTGGGATCAGTGGAGTACGATGCGATCTATCCAGTAAGGACCCAGATGCCTTCTCGAGTTGCTTGGCCTGAGATTGGAGGAATTTTTCCACCCCGTGGTCCTTTGCTTCCACCCTACACTGGACCTAGGCCCCATCCTTGCCCAAATGGATATCAGGGTCCACAAGCCTCCGTGTTTTCCGATGGTCACCTCCAGCTACCGGGATACGCGGGTAACCTTTATGAGGACTACTATGGAGATGGAGATGAGTGAGACCGCCTGTGGTCTTACTTAGTGAGGATGTAGTAGTATCCTAGTATATTGTAAGCAAGGTGGCTAAGTTCCAGAGGCTTAGATAAATAATGTATAGGAAGTCAGAGTGCCTCTGAAGGATGTATCATCTTCATCACGTTTGTATTAGCTTAGTGCTTGTACTAAAACGATGTATGGTTTGTATGACAGCTTGTGAATATATGGCTTGTATGCTTTATTACCATGTTGTGAAGATGATTACTTCCTTTGCTCTGTAATCCTTCCAGTACTTCAATACCTTGATTAGACTCTTGAAATCAACTCTGTTTGACTTTGGATTTTCGCCTTCAGGATGTCTCAAGGAACACGTGGCCAGATTGGTCGTAACCAAGGTCGTGGGAACAACCAGGAGGAAGACAACCTTCCACCCCCAGCCACGATGGCACAGGTTCTGATGGAGGTCGAGAGGAACCGCCGTGACTCTCACCACCTGCTGGAAGTCATCGCACGCAACACCACTCAGCAGCGCAATGAGCTGGTGTCTCTGAACGACTTCATCCGGCTTCATCCCCTGGTTTTCAGTTACTCCACCGAGCCCCTTGACGCCGATGACTGGCTCCGCAGCATCGAGAGGAAGCTCCAAGCCGGCCATGTTGCAGATGGCGACAAGGTCAGCTATGCCACCTATCAACTTGAAGGTGCAGCAAGCTCTTGGTGGGAGAACTTTCTGAATATGCGCCCCGTTGGACCACCTGCATCTTGGGAGGAGTTCTGCACGTCCTTCCGCGAGCACCACATCCCCAAGGGTCTCATGGACCGCAAGCGTGAGGAATTCTGTAACCTCACTCAAGGCAGAAGAACAGTTGACGAGTTCAGTCGTGAGTTCAACCGACTTGCTCGTTATGCAACTGAGGAAGTCTCCACCGACTCCAAGAAACAAGAGAGGTTCCGTCGTGGCCTCAATAGTGGACTCCGTCGCGAGCTCAACCTTCATGACTTTGCCACATTCCAGGTCCTTGTCAACAAGGCCATCAAGGCAGAGGACATGAACACCCCCAACGATTTCCGCAAATACCCTAGAGAGGAAGGTTCATCCAGCTCTGGTTCCCAGAAACGCAAGATCTGGATCCCAAACAGCATGTTCCGCCAGAACAACCCACCGAGGCCATCCTATGTGGCGCCTCGTCCAACCACCCAATTCCACCCAGCTCCACCAAACCACCCAGCTCCACGCACTGTTTTCGGAGCTTGTTACAAGTGTGGTCAGGCAGGCCACTAATCTCGCGAGTGCCCCCAGAACCAGGTCCAGAACCAAAATGCTCCACCACGTGCCGGAGGCAGCAACAACAACAACAATAGTCGTGGCAAGCCACCCCAGAAGGTCTTCACCGCCAAACCCGCTCCTTCCGCAACTCGTGGACGTCTGAACCAGGTTGCCGCTGAAGAGACTGACGACACCACTGACGTCATTCTTGGTACGCTCCCAGTCAATTTTGTTCCTACTTCCGTTCTTTTCGACCCAGGAGCATCTCATTCATTCATGTCGGAAAGTTATGCACTTCGTCATGAGTTACCCTTTGTTGAATTGTCCACCCCGATGGTTATTCAAACTCCAGGGTCAAGATGGCAAACTAATAGAGTGAGCCATGGTAATCAAATTGCAATTGAGGGTTTAGTATTCCTTGCTTCACTCATAGCCCTCAAGTCTTCAGACATTGATGTCATCCTTGGCATGGATTGGCTATCAAGACAGAATGCCTACCTGGATTGGAAAGGCAAATCCGTGAAACTCACCCACCCTTCAGGCAAAACAATCAACTATACCTCACCCAGAACAAGAACCCAAGTGCATTCCTTGAATGTACTTCCCCTTCCCGAACTTGAAGATATTCCGGTGATTCGTGACTTCCCGGATGTCTTTCCTGAAGAGCTGCCGGGCATGCCACCCGACAGATGTGTAGAATTTATAGTGGATCTTGTTCCAGGAACCGCACCAATTTCCAAACGCCCATATAAAATGGCCCCACATGAGTTAGCTGAGCTAAAACCCCAACTTGATGCTTCGTTGGCAAAAGGCTTCATCCGCCCTAGCTCATCGCCATGGGGTTGCCCCGTTCTGTTCGTAAAGAAGAAGGATGGAACAGAAAGGATGTGCGTAGACTATCGCCCGCTAAATTTAGCGACGATAAAGAACAAATACCCACTGCCCAGGATCAATGATCTTTATGATCAACTTGCAAGATCCTCCGTCTTCTCCAAGATGGATTTGAGATTAGGTTATCATCAGATCAGAATCCGAAACGAGGACATTCCCAAAACGGCTTTTACTACTCGTTATGGTCTTTACGAGTACACCGTCATGTCCTTTGGTTTAACCAATGCCCCCGCCACATTCTCACGCTTGATGAATTCGATCTTCATGGAGTACCTAGATAAATTTGTTGTAGTTTATCTTGATGATATTCTCATCTACTCGAAGAACGAAGAAGATCATGCCGAACACTTAAGGCTGGTATTGATGAAACTTAGAGAGCATCGCCTGTACGCTAAATTCTCCAAGTGTGAATTCTGGCTACCAGAAGTGACCTACTTAGGCCACGTGATTTCTGCAAAAGGCATTGCTGTGAATCCCGAGAGAGTTCAGGTCGTCCTTGACTGGACTCCACCTGAATCGGTTAAGCAAGTTAGAAGTTTTCTTGGCCTAGCCAGCTATTGCCGTCGCTTCGTCGAGAACTTTTCTAAAGTTGCAAAGCCTCTAACTGAACTCCTCAAGAAAGATAAGAAATTCTTATGGACTTCCAAGTGCGAGGAAAGCTTTCAGGAGCTAAAAAGAAGGTTGACTTCTGCACCCGTACTTGCACCTCCAGACACAAAAAGGGATTTCGAGATCTATTGTGATGCATCACGGCAAGGGTTAGGATGCATACTTCTGCAAGATCGACATGTGGTAGCTTATGCTTCACGCCAGTTGCGGCCACATGAAGAGAACTATCCTACCCATGACCTTGAACTCGCTGCCGTAGTTCATGCTCTAACAACTTGGCGACATTACCTCCTTGGTAATCGTTGTGAGATTTATTCCGACCACCAAAGCCTCAAATATATTTTCACCCAGCCAGATCTTAATCTCAGGCAAAGACGCTGGATTGAGTTGATAAAAGATTACGACGTAGCAATTTCTTACACCCCAGGCAAAGCCAATGTCATGGCTGATGCACTAAGTCGTAAGTCGTACTGTAACAACCTCATGTTACAGCAGTATCAACCACTTCTTCATGAGAACTTTCGCAAGCTCAACCTTGAAATTGTTCCTCATGGCTATCTTTCAACCTTGGTGGCGAAACCAACTCTTGAGGATCAAATCATAGTTTCCCAAAGGCGTGCACGAGGTGTTCGCCGGATCAAGGAGAACATTGCTAGCGGAGTTGCTAAATGTTTCTCCACAGATAGCAAAGGAACGGTATTCTTTGAAAATCGTTTGGTAGTACCTAAGAATAGGGATCTAAGGCAACTCATCCTCAAAGAAGCCCATGACACACCCCTCTCAATTCATCCCGGTAGCACGAAAATGTATCGAGATCTACGCCAGAGATTTTGGTGGACTAGGATGAAGAGAGACATTGCTCAATTTGTTGCCGAATGTGATGTTTGTCGTCGCATTAAGGCAGAACATCAAAGACCTGCTGGTACACTTCAACCTTTGTCTATTCCCGAGTGGAAATGGGACAAAGTCGGTATGGACTTCATCACCGGCTTTCCAAGAACCCAGAAAGGAAACAATGCCATCTTCGTTGTCATAGATAGGCTTTCCAAAGTTGCTCACTTCCTTCCGGTTCGCGAGTCTATAACTGCTAGTCAGTTAGCGGACTTGTACATCTCCAGAATTGTATCACTTCACGGTGTTCCTCTGGAAATCAATTCTGATCGCGGTAGCCTTTTCACCTCTAGATTTTGGGGAAGCTTCCAACGTGCTATGGGAACTCATCTCACCTTTAGTACGGCTTTCCATCCTCAGTCTAGTGGTCAAGTCGAAAGGGTTAACCAAATTCTTGAAGACATGCTCAGAGCTTGTGTTATCTCATTCGGAAAGAATTGGGAGAATTCTCTTCCATTTGCCGAATTTGCTTATAACAATAGTTTTCAATCCAGTCTGAACATGGCTCCTTTTGAACTCCTTTATGGACGACGATGTCGAACACCACTAAACTGGTCTGAAACCGGTGAAAGACAATTCTTTGGACCGGATATGATCAAGGAAGCAGAAGAGCAAGTTCGCATTGTTCGTGATCAATTGAAAGCAGCCCAGTCTCGTCAGAAAAGCTACTATGATCGTCATCATAGGCAAGAGAGCTACAATCTGGATGAGAAGGCTTACCTCAGGGTTACTCCTCTGAAGGGAACCCAACGTTTCGGTATCAAAGGCAAGTTGGCCCCACGTTACATCGGACCTTTCCGCATTATTGCTAAACATGGAGAAGTTGCCTACCAACTTGAACTACCTCCGCACCTCTCCCGAGTACATGATGTATTCCATGTGTCCCAACTCAGGCGTTGCTTCAAGGACCCCATCCGCGAAGTCGACCATGAAGCGCTTGATCTCCAAGATGACCTTTCTTATCGAGAATACCCCGTTCGTATTCTTGATTCCGCAGAGCGTGTCACTCGTCGTCAGAAGATTAGGTTTCTGAAAGTGCAATGGTCACACCACTCTGAAAGAGAAGCCACGTGGGAAAGAGAAGACCGTCTCGTTGCCGAGTACCCCTCCTTCCTCCCGCAGACTTCTGAATCTCGGGACGAGATTCTTTTGAGTGGGGGCGAGTTGTCAGATCCCTCTGTTAGGTATGTGCTAGGGTTAGCTAGTGCCTTTGCATCATGTCAAAATTTCAAAAGGAAATCTTGGAAATCAAATTCAAAATCCAAATGGGAGAAGGAACACCCCCCAGATGAATTAATTCAAAAGGCCAGATAAAAATCTTTTCCAAAAATTCATGTTAGAGTTTTGAAAAGTCTTATAAATGAGTGTGATCACATATCAAGTGATGTGGGACCCACCCCATGCTCATAGATTTTTCAAATATTCAAACAGTACCTTGGAATTAATGAAATACCCCTTCTTCATTTAAAATTCAAATCATTTGAATTTTAAAAATGTTGAAAGTTTATGAGTGGCTAGTCTATATTATTATGAGGCCATGTAAAAGTTTTCAGCATTTAATAAAATGGTTTGGTATTTTTATCAGAGCCAAAACAAATTACAGAAAAAGAAAGGAAAGATTAAACAGAGAGAAAAAGAAAAAGGGAGCTTACCTGGCCATTCGGCCCAACTCATCGCCCGCGGCCCAGCAAGCCAGCCCATCCCGCAGCCCCCGTTTGTCTTCTTCCCCGGCGCGGCAAGCAGCTCGCTGGAGCGCATGCCGACGCCGGCGGCAGCAGCCTGCCTGCCTGGAGGCCTCCCTGGCGTCCTTATCGCGCCAGGAGACGTTCCGTGGACGCCCGCTTCGCTTCCCCCTCTTCTCCACCGCTCTCGCGATCCCCTTCGTTCGATTTCGTCGCCGGCAGGAAGCTCACCGGAGCGCACCGCCGTGGAAGACGTGGCCACCGTGCCCTAGAGCTCAAGCTGCGGTGTCCCTTGTACTCGCCGCCGTCTAGCCGCCGGCAAGCCTGACGTGGCCGGGGTGATTAGCCACTAATCTAACCCCCTAGGTCACTTATAGGTGGGCCCAGCCCCCTCTAATCCTCTCTGTTAGATTAATCTAACAGGGAAATTAGATGAGAGGCTGACAGCCCTGGCCCACTGGTCAGTTTGACCGGGGTCAAAACCCCCTACGTCATGCTGATGCAGTGCTGGCGCAATAAAAGCTTTTCTAATTAAAAAGAATTCCAGAAATTCCAGAAAATACCCCAAACTTTGGAAATTCATAGAAAATTCATATTAACTCCAAATTGGACAAATAATATATGAAAAATGATCAGGAGAAAATTATCTTTCCAAATATGCAACTTTCAACTCTGTTTGAGTTGAATTTAAAATGTGATCAGTAGCATTTGCTATTTGATTTAAATGAAATTAAATCAAATTCAATTCAAATATTTTTGCAACTTGAACCATGGAAACATGCTACATTTCACTTACACATCAGAGGCATATCATACACATTTGAAGATAATTCAAAATGGTCAAACTATATCACATATAACTGGGTTATTGTTGAATTCAAATGTGGAATTTGAATTTGCATTTTAAATGCAATATATTCCACTTAAATGGAATTGCCTCACACATCAAAACTTATACTTCAAGTTTTAACATTCAATCATGTGCTTGAGCATTGCATTCATATTGATTGTTACTTCGTGCTTTGTTTGTCGAGTAGAGGTGGAACCGGAGCAAGAGGTCACCCCCTTCGCTGAAGATCCAGAGCCCGAACCTCGTCAGCAAGGCAAGCAAAACCCCATTGATCATGTCGATAAAATCCCACTTCCCTCTCATGTCTCGCTTATGCATTGTATAGGATGATCACCATGTTACGATTCTACCGCATAGATGAACCCATTCCTTTGCATGACCTATCTTTTGTCACAGTAGTAAGCAAACCACAATCCTAGCAAATGTAGGAGTTGAATGATATCATGTGGCCCCTGCAATGTTACTGCTTATTGCATGCTTAGTATGATACCATGTTGTTACTGTGATGTGAGTCGGGATGGGAATGATCATGTTCATGATGGTAGAAAAGTGTTGGTGAATCGACCCTAATACAAGGTGAACGATGAGAGGCTGTGTAGGAGTACACAGTGGGTTGTCTCGTTGAACACCGCCCTAGTACGAGTTCTTGTGTGGTGATCCAAGATGAAGAGTACAACCACACATTGGGCTCACTGACCCCTCTCAGCTTACTAACTCATCCCTTTCGATGTCCAGATGTCGCAATAGTTCGGAGTTCTGGTAGGCTTGTGGCCTGGTTGCTAAGTGAGAGAACGACTCACCCGAGACCGGCTTATGCACCACGCACACATCGCTTGGGTCCACTTCGGTAAACCGGCCGGGTTCACGATTGTGGTAACCAACCCAAGTAGGCGGCTTTCTCGGACTAGATAGGCTATGAGATAACAGTTGTGGTGAGCATCCTCGCTGGCACCCCTTGAATGGTATCGAGATCAAAGGCGGTAAATGATGATCATGTGTGTGTAGCGGTACACCCTTGCAAGGTTAACAAAACTATTCGAATAGCCGCGTCCGCGGTTATGGACTGCTTGGAAAGCTTAGCTTGATTATTAGATAACTTGAACCGGATACTTCTAAAACACACCAAGATAAGTGTGAGTGCTATGGCGTGCTTTCTCGTGGGGAAGTCGAGGAAGGCACCATAGTGGTGTAATTGATTGGAGAAAGTAGTGGACTCGTGTATGCTTCTTACCTCAAAGTCTGGTACTCGTAGTTCAGGATTAGCCAAGTCAAAGCTGGCATTTCTGCAAGTGAACCCCACCTCCCTTTACCTTGATACATGTGCATGAGTAGTATAGCTCCTATGTAAGTCTTGCTGAGTACGCCTTTGTACTCACGTTTGCTTAATTTATGTTTTAGATGACGCCACTGACCCCGAAGGTGGCTTCTTCATCGAGCTGGACGACTGAAGTTAAACTAGTCTAGTCCCAGTCAGCAGACTGGTTCCCTCGTGGAGGGCTTTGTGTTTAAATAAGGCTTCTTAAGCCATTTGTTAAACTTGTCTGTACTCAGACATAATTTGCTTCCGTCCTGTGTTGTAATGTTGGATCACATGTATGTGATCTCTGTTTGTACTCTATAAGAGTTATAAATAAAATGTACACTTTGTAGAGAATTGCAATGGTACCTACTGTTCATACGAGGCATGTGTGCTGCGTGTATGTTTATAACATGCATGTCTTTGTATGGGTTTTCGAGACCTTAGTTGTGTTATGGCTGGCGGTCTTTCATACACCAAGTGGCCCTTAGATGTGCGCAGCTTGGGGCATCGCGATGCGATTGCTCGAGACTCCGTCTCATGCACACTTTGTGGTATGATCGAGCCCGCCCTAGACCCCGACTAAGTGATCGGGCTGGAGTAAGTCTATGTAAGAGTTTTGAGATAGTCGATAGTATGGTTGAGGCGACTTGTCTTGAATATGGGAGTTCACCACCCATATCAGTAGACTTGTGTGCGTATGATGAGGACCCATTTCAGTTGATCATCCGGCCTGGATGGGATGCCCCTCACGTATGATGCTTTCCGAGAATGTTCAGTGCTTGGCCTTGTCTGCTTAGACAAGTGGGTGCGGTTCTCGGCTCTCCATATGACTATGTCTTAACTGTACTTGCATACGCTAACCCCGGGTCCCGACAAGATCATAGCAATATCACACAAAACATGCATGGAGCAAGCAGAAATTATAGATACGTTTTGGACGTATCACCTACTACTCACCCTCCCTTGGTAGAGGTACACTCTCTATTAGACTTTACTGAAAGTGACATCCCTAAAGGTAAGCCTCCCGACCAATGTTTAGATGAGCTTGATAATTTTATTGTTAGATTACAAAGTCAGTTGCATGATAATTCTCTTGCTATCAAAAGTTTGTGTAATGTTCTAGAAAGAACAGTTAATGATGTTAAATGTCTTGTTAAGCATTTTCATATGGTTCAAACTCAGCCTGGACAAATTTCTAATGTGCAAAAAGATTTGCTTGCTAATAATGCCAAACAGGACATACAAGCTTATGGAATTAAAACTAGGGGTGGAACACACACCCAGGACCCACTCTATCCTGAGGGGCATCCAAAGAGGATCGAGCAAGATTCTCAAGTACAAGAAGAAGACGAGATTGTTAGCTCTCCGAAGAAGAAAAAGGAGAAGAAACACAAGGAGGCTGACAATCCCGGTGATCCTACTACAAGTGAAAAGCCAGCTGTTGATCCTACATATCTACCTCCGATGCTGAAACAGAAGACGGTGCCGAGCCTGAAGAAAAGGATGCGGAGAAGGATGATTCTCCCAAGGTAAGAGAAGACGAAGCACCCGATAAACGCAAGAGGTACTCTAAAGAAGACTTCATCGCAAGGAGACATGGGAAGGAAAGAGAACCATGGATACAGAAACCCTTGCCCTTTCCAAGTAAGTCCCTCCAATCTAAAGAAGAAGAGCATTATAATAAATTTTGTGAATGGATGAAACCTCTTTTTCTTCAAATTCCTTTGACTGATGCTATTAAGTTACCTCCCTACTCGAAATATATGAAAGATATTGTTACTAATAAAAGAAAAGTTCCTAATGAGGCAATATCTACTATGCTTGCTAACTACTCTTTCAGTGGCAAGATTCCTAAGAAGCTCGGTGACCCAGGTATACCCACCATTCCTTGTTCCATAAAGAATAATTACGTCAGAACTGCTTTATGTGATCTTGGTGCAGGAGTGAGTGTTATGCCTTTCTCTCTTTACAAAAGGCTTTGTTTAGAGAAACTAATCCCTATAGATATCTCCCTTCAGATGGCTGACAAATCAACAGCTGTCCCAATAGGTATTTGTGAGGATGTACCCGTTGAAGTTGCTAACTGTTTGATCCTTACAGATTTTGTTGTGCTCGACATGCCCGAGGATGGGAGCATGTCCATTATTCTTGGTAGACCTTTTCTTAACACCACAGGTGCTATTATTGATTGCAATAAAGGAAAGGTCACCTTCAACGTTGATGATAAAGAACACACGGTGTATTTTCCAAAGAAGATCGACAAGAGGCATGGCCTTAACTCTATAGAGAATATCGAGACCGTGAAGATTGGAGAATGGGACTGTCCACTACATATGCACCACAAATACAAAACCATTATGGTGGGGACAATGTCCATTAAAGTAAAGGTGCAATGATCACTTCATAAGAGGGGAGACTTCTTGTTCTATATATCGCCGGTTTGTTGGTAAGACGTGATCAACCTTACTAGTGAAGCTTGTGTTATATAGGTAAAAAGTCAAGCTTGTTATGTTTTCATTTGCTTTAGCTTTCATTCTCTTTGCTGTACCAAGTTTTTATGTTTTTGGAGCTTCACAATACTAATCACCGCTTTAAGTTTTCAGAAAGTTTTGCAGCTTTTTGAACTCCGAGAAATTTTCAACAGTGAAGTTTTCAGAAAAATTCCAGAAAAATAAGAATAAAAATTTCCATGCCGGGAGTGACCCAGAGGCACCTTGGGCTGACCAGGGGGGGCCACCAGTGGCCCAGGCGGCCAGCTGGCGCGGCCTGCCCCCTGGCCGCGCCCACAGGGCGCCTGGGGCCCACAGGCCCCACTTACAGGTATGTCTTCTTCCTCCTCCTTCTTCTCTCTCCAAAAACACGAGTTCTGCACTTTGTTCTTGCGTTCTTGTTGTTCTTGGAGGCGATTTTCGATCTCTCTCTACAGCCCACCATTTGAGCTGAATTTTTGAGCAAATACTCCCTGGTATGTAACTCCTTCACCCCTCCAATTAGATTTTTGATTGGTGGCTTCATTTGTGAGTATTTAGTAGCTCTTGGTGCTGTTTATATGAGCTTGCATGCATGTGTAGAATTTTATTTTCCAAGTTTTGATGCAAGTTTATGCCTTAGGTAAGTGAGTTGAGTAGTTTGCCTTAACTCACTTGGTTTAAATCCTTGTTTTTGTAATTTGTCAAAAATTTCAGAAATGAGTTTTTTAGGAAGAGCAAAGGGGTGGCTTGGGAAGAAGAGGCCCGAGCGCTCCGACCGAGTTACAAGAGCTGCAACTTCACCCTCGACTGCTAGGGTGAGCTACAACGAAGATCATGTGCCCTTAGAGTTGTTGGAGGACACAAATCAAGCATGTGCAATGACTTTAACGTGCGATGAATTCCTTGAAGCTGTAGGAATTAGGGAGGAGTTCTATAATCTTTGTGCTAATGCAGGTTTGACGCGGCTCGCAACGTGCCGTGTTACTCAGTATCAAAAACTCACCTCCTGTTTTATTAACAGTTTTAGATATAACCTTGATGCTCGTTCTGTTGAGTTTAAAATTTACAATGATCTTTTGACCATGCCTTTGGAAAAGTTTTGTGAAATAATAGGTGTGCCGAACGTGGGACTGACGGCAAAGATGAGCTCTCAGCCCTCCGAGCTGAGGACCGTCTTCAACTCTCTCTGTAGCATGGATACAAGGGATATTCATCGGTCAAAGATCTCCAGGATCTTATTTCCACACCTCAGGTATTTTGTGTATTATATTGCTAGAGGGATGTTAGCTCGTGACAACACGAGCAACATATCTGCGCCGGATATTGCTATCTTGGCAACCGCCCTTTCAGGGAGGTTTGATTATAATGTGGGTGCCTTGATTGCTCGACTCCTTGCTATGAACGGTAAAAAGGGAGACTTATTTGGTGGCGTTTACGCCACACTTATCCTAGAGTCTCTTAAAGGCACCCCACACCCCGATGATAAGCCTTTTACTTATTTAAGTTTTGATCTTGCTGCTATGAAAAGGCATAAGTTTGTTACCATGACTTCCGAGTTTGGTAACCTTGATTATATCTTGCGTTTCGGAGCTACCACGGAACGCAAGATCCGTCTACCTCCACCTCTTTTGTTTGATTTTTCTCGCAGGAACGGATGGTCCTTTGATGTTAGCCAGTTCGATGAGTTCGTGGTCCAGCATCAGTTTCATAACCCCATGGAGGGGGTTGTGCCCGACGAGGAGGAGCATGGTGAGTTCCCACCTTTCCAGGGGGAGACCTTCACCCATTTTGGTGAAGGGTCTTCCTCTGCTTGGAGCGCGGATCCTTCTTCGTGGGAGGAGCCGAGGACTTCTGTGTACGCACCGGAAGCCTCATACGACCCTTGGACTCACCAGTACTACCCTGGAGCAGGAGGCTCCTGGGGACATTAGCTACTACCAACTGAGGCCAAAAGCCTAAGCTTGGGGGAGTACGTGCCCTTCTCACTTTTCCATTGTATTATCCATTTTATTCGCTTTGATCTTTTCGAAGTTTTTGCCCGTTCTTCTTTCTTTGTTTCTTTGCAAAAACAACAAAAATATTTTCTCTTTTCTTTCGCTTTCTTTTAACCTTTAAAAAACCCAAAAAGATTTCCTTTCTCTCTTTAGTTTGCTTTGTTTTCAGAGATCAGCCCGAGTCCGTGATGGCATTTGATTATATGTCCTACGTTCGATCGTGCAAGTGACCAGGCAGTAATGACGAAGATCGACGGAAGGGAAGCAACAAGGAAAACCGGTATGAACTCTTCTTGTTTCTACTTTTGTACATATGCCTGTACTTATGATCTAGAGACCAGCTTGTAGCGACATAGTGCTATGTTTACAATGCTTTCCCAGTGTTCATGCTTTCCTTGTGGCTAGTCCCAAATAGCTAGAGTACATAATGTGTTGTTGAATTGATTTACATGCATTGCATTGTTCATGGTTTGGCACACTGGAGTGGTATTTCCCTTCGGAGGATTTTTGGATTGACTTGGCACATGTTTACACATGCTTATGACTAGAAAGTCTATTTTTTCCTTGATGATCTTTCTGTTTCAGAATAGTTATATCACTTTCATGCCCGATTCAATGTTGCTTTGTCGCTCTGCATGATTATGACATTTATTGCTCTCTAGTTGGTCGCTTCCCAGTCTTTTGCTAGCCTTCGCTCGCACTAAGCGGAATTCTGCTTGTGCTTCCAAACTCCTTTTTCAAACCCAGTTGTTCCATTTGAGTCCACCATACCTACCTATATGTGGTATTTACCGGCCACTCCTAACTTAGACTTTCTTGTGCCATCTCGAAATTTATTCAAAAGCTTCCCTTTTGTAACCGTACAAGCTCATGGTCCGGTGAGGGGAAATCGGTATCTTTCATGCCAAAAATATTTTGACGGAAGTTTTTACTAGTCAAAACAGAAAACGAAAAAAAAATAGAGTTACACCTCCCCCATACTCGATGATGGAGTGATATGGACCTAATGCTGCTTATGATAGGTGCAACGATACCCTCCTTCCATCCTTGAGGCAAAATAAAAGGTTCCATAGACCATCGAAGGATTCATGGATAAGGGAATATGTGTAAGCAAAAGGCATTTTATATGGTTGGCATGGGAGATATTGAGAGACCTTTACCGTTCACCGTTGACTGGAAAGTTGCACTTCTCAAAAATGTTTTATCTCTGTTTTCAAAACCAAGAGCTCTGGCACATGTTTAGTCTTTGCTTCCTTTCACGGGTTCTCAACCTTGCCATCAAAAGCCACGGTTCGAGAGTCTCCCCTTCTTTCTTCAAAGCACCAACTATGAGAGCATAATTGTCATTCTTAGTGTAACATGCATTGTCCCAAAGTATTACATTGTCTTCTGCATGCTTGTGTTATTGCTAGTCTGAAATACTGAGTTCTAGTCACCTTTAAAACTCCGGAGGAGTTTCTGCATTTATGTTTTTCTTCACTCATGGAGGCTAGTGAAATGCCACTCAAGTATGTTCAAGCTATGTACATTGTGATCCTGTCTTGATTTTCAGTAGCTTATTATTTACTTTTAGTTGTTTGTGACTGATCACATGAAAGAAGAATTGCTTCGTGCATTGTCCTTATAGCATTGTTTCATTACTTGCTAAACTCTTTTCGTAGTACATGCTTATATACATCTAATGAAGCAAAAGAGTTTGTCAAAGTTTTCTTTGTCGTGTCCAGTTCGTTGAACCGAATTTCTTGAGGACAAGCAATATGCTAAGCTTGGGGGAGTTGATACGTCTCAAACGTATCTACTTTTCCAAACACTTTTGCTATTGTTTTGCCCTCATTCTTGCATGATTTGGATGAAACTAACCCGGACTAACGCTGTTTTCAGCAGAGCTGCCTGTATGGTTTTATTGTGTGCAGGAAAATTGATTTTTAGACATCCCAGAAAATTCCCAGAAAAATACCAGAAAATCCACGCACCCAATGGAGCCAGGAGCCAAAAGTGGGACCAGAGGGGAGCCCTGGGGGCCCCAGGCGCCCCCCTGGCGCGGCCAGGGGTGGGGTCGCGCCCTCTGGCCGCCTGGGCTGCTCCCTCCTCCTCTGGTGCCCTACCGAGGCTCCTATTTATCCCCGTGACGAGAAAACCCCAAAACAGAAGTCGTTTTCCTAGTTTCAGTCGCGGAGCCGCCGCCACCCTCTGTTCTTCTTCGGGGGGGGCTAATCTGGAGGCTGATTTGGCCTCCGGAGAGGGGAGATCGTCGCCATCGTCATCACCATCACCACTCCATCCATCCTCCATGACTTCTCTTCACATGTGTGAGTAATTCCCTGCTGTAGGCAAAGGGGATGGTAGGGATTGGATGAGTTTAATCATGTAATAGTCCGTCAGATTGTTGGGGGCATGTTGCCTATCATCTAGATTGGTGTTTATCTTCTTTGCTACAACTTGTTGTTCTTAATGCTTGTCACTTTGGGCCCGAGTGCCATGTTTTCAGATCTGAACCCTATGTGTTTTCATGAATATATTTGTGTTCTAGATCCTATCTATGAGTTGTATGCACCTATTATGGTCCGGAACCAGCGATCCCAAAAGTGACAACTTGGGACACCAAAGGGGATGGTCCATGATTTGAGGATTCCATGTATCCATTGAATTTATTGCTTTGTTCCGGTGCTCTTTGACAGGAGCGCCTTAATCTCCATAAGTTCCTTTTGGCCCCGTTCGTAGCGGGATGGTAGGACAAAAGATGTTGTGCAAGTTCTTATTGCAAGCACGCACAACTACCTACGGGATACATGCCTATTGTTTGATATTTTCCTAGATGATCATTGATTTTCTGTGTGCCTTGCCCCGTGTTAGAATCTATTATATGTTTACTCCCATCCATGCAGCGCCCGACCATCCATCTCCCTAGCCTACAGTGTTTTCAATCCCGCTGGTTATTAGTTGTTACTTTTTGCTATTTACTTTTGTTGTTGCTATCATCACTATCATATCACCGTTACCACTTATCTATTGTTGCAAGCAAGTATATTTCAGTTCCGGTTGAATTGACAACTCAACTGTCAAAGCTTATAAATACTCTTTGGCTCCCCGTGTGTCGAATCAATAAATTGGGTTAACTTACCCGCGAAGACTATCTCGATCCCTTACGCCTGTGGGGCATCAAGCACATGTGATCTTCTTCGAGAACCGTTTATGTCACGTTTCTCATCTTCTTCCATTTCAAAAGGATTGAGTCTCTCAAGAATATCAGCGGCAACAAGACGTCTGAAATCAGTTCTTTCCTTGATCATCAGCACAATGTGATCAAACGAATCATCCAATGAGCGAAGCAAAGTTCTTACAACTGAGTGAGGAGTAATTTCATCAGCACCGAGGGAAATCAACTCATTAGCAAGAGCAGTGAGTCTGCTGTAAATGGAGCTGACTTTTTCACCCTCGTTTCTCTTGAAGCGATAGAATTTGCTTCGGAGTGTGTCAATTTTGGCATCCTTCTAGGTAGAAACACCTTCACCAATCTTTTCAAGATAGTCCCAGAGACCTTTGGCAGATGGAATATTCTTCACTTCATGATACTTTTCTGGTGTCAGATGATTGGTGATGAATACCCAAACTTCAGAATCAAGATCAATCAGTTTTGCTTCTTCATGGGTGATGGCCTTCTGATACGTCCAAAACGTATCTATAATTTCTGCTTGCTCCATGCATGTTTTGTGTGATACTGCTATGATCTAGATACACTTTCATACACTTTTGATCATATTTTGACTAACCTATTAACTCAGTGCACCACAGTGCCAGTTCCTGTTTTCTGCTGTTTTTCTATTTCAGTTTTCCCCCATATAAAAAGTGCCAGAAAAATTCTGGGAAAATATAGGAAAAATCAGCATACAGGAAGCTTCGCGAAGAGCCCGAGTGGGGCCAGAGGGGAGCCAGGGGTGGCCCAGGCGGCCACCCGACGCGGCCCCACCCCTGGCCGCGCCAGGGGGGGCGCCTGGGGCCCCTGGTCCACCTTTGGCTGCCCCCCTTCGCCTATATATTCTCCGTCACGGGAAACTTCCGAAAAGAGAACCCTTTTTCGCGATCTCTCCTCTGTTCTGCCGCCGCCGCGCTCCCGAGATCGGGAGCACCAGAAGACCTCTTCCCGGCACCCTGCCGGAGGGAGGACCGACCTCCGGGAGTCTCCTCTCCACCATGGATGCTCCCCGGATGTCTCGTGAGTAGTTTTCGTTGGACCATGGGTCCGTGATCAGTAGCTATGTGATGTTCTCCTCCCCTCTTTGTTCTTCATGGTTTAGACCTCGTGAGCTGCCCTACATGATCGAGGCACTTTTGTAATCTTTCTACTGTTGCTATGCTGAGTTTGATGGGATCTGATGGATTATGAGATTATGTTCAGATTGTGATTGAGTAATATATTTGATTTTTATCTCTTATATTTTTGTTCCTAAGTAATTCTTGCATGTTCTCCGTTGCTGTTTATTGCTTTGGCCAAGTAGTAGGTAGTAACTCCAAGAGGGAACGTTATACTCGATTGTGGGTTCATGCCCCCCGGTGACACGCTTGAGTGACAAAAACATGAGTGTAGGGGATGTGCTGTTGCCACAAGGGGGAAAACAACGGTGCTTGTAACCGCGGTTGCAAGGATTGTTTACTTTACGCAAAGTGTTTTTTAATGCAGTTGTCTGTTGCTTTGGGTTTACACTTTGGGTGGGGATCGCAACTTAATACCAGCGAGATGTCATGGATAGATATCTCAAGGTGGATGATTAGTAGTAGATGCAGTTGGATTTCGGTCTACTTATTTTGGCGTACTGCCTGTGCTTTTGAGCCTCTTCCTTTCTTTTGTAGCATAGTTAGCATTGCGGTGCGTTCATAATCCTGTCAATTGCCCTTCTGTAATTTGTTTACCTCGCATAGCAGTTTTATCGTCTTTTGGGAGAGAGACATCACTAGTGAACATCACGTATCCCGGTCCATATCCTCATTACTGTTTCCACGCTCATTTACTTTTCTGCTTTTACTTTCAGTTGCTATCATTATCCCTTGTGGTTGATCCTTTGTGAACAACAAGACCGGAGAGATTGACAACCTCTCTGAACTTCGTTGGGAACAAAGTTATTTGTGTCTGTGTGCAGGTCCGCGTCAGTTGCGCCGCTGACACCTACTTATCATCTCTGGAGTCCTACTGGAGACAAACCTTGGTATCTTTACCGAGGGAAATTTGCTGCTGTGCTACATCACGCCTTCCACATGGGGCTCACCAAAGAAGGGCGAGAAGACTACACCCGTCAACTCTCGCGCCATCACCTTCTCATCGGCAACAGTAACTCCATACAAGACAACTTGCCAGGCAACTGAATTGATAGCCATGATTTTTCTCTTCATTTTGTCCTTCCAGTACGGGTAGTCCTTCCCATTGAAAACATGAATAGGTTCGCCGGAGCGAATATCTGCGAAAGACATACTTGAAGACACTCCAGGAGGTTAATACAAAACACACAGAGTGTAGGGAGTGACTAGCTCTGATACCAATTGAAAGTCCAAGTATGTGATCGGAGGGGGAGGTGGTGAATGATCACTTCAAAATTTTCGACTGAAACTTATGAAGTGAAGCATAAGTAAGGCGGAACAGCGAAGTAAAACTGGAAGCGAAACTAAATGCAGTGAATCAAAACTCATTGAAGCATAAATGCGAAGCAAATGCAATACGGAAGGTAAATGCTTGAAGTAAAATGAACTGGGACTCGGCGATGTTTGGTCGACCAGTTCACGCTCTGCAAAGCGCTACGTCTGGTGGAGGGACTGGTGATTGAACACCTGGAGCAAATCTCTCTCCGTCCATTGCTGCACTGCACCAAACTCCTTGAGCTTGATCAGTTCTTCACTCGTGGTTGATTATTGAGGAAATCACCGAAACCTTTGACAAACTGGACTTCGAGGCGACAATTACTCTTCGCTCTCTTAAGAACAACACTCTAACCGTCTAGGAGAATTGCAGTTCTCCAAGATAAAAAGGCTAGTAAGCTTTCACCTAAGTCATCTCGAATCTACTCAGATCAATGGGACTTAGGCTTCAGTATTCTGGGATTTGGGTTTTGCTTCGGTGGAGTTCTTGGGGTGCTCTCTTCAGTCTCTCTCAGGAATATTCTCAGAGCAGCCACCCGCAAATGGAGGACGGGGCGGCGTATTTATAGTTGGCGATCCCGAGGTGCGGAATGACCAAATTGACCCGAAGTGACAGCTTGACACGTGTCCACAACGGTCGGATTTTTCATCACTGCGCAACTTTACTTGCGGAACAAGTAAAGCTGACTCACGTACTTAGTTCTGCTTCAGAAGCCAAAGAATGAAGTCTTTGCTACTGAAACTTAACTCAGTGCACATGAGATTTCTTTGCTCAGGCTTCTCACTTGGTGTGGATTTGATCTGAGCATTTTCTCAATGACTTCGGTGTCCACAAACTAAAGACCCCTCTTGATAGTACGGTTTGTCCTATGACTCAAAGAACAGAAAAAGAACTACACAAAAACATCTATGTCTTGTGCCGTCTTCTTCATTTTGTTCAATGAGTTGAGCTTCAGGACACCTTCATTTTTGGGGGTCATCCTCCATGATTAAGCTTCGCTCAGGGGGTAATGCTTCGATAACTTGAAAACCTTCCGTGAAGCTTTATCACCTAGCTTGTCCTTCAGGAACCTATTCAACTGTTTACACTAGAAAACATTGTTAGTTCCTCTACTGTCTTGTCCAACAATATCCAAAACACATGGGGGCAAAACTTTGCTCTTTCAAGACATTTGAGTCACGGACAGCGAGAGCTCTTGCACCCTTTGTTCTTTTGTTACTTGTGTTAATGCTAATATAGACTCTTGCTTGTTAAGACTTGAATTGAATTGCATGCTTTGATTGCTTTACTTAAAAGTCCTTATATGGTTGTGTGGCATGTCACCACAGAAATTATGCTTGTTCATTTCCCTACTCGAGGACGAGCAGGAATTAAGCTTGGGGATGTTGATACGTCCCAAACGTATCTATAATTTCTGCTTGCTCCATGCATGATTTGTGTGACTTTGCCATGTTTTGCTTGAACTTTCATACACTTTTTATCATATTTGGACTAACCTATTAATTCAGTGCACCCAGTTGTCAGTTCTTGTTTTCTGCTGCTTTTGTATTTCAGGTTTTCCGACCATTAAAAATGCCAAATAAATTCCGGAAAAATCCGATAAAAAATCAGCGACCCGGAAGCTTTCCCGAATCATCAAGAGGTGAAGGGGGTGGACCCACCAGGGCCCCAGGACGGTCCTTGGCGTGACCCCACCCTAGCTCGCGCCAGGAGGCCTCCTGGCTGCCCTATGGCCCCTCTCGGTGCCCCCCTTCGCCTATATTTACCCCCCGTGACGGAAACCCCTAATATCGATGTGCTATTTCCGTTCTCCTCTCCGTTCCTCCGCCGCCGCCGCCGTTTCAAGATTGGGGCTGCCCGGGGAAGCTGCCCCGGCACCCTGCCGGAAGGAGGAATCCCCTCCGGGATACCATCCATAGCCATGGACGCCTCCCGTACGTGCCGTGAGTAGCCCCCCTTGGACAATGGGTCCGTGACCGCTATGTGATGTACCTCTCCCCTCTTTGTGCTTCCACTTTCGAGACCTCGTGAGCTGCCTCACATGATCGAGGCACTATTGTAGTTTTCTATGTTGCTATGCTGAGTTTGTTGGGATCTAATGGATTATGAGATTATGCTCAGATTGTGATGAGTAATATATTTGGTTCTCTTTTATATTTGTGTTCTTTAGTAAATTCTTGCATGTTCTCCATTGCCGTATTTTACTTTGGCCAAGTGATTTGTTGCAACTCCAAGAGGGAGCGTTATGCTTGATTGTGGGTTCAGCCCCTTGATGTGTAGCTTGAGTGACAGAAACATGAGACTAGGGGATGTTTTGTTGCCACTAGGGATAAAACAACGGTGCTTGTACTTGCGGGTGCAAGGATTGTTTACTTTACGCATAGTTCTTTTAATGCAGTTGTTTGTTTCTTTGAGTTTACACTTTGGGTGGGATTCACAACTTAATACCAGCGAGATGTTCTGGATAGATATCTCAAGGTGGATGATTCATAGTAGATGCAGTTGGATTTCGGTCTACTTACTTTGGCGTACTGCCCATTTCTTTTGATCCTCTTCCTTTCTTTTGTAGCATAGTTAGCATTGCGGTGCGTTTATAATCCTGTCAATTGCCCAGCTGTGATTTGTTTACCTCGCTAGCACTTTTATCGTCTTTTGGGAGAAATACATCAGTAGTGAACATCACGGGACCCCGGTCCATATTCATACCATTGTTTACATCATCAATTTACTTTCAGTATTTACTTTCAATTGCCACTATTATTATCTCTTGCGTTGATCCTTTGTAAACAGCAAGGCCGGAGGAATTGACAACTCCTATGTACTCGTTGGGAGCAAAGTTATTTGTTTCTGTGTGCAGGTCCACGTCAACTCCCTAGCCCAAAGTAATTTCTAGCGCCGTTGTCACCTACTTGTATCTCTTGGAGTCCTACTGGTTCGATAACCTTGGTATTTTCACCGAGAAAAATTTGCTGCTACGCTACATCTCACCTTCCACTTGGGGTAACCAACGAGGAGTGAAAGAAATATCCTCTCCGTATCACCGCCGCGCTTCCAAGATCGGGAGCGCCAGAAGACCTCTTCCCGGGACCCCGCCGGAGGGAGGATTGACCTCCGGGAGCTTCCCCTCCATTATGGAGGCTTCCCGAATGATCCGTGAGTAGTCTCCCTTGGAACATGTGTCCGTGATCAGTACCTATGTGATGTTCTCCTCCCCTCTTTGTTCTTCATGGTTTAGACCTCGTGAGCTGCCCTACATGATCGAGACACATATGTAATTTTCTGCTCTTGCTATGATGAGTTTGCTGGGATATGATTGATTATGAGACTATGTTCAGATTGTGATTCAGTTATATTTGGTTCTTATCTTTTATATTTTTGTTCCTATGTAATTCTTGCATGTTGTCCGTTGCTGTTTATTGCTTTGGCCAAGTAGTAGGCAGTGACTCCAAGAGGGAACGTTATGCTCGATTGTGGGTTCATGCCCCCTGATGACACGCTTGAGTGACAGAAACATGAGTTTAGGGGATGTGTTGTTGCCACAAGGGGGAAAACAACGGTGCTTTTAACCGCGGTTGCAAGGATTGTTTACTTTACGCAAAGTGTTTTTTAATGCAGTTGTCTGTTGCTTTGGGTTTACACTTTGGGTGGGGCTCGCAACTTAATACGAGCGAGATGTTCTGGATAGATATCTCAAGGTGGATGATTAGTAGTAGATGCAATTGGATTTAGGTCTACTTATTTTGGCGTACCGCCCATGCTTTTGAGCCTCGTCCTTTCTTTGTAGCATAGTTAGCATTGCGGTGCGTTTTTAATCCTGTCAATTGCCCAGCTGTGATTTGTTTATCTCGCATAGCAGTTTTATCGTCTTTTGGGAGAGAGACATCACTAGTGAACATCAAGGGATCCCGGTCCATATTCTCATCACTGTTTCACGCTCTTTTATTTTCCTGGTTTTACTTTCTAGCTATTATCATTATCCCTTGTGTTCGATCCTTTCTGAACAACAAAGCCGGAGAGATTGACAACCTCTCTATACTCGTTGGGAAGCAAAGTCATTTGTATTGTGTGCAGGTCCACGTCAATTGCGCTCTTGACACCTACTTATCATTGTCGGAGTCCTACGGGAGACAAACCCTATTCTCTACATAGGGGAAATTTGCCGCTACACCCCATCTAACCTTTCACTTGGGGTAACAAACGAGGATAGAGTATCAGCGGCATTGCTGGAAGTACGTCGTCCAGTCGGCGATGTTGCCCGGCGAGTTCGCTGGGTCGGCGCGCTCGGCCTCCGTCATGGTGGCCCGGACGGCCTCGACCTCCAGGTCGAAGGCGACGCCCACCTTTGGAACCGGCGGCACCGGCACGCCGCCGTTGGAGAGCACCCAGTCGTCGGGCGGCCTCGTATCTGGCGGGCACGGGTAGCCGGCCTGTGCGAGGAGGATGGCCTCCATCAGCAGCAGGGTGCGGGGACAGAAGCCGTTCCTCTCGAGGCTGTCCATGTCGCCGGCGAGGAGGGAGGAAGAGGAAGGAGAGCGGCGAGAGCAGGGGAGGTGTTCGTGGAGGCGAGAGCAGGAAGGCGAGTGTGTGTGGTGTCCTCCATGGCGAGTCCCTTTATATAGTGGGAGGAGGCGAACGGGCGGCCTCTCCGGGGCGGGACACGCGGCGGCGCGGTCGTCGGACCGTTGGGCTACTCAACGCGCCGCATTGATTCTCTGCGGCGGCTGCAGACGCGGGGAAGCCGAGGCGGGAGGATGAGGACGCCGTGTGTCTACCGCGCGCGCATTTTCTTTCTTTCACGCCGTTTTGTTTCTTCCGGCGCCCCCAAACGACCCCAAGCGCGCCGGGTCGGCTTGGGATCGCCGGGCTCAAAATCGGGCAATCCGACGCTATTTGGACTCTTGGGGACGCGACTGGGCCCGATAGAATTGTGTTACTGGGTGGGTTGGTCTGGACGCGAGGTAAAAAAGGATCCGGGCGCTGTAATCGGCGACGAGAGCGCAAGTGGTCGTCTATTTTGCCTCGCTGGTTGGCGGAGAGATTGGTTGGTAACATTGGATGACGTGTTCTCTCTCTCTCGATGGGTCCCAGTAGCTTCTGTAGCGCCGGCGAAATCTCAAAAACACTCGCTCCCTGCCTCTCCCTCTCCCTCTCCACCTCAGTTGCATCTCACGGCGCCTCGCATGCCCGGGGGGAAACCTTATCCCATCCCCACTCGTCGTCTACAAAGCACCGATACTTCAGAAAATGTTGTATCGCCGTTCCGGACGGCTTCGATACGTCGATACGCCCGATACGGTTTGATACGCGTATCCTTGGAGTATCACGTTTTATGATTAAAAAGAAAAGAAAAAATGACCTGATACGGCTGGGACATGTTCCTGATACGCAGAGACACGACGTATCTAACGCAAATAGCCCACGACACCACACTAAACCTAATCTTCTGGCTCTTCTCGACCAGACCAGGGGATCGAGGGCGACGCAGCAGCTGCCGCCGCTGCAGCCGCTGGCTGGAGCGCGCCGCTGTCTGGAGCAGCCGCCGCCCCGCCTGGAGTACCACGGTCGTTGCTGCCTTGTGCTCTCCACGGCCGCCGCTGCAAAGTGCAAACTGCAAGTGCAAGATATGAAACTATGAACAAATGTATTGATGCTTGTATTGGTGTCCCCACGGCTCACGCACATGGTGCTTGGCTGCTTGATGTAGTGATAGTCAGTAGTGTAGCGCTAGTAGTAGTAGAAGATAATTTATTTTGATAATTTGGCTGCTTGTTGAGGCTGGTGGAAATGCACTGATTACATTTTGGACTTAAAAGAGGCATGGAGGCAACACATTTCCAATGGAGCAATATCCAGTATTTTGAATTCCTCTCACTCATTTTATTATGTTTTGTCTTTATTGTTATTGTTATTTTATTATTTATATATACTAGCCATATCGCAAAATTGCTGCTTTGGAAATTGCCGTATCCCGTATCGCCGTACTCGTATCGCCATATCGGTGTTACCGTATCGTATCGGTGCTTCATAGCTTGTCGCTCCTCCTCCCAATCCCGTTTCTCCTCCTCCAGCTCGTCCGCCGCCGCTTCTGCTCCGCACGGAGGGAGCGCAGGTAGTGGCCGCGGCCGACCTCACGCGGCTGGTGGAAGATGGTGGGCGGCTGCACGCACGTTCGGTGGAGGATTGTGGCCTCGGCGCCGCCTGTGAGATCGTCCCCGTTCAGGCCTTCGCTCATGGACGCGCGCCCCTACGCGGCCTCCGGCGCCGGTCGGCCTCCTCCTATCCGTTGACAGCGGATGGCGGGCGTGGTTCTCGTCGCCGCTGCTACTCCTCTCCCTCTCCTCCTCCTCTCTCCGCGCTTCTGCCTATGCCGAGCGCCTCCGCCCCGATGCCTCTGCGCCGCCCTGCTTCGAGGTGGGGTTAGGACCGCCGGACGGAGCGACGACGACGGCTGCGTCGGCAAACCCTAGGATAGTAAGCGCCCGGATTGAGGCCGTGAGGGAAGGGGCAACAACAACAACAACAACAACAACAACAAAGCCTGTCAGTCCCAAACAAGTTGGGGTAGGCTAGAGCTGAAACCCAAAAGATATCGTAACCAAATCACGGTTCTGGCACGTGGATAGCTAACTTCCACGCACCCCTGTCCAGAGCTAGATCTTTGTTGATAGCCCAGTCCTTCAGGTCTCTCTTCACAGACTCCTCCCAAGTCAAGTTTGGCCTCCCCCGACCTCTCCTGACATTATCAGCACGCCTTAACCGCCCGATATGCACAGGCGCTTCAGAAGGCCTACGTTGGATATGCCCAAACCATCTCAGACGATGTTGGACAAGCTTCTCTTCAATTGGTGCCACCCCAACTCTCTCCCGTATAACATCATTCCGGATCCGATCCTTCCTTGTGTGGCCACATGCCCATCTCAACATGCGCATCTCTGCCACACCTAGTTGTTGGACATGCCTTTTAGTTGGCCAACATTCAGCACCATACAACATCGCAGGTCGAATCGCCGTTCTATAGAACTTGCCTTTTAGCTTTTGTGGCACTCTCTTATCACAGAGAACACCAGAAGCTTGGCGCCACTTTAGCCATCCAACTTTGATTCGATGGCTAACGTCTTCATCAATATCACCATCCTTCTGCAACATTGACCCCAAATATCGAAAGGTGTCCTTCTGAGGTACCACTTGCCCCTCCAGGCGAACTTCCTCCTCTTTCCCATGGTTAGTAGTACTAAAACCGCACCTCATGTACTCAGTTTTAGTTCTACTAAGCCTAAAACCTTTCGATTCCAAAGTCTGTCTCCACAGCTCCAGCTTCCTATTAACCCCCGCCCGACTATCGTCGACTAGCACCACATCGTCTGCAAAGAGCATACACCATGGGATGTCCCCTTGTATATCCCGTGTGACCTCATCCATCACCAATGTGAAAAGATAAGGGCTCAAAGCTGACCCCTGGTGCAGTCCTATTTTGATTGGGAAGTCATCAGTGTCGCCATCGCTTGTTCGCACACTTGTCACAACATTGTCGTACATATCCTTGATGAGGGTAATGTACTTTGTCGGGACTTTGTGTTTTTCCAACGCCCACCACATGACATTCCGCGGTATCTTATCGTAGGCCTTCTCCAAGTCAATGAACACCATATGCAGGTCCTTCTTTTGCTCCTTGTATCTCTCCATAAGTTGTCGTACCAAGAAAATGGCTTCCATGGTCGACCTCCCAGGCATGAAACCAAATTGTTTTTTGGTCACGCATGTCATTCCTCTTACACGGTGCTCAATGACTCTCTCCCATAGCTTCATTGTATGGCTCATTAGCTTAATCCCGCGGTAATTAGTACAACTCTGAACATCCCCTTTGTTCTTGAAGATTGCTACTAATATACTCCGCCTCCATTCTTCAGGCATCTTGTTTGACCGAAAAATGAGGTTGAAAAGCTTGGTTAGCCATACTATCGCTTTGTCTCCAAGGCCTCTCCACACCTCGATGGGGATACAGTCGGAGCCCATCGCCTTGCCTCCTTTCATCCTTTTTAAAGCCTCCTTGACCTCGGCCTCCTGGATTCGCCGCACAAAACGTATGTTCATCTCATCAAAGGAGTCATCCAGCTCAATGGTAGAGCTCCCATTCTCCTCATTGAACAACTTGTCGAAGTATTGCCTCCATCTATGCCTGATGTCTTCGCCCTTCACCAGAAGTTGATCTGCTTCGTCCTTGATGCATCTCACCTGATCGACATCCCTCGTCTTCCTCTCTCGGATCTTGGCCATCTTATAGATGTCCCTTTCACCTTGCTTCGTGTTTAAACGCTGGTAGAGGTCCTCATACGCCCGCCCCCTAGCTTCGCTCACAGCTCGCTTCGCTGTCTTCTTCGCCACCTTGTACTTCTCTATGTTGTCCGCACTCCTATCGAGGTATAGGCGTCGGAAACAGACTTTCTTCTCCTTAATAGCCTTCTGGACATCCTCGTTCCACCACCAGGTATCTTTAGCTTCGACTCTACTACCCTTGGTTACCCCAAACTCCTCTGAAGCTATCCTTCGGACGCAGGTCGCCATCTTCATCCACATATTGTTTGCATCACCTCCTTACTCCCAAGGGCCCTCCTTCATGACCCTCTCCTTGAAAGCCTGAGCCGCCTCCCCCTTCAGCTTCCACCACTTCGTTCTAGCGACTTTGGTGCGCTTATCCCGCTGGACACGAATCCGAAAGCGGAAGTCAGCCACCACAAGCTTATGTTGAGCGACAACACTCTCCCCAGGTATCACCTTACAATCTAGGCAAGCACGCCTATCTTCTCTTCTTGAGAGGATGAAATCAATCTGGCTAGAGTGTTGTCCGCTAGTAAAAGTCACTAGATGAGATTCTCTCTTTCTAAAGAGGGTGTTAGCTACGATCATGTCGTAGGCTAAAGCGAAGCTTAAGACATCATCTCCCTCTTGATTCCTGCAGCCATATCCAAAGCCCCCATGCACCCCTTCAAAACCTGTGTTAGATGTGCCCACATGGCCATTAAGGTCTCCTCCTATGAAGAGCCGCTCGCCAATAGGAACACTCCTAACCACGTCCTCCAGGCCTTCCCAGAACTCCAACTTGGTGCTCTCGTTGTGGCCTACTTGCGGGGCATAGGCGCTGATAACATTGAGAACTAGGTCCCCAACGACCAGCTTGGCCAGGATAATCCGATCACCTTGCCTCTTGACGTCTACCACTCCATCCTTGAGGCTCTTGTTGATCAAGATACCCACTCCATTTCTGTTCGCAGTGGTCCCCGTGTACCACAGCTTGAAACCGGTCTCCTCTACCTCCTTCGCCTTCTGTCCCTTCCACTTGGTTTCTTGGATGCATAGGATATCAACACCTCTCCTCACTGCTGCATCCACTAACTCCCGCAACTTACCTGCCAGGGACCCTGCCGTGAGGGAAGGGGCAATGAGATTTTTAGGTTGGTCATCTGCAGCCTTGCCATCTTTCTCTTCCTGATTTCACTCCTTCATTTATGGTCTCTTTGTGTACAGATCCCAGTAAAAGATAAGAGGATGAATCTTGATGAAGAGTTAGGTGAAGATCTGAGGTGATTTCTCTCTCTCTCTCTCACTCACGCACACACGTTCATTTGTTCTATTATACAGGGGTAGTTACAGTTACAATATTACATTATTCATGTCACAAATGCCTTCTTTAAACAATGTTCTTTAATTTCTGGATTTGTTGCTGGTTATAGGGTGTAAATCTACTTGATGTAATGTTGATGAGGATTGAGTTTGTACTGATATATCTGAGAATCTTAATTATCTATCTGCCTCCATGGCTTTGCCGCCCTATTAGAGTGCTAGGCTTACGATTTATTACAAAGTCAGAAGTTCCAGAATCAAATTAGCTCTTTTTTGTGTGGCTTACCACTGAATGACCCACACATGTATTTTACCAGTAAATCCTAAATTGTAAGAAGGCTAAGACCATTGCTCTATGTTTCTCCTGTGAACTTGACAATATTGGAACCTTGGAGTTTCTCTCTTTTTGTTCCTCTACATGAAGCAAGTTCTTTAGGTTGGTATAATGAATGGTGCTTACTATGATGGATAGGCGACAGTTCCGTATTTAACATTTCTAGCTAGCGATGAAGCAAATGCGACGATGAAGACTTACACTGCAGTATTTTTAGATTAATTTGATGTTGTTTTTTAATTTTTATATATTGCATTCTGACTGCCCTGCTTCATTATTTACAGGGCCATTAAATCATGTATCCTGAGGCTTCACCTACCCAACGAGGATGCAAAGGCTTGATATATCAGACTGATTGCTATTGTGACAGCAAAGATGGCAGCCCCAAGTTAATACCTCCTCTCTTTGACTCATTCATCTTGAATGCAGATATTCTTGAATAATAATTGTATTAGTTGATTTTATTTTTAAGTTTAATCCAGTGGCATGTGTTTAGATTGATGGTATTACTTCTTATTTTTTAGGTTAATCCAGTAAAACTTGCAACTAGAGATGATCAACACTCGTGTGTACATTTTTACAGAGAAAAGAAAATAACTACATATTGTGGTAGTTACTCCGTTGAATCCTAATCTCAAGTAACAGTCTGATTTGAATCCAACCAAATGCAGTGTATTTTTTTCTCATTCTTAGGTGAATTTAGTTAGTATAACATTATCTATATTTTTTTCCACAGACTTGACATGTTATTTATGATGATAGGCTGCCTAATATGATTCACAATTACAGTTCAGCTCTAAGCTATATGTGCTAACATTTTTTTACTTACCTTCTTACAGATGTTGAGTTGTGACTTGGAATGTTTGGTCTTGGGTGGCGAGAGATTCTTACACCCGTGGTCTTCTTGAACTATTTAATAATTTGCATTGACATATTGGAGGAATAAAATCATTCTTATGGGAGTCAACTTGTTATATATGGAGAGGCACCTTTATAAGGTAGGTTGATAGTCCACACGATTTTTTTTCTGCATTACATTTTTTCATGTCCATGTGACATAACCGCTAATTCACTGGACTGCAAAATTCACAAAAGGGAGTGAGGGAACCAATGAATTCAGTGACTTGTGTGTAGAGAACCCTTCTAATCAGTGCTCTATGTGTATTTTCTTTTCTTTTGCTGCAGAATTAATTTGTGAAGCCCTTTTCTTCTACTTGACATCTTATAAGTTTTTAAATGCATTTATTTTCAGATTAAAATTTAATGGAAGGAATAGTAGTTGAAAAGCATTGGATTCGATCGGAAACATGAATGCCTTGCACAAAATGCTGATGATATCTGTGTGTACTACTTGAAACACCAAACGAATTTTGGATGCTGGCGGTGATATTTGCAGACAGAATGAGGCCGGAGGAAGTCAGCCTAAGCCTGGACATGGTGTTCTTCGGGAGCAGAGGCTTAGCGACCCAAGGCTATCCGACGATCACGCCACCACCATATACAAATCCGAGATTTTTTCGGTAAGTTTGTGGCAGCTTAAAAGGAAAAAAGCGTGTGGATTGCAATGTCAGCTTTTGGAGTAGTTGCTGACAGTTTCCTTCTGTTTGCTTGCTTGGCAGATAGTACTCTTCTTTTTGCGGCCGAATTCGGTCACCCCCCTGCACAACCACCTCGGCATGATTGTGTCCAAAAAACTACTCATATAATCGATGCATGCAAAGGACGGGTCCTGTTCAGGTGAGCTGTCCTTTTGAATTTTGTGCTTGCATCATGGGAGTAGGGAACAGAGGAATATCTTTGATTGGTACATTTCAGTGGATATCTTGTTATGGAGTATTTCTACACTTTATTTACAAGCACCTTAATTGTATTTGCACATTATATTGGGCATAGTATCTTTCAGTAGTCCTTTAATTTAAATTAAATATATCTTATCTTTTACTTTAAATTAACTGTAGATTTTCTTTTAAATTAAATTAAAGTGAATCCGTTGATGTTTGGGGGTGTATAAATATATTTGGATGTGTATTAGCTCCTTTTCAATTTTCTGTTCATATACTCCATACATGCATATTTTGAGTTCTTAAATTGGTTTGGCTTATCTAGCTCGTCAGAAAATGTTGATGCTGATGATGCTTTGTTGCTGTTTTTTTGCAGCTTTCACACGGATTTGAGCAAGGAGAAGAGTCACACGGAGGTGATTTGGAGGATGCAAGTGACATTTAACCTGCCCCTGGTCTGAATTGGCTATTTATGGTAGGCATGGTAACAAATTGCCTTGGTTAGCTAATGCCCATAGATTGTGATCTGTTCATTTGCTTACACCTGTTTAATACAGTGGAAGCTGATTAGGTGTGGATGTTCTGGCATGTTTTCGTACACATGTATATATGTAATGAGTAGCCAGAAGCCAGTTAGGTAAATATTTCCATGCAACATTTGTTCAACATTTCTGTCGCTCCCAGCAATGCGTCGGTCTCATCCTATTAATCTTGTGCTGTTAGAAAAGCATGTTCGTTTTTTTTCGGGTATGTGATCATATTATGCCTCCAGGAGGACAATACCTTGTGCTTGTGCTCCTACTGATATTGTCAAACCTTCGTTAATTGAGTTTTGGTGGAAATTCACTGCTGCTAAAATTTTAGAGAATGAAATGTTTCAAAACATTAGTATGTTCACTAGCCTATTAGGACGCATAGCTGAAATGAGTGCGCACTTAAAATTTTGGTTGTTGTGGAGTTCAATTCTACTTTTTTTGATACTATAGATATCAGAACAATAATTTTGATCCAATTTTTTTTAAATGTCTACTATAAAGTAGTTTCATGGATGCCTTTCGTATGGATATGTACACAGTGTTTTTATTCACAGTTTTTATGTTTTTATGTGCATAGCAGGTCCGAAACAACTTTGTTAACAACCTCACTATCATCCAAGGTGAGCTATTTTTTATTCTTGTTCATAAGCTCCCTCCTCTTTGCCCATTTGAGAGACTTGTGTGATTCTCTGTGCTTCTCGAAGTAATGATGTTTCTTCTAGCTCAAATCATTTCTTTTATTTCATGCCTTCCTTGTGACTTTATTTTTGCTTGTCTTTTATCTATAGGAAGATGTTGACTCATCTACTAAGCTCAAAGAAAAGAAAATATGAATTGTATTTTTGTGCTTTCCCGTAGGGTGGATTTATCTCGTTAGAAGCCAACAAACTTGCATGTACATATTTATGGATATTTTTGTTATCACACATGAAGAGAAGAGTTCTTAATGTTTTTAGATAGCGTATTTATATTTCATGCAAAGTAAGAATCAAGGAGAGTCCTGTCGGGGGATTGGTACCCAGGTAGGCTCATCCAAGCGAAAGCAACCTTTCATGACAAGGATGGACCGATTGGGCTGCAGCTGGGCCGAGCTGGGCAAGCGTACGGCCGATTGCTCCAAAGCAATCAGCCGTACCGAATGCCAGCAGTCGGCCCAGGCGCAACCGGTCCACCCCTTTTCATCACCAAGACGATCATCCGATTGGCCCGCAGCTGGGCCGACTGATGGGCATCGACACGGCCGATTGCCTAGAACAATCGACCCTGCCGAAGGCCACCAGTCGGCCCAGGCACAATCGGTACAACTTATCACCCCTGGAGAAGTTGACCCCGAGACCATTCGGAGGTCCAAGTACGAGGTCATAAATGCGCAATCCCGAGATATCGGGGTGGCAGAGAAGCCAAGTCACATCGAAGATCTGACAGAGATGCGGTGTCGACCTCTCCGCCGATTCCACGGACAGGGCGACAAGACCGCACCTCCTAGCTCCACTGTTCATCATCATGCCCTACAAGTCTACAGCATGGGCTGCCGCTTGTCGGGTCCGGATCACCCGGAGAGGAGCAGTCGGTGGGACCCAGCCGATTAGAGGATGACAGCTGGGCCCAATCGGCAGTGAAGTTACCCATTTACCTCGGGCTCACACTATAAGAGCCCGGGGTACCCCTCCTGCGTGGGGGACGATCCACACATTCGCACCATTACTCACAACTCACTCAGTTCATTTACTGCTTGTAGTTCCTCCTCAGGGAAGCAGGGGAGAACCTTGCCCACGGTAGTTCTCACCTTCCCCTGAGTAGCTAGAGAAGCAGTTATTGTAGCTCAGTTCCATTGATATAGAAGAGACAAGCAGGAGTAGGGGTGTTATCTCTCCGGAGAGCCCCGAACCTGGGTACATCGTGGTGTCCGTCACCGTGTTTGTGCCCAACCCGATTCTGGCACCATCGATATCTTTCTTCCTCGCGTCTTGCCCCCACTTTAGCCATCCCCATGGCATCTTCCGTCACATATCGACGACAGTTGGCGCCCACCGTGGGGCAGACCGAGGCGTCGACTGGAGTAAAGATCCAGACAGGATTTTCCTCTGCATTGGGCGGTAGCCACGCCTCTGGCATGATTCTTAGGCGTGGGGCAATTGACTATGTGGTGGACTACTCGGCGCGGTACGGGGCCGGTGCACCCCTGCCGCCCGGCGTGTCACTTCAGGTTGGCAGTCATCGCCTCTTCATCGGCAGCTTCCCCGAGGCATATCCCAGGGAGATTCGCGTCTTCTCGTGCATCACGGATCCGCTCTCGACCAGGGGTTGCACGGCAGCGCCTGGCGGAGAGGATGGCCATGTGCACGCAGCCGTCATGATGGCGGGGGCGTCTTCATCAAGCAATCGCGGCGCAGCGAGTGCGGCTCGGAGAGCCAAGGAGGCAGCCGACGCCGCGGAGCGAGTCGGCATCAGCGCGTTGCGGGATGTGTTGTACACACCCGTGAACAGGAATGGGGATCCCGATGAAGTCCACACTGAGCTGGAAACCGCAAGGCTTGCCCTCGCTCGCAGGGCCGAGCAAGTGCTGGCAGAAGAGCGTAGGCTGGGAGCCATCACAAGGGAGTACAACGCGGCGCATGCCGGACCGCGTCGGCCGATTGAGCCCGTAGTCTTAGAAGATTTGAGAAGCCGAGGTCGGGCAGTTCATCAGCAGCTGTCGGGAGCCGAGCAGCCGGAGCGGCCGAGGAGGCCGGTGCAGCCGGAGCAGCCGGCGCAATCGGCGTTCATCCAGAGGCCGACGTACAGCACGCCGGACAAGAACCTGAGGGCAGCCGAGCAGATAGCAATCGAGTTAGAAGACCTAGAGGGAGATGAGAGGCGAGAGCAGTCGCGCCGAATGCGCGAGCTGCTGGCAGCCGCAAAGGAGCAGAGGCTCGTGGCAATGGAGAATCAGAATGCAGGACCTGGGGCATCAAGGGGAATTGTGAAGCCGATTCCGGAAGCTAGCCAGCGACCGAATGCATCGTGCGAGAACAGACACCAACCGGCCCCGTCTCGGCATGAGAGAAGGGTCAGAAGCAATCGGCCACCCCCCGTGGCAAGCAGAAGAGTTGAAGAGCCAGCTGTTAACAGTAGGCGCAATGACATGCCTCAGCAGTCGGCACCAAGACCGGCAGTCAGCGCCCGACTTGGCCCTCGCCAAATCGGTCAGAATGACGCCAGGCATCGCATTGAGCTCCTGGAGAAGGAAGCTCAAGAAGATGAAGAAGGAGAGGCTGGCCCGTCGTGTTTCGGTCATCGCATTCGGACCGAGAAGTTTCCCAAAGGCTTCACGCTGCCGAGAGACACGCCCAAGTACAATGGTTCAGTGAAGCCAGAAGATTGGTTGTTCGATTACCTAACCGCAGTTCGCATTGCAGGGGGCAGTCGGCGGGTGGCAGTCCGCTATGCACCTTTGATGCTGCAGGGTTCAGCTCGGACTTGGTTGAACAGTTTTCCCAAGGACAGTGTAAATTGTTGGGAAGATTTCACAAGTGCATTCATTCATAACTTCCCGCGGCAGTTGGCTCTTTGTGTGCAAGGCAAGGATGAACCCCTCCGAGATTACCTATCTCGGTGGATCAAGTTGAAGAATTCATGTGAAAGAGTCCATGAGATCCAGGCCATTCAATACTTCACGGATGGATGCCTGGCCGATTCAATGTTAAAGCACAAGTTGCTCCGCAAGGATTTCACATCACTCGCCGAGCTCATGAAGGTGGCCAACTCGTTTGCTATGTCCGATTCTGCGATGTGCCCTATCCAGCTCGGAGTTGGAGGTTTCATTCAGTCACCAGGGGCTCCGTAGTTGGACACAGGGAACCAAGGCCTCAGTCGGAAGGAAAGAAGGGAGAACAACCGCAACAACAACAACAACAACAACAACCAACAGAACAATGGCAAGGCAAGGATGAGCAGCCAGACACACAGTACGGCAGTCGGCAGGTGGCCGCTGTTCAAAATGAAGAAGATCCAGGGGCTGCAGCAGGCAGTCGAAAGATGAGACCCAATGTGAGGCCCCCGGGGCAGATGAAGCCCAAGTACACATTTGATGATATGTTGGATGCACCGTGCAAGTTGCACGGCACTCCTGGCAGGCCGTCTGCGCATACCACTCGGCAGTGTGATTTCGTGAGAAGGATTGCGAAGGGAGAAGCTTTACTACCTCCACCCCCACCACCACCCCAGAACAGAGGACCACCTCAGCAGCAGAACCAGTTCCCGCGGCAAGATGCCGCTTACATGATTTTCAGCAGCGAGTCCACCGACAAGGGTCCCATATCCTGGGACAGAGCAGATCACCCGACCATCTTGCCGAATCCAGGCAATTACCCGCTGGTGGTTGATGCTCTGTTCGTAGGACCAAGATTTTCATGCAAGTTCTCCCGAGTGCTCGTCGATGGAGGAAGCACAATCAATATTCTGTACAGAGATACCTTGATCAAGCTAGGGCTCACCGAGAAGGATCTGGAGCGCAGTCGAACGACTTTCCATAGGATTGTCCCTGGATTGTCTTGCACCCCCATGGGCCGCATTCGGCTGGACGTCATATTTGGCACAGAGGAGAACTTCAGGAGGGAGCCGATTTGGTTCGAGGTCGCCGACCTCAGCAGTCCTTATCATGCTCTGTTGGGATTTCCCGCATTTGCCAAGTTCATGTTCAACGCACAGCAGACTTACCTCAAGATGAAGATCCCAGGACCAAACAACGTCATCACTGTCACCGGGAACTTCAGGAAGTCCCTCGAGTGCACGTCGACTGGCGGCAGTTTGGCTGACTCCCAAGTAGTTGAAACAGAGAAGCGTCAGCTCGGCAAAGTGATAGCAATGGCGCAAGCACAGAAAAAGAACCCACTCCCAGTCGGCCCAGCCAAGAGAGCAGATGAGGAATCGGCTTTTCAGTCGGCCAAGGACATCAAGAAGGTTGCTCTAGATCCCTCCGACTCAACCAAGTTTGTTGTAGTCGGAGCTGGACTTAGCGACAAATAGGAAAGCGAGCTCGTCGAGTTTCTCCGTGAGAATCGGGACATCTTCGCATGGTCTCCACAGGACATGTCGGGTGTGCCGAGAGAACTCGCCGAGCACAAGCTACACATTCGGCCAGGCTCGAAGCCGGTCAATCAACCCCTAAGACGTTTTTCTGAAGATAAGAGAAGGGCAATCGGCGAAGAGATTGCGAAGCTGCAAGCTGCAGGTTTCATCATGGAAGTGTTTTACCCCGAGTGGCTGGCGAATCCAGTCCTCGTCATGAAGAAGAACAAGACCTGGCGCACGTGTATCGATTACACTTGCCTGAACAAGGCGTGCCCGAAAGATCCGTTTGCTCTGCCCAGTATTGATCAAGTGATTGATTCTACGGCCGTCTGCGAGCTTTTGTCTTTTCTGGATGCCACAGCTGGCTATCACCAAATCAAACTTGTTGTAGAGGATCAAATAAAAACTGCATTTATAACCCCTTTCGGGGCTTATTGTTATATCACCATGCCTTTTGGTTTGAAGAACGGAGGTGCCACTTATCAGCGCACAATCCAGAGGTGTACACACTCCCAACTCGGCAGAAATATCCACGTCTATGTGGATGATCTGGTAGTGAAGTCGTCCAAGGGAATCACACTCCTAGATGACCTCCGAGAGACATTTGCAAATCTGAGAACTTACCAGATCAAGCTCAATCTGGAGAAATGTGTTTTTGGGGTCCAAGCCGACAAGCTCTTGGGATTTCTCGTTTCCGAGAGAGGAATCGAATGCAATCCCGAGAAGATAGCCGCAATCGAGCGAATGGAGCAACCCAAGAACCTGAAGCAAGTACAGAAGTTCACCGGTTGCCTCGCATCACTCAGCCGGTTTCTCAGTCGGCTGGGTGAAAAAGCAATCCCGTTGTATCAGCGGATGAAGAAGACGGAGAAATTCACTTGGACACCTCAAGCAAGCGAAGCATTCCGAGAGCTCAAGCGCATGCTCTCCACTGCGCCGATTCTGGCTGCCCCGATTGAGAAGGAGCTAATGATGTTGTACATTTCGGCAACCAATCGGGTGATCAGTGCAGTTATGGTGATGGAGCGGCCCGAGAAGGACAAGGCACAGCAGATTCAGCGACCTGTGTATTATATCAGTGAAGTGCTCTCGGCATCCAAGCAGAACTACCCTCACTACCAGAAGATGTGCTATGGAGTATATATGGCAGCCAAGAGATTGAAGCCATATTTTCAAGCCCATCTGATCACGGTCGTTAGCTCGGCTCCGTTAGCCGACATCATAGGAAGCAGAGATGCAACCGGAAGAGTGGCGAAGTGGGCAATCGATATCGCCAACCATGGCATCGAGTACGAGCCGAGAACAACAATCAAGTCGCAAACGTTGGCCGATTTTCTGGTGGACTGGGCTGAAACTCAATATATGCCATCCGTCCCAGGATCGGACTTCTGGCGAATGCATTTTGATGGATCCAAGATGAAGAGCGGCCTAGGGGCTGACGTAGTGCTTACTTCACCAAGAGGAGATCAACTACACTATGTACTTCAGATTCACTTTGCAGCATCAAACAACGTCGCCGAGTACGAAGCCCTTGTGCATGGCATCAAGCTGGCCAAGGAAATCGGCATTCGGAATATTGAGTGTTTCGGTGACTCCGATTTGGTGGTACAGCAGTGCACATGCACCTGTGATGCAAAGGATGCAAATATGGCAAGCTACCGTTTTCTAGTGCAGCAGATCAGCGGGTACTTTGAAGGATGTGAGTTCCACCATGTGCTGAGAGCAAACAACGAAGCAACAGATGCATTGTCCAAACTCGGCTCAACAAGGAAAGCTATCCCGCCAGGCGTATCACTTGAGCACATCAGGAAGCCATCCATCATGCCATCCCCAGAATCCGAGTCCATCTTCATCTCGGAGACTGACCTTGAAGCATTGAAGAAGGCAAAAGAAGCTCAACCGGCAAAAATTCCAACTCTGAAGAAGCAGTCAAGCGCCCAAGGTGCTTCAGACTTAGCAGAGCCGACAGCACCAGGGACTGCCGAGTGCAGCAAGAAGACAAGGCAAAAGGGAAGAAAGTAGAGGCAGCACCAGACGGCACAGCCTCAGGAGAGCCAATAACATCAGGCACTACTGATTGCATTGAAGAAGTTCCAGCTACAGATGAGCAATCGTCACTAGGGGCTGCCGAATGCATCGCGCCGCAGTCGGCAGTTCAGAGACAGAAGTCGAGATGACAGAGGCTCAAGAGGCCGAAGTCCAAGAGGCCGATGGCCAGCAAGACGAGATCCAAGAAGAAGTTGCACCCAGCAAGCAGTAGTGATGGTAGTCGTCAGTGTGCCATCATGGGCATAGCCGATTAGAGATTTCCTAGCAGACGGAGTCCTTCCAGAAGACGAAGCCGAGTCAAGACAAATCAGTCGCCAATCTTGGGCGTACACAATAATCAACAACGAGCTAGTGCGCAAGAGTGCAACTGGTGTCTTTCAGAGATGTGTAGAAGAAGATAGAGGCTTGGAGTTGCTCAGAGACATCCATCAAGGTGAATGCGGTCAACACGCATCAGCAAAAGCCATTGCCAGCAAAGCTTTCCGACATGGTTTCTATTGGCCGACTGCGCTCGCAGCGGCTGAGAACTTGGTAAAATATTGCAAAGGCTGCCAGCGTTTCAAGGCGAAGAGTCATCAGCCAGCATCAGCATTGAAGACAATCCCAATAGCATGGCCGTTTGCGGTGTGGGGTTTGGACATGGTCGGTCCATTCAAGAGGGCCCAAAGTGGCATGACACATCTCCTGGTTGCAGTGGACAAGTTCACCAAGTGGATTGAAGCCCGCCCGATCAAGAAGCTTGATGGTCCGACTGCGGTCCGCTTTGTGGCCGACATCGTGTGCAGATATGGCGTGCCCAATAGGATCATCACCGACAACAACACCAATTTTGCAAAGGGCGCACTAGCTCGGTATGCATCTCAGCAGGGCATTCGGCTTGATCTTGCGTCTGTGGCACATCCTCAGTCAAATGGTCAAGTAGAAAGAGAAAATGGCCTCATCCTCTCGGGTATCAGACCCCGATTGGTGGAGCCACTTGAGAGGGCACCCGGAGCATGGATTGAAGAACTCCCAGCAGTATTGTTCAGCTTAAGGACCACACCAAATAGGTCGACTGGATTCACTCCTTTCTTCCTAGTGTATGGGTCAGAAGCAATCATCCCGTCCGACATCGAGTTTGATTCACCTCGGCATGCCTTGTACACCGAGGAAGAAGCCAAGTTAGCACGAGAAGACGGCGTTGATCTCAAGGAAGAAGCCTGCCTGCTAGCCTTGTCCAGGTCGGCAGTCTACCAGCAGAAGTTGCGGCACTACCACAGCAAGAAGATTCGTCCTCTCGCCTTCCGAGAAGGCGACATGGTGCTACGCAGAAGTCAGAAATCAGATGGGCAACACAAGTTGGCCTCACCCTGGGAGGGACCATTCGTCATCAGCCGCGCACTCAAGAACAACTCGTACTATTTGATCGACTGCACCAAGGGCACTCGGCATAAGGACACGTCAGGAGTAGAAACAGAGCGGCCGTGGAACGCCGAGCTTTTATGCCTGTTCTATAGTTGAGCGGCAGAAATCTATGTACGCCATTCGGCAAACGATCAGTAAAGCTATCATGCCTCTGAAAAAGAGCATTTGATTACCTTTGCATAATTTTATTCGAAAAGCTAGCCCAAGTCGGCAACGCTTAGTCATACCCGAGACGTGAGTAACGCACTCGGGGACTAACCGACCACGAGGTCCGAAAAGTAAGCCAACGAGGCACGGGGACTGCGGGTTGGCACTCAACTTAGCACCTAACTTGAGCACAAGTCACGAGAGTGGTTGTGGCATTGAGAAGGGCAGCGGTTGGGGCAGTCGGCAATACAAATTCCCGAGAAACAAATCGAAACGCTCTAAAAAGGGCATAGCCGATAAAGTCAGCTACCGATTGTGCCGCAGACCGGTGCATCGAGCATGGCAGCGAGCAGTCGGCTCCTAACATTGCAGAATTCTTTGTGTTAAATCTTGTCGTGTAAATACAAAAAACTTATCGAACCTTGGCTGGAAGTCAACCTTCGATCCGATTGCAGACCGCATGTCGGCGGCAACATGGACAAGGCATGACACCCCAAGTGCAGATTGATAAAGGAAACCGACAAAGACGCAAAGTCGATCGCACAAATAAAACTTGCAACGGGCAATCGGATTGCATAGAGATAACATGCCTAGGGCCGAATAAGTTCATTACATCGAAACCACACCCAGTAGGTGTCGGGGGAATTAAAACCAAGTCTTACAAGCAACTATTCCGAAAGTAAAAGTAAGAGTAGACCGATCAGAGGTCGGCGGCAGAGGCAGAGGGTGTCGTCGGCGGCACGGCTCAAGAAGTCGGGGCAGTTGATGGCGCAGAGCTAGCAGTCGGATCAGTCGGATCGGCTTGCGCAGTGGCGGCATCCGGCTCCGACTGCGCGTCAGTAGATGTAGCTCCAGTTGGCTTGGATCTCGGAGAAGTATGGGAAGAACCGCTGTCAGAAAGCTCATCAGCCAAGCCAGAGATGGTAGTTGCTGCCAGTGGGTTCCCTCCCTCGTCGAGATATGGAGTGTAGTCATAAGGAGAAAACCAGTTCACCATGGTGCTAGCTAGCCGATTCACCTCGGTATAAGTCTTCTCAAGCAAATCAGCCGCATTCTCTCTGAGGCTGTAGAGTTGGGGAAGCTTCACTTGTGGGTACCAGCTCCGCACAGTTTGAAGAGCAGTCTCCACACCAGTCCGATCGGCAGAATTGAGCAAGATGTCGATCCGACGTGGGATGGCCTTCCAAAGAATCCGAGTCTGCTCGGTAGTAGCATTCGGAGCCTCTCCTTTGTCAAAGTCTTCTTCGTCCAGAGTCTCAAGCTCGCGGGTCTCGGCGGAGGAACCGGCGACGTGCTTCATCTTCTGGAGTCCGACCTTGAGCTCAGTCGGCGACCACAGCAACTCGGCAATCTTCAAAATGCCAAGTTTGAAAGACAGTGCAATCCCCTTGATGACAGGAATGCGAGCTTCTGTGCCAATCCGATACTCATGCCGAGTCCACACATTATCATCAAGTTGGAAGGTCCCTCCGCGGCGATGGTCTCCTCTCGGGATTTAGCTATCGCTGCATAAGCAGCTACCTCAGATTCAGGCCAGGCATCTGCATCATGAAGGAAAGTATGAGTAATGACACAGAAGAAGGAAGCAGTCGGAAAGTGCACTCGGATGCAAGAAACACTCACCGCTAAGAAGGACGTCCATCTCAGTCATTGTATCACAAAAACCTTTGGCCCGGCGGCGCAGTCGGTTGTTTCTTCATAATTGCGTCTTTCCAAGTCTTCATATTTGGCAATGTGCTCGTCGCGATCTTTCCGGATGGAGTCTCGAGCTGCGACGGCACTGTCCCTCTCGTCTTGCATCGCTTCTCGGGCGGCCACAACTGCATCTCGTTCGGCGCGGAGTGCTTCGCCAGCAGCAATCACGGCAGCCAAGTCGTCCGAGTGTTTCCTCTTGAGAGCAGCCAGCTCGGAGCGGAGGTTTTGGATGGTCCGAGTCAAATCGGTTTCCACCCCCTGCAGTCGGGTCGTCTCTTGCTTGGCTGCGACGAGGGCGGGCCCTTGCTGATTGAGTTTAGTGGTCAGTTCGGCGATTCGGCCCTGAAGATCGTCCACCATGGGAACAGAAACTAGAGGAAGACATAAAGATGTTAGTACAAGAGAAATTATCAACCAAAGGGAAGGTAGAAGTAATGAAGAGGTTACCTTTCAGCTTATTGATCTCGGCCGACTGGTTGTTGACCTCGAGCTGGGCCTGAGCAAGGATTCGAAGGCTGGCGGCGTAGGCTTCGAGGAGTTACTCGAAGACATCGCGTCGTTCCTCCATAACAACCTAAGAAGAAAAACAAGATGAACTTTAGAGACACAACAGCCAAAAAAAATGATCCGAATCGATTGCAAGCAATCGGCCCGAATCTCGGGGACTACACCCAGTGGGTGCGCTTGCGCGCACCCACCGGAAGAAAAGTCTCCCGATTGGAGGAAGGCAGGAGAAAAAGCAAAGAGCATAAAAGATCCAAACCGATTGCAAACAATCGGCCCGAATCTCGGGGACTACACCCAGTGGGTGCGCTTGCGCGCACCCACCAGAAGAAAAGTCTCCCGATTGGAGGAAGGCATGAGAAAAAGCAAAGAGCATAAAAGATCCGAACCAATTGCAAACAATCGTCCCGAATCTCGGGGACTACACCCAGTGGGTGCGCTTGCGCGCACCCACCGGAAGAAAAGTCTCCCGATTGGAGGAAGGAAGGAGAAAAAGCAAAGAGCATAAAGATCTGAACCGATTGCAAACAATCGGCCCGAATCTCGGGGACTACACCCAGTGGGTGCGCTTACCCACCGGAAGAAAAGTCTCCCGATTTGAAGGAAGCCATAAAGGAAAGATGAAGAGCTTACCGCATGATGGCGGTCGAGCAGCTGGAGATCCCGAGCCATGATGGTGGCGAAGTCGTTCACCCGTTTGTAGGCCACCGTCAAGGGACCCTCAGAGGAAACCGAGGAGCGGCGTGAAGCATCAGGCTCGGCGCCGACATGTCTGGTGCGAGAGTATTCGGCCCGGAACTGGTCCACCGAGCGCATCAAGATTATTGACGCGGAAGAGGTCGGCTGTGGTGGCGGAGCTTGAATCACAGCGGCAGAGGAAGTGATGGTCGAGACCGGTGGCGCCGATATCACCGGAAGGCCGGAGGCATCCGGTTGTGGCTGCGACGAAATTGGACAAGTCGAGGTCGAAGGACCTGTCGCCACAATCGGCGAGGTAGTTGTCATAATCGGCGACATGGTCGTCGCGATCGGCGAGGTGGTCGTCAGGATGAGCGAGGAGGTAGTGATAACAGGGGCGGAGATTGGGTCGGAGCGTGGTGGCGGAGATGGATCAATCGGACCGACCGATCGCGCTCCTTGGCCACCAATAACTCCCTAGTCGGCCGTTCTCTTGGAGGTCTTGGAGGCAGTAGGTTTTTGGGCGGTTTCGAGGCGGGCTTTCTTGGCGGCGCGCTCGGCATCCTTGGAGGTTCGATGTGAAGCCGGCTGCCGTTTGCGAATCGTAGCAGCAGACGCAGCAGGGGAGATGACTGCGCCGATATGGGCAGGAATGCCGGCATCGATGTCATCAAGACCAATCGGCTCCCTGGAAAAAGAAAGAAGAGAGGAATCAATATAAGAAAAGACAGTAAGATTCAAAGCATGAAGATAAGGGCATACCCGATTGATCTCGGCGCGCCCGTTGGCATCCGACATCTCAGCGGGGCGACATTCAGAGGCGCTTGGCCAATCGGCACTCGAGTGGCCGTCGCCTGAGGCTGTTTGCCTTTGAGATCAGTCGGCGCCACCTTAGCGGCTTTGCTGGGAGCGGCACCAGAGGAGGAGCTGGTCGCCGAGGCGCGTTTGGTCAGCACCTTCGGAGGCTTATCGTGAGGATTTGCATCAGAAGTACCAACCTTTGAGACACTATCATCATCGCTCCATTCGGCCAGAAATTGCTCAAGGGAAGGGTCAGGCGTACCCCCTTGAGCCGCGGGTCGGGTGTCGGCGTTCTTGGGGTCGGCGGCCTCGATGTCGGCATCGTCAGCAGGATCTTCGGATTCGGAAGACTCCCCAGAGGATTCACCGTCATCGGCGTCGTCATCTTCGGATTCGGCGGGAGGAGCTTCACCATTATACTCGAAGTCCGCAGGGTCATCTTCCTCGCGGTCGGGGGCGTACGCGCCGGTCACCTGGCCGTCTTCCATCAGGTCGGATCGAATGAAATGCTGAGCAAGAAGAAGAAAGTTATCAGAGAAGCTAAGTATGAGGAAAAAGCAATCGGAGAAAGGGAGCAGTCGGAGCATACCACAGGTGGTTTCTATTGGCGGTTGAGGTACTCAAGGACGAAGCGGAAAGGGTCAGGCAAAGGACTGGATGTGATAGTCTTCAACCTGGCGCAGAGGTCTTCGGTTTTCACCCGCCATGTGCAGAGCCGAGTGGGATCTCGGGGGCGCGATATGTCACAGATGCGGTGCACTCGGCGCTGTAGAGGAAGCACTCGGGCTTGAAGCCAAGCAGCAGCAAGATCAGTCGGCAGGAGCCCCTCCTGCTCCAGCTGAGCAACCCGGGCGACTTGGGCATCAACATCGCAGTCTCCGACACCGTACTTCAGCGACCACTGATATTTCCCAGTCGGCCGTGCGAGGGTGAACTCGGGCAGGTTCAGGAGATCGGGGCCTTGGTCCGGCGACTTGATGTAGAAGAAGGTGGTTTGCCAGTTCTTGCATGATTGGACGATCTCGGGACCCTTGTACTTGTGCTTGCCGACTGCGACGAGGCAACTGCCGCAGTCGGTCATGTCAGTCACATGTGTTGGGTCGCCACCCTCCGTAGCAAACGGCACCACAGCTCCCGTCCGAGCATTGTGAGCTCGGAGGTTGAAGAACCGCTTCCAGAGGGCGATGCTTGGGCGGCAGCCGAGATATCCTTCGCACAACGTGACGAAGCCGGAGAGGATCATGATGAAGTTCGCCGCAAGGTGATGCGGTTGCAGGTGGTGGAAGTTGAGGAAGTCCCGAAGGAAGGTGCTGGCGGCGAGTCCGAATCCACGCTCAAAGTGAGCGAGGAACACGACCCTCTCGCCAGCATGCGCATTGGGCACGAGCTCGGCGCCGGGAGCGCGCCACTGGACCTCGGCCGGCATCTTGCGGGCGTGAACCAGAGCTTGGATGGCACCGGTGGTGACGGTGGAGCCCCTCCAGCTCCCACGGCTGGCCTGAGAGGTATCTCGCCGGGGCGCCATGGAACTTGCGGGCGGAGAGAATCAAGACGAGAAGCACGGCTACGAGGAGCGCAAGGTGACGGGGAAAGGGTACCGCGAGGCGGAGGAGCACGCGAGTGTGCGGCCGGAGCGGGTCCCGTGCGCGGAGGAGGAGCTGCGCGCACGACGGAGAGCTTCGGGCGGAACAACAATGGCGAGCGCGAGAGCAAGAGATAGAGGAGGAAGAAAGCGTATGAGAGAAGGAGGAGGCAAAGGCCCTCCCCTGTGGCTTATATGGGCGGCGGGGGAGGGGAGTGGGATCCGGTTGCGGCCGTGTGGCCCGGTGTGGCCTAGCCCACAGGAAGACCAACCGGCAAACCGGCGCAAGAGATCCTAGCGTGGGAAGCGAGGCGTGCGACGTGGGGGTCGATGCCTGCAGTTACGTCAAATCACGCATGGGTCGTGGGCCCCGGTCCATTGACTGCATCCCGGAAGAATCGGAGGTAACCGTTGGAAGGCAATCGGTGAGGATTGGATCCGAGTCGGCAAGGGATATGATTCTCAAGAAGTGTCGAATGCCAGCAGTCGGCCCAGGCGCAACCGGTCCACCCCTTTTCATCACCAAGACGATCATCCGATTGGCCCGCAGCTGGGCCGACTGATGGGCATCGACACGGCCGATTGCCTAGAGCAATCGACCCTGCCGAGGGCCACCAGTCGGCCCAGGCGCAATCGGTACAACTTATCACCCCTGGAGAAGTTGACCCCAAGACCAGTCGGAGGTCCAAGTACGAGGTCATAAATGCGCAATCCCGAGATATCGGGGTGGCAGAGAAGCCAAGTCACATCGAAGATCTGGCAGAGATGCGGTGTCGACCTCTCCGCCGATTCCGCGGACAGGGCGACAAGACCGCACCTCCTAACTCCACTGTTCATCATCATGCCCTACAAGTCTACAGCATGGGCCGCCACTTGTCGGGTCCGGATCACCCGGAGAGGAGCAGTCGGTGGGACCCAGCCGATTAGAGGATGACAGCTGGGCCCAATCGGCAGTGAAGTTACCGATTTACCCCGGGCTCACACTATAAGAGCCCGGGGTACCCCTCCTGCGTGGGGGATGATCCACACATTCGCACCATTACTCACAACTCACTCAGTTCATTTACTGCTTGTAGTTCCTCCTCAGGGAAGCAGGGGAGAACCTTTCCCACGGCAGTTCTCACCTTCCCCTGAGTAGCTAGAGAAGCAGTTATTGTAGCTCAGTTCCATTGATATAGAAGAGACAAGCAGGAGTAGGGGTGTTATCTCTCCGGAGAGCCCCGAACCTGGGTACATCATGGTGTCCGTCACCGTGTTTGTGCCCAACCCGATTCCGGCACCATCGACATCTTTCTTCCTCGCGTCTTCCCCTCACTTTAGCCATCCCCATGGCATCTTCCGTCACATATCGACGACAAGTCCCTAACCTGAGTGATGCACATACTATTTATATTTCGCCAAGATGCTTTGTTTCAGACTTTCATGTATGTGAGCATTTCTTTTGTTACATATTTTACCTGCCCGACACAATGAAAAAAACAAAAAGTATCATTTATATAGCTATTTAAAATCCAAGGGTAGGAGCGTCTCTCTTAACAAGATGTTATTTGTGTGCTACGACAGATTTGTCATGTAGCTAATGTAGGCACAACTTCATGAACATCTGCCAAGGTTCTTAGTGAGGGCTTCCTCTAAGATTCTTTCAGATTTTTTATTATCTAGCATATATGCTACGACAGATTTGTCATGTAGCTAATGTAGGCACAACTTCGTGATCATCTGCCAAGGTTCTTAGTGAGGGCTTCCTCTAAGATGCTTTCAGATTTTTGATTATCTAGCACATATGTGCAGTGAAGATGTCTCTCCTTTTTGGTACTGCCTGAATAGGATATATGGTGTTCATGTTATGTTAGATAATTTTATTCTTGTGTAGTTTGATTTAAAAGATGATAAGTCAAAATGACATAACATGATTAGTTTTGCTTTTGCTGCTGCAACACATGATTTTACTTTTGTTTTTGATTGTTTCGTTTCCAGTTTCTTAGGTCTAGAACACTACAGTTATAGATTATGCACCTGAAGGATTAATGGCTTGGACTGAATTTCTCTTTAAAATCCATGATGCTTGTTTGGGATGATTGGGCAAAAATAGTTGGGAATTGATTTTTTATTATAATACGCAAGGATTCAAGCCTTGGGGGTCTTGCTGACATTAGTTGTTTCAGCTCTCAAGTTCAGGCCACGGTGGATGGTTTGAGAGGAGAGAGGCAGAGTAGAGACAAACGGCGCATTCTGTCATGCATGTGTGGATTTGTATCATCCTATTACCGTGTTGCTTTATTTTACAGTAATAAATAAAGAGATGAATCAGATCTTCTTTGATTCGTTAGCAAGATTAGGCTGTATGTATGTTCCTGTACTTAAGTTTTGAGATTTTGCAAAGTATGTAAAGCATCAATATATGTATCTGCCTGAACTAAGTATGTGTTGTATTATTATGCATATCATCAACTTTCAATAGCTGGTTAACTGTCGACCCTTTCTCCAATTCCAATTTCACGTTCCTGATTACGCATGATCACAATACAAACTAAATATCTATGAATACCTGGTTAGCCGTAGCCCCTTGTGCCATTGGCACAACGGGTCATCTAGTACATATAAAATGGTGTGCGGTCAAGGAGGCCAGATAGAGCATCTGAACTTACTGAGATGCGATGTTCCTATGTTTTTGCCTTTTCGAAGGAAACTGCAGATCCATTCAAAAGCTTTTTAGGGTGATTGCGTGATAGTAATCTTGTGGCAGTAATCATGAAGCTGTGAGTAGTTATCTCATTAAGTTGAAATGACGATTTAACATCTATCTGTCCCCAAGAATCGCATGCTAAACTGTTCAAAAAAGAAAAGAATTCGCATGCTAAACGACAAATAACAAACTGTGCAGCTCGCTCGCTCGCTCAGCCGCCACCCTCTCAATGTGTCGCAGTCTCGTGTATGACTGACGGCTGCGGTGCGGCCGCTCACGAGCGCGTACGCGCTGTCTGTCCAGCGTTTGGGCATTTGAATTGCGTCCTCTTTTTTTATTAGCTTGCCCCACCACCCCAACCCCCCGGACCACAGTTAGCCGGTTTTGGAGGAGAATCTTTCGGACCTCATGACTCCTCTTAGCTTCTAGCCGTCCACCACTCCACTCCTTGGTGGGCAGCGTTACTCAACTTGTATAGACCATCTGATAAACCAGGATGTGGAGAAAGGAGTGTAATAAACCCATCTGGGAAACCGGCATGTGGAGAAACGACAAAGGCGGGACGAAAGGGACTGCCACTAGGACGTGTTTGTTTCACGGCTTTTTTGTTTGTTTTCTGGGAACTGATTACAGCGTAATCAAAAACCGTCACCTGCGTTTGGTTGAGCCAAGCTGGAATCTGCTACTCCGATTACAGTGCTATACAAAATTGATTACGCCCACCTTTGACTGTTAAGCGATTCCATTTCGCTGTCGCGCGCTGCTGCCGTAGTACCATGTCCGTCTCCGTTGCCGTCGGACTACTGCCGCTGAAGCTGTCATGGCCATGAACGCCACAACCACAGTGCGCCACCGTCGCCGCTGGAAAGCAGCCGCCGCCGCCGGCGCTGCTACCGTACTACCATGTCCGTCTTCGTTGCTGCCGGAATGCTGCCGCTGAAGCCACCATGGCCATGAAACACCACAACCGCAGCGCGCCACCCTCGCCGCCGCCGGCGGCGCTGCTGCCGTACTACTGCACATCGTCTAGTTCTGTAGTAAAAAATGTTCATGACTGAAATAAATCTAGAAAATTACCTGAAACAAAGGGACTGCCACTAAATAAATACTAAACCACTGCACACACAAAAAGAACAAAAAATGACATTATCTAATCAAACAAGCACTTAAAAATAAAAAAAGATAGTTTTAAAATAAAAATAAAAGGACGACTGAACAAAATGTTCATATAACATCAAGCCACACACACATTGCTCCTTTAAAAGATGCTAGAGTATTTCTGTAAGTTTGGAAAAAAATACTTTTGACAATATCTCCCATGAAAACTGTCTATTTATTTTTATGTAATTATGTAAGAAACCCGATTTGGTTATTCATATATGCTTGTCAGGTTAGGCGCGACTGTTGGTGGGGTGAAGAAGCAGGGGAGGCAGACGACGAGGACAGTAAGCAGCAGACCATTGTAGTGCAGTGCAGCCGCTGGGAAGGAGGAGGTTTTTCGCGTCCTTGGGGTGTCGGTGGAGCTGCTCTGGCGGGTGAGTTGCCGCTAGCCCCAGGCTTTCTTCTCCCGTGCCCCTTTTTTGTGATTTTATTCTTCAAAAAAATAGTCCAGTCAATTATAACAAGATTATCCCGAGATTAATAAGAATCCATATGTTCGGCATGTCATGACATGATTTAACTGTTTACTTATTATTCTTTGCATATCCATCCTGAACAACTATTACACTATTAAGAGAAGACATATTATAGCTGTGATCCTAGCACCATTCTTGCTAAACATAATATGTACTCCCTCCGTTTCTAGATATAAGGTGTATAATTTTTGGCACGGAAATTAAAGAACACACATTAAGGAAAAATTTCACAAGGTTTGGACGGGATTAGGACTAGCTAATTAACGTGAGAAAATAGAGGGGTTTACAAGAGATAAGAAAACATGATCAAATCTCTAAAAATATATCAAGATGAGTGTTGCAACGTAATGCACCCTATATTTTGGATTTTTTTCTCAATAACTTATACACCTTATATCTAGGAACGGAGGGAGTAACTGCTAATAATATTTGCTTGTGAGGTCAGAAGGTAGAACAACATAGCTTGGATTATTCTAGTCTGCTCAGAAATGGTCCCCTATTGAATGTCCTCAGCAAGATCAGGCAAGTATATTTCAAAGAAAATGTTCAGATTAGCTGGTGTTAGCTACCAAGAGAAATCCACGGATGCTTTCTTATGCACCACTCTTTGTGCTTAATCCTTGACATGGCATTTTACAGAATATTGGCTGAAGTGTCTGCTAATGAAACCTTTAGAACTGCAAGTTTCTAATGAAACCTTAAGAATCCTAGACTTCCATGGTTGAAGCAAAATAACTCCGACAAGGTAACCCTCATGATATATTAAATTACCTAAAGAGGTTTACTGATAAAAAAACAAAACGTACAACTTCTTGAAGTAAAATAATTGGTGGTATACTTGTTGAAGCAAAATAATTCAGACAAGATAAAGCTCATTATATATTATGCTTTTCCTCAATCTATTTATCCTTTTGTACTTGTTTTTTAGATTTTCTATTGTCATTCCAGTTCAATTATTTGTTTTGTAGCCCTTCTTTGCGATGTCCTAATTTGAGTTGTGTTGCCACAAAAATAATTCATGGTTTGTGTCTCGTTAGTGTGGTGTTGGGTTTGGCCGATTTGGTGTTTCCCAGGCGACATGCACGGAGGTGTTATGGTAGGTGAAATTGTTGTGGTACTCGGTTTGCCGGACTTGGTGTTGCCCAGGTCGATATATTGGTGTTGCCCGGGGCCCGCATACGTTGGGTTTGAAGTGTCGTGAGGTGTTATGGCGTGTGAACGGGTCGTGATACTCAGTTTTGATTGGTTTGGTGTTTCTCGGGTTTGGTATATGCTACATATGTTGGTTTACACATTTGTGGTTGTTGGTACTATGTTCCTGTTTGCGTATTTTTACTGTCACATTCATGAACTGATTTTCTTTGCCTCTCTCTCTCTCTCCCTACATTTTTGTCTTGGCTTACGCTTGTGAAAGTCGAAGCGCACTAACGAGTTGCAATAGTGGTTATACGTAATAAGTATCTTGCATACTGCAATATCGGTTATACATATCAATTATGTTGCACATTACAACAACGGTTATACGTGCTAGGTACGTCATGCACGAATATGATGCGCATGATGTTGATTATTTCTTTCTTTCCTTCTTCACCGAATAATAGGATATCATGTGTCAACGGGGTTGCTACTGTTGTTCCCTCTTTGTGTGTCGATAGGTGTTATTTATTTGATGTGGTGTGCTCTTTAAGTGTTGTGTTTGGCATGTCATGGTTTGCCATGCGCGGCTTCGCTCTTGCGCTATGTGGTTGTTCACGGCCCCGTGTGTGTGTTTCTGGTCTCGCGTTTAAGTATCTTGATGTTGTTGTTTTTGGTGTTTCATGCAATGTTGTTGGGCGTGTGGGGTGGCGCCTAACATTTTTCTTTGATTCTCATTTCGGTGTACTTCCTTTCTCAAGGTTTGTATCCATGCGAAGTGACTGGTTTTGAGGGGTTTATCATTTCGTTTGCATGTGTAGTGCATCACCGGTCATTGTAATGTTTGTTTCTCTAGCTGGTCATGGTTCAAGCCTGGTTTCTCTCTTTCCAATTCCTGATCTACCGTCCTTGCTTACCATCCTATCCTTTGATCTTGCACTACTCGAGGACCTGGAGTGTTTTTGTTTTTATTTGCTCATAACGCTTCCTCTAGGCACTGACCAAGGTTTTGGCCCGATTTTTCTATTGCCTACACATCATGTTGTTCTCCCTTACCATCTTCTTCTTTTCTCTTCATACTTGCGGGCACTCGGATCTCTAGCTTTGTCGTTTAGTTGTCATGTCCTTGTCCCTCTGTTCAAAGTAGGTGGATTATAAGCTCTGTGTACCTTCCCCGTGTGCTTATTGCTTACATTCCTTTCCTTTCTTTGTTATACTCAACAGTTCGTGAAAGCTATTATTTTAAACCCCGGTCCATCTGTCTGTCTCTCAGGCTATTGACGTCTTACATTGACCACGGACAATTTGTAGTTCGTACACTATTTTGGGTGGATAACACCTGAAACCGTGGACGTGGTAATAAAATTAAGAAAGCCGCATATCCAGTAATGCATACATTTGTTAGCCTTTTTGACAAAGATTCTTTGGGGGAAAGCACAATGAGAGTGGATTCGTCAAGATAAAGAACGGGTTTTAAGGAACTTGTTGTATTGTGGTTATTTCTTGCAGCAGAATGAATTTTTGGTCCAGCTCAACAAAAAAACAATTTTTGGTATCGGTGGAGTATATGTTTTATACAGAAAAATGCCTTTTTAGCAAGAGTACAATAAAAAGGGTACCATAGTTTTATAGAAGATAGAGAGTGTTAACAAGACGAGTTGTAACTTTGCCTGGCACATCAACACAGTGCAAGCACTACAACACTCCGCAATACAACTTGACAACTCACATGTGCAGGGTGGTCATATTGTTTGGCGTGGTGGCGGCATCGACAATTGGACCTGGCAAGGTCAATGAATATTGGTCTATCTTGAAGATGGGACAGTGAAAGATGACGGAGATGAATTCTGGAGTGTGCGCATGCGTTGCGCATTGTGGATCTGCTAGATCGGTTGGTGCTCTTGGCTCGTCGGCGGGTAGTTGATGAGGCCGTCGGCTTAGATGATGTGCGTTAGTGCGAGACCAGCGCACATCATAAAACTTGTACGTGTAGCGATTGATATCATCGGAGGTGGCTTTGAATTTATCCATGTATTTATTTTGTCGGTTTGAGTTGAATAGTTTAATAAAGATGTTGTGTTCATCACTTGATGCAGAGACTAAGGTAATCCCCTTTTCACATGAAAAATATTGCCTTACATTGCTTCAAGTTGTTGCCAGGCTAGGATTTTTAGTGACATGCTCACTTTGTGTTGTACTTTTAACTTTTAATATATAATACATATTGGGCGTTCAAAAATCAAGAGCCTACTGCAATATTATAAATTTTTATTATTCTCATCAATATTATCCCCCTGGGATTCTCATCAATATCGACCTAGATATACACACGCGGGAGCATGTGACATCACTATTGTTACTTCATCAACCTTGAAGGAAATACTACATTCCATCTTGCACCTGTCCACATATTACACACCTGCATCCCCGAGGAACACACATGTCAGGATTCTGGGGTGAGGGCTTCAATCTAGGAATCTGATTGCAGTAAGCTCTACATTCATCAATTTGACATGGGCCATCTTTATATTGAAACCCGCATTCGAGGTGGGATGTTGCCATATCTACATGTATCAAAAAGAGAAAATGAGAAAGTTAGAGCAGATCAATTAGTTATACAATTGCATGGCCCAAAAACATACATATACTACAATCTGCATTTATAGTTAATGAAGTTAACACCCGTAGACTCCCAAGATACCTGAAGATAGCATGATGAGCGCAAGTGCGAAGAATAAAACCTTCATATTCTTCATCTTTTGGTTGCAAACTTACAAGAGCCTTGACTAAGTTTCTACAAAGGGAACACTTTTCCGGTACGAATTGTTGGTGCTAACAAAATGATAAGTTGGTCCTTTTATAGCGGATGTTTGTGCTCGTATAAATGGTGAATATATTTGCAATTAATTAGGAATAAATACATAGCCAAAGAATTGTGCTCAATTTAAAAGAAGATATTGAATAAGATGTGAATATATTAATTGATTGATTCTGGCAAAGATATCAACCGTACTAAACTTAGCAAGAAATAAGAATATATATAATTAGGAAAGATACGGATTTTATGATTCTCAATTGAGAATAAGCTAATTGATAATTAGTGCGGGCATTTTCATATTTACTGGGTTAGCCGGCTTTATGTTTTTTCTTTTTCTTCTTGTCTCCTAAACGTGGGCTTGTATACCCAGGCTGTTTTTTCCCAACCTTTTTTTGGTCTAGGTCCATAGTTTCCTCCAATGATGCTATGACATGTGTCATTGATTTGTTTTGAGCTTGTTTTTAAAAAGTCAGTTGTTTTTTACCGACGTTACGCGTCAATTAATCGGGGTGTGGCAATTATCCGCCGCCTACCGAGCCGTCCGATCGAGATGCTAGAGCCGTCGGATCGCTCGCCTTTAGCTCAAGGGCTTTGCAACAATGCCTTTTTCGCGGTTACACCATCTCAGCGAGGTGGTTTTTTTTTTGCGCCAAATCACAACCTGTGAGACAGCCATCACTTTGTAACACGAGTTTTGTTATGCTCGAATCATTGCAAGAGGATCTCTATTGCAAAGCTTCTGAATCATTTTAATTTTTAATTAATATTACATCAGATCAGCGTCTTCTTGTTCACCCTTTGGTTGATATACAACAAGATGATTGTTGCAAAGGAGGCTTTGCAACAAGGAATTAGTGGCAAATCCTTTGAAGCATTTTTTATTTTCTCTTTTGTTACACTAAATTGCGTCTTCTTGTTCGTTTCTTGACCGCATCATCCGATTTGCAACAAGACATATATTACTGTCTGCTTAGGATCCAGTGAGCGCCTCCTGCCTAGAAGACCAAGGGACAACTCACTTTCACGGGCACCACTCTCAGTAGTAATGACCGCAACTATTAATCCCCTTGTATCGCACATGATAGCGCGAAACTATGTGCGATGACTACAAAGCACACGCCAGGAATATCGACCCGTCTGTTCAAAAGTGAAGCTTGGGCGATAAACGTGACAACACTGACGACCGAAACTTATCACGCGTGGGTGATGAAGTACACATAGTTATGTTTGAAAAATTATGGGCATATTGTAAGCATGCTATTCATACATTTAAACATATCAGCTTGTATGCGATTAACTTGTGACAGTTCTGCGGTGCTCATCGTCGGCAATGAATCTTACAATCGCACACCACTCGGAGATACTAGCCATGTGCCATGAAGTATAAAATAAATATTGAACAAACTATTGAATATGCAGGAACCAAATCTAGCTATACTTCTAAAATATATGTAGAACGATACTGAACCAAATTTACATGAACACTAACTAATTAAATACTTAAAACATTAAGCTCATTCTAGGATACTAGCTATAAATTGTCAATCGAGGATCTGGATCGATCGATCTACTTCTTTTTCTTGTTCCTCCTCTTCTTCTTGTCACTGCGTCTGGCGACATCTTCTGGTTTAACGAGGCACTCACGCATCAGAGCGATGCGTATGTACACCTCGTAGCCGACGTAATCATCCCTCGCCGCATAAGACACATGTTCATCATCAAGGGGAAACTTCTCCCATTTTTAGACTAAAGGTCGTGGCCCGACTTTATAAATAAATACATGAAGGGAACGGTTCACAACAAATAACAGAGAGAAGTTCAGCGAGATCAAAGAAGAGTTTCAGTACAGACCATCAACGGATGGTCAGATCCAGGCACGCAGGCCCCTACCTACATAACCTAGATAAGAGCAAGGAGGAAACAACATAGCAAGAGAAAGCATCAAAATGACCACTTCATGTCGGGGGCACGGAGACACTTTGTAACACCCCGGGTGTCACGCTACAGTAATCAGGATTACTGTTGCTAATCACTGTGATAATCTCTCTTGCTCAAAATGGCCTGGATCAAAATTTTGTTTTGATCAACTTGGTTCAGTTCAAATTCAATTTATTCTTTTGATATTCTTGAATGCATTGTGATCATGGACCTTGGTCATGATGAATCAAACCAATACCTAGCTCAATTCAAATGACCTTTGAATTGAAATCAATTTAAAATCTTCAAATGCCTTTGGTGGATTATTAAGAACCAAAGTGCAAAATCAACTTACTCCAAAAATTGTGAAACTACTTTTATTAAATCCTAAATATTCAGTGGGTCATGTCCCACCTAGTTGGAGAATTTATTAATCTATAAATATTTTCTAAACAATCAAAGCAGTGGATAAAAACCCTATTTAAATCATTTAATATTTAAAATAAATATTAAATGACTTTTATAATTGCCCAAATCTTTTGTAGCACTGACCTTAGGTGTAACATAAATTATGGGGCACCAACCACATTTTACAAAAATGCCTAAGCAATAAAATTAAATACAACAGTAAAGAATTAAAAGAAATAGAAAAAAATAGGGAACCTAATCTACTGCTCTCCCCCTAGCCCAACCCCCCTCTCCCCCTGGGCCACCCAGCCCACGGCCCAGCCCGCCAAGACCTTGTCTTCTTCCTCCCTCCCCTGTACACCGTGCGTGGCACGCATCCGAGACGCCGCGGCCACGGCTGTCGCCGTGGCGGCCATACCACGGCCACCTCCCGGCATAAGGTCGCCCCCCTGCGCCCCCGCCCCTATGGAACCCTAGCCGCCTCCCTCTCCTTCCCCTCACGCCTTCCCCTGCGCCTCCTTCCTCCCGCCCGAGGCCACTGAGCCGGGCCGTCGCCGCCGCTTGCCATTGGCGTGGCCAGCGACCATCTCAACGCGAACCGACGCGTCCAGGAGCTCCCTCATGCACCACCTCGTCAGCCCGCGCTCTAAATCGATTCGGGGTGCCGCCCAGCCAACGCCATCGTCGTCCTCCTCCGCCACGGTCACCAACGCCATTGACGTCGATTCGCCACATCCGGTCTTCCCCGTCCCCGCACGAGCTCCCCATCAGTCCCCTCTCGGTGAGCCGCACCTTTGGCCCTCGTCGACGCCACGCTCCGGCCGACGCGGCAGCTCATTGTGCCGGTCGTGCTTCTTGTCCCAGCCGCGTCCAACCCAGCGCCTGGCCGGCCGCCCCTTGGCTGCGGTCTCGCCGCGCCGGTCCGGCCGCCGGCCCCTGGCCGTGTTCTTGCCGCGCCGGTCCGGCCGCCGCGCCCCTGCCGTGCCACGGCTTCCCGCCGGCGAGCCCGTGTGGGTTGGGCACGGGGTAACCCCCCCCCCCCCAAATTAAAACTGATTAGATAAAATGTTTAATTAATAGGGTCAATGACATGTGGGTCCAGTTGATTTTAGAATAAAAATAAAGATTTAATTAAATGACTAGAGGCTGACATGTGGGACCCCCCACTATAATTAGGTTTAATTAAACTGTTTAATTAGCATGTGAGGCTGACCGGTGGGTCCCACTGGTCAGGTTTGACCAGTCAACACTGTTCTGGATAATGTTACTAAAATAATAAAAGAAATTATTAAAAAGGATTTTTAATGTTTTAAAATTGATTAAACTTAGAAATTCAATATCTTTTAAACCGTAACTCGGATCGAAAAACTTTATACATGAAAATTGATCAGAAAAATACAACGGATAAGAATACGCTATCCATACCCTCACCACACCCCCCTAACACACCGATCATCGACATTCCCCCCTCCGGGCTGTCTGTCGATAATTCCCGGTACCGATAAAAAATACCCGGATGAATTTATTCCGAACACGAAAGTTGTTCGGAATAGTTCAACTAACACGGATACACCCCCCTTATGCTTGTCGGATGTCCACGACACCTCAGGCATAATATCTCCCCCCTCCGGACCCCCTGTCCGGTAATCACCCGGAGCTGGTAGTTAATCCCCGGATGAATTCCCGCTCCGAGCAACGTGCATTGCACTGCGTTAGAACACCGTTAACTTTTCATCTGTCATGTCATGCATATGTTTGTATATTATTGCTGTGTATTTACTGTTTCCTCCCCCCTTAATCTCCGGAAGACCCCGCTGCTACCGCCGATTACACTGCTGCCGGGTACGACTACTTCGTCGACGACCCTGCCCCTACCGTCGAGCTTCCAGGCAAGCAGAGCCATTCTCTTCCCCAGATATCGCCTATCTTTCCGTACATTTCTTGCACTAGGCATTGTTACTGCTGCTGCTACGTTACAATCCTATTCAATTGCATAGCCTGTTTTTGTCGCCCCTTGATGTACCTCTTTTATCCTATGCTGCCTATTATTATTATTATGCATTATTTAGCAGTGAGCCCTGCGCATTGTTAGCTAGGATTAGATAGAGGGCCGTGATCACTCAGGGGAGTTAACACGGATACAAATATTATAACTGCACAGGTACGGTACAAAGCAGACACCGCCAAAGGCCCCTATCTGGGTTATGCCTAGTCACCTCAAGTGTGAGCTATCAAGGAGTAATTCTTGTACTCCACTCGAGGCTGACTTTGTCTTGCCGCCATAGGGTCCTGGACAGCGGTTGTCCTTAAAGGTAAGAAAGTCGGGCGACCCAACGGTGCCTGCGAGAGGTATATCGTCGGGAACGACAGGGAGGGTACGACCGACGTTACTGGCGTGCTTGGCCCCTGCTCGTATCTCGCGAGAGTTACCAAACCACGAAAGTCGAGCTCTAGCAAGAGCACACGCGAGACAAGGTAAGGAGACGGTTCACCTTGTTGGTAACCGCAGTGACTTGGTGGGACGACAGGGCAGGCACCGATGTAATGGTGGACCTGACTGCTGTCGTTGACCGTGGGTCGGTTAAGTCGAGGCAACGATAACGGTTGTCACGCAGGTTAATTAAAATGCTAAATGGTTCGGCGGATGTCTTGAGTAGCCTTTTGGCTTGTTCTCACTACCTACACGTGGGATAAGGAGTGTGGGCTCCCCTGCATCGTAGTCTCGTTCGAGGGTCTTCAGACGTCAGCAGTACCGCGGGCTGATTGCCGGGAAGTGGTGTTGTCTTCTCTTGCTCGAGCGGTGTATTTGTATTTGCTTTGATTTTGCTTCACCGGCCAGTCACGCACCGTGCAGGAGTACGTTCGGGTTAGGGTCCAAAGCCCGGCGTACATAGGATATAGTCCGGCGGATGACCTCTCTGTTGATTGCCGAAGGATGGGCTACTTTGTGTCGGATAGCTTTGGTGGAGCGTTCCCTAACAAGGTTCCCGCCACCCTGGAGATCCGAGCGTCGTAGAGTCACGCCAGTGCACCCCTGCAGGGAAGATTAATCTATTCGAATAGCCGTGTCCACGGTAACAGGACGCTTTATGCTGAAGCTGGATCTTACCACTAGAAACTATCATTATTAAACTGTATGGTTCCGGGTTTTCTTCCTCGCGGGGATGTCGAGGAGGTGAACTCGGAGGCATTATTATTATTGTTAATCATTACAACTTATATTATACAATGTTGCAGCAACTTCTGCTTCGTTGTTACTTTATGCTTTATATGAACTGTTGGCTGATTCTTACCTCATGCTGCAAGATATCGTCGGAAGATGCTAGTCTTCGATAGGCCTAGCTTCTTACCCTTATTATGATTTCTATCTTGCAGTCCACTATATACAGCCTCTTCTTTCCGTTGATACAATGCATAATGCTTAGTAGCGGACGTAAGACTCGCGGGTATACTAGATACTCACCTGCTTTATTTCCTTTACTGTTTTGCCTGATCGGCCGCTGCAGTCGACGTTGGAGCCCAGGAGCAGGAGTCCCCCGGAGGCGGATACTACTACGTCGAGACCCCCGCTGACCAGGACCAGGAGTAGTTTCGGAGGCTCCCAGGCAGGAGGCCTTGCCTTTTCGATCTGTATCTCTAATGTTATTTGTGCTAGCCTTCTTAAGGCAAAACTTGACTAACTATGTTTGTACTCAGATATTATGACTTGTATAACTTATGTATTCGGGTCCGCGTGACCCCCCTTTATTGTAACATATTGGTTTATCCTTTTGTGTGTAGTGTTGTGCTGTGATATTCTCACCGTGGCACCCTAATCTCAGTCGTGTACCCTGCGTGTATGATTACTGTACACGGATTGATTTTAGGGGCGTCACACACTTCTGGCAGCATCGCGGATGTGAATGATGATTGAGTCCAAGCCATCATGGTCTTCCACCTTAGTCATTGATTTTCACTGCAAAAGGAGTGATAGAATAACATAGAGGCAATGAGCTAGATTTTCAGGGAATTTGTGTTCAATGGTAAACTTATTACGGGTGGTCCACAACACCCAAGCAGCGGAACCCCAAAAGATCAAAAAAATACGCTTTCTAGATCCCGAGATAGACCTCGAGAAGGATAAAATATCCGAGAAGGAAGTTGCTGGCGTGGAAGTTGACGGGAAAAGAATCTTTCTTCCCCCCCCAACAGTGACAGAAATTTAGCTTCATGGCACTGAAGTAGTGCTCCTTGTTGGCTACCCCAAGTGGAAGGTTGAGATGTAGCGTATGATACGTTCCAAACGTATGTATAATTTCTGCTTATTCCATGCATGTTTTTTGTGATATTGGTATGTTTTATATACACTTTCATATTAACTCAGTGCACCCCAGTGCCAGTTCCTGTTTTCTGTTGTTTTTATATTTCAGATTTCCCCCGTATTAAAAATGCTCCAAAAATTCCGTAATAAAAAAATCAGCGCTTCAGAAGCTTTGAGAATCACTGAGGAGGGGCCACAGGGGAGCCACCATGGCCCCATGCGCCCTCCCGGCGCGGCCGAGAGTGGGGTCGCGCCAGGGGGCCGCCTGCACCCCTGGTGCCCCCCCTGACTGCCCCCTTCGCCTATTTATTCTCCGTCACGGGAGACTTCCTAGGAGAGAACCCTTTTTCGCGATCTCTCCTCTGTTCCGCCGCCGTCGCACTTCCAAGATCGGGAGCGCCAGCAGACCTCTTCCCGGCACCCTGCCGGAGGGAGGATTGACCTTGGGGAGCTTCTCCACCACCATGGACGCTTCCCGGATGATCCATGAGTAGTCCACCTTGGACCATGGGTCCATGATCAGTAGCTATGTGATGTTCTCCTCCCCTCTTTGTTCTTCATGGATTAGACCTTGTGAGCTGCCCTACATGATCAAGGCACATTTGAAATTCTTTCTGCGGTTGCTAGGCTGAGTTTCCTGGGATCTGATGGATTATGAGACTATGTTCAGATTGTGATTGAGTAATATATTTGGTTCTTATCTTTTATATTTTAGTTCTTGAGTAATTCTTGCATGTTCTCCGTTGCGGTTTATTGCTTTGGCCGAGTAGTAGGTAGTGACTCCAAGAGGGAGTGTTATGCTTGATTGTGGGTTCATGCCCTCTGATGACTAGCTTGAGTGACATAAATATGAGTCTAGGGGCTGTGTTGTTGCCACTAGGGGAAAACAATGGTTCTTGTAACCGTGGTTGCAAGGATTGTTTAATGTACGCAAAGTTCTTTTAATGCAGTTGTGTGTTGCTTTGGGTTTACACTTTGGGTGGGGCTCGCAACTTAATACCAGCGAGATGTTCTGGATAGATATCTCAAGGTGGATGATTAGTAGTAGATGCAGTTGGATTTCAGTCTACTTATTTTTGCGTACCGCCCATGCTTTTGAGACTCTTCCTTTCTTTGTAGCATAGTTAGCATTGGTTTGCACCCGTAATCCTGTCAATTGCCCAGATGTGATTTGTTTACCTCGCATAGCAGTTTTATCGTCTTTTGGGAGAGAGACATCAGTAGTGAACATCATGGGACCCTGGTCCATATTTCCACCACTATTACACACTCAATTTACTTCCTATTTTTACTTTCTAGTTTCAGCTATCACTATCTATTATCTGTTGCGTTGATCCTTTGTAAACAACAAGGCCGGAGAGATTGACAACTTCTCTGTACTCGTTGGGAGAAAATTTATTTGTTGTGTGTGCAGGTCCAGGTGAAGTAAGCAACCTTGAGTTGTGAACGGCAACATTGTTCACTTCACCACCTAGTTGTCGACCTTGGAGTCCTACTCGTCGATCTCAACCTTGGCATCTTTGCCAAGGGAAATCTTGCTGCTACACTACATCAAACCTTCCACTTGGGTAACCAACGTTGACTTAGCATCAAGAAATTTCTGGCGCAGTTGCCGGGGACTCCAATCTTCAAGATAGGGGAGTTGCACGCTATCTTTTACCTTTGCTTTTTAGTCTTGTTAGTTTACCTTTCAGTTTTTATCTTTGTGTCCTTTATCGAAAATTACAAAAAAATTATTTGTCACATTTGCTGCTACTATGGGTTCCACTGAAAACACCAAATTGTGTGACTTCACTAGCCACAACAACAATGATTTTATCTGCACTCCTATTGCTACACCTGCTACTACAGCTACCTCTTATGAAATTAAACCTGCCTTGCTGAACCTTGTTATGAGAGATCAATTCTCCGGTGTTGGATATGATCCTGCTTTACATTTAAATAATTTTCTTGAACTATGTGATATGCAAAAGTATAAAGAAGTAGAAGGTGATATTGTTAAGCTTAAGCTTTTCCCTTTTTCTTTGAGGGAAGGAGCTAAAATCTGGTTTCAATCCGTGCCTAGGAATAACATAGATTCTTGGGATAAGTGCAAGGATGCTGTTGTTGGGAAGTACTACTCACCCGCTAAAATTATCCAATTGAGGAATAACATTATGAATTTTAAACAATTGGATAATGAACACGTTGCCCAAGCTTGGGAACAAATGAAATCTCTTGTTAAGAAATGCCCTACACATGGTTTGACTACTTGGATGGTTATCCAGACTTTTTATGCAGGCTTGAACTTTAGCTCGCGAAACCTATTAGATTCGGCCGCGGGAGGAACCTTTATGTCAACAACACTTGGTGCTGCCACAAAACTATTAGATGAGATGATGACCAATTATTCCCAATGGCACACCGAACGAGCTCCAACAGGTAGGAAGGTAAACTCTATCGAGGAGATTTCCTCCCTAAATGAAAAAGTTGATTTAATTATGTCTCTACTTACCAAGCAATCTCCCATTGATCCTCATGATGTCCCTTCAAATTCTTTGGTTGCTCAAGAACAAGTAGATGTGAACTTTATCTCGACAACAACTTCAAGAATAATGCTTATAGGGGTAATTTTGCTAGCAATCCTAAACCGTTCCCATCCAACTATGGGAACAACAACACTTATCCTAGCAACAAGAGCCCCACCTCTGAATTAGAAAGCATGCTTAAAGACTTTATCACTACCCAAAAATCCTTCAACAAGAGTGTAGACAACTTAGCCCTTGATATTGAGATGCTTAAAATTAGAACCTCTCCCCTCGAGGAGAGGAAGTCCACTCCTATTAATTCTATCCAATTACAAATTAATGAAAACATTAGGATGGTGGCTAAACTTAAAGAAATATGGGCTAAAGAAAAAGAGGAAGAGTATAGAATTAAGAACCTTCCTATACACCACACTGTTGCTACTATCCAAGTTGTTGAGGATACCCAAACTTTTAGCACCCAACACACTCCTAGTTCCATTGGACCTATTAATGGTGATGCTATTACCTCAAGCATAGAAGAAGAAACTCCTATGAACATAGAGGCTTTCAAACAAGTGAGCCTAGATGACACCACTACAACCTTTGATAGTAGTGACATTGATTTGGATAGTTGCACCATTTCAGAAGTTATTAGCTTACTAAATCTTGCCTTCACGGAGCATATCACTAATGCTCTCATTAAATCTAGGGAGGAGAAGCTTAGAATAGAAGCCTCCATACTTAGGAAGCTAGAAGATGGTTGGGATCCTATGATCAAAATTAAATTAAATAACTTCTCTTGCTATGCTTTATGTGATGTTGGAGCTAGTACCTCCGTTATGCCCAAAAGAATGTATGATATGTTTGAATTGAAACCTTTTGATCCTTGTTCTTTTGGTGTTCGTCTAGTTGATTCTACCGTAAATAAACCTTTGGGGAAGATTGACGATGTTCTTATCATTGTCAATGACAATTATGTTCTCGTTGATTTTACTATTATGGACATAGAGTGTGAACCTTTATGTCCAATTATTTCGGGACATCCTTTTCTTCGCACCGTTGGTGCTGTTATTGACATGAAAGAGGGTAACGTAAAATTTCAATTCCCTCTCAAAAAGGGTATGGAACACTTCCCTAGGAAGAAGATTAAGTTACCTTTTGAGTCCGTCACACGGGCTAGCTATTTTCTCTCTCTTGACAAAATTTGATCTTTTTTGCTTTATGCCTAGCTTAAAGGCGTAAAAGAAAGGGCTTGTTGGGAGGCAACCCAAGATGTTTTTACTTTTGTTTTTAGTGGTCTTGATGATTGTTACTACTGTAGCAACATCATTGTATCTTTATTTTCAAGCTTTGTCCCATGTTTAGCCTTCGATTGCAAGAAAGTTCAAAAGTTGTGACATGCTGTCCAGAAAACAGATTCTGTCCTTGGACGGGAAAATTAGCCTAAAATCACCAGATCATCTTTTTGATCTGAATTCTTTTGACAACGTGCTCTATACAATTGAATTTCGAGCATATGTTCTGAGTTTTTTGATTTGAGTTGCAGAAGTACCCCAAAAAAATTATTTACTACCTGCTGGTATGTTTTTCACATATTCTGGCACATTTTGCCTTTCCTCACTTTTGCAAGACTTGCGCTAGCTTTTTCTTTGCAAAAACTTTTTGGAAATCTTAAGAAACAGTAGCCCTTCAAGAAAAACTTTATTTCCAGTAGAGGCAAATTATTTGTACCTATTATTTTCATTTATTTCATTTTCTCTTATTTTCTCCTCAACCTTCTTCTTCTTATTATTATTATTATTATTATTCACCCCTAACTTATTTTTCTTATTCTTCTCCACCTTCAACTTCTACTTATTGATCTCCACCTCCAACTTCTTTTTCTTCTTCACCCCAAGCTCTCCTCGTCCTGATCCTCCTTCTTTTTATTCAACTCCACCTCCAACTTCTTCTTCTTTTTCTTCTTCACCCCAAGCTCTCCTAATCCTCCTCCTTTTTATTCATCTCCACCTCCAACTTCTTCTTTTTATTATTCACCCAAGCTCTCCTCCTCATCCTCCTTTTTATTGACCTCTAACTTCTGTTTTCTCTTCTTCTTTTCCTATTCCACTTTTACTTTTACTCCTAAGTTATTCTCCTCTTCTTCTTTTATTTCCTTTTTTTCTTTTTTTCTCTTCTTCTTTTCCTATTCTACTTATACTCCTAATTTGTTCTCCTCTTATTTTTTATTTCTTCTAACTAAACTAAATAAAATAAAATCTAACTAATATAAACCTAAACATAGAAAAATTCTAACACAACCTAAACTAAACAGAGAAAAACAACAACAAAATATCTAATTAAACCTAAACAGAGAAAATTCTATCACAACCTACAACCTAAAACTAACTAACTAATTAAAAAAACTAACACATGCAAAAAAAAGGGAGGGGAGGGAGAATGGGGAACCTAAAAATGCTAACTAACCTAAAATCCTAAAAAATAGGGGAGGGAGGATGGGGCCGGGCTTACCTTGGTGGGTGGCTGCGGGTGGGGGGAGGTGGCACCGGCGACGATGGTGGTGCCGACAAGTCGGCTGGTCAGCGGCGGCGACACCTGCAGCGACGCCGATCAGTGGAGAGGAGAAGAGAGGGGGAGAGGATAGGGGAGGAGGAGAGGAGGAGAGGATAGGGTAGGAGGAGAGGAGGAGAGGGCATCACTGGCGGGACGGTGGGGGGCGCCGGCGGAATAGGGCCGGGCGCTGACGGCGCGAGTCAGCAGAGAGAGATGGGGTCGAGGAGAGAGATGGAGAGAGTGGGAGAGAGAGGAGGCACGACGGCCAGGTTAACGACCAAGGGCTTTGTCGTCTGCCCCCGAACGACAAAGGATTCTATGTCGTCCTTGGGCAGATGGCAAAGTCCCTGGCCGTTAGCTCCCACTCGTCTACCCACAGATGGCAAAGGGTCCTTTGCCGTCCACCTAAGAAAAGCAGATGGCATACCACCTCTTTGCCGTTTGTCTTTTCGTTGCCGTCTGCGGTTAGGTCAGCAGACGGTATACCACCTCTTTGTTGTTCTGCCCCGATGAAAATCAGACGGCAAAGAGGTTGACACATGGAAAATTAGTGAATTCGAGTAGTGCCAACTGGATCCTACAGCCCGTGGTGCCTCTTGGTCTTGCACAGGGGCCACCTGTCGGCTGCCATACTGAGCATCCGGCTGCTCATCCTTTCTCTCGTTGTTGTTGTTGTTGTTGTTGTTGTTGTTGTTGGTTTTGGTGTTGCTGTTGCTGTTGTTGTTGTTGTTGTTGTTGTTGTTGTTGTTGTTGTTGTTGTTGTTGTTGTTGTTGTTGTTGTTGTTGTTGTTGTTGTTGTTGTTGTTCTCACGTCGCTCACGCCGACTCGGCCCAGAACCTCCTGCTTTTTCCGATTGCTTTTTCCGGACGATTGCTCCTGGATCACACCGCTGGGACCCAACCGGATTGGGTGCATTGCTGAATCGAAGATGGCAAAATTTTTAGGAATCTTCATGAGCTCGGCCAGCGTCTGGACCTCTTTGCGGAGCAGCTTGTGCTTGAGCATCGAGCCATCCAGGCAGCCATCTGTGAAGTACTAAATGATCTGAATCTCATGTACTCCTTCACGGGTGTTTTTGAGCTTGATCCATCGCGCGAGGTAATCGCGAAGAGGCTCATCCTTTCCTTGCATGCAGAGGGCGAGATGCCGAGGTAAACCTGGAAAATCGTATGTGCCGGTGAAGTTTCTCACAAATGCATCCTCAAAATCTTTCCAGCAGTTGATGTTGTTGCTGGGGAGGCTATTCAACCAAGACCTAGCTGGTCATTGGAGCATCAGAGGTGCATAGTGGAACGCCACACGCCGATTGCCATCGGCGATGCCGACTGCGGTCATGTAGTCTACTAGCTAATCCTCTGGCTTGACTGGCCCGTTGTACATGAGGGTGTCCGGGGGCAAAGTGAAATCTTTGGGGAACTGCATGCTCAGATCGGATGCGCCCTCCGAAGCACTCTAGACCAGCTGGTCCTTCTTATTCTTGCAGGTCTTTGGCAAATCGCTCGACACGGTGCCGCGCGTCATTCTCTACAATCATGCGAGGGCCTAAGCGTTGGATGATTGCGGGTCTTGCTGATGCTTTCTCTTCACGTCGGCTATTCACCACAGGCTCTTCCACTCGACTGCGTGCATCCGGCGGGTGCCGGCGGCTGTGATCTCGGTCTCCATGGGATGATGATGCCTGCCGCTGTTGTCGATCTTCTCCACCCCGTTTTTAGTTTGCACCAGCTGTCGGATGAGCTCCCAACCTCGATCCTGCTGGCCGTGATGGTGGTTTAGTTGAAGCTTGCTGCCGATTTTCTACTGCCAGAAGTTCACGCATTCGGCGCATTCTCTCTCATAGCTCATCGCCCTCCAAGTTATCCAGCTCGTCCGCAGTCTGCTCCGCGGCTCTCAAATTTCTCCCTAGGGAACTATACGCCGGTTGCAGGATGAGGCCATATGCCGCCGGTTGCTCGTTCCCTGCCAGCTCTATGCCTCAGCTCGCCCTCCGATGCGAAGATACTCTAGAACTGCTGGCACTATCACACGTGGCACAATGCCATGCACATCGTTGTACTCCCGAATGGTGGCATCTAGCCGAGGCTTCTCGGTGTCGATGATCCTTGCCTGCTCGGCCAAGTGTTGGCGAGCCTTCTCCAGTTCGGAGTGAGCCTGAGCCAGAATGGTGCTGACGCCCAGGTGCTTGTGTGGAATGTCCTGCGCGTTGCCTGTGCCTATTCGGCCACCTGCCATAACATATTTTTCTGCCCGTGCAACATTGTTGCTGGAGCTGTGATGACTGGATGCAGTCCCAGCCATCATAATCTCCGCACGGATGCGCAAAGTGGAGCCACCTGCCGGCGCCGAGCTGTTACCGACCGTCAGTGGATCTGTGTTGCCGGAGAACACTCGTACCTACCTAGGGTACTCGTCACGGATGCTCGTGATACGCGAGAGAGGATAATGGCTTCTCGGCCTTCGTTGGTTACCCCAAGTGGAAGGTGAGATGCAGCGTAGCGGCAATTTTCCCTTGGTGAAAATACCAAGGTTGAGAGTGTCGACCAGTAGGACTCCGATAGTGATAAGTAGGTGGTGAAGCGAGCAACCTACTGTTTGAGATATTTGCTCTCTTAACCTGGACCTGCACACGACACAAATAATTTTGCTCCCAACGAAGTTCAGAGAGGCTGTCAATCTCTCTGGCCTTGTTGTTTACAAAGGATCAAATGCAAGGGATAATGATAATGGTGATAGCTGCTAGAAAGTAAAAGCAGGAAAATAAAAGAGTGTGTAAACAGTGATGAGAATATGGACCGGGGTCCCGTGATGTTCACTAGTGATGTGTCTCTCCCAAAAGACGATAAAATTGCTATGCAAGGTAAACAAATCACAACTGGGCAATTGACAGGATTAAAAACGCACCTCAATGCTAACTATGCTACAAAGAAAGGACAAGGCTCAAAAGCATGGGCGGTACGCCAAAATAAGTAGAACGAAATCCAACTGCATCTATTACTAATCATCCACCTTGAGATATCTATCCAGAACATCTTGCTGGTATTAAGTTGCGAGCCCCACCCAAAGTGTAAACCCAAAGCAACAGACAACTGTATTAAAAAGGACTTTGCGTAAAGTAAACAATCCTTGCAACCACGGTTACAAGCACCGTTGTTTTTCCCCCTGTGGCAACAACACATCCCCTAGACTCATGTTTCTGTCACTCAAGCGTGTCATCAGGGGGCATGAACCCACAATCGAGCATAACGTTCCCTCTTGGAGTCACTACCTACTACTTGGCCAAAGCAATAAACAACAACGGAGAACATGCAATAATTACTTAGGAACAAAAATATAAAAGATACGAACCAAATATATCACTCAATCACAAACTGAAAATAGTCTCATAATCCATCATATCCCAGCAAACTCAACATAGCAACAACATAAAATTACATATGTGCCTCGATCATGTAGGGCAGCTCACGAGGTCTAATCCATGAAGAACAAAGAGGGGAGGAGAACATCACATAGTTCCTGATCACGGACCCATGGTCCAAGGTAGACTACTCACGGATCATCCGGGAAGCGTCCATGGTGGAGGACAAGCTCCCGGAGGTCAATCCTCCCTTCGGCAGGGTGCAGGGAAGAGGTCTGCTGGCGCTTCCGATCTTGGAAGCGCGGCGGCGGCGAAAAAGGGTCCTGTCTTCAGAAGTTGCACATCACGGAGAATATATAGACGAAGTGGGGAAGCCAGGGGGGCACCAGGTGTCCAGGCGGCCTCTCGGCGGGCCAAGCCCTAGGCCGCGCCACCTGGCCGCCTGGGAACTAGGTGGGGCCCCCTTAGGCCCTCCTTCGGGACTCCGGAAGCTTCCGTTGCGCTGATTTTTAATCTGATTTTCCTGAATTTTTCGAGCACTTTTAATATGGGGGAAAACTGAAATAGAAAACAGCAGAAAACAGGAACTGGCACTGTGGTGCACTGAGTTAATAAGTTAGTCCAAATATGATCAAAATTGTATGGAAGTGTATCTAGATCATAGCAATATCACACAAAACATGCATGGAGCAAGCAGAAATTATAGATTCGTTTGGGACGTACCAACATCCCCAAGCTTAATTCCTGCTCGTCCTCGAGTAGGTAAATGATAACAAGCATAATTTTTGTGATGACATGCTAACAACCATATAAGAACTCTGAAAGTAAAGCAATCAAGGTATGTAATTCAATTCAAGTCATAACAGGCAAGAGTCTATATTAGCATGGAAACAAGCAACATAAAAACATAAAGGTGCAAGAGCTCTTGCTGTCCGTGACTTGAATGTCTCCAGATGGTGTTTGTGTGCTAGAAGTGGGAGATGGGAATACGAGAGAAAAACTATATTTTTTTGAGAACTCAATCTACTAAAGTTTCACACTTGGTCTTCTTTGGAATCTTATCTTGACTCGTCCCCAGACCACTAGTCTGGTACAAATCAATTTGATCCACTCCTTTTCGATATTTTGAGCACTCATGCAATTGATGAGCGTAAGCACGAACGTTGAGATTTAGGATGGCAAAGAGAGAAATATGGTGCAGGTAGAAGACAAAAAAGGCACTACTAGGATAAAGGCTAGTAGTAGCGCCCCCTTTTGGCTTATCAGTAGCGCCCTAGGGCGCGCTACTACTAGCACACTACAACTAACTTGTAGCAGTAGCGCGCGTACGCACCCGCTACTACTACACCAGTAGCGCCCCCCTTAGAGCCCTCTACTACTAATACCAGTAGCGCGTACATGTAACAGGGCGCTACTGGTATTTATTTTTCATTTTCTGTTTCTTTTTCCCATCGAATTTTTGTTGTATTTGTACAGGTATTATACAATATAGTCTCATACACATACACAGGTTTTCTACAGAGTACAAATCTCATCATATCATACACATACAATAATCTGATGACCATATATATATATCATCATGATCTCTCATATCCAACACAAATGATGTCTCTCATCATGTCATCTCTAAAATAGCGATAGAAGTTGTCACAATATCTTAAATACATGCAACTACAAGCAAGTTTCATCATCCATCTAAACTATGATATATACTAGAAGAGCGGTCACTCTGAGGAAGAGTGGAATTATGTAGTAGCTCATGAAGCGCCGCCTCCGATCTTCCTCTCGCGCTATCGTAAATCTCAAGTAACTAGCTTCCGCTTCCTCTCTGGTATTGAACCCTCTTTGGCTGCCGCCCGGGAACCGGTGCACTTAGGCCTGACACTCTGGCCACTCATCGTACACTCCTGGAACCTTCCCTATGTACACGGCATAGCACTTCTTCGCCATCGATGATCTATGTACCTATTAGAGATGCATATTCATTATAGGAATTCAACAATAGTACACAACATAATATACTTGAGCAACACGAAGACAAAAAGTTAGTGAATAGATGCAACATAAAGTAACATACATAATATAATATACACACGTTGTTCATGGTACCCCAACTAATTCACTAGCTAGCAAGCGTTACGCAAGTAGTTCAACATGACCGTTAAATTACATCAGAAAGGTTTCATATCGCTTCCAAAAGTATAAATTCAACCGATACATCATCATCGGCATAGTCAATACACTAGAATTTCCATCCATCCATATCTGGGAGGACGCACCCTAGCTTATTGAACGGCGTAATGTCCAAAAGCTGCATTCCTACGCGAGTTTTAACATCAGCTCGCGATATTGGGCCGTGGTAGAACATCCCCTTCTTGCCGACGACTTCTTTCATGATGATGGTTGCAATATCCTTCAGGATGCGAAAGAAGTCATCTCTTACTTTATAATCCGGTTCGGCTATGTTTTTTGCCCATATCATGATATGATTGTCATCTTTGCTTTCCATGCGAAGACATTGCTGATCCTTTCTGAACTCCATCATGAGATGGATGACATAGTATCCATCATTTGTACTTCCTTCCGGTTGATGGATACTGCAGAAGTTGGTTTTATGCGAGAAACATGGCGCGCCCTTCCTTCGTGACTTTTTCTCGATGTGGCCACCTCTCATGCCAAATCCCTGGAGAGCGGAATCCAGAAGACTCATTACTTTGGTGTAGTCCTTCCTTTTGAAGTTCCTAGACGAGTCGAAATACACAACATGGGAGACTCAAGGGAAAAGAACGATAAGGATGGCGTGCCCCTCGCTGTGCAAAATAAATGCACCTCAAATTAGCTAGCCTCCATATGAGCAAAGGAATGATTGAAATGTAAAGGCAATCGTGCAATGACTTACATTGGATGATAAGGCACGAGAACCACTTCCTTCTCCATATTCATCAGCATGAAATTTTCGATGTACTCCCTAGCAGTTTTAAGTTCATAGTGACCGAGCGACAAGAAGGACTCATGCATGTAGTATGGATCTGCCACCGCGATTTGCGAGATTTCCTCTCTTTTGATGACAAAGCTCATATGGAGCGCAAAAAGGCGGACGATCGTAAAATCGAGCCGCCTAGTGAGGAATATCTCAAAGATGTGATCAACCCGCAGGAAGAACACTTCCGCAGGCGCCGTGTCGACGTAGCCCATGCCCGGAGGCACACGCACCGCATAAAGTGGATATCCTGGATCCTTCGACGCGAGAAGGCTTTTCTCTGTCGACAGTACATGGTCGTGCAGTCTCCTGAGATCCCCTGATATGCTCTCCAGCGGTTTCGGCGGGAGGATCGGCTCGCCCGCGACATGGATCAATGCCGTACATTTCATCGGTACACGGTCTGCAAAACCGGTTCGCGGAACCGACTTGCTGCTAGAAGCATTGACAACCTTTTTGGCAGCTAAGTCTTTCCTATTCGGTCTCTTCCTCGGCTTCTTCTGGGGGAGAGATTGTGATGAGCCTTTCATAGCGCCCTTGATCGCCAACCCAAGTGTTGACGGGCTGAGCAAGGGTTGTTCATGCTGGTTTGAGGCGGCATCTGGAGGCGTGTCCTGCAAGGGTTGCACGAAGAGAGACTTTTTGCACTCAGACCTAGGATGCTCCTGCTCCGACAGAATATCCATCTCCTCGTCCACATGCTCCTTATTGGCCGACTCATATGGCTGACTCATCATTTCTACTTCCTGATTAATGAAGGCGGTGTTGAGGAATTGCATAGGGTCACCATCCTCGTCCATGTCATCATCCATTGCTTGCTGGAGCACGGGGGAGAAATCATGATCCACTCTGCTTGGACCGCCTTCCTCGCGTCGCTCGCCGCTCTCACCCAGCATAACAGGCGGCGCTAATAATTGCGGAGGCGGGGTGGTGGTGTTCATACCTTCTTGGGGATGTGTTGTCGTTGGTGTGGTCATCACGGCGGCCGACTCGACACGAAGAAGACCCTTCGGCCATAGGATGAAATAGCCCTTGCAGTCTGCAAGCCGCTTAGGGGTCTCGTCTTCCTCTCCCCCGAGTTGTACCGGAGGAGCCAAATCCTCGTGGCCCGGTTTGACACTCGCCACGCAAACCTTGAAAGTGGTATTGGGCATCTGCATGGTGTGGATCATCCGATCCGTGGGATTTATTATCGTTGCCTTTCCCACATCCACCGTCTGGCCATTGATCATGTATAGTAAGGTGCACGGGGTTCTCTCGGCCTGCGAAAACATGTCTACGGCGTCAGACATCCAAAAGGCAACGAAAAAGGGATATATTATAGATATGTTGGTGTGACGTGTAATTACCGTGAGGGCGTCGACCTCAGCCAAAGGCGAAGGCCCGCCTAGCACGCCAGAGACAGAGGACGGGCTGCTATGAGCGGCTAATGGAGCATGTCCGGATGCGAGAGCAGGCCCCGCTGGTGCGATGTTCACCGAGTTTCTCCCGACGAAGCTAGTACGGGGAAAATCCGCTGCCGTTTTGTCTGGATTTTGCTTCGTCCACTCGATAACAGCTGGGATCAAGGATGAAACCGAAGCTGCGAACTCATCTCTACAGGCAGCTAAAGCCGCATTGACTGCCGACTTGATCATCTCTTGTTTGGTCGCTTGTTCGGTCTCAGCTGCTTTTTTCTCAACCGCAAGCTTCACCTTCTTGTCGATGTTGACCTGACTAAACTTCCTTCTCTGCCTTTTGGCCTCAGGGTTCTCGTGGTAGTAGTGCTTCCACTGGGCACCGTCTCCGACGCCGTGCACACGTCCATGCTGCGGCCGAGTGTCCAAAGGGAGGCCCTTCATTATGTTCAAGGCCCGGTTGACATGGGTGTCCCACTTGGGCCTCATCGTCGACTGAGACGATGAGTCGCTTTCGGCATCAAGCTTGTGTTGCTCTTTCTGTGAAAGAAACGTTGGAGCAACTAATTAGGGAGTACTCGTTCGCAGCCCGCTCCAGCGAACAGCGCCACGTGTCGCGCTCACAGCGATCCCTCAGGATTTTATTTTTTTTTATTTTTGTGTACGCGTTTTTATGTTTAAAATTGGTTTTTTTGGTGGTTTTTTCGACTTTTTCGGTTTTCGCACGTTTTTTCTATACGTTTTGGTGAAAAAATATTCGAAAAAAAAGAGGCACAACCTTACCTCCGTGGGAGGCACGAGTCGTGTCTCGTGCCTCCGAAAAAGGCACTCGTGCCTCCTTTTTTGATGCACTCGTGCCTCAAAAAACAGGAAAAACAAAAAACGTGAAAAGGCACTATCGTGCCTTTTTTGAGGCACTCGTGCCTCCTTTTTAGAGGCACTCGTGCCTCCTTTTTTGATGCAGTCGTGCCTCTTTTTTGAGGCGCTCGTGCCTCCTTTTTGGAGGCGCTCGTGACTCCTTTTTTGAGGCACTCGTGCCTCTAAAAAACAGGAAAAACGGAAAAGCACCAGAGCATGCCACTTGGCGCGCGCGCGAAGCGCCAAGTGTTGCGCGCGGAGGAAACGCGGTACTCGTTGCAACGAGTACTCTTAAACTAGTGATTTCGAAGAAACATGGACCATTTACAAATGTTACTACAACGTGTATTCTGACTTGATGAGAAGCTAATATAAGGTGGAAAAAAATATTACCAGTAATCTCATCAATTCCCTCGTGGGCGCGTCCGTGGACCAAACCTTTTTCTTCGAGTCCCACTTGTAGGGGGCCCTGATGAAGTCATACTCCTGCGGGTCGGTGAACTCCGCCAAGGGGTCTGGGGTCCCCGCGGCTTCACGTTCCGCGTCCTCCTTGTCCCATATGGGCCTTTTGCCAATGTAACCACGGCTTCCGAGGCGGTGTTTCCCCCTGTTCATTTTCTGAAGCCCCTTGAATTTCGCGGACCTAAGCTTGGCTTCGTCGGTAGCGCAAGTGTCCTTGAATTTTAAGAACTCAGCTTCCGTCAGTGATGGATTCTCCGCAAAAATCTTTGACAAAGGTTTGTTCTTCTCAATCAATCGTTTCACCCTCACTTTCCACGCGGACAATGCGTTGCTGAACTTGACCATGGCGGCGGCGTTTATGTAAGTCATGGCATCATCATCCCACGGAGTTTTGCTCTCATCCCGATCCGGGAACTTGAATCTGTTGTGCAGCTTCGTAAGGAGTAAATGTTCCATATTTGGTATACTCCTCAAGTCATAGTCGTTGATGCTCGCGGTTTCCCGTAGGATGCATCCGACTTGGTTGCCGTAGCACTTGCGAGCTTCCGCCGGCCCTATTGGCTCGAATTTTCCAGGATGCACCTCTGTCACTAGCAGTTTGTCGGTGCCGAGCTTGTTTGGTTTTCATACCCTCTCCTTCTTCTTATTTGCTGGTTCATTAGCGGCTTCAGCGCCGCCGGTGTCGGTGGCGCCGGTGTCAGTGCCAGCGGTGCCATCAGGAGTGCTGTCGGACTCGATTTCGGCGTCCGTCGCACTAGCGGCATTTGGACCTTTGTCTCGTAGCTGAGAAGACATATGGTCGAGGAAGGCGTGTTCATGTTGCTGGTAGTCAAAATCTTCATTTGCACCGGCTTCGTCGTTGGTCGACATGTTTCCTACGATATATTTAGTCTCCAAGTTTAATTCTCAAACTATAAAAAAGGACTAAATATCGTCCTATCAAATACCGGGCACTCGATATGTCATACTTTGTAGCACAAGTCATGTCGAAATTCACGGTAAATTTCGGCATGACCTTTGCTAAAAAGTGGACATATCGGGAACCTGAAATTTTCCGAAACGGAAATAAATCAACATTCCGGCAAAACATAGGCCCCTCGGATCCCTGCATATGGAAAAAGAAGAAAATTCGTACACAATATCATTTCATTTGCATTATCAACTCCAAAAGTTCGTACAAACTCCTAAACAATATTAAATATTACTGTTATTTTATTCATTCAAATCGGTAGAGTGCAAGGTTTTGAGATGCAAAGTTGGCCTAGTGCGTAATGAGCACATGGTGTTGCACAGAGAATAATAAGATGGGTATTGGGGACCATGTGTTTTGTTCCATCAGATTGTTCTGTCTTAAGCATATACCCACGCACACAAGACAGAACAACTCTTCAGAGTTACACTAAGTAGAGTAGTTCAACAGTGATCAGACCTACTGATGATTCACTTTTTACTAATAATAAAAAGAAGATCTCTTGTTGTTTTGCACAATTAACTTGCACAGTTCCTTGCATGTTGGTACTGTTAAACTTTGTACTCCTAAACAGAACAGAGTTTGCAGGATAACAAATTTTTATTAAGAGTACACTGTATGAATTTTAAAAAATAAAACAATAAAGCAGAAGGTGTGATTCCAATTTTTTGCATGCTTGATTGGGCTACTTGTTGTTGTCCCTCTAATCTGTTTAAAATTCTATCGTCACCCCCGAGTTCTGGAAATCACTTTTCATATCTCTGGCCTCCGTATAGAACGTGTATCCGTTTATATCGTATGCTTGATAGGTGAGGAAGTTGACAGCAGGGCCATGTGCTAAGGCGTATCTGAGCAATGCATCTGTAGACCCCTCTTCCGGGGGATTTTCAAGAACATGCTCTTTGAACCAAGGCAAGAAAGTGGAGTTGTGCTCTCTAGTAACTTCGGCGTCCGTTTTGCGTAGGCCCTGGTCATGGTACTTCTTGGCGATGGTTTCTTTGTGCAGTTTCACGAAAGGGTCTACCACGTCAAGATGTTGTAGCACTACTAAGTTTACCCTGTCAAAGTCATTGCGTCGATCCGAGTGGTCGACATGCAGTTCCATCCGACCGTTGGTATGACCTTCTCCTCCGAGCCTCCCATGGTGCTTGTTAACGGGCAAACCAACAACAGGGACGTCGTCGTCTCCGTTTCTTAGATAATTCTCGCAGAAAGAGATGCACTCTTGTGTCAGATAGCCCTGTACGATGATTCCATCTGGTCGGGACATGTTACGAACGAATCCTTTGATGACCCCATTCATCCTCTCGAACGACATCATGTTGTGCAGGTATGACGGGCGAAGGTCGATGATGTCGTCCACAATGTGGACACACAGATGCACCATGACGTCAAAGAACGCGGGCGGGAAGTACATCTCGAGCTCACATAGTATGACAACAATCTCTTCCTGTAGCCTTGTGAGATGCTTTGAACTGATCGACTTTCGAGAGATAACATCGAAAAAATTACAGAAACCAGTAAGCGTGTCATGGGCGTGCTTGTCCATTATCCCTCTAAGGGCAACCGGTAGTATCTGCGTCATCATCATGTGACAGTCATGAGACTTCATCCCGCTGAACCTTTTTTTCTGCATGTCTAGATATCTGCTTATCTTCCCACAATAACCGGAACTAACTTTTATTCCGGTAAGACACTTGAAAAATTGATCGATCTCCTTCGTATTGAAGGTGAAGCAAGAAGGGGGGCAATATTTCTCTTCCTTCTTCTTTACTTTTTTGCCCCGCCTGCTGTCCCCCGCCTCTGTCTCCGTCTCTGTCTCGGCCGTTTTACGGGGCATGTGGAGATCTGCCCTTATTTCCAAATCTTCAAAGTCTCTTCTTGCCTTCGGCCCATCCTTGGTCTTCTCCGGCATGTTCATCAGTGTGCCAAGCAAACTCTCGAGAACATTCTTCGTGATATGCATTTGATCAAGACAATGAGGTGTATCGAGTTTGGGCCAGTACTCCAAGTCCCAAAAAACAGACCTTGTTTTCCATACCTTCAGCAGCGGCTCCGGTTTTTTCATCTTTCCAGGCGCGGGGCACTCTTTCCAGTTTTTCACCAACTCATCAATTTCGGCGCCGCTCCTCTTACGTGGAGGTCTTCGATGCTCAGCCTCACCATTGAATAGATCTCCACGGTTTCTCCACGGGTCATTCTTCTCGAGCCATCTTCGATGCCCCATGTACACGATTTTCGCAGACCCACCATCTTTCGTTAGCTGCTGAGACGTTGTATCATCCATGCACCTCGTGCATCCGCAATATCCATGGCACACCTGGCCTGATACATATCCGTAACCGAGATAATCGTGCACCGTCGTCAGCACCGCGGCTTTCATATAGAAATATTCTTTTTTGAAAGCGTCCCATGTCTTGACTGGTGATTTCCATAACATTTCTAGCTCCTCTTTCAATAGCTCGAGATATAGATTAATACTATTTCCCGGCTGTTTCGGCCCTTGAATCAGAAGGCTCATGTGTATGTACTTTGTCTTCATGCACTTCCACGGGGGAATGTTGTACATCCATACAAACACGGGCCATGTGCTATGGTTGGTGTTCTGCTTGCCAAACGGATTCATGCCATCTGAACTCACGCCAAGCATGACGTTCCTTGGATCAAGATGTAATCCATATTCGGCGTTCAACGCTCTCCACTGGCTTCCATCCACAGGGTGTCTCATCTTCGGATCATCTCCATCATCGGGCACCTTCCTGACCGCGTGCCACCGCATGAGCTCAGCTTCCTTAGGATCTACGAAATAACGCTGCAGACGAGGAATGATCGGAAAGTACCATACAAATTTCTGAGGAGATTTCTTTCCGGCCTTCTTGTATCTATCAGCATTGCACACCGGACAAATGGTTTTTTCTGCGTTCTCGTTCCGATAAATGATGCAATCGTTGATGCATGCATGGTATCTAATGTGCGGCAGATCAAGAGGGCACCCAATCTTCTTGGCCTCATCGATACTAGTAGGACAAAGGTTCCCCGGGGGAAGAACTGTCTTGTTTAAATAATTGAGATGATCATCGAGGCTTTTGTCGCTCCATTTGTTTTTAGCCTTCATCTTTAGAAGTTCGAGCGTGAAACTCAAGCGGGTGACCTCAGGAGCACAACCATCATACAATGGAGTCTTCGAGTCTACCTCCAGTCGCTCCAACTTGGCCTCCTCTCTAGAACCAGCTCTGTCGCTAGTCGTGTTCTTGCGAAGCAGGTCTCGAACATGAGGGTCCCGCATGATTGAATTTAGTAGCGACGAAGGATCCTTCATGTCCGCATCTTCTCCGTCATGTTCGTTCTGATCTTCTCCGCCATTACCATGTGCGGCCTCTTCTCCGCCGTCATTTCCAGCGCCCTCTTCGTCTTCGGATCCATCAATCATCTCTTCATCCGCTGCCATGGGGTTATTGGTTGCACCGTCGATATCGTCATCATCATCTTCAGTTATCCATCGAGTATAGCCATCCATGAAACCATATCTAAGCAGGTGCGCCTTCAAACGTCCACCCTTAAAGGGGTCCAGCCAGACGCCTTCTTTGCATTTTTGACAAGGACATAAAATCTCCTTTTCATTTTTTTCAACCATGTCGTCCACTGCGGATCGCAAGTATCTATCCACCATCCTTCCACAGACCTTCATGGTCGCCTACGAGTTATACAAACAAAAGATTATAACGACATGCATATGCATATCAAAGTCATACAAAAATTCGGCATGACCTTCCTAAAAATAGGACATATAGAGTTTGCCCGAAATTTGCCGAAACGGAAGTAAATCGACATTTCGGCAAAACATAGGCAAACTCTCATATCACACACCCATACACACACACAAATATTTTCATTGATGCAAAGCACAATTTTTTACTCACATCTCATGCATCCACGTACCTAGCTAGCTAGTAATTAATTAAAAGAGAGAGAGAAAGTATATACCTTTTGTTAAAATATCACACTTGGGAGAAGACACTAGCTAGTGAGGGGAAGGAGAAAGAGAGATAGCTAGATGCATTTATGCATGATATGTGGTGGTGGAGGAGGAGCAAATTAGAAGGAAAGAGAGAGATATTGCATTAATGAAGATGGTGTGTAGTGCATTAATGGAGATGGTGTAATGCATTAATGGAGATGGACAAGAGGTAGGAGAAGGAATGAGGAAGAAGCAAGTGAGGGAGAGAGAGGAGGGGGGAGGGGTGTTGGAAATATGCCCTAGAGGCAATAATAAAATTGTTATTATCATATTTCCGTGTTCATGATATATGTTTATTTTCCATGCTATAATTGTATTAACCGGAAACATAATGCATGTGTGGTTGCATAAAAAACACCGCGTCCCTAGTAAGACTCTACTATACTATCTCGTTAATTAATGATGGTTATGGTTTCCTAACCATGAAACTGAGTTGTTTATTAATTTATGGGATCATGTCATTAGAAGAATGACGTGATGGACATACCCAACTAAGCATAACAAAATTGATCGTTTCATTAAGTTTATATTGTCATGCCTTTTATTGTCAAGTATCATGTTTCTTAGACCATGAGATTATGTTATTCCCGGGTACCGGAAGAATACTTTGGGGACATCAACCATCACATCGTGACAGGGTGATCAGAAAAATGTCTTACGGGTATCTCCGAAAGTACTTGTTGAATTACATGAATCAAGACTGGGATTTGTCCCTCCGTGTGACGGTGAGATATACTCTGGGCCCACTCGGTAATGCACATTCAGTAACGCTTGCAAGCACGTGACTAATGAGTTAGTCACAGAGAATGTTGTATTACAGAACGAATAAAGAGTACTTACCGGTAACGAGATTGAACTAGGTATAGCGATACCGACGATCGAATCACGGGTAAGTAAAATATCGTGTGACAAAGGAAATTGTGTACGGATTATAGTAGTCCAGGACATAGTGGTTCAATCGATAAAGATCTTCGTTGAATGTTTGGGAGTCATTACGGATATCCTGGTCCCTCTAATGGTTATTGATCAGAGAGATGTCTTGATCATGTCTGCACGTTCTCGAACCCATAGGGTCACACACTTAACGCTCGGTAACGCTAGAATAGCTCTGGGATAATTTTATTAATGGTGTTCGAATATTGTTCGGAGTCTCGGATGAGATCCTAGACATCACGAGGAGCTCCGGAAGAGTCCGGAGGTAAAGATTTATATAAGGCAAGTTGATTTCAGGGTTCCGGAAAAGTTCGGGATTTTTTCGGCAGTGTCGGAATGTTCTAGAAGGTTCCGGAGGGTCCCACTATGGGCCCCACCTGTTTTGGACGACCAAGGGTGGTCCAATAGTCCATGTGACCAGCCCTCCTTGGTTTATTATGCCAATAAATGGGAAGCCCTTCAATGGGAGGGTTACCACTCTTAAAAGAAAGGTGTTACCATCTTTTTAATGAGAGAAGGGGTTTCACTTGGGAATTGAAGTGGCTACAACCTCCTTGCCTATATAAGAGAGGGGAGAGGCTCACCAAGAATACCCAAGTCCTTCCACACCTCCTCCTCCCTCACGTGCATCGCTTGGCGAAGCCCTGCCCGCGGGAAACTCTTCACCATATCCACCACCACGCCGTTGTGCTGCTGGAATCGATCCCATCTATTTCTCCTTCTTTCTTGCTGGATCAAGAAGAAGGAGACGTCATCGAGCTGTACGTGTGCAAGCCTCCGGAGGTACTGCTCGTTTGCAGTGCTGATCGGATCGAACTTCACCAACAACTTCACCAAGCTGCGTTGAAATAAGCGTTCAACGCGCGTGTTCTTCGAGGGTATGATGACCTACTCTCCCCGTTACTAGCGTCTTCTAGATTGGATCTTGGATGTTGCTTCCGCATGTGAGAGAAATTTTTTGTTTTCTATCGCGCAATCTCCTACAGTGGTATCAGAGCTAGTTCTATGTGTAGATGCTTTTAACGGTTAGAACACAATGAGTTGTGGGCGTTGATCTTCTTGTTGCTACCCTTCCATGTGTATTTTGGTTTTGCGGTATGGTTTGATGCAGCAGCCCAGACCAACTTTACAATCTTCGGATTGAGACCGGTTCCGCACTTGACGTGCAACTTGTATTGCACATGCGGCCTGCGGGTGTCAGTCGCTCTTACCATAGTATTAACCACATTTACAAAGGAGGGCTCTTATGAGATTAAGAAGCAATTTGTTATATCAACGTTGTGGTTTTTTTTGGGTAATAACGGTTCTTATGCAAAAGCCTAGAAGCCACGTAAAATTGAAAAATAATAAGGGAGAGGCGTCTAACTTGTTTTTGTAGGGGTGCTTGTGATGTGGTATAGCCCAAACTGTTCATATGATATATTTGTAATGTATGAGATGATCATGTTTTGTAATGTTTCACGACTTGCATGTCGATGAGTACGGCAACTGGCAGGAGCCATATGGTTGTCTTAATTATTTATTGTATGGCATGCATGTCAACTTCAAACGCCATGTAATTGCATTACTTTATCGCTATGAGTTAGCAATAGTTGGAGATGCAACATGGTGTAGACAACCAGATGCCATAAGGTGGAGACCAAGATGGTGCCATAATGGAGATCTTGTCGGTGCGTTCAAGATGGAGATCAAGGCGCAATAAAAGGGCTATACCATGTCAACATATTTTATGCATGTGATGTTTATCCTTTTATGCATCTTATTTTGCGTGTGCACAACGGTAGCATTATAAGATGATCCCTCACACTAAATATCAAGATAAACGTGTTCTCCCTAAGTATGCACCGTCGCAAAAGTTCGTCGTTTTGAAGCATCTCGTGATGATCGGATGTGGTAAACTCTACGTTCACATACGACGGGTGTAAGCCAGTTTTACACATGCAAAAATACTTTGGTTAACTTGACGAGCCTAGCATGTACAGACATGGCCTCAGAACGCAACGAACCAAAAGGTTAAACACGAGTCATATGAATGATATGATCAACATTTTGATGTTCACCATTGAAATTACATCTTCTCTCGTGAAGATCAGACTTGGTGTAGTGGATTTGGATCGTGTACCACTAGACAACTATGAGGGATGTTGATTTAAGTGGGAGTTCGTTAGTAATTTGATTAAACTGAACTCATTATCATGAACATAGTCTAAAATTTTATTGTGCTAAAATGTTGTAGATCATGGCCCGCATAGCTCAGTTCCACTTCAGCGCATTCCTTGAGAAAGAAAAACTAAAATCATCTGGTTCAAACTTCACTGACTGGCACCGCAACCTGAGGATTATCCTCACTGGGTGTAAGAAGCAATATGGGCTCGATGCTGCGCTAGGTGACCCACCTGCAGATGATGCTCCAGAAGCATAACATAACGTCTTTGAGACACGCAAAGATGACCACATTATAGTTTCTTGTGCCATCCTTACATCTTTGGATACTGATCTCCAGAAACGTTTTGAACATCACGGCGCATATGAGATGGTTGAAGAGCTGAAAACCATGTTTCAGACTCAGACCCGCACTGAGAGATATGAGATCTCTGGTAAGTTCTATAAATGTAAGATGGAGGAGCACAACTCTGTCAGTGAACATGTTGTAACAATGGGAGGCTATATACATCGCCTAATTCAGCTGGGATGTGTGATCCCAGATGAGTTAATCATTGACAGGGTGCTGCAGTCGCTCCCTCCGAGCTACAAAGGCTTTGTGCTGAACTATAACATGCAAGGCATGAATAAGACTCTCAATGAGCTTTTCGCGATGCTGAAATCTGCGGAAGTGGACATCAAGAAAGAACATCAAGTGTTGATGGTCAATAAGACCACAAGTTTCAAGAAGGATAAAGCCAAAAAGGGATACTTCAAGAAGAGTGGAAAGTCAGCTGCCGCTCGGGGCGGCAAGCCTGTTGTCGCTCCTGTGAAGCCCAAGGCTGGTCCTAAGCCGGACACTGTGTGTTTCTACTGCAAGGGAGAAGGTCATTGGAAGCGCAACTGCCCCAAGTACTTGGCGGATAAGAAGGCTGGCAATGTCAAAGGTATATTTGATATACATGTTATTGATGTGTACCTTACTAGTTCTCGTAGTAGTGCCTGGGTATTTGATACTGGTTCGGTTGCTCATATTTGCAATTCAAAACAGGAGCTTCAGAATAAACGGAGACTGGCGAGGGATGAGGTGACGATGCGCGTCGGGAATGGATCGAAGGTCGATGTGATCGCCGTCGGGATGTTACCTCTTCATCTACCTTCGGGATTAGTTTTAAACCTTAATAATTGTTATTTGGTGCCTGCGTTAAGCATGAACATTATATCTGGATCTTTTTTATTGCAAGACGGTTACTCGTTTAAATCACATAATAAAGGTTGTTCTATTTTTATGAGTAATATCTTTTATGGTCATGCACCCGACGTAAATGGTTTATTCTTGTTGGATCTCGATAATAGTACTTCACACATCCATAACATTGATGCTAAAAGATGCAAAATGAATAATGATAATTCCACATACTTGTGGCACTGCCGTTTAGGTCATATTGGTGTAAAACGCATGAAGAAACTCCATTCTGATGGACTTTTCCAGTCACTTGACTTTGAATCATTTGACACATGTGAACCATGCCTCATGGGTAAGATGACTAAGACCCCGTTTTCTGGTACGATGGAACGGGCGAGTGACTTGTTGGAAATCATACATACTGATGTGTGTGGACCAATGAGCATTTCGACACGTGGTGGATATCGTTACTTCCTAACTTTCACTGATGATTTAAGTAGATATGGGTATATTTACTTAATGAAACACAAGTCTGAAACATTTGAAAAGTTCAAAGAATTTCAGAGTGAAGTAGAAAATCATCGTAACAAGAAGATCAAATTTCTACGATCTGATCGCGGAGGGGAATATCTGAGTTACGAGTTTGGCATTCACTTGAAAAACTGTGGAATTGTTTCCCAACTCACGCCACCTGGAACACCACAACGTAATGGTGTGTCTGAGTGTCGTAATCGTACTTTATTAGATATGGTGCGCTCTATGATGTCTCTATCCGATCTACCAATGTCATTTTGGGGCTATGCATTAGAGACAGCTGCATTCACTTTAAATAGGGCACCATCTAAATCCGTTGAGACGACACCATATGAGTTGTGGTTTGGCAAGAAGCCTAAATTATCGTTTCTTAAAATTTGGGGGTGTGAGGCTTATGTCAAACGGTTACAACCTGATAAGCTCGAACCCAAAGCGGAAAAATGCGCCTTCATAGGATACCCTAAGGAAACTATAGGGTATACCTTCTATCATAGATCCGAAGGCAAAGTCTTTGTTGCTAAGAACGGATCCTTTCTTGAGAAGGAGTTTCTTTCGAAACGAGTGAGTGGGAGGAAAATAGAACTAGACGAGGTTATTGAACCTTCTCCCGAATTGGAGAGTAGCGCAGCGCAAGAAGATTTGGATCTTTTGGTGCCGCCTTCACCAGCTAGAGAGGAAGAAGCTGATGATAATGATCATGAAGCTTCGGTCGAAGTTCTTGTTCGTAGGTCGACTAGGTTACGTACTACTCCTGAGTGGTACGGTAATCCTGTCATGAATGTTTTATTGTTAGAAAATGATGAACCTACGAACTACGAGGAAGCGATGATGAGCCCAGACTCTGGAAAATGGCAAGACGCCATGAACTCTGAAATGGAATCCATGAAAGAAAACCAAGTGTGGACTTTGGTTGACCTTCCTGATAGCCGCAAGGCTGTTGAATGTAAATGGATTTTCAAGAAGAAAACAGACGCTGATGGTAATGTTACTGTACATAAAGCTCGACTTGTCGCAAAAGGTTTTCGACAAATTCAAGGAGTTGACTACGATGAGACCTTCTCACCCGTAGCGATGCTTAAGTCTGTTAGGGTTCTGCTAGCAATTGCTGCTTATTTCGATTATGAAATTTGGCAGATGGATGTCAAAACTGCATTCCTCAATGGAAACATTGAAGAAGAGTTGTACATGGTACAACCCCAAGGTTTTGTCAATCCTAAGGATGCTCGTAAAGTGTGCAAGCTTCAGCGTTCCATCTATGGACTAAAGCAAGCATCCCGGAGTTGGAATCTTCGATTTGATGAGGTTATCAAAGGTTTTGGATTTGTCCAAAATTATAAAGAAGCTTGTGTTTACAAGAAAGTGAGTGGGAGCTCGGTTGCATTTCTGATTTTATATGTAGATGACATCTTACTAATTGGGAATGACATGGAGCTGCTTAACAGTGTGAAAGATTATTTGAATAATAGTTTTTCAATGAAAGATCTTGGTGAAGCTGCATACATATTAGGCATTAAGATCTATAGAGATAGATCGAGACGCTTAATAGCACTTATTCAAAGTACATACCTTGAGAAGATAGTGAAGAAATTCAATATGCAGGATGCAAAGAAAGGTTCTTTGCCCATGTTACAAGGTAAGCCATTGAGTAAGACTCAGTGTCCAACTAAGGCAACAGAAAGGGAAAGGATGAATAAAATCCCCTATGCCTCGGCCATAGGTTCTGTTATGTATGCCATGTTGTGTACTAGACCAGATGTGTCCCATGCTCTTAGTTTGACGAGAAGGTACCAGAGTGATCCTGGAGAGGCTCACTGGACAACAGTTAAAAATATCCTTAAGTACCTAAAGAGGACTAAGGACATGTTTCTTGTCTATGGTGGTGATGAAGAGCTCTTCGTAAAAGGTTACGTTGATGCTAGCTTCAATACTGATCCAGATGACTCAAAATCTCAAACAGGGTATTTCTTTATTTTGAACGGAGCTGCGGTTAGCTGGAGGAGTTGCAAGAAGAGCGTCATTGCAAGATCTACATTAGAGGCGGATTATATGGCCGCTTCTGAAGCAGCGACAGAAGGGATATGGCTGAAGGAATTTGTCACTGAACTCGGCGTTGTTCCGAGTGCACTCGATCCCATGGAGATCTTTCGTGACAACACTGGTGCCATTGCTCTAGCCAAGGAACCAAGATGTCACAAGAGCTCCAAGCATAACAAACGCCGGTTTCATCAAATTCGTGAGCATGTCATTGAAGGAGATATTACCATTAGCAAAGTACATACGGATCAGAATATCGCGGATCCATTGACTAAAGTTCTTCCACAAACAAAACATGATCAACACCAGAATGCCATGGGTGTTGGATTTCTGCCAATGTAAACTAGATTATTGACTCTAGTGCAAGTGGGAGACTGTTGGAAATATGCCCTAGAGGCAATAATAAAATTGTTATTATCATATTTCCGTTTTCATGATATATGTTTATTTTCCATGCTATAATTGTATTAACCGGAAACATAATGCATGTGTGGTTGCATAAACAACACCGCGTCCCTAGTAAGCCTCTACTATACTATCTCGTTAATTAATGATGGTTATGGTTTCCTAACCATGAAACTGAGTTGTTTATTAATTAATGGGATCATGTCATTAGAAGAATGACGTGATGGACATACCCAACTAAACATAACAAAATTGATCGTTTCATTAAGTTTATATTGTCATGCCTTTTATTGTCAAGTATCATGTTTCTTAGACCATGAGATTATGTTATTCCCGGGTACCGGAAGAATACTTTGGGGACATCAACCATCACATCGTGACAGGGTGATCATAAAAATGTCTTAGGGGTATCTCCGAAAGTACTTGTTGAATTACATGAATCAAGACTGGGATTGGTCCCTCCGTGTGACGGTGACATATACTCTGGGCCCACTCGGTAATGCATGCAAGCACGTGACTAATGAGTTAGTCATAGAGAATGTTGTATTACAGAACGAGTAAAGAGTACTTATCGGTAACGAGATTGAACTAGGTATAGCGATACCGACGATCGAATCACGGGTAAGTAAAATATCGTGTGACAAAGGAAATTGTGTACGGATTATAGTAGTCCACGACATAGTGGTTCAATCGATAAAGATCTTCGTTGAATGTGTGGGAGTCATTACGGATATCCTGGTCCCTCTAATGGTTATTGATCAGAGAGATGTCTCGATCATGTCTGCACGTTCTCGAACCCGTAGGGTCACACACTTAACGCATGGTAACGCTAGAATAGCTATGGGATAATTTTATTAATGGTGTTCGAATATTGTTCGGAGTCTCGGATGAGATCCTAGACATCACGAGGAGCTCCGGAAGAGTACGGAGGTAAAGATTTATATAAGGCAAGTTGATTTCAGGGTTCCGGAAAAGTTCGGGATTTTTTCGGCAGTGTCGGAATGTTCTAGAAGGTTACGGAGGGTCCCACTATGGGCCCCACCTGTTTTGGACGACCAAGGGTGGTCCAATAGTCCATGTGACCAGCCCTCCTTGGTTTATTATGCCAATAAATGGGAAGCCCTTCAATGGGAGGGTTACCACTCTTAAAAGAAAGATGTTACCATCTTTTTAATGAGAGAAGGGTTTCACTTGGGAATTGTGTTGGAAATATGCCCTAGAGGCAATAATAAAATGTTATTATATATATTTCCACGTTCGTAATTAATGTTTATATTTCTGTGCTATAATTGCAATGACCCTGACTATGAGATTCAGAAGAAAACTCACTTGCATGTGTGGAAATGTAAACACCAAGAGTTCCTGGTTTAGCCTCTAAGACCAGCTCATGTGCTAACTGATGATTACATTTTCTTAATCATGGACATTGTTCTTGTAACAAGGATGTCAGTAGCAATTGGAACATATTGTTAGCAGAACAATGATGTTGAACCGACCCCAGTATTGAATGATATACTTAGAGATCACATCGTAACTACGTTATAAGTCATATCATGAAATGTTATCATATACGTAATTCCTTAGACCATGAGAGTATCGAGTTGCTTCACACAGGAAGACATGCTTTGGTTCTTAGATGAATCCTCCCGTAAATGGGAAGTAGTAAAATAAGTTCTGGGTATGTCAGATGGTATGACTAGTGACTGTGATAGTTCAAGAATGTGATTTTCTCCTTCACGATGAAGAAGATATTCACTTCGGGCCCACTCGGTATGAAGGTATCCATTATAGTCTGGCCAGACGCATTGTGATTCAGTCACGGGGATACCAGAATACGATAATGAGAAAAGGGAAAAACGAGCAAAGAGGATAACGAGTGGCTTGTGTTCAAAAGTTGTTACACATGGGTGCCAAACTTCTCTCCTCTAACTTTTTCATATATCGCGAAGCAAAGGGAATGGTACATGAATAAACATAATGGTTCACTCGAAGTTTCTTCGTGTATGTGCGGGAGTCAACATGGGTGTCCATGGCTCCGCTGTTGATTATTGGCTATTGACGAAAGGCTGTTGAACTATGTCCGGAAGATGTTCTGAGTCATGTCCGCATTATACCGAACCTATTGGGTCACACACTTAACGAGTAGTAGTCTGTTAGAATACTAGTATGGTAGAAGGTTTAGTGGAAGCAAAGCAGAATAGTTCATACGGGTACCGGAAGTAGTTCCGGAGATTTATGGAATAGTTCATAAGGGCACCAGAAGTGGTTCTGGGTATTTAGGATATGTTCGGATCACTCTGGAGTAGTCCCAGGTGGTTCCGGAACATATGAGAATGGTACTGGGGAAGTCCTGGATCAACCGGAATAGTTTCCGGATAATCGCTGGGCGTCCTGACAACCTTCGCGGTCATCGGGTGGCTTAAACTGTAAGTCGGATGGTCTTGGAAACTATCCGGATGGCTCCGTAACGTCCGAGAACGGTCTCGGAAGGTCCTGGAAGTGCTCCAGAAGTGTCCGGAATGTCCCGAAACGGTCCCGGTATGTCCCGGAAGGTCCTGGAAGCTTCTAGAAGGTCATGGAAGGTTCCGGAAGGTTCCGGGCAGTACCACCCACTCCCCTGCGCCCCTAGCCTTGGGGGGCAAGCCACCTAGGCTGCCCTGGCCGGCCAAGGGGTGGGGGCGCACCAAGGGGAAGGAATCCTCCTCCAGGTGGAAAGTCCAACTCTCCAATATGGCAGGTTTCCGGTGGGAAGGTATGGGAAGATTTGGAAGGTTTGGGAGTCCAAGTTGGACTCCCCACCCACCTTATTGCGCCCCAAGGGCCTCTTGGCCACCTATATAATGTGGGGGAGGGGTGGGGGGCGCAACACAACTTGTCCCCAAGGCCTATGCGCCACCCTCCCTCCTCTAAACCTCGTTGCTCCACTTTTAGACCCCGGTTTAGACGCTGTTCTAGATCGGAATCCGTTAGGGTTTTCTCCCTCTAGTTTTCTCGGTGGCGTTCATCTCTGGACGGCGGAGCGCTGCTGGATTGCTGCTACGGGATGTGTGGATACTAATGGAGGGGTCGTACCTTCGACCCTTCTTCGAGGAGCTTGTTCATGGGACTTGTCTGTGGGACTAGATCGCGGGACTTGTTCGTGGGATTGATCGAGGGACTGTTCGTGGGAGAACTTGCGAGATCTACTTCCACTACCTCCAAGAGCTTCACCAACTCTACTTCCGCTACATCGGTTGGTGAGCCATGACCTAAAACCTTGTATGCAATATTCTTGGATGATCTTGGGTTCTTGATTCGTAGGCCGATTTTTTTTTCTACTACGTTTCCCAACAGTGGTATCATGAGCGATCCTTGATTAGATGCATGTTTAGGTCTAGATCATATGGTTGATATGAGGCATTGATTTTCTTGTTGCTTCCCTGTCATGTGATTTTTTCTATGCTTGATGGCAAGTTGAGGTTTTACTACAAGGATTGAGTTTTCCATCGATCCCTCTATGCTGCTTTCAGTATGCTGGTTGCCTTGATCATGGTCTACATCAAACTCCTTGGACCTCATCTTAATCTTGCAATAGAAGATTTAACATGGAGGGGCTTGTGGATTTTATGAACTCAAATCCACACGGGGTCACACGTTGAACGAAGTTTGGCTTGTGGCATTAGTTGCTGCACGCACCCCGAACGTTAAACTAGCAACATTGAAGTATCGTGTTTGGTTTGTTTAGGGAACAATGTTTGCATGTAACTTGCTAATCAACCACGATAAAAGTTGCAACAACCCATGTAGATGGCGATCTAACTCGTTTTTGCAGAATGTGCATGTGATGTGGTATAGCCTTCAAGATTTGCAATGTGTTTGTATGAGATGCTATATGTTATGTAATATTTATTCGCGACCTGCGTGTCGTGGTACGGCATGATGACTGGAGTCATATGATTGTCACTTAATTATGGCCTGCGTGCCAGAACTGTTTATTAGCTCGAGGCAAAGAAATAGATAGATGCAAGGTGATGATCTACGATGCGGAGGTGGACCCCGACGCACATGCCGGAAGCAGTGGTGATGTTCCCGGCGCCAAGGACAAAGTTGGTGGACACGGTGACTTCAACCACGACGACGTGAAGACAATGAGGACTTCACGAAGGAAAGGGCTATACTATATCACATAATTTTATGAACTGCATGTGATGTTTATCCCTTTGATGCACCCCCCTTTGATGCGCGGTAGTCGTATTTTATTAGGGTGATCTCTCTTAAAACAATATCAAGTTGATAGTGTTTTTCCAACTGTAGCACCGTCTATACTATGTTTCACACCGGAGCAGGTCATGTCACATGGGTGCACACGGTGTGACGCATAAAAGGCGGGTGTGTTAAAAGAACACAAAGCACATTACACTTGGTTGTCTTGACGGTTTGGATAAAAGTTTGCTACCGGAACACGCCCATCGAAAGATGAACAAGAATCACCTTTGGCGTGATTGGCAAGTTGGCCTACCGGTCCAGTCTAAGTCATCAGTGATGTCACATCAATGGCGGACGATTGGGTCCGATCTTGAATCACTCCAGCATCAATTACGAGAGATATTGATCTGAGTGGGAGCGCACTTAGTAATTAAATTGATTAATCACAAGTGCAACTTAATTATGAACAAAGTCTTAGTATTTGCATTATCGTTGTAGAATAATGGCTCGCGTTACCACCTTCCCAATTGATTTTGATTAACTGTATTATCTGGTAAAAACTTTACGATTGGTACCGTATTGTGAGGACTATCCTCAATAGTGTCGAGAAGGAGCTTGTCCTATCGAAAATTTTTGATGCTCTCCCGCTGATGCTATGGATGATGTGACTTATGTCCATAATCCAAAATGCTAGAATTCCACCACAGCTAAGTGCATTGTCTTCACCACCATGAAACCCGAACTTCGAAAAGTTTGGGATAGTTATGTTATATTCATGGAACTGAAAAATAGTTTTCAGTAGTAAGACAATTAATGTTGGATATAAGATATCTGGTACAATGTATGATTGTAAGCATTAGTGAAAATGTTCACTGTGCTCTCAACAAAACTCATAAGTGTGGGATCCAGAAGAACACCGATCATATGATGATGAGAATTAAGGGAAAGGAAGTCCAAAAGATGTTAGTAAGACTCACACGCCGGATAGTCCATGGCATGCGCCACCCTTGATCATATGTGATCTTCTGTGAGTAGGAGTGACATTAGAAATAGAACTATGATACGTATAAAGGCAAAACGAAAGAAGACTGGAATAACCAGCTCAGAAATGAAAGTCATACGAAGTTATAGATGAATTCATTGCTGGTCAAGAGATGTAATTCTTGGGAATCATGATTAAGCAGTTAATTGTGGATTCTGTATATTGTGATTAAACAGTTGATCACCGGAATATCACATCGATTGCATATTTTTGCAACTCGATGCAAGAAATACTATGGCTTTTATGACTAGCTAATGATGAGTTTTGACACGCTCGGGAACACGGTAAAAGGTTTGCTATACCGTGTGTTGACTCTATGATTATCTTCATAATTCATTTTAGAGTTGAGTAAATTGTTACTACACTTAGCCTTGTTGCAAAACATCATTTTGAATCATGTTTGTTGCAAGAGAGTTGTTCAAAGCTATGAATAAACGTAAAGGCCATACTTCCATTATGAATAGGTTGTATGTTATGAATCTTGATAATAATACTAAACATCCATAACACTGACGCTAAATGTCGCAAGACTGACAGAAATACCACATAGATGTGGCACTGCCGTTTATCACAAGTGACATAACATGCATGGAGAATTTCCATAAGTGATGGACTTTCGAGTCATATGATTAGGAATCACTTGACGCTTTCGATCTTTGTCTCGAAGTAATGTGACTAAAATACCGTTGATAGGCCATACATGAACGGGCAACTAAACCATTGGTAATCATACATGATGATGTGTGTAGTCAAATAAGTGTAGTTGTGTGCAGTGGATTCACTATCTTCACTCATGAGTTGAAGTAGATATGTGGATATCTATTCAATAGAGACATACGTCTGAAATATTTGAAATGTTCAAGGAATTTTAGAGTGAAATAGAAATTCATTGTAACAAGAAAATAAAGCTTCTGCAAATTAGATTGTAGAAAGTAATATTTGAGTTACAAGTTTAGCGAACGTCTGATGAGTTGTGAAGAAGTGTCATAACTTGCGTCTCCTGGAACACCACTTTGAGTAAAGTGTTCGAGAGATGTAATCAAGCCATGTATGACACGGTAAGATCAAATATGACGTTTATCAATTTGCCATTATACTTATTAAAGTTATGCGTTAGAGACTACATCTTTTACACTGAAAAGAGCACCATCAAATCTATTGATATGACACCATATTAGATATGATATGGAAATGATAAAACCATATTGTCTTTTCTTAAAATTTGGGTGTATATGTTTGACATGCTCAAAACACCAAATCAGATAAGTGCTACTTTGTGAAGGTTATTCCAAAAGGTTTGGTATTCCTCTATCACTACAAAAAAGCAAAACTGTTTGCTGTTAAGAACAATGTGTTTTGAAGAAAATGGTTTCTTGCAAAAGAGTGAGTGGGAGGACAGTGCAACTTGTTAAAGATTATTGACTCTTCAAATAAGTGCGCAGCTGACCCACACAGGTTAGACAAAACTCGTACAAACATTCATGATATGTAAAACGAGATATTGTTGTTCGACAATGATAAACCTGTGATATACAAAGAAGCGTTGATGGGCCCTGACTCCGGGATTTGGCTAAATGCCAAATAATATGAGATAGTATCCATGGAAGTAAGTCAAGTTTTGAACTTGGTAGACCCTCCGAAAGACTAAAAGTCTGAAGAATATATATATGGATCTATAATTGATTCAGATGAAATTGTTTTATCCATAAAGCTCAACTTGTTGGAAAATTGTTTTCTAGCAAGTTCAAAAGTTGACTACGGCGAAATAGTGTCGACCGTAGAAATGCTTTAGTCAGTTCGGGTTATACTAGCAATTACTACATATCTCATTTATAGGATATGGTAGAATGAACGTCAAAACAAAGTTCCTACACAGAAATATAACAAAGGACGTATACGTGATACGACCGGAATGTTTTGTCGATTCAAAGGATGCTAAAATAGATGCAAGCCTTGGATATCCAGTGATGGACTGAAGCTAGCATAATGGAGTTGGAATTTTCGTTGTGATGAAATTGCGAAAAGAGTTTGTTTTCATCAGGAATAACGAAGATGCTTGAATATTCAAGAAAGTAAGTGGGAGCTGAATAATATTTCTAAAACCTTACGTAGATGACATATTGTTGATTAGAAATGATATAAATTTCTTGACACGAATAAGGACTTTATTGGAAATAGTTTTCAGCTGAAGTACTTGGGCTAATATAGCATTAGTATTGAGCACAATGATCTATGCAGATAGTAAGTGCTTGATCATGCTAAAGCCAACGTTACATGTTGACATGATACTAAAGTAGTTTAGTATGAAAACGCGAGGAAGGATGTTCTTGCCGAGGTCACGGTGAAAAGTTGTTTGCGGAAATCAGTGTTCAGGAACACAGATAAGCAAAACACATGAATTGAATTTCACTCACATGTGTGTTTGGATTAATCGTGTACACCATAATATGTAAAACGACCAGGTATGTCCAGTGCTCCAAAAGGTTGTGAGCAAGATACCAAAGTGATCAAGATGTTGATCATTGGACAAACAGTGAAAATTTAAACTTATGATAGATAAGATATGTTTCTCGGAAAATGGAGATAATGAAGAGCTCGTTGTAACAAGTTACACCAGCTGAATTTTGATGTAAACAGTTACACCAATTCAGTCTTCATACTTACTCCGATCGACTTTCGATTTTAATTGGGATTATGTGTTTCCACGTAAGGGTGGCACAGTATGGAGGAACTATGTCAAGTTCGATACTGTGGCGAATTCTATAACAGAGGCTAAGTATATTGTTGCTTAAAGAAGTAACAAGGAGGGTATTTTGAATCATAAATTCATTTATGAACATGGTATTGTTTCCTAGATGTTTTGAAGCTCATGGAACATTGATGAATGATTTCATGACTTATTCTAAGGAACCAAGGTCCTACCAAATGATCCAAAACATATACAAAGCTAAACTGATAAAATTAGTGAATTTTATGATAGCGTGAAAACGTGAAGATATGCAAGATACAAACGGGCCTGAAACGTCAGATCCGATGATGAAGTCTATACCACAAATGAAGCATGTATTACACCGGTATGCCATAGGTGTAAAATGCTCAAGCACTGATAATATTATTGACTCTAGTGCAAGTGGGAGACTGTTGGAAATATGCCCTAGAGGCAATAATAAAATGTTATTATATATATTTCCACGTTCGTAATTAATGTTTATATTTCTGTGCTATAATTGCAATGACCCTGACTATGAGATTCAGAAGAAAACTCACTTGCATGTGTGGAAATGTAAACACCAAGAGTTCCTGGTTTAGCCTCTAAGACTAGCTCATGTGCTAACTGATGATTACGTTTTCTTAATCATGGACATTGTTCTTGTAACAAGGATGTCAGTAGCAATGGGAACATATTGTTAGCAGAACAATGATGTTGAACCGACCCCAGTATTGAATGATATACTTAGAGATCACATCGTAACTACGTTATAAGTCATATCATGAAATGTTATCATATATGTAATTCCTTAAACCATGAGAGTATCGAGTTGCTTCACACAGGAAGACATGCTTTGGTTCTTAGATGAATCCTCCCGTAAATGGGAAGTAGTAAAATAAGTTCTGGGTATGTCAGATGGTGTGGCTAGTGACTGTGATAGTTCAAGAATGGGATTTGCTCCTTCAAGATGAAGAAGATATTCACTTCGGGCCCACTCAGTATGACGGTATCCATTATAGTCTGGCCAGACGCATTGTGATTCAGTCACGGGGATACCAGAATACGATAACGAGAAAAGGGACAAACGAGCAAAGAGGATAACGAGTGGCTTGTGTTCAAAAGTTGTTACACATGGGTGCCAAACTTCTCTCCTCTAACTTTGTCATATATCGCGAAGCAAAGGGAATGGTACATGAATAAACATAATGGTTCACTCGAAGTTTCTTCGTGTATGTGCGGGAGTCAACATGGGTGTCCATGGCTCCGCTGTTGATTATTGGCTATTGACGAAAGGCTGTTGACCTATGTCCGGAAGATGTTCTGAGTCATGTCCGCATTATACCGAACCTATTGGGTCACACACTTAACGAGCAGTAGTCTGTTAGAATACTAGTATGGTAGAAGGTTTAGTGGAAGCAAAGCAGAATAGTTCATACGGGTACCGGAAGTAGTTCCGGAGATTTATGGAATAGTTCATAAGGGCACCAGAAGTAGTTCTGGGTATTTAGGATATGTTCGGATCACTCTGGAGTAGTCCCAGGTGGTTCCGGAACATATGAGAATGGTACTGGGGAAGTCCTGGATCAACCGGAATAGTTTCCGGATAATCGCTGGGCGTCCCGACAACCTTCGCGGTCATCGGGTGGCTTAAACTGTAACTCGGATGGTCTTGGAAACTATCCGGATGGCTCCGGAACGTCCGAGAACGGTCTCGGAAGGTCCTGGAAGTGCTCCAGAAGTGTCCGGAATGTCCCGAAACGGTCCCGGTATGTCCCGGAAGGTCCTGGAAGCTTCTAGAAGGTCATGGAAGGTTCCGGAAGGTTCCGGGCAGTACCACCCACTCCCCTGCGCCCCTAGCCTTGGGGGGCAAGCCACCTAGGCTTCCCTGGCCGGCCAAGGGGTGGGGGCGCACCAAGGGGAAGGAATCCTCCTCGAGGTGGAAAGTCCAACTCTCCAATATGGCAGGTTTCCGGTGGGAAGGTATGGGAAGATTTGGGAGGTTTGGGAGTCCAAGTTGGATTCCCCACCCACCTTATTGCGCCCCAAGGGCCTCTTGGCTACCTATATAATGTGGGCGAGGGGTGGGGGGAGCAACACAACTTGTCCCCAAGGCCTATGCGCCACCCTCCCTCCTCTAAACCCACTTGCTCCACTTTTAGACCCCGGTTTAGACGTTGTTCTAGATCGGAATCCGTTAGGGTTTTCTCCCTCTAGTTTTCTCGGTGGCGTTCATCTCTGGACGGCGGAGCGCTGCTGGATTGCTGCTACGGGATGTGTGGATACTAATGGAGGGGTCGTACCTTCGACCCTTCTTCGAGGAGCTTGTTCATGGGACTTGCCCGTGGGACTAGATCGCGGGACTTGTTCGTGGGATTGATCGAGGGACTGTTCGTGGGAGAACTTGCGAGATCTACTTCCACTACGTCCACGAGCTTCACCAACTCTACTTCCGCTACATCGGTTGCTGAGCCATGACCTAAAACTTTGTATGCAATCTTCTTGGATGATCTTGGGTTCTTGATTCGTAGGCCGAAATTTTTTGTTTACTACTACGTTTCCCAACAAATTGAAGTGGCTAGAACCTCCTTGCCTATATAAGAGAGGGGAGAGGCTCACCAAGAATACCCAAGTCCTTCCACAACTCCTCCTCCCTCACGTCCATTGCTTGGCGAAGCCCTGCCCGCGGGAAACTCTTCACCATATCCACTACCACGCCGTTGTGCTGCTGGAATCGATTCCATCTATTTCTCCTTCTTTCTTGCTGGATCAAGAAGAAGGAGACGTCATCGAGCTGTACGTGTGCAAGCCTCCGGAGGTACTGCTCGTTTGCAGTGCTGATCGGATCGAACTTCACCAACAACTTCACCAAGCTGCGTTGAAATAAGCGTTCAACGCGCGTGTTCTTCGAGGGTATGATGACCTACTCTCCCCGTTACTAGCATCTTCTAGATTGGATCTTGGATGTTGCTTCCGCATGTGAGAGAAATTTTTTGTTTTCTATCACGCAATCTCCTACAAGGGGGATGGTTGGTGGAAAGGTGGCTGCTGCGCCTTACCAGTAGCGCCTGTACCGCTACGGCGCTACTGCTATTCTTTTAGTAGTAGCGACCCAATAGATCACGCGCTGCTGCTATTTGCGGGCCTCTGGGTTAAGTTGGGTCCACATTAGCAGCAGCGGGCGGAACGGAAGGGCGCTACTGGTAAGTAGATAGTAGTAGCGGGCTTTCCAGGGGGGCGCTGCTACTACAACTTGTCAACTGGGTTTGGTGGGGACCACCTTTACCAGTAGCGGGTCCACAAATGAGGTGCTACTGATACAGGCATATCAATAGCGAGCGTCCATATAGCGCGCTACTGCTAATTAGCAGTAGCGCCTGTCTTTAAAGGGCGCTACTGTTAAGCCTCTACCTATAAGCTTTTCCCTAGTAGTGAGGGTGAGAAAGGCTCACATCAATGAGGACAATCATAGGCAAGAGAAGGCCAAATGATAGATATGATGTGAGGAGTAGGGATTGCCATGCAACGGATGCACATATGAGCTAAGAAAAGCTCTCCAATGGAACTAGTGGGGGTGCATCCAACATGCTCGCTCATTAAGACATAGAGCTCGTTTGAGGAAGGTCATCCTTGGAATATGCAAGCCAAGTTCTATAGTGTGAAGGTCCCCACATAGCTATATGCATAAATGATCATCTCTATGGAGCATAAGGATAAGAGGGAGTACGAGTGTGGATCTTTCAAAAGGAATAGTAGTCTTGCCCCTTTCTCTCTTTTTATTTTCTTTTTCTCCTTTTTCTATTTTTTGTATCTTTTTTGATGGCATCAATGGCTCTTTCTATTTAACTCTCATTTGTCCTCTTTGGGATCTTTTAATTTGTCCTCTTTGGGATCTTTTCCTCACTTAAGGCCAACACTATATTTTACAAGATGTATAGAAGATCTTCACACTTTACAAGGTACTCAACATAAAGAAGATGTAGCTATCATGATGTATGCAAATGTATGCCTCTGCCAGTGTAGCATGAATATGTATGACATGAAGATCAAGTCATGAAAAGGTGGATGTTGCATGGCAATATATCTCCGAAAGGCTATGGAAGTACCTTGATAGGTAGGTATGATGGCTGTTTTGAGGAAAGATATAAGGAGGCTTATGATAACAGAGCGTATCATGCCAAGGGTTTGGATGCACCGGCGAGGTGGACGCCAACTCTCGGAGTGAGAAGAGGGCAATGCACGGTACCGAAGAGGCTAGCAAACATTAGTCCGAAGAACTCATGCACTTATTATCGGTAACTCTCAATCTAATAAGGAGGTTCACAAAGAGACAAGTACCCGAGGAGGAGTGTATGGGGGTTTGGTTATCCTTGCGCATCGTCGACTCATGGTACGTGAGTGTACTCTAATATCCGATTCCTCAAAAGATTAGTGATCCATCTAGTAGATAGAGTTCTCAGCTAGTTTTTGTAGGTTTTGAAAATAAACACGGATTGTCCAAAATACGACACCTATCATTAATAGGCTAGAGCTCTTGACACCAAAAGTTCAAACATTACTCACAACAATACCTTAAAACTATTGCAAGTTACTCCTACAATTGAATAGCAACTGCAATTACCTACTTCAAGACAAGACACAACTCAGTGCAACAACGAACTCTCTTAACAAGATAAACATGAAAACTAAAGAGAGTTCCGGCAACAAACTGAATAAAAGCTAAGGCTCTTGATAAAGACAAAAACTAAAAATAAAACTAAACATGGCAGTAGCTAAGAAAAGATAAAGAACACACAACAGAGAAAGATAAGCATGAAAATCCTATGATGTGTGCTAGTTTGAAGTGGAGCGTGTTTCTCTCCCACACAAAGTAAGCTGGGGTCTAACTTGTTATGAACAGCAGGCAAAGCTAAAGAAAACTAAAAAGGAAACCTAAGAGCGAGACGCTCCAAGCATAGCACATAACACAGGAAGTGATAAAAATATAGTGAGACGAAGGAAGAACTGATGATTGTCGATAGAGAAGGGGATGCACGGGGGCATCCCCAAGCTTAGCCGCTTGAGTGTCCTTGAATATCTATTGGGGATGCATGGGGGCATCCCCATGCTTGAGCGTTTGACACTCCCGGATCTTCTTTCATCATCTTCCCTCGCACACTTGAAAACTCCCTTCATACATAACTCATCGTAAGCTGATTAGAGAGGTTAGTACACTTAATAAAATAAATTTTCCCTACTGGAAATAAAGATATTCTTGAATATCTACTGTTTCTCAATATTGCCAAAAAGTTTTGCAAATTAAAAGCAAGCTTAAGGTTCGCAAAAGTGAAGAAAGGCAAAACTTGGCAGAATCTGTGAAAAACTTAACAACATGTAGTAAATAATTTTTTGGGGGGGTACTTATGCAACTCAAATAAAAAAAACTCAGAACATATGAAAGTTTCACAATTTTATAGATCATGCTGTGTACAAAATTCAGATCAAAAAGATGAACTGGTGATTTGTTTTGATTTTTTCCGTCAGGTAGACATAATCTGTTTTCTGGACAGCATGTCACAAATTTTGCTTCCCTTATCATCAGAGGCTTGAACTTGGCACAAAGATTGAAAATAAAGATACAGTGATGTTGCTACAGTAGTAACAATCATCAAGACCACTGAAAACAGAAGTAAAAACATCTTGGGTTGCCTCCCAACAAGCGCTTTCTTTTACGCCTTTAAGCTAGCCATAAAGCAAAAAGATCAAGTTTTATCAAGAGAGAGAGAATAGCTAGCCCGTGTAACGGACTCAAAAGGTAACTTGATTTTCTTTCTAGGGAAGTGTTCCATCCCATTTTTGAGAGGGAATTAGAATTTTATATTCCCCTGTTTCATGTCAATAACAGCACCAATGATGCAAAGAAAAGGACGTCCCAAAATAATTGGACATAAAGGTTCACACTCTATATCCATAATAGTGAAATCAACGGGAACATAATTGTCATTGACAATGATAAGAACATCGTCGATCTTCCCCAAAGGTTTATTTACGGAAGAATCAACGAGACGAACACGAAAAGAACAAGGCTCAAAGGGCTTCAATTCAAACATATCATACATTCTTTTGGGCATAACGGAGGTACTAGCTCCAACATCACATAAATCATAACAAGAGAAGTTATTCAATTTAACGTTTATCATAGGATCCCAACCATCATCTAGATTTATAGGTATGGAGGCTTCTATTCTAAGCTTATCCTCCCTGGCTTTCATAAGAGCATTGGTGATATGCTCCGTGAAGGAAAAATTTAGTGTGCTAGTGTGAGGGTCTCTAGACATTTTGTGTAGCAAGCTAATAACTTCTGAGAGGGTACTGATACGTCCAAATGTACCTATAATTTTTGCTTGCTCCATGCATGGTTTGTGTGATATTGCTATGATCTAGATACACTTTCATACACTTTTGATCATATTTGGACTAACCTATTAACTCAGTGCACCACAGTGCCAGTTCTTGTTTTTTGTTGTTTATCTATTCCAGGTTTCCCCCATATTAAAAGTGCTCCAAAAATTCGGAAAAAATCGGATAAAAAATAAGCGCAACGAAACCTTCCAAAGCCCCGAAGGAGGGCCAGAGTGCCCCCACCTGTTGCCCAAGCGGCCAGGTGGCGCGACCTAGGGTGGGGCCGCGCCGGGTGGCCTCCTGGACACCTGATGGCCCCCTGGCTACCCCCTTCGCCTATTTATTACCCGTGACACGAAACCCCCGAGGACAGAATCCTTTTTCTCGACCTCGCCTCTGTTCCGCCGCCGCTGCGCTTCTAAGATCGGGAGCGCCAACAGACTTCTTCCCGGCACCCTGCCAGAGGGAGAATCGACCTCCGGGAGCTTCCCCTCCACCATTTACGCTTCCTAGATATGCCGTGAGTAGTTTCCCTTGGACCTTGGGTCCGTGATCAGTAGCTATGTGATGTTCTCCTCCCCTCTTTGTTCTTCATGGTTTAGTCCTCGTGATCTACCCTACATTATCGAGGCACATATGTAATCTTTCTGTTGTTGCTATGCTGAGTTTGCTGGGATCTGATGGATTATGAGATTATGTTCAGATTGTGATAGAGTAATATATTTGGTTCTTATCTTTTATATTTTTGTTCCTAAGTAATTCTTGCATGTTCTCCGTTGTTGTTTATTGCTTTGGCCAAGTAGTAGGTAGTAACTTCAAGAGGGAACGTTATGCTCGATTGTGGGTTCATGCCCCCCGATGACACGCTTAAGTGACAGAAACATGAAGTCTAGGGGATGTGTTGTTGCCACAAGGGGGAAAACAACGGTGCTTGTAACCGCGGTTTCAAGGATTGTTTACTTTACGCAAAGTGCTTTTTAATGCAGTTGTCTGTTGCTTTGGATTTACACTTTGGGTGGGACTCGCAACTTAATACCAGCGAGATGTTCTGGATAGATATCTCAAGGTGGATGATTAGTAGTAGATGCAGTTGGATTTCGGTCTACTTATTTTGTCGTACTGCCCATGCTTTTGAGCCTCTTCCTTTCTTTGTAGCATAGTTTGCATTGCGGTGCTTTTATAATCCTGTCAATTGCCCAACTCTATTTTGTTTACCTCACATAGAAGTTTTATCGTCTTTTCGGAGAGAGACATCACTAGTGAACATCACGGGACCCCGGTCCATATTCTCATCACTGTTTACACGCTTATTTAGTTTCCTGCTTTTACTTTCCAGTTGCTACCATTATCATTATCCCTTGCGTTTGATCCTTTGTAAACAACAAGGCCGGATAGATTGGCAACCTCTCTAAACTTTGTTGGGAGCAAAGTTATTTGTTTCTGTGTGCAAGTCCAGGTTAAGAGAGCAATATCTCAAACGGCGCGTTGCTCGCTTCACCACCTACTTATCATTATCGGAGTCCTATTGGATTGATAACCTCGTTATTTTTACTGAGGGAAATTTGCTGCTATCCTACATCTCACCTTCCACTTGGGGTAACCAACGAAGGGCGAGAAGCCATTATCATCTCTCGCGCATCAGGTACAACTATCAAAATCTATATCACTACTATCAAAGGTGGTAGTGGTGTCATCTAGGCTCACTTGTTTGAAACCCTCTATGTTCATAGGAGTTTCTTCTTCTACGGTTGAGGTATTAGCATCACCTTTAATAGGTCCAATGGGACTAGGAGTGTGGTTGGTGCTAATAGTTTGGGTGTCCTCAACAATTTGGATAGTAGCAACTGTGTGGTGTGTAGGAAGGCTCTTAATTCTATCCTCTTCCTCTTTTTCTCTAGCCCATCTTTCTTTAAGTTTAGCCATCATCCTAATATTTTCATTAATTTGCAATTGGATAGCATTAATAGGAGTGGCCTTCCTCTCCTCAAGGGGAGAGGTTCTAATTTTAAGCATCTCAACATCAAGGGCTAAGCTATCTACCTTCAAAGAGAGATTATCTAATTTGGCTAATTTCTCTTCTACACTCTCGTTGAATGCTTTTTGGGTAGTGATAAAGTCTCTAAGCATGCTTTCTAATTCAGAAGTGGGCTTCTTGTTACTAGGATAAGGGTTGTTGTTCCCATAGTTGGATGGAAACGTTCTAGGATTGCTAGCAAAACTACCCCTATAAGCATTGTTGTTGAAGTTGTTTCTAGCAATAAAGTTCGCATCTACTTGTTCGTGAGCAACCAATGAATTTAAAGGAACATCATGAGGATCAATAGAGGGTTTCTTGGTAAGTAGAGACATAATCAAGTCAACTTTTTCATTTAGGGAGGAAATCTCCTCGACAGAGTTTACCTTCCTACCTATTGGAGCGCGTTCGGTGTGCCATTGGGAATAGTTGGTCATCATCTCATCTAGAAGTTTTGTGTCAGCACCAAGTGCAGTTGACATAAAAAATGTTCCTCGCACGGCCGAATCTAACAGGTTCCGCGAGTTAAAGTTCAAGCCTGCATAAAAAGTTTGGATAACCATCCAAGTAGTCAAACCATGTGTAGGGCATTTATTAACAAGAGATTTCATTCGTTCCCAAGCTTGGGAAACGTGTTCATTATCCAATTGCTTAAAATTCATAATGTTACTCCTCAAATGGATATTTATAGCAGGTGTGTACTACTTCCCAATAAAAGCATATTTGCACTTATCCCAAGAATCTATGCTATTCCTAGGAAAAGATTGAAACCAGATTTTAGCTTCTCCCCTCAAAGAGGAAGGAAAAAGCTTAAGCTTAACAACATCACCTTCTACGTCCTTATACTTTGTCATATCACATAGCTCAACAAAATTGTTCAAGTGTAAAGGAGCGTCATCTCCAGCACCAGAGAATTGATCTCTCATAACAAGGGTTAGCAAGGCAGGATTAATTTCACAGGTGTGGAAATAGGAGTGCAGATAAAGTCTTTGTTGTCGTGACTAGTGAAGTCACACAACTTGGTGTTTTCAGTGCAACCCATAGCAGCAGCAAGTGTGGCAGATATTTTTGTGCTTTTTGACATAGGACACTAAGATAAAAACTGAAAAGTAAACTAGCAAGACTAAAAATCAAAGATAAAAGATAATGTGCAACTCCTCTATCTTGGCACTCGGAGTCCCCTGCAACGGCGCCAGAAATTTGCTTGATACACGAGAGAGGATAATGGCTTCTCGCCCTTCGTTGGTTACCCCAAGTGGAAGGTGAGATGCCGCGTAGCGGCAAGTTTCCCTTGGTGAAGATACCAAGGTTGAGTGTCGATTAGTAGGACTTCGATAGTGATAAGTAGGCGGTGAAGTGAGCAACACGCCATTTGAGATATTTGCTCTCTTAACCTAGACCTGCACACGACACAAATAACTATGCTCCCAATGAAGTTCAGAGAGGTTGTCAATCTCTCTGGCTTTGTTGTTTACAAAGGATCAAACGCAAGGGATAATGATAATGGTGATAGAAGATACAAAGTAAAAGCAGGAAAATAAAAGAGCGTGTAAACAGTGATGAGAATATGGACCAGGGTCCTGTGATGTTCACTAGTGATGCGTCTCTCAGAAAAGACGATAAAACTGCTATGTGAGGTAAAAAATCACAGCTGGTCAATTGACATGATTAAAAACGCACCGCAATTCTAACTATGCTACAAAGAAAGGACGAGGCTCAAAAGCATGGGCGGTACGCCAAAATAAGTAGACCGAAATCCAACTACATCTACTACTAATCATCCACCTTGAGATATCTATCCAGAACATCTCGCTGGTATTAAGTTGCGAGCCCCACCAAAATTGTAAACCCAACGCAACAGACAACTTCATTAAAAAGCACTTTGTGTAAAGTAAACAATCCTTGCAACCGCGGTTACAAGCACCGTTGTTTCCCCCTTGTGGCAACATCACATCCCCTAGACTCATGTTTCTGTCACTCAAGCGTGTCATCAGGGGGCATGAACCCACAATCGAGCATAGCGTTCCCTCTTGGAGTCACTACCTACTACTTGGCCAAAGAAATAAACAACAACGGAGAACATGCAAGAATTACTTAGGTACAAAAATATAAAAGATAAGAACCAAATATATTACTCAATCACAAACTGAACATAGTCTCATAATCCATCATATCCCAGCAAACTCAGCATAGCAACAACATAAAATTACATATGTGCCTCGATCATGTAGGGCGGCTCACGAGGTCTAATCCATGAAGAACAAAGAGCAGAGGAGAACATCACATAGCTCCTGATCACGGACCCATTGTCCAAGGTAGACTACTTACGGATCATCCAGGAAGCGTCCATGGTGGAGGACAAGCTCCCGGAGGTCAATCCTCCCTCCGGCAGGGTGCCGGGAAGAGGTCTGCTGGCACTTCCGATCTTGGAAGTGTGGCGGCGGCGGAACAGAGCTGAGATCACGAAAAAGGGTTGTCTCCGGATGTTTCATATCATGGAGAATATATAGGTGAAGGGGGGAAGCTAGGGGGCCACCAGATGTCCATGAGGCCTCCCGGCGCGACCAAGCCCTAGGTTGCGCTACCTAGCCGCTTGGGCACAAGGTGGGGCCCCTCTGGACCTCCTTCGGGACCCCGAAAGCTTCCGTTGCGCTGATTTTTATCTGATTTTTCCCGAATTTTTGGAGCACTTTTAATATGGGGGAAAACTAAAATAGAAAAACAGCAGAAAACAGGAACGGGCACTGTGGTGCACTGAGTTAATAAGTTAGTCCAAATATGATCTAAATTGTATGAAATTGTATCTAGATCATAGCAATATCACACAAAACATGCATGGATCAAGCAAAAATTATAGATACGTTCGGGACGTATCAGCTCGTGATGAACACACGATGGATACCCAAAGGCAGAATGACGTCTCGTGGTAGGGGTGCTCCTGCCCCGAACCGCGAGGTGTTGTCGATGACTTAGTCAAATGCCCCGAACCTGAGAACCAGGCCGGAAGCAAAGCGCGCGCACGATGGAGAGGATGGTCCCTTCCGGATTAGAACTTGAGTCGATGCCTCGGCCTGCCGCATGGTGGGCGGAAACTTTCATCGTAATGTGACGGCAGATTCCATGGGGATGGCTTAAGAGAGGGGGAAAGTTCCAAGGTTGGTGGCGATGGTGCGAGAAACGAGAGTGGGGACAAGTGCAGTGAGAAACCGCAATGTACCCAAGTTTGGGGCTCTCCTGAGAGATAAAACCCCTACTCCTGTCGAGCTGACTATGAGCAATAACTTGGGCTACAATGAATGCTCCTTGAGTTGTATCAGAAGAAGGAGGAGAAGGCATGTATCTCTTCTTTCTCCTGCATCTCTATGTGTGGGTGGAAGTGAAATGAATGTGGATCGTCCCCCTCACAGGAGGGGTTCCCAAGGTTCTTATAGGCCGAACCCGGGATATAATAGTAATTACACAAGGAGGGGGCACCAGCTGTAAGCCTCTGGGATCTGGTTGGGGGCCGCCGATTACGGGCTTTTCGGGTGCTAGGTAGTGGAAGGTTGTAGGCCTATCTTGTCATGGGAATCTTGTAGCCCGTAGGTCTTGAGAGCCCTAGAAAGTAGGCAGACAGCTACATCGACACCTGGTCTTGTCCGCCGTCCTATCAGTCCAGCATCGGAAAGGCAACATCATGCGCCTGACAGGTCGGCGATGGGACTTTGCTTCTCTGAAAAGCGGATCTCTCGAGATTGCTATTGATGACCTCGGGTCGGGTGCGCCCATATGTGTGACGCCCCCAAAATCAGACCGTGTACAGTAATCATACACGCAAGGTACACGATCGAGATCAGGGTGCCACAGTGAGATATCACAACACAACTCTACAAATAAAATAATACAAGATGTTTAATACAAGCCAGGGGCCACGAGGGCTCGAATACAACAGCTCGAGAGCACAAGGTTAGCGGAAGCAATAGTATCTAAGTACAGACACAAGAATACAAGGTTGCCTTAAGAAGGCTAGCACAAATAACAACAGATCGAAAAGGCGAGGCCTCCTGCCTGGGAACCTCCAAACTACTCCTGGTCAAAGGGGAACTCGACGTCGTAGAAAGCATCGGGGATCTTCATGTTGCGGTGGTCGACATCGGGAACTCCTGCTCCTGGGCTCCAACGTCGACTGCAGCGGCCGATCAGGCAAAACAGTAAAGGAAATAAAGCAGGTGAGTATCTAGTATACCCGCGAGTCTTACGTCCGCTACTAAGCATTATGCATTGTATCAACGGAAGGAAGAGGCTGTATATAGTGGACTGCAAGATAGAAATCAGAATAAGGGTAAGAAGCTAGGCCTATCGAAGACTAGCATCTTCTGACGGTGTCTTGCAGCATGAGAAGAGAATCAGCCAACAGTTCATATAAAGCATAAAGTAACAACGAAGAAGAAGTTGCTGCAACATTGTATAATATAAGTTGTAATGATTATTAATAATAATACCTCCGAGTTCCCCTCCTCGACTCCCTGCGAGGAAGAAGACCCGGAACCATACAGTTTAATAGTAATAGTTTCTAGTGGTAAGATCCAGCTTTAGCATAAAGCGTCCTGTTACCGTGGACATGGCTATTCGAATAGATTAATCTTCCCTGCAGGGGTGCACTGGCGTGACTCTACGACGCTCGGATCTCCAGGGTGGCGGGAACCTTGTTAGGGAACGCTCCACCAAAGCTATCCGACACAAAGTAGCCCATCCTTCGGCAATCAACAGAGAGGTCATCCGCCGGACTATATCCTATTTACGCCGGGCTTTGGACCCTAACCCGAACGTACTCCTGCACGGTGCGTGACTGGACGGTGAAGCAAAATCAAAGAAAATACAAACACACCTGCTGCAGCAAAGAGAAGACAACATCACTTCCCGGCAATCAGCCCGCGGTACTGCTGACGTCTGAATACCCTCGAACGAGAGTACGATGCAGGGGAGCCCACACTCCTTATCCCACGTGTAGGTAGTGCGTACAAGCCAAAAGGCTACTCAAGACATCCGCCGAACCATTTAGCATTTTAATTAACCTGCGTGACAACCGTTATCGTTGCCTCGACTTAACCGACCCGCGGTCAATGACAGCAGTCAGGACCACCAGTACATCGGTGCCTGCCCTGTCGTCCCACCAAGTCACTGCGGTTACCAACAAGGTGAGCCGTCTCCTTACCTTGTCTCGCGTGTGCTCTTGGTAGAGCTCAACTTTTTCGTGGTTTGGTAACTCTCGTGAGATACGAGCAGGGGCCAAGCACGCCAGTAACGTCGGTCGTACCCTCCCTGTCGTTCCCGACAATATACCTCTCGCGGGCACCGTTGGGTCGCCCGACCCTTACCTTTAAGGACACCAGTTGGTTCGAGTGCCTACCATTAAGTGAAACCAGGAGGTATCACCCTCGATAGCACTTAAAGAGGTTTGACAGAGACATCAGCGGAATGAACTAAAGAGGTAAACCTCGTATCATTCCGGTGATGCTACGCTACTGAGCCGACGAGAGTGAAATACGAGTCCATTCCACTCGTAAGTCAAACTCGAAGCGACTCGGCAGAGTCTCGCCGTTGTAGGTTCCCTAGGGTTTCTGCATTGATCCGTACCTGTTGCAGTTGTATATATTTTGTATCTGCGTCACTCCCCTGAGTGGCCACGGCCCGCTATCTAATCGTAGCTAACAATGCGCAGGGCTCACTGCTGAATATAATGCATAGATATAGCAGGCAGCATAGGATAAGGAAGGTACATCAAGGGGCGACAAAATCAGGCTATGCAATTAAATAGGACTGTAATCGTAGCAGCAGCAGTAACAATGCCTAGTGCAAGAAAGTACGGAAAGGTAGGCGATATCTGGGGAAGAGAATGGCTCTGCTTGCCTGGAAGCTCGACGGTAGGGGTAGGGTCGTCGACGAAGTAGTCGTACTCGGGTCATCGGCGGCAGCAACGGGGTCTACCGGAGAATAAGGGGGGGGGAGAAACAGTAAATACACAACAATAATAGAAATACAAAAATATGACATAGCAGATATAAAGCAACGGGGCTCTAACGCAGTGTTCGGTGATTTGCTCGGAGCAGGAATTTATCCGGGGATGACTCATCAGTACCGGTTGATTACCGGACCGATGATCCGGAGGGGAAGGTTCCATGTTTGCAGTGTTAGAGACATCTGACAGACATGTGGATAGTGCTCGTTGATAGATTCTGAACAACTTTTATGTTCAGAACTATTTCATCCGGCAAAGTTCTACCGGCTCCGATCGTCTGACAAACAGATGAACCGGAGGGGAAATCTTCCACGTTCGGTATGTTAGAGAGGTGTGTGGGGGGCATGGGTAGCGTATCCGTACTCGGGGCATTCTTCTGAGCAACTTTGATGTATAAAATATTTCGATCTGAGGTACGGTTTATTTTATATTATTTTCTAAAGTTTTAATCATTTAAAAGCATTTCTTTTATTTCTTTTATTATTTAATTAGAACATTATCCAAAGCTTATCCAGAATAGTAACCTGTCAAGGGGGACCCACATGTCATTTGCACTAGGTTTGGAATCCTCCGAATTTTGCTAAGTCTGGGATTATTAATATTTTTAGCAGTTTTCAAATGGTTATAACTAGTGATTTATAATTTCGATGAACTAGTACCCTATACCAAAACTGATTAGTTTTAGATGGCCTTTAATGTGGTACCAGTTACAACCTAAAAATATTTCATTTACTTAATTAAAACATTACCTAAACAATGCTACAAATTGTTAATATCAGATTATTGTTATTTTATTCAATCTTTGCAAGTTAATAGTTACTGATCAGTAGCTCAAATTGGGGTACTTCCTATAGATGATTTGTCACATACAAGGTATACTAGCATGCCATGGGTTCACTTATTATAAAACGATGCTATAATATATTTATTAATAGCTCCTAAGTAGCTATCAGGATAAGCTCTTTTCTGCCATGTGTCGGTTTACAAAAAATCCCCGTTTTGTGATTTTCATAGGAATTCACCTATGCCTTATCTGATATTGGTCCAATGGAGACATTTGATCCTTGTGTAGTGTACTATCCACCCATATAATTTTTATTCGCATTAAATCTCGTTTGGATGTTGTTCTACTGATGCTTTGTTGTTGTTTGTTGCAGCTAAATGGAGGCTCATTGTAGTATTCAGTAGCAGCGTCAACATATCGCAGCTGCAGCTACTGAAGCTTCAACAACAGCAATGGCAACATGGCCAGCAGCGGAGTGACAGCCCACGGTCGAGCACGTCCAGGCGAGGCGCGGGGAGGGGCACGGGTATGGCCACAGGCGGCAAGGCCAACCAGCAGGCCATGGCCGTGGCCAGGGGGAGGCGGAGGCGTCCAGGTCAATGGGGCACCGGCGGCAGCACAACGCGAGCCCACGGGCGGCCATGGCAGGGGGCGGGGTGCGGGGTCGTGGCCACATACGTCCGGGCACGGTGAGCACAACGCAGCTCAGCCGAGCGCGTTCGTGGTGACCACGGTGAGCACGGGCCACGACGACCCACGGTTACGGGGCGAGGGCAGATGGAGGGGGAAGCTCACGGTGAGGGGAGGCGTCGCGGCTAGGCGAGGGAGTCCAGCCGGGGCGCTGGGGGAGGCCGCACCACGGTAGCCATGGCGGCACTATGCACCGAAGGCCATGGCCGCTGGGATTGGCCGGGGGCGGGCGAGGTGGAGGCGCACGACAAATCGGTGGGGTGGAGGGGGAGCAGCATCATCAGGGGGTTCTGGGGCGGTGCAGGCCGGCGGCCAGGGCAGCCACGGCTCGCCGGAATCGGCGGCGGCCGCGCCGCCAGGAGGAGAGGAGGGGATCGGGAGGAGAGGGAGGTCGAGCGAGAGAGGAGATGGGGGCGGCTCGGTCGTTGTCTAGGGCACGCAGGGGAGCAAGGTGGGCGGGCTAGGCCGGTTTGGGCCGGCTGGACACTAGGCCCAGTTGGCCTGGGCCGATTTCCTTCTTCTGTCTTTTTTTTCTGTTTCTTTTCAGTTTTTTTTGCTTTTCTGTTTGTATTTATTTTCTTAGCTTTTGAATTTTTTTGTAAAATATGGAACTCACTCCAATATTTTTATTACCCTTTAATATACTGATACAAAAGGTTTGGGACTTTTATAAAAAGCATTTTCAAATAATAATTGATTAACATGGGATGTTCTGGCTACTGTTTAAATTGTTTAAAATATTTAAAATTTATATTAAATACATATTACCATAGTATATTGGTCTACTGACTTTTATGCTTTTAATAAAATTGATGGCACAATTTTTTGTTAAGGTTTAAATTTCACTTTTGTTTTTAATTCCAACCAAAGAGATTTGAAAAGGATTTGATTCGATGATGATCAAGTCATGGTAAATCACTGAGATTAGTCATTAATAAAAGTGGTCACTGTAGCTTGACACAGAGGGTGTTACAAATCTCCACCACTACAAAGAATTCTCGTCCCGAGAATTAACAGTAGTGAAAGGGGTAAGCTTTCGGTTTCGTATTCTAACAATTCTTTTAGTTCTGGTTGTCCTTCTCGAAAAAGTTAATCCTTCACGTTGAGGTCTTCATATCCCTGCATCAGTGCATCTCGACAGGTTGTCATCCTTCTATCGAGGTTTCATCGTACCTACGAATAGGTTAGGGGGAACACTTGAGGGGGGTCGAATCGGTACAAGGTCAATCAATCGAGATGGTCCAAGGGGATGGGGTACAAAGTATCTCACGAGTTAAACGATATATCGAGAAAAACAAAAGAAGGCATGAGAAATTTTCAAGCGGATATGAAAGCATTCGACGATGATAACGAAGGATGAAAAGGGGTCCAGAGCATCAGGCACAAGCATTGAGTCTGATATCAAGCTGGATATCACAAGGTAGAGGACTCGTGAGTTGCATACGAGGTCAAGCAAGAGGAATAACCTCGAGAACAAAAAGGTACAAGAGAGTCAGGTTTCGATCCTGTGGAACTGTGGGTTATGGGCCCACATTGAGCAAGAAGGGTGGTGACAAACAATGCGATCAAGTTGCAAGGTTAGTCAGAGAACAGCTTGTTAACTATGTTGGAAACAACGTCGGCACCAGGAGCAGTGGACAAAGAGAACCATTTCCTGCTCGTTAATACGAGGCGGACCAATTGGCAAAGTTCTCGTCCCGGTGGTTACCGAGATGTTATCAACAATGGCAACAAGGGTTACTGACGGGGTAGTACACCGAGGTGTTTACATAAGCAGGGAATCATCGCTGCTCAGATAATTCATATCACAAGAAAGATTAAACAGACCAATGGAAGGTAAAACATGGTTGTCTGATTAAACAGACCAACGAAAAGGTAAATGTCATTGTCTGATCAACAGACCAATGGACGGGAAAAGTGATGATACACAAGTATCACGTGTATAACCTTCCCAAGGGAAAGCAGAGCACGATATATATGATCAAGTTGTATTGGCACGGAGACAAGGGAGGTTGTCGACGATAACACAAATCATCGAGGGGCATGGAGGGTATTTCACACGATGAATCCAATTGACACATGGAATAATCCATGTAAGAATAGTCGGATAGTAATCCACAAAAAGGTCGGATGGTTCGCAAAGGATCCGATGTGAGTATGGGCACTCAACCAGAAGGGGAAAGAATGCCAAGGCATCGGGTGACAGAAGCACCAAAATAACTTGATGCTTAAGTACAAGGAAATTGTGATTTCCAGATCGGGAGGTGGATGCAATTATCCACACGGACTTATCGGTGGCATGGGATTGCAACGGCGATGAAAACGTAGGATCTCGGGAATTCATCGGAGAGTAATCGTCGAAATCTTCAGGTGGATTAGGCGATCATCGAGAGTGCAGAGCTCTCCGGGAGGAAGGAGGTACGTGAACGTAAGTCATAGTTATTAAAACTTTACCAGCAAGGATAAGAGAGCAGAGTCCCAGAGCATAGGTACGGAGAAAAAGATCCTAATACCAAAGATATCACACGGGGTGATAACAATGTGGGCCCGTAAGCCAAACATTAAGTTAGCAAAGTAGTTTTGCAGAGTCTAGACTCAACTTCGACCGAGGAGTGGTTAGGGGCTTCCTACAGGCAGTCGGCTCTGATACCAACTTGTGACGCCCCCAAAATCAGACCGTGTACAGTAATCATACATGCAAGGTACACGATCGAGATCAGGGTGCCACGGTGAGATATCACAACACAACTCTACAAATAAAATAATACAAGTTGTTTAATACAAGCCAGGGGCCACGAGGGCTCGAATACAACAGCTCGAGAGCACAAGGTTAGCGGAAGCAATAGAATCTGAGTACAGACACAAGAATACAAGGTTGCCTTAAGAAGGCTAGCACAAATAACAACAGATCGAAAAGGCGAGGCCTCCTGCCTGGGAACCTCCAAACTACTCCTGGTCAAAGGGGAACTCGACGTCGTAGAAAGCATCGGGGATCTTCATGTTGCGGTGGTCGACATCGGGAACTCCTGCTCCTGGGCTCCAACGTCGACTGCAGCGGCCGATCAGGCAAAACAGTAAAGGAAATAAAGCAGTTGAGTATCTAGTATACCCGCGAGTGTTACGTCCGCTACTAAGCATTATGCATTGTATCAACGGAAGGAAGAGGCTGTATATAGTGGACTGCAAGATAGAAATCAGAATAAGGGTAAGAAGCTAGGCCTATCGAAGACTAGCATCTTCTGACGGTGTCTTGCAACATGAGAAGAGAATCAGCCAACAGTTCATATAAAGCATAAAGTAACAACGAAGCAGAAGTTGCTGCAACATTGTATAATATAAGTTGTAATGATTATTAATAATAATGCCTCCGAGTTCCCCTCCTCGACTCCCTGCGAGGAAGAAGACCCGGAACCATACAGTTTAATAGTAATAGTTTCTAGTGGTAAGATCCAGCTTCAGCATAAAGCGTCCTGTTACCGTGGACACGGCTATTCGAATAGATTAATCTTCCCTGCAGGGGTGCACTGGCGTGACTCTACGACGCTCGGATCTCCAGGGTGGCGGGAACCTTGTTAGGGAACGCTCCACCAAAGCTATCCGACACAAAGTAGCCCATCCTTCGGCAATCAACAGAGAGGTCATCCGCCGGACTATATCCTATGTACGCCGGGCTTTGGACCCTAACCCGAACGTACTCCTGCACGGTGCATGACTGGCCGGTGAAACAAAATCAAAGCAAATACAAACACACCTGCTGCAGCAAAGAGAAGACAACACCACTTCCCGGCAATCAGCCCGCGGTACTGCTGACGTCTGAAGACCCTCGAACGAGACTACGATGCAGGGGAGCCCACACTCCTTATCCCACGTGTAGGTAGTGCGTACAAGCCAAAAGGGTACTCAAGACATCCGCCGAATCATTTAGCATTTTAATTAACCTGCGTGACAACCGTTATCGTTGCCTTGACTTAACCCACCCGCGGTCAACGACAGCAGTCAGGACCACCAGTACATCGGTGCCTGCCCTATCGTCCCATCTAGTCATTGCGGTTACCAACAAGGTGAACCGTCTCCTTACCTTGTCTCGCGTGTGCTCTTGGTAGAGCTCGACTTTTTCGTGGTTTGGTAACTCTCGCGAGATACGAGCAGGGGCCAAGCACGCCAGTAACGTCGGTCGTACCCTCCCTGTCGTTCCCAACAATATACCTCTCGCGGGCACCGTTGGGTCGCCCGACTCTTAACTTTAAGGACACCAGTTGGTTCGAGTGCCTACCATTAAGTGAAACCAGGAGGTATCACCCTCGATGGCACACTTAAAGAGGTTTGACAGAGACATCAGCGGAATGAACTAAAGAGGTAAACCTCGTATCATTCCGGTGATGCTACGCTACTGAGCCGACGAGAGTGAAATACGAGTCCATTCCACTCGTAAGTCAAACTCGAAGCGACTCGGCAGAGTCTCGCCGTTGTAGGTTCCCTAGGGTTTCTGCATTGATCTGTACCTGTTGCAGTTGTATATATTTTGTATCTGCGTCACTCCCCTGAGTGGCCACGGCCCGCTATCTAATCCTAGCTAACAATGCGCAGGGCTCACTGCTGAATATAATGCATAGGATAAGGAAGGTACATCAAGGGGCGACAAAATCAGGCTATGCAATTAAATAGGACTGTAATCGTAGCAGCAGCAGTAACAATGCCTAGTGCAAGAAAGTACGGAAAGGTAGGCGATATCTGGGGAAGAGAATGGCTCTCCTTGCCTGGAAGCTCGACGGTAGGGGTAGGGTCGTCGACGAAGTAGTCGTACTCGGGTCATCGGCGGCAGCAACGGGGTCTACCGGAGAATAAGGGGGGGGGGGGAAACAGTAAATACACAACAATAATAGCAATACAAAAATATGACATAGCAGATATAAAGCAACGGGGCTCTAACGCAGTGTTCGGTGATTTGCTCGGAGCAGGAATTTATCCGGGGATGACTCATCAGTACCGGTTGATTACCGGACCGATGATCCGGAGGGGAAGGTTCCATGTTTGCAGTGTTAGAGACATCTGATAGACATGTGGATAGTGCTCGTTGATAGATTCTGAACAACTTTTATGTTCAGAACTATTTCATCCGGCAAAGTTCTACCGGCTCCGATCGTCTGACAAACAGATGAACCGGAGGGGAAATCTTCCACGTTCGGTATGTTAGAGAGGTGTGTGGGGGGCATGGGTAGCGTATTCGTACTCGGGGCATTCTTCTGAGCAACTTTGATGTATAAAATATTTCGATCTGAGGTACGGTTTATTTTATATTATTTTCTAAAGTTTTAATCATTTAAAAGCATTTCTTTTATTTCTTTTATTATTTAATTAGAACATTATCCAAAGCTTATCCAGAATAGTAACCTGTCAAGGGGGACCCACATGTCATTTGCACTAGGTTTGGAATCCTCCGAATTTTGCTAAGTCTGGGATTATTAATATTTTTAGCAGTTTTCAAATGGTTATAACTAGTGATTTATAATTTCGATGAACTAGTACCCTATACCAAAACTGATTAGTTTTAGATGGCCTTTAATGTGGTACCAGTTACAACCTAAAAATATTTCATTTACTTAATTAAAACATTACCTAAACAATGCTACAAATTGTTAATATCAGATTATTGTTATTTTATTCAATCTTTGCAAGTTAATAGTTACTGATCAGTAGCTCAAATTGGGGTACTTCCTATAGATGATTTGTCACATACAAGGTATACTAGCATGCCATGGGTTCACTTATTATAAAACGATGCTATAATATATTTATTAATAGCTCCTAAGTAGCTATCAGGATAAGCTCTTTTCTGCCATGTGTCGGTTTACAAAAAATCCCCGTTTTGTGATTTTCATAGGAATTCACCTATGCATTATCTGATATTGGTCCAATGGAGACATTTGATCCTTGTGTAGTGTACTATCCACCCATATAATTTTTATTCGTATTAAATCTCGTTTGGATGTTGTTCTACTGATGCTTTGTTGTTGTTTGTTGCAGCTAAATGGAGGCTCATTGTAGTATTCAGTAGCAGCGTCAACATATCGCAGCTGCAGCTACTGAAGCTTCAACAACAGCAATGGCAACATGGCCAGCAGCGGAGTGACAGCCCACGGTCGAGCACGTCCAGGCGAGGCGCGGGGAGGGGCACGGGTATGGCCACAGGCGGCAAGGCCAACCAGCAGGCCATGGCCTTGGCCAGGGGGAGGCGAAGGCGTCCAGGTCAATGGGGCACCGGCGGCAGCACAACGCGAGCCCACGGGCGGCCATGGCAGGGGGCGGGGTGCGGGGTCGTGGCCACATACGGCCGGGCACGGTGAGCACAACGCAGCTCAGCCGAGCGCGTTCGTGGTGACCACGGTGAGCACGGGCCACGACGACCCACGGTTACGGGGCGAGGGCAGATGGACGGGGAAGCTCACGGTGAGGGGAGGCGTCGCGGCTGGGCGAGGGAGTCCAGCCGGGGCGCTGGGGGAGGCCGCACCACGGTAGCCATGGCGGCGCCATGCACCGAAGGCCATGGCCGCTGGGATTGGCCGGGGGCGGGCGAGGTGGAGGCGCACGACAAATCGGTGGGGTGGAGGGGGAGCAGCTTCATCAGGGGGTTCCGGGGCGGTGCAGGCCGGCGGCCAGGGCAGCCACGGCTCGCCGGAATCGGCGGCGGCCGCGCCGCCAGGAGGAGAGGAGGGGATCGGGAGGAGAGGGAGGTTGAGCGAGAGAGGAGATGGGGGCGGCTCGGTCGTTTTCTAGGGCACACAGGGGAGCAAGGTGGGCGGGCTCGGCCGGTTTGGGCCGGCTGGACACTAGGCCCAGTTGGCCTGGGCCGATTTCCTTCTTCTGTCTTTTTTTTCTGTTTCTTTTCAGTTTTTTTTGCTTTTCTGTTTGTATTTATTTTCTTAGCTTTTGAATTTTTTTGTAAAATATGGAACTCACTCCAATATTTTTATTACCCTTTAATATACTGATACAAAAGGTTTGGGAATTTTATAAAAATCATTTTCAAATAATAATTGATTAACATGGGATGTTCTGGCTACTGTTTAAATTGTTTAAAATATTTAAAATTTATATTAAATACATATTACCATAGTATATTGGTCTACTGACTTTTATGCTTTTAATAAAATTGATGGCACAATTTTTTGTTAAGGTTTAAATTTCACTTTTGTTTTTAATTCCAACCAAAGAGATTTGAAAAGGATTTGATTCGATGATGATCAAGTCATGTTAAATCACTGAGATTAGTCATTAATAAAAGTGGTCACTGTAGCTTGACACAGAGGGTGTTACTCTGCGAGCAATGGGAAATCTTCCCATGGTGCCCAACCGACATGCCAGGAGTCCCCAGGGAGTTCGCCGAGAACTCCCTCCAATTTTCCCCAATACTAAACCAGTCAAGCAATATCTACGTCGTTTCTCTAAGATAAAACACAAAGCCATCAGAGAAGAAGTCAATAGACTACTCGACGCCAAATTCATCCGTGAAACAAAGAAAGCCACTTGGGGTCGCAAACCCAGTGCTGTTCCTCAAAAAGGACACCCCATACTCCGCATGTGCGTTCACTACGGGCTAGTGCTTGGTGTGCGAGGTGATGATAGTGATTTCTCGCCCTTCGTTGGTAAACCCCAAGAGGAAGGTGTGATGTAGCACAGCAGAAAATTTCCCTCAGTAAAGATACCGAGCTTTGTCTCCAGTAGGACTCCGGAGATGATAAGAAGGTGTCAGCGGCGCAACTGACGCGGACCTGCACACAGATGCAAATAACTTTGTTCCCAACGAAGTTCAGAGAGGTTGTCAATCTCTCCGGTCTTGTTGTTCACAAAGTATCAAACACAAGGGATAATGATAGCAACTGAAAGTAAAAGCAGAAAAGTAAATGAGTGTGGAAACAGTGATGAGGATATGGACCGGGATACGTGATGTTCACTAGTGATGTCTCTCTCCCAAAAGACGATAAAAATGCTATGCGAGGTGAACAAATTACAGAAGGGCAATTGACAGGATTATGAACGCACCGCAATGCTAAATATGCTACAAAAGAAAGGAAGAGGCTCAAAAGCATGGGCAGAACGCCAAAATAAGTAGACCAAAATCCAACTGCATCTACTACTAATCATCCACCTTGAGATATCTATCCAGAACATCTCGCTGGTATTAAGTTGCCAGCCCCACCCAAAGTGTAAACCCAAAGCAACAGACAACTGCATTAAAAAGCACTTTGCATAAAGTAAACAATCCTTGCAACCGCGGTTACAAGCACCGTTGTTTTCCCCCTTGTGGAAACAACACATCCCCTAGACTCATGTTTCTGTCACTCAAGCGTGTCATCAGAGGGCATGAACCCACAATCGAGCATAACGTTCCCTCTTGGGGTTACTACCTACTACTTGGACAAAGCAATAAACATCAATGGAGAACATGCAAGAATTACTTAAGAACAAAAATATAAAAGATAAGAACCAAATATATTACTCTATCACAATCTGAACATAATCTCATAATCCATCAGATCCCATCAAACTCAGCATAGCAACAGCAGAAAGATTACAAAAGTGCCTCGATCATGTAGGGTAGCTCACGAGGTCTAAACCATGAAGAAAAAAGGGGGGAGGAGAACATCACATAGCTACTGATCACGGACCCATGGTCCAAAGGAAACTACTCACAGCACATCCGGGAATCATCCATGGTGGAGAGGAGACTCCCGGAGGTCGGCCCTCCCTCCGGCAGGGTGCCGGGAAGAGGTATGTTGGTGCTCCCGATCTCGGAAACGCGGCGGCGACGGAACAGAGGCGAGATCACGAAAAAGGGTTCTTATTCTGAGGGTTTCTCGTCACGGAGAATATATAGGCGAAGGGGGGCAGCCAGGGGGGCCACCAGGGGTCCAGGCGGCCCCCTGGCGCGGCCAGCCCCTGGGGCGCGCCACCAGGGCGCCTGGGCCCCTGGTGCTCGCCCTCTGGCCCCACTCAGGTTCTTCCGGAAGGTTCTTCTGCGCTGATTTTTTATCTGATTTTTCCCGAATTTTTGGAGCACTTTTTATATGGGGGAAAACTGAAATAGAAAAACAGCAGAAAACAGGAACTGGCACTATGGTGCACTGAGTAATAGGTTAGTCCAAATATGATCAAAAGTGTATGAAAGTGTATCTAGATCATAGCAATATCACACAAAACATGCATGGAGCAAGCAGAAATTATAGATACGTTTTGGACGTATCAACATCCCCAAGCTTAATTCCTACTCGTCCTCGAGTAGGTAAATGATAACATCATAATTTCTGTGGTGACATGCTAGCAACCATATAAGAACTTTGAAAAGTAAAGCAATCAAGGTTAGAGATTCAATTCAAGTCATAACATGCAAGAGTCTATATTAGCATTGAAACAAGTAACAAAAGAACATTAGGTGCAAGAGCTCTCGCTGTCCGTGATTCGAATGTCTCCAAATGGTGTTTGCGTGCAAGAAGGGGGATAGGGAATACGAGTAAAATATTTATTTGTTGAGAACTCAATCTACTAAAGTTTCACACTTGGTCTTTTTCTAGAATCTTATCTTGACTCGTCCCCAGATCACTAGCCAGGTACAAGTCAATTTGATCCACTCCTTTTTCAATATTTTGAGCACTCATGCAATGGATGAGCGTAAGCACGAGAGTTGACACTTAGGATGGCAAAGATAGAAATATGGTGGAGGAGGAAGAGAAAAAGGGTGATAAAGGCTCACATCAATGAGGATAATCATATCATAGGCAAGAGATGCCAAATGATAGATATGATGTGAGGAGTAGGGATTGCCATGCAACGGATGCACATATGAGCTAGGAAGCTCTCCAATGAAACTAGTGGGGGTGCATCTAACTTGCTCGCTCATGAAGACCTAGAGCTCGTTTGAGGAGGCTCATCCTTGGAATATGCAAGCCAAGTTCTATAGTGTGAAGGTCCCCACATAGCTATATGCATAATGATCATCTCTATGGAGTACAAGGATATAAAGGGAGTACTAGTGTGGATCTATCAAAAGGATAGTAGTGTTGCCCCTTTCTCTCTTTTTTTCTCTTTTTTCTATTTTTTGTATGTTTTTTTGTGGCCTCAATGGCACTTTCTATTTAACTCTCATTTGTCCTCTTTGGGATCTTTTATTGTGTCCACTTTGGGATCTTTTCCTCACTTAAGGGCAACACTCTATTTTACAAGAAGGTATAGGAAATCTTTCACACTTTACAAGGTACTCAAAATCATAAAGAAGATGTAGCTATCAAGATGTATGCAATGTATGTCTCTGCCAGTGTAGCAGGAACATGTATGACATGAAGATCAAGTCATGAAGAGGTGGAAGTTGCATGGCAATATATCTCGGAAAGGCTATGGAATTTCCTTGATAGGTAGGTATGGTGGTTGTTTTGAGGAAAGATATAAGGAGGCTTATGATGACAGAGCGTATCATGCCAAGGGTTTGGATGTACCGGCGAAGATGGACACGATCTCTCGTAGTGAGAAGAAGGCAATGCACGGCACGGGAGAGGCTACAAAATATGGTGATACGTCCAAAATGTATCTACAATTTCTGCTTGCTCCATGCATGTTTTGTGTGATATTGCTATGATCTAGATAAACTTTCATACACTTTTGATCATATTTGGACTAACCTATTAACTCAGTGCACCCCAGTTCCAGTTCCTGTTTTCTGCTGTTCTTCTATTTCAGTTTTCCCCCATATAAAAAGTGCTAGAAAAATTTGGGAAAATTCAGATAAAAAATCAGCGTGACGGAAGCTTAGAGAAGAGCCCGGGAGGGGCCAGAGGTGAGCCAGGGGGGCCCAGGCGGCCACCCGGCGCGGCCCCACCCCTGGCCGCGCCAGGGGGCGCCTGGGACCCCTGGTCCACCTCTGGCTGCCCCCCTTCGCCTATTTACCCCCCATCACGGGAAAACTCCAGAAGCAGAACCCTATTCCGCGAACTCGCCTCTGTTACGCCGCCTCCGCGCTTCCAAGATCGGGAGCACCAGAAGACTTCTTCCCGGCACCCTGCCGGAGGGAGGATTGACCTCCGGGAGTCTCCTCTCCACCATGGATGCTCCCCGGATGTCTCGTGAGTAGTTTTCCTTGGACCATGGGTCCGTGATCAGTAGCTATGTGGTGTTCTCCTCCCCTCTTTGATCTTCATTGTTTAGACCTCGTGAGCTGCCCTACATGATCGAGGCACCTTTGTAATATTTCTGCTATTTCAATGTTGAGTTTGATAGGATCTGATGGATTATGAGATTATGTTCAGATTGTGATAGAGTAATATATTTGGTTTTTATCTCTTATATTTTTGTTCCTAAGTAATTCTTGCATGTTCTCCGTTGTTGTTTATTGCTTTGGCCAAGTAGTAGGTAGTGACTCCAAGAGGGAACGTTGTGCTAGATTGTGGGTTCATGCCCCCCGATGACACGCTTGAGTGACAGAAACATGAGTCTAGGGGATGTGCTGTTGCCACAAGGGGGAAAACAACGGTGCTTGTAACCGCGGTTACAAGGATTGTTTACTTTATGCAGAGTTCTTTTTAATGCAGTTGTCTGTTACTTTGGGTTTAAACTTTGGGTGGGGCTCGCAACTTAATACCAGCGAGATGTTCTGGATAGATATCTCAAGGTGGATGATTAGTAGTAGATGCAGATGGACTTCGGTCTACTTATTTTGGCGTACTTCCCGTGCTTTTGAACCTCTTCCTTTCTTTTGTAGCATAGTTAGCATTGCGGTGCGTTCATAATCCTGTCAATTGCCTTTCTGTAATTTGTTTACCTCGCATATAAATTTTATCGTCTTTTGGGAGAGAGACATCACTAGCGAACATCACGTATCCCGGTCCATATCCTTATCAATGTTTCCACGCTACATTTACTTTACTGCTTTTATTTACTATCATTATCCCTTGCGTTTTATCCTTTGTAAACAACAAGACCGGAGAGATTGACAACCTCTCTGAACTTCGTTGGGAACAAAGTTATCTGTGTCTCTGTGCAGGTTCGCGTCTGTTGCGCCGTTGACACCTACTTATCATCTCTGGAGTCCTGCTGGAGACAAACCTTGGTATCTTCATCGAGGGAAAACTGCTACTGCACTACATCTCAAACCTTTCACTTGGGGAAACAACCGAAGGGGCGAGAAGCCATCATATGGGAAGGTGGAAGTGTCAACTTTCAATACTTACATTAGTCCGAAGAACTCATGCACTTATTATCGGTAACTCTCAATCTAATAAGGAGGTTCACAAAGAGACAAGTACCCCGAGGAGGAGTGTATGGGGGTTTGGTTATCCTTGCGCATCCTCGACTCATGGTACGTGAGTGTACTCTAATATTCGATTCCTCCAAAGATTAGTGATCCATCTAGTAGTTAGAGTTCTCAACTAGTTGTTTTAGGTTTAGAAAATACACAGGGATTGCCCAAAATACGACACCTATCACTAATAGGCTAAAGCTCTTGACACCAAAAGTTCAGACATTACTCACGCCAATACCTCAAAACTATTGCAAGTTACTACTAGAATTAAATAGCAACCTCAATTACCTACTTCCAAGACAAAACACAACTCAGTGCAACAACCAACTCTCTTAACCAGATAGATATGAAAACTAAAGAGAGTTCAAGCAACAAACTAAACAAAAGCCAAGGCTCTTATTAAAGACAAACTAAGACTAAAACTAAACATGGCAGCAGCTACGAAAGATAAAGAACACATAACAGCAAAAAGATAAGCAGTAAAAATCCTATGATGTGTTCTAGATTGGAGTGGAGCGTGTTTCTCTCCCACACAAAGTAAGATGGGGTCTAACTTGTTATGATCAGCAAGCAAAACTAAAAGAAAACTAAAAAAATAAAATCTAAGAGCGAGACGCTCCAAGCATAGCACATAACGCATGAAGTGATAAAAATATAGTGGGGCGAAGGATGAACTGATGATTGTTGATGGAGAAGGGGATGCACGGGGGCACCCCCAAGCTTAGACGGTTGAGTCTCCTTGAATATTTATTGGGGATGCATGGGGGCATCCCCAAGCTTGAGCGCTTGACACTCCTGGAACTTCTTTCATCATCTTCCATTGCACACTTGAAAACTCCCGTCATACATAACTCATCATAAGCTGATTAGAGAGGTTAGTACCCTTAATAAAATAATTTTTCCCCACTGGATATAAAGATATTCTTGAAGATCTACTATTTCTCAAGAGTGCCAAAAAGTTTTTGCAAAGAAAAAGCAATCTTAAGGTTTGCAAAAGTGAAGAGAGGCAAAACGTGGCAGAATCTGTGAAAAACAGAACAACAGGTAGTAGAGAATTTTTCCGGGGCACTTCTGCAACTCAAATAAAAAACTCAGAACATACGAAAGTTTCACAATTGTATAGAGCACGCTGTCAAAAAAATTAAGATCAAAAAGATGATCTGATGATTTTATTCGAATTTTTCTGTCTAGGGACAGAATCTGTTTTCTGGACAGCATGCCACAACTTTTGCTTCCCTTATCATAAGAGGCTATAACTTGGCACAAAGCTGGAAAATAAATATACAATGATGTTGCTACAGTAGTAACAAACATCAAGACACAACAAAAGCAAAAAGAAACCTAATTCGTTGTGGGATGCCTCCCAAAAGTGCTTTCTTTTATGCCTCTAAGCTAGGCATGATGCAAAAGATCAAGTTGTATCAATCGAATCATTATCAAGATCATCAAAAAGATCTTCAATTGTACAACTAGTCTTAAGAGGTCTTCCAAATAAAGGCCTAACGAAGATACTTCTAGGGAGAAAACTAAAAGGGGAAAATCAATGGGAGATTCATTTATAAAATTATGAAAGAGAGGTATTTCTTCCAAAGTTTTCACGGTTTCAACTTCTTTGGCAATGGGTGGTTTATTTTTAGGTCGGGAACCCTAGGGACATAATTGAACTTAGGTTCCCTTCTTGCTGAAGTCTCTACCTTTTTTGGTTTGATTGAGGAAAATGTAGTTCCTAGAGTATTAATGATTTCCTCAATCTTATCAATCCTAGAAAGATCCGTATCACGGGATTTGATGACCTCCAAAGTTTTAATAATTTTAAGCATGGAGCTATCAAGCCTATTCAAATTCCCTTGAATCTTGCGATCCAACTCATTTATCCTAGTTATACGTGGTATTTCTAACTCTATCTTTTCAAGTTTCTTCATAATGTGAGCTAGAGTTATATCTTCTTGTATGCTAGCAATAGGGAGGTTTCCAACAAGATTTTCAATAACATTAAGAGACTCCCAAATCGGGGCTTCTAGGAAATTCCCATTGATAGCAGTATCTAATATGAACCTATTCCAAGGAGTAATCCCGACATAAAAATTTCTAAGCAGGATAGTAGTGGATTGCTTCTTGGTGGCTCTCTTTTGAGAATCATTAATTCTATACCAAGCATCTTTTAAACTTTCACCACCTTTTTGTTTAAAGGTGAGAACCTCTGTCTCAACAAAGGCAAAAGGGCCAGACATAATGACAACTACTAGCAAGATGAATATTTTTTTTTTTGATTTTTGATATAAGACACAAAGATAAAAACTGAAAGGTAAACTAACAAGACTAGAAAACAAAGGTAAAGGGTAGTGTGCAACTCCCCTATCTTAGCACTCGGAGTCCCCGGCAACGGCGCCAGAAATTCTTTGCTTGGTGTGCGAGGTGATGATAGTGATTTCTCGCCCTTCGTTGGTAAACCCCAAGAGGAAGGTGTGATGTAGCACAGTAGAAAATTTCCCTCAGTAAATATACCAAGGTTTGTCTCAAGTAGGACTCCGGAGATGATAAGTAGGTGTCAGCGGCGCAACTGACGCGGACCTGCACACAGACGCAAATAACTTTGTTCCCAACGAAGTTCAGAGAGCTTGTCAATCTCTCCGGTCTTGTTGTTCACAAAGGATCAAACACAAGGGATAACGATAGCAACTGAAAGTAAAAGCAGAAAAGTAAATGAGTGTGGAAACAGTGATGAGGATATGGACCGGGATATGTGATGTTCACTAGTGATGTCTCTGTCACAAAAGACGATAAAACTTCTATGCGAGGCGAACAAATTATAGAAGAGCAATTGACAGGATTATGAACGCACCGCAATGCTAACTATGCTACAAAAGAAAGGAAGAGCCTCAAAAGCATGGGCAGAACGCCAAAATAAGTAGACTGAAATCCAACTGCATCTACTACTAATCATCCACCTTGAGATATCTATCCAGAACATCTCGCTGGTATTAAGTTGCGAGCCCCACCCAAAGTGTAAACCCAAAGCAACAGACAACTGCATTAAAAAGCACTTTGCATAAAGTAAACAATCCCTGCAACCGCGGTTACAAGCACCGTTGTTTTCCCCCTTGTGGCAACATCACATCCCCTAGACTCATGTTTCTGTCACTCAAGCGTGTCATCAGGGGGCATGAATCCACAATCGAGCATAACGTTCCCTCTTGGGGTTACTACCTACTACTTGGCCCAAGCAATAAACAGCAACGGAGAACATGCAAGAATTACTTCAGAACAAAAATATAAAAGATAAGAACCAAATATATTACTCTATCACAATCTGAACATAATCTCATAATCCATCAGATCCCATCAAACTCAGCATAGCAACAGCAGAAAGATTATAAAAGTGCCTCGATCATGTAGGGCAGCTCACGAGGTCTAAACCATGAAGAACAAACAGGGGAGGAGAACATCACATAGCTACTGATCACGGACCCATGTTCCAAAGGAAACTACTCACGGCACATCCGGGAAGCATCCATGGTGGAGAGGAGACTCCTGGAGGTCGGCCGTCCCTCCGGCAGGGTGCCGGGAAGAGGTCTTCTGGTGCTCCCGATCTCGGAAGCGCGGCGGCGGCGGAACAGAGGCGAGATCGCGAAAAAGGGTTCTTCTTCGGAGGGTTTCTAGTCACGGAGAATATATAGGCGAAGGGGGGCAGCCAGGGGGCCCACCAGGGGTCCAGGCGCCACCAGGGCGCCTGGGCCCCTGGTGGTGGCCCTCTGGCCCCACTCAGGTTCTTCCGGAAGGTTCTTCTGCGCTGATTTTTATCTAATTTTTCCCGAATTTTTGGAGCACTTTTTATATGGGGGAAAACTGAAATAGATAAACAGCAGAAAAAAGGAACTGGCACTGTGGTGCACTGAGTTAATAGGTTAGTCCAAAGATGATCAAAAGTGTATGAAAGTGTATCTAGATCATAGCAATATCACACAAAATATGCATGGAGCAAGAAGAAATTATAGATACGTTTTGGACGTATCAACTAGTCAACAAGCACTTCCCAAATGATCACTTCCCCTGCCCCGAATCGGCCAAGATTATCGACTCGACCGCAAGATGTGACCTACTCTCCTTCCTCGATGCCTACTCGGGCTACAATCAGATATGTATGAAAGAAGAAGACGAAGAACACACGTCGTTCATCACTCCCTTCGGCGTATTTTGGTACATGACAATGCCCTTCGGGCTGAAGAATGTGGGTGTCACATATGAACATATGATGCAAGCATGCCTGAAAGACCAGACCGGGCGCAACGCCCAACTCTATGTTGACAACATAGTTGTGAAAACATACTAAGCTCAGACCCTACTCGAGGACCTATGCGAAACCTTCGCTGCACTCAGCCACTATCGCATAAAACTCAACCCGAATAAATGCTTCTTCGGCGTAACAGTAGGCAAACTCCTTGGGTACATGGTGTCCGCCCGTGGAATTGAGGCAAATAAAGAAAAAGTCCAAGCGCTCACAAACATGAAAGAATCAGTCAATATACGGGGCATGCATCAGCTCACAGGGCGTCTGTCGGCTCGCAGTCGCTTCATTTGTAGACTAGGTTAAATAACCCTCCCTTTCACCATCTGTTGAAGAAAGGTGGCAAGTTCACATGGACAGATGAATCCTGCAAAGTGTTCGCCGATCTCAAGCAGACCTTGTCGACTCCCCCAATACTCGCAGTACCGAAAGAGCGTTAACCACTCTACTACTAGTGCAAAGAGGGGCTAACATAACTTTCCCAGTCCCTTGTCTGAAACTGGTTGTGATGCTATCAACGCAAACGATATAAATAAAAAACCGTGTGCCCGAAATTGAACCGTCTGGTAAACGTACGCCAACGGCCACAATTCTGAAAATTATTGCGTGGTTGATGTAGGTCTGACGGGTGTTCAAAAACCCGTCTGGGATGTAGGGATAAAGTAATGTTCTCTTGTGTACTAGCAATAGGGAGTTTCCAAAAATATTTTCCATAACATTAAGAGCTTCCCAAATTGGGGATTCTAGGAAATTTCCATTGATAGCAGCGTCTAAAACAAACCTATTCCAAGAAGTAATACCAACATAAAAGTTTCTAAGCAAGATCATAGTGGACTGCATCTTGGTGGCTCTATTTTGAGAATCATTAATTCTATATCAAGCTTCTTTCATACTTTCTCCACCTCTTTGTTTGAAGGTGAGATTCTCTCCTTCATGTGCAAAACCAAAGGAAGAGGACTTTGACATACCGACTAAACAAAGCAATGTAACTAATTTTTTGTGTGCTTTTTGATAAAGGGCACTAAGATTAAAGTTGAAAGGTAAACTAACAAGACTAAAAAGCAAAGATAAAAGATAGTGTGCAACTCCCCTATCTTGAAGATTGGAGTCCTCGGCAACGGCGCCAGAAATTTGCTTGATGGTACGAGAGATGATAATGGATTATCTCCCTTCGTTGGTTACCCCAAGTGGAAGGTTGAGATGTAGATAGCAGCAAATTTCCCTCGGTGAAGATACCAAGGTTATCGAACCAGTAGGACTCCGAAAGCTGCAAGTAGGTGTCAACGGCGCCAGATAGCAGCAAAAGTAAAAGCGGTAAATAAAGTGGAGGTGTAAACAGTTTTAGAAATATGGACCGGGTTCCCATGATGTTCACTAGTGATGTCTCTCTTCCAAAAGTCGATAAAACAACTAAGCTGGGTGAACAAACTACAGCTGGGCAATTGACAGAATTATAAACACACCGCAATGCTAATTATGCTACTTGAAAGTAAGAGGCTCAAAAGTATGGGCAGTACGCGAAGACAAGTAGACCGAAATCCATATGCATCTACTCACTAATCATACACCTTGAGATATATATCCAGAACATCTCGCTGGTATTAAGTTGCGAGTCCCACCCAAAGTGTAAACTCAAATCAACAGAAAATTTCATTAAAAATCTATGCGTAAGGTAAACAATCCTCATGTAGGGAAGCTCACAAGGACTAAACATTGAAGAACAAGATCTGAGAGAATACATCACATAGCTACTGTTCATGGACCCATGGTCCAAGGGGGACTACTCACGGCACATCCGGGAAGCGTCCATGATGGTGGAGAAGCTCCTAGAGGTCAATCCTCCTCCGACAGGGTACCGGGAAGAGGTCTTCTGGTGCTCCCGATCTTGGAATCGCAGCGACGACGGAACAAAGAGGTATTTTGCGATGCGGTTTTTTTCTCGAGGGTTTCCTGGACGAAGAGGTAATATATGCCAAAGGGGGTAGCCAGGGGTGGACCAGGGCTCCCAGGTGCCCTAGTGGCGCGGCCAGGGGTGGGGCTGCGCCACCTGGCTGCCTAGGAGCTAGGTGGGGCCCCCTGGCCCTCCTTCGGTGTTCCGAAAGCTTCCGTCTCGCTGATTTTTTATATGTTTTTTCGGGAATTTTTGGGGCTCTGAAAATTGGGGTAAAATCCCTGCAACTAAAAGACATCAACAGACAGAAACTGGCACTGGGTGCACTGAGTTAGTAGGTTAGTCCAAATATGTGTAAAATGATATACAAGTGTAGCAAAACATGTAGCAATGTCACATAAAGTTGCATGGAACAAGCAGAAATTATAGATACGTTTGGGACGTATCAGTTGATCGCCGCCTTGTATTCATCGTAGGCGTCATCGTACGCCGCTTTTTCCACGACACGGCGTACGGCCGCCCGATCTTCGATGGCCATGAGTGCAGTGTTGGTGGCGCAGAGATCGTGCTCTGCATGGTAGAGCTTCGCGAGAGCCAGCCCGAGCTCCCGGGGTAACCCGAGGGCGATCGACCAAATATCGACGCTGCCTTTGATGCATGTCGGAAGGAAGGTGTAGGTACCGGGGGGCCATGGAGCTACCGGAGCCGCCGCCGTTTCCTCCACGGCAACGTCCTCCGCGGGTGATACGCGAGAGATGATAATTTCTTCTCGCCCTTCCTTGGTTACCCCAAGTGGAAGGTGAGATGCAGCGTAGTGGCAAGTTTCCCTCGGTGAAGATACCGAGGTTGAGTATCGACCATTAAGACCCCAACGATGATAAGTAGGTGTCAGCGGCGCAACCGACGTGGACCTGCACACAGACACAAATAACTTTGCTCCCAACGAAGTTCAGAGAGGCTGTCAATCTCTCCCGTCTTGTTGTTTACAAAGGATCAAACGCAAGGGATAATGATAATGATAGTAACTGAAAGTAAAAGAAGAAAAGTAAATGAGAGGGTAAACAATGATGGGAATATGGACCGGGGTCCCGTGATGTTCACTAGTGATGTCTCTCTCCCAAAAGACGATTAAAATGCTATGTGAGGTAAACAAATGGCAGATGGGCAATTGACAGGATTATAAATGCACCGCAATGCTAACTATGCTACAAAAAGAAAGGAAGAGACTCAAAAGAATGGGCAGTACGCCAAAATAAGTAGACCAAAATCCAACTGCATCTACTACTAATCATCCACCTTGAGATATCTATCCTGAACATCTCGCTGGTATTACGTTGCGAGTCCCACCCAAAGTGTAAACCCAAAGCAACACACAACTCCATTAAAAATCACTTTGTGTAAAGTAAACAATCCTTGCAACCACGGTTACAAGAACCTTTGTTTTCCCCCTTGTGGCAACAACACATTCCCTAGACTCATGTTTATGTCACTCAAGCGTGTCATTAGGGGGCATGAACCCACAATCGAGCATAACGTTCCCTCTTGGAGTTACTACCTACTACTTGGCCAAAGCAATAAACAACAACGGAGAACATGCAAGAATTACTTAGGAACAAAAATATAAAAGATAAGAACCAAATATATTACTCTATCACAATCTGAACATAATCTCATAATCCATCAGATCCCATCAAACTCAGCATAGCAGCAGGAGAAAGATTACATATGATCCTCGATCATGTAGGGCAGCTCACGAGGTCTAAACCATGAAGAACAAAGAGGGGAGGAGAACATCACATAGCTACTGATCATGGACCCATGGTACAAAGGAAACTACTCACGGCACATACGAGAAGCGTCCATGATGGAGGGGAAGCTCTCGGAGGCCGATCCTCCCTCCAGAAGGGAGCTGGGAAGAAGTCTACTGGTGCTCCCGATCTTGGAAGCGCGGTTGCGAAACAGAGGCGAGATCGTGAAAAAGGGTTCTGTCTTCGGGGGTTTCGCATCACGGGGAATAAATAGGCAAAGGGGGCAGCCAGGGGGGCCACCAGGGGTCCAGGCACCCCCCTGGCGCGGCCAAGCCCTGGGCCGCGCCAGGTGGCCGCCTGGGCACCTGGTGGTGGCCCCCTGGACCCACTTCGGGACTCCGGAAGCTTCTATTGCGCTGATGTTTATGTGGTTTTTCCCGAATTTTCGAAGCACCGGGGGAAAACTGATATAGAAAAACAGCAGAAAACAGAAACTGTCACTGGGGTGCACTAAGTTAATAGGTTAGTCCAAATATGATCAAAAGTGTATGAAAGTGTATCTAGATCATAGCAATATCACACAAAACATGCATGGAGCAAGAAGAAATTATCGATACGTTTGGGACGTATCAACATCCCCAAGCTTAATTCCTGCTCGTCCTCGAGTAGGTAAATGATAACAGGCATAATTTCTGTGGTGACATGCTAGCAACCATAAAAGAACTTTGAAAAGTAAAGCAATCAAGGTATGTGATTCAAATCAAGTCATAACATGCAAGAGTCTATATTAGCATTGAAACAAGTAACAAAAGAACATTGGGTGCAAGAGATCTCGCTGTCCATGACTCGAATGTCTCCAAATGGTGTTTGCGTGCAAGAAGGGGGATAGGGAATACGAGAAAAAGTATTTTTGTTGAGAACTCAATCTACTAAAGTTTCACACTTGGTCTTCTTTGGAATCTTATCTTGACTTATCCCCAGACCACTAGCCAGGCACAAGTCAATTTTATCCACTCCTTTTTGATATTTTGAGCACTCATACAATGGATGAGCGTAAGCATGAGAGTTGAAACTTAGGATGGCAAAGAGAGAAATATGGTGGAGGAGGAAGACAAAAAGGGTGAGAAAGGCTCACATCAATGAGGACAATCATAGGCGAGAAGGTAAAATGATAGATATGATGTGTGGAGTAGGGATTTCCATGCAAAGGATGAACATATGAGCTAGAAAGCTCTCCAATGGAACTAGTGGGGGTGCATCTAACTTGCTCGCTCATCAAGACCTAGAGATCTTTTGAGGAGGCTCATCCTTGGAATATGCAAGCCAAGTTCTATAGTGTGAAGGTCCCCACATAGCTATATGCATGAACGATCATCTCAATGGAGTACAAGGATAGGAGGGAGTACTAGTGTGGATCTTTCAAAAGGATAGTAGTGTTGCCCCTTTCTCTCTTTTTATTTTTCTTTTTCTCTTTTTTTCTATTTTTTCTATATTTTGGGTGGCCTCAATGGCTCTTTCTATTTAACTCGCATTTGTCCTCTTTGGGATCTTTTATTTTGTCCACTTTGGGATCTTTTCCTCACCTAAGGTCAACACTCTAATTTAAAAGAGGGTATAGAAGATCTTTCACACTTTACAAGGTACTCAAATCATACAGAAGATGTAGCTATCATGATGTATGCAATGTATGCCGCTGCCAGTGCAGCAGGAACATGTATGACATGAAGATAAAGTCATGAAGAGGTGGATGTTGCATGGCAATATATCTCAGAAAGGCTATGGAGATGCCTTGATAGGTAGGTATGGTGGCTGTTTTGAGGAAAGTTATAAGGAGGTTTATGATGACAGAGCATATCATGCCAAGGGTTTGGATGTACCGGCGAAGGTGGACGCCAACTCTCGGAGTGAGAAGAAGGCAATGCACGACACGGGAGAGGCTAGAAAATATGAGGAGGTGGAAGTGTCAACTCTCAATACTTACATTAGTCCGAAGAACTGATAACCCACAACTGCAGGGGATCGAGATAGTCTTCGCGGGTAAGAATAACCCAATTTATAGATTTGACTCAAGGGGAGCCAAAGAATATCCACAAGCTTTAACAGTGGAGTTGTAAATTCCACCGCATCTGAGATACACTTACTTGCAACAATATATTAATAATAACTGCGATATGGAAGTGATGATAGCAACGGTAATAGTAAAACAGCGAAAGTAAATAACCAGTAACCAGCAGAATTAAAAACACTATAGGCTAGGGAGATGGTTGGGCGCTGCATGGATAAGACACATCATGTTTTTAACTTGGGGCAAGGCACACAGAAAAGCAATGATCATCTAGGCATAAATCAAACATCAGGAATGTATCCCAAAGGTAGTTGTACGTGCTTGCAATAAGAACTTGCACAACATCTTTTGTCCTACCATCCGCTATGAACGGGGCCAAAAGGAACTTATGGAGATTAAGGTGCTCCTGTCAAAGAGCATGGGAACAAAGCATTAACAATCAATGGATACATGGAATCCTCAAATTATAGTCCATCCACTTTGGTGTCCCAAGCTGTCACCATTGGGATCGCCGGTTCCGGACTATAACAGGTGCATACAACTCATAGATAGGATCAAGAACACAAATATATTCATGCAAACACAAAGGGTTCAGATCTGAAATCATGGCACTCGGGCCCAAAGTGACAAGCAATAAGAGCAAAAAGTTGAAGAAAAGATGATAAACAACAATCTAGATGATAGGCAACATGCCCCCAACAATCTGATAAAATATTACATGATCTAACTCATCCAATCCCTACCATCCCCTTTTCCTACAACAGGGAATTACTCACACATGGATGGAGAAGTCATGGAGGGAGGATGGAGTGGCGATGACGATGACGATGGTGATGATCTCCCCTCTCCGGAGGCCAAAACAGCCTCCAGATTAGCCCTCCTGGAGAAGAACAGAGGGTGGCGGAGGCTTCGCGACGTGAATTGGGAAAACGACTTCTGTTTTGGGGTTTCTTCATCACGGGAATAAATAGGAGTCTCGGTAGGGCAACAGAGGAGGGGGAGGCTCCCAGGCAGTCAGAGGGTGCGGCCCCACCCCTGGCCGCGCCAGGGGGCGCCTGGGGCCCCCTTGGCTCCCCTCTGGTCCCACTTTTGGCTTCTGGTTCCTTCAGGTGCGTGGATTTTCTGGTATTTTTCTGGGAATTTTCTGAGACGTCCAAAACTCCATTTTCCTGCGCACGATAAAACCATACAGACAGCTCTGCTGAAAACAGCGTTAGTCCGGGTTAGTTTCGTCCAAATTATGCAAGAATGAGGGCAAAACAATAGCAAAAGTGTTTGGAAAAGTAGATACGTTTGAGACGTATCAACTCCCCCAAGCTTAGCATATTGCTTGTCCTCAAGAAATTCAGTACAACGAACTGAACGCGAGAAAGAATACTTTGACAAACTCTTTTGCTTCAATAGATGTATATAAGCATGTACTACGAAAAGAATTTAGCAAGTATCAAAACAATGCTATGAGGACAATGCACGAAGCAATCCTTCTTTCAAGGGATCAATCTCAAACAACTAAAAGAAAATAATATGCTACTGAAAATCTAGACAGGATTACAATGCACAAAGCTTGAATATACTAGAGTGGTATTTCGCTAGCCTCCATGAGTGAAGCAAAACATAAATGCATAAACTCTTCTGGAGTTTTAAAGGAGACTAGAACTAGAAATTTCAAAATAAATCATACCACAATCATGCAAAAGACAATGTAGTACTTTGGGACAATGCACATTACACTCAGAATGACAATTATGCTCTCCTAGTTGGTGCTTGAAGAAAGAAGGTGGAGACTCTCGAACCGTGGAATTTGATGGAAAGGTTGAAAACCCGTGGATGGAAGCAAAGACTAAACATTTACCAGAGCTCTTGGTTTTAAAAACAGAGATAAAAAGTGTTTTGGGAGGTGCATGCTTCGTCAACGAATGCTAGTAGACAACTCAATCGCCTCTTATACTAGACATGTTTCGAGGAACGGCTCCCAAGATGGAGATGATCACATCCCCTTAATCTCCTTTGTTTATCACTGCCAAAGTTTTCTGATTTATCATAGACAAAGCGTGATGGATGGTTTGTTGGTTGTGATTATATTTCGTGAGCTGGGCGCACTCATGCCAGTCCCTCCTCGTATTGGGGTTTGCAGATTAGACATGCAATCCCGGAATAAAACATGTCTAACATAAGATGGTCATGAATTACCTACTACTTCCTCATGAGCTAAAACAGAGGCACAACACATGAGTGTTTGTGAATAATTTTGAGATGGTACAAGAAAGTCTTCGTTAGGATGGCCGGTAAATACCACATAGGAAGGTATGGTGGACTCATATGGAAAAACTGGTTTCAAGGATTTTGGATGCACAAGCAGAAATCCGCTTAGTGCGAGCGAAGGCTAGCAAAAGACTGGGAAGCGACCAACTAGAGAGCAATAACAGTCATAATCATGCAGAGAGACAAAGTAACATTGAATCAGACATGAAAATGATATGACTATTCTGAAATTCATAGATCATCAAGGCATAGTAGACTTTTCAGTCATAAACATGTGTAAGCATGTGCCAAGTCAATCCAAGGATTCTCCAAAGGGAAATACCACTGCAGTATGCCAAACCATGAACAATGCAATGCATGTAATTCATTTCAACAACACATTATGTACTATAGATTTTTGGGATTAACCACAAAGAAAGCATGAACACTGGGAAAGCATTGTAAACATAGCACTATGTCGCTACAAGCTGGTCTCTAAATCATAAGTACAAGCATATGTACAAAAGTAGAAACAAAAATAGTTCATACTGGTTTTCCTTGTTGCATCCCTTTCATCGATCTTCGTCATTACTGTCTTGCTACTTGCACGATTGAACGTAGGAAATATATAATCAAGTGCAAATGCCATCACGGACTCGAGCTAAAATCTGCAACAAAGCAAACTAAAGAGAGAAAAGAAAATATTTTTGGGTTTTTTCAAAGGTTAAACGAAAGAAAAAGAAAAGATAAATCTTTTTGTTGTTTTTGCAAAATAAAAGAACAAAGAAGAACGAGCAAAAACTTCAAAAAGATCAAAGCAAACAAAATAAAAACGGATAATACAATGGAAAGGTGAGAAGGGAACGTACTCCCCCAAGCTTAGGCTTTTGGCCTAAGTTGGTAGCAGCTACTGCCCCCAGGAGCCTCCTGCTCCGGGGTAAGGGTAAGTCCAGGAGTCGTATGAGCCCTCTGGTGCGTACACCGAAGTCCTCGTATCCTCCCATGAGGAAGGTCCTGCGCTCCAAGAGAAAGAAGATCCCTCGCCATGCTCGGTGAAGGTCTCTCCCTGGAAAGGTGGGAACTCACCATGCTCCTCCTCATCGGGCACAACCCCCTCCATGGGGTTATGCGGCTGGTAATTAGCCAAGAACTCATCGAACTAAACTTCGTTGAAGGACCATCCGTTCCTGCGAGTGTTATCAAACAAAAGTGGTGCAGGTAGACGGATCTCACGAGTAATAGTCCTTTCAAACCTCAAAATATAATCAAGGTTACCAAACTGAGAAGTCATGGTAACAAACTTATGCCTCTTCATAGCCGCAAGATCAGGACTCGCGTATGAAAAGGGAACATCATCGGGATGCAGGGTGCGCTCAAGAGACTCAAGGATAAGTGTGGCATAAACGCCACCATATAAATTTCCCTTGTTACTGTTCATAACAAGACGCCGAGCAATCAAGGCACCCACATTATACTCATTCTTACCAAAGAGGGCGTTCGCATAAATAACGAAGTCTGGTGCAGAACCATTTCTCATGTTTTCACGAGCTAACACCCCGCTAGCAATAAAATACGCAAAATACCTGAGGTGTGGAAACAAGATGCTGGAAATCTTCGTGCGTCGAATGTTGGCCTCTTCCTGGCAGCAAAGGGAGTTGAAGAGGGTCCTCAACCCGGAAGGCTGCATGGTCATCTTAGATGTCTGACCAACGTTCGGCACACCTATTATATCACAAAAATGTGCCAAAGACATGGTTATGATATCATTATAAAGTTTGAACTCGACGGTTCCAGCATCATGGTTATAACAAAAACTGTTGACAAAACAGGAGGTAAGCTTTTTGTATTGTACCACACGGCATAAAGCTAGCCGTGTCAAGCCTGCGTTGGCACAAAGGCCATAAAATTCCTCCTTAATTCCTGAAGCTGTAAGAAAATCATCGTACGGATACACCATTGCGCATGCTGGATTTGTGTCTTCCAACAACTAAAGGGGCACATGATCTTCATTGTAGATCACCCTAACCGCTGAGGGTGAGGCTGCAGCTCTAGTGGCTCGATCGGAGCTCTCGGGCTTCTTCTTCCCAAGCCACCCCTTTGCTTTTCCAAAGAAACTCATTTCTGAATTTTTTTGACAATTCAAAAAAACAAGGATTTAAACAAAGTGAGTTGAGGCAAACTACTCTACTCACTTACCTAAAACATAAACTTGCATCAAAACTTGGAAAATAAAATTCTACACATGCATGCATGCTCATATGAACATCACCAAGAGCTACTAAATACTCACAAATGAAGCCACCAATCAAAAATCTAATTGGAGGGGTGAAGGAGTTACATACCAGGGAGTATTTGCTCAAAATCTCAGCTCAAATGATGGGTCGTAGAGAGAGATCGAAATTCTGGACGGAGAGCAGAAAGAACACAAGAACAAAGTGCAGAACTCGTGTTTTTGGAGAGAGAGGAAGGAGGAGGAAGAAGACTTACCTGGCTGGCTGCCCTGTGGGCCCCAGGCACCCTGTGGGCGCAGCCAGGGGCCAGGCCGCGCCAGCTGGCCGCCTGGGCCACTGGTGCCCCCCTGGTCCGCCCCAGGTTCTTCTGGGTCACTCCCGGCATGGAAATTTTTAATATAATTTTTCTGGAATTTTTTGACAACTTCACTGTTGAAATTTTTTCGAAGTTCAAAAAGCTGCGAAACTTTCTGAAAACTTGAAGCGGTGATTAGAGTTGTGAAGTTTCAAAAACATATAAACTTGGTACAACAAGGAGAATAAAATCTAAGGTAAATGAAAACATAACAAGCACATCTTTTTACCTATATAAAACATGCTTACTAGCAAGGTTGATCAAGTCTTACCAACAAACCGGCGATGTATAGAGCAAAAAGTCTCATCTCTCATGTAGTGGTCATTGCACCTTTACTTTAATGGACATTGTCCCCACCATGATGGTTTTGTATTTGGGGTGCACATGTAGAGGACAATACCATTATCCAATCTTCACGGTCTCGATATTCTCTATAGAGTTGAGGTCATGCCTCTTGTCAATTTTCTTCGGAAAATACACCGTGTGTTCCTTGTCATTCACATTGAAAGTAACCTTTCCTTTATTGCAATCAATAATAGCACCTCCGGTGTTAAGGAAAGGTCTACCAAGAATAATAGACATGCTCCCATCCTCGGGCATGTCAAGCACAACAAAATCAGTAAGGATTAAACAATTAGCAACTTCAACGGGAACATCCTCACAAATACCTATGGGAACGGTTGTTGACTTGTTAGCCATCTAAAGAGAGATGTCTGTAGGGATTAGTTTTTCTAAACATAGTCTCTTGTAAAGAGAAAAGGGCATAACACTCACTCCTGCTCCAAGATCACATAAAGCATTCTTGACATAATTATTCTTTATGGAACAAGGAATGGTGGGTATACCTGGATCACCAAGCTTCTCAGGAATCTTGCCACTAAAAGAGTAGTTAGCAAGCATAGTAGATATTGCTTCATTAGGAACTTTTCTTTTATTAGTAACAATATCTTTCATATATCTCGAATAAGGAGGTAACTTAATAGCATCAGTCAAAAGAATATGAAGAAAAAGAGGTTTCATCCACTCACAAAACTTATTATAATGCTCTTCTTCTTTAGTTTTGAGAGACTTACCTGGAAAGGGCATGGGTTTCTGTACCCATGGTTCTCGTTCCTTCCCATGTCTTCTTGCGATAAAATCTTCTCTAGTGTATTTCTTGCGTTTGTCGGGTGCTCCTTCTTCTCAAACTTCGGGTGGATCATTATTTTCACCATCCTTTTCAGGATCAGCACCGTATTCAGTCTCAGCATCGAAAGTAGATATACTATTTGGATCATTGGAATTGTCAGCTTCTTTGTGCTTCTTCTTCTTCGGAGAGCTAACAATTTCTTTTCCTGTATTTGAGAATCTTGCTCGATCCTCTTAGGATGCCCCTCCGGATAGAGAGGATCTTGAGTGCTAGTTCCTCCTCGGGTTTTAATCTCGAAGGCTTGTATATCCTGTTTGGCATTATTAGCAAGCAAATATTTTTGCACATTAGAAATTTGATCAAGCTGAGTTTGAACCATATGAAAATGCTTCACAATACATTTAACATCATTACCTGTTCTACCTAGAACATCAAGAAAACTTTTGATAGCAAGGGAATTATCATGCAACTGACTTTGTATCCTCTCATTAAAGTGGTTTTGCTTCATAATGAAATTATCAAGCTCATCTAAACATTGATTAGGAGGCTTACCATGAGGAATGTCACTTGCATTGAAATCTAAAAGAGAGGGTACCTCTACCATAGGAGGGTGAGTGGTAGGCTCACACAACTTCTCGATGGTGGTAGATTCTTCACGTCTTTAGTTTCAATACCCTTCTCTTTAATAGACCTCTTAGCTTTCTGCATATCTTCGGGGCTTAGGACAAGCATGCCCCTTTTCTTTGGTGGCGGAGGTGGTTCAGGGATGGACAAATATTCGTGGTTCTTGGCAATATTGCCCATTAATTCTTCTGCACCATTCGGTGTTCTTTTCCTGAAAACACAACCAGCACAACTGTCCAAGTAGGATCTAGATTCATCAGTTAGACCAGCATAAAATATATCAATTAATTCATTTTTAGGGACTCCATGTCCTGGTCTAGCCTGGATCAGACTACAATACCTCCCCCAAGCTTTAGGGAGGTTCTCATCCTGCAACTGTTTAAAGTTATAAATTCTTTGTAAAGCAGCATGTTGCATATGAGCAGGAAAATACTTATCAACAAAAGAGTGATCTAAGTCTTGAGGAATCCTAATGGAACCACATGGTAGTGCATCGTACCATGATTTAGCACCTTCCTTTAAAGAGAAAGGAAGAAGCTTAGTAACATAGAAGTTCCGTATCTTCTCATCTGTAGTAAACAAACCACCTAACTCAGTGAGTTTGGTCAGGTGTGCAATAGCATCATCATTTTCTCTTCCATAAAAGGGGTCAGATTCAACCATAGATATAAGTGAATCAACAGAGAAATTATAATCAAGATCATTGATGCATATAGGATACGTAGCAAATTTAGGATCAGGAACGGTCTTGTTCTTCAGGGAGTGTTTTTCGAGAAGCTTCTTAATAGCATGAGGTTCAGAGTCGTCAAACTCTGTTAGCTCCCTGCATAAATCATCATTAAGTATAATATAATCATCATCAAGGAGTCTCTCCTTGAGTTTACTCAAATCAGGATAAGTGTAGGTTCCATCAAAAGGATAGCAAGTGTCAGGAATTTCAATTCCAGATTTTTTTGTAGCAGCAGCGATCTGTTTCTCAAGAGCATGACTAAGTGAACCAATATCATCAAGAGTAGTAGAAGCATCATCAAAAGTATCGGACATAGTAATAGATTCAGTAGAGGCATCATGTGGTGAAGGTGAAACAAACTTACTCATAACTGAAGGTGAATCAAGTGTAGCATTAGTGTTCAGAACAATACCTTTTCTTGTACGGGATGGTAAGATCGGGACCTTGGGGTCTTCTTTCTTACCCATAGAGGATAAATTGCAGCAGGTAAAATAGTTCAAGTAGACTTGTGAATAAATCTAAGCTCCCCGGCAACGGCGCCAGAAAACAGGCTTGATAACCCACAACTATAGGGGATCGAGATAAGTCTTCGTGGGTAAGAATAACCCAATTTAGAGATTCGACTCAAGGGGAGCCAAAGAATATCCACAAGCTTTAACAGTGGAGTTTTCAATTCCACCGCACCTGAGATACACTTACTTGCAACAAGATATTAATAGTAACTGCGATATGGAAGTGATGATAGCAATGGTAATAGTAAAACAGCGAAAGTAAATAACTAGTAACCAGCAGAATTAAAAACACTGTAGGCTAGGGAGACGGATGGTTGGTCGCTGCATGGATAAGACACATCATGTATTTAACTTGGGGCAAGGCACACAGAAAAGCAACGATCATCTAGGCATAAATCAAACATCAGGCATGTATCCCACAGGTAGTTGTACGTGCTTGCAATAAGAACTTGCACAACATCTTTTGTCCTACCATCCCGCTACGAACGGGGCCAAAAGGAACTTATGGAGATTAAGGTGCTCCTGTCAAAGAGCACCGGAACAAAGCATTAACAATCAATGGATACATGGAATCCTCAAATTATAGTCCATCCCCTTTGGTGTCCCAAGCTGTCACCATTGGGATCGCCGGTTCCGGACTATAACAGGTGCATACAACTCATAGATAGGATCAAGAACACAAATATATTCATGCAAACACAAAGGGTTCAGATCTGAAATCATGGCACTCGGGCCCGAAGTGACAAGCATTAAGAGCAACAAGTTGAAGAAAATATGATAAAAAACAATCTAGATGATAGGCAACATGCCCCCAACAATCTGATAAACTATTACATTATCTAACTCATCCAATCCCTACCATCCCCTTTGCCTACAGCAGGGAATTACTCACACATGCATGGAGAAGTCATGGAGGGAGGATGGAGTGGCGATGACGATCACGATGGCGATGATCTCCCCTCTCCGGAGGCCAAAACAGCCTCCAAATTAGCCCTCCCGGAGAAGAACAGAGGGTGGCGGCGGCTCCACGACGTGAATTGGGAAAACGACTTCTGTTTCGGGGTTTCTCCATCACGGGAATAAATAGGAGTCTCGGTGGGGCACCAGAGGAGGGGGGGGCTCCCAGGCGGCCAGAGGGCGCGGCCCGACCCCTGGACGTGTCAGGGGGGCGCCTGGGGCCCCCTTGGCTCCCCTCTGGTCCCACTTCTGGCTTCTGGCTCCTTCGGGTGCGTGGATTTTCTGGTATTTTTCTGGGAATTTTCTGAGATGTCCAAAAACCCATTTTCCTGCGCACAATAAACCATACAGACAACTCTGCCGAAAACAGCGTTAGTGCGGGTTAGTCTCGTCCAAATTATGCAAGAATGAGGGAAAAACAATAGCAAAAGTGTTTGGAAAAGTAGATACGTTTGAGACGTATCAAGAACTCATGCACTTATTATCGGTAACTCTCAATCTAATAAGGAGGTTCACAAAGAGACAAGTACCCCGAGGAGGAGTGTATGGGGGTTTGGTTATCCTTGCGCATCCTCGACTCATGGTACGGGAGTGTACTCTAATATTTGATCCCTCCAAAGATTAGCGATCCATCTAGTAGCTAGAGTTCTCAACTACTTTTTGTAGGTTTTGAAAATAAACACGGATTGCCCAAAATACGACACCTATCACTAATAGGCTAGAGCTCTTGACACCAAAAGTTCAAACATTACTCACATCAATACCTCAAAATATTGCAAGTTACTACTAAAATTAAATAGCAACCTCAATTACGTACTTTCAAGACAAGACACAACTCAATACAACAACCAACTCTCTTAACAAGATAAACATGAAAACTAAAGAGAGTTCCAGCAACAAACTAAACAAAAGCCAAGGCTCTTTCTAAAGACAAACTAAGACTAAGACTAAACATGGCAGTAGCTACAAAAAGATAAAGAACACACAACAGTAGAAAGATAAGCATGAAAAATCCTATGACGTGTTCTAGATTAGAGTGGAGCGTGTTTCTCTCCCATGCAAAGTAAGATGGGGTCTAACTTTTTATGAACATCAAAGCAAAGCTAAAGAAAAAACTAAAAAGGAAACCTAATAGCGGGATGCTCCAAGCATAGCACATAACACATGAAGTGATAAAAATATAGTGAGACGAAGGACGAACTTATGATTGTTGATGGAGAAGGGGATGCATGGGGGCATCCCCAAGCTTAGACGCTTGAGTCTCCTTGAATATTTGTTGGGGATGCATGGGGGCATCTACAAGCTTGAGCGCTTGACACTCCTGGATCTTCTTTGATCATCTTGCATCGCACACTTGAAAACTCCCTTCATACATAACTCATCATAAGCTGATTAGAGAGGTTAGTACCCTTAATAAAATATTTTCCCCCACTGGATATAAATATATTCTTGAAGAGCTACTATTTCTCAAGATTGTAAAAGGTTTTTGCAAATAAAAAGCAAGCTTAAGGTTTGCAAAAGTAAGGAGAGGCAAAACGTGGCAGAATCTGTGAAAAACAGAACAACAGGTAGTAGAGAATTTTTTCGGGGTACTTCTGCAACTCAAATCAAAAAAATCAGAACATACGAAAGCTCCGAAATTGTATAGAGCATGCTGTGTAAAAATTCATCTCAAAAAGATGAACTAGTGATTTGATCCGATTTTTTCTGTCAATAAGACAGGATCTGTTTTCTGGACAGCATGTCACAACTTTTGCTTCCCTTATCATAAGAGGCTATAACTTGGCATAAATCTTGAAAATAAAGATAAAATGATGTTGCTACAATATTAACAATCATCAAGACCACTAAGAACAGAAGTAAAAACATCTTGGGTTGCCTCCCAACAAGCGCTTTCTTTTACACCTTTAAGCTAGGCATAAGGCAAAAGAAGAATGAGGATTTATCAAGAGAAAGAGAATAGCTAGCCCGTGTAACGGACTCAAAAGGTAACTTGATTTTGTTTCAAGGGAAGTGTTCCAACCCCTTTTTGAGAGGGAATTGAAATTTTATATTCCCCTCTTTCATGTCAATAACGGCACCAACGGTGCGATGAAAAGGACGTCCCAAAATAATTGGACATAAAGGTTCACACTCTATATCCATAATAATAAAATCAACGGGAACATAGTTGTCATTGATAATAATAAGAACATCGTCGATCTTACCCAAAGGTTTCTTTACGGAAGAATCAATAAGACGAACACCAAAAGAACAAGAATCAAAAGGTTACAATTCAAACATATCATACATTCTTTTGGGAATGACGGAGGTACTAGCTACAACGTCACATAAAGCATAGCAAGAGAAGTTATTTAATTTAATTTTTATCATAGGGTCCCAACCATCATCTAGCTTCCTAGGTATGGAGGCTTCTATCCTAAGCTTCTCCTCCCTAGCTTTGATGAGAGCATTTGTGATATGCTCCGTGAAGGCAAGATTAAGTGTGCTAGTGTGGGGGTCCCTAGACATTTTGTGTAAAAAGCTAATACCTTCTGAAAGGGTGCAACTATAAATATCAATATCACTACTATCAAAGGTGGTAGTAGTGTCATCTAGGCTCACTTGTTTGAAACCCTCTATGTTCATAGGAGTTTCTTCTTATACAGTTGAGGTATTAGCATCACCATTTATAGGTCCAATGGGCCCAGGAGTGCATTGGGTGCTAATAGCTTCGGTGTCCTCAACAATTTGGATAGTGGCAAATGTGTGGTGTGTAGGAAGGCTCTTAATTCTATCCTCTTCCTCTTTTTCTCTAGCCCATCTTTCTTTAAGTTTAGCCATCATCCTAATATTTTCATTGATTTGTAATTGGATAACATTAATAGGGGTGGCCTTACTCTCCTCAAGGGAAGAGGTTTTTATTTTTAGCATCTCAACATCAAGGGCTAGGCTATCTACCTTCAAAGAAAGATTATCTAACTTAGCTAATTTCTCTTCTACATTCTTGTTGAAGGTTTTTTGGGTAGTGATAAAGTCTCTAAGCATGTTTTCAAGTTCAGAAGTGGGGTTCTTGTTGCTAGGGTAAGTGTTGTTGTTCCCATAGTTGGATGGAAGCAGTCTAGGATTACTAGCGAAATTGCCCCTATAAGCATTGTTGTTGAAGTTGTTTCGAGCAATAAAGTTCACATCTACTTGTTCTTGAGCAACCAAAGAATTTAAAGGAACATCATGAGGATCAATAGCGGGTTGCTTGGTAACACTAGTAGAAAACAGGGCTTTGGTTCAGGCCTTGCTAGCCCATTAGTCCCGGTTCAGTTACGAACCGGGACCCATGGGGGCATACGTCCCGGTTCCTGCGCCTAGGGGGCCGACCGAGCCTCGTGGGGCATTGGTTCCGGTTCGTCTGGACCCTTTTGTCCCGGTTCCAGACACGAACAGGGACTAAAGGGTGTCGCAACCTTTAGTCCCGGTTGGTGTCTTGATCCGGTACTAAAGGTAGGACCTTTAGTCCCGGTTGGAGACACCAACCGGTACTAAAGGTCTATTTTTTTATTTTTTCTTTTTCTAAACAGAAGAGTTTCTGTTTTTAGATTTTGAATAACTGTTAGAATATTTAGAGTTTTTGAATGATTTTTTTTCTTTAGGTCAAAAAAATTATAAACTTTCTGTTAGTGCCAGTAGTTTTCAAACTTAAATAGTTTAAACTTGAATTATTTTGAAATTTGTGTCAATCACTAGTCTGTGAATAACTTTAGTTTAAAAATAGATTTTTGAGTGATTAGTTTTCCTGTTTTTTAATATTAGTATGTTTTATTAGTATGTTCAATATGGGAATTTTTAGGATATTTTAAATAGGTGTTTTAATCAAAACCAGACTCTGTTTAACTCTTTATGAGGGTTTCGAACGAAAACTCATATGTTACAACCATTTCTTTTTTTTAACTTATTTCAACTCCAGACTTTTTGTGCATTAACTATGCACCATACAAAGCCACATCCTCAAGTTTCAAACCTATCTAACTTCATTTGATATTTTTTAACTTATTTAAACTTCAGAATTTTTGTGCATTCAATATGCACCCTTCAAAGCCACATCCTCAAATTTCAACCCTTTCTAACTTCATTTGTTATTTTCATGCATTTTATGATTTCTTTGCGCTAAATGACCCTAAAATTGAAAAGCCAGTACAAATGAACTCTAAAAATGTTGAAACTTGGCATGGTATCATCATTTCACCCACATAGCATGTGCTAAAAAGTTGAGAGGATTACGGCAAAAACTGTATGCACTTCGTGTACAAATTGGACCGTCTCTTTCGAAGTATGAGTGTTTCGGACGAAAACCCATTTGTTACAAAGGCATTTATTTTTTTTACTTATTCAACTCCAGACTTTTTGTGCATTCAATATGCATCATTCAAAGCCACATCCTCAAATTTCAACCCTTTCTAACTTCATTTGCTATTTTTCATGCATTTTATGAATTTTTTGCGCTAAATGACCATGAAATTGAAAAGCAATACAAATGAACCCTGAAAAGGTTGAAACTTGGAATTGTGTCATCATTTCACCCACGTAGCGTGTGCTAAAAAGTTGAGAGGATTACGACAAAAACTAGATGTACTTCATGTACAAACTGGACCATCTCCTTCGAAGTATGAGGGTTTTGGAAGAAAACTCATCTGTTACAACGGCATTTATTTTTTCTAACTTATTTCAACTTCAGAATTTTTGTGCATTCAATATGCACCATTCAAAGCCACTTCCTCAAATTTCAACCATTTCTAACTTCATTTGTTATTTTCATGCATTTAATGATTTCTTTGCGCTAAATGACCCTAAAATTAAAAAGCCAGTACAAATGAACTCTAAAAATGTTGAAACTTGGCATGGTATCATAATTTCACCCACATAGCACATGCTAAAAAGTTGAAAGGATTACGGCAAAAACTGGATGCACTTCGTGTACAAACTGGACCATCTCCTTCGAAGTATGAGGGTTTTGGAAGAAAACTCATATGTTAAAAAGAAATTTCTTTTTTTTAATTATTTCATCTCCAAATTTTTTGTGCATTTAATATGCACCATTAAAAGCCACATCCTCAAATTTCAACACATTCTAATTTCATTTGTTATTTTTCATGCATTTAATGATTTTTTTGCGCTAAATGACCCTAAAACTGAAAAGGCAGTACAAATGAACTCTAAAAAGGTTCAAACTTGGCATGGTATCATCATTTCACCCACATAGCATGTGCTAAAAAGTTGAAAGGGTTACGACAAAAACTGGATGCACTTCGTGTAAAAATTGGACCATCTCCTTCGAAGTGTGAGGGTTTCGGACAAAAACTCATCTGTTACAAAGACATTTATTGTTGTAACTTATTCAACTCAGAATTTTTGTGCATTCAATATGCACCATTCGAAGCCACATCCTCAAATTTCAACCCTTTCTAACTTTATTTGCTACTTTCATGCATTTAATGATTTTTTGCGCTAAATGACCATGAAATTAAAAAGTAGTACAAATAAACTCTGAAAAGGTTGAAAATTGGCATTGTGTCATCATTTCACCCACATAGCATGTGCTAAAAATTTGAGAGGATTACGACAAAAATGGATGCATTTCCTGTACAAACTGGACCATCTCCGTCGAAGTATGAGGGTTTTGGAAGAAAATTCATTTGTTATAAAGTCATTTCTTTTTTAAATTTATTTCAACTCCAAACTTTTTGTGCATTCAATATGCACCATTCGAAGCCACATCCTCAAATTTCAATCCTTTCTAACTTCATTTGTTAATTTTTCATGCATTTAATGATTTTTTTTGCAAAATTAACAAGCATGTATTTTGACAATTTTTACAAAATCTATCTAGAATTTGTAAAATGGTCATAACTTTTGCATACGGCCGCCGATGAAAAAGGTTTTTTTGTATGAAACAGAAAAACCAAACAGAAAAAAAAGTTATGATGCTTTTAAGATTTGGATGAAAAATAATTCAAAAAAAGTTGGCATAGAAATTTAAAAGGGTACCCATCCACTTACTCATTCATTATTCTCCTCAATAAAATAATTCAACAAAAGTTGGGATAGAAATTTAAAATTGGGAAATATGAAATAAGGGTTTTTTGACTACTATTGAGGGAAATATGAAAATTTTCAAATTTTAGGTTTTGCGAAAAAATAATTTTTATTTTTATTGAAAATTATTATTATTTCATTACTTTTGTTTATTAAAATAATTATTTGGAATTAAACAATATAAAAGTGTGACATTGTAATCAAGAGGTTAACATGATTGATATGATAGTAATAGCAACAACATGTGCGAGGTGTAGTTGGAAGTGGAGACAGAAGGAACTCAGAAGTTAAGCGTGCTATTGCTGGAGTAGTGTAAGGATGGGTGACCGATCGGGAAGTTTGCCTACGACTAAGTAATTTGACTAGACATTAAGGGTAGTTAGAGACTAAACTAGTTAAATAACTCAAATAATAGAAATTGTGAAAATATATAAAAAAAGGGAGTGAAAAAAAACTGGTCAAATAATGGAAATAATATAATTTTTGAAAAAATAGAAAAAAGAAAGCGGAAAATATTTGAATGATTTTTGTTTTCCCGTGGAGGCCTTTAGTACCGGTTCGTGTTACTAACCGGGACTAAAGGTCCTCCGCCCCAGTGCACCACAACAGCCCACGTGGAGGACCTTTAGTACGGGTTCGTGGGCAAACCGGGACTAAAGGTTTTGGGCATTAGTTCCAAAACCGGGACAAATGAGCCTCTAGAACCGGGACAAATGGGCCTTTTTCTACTAGTGTAAGTAGAGACATAATTAAGTCAACTTTTTCATTTAGGGAGGTAATCTCCTAGACAAATTTTACCTTCCTACCTGTTTGAGCGCGTTCGGTGTGCCATTGGGAATAATTAGTCATAATCTCATCGAGAAGCTTAGTGGCAGCACCAAGTGTAGTTGACATAAAGGTTCCTCCCGCGGTCGAATCTAAGAGGTTCCGCGAGGTAAAGTTCAAGCCTGCATAAAAAGTCTGGATAACCATCCAGGTACTCAAACCACGTGTAGGGCATTTCTTAACAAGAGATTTCATATGTTCCCAAGCTTGGGCAACGTGTTCATTATACAATTGCTTAAAATTCATAATGTTACTTCTCAATTGGATAATTTTCGCAGGTGGGTAATACTTCCCAATAAAAGAATATTTGCGCTTATCCCAAGAATCTATGCTATTCCTAGGCAAAGATTGAAACCAGATTTTATCTCCTTCCCTCAAAGAGAAAGGAAAAAGATTGAGCTTAACAACATCACCTTCTACTTGTTTATAGTTTTGCATATCACATAACTCAACAAAATTATTTAAGTGTAAAGCAGCATCATCTCTAGCACCAGGGAATTGATCTCTCATAACAAGGTTTAGCAAAGCAGGTTTAATTTCATAAGAGGTAGCTGAAGTGGCAGGTGTGGAAATAGGAGTGCAGATAAAGTCTTTGTTGTTGTGACTAGTGAAGTCACACAACTTGGTGTTTTCAGAGGAACCCATAGTAGCAGCAAGTGTGGCAGATTGTTTCATAATTTTTGATATAAGACACAAAGATAAAAACTGAAAGGTAAACTAACAAGACTAAAAAGCAAAGTTAAAAGGTAGTGGGCAACTCCCCTATCTTAGCACTCTGAGTCCCCGGCAACGGCGCCAAAAATTTGCTTGATACGTGAGAGATGATAATTGCTTCTCGCCCTTTGTTGGTTACCCCAAGTGGAATGTGAGATGCAACATAGCGGCAAGTTTCCCTCAGTGAAGATACCGAGGTTGAGGATCGACCAGTAGGACTCCGGCGATGATAAGTAGGTGCCAGCGGCGCAACTGACGTGGACCTGCACCAAACACAAATAACTTTGCTCCCAACGAAGTTCAGAGAGGTTGTCAATCTCTCCAGTCTTGTTGTTTACAAAGGATCAAACGCAAGGGATAATGATAATGATAGAAACTGAAAGTAAAAGCAGAAAAGTAAATGAGCGTGTAAACAATGATGGGAATATGGACCGGGGTCCCGTGGTGTTCACGAGTGATGTCTCTCTCGCAAAAGATGATAAAACTTCTATGCGAGGTAAACAAATTACAGATGGGCAATTGACAGGATTATAAATGCACCGCAATGCTAACTATGCTACAAAAGAAAGGAAGAGGCTCAAAAGCATGGACAACACGCCAAAATAAGTAGACGAAATCCAACTGCATCTACTACTAATCATCCACCTTGAGATATCTATCCAGAACATCTCGCTGGTATTAAGTTGCGAGTCCCACCCAAAGTGTAAACCCAAAGCAACAAACAACTCCATTAAAAAGCACTTTGCGTAAAGTAAAAAAAAATCCTTGCAACCGCGGTTACAAGCACCGTTGTTTTCCCCCTTGTGGCAACATCACAGCCCCTAGACTCATGTTTCTATCACTCAAGCGTGTCATCAGGGGGCATGAACCCACAATCGAGCATAACGTTCCCTCTTGGAGTTACTACCTACTACTTGGCCAAAGCAATAAACAACAATGGAGAACATGCAAGAATTACTTAGGAAAAAAAAATAAAAGATACGAACCAAGTATATTACTCTATCACAATCTGAACATAATATGATAATCCATCAGATCCCATCAAACTCAGCATAGCAGCAGGAGAAAGATTACATATGTGTCTCGATCATGTAGGGCAGCTCACGAGGTCTAAACCATGAAGAACAAAGAGGGGAGGATAACATCACATAGCTACTGATCACGGACCCATGGTCCAAAGTAAATACTCACGGCACATCCGGGAAGCTTCCATGATGGAGGGGAGCTCCCGGAGGTCGATCCTCCCTCCGGCAGGGTGCAGGGAAGAAGTCTGCTGGCGCTCCCGATCTTGGAAGTGCGGCGGCGGCGGAACAGAGGCGAGATCGCAAAAAAGGGTTCTGTCTTCAGGGGTTTTGCATCACGGGGAATAAATAGGCGAAGGGGGGCATCCAGGTGGCCGCCTGGGCACCTGGTGGTGGCCCCCTGGCCCCACTTCGGGACTCCGGAATCTTCTGTTGCGCTGTTTTTTTATCTGATTTTTCCCGAATTTTTGGAGCACTTTTAATATGGGGGAAACTGAAATAGAAAAACAACAGAAAAAAAAAACTGACACTGGGGTGCACTGAGTTAATAGGTTTGTCCAAATATGATCAAATGTGTATGAAAGTGTATCCAGATCATAGCAATATCACACAAAACATGCATGAAGCGGGGGTGATACGTCCCAAACGTATCTATAACTTCTGCTTTCTCCATGCATGTTTTCTGTGATATTTCTATGATCTAGATACACTTTCATACACTTTTGATCATATTTGGACTAACTTATTAACTCAGTGCACCATAGTGCCAATTCCTGTTTTTTGCTGTTTTTCTATTCTAGGTTTCCCCCATATTAAAAGTGCTCCAAAAATTCGAGAAAAATCGGATAAAAAATCAGCGCAACGGAAGCTTCCGGAACCCCGAAGGAGGGCCGGGGCGGACCACCATGGACTCAGGTGGCCACCTGGCGCGGCCTAGGGTCTGTCCACGGCAGGGGGGCGCTTGGACTCCTGGTGGCCCCCCTGGCTGCCCCCCTTCGCCTATTTATTCCCCGTGACGCGAAACCCCCGAAGAAGGAACCCTTTTTCGCGATCTCACCTCTGTTCTGCCGCCACTGTGCTTCCAAGATAGGGAGCCCCATCAGACTTCTTCCCGGCACCCTGCCGGAGGGAGGATCGACCTCTGGGAGCTTCCCCCCCCCCCACCATGGACGCTTCTCGGAAGTGTCGTGAGTAGTTTCCTTTGGACCATGGGTCTGTGATCAGTAGCTATGTTATGTTCTCCTCCCCTCTTTGTTCTTCATGGTTTAGACCTCGTGAGCTGTCCTACATGATCGAGGCACATATGTAATATTTCTGCTGTTGCTATGCTGAATTTGATGAGATCTGATGGATTATGAGATTATGTTCAGATTGCAATAGAGTAATATGATTGGTTCTTATCTTTTATATTTTTGTTCCTAAGTAATTCTTGCATGTTCTCCGTTGTTGTTTATTACTTTGGCCAAGTAGTAGGTTGTAACTCCAAGAGGGAACATTATGCTCGATTGTGGGTTCATGCCCCCTGATGACACGCTCGAGTGAAAAAACATGAGTCTAGGGGATGTGTTGTTGACACAAGGGGGAAAACTACGGTGCTTGTAACCGCGGTTGCAAGGATTGTTTACTTTACGCAAAGTGCTTTTTAATGCAGTTGTCTGTTGCTTTGGGTTTACACTTTGGGTGGGGCTCGCAACTTAATACCAGTGAGATGTTCTGGATAGATATCTCAAGATGGATGATTAGTAGTAGATGTAGTTGGATTTTGGTCTACTTATTTTGGCGTACTGCCCATGCTTTTGAGCCTCTTACTTTCTTTGTAGCATAGTTAGCATTGCGGTGCGTTTATAATCCTGTCAATTGCCCATCTGTAATTTTTTACCTTGCATAGCAGTTTTATCGTCTTTTGGGAGAGAGACATCACTATTGAACATCACGGGACCATGGTCCATATTCTCATCACTGTTTACACGCTCATTTACTTTCTTGCTTTTACTTTCAGTTGTTATCATTATCATTATCCCTTGCATTTGATCCTTTGTAAACAACAAGACCAGAGAGATTAACAACCTCTCTAAACTTCATTGGGAGCAAAGCTATTTGTTATCTCTGTGCAGGTCCAGGTCAAGGAAGCAACTTTTTTCTAAAACGGTGCCACTGTTTCCTGTCCACCTACTTTTCATTGTCGGAGTCCTACTGGTCAATACTCTTAACCTTGGTGTCTTCACCAAGGAAAACTTGCCGCTACGCTGCATCTCACCTTCCACTTGGGGTAACCAACGAAGGGCGAGAAGCAATTATCATCTCTCGTGTATCATGCAAAATTCTGGCGCCGTTTTCGGGGACTCCGAGTGCTAAGATAGGGGAGTTGCCCACTACCTTTTACCTTTGCTTTTTAATCTTGTTAGTTTACCTTTCTGTTTTTATCTCTTTGTCTTATATCAAATATTACAAAAAATCTGCCACACTTGCTGCTACTATGGGTTCCATTGAAAACACCAAGTTGTGTGACTTCACTAGTCACAACAACAAAGACTTTATCTGCACTCCTATTGGCACACCTACCACTTCAGATACCTCTTATGAAATTAAACCTGCTTTGCTAAACCTTGTTATGAGAGATCAATTCTCTGGTGCTAGAGATGATGCTGCTTTACACTTAAATAATTTTGTTGAATTATGTGATATGCAAAAGTATAAATAAGTAGAAGGTGATGTTGTTAAGCTCAAGCTTTTTAACTTTCTCCTTGAGGAAAGGAGATAAAATCTGGATTCAATCTTTGCCTAGAAATAACATAGATTCTTGGGATAAGTGCAAAGATGCTTTTATTGGGAAGTACTACCCACCTGCTAAAATTATCCAATTGAGAAGTAACATTATGAATTTAATAAATTGGATAATGAACACGTTGTCCAAGCTTGGAAACGTATGAAATTTCTTGTTAAGAAATGCCCTACACATGGTTTGACTACCTGGATGGTTATCCAGACTTTTTATGCAGGCTTGAACTTTACCTCGCGGAACCTGTTAGATTCACCCGCGGGAGGAACTTTTATGTCAACTACACTTGGTGCTGCCACAAAGCTTCTCGATGAGATGATGACCAATTATTCCCAATGGCACACCGAGCGCGCTCCAACAGGTAGGAAGGTAAATTCTGTCGAGGAGATTGCCTCTCTAAATGAAAATGTTGACTTGATTATGTCTCTACTTACCAAGCAACCCTCTATTGATCCTCATGATGTTCCTTTAAATTCTTTGGTTGCTCAGGAACAAGTAGATGTGAACTTTATTGCAAGAAACAACTTCAACAACAAAGCTTATAGGGGCAATTTTGCTAGTAATCCTAGACCGTTTCCATCCAACTATGGGAACAACAACACCTACCCTAGCAACAAGAACCCCACTTCTGAACTAGAAAACATGCTTAGAGACTTTATCACTACCCAAAAAGCCTTCAACAAGAATGTAGAAGAGAAACTAGCCAAGTTAGATAGTCTCTCTTTGAAGGTAGATAGCCTAGCCCTTGATGTTGAGATCCTAAAAATTAGAACCTCTCCCCTTGAGGAGAGGAAGGCCACTCCTATTAATGCTATCCAATTACAAACTAATGAAAATATTAGGATGATTACTAAGCTTAAATAAATATGGGCTAGAGAAAAAGAGGAAGAGGATAGAATTAAGAGCCTTCCTACACACCACATGGTTGCCACTATCCAAATTGTTGAGGACACCGAAACTATTAGCACCCAATGCACTCCTAGTCCCATTGGTCCTATTAATGGTGATGATAATACATCAACCATAGAAGAAGAAACTCCTATGAACAAAGAGGGTTTCAAACAAGTGAGCCTAGATGACACTACTACCACCTTTCATAGTAGTGATATTGATTTTGTAGTTGCACCCTCTCAGAAGTTATTAGCTTGTTATAAAAAATGTCTAGAGACCCCCACACTAGCACAATTAATCTTGCCTTCACGGAGCATCTCACAAATGCTCTCATCAAAGCTAGGGAGGAGAAGCTTAGGATAGAAGCCTCCATACCTAGGAAGCTAGATGATGGTTGGGACCCTATGATAAAAATTAAATTGAATAACTTCTCTTGCTATGGTTTATGTGACGTTGGAGCTAGTACCTCCGTCATGCCCAACAGAATGTATGATATGTTTGAATTTAAACCATTTGATTCTTGTTCTTTTGGTGTTCTTCTTGTTGATTCTTCCGTAAAGAAACCTTTGGGGAAGATCGACGATGTTCTTATCATTGTCAATGACAACTATGTTCCCATTGATTTTATTATTATGCATATAGAGTGTGAACCTTCATGTCCAATTATTTTGGGACGTCCTTTTCTTCGCACCGTTGGTGCCGTTATTGACATGAAAGAGGGGAATATAAAATTTCAATTCCCTCTCAAAAAGGGGATGGAACACTTCCCTAGAAATAAAATCAAGTTACCTTTTGAGTCCGTTACACGGGCTAGCTATTCTCTTTCTCTTGATAAAACTTGATTCTTCTTTTGACTTATTCCTAGCTTAAAGGCGTAAAAGAAAACGCTTGTTGGGAGGTAACCCAAGATGTTTTTACTTCTGTTCTTAGTGATCTTTATGATTTTTACTACTGTAGCATCATCATTGTATCTTTATTTTCAAGCTTTGTGCCAAGTTATAGCCTCTTATGATAAGGGAAACAAAACTTGTATCATGTTGTCCAGAAAACAGATTTTGTCTTATTGACGGGAAAAATTGGAACAAATCACCAGTTCATCTTTTTGAGCTGAATGTTTTACGCAACATGCTCTATACAATTGTGAAACTTTCGTATGTTCTGACTTTTTTACTTGAGTTGCAGAAGTGCCCCAAAAATTTCTCAACTACCAGTTGTTCTGTTTTTCACAGATTCTGCCACGTTTTGTCTCTCCTTACTTTTGCAAACCTTAAGCTTGGTTTTTCTTTGCAAAAACCTATTGGAAATCTTGAGAAACAGTAGCTCTTCAAGAATATATTTATATCCAATGGGGAAAATTTATTTTATTAAGGGTACTAACCTCTCTAATCAGCTTATGATGAGTTATGTATGAAGGGAGTTTTCAAGTGTGCGAGGGAAGATGATGAAAGAAGATCCGGGAGTGTCAAGCGCTCATGCTTGGTGATGCCCCCATGCATCCCCAATAAATATTGAAGGAGACTCAAGCGTCTAAGCTTGGGGATGCCCCCGTGCATCCCCTTCTCCATCAACAATCATCAGTTTGTCCTTCGTCTCACTATATTTTTATCACTTCATGCGTTATGTGCTATGCTTGGAGCGTCCCGCTCTTAGGTTTTATTTTTAGTTTTCTTTACCTTTGCTTGCTGTTCATAACTAGTTAGACCACATCTTACTTTGTGTGGGAGAGAAACACCCTTTTGATTAGTTAGACCCCCTCTTTTTACTGTTGTGTGTTCTTTATCTTTTCGTAGCTACTGCCATGTTTAGTTTTAATTTAAGTTTGTCTTTAGCAACAGCCTTGGCTTTTGATTAGTTTGTTGCTAGAACTCTCTTTAGTTTTCATGTTTATCTTGTTAAGAGAGTTAGTTGTTGCACTGAGTTGTGTCTTGTCTAGAGAGTAGGTAATTGAGGTTGCTATTTAATTTTAGTAGTAACTTGCAATAGTTTCGAGGTATTGATGTGAGTAATGTTTGAACTTTTGGTGTCAAGAGCTCTAGCCTATTAGTGATAGGTGTCGTATTTTGGGCAATCCATGTTTATTTTTAAAACCTACAAAAACTAGTTGAGAACTCTAGCTACTAGATGGATCACTAATCTTTGGAGGGATCGGATATTAGAGTACACTCACGTACCATGAGTCGAGGATGCGCAAGGATAACCAAACCCCCATACACTCCTCCTCGGGGTACTTGTCTCTTTGTGAACCTCCTTATTAGATTGAGAGTTACCGATAATAAGTGCATGAGTTCTTCGGACTAATGTATGTATTGAAAGTTGACATTTCCACCTCCTCATATTTGCTAGCCTCTTCCGTGCCGTGCATTTCCTTGTTCTCACTCCGAGAGTTGGCGTCCACCTTCGCCGGTACATCCAAACCCTTGGCATGATACGCTCTGTCATCATAAATCTCCTTATATCTTTCCTCAAAACAGCCACCATACCTACCTATCAAGGCATTTCCATAGCCTTTCCGAGATATATTGCCATGCAACATCGACATCTTCATGACTTGATCTTCATGTCATACATGTTCCTGCTACACTGGCAGAGGCATACATTGCATACATCATGATAGCTACATCTTCTTTATGTTTTGAGTACCTTGTAAAGTGTGAAAGATCTTCTATTCCCTCTTGTAAATTAGAGTGTTGCCCTTAAGTGAGGAAATGATCCCAAAGTGGACAAAATAAAAGATCCCAAAGAGGAAAAATAAGAGTTAAATAGAAAGAGCCATTGAGGCCACCAAAAAAATACAAAAAAATAAAAAAAGGGAAAAAGGAAATAAAAAGAGATAAAGGGGAAACACTACTATCATTTTGAAAGATCCCCACTAGAACTCGCTCTTATCCTTGTACTCCATAGAGATGATCATGCATATAGCTATGTGGGGACCTTCACACTATAGAACTTGGCTTGCATATTCCAAGGATGAGCCTACTCAAAAGAGCTCTAGGTCTTCATGAGCGAGCAAGTTAGATGCACCCCACTAGTTCCATTGGAGAGCTTTTCAACTCGTATGTGCATCCGTTGCATGGCAATCCCTACTCCTCACATCATATCTATCATTTGGCCTTCTCGCCTATGATTGTCCTCATTGATGTGAGCCTTTCTCACCTTTTTGTCTTCCTCCTCCACCATATTCTCTCTTTGCCATCCTAAGTTTCAACTCTCGTGCTTATGCTCATCCATTGCATGAGTGCTCAAAATATCTAAAAAGGAGTGGATCAAATTGACGTGTACCTGGCTAGTGGTCTGGGGACGAGTCAAGATAAGATTCCAAAGAAGACCTAGTGTGAAACTTTAGTAGATTGAGTTCTCAACAAAAATATTTTTTTCTCGCATTCCCTATCCCCTTATTGCATGCAAACACCATTTGGAAACATTCGAGTCACGGACAGCGAGAGCTCTTGCACCTAATGTTCTTTCGTTGCTTGTTTCAATGCTAATATAGACTATTGCATGTTATGACTTGAATTGAATCACATACCTTGATTGATTTACTTTTCAAAGTTCTTATATGGTTGTTAGCATGTCATCACAAAAATTATGCTTGTTATCATTTACCTACTCGAGGACGAGCAGGAATTAAGCTTGGGGATGTTGATACGACCCAAACGAATCTATAATTTCTGATTGCTCCATGCATGTTTTGTGTGATATTGCTATGATCTAGATACACTTTCATACACTTTTGATCATATTTGGACTAACTTATTAACTCAGTGTACCACAGCGCCAGTTCCTGTTTTTTTTTGTTTTTCTAGTCCAGGTTTCCCCCATATTAAAAGTGCTCCAAAAATTCGGGAAAATGGGATAAAAAATCAGCGCAACGGAAGCTTCCGGAACCCCGAAGGAGGGCCGGGGGGACACCACCACGGAACCAGGCGGCCACCTGGCGCGGCCTTGGGTCTGGCTGCGCCAGGGTGGCTCCTGGACTCCTGGTGGCCCCCTTGGCTGCCCCCTTCGCCTATTTATTCCCCGTGACGCGAAACCCCCAAAGAAGGAACCTTTTTTCGGGATCTCTCCTCTGTTCCGCCGCCGCCACACTTCCAAGATCGGGAGCGCCAGCAGACTTCTTCCCGGCACCCTATCGGAGGGAGGATCGACCTATGGGAGCTTCCCCTCCACCATGGACGCTTCAGGGATGTGCCGTGAGTAGTATCCTTTGGACCATGGGTCCGTGATCAGTAGCTATGCTATGATCTAGATACACTTTCATACAATTTTGATCATATTTCGCCTAACCTACTAACTCAGTGCACCCCAGTGCCAGTCCCTGTTTTGTGTTGTTTTTCTATTTCAGTTTTCCCCCATATAAAAAGTGCTCCAAAAATCCGGGAAAATTAAGATAAAAAATAAGCGTGCCGGAAGCTTCCCGAAGCCCGAAGGAGGGCCAGGGGGCCACCACCAGGTGCCCAGGCGGCCACTTGGCGCGACCAGGGGCCTGGCGCGCCTGGACCCCTGGTGGCCCCCCTGGCTACCCCCCCTTCGCCTATTTATTCTCCGTCACGGGGAAAATCCGACGACAGAACCCTATTTCGCAAATTCACCCCTGTTCCGCCGCCGCCGCGCTTCCAAGATCGGGAGCACCGTCAGGACCCTTCCCGGCCCCCCGCTGGAGGGAGGATCGACCTCCTGGAGCTTCTCCTCCACCATGGACGCTTCCCGGATGTGCCGTGAGTAGTCTACCCTGGACCATGGGTCCGTGATCAGTAGCTATGTGATGTTCTCCTCCCCTCTTTGTTATTCATGGTTTAGACCTTGTGAGCTGCCCTACGTGATCGAAACACATATGTAATTCTTCTTCTTTTGCTATGTTGAGTTTGATGGGATCCGATGGATTATGAGATTATGTTCATATCGTGATAAAGTAATATATTTGATTTTGATCTCTTACATGTTTGTTCCTAAGTAATTATTGCATGTTCTCCGTTGCTGTTTATTGCTTTGGCTAAGTGGTGGATAGTAACTCCAAGAGGGAATGTTATGCTCGATTGTGGGTACATGCCCCCTGATGACACGCTTGAGTGACAGAAACATGAGTCTAGGGGATGTGTTGTGGCCACAAGGGGGAAAACAATGGTGCTTGTAACCGCGGTTGCAAGGATTGTTTACTTTACGCAAAGTTCTTTCAATGCAGTTGTCTGTTGCTTTGGGTGGGCCTCGCAACTTAATACCAGGGAGATGTTCTAGATAGATATCTCAAGGTGGATGATTAGTAGTAGATGTAGATGGATTTCGGTCTTCTTATTTTTGCGTACTGCCCATGCTTTTGAACCTCTTCCTTTCTTTTGTAGCATAGTTAGCATTGGAGTGCGTTTATAATCCTGTCAATTGCCCATCTGTAATTTGTTTACCTCACATAGAAGTTTTATCGTCTTTTTGGAGAGAGACATCACTAGTGAACATCGCGGGACGCCGATCCATATTCTCATTATTGTTTACAAGCCTGTTTCATTTTCAGTATTTACTTTCATTTGCTATCATTATCATTATCCCTTGTGTGTTTGACCCTTTGTAAACAACGAGACCGGAGAGATTGACAGCCTCTCTGAATTTCGTTGGGAGTAAAGTTAATTGTATCGTGTGCAGGTTCGCGTCAGGTGCGCCACTGACACCTACTTATCATCGCCGGAGTCCTACGGGAGACAAACCCTATCCTTTACATAGGGAAATTTGCTGCTATCCTACATATGACCTTCCACTTGGGGTAACCAACGAAAGGCGAGAAGCCATTACCATTTCCATGCCATCAATCAAATTTCTGGCGCCATTGTCGGGGACTCCGAGTGATAAGATAGGGGAGTTTCCCACTACCTTTTACCTTTACTTTTTAGTCTTGTTAGTTTACCTTTCCAGTTTTTGTTTTTGCTTTTGTGTCTTATATGAAAAACCACAAAAATAGTTGCTACCTTTTGCCTTTGTCTTGCTTTGCCTAGTGATGCTGTCCTCACCATGGGTGCTGAACTACCCAATTATTGTAGGATGGACTTGTTTCACATGTTTCACTTGGATCGTTTTCGATCAATTTGTGCTCGCGCTAAAAACCCAACCGACTTGGTTGAGGGAAAATCATTGGATGAGCATGCTCATTATACGCGGCACCGCCTATCTCAGAAAGGGAAACACTTATGGGATCAAATACATGTTTCTTATTGCCATGCTAAACTTTTGTGCTACAATTATGATTTTACTTGCTGGTCTAATATAGATCATAAACACCTCCCTTTCCAATGTGAGTTCCATGAAAATGAGATCTTATATTCTTATGCTAAAGGTGTTTATGATTACTTTGATGTCGAAAAGATTGAAGAGTTTGTTGCTTTTAAAGGTGCTTATGAGATTGCTTCTTTGATTGAAAGGTATCACGAACTATCCACCAGTCCGAAAGCTTTGCAGTTCTTGCTTATTGCTTCGAGAATTACACTTCCAATTCTTATATTGAGGATTTTAAAAATAAAATGTTTGTTGCTCTAGAAGAGGCCAATGGTTGCTATGATGAGGAATCCTATGATTCCGAGGACTCACTTGAAATATCCCTTTCTGAAGATCTTGATACTTGCTTTGTTGATGGCCATGATGCCAATATGGATGATGCTGACAAAGATGAACTCTCTATAGTTCCTTATGTTAAGCATGAAATTGTTTCTATTGCACCCACACTTGATTGTCCTATTATCCTTTTGAAATCTCCAACTCATATTCCGGAGAATGTCGCTCTTATCAAGGCTCAATGTGATGGGTTGCATTTATCTTATGTTCCTAAAGACCGTGTTGAAAACAATACACGTGTTCTTGTAGGTCATGAACAACATGATTTATGTGATAGTTATATTCTTGATATTGTTCATGATGCTACTGAAAATTATTTTGAGAGAGGGAAGTTCGGTTGTAGAAACTTCCACATTACAAAAATACCTCTCTTTATGATGAAATTTTTGAAGTTGTTCTTGTTCCACCTTCCTATGCTGATTTCTTTTTGTTGGATATGTGCCCTAGAGGCAAATTAATAAAGATATTTGTCACATATCTGTTTGTTCATAATACGTTATATATTGTGCTAGAACTGTATTAAGCGGAAACATTAATACACGTGTGATATAGAACAACCTGGTCCGTAGTTAAACTCAGGCATACTAGCTCATTGGGCAATTGATGATCAAGGTTTCCTGATCATGAGAACATAATAGTCTATTGACAATGAGGTCATATCATTAGGAGAATGATGTGATGGACACACACCCACCTTAAGCATTGCAGTGTGATCAAGTCACGTAAGTTCAGCATTGCGATGACTTAATAACATAGTGACTGAATCCTTAGACCGTGATGATCATACATAATTGCTATCTATTAGGATGCTTTGAGTGCATTAACCGTTACACTGAAACATGGTAACTGAAAAGGTGTATCTTGGGTATTCCGAAGTAGATATGTTGAGGAGTATGAAATAGATCAGAGCGGGATTTGTCAATCCGAGTGACGGATAGGTACTCTGGGCCCACTCGGTGGTGTTGCATCAATAGCTTGCAAGAAAGTGACTAGGTCATAAGAGATGTAATATTCACAGACGAGTAAACATGTTAAGTCGGAGACGAGGAAGAACTAGGTATTGGATACCGACGATCATACCTCGGACAAACATAGTACCAAAGCACAAAGGGATCAAGTCATATTGTTAACGATTCAACAACGATGAAGTTTATTCGATGGAAGCGTAGGGGCACATCAAGGATTGTAACCAGATCCCACATGATGGTCATTGTTCAGAGAGTGGCTCGATCATGTCTACTGTTTCCCGGACCGTAGGGTGTCACACTTAAGGGCAATCGATGCATTAAGGATTGATTCGGGGTCATCGGTGAAAAGAGAGAAAACACCGGAAATGTACCGGGAGGTGCCGGAAGCTGTTCCGGATATTTTGAAAGGTTAAAAATAATATATATTAATGTTTAAATATGTTTTATTATTTAATTGACAGCATTAAATATAAAAAATGATTTAAATAATTAATTAAAAAGGTGAAAAGGTATTTGGGCCTTAAAAGGCCCATGAGGGGAAGGGGGAGCCTCCCGCCTTGGGCTTGGCGCCAAGGGAGGGGCCCATCCCCCCTCCTAGCCGCACCACTCCCCCCCTTTGGGGGTTTAGTCCCACATGGGGGAAGGGGAGGGGGTGGAGACCCTCCTTGGCCTATATAAAGAGGGGTGGGGGTGCCTTTTTCAACATAACATTGAGTTTCTCTCTCTCTCTTTCTCCGACCTAGAGCGGACTCTCCTGGTTTGGAGTTTGCACCTAGTTGGGGGTTTCACCATCATCCGGACGCCGTCGCGCTGCCGGAATCGGGATCCGGATCAATCTTCTTTCCGCTGCTCTTCTGGTTCGGAGCCCGGAGGGACGTCGGTTGCATCGTACGTGTGTAATCCCGCAAGGCACTACACGTGTGGTGCTACTTCATCGTCGGAGGTTCTTCAACACGACATGGAGGTCGTAGGATCAGAGTCTACGCCAACCACGTTAGAGGAACGTTTCCCTCTTTCGGTCTTCAAAGGTATGAACACCGATTCCTTCCGTTACATACATCAGCATAGCATAGATCTAGGGTTCGGGACTCATAGGTAGGAAATTTTTTGTTTTCTGCGCTGATCCCCAACAGTGGTATCAGAGCAAGGCTATGCGTAGATGTATTGTACGGGTAGAACACATCTAGGATGTGGGCATCAATTCTCCAATTGTTACCCTCCCACGTGTACTCGTTTAGCGTTGCGGCAATGTCCTGATGAAGCGGCCCCGACGACCTTACGCGTTTACGCGAGACTGGTTCCACGCTTGACATATGGCTTGTACCATATAAGTGGCTGGGGGTGTCTGTCTCTCTAACATTAGCGATGCGAAGACGTTTGCAACGGAGGGCCCCGACAGGGGTGTAATAGAGACGATTGCAGGATTGGTGTTGTGGCTTGTCTTCGCAGGATAGAAAGCGGTTCTCTCTCGAAACCCCTTAGCAGCCACGTAAAACTTGCAAAAGATAAAGTAGAAGGCGTTTTAACTTTAATTTGTATGTAAGGGGGGATCATAGCTTGTATGATTTACAGTTTTACTCCCTATCTTGCTAATATGTTAGATATGTGACGGTAGCATGATAGGATAATCTCTCTCAATACCATGATTGTATTATCCCTTAGTGGGCACCTCCTGGAAGGATCTCTTTATGATAGGCAGGCCGTGACAATCAGGTGTCATACATACATTAGCGATCGCATGAGGTTGGGTTTGGCAAGCCTAGCATATGCAAATATGACCTTGCTGAACAGCCATACACTAAGGTTCGACTGGCAGGCTTGACATATGTAGATATGAGCTTGGGATACGGATGACCGAAAGGTTAAGCATGAGTCATATAACGGATATGATTGGCATGATGGCCTACCTAGGGAGATGTGTCGTCGGCCGTGTGATATTCGAGGACGACCATTCAAACTAGGATTATGTTAATCACTTAGTAAATTTTGAGAGATGTTTAACTAAGTGGGAGTTTTAGAATTAATTAAAATTGAACTCCAATTATGAACAAAGTCTAAATATGTGTTTTGCAAATAACCATTGTAGATGGCTGCACCTCGCCCCTCATTCAACTTAGGGTCATTCCTAGACAAAGACAAACTGAAAACCGATGGGTTAAACTTCACCAACTGGTTCTGCACTCTGAGGATTCTCCTCGTTCCCCTCAATATGGCATACGTACTAGAGGCCGCGTTAGGTGACGAACCACCAGCAGACGCTAGTCAGGATGAGAAGAATGTATACCTCTCCAAGATGGATGATTACAACCTTGTCCAGAGTGGAATGCTTTACTCCATGGAGGCTGAGCTGCAGAAACGCTTTGAGAGGATGGGTGCATATGAGATAATCACCGACCTCAAGGCCGTGTTTGCACCCCAAGCCAGGGCTGAACGTTATGAGGCTTCTGAAGCTTTCTTCTCAGCAAAGATGTATGGACATAGCAGTGTTAGTGAGCACGTGGTCAAGATGTCTGGCTATGTTCAACGCTTGAATGCTCTGGAATGTCAGATTCCAGATGAACTTGCTGTTGATAGGGTGCTGCAGTCGCTGCCCCCTAGCTACAAAGGCTTTGTGTTGAAATACAACATGCAGGGGATGACTAAGACCCCTTCTGAGTTGTTCGCCATGCTGAAAACTGCTGAGGTTGAGATCAAGAAGGAGCATGTTGTATTCATGGTCAACAAGACCGTTGAATTCAAGAAGTCTGGCAAGAAGGAGAAGGAGGAAGCCCGAAGAAGGGTGACAAGCCAGTTGTCACTCCTCGTAAGGTACCCAAACCTGGACCCAAGCCCGGCGTTGAGTGCTTCTACTGCAAGGGTGATGGTCACTGGAAACGCAACTGCCCCAAGTACCTAGAGGATAAGAAGGCTGGCAAGATTGTCAGAAGAGACGAAGGTATATTTGATATACACGTTATTAATCTTTTCTTAACAAGCGCTGGAAACAAATCCTGGATATTTGATACAGGATCTGTTCCTCAAATTTCTAACTCCTCTCAGGGGCTAAAAAATAGGCGACGCTTGATGAAAGATGAAGTGACGATGCGCGTGGGAAACGGCTGCCGGATTGAAGTGGTGGCGGTCGGCACGAAGCATCTTAGTCTCCCTTCGGGATTAGTTTTGATTTTGAATAAGTGCTACTATGTACCCGCATTGAGTGTGAATATTGTTAGTGGTTCTTGCTTGAAGCGAGACCACTATTCTTTTAAGTCAGATACAATTGGTTGTACGATTTATATGGATGATGTGTTTTATGTTCACGCACCGGAGAAAAATGGCTTATTCATTCTTAATCTCGATTGTGATATACTTCATATTGATAACGTAGAGGCCAAAAGATTAAAACATAGTGGCGAAGAACACATGACGATGTCGCATTGTCGACTTGGTAATATTGGTGAAAAGCGCATGAAGAGGTTTCATGGTGATGGACTTCTGGAGTCATTGGATTTTGGATCCCTTGACACATGTGAACCATGCCTTATGGGCAAGATGACAAGGACTCCATTCAATGGAACAATGGAGCGTGCGGAAGACTTGCTAGGGATCATACATTCAGATGTATCTGGACCTATGAACGTCCCCACACGCAATGGTCTTCGTTACTTCGTGACCTTCACAGATGACTTAAGCAGATATGGGTATATCTACTTAATGAAACATAAGTCTGAAACCTTTGAAAGGTTCAAGGAATTTCAGAGTGAGGTCGAGAATCAACTCGGGAAGAAAATCAAGCACCTTCGATCCGATCGAGGAGGCGAGTATTGAAGTCACGAGTTTGGCGATCATCTTAAGATTTGTGGCATTGTACCACAACTTACGCCGGCAGAACACTTCAGCGTAACAGTGTTTCTGAGCGACGTAATCGAACTCTATTGGATAGCGTACGATCGATGATGGCTCATACCGACTTACCTGTGTCATTCTGGGGGTATGCATTAGAAACTGCCGCTTACATTCTTAATAGGGCACCGTTCAAATCCGTAAAGACAAAACCATTTGAGGAATGGCATGGCAAGAAACCAAAGTTGGCTCACTTGAAGATTTGGGGTTGTGAGGCTTATGTTAGGAAACCTCAGCCTAACAAACTCGAATCTGTTGGATATGTGCCCTAGAGACAAATTAATAAAGATATTTGTCACATATCCGTTTTGTTCATAATACGTTTTATACTGTGCTATAACTATATTACTTGGAAATACTAATACATGTGTAGTATAAAACATGGTCCGTAGTTTAACTCGGGTAAACTATCTCATTGGGCAATTGATTGATCAAGCTTTCCTGATCATGGCGACACTTAAGTCCATTGACAATGAGGTCATATCATTAAGGGGAATGATGTGATGGACGTACACCCACCTAAAGTATTGCAATGTGATCGAGTCACATAGTTCAGCGTTGCTATGACTTTGTAACATATGGCTTAGTCCTTAGACCGTAATGATCATACGTAATCACGATCTATGAGGAGACTTTGATTTGTATCCCACCGCCTGACTGAAATATGTTGGCTATAACGGAGCACTTTGGGTATTCCGAAATAGATGGTTGATGAGTATGTTAATAGATCAAAGCGGGATTTGTCAGTCCTTGTCACAGGACAGGTACTCTGGGCCCACTCGGTGATATTGCATCAACCCCTTGCAAGGACGTGACTAGGTCACAAGAGATGCAATGATCATGGACGAGAAAAGTTGTTTGTTGTGAACGAGATGTGAACACGGTATGTGGGATACCGATGATCAAACCTCGGACAAACAAATACCGCAGCACAAAGGGATTACGTCGTATCGTTAACGGTTTCCAAAAGCGATCGAAGTTCATTCGATGGAAGCGCAGGGGCTGTCAAGGATTGTAACCAAGTCCAACTGACTAGTCATTGGACAATGAGAAGAGTCTCGACCATGTCTGCTGTTTCCCGGACTGTTAGGGTGTTACACTTAAGGGCAATCGATGCATAGAACAGTTACGGGATCAATCGGTGAAATAGGAGAAATCACCGGAATAGTTCCGGAGGAGGACGGAATAGTTTCCGGACATTTTGAATAGTTCAAAATAAAGTTTAATTGTTTTAATAATGTTTTATTATTTAATTATCTGAATTAAATATTTAAAACATATTAAATAAATTAAAAAATGGGAAAAAGGCTATATGGGCCCATGGGGCCCATTAGGGGAGGAAGGGGTTCCCCCCCTTGGGCTTGGCGCCAAGGGTGGGGCCCATCCCCCCCTATGGCCGGCGCACCTCCCCCCTGTGACGCCCCCAAAATCAATCCGTGTACAGTAATCATACACGCAGGGTACACGGCTGAGATTAGGGTGCCACGGTGAGAATATCACAGCACAACACTAAACACAAAAGGATAAACCAATATGTTACAATAAAGGGGGTCACGCGGACCCGAATACATAAGTTATACAAGCCATAATATCTGAGTATAGACATAGTTAGTCAAGTTTTGCCTTAAGAAGGCTAGCACAAATAACATCAGAGATACAGATCGAAAAGGCAAGGCCTCCTTCCTGGGAGCCTCCGAAACTACTCCTGGTCCTGGTCAGCGGGGGTGTCGACGTAGTAGTATCTGCCTCCGGGGTACTCCTGCTCCTGGGCTCCAACGTCGACTGCAGCGGCCGATCAGGCAAAACATAAAAGGGGAAATAAAGCAAAGGTGAGTATCTATCATACCCGCGAGTCTTACGTCCGCTACTAAGCATTATGCATTTGTATCAACGGAAAAGGGAGGCTGTATATATAGTGGACTACAAGATAGAAATCAGAATAAGGGTAAGAAGCTAGGCCGATCGAAGACTAGCACCTTCCGACGTTGTCTTGCAGCATGAGAAGAGAAACAACCAACAGTTTATATAAAGCAATAAAGTAACAATGAAGCAGAAGTTGCTGCAACATTGTATAATATAAGTTGTAATGATTAATAATAACAATGCCTCCGAGTTCCCCTCCTCGACTCCCTGCGAGGAAGAAGACCCGGAACCATACAGTTTAATAGTAATAGTTTCTAGTGGTAAGATCCAGCTTCAGCATAAAGCGTCCTGTTACCGTGGACACGGCTATTCGAATAGATTAAACTCCCTGCAGGGGTGCACTACTGTTCAGCCTGCACGCTCGGATCTCCAGGGTGGCGTGAACCTTGTTAGGGAACGCCCCACCGAGGCTATCCGACACATCGCAGCCCATCCTAGGCTCAGCAGAGAGGCCATCCGCCTGACTATATCCTATGCGCCAAGGGGTCTACGTCCCTCACCCTTGCACGCTCCTGCACGGTACGAGACTGGCCGGTGAAGCAAAAGCAAATCCAAAACACACCTGCTGCAGCAAATAAGACAAGACCGCTTCCCGGCTATCACCCCGTGGTACTGCTGACGTCTGAAGAGCTTTCGGACGAACTACGACGCGGAGGGCCCACACCGTAATCCCACGTGTAGGTAGTGCGTACAGACCAACGGGCCTCTCAAGTCATCCGCCGAACCATTTAGCATTTTAATTAACCTGTGTGACAACCGTTATCGTTGCCTCGACTTAACCGACCCGCGGTCAACGACAGCAGTCAGGACCACCAGTACATCGGTGCCTGCCCTGTCGTCCCACCAAGTCACTGCGGTTACCAACAAGGTGAACCGTCTCCTTACCTTGTCTCGCGTGTGCTCTTGGTAGAGCTCGACTTTCGTGGTTTGGTAACTCTCGCGAGATACGAGCAGGGGCCAAGCACGCCAGTAACGTCGGTCGTACCCTCCCTGTCGTTCCGGACGATATACCTCTCGTAGGCACCGTTGGGTCGCCCGGCTTCTTACCTTTAAGGACAACCGTTGTCCAGGACCCTATGGCGGCAAGACAAAGTCAGCCTCGAGTGGAGTACAAGGATTACTCCTTGATAGCTCACACTTGAGGTGACTAGGCATAACCCAGATAGGGGCCTTTGGCGATGTCTGCATTGTACCGTACCTGTGCAGTTGTATTTAATGTATCCGCGATCGCTCCCATAGTGATCACGGCCCGCTAACTAACCCTAACTAACAATGCGCAGGGTTCACTGCTGAATATATGCATAATTATAATAGGCAGCATAGGATAAGAAAGGTACATCAAGGGGCGACAAAATCAGGCTATGAAATTGAATAGGATTGTAATCGTAGCAGCAACAGTAAACATGCCTAGTGCAAGAAATGTACGGAAAGATAGGCGATATCTGGGGAAGAGAATGGCTCTGCTTGCCTGGAAGCTCGACGGTAGGGGCAGGGTCGTCGACGAAGTAGTCGTACCCGGCGGCGGTGTAGTCGGCGGTAGCAGCGGGGTCTACCGGAGATTAAGGGGGGGAGGAAACAGTAAATATAAAGCAATCATAGCAAACAGATGAATAGCATGACGTATGCAATGTTAACGGTGTTCTAACGCAGTGCAATGTACGTTGCTCGGAGCGGGAATTCATCCGGGGATGAACTGCCAGCTCCAGCTGATTACCGGACAGGGTGTCCGGAGGGGGGAAGGGTTCATGCCGGAGGTGTCGTGGACATCCGACAAACATAACGGGGGTGTATACGTGTTAGTTAAACCATTCCGGACAACTTTCGTGTTCGGAATAAATTCATTAAATATATTTATATGACAGTGGGGTCCCACATGTCATACACTACACAGCAATTTATCTTAATAAAACAAAAGGACTTACAGATGGGGCCCATGTGTAAGTGGGTGGGGGGTTTCTTTTATCTCTATTTTTATTAGAAACATAATTAGAGGGGGGGTTAACACTAATCGAATCATTAGTACTAATACTAATCGGGCGGGGCCCGCGCGTCAGGGACAGGCCACGGGCCATGGGGTGCATCCCGTGCTCCTTGCCGGTGACGAGTACAGCGACATGGAGGCGAGGCTTCCGGTGGGCACGGGCGACCAAACGGAGCGGCAAGGGCGGGGATGGAATGCGGCGTTCCGTGCGCGTCCATTGCCTTACCCCACGGACGACGGGGACAACCGTGGCGGCGGCTACGACGAAGGCCGCGGCGGCCGGAGCACTGGTCCCATGGCGACGGCCGGTACAGCGACGGGGAGGGAAGAAGGAGCATATGGGAAGGAAGGGGAGCTCACAGGGAGCGCGTTGAGGATGGCAATGGGCTTGGAAAGGGCGCGAGGTGGACGAATCGTCAACAATGGTGGCGCGACCGTGGCGAAGGGGATCGTCTAGATTCCGGCGAAGGAGGACACCTCGGATCGGTTTCTTCTACGGGGAGATGAGGACGACGCCGGCGAGGCTCCCGGACGTGGTGGCGCGGGCTGAGGCGGCCGGTGGCCACGCCGGCGATAACCGCGTGCCCACGGCGGACTCCCGGCAAGCTTGGCGGAGAGAGGTTGCGCGAGGGGGAACCAGGGGAAGGGTGGGGGCGCGGCTAGGGTTAGGGCACAGGGGAGGGGGGACTCTTATCGCCGCCGGGAACCGCCCGATGCGCGGCACGGCGACGGCCGAAGCCATGGCACCGGCGGTTTGACGCCACGCCATGGTGAGCGTACGGGAGGAGGGGGATGAGTGGGGTGGTGGGCTGGGGTGGGCTTGTGGCCCAGGGGGGAGGAGAGGGTAGGCCTGGTGGGCTTTGCCCCCAGGCGTAGGTTTTGGTTTTCATTTTTTTTGTTATTTCCTTTTTTGTAATTGTTTTACTAGCTTAGCCATTTTAGTAAAACATGTTAGGTGCCCCACAATTTATGTTAACCCCAAGGTTACTGCCACAAAAGATTTGGGCACTTTTAAAAGTCATTAAATATTTCAATTAAATATTAAATGATTTAAATAGGGTTTTTATCCACTGTTTTGATTTGCTTAGAATTTTCTATCACTCGATAAATACTCAAACCCATATGTATTTGGGCCACTGAATATTTGTGTTTTTTTTTTATAAAAGTAGTATCATAATTTTTGGAAAAGATTTTATTGCCACCATATTTTATTATTCCACAAAAAGGCATTCTAGGGTTTGTTTGAATTATATTTCAAATGGCTTGTACTTGTTTTGATTCCAGATGATCAAGGTCCATGATCACCATGCATTCAAGAACATCAAAGTGGAATTTGAAATTGGAACTGTTCCAAGTTGATCAACAAAAGTTTTGAACAGTACAGATGAACAGTAACAGTGATTACTGTTCACTGAGAGTGAGGGTGTTACAAATCTCCCCCACTACAAGAATTCTCGTCCCGAGAATTTAGGTGGCAGAGGGGAAAAGGTCGGGGTATTCTTCACGAAGACGATCTTCGCGTTCCCAAGTGGCTTCATCTTCAGAATGATTCGACCACTGAACCTTGAGAAACTTGGTCGTCTTGTTGCGGGTCTTGCGTTCAGATTGATCGAGAATGCGGCTCGGATGTTCTTGATAAGTCAACTCCTGTTGCAGCTCAATCATATCATGTTCCACTTCGCGAATAGGGTCCTTGAAGCAGCGTCGGAGTTGCGACACGTGGAAGACATCGTGTACTTGAGAGAGGTTTGCCAGCAATTCCAAACGGTATGCCACGGGTCCCCTTCTGGAAAGGATACGGAATGGGCCAATGTAGCGAGGAGCTAACTTGCCTTTGATTCCGAAACGATGAGTGCCTCGCATCGGGGTGACACGGAGGTAAGCACATTCGCCAGGTTGATAGACTATCTCCTTATGCTTGCGATCATAGTTGCTCTTCTGGCGGGACTGAGCAGCTTTCAGGTGTTCACGGATAACGCAAACCTGATCTTCGGCGTGTTGTATGATGTCCGGACCAATGAGAGTTTGTTCTCCAGTTTCGGACCAATTCAGAGGGGTTCGGCACTTACGTCCATAGAGAACTTCAAAGGGTGCCATCTTCAGACTAGCTTGATAGCTATTGTTGTACGAGAATTCAGCAAATGGAAGAGATTCCTCCCATTTCTTACCGAATGAAATGACACAAGCTCGAAGCATGTCTTCGAGCACTTGGTTGACTCGTTTGACTTGTCCTTGCGACTGGGGGTGATAAGCGGTGCTGAAATTTAGGTGAGTGCCCATAGCTTCTTGGAAACTATCCCAGAACTTCGAGGTGAAAATGCTGCCTCGGTCGGAACTGATCTCCAACGGAATACCATGGAGGGAAACAATTCTGGAAACATACAAGTCTGCTAACTGACTAGCAGAGATCGTCTCCTTGACAGGCAGAAAATGAGCAACCTTGGAGAATCGGTCGATGAGGACAAAGATGGCATCATGACCTTTCTGTGATCGGGGAAATCCGGTGACGAAGTCCATTTCAATCTTGTCCCATTTCCATTCAGGAATAGAGAGTGGTTGCAGAGTACCAGCAGGTCTTTGATGTTCGGCTTTCACGCGATGGCAAACGTCACACTCATCAACATAACGAGCAATGTCTTGTTTCATGTTGGTCCACCAGTACCGTTGACGAATGTCTTGGTACATTTTGGTACTACCAGGGTGAATCGACAAAGGTGTATCATGAGCTTCTTTCATGACATCAGAGGCGTAATTCAGGTTGGCCTTGGCTACCGGAACCACTAAACGACCCTTGAAGTACACCGCATTATCATCATTTGCATCAATAGTGAAGAATGAGGGCTCTCCGCTGGCGACACGACGCTTAATCTTCCAAATGTCAGAGTCATAATGTTGTACCGTCTTGATGCGGGTGTCGAGGTCTGGTTGGACCACCAGGGAGTTCACATATCCCTGCGGAACAATTTCGATGTTCAGCTTGCGGAGTTCTGCATACAGACGTGGCTGTTGCACCTGCACTTCAAGTTCACTACAATAGGCTTTGCGGCTTAAGGCATCGGCCACCACATTAGGTTTGCCAGGGGTGTAAGAAATTCCCATGTTGTAGTCGGCTATTGTCTCGAGCCATCTCTGTTGGCGGAGATTCAGGTCTGGTTGCGTAAACAGGTACTTCAGGCTTTGGTGGTCGGTGAAGATCTCACAACGATTACCGACGAGGTAATGTCGCCACAGCTTCAATGCATAAATTACCGCTGCCAATTCGAGATCATGAGTTGGATAGTTTTCTTCGTGAGCACGCAACTGACGAGAGCCATAAGCAATCACTTTGCGCTCTTGAATTAGGACACAGCCTAATCCTTGACGAGACGCGTCGCAATAAATCACGAAGTCCTTCTGAGTATCAGGAGGAGCAAGCACTGGGGGTGAAGTGAGCTTGTCCTTGAGAGCTTGAAAACTTTCTTGACATTTATCAGTCCACTCAAACTTGACGCCTTTGTGAAGCAGATTAGTCAGCGGCTTGGCAATCTTGGAGAAATTCTCAACAAAACGGCGGCAATAGCTGGCAAGGCCGAGGAAACTTCTGACTTGCTTGACAGTCCTGGGCGGAGTCCAGTCAAGAATAGCCTGGATACGCTCGGGGTTGACGGCAACGCCACCCTTGGAAATCACATGACCAAAGTAAGTTACTTCGGGAAGCCAGAATTCACACTTAGAATACTTAGCATAGAGTTCGTGTTCTCGAAGCTTTTCCAGTATAAGACGAAGATGTTCAGCATGTTCTGCATCGGTCTTGGAGTAAATCAATATATCATCCAGATAAACCACGACAAAGTTGTCGAGATATTCCATGAATATATAGTTCATCAATCTGGAGAAGGTGGCTGGTGCATTCGTCAAGCCAAAGGACATGACAGTGTACTTGTATGAACCATAGCGAGTAATGAATGCGGTCTTCGGGATGTCCTCATCACGGACCCGGATCTGATGGTAACCCAACCTTAAGTCGAGTTTTGAAAACACCGTGGATCCAGCAAGTTGATCATAAAGATCATTGATCCGAGGGAGGGGGTACTTGTTCTGTATCGTGGCCTGGTTGATAGGTCGGTAATCTTGGACCAATCAGTTTGTGCCATCACTCTTCTTGACAAAGAGCGAAGGTGCTCCCCAAGCAGAGGAACTAGGACGGATGAAGCCTTTCTCGAGGGCCGTGTCGATCTCCTTCTTCAATTCAAGGAGGTGGTGAGGTGGCATCTTATATGGGCGCTTGGCAATAGGGACGGTACCAGGCTTCAAGTCGATGACAAATTCAACTTCTCTAATCGGGGGTATCCCTGGCAGTTCTTCTGGGAATACGTCGGTAAAATCACAAACGATTGGGACTTTCTCAATCCCTTCGAGAGGTGCGACATTCAAGGCATTCAGAGCATATATACGAGCTTCGGCATTCATCGACACAATGGCGGTATGACTCAATATCGCGCCAGAAGGATGAAAAAGTTGGATGACCTTGGTGCCACAATAAAGTCGGCATCGTGGGTTTTCAGCCAATCCATACCCAAGATAAGGTCAATAGTGGATGTTTTCAGAATATGTGGGGAGACAAGGAACTCAATCATTTCCATCTCGACGGTGATGTTAGGTGCTAGCATGTCAACGTGACACATGCCGCCGGGTGTTTTAACGGCCAAGGGGGTGCGCATCTTTTCGTGGAATATGCCATGCTTAGATGCAAATGCTCCAGACATAAATGAATGCGATGCTCCCGTATCAAATAAAACAGTAGCAGGTATTGAGTTAACGAGGAGTGTACCCATCACAGTAGCGGGCTGTTCCTGAGATGCTTCAACATCAATGTTGTAAGCATGACCACGAGCATGAGGATTTCACCCAGTATTATAGTTGAGGGTCCCATTGTTGCCACGACCATTTCCGCGGCCAGCAGGGTGAACTACTAGTTGATTCTGTCGCTGAGGACAGTCTCTGGAAATATGACCTGGCTGACGGCACTTGAAACACAGGCCATCTTGAGGGCGGAGAGGGGCAGTCTCAGTCTTCGGCTGTCTCAGCGGGGGCGGAGGCAGACGAGGTGCAACATACGACGGCCTTGGTGCAGGGGCAGTTGGACGCATAAGACTGTGTGGAAGCCAAACGCGTTGCTTCTGTGCTGTGCCCGAAGATGAGCCAGCATCACGGGGGCGCTTCGGCGAACCACCGAACTTAAGCTGAGCTGTCTCAAGAGTGATAGACTGGTTCACCATGGTGGCGAAGTCGGGGAAGGCGTGCAAAGCCAGTGCAAGCTGGAGATCTGGGTTGAGCCCATCACGGAACTTCTCTTGCCTACTTGCATCATTGGGGAGGTCACTTGCAGCAAAGCGGGAGAGGCGGAGGAATTCCCTCTGGTATGCCTCGACAGTTTTGCTGCCCTGAACGAGGTTGCGGAACTCGGCCTTCATACGGTTCATAATCTCCTGGGGGACATAACGAGCACGAAAGGCAGTCTTGAAGTCATTCCAGGTGACGACAGTCCCTATAGCTAGCGAGCCCTTGTAAGTGTCCCACCACTGAGCAGCGAGACCACGCAGGAAATAGGACGAGAAGTTGACATAATCAGCAGCGCTCACATTAGCGAACTCCAGCTGACGAGTGATATCACGAAGCCAATCATCGGCATCCAGCGGCTGTTCCGGTTGGTGGAAGAGAGGGGGATTGAGACGCATGAAATCCCGCAGAGTAACCACAGGCGGTTGGTTCTGGTGCTGGTTATGGTTCTGATTCTGGTTCTGGAGCTGGTCTATGACTCCTTGCATAAACACTTGGTTCATCTGAAACTGCTGCATCATCGCGGCCATGTAGTCCGGCGGCGGAGGTGGATCGTTGGCACCACGACCACGACCACGACCACCACGACCAGCCATCCTGCTAGAATTTAACAGGGGTATTTCAGCGATGAACATTTTAATGAGATGCCGGAAACGAGTAAGAGGTAAAGCGACAACAAAGAGGAGGCGCGGATATATAGGAGTAGTCATATAAGACATACACATCCACACATAGAATCAATCGAAAATCGGGCAGCGTAACGTCGTAGAAATTAAGGAAAAAGGACACACTAGGCGGTACGCAGACCGCGGTAAGGATTACACGACGCGACATAGATTCCACTATGTCAATCACGCCGCAAGAAAACTGTTGGCCACAGGAGTTAATGCCAGAGGACGCGCGGCCTGCCCAGAATGAGAATGGGATCCACAGTCCGAGACCTGCGGTATGACTCCTGCGACACGACTCAATCAAATGGGGGAAGCACCAAAAACGCCGGGTGGAATCAAGGGAACGTGATCCTGATGTCAGAATTTGTACAACTTACCAGCAAGGATAAGAGAGCAGATTCCCAGAGCATAGGTAAGGAGAAAAGGATCCTAATACCATAGATATCACACGTAGTGACATCGATGTGTAGGGGAACGCAACAGAAAACAAAAATTTCCGCACTACGAACACGCCCAGGACCACTATGGAGACTGCATACAAGGTTTTGATCTGATCGTTACCGACTCGTAGCGCAGCGGAAGTAGAGTCGATGTAGATCGTCGGTGCAGATCCCCGCAGCTAGGATTTACAACCTCCCAACCGCGAGGATGTTCTCCCTCGTCTGCTCCTCGAACAGCACTCCGGGAGGCGGTCGGACAGTCCCTCGGACGGTGTCATGGACAGCCCTTCGGGAGGCCCCTTGAAACTCGATCGGTAACTCGGACAGCCCTTCGGGAGGACCCTTGAAACTCGAACGATAATTTGGACAGCCCTTCGGGCAAAAGATCGAAACTACGACCTCTCTACGGGGTTGCACACATACGGTGTCAGCTATCCGACAGGGCTTCGCCGTCCAGAACTAGTTCCTGCCGGAACCTAGACAGCCTTTCGGCTCTACGAAACTATTTCGCTGGGAGGGAGAGAGAAAGCCAGATCATGCATGGCATTTGTATAGAACTCAAGGGAGAGCTTGGATCAAGGATATGGGGCTGCCCTCACACCTCTATTTATAGGAAACCCAAGGGGGCTTTCTTGGCTCCCAAGTCCTTCTAGAAGGCTTTCCAAAAATATCTCAAGTAGTACTTTTTACTATTCATGACACCACTTTTTCGCGTCCGAAAAATCCGAAAATATTTCTGTGGGTCTTAGAATAATTCCAACACCCACTAAAAAGATTTTGGGTGCGTTCCGAAACAATTCCGGATTAGTGATTTTCATCTGTGAAAAGCAACCTAAGAATTTCCGGCAGCTCCGGAACATTTCCGGCAGCTCCGAAATATTTCCGAAAAAAATATTTTATTCTTTTCTCCAGAAAAATTCCAGAAGTTACCAGAACAATTCAGGCACCCTCCAAAAGTACCAGGTGCTTACCGAAACCTTTTCGGCTTAGTGGTTCACTCCGAAACAACTTTTCGGTTTTACCGAAACTATTCCGGTGTTCTCTCTCCAGAACTTTTCCGTTTTCTCCGAAACCTTTTCGGTGACTTTCTCTTAGACTCCCTGTCTAGTATTCAGCAGATAGATGACCCTTAAGCGTGTGATCCTATAGGTTCGGTGAAGTATAGACATGACCCGGAACACTTTCCGATCAATGATCAACATCGGAGCCGTGGACACCCATATTGACCCCTATACCCACACGAATAAATATTCGAGTGAACCTCCAGTTGCCGTGTGCTATTCCTGTTGCTTCGCGATATGTTACAAACACCCGAGGTGAGACTTATCGGCATCCCCGTGAATCAACAACTTGTCCACTATGCCAGTTACCTCGTTTCCGGTATTGTTCTCTTTTCTCGTTCCCGTGTTCCGGCATCCCTGTGATCAAATCACACTGTGTCTGGCCAGACGATGGTGGATACTGTAACACCGAGAGGGCCCGAAGAATATCTCTCCATCGACGGAGGAGAAAATCCCAATCTTGAGCTACCTAGTTCCTGGTCATACTTTTCCGTGAACCCGTAAGCCGCCGTAATAGCCACCCTTTTACAGATGACGTTTAACAAACCCCAAAGTTCACGAAGCAAGTATGAAGGAACTCGATGCTCTCATGGTCTAAGGAATTATGCAAACGCTCAACTTTCTCTGTGTTATAATCCATTAACTGGTGACGAATGTATCTCATAGCATAACATCAAACTGGGTCGATTCAACACAAATGTTCTTCTAACATTGTGCCCTCAAAATTGCCGGCATAGTCATGCCCATGATCAGGAAAACAGAACCATCATGCAACACTTGAGCTAGTCTTAGAGGCGAGACTAGGAATATATATTTTTTATCCGTTTATTATTCCACACGTGCATATGAGTCTTCCTTCGAGCCTCGTGGTTATTGCAGACTCGAGAACCATAGCAGTTATAGCATGGAATATAAACATAATTAGGAACATGGGGATAAATAATAACATTTATTATTGCCTCTAGGGCATATCTCCTACAGACTCCCACTTGCACTAGAGTCAATAATCTAGTCAATGCTAATGCACTTTACACCTACGACATACTGGTGTAAAATATGCTTCACATGTGGTATAGCCTGATGTCCAACGGATCTGACAACTTCAACTCCGTGTGTATCTTTGCATATCCTCGCGTTTTCACGCTTTCACAAAATTCATATTTTGTGTGGACTTGGCTTTGTATATATGTGAATCACTGGTCGAACCTTGATTCCTCAGACTGAGCTATGGAGCAACTATCTTCAATAGTGTTCCATTGACCAAAGCCATCTTGGAACCATACTAAGTTCATGAATGAACTATATGATTCAACATCTTCTTTGTCGCTTCTAAAGCGTCATCATACTCAGCCTTTGTTATAGAATTTGCCACAGTAACCTGTTTGGAACAATTCCAACTTACTGTGCCACCATATCGTGTATCACACAAAAACCCTTAACTTAGATCGAAAATCGCATGGAGCATTGATGAAGACTATATTGATGTAATTACTTACAGCAAGCACTTCATAATCTCTTCTTGCGAGAAAACATGTCATCAGTTCTACTTTAGTACTCAATGACATTTTTCACTTTTGTCCCATGATCAGTACTTTGATCACTTTGGTATCTATACTCGCAACAACTTGGGAGTACTGGACATATCTGGTTGTTTTATATACCATGGAATACATGATTAATCCAAACACAAAGGTGTATGGAATATCCATCATGTATTTTGCTCATCAGTGTTTTAGGACACCGAGTCTTGCAAAAACTCTTTCCATGTGACTTCGTCAAGAATCACTCCTTGGCGTTTTTAACGCTAAACTGTTTTAGCATCTTGTCAATATGTATTTTGGGTTAGCCCTATTAGGCAATTATATCTCATAGATAATTATGCCTAATATCAAGACTACTTAGCCCAAGCACTTCGTCGAAAAACTATTTTCAATGAAGTCTTAATTTGTGTCAAGAAATTTATATTATTTCCAATTAACAATGTGTTAGGCACACAAGGTTTTTAGAAATATTATTATGCTCCCACCTACTCTCTTGTAGCCACAAGCATCTTCGTTATCCATCGATGAAATCAACTTCTTTTGATTATTTCATCAAAAACGAAGATTCCAACTCCATTATGCTCTCTTTTGTCCATCGCAGGAACTCTGAAGTTTGCATACTCACTAGCATCCTCTGGACTGATAAAATACCTTGGACTGTATCATATACAAGTCCAAGGCAGTATTTCCATCTTATGGAAATCCTTTTGGCATCCATGTTTCATATCTCATGAATGAAATATGTATTAATTGCAAGTTTAACCCGAACCGACTTTAAGCATCGCTACGGAGAGACAATCTCGCCGTAGTTAATTCCTTGAAATTGTTATAAGCAACAAGTCGAGCTTTATGGATAAAACATTTTTATCCGTATCAGTTTATAGTTCCATTAATATTCGTTAGACTCAAAGTCTTCCGAATGGTCCATCAAGATACAATCTTGATTTATTTACATGGAAACTATCTCAGATTGTATTGGCATTTAGCCAATTCCGGAGTCAGGGCCCATCATTGCTTCCTTAATTATCGTAGGTATATTGTTGTCTAACAACAATATGTCGTTTGCGCACCTGAGAGGTTTGCATGAGTTTTGCCTACGTGGTTCAGCTGCAAGTTCGACCGAAGTCCATACATCTCATGTAGGAGCTTCCGTATCAGTCGTAGTAGGAAACTCTGGAATCACTTCCAAGGTTCCTTTCCTTTGATCTGATGACGAAGATACTGTTATCTCATCGAGTTGCACTGTCCTCCCACTCACCTTTTTTCAAGAACCATTCTCTTTAAAAGCATACCGTTCTTTGTGGCAAAACCTTTTGCCTCGGTATAGTGGTGGAGGAATTCCCAATAATTTGGGATAACCTACAAAGTAGCACTTGTCTGATTTGGAATAGGTTTGTAACCTTTTACACAAGCCCCATATTCCAAATGTTTAAGAAAAGATATAACATGGTTGGGCATACCGTACCATGGCGTCATTTCAACACACCCGATGGAGCTCTTTTCAGTGTAAAAGCCGCAGTCTCTAAAGCATTACATTAAAAGGGATAATGGCAAATTGATTTATGTCATCTTTGATCTTACCATGTCATAAATGGTTTGATTACATCTTCACGGACATTCCACTCACAGTGGTGTTCCGGGAGGTGTATGTTATGAAACTCTTTTCACAAATCATCAGACATTCGCTAAACTTGTAACTCAAAATATTCCTTTCTGCAATCGAATTGTAGAAACATAATTTTCTTGTTACAATAACTTCCACTTCATTTTTGAACACCTTTTGAATGATTTCAAAAGATCCAGACTTACGTCTCATCAAGTAAATATCCATATATCTACTTGAGTCATTTCTGAAGATAGATAAATCCACTACTAGTAACAACATTTATCGGACTACACACATCAAATGTATGATCACCAATAAGTTTGTTGTTCGTTCCTCATGGCCTGTGAACGGTATTTCAGTCACTTCACCTTTCGGACGAAGGTTGCAAGTGTCAGATGATTCATAATCAAATGTCTTCAAAATCCATCATTATGAGTTTCTCCATGCAGGTTTCTCCAATGTGACCAAATGCAGTGCCACACATATGTGGTATTCTTTTAGTCTTTCGACATTTAGCGTCAGTGTTATGGATGTATCATATTATCCTCAATATTCATAACATACATCCCATCCCCGATGGAAGCATGGCCCTTTATGTTATTCATAATACTGAACAACAATTGTTCTTTTATGAACAACCTTCTTGCAACATACTTTATGCAATGGGCTAGAGTGTATAAAACTCTAAAACGAATTATGAAAATAAATACAGATGGTGATACACCGATGGAAGGTATAGTAACTTTTACTATGTTCCCAGCGCGTATCTAAACCTCATTACTGGCAAGTCTTTTTAGGCCGTAGTGGTTCTTGCATCGAGTTGCAACAGAATGCAATCGAGCGGGTATTCCTGTGATCAACTTTTAATCATAATACCCAAGAATTATGGACTAACTGTTCAATCACAATTCCCAAGAACTATTTATTTTTGACCAGCTTTCCATACATCAATAACTTTCATGACTTTTATACATGAGTTGGACATTCCAGTCTTCTTTCTTTTTGCCCTTATACTTTTAACAGTTTAACTTTCAATATATTTCTCCTACTCTCAGAAGAAGCACCCAACTTTAAGAGTGGCGTTAGCCCCGGACTTCCTAGGCGTGTGAGTCATACTAACACCCTTTGGACATTTCCTTTCTCTTTAAGTTGTTTGTTTTATTCACCTTCATCATATGCCAGGCGTTCTTCTGGATCCCTCTCCTATCAGTCGAATGCCCAGTAAACACTTTACTAATACTTTGCAAACAAATATTGCTTTGGATATCTCATATCTTTTAGCCTTTGTCTGTATCTGAAAACAATTTTCAGTTCCATGAATATTACATAACTATCCCAAACTTGTGAAGTTCGGGTTTTATGGAAGCAAACGTATTGCATTTGACCACAATGGAATATAGCTTTTGGATCGAAGGACGAGAGTCACATCATCCATAGCATTAGCGGGAGGACACCGAAAGCATGCGATAGGACAAAATCCTTCTCGACACTCTTGAGGACAATCCTCGCATTACGTTACCAACCGTAAAGTTTTAACCAGATATTTAACAGCTTATTCAATTTTAATAGGGAAGGTGGAAACGCGAGCCATTATTCTACAACTATTAGCAAATTATACTTAGACAGTGTTCATAATTAATTTGCACTCAGAATTAAACAAGTTAATTCTAAAATGCGCTCCCACTCAAATCAATATCTCTCAAAATTGATTATGAGTGATTCAAGATCCAAATATCAATACAACGCCATAGAATCATCATCTCATGACGAGGATTTTGATTTGGTAGGCCAACTTGCCGATCACATCTCTATGTGACTCTTGTTCATATTTCGATGCGTGTGTTCCGAGCTCAGGACGATCCTGCCATGAACGTCAAGACAACCAAGTGATCTTGCTGCGAGGTCTGACCTCACCCGCCTTACATTTCTCCAGTCGTTCGTACCCATGCATCCATGGCGCACCCCGAAAGGATAGATGCTGTGACGGTGCTACATTTGGGAGAACACTAACTACTTGATATTTTAAGTGAGAGATCACCCTAATAAAAAGCGACTACCGCGCAATCAAGAAGGGTGCAACTTAAGGGATAAACATCTCAGGTAATTCATAATTGCATGATATGGTATAGCCCCTTCTGACGGAGAAGTCAAGTATTTTCTTCGTCTTTGGCATTTGCGTCGGAGTTCACCTTCGCGAAGTTTGCCACCACCTTGTCGATGAACCAAATAATATTGCTATCTCTATAGCTAATAAAATAAGTGCATTACATAAGGTTGACTCGCAGGTCATTAAAGTGACAATCATATGGCTCCAGCCATCATGCCGAATCATGACACGCAGGTCATGTTAATAAATTTACAATATATAGTCATCTCATACATAATCAAATTAATATGAGCTTTGCTATACCAGATCACATGCACATCCTGCAAAACCAAGTTAGACGCCTCTAATCGGTTTATGCAAAAATTTATTTTACGTGGCTTCTAAGGTTTTGACTTAAACCGCAGCTACCAACGTTTATCATCAAGCATGATTATTCAAGTCTCTAGATTAACTTTGCGGGGTGTATGAAACACGAGATAATAAAATCTCGAGCCCCATACTAAACTTCGTCATACGCGTGATCCCCGTGCAGATCATATCTGCATTGCCCTTTAGTCTGTAGAATTTCTTCTTTCTCTAACTACGGTGGAATTCAACGAACTGTTAGCACTACTTTGATCAATCAGGATCGCAGATTGCCAGAACTTTGAAACTCCACCATACTGTTATTGAGATCAGAAATACACATATTCCAGGGAAGCAACAAGAACATCGGGTAACAGATTTCATCTGCCACCCGCATAAATAATTTTCAGCAATAGATCTAATCTACTCCAAAATTATATTATGCAATACCCATACATCTCTATGTATTCTAGATCGCAACATGCATCTACGCATAGCACGGCTCTGATGCCACTGTAGTGGAACGCAACAGAAAACAAAAATTTCCGCACTACGAACACGCCCCGGACCACTATGGAGACTGCATACAAGGTTTTGATCTGATCGTTACCGACTCGTAGCGCAGCGGAAGTAGAGTCGATGTAGATCGTCGGTGCAGATCCCTGCAGCTAGGATTTACAACCTCCCAACCGCGAGGATGTTCTCCCTCGTCTGCTCCTCGAACAGCACTCCGGGAGGCGGTCGGACAGTCCCTCGGACGGTGTCATGGACAGCCCTTCGGGAGGCCCCTTGAAACTCGATCGGTAACTCGGACAGCCCTTCGGGAGGACCCTTGAAACTCGAACGATAATTTGGACAGCCCTTCGGGCAAAACATCGAAACTACGACCTCTCTACGGGGTTGCACACATACAGTGTCAGCTATCCGATAGGGCTTCGCCGTCCAGAACTAGTTCCTGCCGGAACCTAGACAGCCTTTCGGCTCTACGAAACTATTTCGCTGGGAGGGAGAGAGAAAGCCAGATCATGCATGGCATTTGTATAGAACTCAAGGGAGAGCTTGGATCAAGGATATGGGGCTGCCCTCACACCTCTATTTATAGGAAACCCAAGGGGGCTTTCTTGGCTCCCAAGTCCTTCTAGAAGGCTTTCCAAAAATATCTCAAGCAGTACTTTTTACTATTCATGACACCACTTTTTCACGTCCGAAAAATCCGAAAATATTTCTGTGGGTCTTAGAATAATTCCAACACCCACTAAAAAGATTTTGGGCGCGTTCCGAAACAATTCCGGATTAGTGATTTTCATCTGCGAAAAGCAACCTAAGAATTTCCGGCAGCTCCGGAACATTTCCGGCAGCTCCGAAATATTTCCGAAAAAAATATTTTATTCTTTTCTCCAGAAAAATTCCAGAAGTTACCAGAACAATTCAGGCACCCTCCAAAAGTACCAGGTGCTTACCGAAACCTTTTCGGCTTAGTGGTTCACTCCGAAACAACTTTTCGGTTTTACCGAAACTATTCCGGTGTTCTCTCTCCAGAACTTTTCCGTTTTCTCCGAAACCTTTTCGGTGACTTTCTCTTAGACTCCCTGTCTAGTATTCAGCAGATAGATGACCCTTAAGCGTGTGATCCTATAGGTTCGGTGAAGTATAGACATGACCCGGAACACTTTCCGATCAATGATCAACATCGGAGCCGTGGACACCCATATTGACCCCTATACCCACACGAATAAATATTCGAGTGAACCTCCAGTTGCCGTGTGCTATTCCTGTTGCTTCGCGATATGTTACAAACACCCGAGGTGAGACTTATCGGCATCCCCGTGAATCAACAACTTGTCCACTATGCCAGTTACCTCGTTTCCGGTATTGTTCTCTTTTCTCGTTCCCGTGTTCCGGCATCCCTGTGATCAAATCACACTGTGTCTGGCCAGACGATGGTGGATACTGTAACACCGAGAGGGCCCGAAGAATATCTCTCCATCGACGGAGGAGAAAATCCCAATCTTGAGCTACCTAGTTCCTGGTCATACTTTTCCGTGAACCCGTAAGCCGCCGTAATAGCCACCCTTTTACAGATGACGTTTAACAAACCCCAAAGTTCACGAAGCAAGTATGAAGGAACTCGATGCTCTCATGGTCTAAGGAATTATGCAAACGCTCAACTTTCTCTGTGTTATAATCCATTAACTGGTGACGAATGTATCTCATAGCATAACATCAAACTGGGTCGATTCAACACAAATGTTCTTCTAACATTGTGCCCTCAAAATTGCCGGCATAGTCATGCCCATGATCAGGAAAACAGAACCATCATGCAACACTTGAGCTAGTCTTAGAGGCGAGACTAGGAATATATATTTTTTATCCGTTTATTATTCCACACGTGCATATGAGTCTTCCTCCGAGCCTCGTGGTTATTGCAGACTCGAGAACCATAGCAGTTATAGCATGGAATATAAACATAATTAGGAACATGGGGATAAATAATAACATTTATTATTGCCTCTAGGGCATATCTCCTACACGATGTGGGCCCTTAAGCCAAACATTTAAGTTAGCAAAATAGTATTTCAAAGTCTAGACTCAACTTCGACCAGGTAGTAGTTGGGTGGCTTCCTACAGGCAGTCGGCTCTGATACCAACTTGTGACGCCCCCAAAATCAATCCGTGTACAGTAATCATACACGCAGGGTACACGGCTGAGATTAGGGTGCCACGGTGAGAATATCACAGCACAACACTAAACACAAAAGGATAAACCAATATGTTACAATAAAGGGGGTCACGCGGACCCGAATACATAAGTTATACAAGCCATAATATCTAAGTACAGACATAGTTAGTCAAGTTTTGCCTTAAGAAGGCTAGCACAAATAACATCAGAGATACAGATCGAAAAGGCAAGGCCTCCTGCTTGGGAGCCTCCGAAACTACTCCTGGTCCTGGTCAGCGGGGGTCTCGACGTAGTAGTATCCGCCTCCGGGGTACTCCTGCTCCTGGGCTCCAACGTCGACTGCAGCGGCCGATCAGGCAAAACATAAAAGGGGAAATAAAGCAAAGGTGAGTATCCAGTATACCCGCGAGTCTTACGTCCGCTACTAAGCATTATGCATTTGTATCAACGGAAAAGGGAGGCTGTATATATAGTGGACTGCAAGATAGAAATCAGAATAAGGGTAAGAAGCTAGGCCTATCGAAGACTAGCACCTTCCGACGTTGTCTTGCAGCATGAGAAGAGAAACAGCCAACAGTTTATATAAAGCAATAAAGTAACAATGAAGCAGAGTTGCTGCAACATTGTATAATATAAGTTGTAATGATTAATAATAACAATGCCTCCGAGTTCCCCTCCTCTACTCCTTGCGAGGAAGAAGACCCGGAACCGTACAGTTTAATAGTAATAGTTTCTAGTGGTAAGATCCAGCTTCAGCATAAAGCGTCCTGTTACCGTGGACACGGCTATTCGAATAGATTAAACTCCCTGCAGGGGTGCACTACTGTTCAGCTTGCACGCTCGGAACTCCAGGGTGGCGTGAACCTTGTTAGGGAACGCCCCACCGAGGCTATCCGACACATCGCAGCCCATCCTAGGCTCAGCAGAGAGGACATCCGCTGGACTATATCCTATGCGCCAAGGGGTCTAGGTCCCTCACCCTTGCACGCTCCTGCACGGTACGAGACTGGCCGGTGAAGCAAAAGCAAATCCAAAACACACCTGCTGCAGCAAATAAGACAAGACCGCTTCCCGGCTATCACCCCGTGGTACTGCTGACGTCTGAAGAGCTTTCGGACGAACTACGACGCGGAGGGCCCACACCGTAATCCCACGTGTAGGTAGTGCGTATAGACCAACGGGCCTCTCAAGTCATCCACCGAACCATTTAGCATTTTAATTAACCTGCGTGACAACTGTTATCGTTGCCTCGACTTAACCGACCCGCGGTCAACGACAGCAGTCAGGACCACTAGTACATCGGTGCCTGCCCTGTTGTCCCACCGAGTCACTACGGTTACCAACAAGGTGAACCGTCTCCTTACCTTGTCTCGCGTGTGCTCTTGGTAGAGCTCGACTTTCGTGGTTTGGTAACTCTCGCGAGATACGAGCAGGGGCCAAGCACGCCAGTAACATCGGTCGTACCCTCCCTGTCGTTCCCGACGATATACCTCTCGCAGGCACCGTTGGGTCGCCCGGCTTCTTACCTTTAAGGACAACCGTTGTCCAGGACCCTATGGCGGCAAGACAAAGTCAGCCTCGAGTGGAGTACAAGGATTACTCCTTGATAGCTCACACTTGAGGTGACTAGGCATAACCCAGATAGGGGCCTTTGCGATGTCTGCATTGTACCGTACCTGTGCAGTTGTATTTAATGTATCCGCGATCACTCCCATAGTGATCACGGCCCGCTAACTAACCCTAACTAACAATGCGCAGGGTTCACTGCTGAATATATGCATAATTATAATAGGCAGCATAGGATAAGAAAGGTACATCAAGGGGCGACAAAATCAGGCTATGCAATTGAATAGGATTGTAATCATAGCAGCAGCAGTAAACATGCCTAGTGCAAGAAATGTACGGAAAGATAGGCGATATCTGGGGAAGAGAATGGCTCTGCTTGCCTGGAAGCTCGACGGTAGGGGCAGGGTCGTCGACGAAGTAGTCGTACCCGGCGGCGGTGTAGTCGGCGGTAGCAGCGGGGTCTACCGGAGATTAAGGGGGGGAGGAAACTGTAAATATAAAGAAATCATAGCAAACAGAGGAATAGCATGACGTATGCAATGTTAACGGTGTTCTAACGCAGTGCAATGTACGTTGCTCGGAGCGGGAATTCATCCGGGGATGAACTGCCAGCTCCGGCTGATTACCGGACAGGGTGTCCGGAGGGGGGAAGGGTTCATGCCGGAGGTGTCGTGGACATCCGACAAACATAACGGGGGTGTATACGTGTTAGTTGAACCATTCCGGACAACTTTCGTGTTCGGAATAAATTCATCCGGGTACTTTTTATCGGTACCGGGGAATTATCGACCGACAGCCCGGAGGGGGAATGTCGATGATCGGTGTGTTAGGGGGGCGGGGTTGGCGTATCTGTATTCGTTATATTTTTCTGATCAACTTTCATGTATAAAGTTTTTGAATCTGAGCTATGGTTTATTTTCTATGATTTTCTAAAGTTTTAAGCAATTTAAATCATTTTCTAAATCATTTTTAAAATATTTTTATTAATTAACAAAAACATTATCCACAACAGTTTGACTGGTCAAACTGATATATCGGACCCACATGTCAGCCTCACAGTTTAATAAAATCATTAAATATATTTATATGACAGTGGGGTCCCACATGTCATACACTACACAACAATTTATCTTAATAAAACAAAAGGACTTACAGATGGGGCCCATGTGTAAGTGGGTGGGGGTTTCTTTTATCTCTATTTTTATTAGCAACATAATTAGAGGGGGGTTAACACTAATCGAATCATTAGTACTAATACTAATCGGGCGGGGCCCGCGCGTCAGGGACAGGCCAAGGGCCATGGGGTGCATCCCGTGCCCCTCGCCGGCGACGAGTACAGCGACATGGCGGCGAGGCTGCCGGTGGGCACGGGCGACCAAACGGAGCGGCAAGGTCGGGGATGGAATGCGGCGTTCCGCGCGCGTCCATTGCCGTACCCCACGGACGACGGGGACAACCGTGGCGGCGGCTACGACGAAGGCCGCGGCGGCCGGAGCACTGGTCCCATGGCGACGGCCGGTACAGCGATGGGGAGGGAAGAAGGAGCATATGGGAAGGAAGGGGATCTCACAGGGAGCGCGTTGAGGATGGCAATGGGCTTGGAGAGGGCGCGAGGTGGACGAATCGTCAACAATGGTGGCGCGACCGTGGGGAAGGGGATCGGCTAGATTCCGGCGAAGGAGGACACCTCGGATCGGTTTCTTCTACGGGGAGATGAGGACGACGCCGGCGAGGCTCCCGGACGTGGTGGCGCGGGCTGAGGCGGCCGGTGGCCACGCCGGCGACAACCGCGTGCCCACGGCGGACTCCCGGCAAGCTTGGCGGAGAGAGGTTGTCGGGGGATTGGTACCCGGGTAGGCTAACCCAAGCGGAAGCAAGCTTTCAAGACAAGGATGGGCCGATTGGGCTGCAGCTGGGCCGAGCTGGGCGGAGGTACGGCCGATTGCTCCAAGGCAATCGGCCATACCAAATGCCAGCAGTCGGCCCAGGCGCAATTGGCCCACCCTTCCCTTATCAGACATTCGTCCGATTGGTCTGCAGCTGGACCGAGGTTGATTCCCAGAAGGCCGACTACCCAGAGCAATCGGCCTTACCAGGAACCACCAATCGGTCCAGGCGCAATCGGAGCAACCTACCACCCAATCGGGGGTATGATTACGAGGTCATAAATACCATATCCCGAGATATCTGGGTGGCAGGAAGGCCAGGTCACATCGAGGATTTGCTGGAGATACGGTGTCGACCTCCCCGCCGATTCCGCGGACAGGCCGACAAGACCGCACCCCCTAGCTCCACTGTTCGTCACTAGGCTCTACGAGGTAGCAGCATGGGCCACTGCTCGTAGGCTCCGGATCACCCGGATAGGAGCAGTCGGTGGGCCCAGGCCGATTAGAGGTTGACAGCTGGGCCCATTCGGCACTGAAGTTACCGAAGTACCCTGGACTCACACTATAAGAGCCAGGGTACCCCTCCTGCGCGAGGGACGCCACACCTGAGATCTCATTAACTCTTTCCCCCTTCAGTTCATTCACTGCCCGTAGTCACTCCCAAGTGAAGCAGGAGAAGACCTTGCCCACGGCGGCGGTTTACTCCTTCCCCTGAGAAGATAGAAGAGCAGTTATTGTAGTTCCTTCATTGATATATCAGAGACAGGCAGGAGTAGGGGTGTTATCTCTCCGGAGAGCCCCGAACCTGGGTACATTGTGGTGTCTTCACCGTGCTTGTGCCCAACCCGATTCCGGCACCATCGACATTCTCTCCCTTGTGTCTTCCCCTCACTTTAGCCATCCCCATGGCATCTGCCGTCACATATCGACGACAGTTGGTTTCCACCGTGGGGCAGACCGAGGCGTCGACTGGAGTCAAGATCCGGACGGGGTCAACCTCTGCATCGGGCGGTAGCCACGCCTCCGGCCTAATTATAAGGCGTGGGGCAATCGACTATGTAGTGGACTACTCGGCGCGGTACAAGGCAGGAGCTCCCTTGCCGTCCGGGGTGTCGCTGCAGGTGGGAAGTCACCGTCTCTTCATCGGTAGCTTCCCTGAGGCATATCCAAGGGACATCCGTGTCTTCTCGTGTGCTACAGACTCTCTCTTGACCAGGGGCTGCGCTGCAGCGCCTGGCCAAGGGGAGGGCCGACTGCACGACGCTTTCATGATGGCGGGAGCGTCCTCCTCGACCAATCGGTGCCCGGCGAGTGCCGCAAGGAAGGCCAAGGAAGTAGCTGACGCGGCAGAGCGAATCGGCACCAGCGCGTTGCGGGATGTGTTGTACACACCCGTGAACAGGAATGGTGATCCGGAGCAGGTGCACACCGAGCTGGAAACAGCACGGCTCGCTCTGGCTCGCAGGGCTGAGCAAGTGTTGGCAGAAGAGCGTCGACTAGGATCCATCACAAGGGAGTACAACGCAGCTCACGCAGGACCGCGCCGGCCGATTGAGCCCGCAGTCCTGGAAGACCTGAGAAGCCGAGGAAGAGCAGTCCACCAGCAGCTATCAGGAGCTGAGCAGCCGGAGCGTCCGAGAAGGCCGGGGCAACCGGAGCAGCCAGCGCAGTCGGCATTCATCCAGAGGCCAACATATAGCACACCGGACAAGAATTTGAGAGCCGCCGAGCAGATAGCTCTCGAGCTGGAAGAATTGGAAGGAGATGAGCGGCGCGAACAGTCGCGCCGAATGCGTGAGCTGATAGCAGCCGCAAAAGAGCAGAGGCTTGTGGAAATGGGCAATCAGAATGCTGAGCCAGAGGCATCAAGGGGAACTGTGAGGCCGAATGCGGGAGCTAGCCAGCGACCGAATACATCGCGCCAGAACAGGCGTCAACCTGCACCGTCTCGGCATGACAGCAAGGTCAGAAGCAATCGGCCACCCCCAGCAGCAAGCAAAAGAATGGAAGAGCCAGCTGTTAACAGCAGGCGCCATGACATGCCGCAGCAATCGGCGCCAAGACCAGCAATCAGCACCCGACTTGGCCCTCGCCAAATCGGCCAGAACGACGCAAGGCATCGCATTGAGCTCCTGGAGAAGGAAGCTCAGGAAGATGAAGAAGGAGAGGCTGGCCCATCATGTTTTGGTCACCGCATTCGGACGGAGAGATTCCCGAAAGGCTTCACATTACCGAGAGACACTCCCAAGTACAATGGCTCGGTGAAACCGGAAGATTGACTGTCCGACTACCTGACGGCAGTCCGCATTGCAGGAGGCAACCGGCGTGTAGCAGTCCGCTACGCACCTCTCATGCTGCAAGGCTCAGCGCGGACGTGGTTGAACAGTTTGCCCAAGGACAGTGTGAATTGATGGGAGGATTTCACGACCGCATTCATTCACAACTTCACAAGCACGTATGAGAGGCCCAACCTCCCACGGCAGTTAGCTCTGTGTGTGCAAGGCAAGGACGAGCCCCTCCGAGATTACCTATCTCGGTGGATCAAGCTGAAGAATTCATGCGAAGGAGTCCATGAGATCTAGGCCATTCAGTATTTTACTGATGGGTGCCTGGCGGATTCAATGTTGAAGCACAAGCTGCTCCGCAAAGACTTCACGTCGCTCGCTGAGCTTATGTCTGATTCTGCGATGCGCCCTATCCAACTCGGAGTTGGAGGTGTGATCCAATCACCAGGGGCTCCGCAGTCGGACACAGGGAACCAAGGCCTCAGTCGGAAGGAGAGAAGGGAGAACAACCGCAACAACAACAACAACAACAACAACCAGCAGAACAAGCGAAAGGATGAGCAACCGGACACTCAGTATGGCAGTCGGCAGGTGGCCGCTGTTCAGAACGAGGAAGACCCAGCGGCTGCAGGAGGCAGTCGGAAGATGAGGCCAAACGTGAGACCTCCAGGGCAGATGAAGCCCAAGTACACATTTGAGGACATGTTAGATGCACCATGCAAGTTGCACAGTACGCCTGGGAGGACGTCTGCGCACACTACTCGGCAATGTGATTTTGTGAGAAGGATAGCAAAGGGAGAAGCTTTACCACCACCACCACCACCACCACCACCACAGAACAGAGGACCACCTCAGCAGCAGAACCAGTACCTGGAGCAAGATGCAGCATATATGATTTTTACCAGTGAGTCCACAGATAAGGGCAGTCGGAGAGCCCGAGCCCAGGAAGTCAATGCAACAATGCCGCCGATTCCCCAATTCATGCACTGGTCCGAGTGTCCGATATCCTGGGAAAGAGCAGATCACCCCGCTATTTTGCCGAATCCGGGCAACTATCCGCTGGTGGTGGATGCTCTGGTCACAGGACCAAAGTTTTCATGCAAATTCTCAAGAGTGCTGGTTGATGGAGGAAGCACAATCAACATCCTGTACCGAGATACGATGCTCAAGCTAGGACTTACAGAGAGGGATTTGGAGCGCAGTCGGACGACATTCCACGGGATCGTCCCTGGGTTGTCTTGCACCCCCTTGGGTCGCATTCGGTTGGATGTCATTTTTGGCACAGAGGAGAATTTCAGGAGAGAGCCGATTTGGTTCGAGGTGGCCGACCTCAGCAGTCCATACCATGCTTTGTTGGGATTACCAACATTTGCCAAGTTCATGATCAATGCACAACAGACATACCTGAAGATGAAGATCCCGGGGCCAAACGGCGTCATCACAGTCACCGGAGAATTCAGGAAGTCCCTCGAGTGCACATCCGCTGGCAGCAGTTTTGCTGAGTCCTTAGTGGTGGAGACAGAGAAGCGTCAGCTCGGCAAGGTGATTGCAATGGCGCAAGCGCAGAGCAAGAATCCACTGCCGGTTGGCCCAGCAAAGAGAGCAGATGAGGAATCGGCTTTTCAATCGGCCAAGGACAGCAAGAAAATCGCTCTAGATCCCTCCGACTCGACCAAGTTTGTTGTGGTCGGAGCTGGACTTAGCGACAAATAGGAAAGCGAGCTCGTCGAGTTTCTCCGTGAGAATCGGGACATCTTTTCATGGTCTCCACAGGACATGCCTGGTGTTCCGAGAGAACTCGCCGAGCACAAGCTGCACATTCGGCCAGGCTCGAAGCCGGTCAAACAACCCCTGAGACGTTTTTCTGAGGACAAGAGAAGAGCAATCGGCGAAGAGATTTCAAAGTTACAAGCTGCAGGTTTCATCATGGAAGTGTTTTACCCCGAGTGGCTGGCCAATCCAGTCCTCGTCATGAAGAAGAACAAGACTTGGCGTATGTGTATAGATTACACTTGTTTGAACAAGGCATGCCCCAAAGATCCGTTTTCTTTGCCCCGAATTGACCAAGTGGTTGATTCTACGGCCGGCTGCGAGTTTTTATCCTTTTTGTATGCTACTGCTGGATATCACCAAATAAAGTTAGCCGTGGAAGATCAGATCAAGACAGCATTCATAACCCCTTTCGGGGCCTATTGCTATATCACCATGCCTTTTGGTCTGAAAAATGGAGGTGCCACTTATCAGCGCATGATGCAAAGATGCACACACTCTCAGCTCGGCAGAAATATCCACGTTTACGTGGACGACTTGGTGGTGAAGTCGGCAAGGGGAGTCACATTGTTGGACGACCTCAGAGAGACCTTTGCAAATCTGAGAACCTATCAGATCAAGATCAACCCGGAGAAGTGTGTGTTTGGAGTCCAAGCCGGCAAGCTCTTGGGGTTTCTCGTTTCCGAGAGAGGAATCGAATGCAACCCCGAGAAGATAGCCGCAATAGAGCGCATGGAGCAGCCCAAGACCTTGAAGCAAGTGCAGAAGTTCACCGGTTGCCTCGCCTCCCTCAGCCGATTCCTCAGTCGGCTGGGCGAGAAGGCAATTCCCTTGTACCAGTTGATGAAGAAGACAGAGAAGTTTACTTGGACCCCCCAGGCAAATGAAGCATTCCGAGAGCTCAAGCGCATGCTATCCACGGCACCGATTCTGGCTGCCCCGATTGAGAAGGAGCCCATGATGTTATACATTGCGGCAACCAATCGGGTGATCAGCGCAGTTATGGTGGTGGAGCGGCCCGAGAAGGACAAGGCACAGCAAGTCCAGCGTCCAGTGTACTACATCAGCGAAGTGCTTTCGGCATCCAAGCAGAACTATCCTCACTACCAGAAGATGTGCTATGGAGTATACATGGCGGCCAAGAGATTGAAGCCATATTTTCAAGCCCACTTGATCACTGTTGTCAGTTCGGCTCCATTAGCCGACATCATGGGAAGCAAAGATGCAACCGGAAGAGTGGCGAAATGGGCAATCGAAGTGGCCAGTCATGGCATCCAATATGAGCCAAGGACTGCAATCAAGTCGCAGGCACTAGCCGATTTCCTGGTGGACTGGGCTGAAACTCAGTACATGCCACAGCTCCCCATGTCGGATGTCTGCCGAATGCACTTCGATGGCTCCAAGATGAAGAATGGCCTAGGGGCTGGGGTGGTGCTCACGTCCCCAAGAGGAGATCAATTGCAATATGTGCTCCAGATTCACTTCGCAGCATCAAACAATGTAGCCGAGTACGAAGCCCTTGTGCATGGTGTCAAGTTGGCCAAGGAAATCGGTATTCGGAATATTGAGTGCTATGGTGACTCCGATCTGGTGGTACAGCAGTGCTCGGGCACGTGGGATGCTAAAGATGCTAATATGGCAAGCTACCGATTCCTGGTGCAGCAAATCAGTGGATACTTCGAAGGTTGTGAGTTCCATCATGTTCCAAGAGAAAATAATGAAGCAGCAGATGCATTGTCCAAGCTTGGTTCCACAAGGCAAGCAATTCCACCAGGCGTATCTCTCGAGCACATCAAGAAGCCATCCATCACTCCGTCACCAGACTCCGAGTCCATATTCATCTCGGAGACCGATCTTGAAGCTCTGAGAAAGGCAAAAGAAGTTCAACCGGCCAAGCCTGCAACCATGAAGAAGCAATCCAGCGCTCAGGGTGTCTCGACAATAGCACCAGGGGCCGCCGATTGCGAATCAGGGGATGCAGAAGAGAAGAAGAAGAGCGATACCACAGAGAAGCAAGCAGAGGCTGCGCCAGATGGCACAACCTCTGGAGAGCAAGTGATATCAGAGATTGCCGATTGCAGTAATGAAGTTTCAACCCCAGATGAGAAGTCAGCACCAGAGGCCGCCGAATGCGTGCCAGGCGCCGCAGTCGGCAGTTCGCAAGCAGAAGAAGATATAGCAGAGGTTCAAGAGGCCGAGATCGAGCAGGCCAATGCTCAAGAGACCGAAATCCAAGAAGAAGTCTTACCCCAGCAGGCAGCAGTAATGGTAGTGGTCAGTGCGCCATCATGGGCACAGCCGATTCGAGATTTTTTGGCAGATGGGATCCTCACACCAGATTTGGCATTGTCCAGGCAGATCAGTCGCCGATCTTGGGCATATACAATCATCAACAACGAGCTGATGCGCAAGAGTCCGACTGGTTTTCTTCAGAGGTGTGTTGAAGAGGACAGAGGCTTGGAGCTTCTCAGAGACATCCATCAGGGTGAATGTGGTCATCACGCGTCAGCAAAGGCAATCGCCAACAAGGCTGTCCGACATGGTTTCTACTGGCCAACTGCACTCGCAGCAGCTGAAAATCTGGTGAAGCACTGCAAGGGTTGTCAGCGATTCAAGGCAAAGAGTCATCAGCCAGCATCGGCACTGAAGACCATCCCAATAGCTTGGCCGTTTGCAGTTTGGGGTTTGGACATGGTCGGACCATTCAAAAGAGCTAGAAGCGGCATGACACATCTCCTGGTGGCAATCGACAAGTTTACCAAGTGGATCGAGGCAAGACCAATCAATAAGTTGGATGGACCGACTGCAGTCAAGTATGTGGCCGACATCATATGCAGATATGGTGTTCCTAACAACATCATCACCGACAACGGCACAAACTTTGCAAAGGGGGCATTGGCTCGATATGCATCTCAGCAAGGCATTCGGCTTGATCTGGCATCTGTGGCACACCCACAGTCCAATGGTCAAGTCGAAAGGGCAAATGGACTAATCCTATCGGGTATCAGGCCCAGATTGGTAGAGCCACTTGAGAGGGCACCTGGGGCATGGATTGATGAGCTCCCCGCAGTACTTTTCAGTTTGAGGACCACGCCGAATAGGTCGACTGGATTCACTCCTTTCTTCCTGGTATATGGTTCAGAAGCAGTCATCCCCTCCGACATCGAGTTTGATTCACCTCGGCACGCTTTATACACTGAAGAAGAAGCTAAGTTAGCAAGAGAAGACGGCGTCGACCTCAAAGAAGAAGCTTGTTTGTTGGCCTTGTCTAGGTCAGCAATCTATAAGCAGAAGTTGCGGCACTACCACAGCAAGAAGATTCGACCTCTCTCTTTCCGAGAGGGGGACATGGTGCTACGCCGAATCCAGAAGTCAGATGGGCAGCACAAGCTATCCTCACCTTGGGAAGGGCCATTTATTGTCAGCAGAGCGCTCAAGAACAACTCCTACTACCTGATCGATTGCACCAAGGGAACTCGGCACAAGGACACATCGGGAGTAGAGACAGAGCGGCCGTGGAATGTCGAGTTGTTATGTCCGTTCTATAGTTGAACGGCATAAGTTTATGTAAGCCATTCGGCAAACAATCAGTTAAAGTTATCATGTCTCTGAAAATGAGCATTCGAGTACTTTCGTATAATTCCATTCGAAGAGCTAGCTATAATCGGCAACGCTCCGTCATACCCGAGATGTGCATAGCATACCCGGGAACTGGCCGACCACGAGGTCAAGAAAATAACCCATCGTGGCACGGGGACTGCAGGCTGGCTTTCAATCGGATACCTAGCTCAAGCGCAAATCACTAAAGGGTTGTGGCATTGAAAAGGGTGACGATTGAGGCAGTCGGTGGTATAAATCCCGAGAAACAAGTCGAAACATGCCGCCATGAGCAAGAGCACTGGCGAAGTAAAGTCGCCGATTGCGCCGCAAATCAGGACACTAGATCCAGAAGTGAAGCAATCGGCGTCTGCTGTTGCAGAATCCTTTGCGTTAAAAATCTTGTCGTGTAAAAAATAAAAACTCATCGAACCTTGGCCGGATGTCTGCTGTTGATCCGATTGCGGGCCGCATAACGGCAGCAAGACCGACACAGGACACATTCCCAAGTGCAGCCGATGAAGGAAACCGGCAAAAACGCAAAGTTGATCGCACATGCAAACAGATAAAACGAGCAATCGATTGGCATCAAAAGCAGCAGGCCCAAGGCCGAGTAAGGTCATTACATCCAAGTCACACCCAGTAGGTGTCGACAGAATTAAAAATATGTCTTACAAGCGAGCATTCGGAGTACAAATTGAAGATAACATAGCTTAAGCAGTCGGAGGCACTGAGCTAGAAGGTGGAAAAGATGGGTCCGATTCAGCTTCAGAAGTCGCAGCACCTGTCTGTTTAGACTTCGGAGACGTCTGGGATGAGCCGCTATCAGAGAGCTCCTCGGCCAGGCCAGAGATGGTAGAGGCAGGGAGCGGTTTCCCTCCCTGGTCGAGATGCGGAGTATACTCGTAGGGAGAAAACCAATTCACCATAGTGCTGGCTAGCCGATTGACTTCGACGTAGGTCTTCTCAAGAAGGTCAGAGGCATTGTCTCGAAGGCTGTACAACCGGGAGAGCTTCACTTGAGGGTACCAAGTCAACACAGTCTGAAGAGCGGTCTCCGCACCAGTCCTTCCGGCAGAATTCAGCAAAACGTCGATCCGACGTGGGATAGCCTTAAGGAGAGTCCGAGTTTGCTCAGTGGTGGCATTCGGAGTGTCCCCTTGGTCAGAATCCTCGCCATCCTGAGTGTCTGCCTTACGGATCTCGGCGGAGGAGTCGGCAGCATTCTTCATCTTCTGGAGTCCGGCCTTGAGCTCAGTTGGCGACCACAGCGCTTCAGCAATCTTCAGAATCCCGAGCTTGAAGGATAAGGCAATTCCTTGGATAATAGGAATGCGGGCTTGGGTACCGATCAGATATTCATGCCGGGTCCAGACGTCATCTGCACGGTCACAGGTCCCTCCAGCGGCGATGGTATCCTCTCGGGACTTGGCGACAGCTGCATAAGCAGCCTCTTCAGATTCGGGCCAAGCTTCTGCATCAAGAAGGAAGAGCATAAGCAATAAGATAGTAGAAGAAAGCAACCGGAAAGTGCACTCGGCAACAAGGAGGACTCACCGCCAAGGAGGAGATCCATTTCGGTCAATGTATCGCAGAAGCCCTTGGCTCGGCGGCGCAGTCGGGTGGTCTCCTCATAGCTGCGCTTCTCCAGTTCTTCGAACTTAGCGACGAGCTCGTCATGATCTCGGCGAATGGAGTCTCGGGCATAAATTGCCTCATCCCTTTCAGTTTGCAGAGCAACTTGGGCGGCGACGGCAGCATCTCGTTCAGCAAGAAGCCCATCACCAGTAGCTGTCACTGCGGCGATGTCGGCCAGATGTTTCTTCTCAAGAGCAGCCATTTCAGATTGGAGGCCGTGAATAGTCCGATTCAAATCCTTCTCTACCCCCTGCAGCCGAGTTACCTCCCTGGTGGCTTTATCAAGGGCTGGACCTTGTTGGCTCAGTTCGGTAGCCAATTCTGCAATTCGGCTTTGAAGATCATTTACCATAGGAATAGAAGCTACAAGAGAGCGCGAAGATTTCAGTACCAAAGCGGTTGTCAAGTGAAGAAGAGACAGCGGTGAGATAGAGGATACCTCTTAGCTTGGTGATTTCAGCCGATTGGTTATTAACCTGCAGCTGGGCCTGGGCGAGGGTTCGAAGGCTGGCAGTATAAGCTTCCAGGAGTTTTACGAAGACAATTCTTTTCTCTTCCATGACAGCCTGTGACGAGCAGCAAGACGGAGTCAGACGTAAAGCAACAAGTGAAAAAGATCCGAACCGATTGTGACCAATCGGCCCGAATCTCGGGGACTACACCCAGTGGGTGCGCTTGCGCGCACCCACCGGAAGAAAGTCTACCGATTGAGGAAGGCAAGCGGTAAAGCAAAAAATGCTAAAGATCCGAACCGGTTGTAACCAATCGGCCCGAATCTCGGGGACTACACCCAGTGGGTGCGCTTGCGCGCACCCACCGGAAGAAAAGTCTACCGATTGAGGAAGGCAAACGATAAAGCAAAAAATGCTAAAGATCCGAACCGATTGTAGCCAATCGGCCCGAATCTCGGGGACTAAACCCAGTGGGTGCGCTTGCGCGCACCCACCGGAAGAAAGTCTACCGATTGAGGAAGGCAAACGTTAAAGCAAAAAATGCTAAAGATCCGAACCGATTGTAACCAATCGGCCCGAATCTCGGGGACTACACCCACTGGGTGCGCTTGCGCGCACCCACCGGCAGAAAAATTGCCGAAGTAAAACAGAGGTACAGAAGGAAAGGTTAAAGAGTTTACCGAATGGTGAGAGGTCAGCTGTTGAAGGTCCCGAGCAAGGGCCTCGGCGAATTCATTCACCCGGCTCAGAGTGCTCGTCACGGGATCCCGAGGACGAGGCGAAGCGTCAGGCTCAGCGCCGACATGACGGGCGCGAGAATACTCAGCTCGGAAGTGATCCACCGAGCGCATAAGAATCTCGGAGGGGGAGGAAATCGGCGGTGGCACTGAAGTAGGAACGATGGCGAAAGCTGTAGTGGGAAGGACTGGCGACACGGACGTCGGTGAAGGACCGGACTCACCCGATTGCGGCGGCGGCGCAACCGGGCGAGTCGGTGTAGAAGTGGTAACAATGACTGGCGGAAGGGTCGTGGTCGTCGGCGGCGCTGACAGAACAGCTGGTGGCGCAGTCGCTGTAGTTGGTGGTGCCGACATCACAATCGGCGGCGAGCTCGTCACCATTGGCGTGTCGGACACGGAGGTTACAGCAGGGGCAGTCGCAGCAGCGGCGGCCGGACTGGAGCGGGGTGGCGGAGATGGGGCAATCGGATCGACCGATTGCGTTCCTCCAATACCAGGAGACACCGGGTCGGCCGCGCGCTTGGAGGCTTTGGGAGCAAGGTTGGAAGAGGAGGTCTTCTGAGCCGCAGCAAGGCGAGCCTTCTTGGCAGCACGCTCGGCGTCCTTGGAAGAACGACTAGTGGCAGTCGGCCGCTTGCGAACAGCTGCAGCAGAAGCAGCGGGCGAGACGATGGCGCCGATATGAGCCGGAATGTCGGTGTCAATGTCATCAAGCCCAATCGGCTCACTGAAATAAGAAAGGGAGAAGAGTCAGTAGAAGCAAAGATAGCAAAGTACTGCGCGGAAAGACAGAAACATACCCGACTGTCCGGGGTGCGCCGGTAGGCATTCGGCAGCGGAGCGGGGCAACGTTCAGCGGCGCCTGAGTGGTCGGCCTCCGAGTGATCGTCTCCTGGGCTTTCTTGGCCTTGTGGGCAGTCGTCGTGGTTTTGGTGATTTTGGGGAGAGCCGTACCAGAGGAGCCAGCGGCCGAGGTGCGTTTAGCTGGCACCTTCGGGGGTTTATCTCGAGGAGCTGCATCAGAAGCAGCACCCTTTGAGACACTATCATCGTCACTCCACTCAGCCAAAAATTGCTCAAGGGAAGGGTCAGGCGTACCCCCTTGAGCTGGCGGCCGAGTGTTGGTATTCGGAGGGTTGGCGCGCTCGGCGTCATTATCATCAGCATCCATGGGGTCGGAGGATTCTCCGGAAGACTCGTCATTGTCTTCATCATCCCCACTGGTCTCGGCGGAAGGAATCTCGCCGTCATACTCAAGGTCGGTAGGATCCTCTTCCGTGCGGTCAGGGGTGTACACGCCAGCTTCCTGGCCGTCTTCCATGAGGTTGGACTGAAGGAATTGCTGAAAAGAAGACATAAGTGATCAGAGCAATCGGAAGAGAAAGCAATCGGAAGAACGTGCAACTGGATGAAAAAAGTCGGGGCGTACCACAGGTGGCTTTCGCTGGCGCGTGAGGTAGTCAATCCTGAATCGGAAAGGATCAGGAAACGCGCTAGCAGTGATGGCCTTCAATCGGGCGCAAAGGACTTCTGTTGTCACCTCCCACGTGCAGAGCCGAGTGGGATCTCGAGGTCCCGACACGTCGCAGAGGCGGTGCACTCGGCGTTGCAGGGGAAGAATCCGAGCATGAAGCCATGCAGCTACCAAGTCGGTGGGGAGGAGTCCCTCTCGCTCCAGCTGGGTGACCCTGGTGGCTTGGGCGTCGACATCGCAATTTCCAGTGCCGTGTTTCAGGGACCACTGATGCTTCTCAACCGGCCTGGCGAGTGAGAACTCGGGCAGATTGAGGAGGTCGGGGCTCTGATCAGGAGACTTGACGTAGAAGAACGAAGTCTGCCAATTCTTGCAGGTTTGGACGATTTCGGGGCTCGGATATTTTAACTTGTCGGCTGCAGCAAGGCAACTGCCGCAGTCGGTCATGTTAGTCGGATAGGTCGGTTTGCCGCCTTCAATGGTGGAGGCCACTACTTCTCCCGTCCAAGCGTTGTGGGCTCGGAGGTTGAAGAAGCGTTTGAAAAGCGCGATGCTGGGTCGGCAGCCGAGATACCCCTCGCAGAGTGTCACGAACCCGGAGAGGTTCATGATGAAGTTAGCTGCAAGGTGGTGAGGCTGAAGTCGGTGGAAGTCGAGGAATTCGCGGAAGAAGGCGCTAGCGGGAAGGCCGAATCCACGATCAAAGTGAGCGAGGAACACGACCCTCTCGCCCGCGCGCGCGCTGGGCACGACATCGGCCCTGCCCGGGATCCGCCATTCGATCTCCGCAGGCATTTTTCGGGCGCGGATCAGGGCTTCGACGGCGGCAGTGGTGACCTGGGATCCCTTCCAGCACCCGCGGCTCGCCTGCGATACGTCCCGTCGCGGCGCCATGGATTTCGCAGAAGAGGAAGAAGAGGAAAAAGATCGAGGCGGAACACGAGAACGACGCCGATGAACTGCTGCGGCGGCGGCGGAGGCGGCGAAGAACACAAGTCAGTGGCTAGAGCAAGTTGGAGAGCAGAGGTTCACGGGAGAGAAGGTTTGCGCGAGGAGCAGCAATGGCGCGGAGAGAGAAAGCTAGAGGTGAAGGAGGCTTTGGGAAGAAGGAAGAGGCGAGGCTCCCCCCCCCGGTGGCTTATATGGGCGGCGGGGGAGGGGAGTGGGATGACCCTGCGGTAGTGTGGCCCGGTGTGGCCTAGGGCACAGGGAGGCCAACCGACGAATCAGCACAAAGGATCCCGACGCATAAGGCGAGGCGTGCGACGTGGGGGTCAGCTCCTGCAGTTATGTCATGTCGCGCGTGTGTCGTGGGTCCAAACTCATTGATCACATTGTGGGCGAGTCGGAGGTAACCGTTGAAGCGCAATCGGCAGAAGATACTTTTTCCAGAAAATGAAGACACGAAGTGAGAAGGACCCAAGGCCAATCTGGTGGAAGTGGGGTCAGCCGAGTGTGATCTCCGAGTCGGCCGACGGGCTCGGAGTGACGTACTCGAGGAGGCCATTGCAGTCGGAAAACGTCAAGACAGATTGAAAAGCCGCAAAGGCCCCGCGGTCAAGTGACCGTGGGACCTTTACAGCTTTAGGGGCTACTGTCGGGGGATTGGTACCCGGGTAGGCTAACCCAAGCGGAAGCAAGCTTTCAAGACAAGGATGGGCCGATTGGGCTGCAGCTGGGCCGAGCTGGGCGGAGGTACGGCCGATTGCTCCAAGGCAATCGGCCATACCAAATGCCAGCAGTCGGCCCAGGCGCAATTGGCCCACCCTTCCCTTATCAGACATTCGTCCGATTGGTCTGCAGCTGGACCAAGGTTGATTCCCAGAAGGCCGACTACCCAGAGCAATCGGCCTTACCAGGAACCACCAATCGGTCCAGGCGCAATCGGAGCAACCTACCACCCAATCGGGGGTATGATTACGAGGTCATAAATACCATATCCCGAGATATCTGGGTGGCAGGAAGGCCAGGTCACATCGAGGATATGCTGGAGATACGGTGTCGACCTCCCCGCCGATTCCGCGGACAGGCCGACAAGACCGCACCCCCTAGCTCCACTGTTCGTCACTAGGCTCTACGAGGTAGCAGCATGGGCCGCCGCTCGTAGGCTCCGGATCACCCGGATAGGAGCAGTCGGTGGGCCCAGGCCGATTAGAGGTTGACAGCTGGGCCCATTCGGCACTGAAGTTACTGAAGTACCCTGGACTCACACTATAAGAGCCAAGCTACCCTCCTGCGCGAGGGACGCCACACCTGAGATCTCATTAACTCTTTCCCCCTTCAGTTCATTTACTGCCCGTAGTCACTCCCCAGGGAAGCAGGAGAAGACCTTGCCCACGGCGGCGGTTTACTCCTTCCCCTGAGAAGATAGAAGAGCAGTTATTGTAGTTCATTCATTGATATATAAGAGACAGGCAGGAGTAGGGGTGTTATCTCTCCGGAGAGCCCCGAACCTGGGTAGATCGTGGTGTCTTCACCGTGCTTGTGCCCAACCCGATTCCGGCACCATCGACATTCTCTCCCTCGTATCTTCCCCTCACTTTAGCCATCCCCATGGCATATGCCGTCACATATCGACGACAGAGGTTGCACGAGGGGGAACCAGGGGAAGGGTGGGGGTGCGGCTAGGGTTAGGGCACAGGGGAGGGGGTACTCTTATCGCCGCCGGGAACCACCCGATGCGCGGCACGGCGACGGCCGAAGCCATGGCACCGGCGGATTGACGCCACGCCATGGTGGGCGTACGGGAGGAGGGGGATGAGTAGGGTGGTGGGCTGGGGTGGGCTTGTGGCCCAGGGGGGAGGAGAGGGTAGGCCTGGTGGGCTTTGCCCCCAGGCGTAGGTTTTGGTTTTCATTTTTTTTGTTATTTCCTTTTTTGTAATTGTTTTACTAGCTTAGCCATTTTAGTAAAACATGTTAGGTGCCCCACAATTTATGTTAACCCCAAGGTTACTGCCACAAAAGATTTGGGCACTTTTAAAAGTCATTAAATATTTCAATTAAATATTAAATGATTTAAATAGGGTTTTTATCCACTGTTTTGATTTGTTTAGAATTTTCTATCACTTGATAAATACTCAAACCCATATGTATTTGGGCCACTGAATATTTGTGTTTTTTTTATAAAAGTAGTCTCATAATTTTTGGAAAAAATTTAATTGCCACCATATTTTATTATTCCACAAAAAGGCATTCTAGGGTTTGTTTGAATTTTATTTCAAATGGCTTGTACTTGTTTTGATTCCAGATGATCAAGGTCCATGATCACCATGCATTCAAGAACATCAAAGTGGAATTTGAAATTGGAACTGTTCCAAGTTGATCAACAAAAGTTTTGAACAGTACAGATGAACAGTAACAGTGATTACTGTTCACTGACAGTGAGGGTGTTACACCCCCCCCTTGGGGGTTTAGTCCCACATGGGGGAGGGGAGGAGGATCACACCCCCCCTTGGCCTATATAAGGAGGGGTAGACCCCATTTACCCAACACACCAAATCTCCTTCTTTCTTCCTTTTCCTTTCCGGAAGTGGACTCCCCTTGTTTGGAGTCTGCACCAGGATTGGAGTTCTCCACCATAAGGCAGGCCGTCGCTCAGCCGGAGTCGGGATCCGTAGCCATCTTTCTTCCGCTGCTCGCCTGGTTCGGAGCCCGGGAGGAACATCGATTGTACCGTACGTGTATAATCTCTTCGAGGCACTACACCTGTGGTGCTACTTCGTCGCTGGAGGTTTATCGGGAGTCATCCTCGCCGGTGGTGGTCTTCTACACGACAGGGAGGTCGTAGTTCTGAGTCTACGCCAACCACGTTCGCAAGAACGTTTCCCTCTTTCGGTCTTCAAAGGTATGAACACCGATTCCCTCTGTTACTTTACATCGCCATACCATAGATCTTGGGTTCGGGTACCGTAGGTGTGAAAAAATTTTGTTTTCTGCCCCGTATCCCAAATAGTGGTATCAGAGCTAGCTATGCGTAGATGTATTGTACGGGTAGAACACATCTAGGATGTGGGCATCGAATCTTCATTCGTTACCCTCCCACGTGTACTCATTTAGCGTTGCGGCAATGTTTGATGAAGCGGCCCCCGACCGACCTTACGCGTTTACGCGAGACTGGTTCCACGCTTGACATATGGCTTGTACCATATAAAGTGGCTGGGGGTGTCTGTCTCTCTGCATTAGCGATGCGAAGATGTTTGCAACGGAGGGCCCCGACAGGGGTGTAATAGAGACGGATGGGAGACGGTGTTGTGGCATGTTTTTCGCAGGATAGAAACGGTTCTCTCTCTCTAAACCCCTAGCAGCCACGTAAAACTTGCACAAGCTAAAGTAGAAAGGCGTTTAACTTTGATTTGCATGAAGGGGGATCATAGGTTGTATGATTTACAGTTTTACTTCCTGTTTTATGCTAGTATGCTAGATATATCGACGGTAGCACGAAACAGGACCATCTCTCACAATACCAACATTGTGTTCTCCCTTGGTGGGCACCGCCTGGAAGGTTCTCCCATATGGCTTGATGCTCCGTACATACCGGAGTTGTCCTACATATTAAACGGAGTTCGCATGAGGTTGGGTTCGGCAAGCCTGGCATATGAAGATATGGCCTTGCTGAACAACTAACATCAAGGTCCGATTGGCAGGCTTGACGTATGTAGATGCGGGCCTGGAACACAGAAGACCGAAAGGTCGAGCACGAGTCACATGCCTGATGTGATTGGCTTAGAGGCCTACCTGGTTCGCATACTGAAAGCCGTAACTATCGGGGGAGGTATGGGGGCTGGGATTGTGTAATCACTTAGTTAAATTGAGAGGTGTTTATCTAAGTGGGATCTTTCTAGAATTTTGAGATTAAATTGAAACTCCACATTATGAACAAAAGTCTAAGTATGTATCCTTGTGAATCAACCTTGTAGATGGCAGCACCTTGCCCCTCGTTCAACTTAGGATCATTCCTAGAGAAAGATAAGTTAAAAACAGATGGGACAAACTTCACCAACTGGTTCCGCACCCTAAGGATTCTCCTCGTTCCCCTCAAAATGGCATACTTACTAGAGGACGCGCTAGGTGACGCACCAGCAGATGATGCCAGTCAAGACGAGAAGAATGTCTATCTCTCCAGGACTGATGATTACAACCTTGTCCAGAGTGGCATCCTCTACTCCATGGAGGCTGAGCTGTAGAAACGCTTTGAGAGGATGGGTGCATATGAGATTATCACCGACCTCAAGGCGGTCTTCGCACCTCAAGCCAGGGCTGAACGATACGAGGCTTCTGAAGCCTTCTTCTCAGCAAAGATGGACGAGCACGGCAGCGTGAGTGAGCACGTAGTCAAAATGTCTGGCTACGTTCAGCGCTTGAATGCTCTGGAATGCCAGATTCCAGATGAACTTGCTGTTGATAGGGTGTTGCAGTCGCTTCCCCCTAGCTACAAAGGCTTTGTGCTGAACTACAACATGCAGGGGATGACCAAAACCCCTTCTGAGTTGTTCGCCATGCTAAAGAGCGCCGAGGTTGAGATCAAGAAGGAGCACGCCGTCTTCATGGTCAACAAGACCATTGACTTCAAGAAGTCAAGCAGGCGGGAGAAGGCCAAGAGAGGTGGCCCTAAGAGGGATGGCAAGTCAGTTGCCGCTCCTCCCAAGGCACCCAAGCCTAAACTCGGAGTGGAGTGCTTCTACTGCAAGGGTGAAGGTCACTGGAAACGCAACTGTCCCAAGTACCTAAAGGACAAGAAGGCTGGCAAGGTCGCTAAGAGAGACGAAGGTATATTTGATATACATATTGTTGATCTTCTCTTGAAAAGCGCTGGGAACACATCCTGGATATTTGATACAGGATCTGTCGCTCATATTTCTAATTCCATTCAGGGACTAAGGAATAGGAGACGCTTGCTCAAAGATGAAGTGACGATGCGCGTGGGGAATGGCTGTCGGATTGAGGTCTTGGCGGTCGGCACGAAGCATCTTAGTCTCCCTTCGGGATTGGTTTTAGTTCTGAATAATTGCTACTATGTACCCGCGTTGAGTGTGAACATCGTTAGTGGCTCTTGCTTGAAGCGAGACCACTATTCTTTTAAGTCTGATACAATTGGTTGTTCGATTTATAAGGATGAAATGTTTTATGTTCACGCACCGGAGTTGCATGGTTTATTCGTACTTAATCTCGATGGTGACGTGTGTCACATTAACAATATTGAGGCCAAAAGATTGAAGAATGATGAAGATCACATGATGATGTGGCATTGCCGACTTGGTCATATTGGTATAAAACGCATGGAGAAGCTCCATAAGGATGCACTTCTTGAGTCATTGGATTTTGGATCCCTTGATACATGTGAACAATGCCTCATGGGCAAAATGACAAGGACTCCATTCAATGGCGTAATGGAGCGTGCGGATGTCTTATTGGGGATCATACACTCGGATGTATGTGGACCCATGAACGTCCCCACTCACAATGGTCTTCGTTACTTCGTGACCTTTACTGATGATTTGAGTAGATATGGGTATATTTACTTGATGAAGCACAAGTCTGAAACCTTTGAAAAGTTCAAGGAATTTCAGAATGAGGTCGAAAATCAACTCGGAAGAAAAATCAAGCACCTTCGATCGGATCGAGGTGGCGAGTATTTGAGTCACGAGTTTGGCAATCATCTGAAGTCTTGTGGCATAGTACCACAGCTTACGCCGGCAGGCACACCTCAGAGAAACGGTGTGGCTGAGCGACGTAATCGAACCCTATTGGATAGTTTACGATCGATGATTTCTCATACTGATTTGCCTGTGTCATTCTGGGGGTATGCATTAGAAACTGCCATTCATATTCTTAATAGGGCACCATCCAAATCCGTAAAGACAACACCATTTGAAGAATGGCATGGCACAAAACCTGAGTTGTCTCACCTGAAGATTTGGGGTTGTGACGCTTATGTTAGGAAACTACAGCCTGACAAACTTGAATCCAAGGCGGATAAGTGCATATTTGTGGGCTATCCCAAGGAAACTTGTGGATACACCTTCTACAACAAGTCTGACAGAAAAACGTTTGTTGCCAAGACGGGACACTTTCTTGAGAAGGAGTTTCTCGTGAAAGAGTTGAGTGGGAGGAAAATAGACCTCGATGAAGTGACTGACCAATCACTCCAATTGGAAGAAACGGCTACGGAAATTGTTCTGGAACCATCTTCCACAGTGGGAGCTGAAGAGAATGGCCAGAACGACATTCATAATGATCATGACATTGATGATGATCATGATGAGAATGAAGAGGAACCTTTTATGCCCCGTAGGTCATCAAGAGTCCGTCAACCTACTGAGTTTTACGGACAGCTTGTGAATGCAATCTAGGTTGATGAGTCGGATGAACCTACAAGTTACAAAGAAGCAATGGAGGGACCCGAGTCCGAGAAATGGCTTGAAGCCATGAAATCCGAAATAGACTCCATGTACACCAACAAAGTATGGACTTTGGTGGATATTCCCGAGGACCGCAAGGCCGTCGAGAATAAATGGATTTTCAAGAAAAATACTGACGCAGACGGAAACGTATCTGTCTATAAAGCTCGACTTGTCGCGAAGGGTTTCTGACAAATTCAAGGAGTTGACTATGAGGAGACGTTCTCTCCTGTAGCGATGATAAAGTCTATTCGGATCCTACTAGCAATAGCTTCATATCATGATTACGAGATATGGCAAATGGATGTGAAAACTGCATTCCTAAATGGCAACATTGAGGAAGAGTTGTATATGATGCAACCAGAGGGGTTTGTCGATCCAAGGAACGCTGGTAAGGTTTGCAAGCTTCAACGGTCCATCTATGGGTTGAAGCAAGCATCTCGGAGCTGGAATCTTCGATTTGATGAGATCATTAAAGCTTTTGGATTTGTCCAAAATGTCAAAGAGTTCTGCGTCTATAAGAAACTGAGTGGGAGCTCTGTAGCATTCCTTGTGTTATATGTAGATGACATATTACTAATAGGGAACGATAAAAAAAGTTCTTAGAGGAAGTGAAGGAATATCTGAATGGACAATTTTCCATGAAGGACCTAGGTGAAGCTGCGTACATATTGGGGATTAAGATCTATAGAGATAGACCTAATCGACGGTTGGCCTTGAGTCAGAACACTTATATTGACAAGATATTGAAAAGGTTCAAAATGGATGACTCCAAGAGAGGCCTCTTGCCAGTTATAAAAGGTGTCAAATTAAGCGTGACTCAATGCCCAACCATAGCAAAAGAGAAAGAGGAGATGTCCTCAAATCCCTATGCCTCAGCCATAGGTTCTCTCATGTATGCTATGTTATGTACCAGACCGGATTTAGCGCTGGCCATTAGTATGACTAATCGCTATCAGAGTAACCCGGGAATGGCTCACTGGACAGCAGTAAAGAACATCCTTAAGTACTTAAGAAGAACCAAGGATCTCTTTCTCGTTTCTGGAGGAGTTGATGAGGAGCTCACCGTAAAAGTTTACGTTGACGCAAGCCTCGGCTCAGATCTACATGACTCGAAATCCCAGACGGGATATGTTTTCATGTTGAACGGTGGCGCGATTAGCTGGAGGAGCGGAAAACAGTCAGTCGTCGCTCAATCTTCAATGGAGTCAGAGTATATTGCCGCTTGTGAAGCGTCAAATGAGGCGCTGTGGATGAAGAAGTTCGTGATCGAGCTTGGCGTTTTTCCCAGTTGCACTGACCCCGTGGGGATCTTCTGCAATAACACGGGTTCCATTGCTAACGCGAAGGAGCCAAGAACTCACTCTACAGCCAAGCACATCCTCCGAAAGTTCCATGTGACGCGAGACTACGTCAGGGATGGACACACTAGGATTCACAAGATACATACGGATCTGAACGCAGAAGACCCGATGACTAAACCTCTTCCACAGGGCAAGTTTGAAGAACACCGAGAGACCATTGGTGTTAGATACATACCTGATGTAAACTAGTGTAATTTGTACTCTAGTGCAAGTGGGAGACTATTGGATATGTGCCCTAGAGACAAATTAATAAAGATATTTGTCACATATCCGTTTTGTTCATAATACGTTTTATACTGCGCTATAACTGTATTACTTGGAAATACTAATACATGTGTAGTATAAAACATGGTCCGTAGTTTAACTCGGGTAAACTATCTCATTGGGCAATTGATTGATCAAGCTTTCCTGATCATGGCGACACTTAAGTCCATTGAAAATGAGGTCATATCATTAAGGGGAATGATGTGATGGACGTACACCCACCTAAAGTATTGCAATGTGATCGAGTCACATAGTTCAGCGTTGCTATGACTTTGTAACGTATGGCTTAGTCCTTAGACCGTAATGATCATACGTAATCACGATCTATGAGGAGACTTTGATTTGTATCCCACCGCCTGACTGAAATATGCTGGGTATAACGGAGCACTTTGGGTATTCCGAAATAGATGGTTGATGAGTATGTTAATAGATCAAAGCGGGATTTGTCAGTCCTTGTGACAGGACAGGTACTCTGGGCCCACTCGGTGATATTGCATCAACCCCTTGCAAGGACGTGACTAGGTCACAAGAGATGCAATGATCATGGACGAGAAAAGTTGTTTGTTGTGAACGAGATGTGAACACGGTATGTGGGATACCGACGATCAAACCTCGGACAAACAAAGTACCGCAGCACAAAGGGATTACGTCGTATCGTTAACGGTTTCCAAAAGCGACCGAAATTCATTCGATGGAAGCGCAGGGGCTGTCAAGGATTGTAACCAGGTCCAACTTGTTGGATATATGCTCTAGAGGCAAATAATATATGATTATTCCAATATATCTAAGCAAGTTCATAACTAGTTTCATACCGTGCTAGAACTGCATCAGTGAAACAATGATGCAGGTGTGGTATAGAAACACCCAGAGTTCCTAGTTAGCCTCTACTTCGATAACTAGTTCATGGTCAACATGATGATCGTGGTTTCGCGATCATGGACAATTAAGTCTCTTGACTATGAGGTCACCTCACTGGTTAAGTGACGTGATGAACATTACCCAAAGAAAGCATTACAGCATGATCAAATCTTATGAAGGTTCAGTGTTGTAATTACAGAACGTGGTAGACCGTTCCTTTGACTGTGAGTACGTGCATAATCACTATCTTCCCGGATGCTTTGACTTACATCCCACCACCTGACTGAAATATGCGGGTCATAACGGTTGTATCTTAGGTATTCCGTGGAGATACGTTGAGGAGTATTGTTTACAAGAGCGGGATTTGTCAATCCATATAATGGATAGATACTCAGGGCCCACTGGGTGAGATTCCATCCATAAAGTTGCGCAGCGTGTGACTAGGTCACGGGGATGAATATCACGGAACGAGTGTATAAGGATTTAGTTCGGAACGAGGTTGAACCAGACATAGGATGTCATTGATTGAATCTCGGAACAATCCAGTATCGCTGACAAAGGGAATGCTATACGGCGTAAGGTCAAATCGGTATTGATATCCGGAATGCACAGGGGTCATTATGGGCATCCAGGTCCCGCTGATGATCATTGACTGTTGCCTCTGCTCGGTCATGACTGGAGTGTTCTCGGACCGTAGGGTAACACACTTAAGGGCTCGATGAAATCGGAGACCTTTTCGGAACCATCGGAGCAACCAGAGAATTAAGGAGACAATATCGGAGGAGTACCGTATTGAACCGAAACAAGTTCGGAGTGAGCCGGAAGTGTTTCCGGAGCACCGGGAGATGAAATAATATGTTTTAGTTATTAATTAATTGAATTAATAATTAAAATCATTTTATTTCTAATTAATATGTGCTATGGGCCTTAGTGGAGAAAAAAGCCCATTAAGGAATTAAAGGGAAAAGAAAAAAGAAAAGAAAAGGGGGGGGAGGCGCCATGGGCCCTAGGGCCCATGAGGGGTGCGCCCTCTCTCCCCCCTTGGCCGGCCACCCCCTAGCAAGGGACTTTAGTCCCACGTTGCTAGGGGAGGTGGGTTGACTCCCTTCCCCAGCCTATATAAAGACAGGCAGGGTGCACATAATTAATACACAGAAATTCGTGAGAAAATAAATATAACTCCGAATTGAGATCGGTTTTCTCCGGTCTCCTCCCCTCTCTGGTCTCTTCCACGGTGGGCTCCCTAGTGTGAGCCTGTAGTGGAATTGAGACCTCTCTGCTAGAATCGGAGGCCGTCGTGCTGCCGAAGCTCCGTCCGGAGGTCTGCTTCCGCCCCCTCCGCTGGATCGGAGAACGGAGGTCGTCATCGAGTCTCGTACGTGTGCGAGTACTACGAGGTGCTGCACGTGTGGCACTACACCCATCCGGGTGCTCAACACAGCCAGGGGGCTGTGAAACTTGATCGGCTACATCAACCACGTTTGCGGGAACGTTTCCCGCGCAACGGACTACACCCCGAGGTATGTTATTTCCGCACTACTGTCCGTTATGGTAATACGGCTAGCTAGATCTTGGGTTAAGGGAACGCTAGTTAGAAAAATTTGTGTTTTCTGCTGCGAACCCCAACACAACTGACTAGTCATTGGTCAATGAGAAGAGTCTCGACCATGTCTGCTGTTTCCCAGACCGTTAGGGTGTTACACTTAAGGGCAATCGATGCATAGGACAGTTACGGGATCAATCGGTGAAATAGGAGAAATCACCGGAATAGTTCCGGAGGAGGACGGAATAGTTTCCGGACATTTTGAATAGTTCAAAATAAAGTTTAATTGTTTTAATAATGTTTTATTATTTAATTATCTGAATTAAATATTTAAAACATATTAAATAAATTAAAAAATGGGAAAAAGGCTATATGGGCCCATGGGGCCCATTAGGGGAGGAAGGGCTTTCCCCCCCTTGGGCTTGGCGCCAAGGGTGGGGCCCATCCCCCCCTATGGCCGGCGCACCTCCCCCCCTTGGGGGTTTAGTCCCACATGGGGGAGGGGAGGAGCATCACACCCCCCCTTGGCCTATATAAGGAGGGGTAGACCCCCCTTTTCCCAACACACCAAATCTCCTTCTTTGTTCCTTCTCCTTTCCGGAAGTGGACTCCCCTTGTTTGGAGTCTGCACCAGGATTGGAGTTCTCCACCATAAGGCAGGCCGTCGCTCTGCCGGAGTCGGGATCCGTAGCCATCTTTCTTCCGCTGCTCTCCTGGTTCGGAGCCCGGGAGGAACATCGATTGTACCGTACGTGTATAATCTCTTCGAGGCACTACACCTGTGGTGCTACTTCGTCGCTGGAGGTTTACCGGGAGTCATCCTCGCCGGTGGTGGTCTTCTACACGACAGGGAGGTCGTAGTTCTGAGTCTACGCCAACCACATTCGCAAGAATGTTTCCCTCTTTCGGTCTTCAAAGGTATGAACACCGATTCCCTCCGTTACTTTACATCTTCATAGCATAGATCTTGGGTTCGGGTACCGTAGGTGTGAAAAAATTGTGTTTTCTGCCCCGTATCCCAAACAGAATCAAAAGCGGATAAGTGCATCTTTGTGGGATATCCAAGGGAAACCATTGGATACACCTTCTACAACCAGTCTGAGGGCAAAACATTTGTCGCCAAGACTGGATGCTTTCTTGAGAAAGAGTTTCTTTCGAAAGAATTGAGTGGGAGGAAAATAGACCTCAACGAGAAGATTGGCCAATCACTCCAAGTGGAAGAAATGGCAATGGAAGTTGTTCCGGAACCATCTTCTGTAGTGAGAGCTGAAGAGAATGGTCATCGTGATATTCATAACGATCGTGACATACATGATGATCATGATCAAGATGAAGAGGATCCTATTGTACCCCGCAGGTCATCAAGAGCCCGAGTAAAAACTCAGTTTTATGGGCAACTTGTCAATGCAGTCATGTTAAATGAACCTGACGAACATGCGAACTACAAAGAAGCAATGGAGGGACCCGAGTCCGAGAAATGGCTGGAAGCCATGAAATCCAAGATAGGATCCATGTATGCCAACAAAGTATGGACTTTGGTGGATATTCCCGAGGACCGAAAGGCCGTCGAGAATAAGTGGATATTCAAGAAAAAGACTGACGCAGACGGAAACGTATCTGTCTATAAAGCTCGACTTGTCGCAAAAGGTTTCCGACAAATTCAAGGAGTTGACTACGAAGAGACTTTCTCTCCCGTAGCGATGCTAAAGTCTATCCGGATATTGCTAGCAATTGCTGCCTATTACGATTATGAAATATGGTAGATGGATGTGAAAACCGCGTTCCTAAATGCAACATTGAGGAAGAGTTGTATATGGTACAACCATAAAGGTTTTATTGATCCTAAGGACGCTGGTAAGGTATGCAAACTTCAACGGTCCATTTACGGGTTGAAGCAAGCATCGCGGAGCTGGAATCATCGTTTTGATGAGGTTATCAAAGTTTTTGGATTTGTCCAAAATGAAGAAGAATTATTTGTTTATAATAAAGCGAGTGGGAGCTCTGTGGCATTCCTAGTACTATATGTGGATGACATATTATTGATAGGGAATGATGTGAAATTTCTAGAGGGGGTAAAGGAATATTTGAATGGACAATTTTCCATGAAGGACCTAGGTGAAGCTGCATACATATTAGGCATTAAAATCTATAGAGATAGATCAAGACGCCTATTAGCACTGAGTCAGAGAACTTACCTTGAGAAGATATTGAAGAGGTTCAATATGGATAACGCCAAGAGAGGCCTCTTGCCCGTTATCAAACGAAGTAAATTGAGTGTGACTCAATGCCCAGCAATAGCAAAAGAAAGGGAGGAAATGTCCTCAAAGCCCTATGCCTCAGCCATAGGTTCTATCATGTATGCTATGCTGTGTACTCGACCAGATGTGGCCCTGGAGGTTAGTCTGACTAATCGTTTCCAAAGTAATCTTGGAATGGATCATTGGATTGCAGTGAAGAATGTCCTTAAGTACTTACGGAGAACTAAGGATCTGGTTCTTTTCTATGGAGGATGTGAAGAAGAGCTCGCCGTAACAGGTTACGTCGATGCCATTCTTGGTACTGATCCCGATGACTCAAAATCCCAGACGGGATACGTGTTTATGTTGAATGGTGGTGCGATTAGATGGAGGAGCGGCAAGCAGTCAGTAGTCGCCCAATCTACGATGGAGTCGGAGTATATTGCCGCTTGCGAAGCGTCAAATGAAGCACATTGGCCGAAGAAGTTCGTCATCGAGCTTGGCGTATTCCCTAGTTGCACTAACCCTGTTAGCATTTATTGTGACAATACGGGTGCCATTGCTAACGCAAGGGAGCCGAGGACTCACTCTACAGCCAAGCATATTCTCCGGCGTTTCCATGTGACACGGGACTACGTCAAGGATGGCCATACTAGGATTTGCAAAATACATACAGATCTGAATTCGTCAAACCCAATGACTAAATCTCTTCCACAAGCCAAGTTTGAACAACACCGAGAGACTATTGGTGTTAGATACATACCTGATGTAAACTAGTGTAATTTGTACTCTAGTGCAAGTGGGAGACTGTTGGATATGTGCCCTAGAGGCAAATTAATAAAGATATTTTTCACATATCTGTTTGTTCATAATACGTTATATATTGTGCTAGAACTGTATTAAGCGGAAACATTAATACACCTGTGATATATACCAACCTGGTCCCTAGTTAAACTCAGGCATACTAGCTCATTGGGCAATTGATGATCAAGGTTTCCTGATCATGAGAACATAATAGTCTATTGACAATGAGGTCATATCATTAGGAGAATGATGTGATGGACACACACCCACCTTAAGCATTGCAGTGTGATCAAGTCACATAAGTTCAGCATTGCGATGACTTAATAACATAGTGACTGAATCCTTAGACCGTGATGATCATACATAATTGCTATCTATTAGGATGCTTTGAGTGCATTAACCGTTACACTGAAACATGGTAACTGAAAAGGTGTATCTTGGGTATTCCGAAATAGATATGTTGAGGAGTATGAAATAGATCAGAGCGGGATTTGTCAATCCGAGTGACGGATAGGTACTCTGGGCCCACTCAGTGGTGTTGCATCAATAGCTTGCAAGCAAGTGACTAGGTCATAAGAGATGTAATATTCACAGACGAGTAAACATTTTATGTCGGAGACGAGGAAGAACTAGGTATTGGATACCGACGATCATACCTCGGACAAACATAGTACCAAAGCACAAAGGGATCAAGTCATATTGTTAACGGTTCAACAGCGATGAAGTTTATTCGATGGAAGCGTAGGGGGACATCAAGGATTGTAACCAGATCCCACATGATGGTCATTGTTCAGAGAGTGTCTCGATCATGTCTACTGTTTCCCGGACTGTAGGGTGTCACACTTAAGGGCAATCGATGCATTAAGGATTGATTCGGGATCATCGGTGAAAAGAGAGAAAACACCGGAAATGTACCGGGAGGTGCCGGAATCTGTTCCTGATATTTTGAAAGGTTCAAATTAATATATATTAATGTTTAAATATGTTTTATTATTTAATTGACAGAATTAAATATTAAAAATGATTTAAATAATTAATTAAAAAGGTGAAAAGGTATTTGGGCCTTAAAAGGCCCATGAGGGGAAGGGGGAGCCTCCCCCCTTGTGTTTGGCACCAAGGGAGGGGGCCATCCCCCCTCCTTGCCGCACCACTCCCCCCCCCCCTTGGGGGTTTAGTCCCACATGGGGGAAGGGGAGGGGGTGGAGCCCCTCCTTGGCCTATATAAGGAGGGGTGGGGGTGCCTTTTTCAACATAACATTGAGTTTCTCTCTCTCTTTCTCCGACCTAGAGCGGACTCCCCTGGTTTGGAGTTTGCACCTCGTTGGGGGTTTCACCATCATCCGGACGTCGACGCGCTGCCGGAATCCGGATCCGGATCAATCTTCTTTCCGCTGCTCTTCTGGTTCGGAGCCCGGAGGGACGTCGGTTGCATCGTACGTGTGTAATCCCGCGAGGAACTACACGTGTGGTGCTACTTCATCGTCGGAGGTTCTTCAACACGACAGGGAGGTCATAGGATCAGAGTCTATGCCAACCACGTTCGAGGAACGTTTCCCTCTTTCGGTCTTCAAAGGTATGAACACCGATTCCTTCCGTTACATACATCAGCATAGCATAGATCTTGGGTTCGGGACTCGTAGGTAGGAAAAAATTTGTTTTCTGCGCCGATCCCGAACACTTTTTGCTTCTTTGATTTATTTTCATATAAGATGCCTATGCATAGGAAGTGGGTTAGGCTTAAATGTGTCTCATATTTGCTTCTTGATGCTCTCTTTTGCTCCAAATTCTTATTCTTATGTGAGCATCTTTTATAATCTTCATGCCTAGCTTAAAGGCGTAAAAGAAAGCGCTTGTTGGGAGGCAACCCAAGAAGTTTTTACTTCTGTTTTTAGCGATCTTGATGATTGTTACTACTGTAGCAACATCATTGTATCTTTTTTTAAATCTTTGTGCGAAGTATAGCCTCATATGACAAGGGAAGTGAGAGTTGTGACATGCTGTCCAGAAAACAGATTCTGTCCTCGTGACGGAAAAAATCATAGTAAACCACCAGTTCATCTTTTTTAGCTGAATTTTTTACACAGCATGCTCTATACAATCATGGAACTTTCGTATGTTCTGAGTTTTTTTATTCGAGTTGCAGAAGTCCCCCTAAAAAATTCTTTACTACCTGCTATTCTGTTTTTCACAGATTCTGCCACGTTTTGTCTCTCCTAAGTTTTGCAAACCTTAAGCTTGCTTTTTCTTTGCAAAAACCTTTTGGCAATCTTGAGAAACAGTAGATCTTCAATAATATCTTTATATCCAGTGGAAAAATTTATTTATTAAGGGTACTAACCTCTCTAATCAGCTTCGGGAGTGTCAAACGCTCAAGCTTGGGGATGCGCCCATGCATCCCCAACAAATATCCAAGGAGACTCAAGCCTCTAAGCTTGGGGATGCCCCCGAGAATCCCCTCTCCATCAACAATCATCAGTTCGTGCTTCGTCTCACTATATTTTTATCAGTTCATGTGTTATGTGCTATGCTTGGAGCGTCTCGCTCTTAGGTTTTATTTTTAGTTTTCTTTAGCTTTGCTTTCTGTTCATAACAAGTTAGATCCCGTCTTACTTTGTGTGGGATAGAAACACGCTTCACTTTCAAAATCTAGAACACATCATAGGATTCTTCATGCCTATCTTTTTGTTGTTGTGTGTTCTTTATCTTTTCGTAGCTACTGCCCTGTTTAGTTTTAGTTTAGTTTTAGTTTGTAGTTAGCAAGAGCCTTGGATTTTGTTTAGTTTTTCGTTGGAACTCTCTTTATTTTTCATGTTTATCTTGTTAAGAGAGTTGGTTGTTGCACTGAGTTATGTCTTGTTTTTGAGAAGTGGGTAATTGAGGTGGCTATTTAATTTTAGTAGTAACTTGCAATAGTTTTGAGATATTGATGTGAGTAATGTTTGAACTTTTGATGTCAAGAGCTCTAGCCTATTAGTGATAGGTGTTGTATTTTGGGAAATCCGTGTGTTATTTTCAAATACCTACAGAACTAGTTGAGAACTCTAGATACTAGATGGATCACTACTCTTCTGAGGGGTCGAATATTAGAGAACACTCACGTACCATGAGTCGAGGATGCGCAAGGATAACCAAAACCCCATACACTCCTCCTCGGGGTACTTGTCCCTTTGTCAACCTCCTCATTAGATTGAGAGTTACCGATAATAAGTGCATGATTTCTTAGGACTAATCTAAGTATTGAAAGTTGACACTTCCACCTCCTCATATTTGCTAGCCTTTCCTGTGTCGTGCATTGCCTCCTTCTCACTCCGAGAGTTCGCGTCCACATTCGCCGGTACATCCAAACCCTTTGCATGATACGCTATGTCATCATAAACCTCCTTATATCTTTCCTCAAAACAGCCACCATACCTACCTATCAAGGCATTTCCATAGCCTTTCCGAGATATATTGCCATGCAACATCCACCTCTTCATGACTTGATCTTCATGTCATACATGTTCCTGCTACACTGGCAGCGGCATACATTGCATACATCATGATAGCTACATCTTAGTTATGATTTGAGTACCTTGTAAAGTGTGAAAGATCTTCTACACCCTCGTGTAAATTAGAGTGTTTCCCTTAAGTGAGGAAAAGATCCCAAAGTGGACAAAATAAAAGATCCAAAAGAGGACAAATGAGAGTTAAATAGAAAGAGCCATTGAGGCCACCAAAAAAATACAAAAAAATAGAAAAAAGAGAAAAATAAATAAAAAGAGAGAAAGGGGCAACAGTACTATCCTTTTGAAAGATCCACACTAGTACTCCCTCTTATCCTTGCACTCCATAGAGATGATCATGCATATAGCTATGTGGGGACCTTCACACTATAGAACTTGGCTTGCATATTCCAAGGATGAGCCTCCTCAAAAGAGCTCTAGGTCTTCATGAGAGAGCAAGTTAGATGCACCCCCACTAGTTCCATTGGAGAGCTTTTCAGCTCGTATGTGCATCCGTTGCATGGTAATCCCTACTCCTCACATCATATCTATCACTAGGCCTTCTCGCCTATGATTGTCCTCATTGATGTGAGCCTTTATCACCTTTTTGTCTTCCTCCTCCGCCATATTCTCTCTTTGCCATCCTAAGTGTCAACCCTCGTGCTTACGCTCATCCATTGCATGAGTGCTCAAAATATTGAAAAAGGAGTGGAGCAAATTGACTTGTACCTGGCTAGTGGTCTGGGGACGAGTCAAGATAATATTCCAAAGAAGACCAAGTGTGAAACTTTAGTAGATTGAGTTCTCAACACAAAAAATACCTTTTCTCGTATTCCCTATCCCCCTTCTTGCACGCAAACACCATCTGGAGACATTCGAGTCACGGACAGCAAGAGCTCTTGCACCAAATTTTCTTTCGTTACTTGTTTCAATGCCAATATAGACTCTTGCATGTTATGACTTGAATTGAATTACATACCTTGATTACTTTACTTTTAAAAGTCCTTATATGGTTGCTAGAATGTCGCCACAGAAATTATGCCTGTTATCATTTACCTACTCGAGGACGAGCAAGATTAAGCTTTGGGATGTTGATACGTCTCAAACGTATCGATAATTTCTGCTCGTTCCATGCATGTTTTGTGTGATATTGCTATGATCTAGATACACTTTCATATAATTTTGATCATATTTGGACTAACCTACTAACTCAGTGCACCCCAGTGCCAGTTTCTGTTTTCTGCTGTTTTTCTATTCCAGGTTTCCCCCATATTAAAAGTGCTCCAAAAATTCGGGAAAAAACGGATAAAAAATCAGCGTAACGGAGTCTTCAAGAAGCACCCAAGTGGGGCCAGAGGGCCACCACCAGGGGCCCAGGCGGCCACCTAGCGCAGTCAGGGGCCTGGTCGCTCCAGGGGGCGCCTGGACCCCTGGTGGGGCCCCTGTCTGCCCCCCTTCGCTTATTTATTCTCCGTGACGGGGAAACTCCGAAGACATAACCCTATTTTGCAATCTCGCATATGTTCCTCCGCCACCGCGCTTCCAAAATCGGGAGCACCATCAGGACCCTTCCAGGCACCCCGCCGGAGGGAGGATCGACCTCCGGGAGCTTCTCCTCCACCATGGACGCTTCCCGGATGTGCCATGAGTAGTCTACCTTGGACCATGGGTCCGTGATCAGTAGCTATGTGGTGTTCTCCTCCCCTCTTTGTTCTTCATGGTTTAGACCTCGTGAGCTGCCCTACATGATCGATTCACATATGTAATTCTTCTACTTTTGCTATGTTGAGTTTGATGGGATCCGATGGATTATGAGATTATGTTCAGATCGTGATATAGTAATATATTTGGTTTTGATCTCTTATATTTTTGTTCCTAAGTAATTCCTGCATGTTCTCCGTTGCTGTTTATTGCTTTGGCCAAGTGGTGGATAGTAACTCCAAGAGGGAACGGTATGCTCGATTGTGGGTACATGCCCCCTGATGACACGCTTGAGTGACAGAAACATGAGTCTAGGGGATGTGTTGTGGCCACAAGGGGGAAAACAACGGTGCTTGTAACAACGGTTGCAAGGATTGTTTACTTTATGCAAAGTTCTTTTAATGCAGTTGTCTGTTGCTTTGGGTTTACACTTTGGGTGGGACTCGCAACTTAATACCAGGGAGATGTTCTGGATAGATATCTCAAGGTGGATGATTAGTAGTAGATGTAGATGGATTTCGGTCTACTTATTTTGGCGTACTGCCCATGCTTTTGTGCCTGTTCCTTTCTTTTGTAGCATAGTTAGCATTGTGGTGCGTTTATAATCCTGTCAATTGCCCATCTGTAATTTGTTTACCTCGCATAGCAGTTTTATCGTCTTTTGGGAGAGAGAAATCACTAGTGAACATCACGGGACCCCGGTCCATATTCTCATTATTTTTTACAAGCCTATTTCGTTTTCAGTATTTACTTTCAGTTGCTATCATTATCATTATCCCTTGTGTGTTTCACCCTTTGTAAACAGCAAGACCGGAGATATTGACAACCTCTCTGAACTTCGCTGGGAGCAAAGTTAATTGTATCGTGTGCAGGTCCGCGTCAGGTGCGCCACTGACACCTACTTATCATCGCCAGAGTCCTACGTGAGACAAACCCTATCCTCTACATAGGGGAAATTTGCTGCTATCCTACATCTCACCTTCCACTTGGGGTAACCAACGAATGGCAAGAAGCCATTACCACTTCCACGTCATCAATATGCAAAAGTATAAAGAAGTAGAAGGTGATATTGTTAAGCTCAAGCTTTTTTCCTTTCTCTTTGAGGGACGGAGCTCAAATCTGGTTTCAATCTTTGCCTAGGAATAGCATAGATTCTTGGGATAAGTGCAAAGATGCTTTTATTGGGAAGTACTACCCACCTGCTAAAATTATCCAATTTAGGAGTAACATTATGAATTTTAGACAATTGGATAATGAACATGTTGCCCAAGCTTGGGAAAGTATGAAATCTCTTGTTAAGAAATGCCCTACGCATGGTTTGACTACCTGGATGGTTATCCAGACTTTTTATGGAGGCTTGAACTTTACCTCGCGGAACCTGTTGGGTTCGGTTGCGGGAGGAACCTTTATGTCAACTACCCTCGATGCTGCCACAAAACTCCTCGATGAGATGATGACCAACTATTCCCAATGGCACACCGAACGCGCTCCAACGGGTAGGAAGGTAAATTCTGTCGAGGAAATTACCTCCCTAAATGATAAAGTTGATTTAATTATGTCTCTACTTACCAAGCAACCCTCTATTGATCCTCATGATGTTCCTTTAAATTCTTTGGTTGCTCAGGAACAAGTAGATGTGAACTTCATGCTAGAAACAACTTTAATACTAATGCTTATAGGAGCAACTTTGCTAGTAATCCTAGACCGTATCCATCCACTTATGGGAACAACAACACTTACCCTTGCAACAAGAACCCCACTTCTGAATTAGAAAACATGCTTAGAGACTTTATCACTACCCAAAAAGCCTTCAACAAGAATGTGGAAGAAAAGCTAGCTAAATTAGATCATCTTTGTTCGAAGGTAGACAGCTTAGCCCTTGATGTTGAGATGTTAAAAATTAGAACCTCTCCCCTTGAGGAGAGTAAGGCCACTCCTATTAATGTTATCCAGTTACAAATTAATAAAAATATTAGGATGATGGCTAAACTTAAAGAAATATGGGCTAGAGAAAAAGTGGCAGAGGATAGAATTAAGAGCCTTCCTACACACCACACAGTTGTTACTATCCAAATTGTTGAGGATACCGAAACCATTAGCACCCAATGCACTCCTGGTCCCATTGGACCTATTAATGGTGATGCTAATACCTCAACTGTAGAAGAAGAAACTCCTATGAACATAGAGGGTTTCAAACAAGTGAGCTTAGATGACACTACTACCACCTTTGATAGTAGTGATATCGATTTTGATAGTTGCACCCTCTCAGAAGTTATTAGCTTGTTACAAAAAATGTCTAGAGACCCCCACACTATCACACTTAATCTTTCCTTCACGAAGCATATCACAAATTCTCTCATTAAGGATAGGGAGGAGAAGCTTAGGATAGAAGCCTCCATACCTAGGAAGCTAGATGATGGTTGGGACCCTATGATCAAAATTAAATTAAATAACTTCTCTTGCTATGCTTTATGTGACGTTGGAGCTGGTACCTCCGTCATGCCCAAAAGAATGTATGATATGTTTGAATTGAAACCTTTTGATTCATGTTCTTTTGGTGTTCTTCTTGTCGATTCTTACGTAAAGAAACCTTTGAGGAAGATCGACAATGTTCTTATCATTGTCAATGAAAACTATGTTCCCGTTGATTTTATCATTATGGATATAGAGTGTGAACCTTTATGTCCAATTATTTTGGGACGTCCTTTTCTCCGCAACATTGGTGCTATCATTGACATGAAAGAGGGGAATATAAAATTTCAATTCCCTCTCAAAAAGGGGATGGAACACTTCCCTAGAAAGAAAATCAAGTTACCTTTTGAGTCTGTTACACGGGCTAGCTATTCTCTTTCTCTTGATAAAACTTGATTCTTCTTTTGCCTTATTCCTAGCTTAAAGGTGTAAAAGAAAGCGCTTGTTGGGAGGCAACCCAAGATGTTTTTACTTCTGTTTTTAGTGGTCTTGATGATTGTTACTACTGTAGCAACATCATTGTATCTTTATTGTCAAGCTTTGTGCCAAGTTATAGCCTCATATGACAAGGGAAGTGAAAGTTGTGACATGCTGTTCAGAAAACAGACTATGTCCTCGTGACGGAAAATATAGGATCAAATCACCAGTTCATCATTTTGAGATGAATTGTTTACACATCATGCTCTATACAATCACGAAACTTTCGTATGTTCTGAGATTTTTGATTTGAGTTGCAGAAGTGCCCCGAAAAAATTCTCTACTACCTGTTGTTCTGTTTTTCACAGATTCTTCCACGTTTTATCTCTCCTTACTTATGCAAACCTGAAGCTTGCTTTTTCTTTGCAAAATCCTTTTGGCAATCTTGAGAAACAGTAGCTCTTAAAGAATATCTTTATATCAAGTGGGGAAAAATTATTTTATCAAGGGTACTAACCTCTCTAATCATCTTATGATGAGTTATGTATGAAGGGAGTTTTCAAGTGTGCGATGGAAGATGATGAAAGAAGATTCGGGAGTGTCAAGCGCTCAAGCTTGGGGATGCCCCCATGCATCCCCAACAAATATTCAAGGAGACTCAAGCGTCTAAGCTTGGGGATGCCCCCGTGCATCCCCTTCTCCATCAACAATCATCAGTTCGTTCTTCGTCTCACTATATTTTTATCACTTCATGCGTTATGTGCTATGCTTGGAGCGTCTCGCTCTTAGGTTTTTTTTTTGTTTTCTTTAGCTTTGCTTGCTGTTCATAACAAGTTAGACCCCGTCTTACTTTGTGTGGGTGAGAAACATGCTCCACTTTCAAAATCTAGAACACATCATAGGATTTTTCATGCCTATCTTTTTGTTGTTGTGTGTTCTTTATCTTTTCGTAGCTACTGCCATGTTTATTTTTAGTGGCAGCAGTCCAAGCCCAGATGAAGGACCCCATGCCGAGCACGAAGGACAAGAGGCCGGATGATGAGACCATATTTCAAGCGGCGAAGGACAGCAAGAAGATCGCCCTGGACCCCTCCGACCCGAGCAAGTGCATCATTGTTGGGGCCGGACTCAGCAGCAAATAGGAAGGCGAGCTCGTCGAGTTCCTCCGTGAGAACCGTCACATCTTTGCATGGTCCCCACATGACATGCCTGGTGTACCGAGGGAACTTGCCGAGCACAAGCTTCATATCCGACCTGGATCCAAGCCGATCAAGCAGCCACTTCGGCGTTTTTCAGAAGAGAAGAGAGGAGCAATCGGCAATGAGATAGCCAAGTTGCTTGCAGCAGGATTTATCAAGGAAGTGTTATACCCAAACTGGCTAGCTAATCCAGTTATGGTTCCGAAGAAGAATGGAACTTGGCGCATGTGTATAGATTACACTTGCCTGAATAAGGCCTGCCCTAAGGATCCTTTTGCTTTGCCCCGTATTGATCAAGTGGTCGATTCTACGGCTGGCTGTCAGCTCATATGCTTTCTGGATGCCACGGCAGGCTATCACCAGATTAAGCTTGATGTAAACGATCAAATTAAAACAGCTTTTATTACCCCTTTCGGGGCTTATTGTTACATCACCATGCCATTCGGCCTGAAAAATGGCGGCGCGACTTATCAGCGTCCTATGCAGTGATGTGTTCGGCCTCAGTTAGGTCGGAACATACATGTATATGTAGATGACCTCGTGGTCAAATCAGTGCTGGGATCAACCTTGTTGGATGATCTCAAGGAAACATTCGCAAATTTACGGGCATACCAGATCAAGCTCAACCCAGAGAAGTGTGTGTTCGGCGTGCCAGCCGGCAAGTTGCTTGGTTTTCTGGTATCCGAAAGAGGGATAGAGTGCAACCCTGAGAAGATTGCAGCAATTGAGCGGATGGGCAAGCCCAGGAATCTTAAAGATGTGCAGAAGTTCACCGGATGCTTGGCATCGCTCAGTCGATTTCTCAGTCGGCTGGGAGAGAAGGCAGTCCCACTATACCAACTAATGAAGAAAACAAACAAGTTCAGCCGGACGCCGCAGGCGGACGAGGCATTCAAACAAATCAAGCGTATGATGTCCACTGCTCCGGTGTTGGCAGCTCCGAAGGAAAAAGAGCCAATGATGTTGTACCTTGCAGCAACCAATCGGGTGGTTAGTATTGGTATGGTGGTCGAGCGTCCTGAGAAGGACAAGGCACAACCGGTCCAGAGGCCAGTGTATTATGTCAGTGAAGTGCTCTCCACCTCCGAGCAAAACTATCCCCACTATCAGAAGATGTGCTATGGTGTGTACATGGCAGCAAAGAAGCTGAAGCCTTATTTCCAGGCGCATCCGATCACGGTGGTCAGTTCGTCTCCATTGGCAGAAATCATTGGCAGTCGGGACGCATCCGGTCGGGTGGCAAAATGGGCCATAGAAATCGCAACACATGGGATCAAGTATGAGCCTCGGACGGCGGTCAATTCTCAGGTTCTGGCGGATTTTTTGGTGGATTGGGCAGAAACTCAATATATACCCCCCTGTCCGGACTCTCAGTTCTGGCAAATGCACTTCGATGGCTCCAAGATGATGACCGGACTAGGGGCTGACGTTGTTCTCACTTCCCCAAAAGGCGACAAGCTTGAATATGTACTGCAGATTCACTTTGCAGCGTCAAATAATGTGGCCGAATACGAAGCTTTGGTGCACGGCGCCCGAGTGGCCAAGGAGATTGGCATTCGAAGAATTCTATGTTATGGTGATTCCGATCTGGTGGTGCAGCAATGCACTGGCACTTGGGATACAAAATATGAAAACATGGCACGGTACAGATTCCTTGTGCAACAGTTATCGGGATTATTTGAGGGGTGTGAATTCCATCACATTCCTAGAGCTGAAAATGAAGCAGTGGATGTACTGTCCAAGTTGGGATCCACCAGAAAGGAAGTTCCTCCAGGAGTGTCACTAGAAAATATCCACAAGCCATCCATCAAGCCTTCCCCAGAATCAGAGTCAATCTTTATTCCGGCCGACCTGAAAATGGCAGAACTAGAGGCAAAAAAGCAAAAAGGAAAGGAGCATTCGGCAGCACCAGGGGTTGCCGATTGCGAACCAGGGGATGCTGTCGTCAGCTTGGGGACTGAGGAAACCACGCCAGATGCAGTCGACTCTTCCCCCTCCGAGCTGCCAGTAGCGATAGACGCACAACCAAAGCCAGAAACAGTTACTGTAATGGTGATTGTGGCGGCGCCATCATGGGCAGAACCATTCAGAGATTTCCTGGTGGACGGCATACTCCCAGAAGATGAAGTAGAAGCTCGGCAAATCCAGCGCCGATCTGGAGCATACACAATCATCAACAACGAACTGGTGCACTGAAGTGCAAGAGGAGTTCTTCAGCGGTGTGTGGAAGAGGACAAGGGGTTGGAGCTGCTCCGAGACATCCACCAAGGTGAATGTGGTCATCATGCATCAGGAATAGAAATAGTTTCCAAGCAGCGACAGAAGATCTGGTCAAGCATTGCAACGGGTGTCAAAGGTTCAAAGCAAAGAGCCACCTACCAGCCTCAGCACTGAAGACAATTCCGATCACATGGCCATTTGCAGTCTGGGGTCTGGACATGGTAGGGCCGTTCAAAACAGAGAGAGTTGGTATGACATACTTACTGGTAGCGGTGGACAAATTCACCAAGTGGATAGAGGCAATGCCGATCAAGAAACTGGACGGGCCGACTGCGGTCAGGTTCATAGCAGACATCATGTTCAGATATGGAGTGCACACAGCATCATCACGGATAATGGAACAAACTTTGCCAAGGGGGGCGCTAGCTCGGTTTGCTTCCCAGCAGGGCATCTGGCTGGACGTCGCGTCTGTGGCGCACCCCTAGTCAAACGGTCAAGCAGAGCGGGCGAATGGTCTCATTTTGTCCGGAATCAAGCCAAGACTGGTGGAGCCACTGGAAATAGCACCCGGCGCATGGATTGATGAGCTGCCAGCAGTACTTTGGAGTTTGCGCACCATGCCGAACCGTTCAACTAGATTCACCCCTTTCTTCCTTGTATATGGCGCCGAAGCAATGCTCCCTTGCGACATTGAGTTTGATTCACCTCGTCATGCCATGTACACAGAAGCAGAAGCCAAGGAAGCTCGTGAGGACGGCGTTGATCTCAGAGAAGAAGCATGCCTCCTGGCTTTGTCCAGGTCGGCAATATACCAGCAGAAGCTGCGTCACTACCACAACAAGAAGATCCGTCCCCTAGCTTTTCGTGAGGGTGACTTGGTGCTGCGCCAAATCCAGAAATCGGATGGCCAGCACAAGTTATCCTCTCCTTGGGAAGGTCCATTCGTCATCAGTCGAGCGCTCAAAAACAATGCGTATTACCTCATCGATCTCAGGAAGCCGACCCGATACGTGGACACTTCGGGGCAAGAAACGGAGCGTCCTTGGAACGCCGAGCTGTTATGTCCGTTTTACAGTTGAATGGTATTGTTGTATCCCCTCCCTTTGTGGAATTGTTATCAATGAGAATAGCCGTGCGTCCATGAGACTGCATTCGGCAGGAGTATGAACTCATTTGTTTTAGCATGTTTTAGTCCCCGGGTCAGCAAAAGCAGGCTCGGGGACTGGCCGATTGCCCCGAAAAGGGTATACTTGGAGAAAAAGCGAAACAAGTGAAGAGTTTTGTGAAAACCGGTCTGAACCGAAGGCAGACCGCAGGTCGGCTGTAATGTCGGGGGGGATGCGGCCGAACAGAATTATCAATCGGAGAGTTTATACTCAAGGTATATCTAGTTCGGAGCAAGCCATTTACAATTCGCCGATTGCGACCAGGCTGGCTGGCCAAGCAATCGGCAGGTTGTAAGCGGCCCAGTTACAAAATTTTCACCTTTGCGAGAGAAACCGGGAACCTAGAAGTATTTTTCAAAAATTATTTTAAGGCATGTTCTCCGATCCAACCACAGACCGCAGGTCGGATGTAAGGCTGGTAAGAGTTTTCGACCAAGAGAGAACAAATGGCAAAGAAAAAGGCAATCGGTCGAAAAACGCAAAGGCGGAATGCCATGATCATTTAAGCAAACGTTGGGTTTACAAGCAAAGATAGGGCCAGTTGGTCGAATGATGTTCATTACATGAAAGTGGCCCTCGACGGGCGCACTTGGAATTAATTGTTTATCGAGCAAAAGCAGGAAACGAGTTCGGCATGTCGAGATCAAACAGCTGGGGCATCTGGAGCATCCGGGGCATCTGGCGCAGAGGGAGCGGTCGGAGCAGTACTGACGGCACCTTTGGGAGCAGACGAGGCGGTGGTCTTGGCTTGATCGCGAGGGGGCTCCTGGGCGGCACTCACCGAGTGCCCGTCGGAGGAACCCTCGCTCTCGTCCTCAGCATCATCGTCGGCGTAATCTGAAGAATGGGAGTTCTCGCTGCCGACCTGACGAGCAGGTCGGGACTGAGGCGCCTTTTCCTCGCTGGTGGTATACAGAAGGTCGCTGAAGGAGGCAATTCCAGTCGGCTGGCCAGCAGAATCAACATAGGGAGTGACTTCCAAGAGATCTATACCATTGGCAAGCTCCTGGGCAATATGGCAGATCTGAGTCCAGAGCTCACCAATGGATTCTTCCGAGCCCTCCCGTAGGGCAGTCATCAGTTGCAGATCAAGTCCTAGATACCAGCTCTTCGCGATAGAGAGGGCAGCCTGCACCCCAGATCGGAAGGCAGAATCAAGCATATGGTCAACCTGGCGGCCTACAGCTTTCATACTCCGAGCAACATCTTCATGCTTATCAAATGCAATGGTCTTCTGCTTTCCCTTGAAAAGCTTGTCATTCAACTTCTGGATGCAAGTCTTGTATGTGCACACGGCACCTTTCACATCAGGAATCTGAGCGTCCAGGGCAACCATAAAGTCTTCGGCGTCATAGCCAGCATCAGCAGCAACTACCACACCCCGCACTCGGCGGGCTGCGGCAACTGCTTCTTCGGCAGTGGCGTTGGAATGAGGCCAGACATCTGGCAGGAGCAATCGGAGAAGAAAGTTAGTCCGGTCAGGGCAAAGTTAGATCGGAGTGGCAAAAGCAAGAATTACCTGCAAGAGCAAGATCTACTCGGTGAAGGCAGGTGTGGGAAAGATCAACACTAGCTTGGGCACGCTGGATCTCTATGATCTGCTGGGCGTCCATGTCTTCAGCACGTTAAACAACGGCATCCCGTTCCTTCATGAGCTGGCCCTCAACCTCAACTCGGGCATCGGAGAGCCTCTGGAGTTCATGTTCATGAGTGCGTCGGGCAGTGGCGAGATCATCGACAGCTTGTTGAAGTTTAGCTTGAAGCTCAATCTCGGCGGCGGCCAGGCGCTGGTTGTTTTATTCGGCGAGGCCGATCTGGCTATTCTTCTCACCAAGCTGGGTCTCCAGTTCGGCGATTCTCTTCTGAGCAGCCTCCAGCTCGGAGGAACGAGTGGCAGCTGCTGCAAGTGTGCAATGGAGTAAGGATACAATAATGGTCAGAGAAAGCAAGAAAGGGCAGGTAGGATGTACCTGTGAGTTCCTGAATCTTGATAGCTTGGGCATCAGCATTCTTCTTGAGAGCGGCAATGGACTTCTGACCCGCTGAATAAGCGGCCAGAAGCTCCTCAAATATAGATTTACGCCTATCGCAGATGGCCTGAAAAATAGACCGATCAAAGTTAAATCAAGAGCATAAGGTAAAAAGGAGAAATAAAGATCCGAGCAGATTGCAAGAAATCGACCCGAATCTCGGGGACTACACCCAGTGGGTGCGCTAGGCGCGCCCCCACTGAAAAGAGAGCTTACAGTAACATAGTGGTTGGACGCAAGAATTAGTCCCAGCGAGGCATCGGCGAAGTGTCGGATATCGGTGCCGATCCAGAAGCTGGGGCGGAAGTTGGTCTTCGGAGCCACGAGGCGGAGGAGTGGCCGAATCGGCAAGTGGTCGAACAGGCGAAACGTCGGAGGTGCCAAGGTATGCCTCGCGGAACCGGTCGGCCAGTGCAAGCTGGCGGCCGGATGGCGGTTGGCGAACAAGAGCACCGGAGGACGGTGCTGTAGAAGCACTGGGTCCGGCGGCAACATGAGTGGAAAGTGAAGCAGTAGGTGGAACAGCAGTGGGCTCGGTGGGGATGGCAGCGGCGCTCCCCGAGCCAGCAGCGGGGGAGGGATCAGCGGTAGTGGCCTGGGCCGGAGAAGCTTCAGGCTGAGGAGAGTCAGCGCTAGGCCGATCTGGCATCGGCACATTGACATGTGCGATGCCAGAAGGGTCCAGCAGAATTGGAGAAGCAGCGGCAACGGTTGGAATAGGAGTGGCCGACTGCGTGCCAGCAGTTGGAAGAGCAGTAGAGGTCGGTGGTGGAGCAATCGGTCGAGTTTGGGCTGCGGCAGCATCAGCTTTCTTCTTGGCCCGCTCGGCTTTGTGGGTGTCAGCGGCACCTTTCTTGCGTACAGGCACGGACACATTGGAGGTGGCCGAGGTTGCCGGGGTCGTACGGGCAGGAGCAGCAGAAGGGGCAGGGGGAGCAATCGGCGCACCCCCAGGTCCGGCAGGGTCCAGAGATCGGGCAGCCCTGCGATAAAAGAGTGCAAGTGAGCAAAGTAGCACAGGAAAAATCAAGAAGAAAAAGGGGTGCAGACATGTACCCGAAAGCTCGAGGAAGTTGAGCAGCAAATTTGGCCATGGAAAAGCTAGTGCGAGCGATATTCAGCAGAGTAGGAGAAAGAACAGGGCCACTAATTTCAGGGGCAGCTCGGCGCGGGCCCGTTTTCCCTCTCTTCTTGGCAATCTTGGAAGGACCGGCGTCGTCAGGTCGAGGGCGTTTCCCCTTAGGCAGTGTCTGTTCAGCAGGCTCAGATTCTGCGTCGAGGTCACCGAAAGGATCAGAATCACTGCTCCATTCGGCCATGAAGCGTTTGACGGAGGAATCAGACTCACCCGGCTTCTTGAGGCCGAGTCCGAAGGAAGCAGTTCGGGCTTCAGTCTCGGATTCGATCTCTTCCTCAAGCTCCAAGTCCTGAGTGTCTTCTTCAGCTCGGTCAGGGTGGTAGCCCGAAGCGGATTTTCCGTCCTGCATAAGCCTAGAGGCCAGGAACTCCTGAGGAGAAGGATCCGATCAGAACTAGTATGAAGGAAAGAAAAAAGTCAGAGCTGAGGGTCATAGTTGAAGCATATCTCGGGGCAAGGCCGAGATCGGCTGAACGGCTTCAGTCCGAACTCGAAAGGTTCAGTAACTTTGAGATTGGTAATGCTGTTGATTCGGCGGAAGAACTCCTTCTCGTCTATTCGGAATGTGGAAATCCGAGTGGGGTCGAGGCTCAGATGCATGTCGCAGATCCGGTGGCAGCGGCGTTGCAGTGGGAGCACTCGGCGGCAGATCCAAGTCGCCACCAGATCGGCGGGCTGCAACCCTTGTTCCATCAGCTTCTGGATATACGCCATCTGGCGATCCAGATCGGTGTCCCCGTCCCCTGGTTTCTTAGCCCAATGATACTTCGCAGTCGGTGGGGGCAGAGAGAACTCGGGTAGATTCAGCAAGTCCTGATTCCGCGGTGAGGAAACGTAAAAGAACCTTGTCTGCCAGTTCTTGATGGACTGAGGCAGTTGGGGATGAGGATAGAGGCCGACCTGGCGGAGGTAGCTGGTGGCTCCGCCGCATTCGGCCATCACCTTGACTTCCTCCTTTTTCTTGGTCTTGGGGTTGATGGTGTGCACACCAGTGCCCACTTGGAAGTTGCGGAAGTGAAAGATCCGGCACCAGAGCCCAATGGTGGGCCAGACACCGAGATAGCCTTCGCACAAGGATAAGAAAGTAGAGAGAAGCATGATAGCATTGGCTCCAAGATGATGCGGCTGCAGGCGGTAGAAGGCGAGGAAATCATGAAGAAATTGGCTCACCGGAAGCCCGAACCCGCGCTCGAAGTGTGCAAGGAAGACAACACGTTCGCCATCCCGGGGCGCGGGCACGATCTCGTCGCCGGGAATGCGGAAATCGAGGTCCGCCGGGATCTTGCGAGACCGGCGGAGGAGTGCGACTTGCATCTCTCTCACGTTGGAGCCTTTCCAAGCTCCCCTCTGGGAGCCGGCGGCGGCGTCGTCCCCCATGGAGGTGTCGGACTCCGTGGTGGGCGAGGAAGAGTGAGGCGGAGATGAGGAAGAGGGCGGCGGCGGCGGAGACGACGGCGGCGGAGGCGGAGGAAATCTAGATCCAAGCCCACCTATGGTGGCGGAGGAGGAGTGGTGGCAAGGGCGGTGAAGTGCGGCGGATCAGACTCCGGGGCGGCGGCTCTGCGCGTCGGAGGAAGTGGCAACAGCACGGCGGGGCGAGCGGTGCAGCAGCGGAAGCAATGGAGAAAAGATCGAGGAAGGAGATGGAGTGAGGGGTGCGAGACGCATCTCTCACCCCGTCGGGTATTTAAAGACGCGGTAAAGAGGTAGTGGGATTGGCTGTGCCGATCTGACAGGCGGTGTGGCCGCGTGTATCCACAGAGTGGTGTCAGTTCGGAGCATAGAGGATCCGGCGGATGGGACAGAACGTGTGCGCGTGGGTCGAGGCAGCGGTTATGGCATGTCAAGTCATGGCACGACGTCCCGTATTTTTCGGCGAATTCGAAGCGGCAAGTTCGGTCAACATTCCAGTCAAACCAACCGTTGGGCGGATGGGTCAAGGAAGTCAAGCGCAATCGGCAAATTAAGTGCAATCGGTCTATTGAGGGCAGTGGATACGAAGATCAAGAGCAATCGGAAGATCAAGAGCAATCGGAAGAAAAAGAGCAATCGGAAGAATAAAAGCGATCGGAAGGTCAAGAGCAATCGGCAGGTAGCAAGCAACCGGCCTATTGGAGCAATCGGTCAGAGACAAGGAAAGTATTTTTAAGGAACCTGTGCAGGCCTCGCCATCTCTGAGTTCGGCGGGACCTCCGTAGCTTCAGGGGCTACTGTCGGGGGAATGACCCCCGGGTAGGGTCACCCAGGGGAAATAGTTCATCAAAGCATAGATCATCGAGCTGGAGGTCACTGATCTATTCAAGGCCGAGCTAAACAAGAGAAACCAAGAAATGGGTCGAACTGCTCCAAGTGAGGGCCGATTGCCCCGGAGAGGGCGCAATTGGCCTCATCTAGGAGCATCCGACCGAAGTAAGAAGAGCAGCGTCCGATCAGAGGTCCAGATCGGACACCTGGTACAAGAGCATTCAATGCGCATCCCCAAGCTTAGACGCTTGAGTCTCCTTGAATATTTCTTGGGGATACATGGGGGCATCCCCAAGCTTGAGCGTTTGACCCTCCTGAATCTTCTTTCATCATCTTCCCTCGCACACTTGAAAACTCCCTTCATACATAACTCATCATAATCTGATTAGCGAGGTTAGTACCCATAATAAAATAATTTTTCTCTACTTTAAATAAGGATATTATTGAAGAGATACTGTTTCTCAGGATTTCCAAAAAGTTTTTACAAAGAAAAAGCAAGCTTAAGGTTTGCAAAACAGGACAGAATCTGTGAAAAACGGACCAGTATGTAGTAAAGTAATTTTTAGGGACACTTCTGCAACTCAAATCAAAAAACTCAGAACATACAAAAGTTTCGTGATTGTATAGAGCACGCTGTGTAAAAATTTCAGCTAAAAAAGATGAACTGGGATTTTTCTGTGATTTTTACTTTCACGAGGACAGAATCTGTTTTCTGGACAGCATGTCACAACTTTCACTTCCCTTGTCATATGAGGCTATAAATGGCACAAAGCTTGAAAAGTAAATATAAAATGACGTTGCTACAGTAGTAACACTCATCAAGACCACTAAAAACAGAAGAAAAACAAAAAAGTAAAACCTAAATTCGTTGCGGGCTGCCTTCCGAAAGCGCTTTCTTTAAAGCCATTAGTTAGGCTTGATGCAAAAAAGATCAAGTCTTATCAAGAAAATAACTAGCCCGTGTGACGGACTCAAAAGGCAACTTAATATTTTTTCTAGGGAAGTGATCCATCCCTTTCTTGAGATGGAATTGGAATTTGATAATCCCTTCTTTCATATCGATAACAACACCCACGGTGCGAAGAAAAGGACGTCCCAAAATAATTGGACAAGATGGTTCACATTCAATGTCCATAATAGTAAAATCAACGGGAACATAATTTTCATTGACAATGATAAGAACATCATTGATCTTCCCCAAAGGTTTCTTTATGGAAGAGTCAACAAGACGAACACCAAAAGAACAAGGATCAAAAGGTTTCAATTCAAATATATCATACATTCTTTTGGGCATAACGGAGGTACTAGATCCAACATCACATAAAGCATAGCAAGAGAAGTTATTCAACTTAATTTTAATCATAGGATCCCAACCATCTTCTAGATTTCTAGGTATGGAGGCTTCTACCCTAAGCTTCTCCTCCCTAGTTTTAATGAGAGCATTAGTGATATGCTACGTGAAGGCAAGATTAAGTGTGCTAGTGTGGGGGTCTCTAGACATCTTGTGAAGGAAACGAATAACTTCAGAAAGGGTGCAATTATCAAAATCAAGGTCACTACTATCAAGTAAAGTGGTAGTGGTGTCCTTTAGGCTCACTAGTTTGGTAGCTTCTATAGTCATAGGAGTTTCTTCTTCTACGGTTGAGGTCATAACATCACCATTAATAGGTCCTATGGGACTAGGGGTGCATTGGGTGCTAAGAGTTTGGATATCCTCAACAACTTGGATAGTAGCAACGGTATGGTGTGTAGGAAGGCTCTTAATTCTATCTTCTACCTCCTTTTCTCTAGCCCATCTCTCTTTAAGTTTAGCCATCATCCTAATGTTTTCATTAATTTTCACTTGAATAGCGTTTATAGGAGTGACCTTCCTCTCCTAAAGAGGAGAAGTTCTAATTTTAAGCAATTCTACTTCATGGGTTAAATTGTCTACCTTCGACGAGAGATTATCTAATTTGTCTAGTTTTTCCTCTACACTCTTGTTGAAGGCTTTTTGGGTGGTGATGAAGTCTTTAAGCATACTCTCTAATTCAGAAGTGGAGTTCTTGGTGCTAGGATAAGTGTTGTTGTTCCCATAGTTGTTGGAGGGGAACGGTCTAGGATTGCTACCAAAATTACTCCTATAAGCATTGTTATTAAAGTTGTTTCTAGAGATAAAGTTCACATCTACTTGATCTTGAGCAATCAAAGAATTTAAAGGAACACCATGAGGATCAATAGGGGATTGCTTGGTAAGTAGAGACATAATCAAGTCAACTTTTTCATTTAGGGAGGAGATCTCCTCGACGGAGTTTACCTTCCTACCTGTTGGAGCTCTTTCGGTGTGCCATTGGGAATAGTTGGTCATCATCTCATCGAGTAGTTTTGTGGAAGCACCAAGTGTTGTTGACATAAAGGTTCCTCCCGCGGCCGAATCTAGCAAGTTCCGCAAGGTAAAGTTCAAGCCTGCATAAAAAGTTTGGATAACCATCCAAGTAGTCAAACCATGTGTAGGACAATTCTTAACAAGAGATTTCATGTGTTCCCAAGCTTGGGCAACGTGCTCATTATCCAATTGCTTAAAATTCATAATATTACTCCTCAATTGGATAATCTTAGCTGGGGGGTAGTACTTCCCAATAAAAGTATCCTTGCACTTATCCCAAGAATCTATGCTATTCCTAGGCAAGGATTGAAACCAGATTTTAGCTCCTCCTCTCAAGGAGAAAGGAAAAAGCTTAAGTTTAACAATATCACCATCTACTTCTTTGTACTTTTGCATATCACAGAGCTCAAAAAAATTATTTAAGTGCAAAGCAGCATCATCTCCAGCACCGGAGAATTGATCTTTCATAGCAAGGTTCAGCAAAGCAGGTTTAATCTCATAAGAAGGTGCTGAAGTAGCAGGTGCAGCAATAGGAGTGCAGATAAATTCATTGTTGCTATGACTAGTGAAGTCACACAACTTGGTGTTCTCGGAGGAACCCATAGCAGCAGCAAGCAAGGTAACTATTTTTTTGATTTTTGATAAAGGATACTAAAGCAAAAACTGAAAGGTAAACTAACAAGACTAAAAAGCAAAGATAAAGGATAATAATTATAGTGATAGCAACGGAAAGGTAAATAAAGCTGAAAATAAATAGTGGGTGTAAACAGTATTGGAAATATGGACCGGGATCCCATGATGTTCACTAGTGATGTCTCTCTCCCAAAAGATGATAAAATAGCCATGCGAGGTAAACAAATTACAGCTGGGCAATTGACAGGATTATGTGCGCAAACCAATGCTAACTATGCTATAAAGAAAGGAAGAGGCTCAAAAGCTTGGGCGGTACGCCAAGAAAATTAGACCGAAATCCATCTGCATCTACCTACTAATCATCCACCTTGAGATATCTATCCAGACCATCTCGCTGGTATTAAGTTTTGAATCCCACCCAAAGTGTAACTCAAATCAACAGACAACTTCATTAAAGAACTTTGCGTAAAGTAAAAAATCCTTGCACCCGCAAGTACAAGCACCGTTGTTTTCTCCCTTGTGGCAACAACATATCCCCTAGACTCATGTTTCTGTCACTCAACCTAGTCATCAGGGGGCATGAACCCACAATCATGCATAACGCTCCCTCTTGGAGTCACTACCTACTACTTGGCCAAAGCAATAAACAACAACGGAGAACATGCAAGAATTACTCAAGAACATAAATATAAAAGAGGAGAATCAAATATATTACTCAAACACAATCTGAACATAGTCTCATAATCCATCAGATCCCAGCAAACTCAGCATAGCAACAACAGAAAGATTACATATGTGCCTCGATCATGTAGGGCAGCTCACGAGGTCTAAACCATGAAGAACAAAGAGGGGAGGAGAACATCACATAGATACTGATCATAGACCCATGGTCCAAGGTTGACTACTCCCGGTTCATCCGGGAAGCATCCATGGGGGTGGAGAAGCTCCCGGAGGTGGTTCCTCCCTCTGGCAGGGTGCCGGGAAGAGGGCTCCTGGTGCTCCCGATCTCTGGTGGCAGAAAAGAGGAGAGATGGCGAAAAAGGGTTCTGTCCCCGAGGGTTTCTCGTCACGGGGAATAAATAGGCGAAGGGGGGCAGCCAGAGGTGGACCAGGGGCCCCAGGCACCCCCCTGGCGCGGCCTAGGGGGTGGCCGCGCCAGGTGGCCGCCTGGGCCACCCCCGGCCCCACTTGGGCTCTTCCCGAAGCTTCCTGTACGCTGATTTTTCCTATATTTTTCCCGGAATTTTTCTAGCACTTTAAATAATGGGAAAACCTGAAATACAAAAACAGCAGAAAACAGGAACTGGCACTGGGGTGCACTGAGGTAATAGGTTAGTCCAAATATGATAAAAAGTGTATGGAAGTGCATCAATATCATAGCAATATCACACAAAAGAACAATGGAGCAAGCAGAAATTATAGATACGTTTTGGACGTATCACGTACCATGAGTCAAGGATGCGCAAGGATAACCAAACCCCCATACACTCCTCCTCGGGGTACTTGTCTCTTTGTGAGCCTCCTTATTAGACTAAGAGTTACCGATAATAAGTGCATGAGATCTTCGGACTAATGTAAGTATTGAAAGTTGACACTTCCACCTCCTCATATTTGCTAGCCTCTCTTGTGCCGTGCATTGCCTTCTTCTCACTCCGAGAGTTGGCGTCCACCTTCTCCGGTACATCCAAACCCTTGGCATGATACACTCTATCATCATAAACCTCCTTATATCTTTCCTCAAAACAACCACCATACCTACCTATCAAGGCATCTCCATAGCCTTTCCGAGATATATTGCCATGCAACATCCACCTCTTCATGACTTGAACTTCATGTCATACATGTTCCTGCTACACTGGCAGGGGCATACATTTCATACATCATGATAGCTACATCTTCTTTATGTGTGCTCAAAATATCGAAAAGGAGTGGATCAAATTGACTTGTACCTGGCTAGTGGTCTGGGGACGAGTCAAGATAAGATTCCAAAGAAGACCAAGTGTGAAACTTTAGTAGATTGAGTTCTCGACAAAAATACTTTTTTCTCGTATCCCCTATCCCCCTCTTGCACGTAAAATCCATTTGGAGACATTCGAGTCACGGACAGCGAGATCTCTTGCACCTAATGTTCTTTCCTTGCTTGTTTCAATGCTAATATAGACTCTTGCATGTTATGACTTGAATTAAATTGCATACCTTGATTGCTTTACTTTTCAAAGTTCTTATATGGTTGGTAGCATGTCATCACAGAAATTATGCTTGTTATCATTTACCTACTCGAGGACGAGCAGGAATTAAGCTTGGGGATGTTGATACGTCTTAAACGTATCGATAATTTCTGCTCGTTCCATGCATGTTTTTTGTGATATTGCTATGATCTTGATACACTTTCATACACTTTTGATCATATTTTCACTAACCTACTAACTCAGTGCACCCAGTGCCAGTCCCTGTTTTCTGCTGTTTTTCTATTTCAGTTTTCCCTCAGATAAAAAGTGCTCCAAAAATCCAGGAAAATTCAGATAAAAAATCAGCATGTCGGAAGCTTACCGAAGCACGAAGGAGGGCCAGGGGGCCACCACCAGGTGCCCAGGCGGGTGCCTAGACCCCTGGTGGGCCCCCTGGCTTCCCCCCCTTCGCCTATTTATTCTCCGTCACGGGGAAACTCCTTGGACAAAACCCTATTTATTTTGGCACATTTGACAATTTTGCTTTTTCCCCTTCTGTGGGAGCTTCTGGTGGTCTTATTGTGGTCTGGTGTTCATCCATGTTTCATGGAACACTGGTGGAGTCTAATCGTTTTGGTATTACCATTACCTTCACCTCAGTTCATAATGCTGAAGCTTGGACTTTGGTTTCTGTCTATGGACCTTGCCAGGGTCCTATCAGGGATGAATTTGTCCAATGGTTATATGATCTTAACATTCCTGATGGTGACAACTGGTTATTGTTAGGTGATTTCAATTTCATCAGATCTTTCGAGAATAGAAACAGGCCTAGTGGTGATCTCAATGACATCCTCCTGTTCAATGAGATTATAAGCCACCTTGGGATTCTTGAGTTACCACTTAAAGGTAGAGCTTTTACCTGGTCTAACATGCAGGATGAGCCACTGCTGGAACAATTGGATTGGTTTTTTACTTCCAGTTCTTGGATCACTGTTCATCCAAACACAATTGTCCTTCCCATGGCCAAGACCTCTTCTGATCATGTGCCTTGTATTGTGTCCATAGACACAGATATCCCAATGTCAGAACCCTCTTTTAGGTAATGTGCTAGGATCAAAGTCATCTTGCATCATGTTAAAAATTTCAACAGAAATCATTGAAATCAAATTCAAAAGCAAAATGGGAGAAGGAACCCCCCCCAGATGAATTAATTCAAAAGGCCAGATAAAAATCTTCTCCAAAAATTCATGTTAGAATTTTGAAAAGTCTTATAAATGAGTGTGATCACATATCAAGTGATGTGGGACCCATCCCATGCTCATGGATTTTTCAAATATTCAAACAGTGCCTTGGAATTAATCAAAAACCCCTATTTGAGTTAAGATTCAAATTATTTGAATTTTAAAAAGTGCCAAACTTTATAAATGGCTAGTCTATATTATTATGAGGCCATATAAAAAGTTTCAGCATTTTAGAAAATGGCTAGGTATTTATTTTTGCTAGCCAAAACAAATGTCAGAAAAGAGAAAACAGAAAAGAAAAAGGAGAAGCTTACCTGGCGCCTAGGCGAGAGAAGCCCACCCAGCCCAGCCGGCCCACCAGGGGCAGCAGGGTCTTCTTCAACGTCCCGCGCCTCCAAGCTGCTCGGTGGAATGCCACCGAGCCAGCCGTGGACGCCACGTCGCCGCCAAGACCCTTCCAGGCCTCCCCACGCCTCCTTCTCGCGCCTGGAGACGCCCTGGAGCACGCCACGTCCATTCCCCCCCCTCCAGAGCTTCTCCCCTTCCTCTCCGCTCGATTCCATCGCCGCCCGTGGAGCACGCCGCTGTCTTCACGCGGCCACCGTCGACGAGAGGACGCACCGTCAAGTCCATCCGCTCCGCCGTCGTCTACAACCCCACCGTGCAGAAGGAATCGAAGCCAGGCGCCCCCACGAGCTCGCTAACTTCATCGTCTTCGTCTCCGGCCGCCACGGATCCACCTCGAAATCCGGCAGCTCCAGAGCTTCCCCGCCTCCATCGACTCCACAGCTGCACTCCTTGCGTCTGGGTGAGCATTTCCCCTCAAACCACGGCACCGCTCGCCTCCTCTAGCTCTTTCCGCCATGTTCGCCGGAGTACCGAGCCGCCATGGACGACGACGAGGTCGCCCCTGTGCCCTATCGTTTCGTCCAGTGCGTGCATCGTCTTCCTGGTAATCTTGCGCGTCTAACGAGCCCACCGCTGCCTCTCCCCGTGCACTGGGTCGACGACTGCGTCTGGCCATTGGCTCCGCCGCCGCTGGAGCTCGTCTCCGACGTGGCTACGATGCACCCCACCGCCCATGGCTTGGCCCGTTCGAAGCGCACGTTCGAGGGATCCATTTTGGTGGTCGCAGCACTCAAACCCGTGCCCGGAATCACCCTCCCGTGTGTCGCCGCCGTGCTGGGAGGTCTCCGGCGACTAGCCGCCGGCGAACTGACGTGGACGTGATTAGCTTAATGCTAATCCCCCCTTACTGAGGCTGACATGTGGGCCCAGCCCTGCTAATCTCCTCTGTTTAGTTTTGATAAACGTTTTAAATCGATTTAATTAACACAATGACACTTACAGGTGGGACCCCCTTGTCAGTGGCCTCCTGGCGCCAGCATGAGGTCATGCTGACGCAGTAAATGAATTTCCAGAATAAAAGAAATCAGAGAAATTACAGAAATTCCAGAAAAAGGCTGAAACTTTGGAAATTCATAGAAAATTCATATCAACTCCAAATTTAACAAATGATATATGAAAAATGATCAGGAGAAAATAAGCTATCCAAATATCCAACTTTCAACCATGTTTGAGTTGAATTTAAAATGTGATCAGTAGCATTTGCTATTTGATTTAAATGGAATTAATTCAAATTCTTTTCAAATGCTTTTACATTTTGAACCATATCAACATATCACATTATACTTGAACTTCAGAGGCATATCATACACATTTCAAAATGATTTAACTTGATCAAACAATGGCAATGATAACTTGGCTAAAATGAATTCAAATTGGAGTTTGAATTTGCAATTCAATTTGCAATATACTCCATTTAAATGGAATTTCCCAAACACATCAGAAACATATACATCAAGTTTCAACCTTCAATCATGTGATTGTGCATTGTATTTACTTTGCTACCTTGTTTGTTGTTTGTCGAGAAGAGGTGGAACCGGAACAGGAGGCTGCCCCCTTCGTTGAAGACCCCGAACCCGAACCTCGTCAGCAAGGCAAGCAAACCCCCATTGATCATGTCGATAAAATCCCACTTCCCTCTCATGTCTCGCTTATGCATTGTATAGGATGATTACCATGATGCGTTTCTACCGCATAGATGAACCCATTCCTTTGCATGACCTATCATTTTGTCACAGTAGTAAGCAAACCACAATCCTAGCAAATGTAGGAGTTGATTGATATCATGTGGCCCCTGCAATTGTTACTGCTTATTGCATGCTTAGAATGATACCATGTTGATACTGTTATGTGAGTCGGGATGGTAGTGATCATGATGATGTTGGTGGAAAGGTGTTGGTGAATCTACCCTAATACAAGGTGAATGATGAGAGGCTGTGTAGGAGTACACGGTGGGTTGTCTCGTTGAACACCGCCCTAAGTCCGAGTTCTTGTGTGGTGATCCAAGATAAAGAGTACAACCACACATTGGGCTCACTTACCCCTCTCAACCTATTAACTCATCCCTTTCGATGTCCAGATGTCGCAATAGTTCGGAGTTCTGGTAGGTCTGTGGCCTGGCTGCCAAGTGAGAGAACGGCTCATCCGAGACCGGCTTACGCACCACGCACACATCATCTGGGTCCACTTCGGTAAACCGGCCGGGTTCACGATAGTGGTAGCCAACCCAGGTAGGCGGCTTTCTTGGACTAGATAGGCTATGAGGTAACAGTTGTGGTGAGCATCCTCGCCGACACTTCTAGAACGGTGTCGAGTACAAAGGCGGTAATAGATGATCATGTGGGTGTAGCGATACACCCCTGCAGGGTTAACAAAACTATTCGAATAGTCGCGTCCGCGGTTAAGGACTGCTTGGAAATCTTAGCTTGATTATTAGACAACTTGAACTGGATACTTCTAAAACACACCAAGTGTCGGGACCCGGGGTTAGCGTATGCAAGTACAGTTAAGACATAGTCATCTGGAGAGCCGAGAACCGTACCCACTTGTCTAAGCAGACAAGGCCAAGCACTGAACATTCTCGGAAAGCATCGTACGTGAGGGGCATCCCATCCAGACCGGATGATCAACTGTGATGGGTCCTCATCGTCCGCACACAAGTCTAATGATATGGGTGGTGAACTCCCATATTCAACGACAATTCGCCTCAACCATACTATCGACTATCTCAAAACTCTTACATAGACTTACTCCAGCCCGATCACTTAGTCGGGGTCTAGGGCGGGCTCGATCATACCACAAAGTGTGCACGAGACGGAGTCTCGAGAAATTGCATCGCGATGCCCCAAGCTGCGCACATCTAAGGGCCACTTGGTGTATGAAAGACCGCCAGCCAGAACACAACTAAGGTCTCGAAAACCCATACAAAGACATGCATGTTATACACATACACGCAGCACACATGCCTTGTATGAACAGCAGGTACCATTGCAATTCTCTACAAAGTGTACATTTTATTTATAACTCTTATAGAGTACACACAGAGATCACATATATGTGATCCAACCTTACAACATAAAGCGGAAGCAAATTATGTCTGAGTACAGACAAGTTTAACAAATTGGCTTAAGAAGCCTTATTCAAACATAAAGCCCTCCACGAGGGAACCAGTCTGCTGACTGGGACTAGACTAGCTTAACTTCAGTCGTCCAGCTCGATGAAGAAGCCACCTTCGGGGTCAGTGGCGTCATCTAAAACATAGATTAAGCAAACGTGAGTACAAAGGCGTACTCAGCAAGACTTACATAGGAGCTATACTACTCATGCACAGGTGTCAAGGTAAAAGGGAGGTGGGGTTCACTTGCAGAAATGCCAGCTTTGACTTGGCTAATCCTGAACTACGAGTACCAGACTTGAGGTAAGAAGCGTACACGAGTCCACTACTTTCACCAACCAATTACACCACTATGGTGCCTTCCTCGACTTCCCCACGAGAAAGCACGCCATAGCACTCACACTTATCTTGGTGTGTTTTAGAAGTATCCGGTTCAAGTTATCTAATAATCAAGCTAAGCTTTCCAAGTAGTCCATAACCGCGGACGCGGCTATTCGAATAGTTTTGTTAACCTTGCAAGGGTGTACCGCTACACACACATGATCATCATTTACCGCCTTTGATCACGACACCATTCAAGGGGTGCCAGCGAGGATGCTCACCACAACTGTTATCTCATAGCCTATCTAGTCCGAGAAAGCCGCCTACTTGGGTTGGTTACCACAATCGTGAACTCGGCCGGTTTACCGAAGTGGACCCAAGCGATGTGTGCGTGGTGCATAAGCCGGTCTCGGGTGAGCCGTTCTCTCACTTAGCAACCAGGCCACAAGCCTACCAGAACTCCGAACTATTGCGACATCTGGACATCGAAAGGAATGAGTTAGTAAGCTGAGAGGGGTCAGTGAGCCCAATGTGTGGTTGTACTCTTCATCTTGGATCACCACACAAGAACTCGTACTAGGGCGGTGTTCAACGAGACAACCCACTGTGTACTCCTACACAGCCTCTCATCGTTCACCTTGTATTAGGTCGATTCACCAACACTTTTCTACCATCATCAACATGATCATTCCCATCCCGACTCACATCACAGTAACAACATGGTATCATACTAAGCATGCAATAAGCAGTAACATTGCAGGGGCCACATGATATCATTCAACTCCTACATTTGCTAGGATTGTGGTTTGCTTACTACTGTGACAAAAGATAGGTCATGCAAAGGAATGGGTTCATCTATGCGGTAGAATCGTAACATGGTGATCATCCTATACAATGCATAAGCGAGACATGAGAGGGAAGTGGGATTTTATCGACATGATCAATGGGGTTTTGCTTGCCTTGCTGACGAGGTTCGGGCTCTGGATCTTCAGCGAAGGGGGTGACCTCTTGCTCCGGTTCCACCTCTACTCGACAAACAAAGCACGAAGTAGCAATCAATATGAATGCAATGCTCAAGCACATGATTGAATGTTAAAACTTGAAGTATAAGTTTTGATGTGTGAGGCAATTCCATTTAAGTGGAATATATTGCATTTAAAATGCAAATTCAAATTTCACATTTGAATTCAACAATAACCCAGTTATATGTGATATAGTTTGACCATTTTGAATTATCTTCAAATGTGTATGATATGCCTCTGATGTGTAAGTGAAATGTAGCATGTTGCCATGGTTCAAGTTGCAAAAATATTTGAATTGAATTTGATTTAATTTCATTTAAATCAAATAGCAAATGCTACTGATCACATTTTAAATTCAACTCAAACAGAGTTGAAAGTTGCATATTTGGAAAGAAAATTTCTCCTGATCATTTTTCATATATTATTTGTCCAATTTGGAGTTAATATGAATTTTCTATGAATTTCCAAAGTTTGGGTTATTTTCTGGAATTTCTGGAATTCTTTTTAATTAGAAAAGCTTTTATTGCGCCAGCACTGCATCAGCATGACGTAGGGGGTTTTGACCCCGGTCAAACTGACCAGTGGGCCAGGGCTGTCAGCCTCTCATCTAATTTCCCTGTTAGATTAATCTAACAGAGAGGATTAGAGGGGGCTGGGCCCACCTGTAAGTGACCCAGGGGGTTAGATTAGTGGCTAATCACCCCGGCCACGTCAGGCTTGCCGGCGGCTAGACGGCGGCGACCTTCCAGCACGGCGGCGCTGCACGGGGAGGGCGCTCCCGTGGTCCAAATCGAGCGCCACAACCACCGAGACTTCGCTCTTGGTGCTGCGCATCGAATGGAACCAAGTGGGGGACCTGGGAGGCACTGGTTTGACGGCGACGACGAGCCCTAGCGGCGGCGGAGCTGCTGGCTCGAGGTGAACTCGGCTACGGGGCACCATTTGGGGCGGGTTTAGGCTGGATCGAACCAGAGGAGCTCTGCGGTGACAACGGACAGGGTGACAGGGTCGAAAGCTTTGCGTAGGCTCGTCGACGACGAGCATGGCGGCTCTGTGCTCCGGCGTCCATGGCGGAAAGAGTTATAGGAGGCGAGAGGTAAGATTTTCTGATTTCTGTTTAATCTTTCCTTTCTGTTTTTCTGTAATTTGTTCTGTTTAGCTAAAATAAATAGCTAAACATTTTATTAAATGCTGAAAACTTTTATGTGGCATCATAAAAATATAAACTAGCCACTCATAAACTTTCAACATTTTTAAAATTCAAATGATTTGAATTTTAAATCAAAAAGGGGTATTTCTTTAATTCCAAGGTACTGTTTGAATATTTGAAAAATCTATAAGCATGGGGTGGGTCCCACATCACTTGAAATGTGATCACACTCATTTATAAGACTTTTCAAAACTCTAACATGAATTTTTGGAAAAGATTTTTATCTGGCCTTTTGAATTAATTCATCTGGGGGGTGTTCCTTCTCCCATTTGGATTTTGAATTTGATTTCCAAGATTTCTGTCAGAACCCTCTGTTAGGTATGTGCTAGGGTTAGCTAGTGCCTTTGCATCATGTGAAAATTTCAAAAAGAAATCTTGGAAATCAAAGTCAAAATCAAAATGGGAGAAGGAACACCCCCCAGATGAATTAATTCAAAAGGCCAGATAAAAATATTTTCCAAAATTTCATGTTAGAGTTTTGAAACGTCTTATAAATGAGTGTGATCACATATCAAGTGATGTGGGACCCACCCCATGCTCATAGATTTTTCAAATATTCAAACAGTACCTTGGAATTAAAGAAATTCCCCTTTTTGATTTAAAATTCAAATCATTTGAATTTTAAAAATGTTGAAAGTTTATGAGTGGCTAGTCTATATTATTATGAGGCCATATAAAAGTTTTCAGCATTTAATAAAATGTTTAGCTATTTTTTTTTAGCCAAACAGAACAAAGATCAGAAAACAGAAAAAGAAAGGAAAGATTAAACAGAGGAAAAAGGAAAAACTTACCTCCCGCCAGGGGCGAGGCCCACCTCTCCAGCCGGCCCAGCCCACCCGAACTCCCCTGTCGTCTTCCACCCCGCGCTGCCAAGCAGCTCGGTGGCGCGGCGTCGACGCCGTGGACGCCACCGCGACGTCTTCGACGTTCCAGGCCGCCCCGTGCCACCTTATCCTGTCCTGGAGAACCGCCGCGAAGCCGTGCTTCATTTCCCCCACCCCTCTCGTGCTCTCCCTTCCTCTCCTCGTTTTCCCCTTCTTCCCCGAGAGCAGCCGCCGTTCACCGTCGACGAGAACCGTAGCCAGCGCCGGAGAGAAGCCTGAAGGCCGTGTCCATCGTGCGCGCAGTCGTCGACTTCCTCTTCACGCAGCAGACGGAGCTGTGATTTGGACTCAAGCCGCCGGAATCGAGCTCGAGCCGCCGCCGGACCCGCAACCTCGCCGTCTTCGATTCGCCGTCGTCAAGCCTTCCCCGCCTCCATCGACTGAGCCGCTGCACTCCCTGCGTTTGGGTGAGCGTTTCCCCTCACCTAGCTAGCCCCCTCTCGCCCTGTATCCTACGCTGCCATGGACGCCGGAGTACCGAGCCACCATGCTCGTCGTCGGCAAGCATCCGTGAATCACACGTACCCAAGAGCATGTCCGACGTCTTCCCTGTGGTCTAACGCATCGAACGAGCTCAAGATTTCTGGATTTGGAGCAACGTGGCGACGATTGCCTCCTTCCCGTGTTTCTGTTGCCGCCGGCGAGGTCACCGCCGTCGCTGTGGTCGTCGTCTTGGACGCTGGCGTGCACCAGGAGAAGTGCGAGAGCACGGGCTTCGCTCCCGTGGTCTCGGCGCTTCATTTGGGCCACGGGAACAGCAGTTCCGCGCAGCGCCGCCGTGGCCAGGCCGCCGGCGTTTAGCCGCCGGCGAGTCAGCCCTAAAACCCCGGTTAATCACCAGCTAAGTGACCCCCTGGGTCACTGACCAGTGGGCCTAGTGGCTTAATTAAGCCACTGGTTAAGTTAACCCAGCCGGGTTAATTAACCCAGCCACTGACAGGGTGGCCCCACCTGTCAGCCCCCCCTGCTGACGCAATATTTCATTTAAGAATTTCCAGAAAATCAAAAATGTTAAAATAATTCCAGAAATTCCAGAAAATACCCCAAACTTTGGAAATTCATAGAAAATTCATATTAGCTCCAAATTGGACAAATAATATATGAAAAATGATCAGGAGAAAATTATCTTTCCAAATATGCACCTTTAAACTCTGTTTGAGTTGAATTTAAAATGTGATCAGTAGCATTCGCTATTTTATTTAAATGGAATTAAATCAAATTCAATACAAATATTTTTGCAACTTGAACCATGGAAACATGCTACATTTCACTTACACATCAGAGGCATATCTTACACATTTGAAGGTAATTCAAAATGATCAAACTATATCACATATAACTTGGTTAAAGTTGAATTCAAATGTGGAGTTTGAATTTGCATTTTAAATGCAATATATTCCACTTAAAAGGAATTGCCTCACACATCAAAACTTATACTTCAAGCATTGGCATTCAATCATGTGCTTGAGCATTGCATTCATATTGATTGCTACTTCGTGCTTTGTTTGCCGAGTAGAGGTGGAACCGGAGCAAGAGGTCACCCCTTCGCTGAAGATCCAGAAACCGAACCTCGTCAGCAAGGCAAGCAAAACCCCATTGATCATGTCGATAAAATCCCACTTCCCTCTCATGTCTCGCTTATGCATTGTTTATGATGATCACCATGTTACGATTCTACCGCACAGTTGAACCCATTCCTTTGCATGACCTATCTTTTGTCACAGTAGTAAGCAAACCACAATCCTAGCAAATGTAGGAGTTGAATGATATCAGGTGGCCCCTGCAATGTTACTGCTTATTGCATGCTTAGTATGATACCATGTTGTTACTGTGATGTGAGTCGGGATGGGAATGATCATGTTGATGATGGTAGAAAAGTGTTGGTGAATCGACCCTAATCCAAGGTGAACGATGAGAGGCTGTGTAGGAGTACACGGTGGGTTGTCTCGTTGAACACCGCCCTAAGTCCGAGTTCTTGTGTGGTGATCCAAGATGAAGAGTACAACCACACATTGGGCTCACTGACCCCTCTCAGCTTACTAACTCATCCCTTTCGATGTCCAGATGTCGCAATAGTTCGGAGTTCTGGTAGGCTTGTGGCCTGGTTGCTAAGTGAGAGAACGGCTCACCCAAGACCGGCTTATGCACCACGCACACATCGCTTGGGTCCACTTCGGTAAACCGGCCGGGTTCACGATTGTGGTAACCAACCCAAGTAGGCGGCTTTCTCGGACTAGATAGGCTATGAGATAACAGTTGTGGTGAGCATCCTCGCTGGCACCCCTTGAATGGTGTCGAGATCAAAGGCGGTAAATGATGGTCATGTGTGTGTAGCGGTACACCCTTGCAAGGTTAACAAAACTAGTCGAATAGCCGCGTCCGCGGTTATGGACTACTTGGAAAGCTTAGCTTGATTATTAGATAACTTGAACCGGATACTTCTAAAACACACCAAGATAAGTGTGAGTGCTATGGCGTGCTTTCTCGTGGGGAAGTAGAGGAAGGCACCATAGTGGTGTAATTGGTTGGTGAAAGTAGTGGACTCGTGTACGCTTCTTACCTCAAGTCTGGTACTCGTAGTTCAGGATTAGCCAAGTCAAAGCTGGCATTTCTGCAAGTGAACCCCACCTCCCTTTTACCTTGACACCTGTGCATGAGTAGTATAGCTCCTATGTAAGTCTTGCTGAGTACGCCTTTGTACTCACGTTTGCTTAATCTATGTTTTAGATGACGCCACTGACCTCGAAGGTGGCTTCTTCATCGAGCTGGACGACTGAAGTTAAGCTAGTCTAGTCCCAGTCAGCAGACTGGTTCCCTCGTGGAGGGCTTTATGTTTGAATAAGGCTTCTTAAGCCAATTTGTTAAACTTGTCTGTACTCAGACATAATTTGCTTCCGCTTTATGTTGTAATGTTGGATCACATGTATGTGATCTCTGTGTGTACTCTATAAGAGTTATAAATAAAATGTACACTTTGTAGAGAATTGCAATGGTACCTGCTGTTCATACAAGGCATGTGTGCTGCGTGTATGTTTATAACATGCATGTCTTTGTATGGGTTTTCGAGACCTTAGTTGTGTTCTGGCTGGCGGTCTTTCATACACCAAGTGGCCCTTAGATGTGCGCAGCTTGGGGCATCGCGATGCGATTGCTCGAGACTCCGTCTCGTGCACACTTTGTGGTATGATCGAGCCCGCCCTAGACCCCGACTAAGTGATCGGGCTGGAGTAAGTCTATGTAAGAGTTTTGAGATAGTCGATAGCTTGGCCTTGTCTGCTTAGACAAGTGGGTACGGTTCTCGGCTCTCCATATGACTATGTCTTAACTGTACTTGCATACGCTAACCCCGGGTCCCGAGAGACTTGGTATCAGAGCAGGACTGACTGTAGGACTAGTAGCCTTGGCCGAAGTTGAGTCTAGCTTGCTATAGTTATATAGTTACTCTGGGTATATAAGGGAACAACGTAAGGCTTCATTTTTCTCCTTCCCCTTCGTTCTGAGTTCTGAGTCACCCTCATCTTGTTCTACGGGAAGATAGGACTAGGCTGTCCTCTGTCTGTTTAGCACATCTCGTTGATTGCTTCATCATAGCCGTAGGAAAGTTGTGTCAGGTTTTCCTAGCATTGTTATAATGTTGATTTCTTACATCATATTATGTAAGTGCTGTTTTCATGATTGAAAGAAATTGTCATTTCTTACAATTACAGCCGTTATGCTGTCCGAGTCATTCCAGGTTTATCTCATAATCTGATGCATTTGCAAACTCCTTTCTGTTTCAGATGGCAGATCTTCCCCCTCGGCAGATTGTTCGTTTGACCAGGTGCCTCGGTGTGCGTGGCCATCCCGCCACGTTGATCGAGATGATGTCCTATGTGGGATATCGATGGTACCCTGAGTACACCATCGAGGAGCAGTTCCACGACTTCAACCAGACGCAGTTCCACTGCATTGTCCGGATCTACCCACACCACGTTGGAGTCACCCAGCCTATCCACTTTGGACACGGCATCGACGTTACCGAGAACATGGCTATGCAGGATGCTGCATATTCATGTATTACACTGCTGAGAGAGGAGCACACCATGCTGAGAGAGACTTCTTTCCGCTATATCCCAGCTGCACTTCCAGGAGAAGAGGGATATTACAACGGACTCTACTCAGATCACTCTGCAGAGGATCCAGCACTTCAGGTGACTGCTAGGTTTGCTAGTGACAGAGATCGTGATGCACGCGCTCTCCGTTTCGAGCTCCACGCCACTCGAGTTCGTCTGTACCGAGCACTGACGCTCTTGGCACCCTTTGTGAGCGTGGGATCAGTGGAGTACGATGCGATCTATCCAGTGAGGACCCAAATGCCTTCTCGAGTTGCTTGGCCCGAGATTGGAGGAATTTTTCCACCCCGTGGTCCTTTGCTTCCACCCTACACTGGACCTAGGCCCCATCCTTGCCCAAATGGATATCAGGGTCCACAAGCCTCCGTGTTTTCCGATGGTCACCTCCAGCTACCGGGATACGCGGGTAACTTCTATGAGGATTACTATGGAGATGGAGATGAGTGAGACCGCATGTGGTCTTACTTAGTGAGGATGTAGTAGTATCCTAGTATATTCTAAGCAAGGTGTCTAAGTTCCAGAGGCTTAGATAAATAATGTATAGGAAGTCAGAGTGCCTCTGAAGGATGTATCATCTTCATCACGTTTGTATTAGCTTAGTGCTTGTACTAAAACGATGTATGGTTTGTATGACAGCTTGTGAATATATGGCTTGTATGCTTTTATCACCATGTTGTCAAGATGATTACTTCCTTTACTCTGTAATCCTTCCAGTACTTCAATACCTTGATTAGACTCTTGAAATCAACTCTGTTTGACTTTGGTTTTTCACCTTCAGGATGTCTCAAGGAACACGTGGCCAGATTGGTCGTAACCAAGGTCGTGGGAACAACCAGGAGGTAGACAACCTTCCACCCCCACCCACGATGGCCCAAGTTCTGATGGGGGTCGAGAGGAACCGCCGTGACTCTCACCACCTGCTGGAAGTCATTGCACGCAACACCACTCAACAGCGCAATGAGCTGGTGTCTCTGAATGACTTCATCCGGCTTCATCCCCCGGTTTTCAGTTACTCCACCGAGCCCCTTGACGCCGATGACTGGCTCCGCAGCATCGAGAGGAAGCTCCAAGCCGGCCATGTTGCAGATGGCGACAAGGTCAATTATGCCACCTATCACCTTGAAGGTGCAGCAAGTTCTTGGTGGGAGAATTTTCTGAATATGCGCCCAGTTGGACCACCAGCATCTTGGGAGGAATTCTGTACGTCCTTCCGCGAGCACCACATCCCCAAGGGTCTCATGGACCGCAAACGTGACGAGTTCTGCAACCTCACTCAAGGCAGAAGAACCGTGGACGAGTTTAGTCGTGAGTTCAACCGACTTGCTCGTTATGCCACTGAAGAAGTCTCCACCGACTCCAAGAAACAAGAGAGGTTCCGTCGTGGCCTCAACAGTGGACTCCGTCGCGAGCTCAACCTTCATGATTTTGCCACATTCCAGGTCCTTGTCAAGAAGGCCATCAAAGCAGAGGACATGAACACCCCCAATGATTTCCGCAAACATCCTAGAGATGACGGATCATCCAGTTCTGGCTCCCAGAAGCGCAAGATCTGGATCCCACATAGCATGTTCCGCCAGAACAACCCACCGAGGCCATCCTATGTGGCGCCTCGTCCACCCACCCAGTTCCACCCAGCTCCACCAAACCACCCAGCTCCACGCACTGTTTTCGGAGCTTGGTACAAGTGTGGTCAGGCAGGCCACTACTCTCGCGAGTGCCCCCGAGAACCAGGTCCAGAACCAAAATGCTCCACCACGTGCCGGAGGCAGCAACAACAACAACAACAATAGATGTGGCAAGCCACCCCAGAAGGTCTTCACCGCCAAACCCGCTCCTTCCGCAACTCGTGGACGTCTGAACCAGATTGCCGCCGAAGAGACTGATGACACCACTGACGTCATTCTTGGTACGCTCCCAGTCAATTTTGTTCCTACTTCCGTTCTTTTCGACCCAGGAGCATCTCATTCATTCATGTCGGAAAGTTATGCACTTCGCCATGAGTTACCCTTTGTTGAATTGTCCACCCCGATGGTTATTCAAACTCCAGGGTCAAGATGGCAAACTAATAGAGTGAGCCATGGTAATCAAATTGCAATTGAGGGTTTAGTATTCCTTGCTTCACTCATAGCCCTCAAGTCTTCAGACATTGATGTCATCCTTGGCATGGATTGGCTATCAAGACAAAATGCCTATCTGGATTGCAAAGGCAAATCCGTGAAACTCACCCACCCTTCAGGCCAAACCATCAACTATACCTCACCCAGAACAAGAACCCAAGTGCATCCCTTGAATGTACTTCCCCTTCCCGAACTTGAGGATATTCCGGTGGTTCGTGACTTCCCGGATGTCTTTCCTAAAGAGCTGCCGGGCATGCCACCCGACAGATGTGTAGAATTTATAGTGGATCTTGTTCCAGGAACCGCACCAATTTCCAAACGCCCATATAAAATGGCCCCACATGAGTTAGCTGAGCTAAAAACCCAACTTGATGCTTCGTTGGCAAAAGGCTTCATCCGCCCTAGCTCATCGCCATGGGGTTGCCCCGTTCTGTTCGTAAAGAAGAAAGATGGAACAGAAAGGATTTGCGTAGACTATCGCCCGCTAAATTTAGCGACGATAAAGAACAAATACCCACTGCCCAGGATCAATGATCTTTATGATCAACTTGCAGGATCCTCCGTCTTCTCCAAGATGGATTTAAGATTAGGTTATCATCAGATCCGAATCCGAAACGAGGACATTCCCAAAACGGCTTTTACTACTCGTTATGGTCTTTACGAGTACACCGTCATGTCCTTTGGTTTAACCAATGCCCCCGCCACATTCTCACGCTTGATGAATTCGATCTTCATGGAGTACCTAGATAAATTTGTTGTGGTTTATCTTGTTGATATTCTCATCTACTCGAAGAACGAAGGAGATCATGCCGAACACTTAAGGCTGGTATTGATGAAACTTAGAGAGCATCGCCTGTACGCTAAATTCTCCAAGTGTGAATTCTGGCTACCAGAAGTGACCTACTTAGGCCACGTGATTTCTGCAAAAGGCATTGCTGTGAATCCCGAGAGAGTTCAGGCCGTCCTTGACTGGACTCCACCTGAATCGGTTAAGCAAGTTAGGAGTTTTCTTGGCCTAGCCAGCTATTGTCGTCGCTTCGTCGAGAACTTTTCTAAAGTTGCAAAGCCTCTAACTGAACTCCTCAAGAAAGATAAGAAATTCCAATGGACTCCCAAGTGCGAGGAAAGCTTTCAAGAGCTAAAAAGGAGATTGACTTCTGCACCCGTACTTGCACCTCCAGACACCAAAAAGGATTTCGAGATCTATTGTGACGCATCACGGCAAGGGTTAGGATGCATACTTCTGCAGGATCGACATGTGGTAGCTTATGCTTCACGCCAATTGCGGCCACATGAAGAGAACTACCCTACCCATGACCTTGAACTCGCTGCCGTAGTTCATGCCCTAACAACTTGGCGACATTACCTCCTTGGTAATCGTTGTGAGATTTATTCCGACCACCAAAGCCTCAAATATATTTTCACCCAGCCAGATCTTAATCTCAGGCAAAGACGCTGGATTGAGTTGATAAAAGATTACGACGTAGCAATTTCTTACACCCCAGGCAAGGCCAATGTCATGGCTGATGCACTAAGTCGTAAGTCGTACTGTAACAACCTCATGTTACAGCAGTATCAACCACTTCTTCATGAGGACTTTCGCAAACTCAATCTTGAGATTGTTCCTCATGGCTATCTTTCAACCTTGGTGGCGAAACCAACTCCTGAGGATCAAATCATAGTTGCCCAAAGGCGTGCACGAGGTGTTCGCCGGATCAAGGAGAACATTGCTAGCGGAGTTGCTAAATGTTTCTCCACAGATAGCAAAGGAACGGTATTCTTTGAAAATCGTTTGGTAGTACCTAAGAATAGGGATCTAAGGCAACTCATCCTCAAAGAAGCCCATGACACACCCCTCTCAATTCATCCCGGTAGCACGAAAATGTACCGAGATCTACGCCAGAGATTTGGGTGGACTAGGATGAAGAGAGACATTGCTCAATTTGTTGCCGAATGTGATGTTTGTCGTCGCATTAAGGCAGAACATCAAAGACCTGCTGGTACACTTCAACCCTTGTCCATTCCCGAGTGGAAATGGGACAAAGTCGGTATGGACTTCATCACCGGCTTTCCAAGAACCCAGAAAGGAAACAATGCCATCTTCGTTGTCATAGATAGGCTTTCCAAAGTTGCTCACTTCCTTCCGGTTCGCGAGTCGATAACTGCTAGCCAGTTAGCAGACTTGTACATCTCCAGAATTGTATCCCTTCACGGTGTTCCTTTGGAAATCAATTCTGATCGTGGTAGCCTTTTCACCTCTAGATTTTGGGGAAGCTTCCAACGTGCTATGGGAACTCATCTCTCCTTTAGTACGGCTTTCCATCCTCAGTCTAGCGGTCAAGTCGAAAGGGTTAACCAGATTCTTGAAGACATGCTCAGAGCTTGTGTTATCTCATTCGGAAAGAATTGGGAGAATTCTCTTCCATATGCCGAATTTGCTTATAACAATAGTTTTCAATCTAGTCTGAACATGGCTCCTTTTGAACTCCTGTATGGACGACGATGTCGAACACCACTAAACTGGTCTGAAACCGGTGAAAGACAATTCTTTGGACCGGATATGATCAAGGAAGCAGAAGATCAAATTCGCATTGTTCGTGATCAATTGAAAGCAGCCCAGTCTCGTCAGAAAAGCTACTATGATCGTCATCATAGACAAGAAAGCTACAATCTGGATGAGAAGGCTTACCTTCGGGTTACTCCTCTGAAGGGAACCCAACGTTTCGGTATCAAAGGCAAGTTGGCCCACGTTACATCGGACCTTTCCGCATTATTGCTAAACGTGGAGAAGTTGCCTACCAACTTGAACTACCTCCGCAACTCTCCCGAGTACATGATGTATTCCATGTGTCCCAACTCAGGCGTTGCTTCAAGGACCCCATCCGCGAAGTCGACCATGAAACGCTTGATCTCCAAGATGACCTTTCTTATCGAGAATACCCCGTTCGTATTCTTGATTCCGCAGAGCGTGTCACTCGTCATCAGAAGATTAGGTTCCTGAAAGTGCAATGGTCACACCACTCTGAAAGAGAAGCTACATGGGAAAGAGAAGACCGTCTCAGTACCGAGTACCCCTCCTTCCTCCCGCAGACTTCTGAATCTCGGGACGAGATTCTTTTGAGTGGGGGTGAGATGTCAGAACCCTCTGTTAGGTATGTGCTAGGGTTAGCTAGTGCCTTTGCATCATGTGAAAATTTCAAAAAGAAATCTTGGAAATCAAATTCAAAATCAAAATGGGAGAAGGAACACCCCCCAGATGAATTAATTCAAAAGGCCAGATAAAAATATTTTCCAAAATTTCATGTTAGAGTTTTGAAAAGTCTTATAAATGAGTGTGATCACATATCAAGTGATGTGGGACCCACCCCATGCTCATAGATTTTTCAAATATTCAAACAGTACCTTGGAATTAAAGAAATACCCATTTTTGATTTAAAATTCAAATCATTTGAATTTTAAAAATGTTGAAAGTTTATGAGTGGCTAGTCTATATTATTATGAGGCCATATAAAAGTTTTCAGCATTTAATAAAATGTTTAGCTATTTTTTTTTTAGCCAAACAGAACAAAGATCAGAAAACAGAAAAAGAAAGGAAAGATTAAACAGAGGAAAAAGGAAAAACTTACCTCCCGCCAGGGGCGAGGCCCACCTCTCCAGCCGGCCCAGCCCACCCGAACTCCCCTGTCGTCTTCCACCCCGCGCTGCCAAGCAGCTCGGTGGCGCGGCGTCGACGCCGTGGACGCCACCGCGACGTCTTCGACGTTCCAGGCCGCCCCGTGCCACCTTATCCTGTCCTGGAGAACCGCCGCGAAGCCGTGCTTCATTTCCCCCTCCCCTCTCGTGGTCTCCCTTCCTCTCCTCGTTTTCCCCTTCTTCCCCGAGAGCAGCCGCCGTTCACCGTCGACGAGAACCGTAGCCAGCGCCGGAGAGAAGCCTGAAGGCCGTGTCCATCGTGCGCGCAGTCGTCGACTTCCTCTTCACGCAGCAGACGGAGCTGTGATTTGGACTCAAGCCGCCGGAATCGAGCTCGAGCCGCCGCCGGACCCGCAACCTCGCCGTCTTCGATTCGCCGTCGTCAAGCCTTCCCCGCCTCCATCGACTGAGCCGCTGCACTCCCTGCGTTTGGGTGAGCGTTTCCCCTCACCTAGCTAGCCCCCTCTCGCCCTGTATCCTACGCTGCCATGGACGCCGGAGTACCGAGCCGCCGTGCTCGTCGTTGGCAAGCATCCGTGAATCACACGTACCCAAGAGCATGTCCGACGTCTTCCCTGTGGTCTAACGCATCGAACGAGCTCAAGATTTCTGGATTTGGAGCACCGTGGCGACGATTGCCTCCTTCCCGTGTTTCTGTTGCCGCCGGCGAGGTCACCGCCGTCGCTGTGGTCGTCGTCTTGGACGCTGGCGTGCAACAGGAGAAGTGCGAGAGCACGGGCTTCGCTCCCGTGGTCTCGGCGCTTCATTTGGGCCACGGGAACAGCAGTTCCGCGCAGCGCCGCCGTGGCCAGGCCGCCGGCGTTTAGCCGCCGGCGAGTCAGCCCTAAAACCCCGGTTAATCACCAGTTAAGTGACCCCCTGGGTCACTGACCAGTGGGCCCAGTGGCTTAATTAAGCCACTGGTTAAGTTAACCCAGCCGGGTTAATTAACCCAGCCACTGACAGGGTGGCCCCACCTGTCAGCCCCCCCTGCTGACGCAATATTTCATTTAAGAATTTCCAGAAAATCAAAAATGTTAAAATAATTCCAGAAATTCCAGAAAATACCCCAAACTTTGGAAATTCATAGAAATTTCATATTAGCTCCAAATTGGACAAATAATATATGAAAAATGATCAGGAGAAAATTATCTTTCCAAATATGCACCTTTCAACTCTCTTTGAGTTGAATTTAAAATGTGATCAGAAGCATTTGCTATTTGATTTAAATGGAATTAAATCAAATTCAATACAAATATTTTTGCAACTTGAACCATGGAAACATGCTACATTTCACTTACACATCAGAGGCATATCTTACACATTTGAAGGTACTTCAAAATGATCAAACTATATCACATATAACTTGGTTAATGTTGAATTCAAATGTGGAGTTTGAATTTGCATTTTAAATGCAATATATTCCACTTAAAAGGAATTGCCTCACACATCAAAACTTATACTTCAAGCATTGACATTCAATCATGTGCTTGAGCATTGCATTCATATTGATTGCTACTTCGTGCTTTGTTTGCCGAGTAGAGGTGGAACCGGAGAAAGAGGTCACCCCTTCGCTGAAGATCCAGAAACCGAACCTCGTCAGCAAGGCAAGCAAAACCCCATTGATCATGTCGATAAAATCCCACTTCCCTCTCATGTCTCGCTTATGCATTGTTTAGGATGATCACCATGTTACGATTCTACCGCACAGTTGAACCCATTCCTTTGCATGACCTATCTTTTGTCACAGTAGTAAGCAAACCACAATCCTAGCAAATGTAGGAGTTGAATGATATCAGGTGGCCCCTGCAATGTTACTGCTTATTGCATGCTTAGTATGATACCATGTTGTTATTGTGATGTGAGTCGGGATGGGAATGATCATGTTGATGATGGTAGAAAAGTGTTGGTGAATCGACCCTAATCCAAGGTGAACGATGAGAGGCTGTGTAGGAGTACACGGTGGGTTGTCTCGTTGAACACCGCCCTAAGTCCGAGTTCTTGTGTGGTGATCCAAGATGAAGAGTACAACCACACATTGGGCTCACTGACCCCTCTCAGCTTACTAACTCATCCCTTTCGATGTCCAGATGTCGCAATAGTTCGGAGTTCTGGTAGGCTTGTGGCCTGGTTGCTAAGTGAGAGAACGGCTCACCCAAGACCGGCTTATGCACCACGCACACATCGCTTGGGTCCACTTCGGTAAACCGGCCGGGTTCACGATTGTGGTAACCAACCCAAGTAGGCGGCTTTCTCGGACTAGATAGGCTATGAGATAACAGTTGTGGTGAGCATCCTCGCTGGCACCCCTTGAATGGTGTCGAGATCAAAGGCGGTAAATGATGGTCATGTGTGTGTAGCGGTACACCCTTGCAAGGTTAACAAAACTAGTCGAATAGCCGCGTCCGCGGTTATGGACTACTTGGAAAGCTTAGCTTGATTATTAGATAACTTGAACCGGATACTTCTAAAACACACCAAGATAAGTGTGAGTGCTATGGCGTGCTTTCTCGTGGGGAAGTCGAGGAAGGCACCATAGTGGTGTAATTGGTTGGTGAAAGTAGTGGACTCGTGTACGCTTCTTACCTCAAGTCTGGTACTCGTAGTTCAGGATTAGCCAAGTCAAAGCTGGCATTTCTGCAAGTGAACCCCACCTCCCTTTTACCTTGACACTTGTGCATGAGTAGTATATCTCCTATGTAAGTCTTGCTGAGTACGCCTTTGTACTCACGTTTGCTTAATCTATGTTTTAGATGACGCCACTGACCCCGAAGGTGGCTTCTTCATCGAGCTGGACGACTGAAGTTAAGCTAGTCTAGTCCCAGTCAGCAGACTGGTTCCCTCGTGGAGGGCTTTATGTTTGAATAAGGCTTCTTAAGCCAATTTGTTAAACTTGTCTGTACTCAGACATAATTTGCTTCCGCTTTATGTTGTAATGTTGGATCACATGTATGTGATCTCTGTGTGTACTCTATAAGAGTTATAAATAAAATGTACACTTTGTAGAGAATTGCAATGGTACCTGCTGTTCATACAAGGCATGTGTGCTGCGTGTATGTTTATAACATGCATGTCTTTGTATGGGTTTTCGAGACCTTAGTTGTGTTCTGGCTGGCGGTCTTTCATACACCAAGTGGCCCTTAGATGTGCGCAGCTTGGGGCATCGCGATGCGATTGCTCGAGACTCCGTCTCGTGCACACTTTGTGGTATGATCGAGCCCGCCCTAGACCCCGACTAAGTGATCGGGCTGGAGTAAGTCTATGTAAGAGTTTTGAGATAGTCGATAGTATGGTTGAGGCGATTTGTCGTTGAATATGGGAGTTCACCACCCATATCATTAGACTTGTGTGCGGACGATGAGGACCCATCACAGTTGATCATCCGGCCTGGATGGGAAGCCCCTCACATACGATGCTTTCCGAGAATGTTCAGTGCTTGGCCTTGTCTGCTTAGACAAGTGGGTACGGTTCTCGGCTCTCCATATGACTATGTCTTAACTGTACTTGCATACGCTAACCCCGGGTCCCGACAATTTCCTTTTGAAATTTTGACATGATGCAAAGGCACTAGCTAACCCTAGCACATACCTAACAGAGGGATCTGACAACTCGCCCCCACTCAAAAGAATCTCGTCCCGAGATTCAGAAGTCTGCGGGAGGAAGGAGGGGTACTCGGCAACGAGACGGTCTTCTCTTTCCCACGTGGCTTCTCTTTCATAGTGGTGTGACCATTGCACTTTCAGAAACCTAATCTTCTGACGACGAGTGACACGCTCTGCGGAATCAAGAATACGAACGGGGTATTCTCGATAAGAAAGGTCATCTTGGAGATCAAGCGCTTCATGGTCGACTTCGCGGATGGGGTCCTTGAAGCAACGCCTGAGTTGGGACACATGGAATACATCATGTACTCGGGAGAGGTGTGGAGGTAGTTCAAGTTGGTAGGCAACTTCTCCACGTTTAGCAATAATGCGGAAAGGTCCGATGTAACGTGGGGCCAACTTGCCTTTGATACCGAAACGTTGGGTTCCCTTCAGAGGAGTAACCCTGAGGTAAGCCTTCTCATCCAGATTGTAGCTCTCTTGCCTATGATGACGATCATAGTAGCTTTTCTGACGAGACTGGGCTGCTTTCAATTGATCACGAACAATGCGAACTTGCTCTTCTGCTTCCTTGATCATATCCGGTCCAAAGAATTGTCTTTCACCGGTTTCAGACCAGTTTAGTGGTGTTCGACATCGTCGTCCATAAATGAGTTCAAAAGGAGCCATGTTCAGACTGGATTGAAAACTATTGTTATAAGCAAATTCGGCAAATGGAAGAGAATTCTCCCAATTCTTTCCGAATGAGATAACACAAGCTCTGAGCATGTCTTCAAGAATTTGGTTAACCCTTTCGACTTGACCACTAGACTGAGGATGGAAAGCCGTACTAAAGGAGAGATGAGTTCCCATAGCACGTTGGAAGCTTCCCCAAAATCTAGAGGTGAAAAGGCTACCGCGATCAGAATTGATTTCCAGAGGAACACCGTGAAGTGATACAATTCTGGAGATGTACAAGTCCGCTAACTGACTAGCAGTTATAGACTCGCGAACCGGAAGGAAGTGAGCAACTTTGGAAAGCCTATCTATGACAACGAAGATGGCATTGTTTCCTTTCTGGGTTCTTGGAAAGCCGGTGATGAAGTCCATACCGACTTTGTCCCATTTCCACTCGGGAATAGACAAAGGTTGAAGTGTACCAGCAGGTCTTTGATGTTCTGCCTTAATGCGACGACAAACATCACATTCGGCAACAAATTGAGCAATGTCTCTCTTCATCCTAGTCCACCAAAATCTCTGGCGTAGATCTCGGTACATTTTCGTGCTACCGGGATGAATTGAGAGGGGTGTGTCATGGGCTTCTTTGAGGATGAGTTGCCTTAGATCCCTATTCTTAGGTACTACCAAACGATTTTCAAAGAATACCGTTCCTTTGCTATCTGTGGAGAAACATTTAGCAACTCCGCTAGAAATGTTCTCCTTGATCCGGCGAACACCTCGTGCACGCCTTTGGGCAACTATGATTTGATCCTCAAGAGTTGGTTTCGCCACCAAGGTTGAAAGATAGCCATGAGGAACAATTTCAAGGTTGAGCTTGCGAAAGTTCTCATGAAGAAGTGGTTGATACTGCTGTAACATGAGGTTGTTACCGTACGACTTACGACTTAGTGCATCAGCCATGACATTGGCTTTGCCTGGGGTGTAAGAAATTGCTACGTCGTAATCTTTTATCAACTCAATCCAGCGTCTTTGCCTGAGATTAAGATCTGGCTGGGTGAAAATATATTTGAGGCTTTGGTGGTCGGAATAAATCTCACAACGATTACCAAGGAGGTAATGTCGCCAAGTTGTTAGAGCATGAACTACGGCAGCGAGTTCAAGGTCATGGGTAGGATAGTTCTCTTCATGTGTCCGCAACTGGCGTGAAGCATAAGCTACCACATGTCGATCTTGCAGAAGTATGCATCCTAACCCTTGCCGTGATGCATCACAATAGATCTCGAAATCCCTTTTTGTGTCTGGAGGTGCAAGTACGGGTGCAGAAGTCAACCTTCTTTTTAGCTCCTGAAAGCTTTCCTCGCACTTGGAAGTCCATAAGAATTTCTTATCTTTCTTGAGGAGTTCAGTTAGAGGCTTTGCAACTTTAGAAAAGTTCTCGACGAAGCGACGGCAATAGCTGGCTAGGCCAAGAAAACTTCTAACTTGCTTAACCGATTCAGGTGGAGTCCAGTCAAGGACGGCCTGAACTCTCTCGGGATTCACAGCAATGCCTTTTGCAGAAATCACGTGGCCTAAGTAGGTCACTTCTGGTAGCCAGAATTCACACTTGGAGAATTTAGCGTACAGGCGATGCTCTCTAAGTTTCATCAATACCAGCCTTAAGTGTTCGGCATGATCTCCTTCGTTCTTCGAGTAGATGAGAATATCATCAAGATAAACTACAACAAATTTATCTAGGTACTCCATGAAGATCGAATTCATCAAGCGTGAGAATGTGGCGGGGGCATTGGTCAAACCAAAGGACATGACGGTGTACTCATAAAGACCATAACGAGTAGTAAAAGCCGTTTTGGGAATGTCCTCGTTTCGGATTCGGATCTGATGATAACCTAATCTCAAATCCATCTTGGAAAAGACGGAGGATCCTGCAAGTTGATCATAAAGATCATTGATCCTGGGCAGTGGGTATTTGTTCTTTATCGTCACTAAATTTAGCGGGCGATAGTCTACGCACATCCTTTCTGTTCCATCTTTCTTCTTTACGAATAGAACGGGGCAACCCCATGGCGATGAGCTAGGGCGGATGAAGCCTTTTGCCAACGAAGCATCAAGTTGGGTTTTTAGCTCAGCTAACTCATGTGGGGCTAATTTATATGGGCGTTTGGAAATTGGTGCGGTTCCTGGAACAAGATCCACTATAAATTCTACACATCTGTCGGGTGGCATGCCCGGCAGCTCTTCAGGAAAGACATCCGGGAAGTCACGAACCACCGGAATATCTTCAAGTTCGGGAAGGGGAAGTACATTCAAAGAATGCACTTGGGTTCTTGTTCTGGGTGAGGTATAGTTGATGCTTTGGCCTGAAGGGTGGGTGAGTTTCACGGATTTGCCTTTGCAATCCAGATAGGCATTTTGTCTTGATAGCCAATCCATGCCAAGGATGACATCAATGTCTGAAGACTTGAGGGCTATGAGTGAAGCAAGGAATACTAAACCCTCAATTGCAATTTGATTACCATGGCTCACTCTATTAGTTTGCCATCTTGACCCTGGAGTTTGAATAACCATCGGGGTGGACAATTAAACAAAGGGTAACTCATGGCGAAGTGCATAACTTTCCGACATGAATGAATGAGATGCTCCTGGGTCGAAAAGAACGGAAGTAGGAACAAAATTGACTGGGAGCGTACCAAGAATGACGTCAGTGGTGTCGTCAGTCTCTTCAGCGGCAACCTGGTTCAGACATCCACGAGTTGCGGAAGGAGCGGGTTTGGCGGTGAAGACCTTTTGGGGTGGCTTGCCACGACTATTGTTGTTGTTGTTGCTGCCTCCGGCACGTGGTGGAGCATTTTGGTTCTGGACCTGGTTCTGGGGGCACTTGCGAGAGTAGTGGCCTGCCTGACCACACTTGTAACAAGCTCCGAAAACAGTGCGTGGAACTGGGTGGTTTGGTGGAGCTGGGTGGAATTGGGTGGTTGGACGAGGCGCCACATAGGATGGCCTCGGTGGGTTGTTCTGGCGGAACATGCTGTTTGGGATCCAGATCTTGCGTTTCTGGGAACCAGAGCTGGATGAACCTTCCTCTCTAGGGTGTTTGCGGAAATCGTTGGGGGTGTTCATGTCCTCTGCCTTGATGGCCTTGTTGACAAGGACCTGGAATGTGGCAAAATCATGAAGGTTGAGCTCGCGACGGAGTCCACTATTGAGGCCACGACGGAACCTCTCTTGTTTCTTGGAGTCAGTGGAGACTTCCTCAGTTGCATAACGAGCAAGTCGGTTGAACTCACGACTGAACTAGTCAACTGTTCTTCTGCCTTGAGTGAGGTTACAGAATTCCTCACGCTTGCGGTCCATGAGACCCTTGGGGATGTGGTGCTCGCGGAAGGACGTGCAGAACTCCTCCCAAGATGCAGGTGGTCCAACGGGGCGCATATTCAGAAAGTTCTCCCACCAAGAGCTTGCTGCACCTTCGAGGTGATAGGTGGCATAGTTGACCTTGTCGCCATTTGCAACATGGCCGGCTTGGAGCTTCCTCTCGATGCTGCGAAGCCAGTCACCGGCGTCAAGGGGTTCGGTGGAGTAACTGAAAACCGGAGGATGAAGCCGGATGAAGTCGTTCAGAGACACCAGCTCATTGCGCTGTTGAGTGGTGTTGCGTGCGATGACTTCCAGCAGGTGGTGAGAGTCACGGCGGTTCCTCTCGACCTCCATCAGAACTTGGGCCATCGTGGGTGGGGGTGGAAGGTTGTCTTCCTCCTGGTTGTTCCCACGACCTTGGTTACGACCAATCTGGCCACGTGTTCCTTGAGACATCCTGAAGGCGAAAATCCAAAGTCAAACAGAGTTGATTTCAAGAGTCTAATCAAGGTATTGAAGTACTGGAACGATTACAGAGCAAAGGAAGTAATCATCTTGACAACATGGTGATAAAGCATACAAGCCATATATTCACAAGCTGTCATACAAACCATACATCGTTTTAGTACAAGCACTAAGCTAATACAAACGTGATGAAGATGATACATCCTTCAGAGGCACTCTGACTTCCTATACATTATTTATCTAAGCCTCTGGAACTTAGACACCTTGCTTACAATATACTAGGATACTACTACATCCTCACTAAGTAAGACCACAGGCGGTCTCACTCATCTCCAACTCCATAGTAGTCCTCATAAAGGTTACCCGCGTATCCCGGTAGCTGGAGGTGACCATCGGAAAACACGGAGGCTTGTGGTCCCTGATATCCATTTGGGCAAGGATGGGGCCTAGGTCCAGTGTAGGGTGGAAGCAAAGGACCACGGGGTGGAAAAATTCCTCCAATCTCGGGCCAAGAAACTCGAGAAGGCATCTGGGTCCTTACTGGATAGATCGCATCGTACTCCACTGATCCCACGCTCACAAAAGGTGCCAAGAGCGTCAGTGCTCGGTACAGACGAACACGAGTAGCGTGGAGCTCAAAACGGAGAGCGCGTGCATCACGATCTCTGTCACTAGCAAACCTAGCAGTCACCTGGAGTGCCGGATCCTCTGCAGAGTGGTCTGAGTAGAGTCCAGTGTAATATCCCTCTTCTCCTGGAAGTGCAGCAGGGATATAGCGGAAAGAAGTCTCTCTCAGCATGGTGTGCTCCTCTCTCAGCAGTGTAATACATGAATATGCAGCATCCTGCACATCCATGTTCTCGGTAACGCCAATGCCATGTCCAAAGTGGATAGGCTGAGTGACCCCAACGTGGTGCGGGTAGATCCTGACAATGCAGTGGAACTGCGTCTGGTTGAAGTCGTGGAACTGCTCCTCGATGGTGTACTCAGGGTACCATCGATATCCCACATAGGACATCATCTCGATCAACGTGGCGGGATGGCCACGCACACCGAGGCACCTGGTCAAACGAACAATCTGCCGAGGGGGAAGATCTGCCATCTGAAACAGAAAGGAGTTTGCAAATGCATCAGATTATGAGATAAACCTGGAATGACTCGGACAGCATAACGGCTGTAATTGTAAGAAATGACAATTTCTTTCAATCATGAGAAACAGCACTTACATAATACGATGTAAGAAATCAGCATTATAACAATGCTAGGAAAACCTGACACAACTTTCCTACGGCTATAGGGAAGCAAACAACGAGATGTTCTAATCAGACAGAGAAGAGCCTAATCCTATCTTCCCGTAGAACAAGATGAGGGTGACTCAGAACTCAGAACGAAGGGGGTAAGGAGAAAAAAGAATCCTTACGTTGTTCCCTTATATACCCAGAGTAACTATATAACTATAGCAAGCTAGACTACACTTCGGCCAAGGCTACTAGTCCTACAGTCAGTCCTGCTCTGATACCAAGTCTGTCGGGACCCGGGGTTAGCGTATGCAAGTACAGTTAAGACATAGTCATATGGAGAGCCGAGAACCGTACCCACTTGTCTAAGCAGACAAGGCCAAGCACTGAACATTCTCGGAAAGCATCGTACGTGAGGGGCATCCCATCCAGGCCGGATGATCAACTGTGATGGGTCCTCATCGTCCGCACACAAGACTAATGATATGGGTGGTGAACTCCCATATTCAACGACAATTCGCCTCAACCATACTATCGACTATCTCAAAACTCTTACATAGACTTACTCCAGCCCGATCACTTAGTCGGGGTCTAGGGCGGGCTCGATCATACCACAAAGTGTGCACGAGACGGAGTCTCGAGAAATCGCATCGCGATGCCCCAAGCTGCGCACATCTAAGGGCCACTTGGTGTATGAAAGACCGCCAGCCAGAACACAACTAAGGTCTCGAAAACCCATACAAAGACATGCATGTTATACACATACACGCAGCACACATGCCTTGTATGAACAGCAGGTACCATTGCAATTCTCTACAAAGTGTACATTTTATTTATAACTCTTATAGAGTACACACAGAGATCACATATATGTGATCCAACCTTACAACATAAAGCGGAAGCAAATTATGTCTGAGTACAGACAAGTTTAACAAATTGGCTTAAGAAGCCTTATTCAAACATAAAGCCCTCCACGAGGGAACCAGTCTGCTGACTGGGACTAGACTAGCTTAACTTCAGTCGTCCAGCTCGATGAAGAAGCCACCTTCGAGGTCAGTGGCGTCATCTAAAACATAGATTAAGCAAACGTGAGTACAAAGGCGTACTCAGCAAGACTTACATAGGAGCTATACTACTCATGCACAGGTGTCAAGGTAAAAGGGAGGTGGGGTTCACTTGCAGAAATGCCAGCTTTGACTTGGCTAATCCTAAACTACGAGTACCAGACTTGAGGTAAGAAGCGTACACGAGTCCACTACTTTCACCAACCAATTACACCACTATGGTGCCTTCCTCGACTTCCCCACGAGAAAGCACGCCATAGCACTCACACTTATCTTGGTGTGTTTTAGAAGTATCCGGTTCAAGTTATCTAATAATCAAGCTAAGCTTTCCAAGTAGTCCATAACCGCGGACGCGGCTATTCGAATAGTTTTGTTAACCTTGCAAGGGTGTACCGCTACACACACATGATCATCATTTACCGCCTTTGATCTCGACACCATTCAAGGGGTGCCAGCGAGGATGCTCACCACAACTGTTATCTCATAGCCTATCTAGTCCGACAAAGCCGCCTACTTGGGTTGGTTACCACAATCGTGAACCCGGCCGGTTTACCGAAGTGGACCCAAGCGATGTGTGCGTGGTGCATAAGCCGGTCTCGGGTGAGCCATTCTCTCACTTAGCAACCAAGCCACAAGCCTACCAGAACTCCGAACTATTGCGACATCTGGACATCGAAAGGGATGAGTTAGTAAGCTGAGAGGGGTCAGTGAGCCCAATGTGTGGTTGTACTCTTCATCTTGGATCACCACACAAGAACTCGTACTAGGGCGGTGTTCAACGAGACAACCCACTGTGTACTCCTACACAGCCTCTCATCGTTCACCTTGTATTAGGGTCGATTCACCAACACTTTTCTACCATCATCAACATGATCATTCCCATCCCGACTCACATCACAGTAACAACATGGTATCATACTAAGCATGCAATAAGCAGTAACATTGCAGGGGCCACATGATATCATTCAACTCCTACATTTGCTAGGATTGTGGTTTGCTTACTACTGTGACAAAAGATAGGTCATGCAAAGGAATGGGTTCATCTATGCGGTAGAATTGTAACATGGTGATCATCCTATACAATGCATAAGCGAGACATGAGAGGGAAGTGGGATTTTATCGACATGATCAATGGGGTTTTGCTTGCCTTGCTGACGAGGTTCGGGCTCTGGATCTTCAGCGAAGGGGGTGACCTCTTGCTCCGGTTCCACCTCTACTCGACAAACAAAGCACGAAGTAGCAATCAATATGAATGCAATGCTCAAGCACATGATTGAATGTTAAAACTTGAAGTATAAGTTTTGATGTGTGAGGCAATTCCATTTAAGTGGAATATATTGCATTTAAAATGCAAATTCAAATTCCACATTTGAATTCAACAATAACCCAGTTATATGTGATATAGTTTGACCATTTTGAATTATCTTCAAATGTGTATGATATGCCTCTGATGTGTAAGTGAAATGTAGCATGTTGCCATGGTTCAAGTTGCAAAAATATTTGAATTGAATTTGATTTAATTTCATTTAAATCAAATAGCAAATGCTACTGATTACATTTTAAATTCAAGTCAAACGGAGTTGAAAGTTGCATATTTGGAAAGATAATTTTCTCCTGATCATTTTTCATATATTATTTGTCCAATTTGGAGTTAATATGAATTTTCTATGAATTTCCAAAGTTTGGGGTATTTTCTGGAATTTCTGGAATTCTTTTTAATTAGAAAAGCTTTTATTGCGCCAGCACGGCATCAGCATGACGTAGGGGGTTTTGACCTCTCATCTAATTTCCCTGTTAGATTAATCTAACAGAGAGGATTAGAGGGGGCTGGGCCCACCTGTAAGTGACCCAGGGGGTTAGATTAGTGGCTAATCACCCCGGCCACGTCAGGCTTGCCGGCGGCTAGACGGCGGCGACCTTCCAGCACGGCGGCGCTGCACGGGGAGGGCGCTCCCGTGGTCCAAATCGAGCGCCACAACCACCGAGACTTCGCTCTTGGTGCTGCGCATCGAATGGAACCAAGTGGGGGACCTGGGAGGCACTGGTTTGACGGCGACGACGAGCCCTAGCAGCGGCGGAGCTGCTGGCTCGAGGTGAACTCGGCTACGGGGCACCATTTGGGGCGGGTTTAGGCTGGATCGAACCAGAGGAGCTCTGCGGTGACAACGGACAGGGTGACAGGGTCGAAAGCTTTGCGTAGGCTCGTCGACGACGAGCATGGCGGCTCTGTGCTCCGGCGTCCATGGCGGAAAGAGTTAGAGGAGGCGAGAGGTAAGCTTTTCTGATTTCTGTTTAATCTTTCCTTTCTGTTTTTCTGTAATTTGTTCTGTTTAGCTAAAATAAATAGCTAAACATTTTAATAAATGCTGAAAACTTTTATGTGGCCTCATAAAAATATAAACTAGCCACTCATAAACTTTCAACATTTTTAAAATTCAAATGATTTGAATTTTAAATCAAAAAGGGGTATTTCTTTAATTCCAAGGTACTGTTTGAATATTTGAAAAATCTATGAGCATGGGGTGGGTCCCACATCACTTGAAATGTGATCACACTCATTTATAAGACTTTTCAAAACTCTAACACGAATTTTTGGAAAAGATTTTTATCTGGCCTTTTGAATTAATTCATCTGGGGGGTGTTCCTTCTCCCATTTGGATTTTGAATTTGATTTCCAAGATTTCCTTTTGAAATTTTGAGATGATGCAAAGGCACTAGCTAACCTTAGCACATACCTAACAGAGGGATCTGACACCAAGATAAGTGTGAGTGCTATGGCGTGCTTTCTCGTGGGGAAGTCGAGGAAGGCACCATAGTGGTGTAATTGGTTGGAGAAAGTAGTGGACTTGTGTACGCTTCTTACCACAAGTCTGGTACTCGTAGTTCAGGACTAGCCAAGTCAAAGCTGGCACTTCTGCAAGTGAAACCCCACCTACCTTTACCTTGATACATGTGCATGAGTAGTATAGCTCCTATGTAAGTCTTGCTGAGTACGACTTTGTACTCACGTTTGCTTATTCTATATTTTAGATGAACCCACTAACCCCGAAGGTGGCTTCTTCATCGAGCTCGACGACTGAAGATCAAGCTAGTCTAGTCCCAGTCAGACGACTGGTTCCCTCATGGAGGGCTTGTGTTTAAATAAGGTTTCTTAAGCCATTTGTTAAACATGTCTGTACTCAGACCTACTTTGCTTCCGCTTGTTGTTGTAATGTTGGATCACAAACTTGTGATCTCTGTGTGCACTCTGTAAGAGTTATCAATAAAATGTATACTTTGTAGAGAATTGCAATGATACCTGTTGTTCATACAAGGCATGTGTGCTGCGTGTATGTTGAGAACATGCATGTCTTTGTATGGGTTTTCGAGACCTTAGTTGTGATCTGGCTGGCGGTCTTTCATACACCAAGTGGCCCTTAGATGTGCGCAGCTTGGGGCATCGCGATGCGATTGCTCGAGACTCCGTCTCGTGCACACTTTGTGGTATGATCGAGCCCGCCCTAGACCCCGACTAAGTGATCGGGCTGGAGTAAGTCTATGTAAGAGTTAGGAGATAGTCGATAGTATGGTTGAGGCGACTTGTCTTTGAATATGGGAGTTCATCACCCATATCATTAGACTTGTGTGCGAACGATGAGGACCCATCTCATTTGATCAGCCGGCCTGGATAGGATACCCCTCACGTACGATGCTTTCCGAGAACGTTCTATGCTTGGCCTTGTCTGCTTAGACAAGTGGGTACGGTTCTCGGCTATCCATATGACTATGTCGTAGCCGGACTTGCATACGCTAACCGCGGGTCCCGACAGACTTGGTATCAGAGCAGGACTGACTGTAGGACTAGCAGCCTTAGCCGAAGTCGAGTCTAGCTTGCTATAGTTATATAGTTACTCTGGGTATATAAGGGAACAACGTAAGGCTTCTTTTTTTCTCCTTACCCTCATCGTTCTAAGTTCTGAGTCACCCTCACCTTGTTCTACGGGAAGATAGGACTAGGCTCTCCTCTGTCTGATTAGAACATCTCGTTGTTTGCTTCCTTGTAGCCGTAGGAAGGTTGTGTTCGTTTCGTTAGAGTGGTTGTGCTTCCTGATTTCTTACATCGTATGTAAGTGTTGTTTCCATGTTGTAAGAAATTGTCTTTTTCTTGCAATTATAGTCGTTATGCTGTCCGAGTCATTCCAGGTTTATCTCATAATCTGATGCATTTGCAAACTCCTTCTTTTTGTTTCAGATGGGAGATCTTCCCCCTCAGCAGATTGTTCGTTTGACCAGGTGCCTCGGTGTGCGTGGCCATCCTGCCACGTTGATCGAGATGATGTCCTATGTAGGATATCAATGGTATCCTGAGTACACCGTCGAGGAGCAACTCCTTGACTTCAACCAGACCCAGTTCCCCTGCATTGTCAGGATTTACCCGCAACACAATAGAGTCACTCAGCCTATCCACTTTGGCCATGGCAATTGCATGAATGAGAACATGGCTGTGCAGGATGCTGCATACTCATGTATTACCCTGCTGAGAGAGGAGCACACTATGCTGAGAGATACCTCGTTCCGCTATCTCCCTGCTGCAGTTCCAGGAGAAGAGGGGTATTACGCCGGACTCTACTCAGATCACTCTGCAGAAGATCCAGTACTTCAGATGACAGCTAGGTTTGCTTGTGATCGAGATCGTGATGCACGCGCTCTCCGTTTCGAGCTTCACGCCACCCGTGTTCGTCCGTATCGAGAACTGACACTCTTGGCACCCTTCGTGAGTGTTGGATCAGTCGAGTGTGATGCTATCTACCCAGTCAGGACACAGATGCCTTCTCGAGTTGCTTGACCCGAGATTGGAGGCATTTTTCCACCCCGTGGTCCTTTGCTTCCACCCTACGCTGGACCTAGGCCCCATCCTTGCCCAAATGGATATCAGGGTCCACAGGCCTCCGTGTTTTCCGATGGTCACCTTCAGCTACCGGGATACGCGGGTAACTTTCACGAGGACTACTATGGAGATGGAGATGAGTGAGACCGCCTGTGGTCTTACTTTAGTGAGGATGTAGTAGTATCTTAGTATATTGTACGCAAGGTGTCTAAGTTCCAGAGGCTTAGATAAATAATATATAGGAAGTCAGAGTGCCTCTGAAGGATGTATCATCTTCATCACGTTTGTATTAGCTTGGTGCTTGTACTAAAACGATGTATGGTTTGTATGACAGCTTGTGAATATATGGCTTGTATGCTTTTATCACCATGTTGTCAAGATGATTACTTCCTTTGCTCTGTAATCCTTCCAGTACTTCAATACCTTGATTAGAATCTTCAAATCAACTCTGTTTGACTTTGGTTTTCACCTTCAGGATGTCTCAAGGAACCCGTGGCCAGCTTGGTCGTGCCCAGGGTCATGGGAATGAACAGGAGGAAGGCAACCTTCCACCCCCACCCACGATGGCTCAGGTTCTGATGGAGGTTGAGAGGAACCGCCGAGACTCTCACCATTTGCTGGAGGTCATTGCCCGCAACACCACTCAGCAGCGCAATGAGTTGGTGTCTCTAAACGACTTCATACGGCTTCATCCCCCGGTTTTCAGTTACTCCACCGAGCCCCTTGACGCCAATGACTGGCTTCGCAGCATCGAGAGGAAGCTCCAGGCAGACCATGTTGCAGATGGCGACAGGTTCAGCTATGCCACCTATCACCTTGAAGGTGCAGCTAGCTCTTGGTGGGAGAACTTCCTGAACATGCGTCCCGTTAGACTGCCCGCATCTTGGGATGAATTCTGCACTTCCTTCCGCGAGCACCACATTCCAAAGGGTCTTATGGACTGCAAGCGTGAGGATTTCTGCAACCTCACCCAAGGTAGAAGGACTGTTGACGAGTTTAGTCGTGAGTTCAACCGACTTGCTCGTTATGCTACTGAAGAAGTCTCCACCGACGCAAAGAAGCAAGAGAGGTTCCGTCGTGGACTCAATTCCGGACTCCGTTGTGAGCTCAACCTACATGACTTTTCCACCTTCCAGGTCCTTGTCAACAAGGCCATCAAGGCAGAGGACATGAACACCCCCAATGACTTCCGCAAACACCCTAGGGACGATGGTTCATCCAGTTCCGGCTCCCAGAAGGGCAAGATCTGGATCCCCAACAATATGTTCCGCCAGAACAACCCACCGAGGCCATCCTATGTGGCGCCTCGTCCACCAGCTCAGTTCCACCCAGCTCCACCAAACAACCCAGCTCCACGCACTGTCTTTGGAGCCTGTTACAAGTGTGGTCAGGCAGGCCACTACTCTCGTGAGTGTCCCCAGAACCAGCTCCAGAATCAGAATGCTCCACCCCGTGCCGGAGGCAACAACAATGGTCGTGGCAAGCCACCCCAGAAGGTCTACACCACCAAACCAGCTCCTCCCGCCACTCGTGGACGTGTGAACCAGATTGCCGCCGAAGAGACTGACGACACCACTGACGTCATTCTTGGTACGCTCCCAGTCAATTATGTTCCTACTTCCGTTCTTTTCGACCCAGGAGCATCTCATTCATTCATGTCGGAAAGTTATGCACTTCGTCATGAGTTATCTTTTGTTGAATTTTCCACCCCAATGATTATTCAAACTCCAGGGTCAAGATGGCAAACTAATAGAGTAAGCCATGGTAATCAAATTGCAATTGAGGGTTTAGTATTCCTTGCTTCACTCATAGCCCTCAAGTCTTCAGACATTGATGTCATCCTTGGCATGGATTGGCTATCAAGACAGAATGCCTACCTTGATTGCAAAGGCAAATCAGTGAAACTCACCCACCCTTTAGGCAAGACCGTCAACTACACCTCACCCAGAACAAGAACCCAAGTGCATTCTTTGAATGTACTTCCGCTTCCCGACCTTGAAGATGTTCCGGTGGTTCGTGACTTCCCGGATGTCTTTCCTGAAGAACTGTCGGGCATGCCACCCGACAGATGTGTAGAGTTTATAGTGGATCTTGTGCCAGGAACCGCACCAATTTCTAGACGCCCATACAAAATGGCCCCACATGAGTTAGCTGAGCTTAAAACCCAACTGGAGGCTTTGTTGGAAAAAGGCTTCATCCGCCCTAGCTCATCGCCATGGGGTTTCCCCGTTCTGTTCGTAACGAAGAAAGATGGAACAGAAAGGATGTGCGTAGACTATCGCCCGCTAAATTTAGCGACGATAAAGAACAAGTACCCATTGCCCAGGATCAATGATCTTTATGATCAACTTGCAGGATCCTTTGTCTTCTCCAAGATGGATTTGAGATTGGGTTATCATCAAATCAAAATCTGAAACGAGGACATTCCCAAAACGGCTTTTACTACTCGTTATGGTCTTTACGAGTACACCGTCATGTCCTTTGGTTTAACCAATGCCCCCGCCACTTTCTCACGCATGATGAATTCGATCTTCATGGAGTACTTAGATAAATTTGTTGTAGTTTATCTCGATGACATTTTCATCTACTCGAAGAACGAAGAAGAACATGCCGAACACCTAAGGCTGGTATTGATGAAACTTAGAGAGCATCGTCTGTATGCTAAATTCTCCAAGTGTGAATTTTGGCTACCAGAAGTGACCTACTTAGGCCACGTGGTTCTGCAAACGGCATTGCTGTGAATCCCGAGAGAGTTCAGGCAGTCCTTGACTGGACTCCACCTGAATCGGTTAAGCAAGTTAGGAGTTTTCTTGGCCTAGCCAGCTATTGCCGCCGCTTCGTCGAGAACTTTTCTAAAGTTGCAAAGCCTCTAACTGAACTCCTCAAGAAAGATAATAAATTCCTATGGACTTCCAAGGCGAGGAAAGCTTTCAAGAGCTAAAAAGAAGACTAACTTCTGCACTCGTGCTTGCACCTCCAGACACCAAAAAGGATTTCGAGATCTACTGTGACGCATCACGGCAAGGGTTCGGATGCATACTTCTGCAAGATCGACATGTGGTAGCTTATGCTTCACGCCAGTTGCGGCCACATGAAGAGAACTATCCTACCCATGACCTTGAACTCGCTGCCGTAGTTCATGCCTTAACAACTTGGCGACATTACCTCCTTGGTAATCGTTGTGAGATCTATTCCGACCACCAAAGCCTCAAATACATTTTCACCCAGCCAGATCTTAATCTCAGGCAAAGACGCTAGATTGAGTTGATAAAAGATTACGACGTAAGAATTTCTTACACCCCAGGCAAAGCCAATGTCATGGCTGATGCACTAAGTCGTAAGTCGTATTGTAACAACCTCATGTTACAACAGTATCAACCACTTCTTCATGAGAATTTTGCAAGCTCAATCTTGAGATTGTTCCTCATGGCTATCTTTCTACCTTGGTGGCGAAACCAACTCTTGAGGATCAAATCATAGTTGCCCAAAGGCGTGCATGAGGTGTTCGCCGGATCAAGGAGAACATTGCTAGCGGAGTTGCTAAATGTTTCTCCACAGATAGCAAAGGAACGGTATTCTTTGAAAATCGTTTGGTAGTACCTAACAATAGGGAACTAAGGCAACTCATCCTCAAAGAAGCCCATGACACACCCCTCTCGATTCATCCCGGTAGCACAAAAATGTACCGAGATCTACGCCAGAGATTTTGGTGGACTAGAATGAAGAGAGACATTGCTCAATTTGTTGGCGAATGTGATGTTTGTCGTCGCATTAAGGCAGAACATCAAAGACCTGCTGGTACACTTCAACCTTTGCCTATTCCAGAGTGGAAATGGGACAAAGTCGGTATGGACTTCATCACCGGCTTTCCAAAAACCCAAAAAGGAAACGATGCCATCTTCGTTGTCATAGATAGGTTTCCAAAGTTGCTCACTTCCTGCCCGTTCGCGAGTCTATAACTGCTAGCCAGTTAGCGGACTTTTACGTCTCTAGAATTGTATCCCTTCACGGTGTTCCTTTGGAAATCAATTCTGATCGTGGTAGCCTTTTCACCTCTAGATTCTGGGGAAGCTTTCAGAATGCTATGGGAACTCATCTCTCCTTTAGTACAGCTTTCCATCCTCAGTCTAGCGGTCAAGTCGAAAGGGTTAACCAAATTCTTGAAGACATGCTCAGAGCTTGTGTTATCTCATTCGGAAAGAATTGGGAGAAGTCTCTGCCATTCGCCGAATTTTCTTATAACAATATTTTTCAATCTAGTCTGAACATGGCTCCTTTTGAACTCCTTTATGGACGACGATGTCGAACACCCCTAAAGTGGTCAGAAACCGGTGAAAGACAATTCTTTGGACCGGATATGATCAAGGAAGCAGAAGAGCAAGTTCGCATTGTTCGTGATCAATTGAAAGTAGCCCAGTCTCGTCAGAAAAGCTACTATGATCGTCATCATAGGCAAGAGAGCTACGTTCTGGATGAGAAGGCTTATCTTCGGGTTACTCCTTTGAAGGGAACCCAACGTTTCGGTATCAAAGGCAATTTGGCCCCACGTTACATCGGACCTTTCCGCATTCTTGCTAAACGTGGAGAAGTTGCCTACCAACTTGAACTACCCCCGCACCTTTCCCGAGTACATGATGTATTCCATGTGTCCCAACTCAGGCGTTGCTTCAAGGACCCCATCCGCGAAGTCGACCATGAAACGCTTGATCTCCAAGATGAACTTTCTTATCGAGAATATCCCGTCCGTATTCTTGATTCCGCAGAGCGTGTCACTCGTGGTCAGAAGATTAAGTTTCTGAAAGTGCAATGGTCACACCACTCTGAGAGAGAAGCTACGTGGGAAAGAGAAGACCGTCTCAGTACCGAGTACCCCACCTTCCTCCCGTAGACTTCTGAATATCGGGACGAGATTCTTTTGAGTGGGGGCGAGTTGTCAGAACCCTCTGTTAGGTAATGTGCTAGGATCAAAGTCATCTTGCATCTTGTTAAAAATTTCAACAGAAATCATTGAAATCAAATTCAAAAGCAAAATGGGAGAAGGAAGCCCCCCCCAGATGAATTAATTCAAAAGGCCAGATAAAAATCTTCTCCAAAAATTCATGTTAGAATTTTGAAAAGTCTTATAAATGAGTGTGATCACATATCAAGTGATGTGGGACCCATCCCGTGCTCATGGATTTTTCAAATATTCAAACAGTGCCTTGGAATTAATCAAAAACCCCTATTTGAGTTAAGATTCAAATTATTTGAATTTTAAAAAGTGCCAAACTTTATAAATGGCTAGTCTATATTATTATGAGGCCATATAAAAAGTTTCAGCATTTTAGAAAATGGCTAGGTATTTATTTTTGCTAGCCAAAACAAATGTCAGAAAAGAGAAAACAGAAAAGAAAAAGGAGAAGCTTACCTGGCGCCCAGGCGACAGAAGCCCACCAAGCCCAGCCGGCCCACCAGGGGCAGCAGGGTCTTCTTCCCCGTCCCGCGCCTCCAACCTGCTCGGTGGAATGCCACCGAGCCAGCCGTGGACGCCACGTCGCCGCCGAGAGCCTTCCAGGCCTCCCCACGCCTCCTTCTCGCGCCTGGAGACGCCCTGGAGCACGCCACGTCCATTCCCCCCCTCCAGAGTTTCTCCCCTTCCTCTCCGCTCGATTCCATCGCCGCCGTGAGCAACCGTGGAGCACGCCGCCGTATTCACACGGCCACCGTCGACGAGAGGACGCACCGTCAAGTCCATCCGCTCCGCCGTCGTCTACAACCCCACCATGCAGAAGGAATCGAAGCCAGGCGCCCCCACGAGCTCGCTAACTTCATCGTCTTCATCTCCGCCGCCGCGGATCCACCTCGAAATCCGGTAGCTCCAGAGCTTCCCCGCCTCCATCGACTCCACAGCTGCACTCCTTGCGTCTGGGTGAGCATTTCCCCTCAAACCACGGCACCGCTCGCCTCCTCTAGCTCTTTCCTCCATGTTCGCCGGAGTACCGAGCCGCCATGGACGACGACGAGGTCGCCCCTGTGCCCTATCGTCTCGTCCAGTGCGCGCATCGTCTTCCTGGTGATCTTGCGCGTCTAACGAGCCCACCGCTGCCTCTCCCCGTGCAATGGGTCGACGACTGCGTCTGGCCAGTGGCTCCGCCACCGCTGGAGCTCGTCGCCGACGTGGCTACGATGCACCCCAGCGCCCATGGCTTGGCCCGTTCGAAGCGCACAATCGAGGGCTCCATTTTGGTGGTCGCAGCGCTCAAACCAGTGCCCGGAATCACCCTCCCGTGTGTCGCCGCCGTGCTGGGAGGTCGCTGGCGACTAGCCGCCGGCGAACTGACGTGGACGTGATTAGCTTAATGCTAATCCCCCCCCCCCCTTACAGAGGCGGACATGTGGGCCCAGCCCTGCTAATCTCCTCTGTTTAATTTTAATAAACGTTCTAAATCGATTTAATTAACACAGTGAAACTTACAGGTGGGACCCCCTTGTCAGTGGCCCCCTGACGCCAGCATGAGGTCATGCTGACGCAGTAAATGAATTTCCAGAATAAAAGAAATCAGAGAAATTACAGAAATTCCAGAAAAAGGCTAAAACTTTGGAAATTCATAGAAAATTCATATCAACTCCAAATTTAACAAATAATATATGAAAAATGATCAGGAGAAAATAAGCTATGCAAATATCCAACTTTAAACCATGTTTGAGTTGAATTTAAACTGTGATCAGTAGCATTTGCTATTTGATTTAAATGGAATGAATTCAAATTCTTTTCAAATGCTTATGCATTTTGAACCATATCAACATATCACATTATACTTTAACTTCAGAGGCATATCATACACATTTCAAAATGATTTAACTTGATCAAACAATGTCTATGATAACTTGGCTAAAATGAATTCAAATTGGAGTTTGAATTTGCAATTCAATTTGTAATATACTCCATTTAAATGCAATTTCCCAAACACATCAGAAACATATACATCAAGTTTCAACCTTCAATCATGTGATTGTGCATTGTATTTACTTTGCTACCTTGTTTGTTGTTTGTCGAGTAGAGGTGGAACCGGAACAGGAGGCTGCCCCCTTCGTTGAAGACCCCGAACCCGAACCTCGTCAGCAAGGCAAGCAAACCCCCATTGATCATGTCGATAAAATCCCACTTCCCTCTCATATCTCGCTTATGCATTGTATAGGATGATTACCATGCTACGTTTCTACCGCATAGATGAACCCATTCCTTTGCATGACCTATCATTTGTCACAGTAGTAGGCAAACCACAATCCTAGCAAATGTAGGAGTTGGTTGATATCATGTGGCCCCTGCAATTGTTACTGCTTATTGCATGCTTAGAATGATATCATGATGTTACTGTTGTGTGAGTCGGGATGGTAGTGATCATGTTGATGTTGGTGGAAAGGTGTTGGTGAATCTACCCTAATACAAGGTGAACGATGAGAGGCTGTGTAGGAGTACACGGTGGGTTGTCTCGTTGAACACCGCCCTAAGTCCGAGTTCTTGTGTGGTGATCCAAGATGAAGAGTACAACCACACATTGGGCTCACTGACCCCTCTCAACCTATTAACTCATCCCTTTCGATGTCCAGATCTCGCAATAGTTCGGAGTTCTGGTAGGTCTGTGGCCTGGCTGCCAAGTGAGAGAACGGCTCATCCGAGACTGGCTTACGCACCACTCACACATCATCTGGGTCCACTTCGGTAAACCGGCCGGGTTCACGATAGTGGTAGCCAACCCAGGTAGGCGGCTTTCTTGGACTAGATAGGCTATGAGGTAACAATTGTGGTGAGCATCCTTGCCGACACTTCTTGAACGATGTCGAGTACAAAGGCGGTAACAGATGATCATGTGTGTGTAGCGGTACACCCCTGCAGGGTTAACAAAACTATTTAAATAGCCACGTCCGCGGTTAAGGACTGCTTGGAAAGCTTAGCTTGATTATTAGACAACTTGAACTGGATACTTCTAAAACACACCAAGATAAGTGCGAGTGTTATGGCGTGCTTTCTCGTGGGGAAGTCGAGGAAGGCACCATAGTGGTGTAATTGGTTGGAGAAAGTAGTGGACTTGTGTACGCTTCTTACCTCAAGTCTGGTACTCGTAGTTCAGGACTAGCCAAGTCAAAGCTGGCACTTCTGCAAGTGAAACCCCACCTACCTTTACCTTGATACATGTGCATGAGTAGTATAGCTCCTATGTAAGTCTTGCTGAGTACGACTTTGTACTCACGTTTTCTTATTCTATGTTTTAGATGAACCCACTGACCCCGAAGGTGGCTTCTTCATCGAGCTCGACGACTGAATATCAAGCTAGTCTAGTCCCAGTCAAACGACTGGTTCCCTCGTGGAGAGCTTGTGTTTGAATAAGGCTTCTTAAGCCATTTGTTAAAATTGTCTGTACTCATACCTACTTTGCTTCCGCTTGTTGTTGTAATGTTGGATCACAAACTTGTGATCTATGTGATCACTCTGTAAGAGTTATCAATAAAATGTATACTTTGTAGAGAATTGCAATGATACCTGCTGTTCATACAAGGCATGTGTGCTGCGTGTATGTTGATAACATCCATGTCTTTGTATGGGTTTTCGAGACCTTAGTTGTGATCTGGCTGGCGGTCTTTCATACACCAAGTGGCCCTTAGATGTGCGCAGCTTGGGCATCGTGATGCGATTGCTCGAGACTCCGTCTCGTGCACACTTTGTGGTATGATCGAGCCTGCCCTAGACCCCGACTAAGTGATCGGGCTGGAGTAAGTCTATGTAAGAGTTATGAGATAGTCGATAGTATGGTTGAGGCGACTTGTCTTTGAATATGGGAGTTCATCACCCATATCATTAGACTTGTGTGCGGACGATGAGAACCCATCTCAGTTGATCATCCGACCTGGATGGGATACCCCTCACGTACGATGCTTTCCGAGAACGTTCTGTGCTTGGCCTTGTCTGCTTAGACAAGTGGGTACGGTTCTCGGCTCTCCATATGACTATGTCGTAGCGGGACTTGCATATGCTAACCCCGGGTCCCGACACCCAAAGAGTAATCGTTTCAGGTTTGAAAACTATTGGGCTGAGTTACCAGGTTTTCTGAATTGTGTAAAGAATTCTTGGAATGCTTCTATTGATGTTGATTCTGCTGCTTCCATTATCTCTAAGAAATTTAAAAGGCTCAGATATGCTCTCAAGACGTGGTCTTTCAATATGGCATCTCTCAAGAAAGTCATTCTCATGTGCTCTCAGGTGGTGTTAGCCTTTGATTCCTTGGAAGAATTAAGGCCTCTAACTAGACCTGAGTTTAATTTCAGGAAAATTGTGAAATCTCACCATGAACATCTTCTCAGACTTCAATATTTATATTGGAGACAGAGGTGTACTATCAGGGATATTAAAGTAGGAGAGGAAAATTCAAAAAAAATTCATGCTATGGCTTCTGAAAGAATGAGGAAGAACTCCATCTCCTCTTTACATGCTCCTAATGGGGCTGTTCTCTCTGATCATGAGCAGATGGCCAACCTGTTGTGGAACTCTTTCAGAGAGAGAATGGGGGTTTCCCAAGGTATCCAAATGGAGTTCATTTTACCAGATTTAATCCACCCAGTGGAGGGTTTGCAGGATTTGACCACTCCCTTCTCTCAGGCTGAGATTAATGAGGTTCTCAAAGATCTCCCTGTAGATAGAGCTCCTGGGCCTGATGGGTTCAATGGTTTATTCCTTAAGAAATGTTGGCCCATCATCCAATCTGATTTTATTAATCTGATTTCTCAGTTTTCTAAGGGCTCTCTCAAGTTGGAATGTCTTAATGGTTCTTTAATCACCTTGATTCCAAAAATGCTAGCTCCTGTTTGTCCAAATGATTTTAGGCCTATATCGTTGACTAACACCATCCTGAAATTTCTCACAAAGTTGCTTGCTAATAGACTTCAGAAGGTTATTCTACAGTGCATTCACTTGAATCAATATGGCTTTCTTGAGTCTAGATCTATTCAGGATTGCTTAGCATGGGATTTTGAGTATATCCACCAATGCAAACAGTCTAAAAAGCCCCTTCTTATTCTAAAGTTAGACTTTGCAAAAGCTTTTGACACTATTGAACATGAAGCTGTTCTTCAGGTTTTGGAGCACAAGGGGTTTTGTCAGAAATGGATCAGTTGCATTAGAGAGATTTTAGGCTCTGGTTCTTCTTCCATCTTGTTGAATGGAGTGCCTGGTAAACAGTTCTACTGCAAGAGAGGGGTTAGACAAGGAGATCCTCTGTCTCCCCTGTTGTTTGTATTGGCTGCCGATCTGTTACAATCAGTAGTCAATAAAATGCTCCATGATCAAATCCTGACACTGCCAATTGATTCTCATGATCCATATTATCCTATCATTCAGTATGCTGATGACACTATATTGGTAGTTCATGCTGATGAATCCCAGTTGTTGGCTATCAAAGAGATGCTTATCAGGTTCCATGCTTCCACTGGTCTCAAAGTGAACTTCAATAAATCCTCTTTAATCCCCCTGAATGTTGATGAGGCTATGACTGCTCATCTTGCTGAAGTGTTTGAATGCTCCATTGGACAAATGCCTTTCACTTACCTTGGTCTACCACTAGGCACTACCAGGCCTAAAATTCAGGATTTGATGCCTTTGGTAGACAGGGTGGAAAGAAGACTCTCTGCTAGTTCTGCTATGCTGAACCAAGGGGAAAGGCTTCAGTTACTCAATTCAGTAATTTCCTCCATGCCCATTTATCACCTTTGTAGTCTTGCTATCCCCCAGGGCATCTTCAAACAGCTGGAGAGAATTCAGAGACAATACCTCTCGAGAGGAAACTCTGATACCCCAAGACAATCCCTTGCTGCTTGGGAGCTTGTTTGCAGGCCTAAAAAGAAAGGTGGTCTGGGTATTGTCAACCTGCAAATTCAGAACAAAGCCCTACTTCTGAAGCACTTGCATAAGTTCTACAATAAGGAGAATATTCCTTGGGTTTCCCTTATTTGGAACACTTATTATAATGGCAATGTCCCACATGCAACAATGCTTTGTGGATCCTTTTGGTGTAAGGACATCCTTAAGCTAAGTGACCTATATAGTCCTGTGACCTCTATCAGGATCAATGCTGGGGATTCTGCGCTTTTTTGGTCAGATGGGTGGTGCATCAATGGCTCATGTAGACCTCTGCGTGATAGATTGCCCCATCTTTTCTATTTTGTGAGAGATGACAAGCTATCTGTTTATGATTTTTTGAGCTTGGAGGATGAAGAGAATTTGTTTCACTTGCCACTCACACAACAAGCTGTTGATGAATACTTCTGTCTTAAGGACTGGATTTCTAATCATCAGAGAGATCCTCAAGCTGCTGATTCTTGGCACTGGCCTGGTAAATATGGTTATACTGCCAAAGGGTTTTACAATCTCATGCATTCTCACATGCCAACTAATCAATCTCGTGCCTGGATATGGAGGAGTAAGTGCACCATGAAGATAAAAGTTTTTGGCTGGCTCTTGATGTTTGACAGATTAAACACTAAAGACCTACTGGTTAGGAGACACTGGAGACCACCCACTGAGGATAATTCTTGTGTGATGTGTCACTCACATGATCTTGAAGATAGACTGCACTTGTTCTTCTCTTGCAACTTTAGTTGCAGAGTTTGGAGCTATCTACAAATTACATGGGGGGCCAATGGATCCTTGCATTCCTGTTTACAATAGGCCAAAGATTCATTTGGTCAGTCTTTCTTCATGGAGGTCATGCTTACTGCCTCCTGGTGTATCTGGATAGTCAGAAATAGGAAGACCTTCAGGAATGAGAGACCTTCTTTTCATTCCTGGAGAAGGCACTTTGTGCATGATATCACCTTGCTTTCACATAGATTGCAGGGTGATCCTAAAAACAAATTGATTTCATGGATCAATTCTCTGCAATGGTATAGGTAGGATTAGTTTTCTTCCTTTACTTTATTGTTCTGTTTTACTATTTAGTTGTACCATTCTTTGAGAACCTTTGGTTCTCCCATGCAATAAATTACTGTGGAGCTCATGCTTCACAGTCTTAAAATTCAAAAAAAACATGCATGGAGCAAGCAGAAATTATCGATACGTTTGGGACGTATCAACATCCCCAAGCTTAATTCCTGCTCGTCCTCGAGTAGGTAAATGATAACAAGCATAATTTCTGTGGTGACATGCCACACAACCATAAAAGGACTTTGTAAGTAAAGCAATCAAAGCATGCAATTCAATTCAAGTCTTAACAAGCAAGAGTCTATATTAGCATTGACACAAGCAACAAAAGAACAAAAGGTGCAAGAGCTCTCACTGTCCGTGACTCGAATGTCTCCACATGGTGTTTGCGTGCAAGCAGGGGATAGGGAAATACGAGATAAAAAAGTAATTGTTGAGAACAACTATCTACTAAAGTTTCACACTTAGTCTCCTTTGGATTCTTATCTTGACTCGTCCCCAGACCACTAGCCAGGTACAAGTCAAACTGATCCACTCCCTTTCGATATTTTGAGAACTCATGCAATGGATGAGCGTGAGCAAGAAAGTTGACACCTAAAATGCGAAACAGAAAGAAGGTGGAGGAGGAAGACAAAAAGGTGTGAAAGGCTCACATCAATGAGGACAATCATAGGCGAGAGAAGGCCATATGATAGATATCATGTGAGGAGTAGGGATTTCCATGCATACGGATGCACATGTGAGCTAAAATCTCTCCAAGGGAACTAGTGGGGGTGCATCTAACTTCCTTGCTCAAGAAGACCTAGAGCTCGTTTGAGGAGGCTCATCATTGGAATATACAAGCCAGGTTCTATAGTGTGAAGGTCCCCACATAGCTATATGCATGAATGATGATCTCTATGGAGTACAAGGGGTAGAGGATGAAGTACTAGTGTGGATCTCTCAAAGGGAATAGTAGTGTGCCCCCTTCTCTCTTTTTATTTTTCTTTTTCTCTTTTTTCAATTTTTTGTATTTTTTTGGTGGCCTCAGTGGCTCTTTCTATTTAACTCTCATTTGTCCTCTTTGGGATCTTTTGATTTTGTCCTCTTTGGGATCTTTTCCTCACTTAGGGGCAACACTCTATATTTTATAAGAATATAGGAGATCTTTCACACTTTACGAAGGTACTCACATAAAGAAGATATAACTATCATGATGCAAATGTATGACATGAGGATCAAGTCATGAGAAGGTGGATGTTGCATGGCAATGTCTCTCGGAAAGGCTATGGAAATGCCTTGTAGGTAGGTATGGTGGCTATTTTGAGGAAATATATAAGGAGGCTTATGATGACAGAGCGTATCGTGCCAAGGGTTTGGATGCACCGGCGAAGTATGCGCCAACTCTCGAGGTGAGAAAGGGCAATGCACGGTACCGAAGAGGCTAGAAAAAGTATAGGTGGGTGGAAGTGTCAACTTTCGAATACTCACATTAGTCCGACGAACTCATGCACTTATTATCGGTAACTCTCAACCTAATCAGGAGGTTCACAAAGAGACAAGTACCCCGAGGAGGAGTGTATGGGGGTTTTGGTTATCCTTGCGCATCCTCGACTCATGGTACGTGAGTGTACTCTAATATTCGAACCCTCCAGAGGTTAGTGATCCATCTAGTAGCTAGAGTTATCAACAGGGGTTTTTAGTTTTCGAAAAACACACGGATTGACCAAAATACGACATCTATCACTAATAGGCTCGAGCTCTTGACACCAAAAGTTCAAACATTACTCTAGTCAATACCTCAAAACTATTGCAAGTTACTACTACAAAGAGAAAAGCAACTTCAACTACCTACTTCTAGTCAAGACACAAAACTCAGTGCAACAGGCAAACTCTCTAACAAGATAAAACATGCAACCTATAGAAAGTTCAACCTAAAACAAAAGAAAAACTCTAGAAAAACTAAATCTCTACAACTAAACAGAGCAGCAGCTAAGAAAAGAAAAAGAACAACTCACAGCTAAAAGAATAAGCAAGAAAATCCTATGAGGAGTTGTAGTTCAAGCGGAGCGTGTATCCCTCCCACACAAAAGAAAGTAAGCTGGGATCTAACTGGTTACTACAGAAAACAAAGCAAAAGAAAACAAAAACAAAACCTAAGAGCGAGACGCTCCAAGAATAGCACATAACGCATGAAGTGATAAAAATATAGTGCAGCGAGAGACGAACTGATAATTGTTGATGAAGAAGGGGGTGCACAGGGGCATCCCCAAGCTTAGAAGCTTGAGTCTCCTTGAATATTTATTGGGGGTGCACATGGGCATCACCAAGCTTGAGCGTTTGACACTCCAGGATCTTCTTTCATCATCTTCCATCGCACACTTGAAAACTCCCTTCATACATAACTCCTTGTAGACTGATTAGAGAGGTTAGTACCCTATTAAAATAATTTTTCTATTACTGGAAATAAAGATAAACTTGAATAGTTACTGTTTCCCAAGATTGCCAAAAGGTTTTTGCAAAGAAAAATCAAGCTTAAGGTTTGCAAAAGTGAAGAGAGACAAAACGTGGCAGAATCCGTGAAAAACAGAACAGCAGATAGAAACCAATTTTTTAGGGGTACTTCTGCAACTCAAATCAAAAAACTCAGAACATATGGAAGTTTTGTAATTGTATACAGCACGCTGTGTAAAAATTTCATCTCAAAAATATGAACTGGGATTTTTCCATGATTTTTCTAGTCACGAGGACAGAATCTGTTTTCTGGACAGCGTGTCACAACTTTTACTTCCCTTGCAGTATGAGGCTATAAAAGGCACAAAGCTTGAAAAGTAAAGATACAATTGATGTTTATACAGTAGTAACGCCTCCCTAAAGCGCTTCTTTAAAGCCATTAGCTAGGCTTAAAGATTATAGAAGATGCTCTCACAAGAATAAGAATCTTGAAGCAAAAGAGAGCATCAAGAAGCAAATATGAAACACATTTAATCCAAACCCACTTCCTATGCATAGGAATCTCGTAAGAAAATAAATCAAAGAAGCACAAAGTGACATGCATAGGAAGGTGGAACAAGAACAACTTCGAAGGTTTCAGTTTAGAGAGAGGTGTTTTTGTCACATGGAAGTTTCTATAACCAAACTTCCCTCTCTCGAAATAATTTTCAGTAGTATCATGAACAACATCAAGAATATAACTATCACATAAATCATCTTGTTCATGACCTACAAGCACACGTGTATAGTTTTCAACACGGTCTTTAGGATTATAAGATAAATGCAACCCATCACATTGAGCCTTGATAAGGGAAAAATTCTACGGAGTTGGAGATTTCAAAAAGATAATAGGACAATCAAGTGTGGGTGCAATAGCAAAAATTTCATGCTTAACATGAGGGACTATATCAAGTTCATCTCCGTAAGCATCATCCATAGTGGCATCACGGCCATAAGCATAGAAGGCATCAACTTCGTCAAAAAAGGATATTTCAAAAGAATCCAAAGGATCATAACACTCATATAAGGTAAGATTCAAAGAGTTACTCTCATTAGAAGGTAGACATGGGTGGCTCCATTCTTCCTCCTTTTGTTCGTCACTCTCCTCCTCTTTTTCATCCAAGAAGCTTTCAGGTTCAACAATTTCTTCTTCCATAGAGTCCTGCAAAAGATTAGTCTCTTCCTTTGGGGGAGAGATTCTCTCAAGATGATCAGTAATATAATAATTTGCATCGTAATTTTCCAAAAAATAGTTAAGTATAGCAAGACTCTCAGATTTTTAAGGGGCATCATCAATACTTTTAAGAAGAGAAGTAATTTCATAGGCACCCTTATAAGCAACAAATTCTTCTATTTGCTCTGCATCATCAAAATCATAATTTCTCTTAGCATAAGAAGCTAAGGTTTCATCATCATTGTACTCACATTAGAAAGCAAGGTGTTTGTGCCTCATAAAGCAACAAGATTCATCCCTGCAGAAAGATATATTATATATTGAGCACAAGTTTCTAGCATAGTCATACAACTGGTGTATTTGTTTCCATAAGTGTATCCCCTTTTGAGACAAGCGGTGTTCCTTGTACCACTTTTGTTGATCCTCGGTGAATCCTCCATGCCAATAAGATCTGGTTTCAAAGAAGTCAGACATTGATTGGCAAGTAAGGAACTAGACATAATAAAAAAAATTGATTTTTGATAAAGGACACGAAGATAAAAACTGAAAGGTAAACTAAAAAGACTAAAAAGAAAAGATAAAAGATAGTGTGCAACTCCCCTATCTTGTAGACTGGAGTCCCCGGCAACGGCGCCAGAAATTAGCTTGATACGGTGAAGATCTCTCACTCCTTGTTGGTTACCCCAAGTGGAAGGTAAGATGTAGCGTAGCAGCAAATTTCCCTTAGCGAAGATGCTAAGGTTGAGTATCTTCCAGGAGGACTCGCAGAGATACAAGAAGGTGGTAAAGTGAACAATGGCGCCGTTTACACCCAAGGGTTGTTAACTTCACCTGGACCTGCACACAGATACAGATAACTTTGCTCCCAACGAGTACAGAGGAGTTATCAATTCCTCCGGCCTTGCTGTTTACAAAGGATAAAACGCACGGGATAATGATAGTGATAGCAACTGAAAAGTAAACTAAGGATGTAAACAGTGATATGATGATGGACCGGGGTCCCGTGATTTTCACTAGTGATGTCTCTCTCCCAAAATACGATAAAAGTGCTAGCGAGGTAAACCAATCACAGTTGGGAAGTTGACAGGATTATGAAGGCACCGCAATGCTAACTATGCTGCAAAGAAAGGAAGGGATCAAAACCAATGGGAAGTACGCCAAGGTAAGTAGAACGAAATCCATCTGCATCTACTACGAATCATCCACCTTGAGATATCTATCCAGAACATCTCGTTGGTATTAAGTTGCGAATCCCACCCAAAGTGTAAATCCAAAGCAACGGACAACTGCATTAATAGAACTTTGTGTAAAGTAAACAATCCTTGCATCCGCGGATACAAGTACCGTTGTTTTATCCCTGGTGGCAACAGCACATCCCCTAGTCTCATGTTTCTGTCACTCAAGCTAGACATCAAGGGGCTGAACCCACAATCAAGCATAACACTCCCTCTTGGAGTTGCAACAAATCACTTGGCCAAAGTAAAATACGGAAACGGAGAACATGCAAGAATTTACTCAAGAAAAAAATATAAAAGAGAAGAACCAAATATATTACTCATCACAATCTGAACATAGTCTCATAATCCATCAGATCCCAACAAACTCAGCATAGCAACGGCAGAAAATTACAAAGGTGCCTCGATCATGTGAGGCAGCTCACGAGGTCTCGAAAGTGGAGGCACAAAGAGGGGAGAGATAGATCACATAGCTACTGGTCACGGACCCATGGTCCAAGGGAAACTACTCACGGTACATACGAGAGGCATCCATGGCTATGGATGGTCTCCCGGAGGGGGTAGCTTCTCCCGGCAGGGTGCCGGAGCAGCTTCTCCAGGCAGCCCCGATCTAGAAATGGCGGTGGCTGCGGTACAGAGGCAAGATCGCGAAAAATGAGTTCCTCCCAAGGGTTTCCGTCACGGGGGGTAAATATAGGCGAAGGGGGGCACCGAGAGGGGCCACGAGGCAGTCAGGAGGGTCCTTGGCGCGGCCCAGGGTGGGGTCGCGCCACCTGCCCTCCTGGCTGCCTGGTGGTGGCCCTCCTCCGCTTCCTTGATGTTTCCGGAAGCTTCCGTGACGCTGATTTTTTATATGATTTTTCCGGATTTTTTGGAGCACTTTTAATGGCCGGAAAACCTGAAATACAAAAACAGCAGAAAACAGCAACTGGCAGCTGGGTGCACTGGGTTAATAGATTTGTCCAAGTATGCTCAAAAGTGTATGAAAGTTCAAGCAAATCATGGCAAAGTCACAAAAAAGAAATGGAGCAAGCAGAAATTATAGATACGTTTGGGACGTATCAGTATACAATAATAATTCTCTGAGGTATTAGTTCATTCTTATCATTAGGAACCACAGTTGTTCCCCCTTTTTTTGGAACACAATGAACCGGGCATACCCACTTACTATCAGCTATAGGGTAGATAATACCTGTGGCTAGAAGCTTGAGAATCTCAGTCCTTACAACATCCATCATCTTCGGATTCAACTGTCGTTGATGATCAACAACTGGTTTAGCATCAGGCTCAAGGTTGATGGTATGTTGACAAATAGATGGACTAATCCCCTTAAGGTCATCAAGGGTATAGCCAATTGCACCTCGATGTTTGCGAAGTACTTCCAATAGTCGCTCTTCGTCATACCCTGAAAGGTTAGAATTGATAATAACAGGATATAATTTCTTTTCATCTAAATAAGCATATTTGAGCGTATCAGCAACAGGTTTAAGATCAAACAATGGATCTTCTTTTGGTTTCAATAAAATTACCAAAGGCTCAACTAGAAGGTTGTGCTTTAGGATAGCAGGTTGTCTTAAGAATATTTCGTCCATCTCATTTCTCTCCTGCATATGCAAATCATTCTCATGGTCCTCCATATATTGCTGCAAAGGATCATTAGGAGGAATAGCAATGGAAGCAATATCTTCAATAATCTTATCGTTACTAGGCAAGTTAGTACCACGCAGCTGCTTAGAGAACTTAGAAAAGTTAAATTAATATGGCTCACCATTGAATTCAACAGAAACCTTACCTTTCTTGCAATCTATTATATCTCCACAAGTTCTGAGAAAAGGTCTATCGAAAATAATAGGAAAAAAATTATCCCTTACGGAACCAAGTACTAGAAAGTCGGTAGGATATTTTACCTTTCCGCATAAGACTTCAATGTCTCTCACAATTCTGATAGGAGAGATAGTTGCTCTATTTAAAAGATGAATAGTAACATCAACTTCTTCAAGTTCACAAGGTGAAATCTCACCCATGATATCTTGATAAAGTGAAGACGGGATAGCACTAGCACTCCATCCCAAATCGCATAGCCATAATAATTGTGATCTCGTATTTTAACAGATACTACCGGAGTACTGAAATTGGGCCTTTATTCTTGGCTGTGACGAGGTTAGTGGAAACAGCACAAAAATTTATATTGGAATCTAGAGCATCATTAGTAACAAGATCCTTAACCAATGCAACTCGAGGATCGACCTTGATCTGGTCCTCGGTCTCATCAATTCTTCTCTCACTCTTATTTATTATGCCTGTCACAAAAGAGTGCTCCCTTATTCTTACGAGAAAAGGGGGCTTTTCATGTATAACTGCAAGAAAAATAGGGTCAGCAACATGAATATCAATAAGTAATTCTTTGAAGGGTTTATGATGCTGACACTTCTTCTTCTTAGAAGAGTCAATATGAGAGGCAAAGTCCTTACAAAAATCAATCATTAGATGGGAATCAAGACCAATCTTAGAGAAAAAGGTATTAAAGTAATCAGTTTTCACATAGCTCTCTATATAATCATGCTCATAATTTACAGTGGGTTCAATACCTTTATCTATTTCCCAATCTTCGGTATTCTTCTGGATCCTTTCAAGGAGATCCCATCTTTCTTCAACGCTTTTCGTCTGAAATACCCCACTAGAGGAGGCATCCGGCATCTCCTTATCCCGATGAGAAAGTCTAGCATAAAAGTTTGTAAGTATAGTTTTCTTGGGGAGCTCATGAATAGGACATTTGAGCATTAGAGATTTCAATCTCACCCAAGCTTGAGCGATGCTTTCTCTGTCACGAGACCTAAAGTTATAGATATAATTTATGTCTCGATGAATTTCATGAAGAGGATAAAACTTGGTATAAAAGAGAGACATAAGCTCTTGCCAATCAAGCAAATGAGAGTTATCGAGAAGCTTATCCCAATCTGAAGCTTTATCTATAAGCGATACGGAGAAAAATTTCTTCATGACAAACTCCATTGATACACCTACAAGCTTAAATAGTGAACATAGTTGTGATAAATATAGCAAGTGTTCACTGGGATGTCTGTCTCCTGCATAACGATTAGCCAAAACACAATCGATAATACCATCTGGTATTTAATAAGACACAATTTCAGTAGGGGGAGGAACAACCACCACAGATGTGGGGTGTTTCCCCGCAAGCAACGATCCAATAGCTAGTTTGTCCATACGAATAAAGAGCAGCAACAGCGAAAAACAACAATATAAAAAATTCCTTACCAGCTTCACTTACCAATAGCGCTATGATCCCCGACAACGGCGCCAGAAAACGGTACTTGATGACCCACAACCTTAAGGGATCTATTGCAGCGTTTTCGATAAGTAAGAGTGTCGAACCCAACGAGGAGCGAAAGGTATTGGTAGGTGATTTTGGATAAGGAATAACTGCAAGCACTGAAAGATAACGTTTTCGGGGTTTTTGATATAAGAAACAATAAGATAAAAGCAAGAAAAGTAAATAGCGCTGAGGAGCAGCAAGTGGCCCAATCCTTTTGAGCAAAGGATAAGCCTGGCAACTGAACTTATAAAGACTAAAGCGTTCCTGAGGACACATGGAGAGGTAGTCACGTGCTTTCGCCATACTCCGTATTAATAACAAGTGTTGTGCTGATAAGTGTTGAGTGGGTGGATCTATGCTAGCACACCTTCTAGACTAAGATAAGTGCACTCTTATGATTAAACATCTTGCAAGCATACACAAATACAAGATAGAAATTAAGGCAAAGCCTAACCACAACAATAAGATCAAAGATCCATTATTCCCTTGTGCAAAAGTGTGCAAACTGGGGTTCAGGTTTCTGTCACTCCGGCAACCCACCGTAAGCATTCTTTATACACAATGTATTCCCCTAGGTCATTAACAAGGTGATGTGTTGAGTGTTTGACTCACACAACATGTCAAAACCCTCTATTAGGTAATGTGCTAGGGTTAACAGGTCACTTGCATCATGTTAAAAATTTAAAAAGAAATCTTTGAAATCAAATTCAAAAGAAAAATGGGAGAAGGAACCCCCCAGATGAATTATTTCAAAAGGCCGGATAAAAATCTTCTCCAAAAATTCATGTTAGATTTTTGAAAAGTCTTATAAATGAGTGTGATCACATATCAAGTGATGTGGGACCCACCCCATGCTCATGGATTTTTCAAATATTCAAACAGTGCCTTGGAATTAATCAAAAACCCCTATTTGAGTTAAGATTCAAATTATTTGAATTTTAAAAAGTGCCAAACTTTACAAGTGGCTAGTCTACATTATTATGAGGCCATATAAAAAGTTTCAGCATTTTAGAAAATGGCTAGGTATTTATTTTTGCTAGCTAAAACAAATGTCAGAAAAGAAAATAGAAAGGAAAAAGGAAAAAGGGGCTCACCTGGAAGCAGCCCAACTTAACCCCCAGCCTCCAAACCGGCCTAGCCCAGCCCACCTAGCTCTTGTCGTCTACCTCCACGACGACAAGCAGCTCGGTGGCCGGCATGCCGAGGGCGCCGACGACGGGCAGGCCACGCAGCTGCCTCCCTGCCTCTTCCAGCCTGTCCAGGAGAGAGCCGTGGTCGCCCTCGACACTCTTCACCCCTTTCCCCTCGCTCTCGCGCACTCTGCCGCTCATCCCCTTCTTCCCCGAGAGCATCCGTCGTTCGCCGCCGTGAGGAACCGCAGCCAACGCCGGAGAGAAGACCGGAGACCATGTCCCCCTCGCGCTAGGTCATCGTCCACGCCAAGCCGTTGAAGATGGTGACCTAATTGATCAAGGAGCCGCCGCAATCGCCGTTTCCGTCTCGCCGGAGTCGAGGAATATCGACGTCGAATTCGTCGCCGTTGAGCCACCTCAGCCTTCGACGCCACCTCCGTCGAGTTCCTGGTGAGCTCACGGTCAAACCCCCTATGCTTGAGCCCCCAATCCGTGTCTCCTTCATGTTCCGCCATGGAAGCCGGAGTACCTCGCCGCCACGGTCGTCATCGGCGAGCAACCGCTACGCAATCGAAGCCGAGGCCATGTCAGTTGCACTCGCGGTGCTCCACTGCGTCGAACCACCCCAGCCCCGCTCCCAGGCGCGCCTCCTAGCGAGTTTCACCTCACGGCCGTGCCACGGTCGCCGCCTTCGCTCGTCGCCGGCGTCACTCCGGTGGCCCCCGAGGTCGCGTGGACCTTCCCTGCGACGTGCGACTGCACGGGCTGCAATTTGGTACAAGAGGCGCACCAAATGGTGGCCGGGAACCCCCTTCCCTGTGTGCGCCGCCGCGTACTGGTGCCACCGGCGGCTAGCCGCCGGCGAGGCCATCTGATTAGGGGCTAAACCCCCCTGTTAGTTGACCCCAGGTCAATGACAGGTGGGGCCCCCAGCCCTTAACCCCTCTGTTATTTTTAAACAGAGAGGGATTAACCCCACTATAACTTACCATTGGACCCCACACGTCAGACCCCCCCCCCCTGACGTCACCCTTGCGCAAGCCTGACGCAGTAATTCGAATAAATGATTTATATAAATCCAGAAATTCCAGAAAAGGGCTGAAACTTTGGAAATTCATAGAAAATTCATATTAACTCCAAATTAAACAAATAATATATGAAAAATGATCAGGAGAAAATAAGCTATCCAAATATCCAACTTTCAACCATGTTTGAGTTGATTTTAAAATGTGATCAGTAGCATTTGCTATTTGATTTAAATGGAATTAAATCAAATTCTTTTCAAATGCTTTTGCATTTTGAACCATATCAACATATCACATTATAATTGAACTTCAGAGACATATCATACACATTTCAAAATGATTTCACTTGATCAAACAATGTCAATGAAAACTTGGCTAAAATGAATTCAAATTGGAGTTTGAATTTGCAATTCAATTTGCAATATACTCCATTTAAATGGAATTTCTTCGCACATCAAAGCATATACATCAAGTTTCAACCTTCAACCATGTGATTGTGCATTGTATTTAATTTGCTACCTTGTTTGTTGTTTGTCGAGTAGAGGTGGAACCGGAACAGGAGGCTGCCCCCTTCGTTGAAGACCCCGAACCCGAACCTCGTCAGCAAGGCAAGCAAACCCCCATTGATCATGTCGATAAAATCCCACTTCCCTCTCATGTCTCGGTTATGCATTGTATAGGATGATTAACATGCTACGTTTCTACCGCATAGATGAACCCATTCCTTTGCATGACCTATCATTTGTCACAGTAGTAGGCAAACCACAATCCTAGCAAATGTAGGAGTTGGTTGATATCATGTGGCCCCTGCAATTGTTACTGCTTATTGCATGCTTAGAATGATATCATGATGTTACTGTTGTGTGAGTCGGGATGGTAGTGATCATGTTGATGTTGGTGGAAAGGTGTTGGTGAATCTACCCTAATACAAGGTGAACGATGAGAGGTTGTGTAGGAGTACACGGTGGGTTGTCTCGTTGAACACCGCCCTAAGTCCGAGTTCTTGAGTGGTGACCCAAGATGAAGAGTACAACCACACATTGGGCTCACTGACCCCTCTCAACCTATTAACTCATCCCTTTCGATGTCCAGATGTCGCAATAGTTTGGAGTTCTGGTAGGTCTGCGGCATGGCTGCCAAGTGAGAGAACGGCTCACCCGAGACCGGCTTATGCACCACACACACATCACTTGGGTCCACTTCGGTAAACCGGCCGGGTTCACGATAGTGGTAGCCAACCCAGGTAGGCGGCTTTCTTGGACTAGATAGGCTATGAGGTAACAGTTGTGGTGAGCATCCTCGCTGGCACCCCTTGAATGGTGTCGAGATCAAAGGCGGTAAATGATGATCATGTGTGTGTAGCGGTACACCCCTGCAGGGTTAACAAAACTATTCGAATAGCCGCGTCCGCGGTTAAGGACTGCTTGGAAAGCTTAGCTTGATTATTAGACAACCTGAACTGGATACTTCAAAAACACACCAAGATAAGTGTGAGTGCTATGGCGTGCTTTCTCGTGGGGAAGTCGAGGAAGGCACCATAGTGGTGTAATTGGTTGGAGAAAGTAGTGGACTCGTGTACGCTTCTTACCTCAAGTCTGGTACTCGTAGTTCAGGATTAGCCAAGTCAAACCTGGCACTTCTGCAAGTGAAACCCCACCTACCTTTACCTTGATACATATGCATGAGTAGTATAGCTCCTATGTAAGTCTTGCTGAGTACGAATTTGTACTCACGTTTGCTTATTCTATGTTTTAGATGAACCCACTGACCCCGAAGGTGGCTTCTTCATCGAGCTCGACGACTGAAGATCAAGCTAGTCTAGTCCCAGTCAGACGACTGGTTCCCTAGTGGAGGTATTGTGTTTAAATAAGGCTTCTTAAGCCATTTGTTAAACTTCTCTGTACTCAGACATACTTTGCTTCCGCTTGTTGTTGTAATGTTGGATCACATACTTGTGATCTCTGTGTGCACTCTGTGAGAGTTATCAATAAAATGTATACTTTGTAGAGAATTGCAATGATACCTGATGTTCATACAAGGCATGTGTGCTGCGTGTATGATTATAACATGCATGTCTTTGTATGGGTTTTCGAGACCTTAGTTGTGATCTGGCTGGCGGTCTTTCATACACCAAGTGGCCCTTAGATGTGCACAGCTTGGGGCATCGTGATGCGATTGTTCGAGACTCTTTCTCGTGCACACTTTGTGGTATGATCGAGCCCGCCCTAGACCCCGACTAAGTGATCGGGCTGGAGTAAGTCTATGTAAGAGTTATGAGATAGTCGATAGTATGGTTGAGGCGACTTGTCTTTGAATATGGGAGTTCATCACCCATATCATTAGACTTGTGTGCGGACGATGAGGACCCATCTCAGTTGATCATCCGGCCTGGATGGGATGCCCCTCACGTACGATGCTTTCCGAGAACGTTATGTGCTTGGCCTTGTCTGCTTAGACAAGTGGGTACGGTTCTCGGCTCTCCATATGACTATGTCGTAGCGGGACTTGCATACGCTAACCCCGGGTCCCGACAGACTTGGAACCTTTGTTAAACTTGTCTGTACTCAGACATACTTTGCTTCCGCTTGTTGTTGTAATGTTGGATCACATACTTGTGATCTCTGTGTGCACTCTGTGAGAGTTATCAATAAAATGTATACTTTGTAGAGAATTGCAATGATACCTGCTGTTCATACAAGGCATGTGTGTTGCGTGTATGATTATAACATGCATGTCTTTGTATGGGTTTTCGAGACCTTAGTTGTGATCTGGCTGGCGGTCTTTCATACACCAAGTGGCCCTTAGATGTGCGCAGCTTGGGGCATCGCGATGCGATTGTTCGAGACTCTGTCTCGTGCACACTTTGTGGTATGATCGCGCCCGCCCTAGACCCCGACTAAGTGATCGGCTGGAGTAAGTCTATGTAAGAGTTATGAGATAGTCGATAGTATGGTTGAGGCGACTTGTCTTTGAATATGGGAGTTCATCACCCATATCATTAGACTTGTGTGCGGACGATGAGGGCCCATCTCAGTTGATCATCCGTCCTGGATGGGATGCCCCTCACGTACGATGCTTTCCGAGAACGTTCTGTGCTTGGCCTTGTCTGCATATACAAGTGGGTACGGTTCTCGGCTCTCCATATGACTATGTCGTAGCGGGACTTGCATACGCTAACCCCGGGTCCCGACACAACACCACTAGGAAAATAACAACACAACTTAAATATCAAACAACACATATTACTTCAACATCATATGACTACTAAAAACTAGACTTCTCCCATGTCCTCAAGAACAAAAGTAAATACTCACAAGACATAAAAGAGATCATGATCAGAGGTGATAAATATATGATAAACAATCTGTACATAACGATATTTGTCCAACAAAACTCAATAAAATTCACCACAAGGTAGTAATCAACACCGGTAGAGTAGAGAGGATAGATAGTACGGATTACAACACAAGATAAACTTGTGAGGTGAGATTGGATGAAGATGAAGATGGTGCTGATGTTGGGGATGATGTTGATGATGATCTCGATGATTCCCGTGACGATGGTGATTACGATGGCGATGATCTCCCCTTCCGGGAGGTGATCTCCTCGGCGGAATCTTCCCGCCGGAGAGCCCTTTTCTTCTCTGTAGGTTTCCGCCACAGAGCGGCGGCGGAACTCCGTAAAAGCTTCTCTCTTTAGGGTTTTCGGGTAACGAGGGGTATATAGACCAGAGGGGGAGCCGGGAGTGGCCCCAAAGCTCCAGGCGCCCTCCCGGGGCGGCCAGGGTGGGGGCCGCGCCAGGTGGCCTCCTGGACACCCTGTGGGCCCCCTCTGGTCCCTCTTTCGCGTGTCTTAGTCAATCCTCTCAAAAACACCCTCCGTCGATTTTCAGGTAATTTGGAGGTGTTCTTCTTCAGCAACTCAGCGTCCACTTTTTACCGTTGAATCCTGCGTCTGCTGCTTCGGCACCGAGAAGTTGCAAACTATGTAAAACAAGCCAAAACAAGATAATATCATCATCATAATGTGAAATATATCAATGAATAAGGATGAATTACGATATAAAATAGTGATGCATTTTGGACGTATCACCCAACTGTAATTTGTTCACCCAACACCTTGTCTTTTTGCTTGGAGAGTTACCACTAGTGAAACTTTGAAACCCGGTCCATCTTTCATCTTCATTGCCTTCGTTGTTACTATTGCTCTCATCACTGCTGCTACTACTTTGTTACTACTTTGTGGTGTTGGTGATTGGGGAATTCTATAAGGCTACACCCGTCAACACACCGTTGCTACTAAATATCTTGTCTAGTGCTTTTTCAGGTGTGGTTGAATTGACTACTCAACTGCTAAAGCTTATAAGTATTATTTGGCTCCCCCTGTGTCGAATCAATAAATTAGGGTTATACCTACCCGCGAAGACTGTTGCGATCCCCTACACTTGTGGGTTATCAGCTTCCACAAAACTTCTCGATGAGATGATGACCAACTATTCCCAATGGCACACAGAACGTGCTCCAACAGGTAGGAAGGTAAACTCTGTCGAGGAGATTACATCTCTAAATGAAAAAGTTGACATGATTATGTCTCTACTTACCAAGCAACCCTCTATTGATCCTTATGATGTTCCTTTAAATTCTTTAGTTGCTGATACGTCCAAAATGAATCACTATTTTATATCGTAATTCATCCTTATTCATTTATATATTTCATATTACGATGATGTTCTTATGTAGTTTTGGCTTGTTTTACACAGTTTTCAACTTTCCGGTGCCGAAGCAGCAGGCGCAGGATTCAGCGGTAAAAAGTGGACGCTGAGTTGCTGAAGAAGAATACTTCCAAATTACCTGAAAATCGACGGAGGGTATTTTCTGATTGATTAACGAAGGCACGTCGAAGATGGACCAGAGGGGGGCCACGGGGGCCCCAGGCGGCCACCTGGCGCAGCCCCACCCCTGGCCGCGCCGGGAGGGCGCCTGGAGCCCTGGGGCCACTCCCGGCTCGCCCCTCTGGCCTATATACCCCTCTTTACCTGAAAACCCTAAAGAGAGAAGCTTTTACGGAGTTCCGCCGCCGATCCGTGGCGGAAACCTACAGATAATAAAAGGGCTCTCCGGCGGGCAGATTCCGCCGAGGAGATCACCTCCCGGAAGGGGAGATCATCGCCATCGTCATCACCATCGTCACGGGCATCATCGAGATCATCATCAACATCATCCCCAACACCAGCACCATCTTCATCTTCATCCAATCTCACCTCACAAGTTTATCTTGTGTTGTAATCCGTACTATTTATCCTCTCTACTCTACCGGTGTTGATTACTACCTTGTGGTGAATTATATTGAGTTTTGTTGGAGAAATATCATTATGTCCAGATTTTTTATCATATATTAATCACCTGTGATCATGATCTCTTTTATGTCTTGTGAGTAGTTACTTTATTTCTTGAGGACATGGGAGAAGTATAGTTGTTAGTAGTCATATTATGTTGAAGTAATATGTGTTGTTTGATATTTAAGTAGTGTTGTTATTTTCCTAGTGGTGTTGTGTGAGTCGAACACTCAATACTTTGCCTTGTTAAGGACCTATGGGAATAGATTGTGTATAAAGAATGCTTACGAAGGGTTGCCGGAGTGAAAGAAACCTGAACCCGAGTTTGCACACTTTTGCACAAGGGAATAATGGATCCTTGATCTTATTGTTGTGGTTAGGCTTTGCCTTAATTTCTATCTTGTATTTGTGGATGCTTGCAAGATGTTTATTCATAAGAGTGCACTTATCTTAGTCTAGAAGGTGTGCTAGCATAGATCCACCCACTCAACACTTATCAGCACAACACTTGTTATTAATACGGAGTATGGCGAAAGCACGTGACTACCTCTCCATGTGTCCTCAGGAACGCTTTAGTCTTTATAAGTTCAGTTGCTAGGCTTATCCTTTGCTCAAAAGGATTGGGCCACTTGCTGCTCCTCAGCGCTATTTACTTTGCTTGCTTTTATCTTATTGTTGCTTATATCGAAAACCCCTAAAAAGTTATCTTTCAGTGCTTGTAGTTATTCCTTATCCAAAATCACCTATCAATACCTTTCGCTCCTCGTTGGGTTCGACACTCTTACTTATCGAAAACGCTGCAATAGATCCCTTAAGGTTGTGGGTCATCAAGTACCGTTTTCTGGCGCCGTTGCCGGGGAGCACAGCGCTATTCGTAAGTGAAGCTGTTAAGGAAATTTTTATATTGTTGTTTTTCGCTGTTGCTGCTCTTTGTCCGTATGGACAACCTAGATATTGGATCGTTGCTTGCAAGGAAACACCCCACATCTGTGGTGGTTGTTCCTCCCCCTACTGAAATTGTGCCTTATAAAATACCAGCTGGTATTATCGATTGTGTTTTGGCTAATCGTTATGCAGGAGTTAGACATCCCAGTGAACACTTGCTATATTTATCACAACTATGTTCACTATTTAAGCTTGCAGGTGTATCAATGGAGTTTGTCATGAAGAAATTGTTCTCCGTATCGCTTATAGATAAAGCTTCAGATTGGTATAAGCTTCTCGATAACTCTCATTTGCTTGATTGGCAAGAGCTTATGTCTCTCTTTTATACCAAGTTTTATCCTCTTCATGAAATTCATCGAGACAGAAATTATATCTATAACTTTAGGTCTCGTGACGGAGAAAGCATCGCTCAAGCTTGGGGGAGATTGAAATCTCTAATGCTCAAATGTCCTATTCATGAGCTCCCCAAGAAAACTATACTTACAAACTTTTATGCTAGACTTTCTCGTTGGGATAAGGAGATGCTGGATGCCTCCTCTAGTGGGGTATTTCAGACGAAAAGTGTTGAAGAAAGATGGGATCTCCTTGAAAGGATCCAGAAGAATACTGAAGATTGGGAAATAGATGAACCCACTATAAATTATGAGCATGATTATATAGAGAGCTATGTGAAAACTGATTACTTTAGTACCTTTTGCTCTAAGATTGGTCTTGATTCCCATCTAATGATTGATTTTTGTAAAGACTTTGCCTCTCATATTGAATCTTCTGAGAGGAAGAAGGATCAACATCATAAACCCTTCAAAGAATTACCTATTGATATTCATGTTGCTGACCCTATTTTGCCTGCAGTTATATATGAAAAGCCCCCTTTTCCCATAAGAATAAGGGAGCACTCTTTTGTGACAGGGATAATAAATAAGAGTGAGAGAAGAATTGATGAGCCTGAGGACCAGATCAAGGTCGATTCTCGAGTTGCATTGGTTAAGGATCTTATTACTAATGATGCTTTAGATTCCAATATAAAAATTTGTGATGCTTCCACAAACCTCGTCACAGCCAAGAATAAAGGCCCAATTTCAGGTACTCCAGTGGTATCTGTTAAAATAGGAGATCACAATTATTATGGGCTATGCGTTTTGGGATTGAGTGCTAGTGTTATCCCGTATTCACTTTATCAAGATATCATGGGTGAGATTTCACCTTGTGAACTTGAAGAAGTTGATGTTACTATTCATCTTGCAAACAGAGCAACTATCTCTCCTATCGGAATTGTGAGAGACGTTGAAGTCTTATGCGGAAAGGTAAAATATCCTACCGACTTTCTGATATGTCCCAAACGTATCTATAATTTCTGCTTGCTCCACGCATGTTTTGTGTGACTTTGCCATGTTTTGCTTGAACTTGCATACACTTTTGAACCTATTTGGACTAACCTATTAACTCAGTGCACCCAGTTGCCAGTTTCTGTTTTCTGTTGTTTTTGTATTTCAGGTTTTCCGGCCATTAAAAGTGCTCCAAAAATTCTGGGAAAATATATACAAAATCAGCGCAAAAGAAGCTTCCGGAATCACCAAGAGAGGGAAGGGGGGCCACCACCAGGCAGCCAGGACGGCAGGTGGCGCGGCCCCACCCTGGGCCGCGCAGGGACCGTCCTGACTGCCTCGTGGGTCCCCTCGATGCCCCCCTTCGCCTATATTTACCCCTCAGGGTGCAAACCCCTAATATCGATCTATTTCTCGCGAACTCCCCTATGTACCGCCGCCGCCGCCATTTCAAGATCGGGGCTGCCTGGAGAAGCTGCCCCGGCACCCTGCCGGAAGGAGGAACCCCCTCCGGGAGACCATCCATAGCCATGGACGCCTCCCGGATGTGACGTGAGTAGTCCCCCTTGGACCATGGGTCCGTGACCAGTAGCTATGTGATGAATCTCTCCCCCTTTTGTGCTTCCACTTTCGAGTCCTCGTGAGCTGCCTCACATGATCGAGGCATCTATGTAATTTCTGTTGTTTCTATGCTGAGTTTTTTTGGATCTGATGGATTATGAGACTATGTTCAGATTGTGATGAGTAATATATTTGGTTCTTCTCTTTTATATTTTGTTCTTGAGTAAATTCTTGCATGTTCTCCGTTGCGGTATTTGCTTTGGCCAAGTATTTTATTTTCAACTCCAAGAGAGAGTGTTATGCTCGATTGTGGGTTCAGCCCCTTGATGTCTAGCTTGAGTGACAGAAACATGAGACTAGGGGATGTGATGTTGCCACCAGGGATAAAACAACGGTGTGTGTACCTGCGGGTGCAAGGATTGTTTACTTTACGCAAAGTTCTTTTAATGCAGTTGTCTGTTGCTTTCAGTTTACACTTTGGGTGGGATTCGCAACTTAATACCAGCGAGATGTTCTAGATAGATATCTCAAGGTGGATGATTCGTAGTAGATGCAGATGGATATTGGTCTACTTACCTTGGCGTACTGCCCATTGCTTTTGAGCCCTTCCTTTCTTTGCAGCATAGTTAGCATTGTGGTGCCTTCATAATCCTGTCAATTGCCCAACTGTGATTTGTTTACCTCTCTAGCACTTTTGTCGTCTTTTGGGAGAGAGACATCACTAGTGAAAATCACGGGATCCCGGTCCATCTTCACATTATTGTTCACACCCTTAATTTACTTTTCGCTTTTACTTTCCTTTGCACCTTTTATCTCTTGCATTGATCCTTTGTAAACCACAAGGCCGGAGGAATTGACAACTCCTCTGTACTCGTTGGGAGCAAAGTTATTTGTTGCTGTGTGCAGGTCCACGACAACACCCTAGTCAAGAAGAAATTTCTGGCGACGTTGCCACCTACTTGTATCTCCTGAGTCCTACTGGTTCGATAACCTTGGTATCTTCACCGAGGGAAACATGATGCTGCACTGCATCTCAAACCTTCCACTTGGGGTAACCAACGAGGGGCGAGAAGCCATCAAGAAAATTTCTGGCGCCGTTGTCGGGGACTCAAGTCTACAAGATAGGGGAGTTGCACACTATCTTTTACCTTTGCTTTTTAGTCTTGTTTGTTTACCTTTCAGTTTTTACTTTTGTGTCCTTTATCAAAAATAACAAAAATACCTACTGATGCTATCTTCACCATGGGTGTGGAACCACCCAAATATGGTAGGATGGACATGTTTCACTTGGATCGTCTTCGATCAATTTGTGCTCGCGCTAAAAAACCAACCGACTTGGTTGAGGGAAAATCATTGGATGAGCATGCTCATTATACGCGGCACCGCCTATCTCAGAAAGGGAAACAATTATGGGATCAAATACAAGTTTCTTATTGCTATGTTGAGTGTTTATGCCACATTTATGATTTTACTTGCTGCTCTAATATAGAGCGTAAACGCCTTCATTTCCAATGTGAGTTTAATGAAAATGAGATCCTATCTTCTTATGCCAAAGGTGTTTATGACTACTTTGATGTTGAAAAGATTGAAGAGTTTGTTGCTTTTAAAGGTGCTTATGAGATTGCTTCTTTGATTGAAAATTATTACGATACTATTCACAAGTCTGAAAACTTTGTTGTTCTTGCTTATTGCTTTGAGAATTATACTTCCAATGCTTATATTGAGGATTTTAAAAATAGAATTCTTGCTGCGCAAGAAGAGTCTAATGATTGCTATGAAGAGGAATCTTATGATTCTGAGGACTCACTTGATACTTCCCTTTCTGATGATTTTGATACTTGCTTTGTTGATGGCCGTGATGCCACTATGGATGATGCCTACGAAGATGAACTTTCTATAGTTCCTTATGTTAAGCATGAAATTATTGTTGTTGCACCCACACTTGATTGCCCTATTATCCTTTTGAAATCTCCAATTCCGGAGAATTTTGCTCTTATCAAGGCTCAATGTGATGGGTTGCATCTATCTTATCATCCTAAAAACCGTGTTGAAAACAATACACGTGTGCTTGTAGGTCATGAACAACATGATTTATGTGATAGTTATATTCTTGATGTTGTTCATGATGCTACTGAAAATTACTTTGAGAGAGGAAAGTTTGGTTGTAGAAACTTCCATGTTACAAAAACACCTCTCTTCATGTTGAAAGTTTTGAAGTTGTTCTAGTTCTTCCTTCCTATGCATGTCACTTTGTACTTCTTTGATTTATTTTCTTACAAGACTCCTATGCATAGGAAGTGGGTTAGGCTTAAATGTGTTTCACATTTGCTTCTTGATGCTCTCTTTTGCTTCAATTCTTATTCTCTTATGAGCATCTTTCATAATCTTTAAGCCTAGCTAATGGCTCTAAAGAAGCGCTTTCGGGAAGCAGCCCGCAACGAATTTAGGTTTTTATTTTTGCTTTTGTTCTGTTCTTAGTGGTCTTGATGATTGTTACTACTGTAGCAAAATCATTGTATCTTTACTTTTCAAGCTTTGTGCCTAGTTTAGCCTCATACGGCAAGGGAAGTGAAAGTTGTGACATGCTGTCCAAAAAACAGATTCTGTCCTTGTGACTAGAAAAATCATGGAAAAATCCCAGTTCATCTTTTTGAGCTGAATTTTTTACACAGCGTGCTCTATACAATTACGAAACTTGCGTATGTTCTGAGTTTTTTTATTTGAGTTCATAAGTACCCCTAAAAATTCGTTTCTACCTGCTGTTCTGTTATTCACAGATTCTGCCACATTTTGTCTCTCTTCACTTTTGCAAACCTACCTCTCTAATCAGTCTACAATGAGTTATGTATGAAGGGAGTTTTCAAGTGCGCGATGGAAGATGATGAAAGAAGATTCAGGAGTGTCAAACGCTCAAGCTTGGGGATGCCCATGTGCACCCCCAATAAATATTCAAGGAGACTCAAGCGTCTAAGCTTGGGGATGCCCCCGATACATCCCCTTCTTCATCAACAATTATCAGTTCATCTCTCGTTGCACTATATTTTTATCACTTCATGCGTTATGTGCTTTGCTTGGAGCGTCTCGCTCTTTACTTTTCTAGGTTTGTTTTGCTTTCTTTGCTGCAGTAACAAGTTAGACCCCAACTTACTCTTTTGTGTGGGAGATATTCACGCTCCGCTTGAACTATAACTCCTCATAGGATTTGCATGCTTATTCTTTTAGCTGTGAGCTATTCTTTTTCTTTTCTTAGATGTTGTTCTGTTTAGTTGTAGTGCTTTAGTTTTTCTAGAGCTTTTCTTTTATCTTAGGTTGAACTTTCTATAGGTTGCATGTTTTATCTTGTTAGAGAGTTTGCATGTTGCACTGAGTTCTGTGTCTTGACTGAAAGTAGGTAGTTAAAGTTGCTATTCTCTTTGTAGTAGTAACTTGCAATAGTTTTGAGGTATTGACTAGAGTAATGTTTGAACTTATGGTGTCAAGAGCTCTTGCCTATTAGTGATAGATGTCGTATTTTGGGCAATCCGTGTGCTTTTCGAAAACCAAAAAACCCTTGTTGAGAACTCTAGCTACTAGGTGGATCACTAACCTTTGGAGGATTGGAATATTAGAGTACACTCACGTACCATGAGTCGAGGATGCGCAAGGATAACCAAACCCCCATACACTCCTCCTCGGGGTACCTGTCTCTTTGTGAACCTCCTGATTAGATTGAGAGTTACCGATAATAAGTGCATGAGTTCTTCGGACTAATGTGAGTATTCGAAAGTTGACACTTCCAGCCACCTATACTTTTTCTAGCGTCTTCGGTACCGTGCATTGCCCTTTCTCACCTCGAGAGTTGGCGCATACTTCTCCGGTGCATCCAAACCCTTGGCATGATACGCTCTGTCATCGTAAGCCTCCTTATATCTTTCCTCAAAACAGCCACCATACCTACCTACAAGGCATTTCCATAGCCTTTCCGAGATACATTGCCATGCAACATCCACCTTCAAATGACTTGATCTTCATGTCATACATGCTACTTGCTTGATCGATGAGCCGCATGCTAGTTGGGCCTTGCCCTAACCATTGCTACATGACGCGCTAGTATCATTGCATATCCTGCTACCCTGGCAGAGGCATACATTTGCATCATGATAGTTACATTTTCTTTATGTGAGTACCTTTGTAAAGTGTGAAAGATCTCCTATATTCTAGTAAAATATAGAGTATTGCCCCTAAAGTGAGGAAAAGATCCCAAAGAGGAAAAAATCAAAAGATCCCAAAGAGGACAAATGAGAGTTAAATAGAAAGAGCCATTGAGGCCACCAAAAAATAAAAAACATAAAAAGAGAAAAAGATAAAAATAAAAAGAGAGAAGGGGGCATACTACTATTCCTTTTGAGAGATCCACACTAATACTTCATCTTCTATCCCTTGTACTCCATAGAGATCATCATCATGCATATAGCTATATGGGGACCCTTCACACTATAGAACTTGGCTTGTATATTTCAATGATGAGCCTCCTCAAACGAGCTCTAGGTCTTCTCGACCAAGCAAGTTAGATGCACCCCCACTAGTTCCCTTGGAGAGCTTTTAGCTCACATGTGCATCCGTTGTATGGCAATCCCTACTCCTCACGTCATATCTATCATATAGCCTTCTCTCGCCTATGATTGTCCTCATTGATGTGAGCCTTTCACACCTTTTTGTCTTCCTCCTCCACCTTCTTTCTGTTTTGCCTTTTAGGTGCAAATTTCTTGCTCACGCTCATCCATTGCATGAGTGCTCAAAATATCGAAAGGGAGTGGATCAGTTTGACTTGTACCTGGCTAGTGGTCTGGGGACGAGTCCAGATAAGAATCCAAAGGAGACCAAGTGTGAAACTTTAGTAGATAGTTGTTCTCAACAACCTTTTTTCTCTTTCTTCCCAGTCCCTTGCTTGCACGCAAACACCATTTGGAGACATTCGAGTCACGGACAGCGAGAGCTCATGCACCCTTTGTTCTTTTGTTGCTTGTGTCAATGCTAATATAGACTCTTGATTGTTAAGACTCGAATTGAATTGCATGCTTTGATTACTTTACTTAAAAGTCCTTTTATGGTTGTGTGGCATGTCACCACAGAAATTATACTTGTTATCATTTACCTACTCGAGGACGAGCAGGAATTAAGCTTGGGGATGTTGATACGTCCCAAACGTATCTATAATTTCTTCTTGCTCCATGCATGTTTTGTGTGACTTTGGCATGTTTTGCTTGAACTTTCATACACTTTTGAACCTATTTGGACTAACCTATTAACTCAGTGCACCCAGTTATCAGTTTATGTTTTCTGCTGTTTTTGTATTTCAGGTTTTCCGGCCATTAAAAGTGCTCCAAAAATTCCGGGAAAAATATATAAAAAACCAGCGCAACAGAAGCTTCCGGAATCACCAAGAGAAGGAAGGGGGGCCACCACCAGGCAGCCAGGAGGGCAGGTGGCGCGGCCCCACTCTGGGCCGCGCCAGGGACCATCCTGACTACCTCGTGGGTCCCCTCGATGCCCCCCTTCACCTATATTTACCCCTCGGGGTGGAAACCCCTAATATCGATCTCTTTCTCGCGAACTCCCCTCTGTACCGCCGCCGCCGCCGTTTCAAGATCGGGGCTGCCTGGAGAAGCTGCCCCCGCACCCTGCCGGAAGGAGGAACCCCCTCCGGGAGACCATCCATAGCCATGGACGCCTCCCGGATGTGTCGTGAGTAGTCCCCCTTGGACCATGGGTCCGTGACCAGTAGCTATGTGCTGAATCTCTCCCCCTTTTGTGCTTCCACTTTCGAGTCCTCGTGAGCTGCCTCACCTGATCGAGGCATCTATGTAATTTCTACTATTGCTATGCTGAGTTTGTTGGGATCTGAAGGATTATGAGACTATGTTCAGATTGTGATGAGTAATATATTTGGTTCTTCTCTTTTATATTTTGTTCTTGAGTAAATTCTTGCATGTTCTCCGTTGCGGTATTTGCTTTGGCCAAGTATTTTATTTGCAACTCCAAGAGAGAGCGTTATGCTCGATTGTGGGTTCAGCCCCTTGATGTCTAGCTTGAGTGGAAGAAACATGAGACTAGGGGATGTGATGTTGCCACCAGGGATAAAACAATGGTGTGTGTACCTGCGCGTGCAAGGATTGTTTACTTTACGAAAAGTTCTTTTAATGCAGTTGTCTGTTGCTTTGAGTTTACACTTTGGGTGGGATTCGCAACTTAATACCAGCGAGATGTTCTAGATAGATATCTCAAGGTGGATGATTCGTAGTAGATGCAGATGGATATCGGTCTACTTACCTTGGTGTACTGCCCATTGCTTTTGAGCCCTTCCTTTCTTTGCAGCATAGTTAGCATTGCGGTGCCTTCATAATCATGTCAATTGCCCAACTGTGATTTGTTTACCTCTCTAGCACTTTTGTCGTCTTTTGGGAGAGAGACATCACTAGTGAAAATCACGGGATCCCGGTCCATCTTCACATTATTGTTCACACCCTTAATTTACTTTTTGCTTTTACTTTCCTTTGCACCTTTTATCTCTTGCGTTGATCCTTTGTAAACCACAAGGCCGGAGGAATTGAAAACACCTCTGTACTCGTTGGGAGCAAAGTTATTTGTTGCTGTGTTCAGGTCCACGAAAACACCCTAGTCAGGAAGAAATTTCTGGCGACGTTGCCACCTACTTGTATCTCCTGAGTCCTACTGGTTCGATAACCTTGGTATCTTCACCGAGGGAAACTTGCTGCTACACTGCATCTCAAACCTTCCACTTGGGGTAACCAACGAGGGGCGAGAAGCCATCACTTTATAGTACTTGGTTCAGTAAGGGATAACTGTTTTCCTATTATTTTCGGTAGACCTTTTCTCAGAACTTGTGGAGCTATAATAGATTGCAAGAAAGGTAAGGTTTCTGTTGAATTCAATGGTGAGCCATATGAATTTAAATTTTCTAAGTTCTCTAAGCAGCCTCGTGGTACTAATTTTCCTAGTAACGATAAGATTATTGAAGATATTGCTTCTATTGCTATTCCACCTAATGATCCTTTGCAGAAATATATGGAGGACCACGAGAATGATTTGCATATGCAGGAGAGAAATGAGCTGGACGACATATTCTTAAGAAAACCTTCTATCCTAAAGCACAACCTTCCAGTTGAGCCTTTGGGAATTTTATCGAAACCAAAAGAAGATCCAGTGTTTGATCTTAAACCTCTTCCCGATACGCTCGAATATGCTTATTTAGATGAAAAGAAAGTATATCCTTTTATTATAAATTCTAACCTTTCAGGGTATGAAGAAGAGCGACTATTGGAAGTACTTCGCAAACATCGAGGTGCAATTGGCTATACCCTTGATGACCTTAAGGGGATTAGTCCATCTATTTGTCAACATACCATCAACCTCGAGCCTGATGCTAAACCAGTTGTTAATCATCAACGACGGTTGAATCCGAAGATGATGGATGTTGTAAGGACCGAGATTCTCAAGCTTCTAGCCGCAGGTATTATCTACCCTATAGCTGATAGTAAGTGGGTAGGCCTGGTTCGTTGTGTTCCAAAGAAAGGAGGTACAACTGTGGTTCCTAATGATAATAATGAACTAATACCTCCGAGAATTATTATTGGATATAGAATGTGTATTGATTACAGGAAGCTGAACAAGGAAACCAGGAAGGACCACTACACATTGCCGTTCATCGACCAAATGCTTGAAAGGTTATCCAAAAATACTAACTTTTTTTTATCTTGATGGTTATTTTGGCTTCTCTCAAATTCATGTTAACACTGCTGATCAAGAGAAGACCACTTTTACTGGTCCCTATGGTACTTATGCTTACAGACGTATGCCTTTTGGTTTATGTAATGCCCCTGCTATTTTTCAAAGGTGTATGTCTGCTATCATTCATGGTTTTTGCGAAGAAATTGTGGAGGTATTCATGGATGATTTCTCCGTCTATGGAACCTCTTTTGACCATTGTCTCCACAACCTTAATAAAGTTTTGCAGAGACGTGAGGAGACAAATTTGGTGCTTAACTGGGAGAAGTGCCACTTTATGGTCAACGAGAGAATTGTTCTTGGCCACAAGATTTCCGAGAGGGTAATTGAGGTGGACAGGGCCAAGATCGAAGCAATTGAAAGGATGCCCTATCCAAGGGACATCAAAGGTATTCGTAGTTTTCTCGGTCATGCTGGTTTCTATAGAAGATTTATTAAAGACTTTTCTAAGACTTCAGGACCCCTTACTAATCTTCTCCATAAGGATGTTCCTTTTGTTTTTTATGAAGATTGTAAGGAATCCTTCGAAGTCCTTAAGAAAGCTTTGATAACCGCTCCTATAGTACAACCACCTAATTGGAATTTAACTTTTGAAATTATGTGTGATGCTAGTGATATTGCTGTTGGAGCAGTTTTAGGGCAAAGGGTTGATAAGAAGTTGAATGTTATATATTATGCTAGCAAAACCCTTGATAGTGCTCAAATGATTTATGCTACTACTGAGAAGGAATTCTTAGCAGTAGTGTTTTCTTGTGATAAGTTTAGGCAATATATTGTTGACTCTAAGATTATTGTTCATACTGACCATGTTGCCATTAAGTATCTGATGGAGAAGAAGGATGCCAAACCAAGACTCATCCGATGGGTACTCCTTCAAGAATTTGATTTACAGATTGTCGATAGGAAAGGAGCAGACAATCCGGTGGCGGATAATCTTTCAAGGATGGAAGATATACCGCATGATCCCATTCCAGTCAATGACAGTTTTCAGAAGAACAGCTAGCTGTTGTAAAAGTACAATCTCTCTCCGATCCTTGGTTTGCAGATTATGCTAACTGTATCGTTGCAAAGTTTTTGCCTCCAGGTTTAACATTTCAGCAAAGGAAGAAGTTATGTCATGATTTGAGGCATTACTTTTGGGATGACCCACATCTTTTCAAAGAAGGTCCAGATGGGATCGTGAGAAGATGCATACCTGAACACGAGCAGAAAGACATTCTCAAACAATGTCACGACAGTCCATATGGAGGACAGCATGCTGGTGAGAGGACCGCACATAAGGTTCTTCAATCAGGTTTTTATTGGCCTACTCTCTTTAAGGATGCTAGAAGTTATGTTTTATCCTGTGATAAGTGTCAGAGAGTCTGTAATATTAGTGGAAGGAACGACATGCCTATGAATTACTCTCTAGTGATTGAGCCTTTTGATTGTTGGGGTTTTGATTTTATGGGTCCTTTTCCTTCCTCGCACAAGTACACTCACATTTTAGTTGTTGTTGACTATGTAACCAAGTGGGTAGAGGCAATCCCCAATGAAAGTGTTGATCACAAGACATCTTTGAAAATGCTCAAGGATGTAATTTTTCCTAGGTTTGGAGTACCCAGGTACCTCATGATTGATGGGGGTTCGCACTTTACACATGGAGCTTTTAGAAAAGCTTTAGCCAAGTACGATGTTAATCATAGAATTGCTTCACTGTACCACCCTCAAACTAGTGGGCAAGTTGAGCTCACTAATAGAGAGATCAAGTTGATCTTACAGAAGACAGTCAATATAAATAAAAAAGATTGGTCGAATAAGTTAGGAAATGCTTTGTGGGCGTATAGAACTGGTTACAAAAACCCCATGGGCATGTCTCCCTATAAGATGGTTTATGGCAAGGCTTGCCATTTGCCATTAGAATTAGAACACAAAGCCTTCTCGGCTATTAGAGAGCTTAATGCTGACCCAAAATTAGCTGGTGAAAAGTGTCTCATGAACTTGACTTCTCTAGATGAGTGCAGAAGTGAAGCTTACGAGAGCACTAAAATGTTCAAGGAAAAGGTAAAGAAGTGGCACGATAGGAGGATTCTGAAACGTGAATTTAATGTTGGTGATAAAGTTTTGTTGTTTAGATCCCGTTTCAGGTTCTCTCCAGGTAAACTACTTTCCAGCTGGGAAGGGCCATTTCATATTGAGGAAGTCTACCGCTCGGGTGCGATCAAGATTAAAAATTTCGAAGGCACCAAACCTCAAGTGGTGGTAAGCTTCAAAAAAAACCTCAAGTGGTGAATGGGCAAAGAATTAGGCATTACATCGCAGGAGACCCTGACAATGTTATGTGGATTTGGTAAACACAACAACTCATGAAGAACATGTTGTAGCCTTGTTTCAGACACCAGCAGAAGCAGTATATGGAAAGGTGTGTATTACGGTAAGGAAACATCGCAAAACCGCCATATAAGTTCCAGATTACGAGTTTTTGCAAAATATAGAAAATTTGAGGCCAAAGTGGAGCCGGAGACCATCTCCAGGGGGCCCAGACGCCCCTCTGGCGCGGCCCCACCCCTGTCCACGCCGGGAAGACGCCTGAACACCCAGAGGTCCGTCTCCGATTCCACTTTGACCCGTTACCTTCCTTTATGTGCAGAAATTTTTGCTATATATTTTCCCGGATTGTTCCGGCAACGTATCTCGCGATATCGTGTGTTTTATTTTCGATCTATTTCTGCCAGGACTAAAACTTCAGTAGTAGAGATGTTTTCTTGTGGCTCGAGCGGGGAGTACTTCTTGGGATCGCGTCTACGTCAAGTCCAGAAGGATCTTAATCAAGGGAAGCACGTTGATTGGACTACTGAAGAAGAAACTGCCGCAAGACAAGCGGAGATGGAGCGCTCCGTGAGAGAGGAAGTCAAGACTATCACTGTCCAACAGCAAGGAGGTCCAAGAAATCCCATCATGGTGGGATCTGTCCAACCTCAATATGATATTTCTCTTAACCTTTCAGGGCCCTCCACTTCACTTGAAGATCAACGCACGCTTTCCACCATCTCCGAAGCCTACCGCATCACCAACCAACTTTGTGAAGATTTCCGTGTACTCAAAGTGCAAGTGGAAATCCTGGAAGCTGAAAACCAAACCCTTCGACGTATAATCGGAGATCTGAAGAAGAACAAGCATGAGGAGTAAATATCCTTGGCTAATGGCATACCCTTAGCTTGTTCCAAGCTTGGGGGAGTGCCCGGTATCTTTATCTTTATCTTTGTCTTTTAGAGTCAAGTAGATTTGTATCATGTCTAGGGAAGTTATCTTATAAAATAGGTGTTTGCTTTGAGGTCTATCACTCCTTTTTGGAGAGCTATGTATCCGTGAGTGTGGAGTCGTCTATGATGGAATATTAATGAGAAGTCTATTGATCCCTTCGCTGCACTCGGTATTCTCTTCACGAAATCGACCTTATGATGATTCTTATGGGGAGTATTGATCTTATATCAGGAATGGCTTTGAAAACTTTATTTAATCTTGGCAAACATAGCTTTGGTCATAACTGTTGGATATGTGCCCTAGAGACAAATTAATAAAGATATTTGTCACATATCCATTTTGTTCATAATACGTTTTATACTGTGCTATAACTGTATTACTTGGAAATACTAATACAGGTGTAGTATAAAACATGGCTGTAGTTTAACTCGTGTAAACTATATCATTGGGCAATTGATTGATCAAGCTTTCCATATCATGGCGACACTTAAGTCCATTGACAATGAGGTCACATCGCTAAGGGGAATGATGTGATGGACGTACACCCACCTAAATTATTGCAATGTGATCGAGTCACATAGTTCAGCGTTGCTATGAATTTGTAACATATGGCTTAGTCCTTAGACCGTAATGATCATACGTAATTGTCATCTATGAGGAGACTTTGATTTGTATCCCACCGCCTGAATGAAATATGCTGGCTATAACGGTGCACTTTGGGTATTCTGAAATAGATGGTTGATAAGTATGTTAATAGATAAGAGCGGGATTTGTCAGTCCTTGTGATAGGACAGGTACTCTGGGCCCACTCGGTAATATTGCATCAACACCTTGCAAGGACGTGACTAGGTCACAAGAGATGAAATGATCATGGACGAGAGAAGTTGTTTGTTGTGAATGAGATGTGAATACGGTATGTAGGATACCGACGATCAAACCTCGGACAAACAAAGTACCGCAGCACAAAGGGATTATGTTGTATCGTTAACGGTTTCCAAAAGAGATCTAAGTTCATTCGATGGAAGCGCAGGGGCTGTCAAGGATTGTAACCAGGTCCAACTGCCTAGTCATTGGTCAATGAGAAGAGTCTCGACCATGTCTGCTGTTTCCCGGACCGTTAGGGTGTTACACTTAAGGGCAATCAATGCATAGGACAGTTACGGGATCAATCGGTGAAATAGGAGGAATCACCGGAATAGTTCCGGAGGAGGACGGAATGGTTTCCGGACATTTTGAATAGTTCAAAATAAAGTTTAATTGTTTTAATAATGTTTTATTATTTAATTATCTGAATTAAATATTTAAAACATATTAAATAAATTAAAAATGGGAAAAAGGATAAATGGGCCCATGGGGCCCATTAAGGGAGGAGGGGGTCTCCCCCCTTGGGCTTGGCGCCAAGGGTGGGGCCCACCACCCCCCTTGGCCGGCGCACTCCCCCCCCCCCTTGGGAGTTTAGTCCCACATGGGGGAGGGGAGGAGGATGGCACCCCCCCCCCTTGGCCTATATAAGGAGGGGTAGACCCCCCCCCCTTTTTCCAACACACCAATATCTCCTTCTTCCTCCTTCTCCTTCCCGGAAGTGGACTCCCCTTGTTTGGAGTCTGCACCTGGATTGGAGTTCTCCACCATAAGGCAGGCCGTCGTTCTGCTGGAGTCGGGATCCGTAGCCGTCTTTCTTCCGCTGCTCGCCTGGTTCGGGGCCCGGGAGGAACATCGATTGTACCGTACGTGTATAATCTCTTCGAGGCACTACACCTGTGGTGCTACTTCGTCGCTAGAGGTTTACCGGGAGTCATCTTCGCCGGTGGTGGTCTTCTACACGACAGGAAGGTCGTAGTTCCGAGTCTACGCCAGCCACGTTTGCAAGAACGTTTCCCTCTTTCGATCTTCAAAGGTATGAACACCGATTCCCTCTGTTACTTTACATCGCCATAGCATAGATCTTGGGTTCGGGTACCGTAGGTATGAAAAACTTGTGTTTTCTGCCCCGTATTCCAACAGTGGTATCAGAGCTAGCTATGCGTAGATGTATTGTACGGGTAGAACACATCTAGGATGTGGGCATCGAATCTTCATTCGTTACCCTCCCACGTGTACTCATTTAGCGTTGCTGCAATGTTTGATGAAGCGGCCCCCGATCGACCTTACGCGTTTACGCGAGACTGGTTCCACGCTTGACATATGGCTTGTACCATATAAAGTGGTTGGGGGTGTCTTTCTCTCTGCATTAGCGATGCAAAGATGTTTGTGTTGGGAATGTGCCCTAGAGGCAAATAAAATATGTTTTATCGAGCATATTCCATTAGTTCATAATACGTTTGATACTATGCTAGAACTGTATTAAGCGGAAACATTAATACAGGTGTGGTATACAAACAACCAGGTCCCTAGTTAACCCTAGTATACTAATCCATTGGGCGATTGATGATCAAGGTTTCCTGATCATGAGACAATGGCGTCTGTTGACAATGGAGTCGTATCATTGGATAATGATATGATGGACATACACCCACCAGAAGTGTTGCGATGTGATCAAGTCACATAGTTCGACATTGCGATAACTATAACGTAGTGACCAGATCCTTTGACCGTAATGATCATACGTAATTGTCATCTATGAGGAGACTTTGATTTGTATCCCACCGCCTGACTGAAATATGCTGGCTATAACGGTGCACTTTGGGTATTCCGAAATAGATGGTTGATGAGTATGCAAATAGATCAAAGCGGGATTTGTCCATCCGTGTGACGGATAGGTACTCTGGGCCCACTCGGTGATGTTACATCATAAAGTTTGCAAACGTGTGACTAGGTCACGGAGTTGTAATATCACGGGAACGAGTAAACTTGTTTGTTGAGAACGAGGACGAACTAGGTATATTGGATACCGATGATCAAACCTCGGACAAGCAAAGTACCATGGGACAAAGGGAACAGGCACACGGTTAACGGATCCAACAGCGATTGAAGTTCATTCGATGGAAGCGCAGGGACTATCAAGGATTGTAACCAGGTCCAATTGATTAGTCATTGATCAATGAGAATTGTCTCGATCATGTCTGCTGTTTCCCGGACCGTAGGGTGTTACACTTAAGGGTACTCGACGCAGTAAGGATTGATTCGGGATCACCGGAGAAATTGGAGAGAACACCGGAATTGTTCCGGTGATGACCGGAATTGTTCCGATGAAGGCCGGAAGCTGTTCTGGGTATTTTGAAAGGTTCAAAATATATTTAATAATGTTTAATATATGTTTTATTATTTAATTATCTGAATTAAATATTAAAATATAATTAAATATAATTAAAAATGAATTAAAAGGCATATGGGCCTCATAGGGCCCATTAGGGGGAGAGGGAGTCCTCCCCCATGGGCCATGGCGCCATGAGGGGGCCCACCCCCCTTATTGGTGCGCCCCCCCTCCCCTTGGGATTAGTCCCACATGGGAAGTTGAGGGGAGGTTGCCCCCCTCCTTGGCCTATATAAGGAGGGGTAGGGGTGCCCTTTTAATCATGTATTTTTGAGAAAAGTTTCTCATCTCTCTCCCTCCTTTCTCCTGCCTTTGAGCGGACTCCCCTTGTTTGGAGGCTGCTCTGGGTTGGGGATTTCTCCACTATACGCACGCCGTCGTGCTGCTGGAATCGGGATCCGAATCCATCTTCTTTCCGCTGCTCTACTGGTTCGGAGCCCGGAGGGACGTCGGGTATACTGTATGTGTATAATCCCGCGAGGCACTACACTTGTGGTGCTACTTCATCGTCGTGGCCGGATCGCGAGGTCTTCATCAGCAACGTTCCGACGGGGACGTAATCCCGTCATCGGTCCGCAAGGATCGGGTGGCTACAGGAGTCATCATGGATCTGCGCGGCATCGGGGATTGCCGGTACGACTACACCAACCACGTTCATGCGGGAACGTTTCCCGCTTAACGGACTACATACTGGTATGTGATCTATTTCTGTCCGTTACTTGCATCAGCATAGCATAGGTCTTGGGATTGGGTATCGTAGGTCAAGGAAAAATTTGTGTCTTCTGCCCCGAACCCCAACAGTGGTATCATGAGCAAGGCTATGCGTAGATGTATTGTACGGATAGAACACATCTAGTATGTGGGCATAAATTCTCAATTGTTACCCTCTCACGTGTACTCATTTAGCGTTGCGGCAATGTTTGATGAAGCGGCCCCCGACCGACCTTACGCGTTTACGCGAGACTGGTTCCACGCTTGACATATGGCTTGTACCATATAAAGTGGCTGGGGGGGTGTCTGTCTCTCTGCATTAGCGATGCGAAGATGTTTGCAACGGAGGGCCCCGACAGGGGTGTAATAGAGACAATTGCGGGATTGGTGTTGTGGCTTGTTTTCGCAGGATAGAAAGCGGTTCTTTTCTCGAAACCCCTAGCAGCCACGTAAAACTTGCAAAAGATAAAGTAGAAAGGCGTTTTCAACTTTAATTTGCATGTCGGGGGGAATCATAGCATGTATGATTTACTATTGCATCCTGTTTTGCTAATATGTTAGATATACGACGGTAGCATAATAGGATGATCCCTCACTAAAACCAACATAGTGTCCTTACCCTAGTGAGCACCACCTGGAAAGTTCTACATTATGGAGGCACCACGTGTCACACGTGTGTCAAACATTTTTTCGTTCACATGAGGTGGGTGTAGCAAGCCTGGCATATGTATATGATATGGCCTTGCATGACACAGCAACAAATCACATAGGGTGTGGTGGCGAGCCTGGCATATGTATATGATATGGCCTCGGTACACAAGAGACCGAAAGGTCGAGCATGAGTCACATGGATGATGTGATTGGCATGATGGCCTACCTTGAACAACATACTGATGGCCGTGACGATCGGGGGAGGTATGGTGTTCAAGGATCGTGTAATCACTTAGAACAAACTATGAGGGATGTTTGTCTGAGTGGGAGTTCCAGAATTGTTTTTGAAACATGAACTCCATATTATGAACTTAATCTTCATGTCTTTGCAAATATCATTGTAGATAACGTCATACCAATGTTTAGAACTATGGATCTTTTAGTATGATAGAACTTAAGGTAAATGGGTCTTACTTCATTGATGTGTACCAACACCATTAGAGACATACTCATTAGTAATGACTTGCTAAACATAATACGAAGAACTGCTAGGAGATACACCTGTTAACTCCGTACTCAAGGAAGATGATGATGAGTATCGTACTCACCGTCACTTATGAATGACTGTCCAATACACCATACTTCATTCTATGATTCTGAATTGTGAATGCATGTTAACCAACACGTATGACGTGCTAGGTGAACTTGAAAAGCACTTGGTCACAAATCAGAGTAATGGAATATGAGTATATGGACGGGGTTTCTTTCAACTATGGTGGAAGGAACAACCTGCTGAGAAAGTCACTTGGAAAATGTATAAGATACATGGAACACCTTGTGTATAACTTGGACTACTGAATGACTGGTTACTTTGCGATAACTAGGGAGTTACATCCGCTTCCTCCTAGTTACAAAGACCATGTCTGGACTATGTCATGAAGGAGAATCGTTCACCTGTCATGAGGTCATGGTTAAAGTTAAGAACTTTAAGAGTAGAACCAATGCAGGAATGGTCATTGACGGAGAAGGTATATTTGATATACGAGTTATAAATGTCTTTCCCATGAAACACTAATTGCGGTTGATTAAGTATTCGATGCTTGAACTTACTGCTTGAGAGTGGCTTGGAAGGGATGAGGTTACAATGTGTGCTGACGGCAATCAAGATAGTTGATGGTCGACAACACTCTCCCTCTACATCTATCAATTGATTAATATATGAATAAATTTTATGATCGTTTGAATGAGGACTTTATTAGTGTGTCTTGCATCTCGCAAAGACAATTATTCATATTAGTGAGAAACAAGTCAGTTGTTCCCCTTTTATGAATGATATCTATTATGGTCACATTACGATTATGAATGAGTTATTCTTATATTGATGATAGTTGTTTGATCATTTATAAGAAATATTGTAATGCCAAGAAATATCCAGGCTTAATAATGACACTACAGTTTAAGTCATGAATGGTATGATGATGTCTTAAGATACTTGATCTCTTGACATATACAAACCATGCCTTTGAGGTGAGATGACTAAAACCTCGCATTCTGGTAAAACGGAATGTGTACTGATTGTTGAGTATCATACATTGTGATGTATCGTATGTCAGCATGTGGTGAATTTCATTATTTTGTGAACTTCATATGTGGACTTAGATGAATATTTGTATTCACTAATGAAACATGAGTCTGAAATAATTTGATATGATCAAAATGGATTTCAGAGTAAAGATGGATATTAAATTAACAAGAAAGACAAGTCTCTACGATTTGATCAAAGTGACAAATGTTTTGAGTTAGTCTTGGGCATAAAGACTTGTGTGAAAGTTGTTCCACAAATTGCAATGTCCTGAGACACTTCAATATGATTGACGTGCCTGAACATTGTGATCATATTCTATGAAAAAGTGTATGGTCTAAGTTATCTCTTACCAAGTTACGTTATTATTGTTTAGAGTTATTAATTTAATATGCGAACACTCACTTCAGCATAGGGAACCATCTGAGTTCGTGGAAACCAACACTATATATGTCATGGTGTGTTGTGGTTTCTAGGAAGCTTGATTTATGTAAGATAAATTATCTTTGTAGTGTATCCTTAGACAACTATGGATGCATCTTCCACAACTAGAACCAAAAGGAGCAAAACTTGTATTGCTATGTTTGGTGTTTGTCAAGAATTGTTCTTGATAAATGTGGTAATGGAAGAAAAGTGAAAGTTCAACCAAGGTAATTGACCTTGCCTCCAAATGTCAGAGTAGTGCAACGGAATATGTTCCGGAAGCAAGGCTCTACAATAAGAGGAGAAACTAATGATGAAGATCATGATGTTTTGAAGGGAGCTTTTACTAAGAAAGGTAGGATTCAAGAATATATATTTGCCCCTGGTGCAGAATGATATTCATGATTCACTTGTCATGTTAATGGAACAAGACATTCCTACGAACTACAAAGAAGCGATGGTGGACCTAAGTACGAGATATGACTATGAGCCATAAAATCCTATGTTGAGTTACATTTAAGATTGCTTGAATCTTATCAAGTAAGGAGGTTACTTGATATTCACAATAACTTCAGAGTTATGAGGAATAAATGTGAACATCAAAGGGACGTCAAGATTGGTTTGTCACAAAGATTGTTTCTGACAAATTCAATGGGCTGACTACAATCTGTAGCAATGCTTGAGTCAAAGGGATATTCACTATGATTGATCCAGGATTGTTATCAATACCGTGACTTCCTCAAATCCTGTATTTGAAGAAGTGTTGTAATTGGTACAACCAGAAGGTTTTGGAAAAACATATGGATGCTAGTGTCTCGTAAACTGAATTCTCGATTTGATGAATGATCAAAGGATTTTGGACTTAGCCAAAATATCGAGGAAACATGCATTTGCATGAAACTGAGTGGGAGCTGAATAGTTTCCTGAAACTTGATATATGTAGACGACATATTTTGAGTGGGAGCTATGGGAGTATTATCCTAGCCTTATATGTAAATGACATATTTGAGTAGGAGCCATGTGGTTAGTATCCTGAACTTAATATGTGTCTGACATATCTAAGTGGGAGCCATGTGGATGTTATCCTTGTCTTATATGTGGCTGACATATTTGAGTGGGAGCAATATGAGTGTTATCCTATAACTTAATATGTGCATGACATATTTGAGTGGGAGCATGATAACATTCTCATATATGGATAACATATTATGAAAGGTGCAGTTGGTGTTAATGATTATTTGAATCTTTCATAAATGAAGATGAATAAGTATTAAGCATTGAAGATCTATTAAGATAGATATGTGTTTAATAACATTGAGTCGTAATACTTTCCTGGATAATATTCTGAAGGAGTTCAGAATGGGACAAGTCAAGAAGTGGTCCTTACATGTATATCCAAGAGAAGTATTGAGTTAATCTCAGTACAAGAACAATGGTTAATGGTTAATGAAATAAATGGATGTGCTGGATCCTCTATGCCTTTGTCATAGGTTCTTTCATATAAAACCAGAGTTATGTACTCGACGTAATGTGACCCAAGTTCTTAGTAGTAAGAACATGTTGTGATATGATTTATGAGTAAATCATTGAACAAAGAGTTAAGTTTATCCTTCAGTGTCTGGAGAGAACTGAGGATACATCTCAAATTTGTGAAGGATAGTGGACTTGACCATAAATGTTATGCTGGTTCAAGTTTTGACACTAACCTAGAAAATTGAGATATCATACTAATGAATGCCTAAGTTGAAAGAAACATGGTTAGACATCAAAGTTGCATACAATGCACTAAGGATTGAATCTACATTGATGTGGCTGCTTTAGAAGTAGAAGGAGTTATATTATGGCTTAAGAAGTTCGACTTCTAATTGAGTGAGTTTCAAGTGTGCATGACTATGGGAAAGTCCGCGTGACCCACCGGATGTCATTGCTATGACACAGCAAACGAAGTCTCACTTCAACGCCAAATATACATACCTCATCATTATAGTGGATAATGAAGGAATGTCAAATTAGGTGACATTATGATTTGCAAAAGGACATACGGTTCTGAATGGTACCCAGACCGTTGATACAACCTCTTCCACGGGCAAGCATGATCAATAAGGAGTTATGATCCAGCGAAAATGCAACTAGATTATTTGTACTCTAGTGCAAGTGGGAGACTGTTGGGAATGTGCCCTAGAGGCAAATAAAATATGTTTTATCGAGCATATTCCATTAGTTCATAATACGTTTGATACTATGCTAGAACTGTATTAAGCGGAAACATTAATACAGGTGTGGTATACAAACAACCAGGTCCCTAGTTAACCCTAGTATACTAGTCCATTGGGCGATTGATGATCAAGGTTTCCTGATCATGAGACAATGGCGTCTGTTGACAATGGAGTCGTATCATTGGATAATGATATGATGGACATACACCCACCAGAAGTGTTGCGATGTGATCAAGTCACATAGTTCGACATTGCGATAACTATAACGTAGTGACCAGATCCTTTGACCGTAATGATCATACGTAATTGTCATCTATGAGGAGACTTTGATTTGTATCCCACCGCCTGACTGAAATATGCTGGCTATAACGGTGCACTTTGGGTATTCCGAAATAGATGGTTGATGAGTATGCAAATAGATCAAAGCGGGATTTGTCCATCCGTGTGACGGATAGGTACTCTGGGCCCACTCGGTGATGTTACATCATAAAGTTTGCAAACGTGTGACTAGGTCACGGAGTTGTAATATCACGGGAACGAGTAAACTTGTTTGTTGAGAACGAGGACGAACTAGGTATATTGGATACCGATGATCAAACCTCGGACAAGCAAAGTACCATGGGACAAAGGGAACAGGCACACGGTTAACGGATCCAACAGCGATTGAAGTTCATTCGATGGAAGCGCAGGGACTATCAAGGATTGTAACCAGGTCCAATTGATTAGTCATTGATCAATGAGAATTGTCTCGATCATGTCTGCTGTTTCCCGGACCGTAGGGTGTTACACTTAAGGGTACTCGACGCAGTAAGGATTGATTCGGGATCATCGGAGAAATTGGAGAGAACACCGGAATTGTTCCGGTGATGACCGGAATTGTTCCGATGAAGGCCGGAAGCTGTTCTGGGTATTTTGAAAGGTTCAAAATATATTTAATAATGTTTAATATATGTTTTATTATTTAATTATCTGAATTAAATATTAAAATATAATTAAATATAATTAAAAATGAATTAAAAGGCATATGGGCCTCATAGGGCCCATTAGGGGGAGAGGGAGTCCTCCCCCATGGGCCATGGCGCCATGAGGGGGCCCACCCCCCTTATTGGTGCGCCCCCCCTCCCCTTGGGATTAGTCCCACATGGGAAGTTGAGGGGAGGTTGCCCCCCTCCTTGGCCTATATAAGGAGGGGTAGGGGTGCCCTTTTAATCATGAATTTTTGAGAAAAGTTTCTCATCTCTCTCCCTCCTTTCTCCTGCCTTTGAGCGGACTCCCCTTGTTTGGAGGCTACTCTGGGTTGGGGATTTCTCCACTATACGCACGCCGTCGTGCTGCTGGAATCGGGATCCGAATCCATCTTCTTTCCGCTGCTCTACTGGTTCGGAGCCCGGAGGGACGTCGGGTATACTGTATGTGTATAATCCCGCGAGGCACTACACTTGTGGTGCTACTTCATCGTCGTGGCCGGATCGCGAGGTCTTCATCAGCAACGTTCCGACGGGGACGTAATCCCGTCATCGGTCCGCAAGGATCGGGTGGCTACAGGAGTCATCGTGGATCTGCGCGGCATCGGGGATTGCCGGTACGACTACACCAACCACGTTCATGCGGGAACGTTTCCCGCTTAACGGACTACATACTGGTATGTGATCTATTTCTGTCCGTTACTTGCATCAGCATAGCATAGGTCTTGGGATTGGGTATCGTAGGTCAAGGAAAAATTTGTGTTTTCTGCCCCGAACCCCAACAGTGGTATCATGAGCAAGGCTATGCGTAGATGTATTGTACGGATAGAACACATCTAGTATGTGGGCATAAATTCTCAATTGTTACCCTCTCACGTGTACTCATTTAGCGTTGCGGCAATGTTTGATGAAGCGGCCCCCGACCGACCTTACGCGTTTACGCGAGACTGGTTCCACGCTTGACATATGGCTTGTACCATATAAAGTGGCTGGGGGGTGTCTGTCTCTCTGCATTAGCGATGCGAAGATGTTTGCAACGGAGGGCCCCGACAGGGGTGTAATAGAGACAATTGCGGGATTGGTGTTGTGGCTTGTTTTCGCAGGATAGAAAGCGGTTCTTTTCTCGAAACCCCTAGCAGCCACGTAAAACTTGCAAAAGATAAAGTAGAAAGGCGTTTTCAACTTTAATTTGCATGTCGGGGGGAATCATAGCATGTATGATTTACTATTGCATCCTGTTTTGCTAATATGTTAGATATACGACGGTAGCATAATAGGATGATCCCTCACTAAAACCAACATAGTGTCCTTACCCTAGTGAGCACCACCTGGAAAGTTCTACATTATGGAGGCACCACGTGTCACACGTGTGTCAAACATTTTTTCGTTCACATGAGGTGGGTGTAGCAAGCCTGGCATATGTATATGATATGGCCTTGCATGACACAGCAACAAATCACATAGGGTGTGGTGGCGAGCCTGGCATATGTATATGATATGGCCTCGGGACACAAGAGACCGAAAGGTCGAGCATGAGTCACATGGATGATGTGATTGGCATGATGGCCTACCTTGAACAACATACTGATGGCCGTGACGATCGGGGGAGGTATGGTGTTCAAGGATCGTGTAATCACTTAGAACAAACTATGAGGGATGTTTGTCTGAGTGGGAGTTCCAGAATTGTTTTTGAAACATGAACTCCATATTATGAACTTAATCTTCATGTCTTTGCAAATATCATTGTAGATAACGTCATACCAATGTTTAGAACTATGGATCTTTTAGTATGATAGAACTTAAGGTAAATGGGTCTTACTTCATTGATGTGTACCAACACCATTAGAGACATACTCATTAGTAATGACTTGCTAAACATAATACGAAGAACTGCTAGGAGATACACCTGTTAACTCCGTACTCAAGGAAGATGATGATGAGTATCGTACTCACCGTCACTTATGAATGACTGTCCAATACACCATACTTCATTCTATGAGTCTGAATTGTGAATGCATGTTAACCAACACGTATGACGTGCTAGGTGAACTTGAAAAGCACTTGGTCACAAATCAGAGTAATGGAATATGAGTATATGGACGGGGTGTAATAGAGACGGATGGGAGACGGTGTTGTGGCATGTTTTTCGCAGGATAGAAACGGTTCTCTCTCTCGAAACCCCTAGCAGCCACGTAAAACTTGCACAAGCTAAATTAGAAAGGTGTTTAACTTTGCTTTGCATGAAGGGGGATCATAGGTTGTATGATTTACAGTTTTACTTTCTGTTTTATGCTAGTTTGCTAGATATACCGACAGTAGCACGAAACAGGACCATCTCTCACAATACCAACATTGTGTTCTCCCTTGGTGGGCACCGCCTGGAAGGTTCTCCCATATGGCTTGATGCTCCGTACATACCGGAGTTGTCCTACATATTCAACGGAGTTCGCATGAGGTTGGGTTCGGCAAGCCTGGCATATGCAGATATGGCCTTGCTGAACAGCTAACATCAAGGTTCGATTGGCAGGCTTGACGTATGTAGATGCGAGCCTGGAACACAGGAGACCGAAAGGTCGAGGACGAGTCACATGCCTGATGTGATTGGCTTAGAGGCCTACCTGGTTCGCATACTGATGGCCGTGACGATCGGGGGAGGTATAGGGGCTGGGATTGTGTAATCACTTAGTTAAATTGAGAGGTGTTTATCTAAGTGGGAGCTTTCTAGAATTTTGAGATTAAATTGAAACTCCACATTATGAACAAAAGTCTAAATATGTATCCTTGTGAATCAACCTTGTAGATGGCAGCACCTCGCCCCTCGTTCAACTTAGGATCATTCCTAGAGAAAGATAAGCTAAAAACAGATGGGACAAACTTCACCAACTGGTTCCGCACCCTGAGGATTCTCCTCGTTCCCCTCAAGATGGCATACGTACTAGAGGGCGCGTTAGGTGACGTACCAGCAGATCATGCCAGTCAGGACGAGAAGAATGTCTATCTCTCCAGGACTAATGATTACAACCTTGTCCAGAGTGGCATGCTCTACTCCATGGAGGCTGAGCTGCAGAAACGCTTTGAGAGGATGGGTGCATATGAGATTATCACCGACCTCTAGGCGGTCTTTGCACCTCAAGCCAAGGCTGAACGGTACGAGGCTTCTGAAGCCTTCTTCTCAGCAAAGATGGACGAGCACGGCAGCGTGAGTGAGCACGTAGTCAAAATGTCTGGCTACGTTCAGCGCTTGAATGCTCTGGAATGCCAGATTCTAGATGAACTTGCTGTTGATAGGGCGTTGCAGTCGCTTCCCCCTAGCCACAAAGGCTTTGTGCTGAACTACAACATGCAGGGGATGACCAAAACCCCTTCTGAGTTGTTCGCCATGCTGAAGATCGCCGAGGTTGAGATCAAGAAGGAGCACGCCGTCTTCATGGTCAACAAGACCACTGACTTCAAGAAGTCAAGCAGGCGGGAGAAGGCCAAGAGAGGTGGCCCCAAGAGGGATGGCAAGTCAGTTGCCGCTCTTCCCAAGGCACCCAAGCCTAAACCCGGAGTGGAGTGCTTCTACTGCAAGGGTGAAGGTCACTGGAAACGCAACTGCCCCAAGTACCTAAAGGACAAGAAGGGTGGCAAGGTCGCCAAGAGAGACGAAGGTATATTTGATATACATATTGTTCATCTTCTCTTGACAAGCGCCGGGAACACATCCTGGATACTTGATACAGGATCTGTCGCTCATATTTCTAATTCCATTCAGGGACTAAGGAATAGGAGACGCTTGCTCAAGGATGAAGTGACGATGCGCGTGGGGAATGGCTGTCAAATTGAAGTCTTGGCGGTCGGCACGAAGCATCTTAGTCTCCCTTCGGGATTGGTTTTAGTTCTGAATAATTTCTACTATGTACCCGCGTTGAGTGTGAACATCGTTAGTGGCTCTTGCTTGAAGCGAGACCTCTATTCTTTTAAGTCTGATACAATTGGTTGTTCGATTTATAAGGATGAAATGTTTTATGTTCACGCACCGGAGTTGCATGGTTTATTCGTACTTCATCTCGATGGTGACGTGTGTCACATTAACAATATTGAGGCCAAAAGATTGAAGAATGATGAAGATCACATGAAGATGTGGCAATGCCGACTTGGTCATATTGGTATAAAGCGCATGGAGAAGCTCCATAAGGATGGACTTCTTGAGTCATTGGATTTTGGATCCCTTGATACATGTGAACCATGCCTCATGGGCAAAATGACAAGGACTCCATTCAATGGGATAATGGAGCGTGCGGATGACTTATTGGGGATCATACACAGGGATGTATGTGGACCCATGAACGTCCCCACTCGCAATGGCCTTCGTTACTTCGTGAACTTTACTGATGACTTGAGTAGATATGGGTATATTTACTTGATGAAGCACAAATCTGAAACCTTTGAAAAGTTCAAGGAATTTCAGAATGAGGTCGAAAATCAACTCGGAAAGAAAATCAAGCACCTTCGATCGGATCGAGGTGGCGATTATTTGAGTCACGAGTTTGGCAATCATCTGAAGTCTTGTGGCATAGTACCATAGCTTACGCCGGCAGGCACACCTCATAGAAACGGTGTGGCTGAGCGACGTAATCGAACCCTATTGGATAGCGTACGATAGATGATGTCTCATACTGATTTTCCTGTGTCATTCTGGGGGTATGCATTAGAAACTGCCGCTCATATTCTTAATAGGGCACCATCCAAATCCGTAAAGACAACACCATTTGAAGAATGGCATGGCACAAAACCTAAGTTGTCTCACCTGAAGATTTGGGGTTGTGAGGCTTATCTTAGGAAACTACAGCCTGACAAACTTGAATCCAAGACGGATAAGTGCATCTTTGTGGACTATCCCAAGGAAACTTGTGGATACACCTTCTACAACAAGTCTGACAACAAAATGTTTGCTGCCAAGACGGGACACTTTCTTGAGAAGGAGTTTCTCGTGAAAGAGTTGAGTGGGAGGAAAATAGACCTCGATGAAGTGACTGACCAATCACTCCAATTGGAAGAAACGGCTATGGAAATTGTTCTGGAACCATCTTCCACAGTGGGAGCTGAAGAGAATGGCCAGAACGACATTCATAACGATCATGACATTGATGATGATCATGATGAGAATGAAGAGGAACCTTTTATGCCCCGTAGGTCATCAAGAGTCCGTCAACCTACTGAGTTTTACGGACAGCTTGTGAATGCAATCTCGACTGATGAGTCGGATGAACCTACGAGTTACAAAGAAGCAATGGAGGGACCCGAGTCCGAGAAATGGCTTGAAGCCATGAAATCCGAAATAGACTCCATGTACACCAACAAAGTATGGACTTTGGTGGATATTCCCGAGGACCGCAAGGCCGTCGAGAATAAATGGATTTTCAAGAAAAAGACTGACGCAGACGGAAACGTATCTGTCTACAAAGCTCGACTTGTCGCGAAGGGGTTCTGAAAAATTCAGGGAGTTGACTACGAGGAGACGTTCTCTCCTGTAGCGATAATAAAGTCTATTCGAATCCTACTAGCAATAGCTGCATATCATGATTACGAGATATGGCAGATGGATATGAAAAGTGCATTCCTAAATGGCAACATTGAGGAAGAGTTGTATATGATGCAACCAGAGGGGTTTGTCGATCCAAGGAACGCTGGTAAGGTGTGCAAGCTTCAACGGTCCATCTATGGGTTAAAGCAAGCATCTCGGAGATGGAATCTTTGATTTGATGAGGTCATTAAAGCTTTTGGATTTGTCCAAAACGTCGAAGAGTTCTGCGTCTATAAGAAACTGAGTGGGAGCTCTGTAGCATTCCTTGTGTTATATGTAGATGACATATTCCTAATAGGGAACGATAAGAAATTCTTAGAGGAAGTGAAGGAATATCTGAATGGACAATTTTCCATGAAGGACCTAGGTGAAACTGCGTACATATTGGGGATTAAGATCTATAGAGATAGACCTAATCAACGGTTGGCCTTGAGTCAGAGCACTTATATTGACAAGATATTGAAAAGGTTCGGTATGGGTAACTCCAAGAGAGGCCTCTTGCCAGTTATAAAAGGTGTCAAATTAAGCGTGACTCAATGCCCAACCACAGCAAAAGAGAAGGAGGAGATATCCTCAAAGCCCTATGCCTCAGCCATAGGTTCTCTCATGTATGCTATGTTATGTACCAGACCGGATTTAACGCTGGCCATTAGTATGACTAATCGCTACCAGAGTAACCCAGGAATGGCTCACTGGACAGCAGTAAAGAACATCCTTAAGTACTTGAGAAGAACCAAGGATCTCTTTCTCGTTTATGGAGGAGTTGATGAGGAGCTCACCGTAAAGGGTTACGTTGACGCAAGCCTCGGCTCAGATCTAGATTACTCGAAATCCCAGACGGGATATGTTTTCATGTTGAACGGTGGCGCAATTAGCTGGAGGAGCGACAAACAGTCAGTCGTCGCCCAATCCACAATGGAGTCGGAGTATATTGCCGCTTGCGAAGCGTCAAACGAGGCGTTGTGGCTGAAGAAGTTCGTGATCGAGCTTGGCGTCTTTCCCATCTGCACTGACCCCGTGGGAATCTTCTGCGACAACACGGGTGCCATTGCTAACGCGAAGGAGCCAAGAACTCATTCTACAGCCAAGCACATCCTCCGAAAGTTCCATGTGACGCGAGACTACGTCAGGGATGGACACACTAGGATTCACAAGATACATACGGATCTGAACGCATCAGACCCGATGACTAAACCTCTTCCACAGGGCAAGTTTGAAGAACACCGAGAGACCATTGGTGTTAGACACATACCTGATGTAAACTAGTGTAATTTGTACTCTAGTGCAAGTGGGAGACTGTTGGATATGTGCCCTAGAGACAAATTAATAAAGATATTTGTCACATATCCGTTTTGTTCATAATACGTTTTATACTATGCTATAACTGTATTACTTGGAAATACTAATACAGGTGTAGTATAAAACATGGTCCGTAGTTTAACTCGGGTAAACTATCTCATTGGGCAATTGATTGATCAAGCTTTCCTGATCATGGCGACACTTAAGTCCATTGACAATGAGGTCACATCGTTAAGGGGAATGATGTGATGGACGTACACACACCTAAAGTATTGCAATGTGATCGACTCACATAGTTCAGCGTTGCTATGACTTTGTAACATATGGCTTAGTCCTTAGACCGTAATGATCATATGTAATTGTCATCTATGAGGAGACTTTGATTTGTATCCAACCGCCTGACTGAAATATGCTGGCTATAACGGTGCACTTTGGGTATTGTGAAATAGATGGTTCATGAGTATGTTAATAGATCAGAGCGGGATTTGTCAGTCCTTGTGATAGGACAGGTACTCTGGGCCCACTCGGTGATATTGCATCAACACCTTGCAAGGACGTGACTAGGTCACAAGAGATGAAATGATCATGGACGAGAGAAGTTGTTTGTTGTGAACGAGATTTGAACACGGTATGTAGGATACCGACGATCAAACCTCGGACAAACAAAGTACCGCATCACAAAGGGATTACGTCGTATCGTTAACGGTTTCCAAAAGCGATCGAAGTTCATTCGATGGAAGCGCAGGGGCTGTCAAGGATTGTAACCAGGTCCAACTGACTAGTCATTGGTCAATGAGAAGAGTCTTGACCATGTCTGCTGTTTCCCGGACCGTTAGGGTGTTACACTTAAGGGCAATCGATGCATAGGACAGTTACGGGATCAATCGGTGAAATAGGAGGAATCACCGGAATAGTTCCAGAGGAGGACGGAATGGTTTCCGGACATTTTGAATAGTTCAAAATAAAGTTTAATTGTTTTAATAATGTTTTATTATTTAATTATCTGAATTAAATATTTAAAACATATTAAATAAATTAAAAAATGGGAAAAAGGCTAAATGGGCCCATGGGGCCCATTAAGGGAGGAGGGGGTCTCCCCCCCTTGGGCTTGGCGCCAAGGGTGGGGCCCACCACCCCCCTTGGCCGGCGCACTCCCCCCCCCTTGGGAGTTTAGTCCCACATGGGGGAGGGGAGGAGGATGGCACCCCCCCCCTTGGCCTATATAAGGAGGGGTAGACCCCCCCCCTTTTTCCAACACCCCAATATCTCCTTCTTCCTCCTTCTCCTTCCCGGAAGTGGACTCCCCTTGTTTGGAGTCTGCACCTGGATTGGAGTTCTCCACCATAAGGCAGGTCGTCGTTCTGCTGGAGTCGGGATCCGTAGTCGTCTTTCTTCCGCTGCTCGCCTGGTTCGGGGCCCGGGAGGAACATCGATTGTACCGTACGTGTATAATCTCTTCGAGGCACTACACCTGTGGTGCTACTTCGTCTCTGAAGGTTTACCGGGAGTCATCCTCGCCGGTGGTGGTCTTCTACACGACAGGGAGGTCGTAGTTCCGAGTCTACGCCAGCCACGTTCGCAAGAACGTTTCCCTCTTTCGGTCTTCAAAGGTATGAACACCGATTCCCTTCGTTACTGTACATCGTCATAGCATAGATCTTGGGTTCGGGTACCGTAGGTATGAAAAATTTGTGTTTTCTGCCCCGTATTCCAACAATAATAACAAGCATGATTTTTCTCAAAGTAGCGACATAGCCAAACCCTCTTTGTTATTATGCTTGTAGTGTTATGTTGACAAGGAAGAAAACTTGATGTGCTATGCTTATTTTAATGTTTATGCTTTATATTGCTTTGCATCCAAGTCAGCATCAATTGTCTGTTCTCTCAAAGCCTTTGCTGGGCAAACCTCTGTACTAAGCGGATTTATGCTTGTAAATCCATACCCTGAAACCAGTATTTTCCATATGAGTCCACCATACCTTCCTATTCGTGGTATTCCACTACCACTACTAAAGTGTAGAATTTTTGTGTTAACCTTAAATATTCAAATTCTTCTATTTTGTGCCCCTGTTTTAGCTCATGGGGAAGTGGTAGTTAATTCATGATTTTCTTAAGTTGGACAAGTTTTATCCGGGGATTTCATGTCTAATCTACAAACCCCTAATACGAGGAGTAACTGGCATGAGTGCGCCCAGCTCTCAAAATATAATACAACAAACAAACCATCCTTCACGCTTTGTTCATGAGAAATCAGAAAACTTTGGCAGTGATAAACAAAGGAGATTGCGGGGATGTGATCGTCCCCATGTGGGAGTCGTTCCTCGAAACTTGTCCAATATGAGAAGTAATTGAGTTATCTATTAGCATTCGTTGACAAATCATGCACCTCTCAAAACTTGTTTTCATTCTGTCTGATTTAAGGATAGCACTTGAGTTTTCCCTGCTTGCCTTTAACAAGGCATTTCCTTTACTTTTATGTTGAGTCGGTTTTCCCTACTTCCTCCTTTCCTAAAGAGAACGGACACTTGATGTTGATGAGCATTCATCGATATAATGTTGCATTAAGTTCTGCCATGCCATATCATTGTTGACATTATCTTTTGATAAGTAATTTGTTTGCAAAAGCTTTTTCCAAGAAAACATCTTCCTTTGTGTTAACATTTTCACTTCATGATTAATAGCATGTTCTTTCAAAAGTTCCAAATTGTCTCATCAAAATATAAAAAGAAAGAGTAAAAGTAAATGCTATTAGTTGTTCTTTGACCAAGGGACATGTTTGCCTTGATTTGATGAGTTTCCTTAGCCCTACCCTTGTTTATAATTGTTATTACTCTTTCATAAGGGACTTATTAGTTGAAGATTGCTGTTGAGGATGTTTGAGTTTGGTAAAGAAATTATGATGCTTCTTGTTCGTATTCTATTTATCGACACTTCACTCTCTAAACTTGTGGACAGGTTTACCGAGCTCAGTTTTCGCTTGGGGACAAGCGAGGTCTAAGATTGGGGGAGTTGATACGTCCAAAATGCATCACTATTTTATATCGTAATTCATCCTTATTCATTGATATATTTCATATTATGATGATGTTCTTATGTTGTTTTGGCTTGTTTTACACAGTTTGCAACTTTCCGGTGCCAAAGCAGCAGACGCAGGATTCAGCCGTAAAAAGTGGACGCTGAGTTGCTGAAGAAGAATACCTCCAAATTACCTGAAAATCGACGGAGGGTATTTTTCGAAAGATTAACGATGGCATGTCGAAGAGGGACCAGAGGGGGCCACGAGGGCCCCAGGCGGCCACCTGGCGCTGCCCCACCCCTGGCCAAGCCGGGAGGGCGCCTGGAGCCCTGGGGCCACTCCCGGCTCCCCTCTCTGGCCTATATACCCCTCGTTACCCGAAAACCCTAAAGAGAGAAGCTTTTACGGAGTTTGGCCGCCGCTCCGTGGCGGAAACCTACAGAGAAGAAAAGGGCTCTCCGGCGGGCAGATTCCGCCGAGGAGATCACCTCCCGGAAGGGGATATCATCGCCATCGTCATCACCATCGTCACGGGCTTCATCGAGATCATCATCAACATCATCCCCAACATCAGCACCATCTTCATCTTCATCCAATCTCACCTCCCAAGTTTATCTTGTGTTGTAATCCGTACTATCTATCCTCTCTACTCTACCGGTGTTGATTACTACCTTGTGGTGAATGCTATTGAGTTTTGTTGGAGAAATATCATTATGTCCAGATTGTTTATCATATATTTATCACCTCTGATCATGATCTCTTTTATGTCTTGTGAGTAGTTACTTTAGTTCTTGAGGACATGGGAGAATACTAGTTGTTAGTAGTCATATGATGTTGAAGTAATATGTGTTGTTTGATATTTAAGTTGTGTTGTTATTTTCCTAGTGGTGTTGTGTGAGTCGAACACTCAACACTTCGCCTTGTTAAGGACCTAGGGGAATACATTGTGTATAAAGAATGCTTACGGTGGGTTGCCGGAGTGACAGAAACCTGAACCCCAGTTTGCACACTTTTGCACAAGGGAATAATGAATCCTTGATTTTATTGATGTGGTTAGGCTTTGCCTTAATTTCTATCTTGTATTTGCGGATGCTTGCAAGATGTTTAATCATAAGAGTGCACTTATCTTAGTCTAGAAGATGTGCTAGCATAGATCCACCCACTCAACACTTATCAGCACAACACTTGTTATTAATACGGAGTATGGAGAAAGCACGTGACTACCTCTCCATGTGTCCTCAGGAACGCTTTAGTCTTTATAAGTTCAGTTGCCAGGCTTATCCTTTGCTCAAAAGGATTGGGCCACTTGCTGCTCCTCAGCGCTATTTACTTTTCTTGCTTTTATCTTATTGTTGCTTATATCGAAAACCCCTAAAAAGTTATCTTTCAGTGCTTGTAGTTATTCCTTATCCAAAATCACCTATCAATACCTTTCGCTCCTCGTTGGGTTCGACACTCTTACTTATCAAAAACGTTGTGATAGATCCTTACGGTTGTGGGTCATCAGTTGCTCAGAAACAAGTAGATGTGAACTTTATTGCTAGAAACAACTTCAACAATAATGCTTATAGGGGCAAATTTGCTAGCAATCCTAGACCGTTTCCATCCAACTAGGGGAACAACAACACTTATCCTAGTAACAAGAACCCCACTTCTGAACTAGAAAGCATGCTTAGAGACTTTATCACTACCCAAAAAGCCTTCAATAAGAGTGTAGAAGAGAAATTAGCCAAATTAGATAATCTCTCTTTTAAGGTAGATAGCTTAGCCCTTGATGTTGAGATGCTTAAAATTAGAACCTCTCCCCTTGAGGAGAGGAAGGCCACTCCTATTAATGCTATTCAATTGCAAATTAATGAAAATATTAGGATGATGGATAAACTTAAAGAAAGATGGGCTAGAGAAAAACAGGAAGAGGATAGAATTAAGAGCCTGCCTACACACCACACAGTTCCTACTATCCAAATTGTTGAGCACACTGAAACTATTAGCACCCAATGCACTCCTAGTCCCATTGGACCTATTAATGGTGATGTTAATACCTCAACCGTAGAAGAGGAAACTCCTATGAACATACAGGGTTTCAAACAAGTGAGCTTAGATGACACTACTACCAACTTTGATAGTAGTGATATTGATTTTGACAGTTGCACCCTCTCAGAAGTTATTAGCTTGCTACACAAAATGTTTAGAGACCACCATACTAGCACACTAAATCTTGCCTTCACGGAGCATATCACTAATGCTCTCATGAAAGCTAGGGAGGATAAGATTAGAATAGAAGCCTCCATACCTAGGAATCTAGATGATGCTTGGGACCCTATGATAAAAATTAAATTGAATAACTTCTCTTGCGATGCTTTATGTGATGTTGGAGCTAGTACCTCCGTTATGCCCAAAAGAATGTATGATATGTTTGAATTGAAGCCCTTTAAGCCTTGTTCTTTTGGTGTTTGTCTCGTTGATTCTTCCGTAAAGAAACCTTTGGGAAAGTTCGACGATGTTCTTATCATTCTCAATGAAAAATTTTGTTCCCGTTGATTTTATTATTATGGATATAGAGTGTGAACCTTTATGTCCAATTATTTTGGGACGTCCTTTTCTTCGCGCCGTTGGTGCTATTATTGACATGAAAGAGGGCGATATAAAATTTCAGTTCCCTCTCAAAAAGGGGATGGAACACTTCCATATAAAGAAAATCAAGTTACCTTTTGAGTCCGTTACACGGGCTAGCTATTCTCTCTCTCTTGATAAAACTTGATTCTTCTTTTGCTTTATGCCTAGCTTAAAGACGTAATAGAAAGCGCTTGTTGGGAGGCAACCCAAGATGTTTTTTACTTCTGTTTTTAGTGGTTTGATGATTTTTACTACTGTAGCAACATCATTTTATCTTTATTTTCAAGCTTAGTGCCAAGTTATAGCCTCTTATGATAAGGGAAGCAAAAGTTGTGACATGCTGTCCAGAAAACAGATTCTGTCTACTTGACGGAAAAAATCGGAACAAATCACCAGTTCATGTTTTTGAGCTGAATTGTTTACACAGAATACTATATACAATTTTGAAACTTTCGTATGTTCTGAGTTTTCTGATTTGAGTGGCAGAAGTTCCCCGAAAAAATTCTCTACTACCTGATGTTCTGTTTTTCACAGATTCTGCCACGTTTTGCCTCTCTTCACTTTTGCAAACCTTAAGCTTGCTTTTTCTTTGCAAAAACATTTTGGAAATCTTGATAAATAGTATCTCTTCAATAATAACTTTATATCCAGTAGGGAAAATTATTTTATTAAGGGTACTAACCTCTCTAATCAGCTTATGATGAGTTATGTATGAAGGGAGTTTTCAAGTGTGTGAGGGAAGATGATGAAACAAGATCCGGGAGTGTAAAACGCTCAAGCTTGGGGATGCCCCCATGCATTCCCAATAAATATTCAAGGAGACTCAAGCATCTAAGCTTGGGGATTCCCCCGCCCATCCCCTTCTCCATCAACAATCATCAGTTCGTCCTTCGTCTCACTATATTTTTATCACTTCATGCGTTATGTGCTATGCTTGGAGCATCTCGCTCTTAGGTTTTATTTTTAGTTTTCTTTAGTTTTTCTTGTTGTTCATAACAAGTTAGACCCCAGCTTACTTTGTGTGGGAGAGAAACACGCTCCACTCCAATCTAGAACACATCATAGGATTTTTCATGCTTATCTTTCTGCTGTTGTGTGTTCTTTATCTTTTCGTAGTTGTTGTCATGTTTAGGTTTAGTTTTAGTTTGTCTTTAGCAAGAGCCTTGGCTTTTATTTCGTTTGTTGCTGGAACTCTCTTTAGTTTCCATGTTTATCTTGTTAAGAGAGTTGGTTCTTGCACTGAGTTGTGTCTTATCTTGAAGTAGGGAATTTAGGTTGCTATTCAAAAACGGTAGTAACTTGCAATAGTTTTGAGGTATTGTTGTGAGTAATTGATGGCTTCTCGCCCCTTCGTTGGTTACCCCAAGTGGAAGGTTGAGATGTAGTGCAGCAGCAGTTTTCCCTCGGTGAAGATACCAAGGTTTGTCTCCAGCAGGACTCCAGAGATGATAAGTAGGTGTCAGCGGCGCAACTGACGCGGACCTGCACACAGACACAGATAACTTTGTTCCCAACGAAGTTCAGAGAGGTTGTCAATCTCTCTGGTCTTGTTGTTCACAAGGATTAAATGCAAGGGATAATGATAGCAAGTAAAAGAAGTAAAGTAAATATAGCGTGGAAACAATAATGAGGATATGGACCGGGATACGTGATGTTCTCTAGTGATGTCTCTCTCCCAAAAGACGATAAAATTGCTATGCGAGGTAAACAAATTATAGAAAGGCAATTGACAGGATTATGAACGCACCGCAATGCTAACTATACTACAAAAGAAAGGACGAGGTTCAAAAGCACAGGCAGTACGCCAAGATAAGTAGACCGAAATCCATCTGCATCTACTACTAATCATCCACCTTGAGATATCTATCCAGAACATCTCGCTGGTATTAAGTTGCGAGCCCCACCCAAAGTGTAAACCCAAAGCAACAGACAACTGCATTCAAAAGAACTCTCCGTCAAGTAAACAATCCTTGTCACCGCGGTCACAAGCACCGTTGTTTTCCCCCTTGTGGCAACAGCACATGCCCTAGACTCATGTTTATGTCACTCAAGCGTGTCATCGGGGGGCATGAACCCACAATCTAGCACAACGTTCCCTCTTGAAGTCACTACCTACTACTTAGCCAAAGCAATAAACAGCAACGGAGAACATGCAAGAATTACTTAGGAACAAAAATATAAGAGATAAAAACCAAATATATTACTCTATCACAATCTGAACATAATCTCATAATCCATCAGATCCTATCAAACTCAACATAGCAATAGCAGAAATATTACAAAGGTGCCTCGATCATGTAGGGAAGCTTACGAGGTCTAAACAATGAAGATCAAAGAGGGGAGGAAAACATCACATAGCTACTGATCACGGACCCATGGTCCAAGGAAAACTACTCACGAGACATCCGGGGAGCATCCATGGTGGAGAGGAGACTCCCGGAGGTCACTCCTCCCTCCGGCAGGGTGCCGGGAAGAGGTCTTCTGGTGCTCCCGATCTTCGGAAGCGCGGCGGCGGCGGAGCAGAGGCGAGTTCGCGGAATAGGGTTCCTCTTCTGGAGTTTTCCCGTGACGGAGAATAAATAGGCGAAGGGCGGCAGCCAGAGGTGTACCAGGGGCCCCAGGCGCCCCCATGGCGCGGCCAGGGGTGGGGCCGCGCCGGGTGGCCGCCTGGTGCCCCCGTGGCTCCCCTCTGGCCCCTCCTGGGCTCTTCGCGAAGATTCCTCCACGCTGATTTTTTATCTGAATTTTCCCGAATTTTTCTGGCACTTTTTATATGGGGGGAAACTGAAATAGAAAAACAGCAGAAAACAGGAACTGGCACTGGGGTGCACTGAGTTAATAGGTTAGTCCAAATATGATCAAAAATGTATGAAAGTGTATATAGAACATAGAAATATCACACAAAACATGCATGGAGCAAGCAGAAATTATAGATACGTTTTGGACGTATCAACATCCCCAAGCTTAATTCCTGCTCGTCCTCGAGTATGTAAATGATAACAACATAATTTCTGTGGTGACATGCTAGCAACCATAAAAGAACTTTGAAAAGTAAAGCAATCAAGGTTAGAGATTCAATTCAAGTCATAACATGCAAGAGTCTATATTAGCATTGAAACAAGTAACAAAAGAACATTAGGTGCAAGAGCTCTCGCTGTACGTGACTCGAATGTCTCCAAATGGTGTTTGCGTGCAAGAAGGGGGATAGGGAATACGAGAAAAAAGTATTTTTGTGTTGAGAACTCAATCTACTAAAGTTTCACACTTGGTATTCTTTGGAATCTTATCTTGACTCGTCCCCAGACCACTAGCCAGGTACAAATCAATTTGATCCACTCCTTTTCGATATTTCGAGCACTCATGCAATGGATGAGCGTAAGCACGAGAGTTGACACTTAGGATGGCAAAGAGAGAAATATGGTGGAGGAGGAAGACAAAAAGGAAGAGAAAGGCTCACATCAATGAGGACAATCATAGGCAAGAGATGCCAAATGATAGATATGATGTGAGGAGTAGGGATTGCCATGCAACGGATGCACATACGAGCTAAGAAGCTCTCCAATGGAACTAGTGGGGGTGCATCTAACTTGCTCGCTCATGAAGACCTAGAGCTCGTTTGAGGAGGCTCGTCCTTGGAATATGCAAGCCAAGTTCTATAGTGTGAAGGTCCCCACATAGCTATATGCATAACGATCATCTCTATGGAGTACAAGGATATAAAGGGAGTGCTAGTGTGGATCTCTCAAAAGGATAGTAGTGTTGCCCCTTTCTCTCTTTTTATTTATTTTTCTCTTTTTTCTATTTTTTGTATTTTTTTGGTGGCCTCAATGGCTCTTTCTATTTAACTCTCATTTGTCCTCTTTGGGATCTTTTATTTTGTCCACTTTGGGATTTTTTCCTCACTTAAGGGCAACACTCTATTTTACAAGAAGTATAGAAGATCTTGTACACTTTACAAGGTACTCAAACATAAAGAAGATGTAACTACATGATGTATGCAATGTATGTCGCTGCCAGTGTAGCAGGAACATGTATGACATGAAGATCAAGTCATGAAGAGGTGGATGTTGCATGGCAATATATCTCGGAAAGGCTATGGAAATGCCTTGATAGGTAGGTATGGTGGCTGTTTTGAGGAAAGATATAAGGATGTTTATGATGACAGAGCGTATCATGCCAAGGGTTTGGATGTACCGGCAAAGGTGGACACCAACTCTCGGAGTGAGAAGAAGGCAATGCACGGCACGGGAGAGGCTAGCAAAATATGGGAAGGTGGAAGTGTCAACTTTCAATACTTACATTAGTCCGAAGAACTCATGCACTTATTATCGGTAACTCTCAATCTAATAAGGAGGTTCACAAAGAGACAAGTACCCCGAGGAGGAGTGTATGGGGGTTTGGTTATCCTTGCGCATCCTCGACTCATGGTACGTGAGTGTTCTCTAATATTCGATCCCTCCAAAGATTAGTGATCCATCTAGTAGCTAGAGTTCTCAACTAGTTTTGTAGGTTTTGAAAATACACACGGATTGCGCAAAATACGACACCTATCACTAATAGGCTAGAGCTCTTGACAACAAAAGTTCAAACATTACTCACATCAATACCTCAAAACTATTACAAGCTACTACTAAAATTAAATAGCAACCTCAATTACCTACTTTCAAGACAAGACACAATTCAGTGCAACAACTAACTCTCTTAACAAGATAAACATGAAAACTAAAAAGAGTTGCAGCAACAAACTAAACAAAAGACAAGGCTCTTGCTAAAAAAACTAAGACTAAAACTAAACATGGCAATAGCTACGAAAAGATAAAAAACACACAACAGCAAAAAGATAGGCAGGAAAAATCCTATGATGTGTTCTAAATTTTGAAAGTGGAGCGTGTTTCTCTACCACACAAAGTAAGAAAGGATCTAACTTGTTATGAACAGCAAGCAAAGCTAAATAAAACTAAAAACAAAACCTAAGAGCGAGACGCTCCAAGCATAGCACATAACGCATGAAGTGATAAAAATATAGTGAGATGAAGGACGAACTGATGATTGTTGATGGAGAAGGGGATGCACGTGGGCGTCCCCAAGCTTAGACGCTTGAGTATCCTTGAATATTTATTGGGGATGCATGGGGGCATCCTCAAGCTTGAGCGCTTGACACTCCTGGATCTTCTTTCATCATCTTCCATCGCACACTTGAAAACTCCCTTCATACATAACTCATTATAAGCTGATTAGAGAGGTTAGTACCCTTAATAAATAATTTTTCCCCACTGGATATAAAGATAATCTTGAAGATCTACTGTTTGTCAAGAGTGCCAAAAAGTTTTTGCAAAGAAAAAGCAAGCTGAAGGTTTGCAAAAGTAAGGAGAGACAAAACGTGGCAGAATCTGTGAAAAACAGAACAGCAGATAGTAAAGTATTTTTTAGGGGCACTTCTGCAGCTCAAATCAAAAAACTCAGAACATACGGAAGTTTCGTAATTGTATAGAGCATACTGTGTAAAAATTTCAGCTCAAAAAGATGAACTGGGAGTTTTCTGGAATTTTTCTGGTCACGAGGACAGAATCTGTTTTCTGGACAGCATGTCACAACTTTTACTTCCCTTGCCGTAAGAGGCTATAACTTGGCACAAAGCTGAAAAATAAATATACAATGATGTTGCTACAGAAGTAACAATCATCAATACACAAAAAAGCAAAAAGAAACACATAAATTCGTTGCGGGCTGCCTCCCGAAAGCGCTTCTTTAAAGCCATTAGCTAGGCATGATGCAAAAAGAAGAATCAAGTTTTATCAAGAGAAAGAGAATAACTAGCCCGTGTAACGGACTCAAAAGGTAACTTGATTTTCTTTCTAGGGAAGTGTTCCATCCCCTTTTTGAATGGGAATTGGAATTTAATATTCCCCTCTTTCATGTCAATAACCGCACCAATGGTGCGAAGAAAAGGACGTCCCAAAATAATTGGACATAAAGGTTCACACTCTATATCCATAACAATAAAATCGACGGGAACATAGTAGTCATTGACAATGATAAGAACATCGTCGATCTTCCCCAAAGGTTTCTTTATGGAAGAATCAACAAGACGAACACCAAAAGAACAAGGCTCAAAAGGCTTCAATTCAAACATATCAAATATTCTTTTGGGCATAACGGAGGTACTAGCTCCAACATCACATAAAGCATAGCAAGATAAGTTATTCCATTTAATTTTGATCATAGGGTCCCAACAATCATCTAGCTTCCTAGGTATGGAGGCTTCTACTCTAAGCTTCTCCTCCCTAGCTTTGATGAGAGCATTTGTGATATGCTCCGTGAAGGCAAGATTAAGTGTGCTAGTGTGGGGGTCTCTAGACATTTTGTGTAGCAAGCTAATAACTTCTGAGAGGGTACAACTATCAAAATCAATATCACTACTATCAAAGGTGGTAGTAGTGTCATCTAGGCTCACTTGTTTGAAACCCTCTATGTTCATAGGAGTTTCTTTTTATATGGTTGAGGTATTAGCATCACCATTAATAGGTCCAACGGGACTAGGAGTGCATTGGGTGCTAATAGTTTGAGTGTCCTCAACAATTTGGATAGTGGCAACTATGTGGTGTGTAGGAAGGCTCTTAATTCTATCCTCTTCCTATTTTTCTCTAGCCCATCTTTCTTTAAGTTTAGCCATCATCCTAATATTTTCATTGATTTGTAACTGGATAGCATTAATAGGAGTGGCCTTATTCTCCTCAAGGGGAGAGGTTCTAATTTTAAGCATCTCAATATCAAGGGCTAAGCTTTCTACCTTCAAAGAGAGATTATCTATTTTAGCTAATTTCTCTTCTACATTTTTGTTGAAGGCTTTTTGGGTAGTGATAAAGTCTCTAATTCAGAGGAGGGGTTCTTGTTGCTAGGGTAGGTGTTGTTGTTCCCATAGTTGGATGGAAACGGTCTAGGATTGCTAGAAAAAATTTCCCTATAAGCATTGTTGTTGAAGTTGTTTCTAGCAATAAAGTTCACATCTACTTGTTCTTGGGCAACCAAAGAATTTAAAGGAACATCATGAGGATCAATAGAGGGTTGCTTGGTAAGTAGAGACATAATTAAGTCAACTTTTTCATTGAGGGAGGTAATTTCCTCGACAGAATTTACCTTCCTACCTGTTGGAGCGCGTTCGGTGTGCCATTGGGAATAATTGGTCATCATTTCATCGAGAAGCTTCGTGGCAGCACCAAGTGTAGTTGACATAAAGGTTCCTCCCGCGGCCGAATCTAACAGGTTCCGCGAGGTAAAGTTCAAGCCTGCATAAAAAGTCTGGATAACCATCCAAGTAGTCGAACCATGTTTAGGGCATTTCTTAACAAGAGATTTCATTCGTTCCCAAGCTTGGGCAACGTGTTCATTATCCAATTGCTTAAAATTCATAATATTACTCTTCAATTGGATAATCTTAGCAGGAGGGTAGTACTTCCCTATAAAAGCATCTTTGCACTTATCCCAAGAATCTATGCTATTTCTAGGCAAATATTGAAACCAGATTTTAGCATCTCCCCTTAAAGAGAAAGGAAAGAGCTTGAGCCTAACAACATCACCTTCTACTTCTTTATACTTTTGCATATCACATAATTCAACAAAATTATTCAAGTGTAAAGCAGCATCATCTCCAGCACCAGAGAATTGATCTCTCATAACAAGGTTTAGCAAAGCAGGTCTAATTTCATAAGAGGTAGCTGAAGTGGCAGGTGTGGCAATGGGAGTGCAGATAAAGTCTTGGTTGTTGTGACTAGTGAAGTCACACAACTTGGTGTTTTCAGTGGAACCCATAGTGGCAGCAAGTGTGGCAGATTTTTTTTTAGTTTTTGATAAAAGACACAAAGATAAAAACTGAAAGATAAACTAACAAGACTAAAAAAAAGGTAAAGGATAGGGTGCAACTCCCCTATCGTAGCACTTGGAGTCCCCGGAAACGGCGCCAGAAAACTTGCTTGATGGCTTCTCGCCCCTTTGTTGGTTACCCCAAGTGGATGGTTGAGATGTAGTGCAGCAGCAGTTTTCCCTCGGTGAAGATACCAAGGTTTGTCTCCAGCAGGACTCCAGAGATGATAAGTAGGTGTCAGCAGCGCAACTGACCCGGACCTACACACAGACACAGATAACTTTGTTCCCAACGAAGTTCAGAGAGGTTGTCAATCTCTCCGGTCTTGTTGTTCACAAGGATAAAATGCAAGGGATAATGATAGCAAGTAAAAGCAGTAAAGTAAATATAGCATGGAAACAATAATGAGGATATGGACCGGGATACGTGATGTTCGCTAGTGATGTCTCTCTCCCAAAAGACGATAAAATTGCTATGCGAGGTAAACAAATTACAGAAAGGCAATTGACAGGATTATGAACGCACCGCAATGCTAACTATGCTACAAAAGAAAGGACGAGGTTCAAAAGCACAGGTAGTACGCCAAGATAAGTAGACCGAAATCCATCTGCATCTACTACTAATCATCCACCTTGAGATATCTATCCAGAACATCTCGCTGGTATTAAGTTGCGAGCCCCACCCAAAGTGTAAACCCAAAGCAACAGACAGCTGCATTAAAAAGAACTCTGCGTAAAGTAAACAAGCCTTGTGACCGCGGTCACAAGCACCGTTGTTTTCCCCCTTGTGGCAACAGCACATCCCCTAGACTCATGTTTCTGTCACTCAAGCGTGTCATCGGGGGGCATGAACCCACAATCTAGCACAACGTTCCCTCTTGAAGTCACTACCTACTACTTGGCCAAAGCAATAAACAGCAACGGAGAACATGCAAGAATTACTTAGGAACAAAAAGATAAGAGATAAAAACCAAATATATTACTCTATCACAATCTGAACATAATCTCATAATCCATCAGATCCTATCAAACTGAACATAGCAATAGCAGAACTATTACAAAGGTGCCTCGATCATGTAGGGCAGCTCACGAGGTCTAAACAATGAAGATCAAAGAGGGGAAGAGAACATCACATAGCTACTGATCACGGACCCATGGTCCAAGGAAAACTACTCACGAGGCATCCGGGGAGCATCCATGGTGGAGAGGAGACTCCCGGACGTCAATCCTCCCTCCGGCAGGGTGCCGGGAAGAGGTCTTCTGGTGCTCCCGATCTTCAGAAGCGCGGCGGCGGCGGAACAGAGGCAAGTTCGCGGAATAGGGTTCCTCTTCTGGAGTTTTCCCGTGACGGAGAATAAATAGGCGAAGGGGGGCATCCAGAGGTGGACCAGGGGCCCCAGGCGCCCCCCTGGCGCGGCCAGGTGTGGGGCCGCGCCGGGTGGCCGCCTAGGCCCCCCTGGCTCCCCTCTGGCCCCTCCCGGGCTCTTCGCGAAGCTTCCTCCACGCTGATTTTTTATCTGAATTTTCCCGAATTTTTCTGGCACTTTTTATATGGGGGAAAACTGAAATAGAAAAACAGCAGAAAACAGGAACTGGCACTGGGGTGCACTGAGTTAATAGGTTAGTCCAAATATGATCAAAAATGTATGAAAGTGTATCTAGAACATAGCAATATCACACAAAACATGCATGTCACCACAGAAATTATGCTTGTTATCATTTACCTACTCGAGGACGAGCAGGAATTAAGCTTGGGGATGTTGATACGTCCCAAACGTATCTATAATTTATGCTTGCTCCATGCATGTTTTGTGTGATATTGCTATAATATAGATACACTTTCCTACAATTTTGATCATATTTGGACTAACTTATTAACTCAGTGCACCACAGTGCCAGTTCCTGTTTTCTGCTGTTTTTCTATTCCAAGTTTCCCCCATATTAAAAATGCTCAGAAAATTCTGGAAAAATCGGATTAAAAATCAGCGCAACGGAACCTTCCAGAATCACTAAAGTGGGGCCAGAGGGCCACCACCAGGGACCCAGGAGGCCACCTGGCGCAACCTAGGGTCTGGTCGCGCTAGGGGGGCGCATGGACCCCTAGTGGCCCCCCTGGTTGCCCCCCTTCGCCTATTTAATCTTTGACGCGAAACCTCCGAAGACAGAACCCTTTTTCGCGATCTCGCATCTGTTTCGCCGCCGTCGTGCTTACAAGATCGGGAGCGCCAGCAGACCTCTTCCCGACACCCTGCCGGAGGGAGGATTGACCTCCGGGAGCTTCCCCTCCACCATGGACGCTTCCCGGATGTGTCGTGAGTAGTTTTCCTTGGACCATGGGTCCGTGATCAGTACCTATGTGATGTTCTCCTCCCCTCTTTGTTCTTCATGGTTTAGTCCTCGTGAGCTTCCCTACATGATCGAGGCACATATGTAATTTTTTGTTGTTGCTATGATGAGTTTGCTGGGATCTGATGGATTATGAGACTATGTTCAGATTGTGATTGAGTAATAGATTTGGTTCTTATATTTTATATTTTTGTTCCTAAGTAATTCTTGCATGTTCTCCGTTGTTGTTTATTGCGTTGGCCAAGTAGTAGGTAGTAACTCCAAGAGGGAACGTTATGCTCGTTGTGGGTTCATGCCCCCCGATGACACGCTTGAGTGACAGAAACATGAGTCTAGGGGATGTGATGTTGCCACAAGGTGGGAAACAACGGTGCTTGTAACCGCGGTTGTATGGATTGTTTAATTTACGCAAAGTGCTTTTCAATGCAGTTGTTTGTTGCTTTGGGTTTACACTTTGGGTGGGGCTCGCAACTTAATACCAGCGAGATGCTCTGGATAGATATCTCAAGGTGGATGATTAGTAGTAGATGCAGTTGGATTTCGGTCTACTTATTTTGGCGTACCGCCCATACTTTTGAACCTCTTCCTTTCTTTGTAGCATAGTTAGCATTGCGGTGCATTTTTAATCCTGTCAATTGCTCAGTTGTGATTTGTTTACCTCGCATAGCAGTTTTATCGTCTTTTGGGAGAGAGACGTCACTAGTGAACATCACGAGACCCCGGTCCATATTCTCATCACTGTTTACACGCTCTTTATTTTCCTGCTTTTACTTTCTAGTTGTTATCACCATTGCCATTATCCTTTGCGTTTGATCCTTTGTAAACAACAAGACCGGAGAGATTGACAACCTCTCTAAATTTCGTTGGGAGCAATGTTATTTGTCTCTGTGTGCAAGTCTAGGAGAAGCAAGTGATTCTTTTCAGACGGCGCATCACTTGCCGAATCACGTACTTATCATTGTCGAAGTCCTACGGGAGACAAACCCTATCCTCTACATAGGGGGAAATTTGCTGCTATCCTACATCTCACCTTCCACTTGGGGTAACCAACGAAGGGCGAGAAACCATTATCATCATCTCGCACATCATCAGCCACCAGGAAAAGGAAGTAGGAATCCTAGCTACATTCGCCGCCTCCGTTTCTGCCTCCCAGAAATGGCCGAGCGCCTCAAACAGATCTAAATGAAGGGCGAGAGAATTGAGGACGATAGATTTATGATTGCACGGGTTGAAACCCTAGGGTCGAACGAACCCGAGATGTTCGATCCCTCTATGGCTACATGTAGCGCACCGATGCCATGGCGACGTGGCTCGAGCTGCGGTGCGGGTCCTAGAACGCTTGGCCCAAAGATCTGGGTGAGGGACAAGTCGGACATCGAAGTGCCCGCGGCGACATGCGTTGCACTCCCGTGTACGACAGAGGACGTGTTCGTGCGTGTACCAACCTTCGACAAGCGTGTTTCCCTCGAAGACGAGGTACGAGATCGGAGGGGGTCGCCAGGAGAGGGTGTCATTGCCCCAATCCGCATGTGTTGTATCCCTGTATGTGAGTGGACCGAACTAGTGGTTTCTTTCACCTGTATACATACATTCGGAGCTCAGTGCCATCCCATCTCAGTATCCAGCCGAAATCTCTCACGCGGGCAGCGCTTCCCCATCCTCTCTCCCCATCTCAACTCTTGAGTTGTGCCACTACCACGGATCTGGGTTCAGGGAGCACTGGAGCAAGCAACTACGGCCCGTCGGCGTCTCTCGCCGTCTCGTGGAGCAGCTGTCGCCGCCAGAATCTCTAGTCACCCTGCCCTCATGGATGTCGGTATGCGTGACGATCTCTTTCCCCTTTGGTTGCCTCATTTCTCCCGTTCGGACAAACTATTGTATTTTCGCTATTTTCGTTATTAGTTCAAAATCAACCATCATACACATAAGATCTTTCGTGGGAGTGGGGACTAGGCTATATTAGCCTCGCATGTGCACTCCCTTTGCAAAAAAGGGAGACTTATCCGAAAATGTCAAGTCTTCACTGTCAATGCCCAGTCCAAAAGCGGGAAAGCAGCTAGGTGACAAATCAAGTGTTTTTAGTCCTTTGATACAATGAATCTTGGGCAAGTCAATCGCACATTAACTTTATTTACTAGGAGGAACGAAGCCAACCAGCAAACTTACACTGTCGAGGAGAGAGGTTACAAATGTCAAGGGATTTACAACTGATCAACTTATCTCGTGTGATGGCTTACAAGGAGTACATATAACAGGTGTGGCCTAGGTCGATACAAATCCATACAATGGGGGGTACTATTGCCCCACTGCACCCTCCAAGGGTCCAGCCGATGGGCCTCCGCTCTGCTCCATCAGAAATTAGCCTTTATCTTTGTATCTGAATTTGGATCACAACTTCAACACCCCTTTCCTTGCCTCCTTTCTTGATCGGACAAACTATTGTCTCCAGCAACTACGATTGAACTATGGCTTGTAATAATTTTCGCGTGTGTCTAATTATCAGTCGGCTGTTCCCGATTTAGCTTTCAGTTAAACTTTTGTCCATCGGTCTCAATTTTCAACACTAGAGAATGAATATAAATCACTAGAGTAAGATACACGTTAGACGGTTTCCTGGAGTAAGATCAAGGCTCAGTTCAAAGCGTAAGAAACTGAGGTGGGGGAACTACAAACTACGAAGTTAATGTACATCAATACTGCAGCATAATGATTAACATGTTGCTAAAGCTTTGGTGTAAAGATAACATGGAGTGCCTCCCGAGAGCTCTTTCTTTATAGCCATAATGATAGGCTTACAAGGAGTACATATAACATATGTGGCCTAGGTCGATACAAATCCATACAATGGGAGGACTATTGCCCCCTGCACCCTCCAAGCGTCCAGGCGATGATCCTCCGCTCTGCTCCATCAGAAGTTAGCCTTTATCTTTGTAAAATGAGCGACATTTATTATAGATCGGAGGGAGTACTAGTTACAGTACTAGCATGTGTGTGTGTGTGTGTGTGTGTGTGTGTGTGTGTGTGTGTCACTGTGTCTTGAGAAGTAAATAAGTGTTCAAGAAAAAATAAATGAAACTAAGCCTTATTTTTTGAACACTGCCTTGTGGAACATCATGAAGATTTTCTGAACACTGTGCATTAACTGACATCCGAAGAATGTACCAGTTGTAAGAATCTGAAGCTAGTTAGGCCGGACAGAACAAGCAAATATACATCCAGATGCAAGACAGTAAAAATTCAGTTCAGAGAATATGGATGGATTCGAAGAAAAGAGGGTGGATCGACCTACGGAAGTACACGGACAGCAACAGCTCGGAGAAACATCTTAATTTCAGCTAGCTCCTGGTAGAAACCACTAGCGACTCAGTTGTTCGACAGGTTGTACAGTCAGATCTTAGATGGACAGCGTTGACCGGAGATGTTGCAGCGCCCAACCTTGAGGTCAAGTGCATGACTTGAGGGCTAGTTTTTCTGAAGCTTATAGCAGCTTATTGCCAAAATAAGCCAGAAGCTCAAAAAAACTCATTTTCGCAGATGGGTTTAACTTATTTTCATAAGGCTTCTTTTCACGTTGGAAAAAAGCTGAGGGAGGGGGCCAAATTCACTGTTTTGATCTTTTGTTGGAAGAAATTCCAGATTTGACCCTTGTTTCAAAAAAAATCCGGATCTGACCCTTTTCCTACCGCCGTACTCGTTGGCGGTAGATTATAAAAAGGTCCAGCCAAACTCTTTGGCGGTAGTTATAGGTTATATAAAGTATCGTGCTTAATATTTAATCTAACGACCGTCGGTCCAGTGGTTGGCATGTTAGCTGCTGTCCACACGCAAATGGCACTTCGTGAGTTCGAACCTTGATGTAGGCATATTGTTTTTGTTTGTTTATTTTTGCCTCAAATAATTAACGATTGTTCAATAAATTCTAGATATATATTATTATTAAAATATATTTATTAGTTATTCATAGCGATTATATAAAATTCTTTAAAAGATATAAAAATGTATGATGGGATATTCCGGTAAGTATTTGCACTTAGAACTATATAAAATTCCTTACAAGATATCAAAAAGTATGATGGGATATTTGGGTAAGTATTTGCACTTAGTAAGTTAGAAGTATAAATTTTTTTTTCAATATATTTGATCAGAAAGAGGAAAGAAATTCAAGTATAAGAACGAAAAACAATATGGGTTGATGTGTCGATTGGCCGACCAAAATTTTGTTCGGTCGATCTCATGCAACAAAATTCAATTATTATTCCAGTAAATCGGATTATTTGTCTGTTATAGTAACAATTTGTTCTTGCGTTTATGTGTTTTTCCTACAAATTTTGGCACCGTTGTAAAACGATTGTGGTGTTGTGACCACACTCTCAAATAGATTTTTTTAGCATTGAGATACATCTGTTTGAGCGATAAGTAATGGTCGTGGTAACATTATTTGTTGACCTTTGTAGAAAAAACGTGGCGTCATCATTGCCGACCACATTTTTAATTGATGTATTTAGCATTGAAATACTTCTAGATACTTTTGTTTTGACAAGTAATATGGATAGGAGGTAGTAATATTTTTATGCCCATGCTCTCAGGAGGATATATTTAACACTGATATACATGTAGATACATCTATTTGAATGACAAGTATTATGAATAGTATGTAGATACAGAAAATATCCTCTTAGATGATCTGAAAAGAAAGTCAAAATTGTGATTGTATTAAGAAGAAAAGGACACTTAAAAACCACAACGATTGTTTAAACCGCTATAATGATGAAATATTAGGCCATGAACCAAGAAGCGGTTGAAAGGAAAGTCAGTTTATATCTTATTATGATCATCTAGGAGGATATTTTTGTTTGTTTGTTTATTTTTGGCTCAAATAACTTTTTTAGAGTGTCTAATAAAACTTTAGATATAGATTATTGTTAGCATATATTCTTTACTTATTCATAGCGATTATATAAAATTCCTTATAAAGTATATATTCCTTATAAACTTTAGATATAGATTATTGTTAGCATATATTCCGTGAAGGTTCAACAGAAAGGAAAGCTCGAACAGACGACCTAGCACACCGTGAAGGTTCAACAGCTAGGTCGCTCGCCACTGGACCATCGATGTTTCGTAGTACTATTCGGAGCGTCAAGTTATTTATACATTGAGTACTTGGTGCTACCGCCAAAGAGCATGGCGATACTCCATTGTAACCTATCGCCAACGTATATGGCGGTACTAAAAGGTTAAATCCAGAAATATTTTCAGACAAGGGTCAGATCGAGAACTTTTATCACACAAAGGTCAAAATAGTGATATTACGGAGCGGTATATCGCGTTGCCCCGTCCGCGCTAGATATTACAGAGAAAATGCCATTCAACCGAACGAAACGAGCGACCCGACCCCGTCTCATCCCCTCGTCGTCACTCTCCCTCATCCTCTCCTCCTCTCCCAGTCTCCCGCCGCCGCCAGCCTAGGGCCGAGCCCGACCCCGCCTCCCTCCGTCGCCGGTGGCCATCCTCTCCCTCTGTACCAGCCTCGTCCCCCGCCTCCCAGTCTCGCGCCGCCGTTATGTCGTTGATTCATGCCGCTCTCCCCGCTTCTTCCCCCCTTCACCACCGGCCGCCGCTTCGGCGAACTCGTCCAGCTCCACCTTAGCCCTCTTACCCCGTTCGCTCTCCTACTACTATGGATGTCCGTCCGCTGGCGGCCAGATGGAATCCGCCATCGACCCCAACCTCCACGCTTGTCCATCTGAATTATCCTGTACACCTGGTTTTTGTAAACGTTGGTATGTACAAGTTCACATTCGCAGCGAACAGCGGCACGCCCTATTTGGCTGGCTTGCTTCGTTGCGATTTCACCCTGTTAGCAGGCCAAGTCTGTTTCTTTTTTAAATGGACAGCAGGAGCTCTGCCTTTTAATTATTAGATCAGGGGGAAGAATAAGTCAATCGTACAAACGCAACAGCCCCTAGGGGCCAAGAACTCATGTTTGACACTGAAAACCACTCAGGGCTCAAGTGAGCCTCCGTCTATGCGCCATAGCCGCCAAGAAGGCCGCAACCTCCTCTTTGATTTGCCCAGCCAAAGCGCTAGCAGGCATCACGACACTCTCGAAAACTCTCCTGTTTCTTTCCTTCCAAAGGTTCCAAACCGTGTAAGCCGCCAGTGAGATACTCATCTCCTTTTTCTCCTTAGGACATCTTGCAGCATGTAGCTACTCCCACCAGTTGCATATAGAGTCGGCCGCCATAGGAATTTGGCAGGCTAGAGCGTCCGAATCGCGCAAGTGGAACCACGTTTCCTTGGCGAAAACGCACTCGAGAGTAGTGTGTAACGCCGTCTCAGGGAGCTGATCACACAGAGGGCATTTGTCATCGCTCGGCAGACCCCGATTACGCAGTCTGTCAGCCGTCCAATTCCGGTTTTGGAGGAGCAGTCGGAGGTAGAATTTGATCTTCCCCTCATCCTTGCATTGCCAGACTCGCGCCAGCCCCGGCATTGCAATCCGGGCAGTGAATTGGGCTTCGTATGCCGAGCGAGCAGAATACCTCCGGCCCGCCGTTAGGTTCCACGCGATCTCATCAGGCGTCGCCGTGACATTGACAAGCTCGGCGTTCCACGACCGCTCTGTTTCTACTCCTGACGTGTCTTTATGCCGAGTGCCCTTGGTGCAGTCGATCAGATAGTACGAGTTGTTCTTGAGTGCGCGGCTGATGACGAATGGTCCCTCCCAGGGTGAGGCCAGCTTGTGTTGCCCATCCGATTTCTGAATTCGGCGTAGCACCATGTCGCCTTCTCGGAAGGCGAGAGGACGAATTTTCTTGCTGTGGTAGTGCCGCAACTTCTGCTGGTAGACTGCCGACCTGGACAAGGCCAGCAGGCAGGCTTCTTCCTTGAGATCAACGCCGTCTTCTCGTGCTAACTTGGCTTCCTCCTCGGTGTACAAGGCATGCCGAGGTAAATCAAACTCGATGTCGGATGGGATGATTGCTTCTGACCCATATACCAGGAAGAAAGGGGTGAATCCAGTCGACCTATTTGGCGTGGTCCTTAAGATGAACAGTACTTCTGGGAGTTCTTCAATCCATGCTCCGGGTGCCCTCTCAAGTGGCTCCACCAATCGGAGTCTGATACCCGAGAGGATGAGGTCATTTGCTCTTTCTACTTGACCATTTGACTGAGGGTGTGCCACAGACGCAAGATCGAGCCGAATGCCCTGCTGAGACGCATACCGAGCCAGTGCGCCCTTTGCAAAATTGGTGCCGTTGTCGGTGATGATGCTATTGGGCACGCCATATCTGCACACGATGTCGGCCACAAAGCGGACCGCAGTTGGACCATCAAGCTTCTTGATCGGGCGGGCTTCAATCCACTTGGTGAACTTGTCCACTTCAACCAGGAGATGTTTCATGCCACTTCGGTCCCTCTTGAATGGACCAACCATATCCAAACCCCACACCGAAAACGGCCATGCTATTGGGATTGTCTTCAATGTTGATGCTGGCTGATGACTTTTTGCCTTGAACCGCTGGCAGTCCTTGCAATATTTCACCAAGTTCTCAGCCGCTGCAAGCGCAGTCGGCCAATAGAAACCATGTCGGAAAGCTTTGCTGGCAATGGCTTTTGCTGAGGCGTGATGACCACATTCACCTTGATGGATGTCTCTAAGCAACTCCAAGCCTCTATCTTCTTCTACGCATCTCTGAAAGACACCAGTTGCACTCTTGCGCACTAGCTCGTTGTTGATTATTGTGTATGCCCAAGATCGGCGACTGATTTGTCTTGACTCGGCTTCGTCTTCTGGAAGGACTCCGTCCGCTAGGAAATCTCTAATCGGCTGTGCCCATGATGGCGCACTAACGACTACCATCACTGCTGCTTGCTGGGGTGCGACTTCTTCTTGGATCTCGGCTTGTTGCCCACTGGCCTCTTGGATTTCAGCCTCTTGAACCTCTGCCATCTCGACTTCTGTCTCGGAACTGCCGATTGCGGTGCCTGGCACGCATTCGGCAGCCCCTGGTGATGGCTGCTCGTCTAGAACTACAATTTCTTCAATGCAATCGGCAGTGCCTGATGTCATTGACTCTTCTGAGGTTGTGCCGTCTGGTGCTGCCTCTCCTTGTTTACCTTTGTCCTTGCTCTTCTTGCTGCACTCGGCAGCACCTGGTCTGCAATCGGCAGCTGTAACAGCCCAGTTTTCAGAAAAATTAAAAAAATTGTTTTCGGTGTGAATTGTTTGATTGTCTGATTTGTTTGCGGTGTTTGCATCCCCGATATATCGATCGGCGATTATTTTTTCCCCTCTTATCTCGTACCGGACGGAGACCGACCCTTGCCACCCTGACACTCGACCTTTGCGACACCTGGTTTCACCCAATCACCGTCGCGAAAACCGCACGAGACCAGCCGAAACCAACGGAACGAAAACCCCGTTTAATAATTAAACGGGATATTTTTATAGTGCGCCGGAAAGTGTTTTCGGAAGGGTTCCAGCGCGAGGTGAACGCCTCTGGCTCGACGCACTGATCGCGCAGTTCAAAGTTTTACCCGAATCGGAGGTACTGCGGACCCCCGGCAGTCAGAAACGTGAGCACCGCGCGCGCGAGATAGAAACCGGAGATGTTTTTGCAAACTGCCAACCACCGGGGCTATATAAAGACCACCACACTCCCACCCATTTTTAGGGTTTCCCTAGCCAAAATATGCAGCCACCCCCTCCACTTTGCCCAGTTTTGCCTCCTAGATCCGAGATTTTTCGGACCGTCGGATCTGCGAATCGGACGCGCCCGGTTGTGCTACGTCACCCCCTGGAGTATCCTCTCTCCTCTCTCCTTGCGCAGCCGCCATGCCCGTGGGCATCCCTCGCCGCCCGTTGCCTCCACGCCGGGGACGCCGGCCACCTCCTCTCCCTTCCCTTCCCTCTCTTCTCTCTTCTTCTTCTCCCTCCTCTCCCCTAACTCTCTTCTCTCTCATCTCCCTGTACAGGAGCACCTCGAGGCAGCCATGGACGCTAGGAGAAGCATCAGCCGCCCCCTGGACTCCTCCTCGCGCCGCCGCGCCCGCACACCGCCGACGGCCGCCGCCACCTGGGTCCTTCCCCGCCGCTGCCTCTCCTGCCCAGCCGCGCGGGCTACCTCGCCGGAGGGCACAGGCCGCCACGCCGGAGCGCCGCCAGCCGGCTGCCTCCTGGCCGACGGGATCGAGTCGGTGCCCCTCCACGCGTGGCATGCCAGGTGGGCCGGCCTCAGCCCCAGGCCCAAGCCAGCCCCGAGCCCAGCCAGGCCAGATGGGCCAATTTCGGCCCATGGTGAGAAGAGGCCCCCATCTGTTTTTTTTTTGCGCAGGACTTCAAATTTTCACTAAGTCTGGAATGTTTGTGCTGCTGATTCGATTCCGCGTTGATGATAGAAAGCGATCCGTAGCCCGGATGACTTCGCGCCCAAAAGACAAATTGTTTAGAATTGCGTGCTAGTCTAGGTTAGCTTCTTGTGTGCTCCCGCGGGTACTCTCGGAGACGATGCGAGCTTACGATCAACTACACCTTCGGAACCCGACTTATCAACAGGCAAGGATTATACATTACTTATGATCCATTCTATTTCAACCAGCGGTTTGCATGCTAGTCTAGGTTAGCTTCGATGTTTGATCCTACCACATGTTTACAGCCTCTTTCAAACCGATACAGCCGTGTCCCCTCCCAGCAAACCTTGTACTGCTATGTTACTATTGCTCGTTGCTCAGCCCCTGCTTAGGATGCTACGATGTTACCCTGTTACTCCTGGGTTTGGGATATCACATTATTATATTGTTGTTGATGATATGATTATTATAATGTTGACTATATTCGAAGAAGGATGGAAGGTCTAGGCTATCCCGCCCCGACGCTTTGTTCCATTCGAGTCACCTAGGATCCGAGTTCCAGGTATTGGTTTTAAGACTGAGCGTGCCTAACCGCGTGTGGGATTTTATGGGGTCCCCTTTTCTTACCTACCTAGCTTCAAACATTTCTAGTGGTGGCCCAAGCTGATTTACCATTTGAAATCGTGTGTGTGTTGGTCAGCTGCCAGTAGTTTTCAAACAACTCGGGCCAGCGGAGACTTAGTTCCTCTGTTGGTCCACACTTGGTGAGCTAGGGAAGTCCCCTGTTATATAGGAGAGACTAACCCCGACCTTAGCCTTACGGAAGAGTCCAATCCGAGAGCGTGGCCATCTTTTGGATTGGGTGTCGACTCCCCGGGGGCCACCCGGATTTGTTCGTTGTTAGTTAGAGGGACCTGTCGTTTCGGATCTCTTGGAACTAAATCATAAAATGGTTGCCTATAATGGGTAGCAACTGAGAGAGATGGGCGAGCATGCGACGCCTCGTAATGGGCAGTTGGTACACCCCTGTAGGGTTAAATCTTTTCGAGAAGCCGTGTCCACGGTTATGGACGACTTGAGACCTACTCCTTGTTCATAGACAACAACAACTGAGATAATATTATTATAACTTGGTCAACGTGTGTGTGCCTTGACTGCTTCTTCTTCGTCGGGATGCGAAGAGGAGGACAAGGATAGGATAGGTGTTATGCTTGCGTAAGTAGTTGATAGCAAGACTTGTTGGAGGCGATTCCTCATCGAATGCTTGGCTTCTTACCTTACTCTTTAGATCGTTAGCCACTTCATAAATGTTAGTGCGGAAGCAACCTCACCATTTACCCCTTCCTTACCGTAAACTACTAGTTGTCCTAGAATGACGAGTGATGAAGTCCTTGCTGGGTCAGATGACCACTACAGTTGGATGCTGAGTACCTCTGTACTCATGATACTACCCCCAAACTCTTTTCAGGGTTCTCGATCGACAACAGTTATGGTGATCGACGTTTCACGTGGAGACTCGACGACGACTAGTTAGGCGGATCTCGGCGGAGGGCCTGGACTCGTGTGGTTATGGGATCGATGTTTTTCTATTTTCCACTAGGCATTTGCTTGTAGTCTGTACTCAGACATATATCTTCCGCTGATGTATTGTATTAAGGCAGTTGTATGCCGATTGTATGAGATGTTGTATCCTTGCATCTGTAATGTTGTGATATCATGTTGGAAATCCGGGGCATATGACTTTGATATATGTCGCGGTGGGACCGATATGTGCTTCGTCCCCAGATCTGGGTGGAAACACCTAGATCTGGAACAGTACCGCATATCGGGCCTTACAGCAGCCCCTGGTGCTGTCGGCTCTGCTGAGACTGAAGCACCTTGGGCGCTTGACTGCTTCTTCAGAGTTGGATTTTTTGTCGGTTGAGCTTCTTTTGCCTTCTTCAATGCTTCAAGGTCAGTCTCCGAGATGAAGATGGACTCGGACTCTGGAGACGGCATGATGGACGGCTTCCTGATGTGCTCAAGTGACACGCCTGGCGGGATAGCTTGCCTTGTTGAGCCGAGTTTGGACAAGGCATCTGCTGCTTCGTTGTTTGCTCTCGGCACATGGTGGAACTCACATCCTTCAAAGTACCCACTGATCTGCTGCACTAGAAAACGGTAGCTTGCCATATTTGCATCCTTTGCATCCCAGGTGCATGTGCACTGCTTGTAAGGCCCGATATGCGGTACTGTTCCAGATCTAGGTGTTTCCACCCAGACCCGGGGACGAAGCACATATCGGTCCCACCGCGACATATGACAAAGCCATATGCCCCGGATTTCCAACATGATATCACAACATTACAGATACAGGATACAACATCTCATACAATTGGCATACAACTGCCTCAAATACATTACAACAGCGGAAGACACATGTCTGAGTACAGACTACAAGCAAATGCCTACTGGCAAAGAGAAAAGCATCGATCCCATAACCACACGGGTCCAGGCCCTCCGTCGGGATCCGCCTACCTAGTCTTCGTCGAGTCTCCACGTGAAACGTCGATCACCATACCTGTTGTCGATCAGAACCCTGAAAAGAGTTTGGGGTAGTATCATGAGTACAGACGTACTCAGCATCCAACTGTAGTGGTCATCTGACCCAGCAAGGACTTGATCACTCGTCATTCTAGGACAACTAGTAGTTTACGATAAGGAAGGGGTAAGTGGTGAGGTTGCTGCCGCACTAGCATTTATGAAGTGGCTAACGATCTAGAGAGTAAGATAAGAAGCCAAGCATTCGATGAGGAATCGCCTCCAACAAGTCTTGCTATCAACTACTTACGCAAACATAACACCTATCCTATCCTTGTCCTCCTCTTCGCATCCCGACGAAGAAGAAGCAGTCAAGGCACACGCACACGTTGATCAAGTTATATTAAGATTATCTCAGTTGTTGTTGTCTATGAACAGGACGTAGGTCTCAAGTCGTCCATAACCGTGGACACGGCTTCTCGAAAAGATTTAACCCTGCAGGGGTGTACCAACTGCCCATTACAAGGCTCCGCACGCACGTCCATCTCTCTCAGTTGCTACCCATCACAGGCAACCGTTTTATGATTTAGTTCCAAGAGATCCGAAACGACAAGTCCCTCTAGCTAACAACGAACAAATCCGGGTGGCCCCCGGTGAGACGACACCCAGCTCAGGAGCCGGTCGCGCTCTAGATCTGGTCTCTACCGTCTGACTCCAGGTTTGGATTACCGGTTAGTTCTCTTATGAGACCGGGTCCTCAGCCGGTCAGATTGGACCAACAGAGAAGCTATGTCCTCGCTGGCCCGGGGTGTTTTGAAAAGACATCTGCAAGGAGCTACCCGACAGACGTATATGCATGAGTTTCAAATGGTAAATCAGCTTGGGCCACCACTAGAAATGTTTGAAGCTAGATAGGTAAGAAAAGAGGACCCCATAAAATCCCACACGCGGTTAGGCACGCTCAGTCTTAAAACCAATACCCGGAACTCGGATCCTAGGTGACTCGAATGGAACAAAGCGTCGGGGCGGGATAGCCTAGACCTTCCATCCTTCGTCGAATATAGTCAACATTATAATAATCATATCATCAACAACAATATAATAATGTGATATCCCAAACCCAAGAGTAATAGGGTAACATCGTAGCATCCTAAGCATGCATACTAAGCAAGGGCTGAGCAATGAGCAATAGTAACATAGCAGTACAAGGTTTGCTGGGAGGGGACATGGCTGTATCGGTTTAAAAGAGGCTGTAAACATGTGGTAGGATCAAACATCGAACCTAACCTATACTAGCATGCAAACCGCTGGTTGAAATAGAATGGATCATAAGTAATGTATAATCCTTGCCTGTTGATAAGTCGGGTTCCGAAGGTGTAGTTGATCGTAAGCTCGCATCGTCTCCGAGAGTAACCGCGGGAGGCACACAGGAAGGAAACACTGGAAAGCAATCAACGGTGCACCACTATTACTACGGAGCAATACAAGATCAAAGAAACAACACAAGGCACGGCAACGCGATACGGATCTATCGTCGAGAACGGTTACTAACGATTTAAGTGGAGTACTCGTCACACACGACGATACCGCACATTTACGGTGGTTCAAGTTGCTTAGCTACAGGTGATCAACCAACGGTTATTAACATGGCAACTCAAGCAAGCATGGCATAGCACACAAACAGGTCTAGAGGTGAAGCACAAAGTAAACTATTTATGCTAGTCAATTTAAGTGAGGCACAACCTAAACATGGCATAACACTAAGTGTCGCACGATGATTAAAACATTTGGTACTGTTCTGCCCTATACCATATTTTAGGTTGGTTAACAACAGCAAACAATAGCATAAACACAAAGTACACGAATAACTAATCAAGTTACATATAAAGAACACTCCAAACGGAGTTACGGTTAAAAAGATATAAGCAAGACAAGTTATGCACACAAACTGCCAACATCACGAAGCATACTTTAGAGCAAAGCATAAACAGGATAATCAATGCAAACATGCTCACAAATGACTTGTAATTAAAGTAAACATGACATGGAAGGCATGGCAAAAATAATCATGCAAAAAGACATCATAGATCAAAAGATATTAAGCAAACAACATGGCATCGCAAAATAACAGACTTAGAGAAAAACAGAGGTGGCTGTCAAAAACAGCAGCATAGCAACTTTGGAGCTAAATAACTATATGACCAGCAAACATAACATGGCAATGCAATACAAGGAATGAAAGTAGACATGATGCTTAACAATATGCAATTGGAATCACTCAAATCCGATAAACGGTCGCGACACACTCGTCGACCGAAGTTGCAACAAAATAACAGTTTCAGGAATAGCAGCACAATAACATCAGGATAGCTACTTTGGAGCAAGATATAAACATGATGCAGCAATCAAATATGGCATGTGAATGCATGAAACTGAAGTAGAAACATTGCTTAACGCAACGCAAAAGGAATCAATGCAATAGGCCTCATGGATTTGTTACAATCATCATGCAAAGTTGCAACAAAATAATAACAGCAGCACATAACAGGAATTTGTAGCAGTTTAACGGCTTGATGCCCTGTTCAGCACACAATTACACAATCAAGATGAGCTCAAATGCAAATGATCACAAAAGATGAATTAAAGTACACGCAATTCTAAACAATTCGTCTTTTAGGCGCGAAGTCATCCGGGCTACGGATCGCTTACTATCGTCAACGCGGAATTGAATCAGCAGCAGAAAACTCTCTGACTTAGTGAAATTCGCAGGTACTCTGGGGAAGAAAAAAAAATACATGGGCCCTCACCACTGGGCTCAGCCCATCTGGCCTGGAGAGGAGGCTGGCCATGGGCCAGGGCGTGCTGTCGGTGGGCCGCGCTGTGGAGAGGCTGGCCAGGCCGGCCCATCTGCAGCGGCTGGGAGGGGGCCGCTCGGATCGGGATCGATCCCGACCAGCCAGCGGGTGGCGGCGCCGGACTCCAGGGAGACGCGACGGCGGCGGGGTGCAGGCGGCTGGGGTGGCCGGGATCCGGGCGCGGGGCGGCGCTTGGAGGCAGATCCGGCCGCGGGAGCTCGTCGGCTGCGTCTTACGCGGGGATCGGCGGCGACTCGGAGCTCGGGCCGGCGAGTTGTGGCCATGGTGGGAGGTGGCCGGCGGCGTCCTGCAAATCAGAGGAGGGAGAAGGGCGGTGAGGCAGGGGACAGGGAGAGGGAGAGGAGAGGGAAGGAGGGATCGGAGTGGGCTGCGGCGGCCTGCTGCTGCCGGCTGCTCCGGCCGGAGTGGAGGCGCAGGCGACGGCTGATGCGGCACGGGATGCGGCTCGGTTGGAGGAGGAAGAGAGAGGAGGTTGGGAGGCGATCTCGGCCCTCGATTTGGAGATCTGACGGCCAGGACTTGCTCTGGAATTAGGGTTTCGGGATTTGGGCCTCAAAATGGGCAGATCTAGCAAAGTGGAGGGGGTGGTTGCAATTTTGGCTTAGGGAAACCCTAAGTGGGGGTGGAAGTGTGGTGGTCTTTATATAGCCCCGGTGGCTGGCAGTTTGCAAAAACATCATCGGTTTTACTCTCGCGCGCGCGGTGCTCACGTTTCTGACCGCCGGGGGTCCGCAGTACCTCCGATTCGGGTAAAACTTCGAACTGCGCGATCGGTGCGTCGAGCCGGAGGCGTTCACCTCACGCTGGAACCGTTCCGAAAACACTTTCCGGCGCGTTATAAAAATAACCCGTTTAATTATTAAACGGGGTTTTTTGTTCCGTTGGCTGCGGCTGGTCTCGTGCGGTTTTCGCGACGGTGATCGGGTGAAACCCGGTGTCGCAAAGGTCGAGTGTCAGGGTGGCAAGGGTCGGTCTCCTTCTGATACGAGATAAGAGGGGGGAAAATAATCGCCGATTGATAAATCGGGGATGCAAACACCGCAAACAATTCAGACAATCAAACAATTCACACCGAAAACAAAATTTTTAATTTTTTTCAAAACTGGGCGGTTACACTGCTGTACCACCAAATCAGAGTCACCAAAGCACTCAATATTCCGAATGCCGATTTCCTTGGCCAGCTTGATACCATGCACAAAGGCTTCGTACTCGGCAACGTTGTTTGATGCTGGAAAGTGAATCTGGAGTACATAGTGTAGTTGATCTCCTCTTGGTGAAGTAAGCACTACACCCGCCCTAGGCCGCTCTTCATCTTGGATCCATCAAAATGCATTCGCCAAAAGTCCGATCCTGGGACGGATGGCATATATTGAGTTTCAGCCCAGTCCACCAAGAAATCGGCCAATGCTTGCGACTTGATTGCTGTTCTCGGCTCGTACTGGATGCCATGGTTGGCGATCTCGATTGCCCACTTCGCCACTCTTCCGGTTGCATCTCTGCTTCCTATGATGTCGGCTAATGGAGCCGAGCTGACGACCGTGATTAGATGGGCTTGAAAATATGGCTTCAATCTCCTGGCTGCCATATACACTCCATAGCACATATTCTGGTAGTGAGGGTAGTTCTGCTTGGAGGCCGAGAGCACTTCACTGATATAATGCACAGGTCGCTGAATCTGTTGTGCCTTGTCCTTCTCGGGCCACTCCACCACCATAACTGCATTGATCACCCGATTGGTTGCCACAATGTACAACATCATTGGCTCCTTCTCAATCGGGCCCGCCAGAATCGGCGCAGTGGAGAGCATGCGCTTGAGCTCTCGGAATGCCTCGCTTGCTTGAGGTGTCCATGTGAATTTCTCCGTCTTCTTCATCAACTGATACAACGGGATTGCTTTTTCACCCAGCCGACTGAGAAATTGGCTGAGCGAAGCGAGGCTACCGGTGAATTTATGTACTTGCTTCAGGTTCTTGGGTTGCTACATTTGCTCGATTGCAGCTATCTTCTCGGGATTGCATTTGATTCCTCTCTCGGAAACGAGAAATCCCAAGAGCTAGCTTGCTTGGACCCAAAAACACACTTCTCAGGATTGAGTTTGATCTGGTAAGTTCTCAGATTAGCAAATGTCTCTCGGAGGTCATCTAGGAGTGTGACTCCCTTGGCCGACTTCACTACCAGATCATCCACATAGATGTGGAGATTTCTGCCGAGTAGGAAGTGTGTACATCTCTGAATTGTGCGTTGATAAGTGGCACCTCCGTTTTTCAAACCAAAAGGCATGGTGATATAATAATTAGCCCCGAAAGGGGTTATAAATGCAGTCTTTATTTGATCTTCTACAGCAAGTTTGATCTGGTGATAGCCAGCTGTGGCATCCAGAAAAGATAAAAGCTCGCAGCCGGCCGTAGAATCAATCACTTGATCAATACGGGGCAGAGCAAACGGATCTTTCGGGCACGCCTTGTTCAGGCAAGTGTAATCGATACACATGAGGCAGGTCTTGTTCTTCTTCATGACGAGGACTGGATTTTCCAGCCACTCGGGGTAAAACACTTCCATGATGAAACCTGCAGCTTGCAGCTTCGCAATCTCTTCCCCGATTGCCCTTCTCTTATCTTCAGAAAAAAGTCTCAGGGGTTGCTTGACCGGCTTCGAGCCTGGCCGAATGTGTAGCTTGTGCTCGGCGAGTTCTCTCGGCACACCAGGCATGTCTTGTGGAGACCATGCGAAGATGTCCCGATTCTCACGGAGAAACTCGACGAGCTCGCTTTCCTATTTGTCGCTAAGTCCAGCTCCGACTACAACAAACTTGGTTGAGTCGGAGGGATCTAGATCAACATTCTTGCTGTCCTTGGCCGACTAAAAAGCCGATTCCTCATCTGCTCTCTTGGCTGGGCCGACTGGGAGTGGATTCTTGTTCTGTGCTTGCGCCATTGCTATCACTTTGCCGAGCTGACGCTTCTCTGTTTCAATTACTTGGGAGTCAGCCAAACTGCCGCCAGCCGATGTGCACTCGAGGGACTTCCTGAAGTCCCCGGTGACAGTGATGACGCTGTTTCGCCCTGGGATCTTCATCTTGAGGTAAGTCTGCTGTGCATTGAACATGAACTTGGAAAATGCGGGCAATCCCAACAGAGCATGATAAGGACTTCTGAGGTCGGCGACCACGAACCAAATCGGCTCCCTCCTGAAGTTCTCCTCTGTGCCAAATATGACGTCCAGCCGAATGTGGCCCATGGGGGTGCAAGACAACCCAGGGACAATCCCATGGAACGTCGTCCGACTACGCTCCAGATCCCTCTCGGTGAGCCCTAGCTTGATCAAGGTATCTCTGTATAGAATGTTGATTGTGCTTCCTCCATCGACGAGCACTCGGGAGAACTTGCATGAAAATCTTGGTCCTGCGAACAGAGCATCAACCACAAGCGGGTAGTTGCCTGGATTCGGCAAGATGGTCGGGTGATCTGCTCTGTCCCAGGATATGGGACATTCGGACCAATGCATGAACTGAGGAATCGGTGGCATGGTGGCGTTGACTTCTTGAACTCGGGCTCTCCGACTGCCCTTGTCGGTGGACTCGCTGGTGAAAATCATGTACGCGGTGTCTTGCCGCGGGAACTGGTTCTGCTGCTGAGGTGGTCCTCTGTTCTAGGGTGGTGGTGGGGGTGGAGGTGGTAAAGCTTGTCCCTTCGCAATCCTTCTCACGAAATCGCACTGCCGAGTGGTATGCGCAGACGGCCTGCCGGGAGTGCCGTGCAACTTGCACGGTGCATCCAACATATCATCAAACGTGTTCTTGGGCTTCATCTGCCCCGGGGGCTTCACATTGGGTCTCATCTTTTGACTGCCTCCTGCAGCCCCTGGATCTTCTTCATTTTGAACAGCGGCCACCTTCCGACTGTCGTACTGAGTGTCTGGCTGCTCATCCTTGCGCTTGCCATTGTTCTGCTGGTTGTTGTTGTTGTTGCAGTTGTTCTCTCTTCTTTCCTTCCGACTGAGGCCTTGGTTCCCTGTGTCCGACTGCGGAGCCCCTGGTGACTGAATGACACCTCCAACTCCGAGCTGGATAGGGCGCATCGCAGAATCGGACACATCAAACGATTTGGCCACCTTCATGAGCTCGGCGAGCGATGTGAAATCCTTGCGGAGCAACTTGTGCTTCAACATTGAATCGGCCAGGCATCCATCCGTGAAGTACTGAATGGCCTGGATCTCATGGACTCCTTCACATGAATTCTTCAACTTGATCCACCGAGATAAGTAATCTCGGAGGGGTTCATCCTTGCCTTGCACACAAAGAGCCAACTGCCGCGGGAGGTTGGGCCGCTCATATGTGCTTGTAAAGTTGTGAATGAACGCATTTGTGAAATCTTCCCAACAATTTACACTGTCCTTGGGCAGACTATTCAGCCAAGTCCGAGCTGAACCCTGCAGCATCAACGGTGCATAGCGGACTGCTACGCGCCGACTGCCCCCTGCAATGCGAACTGCGGTCAGGTAATCGGACAACCAATCTTCTGGCTTCACAGAACCATTGTACTTGGGGGTGTCTCTCGGCAGCGTGAAGCCTTTTGGAAACTTCTCGGTCCGAATGCGACGACTGAAACACGACGGGCCAGCCTCTCCTTCTTCATCTTCTTGAGCTTCCTTCTCCAAGATCTCAATGCGATGCCTGGCGTCGTTCTGACCGATTTGGCGAGGGCCAAGTCGGGCGCTGATTGCTGGTCTTGGTGCCGACTGCTGAGGCATCTCATTGCGCCTGCTGTTAACAGCTGGCTCTTCAACTCTTCTGCTTGCCGTTGGGGGTGGCCGATTGCTTATGACCCTGCTCTCATGCCGAGACGGGGCCGGTTGGTGTCTGTTCTGGCGCGATGCATTCGGTCGCTGGCTAGCTTCCGGAATCTGCCTCACAGTTCCCTTTGATGCCCCAGGTCCTGCATTTTGGTTCTCCATTGCCACGAGCCTCTGCTCCTTTGCGGCTGCCAGCAGCTTGCGCATTCGGCGCGACTGCTCTCGCCGCTCATCTCCCTCTAGGTCTTCTACCTCGATTGCTATCTGCTCGGCTGCCCTCAGGTTCTTGTCCGGCGTGCTGTATGTCGGCCTCTGGATGAACGCCGACTGCGCTGGCTGCTCCGGCTGCGCCGGCCTCCTCGGCCGCTCCGGTTGCTAATAACCCTCAACTGTAGGGGATCGAGATAGTCTTCGCGGGCAAGATAACCCAATTTATTGATTCGACACTTGGGGACACAAAGAATACGTACAGGCTTTGACAATTGAGTTGCCAATTCAACCGCACCTGAAATAAACACTTTCTTGCACGAAAGTATTAGGAGCAACTGTGATACGGTGGTAGTAGTGGTGGGGATAATAGTGGTAATAGTGATAGTGGAACAGCAAAAGTAAAACAGCGAAAGTAAACAACTAGTAACCAGCAGAAAGAAAACACTGTGGGCTAGGGAGATGGATGGTTGGGCGTTGCTTGGATGAGAACGAACATGTAACAGATTCTAACTTGGGCAAGGCTCACAGAAAACAAAGGATCATCTAGGCAAATATCAAACATCAGGCATGTATCCCAGGGTAGTTATACGTGCTTGCAATAAGAACTTTGCACAACATCTTTTGTCCTTACCTCCCGCTACGAACGGGGCCAAAAGGAACTTAGGGAAATTAAGGTCTCCTACAGCGGAGAACCGGAACAAAGCATTAACACTTCATGGATACACGGAATCCTCAAATTATAGTCCATCCCCTTTGGTGTCCCAGGCTGTCACCACTGGGATCGCCGGTTCCGGACTCTAATAGGTGCATACAACTCATAGATAGGATCAAGAACACCACAAACTCAAGAAACAAAAGGGTGATCAGATCTGAAATCATGGCACTCGGGCCCAAAGTGACAAGCAATAAGAGCAACAAGTTGTAACAGAGATGATAAACACCAAGTAGATGATAGGCAACATGCCCACAACAAATCTGATTGAACTATTACATGATCTAACTCATCCAATCCCTACCATCCCCTTTGCCTACAGCAGGGAATTACTCACACATGAAAGGAGAAGTCATGGATGGGTGATGGAGAGGTGATGACGATGGCGATGATTTCCCCCTCACCGGAGGCCAATTCAGCCTCCAGATTAGCTCTCCGGAGAAGAACAGAGGGTTGCGGCGGCTCCGCAGCGTAGATCGAAAAAGCGACTCCTGTTTCGACGTTTCCTCGACGGGAGAATAAATAGGGGCCAAGGTAGGTCACCAGGGGGTGTGGGACTCACCCAGGAGGGCAGGTGGCGCGGCCAGGGGGTGGGCCCGCGGCAGGCACCCTCCTGGCTGCCCCCTGGCTGCCCTGTGGCCCCCCTTTGGCCTGACGGAAGCTTCCGGAACGCTGATGTTTAATATAATCTTTTAGGGTTTTTCCAGCGTACCTAAATATCCAGAAACCTGCACAAAAGAAAAACAGCACTGGTAGCTCTGCTGAAAACAGCATCAGTCCGGGTTAGTTTCGTCCAAATTATGCAAGAATGAAGTCAAAACAATAGCAAAAGTGTTTGGAAAAGTAGATACGTTTGAGACGTATCAACTCCCCCAAGCTTAGCTATTGCTTGTCCTCAAGCAATTCAGTTCAACGAACTGGATGCGACAAAGAAAACTGTCGGGGGATTGGTACCCGGGTAGGCTAACCCACGCGGAAGCAAGCTTTCAAGACAAGGATGGGCCGATTGGGCTGCAGCTGGGGATTGGTACCTAGAGCAATCGACCTTACCAGGAACCACCAATCGGTCCAGGCGCAATCGGAGCAACCTACCACCCAATCGGGGGTATGATTACGAGGTCATAAATACCATATCCCGAGATATCTGGGTGGCAGGAAGGCCAGGTCACATCGAGGATTTGCTGGAGATACGGTGTCGACCTCCCCGCCGATTCCGCGGACAGGCCGACAAGACCGCACCCCCTAGCTCCACTGTTCGTCACTAGGCTCTACGAGGTAGCAGCATGGGCCGCCGCTCGTAGGCTCCGGATCACCCGGATAGGAGCAGTCGGTGGGCCCAGGCCGATTAGAGGTTGACAGCTGGGCCCATTCGGCACCGAAGTTACCGAAGTACCCTGGACTCACACTATAAGAGCCAGGGTACCCCTCCTGCGCGAGGGACGCCACACCTGAGATCTCATTAACTCATTCCCCCTTCAGTTCATTTACTGCCCGTAGTCACTCCTCAGGGAAGCAGGAGAGGACCTTACCCACGGCGGCGGTTTACTCCTTCCCCTGAGAAGATAGAAGAGCAGTTATTGTAGTTCCTTCATTGATATATAAGAGACAAGCAGGAGTAGGGGTGTTATCTCTCCAGAGAGCCCCGAACCTGGGTACATCGTGGTGTCTTCACCGTGCTTGTGCCCAACCCGATTCCGGCACCATCGACATTCTCTCCCTCGTGTCTTCCCCTCACTTTAGCCATCCCCATGGCATCTGCCGTCACATATCGACGACAGTTGGCGCCCACCGTGGGGCAGACCGAGGCGTCGACTGGAGTCAAGATCCGGACGGGATCTTCCTCTGCATCCGGCGGTAGCCACGCCTCCGGCCTGATTCTGAGGCGTGGGGCAATCGATTATGTAGTGGACTACTCTGCGCGGTACAGGGCTGGAGCACCCTTGCCGCCCGGAGTGTCGCTGCAAGTGGGAAGTCATCGTCTCTTCATTGGCAGCTTCCCTGAGGCATATCCCAGAGACATCCGCATCTTCGTGTGTGCTACAGATCCGCTCTCGACCAGGGGCTGCATCGCAGCACCTGGCCGAGAGGAGGGCCGACTGCACGCCGCGGTCATGATGGCGTAAGCATCTTCGTCGACCAACCGTGATCCGGCAAGCGCAGCAAGGAAGGCCAAGGAAGTAGCTGATGCGGCAGAGCGAATCGGCACCAGTGCGTTGCGGGATGTGTTATACACACCTGTGAACCGAAATGGTGATCCGGAGCAGGTGCACACCGAGCTGGAAACAGCACGGCTCGCTCTGGCTCGCAGGGCTGAGCAAGTGTTGGCAGAAGAGCGTCGGCTAGGAGCCATCACAAGGGAGTACAACGCAGCTCACGCAGGACTGTGCCGGCCGATTGAGCCCGCAGTCCTGGAAGACCTGAGAAGCCGAGGATAAGCAGTCCACCAGCAGCTATCAGGAGCTGAGCAGCCGGAGCGTCCGAGAAGGACGGTGCAACCGAAGCAGCCAGCGCAGTCGGCATTCATCCAGAGGCCAACGTATAGCACACCGGACAAGAATTTGAGAGCCGCCGAGCAGATAGCGCTCGAGCTGGAAGAATTGGAAGGAGATGAGCGGCGCGAACAGTTGCGCCGAATGCGTGAGCTGATAGCGGCCGCAAAAGAGCAGAGGCTTGTGGCAATGGGCAATCAGAATGCTGAGCCAGAGGCATCAAGAGGAACTGTGAGGCCGAATGCGGGAGCTAGCCAGCGACCGAATGCATCGCGCCAGAACAGGCATCAACCTGCACTGTCTCGGCATGACAGCAAGGTCAGAAGCAATCGGCCACCCCCAGCAGCAAGCAGAAGAATGGAAGAGTCAGCTGTTAACAGCAGGCTCCATGACATGCCGCAGCAATCGGCGCCAAGACCAGCAATCAGCACCCGACTTGGCCCTCGCCAAATCGGCCAGAACGACGCAAGGCATCGCATTGAGCTCCTGGAGAAGGAAGCTCAGGAAGATGAAGAAGGAGAAGCTGGCCCATCATGTTTTGGTCACCGCATTCGGACGGAGAGATTCCCGAAAGGCTTCACATTACCGAGAGACACTCCCAAGTACAATGGCTCGGTGAAACCGGAAGATTGGCTGTCCGACTACCTGAAGGCAGTCCGCATTGCAGGAGGCAATCGGCGTGTAGCAGTCCGCTACGCACCTCTCATGCTGCAAGGCTCAGCGCGGACGTGGTTGAACAGTTTGCCCAAGGACAGTGTGAATTGCTGGGAGGATTTCACGACCGCATTCATTCACAACTTCACAAGCACGTATGAGAGGCCCAACCTCCCACGGCAGTTAGCTCTGTGTGTGCAAGGCAAGGACGAGCCCCTCCGAGATTACCTATCTCGGTGGATCAAGCTGAAGAATTCATGCGAAGGAGTCCATGAGATCCAGGCCATTCAGTATTTTACTGATGGGTGCCTGGCGGATTCAATGTTGAAGCACAAGCTGCTCCGCAAAGACTTCACGTCGCTCGCTGAGCTTATGAAGGTGGCAAATGCGTTCGCTATGTCCGATTCTGCGATGCGCCCTATCCAACTCGGAGTTGGAGGTGTGATCCAATCACCAGGGGCTCCGCAGTCGGACACAGGGAACCAAGGCCTCAGTCGGAAGGAAAGAAGAGAGAACAATCGCAACAACAACAACAACAACAACAACAACCAGCAGAACAACGGCAAGCGCAAGGACGAGCAGCCTGATTCCCAGTATGGCAGTCGGCAGGTGGCCGTTGTTCAAAATGAGGAAGATCCAGCGGCTGCAGGAGGCAGTCGGAAGATGAGACCAAATGTGAGACCCCCAGGGCAGATGAAGCCCAAATACACCTTCGAGGATATGTTGGACGCACCATGCAAATTGCACAGCACGCCTGGGAGGCCGTCTGCGCACACCACTCGGCAGTGTGACTTCGTGAAAAGGATTGCAAAGGGAGAAACTTTACCACCACCACCACCACCACCCCAGAACAGAGGACCACCTCAGCAACAGAACCAGTACCCGCAGCAGGATGCGGCTTACATGATTTTTACCAGCGAGTCCACAGACAAGGGTAGTCGGAGAGCCCGAGCCCAAGAAGTCAATGCCACTATGCCGCCGATTCCCCAATTTGTGCACTGGTCCGAATGTCCGATATCCTGGGACAGAGCAGATCATCCCACCATTTTGCCGAATCCAGGCAATTATCCGCTGGTGGTGGACGCTCTGGTTGCAGGACCAAGATTTTCATGCAAGTTTTCTCGAGTGCTAGTTGATGGAGGAAGCACGATCAACATTCTGTACAGAGATACAATGCTCAAGCTAGGGCTCACAGAGCGGGACCTGGAGCGCAGTCGGACGACATTCCATGGGATTGTTCCTGGACTGTCTTGCACCCCCATGGGTCGCATTCGGCTGGATGTCATATTTGGCACGGAAGAAAATTTCAGGAGAGAGCCGATTTGGTTTGAGGTGGCCGACCTCAGCAGTCCTTACCATGCCCTATTGGGGTTACCAGCATTTGCCAAGTTCATGATCAATGCACAGCAGACATACCTGAAGATGAAGATCCCGGGGCCAAACGGTGTCATCACAGTCACCGGAGACTTCAGGAAGTCCCTCGAGTGCACATCCGCTGGCAGAAGTTTGGCTGAATCCCTAGTGGTGGAGACGGAGAAGTGCCAGCTCGGCAAAGTCATTGCAATGGCGCAAGCACAAAGCAAGAATCCACTTCCGATTGGCCCAGCAAAGAGAGTAGATGAGGAATCGGCTTTTCAGTCAGCCAAGGACAGCAAGAAGATCGCTCTAGATCCCTCCGACTCAACCAAGTTCGTTGTAGTCGGAGCTGGAATTAGCGATAAATAGGAAAGCGAGCTCGTCGAGTTCCTCCGTGAGAATCGGGACATCTTTGCATGGTCTCCACAAGACATGTCTGGTGTTCCGAGAGAACTCGCCGAGCACAAGCTGCACATTCGGCCAGGCTCGAAGCCGGTCAAGCAACCCCTGAGACGTTTTTCTGAGGACAAGAGAAGGGCAATCGGTGAAGAGATTGCGAAGCTGCAAGCGGCAGGTTTCATCATGGAGGTGTTTTACCCCGAGTGGCTGGCGAATCCAGTCCTCGTCATGAAGAAGAACAAGACTTGGCGTATGTGTATAGATTATACTTGTCTGAACAAAGCATGCCCGAAAGATCCGTTTGCTCTGCCCCGTATTGATCAAGTGATTGATTCTACGGCCGGCTGCGAGCTGTTGTCCTTTCTGGATGCTACTGCTGGATATCACCAGATCAAGTTGGCTGTGGAAGATCAGATCAAAACTGCATTCATAACCCCTTTTGGGGCCTATTGTTATATCACCATGCCTTTTGGTCTGAAGAATGGAGGAGCCACTTATCAGCGCACGATTCAGAGGTGCACACATTCCCAACTCGGCAGGAATCTCCATGTATACGTGGACGATTTGGTGGTGAAGTCGGCAAAGGGGATCACATTGCTAGATGATCTCAGAGAAACATTCGCGAATTTGAGAACTTATCAGATCAAGCTCAACCCGGAGAAGTGTGTGTTTGGAGTCCAAGCCGGCAAGCTGTTGGGGTTTCTCGTTTCCGAGAGAGGAATCGAATGCAACCCCGAAAAGATAGCTGCAATAGAGCGCATGGAGCAGCCCAAGACCATGAAGCAGGTGCAGAAATTCACCGGTTGCCTCGCATCTCTCAGCCGATTCCTCAGTCGGCTGGGCGAAAAGGCAATCCCATTATACCAGCTGATGAAGAAGACCGAGAAGTTCACATGGACCCCTCAAGCAAACGAAGCATTCCGAGAACTCAAGCGCATGCTCTCCACGGCACCAATCCTGGCTGCCCCGATTGAGAAGGAGCCAATGATGTTATACATTGCGGCAACCAATCGGGTGATCAGCGCAGTCATGGTGGTGGAGCGGCCCGAGAAGGACAAGGCACAGCAAATCCAGCGTCCAGTGTACTACATCAGCGAAGTACTCTCGGCATCCAAGCAGAACTACCCTCACTATCAGAAGATGTGCTATGGAGTGTACATGGCAGCCAAAAGATTGAAGCCATACTTTCAAGCTCACCTGATCACAGTTGTCAGCTCGGCTCCGTTAGCCGACATCATGGGAAGCAGAGATGCAACCGGAAGGGTGGCAAAATGGGAAATTGAAGTCGCCAGTCACGGCATCCAGTATGAACCTAGGACGGCAATCAAGTCGCAAGCATTGGCCGATTTCCTGGTGGACTGGGCTGAAACTCAGTACATGCCGCAGCTCCCAATGTCGGATTGGTGGAGAATGCACTTTGATGGCTCCAAGATGAAGAATGGCCTAGGGGCTGGGGTGGTACTCACTTCCCCAAGAGGAGATCAGTTGCAGTACGTGCTTCAGATTCACTTCGCAGCATCAAACAATGTCGCCAAGTACGAAGCCCTTGTGCATGGTATCAAGCTTGCCAAGGAAATCGGTATTCGGAACATCGAGTGCTTTGGGGATTCCGACCTGGTGGTACAGCAGTGCTCGGGCACCTGGGATGCAAAAGATGCTAACATGGCAAGCTATCGATTCCTAGTGCAGCAGATCAGCGGATATTTTGAAGGTTGCGAGTTCCATCATGTGCCGAGAGCAAACAACGAAGCAGCAGATGCATTGTCCAAGCTAGGGTCAACAAGGCAATCAATCCCACCAGGCGTATCTCTGGAGCATATCAAGAAGCCATCTATCATTCCATCCCCAGAGTCCGAGTCCATTTTTATCTCGGAGACCGATCTCGAAGCACTCAGAAAGGCAAAAGAAGTTCAACCGGCCAAACCTGCAACCATGAAGAAGCAGTCCAGCACCCAGGGTGTCTCGGCAACAGCACCAAGGGCTGCCGATTGCGAGCCAGGGGCTGCAAAGGAGAAGAAGAAGAGCAAAGGGAAGAAAGCGGAGGCCGCACTAGAAGGCACAACCTCCGAAGAGCCAATGACATCAGAAATTGCCGAGTGCAATGATGAATCTCCAGCTCCAGACGAGAAGTCAGCACCAGGGGCTGCCGAGTGCGTGCCAGACGCCGCAGTCGGCAGTTCAGAAGTAGAGGTCGAAATGGCAGACGTCCAAGTGGCCGAGATCGAGGAGGTCAGTGATCAAGAGGCCGAGATCCAAGAGGAAGTCCCACCTCAGCATGCGGCCGTAATGGTGGTCGTCAGTGCGCCGTCATGGGCACAAACGATTAGAGATTTCTTAGCAGATGGGATCCTCACACCAGATTTAGCAGAGTCCAGGCAGATCAGCCGCAGATCTGGGTGTATACAATAATCAACAATGAGCTGATGCGCAGGAGTGCAACTGGTATCCTCCAGAGGTGTGTTGAAGAGGACAGAGGCTTGGAGCTGCTCAGAGACATCCATCAGGGTGAATGTGGTCATCACGCGTCAGCAAAGGCAATCGCCAACAAGGCTTTCCGACATGGTTTCTACTGGCCAACTGCACTCGCAGCGGCTGAAAATCTGGTGAAGCACTGCAAGGGTTGTCAGCGATTCAAGGCAAAGAGTCATCAGCCAGCATCGGCACTGAAGACCATCCCAATAGCTTGGCCGTTTGCAGTTTGGGGTTTGGACATGGTCGGACCATTCAAGAGAGCTCGGAGTGGCATGACACATCTCCTAGTGGCAGTCGACAAGTTTACCAAGTGGATTGCAGCAAGACCAATCAAAAAGTTGGATGGGCCGACTGCGGTTCGGTTTGTGGCCGACATCGTATGCAGATACGGTGTACCTAATAGCATCATCACCGACAACGGCACAAACTTCGCAAAGGGGGCGCTGGCCCGATATGCGTCTCAGCAAGGCATTCGGCTCGATCTAGCATCTGTGGCACACCCACAGTCCAATGGTCAAGTCGAAAGGGCAAATGGACTAATCCTATCGGGTATCAGGCCCAGATTGGTAGAGCCACTTGAGAGGGCACCCGGAGCATGGATCGACGAACTTCCAGCAGTACTGTTCAGCTTGAGGACCACTCCAAACAGGTCGACTGGATTCACTCCTTTCTTCCTGGTGTATGGCTCAGAAGCAGTCATCCCTTCCGACATTGAGTTTGATTCACCTCGGCACGCCCTGTACACAGAAGAAGAAGCAAGATTGGCAAGAGAAGACGGCATCGACCTCAAAGAAGAAGCTTGTCTGTTGGCCTTGTCTAGGTCAGAAGTCTACCAGCAGAAGTTGAGGCACTACCACAGCAAGAAGATTCGTCCCCTCGCTTTCCGAGATGGATACATGGTGCTACGCCGAATCCAGAAGTCAGAGGGGCAGCACAAGCTATCCTCACCTTGGGAAGGGCCATTTGTTGTCAGCAGAGCGCTCAAGAACAACTCCTATTATCTGATCGACTGCACCAAGGGCACTCGGCACAAGGACACGTCAGGACCAGAGACGGAGCGGCCGTGGAACGCCGAGTTGTTGTGTCCGTTCTATAGTTGAGCGGCAGAAATTTATGTAAGCCATTCGGCAAACAATCAGTAAAAGTTATCATGTCTCTGAAAATGAGCATTCGAGTACCTTTGTATAATTTCATTCGAAGAGCTAGCCTCAATCGGCAACGCTCAGTCATACCCGAGATGTGCGTAGCACACCCGGGGACTGGCCAACCGCGAGGTCAAGTAAATAAGTCATCGAGGCACGGGGACTGCAGGCTGGCCTTCAATCAAATACTTAGCTCGAGCGCAAATCACTAAAAGGTTTGTGGCATTGAGAAGGGTGGCGATTGAGGCAGTCGGTAGTACAAATCCCCGGGAAACAATTTGAAAGAGGCCACCAAGGGCACAGTCGACAGGACAAAGTCACCGATTGCGCCGCAAATCAGGACATCGGACCTTGTAGCGAGCAATCGGCGCCTGCTATTGCAGAATCCTTTGCGGTAAAAATCTTGTCGTGTAAAAAATGAAAACTTATCGAACCTTGGCTGGATGTCTACTGTTGATCCGATTGCAGACCGCATGACGGCAGCAAGGTCGACACAGCAGACATCCCCAAGTGCAGCCGATAAAGGAAACCGACAAAGACGCAAAGTTGATCGCACATGCAAAAGTAAAAAACAAGCAATCGGATTGCATCAAAAGTAACAGGCCCAAGGCCGAATAAGGTCATTACATCCAAGTCACACCCAGTAGGTGTCGACAGAAGTAAAAATATGTCTTACAAGCGGACAGTCGGAATACAAGTTAAAGATAACATAGCTTAAGCAGTCGGAGGCACTGAGCTAGAAGGTGGAGCAGCCGGATCCGATTGAGCTTCAGAAGTCGCAGCACCTGTCTGTTTAGACTTCGGAGACGTCTGGGATGAGCCGCTATAGGAGAGCTCCTCGGCCAGGCCAGAGATGGTAAAGGCAGGGAGCGGTTTCCCTCCCTGGTCGAGATACGGAGTATACTCGTAAGGAGAAAACCAGTTCACCATCGTGCTGGCTAGCCGATTGACTTCGACGTAGGTTTTCTCAAGAAGGTCAGAGGCATTGTCTCGAAGGCTGTGCAATCGGGAGAGCTTCACTTGAGGGTACCAAGACAGCACAGTCTGAAGAGCAGTCTCCGAACCAGTCCTTCCGGCAGAATTCAGCAAAACGTCGATCCGACGTGGGATAGCCTTAAGGAGAGTCCGAGTTTGCTCAGTGGTGGCATTCGGAGTGTCCCCTTGGTCAGAATCCTCGTCATCCTGAGTGTCTGCCTTACGGGTCTCGGCGGAGGAGTCGGCAGCATTCTTCATCTTCTGGAGTCCGGCCTTGAGCTCAGTCGGCGACCACAGCGCTTCAGCAATCTTCAGAATCCCGAGCTTGAAGGATAGGGCAATTCCTTGGATAATAGGAATGCAGGCTTGGGTGCCGATCAGATATTCATGCCGGGTCCAGACGTTATCTGCACGGTCACAGGTCCCTCCAGCGGCGATGGTATCCTCTCGGGACTTGGCGACAGCTGCATAAGCAGCCGCTTCAGATTCGGGCCAAGCTTCTGCATCAAGAAGGAAGAGCATAAGCAATAAGATAAGAGAAGAAAGCAACCGAAAAGTGCACTCGGCAACAAGGAGGACTCACGGCCAAGGAGGAGATCCATTTCGGTCAATGTATCGCAGAAGCCCTTGGCTCGACGGCGCATTCGGGTGGTCTCCTCATAGCTGCGCTTCTCCAGTTCTTCGAACTTGGCAACGAGCTCGTCATGATCTTGGCGAATGGAGTCTCGGGCAGAAATTGCCTCATCCCTTTTAGTTTGCAGAGCAACTCGGGCGGCGATGGCAGCATCTCGTTCAGCAAGAAGCCCATCACCAGTAGCTGTCACTGCGGTGATGTCGGCCAAATGTTTCTTCTCAAGAGCAGCCATTTCAGATTGGAGGCCGTGAATAGTCCGATTCAAATCCTTCTCTACCCCCTGCAGCTGAGTTACCTCCCCGGTGGCTTTATCAAGGGCTGGACCTTGTTGGCTAAGTTCTGTAGCCAATTCTGCAATTCGGCCTTGAAGATCATTTACCATAGGAATAGAAGCTACAAGAGAGCGCGAACATTTCAGTACCAGAGCGGTTGTCAAGTGAAGAAGAGACAGCGGTGAGATAGAGGATACCTCTTAGCTTAGTGATTTCAGCCGATTGGTTATTAACCTGCAGCTGGGCCTGGGCGAGGGTTCGAAGGCTGGCAGTGTAAGCTTCCAGGAGTTTTTCGAAGACAACTCTTTTCTCTTCCATGACAGCCTGTGATGAGCAGCAAGACGGAGTCAGACATAAAGCAACAAGTGAAAAAGATCCGAACCGATTGTGACCAATCGGCCCGAATCTCGGGGACTACACCCAGTGGGTGCGCTTGCGCACACCCACCGGAAGAAAGTCTACCGATTGAGGAAGGCAAACGATAAAGCAAAAAATGCTAAAGATCCGAACCGATTGTAACCAATCGACCCGAATCTCAGGGACTACACCCAGTGGGTGCGCTTGCGCGCACCCACCGGAAGAAAGTCTACCGATTGAGGAAGGCAAACGATAAAGCAAAAAATGCTAAAGATCCGAACCGATTGTAACCAATCGACCCGAATCTCGGGGACTACACCCAGTGGGTGCGCTTGCGCGCACCCACCGGAAGAAAGTCTGGCAATTGAGGAAGGCAAACGATAAAGCAAAAAATGCTAAAGATCCGAACCGATTGTAACCAATCGGCCCGAATCTCGGGGACTACACCCACTGGGTGCGCTTGCGCGCACCCACCAGAAGAAAAATTGCCGAAGTAAAACAGAGGTACAGAAGGAAAGGTTAAAGAGTTTACCGAATGGTGAGAGGTCAGCTGTTGAAGGTCCCGAGCAAGGGCTTCGGCGAACTCATTCACCCGGCTCAGAGCGCTCGTCACGAGATCCCGAGGACGAGGCGAAGCGTCAGGCTCAGCGCCGACATGACGGGCGCGAGAATACTCGGCTCGGAAGTGATCCACCGAGCGCATAAGAATCTCGGAGGGGGAGGAAATCGGCGGTAGCGCTGAAGTAGGAACGATGGCGAAAGCTGTAGTGGGGAGGACTGGCGGCACGGATGTTGGTGAAGGACCGGACTCACCCGATTGCGGCGGCGGCGCAACCGGGCGAGTCGGAGCAGAAGTGGTAACAATGACTGGCGGAAGGGTCGTGGTCGTCGGCGGCGCTGACAGAACAGCTGGTGGCGCAGTCGCTGTAGTTGGTGGTGCCGACTTCACAATCAACGACGAGCTCGTCACCATTGGCGTGTCGGACACGGAGGTTACAGCAGGGACAGTCGCAGCAGCGGCGGCCGGACTGGAGCGGAGTGGTGGAGACGGGGCAATCGGATCGACCGATTGCGTTCCTCCAACACCAGGAGACACCGGGTCGGCCGCGCGCTTGGAGGCTTTGGGAGCAAGGTTGGAAGAGGAGGTCTTCTGAGTCGCAGCAAGGCGAGCCTTCTTGGCAGCACGCTCGGCGTCCTTGGAAGAACGATTAGTGGCAGTCGGCCGCTAGCGAACAGCTGCAGCAGAAGCAGCGGGCGAGATGATGGCGCCGATACGAGCCGGAATGTCGGTGTCAATGTCATCAAGCCCAATCGGCTCACTGAAATAAGAAAGGGAGAAGAGTCAGTAGAAGCAAAGATAGCAAAGTACTGCGCGGAAAGACAGAAACATACCCGACTGTCCGGGGTGCGCCGGTAGGCATTCGGCAGCGGAGTGGGGCAACGTTCAGCGGCGCCTGAGTGTTCGGCCTCCGAGTGATCGTCTCCTGGGCTTGCTTGCCCTTGTTGGCAGTCGTTTTGGTTTTGGTGATTTTGGGGAGAGCCGTACCAGAGGAGGAGCCAGCGGCCGAGGTGCGTTTAGCTGGTACCTTCGGAGGTTCATCCCGAGGAGCTGCATCAGAAGCAGCACCCTTTGAGTCACTATCATCATCACTCCACTCAGCCAAAAACTGCTCAAGGGAAGGGTCAGGCGTACCCCCTTGAGCTGGCGGCCGAGTGTTGGTCTTCGGAGGGTTAGCGCGCTCGGCGTCATCATCATCAGCATCCATGGGGTCGGAGGATTCTCCGGAGGGTTGGCGCGCTCGGCGTCATCATCATCAGCATCCATGGGGTCGGGGGATTGGTACCCGGGTAGGCTAACACAAGCGGAAGCAAGCTTTCAAGACAAGGATGGGCCGATTGGGCTGCAGCTGGGCCGAGCTGGGCGGAGGTACGGCCGATTGCTCCAAGGCAATCGACCATACCAAATGCCAGCAGTCGGCCCAGGCGCAATCGGCCCACCCTTCCCTTATCAGACATTCGTCCGATTGGTCTGCAGCTGGACCGAGGTTGATTCCCAGAAGGCCGACTACCTAGAGCAATCGACCTTACCAGGAACCACCAATCGGTCCAGGCGCAATCGGAGCAACCTACCACCCAATCGGGGGTATGATTACGAGGTCATAAATACCATATCCCGAGATATCTGGGTGGCAGGAAGGCCAGGTCACATCGAGGATTTGCTGGAGATACGGTGTCGACCTCCCCGCCGATTCCGCGGACAGGCCGACAAGACCGCACCCCCTAGCTCCACTGTTCGTCACTAGGCTCTACGAGGTAGCAGCATGGGCCGCCGCTCGTAGGCTCCGGATCACCCGGATAGGAGCAGTCGGTGGGCCCAGGCCGATTAGAGGTTGACAGCTAGGCCCATTCGGCACCGAAGTTACCGAAGTACCCTGGACTCACACTATAAGAGCCAGGGTACCCCTCCTGCGCGAGGGACGCCACACCTGAGATCTCATTAACTCATTCCCCCTTCAGTTCATTTACTGCCCGTAGTCACTCCTCAGGGAAGCAGGAGAGGACCTTACCCACGGCGGCGGTTTACTCCTTCCCCTGAGAAGATAGAAGAGCAGTTATTGTAGTTCCTTCATTGATATATAAGAGACAAGCAGGAGTAGGGGTGTTATCTCTCCAGAGAGCCCCGAACCTGGGTACATCGTGGTGTCTTCACCGTGCTTGTGCCCAACCCGATTCCGGCACCATCGACATTCTCTCCCTCGTGTCTTCCCCTCACTTTAGCCATCCCCATGGCATCTGCCGTCACATATCGACGACAAAAACTTTGACAAACTCTTTTGCTTCACTAGATGTATATAAGCATGTACTACGAAAGAGTTCAGCAAGTTTTGACACCATGCTACAAGGACAATGCACGAAGCAATCCTTCTTTCATGTAATCAGTCACAAACAAACGTAAAGTAAATAATATGCTGCTGAAAGTCAATTCAAGATCACGCTGCACATAGCATGAACATATCAGAGTGGTATCTCTCTAGCCTCCATGAGTGAAGCAAAACATAAATGCAGAAGCTCCTCCGGAGTTTTAAAGGAGACTAGAACTCAGAACTCAGAATAAGAAACATCACAATCATGCAGAAGACAATGTAGTACTTTGGGACAATGCATGTTACACTAAGAATGACAATTATGCTCTCATAGTTGGTGCTTTGGAGAAAGGAAGGTGGAGACTCTCGAACCGTGGCTTTTGATGGCAAGTTGAAAACCCGTGAAAGGAAGCAAAGACTAAACATGTACCAGAGCTCGCAGCTTTAAAACAGAGATAAATTTCTTTTTAAGAGTGCAACTTTCCAGTCAACGGTGAACGGTAAATATCTCCCAATATCTTCCATGCCAACTGTATCTTTTTACTCTTTTTCTCTCTTTTTTTTTGCTTACACTTTTGTTCCTAACCCCATCTATCCTTTGATGGTCAATGATGCCTTTTATTTTTGCCTCAAGTATGGAAGGAGTTTGTTTCTCGTTCCATCTATCCTTAGCAGCATTTGGCTCATTTCATTCCATCATCAAGTATGGGGGAAGTGCAACTTTTCTCTTTTGCATTTGACTAGTTAAAACTTCCGTCAAATCTTTTTGGCATGAAAGATACTGATTTCCCTTTACCGCACCATGAGCTTGTACGGTTACAAAAAGGAAACTTTTGAATAAGGTTTTGAGATGGTACATGAAAGTCTTCGTTAGGGATGGCACGTAAATACCATATATAGGTAGGTATGGTGGACTCAAATGGAACAACTGGGTTTAGAAAGGTGATTGTGGAAGCACAAGCAGAATTCCGCTTGGAGCTGGAGGAAGGCTAGCAAAAGACTGGGAAGCGACCAACCAGAGAGCATAACGGTCATAATCATGCAGAGCGACAAAGTAACATTGAATCGGGCATGAAAGTGATATAACTACTCTGAAGTAAAAAGATCATCGAGGCAGAACAGACTTTTTAGTCTTAACATGCGTGAACATGTGCCAAGTCAATCCAAGAATCCCCCGGAGGGAAATACCACTTCAATATGCCACACCATGAACAATGCAATGCATGTCAATCATTTCAAGCAACACATTATAAACTCTAGCTATTTGAGACTAACCACAAAGAAAGCATGAACCACTGGGAAAGCATTGTAAACATAGCACTATGTCGCTACAAGCTGGTCTCTAATCAAAAGCACATGCATATGTACAAAAGTAGAAACAAGAAGAGTTCGTACCGGCTTTCCTTGTTGCATCCCTTCCGTCGATCTCGTCATTACTGCCTTGTCACTTGCACAATCGAACGTAGGAAATTATAATCATGACGGACTCGAGCTGAACTCTGAAAACAAAGCAAACTAAAGAGCAAAGGAAACATATTTTTGGGTTTTTTAAGGTTTAACGAAAACAAAAGAAAGAAGAAATCTTTTTGGGTTTTTGCAAACTAAAAGAACAAAGAAGAACAGGCAAAAACTACAAAAAGATAAAAGCGAACCAACGGGAGATACAAATGGAAGGAGTAGAAGAGCACGTACTCCCCCAAGCTTAGGCTTTTGGCCTAAGTTGGGCTCTTCTACTGCTGTCCCGAGGAGCCTCCTGCTCCCGGGTAGTACTGGTGCATCCATGGGTCGTAGGGGAATACGTCCAACAATTCCACGGGTACGATATCTTCATTGTAACTAGCTCTCGTGGACGAAGGTGCAGCTGCGGAACGTGTTATACGGCTTGAGTGCTCGGGCTTCTTCTTCCCAAGCCACCTCCCTAACTTCTCCATTTCTGAAATTTTTAGCAATTCACAAAAACGAAGATTTAAGCAAAACTAGTTTGGACAAAACATTATTCTCACTTAACCAAGGCTCAAACTAGCTGCAAAACTTGAAAAATAAATTTCTACTTAAACTTTTAAGCTTAACTGAACAGCACCAAGAACCACTAAATACTCACTAAATAAGCCACCAACTAGAAAACTAATTGGAGGGGTGAGGGAGTTACATACCAGGGAGCACTTGTTCAAGAAATCAGCTCAAACAAGTGTCTAGAAAAGGAGATCGAAGGTACGAGCTCAAGAACAGCAAGAACGAGAAAACCAGAGGAAGAACTCGAGTTTTCGGGAAGAAAGAGAGAGAGTGAGAGGAGAGATGCCACCAGGGGGCATGGGGCCCACCCAGGAGGGTGGGTGGCGCGACTAGGGGGCTGGGCCGCGCCACCTGGCCTTCTGGCTTGGTGGTGGACCCCCTGGTCAGCCACAGGTGCCCTCTGGTGGCCTTTTACCTGGAAACTTCAAATATAATTTTTTTGTAATTTTATGGGCAACTTCACTGTAGAAAAAATTTCAAAGTTCAAAAAGCTGCAAAAACTTTCGTGAACTTGAGAGAGAAGTTAGAGCAAGTGAAGCTTTAAACATAGAAACTTTGGTACAGCAAGGAGAATAAAAGCTAGAGGAAATGAAGACATAACAAGCTCAAATTTTTACCTATATAAAACTTGCTAGCTAGCAAGGTTGATCAAGTCTTACCAACAAACCGGTGGCATATAGAGAAAAAGGTCTCACCTCTTATGAAGTGTTCATTGCACTCTCACTTTAATGGACATTGTCCCCACCATAATTGTTTTGTATTTGTGGTATACATGTAGTGGACAATCCCATTCTCCAATCTTCACGGTCTCGATATTCTCGATGGAGTTAAGGCCATGCCTTTTGTCGATCTTCTTTGGAAAATACACCGTGTGTTCTTTATCGTTTACGTTGAAGGTGACCTTCCCTTTATTGCAATCAATAACGGCACCTGCGGTATTAAGAAAAGGTCTACCAAGAATAATGGACATGCTCCCATCCTCGGGCATGTCAAGCACAACAAAATCAGTAAGTATTAAGCAATTGGCAACTTCAACAGGAACATCCTCACAAATACCGATAGGGACAGCCGTAGACTTGTCGGCCATCTGAAGGGAGATATCTGTAGGAATTAGTTTCTCTAAACAAAGTCTTTTGTAGAGAGAAAAGGGCATAACACTCACTCCTGCACCAAGATCACATAAAGCAGTTCTAACATAATTATTTTTTATGGAGCAAGGAATGGTGGGTATACCTGGATCACCGAGCTTCTCAGGAATCTTGCCACTAAAAGAGTAGTTAGCAAGCATAGTAGATATTGCCTCATTAGGGACTTTTCTTTTATTAGTGACAATATCTTTCATATATTTAGAGTAAGGAGGTAATTTAATAGCATCAGTCAAAGGGATTTGAAGAAAAAGAGGTTTCATCCACTCACAAAACTTGTTGTAGTGCTCTTCTTCTTTGGTTTTGACGGACTTGCTTGGGAAAGGCATGGGTTTCTGCACCCATGGTTCTCGTTCCTTACCGTGTCTTCTTGCTAGGAATTCTTCTCTTGTATACTTTTTGCGCTTATCGGGTGCTTCTTCTTCACGAACCTCGGGTGGATCATTCTTCTCAGCATCTTTTTCAGGTTCAGCACCATCTTCAACCTCAGCATCGGAGGTAGATATACTGTTTGGGTCAACAGCCGGTTCTTCTTCTTCTATAGGATCATTGGAATTGTCAGCTTCCTTGTGTTTCTTTTTCTTCTTCTTCTTCTTTGGAGAGCTAACAATTTCTTCTTCATGTAATTGAGAATCTTGCTCGATCCTCTTCGGGTGCCCTTCTGGATAAAGAGGGTCCTGGGTGTGTGTTCCACCCCGGGTCTTTATACCGTAAGCTTGTAAATTGTCCTGTTTGGCATTATTAGCAAGCAAATCTTTTTGCACATTAGAAATTTGTTCAAGCTGAGTTTGAACCATATGAAAATGCTTCACAAGACATTTAACATCATTAACTGTTCTACCTAGAACATCAAGCAATCTTTTGATAGTAAGAGTGTTTTCATTCAACTGACCTTGTATCTTTTCATTGAAGTGATTCTGCTTCATAATAAAATTATCAAGCTCATCTAAACATTCGTCAGGAGGTTTACCTTTAGGGATGTCACTTGCATTGAAGTCTAAAAGAGAATGTACTTCTACCGTAGGTGGGTGAGTGGTAGGCTCACACAGCTTCTCGATCGGAGGTAGATTCTTTACATCTTGAGTTTTAATACCTTTTTCTCTTATGGACTTCTTTGCTTCTTGCATATCTTCGGGGCTTAAGACCAGCATGCCCCTCTTCTTTGGTGGTGGAGGTGGTTCAGGCACGGACCAATCTTCATGGTTTTTGGCAATCTTGCCCATCAGTTCTTCGGCATCGTCCGGTGTTCTTTGCCTGAAAACACAACCAGCACAACTATCGAGATAGGATTTAGACCCATCGGTTAGACCAGCATAAAAGATATCAATTAATTCATTCTTAGGGATTTCGTGTCCCGGTCTAGCCTTCAGCAAACTGCAAAATCTCCCCCAAGCTTTAGGGAGATGCTCATCCTGCAACTGTTCAAAATTATAATTCTTTGTAAAGCAGCATGTTGCATATGAGCAGGAAAATACTTATCAACGAAAGATATAGCCATGTCTTGAGGGCTTTGGATGGATCCACATGGTAGTGCATCATACCATGCTCTAGCATCTCCTTTTAAAGAAAAAGGAAGGAGCTTGGTCACATAAAAGTTCTGGATCCTTTCATCAGTAGTAAACAAGCTACCTAACTCAGTGAGTTTGGTCAGGTGCTCGATAGCATCGTCATTTTCTCTGCCATAAAAAGGATCAGCTTCAACTGTGGATATAAGTGAAAGGTCAACAGAGAAATCATAATCAGGATCTGAGATGCATATAGGTAACGTAGCAAAAGTAGGATCAGGAGTAAACTTGTTCTTCAGGGAGTGTTTTGCTAGCAACTTCTTTATAGTAGCAGGGTCGGAATCAGCACATTCATTGAGTTCCCTGCAAAGATCATCATCAAGTATAATATAATCATCCTCAAGGAGCTTTTCCTTAAGGCCTGCAAAGTTATGAGTTTTTCCAATAGGAGTTTGGGTAACAGGAATTTCATCACCCGAAAGTCGGGCAACTGCAGCAATTTGTTCATCTATAAAAGAACCAAGTGAACCTGTAGTCTCAAAGGTAGTAGAAGCATCATCAAAAGTATCTGACATATTGCCAGACTCAGCAGAAGTAGCATGTAATCGTGGTGAATCAAACTGACTCATAACTGAAGGTGAATCAAGTTTAGCACTAGTGCTAAGAGCAGTACCTCGTCTCATACGGGATGGTAGGATCGGAACCTTGGGGTCTCCTTTCTTACCCATAATGGATAACGTGCAGCAGGTAGGATACTTCGAGTAGACCTGTAAATAAAGCTATGGTCCCCGACAACGGCGGCAGAAAAAAGTACTTGATAACCCTCAACTGTAGGGGATCGAGATAGTCTTCGCGGGCAAGATAACCCAATTTATTGATTCGACACTTGGGGACACAAAGAATACGTACAGGCTTTGACAATTGAGTTGTCAATTCAACCGCACCTGAAATAAACACTTGCTTGCACGAAAGTATTAGGAGCAACTGTGATACGGTGGTAGTAGTGGTGGTGATAATAGTGGTAATAGTGATAGTGGAACAGCAAAAGTAAAACAGCGAAAGTAAACAACTAGTAACCAGCAGAAAGAAAACACTGTAGACTAGGGAGATGGATGGTTGGGCGTTGCTTGGATGAGAACGAACATGCAACAGATTCTAACTTGGGCAAGGCTCACAGAAAACAAAGAATCATCTAGGCAAATATCAAACATCAAGCATGTATCCCAGGGTAGTTGTACGTGCTTGCAATAAGAACTTTGCACAACATCTTTTGTCCTTCCCTCCAGCTACGAACGGGGCCAAAAGGAACTTAGGGAAATTAAGGTCTCCTACAGCGGAGAACCGGAACAAAGCATTAACACTTCATGGATACACGGAATCCTCAAATTATAGTCCATCCCCTTTGGTGTCCCAGGCTGTCACCACTGGGATCGCCGGTTCCGGACTCTAATAGGTGCATACAACTCATAGATAGGATCAAGAACACCACAAACTCAAGAAACAAAAGGGTGATCAGATCTGAAATCATGGCACTCGGGCCCAAAGTGACAAGCAATAAGAGCAACAAGTTGTAATAAAGATGATAAACACCAAGTAGATGATAGGCAACATGCCCACAACAAATCTGATTGAACTATTACATGATCTAACTCATCCAATCCCTACCATCACCTTTGCCTACAGCAGGGAATTACTCACACATGAAAGGAGAAGTCATGGATGGGTGATGGAGAGGTGATGACGATGACGATGGCGATGATTTCCCCCTCACCGGAGGCCAATTCAGCCTCCAGATTAGCTCTCCGGAGAAGAACAGAGGGTTGCGGCGGCTCCGCAGCGTAGATCGAAAAAGCGACTCCTGTTTCGACGTTTCCTCGACGGGAGAATAAATAGGGGCCAAGGTAGGTCACCAGGGGGTGTGGGACTCACCCAGGAGGGCAAGTGGCGCGGCCAGGGGGTGGGGCCGCGCCAGGCACCCTCCTGGCTGCCCCCTGGCTGCCCTGTGGCCCCCCATTGTCCTGACGGAAGCTTCCGGAACGCTGATTTTTAATATATTTTTTTGGGATTTTTCCAGCGTACCTAAATATCCAGAAACCTGCACAAAATAAAAACAGCACTGGTAGCTCTACTGAAAACAGCGTCAGTCCGGGTTAGTTTCATCCAAATTATGCAAGAATGAAGTCAAAACAATAGCAAAAGTGTTTGGAAAAGTAGATACGTTTGAGACGTATCAGTTGCTCGGCTCCCGCCAGCTGCTGATGGACTGCCCGACCTCGGCTTCTCAAATCTTCTAAGACTGCGGGCTCAATCGGCCGACGCGGTTCGGCATGCACCGCGTTGTACTCCCTTGTGATGGCTCCCAGCCTACGCTCTTCTGCCAGCACTTGCTCGGCCCTGCGAGCGAGGGCAAGCCGTGTTCTTTCCAGCTCAGTGTGGACTTGATCGGGATCCCCATTCCTGTTCACGGGTGTGTACAACACATCCCGCAACGCGCTGGTGCCGACTCGCTCTGCGACGTCAGCTGCCTCCTTGGCTCTCCTAGCCGCACTCGCTACGCCGCGATTGCTTGATGAAGACTCCCCCGCCATCATGACGGTTGCGTGCATATGGCCATCCTCTCCGCCGGGTGCTGCGGTGCAGCCCCTGGTCGAGAGCGGATCCGTGACGCATGAGAAGATGCGTATCTCCCTGGGATATGCCTCGGGGAAGCTGCCGATGAAGAGGCGATGACTGCCCACTTGCAGTGACACACCGGGCGGCAGGGGTGCACCGGCCCCGTATCGCGCCGAGTAGTCCACCACATAGTCGATTGCCCCACGCCTAAGAATCAGGCCAGAGGCGTGGCTGCCGCCCGATGCAGAGGAAAATCCCGTCCGGTTCTTTACTCCAGTCGACGCCTCGGTCTGCCCCACGGTGGGCGCCAACTGTCGTCGATATGTGACGGCAGATGCCATGGGGATGGCTAAAGTGAGGGGAAGACGCGAGAAAGAATATGTCGATGGTGCCGGAATCGGGTTGGGCACAAACACGGTGACGGACACCACGATGTACCCAGGTTCGGGGCTCTCCGGGGAGATAATACCCCTACTCCTGCTTGTTTCTTCTATATCAATGGAACTGAACTACAATAACTGCTTCTCTATCTACTCAGGGGAAGGTGAGAGATGTCGTGGGCAAGACTCTCTCCTGCTTCCCTGAGGAGGAACTACAAGCAGTAAATGAACTGAGCGAGATGTGAGTAATGGGCGAATGTTGTGGATCGTCCCCCACGCAGGAGGGGTACCCCGGGCTCTTATAGTATGAGCCCGGGGTAAATCGGTAACTTCACTGCCGATTGGGCCCAGTTGTCATCCTCTAATCGGTTGGGGCCCACCGACTGCTCCTCTCCGGGTGATCCGGACCCGACGAGCGGCGGCCCATGCTGTAGACTCGTAGGGCATGATGGTGAACAGTGGAGCTAGAAGGCGCAGTCTTGTCGTCCTGTCCGCGGAATCGGCGGAGAGGTCGACAACGGATCTCTGCCAGATCTTCGATGTGACTTGGCTTCTCTGCCACCCAGATCTCTCGGGATTGCGCATTTATGACCTCGTACTTGTACCCTCGACTGATCTCGGGGTCAACTTCTCCAGGGGTAGTAGGTTGTACCGATTGCGCCTGGGCCAACTGGCGGTTCTCGGCAGGGTCGATTGCTCTGGGCAATCGGCCGTGCCGATTCCCACCTCGGCCCAGCTGCGGGTCAATCGGATAATCGTCTTGGTGACGAAAGGGTGGACCGGTTGCGCCTGGGCCGACTGCTGGCATTCGGTACGGCTGATTTCCTTGAAGCAATCGGTCGTACGCCTGCCCAGCTCGGCCCAGCTGCAGCCCAATCGGTCCATCCTTGTCTTGAAAGGTTGCTTTCGCTTGGGTGAGCCTACCCGGATACCAATCCCCCGACACATGGCCTTGTATATATATCAAGGTCAACATTGATGAGAAATAATTAAAAAGTCACTATATTGCATTGGACTCTTGCCTTCTAAATGGTGCTATATTTAGCAATCAATCATATATCTATATCTATTATGTATCAAAATTATGATAGAGATGAAAACAAAGAGATGTGCGTCTTCTTAATACTTACTCCCTCCGTTCCAAGATAACTGTCGTAGCCTTAGTACAAAGTTGAGTCAGTTATTTTGGAACGGAGGGAGTATTATTTTAATTGTGTTTTTAACTTGTTTGTAAGACTTTACATTTTTTTTATCAAAACTGCTTTACACACGATACTCTGTACACGTGCCTGGCTGGATTTAATCATCGTATGTGAATCGTGTAAATTGTGTCATCGCATAGCACTGCTCTTTTTTTATCAAAGTTCCCTGGGCTTCATGTAGTTTATAACTAAAAACAGGAAAGGACAAAAAAATCGACTGAATTTAATCATCGTCTGTGAATCGTGCAAATTGTGTCGTGCGCATAGCACTGCTCTTTTCTGTGAATCGTGTAAATTGTGTCATGCGCATAGCACAGCTCTTTTTTTATCAAGGTTCCCTAGGCTTCATGTAGTTTATAACTAAAAACAGGAAAGAACAAAAAAAATTCGACTGGATTTAATCATCGTCTGTGAATCGTGCAAATTGTGTCGTGCGTATTTGCACTGCTCTTTTTTTATCAAGGTTCCCTAGGCTTCATGTAGTTTATAACAAAAATTCAGTCGATTTTTTTGTCCCTGATAAAAAAAGAGCAGTGGCGCACGACACAATTTGTTTTTGTGCGGGGGGTCGTGCAAATTCGGATGATTTGTGCGGGGGCTTCATGTAGTTTATAACAAAAAAAGGATAGGACAAAAAAATTCCGACTTGCCGGATTCGAACCAGCGACCTAAGGATTAATCTGCACAACTACAGTCCTCCGCTCTACCAACTGAGCTAAAGTCGGTTTGTGTACGATTTTATGTGTGAACATTAATAACAGGAGTATAACATATTCGAACGCGCAATCTGAAACGCATCAACAGTACAGTAGATTTCCATACTTTGTGCTAACTAATTGCCAAAGCACTTCTCCAGCAAATGACATGTGCACTATTTATTTTCACATGATGTGTAGATAGTCTTGTGCATATAAAATCTAGAACCAAGAAAATATGAGCAAAGCTACACTCACAGGGTTTCACGTGGAGTTTACGGGCTAACCACTATTTAGCTTCTGTTGATTGGAGTAAGGAAACAATACAGCCCCACCGGGGATAATTCATGGGGGTTAAGAAATTATCAGATAAAGATCCCGAAAGTGTAGCATTTTTGAAAAAATATTTTTGCTATTTGAAAAGTAGGTTTATCCCAGTCTCTACATCAATCCATGCATTTCTTTCAAAAAAAATATAACACCATAATTTTAATTTATAGCAAAATAAAGTAGTACGAAAATGACCCCCCGCACAAATCATCCCTCATCCCCAGACGATTTTGCTCCCTTTTGCCAGCCGTGTAGCTCAACTGCTTCACCAATTTAACCGGGTTCGTCGGGCAGCACAAGGTTCGCCGTCACTGCTCTCGTCAGCGGAGCAGTAGTGTCCGTCTACTCCAACCGCGTACAGATCCCGCACGTATCGCCGGCCGACCAGACGGTACGCGCACATGGCGCCACGCGCGGCCGCCGCGGCGCCGACCTGCCCACGGTGGCCGGCCGACGTGCCGCCGCAGATAGCGCGGCGTCGGATAAGCGTAGGCCGCGCATTGAAGCCAGCCACTCCCCCTCTTCCCGGCACGACGAGTTCGGGGGACCTGGGTGCCTCCCTGAGAACTGATAGCGCCATCTCAGCTACATGCCACTCCCCTGGCACCCTTGGATATTACCATCTGTCCCAGTTAGACTGCGCGTCGCCGTCGCCGATCCCAGACGTGGTCGATCCACAGTTCCACTCGATCTGCATTTCAATCCTGCCGATGAACTCTCCGATTTTTTTCCATGTCTGAACTACATGCTCAACTGCTGTTGCTGCTGCTGCTTCCTTTGTCTGCGATGTATGAGTACAATCCCACCAGTCAAACACCCCTATCAAATTTTCACTGAATGCTAGAGCTTTTCAACTGTATCCATCCACACCACCAGGAAATCGGTGCACAGGGGAGCAGTACAACGCGTACGTTGGCCTCTGATTTCTGGGGCAGTTACCGGAAACCGTAAGAACAGCTAGCGCTGTATGTCCGGTTCCGTAGCAAAGACGATTGCCATGATCATGCATCCACCCAACGTTTTCGTCACTGGTCGGTGGGTGTGCTACGGAGTAGTTCCGGCCGGTGAGCTGCTCGTTAAAGCAATCCAGCTTTTGTCCGGGCCAGGCAGAGCTGTGGAGGTTACATGTTTGGTAACCGTAAACCTGCTCTTCCGCTTGCCCATAGGTCAATTTCGACATGAAGGCCACATGTACTTCATCGGTACAGTATCATGGAGAAAACTGCAGCAAGTGGATGTGTGTGTGTGCCAGTACAATGTGAACTGTATTGCCAATTTCGTCCGCAGGGCACACACACAAGTAGTAAATAGCAAGAAATTTGGTGTTGCACGGTGTGCAATCTATTGCTAGTTTCGTCAGGAGAATATACATTAGGCACAAATAAGCTGCAAGAGATGTAGGTGTAGCATAGTATGAAACTGTCAACTGTATTGCTAACTTCGTCAGAAGAATATACATTAGACACAAATAAACTGCGAGAGGTGTAGTATATGTAGCATAGTGTGAACTGTATTGCTAATTTTGTCAGAAGAGTGTCAAAATGAGCACACACGTGTACACTTTTATACACAACATAGTCACTGTCGTTGTCACACTATAGTGCAAATTACAGTAATTTACAACATGTTCTGTACTGTACTTTTGTATCCTAACGATGCACATGTTTCGATTCCACCGGCCGAATCCAAGCCCTGAACTAAACACCCTTACAAAACTCTGAAGAAACAAATGAACTCTGTTAACACACCTAAATGATCCTTCTAGACTTGGATGAAGGAATGGCAGGGCACCCCCATGAGCTGCGCCAGGGTGGTGGACCGGAGCTTCCTCTCGGTGACGGCGGGGTCCTCAAGGAGCAGCACCTTGTCCTTGTCCTGGACGCCGGCCATGTGCAGGTGGTCGCCGTCGTCCCGCTCCCTGCCCCGGTAGAGCAGCCGCTGCTCCCTGGGCCACAGCCCGGTGGCGAGCGACAGCAGCACCTTGAGGTCGCCGAAGGTGGCGGTGGCGTCGATGGAGACGTCGTGCTGCCACCCGCCGCCGGCGGTGGAGACCTTCACCAGGACGGTCTCGACGACGGACTCGTCGTCGTCGTCCGGCCCCCGGCGCTTCTGCACGAGCATCCCGCCGGGCCGCACCTCCCACTCGATCCTCTCGTGCTCGGCGGCCACCATGGCGCACATGTCCACCCCGGCGTCGCTGCCCGCCGTGCTCTTTGAACGGCTCCTGAACAGCCTCCTCGGGCTAGGGATCTTCACCATCTCTGCTCCTCTCTGCTTCGTGTGTGTGATGGATGATCGGTGGATGGATGAATAGCTGCTCTGGGTATTGTGCCTGTGTGTATGAGAGGCTTGGGATTTTAAAGGGGGAGAAGGTGTCGTGGATGAGGACAAGGTCGGAGGTCGCGACAGGGACGGGAACGAGAGCCGTGCGCGGGCGCGAACGGAAGGATTAAGATATGGGTGGTGACTAGGCCAAGCTTAGCAGGAATAGATTAGCGTTAATCGAGTGTTGCATACGCTGAATCTCAGGCGAGTGACGCGACACCTGTCTGCCGCTGCTAAGACGGCAGCACATGGGGAGGTGGCAACGCGGTCTCTTCTCCGTGAAATGGCGGGGCCGACGGAATCCTCTCAACGGCTGTAGGTTGGTTACTTTTGTTGCATTTCTACGAGTTTTTTCGAAATTAAAACACCCCCTTACTCCTCCACAATATAAGTATCGTTTACTTTTGTTGCATTTCTACGAGTTAATTACACCTTCATGGATAGACATGTTATTATCTATAATTATCTATAATACCTAAATAGTTCATCCCCACTAACCTTTCTATCTTAACATGCAAGCTATCCACATCATCAAGTAGGTCCATCATGCAAAACTAATTTCCACCAACTCTTCATGCACATACTCCATTAATTCTCCATGCATCACAAATAAATGTTTAAAAAAACTATGCACTTAGCTCCACGATTTATAAACGATTTTTAATAGAAAATCAAATTATAAGTTACCTTGCATGTTATTTTTCTATTCGATAAAATTTCTATGAATGCACATCCGTAGTTGCTATCATTGTCCAACTCTTCATGCACATGCTCCCATTCAATTCTCCATGCATCACAAAAATATATTTAAAAAGATTATGCACCTAGCTCCACGATTTATTTGAAGAAAATTAAATTATAAGTTATCTCGCATGTTATTTTTTTATGCGACAAATTTTATATGAATGCACATCTGTGGTTGCTATCATGGTTTTAGGTTTAGTCGAGGGTGGAGATGCTTCCACTGTCTCTACTCAACTTCTTTTCGTCTCTTATCATCTCACCGATATATTGTCAAGGTAATAAATTAACAAAGAAAAAATCAAACATATTTATAGATTTCATCAAATTATCTTAGATTTGTACTCTAAACAATATTTTTTCGAAAAAAAACTATAATCAAAATATAATATGTTTTTATAAATTTTCTCATGTTTTAAAATATTAAAGTATTTGTTAATAGTTTCCGCAGCAACGCGCGGGGTATCGTCTAGTTTTATAAATGCCTCACCCCCTCCTAGAAAAAACTTAAATAACTTATATAATGAGTTTATGAAGCTCTAAAATCTTCAAATTCATTAATGCCCTATCACCGGTGCAGTTCCCTTTGCGGACGCCCATCCTCTCCCTCCCGTCACCACTGGCGGAGCTTCGGCAAGGTTGAATGGGTCGTGGCCCACCCAACATTTTGAAGTTTGTACACTATTTTTTTTACTCATGGGCCTTGAAATATCAGTGTACAGGCTATTTTATTCTGTTTGGCTTGCCCAGCCCGCCCAACAATGGGCTTCAAGCTCCGCCACTGCCCTTCACACATCATAAATAATCTTCATGCATGCATCACTCATGTCACTTCTGTCACCATACAATGTTCCATCTCGTGGAGCTCACCGATGAATATCAAGAGGTGAGAGGTGTTGCTTGCTAATACGGCAAAAAGTATCATGTTTGATGCCGCTAGTGATGCTCCCTGCAGCTGGCGAACACACACTAGCGCGTGCCTTCAATGAGCACAAGCTCGATGTGTGACCGCTCAAGCAAGTCATATAATAGCGGTGTGTTGTGAAGGGTGAGCTATGCGGTTGCTGGTGGTCGTGTCATCGTGCTGCAACTCTCATAGAATAACACTCACCGAAATAACATACATTGATGCAGCAAGAGCAATTTTGGGTGATGGAGCCAACGACTAGGACTGCCATGTGGTTGTAACCGTAAAACTCATATGCAACACAGGAGATCCAACACTGTCCATGTATCACTCACTACTAGTTCATCGTGGCGACCGTGGTGCTCAGGAAAGGGCCCGCCACCACGCACGTGTCCCGACCACGCTCGCTAACTCACGTCCACAACCGAAGTCTCACAACCCAACGCTCGACCGCAAACAGAGAGAGGTGGCAATCTCGTAAATAACAAGCATATGAATTCTACTTGTTGAGTTGCACCATACATCGACAATAACAACACGACCGCGCTCGTGTATGTCGTGTCATACCTCCCGATAGTTGCCACTGCTGAGGGAGGAAGCAACACCTGTGATGTTATGGGCAAGCGTCCAATGTTGTAACACACATGGCGACATGCAACGCCTCGTCGCTCCTCCACCCAGAGCTAGACGGTGACACGGCTGATGCCCCCAATGGTACAACGGTGGTGTACGTAACGATGGTCACTTGCACAGCCATGCCTTCAATGACACGAGGATTGGCCTCATTGAGCCGAGTATCTCATTCGTCATCTGTTTGATGAGTTTCAGGCTAATAAACTATGTTATTACGCGTTTAGTCTCCTAATGTGCTACCGACTAGTGGGTCCAATCTGCAAAAAAATAGAAAAAGGATGACAGAAAATATATAAGGAGGCTCTTCGTTCACCATGTGTCACTTATCAGACAATTATGTACCTAAATGAATCCTCATTACAAATTAGTAGATCAATTGTATTATTTTTCAATTTTATGTATAAATATGTATTCATCGTGCAAGTTCATGTATCGTAGGTGCAATTAACTCCATTTCTATAGTACACTGTTCATCCGGAACCAACCGGATCGACCCCATATTCTCGGTACCTATCCCCAAAACTGAAGCCTGGTATATGCTCAAATGTGTTTCGATCGATGGGCGCTATTACTAAGCAGAACAGGTGTATCTGAATACGTCTACGAACCATGAATCTCGTACGTATGCAGCATATGCATGTGGGCATTGTTCCGCAGGAGTGAAACGATTCGCATCACCTGACCTGCAGTCTTGCCCCGTGGCCCTGCCCCTGCCCCTGATCGACGATCGGGTAGCCTCTGTTTGTAGCATAGCCCAAATGAAATGCACCGTATAATAATACTACCACGTTACCGCTGCACGCATCTGGATTTGGTCGCCAATCTGCGATCCCATGATTGCACATGCATGCGCGGGTGGCCGGCCGGCCTGCGGCACCGTAGTATTCTACTCTAGGCGCTAAATCCAAATGGCCTATCGGAGGAGATCGCGGCGCCGGCGGGCGGCGAGCACTGTGCGGCTCTATCACTCGATTCGGTTGGAGGCGCGCATGAGACTAGTATCTTAGCATGAAATCATAGGTATTTTGCTTATGTGACATGGTACTTAACGAAGAAAAAGAGGGAGGTTGTATTTTAGCTAAGATACAACTCTTACACGTGGCCATATGCAAAAAAATATGGTTAAACCAATCATATTTATGCATGAAGCCAAAATCATTAAATAAGATACAATCTCTAAGAAACAATGCATTGTGAAGATTGTATCTTAAATTTTTATTGCACCTATGATATTGTGCTAAGAAACAATGCATTGGGAGAGGCCTGATTTGCCCGAGCAGGTTGGTGAAGATCGAAGGAGGAGTAGTTCGATTCGGGGTTGGCGGCGATCGCGGTGGACGACGGGGGGGCAGCGGCATCTTTGCTTGCCTCGAGTTTTGGAGCGTCCTGCCTCCACCTGCCGACTTGCCGCTAGAGACAAGCGTCAAAAGTGCATATCCGAATATTTTCTGTGTACAGGACTGTTTGCATGTCTTAAGGAAAGTATGACTTCATCATGTACTAGTAGATGATAGATAAGGGCACCTCCAACGCGAATCTTCTAACCTTCCGCACATATTTTGGTTGAATTGTTTGGATCAATTTTATTATTTAACGTGGTCTTACATTTGTATATGGATTGATTCACTTGTTCGTTTTACGTAAACTGATCTAAATTGAAAAAGGGGATTTTGTGGGAGTGAGAATTATCGAACACCTTCATCCGATAAACTGATCTCACCCAAAACTCGTGCCAAAATCCTCCCCGCGCGCGAAGTGATGACCGCATATTCATGTCGGTTGAGCGTCATGACCATTCACTGAAGCCGACATTGATGCCAGTCCAGAACGATGTGATCGTTCATTGGAGTCTGGTCTTCGCGCATGTTCAATGCTGGAGGCATGCGTCGTTCGAGAGCTCTGGTCTCCGCACCTATTCAATGTCGGAGACAAGCAACGGGGTTGTTATGCACCGAATTGAAACTACCCGTCAATCGGTATTGAATAAGCGTGGTGGCTGAGAAACGCACTCCGACACCCCACATTCAAGCTGGCATTCAAGTGATGCCCTCGCCGTCCCGCTATTTAAACGGACCACGCGCTGCACTATCTACACTCATCTCATTTTCCTTCTATTCTACCCTTCCGCCATGACAATGAGATCTAGAGACCCTTGGGAGAGCCTATGGATAAAGCAGAAGCGCGAGTTGGGTTGTCTGGCGGACGGTTGGCAAGCTCGGTATGCACAACGCATAGAGGTAAGCTTGCCGTCGATCTCACCAAAGTTGAGCGATGTGGAGGAGGTGTCAGACGGCGATCGCGAATCTGATTGCTAAGAGAACCTCCAACGCGAATCTTTAAACCTTACGCACCAATTTAGGTTGGATTGTTTGGATCAATTTTATCATTCAACATGGTCTTATATTTGTTTAAGGTTTGGTTCACTTGTTCGTTTTTCATAAATATGATCTAAATCGAGAAAGGGGATTTTGCGGGAGTGAGAATAATCGAAACGCTCTCATCCGTTAATCTGATTCCACCCAAAATCTATTTGCACCAAAAATCATCCCCGCGCGCAAAGTGGTGACCGCATATTCATGTCGGTTGAGCGACCATGACCGTTCACTAGAGCCGACATTGATGCCGGTCCAGAACGATGCGATCGCTCATTGGAGTCTGGTCTTCGCGCATGTTCAATGTTGCAGACATGCGTCGTTCGAGAGCTCTGGTCTCCGCACCTATTCAATGCCGGAGACAAGCGACGGGGCGGTTATCCACCGAATTGAAACTAGATAGCTGTTTGTTCGCCCGTCTATCGGTATTGAACAAGCGTGGCGGACGAGAAACCCACTCCGACACCCCACATTCAAGCCGACATTCAATTGATGCACTCGCCGTCCCACTAGTTAAACGGGCCACGTAATGCACTATCTACACTGCTCTCATTCTCCTTCCATTCTACACTTCCGTCATGACGGTGAGCTCTAGAGCCCCTTGGGAGAGCCTATCGACAAAGCTGAAGTGCGAGTTGGGCTATCTGGCGGGCATTTGGTAGGCTCGATATGCACGACGCATCGAGGTCGGCTTGCCGGCGAGCTCACAAAAGTTGAGAGATGCGGAGATGACGACGATGGAGGAGGTGTCAGACGGCGATCGAGCCCCTGCCCACCCCGATTCGTGCCAACATCACCATGGTAGGCATGTTCTATGCCTGGCCGCCGTGTTCGAGTATCAACTCCGGAAGCAACAGTAAATCAACTTCAATTATTGGAGCTCGCGGCCGTCGTGCACATCCACGATGTAGTTTTATATTAGGTTAACTTCAGTTTTTTATGAAAATCGTCCAATTTGCATGAAATGCGATAGATTTTATGTAAATTATATCCAACTTTGAATGAATTTCGTTGGAGTTTTGTAATTTTGACGTATCTTGGTATAACTGCTAGCGGACGGATGCGACTAGGATTGGATGACCGGCTCTCGCATCAGTGTTCACGGACTGGTTACGGATGTTGTGTTTATTTTAGGCGATGGGTTTGTACATGCCCTAACAAAGGCACATTTCACACTTACATCGTTTAATTTTACACGAAGATTTGTAAGGATTCTATTAATTAATTAAATAATGTGGATTTTTTAAGTAAAAAAGGCTTTCCCCTCCGATTTTATGTAACCAATACAATTATAAAACTACACTAACAACTACCAGAGGCATCTCCAACGCCGATTTTCAAACCTTCCGTAACCGTTTAAATCAAGATTTTTCAACCTGTTTATCCGTTCAACGCGGGAATGTATTCGTTTGCATGGGCCGGGTCCGCATGTTTATTTTCCCACAAATCCGATTCAATCGGAAGGGCTTTGCGGAAGTCCCTACCGCCAGCACATCTTTGCCCGACACCTCGATCCCACCCAACATCCCTCTATAGCAAAAAAATATATTACACGTGTGTAACGGTTGTCATGTTGTTCAATGTTGAAGAGACGCTACCAAAGGCCGCCGATCAGGGTTCCGTTTTCCGCACGCGTTGGGTGTATGTGTAAAGACGGATGATCGCTAGATAGATGGATGGATGGATGGATAGCTATGTGCTCTCTGCTCTCTTGGTTCTTGATAGAGAGATGCTTGGGATTTTAAAAGGGGGAGAAGGTGTCGAAGATGAAGACAGGGACGAGGGCCGTGCGCGGGCGCGAAAAGGGCGAATTAAGGTATGGGTTGTGACTAGGCGAAGCTTAGCGGGAATAGATCAGCGTTAATCGAGTGTTGTAGACGCTGAGTCGCAGGCGAGTGAGGTGACACCTGTGTGCTGTGTCGCCGAGACGGCGGGGGTCGGCAGCAACAGCACATGGGGAGGTGGCAAGGAAACGAACGAACGCGGTCTCAGCTGCATGAATGGCGGGGCCGACGGAATCCTCACCCGCTGGCCGCTGCAGGTTGGTTAGTTTTTGTCGTTCCGTTCCATTTCTATAGCCTACTGTTCATCCGCTGAACCAAACCGATCTACCGTATATTCGCTAAAATGAGTTTCGATCGTCTCTATCACAAAGCAGGACAGGTGTATGATATGAGCGTATCTTACCTAGCTTAATACGTCTAGGAACCATGAATCTCGTACACGTCTGCAGCAGCATATGAATCGGGTAGCCTATTTGTTTGTAGCATAGCCGAAATGAAATGCACCGTGTAATAATACAGCCACGTTACCGCTGCACGCATTTGGATTTGGTCGCCAATCGGCGGCGTTCTGATGATTGCACATGCGCCGTACTATTATTCTAGGCGCTAATTCCAAACAGCCTATCGGAGAAGATCGCGGCGCCGGCGGCCAAACTGCGAGCACTGTACTCGGCCGATCAGTTGGTGAGACCCGCACAACGATTAGTTCCGGTGGAGGAACCGCCGCGTGATTGGTGTCGACTTGGTAGGGGGATTTTATTAGTTTGAGCGAGCGACTCCTGCCACCGGCCCGGCTCTTGTCGCCTTTCTCAATCCAGGTCCCTTTCGCACGTCTCTGAGGGAGAGTGGACTTGCAGCTGAGGGGTAGCAGTCACCTATTCAGATTGGCAGCAGATAGGTCGACCGAGAGCGTGTAGGTTTGCTGTAGATCGATCCACGGACATCTTTGGCGTGGCTAGCTGGAGTTTGGCGTGGCTAGTCTAGCACTCCCTCCGTGAGACTCTTATATTTCTTTATGGAGGGAGTAGTTTAGAATTTATACTTCTTATCAGTTTTTTCATTAGTTGAGTGACACTACACAACTTTACTATTAGAAGTTTTAACTACTGAAAAATGTCATCCTTCCATTAAGTGATTGTTAAAAAATGTCGCTGGACAAAGTTATCATATGATCAAAGTCCATTATCAGGTTAAAGTAACCAAAAACCCATGAAGCTAACTTGTCAGCATTCCCTCGGTAATTCATTATGACTTGTAGGTCCTAGTATTCATAACACAAAGAACGAAATTAGATTAAAAGTATCTTCACACGTGGGTGATCAAATCTCCGTGCTAGTTATTTTCTTCTAATTTGATTCTCTTGTGCTGATAATAAGGACCCACATTTTATAGAGGAACGCTGACAAGTGTCGTCCAAAGATATTTTGGTTATCTCATCCTCGAGCAATGGCCTTTGACCAAATGGTAACGATGCCGAGTGGCATTTTGTAGCACATGCTTAATGGAAGGATGACATTTTGAGTAGGCGAAACTTCTAAAGGCTAGATAATAGAGTGACACAATTGATGACCAAACTGATAAAATCCTAAATTTTATGTATGTTTGTAGTTCAAATCAATCGAATGCAATGTATCGAAGTTTTGAAAAGATGAACTTTTATTGCATTTGGGTGCCCTGCTCATTTTTTTAAGCGGAAAAAGTACTTTTTAGTATTGTAAATTTTTACTCCAGTGCTTTTTTGACGCCCTAAAATAAAACTACTAAAGATGCTCTTAATAACATCTGCAGCACCGTTCATACATCTAAGTTTTGAATACACTTCATGACATTATATATGTACTAGTATAAAGCAAACTGTATTACTGTATTTCATCTGATCCAAATTAATTGACGCACATTACTAGTAAGTATAATTTTAATAATATCCAAATTTATTGATACATATTTAGTATAATTTTATTTGAATCGAAGAAAGTAGCACAGTACTATAATCACTAAGAATGCAGAAATAAATGTATACGCCAAAAGTACATGGAGCCGGCGACGAAGAAGCATGGACACGCACGTGTGCACATTTATAAACAAACGGAATCACTGTCATTGTCTCCTCATACAAATTACAGTGGTAATAATTTACAATATGTACTGTATTCTATTTTTGTATCCTAACGAGCATCCAAGCCCTGAATTAACCCCCCAAAAAGAAAAACTCTGAAGAAAGTAACGCAGTTAACAGTTAACCAACACACCTGAAACTGAAAGCGATCGATCTTCGCCCAAACAAGAACAGACGGCGAGAAAGAAAGGAAAATCGATCGACCAGGATTGAGGGCTATGGTGTTGCTATCTGCTATACTTGGATGAAGGAATGGCAGGGCACCCCCATGAGCTGCGCGAGGGTGGTGGACCGGAGCTTCCTCTCCGTGACGGCGGGGTCCTCCAGGAGCAGCACCTTGTCCTTGTCCTGGACGCCGGCCATGTGCAGATGGTCGCCGTCGTCCCGCTCCCGGCCCCGGTACAGCAGCCGCTGCTCCCTGGGCCACAGCCCGGTGGCCGGCGATAGGAGCACCTTGAGGTCGCCGAAGGTGGCGGTGGCGTCGATGGACACGTCGTGCTGCCAGCCGCCGCCGGCGGTGGAGACCCTCACCAGGATGGCCTCGTCGCAGCAGCTGAAGTCGTCGGGTGCCCGGCGCTTCTGCACGAGCATGCCGCCCGGCCGCACCTCCCACTCGATCCTCTCGTGCTCGGCCACCATGGCGCACATGTCCATCCCGCCGCCGCCGCCGTCGCTGCCCGCCGTGCTCCTCGACCGGCTCCTGAACAGCCTCCTCGGGCTCGGAATCTTCACCATCTCCCTGCTTTCTCTACTGAGGAATGATCAGTGGACGGGTGTATAGCTAGCTAGCTGCTCTCTGCTCTGAGTGTTGCGTTGCCTGAGCTGAGTTTGAGTCTCGATGGAGAGATGCTTGGGATTTTAAAGGGGGAGAAGGTGTCGAGGATGAGGACAAGGTCGGAAGTCGCGACAACGACGAGGAGAGGGAAGAAGCGTTATAAGATATGTTTGGTGACTAGGCTATTAGATTAGCGTTAATCGAGTGTTGTATACGCTGAGTCGCTGAGGCCTGATGCGACACCTGTTGAGACGGCGGGGAGGGGATCAGCGGCACATGGGGAGGTGGCAACGAACGCGGTCTCTTCTTGTGCATGAATGGCGGGGCCGACGGAATCGCCCCACCGGCTGCAAGTTGGTTAGTTTTGTTGCAGTTGGTTACTCTTTTTTTACAACGAAGTAGGCTCTGTTCGTCTAAGAGCATCTTATTTTAAAAAAAAAATATTATCAATTTGAAAAAAATAGATAAAAAGGCTATATCTAACATATTTTGTAACTTTTTTAAGGGATCCCGTAAAAATACCCTTTTCAATTCTATAAGTTTATAGAATGGAGACGAATCCTAAAAGTTAGCCGCTAAAATAATTGTCGCGAAGGTTTCTACCGCCGGTGCCTCTGCTCATCGTCGTGTCACCGCCGCGCCTGCTCCGCTGGTAACCATATTCATGCCGCCACGCCCGCTTGCTTGGCCGTCGAATTGCTATCGCAGAACCCTACATGTACCATCAACGTGTGTGTCCTATGTATTACGGGATGAAGTTTACGAGATCTAATAAAAACTGTTTTCAGCGAACTTTGCTAAAACTTCATAAATATCATGTAAACCCAATTTTACATGACTTATTTTAAAGAAACCAAAATTGTGTATCATATGTACAACAACAACAATAACAAAAAAGCCAATCAATCCCAAACGAACTGAAGTAGGTTTCAGTTAAAACTCATAAGATATCAAAGCAAAATCATGGTTTTGACACGTGGGTAACTAGTTTTCACGCACCCCCGTTTAGAAATAAATCTTTGGTGATATCTAATTCCTTCATACATCTCTTGGTATTATCAACACACCTTAACCACCCTTTACACATTGGCGCTTCAGGAGGTCTGCGCTAAATAAACCAAATAATCTCAAACGATGTTAGGAAAACTTCACCTACATTGGTGCCATCCCTACTCTATTAGTCTATCACATACTCCCTCCGTTCCGTATTAGATGACTTATAAATAGATGTATCTTGAACTAAATGTAGTCTAGATACATCTATTTAGAAGTCATCTATTACGGAACGGAGGGAGTATATCATTATTTCGTACCCGAGCATTCTTTGTGTGGCCATATGTTTATCTCAACATGGCATCTCTATCACACCTAGTTGTTGGACCTGTCACCTTTTATTTCTTCAACATTCAACGCCATAGAACATCACATGTTGAATCATCGTTCTATAAAATCTGCCTTTTTAGTTTTTGTGGCATTCTTATCACAAAGAAAGCCAGAAGCTTGACGTCACTTCAACCATCCAAATAATTTGATGCCTCACATCTTCATCAATATCACTATCTTTCTGCAGCATTGATCCCAAATAACCCAAGTTATCTTTCTGAGGTATCACCTGCCATCAAGGTTTAGTTCCCCCCCCCTCTTTTCTCATGCCTAGTAGTACTTAAATCATACCTCGTGTATGCAGTTTTAGTTCTACTAAGCATAAAATCTTTAGATTATATATGCAGTTTTAGTTCTACTAAGCATACATTTTTTAGATTATAAAGTACAAATCCACAATTATAACTCTTTATTAACCCCCATTCATATATCGTCAATTAGCACCATATCATTCACAAAGAGAATACACCATATGTATTTTCGACAACTTTTTTCCCAAACCGTAAGACTTTATGTTTTATTACTAGAATGTTTTTACATGTGAATACAGGCTGGTTCAGATGGTTATGTTTTTTTGGGTAAAATCTATCCAAACGTATGATGATCGACTTGATTAATCTCCAGATGGTATACCGACTCAATATCTCGAAAAAGCTCATAAGATTTGACGGTGCATGCAAGCGTTCATAAAAATGAATGTATGGCATCTACGATGTACCATGTGAATAAAAAGTTTTTACATCCTAGACATTTAGGAACCACACGTGAATTTCGTACGAGTGAGTGGCGGCAGCATGTGGGCTTTGTCCTGCAAGAACGAACTGATTGTCCAGCCAGAGAAAAAACCCAGATTCGCATCACCTGACCTCACCCTGTGCAAAACCGATTCGAAACCGAAAACTGAATCGAAAAAAACCGAATTGAAACCGAAATTACAGTTTTTCAGTTTTAGGTTTCAATTTCAGTTTTTAAAATAGCAAACCGTATTGATTTCGGTTTTTTTGGTTTAAAACCGAAATAAAACGGTTTAACCGAAAAAACCGAAAAGCCCAAAACCCAACGTTTTTCCAGGCAGGCTTCCACCTCCTCGGCCCAGCGCGGCAGCCGGTAGCCCAACTCCTTCCTCCAAGTCTCCAACCCTAGCGCGTAGAGACGTGACCTGATCCACTCGTCCCCGTAGTCCCGCACACACCACACGCGATGCAGAGCCGGCGGCGGCGCCCTAGATAGCGTTCGTTCCTCTCCGCCGGCCTCCCGTCGTCGCATCTTCGACCTCCCGCCGTCGCGTCGCCGACTGCCGTTTCGTCGAGTCTCCCGACGCCGCGTCCTCGAGCTCGGGCGCAACTCCTTCCTCCAAGTCTCCCTCCGCCGCGTCCTCGAGCCCGGCCGCATTCCCTCTCCCCCACCACCGTCAGGGGCTTCGCCGGGGACGTCCTCCCCGTGGCTGCTGCTGTCGCCGACTGCGTCATCTCACACCCAAATGTAAGTGACTTCACCCAACCTGCCCTTGCTCTGCGGTTCTAGTGCTTAAAAATTGAATCTTGCACAGCAGCGGAGCCGGAGCAGCACAAGTGCACAACAGCGGAGCCGGAGCAGCACTGCAGCGCCAGCGGAGCTAGAGCAACCTCTAGTCATCTACACGGCTGCATAGTGCAAAATGGTATTGGAAGCCCTTGCACTGTTAACCTGTATATTCTGAAGTTGATTGATCTGCACCTTATGCGGTTATGCCTAGTCTGTAGTCTTCTCGTGATGTTATGGGAGCAAGATAAAGTTTCAGATTTGAGGCCAATGTCACAAACATTTATTTGGGATGCATATAAGCAATAAAAGGAGAAGTAAGATATATTTACCTTGTCTTTGCTTCTGAAACAAGTTTTGATCCATGATGGGTTAACAAATATTGTTGTAGTGCATCCCAGAAGTAAGATTTTTCAAACGTTTCAACTCCTACTTGATGTCCACTTGCACTGTTAACAAATGAACATCCATTGTTTGAGTCTTTCCTTGTTGCATGAATCTGATGATGCTGTTTATCTGATTTTCCAGATGACCACCATCAATTGTAATGTTGATTGACTTGCTAATGCTTTAAATGCGACCTATATATTCCATTGCTAATTCTTGTAAGGTAGCTCCAGTAGCAGTTTCTAGTTATCTAATTTGTCTATTCTAGTGCTAATTTTCTGAAACTATTTGACTAATCTTTGCAGCTGTTCGAGAGTGACAACTTTGGTGTTGGTCCTGGTGCCGGTCAAGCTTCATTACCAGATGGTGCCCCTGACAATGGTGTTAAGAAAAGGACCAAGCGATCGATCGCATGGCAGCACTTCAGAAGTCAGAAGGATGATCCAGATCATGCCAATTGCAACTACTGTAATGCTCCATTGGGTTGCAAATCCTCAACTGCTGCTTTAGTCAATCATTTGAAGATTTGCAAAAAGAATCATGCCCTCATAGGTAACAATCAGACTGAGCTTAACTATCAAATGTGTGCTGTTGGTAATTCTGTGGTCCCTTGGCAATACAATGAGAAAGTGGTTAGAGAAGCATTTGCTCGCATGATAGTGGTGGATGAGCTTCCATTATTATTCTCAGAGAAAGAAGGATTTAGGTACTTCATGTCTAAAGCTTTCCCCAGATTCATAGTGCCATCTAGGACCACCATGTATAGAGATATCATTGCTCTTTATGAAGATGAGAAAGTTAAGCTTAGAAAATATTTCATTAATTCACGTCAATTTTTTTGCCTCACCACTGACACATGGACATCAAAAAGACAACAAAGCTACATGGTTCTTACTGCACATTACATCGATTCTGAGTGGAGGCTTAGAAAAAAGATTATTAGCTTTGTCTTGGTAGATGGACACAAAGGGGATCAAATTGGGAAATCGTTGGATAAATTACTAATTGAGTGGGGCATTGAGCGAGTGTGCACTATTACCGTAGATAACGCAAGTTCGAATGACACTTGCTTAGCCTACATGAAGAAATCTTTGACTAATAGGGGCTGCACTCATGCAAAAAGTGAACATCTTCACATGCGTTGTGTGGCTCATATTGTTAATCTTGTGGTCCAAGATGGGCTGAAAATAATGTGCCATCCTGTAAACAGAATTCGAAATGCTATCAAGTTTGTGAGAGCCTCCCCAAGTAGATTGGATGTATTTAAAAAATGTGTGGAGCTGAGCAAGGTAGAGAGTAAAGGTTTGATTAATATTGATGTGGTTACTAGATGGAACTCTACATATGTAATGCTAAACACTGCTGAGAAATTTGAGAGGGCATTTGAACAATATCAACTTCATGATCCCAACTACAAGACCGAGTTAGAAAGATCTGGTCCAGAACCGAAGCCGGGTACTGCCGATCAGCGGGGTCCTCCAACTCAAAGTGATTGGGTGTATGTTCGCGAGTTCAAAGAGTTTCTCAAACACTTCTATGAGCTAACTAATAAGGTTTCAGGCACTAAGTATATTACAGCCAACACCTTCTTGGAAGAGATTGCCGTTGTCCAATTTTTGTTGGGTGAATGGAGTGATCATGTGATTTGTGGTGATGATGAAATATTTAAATTCATGGCTACCAAGATGAAAGCTAAGTATGAGAAGTATTGGGGTGATCCTGAAAAGATGAACAAGTACATATTCATTGCTGCCATACTTGATCCTAGGTATATCAGTATATGGTTGATTGCTTGTCAAATATATGTTTATTGTGTTTAATGCGGTTCTAACTTATTTTATCTTGTCTTATTTCTTTATGCAAGGATCAAGCAATCTCACTTTTTTAAGGACATGATTCAAGACACCTATGGCGGTATAATAGGTAATCGAATCTTGACTTCTTCATACAATGAATTTGTGTCTCTGTTTGGAGAATACAGAATATTGTATGGGTCTGCTACTGTTAGTGAGTTAGCATTACAATCTCGTGCTAGTGACAATGCTTCCGAAAATTCTGTTATGAGGTCACGATATAACAAGAGAATGAGAGTTGGTGGACAGGGTAGCACTAGCACAAATAGTAGAACTGAATTAGACAAGTACCTAGCCGAGGATACCGAAGAGTTATCTCCTGATTTTGACCTTCTTACTTGGTGGAAGTGCAATGCAGCTCGCTTTCCTATACTTTCAAAAATGGCCCGTGATATACTAGCAATCCCAATCTCAACAGTTGCTTTCGAGTCAGCTTTTAGCACTAGTGGTCGTATTCTAGACGACTTTAGAAGCTCTTTGACACCAGCGACACTTCAAGCATTGATATGCACACAAGACTGGTTGCGTCGTAAGAGTATCAATGTTGAAGCTGATCTTGCCGAGATAACCAAATTGGAGGAAGGTACTTAAATTGATGTGCAATTCAGCTATTTTAATGACCATGGAACATTTATTTTATTTACTTGATCATGGATTCTTTTTGTTAATTTTGTAGAAGTGGGGGGCCTTAAATTGGATGATGATGATGAAATAATTTCGATCGATTGATCTTCATGCGTGGAGCTGGATGGGACAGTTGTTGCCTATTTTGGAAGTTTACCTTGTTGCTCATGAACTGTTGGGTTTAGTTAAAGTACTATTGGCTTTTGCTCACGTAATATTGTGCTCCAGAAGTGGGAGGCCTTAAGTGTTGGACTGTTGGTGTTCCCGTGTTCGGCTGTTGCTTGATGTATTGTCTACTGTGCTCCAGAATTGATGTACTGAGTTGTTGGGCTGTTGCCTGTTGGGTGTTCCCGTGTTGGCTATTGCTTCCTTGTGCTCCAGAATTATATCTTATTGTTGTTCCTGTCAATGTGTGCTTCAGAATTCTATCATGTGTCATAAAACTTGTGTGATATGTGAAGCCAATAGTTTCAATACTATCTTATTGTTGTTCCTGTCAATATGTCATATGAGTTGTGTTTCCTACCGACTTGGTGCTCCTGATGGCTGTCATTTTTATTCTCCTGTGTGCTAGTGTGGGGCTATTTTTAAGCTTCTGTGTCAAGCAAATTCTATGTGATGTGTCATGTTTGCTTGTGTATGTCATACACTCATACTATCTATCATGTATCATGTAATAAATTTTATTTGTGTCAAATAAATTCGCGTCAACTTTGATTTTTTCAGTTATTACCGAACCGAACCGATAATAAATGGTTATTACCGAAACCGAACCGTATCTATGTATAAAACCGTATAAACCGAAGTATAAAAACCGTATAAACTGAAAACCGTATAAATCGAACCGAATCAAACCGAAAAAACCGAACGCACAGGCTGAACCTGACCCCCTGCCGACGACCGATCGGCACGTAGCCTTTGTAGAAATGCACCGAGCTCGAGCTAGCTAGCCATACAAAACCTCAATGATAATACGATGCGATCTGATGATTGCACATGCTTGGGGATTGGGGGTGCCGGCCTGCGGCGGCGCCGTAGTATTCTACCCTAGGCGCTAAAATCCAAATAGCCTATCGGAGGAGATCGCGGCGGCACCGGCGAGCACTGTGCGGCTCTATCACTCGATTCGGTTGGAGGCACGCACAATGATTTGCCCAGCCGCCGGTGGAGGAACCGCCGCGTCATTGCTGTCGATTTGGTAGGGGAGATTAGTTTGAGCGACTCCCTTCCTGCTGCCACTGGCCCCGTTTTTTGTCGCCTCTCCGTGAGTCCCCGTCCCTTTCGCGCGTTGGGTGCGAGAGTGGACTTCTGGCGTCGGAGGATCGATCTTCTGGGTGGCTGTGGCTCCACCGAGAGCTCGCAGATTGGTGTAGATGGAGGGAGCTCAGGGACGACAGGGAGGAGTTGTTCGGGGTTGGCGGCGATCGCGGTGGACGAGGCATCTTTTAGCCTGCAGTTTTGGAGCATCCGGCTTCGATCCATCCATCTAGTCTCTACTGCCTGCCGGCCGCGAAGGGATAGCTAGAGACAAGCGCGAAAAGTGCATCTTCGCACCGGTTCCGTGGAAGCTTGCACCGTTGTTGTTGTATCGATCCAAGGGAAAGCACTATCACGGGAGATTTAGATTTAACTTGACTAGGATCAATATTGGGATTATCACATAGATTCCCAAGGGTGCTGTTTTTTTTTGAACCGGGTTGATCCCGTTTCCGTTTTATTTCTAATGGAAATACGACAGATCTCTATAAATACTAGCAAAACGGCCCGTGCATTGCAACGGAAAAAACAAATTCTCCCTCATCATTATTTAATTTGTGATCCCACTACTATCAATGATGTATTATTCAGCTCGTGCTTTGCAATGGAAGGTAAAACATAGCATGAGCTCGTAACCCAATAAATTTTATCATGTCTCTATATCCCAAATAATTTGGACAGCGTGGAGCATCCGATTTTCAGCATCAATCAAATAGAAACAAAATATGATGATGTCTAATTGCGTAAACATGAAAAAAATATTTCAAGGGTGATGGATGATGAAACAAAAGAATAAATTTCCTTCTTTATTATTAAAAATCAACAAACCAGTACATTCACACACTTAGATTTTATATTTTATTTCCACATCCTAATTAATTAGGGTGAAATAATATATTAAAGTATTGATATTATAGATTTGTGTACGCTTATTTTTATAAAACTGATAGAAAATTAAAACTCAATCTATCAAAATTTATTTGTATGAAACATGCATCCCAAGTTAAAAAATCTATTTATATGAATAATTTATTTGGGTCCACTGTCCTAGGATCACTTAAAGCACAAGGATGCCCTTCTTTATTTTCTCGGTCGCAAGTTATTTTCCAACTTTGTCCTTTTTTATATGTTTTTCTCTGTATCGAGTTCTTTTCTTAGTGTCGTCAATTTATTTCCTACCGTTGTCCTTGCTTTCTTTTTTACTTACTAGGACAATGCACGTGCGTTGCAACGGGAAAATAAATCCTTGTGTAACTCACAATATATTCATGTGATTTAGTGACATGAAAAAGTTTAATTAATGTGAATGAACGACATATGGAAATATTTAATTAACGTGATTGAATTATGCATGAAAAGATGTTAATGTGATTTAAGTTGTATATGGTAAGGTGTGGTTAAATAAGATTTGGTGGGATAGAAAAACCGGTTAGACGAAAAACTCGATGAAAAGGCGTAGTGAAAAAAAATAAACCGGTTGACGAAACTGCTGGCAAAACACTTGGAAGGGACCGTGAGGAACCGTTAGCCTTTTTTTAGATAGTAGAGACTTGCATCTATCAAATTATTTCCTACGGCTCTCCTTCCTTATAGAAAGATAGGAAAATTGCCCGTGTGTTGCAACGAGATTTTTTTTATTACACCCAATAAGCATGTTGCTCAAGACCCTCTTAGATATTTTTATTTGACACGATGCTCCACTCGTGTTGTGTTACCGCATATCCTCATCCATCAGGCCATTAACCGATGTGGAATATTCGTTATAGGGCTCCTCGCATATGTTGCTAGATAATCCTCACAATTGGCATGGCTTTTTTTCGTTCTTTATTTACTATCGATTCCATCTCATAGGCACAACAACATGACATTGTAGTCAGTGGCATGTCTTTTGTACTTTATTTATGCCTTTTCGTTCTTTATTTACCATCAATTTCCTTTATTGAATCCTCCTTATATTTGACTCCATCTCTCAAAGGCAAAATGCCATTAATCCCTCCCCACATAATATTTACGACCAAACGAACCCACACCTCACTCATGACATCGGATTCTTAAGTATGCCTACCGATTTCAATTCATAGGTGTATATAAATTGGTGTAATAGAGCATAAGAAAGTAAGGTGGAACTATCTATAATACCTAAATAGTTCATCCCCACTAACTTATCTATCTTGACATGCAAGCTATCCACATCATCAAATAGGTCCATCATGTAAAAACTCTTCCATTAACTCTTCATGCACATGATTTCATTAACTTTGCATGTGCATGCATCCTATCACAAATAAATAATAACTTTTTTATGCACTCAATCTTACAATTTATAAGCAATTTTTTAATAGAAAATCAAATTATGAGTTACAATGCATTTTATTTTCTATGTGAATTCTTCTTATACACGTCCATAATTGCTATCATTGTTTTAGGTTTAACCAATGGTGAACACGTCTTCGTTGTCTCTACTCTCAACGTTGTTTTCATCTCATATCATTTGGGAGATATATTGTCAAATAACAAAATTAATAAAACAAAAATCAAACTCATTTTTAGATTTTTCATCAAATTTTCTCTCACATGTCTTAAAACATCAAATTCTTTCTTAAAAATTTCCGCAGCAACGCGCGGGGTATCATCTAGTTTAATAGGCAACCGATCCTTTTTCATACACAAAAACAAAAGTAAAGATCTAGCCACGTAGGAGCTAGTAGCCAAACCCCATATGAAAAAAAAATAAGCAACGGAGACCACTCGGCTTTGCTCAAGGCCCATAGGAACCTGGTCTGGTATGGGCAAGAACGAAAAATCAGAAGAAACGTACTACCTCCGTTCGGGTATACAAGACATTCGTGTAGTTCTAGGTTGGCAATTTAACTGATTAAATGTATATGATATGTGGTGATTTTTTTTTCAAAACTACATATCTACATGAATTCAATGATATAATTTTGAAGACATATGATTCATATTTAGTTGTTTAAATCGATGACCTAAAACTACGCGTGCGTCCAACACACCTGGATGAAGGTAGTACAATTTTTTTAAACTGGTGATGTATATGTACATGCATGCACAAAAACTGGGCGATGGTTAATAAAAGGAAAAAGGAAAAAAAAACTTTTTCTATCAAACAAGATGGCTCGGCTGATTTTAAGTATTATTGTGTTAATTAACGAGCCTTGTTTGTGTTGCGGTCGTATTTTTTTTTTACGTGTTAAAATAGATGGGCCAGAGCGGGGCTGGGAAATAGGCCCAACTTCTAGCTCATCATCATCATCATCATCATGCGATGGTGGGGCATGTGGCAGCCCAGACGGGACGTGTGATGCTCGTGTGCCGTGGGGCGAGGAGGCCTGGCGAGAGTTTTGTTTTTTTAGAGTAAAGTCTGAAACAAACCCTGATGTTGTAGAGGTTGACGTAAATGAACCCTCACCTTTAAATCCCTGAAATTGGTACCCCGTACTTACATATCCCAGTCATTCCTGACCTTGTATGAGTACAATCCTGTTTGGTGTAAAAGAAAAAGCACAATCCCAGCCGGGATTGATTTCTACAACCACTTACTATTAGGGCCCACATGTCATATGCGTCTTTTCTTTTTCAATCTCTCCCTCACAAAAAATTCACTCCCCAATCGATATCCGGTGACGACCGTCTTCTCACCGAGCTCAAGAGCGCGCTGCAGGGGATTGATCTAAGGTACGTCGGACCTGGCGGCCGACGCTGGCGCCCCGGCGAGGTCCTGATTAGCGCGGGGAAAGGGGTTGGCTCGGCCGTCGATGCTATAATCCCTGATGAGCTCCTGGGCGCGTCTAGCCTTGCGACGTGCATGGCTGACGGAGTGACGGCTCGATGTCTCGACTGCAAGATCTGACGTATACCCTTGTTGACCAGCCGGATTGATAGTCATGGTTCCTTCCTCCTGACGCACTAATGGTCGGTCGCTCCGGGCTGAGCGATGGAGTGAGGAAGAAGATAACTATGATATAATCCAGATAAAAAGAACATGACCAGTCATAATGCATCTAGATGTTTGTAGCGTACTGGTCTGGCTGTATATTTTTACCACGATGTGTCAGGTTCGAATCCACCTACACACGAGTTTTGTTCTAATTTTTGCCTACGTATACGTATAAAAAACAGGTAACCAGTGTCTGCAAATTTATTTATTTTTGTATAGTGTTGCAAAATATTGACGACCAAAAATCTGGCGTTCACCCATGCAATAATAAGTAAAGTATATTTGCAAAAATAAATAAATAATCAGTAAAGTAAATTCCCGATCGGGATTGTGTTTTTCTCAGTGTGCCAAACGTACTCAGGGTTAAAATAGACCGGGATCAAAGAGGTAAGGGTATGGATTTCAGGGATTTTAAGTTCAGGGTTCATTTGCGTCAGGGTCTACAATGACAAGGTTTGTTTCAGACTGTACTCCAGGCCAGAGGTTCGTACGAACCGTTTTTTACTTGTTTTTTACAGTACTCGTTTCTCTTAATTACTTGTGGTGGTAGAAGCCGTAATTTTCGGCTAACATATGGGTAAAACAAAAAACTGACCAAAAATTGGAGAAATTAATCGTCCTTTATTAGTTGGTAGAGATTTTTTACTGACCTTTTATGAAAAATTGTTTGTGCGTTCGAAAAAACAAATACATTTTTACATTTTTTGTTGTTGTTAGACAGTATATCGATGACGGCTTTCGGTCCACGAAAAGCCCGCGGTCAGTAGTTAGTCTACGGATGGCGGTTTTTTGGCCTTTAGTTAACCGACATGTTCATAGAACTGGTATTTTTTCAAATCTGCAATCACTAGTTAAAGGGCACCACTCGCGAAGGTCAGTCCCGTGCGCTCTCAGCACACCAAGTGGCGCGTTCGGGTGCGTTTCAGGGTTTCCTTTTAGCTCCATGATTAACTCGTGACACAGCTTCTGAACGCACGGCTGCAGCCGCGGCCATAACGCGCAGCTAGCCACGGACGCAGCCACAAGTACAATCAGCTGTAGCCACAGTTTAATCGCGCAGCCGCATGTGCAGTCATAGTTTTTGCGCAACCACAAATACAATTACAAGTGTTGATTCGAGCGGGAAAACACGACAGGTGTTGGCTCTGGAGTCACATGTGCATCCAAAATGGTACTATATGTGAATCCAAAATTCAAGTCATTCGTATCAGCGGTCGGCATGGCAGGTCGACGCCAGAGTCACATGTGCATGTGGAGATCACGTGTAACGAGTAGTGGCAACGAAGAAGCTTTGATTTTGACTACCTGGCAACCAATCGAAACCGACAAAATTTTGTGAATAAGCTTCATAGATAGACGGCCGGTGAGAAGAAGCAAAATCGTCTGACCGTTTTGGGGGCGAATCATGAACTTGTATCTGGTGGCGAAATGAAGTTGCTAACTATCCTATTTTTTGGATTATGATTTTCGTACCTTTTTCTTCCAAAATTTATGTATATCGTGTATTATATTTTTGTACCGACACTATGCTGAAAAGTGAAACTATCTATAAATATGGAAAAGATACAATCATTGTGTATCTTTTCTCAAGAACTACTTTGAGAATACATTTATAGGATATAATTCTATGTTTAGTGACTACAATACCATATATACCGTACCATGGAATAAACTAGAAGTATACCCCGCGCGTTGCAGCGAGAATTACTGTGAAAACTATATGCATAAATAAAAAGTATACATTAAGTTGTCTTAGTGAAGATGCAACCGAAATATATGTGTATTAAAAATCATTAGGATGGACAATAAAATAATTAAAAAATGGTTGATACGAAGATTGCATATAGAGATTAATAAATATATTAGTTGTGATGACATGGACAATTGATTGGCTAAGAGAATGGATGATGTTGATAACTTGCTTGTGAAGAGAGATAATTTAAATGACCTAAGTGGATGACATGGACAATTGATTGGCTAAAAAAATGAATGATGTGGATAGCTTGCATGTTGAGATAGACAACTTAAATGACTTTATAGTGGAAATTTGCTTTGTATTGGATTATTGTATTATTAATACTAATAAACTAATATTAGGACCATGATCACAAGCCGACTTTAGCTCAGTTGGTAGAGCGGAGGACTGTAGTGTTGCAGATCAATCCTTAGGTCGCTGGTTCGAATCCGGCAAGTCGGAATTTTTTCAGTTTTATTTTCCCGAGATTTATTTATCTTTTTTTTGGTATATATATGCAGCGTGGATCACACCAGCCAGAGTCGTCAGGAAGGCCGGCCTGCGAAGAAGTACGGTCGGTCACTTGATTGGGCTTTCACCCGAAATTTAACGTCGTGTCTCGTGTATTCCAGGCTTTGGGCCAACGTGGGTCAAATTTAGCTCCGTAATTACTGGCTTAGCATTTTTCAACGTCGATTATCAGTACGTACATACTTCATTAGTACCACACGGCTAAGCTTAGCAAGGTTACATCGGTTTATAAGGGGCGCTCCGTATAAAATAGCCCAAAAGGTACTCCTCCGTTTCTTTTTACTTCGCATATAAGATTTGGTGAAAGTCAATCTTGATAAAATTTGGCCATTTTTATAGAAAAAACTATCAACATTCATGAAACCAATATTATTAGAAGCATCGTGATACTCCCTCCGTTCCTTGAAGTAAGGTGTATAGTTTTCTCGCACGAATATTAACGCAGGGGTTTGAAAAGCATATTTGACTGTGGTTGAACTAAAAAACCCCTAGGAAGATTCGTGGAGGTAGAAAGGAAAAAAGGAAGGTAAGAAAATCCCTCTTTCCAGATCAGTTATTTAAGCCTAATTAATCAGATGAATACAAAACAATAAATCTGCGGGATTGAAGCTGTTAGCGCATGATCATTTATTTTCTTTTTTCTTCAGCTCACGTTTGACAACTAATTAAAAGAAAAAAAACATATGATAGAGGGATAGTATTGGAAACAAACTCCCTCACACCCTATATTATGAAAGTTATATTAAAAAATCATACACCTTACATCAAGGAATGGAGGGAGTATTAATTTTCATATGATATAATTTTGATGTTGTAGATGTTGATATTTTTTATGAAAAATAGTTAAACTTTATCAAATTTGACTTTGACCAAATCTTATATGTGGAGTAAAAGAACGGAGGGAGTAAATGATTTGACAGTGCCTTGCCGGTTGCCGGCGAAACCCCCTGCTGGTAGGGTTTTAGCTTCAGCGCTGGCTAGCTAATTGCTGGCCAAACCCCCTGCTGTTAGGGTTTGAGTTTCAGCGCCTAGCCACTCTCATTTCCACACACCGATATGGTGTGTATAGCTTTTGTCCTTCTTTTTTTACTGCACAGCCTAGCAATTGCTATTCTTGCACTTACACGCCTGTCGTCAACCTAATCAATCCATCTTCGTGTGCATCCGCCTCCTAGTAGGTACCGTCGGCAGCGTGAGATTTGTATTTAGCAATTAGCACTATACATACAATTGAGTTCACAAATGAACAAGGCTACGTTGCTCCGCTATGCCGTCCACATCTACGTTTGCTTTGCTTCGATCTAACCTTCCAGCCGACACTAGTATAATCGTGCACCGTGGCCTGTGGCGAGCCGACGATGTTGAGGCTGAGCGCGACGACATCAACGATAAAGCGAGCATGTATGCCGTGCAATGAGGAAGGAGGCCGACGATGTAGAATAGCGCAACTACCCGAGCGCGTGGGGATCAACAAGAAGATGACGCTGGATGGCGGTGGTGTCGCCCTGTGTTGAATCTCCAACATCGACAGCGGTGGTGCTGCTCTGTATCAAATCTCCAACATCAACGACAGTGAGGGACTAAACAAGGTAGCCTGGCCCTACGATGCCCTGCATGCGCTGCGTAGTGGGGGTGCTACGAGACTGTCGTTGCCATGCGCAAGAACTGAAGGTGCGCGTAGAAGTGTAAAATGGCAGCAAATTAATTTAATGTGCTTGGTTTAAATCGGATGGCTAAAAGCGAGATACGATGCAGGGATATACGGAAGGAGGCGGATGCACAAGATACTTCGATAATACACATATCGTTTACAAGGGAATGGAAAATAAAGCCACGGATCATAGAACCCTAGAACGTGAAAGATTTATCACTAAATAAGTTTCTTAGCTAAATCATTCACATCCTTATTAGCTTCATGAAAGCAGTGGACGTATGAAACCTTCACGAAGCTCGGTGCAAGCTGCTTGCATTAAACGGATACGACAACATCCGAGACAAGATAACTATCAGGTTGTTGCAACCAGGGGCGGAGCCAGGTCAGCCTTGGGCCCCGGACCTCCTTCGTTGCTACAGTGCAGAACAATGCAGAACAGCATAAACTTGCTACAATTAATGAATGGAAAATTTCCCACGCCCCAGGCCCAGCCCCCCCCCCCCCCCGACCTGGGTCCTATCTCCGCCACTAGTTGCAACCAATCTTTGCCACGAGGTATAGCCCGTTCCTGATTGCAGTCATCCCCGTAGAGTTGGCGTTGCTGACTTGGGGAAGGAACCAAGTCGCTACAGTAATAAAATTCCCTCATACATCACAAGCTATAACACTCATTGCACCCAAGACAGTTTCATATTGGAAGGCAACATCAAAATTGATCTTGAGAACATCATTACTCGGTTTCTTCAACTTGTGATCATAGGTGTACGTTGTTTTAGCTTATAAGATCTACTATAATTTGTAGCGAGGACCTTAGTTGGAACTACAACTCTATTAGGAGTCTAGATAGGTTCTCCTTTCACGTGTTGACGACATTACCACCAGATAGACCAAGCCACCACCATCACCAATTTTGTGTTTGGTAGCCCATCCGATGTTGAGTGAATTCGGGACAAAACCACAAAGGTTAGTGATCCCGATCAATCCTATCGTACCACATCTACTATGGTATTGTGCAACCCCAACTCAGTCCAAATTTTCTTAGCCCGAAGGCATGTAAACAAAGCTCAACCCGACCAAGAAAATCGGACATTGAGGAGTGAGTGGAATGTGTTTGTTTGTAAGAACTTCGTAACAAGGAAGCGATCCATGTGTAAGAGCTTCCACGCAAAAATTTTATCCTTCCTTGGGATTTTGAGGTTCCATATTTCCTTCTGGATGGTATTGGTGTGTACATTTCCCTAACCGTCGGCTCAGGAAAGACGCTGGTCAAAGTGATGATTAAACTCTTTGTGATATGCCGTCCGAACTAAAAAGGTTCATGACCGAGTATATTTCCATGCAACAAAGTCCCCCACAATCTAAACATTAAGAGGAATTTGAAGAATACTTTGAGCGTCTACTAGAGAGAAAACATCTCTGACCGGTACTTCATCCAGTTTCAAGGGTGTGGATCTATAAGTTTCTCAACATACCTCGGTATTGTACCTCCTCTAGATGTGATAACCTTTCCTGGTGGACTAGATGAGAATCATGGATCATGCCATATATTAATTTGTGAACCCGATCCTACACTCCAAATACGGCCCATTTGAAAGGTTTGTATGACTGCAAAAATGATAAAGAAAACTCTACCAAGTAAATGAAGACCCCTTCTTCTATCCAGCCATTAAAATGTTTTCATCTAGATAATACTTAGCACTTAAAGCCCATGCACATAAAGATTTCGGGTTCTGGATCAATCATCAATCCTGTTTTACTAGCACATAACACGTTAAAATTGTGAAGGTCTCAAAGCCTCAAGCCCGCATTCTTCTTTGTACACTCTCAATCCATCAGGGATCAAAACTTTGGTTTGCATTTATGTGTTTCATAAAAGCAAATTATCCTTTTAAAGGAAGCCGATGTTTACGTAGACAAACTCGTTGGCTCAGTTTTTCGAAGATATCATAGGGTAGGTATGCGTACGTGCATTCATAGATAAAGTGTATTTAAGCCTAAAAATGAGTATAAGTGTATGTGCATTTATATTGGCGTCTGTCTTTGCACTGTGTTTCTTAAAAGAAATAAGTGGAACAAAATTTATTCCCTTCAAAAAAGGAAAAAATATCATGGATTTCTCTGAACCTGCATCGCAAGTTCATGTGCTAGCACCTTCCCGATGCTGTACTTCCCGGTCAGTCAACGCGAGCGCCCGCGCTGTACCCACACAATGCGCTTCCTCCCCGTCTAGTCGTCGTCCGGTCAGGCGCGAACCACCGACGACTCCGATGTCGCCGGAGGAGAAGGAGACGAGGAACTGGGCGGAGCTGCCGCTGGCCGCGGTCTCGGCCATCCTCTGCAAGCTCGGCCACGTTGACGTCCTGGTGGGGGCCGGCCAGGTGTGCCGCTCCTGGCGCGGCGCCGCCCGCGATGCGCCCGAGCTGTGGCGCCGCATCAACATGCTAGGCCACGCCGACCTCTTCAGCCAGGTCAACCTCCACGGGATGGCGCAGGCCGCCGTCCGCCGCAGCGCGGGGAGGTGTGAGGCGTTCTGGGGCGAGTACGCCGGCGACCACCGCTTCCTCCTCTACCTCGCCGGCCAGTGAGATCTTGAATCCATCCATCCGCTCCGCACCACCCTCAGTTTTTGGGGGGCTTTCGTTTTGATTTGTTTCGTACGGAGTAGTGGCTAAATGTTCTGTTTCCGTTCCAATTCCTTGCAGTTTCGCATTGGGTTTCGTTTATTCATTTCGGAAAAGTTCTGTAAATTTTTTGTTTGTTGGAGCCATGCAATTTTGTTGTGATATGGATAGTGGGGTTACTAGGCATTACGCCTGGCTTTAAATTAATAAACTCCCAAATGGTCGATTGGATACAAATTGCTGCGGAGAACAGCTTACAAAATAACAACATGCAGTGTGGTTGCAACATACAACACATCTAGGTCTGTGCTAAAGATAAGGCGTGCATAAAATTGTTGTTGATTGGTGAAGATGCATGCAACTGACAATTATGGGGTTCCTGATTTGATGCTCATAGCAGCTCTTTTGTATAACACTTTATCATGTTTTTTAGATTTATAACATTAGTTATTTTCTTGAATTTATATGTGTATTTCAGCAAGGGAAGTGGAAATCATAGGAAGTTTTCAAATAATTGGATGATTCTGACATTACCTCAAGTTTTACTCTACTGAATTTCTCTTTATCACAACATTTAGCCACCCCCAGTCCCCAGTTGATCCATGATGTACGTATCTTCACACTGTTAAACCTACCCCCCCCCCCCCTCCCCCCCTCCTTCCCCAATTCAAAAGGAATCCTCATTTTGCATCCAACCCCCGCCCAAAAGGAATGCTCATGTCCAACCAAGAATTGATGGCGCGTCGTCTGCCTATGCATTGGCCAGGCAATGAACTCAGGCAAGCTCTTCATGTATTGGTTTCTTAATACAACGAGGGAGTATTCTTTGGTTTGGTTTGAAACAGAATATAGCTGGGAGTTTAGTTTTTACAGCATCTGTGTATTTTGCAGTGAAGCAGACATATTTGCAATTGTTTGATTTATGTTAATTGTTGAACAGAACAAACTCAACTGATTTCATATGCTAAATTGCAAGAATTTATCCTAATTTGCAACCCGTGATTGCAGGCATCAACAACTTAGCATCCCTGAAATTTCTGTCAAATCTAACTATTAATTGTTAAGTGAATTATTACCAAACCCCTTTAAATTCTTACTACGTCCTATGACACTATGCAATTATCTGAATTTATGGAATGCACTATTCAAGCTATGCACATCTGTAGAAACAAAAATTCTAGCTACCTGTTTTATACGGTGTGCTTATTTCAATATATATGCAAATCATATTTTTATTGGTTATTCATATCCAAGTGCTATATTTGCAGGGCACCATCTCTCAAGAGCCTACGCCTCATTTCTTGCTATAATTTTGATGGAGGACTTAAGGAGGCGATAGTGAAATTCCCTTTGCTTGAGGAGCTCGAGCTTTCATTGTGTTCAGATGTGAGTGAGAGTGGTGTGTTTGGGGTTGTTGGCAAAGCATGCCCACAACTGAAACGCTTCAGACTGAGTAAGGACCTCTTCTATGATTTTGAAGCTAGTGACTATGACAGGGATGACGAAGCCCTGTGGATTGCAACTATGCATGAGCTACGCTCTTTGCAGCTGTTTGCTAATGGCCTGACCAATAAAGGACTGACAGTTATCCTGGATAACTGCCGCTACTTGGAGTCCCTTGACATTCGTCACTGCTTCAACATCTACATGGACAACACCCTGCGTGCAAAGTGTGATAGGATAAGCACACTGAGGCTTATCCTGCCAAGATTGGATGATGTTCTCGTGAGAGAGCAATTTGTTCGGCGGAAAACATCTGACAGAGAATTCCCCAGAATAATATCTTCCTCATCCATGGATTCCTTGGGTGATCTTTCTGCCATCGAGAATCTGGTGCGCAAGCTAATTGATGATTTGAGAAGCGATTCCATAGAAGTTCAGAGATCAGCAGCTTCAGAGATTCTCCTTCTAGCGAAGCAGAACATGGTGAGCAGGACTATCATTGCAAATTGTGGGGCTATAAACTTGTTGGTTGGTCTTCTTCATTCACCAGATGCCAAAATCCAAGAACATGCAGTGACAGCCCTCCTCAATTTGTCAATCGATGATAACAATAAGATTACCGTCGTGAATGCAGATATTATCGATCCTCTCATCTATGTCCTGGAAACAGGGAACCCCGAAGCTAAAGAGAATTCAGCAGCTACTTTGTTCAGTCTCTCATTTATTGAAGAAAATAGAGTGAGGATTGGACGATCTGGTGCCTTCAAGCCTCTCGTGGACTTGCTGGGAAGTGGGACCCCGCAAGGAAAGAAAGATGCAGCTATTGCATTGTTTAATTTATCCATACTTCATGAGAACAAGGGTCGCATTGTGCAAGCTGGTGCCGTGAAGCACCTACTTGAGCTTATGGATCCTGCTGTTGGAATGGTCGACAAAGTTGTAGCTATCTTGGCAAATCTAACTATGATACCAGAAGGGAGAGCCGCGATTGGGCAGGGGCGTGGTATTCCAGCCTTTGTTGAAGTTGTTGAACTGGGTTCAGAGAAAGGGAAGGAAAATGCTGCCTCGGCATTGCTTCAGCTATGCATAAACAGCAATAGATATTGCAGCATAGCTCTTCAAGAGGGTGTCGTACCCCCTTTAGTCGCACTGTCATGGTCAGGAACACTGCGTGGAAGAGAAAAGGTCTGCCACTTCCTATAACGAAATTTACTAGAAGAAAAATAGTTGCAGAATCATTTTGTTAAGGATTTGAATTTGCTGCAGGCGCAGGCTCTTCTCAGCTACTTCCGCAGCCAGAGACATGGGGTGGACTCATTAAGCTTTTCCTCGGATTTATCAGATGGTGGTTATCTTTGTTCGGATTGAGATGGTGCTCATCATATTATGTTACTTGTTGGGCGTGGGTGAGTATCTTTTTGTTGTCGCCATTGTTACTGAGATGGTGTATTTTTTTGGTTTTATATTTTTGTACAGCTTGTTCATTGGTATATACTATTTTATGGAGATTTTATTTTGTGCATGCTGTTAGCTGACTCACACGGATTTACTGTTTCTACTAAGAGATAGATAACTCTGATGTGCTTGATCATGTGATTGTACGCTAGCAACATTGAATCGTTGCTCTCTGATGATAGAATCGAAACCAGTTGCTAGCTCCAGGAGTGAGCCTAGCTCAACTCTGCCAGGTTTTTTTTTGTGAGAATCGAAACCAGTTGCTCTCTTAATTCTCAAACTCTGCCAGGTGGGTTTTGTGATGCGTTGACAGTTTGCAAATTGGCACTATGGCCGTTCATCAGTTTATCATACCTTTGTGATAGCACCCACTGTTTCAGCAAGACAGACATTGCGATGCAACCATGCGTTGCTGCTCGGTGGGCTACGAGAGTGATGCTGTAAGTTTCTTTGGGGAAAATGCACAGTTTTCGGGAAGTACCCAATTGATCCCGAGCTCATATGAGCTCGGGATGAACAGTAAAATAATAAAAAATAAAAAAAATCTGATTTTTTATGGCGAACATTTGACAAATTTTTGATGTGCTTGCAAAATTTCATCACAAAATAACATCCGTGGAATAACAAAAAAACAAGCATATCAAAAATTTGTCAAATGTTCGCCACAATAATTTTCAGTTTTTTTTGAATTTTTTTCGATTTTACTGTTCACCCGAGCTCATATGAGCTCGGGATCAATTGCTCCGCGTCCACAGTTTTTCATCTATACCAAAACAACAAATTCAGACGAATATGTTTATATTAGCACATATTTGTTCGGAAGCCACAATTTTTCACAAAATTTTGTTGTACCACGTGCCACCTGACTCTAGCAACCAAAAAGCTTCATCAGCCACACAAAAGAAAAAACACTTGGAAAACATGAAAGAGGATCAGGAAAGAAGACCGATCAACAACTCAATCAAGACGCACAATAAAGTAGCAAGATATCTCACGTGCGTGCATGATATATGTTTTAAGTCGGTTTGTAATGAATGACACACCAACCCTCAGCTGATGATGTTGGGTTCCCTCCTCTGCATATATATAGATGGCAGCACAAGCACCATTTGTTCATTCACGCGCGGACAACACTCGTCCAACTTTGATGCCATGTGCAATTCTTTACATTCGCACAAGCGCGTAGGTCGATACTAAAAGCAAAAAATGAGTGAGAAACACATAGAACTATGAGGTGTCGGGAAACAATCATGTGCCGATTGCAGATTTCTCAGAGCTAGAACGCTGAGAATCTAGGGCAGACATGTATGAAATTGTGCAATAAGTGATGGATTTTCATACAAAGCGAATGGTCACATGGCAAGCGCGAGTCATTTGCATCATTGCATGGCAATCACAGTTGACGTGGGTGATAATTTTGGTACACGGATATGATTACTCGTTGTAGTTTTCTTTTTTAGATGTTACATGTGTACCGGAATTGTCATCTATCTTTTCGCGCGATGCTGGCAGTTGCCATCTTTTGTGTTCGCGCTTGCCATGTCCTAAAGCGATTGATCGCGCTGCACACTTACCATAAGTGATTATCCATCCACGTGTACTCTGGATTGAACGACTTAACAAGTAAGTTGAGGTCAAGGGGAACAGTAGTTGTTGTCATGTATTCCTTTTGTTTCCTTTTACTTCACATATATAATTTGTTTGAAGTAAAATTTGATTTACCTTTCCTTTTTTAGTTCATGTATTCTCGGATAAGAAGTGAGTCCAAAGGCTGTTGTTGCTTCATTTGTTTTGTGCAGTAGGAAGCAAAACTGAAAAGTTTGCTCGATACAACAACAAATGCCACCTTGCCTATTTCCTTAGTAGCTTCTTTCTCAACATAATAATTAAATAAATATGACACTTCTTTTCTCAATATTTTTGAACATTATTAGATCAGCAAAGCCACCATGATATATGTACACAGATCAACAAAGGTGCAAGGAAGGCTGTGCCGGAACACATGCTTTCCTATTTGCATGCGTTGATGCGCCACTTCCATAACCCTTCAGACACATTCAGCACCTGAAGCTAAACCCCAAGAGATTGGTCCTTCAGAAGATCTCAACCTGCACTTTCGTAGCTTTTCAGACACATTTATTGGTATATATTTTACAAAGATTTTGCTTTGTGTATGCCGTTAACTGATTCACATTGATTTATTGTTTGCATGCTTGAGAGACAACTGTAATGTGCCTGATCATGTGATTGTAGGCTAGCGGCATTGTATCATTGCTCATTGATGATAGAGTAGAAATAGTTGCTAGCTCTAGGGGAGAACCTAGCTAAACTCTGCCAGGTGGGTTTTGTGATGCATTGAAAGTTTGCGATATGACACTATGGCAGTTCAGTAGTTCACCATATCTTTGTAATAGCACCAACTATTTTTGTAAGAGAGACATAAGCGATATTTGTCTTGTGTCGCTAGTCGATCTCGTATGGTTCAGCAAAACAGGCTTTAGAATTTTTGGCAGTGCCGCGTTCCACCTGACTCAGTTAAGAACCAAAAACCTAACCAACCACAAAGTAAAAGCACTTGGAAAGCGTAAAAGAGGATCAGGAAAAAAAGATCGACCAATAACTCACTCTAGATGGACACTAAAGTAGTAAGAGATCTCACATGCGTGTAGGATATGTGTTTTAAGTTGCCGGTAATGAATAGCATGCCAACCCTCAGCTGATGTTGGGTTCCCCTTTGCATATATATATAGATGGCAGCACAAGCTTCCATCATTCATTCACAGACGGACCTCACTCATCAAACTTAGACACCATGTTCAACTCCTTACATTGGCACAAGCGTGTGTAGATGGATACAAAAAAAAGATTGATAAACACATAGAAATGTGAGGCGTTGGAAAAAATCATGTGCCAATAAGCGATTTCTATGAGCTGGAACCTTATGAATCTCGAGAAATTACGTAAGAAGACGTACTGTGTATGATTTTCCACCCACAAACGATCCATGTGGAACTACTTGTCTACCAAGTTAAGGTTTAGTGGCACATTAATTGTTGCCATGTACTTAGCTAGTAGCAAAAACGATGAACAAGTAAAGAAGTGGGAAGGAAAATGAGAGGGAGAAGCTAAAGGACATGAGAAGTAAGCTCAGAGGAATGAAAAGTTTCGTCGGACCTGCTAGGAAATGGGCCCCCCATGCGGTAAAAAAAGATGAGGTTACTGTATTCTTTTATTTATCCGTACTTCATACTTCATGTGAACAATAATCGCATTGTGCAAGCGGATGTTGTGAAGTACTCCTACCTAGTTGAGTCGATGAAGCCTGCTGCTGGAATTAATGGTCGAGAAAGTTGTAGCTATCTTGAAACTTTTTGCTACAATACCCAGTAGGAACAATTGAAATTGGGCAAGCACATGGTATTCCAGTCCTTCTTGAAGTTGCCGAACTGGATTCAGGGAAGAGGGGGGGGGGAGGAAAAGGTTGGCACGACATTGCTTAAGATATGCAGAAAAGGCAACATATCTTGCGGCATATCTTTTCAAGAGGGTGTCTCGCCTCCATCAAGCTCTTCCGCCCCATTGCTCTCATTAACAATCTTGCTAAATCCCCGTCCAAGGCCTTTGCGGCAAAACTTGACCCGGTGGCTCATCGCGTTATTTCGAAGTCTCAATCAGCTTTCATTAAGGGGCGTTTCATTTTGGATGGCATTGCCCGTCTTCATGAGCTAGCTAACGATATCAAGAAATCTGGAACCAAAGCTATCCTCCTCAAGCTTGATTTTGAGAAAGCTTATGACTCGGTCAGCTGAGACTTCTTGAAGTCGGTCCTTCTCTCCCGCGGTTTTGAGGGGGCTTATGTTCACCGCTTGTTGCAGCTTGTTGGTGGTGGCCACACTGCTGTTAAAGTTAATGGGGTGGTTAGTAAATTCTTCAAGAATGAACGGGGTTTGCGACAGGGCGACCCTATTTCCCCGCTGCTTTTCAACTTTGTGGCTGACGCGTTTGCTCACATGCTGAACCGGGCCTCCAGGGCTGGGCATATCTCCCCGGTGGCGTCTGACCTCATTCCTGGAGGCATCTCTCATTTGCAGTACGCTGATGACACCATAATTTTGGTGGAGGCTTCGGAGTTGTGCTTGGCGAACCTTAAGTTGCTCCTCCTCTGCTTTGAATGCATCTCGGGGCTTAAGATCAACTTCCTGAAATCAGAGCTTTTTGCTTTGGGGTGCGACGCGGTGGAGGCGTCGCGCCTGGCTAATCTGATGAATTGTTCGCTGGGCTCTTTCCCGTTTACTTATCTTGGCATCCCCACCTCTTGCAATCGGGTATCGGCTGCGGCGTTTAATACGGTGGTGGCTAAGCTGGGGAAAAAAATCCTGCCTTGGAAAGGCAGATTCCACTCTCAAGCTGGCAAGGTGTGCCTCATCAACTCATGTCTTTCCTCCCTCCCCACCTATGTGATGGGATTCTACTTACTTCCCAAGGCCTGCCACGAGGGCTTCGACAAGCACCGCAGTAACTTCTATTGGAATGCGTCGGATAACAAGAAAAAATACCGTATGGTCAAGTGGGACATTATTTGCCGGCCCAAGTGCAAAGGTGGCCTCGGCATCACGAATACGCTCATCATGAATATTTGCCTTATGACGAAGTGGTGGTGGAAGATCATGAAGGCCGACCCGGAGTCCTTATGGTTCCGGATCCTCAAAGCCAAATACTTCCCTTCTTCCTCTCCTCTCTTAACTGAATGCAAGGGCGCATCTCAGTTCTGGCAGAGCCTGCAGAAAGTCAAAGATAACTTCCGATCCTATATCAAGTTTTCGGTGGGCGATGGGTCGTCGGTGCGTTTTTGGCTGGACTGGTGGACTGGGGACGGGCCACTCACCCTCTCCTTCCCGATTTTGTTTTCTTACCGCGCTATTCCTTCTGTTTCCATCTCGGAACTTGCGGCCTCGGGCTGGGATCTCCAATTTCGCCGTTCGCTTTCTCCTGTAGAGTTGGAACGGTGGCACCAACTTGCTGCTCTCTTTCCTCTGCTCTCAGAGAATAGCGATGAGGTGTCGTGGACTCTCTCCCCCTCTGGATCCTTTTCGGTTAAGTCGCTCTATGCACACCTGTGTGCTCCTTCGTCCGGGCCTCGCCTGTTTCATCTCTGGAAGGCCCGGATTCCTCCGAAGCTTAAAGTCTTTATGTGGCAGGTGGCCCGTGGAAAGCTTCCGGTGTCGGACCAAATCCGTAAACGCAATGGAACGGCCTCGGAATTCTGTGCCTTGTGTGGGGACAGAGAAGATACCTCCCACATCCTTTTCTCCTGCCCCATGGCTCAGTTTGCCTGGGCCTGTGTTCATGAGTGTTTTCGGGTCTCTTGGAACCCGGGTTCGTTCCGCGAGGTGCGGTCCATCGCCAACTCTCTGGTCGGTTCCCACAAGCGTCTGTCCTGGATTTGCTGGACCGCTACGGCATGGGTGTTGTGGACGACTCGAAACAAATTTACTATTGAACATGTGTTCCCCAACAAGTCGGCTCACTGTCTGTATGTTATCATATCTCTCCTATTGTAGTAGAGATCAGCGATTAAGGAGGCGGACAAGGACGGCCTGGACGAAATCATCTCTCGTCTCCGTGGTGCTTCCAGGAGTCTCTCCGCGTCACCGGGGTGACTTCTTTTGTGGCTTCAGTTGGTGCCTTTTACAAAGCAATTTCTAGGATGAGCAGATCACCTAGAACAAGCAACCTACCAAAAGAGAATGCATGAAGATCCGAGAACAACGCCACACCATGCCCTACACACATAAGCTCCACAATAACGTCCTTAAGAGGGAGAATGACACGAAGCATTGCAGCTACCGAGTCTACAACGAACAAGGATCTTTACCCGGAACACTGACATGCTGAGGAGAACCACGACGATGTCTTCAAGAATAAAGCCGCGCCCGCAAGTTTCGCCCTTGTCAACACCAATCTGCGATCTGGCGGGTCGCGGGCGCGTAGTATTCCATCCCTTGTTGAAGTTGTTGAACTGGGCTCTGCGAAAGGGAAGGAAAATGTTGTCGCGACATTGCTTCAGCTATGCACAAACAACAACAGATTTTGCAGCATAGCTCTTCAAGAGGGTCCCGTGCCCCCTTCAGCCGCATTGTCACTGTCAGGAACACCGCGTGCAAGAGAAAAGGAATGCCACTTCCTATAACGAAATTTACTAGAAGAAAAATAGTTGCAGAATCATTTTGCTAAGAATTTGAATTTGCTGCAGGCACAAGCTCTTCTCGGCTACTTCCGCAGCCATAGACATGGGGTGGACTCATTACACTTTTCCTCAAATATCTCTGATGTTGGTTATTGATGTTGATTGGCGTTGTGTGCTGTTTATAGTCTGATTGAGATGGTGCGCCTGATTCTGGCTGTGATTGTAGTCTTGCAACATTGAATCGTTGCTCTGTGATGATAGAATGGAAACCAGTTGCTAGCTCCAGGAGTGAACCTAGCTCAACTCTGCCAGGTAGGTTTTGTGATGCATTGACACACTTTGCAAATTGGCAGTATGGCCGTTCAACATTGTACTATATCTTTCTGATAGCACCCATTGTTTTTGTAAGAGAAAAATAATCATTCCGTGTCGCTGCCTCGCTGGTCTATCTCGTCTGGTTCAGCAAGTTTCTTTGGGGGGGGATGCACAGTTTGCCATCTATGCCGGAACAACAAATTCAGATTTATATGTTTAGATTAGCACATATTTGTTCGGAAGCCGCACAAAATTTTGCAGTACCACGTGCCACCTGAATCTAGCAACCAAAAAGCTTATCAGCCACAAAAGAAAAAGCACTTGGAAAACATGGAAGAGGATAAGGAAAGAAGACCGATCAACAACTGTAGCAAGATATATCACATGTGTGCATGATATGTGTTTTAAGTCCGCCGGTAATGAATGGCAGGCCAACCCTCAGCTGATGTTGGGTTCCCTCCTCTGCATATATATAGATGGCAGCACAAGCAACATTGTTCATTCACGCGCGGACAACACTCGTCAAACTTTCATGCCATGCGCAATTCTTTACATTCGCACAAGCGTGTAGGTCGATATCAAAACCAAAAATTAGTGAGAAACACATAGAACTGTGAGGTGTCGGGAAAAAATCATGTGCCGATTGCAGATTTCTCGGAGCTAAAACGCTGAGGATTTTGGGCTTATCCATATGAAAATGTGCAATACGTGACGCATCCACTGATCCACATGTACTCCGGATTTAAGGACTTAACGAGCAAGTTGAGATCAAGGGGAACACTAGTTGCTGTCATGCACTCCTTACGTTTTATTTTACTCCGCATATAAAATGTGTTTGAAGTTAAACTTCATGTACCTTTCCTTTTATTTCATTGTATTCTCGTATAAGTGAGTTAAGAGACTGTCGTTGCTTCATTTGTTTTGTGCAGTAGGAAGCAGAACTGAAAATTTTGCTCGATACAAAAAATGCCGCCTTGCCTATTTCCTTAGTAGCTTTTTTCTCAACATAATAAGTAAATAAATATGGTGTTTCTTTTCTGCTTATTTTAAAAAATTATTAGATCAGCAAGCCCCCATGGCCCCATGATATATGTAGACAGATCAACAAAGATTCAAGGAAGGCTTTTAAACTCATGCTTGCCTATTTGCATGTGTTGATGCGCCGCTTCCATAACCCTTCAGACACATTCAGCACGTGAAGCCAAACCCCAAGAGATTGGTCCTTCAGAAGATCTCAACATGCACTTTCGTAGCTCTTCAGGCACATTTATTGGTATATATTTTACAAAGATTTTGCTTTGTGTATGCCGTTAACTGATTCACATTGATTTATTGTTTGCATGCTTGAGAGACATCTGTAATGTGCCTGATCATGTGATTGTAGGCTAGCGGCATTCTATCATTGCTCACTGATAATAGAGTAGAAACAGTTGCTATCTCTAGGGGAGAACCTAGCTAAACTCTGCCAGGTGGGTTTTGTGATGCATTGAAAGTTTGCGATATGACACTATGGCAGTTCAGTAGTTCACCATATCTTTGTAATAGCACCAACTATTTTTTAAGAGAAAGCTAAGCGATATTTGTCTTGTGTCGCTAGTCGATCTCGTATGGTTCAGCAAAACAGACTTTAGAATTTTTTGAAGTGCCACGTTCCACCTGACTCAGTTAGCAACCAAAAACCTAACCAACCACAAAGTAAAAGCACTTGGAAAGCATTAAAGAGGATCAGTCAAAAGATCGACCAATAACTCACTCAATATGGACATTAAAGTAGTAAGGGATCTCACATGCGTGTAGGATATGTGTTTTCAGTCGGATAATGAATATCACTCCAACCCTCAGCTGATGTTGGGTTCCCCTTTTCATATATATAGATGGCAGCACAAGCTTCCATCGTTCATTCACGGACGAACCTCACTCGTCAAACTTTGACGAACACCATGCACAACTCAATACATTGGCATACACGTGTGTAGGTCGATACGAAAACAAAAAAGAGTGATAAACAGATAGGAGTATGAGGCGTCGGGAAAAAACCACGTGCCAATAAGCGAGTTCTGAGAGCACCCTGAGAATCTCAGGAAAGTTTGTAAGAAGATTTGTAAGAGCAAAGTTTTGCCCCCGTGTGTTTTGGATATTGTTGGACAAGACAGTAGAGGAACTAACAATGTTTTCTAGTGTAAACAGTTGCATAGGTTCCTGAAGGACAAGCTAAGTGATAAAGCTTTAGGGAAGGTCTTCAAGTTATCGAAGCATAACCCTCGGAGCGAAGCTTAATCACGAAGGATGACCCCCAAAAATGAAGGTGTCCTGAAGCTCTACTCATTGAAGGAAATGAAGAGGACGGCGCAAGACTTAGATGTTTTTGTGTAGTTCTTTTTCTGTTCCTTGAGTCATAGGACAAACCGTACTATCAAGAGGGGTATTTAGTTTGTGGACATCGAAGTCATTGAGAAAATGCTCAGATCAAATCCAAACCAAGTGAGAAGCCTGAGTGAAGAAATCTCATGTGCACTAAGTTAAGCTTCGGTAGCAAAGACTTCGTTCTTTGGCTTCTGAAGCAGAACTAAGTCCGTGCGTCAGCTTTACTTGTTCCTTAAGTAAAGTTGCGCATTGAGAACAAATCCGACCGTTGTGGACACGTGTCAAGCTGTCACCTCAGGTCAGTTTGGTCATTCCGCACCTCGGGATCGCCAACTATAAATACGCCGCCCCCTCCTCCATTTGCGGGGGGCTGCTCTGAGATCATTCCAAGAGAGACTAGAGAGAGTAACCCAAAAAATGCCACCGAAGAAAAACCCAATATCCAGAATACTGAAGCCTAAGTCCCATTGATCTGAGTAGATTCGAGATGACTTAGGTGAAAGCTTACTAGCCTTTTTATCTTGGAGAACTGCAATTCTCCTAGACGGTTAGCGTGTTGTTCTTCAGAGGGCGAAGAGTAATTGTCGCCTCGAAGTCCAGTTTGTCAAAGGTTTCGGTGATTTCCTCAATAATCAACCACGAGTGAAGAACTGACCATGCTCAAGGAGTTTGGTGCAGTGGAGCAACGGACGGAGAGAGATTTGCTCCAGGTGTTCAATCACCAGTCCCTCCAACCAGACGTAGCGCTTTGCAGAGCGTGAACTGGTCGAACAAACATCGTCGAGCCCCAGTTCGTTTTACTTCGAGCATTTACCTTCAATATTACATTTGCTTCATTGTTATGCTTCAATGGGTTTTGATTCACTGCATTTAGTTTCGCTTCCTGTTTTACTTCGCTATTCCGCACTACTTATGCTTCACTTCAAAATTTCAGTCGAAAATTTTGAAGTGATCATTCACCCCCTCCCCCTCTGATCACATACTTGGACTTTCAATTGGTATCAGAGCTAGTCACTCCCTACACTCTGTGTGTTTTGGATTAACCTCCTGGAGTGTCTTCAAGTATTTCTTTCGCAGCTATTCGCTCCGGCAAACCTATTCCTGTTTTCAATGGGAAGGACTACCCTTACTGGAAGGACAAGATGAAAAGAAACATTATGGCTATCAACTCGACTGCCTGGCAAGTTGTCTGGTATGGAGTCACAGTTGCCGATGAGAAGGCCATCACTCCTGAAGAAGCAAAACTGATTGATCTCGATTCTGAAGTTTGGGTTTTCATCACCAATCACTTGACACCAGAAAAGTATCATGAAGTGAAGAACATTCCTTCCGCCAAAGGTGTATGGGACTATCTTGAAAAGATTGGTGAAGGTGTTTCTACCCAGAAAGATGCCAGAATTGACACACTCCGAAGCAAATTCTATCGCTTCAAGAGAAACGAGGGTGAAAAAGTCAGCTCCATTTACAGCAGACTCACAGCTCTTGCTAATGAGTTGATTTCCCTCGGTGCTGATGACAATACTCCTCACTCAGTTGTAAGAACTTTGCTTCGCTCATTGGATGACTCGTTTGATCACATTGTGCTGACGATCAAGGAAAGGACTGATTTCAGACGTCTTGTTGCCGCGGATATTCTTGAGAGACTCAATACCTTTGAAATGGAAGAAGATGAGAAACGTGACATAAATGGCTCTCGAAGAAAATCTCACGCCTTGAAAGCAAAAGCTTCGCGTCATTCTTCAACCGAAGTCAGTTCTGCTTCAGGTGTCGAATCAGATGATCCTGCAAGCATTGGAAAGGATTTGGCATTGATCATGAGACGCTTCAACCGCTTCCAGAGAAAAGGTTTCTCTTCACCAAAGAAGAGTTATTCTTCAAGAAGCTCAACTCACTCATCTCACCGCTCATCCTCAAGAAGCTCTCCATCGAAGGACAACTGCTGCTACAAGTGCAAGAAGCCAGGTCATTACATTGCTGATTGCCCTCTGTGGGAAACTGAGAACAAAGCAAAGCATTCGCTCGGAGACTCCTCATCCAAGTCCCACAGATCTTCCAGAAGCTATGAATCCAAGAGACATGATTCGAGTTTGAGAAGAGATAAGAAGAAAGATTCTGATGATGACAAGAGGAAGAAGTATCACAAGAAGCATGAGGGTTCTTCATCGAAGACTCACTCGTCTCGTCGAAGCAGCTCTCACCGAGCCAAGGCCTATCTGGGAAAGGAGATGAACTCTGAAGAAGAAGCCTCTGGGTCCGAAGCTCATTCAGGCTCAAGGTCTGGGTCTGGGTCCGAATCAGATGGTGTTGCTGGTTTGGCATTCGCTTCAGCAGATGCTTCGGCAAAAGCTTCGAGCTCATTCTTCACCAACAACAGTAGTGAAGATGAATCTCCTGCATATTGCTTCATGGCCAAGGCGAAGGGCTATGTCTCCGGTGGATCCGAATGGGTCATGGATAGTGGTTGCACAAATCATATGACCGGAGACAAGGAGTTATTCACCGAAGAAAAATTATCTCACTCTTCTCAGAAGTACATTACCTTTGGTGATAACAACAAGGGTAAAGTTTTAGGTTTGGGTAAGGTTGCCATATCGAAAGATAAACACATTGACAAGGTTATGCTAGTCCAATCACTTGGATATAATCTAATGTCTATTTCGAAGTTATGCGATATGGGTATGCTTGTTCTATTTTCTGCTTCGCGTTGTGTTGTCTTTTCACAAGATGACTATGCGTTTGTCTTCGAGGGTTACCGAAAAGGAGACTTATACATTGTTGATTTTTCTTCGGGCCCTGCTGTATCCACATGCTTAATGGAAAAAAGCTTCATCTGGGTGGTTATGGCATCGAAGACTTGGTCATGCAGGGATGAGAAATCTTCATAACTTAGTGAAGAAGAATCATGTTATTGGCCTTAGCGAAGTTAAATTCGACAAGGATCGTCTCTGCAGTGCTTGTGAAGCTGGTAAAATTACGAAGAAACATCATTCAATGAAGACTATCATGACTACCACTCGTCCTCTTGAATTGCTTCATATGGATCTCTTTGGTCCTCAAAATTATGCAAGCCTGGGAGGAAACAAATATGGTCTAGTTATTGTTGATGACTTCTCTTGTTATACTTGGGTTTTCTTTTTGGATGACAAGAGCAAAGTTGTTGAAATCTTCAAGTCATTCGCCAAGAGAGCTCAAACAGAATATGAATTATCTCTGAAGCATATCCGAAGTGATAATGGAACTGAATTCAAAAACACTCATATTGAAGATTTTCTTGATGATCATGGTTTTACTCATGAGTCCTCTGCTGCATATACACCTCAACAGAATGGTGTTGTTGAAAGGAAGAATAGAACTCTCATTGAGATGGCCAGAACTATGCTTGCTGAATACAAGACTCCTATTAGGTTCTGGGCCGAAGCAATTAACACAGCTTGTCATATCATCAACAAGGTTTACCTTCACAAATTTCTGAAGAAGACTTCACATGAGCTTATCACTGGTAACAAACCAAATGTTTCGTACCTTAGGGTATTTGGTGCTCCATGCTTTATTAGAGATATGAATCACAGCTCCAAATTTGCCCCTAAGGCACATGAAGGTTTTCTTTTAGGTTATGGCTCAAACTCTCACACCTACAGAGTCTATAACTCTCACTTTGGGAAAGTTATGGAAACTGTGAATGTGAGGTTTGATGAAACTAATGGCTCTCAAAAAGAGCATTTGCCTCATGATCTAGAGGAACCTCCTCTTGATGAAGTGATCAGGTCCATGGCTATTGGAGAAATTCGCCCTGTTGAAGCCAATGCTCGTCAAGCAAATAGGGATGATGATGGTCCAGTGTTCCCAGACATAGCCCGGGGCGCTGGAGATCAACATCCTGAAGCTAATGATGAACAGGACGAAGAAGAACAAAGGAACGAAGGAAATGCTAATCCCGAAGGAAATGCTGAAGCTGAAGGTGATGCAGATCCTGAAGCTGAAGCAGATCCTGAAGCAGAAGCTGAGCCTGAAGCAAATGATTCAACCTTATCACGAGTTCGAAGAATAGTTGATGTTGACTCAATTCTTGAAGAAATTCATCAACCAGGTCATCCTACAACTCGTTCACGTACTCGTTTGGCTAACTTCTGTGGAAATTTTTCTTTTGTCTCCATGCTAGAACCGTCAAAGTTTGATGAAGCCATGAAGGATCCAGATTGGTTAACTGCCATGCTCGAAGAACTTAACCAGTTCGAGCGAAACAAAGTCTGGTCCTTAGTTGATAGACCTGATCCCACGAAGCACAACATCATTGGTACAAAGTGGATTTTTCGCAATAAGCAAGATGAAGACGGTATAGTGGTAAGAAACAAAGCTCGTCTGGTAGCACAAGGATACACCCAAATTGAAGGTATCGATTTCGGTGAAACTTATGCTCCAGTTGCTCGTCTCGAATCTATTCGTGTTATGCTTGCTTTTGCAAATTACAATGGTATTCTGCTTCATCAAATGGATGTGAAAAGTGCTTTTCTTAACGGAGAAATCGAGGAAGAAGTGTATGTTATGCAGCCTCCAGGTTTTGAAGACCCGAAGAAACCCGACATGGTGTACAGGTTACACAAGGCCCTCTATGGGTTGAAGCAAGCACCTCGTGCTTGGTACGACACATTGAAGGATTTCCTTCTGAAGAAAGGCTTCAAACCAGGAACCACTGACCCAACGCTTTTCACTCGATCTTATAATGGTGAATTGTTTGTATGTCAAATTTATGTAGATGATATCATTTTTGGATGCACTAATACTGAAATCAGCGAAGAATTTGCCAAGATGATGTCGAAGAAATATGAGATGTCTATGATGGGTGAATTGAAGTTCTTCCTTGGACTTCAAATCCGTCAATAGAAGAATGACACCTTTATTTCTCAAGAAAAATATCTTAAGGATTGCCTGAAGAAGTTTGGTCTTACTGAATGCAAATCTATTAAGACGCCTATGCCTACCAATGGCTTCTTAGATGCAGATGAGAAGGGCAAAGCCTTCGACCAGAAGAAATATCGGTCTATGATTGGATCTCTTTTATATCTTTGTGCATCTAGACCTGACATTATGCTTTCAGTATGTATTTGTGCTCGTTTTCAGGCAAATCCAAAGGAATCACATCACACTGCTGTAAAGCGAATTCTTCGTTATCTTGCTCACACACCTACCTTGGGGTTATGGTATCCCAAGGGAGCTCAGTTTGATCTTATTGGCTATTCTGACTCTGACTGGGCTGATGATCGTGTGGATAGGAAATCAACTTCAGGGACTTGTCATTTCCTTGGAAGATCACTTGTGTGTTGGGCTTCAAAGAAGCAAAACTGTGTCTCAATATCCACTGCTGAAGCCGAATACATTGCTGCTGGGTCATGCTGTACTCAGATTTTATGTCTGAAGCAAACGCTGAAGGATTATGGTATTCATGTGAAGAAAATTCCACTTCTATGTGATAATGAGAGTGCAATCAAAATTGCTCACAATCCTGTACAACACTCTCGCACGAAGCATATTGACATTCGACATCATTTTCTTCGTGATCATGTTCAGCGTGAAGATATTGTTATTAGTCATGTCAGAACTGAAGATCAACTGGTAGACATATTCACGAAACCATTGGATGAGAAAAGGTTCTGTACGTTAAGGTGTGAGCTCAATATATTGGACTCACGACATGTACTGTAAGACCGAACCTTTATTCTTCTGTATATATTCATTTACTTCGTCGCTTACTTATTTAGTTTCGTTTTTTTTGTTTGTTTCTGCTAAGTTAAGTTTTTTTTTTTTTCGCTTGGTTTTAGTCCTCTATGCTTATCACCTTTTGCTTCGTTTGGTTTTTCTTCGAGGTGATAAGTTTCAGACCCTACTCTTTCTATTCTTTTTCTTTCTTATTCTGTCTGTCCAAAATGGTTGAGCACAATTGAAACTGAAAACATTTGCTTCGAACATCATTGAGTTCCGAATCAAATGCTTCCAATTCTTATCGAAGTTTTACTCAAGACAAGGACATATTCTTCGGTCGTTGAGATCCCATCAAATCCGGGTCGTTGAGATTTCCTCGCGATTCTCCACGAAATCCTCGCCGTAGAATCCGGAGAGACAGACGCTGGGGGCCGTTCGATCTGATCTGACAGCTCCTGTCAGACCGGCCTATATAAGGCATCCCACCCCAGCGAAGCAATCCCACCTCATTCGCATCTCCCCGGAACCCTCTCTCTCCCGAGCGCCGCCGAGCTCTTCGTCCCCGTCGCCGTTCTCGCCGCTTCACTGTCGGAAGAGCGTCGCCGTGGACTCCACGTCGTCGACGAGCACGTCCTCACCGCTCATCGCCGCCGTAGCTGCTCGACGCCACTGAGTTAGGGTACGCCGAGCCACGATCCAATCTCCATCCCATCTGTTCTTCCTTTTCCCGATTGGATCCGTGTTCTTAGTTTTTTTTGGATGAATTCATTAGGTTTCTTTGATCCGTTGGATCTTTGCACTGTTGGGAAATCTGTTTCTGCTAGTCAAAGGTTTCCATCCCGATTCAGGTTAGAAATTAGGGGTTAGAATCCATATGTTCTGTGTTAGGGTTTCAACTCAACTTGTGTGAGATTAAGTCTAGCTCAGAACAGACCAGAATCTCTACCCAAACTCTTCTCTGAATCTCTTGTCAAAACTTTTATTTTTGGATCGAAACTTTTGCTGGCGCTCATTCCATACTTGCCTTTTCCCTCGCAACCCTTATGCTTTTTCACAGGATGTCTGCTGAGTTAGGCTTCGGAAATGAGTCACCCAATCTTGACCACATCAACGAAGCAGAACGGTCTGCTCCGAAGAAGAAAGGAAGCAGAACGAAGGAAACCAACAACGCCAGAGGCATCCCCGAATCCATTCGTCTTGCTCTGGGTTATGACACACCTCCTGGAGAAACCAAGGATCAGCGCAAGAATCGATTGCAAAACATTCGCCGGTACTGGGCAGTTAGATGGTACAAGTACAAGAGCATCCCTACCTGGAAGTGGGCTATGCAGTTTGCCTTCAGTCCACCCTATCAGTACACTTCGGCCATGTGCAGTCAGTACACCGAAGAGAATCGACACCTGTACTACCCAGTTCCACCAAAGCTTCCTCACCCCAACACCCTCAAGACACCTGATGATTATCCAGAAGAGAAAGAACGATTGAGAATCGCTGCTGAAGCCAAGAGGCTGAAAGAAGAGAAGAAGGCAGCCAAGTTGGCTGAAGCAGAAGCCCAAGGTGTTGGGCCAAGCTCGAAGAAGAAGAAGAAGCTGAAGAAGAAATATGCTTCTCCTCCCCATGCTACCACAGAAGATGAAGAGCAGGTCAGGCTAGAGCAAGCTGCTCTGGAAGATTCTATCATGGACGAATCACATGCAGCTGACATCGAATCTGAATTCGAAGCTGATGATGAATCTGATGATCCTGCTCCCCCAAGAAGCAAAGACTTCAGATCCCACTGAAGAAGAAGCCAGGAGAGAAACCTGATGCTAAGGAAATTAAGACTCAAGACCCCAAAAGCAAGCCTTCTGCTCGCCCCACCATTGATCTCTCCAACTTGGTGGTTGCGAAGCCCTTGGCCTCCAAGCCACCGGCTGATGCCCCCGACAAGGAAAGGCGATCGAAGCAGAAGCACGACCCCGCCAAGAAACAACCTGCAAAGGCTTCAGCATCAACGAAGCCCAAGCAGTCTGCTGCAACAAACCCTTCAGCGAAGCACAAGCTCACTGAAGAAGTGCTGAGACAGAAAGACCTCGAAGAGGCACTTGAGCGCAACATCCTTGCCAGAAGCGCAGCTGAGAAGAAGAAGGTAGATGAGGATGCTGCCAGACAGAAAAAGGAGTTGGACACAGCCAAGATGGCTGCAGAGAAAGCTGAGACGAAGCGCAAGCTCGCCGAAACCGCAAAGAACGAAGAGAAAGCTGCTGCTGAAGCTAAACTGCTTGCTGAACATGAAGCAAAGCGCAAGGCCTCTTTAGAAGGCCTCAGGACGAAGAAAGCTGAAAAAGCTGCTAGGGCAAGTCAGAAGAAGCCCGTAGTTGATATGTCTCCCTCAGCTATTCCATCGAAGCAGAAAGGCATATCTTTGCCTGAAGCTCAAGCTGAAGCTGATCATCAGAGTGACCATCCATTCCCTGACTCACGTGAAGGCGAACTCTGGGATCAGTTGGGCATCACTGAAGCCCTTTGGGAGAAGTGTGCTGCTGAAGATCCTGATGCTGTTGACTTTGGAGAAGTTTACATCTCCAGGTCTATCGAAGCTATGATCTCTACTATGATCAGTCAGCTGAAGGATCTGCACTCAAGAGATAGGGCTGAAAGCAAAAAGATTCACAACTATCAGAAGCGAGCTGAAACAGAACCTGATGAAGAATTCAAACAGCACGCCCTGAAGCTGCTTCAACAAGTGACAGAAGTCAATTCCACCACCAAGGACAATATCAAAATCTTCAAAGGCAAAGTCAAGGCCGCTGTAGATGACATGGTGAAGACCCATAATGCTTCCATTATGGAAAGAGATTCAAGGAAACGCAAGGCTTCGCCCGTAGCTGAACAAGTTGCCGCACCACCGTCTCCCAAGCCTGCATCAAAGGCAACTGGACCCTCACCCAAGAAGAGAACCACCAAGAAGCGCAAGGTTACTTTGGCCTCTGCCGCAGACATGGATACCAGTGATGAACAGCCACTGGAAACCCCTGAAGCAGTTCCCACTCATACACCGAAGTCAAAGCCATCCATGCCCACACCAAAGCCTTCAGCTCCACCCACCAAGACTCCCACACCTCCTCCTACCAGAACCACCCCCAAACAAACTCCACCACAAAGGATTCCCACTCCACCAGCTGCTCCCGCACCACCTCCATCACCTCCCCATGAAGCTAATGCACCATCCCCAACCCACTCCAGAACCCGTGTATCCCGAGACTTTTCCTCTGCCAGAACTGTTCAAGACTCTGAAGCTAATGTGCCCCATACCAAAGCACATGACGACGACGACGAACAAGTTCAAATTCTGAATCTGTCGCGAGAGCAAGCGCTTAATGTCGCTCAATCTGCTGACCCTTCAAGAGCCAACCCATTTGCTCCTCTGCAAAGGATTCGTGAGCGTTCGCGCCCCTGCCAAGATACCCAGCTTGACTCCAATTACCCTCGTGAAACTTTTCCTATTTTCAAGGGTGCTGGTTATTCTTCAAGGCATGGCCCGGAATTCGACCTGGAACAACATCGGAAGCGCCATCGATTCTTTGGTGTTAGTCCGTATGCTTCAGACCGCATAGCTGATGACCTTCGTTTTTGGACTGCTGAGCAACAAGTCTTATACACCAAAGTCTTCTGCCAGCAAGGATTTCTGTTTAGGCACAAGTTCCTGGACATGCGAAGTCTTTCCACTGCCTCCTGCTTTCAGAACGTCCTCGAAACTATTGAAAATCAGAATTTGACTCGGTTGTTTGCGTTGAGCACTCCTTTCAATTCTGAGCTCATCAAGCAATTCTATGCAACTCTTTATGTTTCTGGTGAAGAAAATGAACCCAGCTCATGGACGCTGGAATGGATGATTCAAGGCAAAGTCTTCAGGATGACCTCTGCTGAATTCATGGAAATTGTCAATATTCCAAGGCATTCTGGAGTCCAAGAAAAGATTCATATTGATCCAGATCTGACTGAAGAACAATTTGTTACTCTGTTGGATCCAGAAGTCACTGCAAACTACATTCCTCAAAACATTCGCCCGAAGCACTTGAATTTCATCTCAAAGACTTGGTTCTACATCTTGTCCAACTCATTGATCCCTTTGAGTACTGCTTCGGAAGAATCGAATCTTTATCCTGAGACAAGGCATGCTATTATGAAGCTCACACATGGTCTCATATTTGACTTTGAGGATTGCTTCATTAGGAATTTGGTTCATGCAGTAGAGCTACCTTTCACACTGAAACCTTATGCTCCTTGGCTGCAAGTAGTATGTAACTATGGATGGAACGAAGACTTTGTGGCACGCCATCATCCGAATCTTTTCCTCCCACCTGTGCGTGACTCCTTGGAACTGCTGAGGAAACCCAATGATCCATTTGCCACATATGTTGGTGTACGCCATGAAGTCAATGAGCGAAACTTATCCAAGACATTCCAGAAAGACTGCCATCATTTTGAAGTTAATCTTCGCACACAGCAAATGCTTGACAACTTCATTGAAGCAAATCAACGCCAGATGCAGTTTCTTGCTGATGAGATCAACCGAGTTGGCAATATAGCTCTCAACAACAATCAGTACTTGCGTGTGCTCAAGCGTCATTCCTGGAAGGGGCTCAGGAAGTTCAACTCTGTCAAAGGCCTTCGTAAAGATCGCATCTACAAAGAGTATGAGCACCTCTAGCGAAACTTTTCCCGAGATGACTCAGTGGACCGCTCGAATCAGAAGATCCCTCCCCTGCACAAGATTGATGAAGTTTTCTTCGTCAACGAGCCTGAACCCATCCGGCCTGATACCGTCTCTGAGAATGACTCCATCACTTCGAAGGACGACAACGGCCTTGATGACAGCGACCTCGACATCAACCTCATCACTCAGTCGCGCTAAGAATCCTCAGCCGATCAGTCTTCGTCGGATGAATCTTCGTCAAGCTCAGCTTCGTCGGGTTCTCAGGATGCTGATGCCGCGCAATAGATCTCTCGAACCTTTTCTCAACCTTTTGTCCAATCATTGACAAAAAGGGGGAGAATGAGGGCATCGATGAGTTAGTTTTGCATCGGGGAAAGGGCTTTGCATTTTGCTTCGTTTGGTTAAGTTACGACAAACATTCCTTTCCTTTCGATTGGGTTGTAACTTAAGTTTTACTTCGGTCATGCTATTCCTGTGCTGCACTTAAGTTTAATAACCCCTTTGCTTGCAAGTATTGCTTCGTATCTTCTATCTTGCAGGTGGGTATTATTTTCTAAGTCACAGGTCATTGGAAGCAATTGCATACATTCCTGGATATATATATCTTCATTGCAATTGCATTCGCTAAGATATTTTGTTTTGCTCTCCACCGAAGAAAATTTATCTCAACTATTAACTTCGATTATATAAATCTTCGATGCTTGCTTTCAGGGGGAGCCAAAAACTTCATATCTTAGAGTTTGTCCCATCCTTCACAAAAACTTCAATATCTTTTATCGATGCCTGTTTTGCCAACAATAGTCCAAAAAGGGGGAGATTGTAAGAGCAAAGTTTTGCCCCCGTGTGTTTTGGATATTGTTGGACAAGACAGTAGAGGAACTAACAATGTTTTCTAGTGTAAACAGTTGCATAGGTTCCTGAAGGACAAGCTAAGTGATAAAGCTTCAGGGAAGGTCTTCAAGTTATCGAAGCATAACCCTCGGAGCGAAGCTTAATCACGAAGGATGACCCCCAAAAATGAAGGTGTCCTGAAGCTCTACTCATTGAAGGAAATGAAGAGGACGGCGCAAGACTTAGATGTTTTTGTGTAGTTCTTTTTCTGTTCCTTGAGTCATAGGACAAACCGTACTATCAAGAGGGGTATTTAGTTTGTGGACATCGAAGTCATTGAGAAAATTCTCAGATCAAATCCAAACCAAGTGAGAAGCCTGAGTGAAGAAATCTCATGTGCACTAAGTTAAGCTTCGGTAGCAAAGACTTCGTTCTTTGGCTTCTGAAGCAGAACTAAGTCCGTGAGTCAGCTTTACTTGTTCCTCAAGTAAAGTTGCGCATTGATAACAAATTCGACCGTTGTGGACACGTGTCAAGCTGTCACCTCAGGTCAGTTTGGTCATTCCGCACCTCGGGATTGCCAACTATAAATACGCTGCCCCCTCCTCCATTTGCGGGGGGCTGCTCTGAGATCATTCCAAGAGAGACTAGAGAGAGTAACCCAAAAAATGCCACCGAAGCAAAACCCAATATCCAGAATACTGAAGCCTAAGTCCCATTGATCTGAGTAGATTCGAGATGACTTAGGTGAAAGCTTACTAGCCTTTTTATCTTGGAGAACTGCAATTCTCCTAGACGGTTAGCGTGTTGTTCTTCAGAGGGCGAAGAGTAATTGTCGCCTCGAAGTCCAGTTTGTCAAAGGTTTCGGTGATTTCCTCAATAATCAACCACGAGTGAAGAACTGACCAAGCTCAAGGAGTTTGGTGCAGTGGAGCAACGGACGGAGAGAGCTTTGCTCCAGGTGTTCAATCACCAGTCCCTCCAACCAGACGTAGCGCTTTGCAGAGCGTGAACTGGTCGAACAAACATCGTCGAGCCCCAGTTCGTTTTACTTCGAGCATTTACCTTCAATATTACATTTGCTTCATTGTTATGCTTCAATGGGTTTTGATTCACTGCATTTAGTTTCGCTTCCTGTTTTACTTCGCTATTCCGCACTACTTATGCTTCACTTCAAAAGTTTCAGTCGAAAATTTTGAAGTGATCATTCACCCCCTCCCCCTCTGATCACATACTTGGACTTTCAAGATTGACGTATTGTGCGTGATTATCGACCCACCAGCGATAGATGTGGAACTACTTGTCTACCAAATTGAGGTCTAGTGGCACATTAATTGTTGGCAAGTACTCAGGTAGTCGTAAAAACGACGAACAAGTAAATAAGTGGGAAGAAAATTTAGAGGGAGAAGCTAAAAGAGATGAGAAGTAAGCTCAGAGGAATTAGAACCGAAAAGTTACGTCGGACTTGCTAGGAAATGGGCGCCCCATGTGGAAAAGAAAGATGAGGTTACTGTATCCTTTTATTTATCCGTACTTCATACTTTATGTGAACAATAGTCGCATTGTGCAAGCGGATGTTGTGAAGTACCTAGTTGAGTCGATGGACCCTGCTGCTGGAATGGTCGAGAAAGTTGTAGCTATCTTGGTTTTTTTGCTAGGATACCAGTAGGAAGAATTGATGTTGGGCGAGAACATGGTATTCCATCCCTTCTTGAAGTTGCCGAACTGGATTCGGGGAGGGGGAGGAAAACGCTGGTGCGACATATTTTTTTTGATAGAAAGACTGTAAGGAAACCCTTTTACACAAAATAGTACACAGTTGGTCGATATAGGGTGTTGAGATAACCCTTTTACAAAGCAATTTCTAGGATGCGCAGATCACCTAGAACAAGCAACCTACCAAAAGAGAATGCATGAAGATCCGAGAACAACGCCACACCATGCCCTACACACATAAGCTCCACAATAACGTCCTTAAGAGGGAGAATGACACGAAGCATCGCAGCTACCGAGTCTACAACGAACAAAGATCTTTACCCGGAACACTGACATGATGAGGAGAACCACGACGATGTCTTCAAGAATAAAGCCGCGCCCGCAAGCTTCGCCCTTGTCAACACCAATCTGCGATCTGGCGGGTCGCGGGCGCGTAGTATTCCATCCCTTGTTGAAGTTGTTGAACTGGGCTCAGCGAAAGGGAAGGAAAATGCTGACGCGACATTGCTTCAGCTATGCACAAACAACAACAGATTTTGCAGCATAGCTCTTCAAGAGGGTCCCGTGCCCCCTTCAGCCGCATTGTCACTGTCAGGAACACCGCGTGCAAGAGAAAGGGAATGCCACTTCCTATAACGAAATTTACTAGAAGAAAAATAGTTGCAGAATCATTTTGCTAAGAATTTGAATTTGCTGCAGGCACAAGCTCTTCTCGGCTACTTCCGCAGCCATAGACATGGGGTGGACTCATTACACTTTTCCTCAAATATCTCTGATGTTGGTTATTGATGTTGATTGGCGTTGTGTGCTGTTTATAGTCTGATTGAGATGGTGCGCCTGATTCTGGCTGTGATTGTAGTCTTGCAACATTGAATCGTTGCTCTGTGATGATAGAATGGAAACCAGTTGCTAGCTCCAGGAGTGAACCTAGCTCAACTCTGCCAGGTAGGTTTTGTGATGCATTGACACACTTTGCAAATTGGTAGTATGGTCGTTCAACATTGTACTATATCTTTCTGATAGCACCCATTGTTTTTGTAAGAGAAAAAGAATCATTCCGTGTCGCTGCCTCGCTGGTCTATCTCGTCTGGTTCAGCAAGTTTCTTTGGGGGGGGGATGCACAGTTTGCCATCTATGCCGGAACAACAAATTCAGATTTATATGTTTAGATTAGCACATATTTGTTCGGAAGCCGCACAAAATTTTGCAGTACCACGTGCCACCTGAATCTAGCAACCAAAAAGCTTATCAGCCACAAAAGAAAAAGCACTTGGAAAACATGGAAGAGGATAAGGAAAGAAGACCGATCAACAACTGTAGCAAGATATATCACATGTGTGCATGATATGTGTTTTAAGTCCGCCGGTAATGAATGGCAGGCCAACCCTCAGCTGATGTTGGGTTCCCTCCTCTGCATATATATAGATGGCAGCACAAGCAACATTGTTCATTCACGCGCGGAAAACACTCGTCAAACTTTCATGCCATGCGCAATTCTTTACATTCGCACAAGCGTGTAGGTCGATATCAAAACCAAAAATTAGTGAGAAACACATAGAACTGTGAGGTGTCAGGGAAAAATCATGTGCCGATTGCAGCTTTCTCGGAGCTAAAACGCTGAGGATTTTGGGATTATCCATATGAAAATGTGCAGTAAGTGACGCATCCACTGATCCACATGTACTCCGGATTTAAGGACTTAACGAGCAAGTTGAGATCAAGGGAAACAGTAGTTGTTGTCATGCACTCTTTACGTTTTATTTTACTCCGCATATAAAATGTGTTTGAAGTTAAACTTCATGTACCTTTCCTTTTACTTCATTGTATTCTCGTATAAGTGAGTTCAGAGACTGTTGTTGCTTCATTTATTTTGTGCAGTAGGAAGCAGAACTGAAAATTTTGCTCGATACAACAAATGCCGCCTTGCCTATTTCCTTAGTAGATTTTTTCTCAACATAATAAGTAAATAAATATGGCGTTTATTTTCTTCTTATTTAAAAAAATTATTAGATCAGCAAGCCCCCATGGCCCCATGATATATGTAGACAGATCAACAAAGATTCAAGGAAGGCTTTTAAACTCATGCTTGCCTATTTGCATGTGTTGATGCGCCGCTTCCATAACCCTTCAGACACATTCAGCACCTAAAGCCAAACCCCAAGAGATTGGTCCTTCAGAAGATCTCAACCTGCACTTTCGTAGCTCTTCAGGCACATTTATTGGTATATATTTTACAGAGATTTTGCTCTGTGTATGCCGTTAACTGATTCACATTGATTTATTGTTTGCATGCTTGAGAGACATCTGTAATGTGCCTGATCATGTGATTGTAGGCTAGCGGCATTGTATCATTGCTCATTGATGATAGAGTAGAAATAGTTGGTAGCTCTAGGGGAAACCTAGCTAAACTCTGCCAGGTGGGTTTTGTGATGCATTGAAAGTTTGCGATATGACACTATGGCAGTTCAGTAGTTCACCATATCTTTGTAATAGCACCAACTATTTTTTTAAGAGAAAGATAAGCGATATTTGTCTTGTGTCGCTAGTCGATCTCGTATGGTTCAGCAAAACAGACTTTAGAATTTTTTGAAGTGCCACGTTCCACCTGACTCAGTTAGCAACCAAAAACCTAACCAACCACAAAGTAAAAGCACTTGGAAAGCATAAAAGAGGATCAGGAAAAAAGATCGACCAATAACTCACTCAGTATGGACATTAAAGTAGTAAGAGATCTCACATGCGTGTAGGATATGTGTTTTAAGTCGGGTAATGAATAGCACTCCAACCCTCAGCTTATGTTGGGTTCCCCTTTTCATATATATAGATGGCAGCACAAGCTTCCATCGTTCATTCACGGACGAACCTCACTCGTCAAACTTTGACGAACACCATGCATAACTCAATACATTGGCACACACGTGTGTAGGTCGATACGAAAACAAAAAAGAGTGATAAACACATAGGAGTATGAGGCGTCAGGAAAAAACCATGTGCCAATAAGCGAGTTCTGAGAGCACCCTGAGAATCTCAGGAACGTTTGTAAGAAGATTGACGTATTGTGCGTGATTATCGACCCACCAGCGATCGATGTGGAACTACTTGTCTACCAAATTGAGGTCTAGTGGCACATTAATTGTTGGCAAGTACTCAGGTAGTCGGAAAAATGACGAAGAAGTAAATAAGCAGGAAGAAAATTTAGAGGGAGAAGCTAAAACAGATGAGAAGTAAGCTCAGAGGAATTAGAACCGAAAAGTTACGTCGGACTTGCTAGGAAATGGGCGCCCCATTTGGAAAAGAAAGATGAGGTTACTGTATCCTTTTATTTATCCGTACTTCATACTTTATGTGAATAATAGTCGCATTGTGCAAGCGGATGTTGTGAAGTACCTAGTTGAGTCGATGGACCCTGCTGCTGGAATGGTCGAGAAAGTTGTAGCTATCTTGGTTTTTTTGCTAGGATACTAGTAGGAAGAATTGATGTTGGGCGAGAACATGGTATTCCATCCCTTCTTGAAGTTGCCGAACTGGATTCGGGGAGGGGGAGGAAAACGCTGGTGCGACATTTTTTTTTGATAGAAAGACTGTAAGGAAACCCCCACAGTTTAATAGGTGCTGCAACAAACCCCAAATTGCAAGTACCGTGCCTTGAACCTGGGTGTGTGGGAAGGCATCATCCCCTTCCCACCACTAGGCTGGCGCGTCATTGCTTAAGATATGCACAAAAGGCAACATATCTTGCAGCATAGCTTTTCAAGAGGGTATCTCGCTCCCTCTAGAGAAGCTCTAGGAAAATCTTCAAAAGGGCAGCTCCATAATGTGGAGACTTCAGAAAAATATGAAGGCTCGAAAGGCAATGCGCAAATTTAGTCATCATATTTTACCTTTTTAATCGTGGGATTCACTCATCAATGTGAAAAATTCTTTAAACCCAACCTTTCTATCATCTCACCTGAGGTGAGAATGAGATGGGTGTCACTTGGACTTTTCTTCGTGCCACATGAAATTTAAATGCATTTGGAGTGCACTTCAAATAATAGCCTTGAGTTAGTAAATTTGGAGGCTGAGAGGCAAATATTGAGTCACTCCATCAATTATGACAACTCTACTAGAGTGTCTCATTTGACCAATATCATCATATTGAGGGTTATTGGCGACTCTGCTAGAGTTACTTTTAGTTTCACTGGCATGATTAGGAACACCACGAGTAAGAGATAATGTTTGCCACTTTCTATAATAAACTCTACAATAAGAAAAAATATTTGCAAAATCATTTTGCTAGGAATGTGTATTTGTGAGGCGAAGGATCTTCTCAGCTACTTCTGCAGCCACACGAAATAGGTTCTCACCTCGCTTTATAAATAAAGCACATAAAATAATACACAGTTGATCGATATAAGGTGTTGAGATAACCCTTTTACAAAGCAAATTCTAGGATGATGAGATCACGTAGAACAAGAAACTATGCTACCAAAAGAGAATGCGTGAAGATCTGAGAACAACGCCATACCATGCCCTACACACATAAGCTCCACACCAACACCCTTAAGAGGGAAGCGTCACCGCTACCGAGTCCACAACGAACAAGGATCTTCATCCAGAACACTAGCATGATGAGGAGAACCATGATGACGTCTTCAAGAAGAGAGAAGGGCCCACGAGCGTCACCCTCGTCAACGCTAAAGCGCGGATCTTTAGCTCGACAGCTCACCGTGCCACCACGAGGCTTCCAGGACAAGAGCGACGAGTACAGATCCTCAAATCCAAATCTGGGCACCGGCGCTGCCAATGACAAAGAATGCACCCGAGCCACTAGCCACCACACCTCTAGTCGCCCACACGAGCAAGAGGAAGAAGCAACGTCGCCACCATGGTGCCTGCTGAAGATACGACCGTGCGGGCTGCCACCCCGGCATCCATCTTCAAGAAATCACCACTCGTCCACATTACGATGCACTAACTATGGTAGAAAGAATCGAAGGAGTCTCCTTCGAATCCTAGCATGACATCATCCACAAAGTCCGGGTCAGCGCCTCCACGGTAGGAGGCGCCCACACCCGCACCCCAACCAGTTCTGATGGACCGGGGTGGGGGGCACAACCCCGTTAATATTGACGACTGTCGCGAGCCAGCTCGCACGATGCGATGTTGATTGGAGTCGATCTAGCCGATAGAGCATGCAGTAGTGTCCCGACCATCACTATCGTCCACCGTACACTCGGAGAGAGGAACCTCGTCGCCTGCGGGCACCACCTGAACCGAACCTAATCCCACCTATCCAGAGCAACATCATTGACCCGACCTGGGCCCAGATCTGGCCTGCCCTAGCGCGGCCCTAGGTTAAAGCGATCGCCGCCATGTGCCACCAGCTCGAACCCAGGAGAAGAAAGACTGCAACCACTACCATGCACCTCCTATAGGACCACGACTGCGACTTTGCAGCCATCACATGACTGCACCACCATCCTGACCCAGAGATGTGGAACTTAGGAAGGAGATGATTACAAATTTACGACAATCAAGCATTTTCCTAAATTTATCGAAGGCGGTTACTGTTGTTGACGGGCATTGTGTATTGTTTATAGTCAGATTGAGAGGGTGATTATCGTCTCACACTACCTGTGTGGGTCTTGGTGTGTGTGAGTGGGTGGGAGTCGTCATCATAGTCATATTTTTTGGGGGTTTTACTTTCTGTACAGTGTGTCCATTGGTATTTGTTTCATCAAGATTTTTATCTTGTACACACTGTTAGCTGATTCAAGTTGTGCTTATTGCGTACAATATTTCCATTCTTTGTCGAGAGATACTAGCACTCCGATGTGCCTGATCTTTTGATTGTAGGTTAGAGCAGAGTATGTACAACTACTCACTGATGATAGAAATGAAATTACTTGTTGCTATCTCCAGAAGTGAACATATCTCAACTTTACAAGGTGGTTTTTGTGATGCGTTGACAGTTAGCAAACTGGCACAATGCATTTCAGTAGTTTACCTCACTATGGAAAGTGAAATTTTCTCTAAGGAAGCTCTGTCTTTGTGATTACAAAACTATTTTCTAAAGAGAAAAAGAGTGATATGTGTCTTGTGTCGCTGGTGCATCTCTTCTGGTTCAATGAGATGGAGTTTAGGACTCAACCACTCGTTGTTGTTCGGTTGGCTGCAGGGGTGATGCATCCATATGGATTCTACTACTATATTAGGATGATTTTCATTGGTAGTATCAAAATGGTTTTGTAAGTGTCTTTGGGGTGGGGAGGGAATTCATAGTTTGCCATCTACTCTGAAAAAACAAATTTAGAGCAATGTATTTTATATTAGCACATATTTTTTCAGAAGCGGTTGTAAAACATTGAAGACGATCAGGAAAGAAGATTGATCAACAACTCATTCAAAACGACAATAAAAGTAGCAAGATATCTCATGTGCGTGCATGATATGTGTTTTAACTCGCCAATAATGAATGGCCCGTCAACCCTCAGCTGATATTGGGTTCCCTACTCCTGCATATATATAGATGGCAACAACAAGCTCCATCGTTCATTCACAGATAGATCTCGCTCATTAAACTTTAACACCATGTACAACTCTTTACTACACTCTCACAAGCGTGTGTAGATTGATACAAAATTAAAAGTAAGTGAGAAAACCATAGGATTACGAGGCGTCGGGAAAAAGACACATGGCTACAACCGACTTCACCGAGCTAGTAGGATGTATTTGGGAACTTAGGGACTGGCTGCAAGTGGATGACATATAGTGTTTGATCCACTCATCCATATCCTGGGAACTCATGATTATCAATCCATGCGCGGACCGAATGAAACGACTTAGGTAGCAGGTTGTCGCTAGTAGCCATGTGATTTTTTCTACTAGCTGAATACAGGGGGACGATTGGGAGTACACCAAGATAGCTACCGTGAATGCAGATGGTGTTGACCAACTCATCCATATACGTGGAACATGAAACCTGAAGCTATAGAGAACTGAGTGCTTCGTTACTTCTCTTTGTTGAAGAGAACAAATTGAGGATTGAACGATTTGGTGACGCCAAGCATCTGATGGATGTTGACGTGGTTCATACTTGTGCTTCTTGAGGACCACATCTACAAGAGTTATTTTTTGAAGATCTTTTTTTTTGTTTGGAAAATGGCTATATTCCTCATTTGAACCGGCTCCTCACCGCAAAATTAGGGAATGAATTGGTGGATGAAAAAAAGTTGATGTGTTTGTTGCGGAAGTCCCGCACAGGAAAACTTGGGATGCCAATACGCGGGGAAATTCTTGCCTACTCAAATTTTGGGAGCTATTGTGCAACTTGTATCATCTAATCGAACTATGTCAATCGTATCTGTTAGAATTAACATCTGAGGATCAATCATTCAAGCAAGATATTGTATCGAGATTTATTAACGAGGTTCACCGAACATCGGTTACATTGCCGGGGTTTGACTATGGGCGTTCCTCCCCATGCCACGCCTATAATACCGCAAACCGGCGCACACGCCAGCTCCCTTGTGTGTTTGTCTTATTATGTTCGCATATGTTGCATCGTGTGTTTACCTTCACATTATAGTCATTAGATAGGAGTCCTAGGATACAAGTATTCTATTAGGACACGACATTGTACCTTGTCTAAACAAAATACAACTCAGGGTTCAACTGTAACATACCTTATACACAATATTCGACACAACCCTAACAAACTTCGCATTTGCGAATATTCTCCACCACCTTGGATTCATCTATGTGTCGAACCTCCATGTACATGGAACTTGAGTTACACCATGAGCACCGCTGCTACTCCCAGAATTCATGTGACTCCACCTGCAACTGTAGTCTCTTCTTTTCTTCTTCATAGTTCACACTCTAGCAAAATTAAGTTACTCTTTACTCTACTTTGTGCTCCTAATTTTCAGAGTATCCTTTCAACCACATCACACACTAATCACTGTCTGCATGAAAGTAAACGAGTCACATATTGGACTCCACATATAAGAGTTATTGTAACTCAACATCCTAGCTCTTTCTTGACTGACATCATTTCACTGTTGCCTTGTATCACGCTAAGTCAAATTCACAGTTATCTCACCCTTTTTTAGATAGTCTCTGACATGTCCCACCGCTATAGCACTCCACCTCCTTCTGTAGTTGTCCTCTATATTTTGCCATGTGTAAACACCATAGAATATTCAGACATGTCCTCTCTCGACTTCTGACAATTTTAGACTTTTTGACACTTTCTCAGATTCTCTATGGTCAACTCTCGTCTATCAACCGGTACCGATAGACCATGTCACCAACTTGAATCTAGTACTTCTTAACATTGCTACAACACGTTGTACACACTTTGTTTGATCACATGTCTGACGACCAATGCCTTAGTATGTCGTTTTATCCCGTTCTTACTGCATGCCTCGTCGCTATCAGCGCGTCGAGCCTCTGCTATCCCAATCGACTATACTGGGTCACGAACCCACACCACCTTAAACCCCTACTACATAGAACCATTGGTCCTCGCTCTTCACCAGCCGATGCCGAGTATCATGTCTCCTTCAAACCATTGGCCCTCAGTCTGAACCACGTGTCTCTCACTTCCCCACTGAAATGTGGTTCGATTTTTCGTTAACTTACACCGTAGCCCCTCCATCGGCATCTTCAACATGACTCCATGGTAGATGATCCGTCCACCTCGCAACCCATCGAATCCAAGCTCTCTACACTGCCTTGAATCAACCCTGCGCCTTTGCCATGTCGAACCGCACAAGCCCACAGACATGCGTGTGTGTTGTCACGCCCATAATTCGGCCACCATAAACATCACTCTCATATGTCGTCGACACTGAAATCATCGCCATCTTCTACTTTAACCAATATCCATGTCGATTCATTAGATTATCCAGTCAAACCCAACCAAAAATTCTATGACTGCAACCATATATGCCATAGTTCTGGCGCATGCGGTAAACACTAGATCTATGGCCCAAGCGTGTGAGGATGATCTATGAATGCATGCCATACAAGGCAACATCTCGTTCGTGACGCACATTGAGCTGATACATATCCAGCATGCCATTGGGGACGTGATGATCACTATGGGTAGGAAGGACATCTTCGCCTGGCCTAGTGAAAAGGCCAACGTCTACTCAGCCAGATCAGTCTGCTCTTGTTTGTGTCAGGGACGCATCATGGACCCCATGTCTTTGGGCATTTGACGTAGTAGGGCTCCGCTGAAGTGCAATTTTTTTGCATGGTTGGCCACTAAAGGTAGGCTATGGACATCGGATAGGAGGGCACGGCACGAGCTACAAGATGAGGTGTCTCCGTGCTCCCTGTGCCTCCAGGACGCAAACACGATAGATCAAATTCTATGACAGCGTGTCTTCCCTCGAGATATTTGGTGGAGATGCTCTGTAGCGTCCCAGATCACTATCAGCCAACCAACGATGGAGAACAAGTTTGCAGAGTGGTGGCTTGGGATCAGGGCAGCACCGACGAATGGGCATAGGCGTGGAATGGACACGGTAGTCATTGCGATTTCGTGGGCTCTATGGAAACAACATAACGATCGAGTATTCGGCAAGAGTGCTCTGTACAGGACCCCCAGGCAGCTCATGAGAGAGATCCTCTTGGAGCTGGAGCTATGGCGGCAAGCGGGAGACATGAGGCCTAGAAATGTTGTGAGAGAGTATCCTAGTGAGATTAGGAGGTGGCGTGGGTGTGTCTCTCAGCCCCCGATGTATGCATCGCGGATCGAGCCTCTTGTAAACTCTTTCTACCTTCTATAAAACTTTCGTTCACAATTGTGTACCCTAAAAAATGCACAAGAACTCTTTTTTTCTGACGGGGAAACACACAACTCAACAAGCCCTAGACAGGCGTATGTTATTCACATGCCTTATAAAAAGTCAGTCTTAACCCGAAAGTGTTGTTCTAATTTCGTGCTCAAGAACCCGTATGAACAATAAACTCCAAAGAAATAACTCAAAGATCATAGAAAATTTATGTGTTTTTTTTGTGTGGATGCAACAAACATTCTAACATAAAATTTTCCATGAAATGACATCCATAGAGATGTGTGCAAAAGAAAACAAAAAAGAGTGCTCCAAAAAAGATTCTTTTGAGTTCCAAATTTTGTTTTTTTACAGGCCTCCAAAGATGTTTTTTTAAGATGAAATTTTTTAGGACATTAGAAATTTTGTTGAAGTTAATTCACAAAAAAGATTATTTAAAATTCTTTACGATTTCTTTGTAATTTACTGTTCATTAGGGGTGCATTTGAGCTCGTGATTACATACTCCATGTCTGTCTTAACCATCGAAAAATAACAGTCTTTTCTCTTTTTGATTGGATAGAAAAGAAAAGCTAGTTTTAAGAATGCGGATTTGTGCAACATGGTTCCACACTTCCTCGGAATTTATTATTATGAATATGTTTGAAAAGAAAATAGAAAACAAATTGAGAAAACAATTTTTTTAACATACATGGTTGACTGGTATACTAGCGTATGGAGTTTTTGAAAAAATGTCGTTCGAGGTATTTTGGACAAAAATGGCAAATTAAATATATATTAAAAATGTTGTTTGAAGGAATACTAAGGCTGGATTATATTTTTTTACAACAAAATACCCCAGGGTTCATTCCTTCACAAAACTCCATATGTGAGTATAATGATTGACCAAGTTTGATACGTTAAAATTTTAGACTTTTTCAACTTTTCTATCATTATTTTGATATTTATTATTTATGTGGGTACCACTGAAGATGATCCTTTCAAATGAACTAACCTTCCAACTCAACGAAGAAGGAATCTCATCCCTCCACATCTTGCGCGCGCCCACACACACACGACACCCCTTTAGAGGGGAGAAGGGGCAAATACACACCCCTGTTGAGGTTGGAAGGGACAAATATCATCTTCGTTAGATTTGCGTGACTGGTGAACTTATTTACCATTTATGGAGGCAGTCCTTCCTCCGCATATGGCTACCGTCACTAGAGCATCGGAAAATTAAAAAGATTACAAAATTCATGCACTCGACAATATTTTCTTGTGCCGATGAAGCTTTCCCATTCGACATTGCGTTAAACTCCTTTAAGGGAGATTTGAATGTTGTCCCATTATACTATATAAATTTTTTTCCCATGTTCCACTCCCATATCTTCTTCGATCGAAGACACCGATAGTAGGAGGGGAACCTAGTCGGCCTCTTGTAATTCGAAGAAATTAGAAAATCTTTGTGGATTTAAAAAAAATGTGAATTCAAAAGGAGTACATGATTTTTTAAATCCTTGTGAATTTTAAAAAGTTCACAAATTTGAGAACACAATAATGGTTTTAAAAAATAATTAAATTTTTAAGTATGTGCCCATTAATATGGATCGGAGGTAGTACATGAATTCTAAAAATCAAAATTTTAAATATTATCACGAATTTAATAAATTATGAATTAAAAAGTAAAGGAAACAATAAAAAACAATAAATAAACAGAAAACGCCAAAAAAACAAAGAGAAGAAACCGGCTTAAAAAATAGGCCGAAAGATTTAAGAAGATGAAAAACATGCCCAAAGGCCCACAAGGTTCTCCACTGGGCACTATTTTTCTCGCCTTCCCCAAAACTCCCCATCGTTCTCCCTGCGAAAAAAAATCTCTCCACCATTCCCGCGCCTTCCGCCCCCCAAACCCTAACCCTCTCCCAGCCGCCCAGGGTGATGCCCTCTTCCTCCTCGCCCCGCCGTCGCCGAGGCGGGCGCGGCGGGCTACGAAGCCGCAATGCCCATACGGCGCCGGTATCCGCGGGTGAGACGGAGACGAGGAACTGGGCGGAGCTGCCGCTGGACGCGATCTCGGCCATCCTCCACAAGCTCGACCACATCGACATCCTGATGGGGGCCGGCCAGGTGTGCCGATCCTGGCGCGGCGCCGCCCGCGACCAGCCCGAGCTGTGGCGCCGCATCAACATGCTTGGCCACGCCGACCTCTTCAACGAGCTCAACCTCCACGGGATGGCGCAGGCCGCCGTCCGCCGCAGCTTGGGGAGGTGCGAGGCCTTCTGGGGCGAGTACGCCGGCGACAACGACTTCCTCCTCTACCTCGCCGACCAGTGAGATTTCGAATCCCCCTCCCGCAAACCCTCGCAAGTCGCAACTCGCAACCCCCAAATTTTAGGGGTTTTCGTTCAGTTCTTGGTTGGTGAAGATACATCCGCACACGAGATGGTCACATGGGATGCAACTAGAAATTATGTTCCTGATTTGATGCTTATATCCGCTCTTTTGTATTTCAGTTTATTATGTTTTTTAGACTTTTTAGAGGGTTCCCCCAAATTTTTAGAGAAATCATAGCATTACAATGTCAGCCGCCTCACACTGGTTAGCTTCTACCTTATGTTGCAAAGTCTTGAATCTATATAATATTCCAGTGACGGCAGTGCCTATTGTTATCTTAGTTTCATAAAGACAAAGTGCGCTAGAGAATCTTGCTGCTATGGGTTGCTCTGTGCACCATACTGCCTTCATTTTCTCTGCAGCCTTTAAAATTTGTGTTATACTTAACTGGCAAGGAAGAAGGGATGGGTGACTTACAAATAGAAGCACATGTGGATGTATGGGTAAATGACAGAAAAATTCCATGAAATGGATGATTATGACATTGCCTCAAGTTTTACTCTGCTGAATTTCTCTTATCACAACATCTAGCCACCCTCGGGTAATCGATGATGTACTTATCTTCACACAGTTAAAATATGCCCTGCAACATGCACATGGATCTATTCCTATGTGCCCACTCCATTCGAAATGAATGTTGAGTTTCCATCCAACCAAAAATTGACGCCGCATTGTCAGCCTGTGCATTGGTCTGAAAATGATGATTTCAGCTTAATTCTTCACATATTGGTTTCTTGATACAACGAAGAAGTACTCTTTGGTTTGGTCTGAAACAGAGTACATTTCGTAGTTAGCTTTTTTGGGCTTCTCAGCGTTTGGCGGTGAAACGGTCGAATTGACATTGTTTTGAATTATGTTAATTGTTGAACAGAAGAACTCTACTGATTTCATGTACCAAAGTGCAGAATTTATCCTAATTTGCAACCTGTAATTGCAGGCATCAACAAGTTAGCATCCCTGAAATTTTTGTCAAATCTACCAATTTAGTGAATTCTTATCTATGTCCTATGATGCCATTTCTATGCAGTTATCTGAATTTATGAAATGTTATATTTGTGTTATGCAAGTCTGTCAAAACATACAGTCTAGCTATCTATTTTATACAGCATGCTTATGTCTTTCTATACGAATGACGTATTTATTGGTTATTGAAACCCGAGTGCTATATCTGCAGGGCACCATCTCTCAAGAGTCTTCGCCTCATTTCTTGCTATGATATTGACGATGAAGGACTTAATGGGGCGATAGCAAAGTTCCCTTTGCTTGAGGAGCTTGAGCTTTCATTGTGTTCAAATGTGGGTGGGAGTGATGTGTTTGGGGTTGTTGGCAGGGCATGTCCACAACTGAAGCGCTTCAGACTGAGCAAGCACGTGTTCTATGATTTTGAATCCAGTGAGTACGACAAGGATGATGAAGCCCTCGGGGTTGCAACTATGCACGAGTTACGGTCTTTGCAGCTGTTTGGCAATACCCTCACCAATAAAGGACTGACAGCCATCCTGGACAATTGCCGTCATCTGGAGTCCCTTGACATCCGCCATTGCTTCAACGTCATCATGGACGACACCCTGCGTGCAAAGTGTACCAAGATAAGCACACTGAGGCATCCGAATGACTCAACCGAGGACTACGACTTCCAAGTTCAGAGTCCTGTCTGGGCGGATTCAGAGTCCTATTTGGGTGATTATATGGGATATGCTTCTGACTATGAGCTTGACTCGGAAGATTACGATGACTACTGTGATCCTTCCCGCTACCTTGATGGTGTGTACGAGGACGAGCTTGATGAAGATGATAGGATGATTCTCAGGGGTATGCGTATGCTCATGAAGTGAACTTCATCTGGGACACTGATCGAAGTGCGTGGATGTTTTCACCTTTTCGCCAATGTATCTGCACTACTGATCTATGCTTTTGTGCTTCTGCCAGTGGTATAGATCTGCCTCTGCATCGTCTTCTACTGTAAGATCGTAGAGTGTTCCCTTTATCATCCAAGATCTTGCGAAACATGTATTAAGAGTCTATTACCTTGCAGTTTAGTTGATGTCACTCTGAAATATGCTTTGTAGTAAGTACTTGTAGTACTGGTTAGTCGTAAAACTTAACCTCTGTAATCAATGCTGATTCCCTGACATGGGACTGGCTGTGTGCGTTGTGGCTCCAGGAGCTCGTTACTCTGCCAGCACCCTCTGTTGCAGCCCCTGGCCCTAGAAATTGAAACTTACTGGCCACTGTTTTCTAACAAGTGTACATCTTTTTAAGAAGTTTACTAGGCGGTCTCTCTCCACATAAGATATTTGAGAAAACCCAAAAGTGTCAGTCTAATCCTGAGCTCATATGAACCCTGGGTGAACAACAAATACAATAAGGTACGTAGCACACAAATTCAACAAAGACCTGAACTTTTGGCAGTGAACATTCCTTTAGTGCTTCACCTACGTCCCAATTTTCATGAAAACAAGTGCTCCAAAATGCTTATAAAATGACCTTTGTACAAAAGAAGATCACAATTACCGAAGTGTATGATATACAGTTACTGCATCTGTGCAAAAAGGAGCTCATTCCAAGTATCAGGTATACCTGGAAGGCACCAATGCAAACAATCGTAAATGTCCCTCTGAACTTTGGTGCTATGATTGGAGATGTGACCCTCGCTCCGCAGCTGCGACATTGCGGTGATATCCAAGAGCTTAACCCGAGTCCCGTTCACCGCATGCTCCGCAGGCGAATCGCTCGAGTGATCCTGCGAGACCTCACCTCCGCTAGACAAGGGGATGGTGTTATCGCACCGTCCCCCGGTGTTCCACTCGCCGTTGATGAAATGCACCGGCGACAAGGTCCTGAGGAAGACACTCACCCGAGGAAGGTGCACGAGTTGCGAGTCCACCCACCTGACGATGTTGTAGAGCTTGGTGTCCCTCGCTTGGCTGAGGTTTGCTTCCCCCACAGGCTTCCCGCCATCATACAACTTCCAACGGTTCCTGCTGAACTTCAGTTTGTTCCAGTGATGCCCCGTGTTGAGCACCAGGGCATCGAAACTAGGGAGATGCTCCTGCAAGAATGGCACCGGTCGATCGAGATGCAGCGCGTAGCTCCTCGCCGTGTTCACCAGAGGCTCTATTTGGGATAGGGTGGCGGACCAGTAGAAAAGGATGGTGGTGTTGGTGTCTGGAAATCTGTAAGCAGAGCCACCGGGGCTGAAAGGAGTCGGGGCTTTTTCAAGGCCATATTTCCACCCGACGTCTTCAACCTCAGGGCTTTGTTTACCACCTGTTGCAATGCACATCATGGACTGGAACTGCTCTCTGCCGAGCGAATCACCCACAAATGCCAGAGTTCTGTGCCTCATCCTGCGATTAAGCATCGCCATGGATATGTTACAACCTATACGGCACATAACAAAATCTTCTCGGAGATGCGCAACAAAACAAAATCATATTGGAGAGGGCACAAATGATGGAGCAAAATTGTACCTTTGCAGAAAGTTTGTCCCTGAGAACTCAGGCATCTCGCAGTCATGTGGCTGCCACCGGTAGCTCTCGTACAAGAAATCTGTCCGCTCCATCCTGCGGCAAGACCACATTCTTGACAGCCATAGCCTGCACTCGTCGCCCGAGTAGAGCGGCCTCTTCGCATCTGCTACCCACTTTCCCTTTGCATAGTTACATTCTACCAAGTCACAAATCATCAGCATCTATCAGGCACTGGGATACTATAATCTTCAGAATTTCCATGTTTGGCAATAGATAGCAACAATGCGGATAAACAACTATGACTTGACAGTTATAAAACAAAACTATGACTTGACAGCACCTTTGTTTGGGCTCGCTATACTTTCTTGAGCGCGAGCGTGGTGATACGCTGAATCTGCATCTGCAGGTTGAGGTTGTACACCATCATCTCCAAGAAGGTGCTGCTGAAGGAAACCTGATGTTAGAAAAGGGCATGCAGGAGTAACTATTAGTTTTCCTCTTCTCTGTTCTCTCCCATTAATGGAAGGTCCGGCCGAAGAAGGGCAAAGGACAGAAGAAGGCAGATAATCTTTCAGGTACCTTTGGCTTTGGAAGAATATTTCGCAGTTATGCTGCTCGAGTTTGTGGATACATCCAGCACAAACCAGACAGCAATTGGCAGCATGAGGAAAAGCACAGCACCCAAGTACGGCCTGTGGACGAGAAAGCCGCCCTTCATTTCACCCAAAGCAAGCTACGGAAGCAAGTTCTTCGCCGGAGCTTTGCTTAATAATACAGTAAGTAGTAATGCTTGGCCTGAATCCATCGTGCACCTCGTGTCTTCGTTTCTTAGTTGCTCCATGGGTGGGTTGAGGGGAGAACGTGGTGGTAGTAATAGGATTGGGATCTGGGAAGAAGAGATTATTATTATTCTGATATTGTGTCATTGGGATTACAGATCGGGTTGATTTGTCATTTGTGCTCTGCTATGCTGCGGGATTACAGATCGGGTTGACTTTGATTTGTGTGCTTTGATGTCGAGGAATCATGTCACGTGCAACACACAACACAGAGCAGCGAAGCAAGCAACTAGGCACGCAGAGAAGAACGGGGAGGAGGACACTCTTTGATTTCAAAAACTGGAGGATCTTACACAAGCTTTAGGCCGCGTAATCGCACAGGATGTCTATCTTATCTAGTAAGTCGGTACATGACGCTTGCAGTAAGAGTCGGTACATGATACTTTGCACAGCACTTAGAAGCTCAAGGAAGAAGAACACCCCATTTGATAAGATTTAATCCTTGAGAGAATCAACACGATTGCTTTATTTACACCATGCGCCCATGACAGCACAAGTTAAGTTTTAGGTAGTAACAAAATGGGGATGTTGATCAAGCTTTCACTATGAGAAGTTCTGCCCGATTCTTTGACCTTATTACTCGCGCCCAGATCGGAATGTCAACATGTATGTTCTCTTTGTCTTAATTAGAGTGGAATCTCATGTTCTTTAGCAGTTGTAGGATACTGGCTCTTTTTGCCAAAGCATCTGCACTACGCTAGCCCTGATGTTTACTTTGCTACTTGTGCTGGTGGTGGCATGGGTCTGCTGCTTCTGCATCGACTTCTCCTATAAGACCGTAGTGTGTTCCGTGGAATGTTCTGTGACAATCTTGTGAACCGTATGCTGGTCTTTTTCCTCGAAGTTTAGTTGAAGTCGATCTGAAAGCCTGAAATATGATTTGTAGTAAGGGGGTGTTTGGTTGGGCTTCCACATAACTTTCTACCAAATTAAGCCAACATCCCAACCAAACAGCCCGCTGCGAAACGGCTTCGGCAGCGCAGCTGCAAAGTTTTTGCACGTACAAGCCGCAGCTCCTCTCGAGCAGCTTCCTGAGCTTCCATAGCTTTTGACATATCCCACGCCAGTTTTGTCCCTGCCCCTTCGTTGAAATTACGTTGAAAATGCCCTTCCATATAAGCTCTGCATCCCCATCCTCCTTTTCTATGCTGGAGGTCCTCCGTTGCCGGCGACACCGCGGCCTCTCGACCTCCTGTGCCGCCGGCGACGGGCGCGCCCCCTGGAGCTCCTCCGCTACCGGCGACGGCGCGGCCACTCGAGCTTCTCCGCGGCTGGTGACGGGCACGGCCCCCTCGAGCTCCTCCGCTGCCGGTGAAGAGCGCGCCCCCCTAGAGCTCCTCCGCTGGCGGCGACGGGCGTGACCCACTGGACCTTTGTTGAAGTATAAGTGAATTGTCCACCTTTCCTCATCAGCTTAAGCTTTTGGGTTGAACTGGTTGGTGCATGCAACTCAATATGGTATCAGAGCAGGAAGTCCTAGCATCGAATCCTGACGGGCGTGTTAATTAAAATAATTACAGCCCACTCCAGTATCCACGTATGCGGCCTGAGGAAGCCTGCACGTGAGGGGGAGTGTTGAAGTATAAGTGAATTGTCCACCTTTCCTCATCAGCTTAAGCTTTTGGGTTGAACTGGTTGGTGCATGCAACTCAATAACCTTGACTGCTGCCAACGACGGTGCACCCCCGTCGACCTCCTCTGCTCCCGGCCCTCGACCTCCCATACTCCAGCTGACGGGCGCCACCCCCTGAACCTCCTTTGCGGTAGTACTCTGTTCTTCAGTTTTTGTTAGAAATAAATTATGTATGAATTGCTAACGTAGGTTTTTTAATTGTTAACGTAGGTTAATGTAAGTTATTATTTGGTGCGATGCTATACAATTTTTGAATATTTGCTGATATGTATATGAAAGTTATCTTATAGGATTCTTTTGGTATACATAACTTGTATGATTCATAATATTATATTTATAGTTCCATTGATTCACAATTATTATTTTTAATTACCTCAACCTCTCAAAAATAAGTGAAACATGACTAAAATAGATTCTTATTATTATATCAGCACATAAACATCATTTCAGCATCTCAGGGGTATTGCAGACATTTTACTCAAAAGTCATAGTTCAGACAGTCAGTTTACCAAACAACAATACTGCTCACAGCAACTTTCAGCCTACAGCAGCTTTGCCACAGCTCACAGCCTACAACAGCTTTTCCGCAACTCACACCCCAGCCAAACAGCCTACTTGTAGTGCTGGTTTGCTTAGCTCTAAAACTTAATAAGCTCGTTGATCAATGCTTATCCCTGTGATGGTACTGGCTGTGCACATTTCAGGGCTCGTTGCAGTAGAACGACAGCTCCAGGATGGGCAAGAACGTCGCGAAGCTCACCATCAGCACAGACTGGAAGCGATTATGGTTGTTGACTTGTTGTCAGCGGCCAGACGGCCTTGGTGGCGTTGGAGCTGCTCAGGCAGTCAGGCGGAACCTGGAAGTGCATATGGCTATGGTGCTTACTGCAGATGGCGAGCTGCGGTGCCGGCAAGGACACATGGTGGTGCAAGAGAGAGAAGTGAGTGAAGCGAAGGTTTGCAGCAAACACTCTGACTCTGTCACTCTTCTACGTTTTTTGCCAGAAAACACTGATTTTGTGCTTAATCTTTTGCAGAAAACCAATGTTTTAAATAGCCGGCTATAGGAAATAGTCTCGACCCTCAAAATGGGGCTATAGCCGGGCTAAATAGGGCTATAGCCAGAAATTGTACATGAATTCATTTAGCCCCAAGATTCTTAAAAGACTATAGCTGGGTTATAACCGGCTATTTAAAACATTGCAGAAAACACCTAACCGCTGTATTGGGCAATTTGATGACGTTACAACAAGTGGGACCTGGTTTTGTTGACTTGGCTGAATGGCCAGCTGAAAGGATCGATACGGTCAACTAGAAAGGGGGGGGTGAATAGGTGACTAACAAATTTAAGATTTATTACCAAATTTTAGGGTTAAGCGGATAAATACAATTCTCTAGATGTGCACTAGATGAAACAACCCTAGGTGGCAAGCAAGCTCAAAACAAATATGCTAGGCAACAATTACAATAGCAATCCAACAAGCATATAAGATTAGTACAAGTAAAGTGCGGAAAAAGATAAACCACAAGTGACGAAGAGACGCGGAGATTTGGTTGACCGAAGTTCACACTCTTTTGAGGGAGTGCTAATCTCTGTTGGAGCGGCGCTCAAGCTTGAGAGCGCTACCAACAACGTAGCTCACCGTATTCTCCTTTTCGAGTCACCCCCAACGGATGAGCCTCGAATCACTCGGGGTTGGTCTTGAAGGCGACCACCACACCTTTACAAACTTCCCGGAGCACACCACAAGCAAGGAAGCTTCCGAGATGGACACCTAGCCGCCTAGGAGCCAAAGCTCCAAGAGTAACAAGTCAATGGTGAAGAAATCTTGAGGGGAATACAAATCGGTTTGGTGGAAGTGTAGATCGGGCCTTGCTCTCTCAAATCCCAGAGTATCAACAAGTTTGGGTGGAGGACTTGAGAGGAATGAGAAAAATGGAGTTTCTAGCAATGGAGGCTCAAGCAAGGGGAAAGGATTAGGGTTGGAGGTGGACGAAGGAGGCTTATATAGTGCAAGGGGTGGGGAGGGGAAATCCAGCCGTTGACCCCCGTGCGCACGGGCTACTCAGAGAGCAGTCGACCACCCCGTGCGCACGGGGGTCAGAGACCCCGTGCGCACGGGCTATTCGGTGGGGTGAGGGGTACCTCGTGCGCACGGGGGTCAGAGACCCCGTGCACACAGGGTGATCAGGAACTTGCTGATCACACCACTATGAGGCCCATTTCTTGCACACATATCTGGACACCTTCCGGAGAGATTTATGGGGGGGGCTTCTTGTGGTAATGAAAAAGTGTTCCCACACATGCTCTATCTCGTTGACCCCTCTTAATAGTGCGGTGATCCTATGACTCAAATCAAACCGAAAATAATCCTTCGAGTCATGGGAGAAACACCATGCCTTTTATCTTTGTAAAGCGGGGCCAATCATCCTCCAGAATAAATAACCCTCCTTGAGACAGATGACCTGAGATAAATCTTTAACACTTTTCATTAGTCCCACTAACCACATTGTCATAACACCAAAACACCATTTAGGAGTAAATGCACTTTCAATCTCCCCCTTTTTGGTGAATTGATGACAATATGGTTAGAGCATGACAATAAAATACTCAAGTTAAATATGCCATGAACAACTATTTAGCATCGAAGGCTCCCCCTAGATGTATGCATATAATAGTGTTTGCTTTTGAATGCAATACACATACAACAAAGGTCTCCCCCTATGTAAATAGTCAAGTGCAATGATATGAGAGAAGCATATAAACTAAAATAATCATTGCACAAGAACCTCATGTGATCTCAAGATATAAGACATAAGACAAGTATAGACCACATGAGGAAAATGAGAATGTGAGCTAAACAAACATGCAAGACTATGAATGACGATGGCATGATATAAAAACATGCAACTAGGCATATGAAATATCATGACATAGATAGCAAAAACTCACATAGTCTCACACATAATAGGATAAAGTGGCTCACATCCACACAAGTACTGGAAAGGGAAATAAAAAAACTGAAAGTACCACAAGCCAACATAAACACATGAACACGGTCTCACTATGGCTTGCAACCTAACCAGACAGACGAATCCTAAATAGAACTCTTCTCCCCCTTTGGCATCAAGACGCCAAAAAGGGAAAAGGCGATGCTATCGTCACTAGATGACCGGTGGCTGGCTCGAAGCATCATCCTCATCATCAAAGCGCCAGTTGGCCATGGGAAAGGAGTAGCCAGTGAGCTGACTGTCCTGGTCCTCAGGACCAGGCTGAGCTGGAATGCCAGACTGCTGGGCCTGACGTGCCTTGGAGGCACGCTACTCCGCCTTGGCGCGGTTGCTGTCCCTGAGCTGCTTCTTCTGGATGGACTGACACATCTTGAACATGTTGTTGATGGTCTTGAACAGAGTCTTCTTCTCGTGGCGCGTGAAGGCAGCATGAGCATCATCACCAATAGGAGGAGCCCTCCGACGAGGGAGCCTAGCAGAGGAGGAAGCGCCCGGAGTGAAGGTAGCAAGGTCCTCGGGCCTCGGGTTGCGCCCCACCTTGGGCGCGTCATAGGGAGCAGGGGCAGGCAGCTTCCAGTTCAGATCTCTCTTGAGCACACTGACTGGGTACTGTGATGTAGGAATGAAACGGGCAGGGCACACAGACTCAATCAATGCCTGAATGAATGGAGCATAGATCAAAGACTTCCTCAGACATACACACTCACGGATCTCAAAGAACATCGTGTCCAGAATATCCACTTTCCTACGGTCCTTCACCATCAAAAAGATATCAAACATAGAGGAACACAGATGGTGAGAGTCACCCGCCTTCGGTGTAAGAGTATACCGAAGGATGTGACGAAGAGTATCATAAGTGGGATGTAGATCCTTGATGGAACCAGTGACAAAAGACTTCTCCTTCTTGTACGCAAATGCAATCTCATCCTTGTCTCGCCCTGTCTCAGACACCCTCTCAAAGTCGGGGTGAGGCTCAACAAAGAACTGGTAAGGAATAATCTCGCTAAACTTGGAGATAGGAGCCGAACACAGAGCCGTGCCAGACATCCACCGCATAGTACGAGCCTCATCCTGCACAAAATATACTGTGGCAAAGAACTGCATGAAAAGATCCTCATTGTACTTGTGTGTGAACTGACAGAAGGAAAGAATCCCCAGCCTACCAAGAGCATCATACACCCCGGGATAGATATGGGAATTATCCCGCAGGTGCTCCACATTAATCTGCTTGTGGGGAGCAAACTTCTTCACCTTGGTCTTCATCAAATCATTGAATATGCGGAGCTGGTACAAGTTGCGGAATATCGGGTCCATGCCGATCTCAAAGGCAGCCACATATGGATCCTGCTGACGGAAAGCCCAATACTCTAGCTGAGTCCATTCGGTGATCGGGAGGTGAGCCACATTCCGTCCACCGGGAATCGGATGCTCATCGACACTCGAGCTCTCCTCATCCTCTTCATCTTCATCCACGAATCCAGACTCCACAGACGCCTCACGAGCAGGAGGCTGATATGCACCTTCATAATCAGACTCCTCATATCTGGTACTATCTTCAACAATGGTCTCCCTGGTGGAGGCAAGGCGGCGAGGACGGCCACCACCACGGGAACCCTCACCCTGTCCGACTGTCGGCTGCTGACGAGGAGCAACAGTGTCATCTCCAGACTTAGCACGCTTGCGAGGAACGAACACCCGCGACCGGTCCGGGGAATCTACAGATGATAGAAAAGGACATGTGCCAATGCTCAGAGAAAATGGATAACAGACAGTTCCAGGACATAGAGCTGAAGTGGTTCTGCCTGGAGGGCCCGTGCGCACGGGGCCAAGGGCCTGTGGGCACGGGGTCCTCCCAGTCTTCGCTCAAACCTCGCGAGGAGGGGAGGGACGGACTGGGGAGGTCTCACCGAGGCCAGAACTACTATAGATCTAGGGACTGCCACAAGAAACAAGAGCCCTATTCCATGGATTTGGGAAAGAACCACTTCCCTAAGATTTTGACCAGCAAAATGAGAGGGGCAAGAGGAGATCTGTACCGGGAGAGTCCATGGAGTCCTGGGGCGGAGGGAGGGCGGAGCTTGGCCGGAGGGGACCGGCCGGGAGCTCCAAGGAGACGGCGGCGGCGGCAGGAGGACCAGGGGCGTGGGGGAAGGGAATGAGGAGGAAGAAAACTGCCTCCCCACCCCCGCGCCTGATAACCCCAGCCGAGCCGCATAACCCCGTGCGCACGGGGGGTCAAGGCCCGTGGGCACGGGGGCCCCGTGCGCACGGTACACCCCGTGCACACGGGGTACCCAAAGAGTTTTGGTCAACTTGACAGGGAGGGAAGGAGCTGGATGTTATCCTTACCTCTTCCCTAAGTGACAAGACGATCGCAACCCTTTTGAATACCGCCGCACAAGAATCCCTATACTACGGAAAGGTGTATATGGAGAGCATTTGCACGGATCGAAATAGAATGTTTTATGAGATAAGAGTGGAATAGGATAGGGCATCTATGGTTAAAAGGGAAGCTATTCCTATCCGGGGGAACAACAAAGGTCTAAAACCGACCCGAAAAACAAATAACGCAAATAATCGGAAAAAGGCGGTGACCCGAAGGTCACCATGTTTGAGTGTATGTGGTCTGGAACCGCGAAGATTTTAACCTTGGGCCCTTCTTCACTACTCATATTTGAAGCACAAGTACCATCTTCAAATGGCGGATGTGAAAGATTATGAGCAATTTATGCACAAGTAGGGTTATGTCGGAATCATTGAGAGAATTCTACCCCCCTACTTATGTGCCTACATCTAAACAAGATATAGTAAAGCTAGTATTTGTATGCAAGATCATCAACCCATGTTACTAAGATCCACGATATTTATCTCATGCCTTAACTCACGGAACCTTGCTTCATCAAGTGGCTTTGTGAAAATATCCGCAAGTTGCTTCTCGGTGCCCACATGAAAGGGTTCAATGTCTTCTCGTGCCACATGACCCCGAAGAAAATGATGAGGAATATCAATATTCTTGGTTCTACTGTGTTGCACGGGATTATCCGCAATCTTGATTGCACTTTCATTGTCACATAATAGAGGCACTTTGTCACATTTGACACCATAATCCATCAAAGTTTGCCTCATCCATAATAATTGGGCACAACAACTTCCCGCGGCAATATACTCGGCTTCGGCGGTAGATAAAGAAACACAATTTTGCTTCTTGGAGGACCAACTCACTAACGACCTCCCGAGGAATTGACATGAGTCGGATGTGGACTTATGATCCACCCTGTCACCGGCCCAATCCGAATCCGAATATCCAACCAACTTGAAGGAAGATCCTTTGGGATACCAAAGTCCTAAGTTTGGGGTATAAACCAAATATGGAAGGATCCGTTTCACGGCCATATGATGGCTTTATTTTGGGGCGGATTGAAATCTTGCACACATACACACACTTAACATAATATCCGGCCTAGATGCACAAAGGTAAAGCAAAGAACCGATCATAGAGCGGTATACCTTTTAATCCACATCTTTACCATTGGGATCTAGATCAAGTTGGCCATTGGTTGGCATTGGAGTCTTCATAGGTGTAAGGCCCGATATGCGGTACTGTTCCAGATCTAGATGTTTCCATCCAGATCCGGGGACGAAGCACATATCGGTCCCACCGCGACATATGACATAGCCATATGCCCCGTATTTCCAACATGATATCACAACATTATAGATACAAGGATACAACATCTCATACAATCGGCATACAACTGCCTTAATACAATACAACAGCGGAAGATACATGTCTGAGTACAGACTACAATCAAATGCCTACTGGCAAAGAGAAAAACATCGATCCTCATAACCACACGGGTCCAGGCCCTCCGCCGGGATCCGCCTAACTAGTCGTCGTCGAGTCTCCACGTGAAACGTCGATCACCATACCTGTTGTCGATCAAGAACCCTAAAAAGAGTTTGGGGGTAGTATCATGAGTACAGAAGTACTCAGCATCCAACTGTAATGGTCATCTGACCCAGCAAGGACTTCATCACTCGTCATTCTAGGACAACTAGTAGTTTACGGTAAGGAAGGGGTAAGTGGTGAGGTTGCTGTCGCACTAGCATTCATGAAGTGGCTAGCAATCTAGAGAGTAAGATAAGAAGTCAAGCATTCGATGAGGAATCGCCTCCAACAAGTCTTGCTATCAACTACTTCCGCAAACATAACACCTATCCTATCCTTGTCCTCCTCTTCGCATCCCGACGAAGAAGAAGCAGTCAAGGCACACACACACGTTGATCAAGTTATATTAAGATTATCTCAGTTGTTGTTGTCTATGAACAAGGAGTAGGTCTCAAGTCGTCCATAACCGTGGACACGACTTCTCGAAAAGATTTAACCCTGCAGGGGTGTACCAACTGTCATTACAAGGCTCCGCACGCACGCCCATCTCTCTCAGTTGCTACCCATCACAGGCAACCATTTTCTGATTTAGTTCCGAGAGATCCGAAACGACAGGTCCCTCTAACTAACAACGAACAAATCCGGGTGGCCCCCGGGGAGTCGACACCCAATCCAAAAGCCGGCCACGCTCTCGGATCGGACTCTTCCGTATGACGCAGGTCGGATAGCCGGTTAATCACACATGGGAAACCGGGTCCTAGCTGATCGGGTGGACCAACAGAGAAACCATGTCTCCACTGTCCCAAGTTGTTTGAAAATCTGCCGGTCGCAGACCAGTCACACACACGTTTCAAATGATAAATCATCTTGGGCCACCACTAGAAATGTTTGAAGCTAGGTAGGTAAGAAAAGGGGACCCCATAGTATCCCACACACGGTTAGGCACGCTCAGTCTTAAAACCAATACCCGGAACTCGGATCCTAGGTGACTCGAATGGAACAAAGCGTCGGGGCGGGATAGCCTAGACCTTCCATCATTCGTCGAATATAGTCAACATTATAATAATCATATCATCAACAACAATATAATAATGTGATATCCCAACCCAAGGAGTAACAGGGTAACATCGTAGCATCCTAAGCATGCATACTAAGCAGGGACTGAGCAACGAGCAACAGTAACATAGCAGTACATGGTTTGCTGGGAGGGGACATGGCTGTATCGGTTTGAAAGAGGTTGTAAACATGTGGTAGGATCAAACATCGAACCTAACCTAGACTAGCATGAAAACCGTTGGTTGAAATAGAATGGATCATAAGTAATGCATAGTCCTTGCCTGTTGATAAGTCGGGTTCCGAAGGTGTAGTTGATCGCAAGCTCGCATCGTCTCCGAGAGTTACCCGCGGTAGCACACAAGAAGGAAACACTGGAAAGCAATCAACGGTGCACCACTATTACTACGGAGCAATACAAGATCAAGAATACATCACACGACACGGCAACGCGATACGGATCTATCGTCGAGAACGGTTACTAACAGTTTAAGTGGGGTATCGGTCACACACGACGAATACCGCACGTTTACGGTGGTTCAAGTTGCTTAGCTACAGGTGATCAACCAACGGTTATTAACACGGCAACTCAAGCAATCATGGCATAGCACACAAACATGGCAAGAGGTGAAGCACAAAGTAAACTATCTATGCTAGTCAATTTAAGTGAGGCACATCCTAAACATGGCATAACACTAAGTGTTGCACGATGATTAAAATTTTTGGTATTGTTCTGTCCTAAACCATATTTTAGGTTGGTTAACAACAGCAAACAATAGCATAAACACAAATTACACGAAAAACTAATCAAGTTACATATAAAGAACAGCCCAAACGGAGTTACGGTTAAAAAGATACAAGCAAAACAAGTTACAGGCACAATCTGCCAACATCACGAAGCACACTTTAGAGCAATGCATAAACATGACAATCAATGCAAACATGCTCACAAATGATATGGAACTAAAGTAGACATGACAGGGAAGGCATGGCAAAAAGAATCATGCAAAAAGGCATCATAGATCAAAAGATATTAAGCAAACAACATGGCATCGCGACGTTACAGGCTTAGAGAAAAACAGAGGTGGCTGTCAAAAACAGCAGCATAGCAACTTTGGAGCTGAATAACTATATGACCAGCAAGCATATCATGACAATGCAATACATATAATGGAAGTGGACATGATGCTTAACAATATGCAATTGGAATCACTCAATTCCGATAAACGATCGCGACACACTCGTCGACCGAAGTTGCAACAAAATATAAACAGCAGCACACTAACAGCAGGGTAGCTACTTTGGAGCAACATACAATCATGATGCACCAAGCAATTATGGCATGTGAATGCATGAAACTGAATAAGAAACAATGCTTAACGCAACGCAAAAGGAATCACTCAATTCCGATGAACGGTTGCGAAGCAATCGTCACCCGAAGTTGCAATAAAATAACAGTTACAGCAACTTAGCAGCAGTTAACAACGGGTAGCCCTGTTTGAACAACAATAACTATATCTAAACAACCTCAAAACAATTAACTCACAAAAGATGAAAGCTAGAGCACGCAATTCTAAACAATTCGTCTTTTGGGCGCAACGCGATCCGGGCTACGGATCGCTCGTAAACTACATCGCAAAACTGATCACAGCAGCACAATTTAACAGACTTAGAAAAAATTCTGAGACAGAAAAAAAAACCAGACGAACTAAAATAAAAAAAGGGGGCGCCGGGCTGGCTCTCACCATGGGTCGGCCCATGAGGCGGCCTGGACTGGGAGTCCGGCTGGGCCTTGTGGCGCCTGGGCCAAGGCGGCCAGGCTGGGCCGTGGGGCGCGCGGCCCACGTTGCTGGAGAGGCCCAGCCGAGCTCGCTGGATCGGGACCTCCCGTTCCCGAGCGCTGGATCGGGATGGCGGCCGGCGGCGCTGCAGGCGGCCTCCGACGAGGCTGGAACGGGGCAGGGGTCCTAGGCGGCAGAGCGGGGGGCAACTCCAGCGCGGATCCCGGGGCGGTGCGACTCTATTGGCCGGCGCGGCGGCGCTTTAAGCCCGGGCGACCGCGAGCTCCACGGGCGGCTCCAATGGAGGCCTGTGGGAAGAAACAGAGAGGTGAGGTGAGAGCGCGGGGGTGGAGAGGAGAGGGAGGCGACGAGGATGAGGAGGAAGGGATGGCCGCGGCGGTTGGGCTCGCCAGAGTGCGGCCGGTCGCCGGAGCAGTGGTGCAATTTTCCATTAGGGTAACCCTAATTGGGTTGTGGGAGGCTGGTGGTCTTTATATAGGGCTGGTTGGCTGGCCAGATGACGCAAACGCCATCGGTACCCCTCTCGCGTGTCCGATGATCGCGTTCATGACCGCCGAGACTCCGTACGGACTCCGATTAGGACGAAACTTCGACCTACGCGCTCAGCGCGTCGAGCCCGTCGATCGCACCTCACTGCGGTGACATCCCGACAACATTTTTCGGCGCCCCAATAAAATAATCCGTTTATTAAATAAACAGGGTTTTCGTTCCGGTGGCGATGGCTGGTACTGTGCCGGTTGCGACGGTGCTCGGGTGAATCTCGGTGTCGCAAAGGTCGAGTGTCAAGGTGGCAAGGGTCGGTCTTCGTCCGGTACGAGATAATAGGGGGGATAATCGCCAATCGATAAATCGGGGATGCAAACGCCGCAGACAAATCAGACAATCAAACAATTTACACCGAAAACAAAAATTTTAATTTTTGTGAAAACTGGACTGTTACAATAGGCTTGGCATCAACCAAATCGAACCGTTTGAGCATGTCTTGAATATACTTTGCTTGGTTAATAAAAGTCCCTCCCCTTAATTGCTTGACTTGAAATCCGAGGAAGTACTTCAAGTCACCCATCATAAACATGGCAAACTCCTTGGTCATAAGATTTTGAAACTCAACATTGCAAGCATGGTTAGTAGACCCAAAAATAATATCATCAACATATATTTGGCATACAAACAAATCTCCGTTTACTCTCTTGGTGAAGAGAGTGCTATCTATCAACCCCATCTAGATTTTGAAACGTCGTAAGGTGGTCATACCAAGCACGAGGTGCTTGCTTAAGACCATACAAAGCCTTATGAAGGTGTCCAAGGGTCTTGGTGCGCCGGCCTAGGGGGTGGGGAGTCCAATTTGGACTCCAAACCTCCTAGGACTTTCCCACTAGGACTCCTTCCAAAATAGGATTGGGGAATCCTACTCCAAGTAGGATTCCCCCCCCCCCATTGTGGCGCCCCCCACCTCCTGGCCGGCCAGGGCAGCCTAGGTGGCTTGCACCCCAAGCTAGGGGATGGGGACAGTGGGTGGTACTGTCCGGAACCTTCCGGAACCTTCCATGACCTTCTAGAAGCTTCCGGGACCTTCCGTGATTGTTTCGGGACATCCTGGACACTTCTAGAGCACTTTCAGGACCTTCCGGGACCTCTAACGAATGTTCCGGAGCTATCTAAATAGGTTTCAGAACAATCCGGGTTACGGTTAACATGTCCGGTGAACACAACATATTGTTTAAGGTGTCCACCGATCACCGAAACTATTCCGGTTGATTGCAAACTATCCCAGCACCATTCTTATATGAACTAAAGTTGTCTGAAACAATTCCAAAGTATCTTAGCCATATTCTTTTCTCTTTACTTGCTTCCACTAAACCTTCAATCATCCTAGTATTCTAACAGATTATTGCACGTTAAGTGTGTGACCCAATAGGTTCGGTATTATGTGGACATGACTCGGAACGCTTTCCAGACTTATAGTCATTTGTCAATAATCAACAGCGGAGCCATGGACACCCATGTTTACTCCCACACATACACGAAAAAGACTTCGAGTGAACCTTTATGTTTATCGTATATTATTCCCTTTGCTTCACGATATATGACAAAGTTAGAGGAGAGAAGTTTGGCACCCATGTGAAACAACTTCTTGATCACAAGCCATCAGTTATCCTCACTGCTCGTTTGTCTTCATTCCTCGTTACATATACCGGTATCCCCGTGACTGAATCACAAAGTGTCTGGCCAGACGAGAATGGATACCGTTATACCGAGTGGGCCCTGAGTCTATATCTCTTCATCGTGAAGGAGCAAATCCCAGTCTCGAACTATCATCGTTACTAGACACACTGTCCAATGTACCCAGAACTTATTTTACTACTTCCCATTTACGGGAATATTCATCTAAGAACCAAAGCACATCTTCTTGTGTGAAGCAACTTGACATTCTCATGGTCTAAGGAACTATGTATATAATAACATTTTATGATATGACTTATAATGTTGTTACGATGATTTCTCTAAGTATATCATTTAACACTGGGTCGGTTCAACATCATTGTTCTGCTAACAACATGCTCTCATTGCTATTGGCATCCTTGTTACAAGAACAATATCCATGATTAAGAAAACATAATCATCAATAAGCACATGAGCTGGTCTTAGAGGCAAAACCAGGAACTCTTGTTGTTTACATTTCCACACATGCATATGAGTTTTCTTCTGAATCTCATAGTCAGGATCATTGCAGTTATAGCACAGAAATATAAACATTAATTATGAACATGAATATATAAATAATAACACACTTTATTATTGCCTCTAGGGCATATATCCAACAGTCTCCACTTGCACTAGATACAATAATACTAGTTACATAAGTTCTCTCACACCAATGGTTGTCTGGTGTTTCTCATGCTTTGCTCGTGGAAGAGGCTTCGTCGTCAGATCTGACACGTTCAGGTTCTTGTGTATCTTGCATACTTTCACATATCCTTTGTGAACGAACTCTCGGATTTTGTGATAACGGCGTTCAATGTGTTTGGATTTCTGGTGGGACCTTGGTTCTCTAGCTTGCGCCACGGCTCCACTATTGTCACAGTAGATCTCCATGGGGTATTCAGCACTAGGAACCACTCCGAGCTCAGTGATGAACTTCTCAATCCAATATCCCTCCTTCGTAGCTTCTGAAGCTGCAATGTACTCCGCCTCCATTGTAGAATCGGCGACCGTATTCTGCTTAGAACTTTTCCAGCTCACGGCACCCCCGTTGAGTGTGAAAACATATCCTGATTGAGATTTGAAGTCATTCGGATCTGTCATGAAGCTTGAATCAGTGTAACCCTTTACAACAAGTTCTTCATCACCTCCGAATACCAAGAACATATTCTTAGTTCTGTTTAGATACTTCAAAATATTTTTGACTGCTACCCAGTGTGCACTACCTGGGTTGCTCTGGTATTTGCTACATATACTCAGAGCATAGGAAACATCTGGTCTTGTACATATCATGGCATACATAACAGATCCAATTGCCGAAGCATATGAAACTGTGCTCATCTCTTCCTGCTCCTCAGTGTTCTTAGGACACTGACTCTTGCAGAGTACCACACCATGCGACATTGGGAGGAATCCCTTCTTAGATTTCTCCATTCTGAACCTATTCAGAACCTTGTCTATATACGTGCTCTGGCTCAGCCCTATCAGGAGCCGGGATCTATCTCTATAGATCTTAATTCCCAATATGTAAGCGGCTTCACCTAAGTCTTTCATCGAAAAATTGCTTTTCAATGACTCCGTTATAGTGTTAAGAAATTCTTTATCATTTCCAATCAACAATATGTCGTCTACATACCGTATTAGAAAAGATATTGCGCTCCCACTTACTTTCTTGTAAACACAAGCTTCTTCGCCATTCTGGATGAAGCCAAAACCTTTGACCACTTCATCAAAACGAAGATTCCAACTCCGTGATGCTTGATTTAGTCCATAGATGGAACTTGTAAGCTTGCATACCTTTCCAGCATCCTCTGGTGCGACAAAACCCTCAGGTTGTATCATGTATACATTCTCCTCGAGGTTCCCATTCAGGAAAGTTGTTTTGACGTCCATCTGCCATATCTCATAGTCGAAATATGCAGCAATTGCTAGCAAAATCCGCACAGACTTAAGCATTTCTACTGGCGAGAAAGTCTCGTCGTAGTCAACTCCTTGCACTTGTCGGAACCCTTTCGCAACAAGTCTAGCTTTATGAATAGTGACATTACCATCCGCGTCTGTCTTTCTTTTGAAAATCCATTTACACTCAATTGGTTTCACACACTCTGGAGGGATCACCAAGTCCCATACTTGGTTTTCGTACATGGATTCCATCTCGGATTTCATGGCTTGTAGCCATTCAGTGGATTTGGGGCTCATCATCGCTTCTTCGTAGTTCACAGGCTCATCATCTTCCAAGATGAATACTTCGTTAGCATACCACTCGGGTAGCTGACGCACTCTGCCTGATCTCCTTGGTTCAGTCACAAGCTTCTCAGGAGTTCCTGCATCACTTGCAGGAGCTTCCGGTTCCTTCATCGGAATGACTGCTGGAACAACTTCCATCGTTTCATTCCTTGGTTCCGAAGGTTCACTAACCTCATCAAGTTGTACTGTCCTCCCACTCACCTCTTTGCTAAGAAACTCTCTCTCAAGAAAAGTTCCTCCTTTAGCAATAAATACTTTTCCATCGGAGGGGTGGTAAAAGGAATAGCCTACGGTGTCTTTGGCATAACCTACAAAGTAGCACTTGTCTGATTTAGGGTCGAGTTTGTTTGGTTGTAAACGTTTTACATAAACATCACAACCCCAAATTTTCAGGAACGATATGTTGGGTTTGTTCCCATTCCATAACTCATATGGTGTCGTTTCCACAGACTTTGACGGCGCTCTATTTAAAGTAAAAGCAGCAGTATCTAACGCGTAACCCCAAAAAGATAGTGGCAGATCAGTTAATGACATCATGGACCTCACCATGTCTAATAAAGTTCGGTTACGCCTCTCAGGCACTCCATTTCTCTATGGAGTTCCAGGTGGCGTAAGCTGTGAAACGATTCCACGCTCCATGAGGTGTTCTCTAAACTCATGACTAAGATATTCACCACCACGATCAGATCGTAGAAATTTGATTTTCTTGTCACGATGATTCTCAACTTCGTTCTGAAATTCTTTGAACTTTTTGAAATTTTCGGATTTTTGCTTCATTAAGTAAATATAACCATATCTACTCAAATCGTCAGTAAAAGTTACGAAGTAGAGATATCCACCGCGCGCCGGTACACTCATCGGTCCACACACATCACTATGTATTATTTCCAATAAGTTTGTCGCCCGTTCTACATGACCTATGAACGGCGTCCGAGTCAGTTTTCCCATCAGACAAGCCTCACACTTATCAAATGATTCGAAATCAAAAGATTGCAAAATCCCATCTTTATGAAGCTTCTGCATGCGTTTCTTTCCGATGTGACCCAGACGGCAGTGCCACATGTAAGTGGTATTTTCATCCTTCTTAAGTCGTTTAGAGCTTATGTTCAAGACGTCGTTACTACATTCAAGATCTAAATAAAACAACCCATTCTTAATAGGTGCAAAACCATAGAACATATTCTTTAAGTAAATAGAGCAACCATTGTTCTCAGACTTAAAATTATAACCGTCGCGGATTGAACATGATCCAGACATAATGTTCTTACAAATAGCAGGAACGAAATAACAATTATCTAATTCTATGGTAAATCCTGAAGGTAGATGTAGAGTGTAGACGCCGACGGCTTTAGCAGAGATCGTAGCTCCATTTTCGACACGCATCGTCACTTCATTCTTTTCCAGCTTCCTTATTCTCTTTAGTCCCTGTAATGAATAACATATATGAGCAACAACTCCAGTATCAAATACGCATGACTTAGAGTGAGGGCCGGAAAGAAAGACATCTATGACATATATAACTTTTATACCTTCGCTGGTAAAACCAGGCTTCTTTCTATCTGCCAGATACTTCTTGCAGTTCTTCTTCCAGTGACCTTTAGCTTTGCAGTAGAAGCACTCAGTATCTTTGTTAGGGCCAGTACCAGAGGGTTTCTTGGTCTTGGCGCCAGGCTTGTCGGCGCCCTTGCCCTTGTACTTGCCCTTCTTCTTGAAACTGGTGGTCTTGCTAACCGCCAACGTATAGTTAGGGTCAGCCTGCATGGTAGTCTCCGCATTTTTCAGCATTGCAAGCAGTTCATTAACTGACTTATCCATCCCGTTCATGCGATAGTTCTGAACAAAGCTTTTGAAACTTGGCGGGAGTGACATGAGGACAATATCTGTGCCCAGTGATTCCGGGATCGGAAATCCCAGCTCAGTCAACCTTTGCCCAAGCCGCATGATCTTTATCACGTGCTCATTGACAGGTGTTCCTTCTTTCATCTTGCAATTCCACATGGCATGAGTTACCTCATACCGTTCAGTTCTAGCGTGTTTGGCATACAGAGCATCTAACTCTTTAACAATCAAGTGGGGAGCGGTGTTCTCAAACCTCCCCTGTAACTTTGACTCCATACACGCAGTCATAAGACACTGAACTGCGGTGCTATCATCAAGCTTAGTCTGATGCACATTCTGCTCAACAACCGTGGCTTCAGGCCCCGATGCTGCCGGGAGAGGTGTCGTCAGGACATAGTCCTTCTTAGCACTCCTGAGTACAATTCTCAGGGAACGAACCAAGTCCGCATAGCTGCTTCCATCAGCTTTCAATTTTTCTTTCTCAATCAACGGACCTAAGTTAAACTCGGGATTGACACTGGCCATTTCAATCTACAACATAAACACAAGTTTCACTTAGACAATGTTCATAATTAAGTTGCACTAATTAATCATACTATTAATATTAATAAGTGCTCCCACTCAGATCAACATCTCTCGTAGTTAATCCTAAGTGATTCAAGATCCAAATTTAGTCGTCCGCCATTGATGTGACATCACTGATGACTTAGACTGAATTGGTAGGCCAACTTGCCAATCACACAAGGGTGACTCTTGTTCATCTTTCGATGGGCATGTTCCGGTAGCAAACTTTTATCCAAACCGTCAAGAAAACCAAGTGTAAATGCAGTGTGTTCTTAACACACCCGTCTTTTATGCGTCACACCGTGTGCACCCATGTGACATGACCTGCTCCGGTGTGAAACATAGTATAGACGGTGCTACAGTTGGGAGAACACTATCTACTTGATATTAGTTTGCGAGAGATCACCCTAATAAAACACGACTACCGCGCATCAAACAAGGGTGCATGAAAGGGATTAACATCACAGGCAATTCATAAAATATGTGACATGATATAGCCCTTTGTGTCGTGAAGTTGTCGTTGCATTCATGACTCCGTGGTTGACGTCTCCACCCACCACCTTTTGTCCTTGGCGCCGGGACCTCCTCACGGCTTCGGCATATGTGTTGGGGTCCACCTTCACATTATTGATCATCACCTCGTCTCCATCTATAGCCTTGCCTCAAGCTAATAAACAGTTCTGGCACGCAGGCCAAAATTAAGTGACAATCATATGACTCCAGTCATCATGTCGTACCACGGCTCGCAGGCCGCGAAAACTATTACATCATATAGCATCTCACACAAACACATTGCAAATCTCGAAGGCTATACCACATCACATGCATTCTCTGCAAAAACGAGTTAGATCGCTATCTACACGGGTTGTTGCAAATTTTATCGTGGTTGTTAAGCAGGTTTACATGGCAAACGTGAAACCATAGACAAAACAAAACACGATACTTCTTTTGTTGCTAGTTTAACATACGGGGTGCGTGTAGCAACTAATGCCACAAGCCAAACTTTGTTAAACGCGTGACCCCCGTGTGGATTTGAGTTCATAAAATCCACAAGCCCGTTCATGTAAAAATTTCTATAGCAAGACTAAGATGAGATCCAAGGAATTTGATGTAGTCCATGATCAAGGCAACCAGCATACTAAGAGAAGCATAGAGGGATCATGGAAAAACTCAATCCTTGTAGCAAAATCACATCATGTCGTCGAGCAAAGAAAAGATCACATGACAGGGAAGCAAGCAAGAAAATCAATGCCTCATATCAACATATGATCTACCTAAACATGCATCTAATCAAGGATCGCTCATGATACCGCTGTTGGGGAACGTAGTAGAAATCAAAAAAAATTGTGCCTACGAATCAAGAACCCAAGATCATCCAAGAAAGATGGCATACAAGGTTTAGGTCATTGCTCACCAACGATTGCAGCGGAAGAAGAGTTGGTGATGCGGGTAGAAGAAGATCTCATGATGCGTCCCACGATCTCTCCCACGAACGGATCTCCCGATCAATCCCTCGAACAGATCTCCGAGGAAGAAGAAGAAGATGCTCCTCGAAGAAAGATCAAAGCTATGATCTCTCCACCGGTATCCACACGTCCAGCACAGCAATCCGGCAGCGCTCCGCCGTCCAGAGAAGAACGCCTCCGAGAAAACTAGAGAGAGAAAACCCTAGCGAGTTCCGATCTATATTAGAATCTAAACCAGTGTCTAAAAGTGGAGCAACTAGCAACTAGGGGCAAGGGGGCGCAGGGGCTTGTGTGTCTCCTCCCCCCCCTTGGCTCACCTTATATAGGTGGCCAAGGGGCTTGGTGCGCCGGCCTAGGGGGTGGGGAGTCCAATTTGGACTCCAAAACCTCCTAGGACTTTCCCACTAGGACTCCTTCCAAAATAGGATTGGGGAATCCTACTCCAAGTAGGATTCCCCCCCCCCATTGTGGCCCCCCCAACCTCCTGGCCGGCCAGGGCAGCCTAGGTGGCTTTCCCCCCAAGCTAGGGGGTGGGGACAGTGGGTGGTACTGTCCGAAATCTTCCAGAACCTTCCATGACCATCTAGAAGCTTCCAGGACCTTTCGGGATGGTTTCGGGACATCCCGGACACTTCTGGAGCACTTCCAGGACCTTCCGGGACCTCTAACGAATGTTCCGAAGCTATCTAAATAGGTTTCAGAACAATCCGGGTTACGGTTAACATGTCCGGTGAACACAACATATTGTTTAAGATGTCCACCGATCACCGAAACTATTCCGGTTGATTGCAAACTATCCCAGCACCATTCTTATATGAACTAAAGTTGTCTGAAACAATTCCAAAGTATCTTAGCCATATTCTTTGCTTTTTACTTGCTTCCACTAAACCTTCAATCATCCTAGTATTCTAACAGATTACTGCACGTTAAGTGTGTGAGCCAATAGGTTTGGTATTATGTTGACATGACTCGGAACGCTTTCCAGACTTATAGTCATTTGTCAATAATCAACAGCGGAGCCATGGACACCCATGTTGACTCCCACACATCCACGAAAAAGACTTTGAGTGAACCTTTATGTTTATCGTATACTATTCCCTTTGCTTCGCGGTATATGACAAAGTTAGAGGAGAGAAGTTTGGCACCCATGTGAAACAACTTCTTGATCACAAGCCATCAGTTATCCTCACTGCTCGTTTGTCTTCATTCCTCGTTACATATACCAGTGCCCCCGTGACTGAATCACAAAGTGTCTGGCCAGACGAGAATGGATACCGTTATACCGAGTGGGCCCTGAGTCTATATCTCTTCATCGTGAAGGAGCAAATCCCAGTCTCGAACTATCACCGTTACTAGACACACTGTTCAATGTACCCAGAACTTATTTTACTACTTCCCATTTACGGGAATATTCATCTAAGAACCAAAGCACATCTTCTTGTGTGAAGCAACTTGACATTCTCATGGTCTAAGGAACTATGTATATAATAACATTTTATGATATGACTTATAATGTTGTTACGATGATTTCTCTAAGTATATCATTTAACACTGGGGTCGGTTCAACATCATTGTTCTGCTAACAACATGCTCTCATTGCTATTGACATCCTTGTTACAAGAACAATATTCATGATTAAGAAAACACAATCATCAATAAGCACATGAGCTGGTCTTAGAGACAAAACCAGGAACTCTTGTTGTTTACATTTCCACACATGCATATGAGTTTTTCTTCTGAATCTCATAGTCAGGATCATTGCAATTATAGCACAGAAATATAAACATTAATTATGAACATGAATATATAAATAATAACACACTTTATTATTGCCTCTAGGGCGTATATCCAACACAACATCCCCACCGAACCTAACCCCGTGGAACATTACCACGGCAGTCGGCGCAACACCACGGAAGGCCCCTAGCGACCACCCGCCCACCGGCAAGGGATGCCAAATCAGCCTCCACCTACAACCAACGGAGCTCATAGTGAAGGTCAATCCCGCCGCTAACTGTCGTCCAAGCCGAAACTGTCCAATTAAAGCACGACGAGCATGCACCGCCTGATTCCGCAGTTGCGCAGCTACCGCGCCGCCAACCGACGCTCAGGTCATTGTCGTGCCTCCCATAGAGGACGCCGCCTCCCCTACGTTAGTACGACACCGCCGCTCCCATCAGTCGTCTCAAGCCGGCCTCCAAGGAGTAAGGGGGAAGGGAAGGCCCCGCCTCCGCCATTGCAGGTCGGGTTTCGCTCAATGGCACCTGCAGGTGCTGGTAGGGAAAGAGGGACGGGGAGAGTGGGGTTGGGCATCGGCAGCGAACTCCACCCCGGTCGCTCTTGGGAGCCACACCAGAGGAGATAAAGTTCTTCCTCTGCGTTCTCCCATTGGATACTAATCCGACGATTGAAAAAAATTGACTAAATCAAATTTATTTTTCAAGCGACTTACATGTAGCCACTTCCATAAGGTCAATACCAGGTCCATGTCAGCACAAAACCACCCAGAGTGGTATGAGAGATGAAAAATATCTGATTTTAACAGTTGAGGGCCTAGGTTTGTCTGGTTCTAGAGTTGAGAGATCATTTCTAGACTATCCGTAAAGTTGAGAGACAAAAAATATACTAATCCTAATAAATAAATTTGATGTTTTTTTTTATTTTTAGTATTATTAAATCATCAAGCCCCAAGAATATTGTACACAAATTAAAAAATAGTAGTATACTACAAGGAGCCTCTTGCAGCAATGTAGGGTAAGGTTGCGTACAATAGACCCAAAGCGGTCGGACCCTTCCCCGGACCCTGCGCAAGTGGGAGCTACATGCACCAGGTTGCCAATTTTTTTTTAGTATACTACAAGGAAGGCTATGCTGAAACTCACACTTGCCTATTTATGGGCGCCATTTTCATAGCCAGGAATTCAGCAACCGAAGCCAAGCAAACCCAAATGACCTTCAGAAGATCTCAATCTGCACGCCAGGATAGTCTTCGGGCGTAAAAAAGGCCAAAGCACATGCCCTGCCTCTACCTATATCAATCTCTAACCCTGCCCGGTATCCAGAGACACGATCATATGCCGTCGTCCTGGGTTCTACGGACAACCATCTCAGAGCCACTGCGTTGTCAAGGATGCACAATACCACCTCAAGTTGACCTCTTAGACCGATAAACCCTGAAACCTCGAAGTACTTGAGATGATGGTGGGCACATGGCTGAAAATGCCAGCAAGCTTCAGGCTCAGGCTCGTTGGATAACCCGAACGACACATGTGGAAGCATCTGAAAACATAAGGGTTGACGAAAGTTAGATGACATCACAAGCAGCATTGGAGACTGAAACTTGGAGTTATTCTCCATTTAAATCAAATTTAACAATCCGAATTATAGTTCCATCAAACTTAGTATAATCTAGTATAAGCAGCTACGGTGCAATGCAAACCACGGCGAATAAAATGCAACAAGCACTAAGCAGACATGGTTCGCTTTTCGCAAAAAAAAAACAGACATGGTTTGCCTCAAAAGATAAACTGGAGACATGCATCCAAGGAAGAGGGACGCTTACGTTTAACTCGAGCCTTTGCCGAAGAGGAGCCACCTCGAGAAGACCCACTAAACGAAGAATCCCATTTCTGATTCTTGAATCCCCAAAAATACTTACAGTTAGCTCCAGTTTTATCAGATGAGTGAACTTCATCAGGAACTTTGGAAATCCAATCACCTACAAGGTCACGAAAACAATATTTAGATGGCATACCATTTTTATATAGATGGAAACTAAACATGCATCATGTTGGTCGACAGAGTACCTTAGTGTCTATGTAAATGTTCACAAACAGTGTCTCCACGCGAGACAGGGCCTTTGGAAGTTCTGTGAAAACATGGTCAAGAGTGTCATCGTAACCCAAGAGCGTCACGGTAGCATCTGTTGGCTTCATGGATTCGCCGAGTGTAATGGGTATGGCCTGACCCGAATACTCAAATTTTGCTAGATTCGGAGCACTGATTTCCATAGTCTGAAGCTGACATCCCCGAACTGATAAATCACGCAGCAGGCATAGTGGTTTCTGCACTTTCAGATTAAGTACTGGGTAACAACGACCCAGGCGCAAACACTCCAATGCATCGCACTTGGACAACAGCAGCTCGAGATGCCCTTCCAATACGTGAACAGTTTGGAGATCCAGCACTCTAAGGTTCACAGGGCCATTGAAATCACGGGGTAGCTTCAACGACCCAAAGGCAAGCTGGAGTGACTCAATGTAAGATGCATTTTGACTCCTAAACACATGAGATGGCAAGCTATATGTATCCTCCCATTCATAAGACCTCTCATAACCCTTGTAAAAGGCAGGGACCAAATTAATAGCAATCTCAGACGCCCTGGAATCGAGCGCGAAGTTGAGCCATCGATCCAGATGTTTCGCGTGCCTTGTGTCAAGATGAAACGTGATACCAAATCTTCTTAGGCCTGAGCCACTGTGGGATTCCAAGATAGCGTTGACACGCCTGATGAACCTGTGTCTTCTTCTACTCCTCCTGCTACTGCTCCTGCTAATGGTTCCACAGTCGCGGTTCAGGATGGTAGGGCTGTCAAAGCATAGATTAGAATGGCATGTCCACAGTCGACTCCAGTTTTTCGACACTAAACTGGCCCTCACGGCATCCTTTAGTGTCAGTCTTGATACTATGTCATGCATGATCCCCTGGAAGATAGAAAAATTAGTACCAGGTAGAAGAATCATATATAGTGCTCTGGATGTTAAAAGAAAACTAGAAAGAGGAAGGATATGCAGGTTATTTTAGAATTTATGTCCTTGGACGACCTACCTCCGGGAGACTCTGGATGGCAGGCTCAAATTTACTTCTTTTAGAGCTACATTTAACCGACGAGAACATTGTTGATCTTCTTTTTGCTGGGGGTCTGCAAAGCAATTTTTAGCACAAGCTGCTGCAGAATTTTTTTATAAATTATGTTCAGTAACCCGGTCATGCTGAAACTGATAATAGAATTTATTAAAATCAAAACGGAGAAGAGCAGGACAGGGGAAGAAAATCAGTGCTTTCTTTTAGGGGTCCTTGCGTCTAGCTGTGCAGAGATGGAAATTTCCTACTTCTCTAAATAAAAGATTTTCCTGACCCCTACTGCGGATGGCCATCCATCCATCCATCGTGGTACTCACCTGTTGCTGGGTGGTGCCGGTTGGCGGCGGAGCCCGGCGCGAGGCTGTGTAAGAAGTCGTGGTTGGTCGATTTGGGTTCAGCTTCCCCTGTCTTGGGAGAGGTGGAGATGATATGGTTCCTCCCGGCCAGTCCGGAACTCTGGATACGGAGACGGTTCCGATTTCATCTCCAGGAGGCTAGGAAGCTAGCGAGGCCGTCTCGGGTTGGAAAACATGGCAGCGCCGCCGCGCTCGGCGGATGCCCCCGTCGCCGACTTCAGCCTGCAGGGTGGGGATGGATCCAAAGCCAGGCCTGTTTTATACGATTGAAACGCACAACAGCTTTTTTTTCCTTTGACGGGAAACGCACAACAACTCAACAAAGCCCTAGACAGGCGTATGATATTCGCATATGCCTAGCAATTTTTCTGTCTTAACCCGAAAGTGTTGTTTTAATCCCGAGCTTAAGAACTTGTATGAACTGTAAAAAAAAAATTAAATAACTTAAAGATCAAAGAAAACCTGAATTTTTTGTGTGGATGAACATCAACAAATGTTCTAACATCATGCAAAATTTTGCTATGAAATGACATCCGTATAGATGTGTGCAAAAGAGAAAAAAAATGAGTGCTCCACAAAATGTTCCTCTGAGTCCCAATTTTTTTTTCATACAGACCCCCAAAGATGTCTTTTCAACGTGAATGTTTTCAGGACATTAGAAATTTTGTTGACGTTAATTTATATATATAATATTTTTAATTATTTTACTATTTCTTTGTAATTTACTGTTCATTAGGGTGCATTTGAGTTCGTGGTTAGATATTCCATGTTTGTCTTAACCACCAAAAAATAACCGTCTTTTCTCTTGGTACCATATTTTAATTTAAACACGGGACGTGGCGTTTATGCACATGGGAGCATATGCTCTTGATTTTTAAAATTTATTCTTAAACACATTCAAATTTTCAAAAATCTTGGTTGTACATCTTGATGTTTTATTTGTTCACGAAGTCGTTTGACGAAAAATCGATATATCTTGTGTCGTATGTAAAAACGATAAAAAAAACTTTGGTAAAAGCGCTATTCATGAGACAATATTTTATCTTTTCTACAGAGGCCATAAAAAATGTTGGGTTTCAGTGAAACTTGATATGCGTACATAGAATATTGAGATATACATGCCAAATTTTAGTTACAATTTTTTTAACATTTTAAAATATCATTTTCGATAAGCAGGAGCATATGCTCCCATGTGCATAATTGGATTTCTTGGACGTGCCGTTTCTGCACATGAGAGCATATGCTCTTGATTTTTAAAATGTATTTTTAAACACATCCAAATATCATCTTCTTTAGATTTGTGTGGTGAGCTTATCTATCATTTATGGAGATGCCAACTTTATGTCTTTCCTCCACATCTGACTACTGTCACTAGAGCATCGCAAAATAAAAGATTGCAAATGTCATGCCCTCGACAAGACTTGCTTGTGCCGATGATGCTTTCCCAATCGGCATTGCGCTAAACTCCTCTTAAGGCATGTTTAAACGGGCAGGGCTAACGCGCGCGCGAGGCATAGCATGCGCGCTCGATTCGGACCGGGCATTTACGACAGCAAAACGACAAGTGTCCGGGAGACTTCTTCTTCTTCCCTCCTCCTCCTCCTCCTCCTTCCTATTCCCTTTCGACGTTACGGCCCAGCCCAGAAGAATGCGCGCCGGCCTATTACCTTTTCTATTCCCTTTTCGTTTTTCCTTCTCTTTCTATTCCCTTTATATACTGTCTATTGGAATATAAACAAACTAATTTTAACCCTTTTTTTTTTGGGCCAGTGATTTTTTAGAGATAATTATGGGTGGAAAATAGCACTTTCAACTATAATAAACAAGTGCTTTTGACTAAAAATAAGTTAATATATATACCTAATAATAAAGGAAGGTGGATTTCTTAGTCCGTTTTAGTATTTTTTCTAAAAAAAACCTCCCTTTTTAGGTAATCAACCCGCAGTCCAGATAATACGAAATAAAAAAACGATTTTTCCACTAGGCTTAGCTTCTTGGTCCGGCTTGCTTCTTGGGCCGAGGGTCTGCTTGGCACCTTTTTGTTATATTGATAGCTGATGCCCCGCCCTGTTAGCTCTTTTTTTATATTAAATTGCAATATTAAATACACAAAATAAAAATAATTTGTCAATTATAAAAATATAAAATAATTTTTTTCTTCTAAATTATAGCTTAATTTTTTGGATCAATCATAATTACTCTTTGAAGAAATAAAAAATGACCATATGATAATTTGTTGTAAATTATTCCTGCCTAGTTTAATTTTAATTAATTCCCTGATAATGTCTAATTGAATTAGATTAAATTCATTATTAATGCTACTGTTATGTACGTAATTAAAGCGTTAACTAAAATTAAAATAAATAAATAAAACAGAAAAAAATTAGATCAATTAGAATTAATTTTTGAAGAATAAAAATGGTCATATCATTATTAGTTGTAAATTATTTTTTCCTAGATAATTTTTATTAATTCTCTAATTCTCTAGTTGAATTTATGTACCTAATTGTATCACTAATAGATAATGAAAATAAAATAAATAAAAATAGTGCTAAAAGTACTTAATCTTTGTTTCCAGTAAAGCATATGATACTATTTTTTTAAACAGTAGCGTGTTTGTTTGTAGTATACAAACTTCTTATTAATTTTAGTACATTGTAATATTTCTTTTTGTTACAATGCACGGACATGCCACAATTAGTCCCAACTATGAGCATATGTCCGCAAAGGAAACACAGTAATCTATCAACATCAATTTGTTTCGGCTAATCGATGTGCGCTATAAGAAGGATAAAATGTAATGCAAATGATATATTTTATTTATCTATTCTATATTTTTACTTAAAAATCTAAGATTCTATCTTTCATTCACTTCCATATACGAAGCAGCCACCTTAATTTACTTATCTTCTGAACATATTTTACTTCAATTTACTTATAAACTTTAACCAAACATAAAATAAATCACGTGCATCATTTAATAAATATTTATAGGTAATAAGTTACAAGCTAACATATTATAATATTTATAAAGCGACGCAACGTGTCATCCGTTCATAGCGTTTAAATTATCCACCGATAGCATAGTCGTTCTATGGAGATAGGTAGAGCCGCTCGATCGCTCGCACCCGCAAGATAGCCATCCTTTACAAAATACGCTTTGTTACGGTCCGATCATTGCAATAGGAGTGTTGCTGCAAAGCCTTCAATCATTTGTTTATTACACCAAATCAACGTCTTTTATTTTTCTAATCATCCGCAATGCAGTGTTGTTTCGCCTTGCAATAAGTATCAACAAAGGATCCTTTGTAACAAAGGACCTATTGCAAAATGTGTCGTTTGGTTCCAATTGAGAATGGTTCACGATCATCGTTGGATCACAAGACCATCTGATAGCCATGGAGGCGATGGATGCATGCGTGCATATCAGTTCGATGAAAAGATTTCTTCTCGCATTTATATCCCGTTGCAACGCACGGGCATTGTCCTAGTATTTTACTAAAGGAATTATGTGGCCCTGGTGTTACGGGCTTGTCTCGGCGTCCGTCGTCGCTAGTGCGGCGACGTCCGCCCCGACTTCGCGTACCCTAAGATGTTGTGGCCCTGGTGTCACGGGCTCGTCTCGGCGTCCGTCGTCGCTAGCGCGGCGACTTCCGCCTCGACTTTGCGTACCCTAAGATGGTGTGGCCTGGTGTCATGGGCTCGTCTCGGCGTCCGTCGTCGCTAGCGACGACGACGTCCGTCTCGACTTCGCGTACCCTAAGATGGTGTGGCCCTGATGTCACGGGCTCGTCTCGGCGTCCTTCATCGCTGCCGCGATGACGTCCGCCTTGACTTCGCGTACACTAAGCGTGGTTATGGTTCACTTCTGTTTCCCTTACTTTAGAAAGACTAGGAAAATAGCCCATGCGTTGCAACGGGAGAAATACTTTGATCTTTTGAGTTCATCATCAATGTTTTTCCTTTCTACTGTATATCTTAATTTTGTAAACGTATAATACATTTTGTTGTTGTTATGAAAGTTGGCTATAGTAGTGGCAAAACAAATACTGATTGGTACTTTCAAATGACTATTACATAAATAGACCACATTGTAACACTTACTTTTGACTTAAGAGAGTATACCAGTGTCATTTTAGTTTGTGTTACAATACATATTAATTTAATTTTCTAGTTGATGAGTATAACTCGCACTCAGGAAGAAATTATGAAATAGCTCCCCTGAAAATTATCTACATGGAATATGGAGACATTACTGACCAGGAAGTCAAGCCGAACATAGGAGAACTCCATGTACGCTTTGAAAATAGCTTCATATGTGAAAAATAAAAAACTTTTAGAACATATGCAAAAAAAATAAGGAGCTTAAAAAATCATTAGAGAAAAGCAAAAAAAGCCTAATTCTCTATGAACGTTCATGATGTAGCATTTTTATTAAGGTTGCCTCTAAACCTGGCTCTAACCTGACCGGATATCGGATTGGCCATAGACACATGCTATGAACTCATAATGATGCTTGTAACAAAATGGCACGGAAAATTCACATCAGCGATAATTCGATGACCAAGGCAAGGTGATAAAGATTCGATTCATGTACACGAATGTGGAACTTAGTGGCACAACCAAAAAAAAGAGCGATGATGTCTGGAAGTTAGGCAGCATTTTTTAAGCTAAGACACACACCAATTGGACCGCACGTGATTGTTGTTCATTCCCTTTTTTATGGGTGCCTTCCTGATTATCACCTTTTGATTCACATGTAGCCTCTCCTTGGATTGTGTTATGGGAATGGCACTATGCCTTCTCCTAATCACCTTTGATTCACGTAGCCTTTCCTTGGATGGCACTATGCCTCCTTTCCTTGGATGTGTTTATGGGTAACACACCAGAGTATGCCTCAATGTTGGTACCTCTCCTAATCACCTTTGCCTCACGTAACCTTCACTTTTGCCTCCCGGTTGATATTTGAAATAATTTGTGGGCCTTTATAAATCGGTAGGAATTGGTTTGTAGAGGCGAGGTGGGACTATTCCTTCAATCCGCATAGGCATAAGCCAGCTTGGTTTGAGTTCGATGCCCTTTCCTACGAATTTTGCGCTTCTTGCCAGAGATACGTGGGCTGGCTCGATTGGTTTCCAAGGCTTGGCCCATACGTGGCGAGTATGGAATGGCTTACAGCGAAACGATCGTACAAACGATTCGTTTTCTGACTAAGCGGTGGTAATTGCTGTAATTTTAGTTGAACCTTAAAGGCAAATAGGATGTTGGACGAAAAAAGAGGAAGAAACGCACCTCCCTTTATTATTAGGTAAAGATAAAGATATATAAAATGGTGCATATCCACCACCCGTCACCCCCACCCCTAAGATAGCTGGTGACGCTTTGATGTCACGGGCTCGTCTCGGCTTTCGTCGTCGCTAGCGCGACGACGTCCTCCTCAACTTCGCGTACCCTAAGTTGGTGACGCTTTGATGTCACAAACTTGTCTCGGCGTCCGTCGCGCGACGACGTCCGCCTTGACTTCGCGTACACTAACTATGGTTATGGTTCATTTCTGTTTCCCTTCTTTTAGAAAGAATATAAAATGGTGCATATTCATCACCCCACCTTTCCATCCTTAAGATAGCTGGTGAGGCTTTGATGTCACGGGCTCGTCTCGGCGTCCGTCGTCGCTACCGCGACGACGTCCACCTCGACTTCGCGTACCTTAAGATGGTGTAGCCTTGGTGTCACGGGCTCGTCTTGGCGTTCGACGTCGACGTCCGCCTCGACTTCGCATATCCTAAGTTGGTGATGTTCCGCTGCGTAAAAAATATGTGTATACGCCAAAAGGTCCAAATTGATAAGTGCTGCGTTGACCATAATGGAGCTAATTGATCGCTTAGATTAAACAAGGAAAGGTTGAAACGGTATAAAAAAGAAAGGGACGAGCTGCACGGTACTACTAATCGCTAGTGGGCTTAGGTCCAGAAAAGGAAAAGTTGGAACGTTGTAAAAAAGGAAAGGGAAGACGTGTGCAGGCGCGCAGCTAACAAATCGCTCGCGGGCATTTCGTAAACGTAGTCCCACTATATAAAAAAGTTTCCCGCGTTCCTCTCCCATATCTTCTTCGATCGATGACACCAGTAGTGTGGAATCACAACCTTGAACCAAATAGGTAGACAATAAAATAAAGAATATATCAGATTAAGATCTAGCGGAAGTAGGGTCTCACAGGATCACTCGAGCGACTCGCCTTCGGAGCGTGCGGTGAACGGCACTCGGGTTAAGCTCTTGGATATCACCGCAATCTCGCAGCTGCGGAGTGAGGGTCACATCTCAAATCATAGCACCAAAGTTCAGAGGGACATTTACGATTGTTTGCATTGGTGCCTTCCAGGTATACCTGATACTTGGAATGAACTCCTATTTGCACAGATGTAGTAACTGCATATGATACGCTTCAGTTAGCGTAATAGTATTACTCCCTTCATTCCTTGATGTAAGGTGTATAGTTTTTTTAAATAACTTTCATAATATAGGGTGTGAGGGAGTTTGTTTCCAATACTACACCTCCATCATATGTTTTTTTCTTTTAATTAGTTGCCAAACGTGAGCTGAAGAAAAGGAAAGGAATGATCATGGCTAACAGCTTCAATCCCGCAGATTTATTGTCTTGTATTCATATGACTTGGAGCGCTGCATGCACTGGCTATGAATGAAAATCATGAGAAATTGGCAAGTTTTTTTATTTGAAGGAGATTAATTAGGCTCAATAACTGATCTGGAATGAGGAATTTTCTAACCTTCCTTTTTTCCTCTCTACTCCCACGAATCCTTCTAGGGGCTTTTTAGTCCAACCACAGCCAAATATGTTCTTCAAACCCCTGCGTTAATATTCGTGCGAGAAAACTATACACCTTACTTCAAGGAACGGAGGGAGTATTATTTTTGTTGCAAAGGTCGTTTTATAAGCATTTTTGGAGCACTTGTTTTCTCGAAAATTGGCACATGGGTGAAGCACTAAGGAATTTTCACTGCCAAAAGTTGAGATTTTTGTTGAAGTTATGTGCCACCTTATTGTATTTGTTGTTCACCCAAGGGTTCATATGAGCTCGGGATTAGACTGTAACTTTCGGGTTTTCTCCAATATATTATGTAGAGAGACCGCCTAGTAAACTTCTTAAAAAGAAGATGTACACTTGTTAAAAAGCAGTGGCCGGTAAGCTTCAATTTCTAGCGCCAGGGGCGGCAACAGAGGATGCTGGGGGGCTGGCAGAGTAATGAGCTCCTAGAGCCGCAATGATCACAGAGGTTTCATCTAAAAATTGATCACAGAGGTTTCATCTAAAAATTGTTCAGAGAGGTAAAGTTTTACGACTAACCAGTACTACAAGTACTTACTACAAAGCATATTTCAGAGCGACATCAACTAAACTGCAAGGTAATGGACTCTTTAACACATTTTCACAAGATCTTTAATAAGGGAACACACTCTAATATCTTACAGTAGAAGACCATGCAGAAGCAGATCTATACCACTGGCAGAAGCACCAACGCATAGAAGTAGTGCAGATACTTTGGCAAAAAGGTGAAAACATCCACGCACTTCGGTCACAGCGTCCCAGATGAAGTTCACTTCATGAGCATACGCATGCCCCTGAGAATCATCCTATCATCTTCATCAAGCTCGTCCTCGTACACACCATCAAGGTAGCGGGAAGGATCACAGTAGTCATCGTAATCTTCCGAGTCAAGCTCATAGTCAAAATCAGATCCCACATAATCACCCAAATAGGACTCTGAATCCGCCCAAACAGGGCTCTTAACTTGGAAGTCGTAGTCCTCGGTTGAGTCGTTCGGAAGCCTCAGTGTGCTTATCCTGGCACACTTTGCGCGCAGGGCTTCGTCCATGATAACATTGAAGCAGTGGCGGATGTCAAGGGACTCCAGATTGCAGCAATTGTCCAGGATGGCCGTCAGTCCTTTATTGGTGAGGCTATTGCCAAACAGCTGCAAAGAGCGTAGCACGAGCATAGTTGCAATCCCCAGGGCTTCGTCATCCTTGTCGTACCCACTGGCTTCAAAATCGTAGAACACGTGCTTACTCAGTCTGAAGCGCTTCAGTTGTGGGCATGCCCTGCCAACAACCCCAAACACAACACCCTCACCCACATTTTTACACAATGAAAGCTCAAGCTCCTCAAGCAAGGGGAGCTTCACTATCGCCTCCTCAAGAGTTTCATAGTCAATATTATAGCAAGAAATGAGGCGAAGACTCTTGAGAGATGGTGCCCTGCAGATATAGCACTTGGATTTCAATAACCAATAAATACACATGCATATAGAAAGACATAAGCATGCTGTGTAAAACAGGTAGCTAGAATGTATGTTTTGACAGACTTGCATAGCACAAATAGACCATTTCATAAATTCAGATAATTGGATATAAATAGCATCATAGGACATAGATACAGATTTAGAAAGTGGCTTAGCGAGAAATCACTAAATGATTAACTGTTAGATTTGAAAGAAATTTCAGGGATACTAATTTGTGGATGCCTGCAGTTACAGGTTGGAAATTAGGATAAATTCTGCCCTGAAATCAGTTGAGTTCGCTCTGTTCAACAAATAACATAATTCAAATCACTGCCAATTTGAATGTTTCACAGGCAAACACTCAGAAGCCCAAAAAAGCTCTGAACTGTACTCTGTTTCGAACCAAACCAAAGAGCACTTCCCCGTTGTATCAAAAAATCAATATATGAAGAACTCGGCTGAGATCATCATTGCCAGACCAATGCATAGGTTGACGATGCAGCGTCAATTTTTGATTGGATGGAAACTCAGCATTCATTTCGAATGGGGTGGGCACCGAGGAGTAGGTCCATGTGCATGTCACAGGGCATAGTTTAACTGTGTGAAGATAAGTAGATCATCGATTACCTGAGGGTTGCTAAATGTTACTATAAAAGAAATTCAGCAGAGTAAAGACTTGAGACAATGTCAGAAACGTTATTGGAAACTTTCTGTGATTTACCCATAGGTCCACAAGCAATTCTGTTTGTAACACACCCAAACCTTCTTCCTTGCCAGTTAATTACCACCATATTTTAAAAAGCTGCAGAGAAACTGAAGGCAGTATGGTGTACGGAGCAATGAATAGCGGCAAGTTTCCTGTTGCGCACTTTGTCTTTATGAAATTAAGATGAGAATAGTCAATGCCGTCACTGAAATATATACAAATTCAAGAAAATAACTAATGTTATAAGAACCATGGGTTAGCTTCTGCCTTCTGTTGCATATGTTCTTTGGGATGGTTTATGTGGTGGTTTGGTGTGTGTGAGGCGAGTGACATTGAAACGCTATGATTTCTCTAATAGAAGTTTGGGGGAACCCTCTATAAAAAAGTCCAAAAAACATGATAAACTGAAATACAAAAGAGCCGCTATAAGCATCAAATCAGGAATATAATTTCTAGTTGCATCCCATTTGACGACCTCGTGTGCAGCTGTATCTTCACCAATCAACAACTGAACGAAAGCCCCTAAAATTGGGGGTTTCTGACGGTTTGTGGGAGGGGGGATTTAAAATCTCACTGATCGGCGAGGTAGAGGAGGAAGTCGTGGTCCCCGGCGTACTCGCCCCAGAACGCCTCGCACCTCCCCGCGCTGCGGCGGACGGCGGCCTGCGCCATTCCGTGGAGGTTGACCTGGTTGAAGAGCTCGGCGTGGCCTAGCATGTTGATGAGGCGCCACAACTCGGGCTCGTCGCGGGCGGCGCCGCGCCAGGATCGGCACACCTGGCCTGGCCCCATCAGGATGTCGATGTGGTCGAGCTTGTGGAGGATGGCCGAGATCGCGTCCAGCGGCAGCTCCGCCCAGTTTCTCGTCTCCGTCTCATCCGCTGATACCGGCGCCATCTGGGCATTGCGGCTTCGTCGCCCGCCGCGCCTGCCTCGGCGACGGCTGGACGAGGAGGAAGAGGGCATCGCGCTGGGCGGCTGGGAGAGGGTTAGGGTTTTGGGGACGGAAGGCGCGGGAATGGTCGCAGGGAGGTGAACGATGGGGAAGGAGAGGCGAGAAAAGCGGTGCGAAGTGGGAAGCGGGGGAAATCAAGTTTGTTTGGGACTACTCCCCTTCACAAAAATTAACTCCACTTTACTAAATTTATTTTAAAGTAATTTTATGTAGGAGTTATAGACTTTTTAAAGAAAAGTTTTAGCTTGCAACTAGTTTCAGCTTTAAGAATAAAAAATTGATGGAAAAATCTGTATGATTGATTGATGAAACGGTATCCACTTACTGGTGTTAGTGATGGGTAATTTCCCTTCAACTCCAGCTTCTAGATTTTATCTGAAGCATCTCTTAATCATAGAGTTACCCCGTTTGGCTTGCAATTTTTTGAGTGAAACTAAATTTTAGGGAACGGAGCAGTTCCAAACAGGTTCTATATATCTAATACAAAATTTATACTTACAAAATGAACCATATTTATTATAGATCAAAGGAAGTATTTCTTCCAACAAATGCGTTTATTTTTTTATCATTTTAAAGCACGTGATGTATCTTTTGCAGAAGTATATTCGTACTTTCATATGAAGCATGTTCGTGCTTTTTTTAAAGATACGGAGCGTACATTTTTTTTAGATGACATGGTGTGCCCTTTTTAGAGGCATTCAACATGCTTTATGCATAAATATATTTTTGCCTCCACGCGAAGCACGTTCGTGCCTTTTTTGGGTGTCACGGAACGGTTTTTTAGTGTGAAAGTAAACTCGTGCCTCTCGCGAAACTTCTCTGGCCTGCTTCACTTGCCATCGTCTAGACCACTTCCAATATCAATGCATGTTTCCCCCTCTATCTGATATGCATATGTGATGGACATTTAACAATGAAATGTATGAATATATCAAACTTATCGATTTTCAAGCACTATGTCCAGGGCCTTCATGGCGGTGTGATTTGTATTTCATAGAGGAGGGGAGGAGGTGGTCATGTCCAACCCGTCTATTGTCAATGTGTTGGCGATTTCAGTTAAGTCTAAACATGTCAATGTTTAGATGCTAACCAATAAAATTCATGAAAGGGGAGTGGAGGACTGGGATTGAAAATTACAACAACTCTCTCTGACTGAGTTTTGCAAAGAACTTTCATTCCAAAGAGAGACTACATATATATGGTTGCGAGGAGCACAATTTTATCTTGCCCCTCAATTAGTTGGTGATATCCTTGAAAGAAGTTGTTGATGCTCGCAAGTCATTTGGTTCGGTTGTTGATTCCTAGGTCTTTCAGGCTGATGTTTTGCATGGTCTCTGTAATTGTTTTCCTTGATGGCATTCAAAGATTTGATCAGGTAACCCATCGGCGTGGATGAGGCCTCCCTCTCCTGTGTCGACCCTATCCGTATGCAATTTTGGTTTCCTAATCCTGACCAAGGTCGTGGTTTCCTAGAGTTTTTCTCTGCTATTAAGGCTTTTAGGGTTAATGTGTGTGTGGAGGGGCATAGGATTCCTCAGACACCTCATCCTTACCCTCATCTATCTCATGATGATCATCACTACGATGACACAAAATGGGGAGGATACTGGCCCTCCTTTCTCCAATGAGGGGTGGAGGCACTTGGTAACAGGTTGCAAACTTTGTATCATAACCGTGCACCTAGGGAGGGCGGAAATGACAAGCCAAAGGAGGATTGTGAGGTTCGAGCTACTCATGTGGTGATGGAGGATGGGGCTCCTGATGCTCACACAAGTCCTTTGGTCTCATCGGTTTGGTCCAACTTACATGCCCGCCTTGCTTCTTCGTCGTTATCTGGCATTGTTTACTCTCTTGAACTTGACACTGAAGATACTGAGGTGCTAAGATTTGAGCCCGAGAAAAAAAAACAAGCTTAGAAAGGTGTCATCGCGATCTCGACTGTTTGGGGCCTCCAAGCAATCCTCAGCTTCTCTCTTTCGCAGGCTTGAGTGATCTTGGTAAAGCTGCTTCACAGAACAAGTGTGAACAACTCTTATCTTCTCCCTCGGGTCAATCCACTGCCATTAAGATGCATGTCTTCGTGGCGCATAAGATTAATCGTACTTGAATGGAGGTGAATATGTTTGATTGTAGATGCTCTTATTATGAAATTCTCTAAAAGTCACGTGCAATTCCTTCTTCCAAAACATTAACAAGCCATCGCTTACTTTCCATGATTTCTATCTCGTCAAAGTTTATCTTCCTCGTTAGTTTTCCCGCCTTAACATTTCCCAATCATGTATAACATAGGAAGAGCCATTTGTTTCAGTCGCTTCTAGAGCTCTAGAATCATCTAAATTTTCATGGATTTATTCAACCCCTAGCAGTTCCAATTCATGAGCTTTTGTTGTGTGCATGCAGGCTGATCATGGGAGCTCTTCGGTCCCGTGTTTATTACGTAATTGCTAGTGCCCTCTTTATCTCGTCAAAGTTTATCTTCCCCGTTAGTTTTCCCGCCTTAACCTTTACCAAGTGTGTATCTGTAAGGCCCGATATGCGGTACTGTTCCAGATCTAGGTGTTTCCACCCAGATCCGGGGACGAAGCACATATCGGTCTCACCGCGACATATGACATAGCCATATGCCCCGGATTTCCAACAATGATATCACAACATTACAGATACAAGGATACAACATCTCATACAAGCGGCATACAACTGCCTTAAATACAATACAACAGCGGAAGATACATGTCTGAGTACAGACTACAAGCAAATGCCTACTGGCAAAGAGAAAAACATCGATCCCATAACCACACGGGTCCAGGCCCTCCGCCGGGATCCGCCTAACTAGTCGTCGTCGAGTCTCCACGTGAAACGTCGATCACCATACCGGTTGTCGATCAACACCCTGAAAAGAGTTTGGGGGTAGTATCATGAGTACAGAGGTACTCAGCATCCAACTGTAGTGGTCATCTGACCCAGCAAGGACTTCGTCACTCGTCATTCTAGGACAACTAGTAGTTTACGGTAAGTAAGGGGTAAGTGGTGAGGTTGCTGCCGCACTAGCATTTATGAAGTGGCTAACGATCTAGAGAGTAAGGTAAGAAGCCAAGCATTCGATGAGGAATCGCCTCCAACAAGTCTTGCTATCAACTACTTACGCAAACATAACACCTATCCTATCCTTGTCCTCCTCTTCGCATCCCGACGAAGAAGAAGCAGTCAAGGCACACACACACGTTGATCAAGTTATATTAGATTATCTCAGTTGTTGTTGTCTATGAACAAGGAGTAGGTCTCAAGTCGTCCATAACCGTGGACACGGCTTCTCGAAAAGATTTAACCCTGCAGGGGTGTACCAACTGCCCATTACGAGGCTCCGCACGCACGTCCATCTCTCTTAGTTGCTACCCATCACAGGCAACCATTTTATGATTTAGTTCCAAGAGATCTGAAACGACAGGTCCCTCTAACTAACAACGAACAAATCCGGGTGGCCCCCGGTGAGTCGACATCCAACTCAAAAGCCGGCCGCGCTCTCGAATTGGCCTCTACCGTCTGGATGAGGTCGGATAGGTTGCCCAAACAGATGTGGACAGCCCCCTAGCTCCCTGGGGTGGACCAACAAAGAAACCATGTCTCTGCTGGCCCAAGTTGTTTTAAATAATATCTGCCAGGAGCTACCCGATAGACACACACACGTTTTTCAAATGGTACATCAGCTTGGGCCACCACTAGAATGTTTGAAGCTAGATAGGTAAGAAAAGGGGACCCCATAAAATCCCACACGCGGTTAGGCACGCTCAGTCTTAAAACCAATACCCGGAACTCGGATCCTAGGTGACTCGAATGGAACAAAGCGTCGAGGCGGGATAGCCTAAACTTCCATCCTTCGTCGAATATAGTCAACATTTATAATAATCATACCATCAACAACAATATAATAATGTGATATCCCAAACCCAGGAGTAACAGGGTAACATCGTAGCATCCTAAGCATGCATACTAAGCAGGGGCTGAGCAACGAGCAATAGTAACATAGCAGTACAAGGTTTGCTGGAAAGGGACATGGCTGTATCGGTTTGAAAGAGGCTGTAAACATGTGCTAGGATCAAACATCGAACATAACCTAGACTAGCATGCAAACCGCTGGTTGAAATAGAATGGATCATAATTAATGTATAGTCCTTGCCTGTTGATAAGTCGGGTTCCGAAGGTGTAGTTGATCGCAAGCTCGCATCGTCTCCGAGAGGTACCCGCGGAAGCACACAAGACGGTAAACACTGGAAAGCAATCAACGGTGCACCACTATTACTACGGAGCAATACAAGATCAAATAGGCAACACAGGGCACGGCAACGCGATACGGATCTATCGTCGAGAACGGTTACTAACAATTTAAGTGGGGTATCGGTCACACACGACGAATACCGCACGTTTACGGTGGTTCAAGTTGTTTAGCTACAGGTGATCAACCAACGGTTGTTAACATGGCAACTCAAGCAAGCATGGCATAGCACACAAACATGGAAAAATGTGAAGCACAAAGTAAACTATCTATGCTAGTCAATTTAAGTGAGGCACAACCTAAACATGGCATAACACTAAGTGCCGCACGATGATTAAAGGATTTGGTTCTGTTCTGCCCTAAACCATATTTTAGGTTGGTTAACAACAGCAAACAATAGCATAAACACAAAGTACACTAAAAACTAATCAAGTTACATATAAAGAACACTCCAAACGGAGTTACGGTTAAAAAGATATAAGCAAAACAAGTTTCGGGCACAAACTGCCAACATCACGAAGCACAGTTTAGAGCAATGCATAAACAGGATAAACAATGCAAACATGCTCACAAATGACTTGAAATTCAATTAGACATGACATGGAAGGCATGGCAAAAAGAATCATTCAAAAAGGCATCATATATCAAAAGATATTAAGCAAACAACATGGCATCGCAAAGTAACAGACTTAGAGAAAAACAGAGGTGGCTGTCAAAAACATCAGCATAGCAACTTTGGAGCTAAAAATCTATATGACAAGCAAGCATATCATGTCAATGCAATACATGTAATGAAGGTAGACATGATGCTTAACAATATGCAATTGGAATCACTCAAATCCGATAAACGGTCGCGACACACTCGTCGACCGAAGTTGCAATAAAATAACAGTTTCAGCAACAGCAGCACAATAACATCAGGATAGCTACTTTGGAGCAAGATTTAATACAACTAAAGCACCCAAACATGGCAAGTTAAAGCATGGAATTTAAGTACACATGATGCTTAACACATAGGAGGAAGAATCAATGCAATAGGCCTCACGGATTTGTTACAATCATCATGCAAAGTTGCAACAAAATAATAACAGCAGCACATAACAGGAAAAAGTAGCAGTTTAACGGCCTGATGTCCTGTTCAGCACACAATTACACAATCAAGATGAGCTCAAATGGAAATGCTCACAAAAGACGGATTAAAGTACACGTAAAACTGAGCAACTTTCATTTTGGGGGCAACGTCATCGGAGCTACGGATTAATAGCTATTCGCAGCACAAAAATGAATCAGCACAAAAATTCTCAGGACTTAGCAGTTTTAGCAGAAAAAAAATAACAGCAGAGTAGAGAAAAAAAATAAAAAAGGCGGCCTGGGCCTCACCCCAACTGGGCCGAGCCCACTGGCCGGCTGGGCTGGGAGGAGGGGCTGGCTGGGCTCGGTGGCCTGGGCCGGCCCACGTGGCCATGGCGGTTGGTGGAGGAGCCGCTCGGGGCCTCCCGTGCCCGTGCCTCGACAGCGGCGGCGGCCGCCGCGCTCGGCTCGCCGGCCGGCAGCCCGACAGCGGAGGGGCGGAGGCAGGGCAGGGCGGCGCCAGGCGGTCCGTGGGCGGCCGGAGCCGGCTGCTCCGAGGCGGCGGAGGAGGGAACCTCCAGGGGAGGCGAGCTCCTTGGTCCGGCCATGGCGCGATGGTTGCGCCTCCTGGCGGCGGCGGCGGGCATCTGCAGAGGAAGGGAGGAGGTCAGGGGCAAGGGGAAGAGGAGGGAAGGGAGAGGGAGGCTAGCCGGCTGCGGCTTGCCTGCGACCGGCTGGATCGGGCGGCGCGGCGGCCTCGGCTACCTGTGACGCCCCCAAAATCAGATCGTGTACAGTAATCATACACATAGGGTACACGACTGAGATTAGGGTGCTACGGTGATAATATCACAGCACAACACTAAACACAAAAGGATAAACAAATATATTACAATAGAGGGGGTCACGCGGACCCGAATATATAAGTCATACAAGACATAATATCTGAGTACAGACATAGTTAGTCAAGTTTTGCCTTAAGAAGGCTAGCACAAATCACATCAGAGATACAGAACGAAAAGGCGAGGCCTCCTGCCTAGGATCCACAGAACTACTCCTGGTCAACGGGGAACTCGACGTCGTAGTAGGCGCCTCCGGGGTACTCCTGCTCCTGAGCTCCAACGTCGGCTGCAGCGGCCGATCAGGCAAAACAGTAAAGGAAATAAAGCAGGTGAGTATCTAGTATACCCGCGAGTCTTACGTCCGCTACTAAGCATTATGCATTGTATCAACGGAATGAAGAGGCTGTATATAGTGGACTGAAGACAGAAATTCAGAGCAAGGGTAAGAAGCTAGGCCTATCGAATACTAGCATCTTCCGACGATGTCTTGCAGCATGAGGTAAGAATCAGCCAACAGTTTATATAAAGCATAAAGTAACAATGAAGCAAAAGTTGCTGCGACATTGAATAATAATAAGTTGTAATAATTAACAATGCCTCCGAGTTCACCTCCTCGACATCCCCGCGAGGAAAAGAACCCGGAACCATACAGTTTAATAATAGTTTCTAGTGGTAAGATCCAGCTTCAGCATAAAGCGTCCTGTTACCGTGGACACGGCTATCGATAGATCAATCTTCCCTGCAGGGGTGCACTTGTGTTACGCTACACGCACGGATCTCCAGGGTGGCGGGAACCTTGTTAGGGAACGCTCCACCGAGGCTATCCGACACTTCATAGCCCATCTTTCGAACTCAACAGAGAGGTCATCCGCCGGTCTAAATCCTAAGTACGACGGGCCTTGGACCCCAACCCGAACGTACTCCTGCACGGTGCGTGGCTGGCCGGTGAAGTTGAAGCAAATCCAAATAAGACACCACTGCTCGAGCAAATAAGACAACACCACTTCCCGGCGCAGGCCGCGGTACTGCTGACGTCTGAAGAGTCCTCGGACGACACTACGAAGCAGAGGAGCCCATAATCTCGTTATTCCCACGGGTAGGTAGTGCGTACATGGCATATAGCCAACTTAAGACATTCACTGAACCATTTAGTATTTTAATTAACCTGCGTGACAACCGTTATCGTTGCCTCGACTTAACCAATCCGCGGACAACGACAGCAGCCAGGACCACCAGTACAACGGAGCCTGCCCCGTCGTCCCACCAAGTCACTGCGGTTACCAACAAGGTGAACCGTCTCCTTACCTTGTCTCGCGTGTGCTCCTAGAGGAGCTCGACTTTCGTGGTTTGGTAACTCTCACGGCCAACGAACAGGGGCCAAGCACACCGGTACACTGGTCGTACCCTCCCTGTCGTCCCGTCGCAATACCTCTCGCGGGCACCGTTGGGTCGCCCGACTTCTTACCTAAAGGACAACCGTTTACAGGACCCTATGGCGGCAAGACAAAGTCAGCCTCGAGTGGAGTACAAGGATTACTCCTTGATAGCTCACACTTGAGGTGACTAGGCATAACCCAGATAGGGGCCTTAGACGGTGTCTGCATTGTACCGTACCTGTGCAGTTATAATATTTGTATCCGCGTTCACTCCCCTGAGTGATCACGACCCTCTACCTAATCCTAGCTAACAATGCGCAGGGCTCACTGCTGAATAATGCATAATAATAATAATAGGCAGCATAGGATAAAGGAAGTCACATCAAGGGGCGACAAAAACAGGCTATGTAGTTGAATAGGATTGTAATCGTAGCAGCAGCAGTAACAATGCCTAGTGCAAGAAAAGTACGGAAAGATAGGCGATATCTGGGGAAGAGAATGGCTCTGCTTGCCTGGTAGCTCGACGGTAGTAGTAGGGTCGTCGACGACGTAATCGTACTCAGCAGCGGTGTAGTCGACGGCAGCAGCGGGGTCTACCGGAGATTAAGGGGGGGAAGAAAACAGTAAATACACAACAATAATAGCAATACAAATGCAAGACATAACAGATGAAATGTAAACGGGGTTCTAACGTAGTGCAATGCAATATGCTCGGAGCGGGAATTCATCTGGGGATGAACTACCGGCTCCGGGTGATCACCGGACAGGGTGTCCGGAGGGGGAAGGATCAAGCCGGAGGTGTCGTGGTTACCGGAACAACATAAGGGGGGTGTATCCGTGCTATTGGAATCATTCCGGACAACTTTCGTGTTCGGAATAAATTCATCCGGGCACTCTAACAGTACCGGACAATTTATCGGACATACGGTCCGGAGGGGGAATGTTCGATGTTCGTTGGGTTAGAGGGGTGTGGTAGACATACGGATAGCGTATTCGTATTCGATATATTTTTCTGATCAACTTTCATGTATAAAGTTTTTGAATCTGAGTTACGGTTTAAAAGTTATTGAATTTCAAAGTTTAAATCAATTTAAATGATTTTCTGGATTTCTTTTATTATTTATTCAACATTATCCAGAACATTATCCACAACATTATCCAGAACAGTGCTGACATGTGGGACCCACATGTCAGCCTCTGTTATTTATAAAACATTTAATTAAATTAGAAAATGCCTCTGGACCCACCTGTCATTGACTGATTAACTTAACTAAACAATTTTAATTAAGTTTTTATTAAATTTTAAATTTAATCAAGGAGGGCCCGCATGTCAGTGACTGGGGCTGCCCAGTCAGCATAGTTGACTGGTCAACCCAGTCAACTGGACCACGGGGGCCCACTGGCAGCGACCCAGGGGGTTGCCCCAGGGGTGCCACGTCGGAGGCCACCGGCGGCTGGTCTCCGGCGAGCTCCCACGCGGCGGAGCGCACTGGAGCTGCACGGGATTCGTCCACAGGGCACCAAATCGACCAACGTTTGATCCTATGGCTTCCTAGCGATGCGCCGCATCGATCTGTGCTGGGGGGTGGACGTGGTGGACGCAGCCGAGCGCTACTTCAACAATGGCGGAAACAGCGCTCGGGCGTCCATGGCAAGTCGAGCTACGTGAAGCAAACGAGCCAACTACCGCGTAAAACAGAACGAGTGGACCAGCAGCAACATGGGGGAGTCGAAATCGTGAGCTGGGGCGGCGTAGGTGTACTGCTATGACGACGAATGGCGGCGACCGGAGTAAGCGAATGGTGGTTTCTGTGCGGGAGCTTATCGGGCAGCTACGGGGAGTTGGGGATGGCGGGAATGCTCACTGTGATCACGCAGACGGTGGAAGTGAGCTCGGGGACGAGTCGGGGTGGCCGGAATCGCTCAGAGATCTCGCCGGGGCCGAGGAAGAGGAAGAAGACGTCGCGCTCGCTGTAGTCGATCCCGCCGCAATTCCAAGCGCACGCAGACGAAGTCGACCACCGCACGCACGCCAGACACGTTTTGATCGCGCGGGAAGGTCACTGGCCACGGTTGCTCACCACGGCGGCCATGGCGGCTCGGCGGGATTTTTCCCCGACGCGTGAGAGAAGGGGAGGAGGGGAATGGGGGTGCGAGGGTGTCCAGGAGGAAGAGGGCGTCGTCCTTATCGCTTCGGCGCCGGGAGGGAGCAGGTGGAGGCGGGTCCGGGCTGGCAGCGGCGTGGCCACGGCGGGCTGCCGTACGGGGCAGGTGCGGGGTGGTTGGAGGAAGAAGACAAGGCGAGGTGGGCTGGGCTGCGGTGGGCCTCGCCTGGGGCGAGGTTTAGGGGTTTTCCTTATTTTCTTATTTCCATTCTGGTCTACACTTTTGGTAATTATTTTCCAATCTTAGGCAATTTTGTAAAATGTGTTAGGTGTCCCATTATTAGTATAACATTATATAGCAGTGCCACAAAAGTTTTTGCAGCAAAAGAAATTCATTAGATATTTATTTTAAATATTAAATGTCCAAAGTAGGGGTTTTAACCTACTGTTTGAATTGTTTGGAATTTTCTGCAACTCCAAAATTTACCAAAGTTGGTCCAAAATGATTGTAATGATTTTAGGCAATTTACAAAAATAGTTCCATGATTTTTGGAACAACTTTATTTGAGCACTTTTGTTTTATTTTTCCATTTAAAGTAGTTTCAACTAGGGTTGGATTTCTTGATGAGCAAGATGCATTGTGCTTTGGGTTTTGATTACCAACCAACATGGTTTTGAAAAGAGTAGAAGCAAAGTTTGATTAGGGACAGGGGATAACAGTGATTAACAAACAGTGATGGTCAACAGTGATGATGATTACTGTTACAGGAACTGAGGGTGTTACAAATCTCCCCCACTATAAGAATTCTCGTCCCGAGAATTTAAGTGGTAGCGAGGAAAAGATCGGGGTATTCATCGCGAAGGCGATCTTCGCGTTCCCACGTGGCTTCATCTTCAGAATGATTCGACCACTGGACCTTGAGGAACTTGACGGTCTTGTTGCGGGTTCGACGCTCAGACTGATCGAGAATGCGGCTCGGATGTTCTCGATAAGTCAAGTCTTGTTGCAGCTCGATCATATCATGCTCCACTTCGCGGATAGGATCCTTGAAGCAGCGACGGAGTTGCGACACATGGAAGACATCGTGGACTTGGGAGAGGTTCGGCGGCAATTCCAACCGGTATGCCACGGGTCCACTCCTGGAAAGGATACGGAACGGGCCAATGTAGCGAGGAGCCAACTTGCCTTTGATACCGAAGCGATGGGTGCCCCTCATGGGAGTGACACGGAGGTATGCGTATTCACCAGGTTGATACTCCATTTCACGGTGTTTGCGGTCATAGTTGCTCTTCTGACGAGACTGAGCGGCTTTCAGGTGTTCACGGATAACGCGAACCTGATCTTCAGCATGTTGTATAATGTCCGGACCAACGAGAGTCCGTTCCCCAGTTTCTGACCAATTCAGAGGGGTTCGACACTTACGTCCATAAAGAACTTCAAAGGGGGCCATCTTCAGACTAGCTTGATAGCTATTGTTATACGAGAATTCTGCAAATGGAAGAGATTCCTCCCACTTCTTGCCGAAGGAGATGACACAAGCTCGAAGCATATCTTCAAGCACTTGATTAACTCGTTCGACTTGTCCTTGCGACTGGGGGTGGTAGGCGGTGCTGAAATTCAGATGCGTGCCCATAGCTTCTTGGAAACTATCCCAGAATCTTGAGGTGAAAATGCTACCACGGTCTGAACGTATCTCCAGCGGAATACCATGGAGGGACACAATTCTGGAAACATACAAGTCTGCTAACCGACTAGAAGAGATCGTCTCTTTGACTGGCAGAAAGTGGGCAACCTTGGAGAATCGGTCGATGACGACAAAGATGGCATCATGATCCTTCTTTGATCGGGGAAAACCGGTGACGAAGTCCATCTCGATCTTGTCCCACTTCCATTCAGGAATAGAGAGTGGTTGTAGAGTTCCAGCAGGCCTCTGATGTTCTGCCTTGACGCGACGGCAAACGTCACATTCAGAAACATACCGGGCAATGTCTTGCTTCATGTTAGGCCACCAGAATTGCTGACGAATGTCTTGGTACATCTTGGTGCTTCCAGGATGAATGGACAACGGGGTATCGTGAGCCGCTCTCATGACCTTCGGGGTCATATCCAGGTTCTCATGCCTGCCCTTGCTGTGAGTAACCACTAAACGGTTCTGGTAGTACGCCGCACCTTTACTATCAATGGTGAAGGGTGAGGGTCTCCCATTGGCGATATCACGCTTAATCTTGTGTACGAAATCATCATAGAACTGTATACCCTTGACGGATTTGACGAGATCCGGTTCGATGACCAGGTTATTCGCATAACCTTGAGGAACAATCTCGAGGTTCAACTTTTGAAAGTCTTCATACAGAAGGGGTTGCTGCACCTGAACCTCAAGTTCAGAACAATAAGCTTTGCGGCTCAAGGCATCGGCCATCACATTAGCCTTGCCAGGGGTGTAATGAATATCCATGTTAAAATCGGCTATTGTCTCGAGCCATCTTTGTTGGCGGAGATTCAGGTCGGGCTGAGTAAACAAGTACTTCAGGCTTTGGTGGTCGGTGTAGATCTCGCAACGATTACCAACGAGGTAATGTCGCCACAGCTTCAATGCATAAATTACTGCTGCCAATTCGAGATCATGTGTTGGATATTTGTCTTCGTGAGCACGCAACTGACGAGAGCCATAAGCAATCACCTTGCGCTCTTGCAATAGGACACAGCCTAATCCTTGACGAGACGCGTCGCAATATATCACGAAGTCCTTCTGAGTATCAGGGGGAGCGAGCACCGGGGGAGAAGTTAGCTTGTCCTTGAGTGCTTGAAAACTTTCTTGACATTTATCTGTCCACTCAAACTTGACGCCTTTGTGAAGCAGATTAGTCAGAGGCCTGGCAATCTTGGAAAAATTCTCGACGAAACGGCGGCAATAGCTAGCGAGTCCGAGGAAACTGCGGACTTGATTGACGGTCTTGGGAGGAGTCCAGTCAAGAATAGCCTGGATACGTTCTGGGGTGACGGCAATGCCATCCTTGGAAATCACATGTCCAAGGTAGGTTACTTCGGGAAGCCAGAATTCACACTTAGAAAACTTAGCGTAGAGTTTGTGTTCTCGAAGCTTCTCCAGTATAAGACGAAGATGTTCAGCATGTTCTTCTTCATTCTTGGAATATATCAATATATCATCCAGATAAACCACGACGAACTGGTCGAGGTACTCCATGAAAATATAATTCATCAATCTGGAGAAGGTGGCTGGAGCATTGGTTAAGCCAAAGGACATGACGGTGTACTCGTATGAACCATAGCGAGTAATGAAGGCAGTCTTCGGAATGTCCTAATCACGGACTCGGATTTGGTGATAACCCAACCTCAAGTCGAGTTTAGAAAACACCTTGGATCCGGCAAGTTGATCATACAGATCGTTGATCCGGGGAAGTGGGTATTTATTCTGGATGGTGGCTTGGTTAATGGGCCGATAATCTTGGACCAATCGGTTTGTCCCATCGCTCTTCTTGACAAAAAGCGAAGGTGCTCCCCAAGCTGAGGAACTGGGGCGAATGAATCCTTTCTGAAGTGCCTTGTCGATTTCCTCCTTAAGTTCAAGGAGTTCATGTGGCGGCATCTTGTAAGGACGCTTGGCAATAGGAACAGTGCCTGGCTTCAAGTCGATGACAAATTCAACTTCTCTGATCGGGGGTATTCCCGGCAGTTCTTCTGGGAAGACGTCGGGAAAATCGCGAACGACCGGAACGTTCTCGATGCCTTCGAGGGGGCGGAATTCAAAGCATTCATCATAAATATATGTGTTTCAGCATTACGGGTAACTCTGGTGGTGTGGTTAACAATCTCGCCGGACGGGTGAAAGAGTTGGACAGACTTGGTGCCACAATAAAGTGTGGCATCGTGGAATTTCAACCAGTCCATTCCCAGAATTAGGTCTATGGTGGAAGACATCAGGACTATGGGGGAAGCATGGAATTCAATTCCTTCAATTTCAACGATGGTTTCGGGCACGATCTTGGTGGTTCGGCATTGGCCTATCGGGGTGCGAACAACCATCGGTGGGTTCATCTTTTCAAATTCGAAGTTATGCGACAATGCAAATGCTTCCGACATGAATGAATGCGATGCTCCTGTATCAAATAAAACAGTAGTAGGTACGGAATTAACGAGAAGGGTACCCATCACGGTAGCGGGTTGTTGCTGAGCTTCTTCAACATTGACGTGGTTAGCATGCCCACGAGCATAAGCAGCAGACCCAGTATTATAGTTGGGGGTCCGGTTGTTGCCACGACCATTTCCACGGCCAGCGGGGTGAACTACCAGTTGCTTCTGTTTCTGGGGGCACTCTCTGGAAAAATTCCCCGGTTGGCGGCACGTGAAGCATAGTCCATCCTGAGGACGAAGGGGTGTAGCATTGGGTGGTGCAGGCAGAGCTCTTGGCATCTGCGGTGGTGGAGGCAGACGGGGTGCTGCATAAGACGGCCTTGGAGTAGGGACAGCTGAATGGGTCACACTGGTAGGGAGCCAGATACGACGCTTCTGCGTTGCGCCCAAAGATGAGCCAACGTCACGATAACGCTTCAGAGAGTTCTTGTGCTCCATCTGGGCAGTCTCGACGGTGATAGCCTTGTTCACCATGGTGGCGAAGTTGGCGAACTCGTGAACGTCAAGAGCGAGCCTGAGTTCTGGGTTGAGGCCACGACGGAACTTCTGCTGCCTGCGAGCATCAGTAGTGATCTCTCCTTCCGCATAGCGAGAGAGGTTGAGGAACTCGCGCTGATAGGCTTCAACAGTCATATCGCCCTGAGTGAGGTTACGGAATTCTTCCGCCTTACGATCCATGATCCCCTGAGGAATGTAGCGGGCGCGGAAAGCAGACTGGAATTCATCCCAAGTGATGGCTTCTTCGACTGGAAGGGAACGCTTGTGGGTGCTCCACCACTGAGCAGCGGCGCCTTTCAGATGATAAGACGCAAAGTTCACATAGTCGGCTGGATCGACATTAGAAGACTCCAGCTCGTGAGTGATGTCGCGAAGCCAGTCATCAGCATCCAACGGCTGAACAGTGTTGCGGAACATAGTGGGGTTGAGGCGGGTGAAGTCGTGCAGAGTCACGGTGGCATGCTGATGGTGGTGCCCATTCTGATTCGGCTGGGGGAACTGATCCATGATATTCTGCATGAACTGACGGTTCATCTCGAACTGCTGCATCATCGCGGCCATGTAATCCGGCGGCGGAGGTGGGTCGTTGGCAGCACGACCACGACCACGACCACCACGACCAGCCATCCTGCTAGAATTTAACAGGGGTATTTCAGCGATGAAAATTTAACGAGATACCGGAATCAATCCTGAAGTAAAACGACAACGAAAAGGAGGCGCAGATATATAAAGGAGTAGTCATATAAGACATACACATTCGCACACAGAATCGATCGAAAATCGGGCAGCGTAACGTCGTAGAAATTAAGGAAAAAGGACTCTCTAGGCGGCGCGCAGACCGCGGTAAGGATTACACGACGCGACATAGATTCCACTATGTCAATCACGCCGCAAGAAAACTGTTTGGCCACAGGAGTTGATGCCAGAGAACGCGCGGCCTGCCCAGAATGAGAATGGGATCCGCGGTCTGAGATCTGGCGTACGACGCCTGCGACACGACTCAATCAATGGGGGATGCACCAGAAAAAACGCCGGGTGGAATCAAGAGAACGTGATCCTAATGTCAGATTTTATAAAACTTACCAGCAAGGATAAGAGAGCAGATTCCCAAAGCATAGGTAAGGAGAAAAGGATCCTAATACCATAGATATCACACGTAGTGACATCGATGTGGGCCCGTAAGCCAAATGTTAAGTTAGCAAAATAGTTTTCCAAAGTCTAGACTCAACTTCGACCAGGTAGTGGTGGGGTGGCTTCCTACAGGCAGTCGGCTCTGATACCAACTTGTGACGCCCCCAAAAATCAGACCGTGTACAGTAATCATACACACAGGGTACACGACTGAGATTAGGGTGCCACGGTGATAATATCACAGCACAACCCTAAACACAAAAGGATAAACAAATATATTACAATAGAGGGGGTCACGCGGACCCGAATATATAAGTCATACAAGACATAATATCTTAGTACAGACATAGTTAGTCAAGTTTTGCCTTAAGAAGGCTAGCACAAATCACATCAGAGATACAGAACAAAAAGGCGAGGCCTCCTGCCTGGGATCCACAGAACTACTCCTGGTCAACGGGGAACTCGACGTCGTAGTAGGCGCCTCCGGGGTACTCCTGCTCCTGAGCTCCAAGGTCGGCTGCAGCGGCCGATCAGGAAAAACAGTAAAGGAAATAAAGCAGGTGAGTATCTAGTATACCCGCGAGTCTTACGTCCGCTACTAAGCATTATGCATTGTATCAACGGAATGAAGAGGCTGTATATAGTGGACTGAAGACAGAAATTCAGAGCAAGGGTAAGAAGCTAGGCCTATCGAAGACTAGCATCTTCCGACGATGTCTTGCAGCATGAGGTAAGAATCAGCCAACAGTTTATATAAAGCATAAAGTAACAATGAAGCAGAAGTTGCTGCGACATTGAATAATAATAAGTTGTAATAATTAACAATGCCTCCGAGTTCACCTCCTCGACATCCCCGCGAGGAAAAGAACCCGGAACCATACAGTTTAATAATAGTTTCTAGTGGTAAGATCCAGCTTCAGCATAAAGCGTCCTGTTACCGTGGACACGGCTATCGATAGATCAATCTTCCCTGCAGGGGTGCACTTGTGTTACGCTACACGCACGGATCTCCAGGGTGGCGGGAACCTTGTTAGGGAACGCTCCACCGAGGCTATCCGACACTTCATAGCCCATCTTTCGAACTCAACAGAGAGGTCATCCGCCGGTCTAAATCCTAAGTACGACGGGCCTTGGACCCCAACCCGAACGTACTCCTGCACGGTGCGTGGCTGGCCGGTGAAGTTGAAGCAAATCCAAATAAGACACCACTGCTCGAGCAAATAAGACAACACCACTTCCCGGCGCAGGCCGCGGTACTGCTGACGTCTGAAGAGTCCTCGGACGACACTACGAAGCAGAGGAGCCCATAAACTCGTAATTCCCACGGGTAGGTAGTGCGTACATGGCATATAGCCAACTTAAGACATTCACTGAACCATTTAGTATTTTAATTAACCTGCGTGACAACCGTTGTCGGTGCCTCGACTTAACCAACCCGCGGACAACGACAGCAGCCAGGACCACCAGTACAACGGAGCCTGCCCCGTCGTCCCACCAAGTCACTGCGGTTACCAACAAGGTGAACCGTCTCCTTACCTTGTCTCGCGTGTGCTCCTAGAGGAGCTCGACTTTCGTGGTTTGGTAACTCTCGCGGCCAACGAACAGGGGCCAAGCACACCGGTACACTGGTCGTACCCTCCCTGTCGTCCCGTCGCAATACCTCTCGCGGGCACCGTTGGGTCGCCCAACTTCTTACCTGAAGGACAACCGTTTACAGGACCCTATGGCGGCAAGACAAAGTCAGCCTCGAGTGGAGTACAAGGATTACTCCTTGATAGCTCACACTTGAGGTGACTAGGCATAACCCAGATAGGGGCCTTAGACGGTGTCTGCATTGTACCGTACCTATGCAGTTATAATATTTGTATCCGCGTTCACTCCCCTGAGTGATCACGACCCTCTACCTAATCCTAACTAACAATGCGCAGGGCTCACTGCTGAATAATGCATAATAATAATAATAATAATAGGCAGCATAGGATAAAGGAAGTCACATCAAGGGGCGACAAAAACAGGCTATGCAGTTGAATAGGATTGTAATCGTAGCAGCAGCAGTAACAATGCCTAGTGCAAGAAAAGTACGGAAAGATAGGCGATATCTGGGGAAGAGAATGGCTCTGCTTGCCTGGTAGCTCGACGGTAGTAGTAGGGTCGTCGACGACGTAGTCGTACTCAACAGCGGTGTAGTCGACGGCAGCAGCGGGGTCTACCGGAGATTAAGGGGGGGGGAGAAAACAGTAAATACACAACAATAATAGCAATACAAATGCAAGACATAACAGATGAAATGTAAACGGGGTTCTAACGTAGTGCAATGCAATATGCTCGGAGCGGGAATTCATCTGGGGATGAACTACCGGCTCCGGGTGATCACCGGACAGGGTGTCCGAAGGGGGAAGGATCAAGCCGGAGGTGTCGTGGTTACCGGAACAACATAAGGGGGGGTGTATCCGTGCTATTGGAATCATTCCGGACAACTTTCGTGTTCGGAATAAATTCATCCGGGCACTCTAACAGTACCGGACAATTTATCGGACAGACGGTCCGGAGGGGGAATGTTCGATGCTCGTTGGGTTAGAGGGGTGTGGTAGACATACGGATAGCGTATTCGTATTCGATATATTTTTCTGATCAACTTTCATGCATAAAGTTTTTGAATCCGAGTTACGGTTTAAAAGTTATTGAATTTCAAAGTTTAAATCAATTTAAATGATTTTCTGGATTTCTTTTATTATTTATTCAACATTATCCAGAACATTATCCACAACATTATCCAGAACAGTGCTGACATGTGGGACCCACATGTCAGCCTCTGTTATTTATAAAACATTTAATTAAATTAGAAAATGCCTCTGGACCCACCTGTCAGTGACTGATTAACTTAACTAAACAGTTTTAATTAAGTTTTTATTAAATTTTAAATTTAATCAAGGAGGGCCCGCATGTCAGTGACTGGGGCTGCCCAGTCAGCATAGTTGACTGGTCAACCCAGTCAACTGGACCACGGGGGCCCACTGGCAGCGACCCAGGGGGTTGCCCCAGGGGTGCCACGTCGGAGGCCACCGGCGGCTGGTCTCCGGCGAGCTCCCACGCGGCGGAGCGCACTGGAGCTGCACGGGATTCATCCACAGGGCACCAAATCGACCAACGTTTGATCCTATGGCTTCCTAGCGATGCGCCGCATCGATCTGTGCTGGGGGGGTGGACGTGGTGGACGCAGCCAAGCGCTACTTCAACAATGGCGGAAACAGCGCTCGGGCGTCCATGGCAAGTCGAGCTACGTGAAGCAAACGAGCCAACTACCGCGTAAAACAGAACGAGTGGACCAGCAGCAACATGGGGGAGTCGAAATCGTGAGCTGGGGCGGCGTAGGTGTACTGCTATGACGACGAATGGCGGCGGCCGGAGTAAGCGAATGATGGTTTCTGTGCGGGAGCTTATCGGGCGGCTACGGGGAGTTGGGGATGGCGGGAATGCTCACTGTGATCACGCAGACGGTGGAAGTGAGCTCGGGGATCAGTCGGGGTGGCCGGAATCGCTCAGAGATCTCGCCGGGGCCGAGGAAGAGGAAGAAGACGTCGCGCTCGCTGTAGTCGATCCCGCCGCAATTCCAAGCGCACGCAGACGAAGTCGACCACCGCACGCACGCCAGACACGTTTTGATCGCGCGGGAAGGTCACTGGCCACGGTTGCTCACCACGGCGGCCATGGCGGCTCGGCGGGATTTTTCCCCGACGCGTGAGAGAAGGGGAGGAGGGGAATGGGGGTGCGAGGGTGTCCAGGAGGAAGAGGGCGTCGTCCTTATCGCGTCGGCGCTGGGATGGAGCAGGTGGAGGCGGGTCCGGGCTGGCAGCGGCGTGGCCACGGCGGGCTGCCGTACGGGGCAGGTGCGGGGTGGTTGGAGGAAGAAGACAAGGCGAGGTGGGCTGGGCTGCGGTGGGCCTCGCCTGGGGCGAGGTTTAGGGGTTTTCCTTATTTTCTTATTTCCATTCTGGTCTACACTTTTGGTAATTATTTTCCATGCTTAGGCAATTTTGTAAAATGTGTTAGGTGTCCCAATATTAGTATAACATTATATAGCAGTGCCACAAAAGTTTTTGCAGCAAAAGAAATTCATTAGATATTTATTTTAAATATTAAATGTCCAAAGTAGGGGTTTTAACCTACTGTTTGAATTGTTTGGAATTTTCTGCAACTCCAAAAATTACCAAAGTTGGTCCAAAATGATTGTAATGATTTTAGGCAATTTACAAAAATAGTTCCATGATTTTTGGAACAACTTTATTTGAGCACTTTTGTTTTATTTTTCCATTTAAAGTAGTTTCAACTAGGGTTGGATTTCTTGATGAGCAAGATGCATTGTGCTTTGGGTTTTGATTACCAACCAACATGGTTTTGAAAAGAGTAGAAGCAAAGTTTGATTAGGGACAGGGGATAACAGTGATTAACAAACAGTGATGGTCAACAGTGATGATGATTACTGTTACAGGAACTGAGGGTGTTACACTACCCCACGGCATGGAGAGAGAGAGAGAGGAGAGAGGAGACCTGGCTGGGAGGTGACACGTGGCGTAATCTGGAGCGTCTAGCTCCAGATCTGACGGCCAAAAACGCTGGAAAACTAGGGTTTCGGGATCTGGAGATCTGGGAGGCAAAACTGGGCAAAGTGGAGGGGGGTGGCTGCAATTTTGTGCTAGGGAAACCCTAGAAAGGGGTGGGAGTGTGGTGGTCTTTATATAGCCCCGATGGCTGGCAGTTTGCAAAAACATCCCCGGTTTTTATCTCGCGCGCGCGGTGCTCACGTTTCTGACCGCCGGGGGTCCACAGTACCTCCGATTCGGGTAAAACTTCGAACTGCGCGATCAGCGCGTCGAGCCGGAGGCGTCCACCTCGCGCTGGAACCGTTCCGAAAACACTTTCTGGCGCGCTATAAAAACATCCCGTTTAATTATTAAACGGGGTTTTTCGTTCCGTTGGTTGCGGCTGGTCTCGTGCGGTTTTCGCGACGGTGATCGGGTGAAACCCGGTGTCGCAAAGGTCGAGTGTCAAGGTGGCAAGGGTCGGTCTCAGTCCGATACGAGATAAGAGGGGGTAAAATAATCGTCGATCGATAAATCGGGGATGCAAACATCGCAAACAAATCAGACAATCAAACAATTCACACCGAAAACAAAATTTTTAATTTTTGTGAAAACTGGGTTGTTACAGTATCGCATAGGAAGAGACACTTGTTACAGTCGCTTTTAGAGTTCTAGAAGCGTTTAAATTTTCATGGATTTATTCAACCCCTAACAATTCCAATTCATAAGCTTTATTGTGTGCACGCAAGTTCATCCCGGGTGCCCTTCGGTCCCATGTTTATTACGTAATTCCTAGTGCCATCACCATTCTTCCGTGCCCCTTTTCTTCTCATGAACATTCAAATACGATGCGATTGTATCATCATTTTTTATTTTTTTAAGTTTTCCACTATTGAAGGCACCTGATTAGCTGTTGAAGGTAGTTGTGCAAGTAAATCTCATTCCTCGCAGAATGTGGGAACGTTAAACACTTCCTTGATTTTGGATCAATCACAATTAGCTCATTACAGTTGAACAAATTAATGTCGACGTCATCATCATTTGGAGTAACTTCTTTCCCTCTACCACCACACACCCTTCTTGCCTATCTTCTATTACTTCCTTCGCCACCCCCACGACATATCTTAATTGGTTCTCGTCATTTTTTCTTGGTGGACACACCATCATCCACTCGCCCCTCCCACTCTAGTTTCTTTTCTTCCAACGCACCATCACCCCATTCGGTTACTTGTGGTCCATCACATTGCATGTCTTGCAAAAGCGAAGATCTTTTTCATAAATAACTTGATAGGGTTTCTTGGGTTTTTCGTAGGGGACTCGAATTTTCTTTCTATAACCTAGAGTATGTTTAGGTCCAAATTTTTTGTAATTTTGATCGTGACGGTCTGGATTGAGTAATATTTTTTAGGATAGTAGTAAAAAAATAGTTCGTACAAAAAAGAGAAAGATAATGTATGATTTTTTTAAAGAAATTTAGTTGCATGATCTTTCAACCAAACACTAAAAAGATCACAAAGATTAAACTACAAACATATTGAAGTACCAGCAAGCAGGTAACTAAATTCAAAGTAGAGAAAATTGCACATAGCACCAACGTTTGGTGCCATTGTTGCACAGAACACAGGATCAAAGCACTAGTTGCAGCAAACCCCAGTTTTTTGTTCGAAAAATTGCAGCCAACCCAAATGACTGATCTAGAGCATTAAAACTGTATCTAATTAACATGTGGGCTTGTATTTCTATATTGTATACCTAACAATATATGGCAAATTAAAAAACGACAGCATAGCAGTAGAAAATATATAGACTATACTCATCAAAATACTTGAAGATCAATATAACAACATGTATATCATAGGGAGACATTTAAAAATTCCAAACTAGTAATAAATTTAGGGTTCTTCAGTCCTTACTAAGCCCTATCAAACAATGTCAAAATTGACAAAAAAAATCACGAATTGTACAAAACTTACCCATTGAAAGAGATGATCCCTTCATCTTCAGCGCCGGCTACCTTTTTAGCCGGATGGTAAACACAAAAATAAAAGGGGAAACACAATATAATAAACCCTTAAATCACTAAAACCCCAAGACGTTGTATGTGCTGACACGTGGCTACCTTTTTAGTCTCGGTTGCCGCCCCACTGCAGCCACGTGTAGCCACTATTGTCCCGGTTCGTAATCCAACCGAGACTAATAGTCGGGACCTTTCGTCCCGATTGAGTTGTCCCGGTTGGAGAACCGGGACTAAAGGCCCTCTGAAATCGGGACAGAAGCCATGTTTTCTACTAGTGGCCGCCTGGTGGGAAGAAAACAAAGCGACATCAAAATCCAATGAACCCGTGGCCGTCCCTCCAGGCGTCGGGGCCCTCCGTCCTCCGTTGGCACCGGCGCCAGCGCTGCCGGGTATCATCTCTGGCCCCCGTATGGTGAGATTGGGTCTGCTTTATTCGATCGGTGGAGGCAGGGTATTCCCAGTATGTTTCTTGTGTGGGGATAGAGAGGACTAGAGGAGCAACCGTGTACGAGGGAAGCGGGGGGGATAAGGGTCCCACATGTCAGGTATGTATTAACTCCCTATTTTTTTTTTGAGTTGGCTGCAACTGTTTAGACCAAAAACTGGGTTTACTGCAACAAATGTTTTGATTATGTGTTCTGTGCAACAATAGCATCAAACATTGGTGTTATGTGCAATTTTCTCATCAAAGTAGCCACAGAGAAGAGAGAAAAAAAACATTGGTGTTATGTGCAACGTTGTGTTTGGATGTACGTATTCCACCTTTGAATTGAGAATTGGTATTCATATCCTTCAATTCAGCTGTTTGGTTGATCTCCGTATTAATTAATGGAATTGGCCTCAATACAGAGCATGACTTCCGCAGACTTGTGCCCATCCATCCACAATACAGAGCCGAGTGGCTCCGATTTGCTCTGAAACAACGATGCTCGCCTTCTCCCGCAAAACTTACCTGTTCATCTCGCTGCAAAACACATCCCCGTCCACGATTCCCCCTCCTCTCCCGTCACGCTTAAAGCCCGCCGCCGCCATGGGCTCCTCTCCCGTCGTGCTCGATGCCCATCGCCAGGTGATCCACCCCTCCACCCTCCAGTCTTGCTTGACACCCACCGCTCTAGCCGCGCTCGATGCCCGCCTCAAGGGGATCCGCTCCGCCATAGGTTTGGGAGTTGCCGGCGGAAGGGGAGGATGAGGCGAGGGCAGCCGGAGACGACGACCTAGATGCAGCGGCGAAGGGCACGACCGCTGGTTTGAACCCGCTCCGTTCTGGATCCTGCGACCGTCGGAGTTCCCCATATACGAGGACCTGCGCGTACACGGTATTGACCCATAGCGCTCGCCGGCGTGGTTCCATACTGGTTGGATGGCTACTCAGAATGGATGAGTGCATCCCGTGGTACTCATGGCCGCTCTACAGGCTCCGTTCATGGCGCAGCTCATGAATACAGTCAATTTCATTGTATGGCATCCAAACGTAACATTGGTATTCCTAGCTTATGTAATTCAAACGTGTAAAATTTTGTACATCCAAACATCTGTATTAGTATTGAAACCAATTGCAATACAAAGCTTGATTTGGTATTGGACCCAATGCAATTCAGAGGCAATTTTCTCACCAAAGTGGCCACAGAGAAGAGAGAAAAAAAATCGACGCCTGAGAGATTCGAACTCTCGCGGGGAAACCCCATGTACTTAGCAGGCACACGCCTTAACCACTCGGCCAAAGCGTCTTTAGTGATGTGGATGCTACTATTTCGTTGTTTAAAAAGGACTCGAGATCTAAACCCTAGTCGCTCCCTGAAACCCCACCAGGCAAGAGCCCAAGACACAGCAATCTGACCATGGACGGCGTCGGCGGCGTGCGGCCATCGCTACCGTCCGCGGCGGCGGCGGCGGGAGGAGCCCCCGTCCCGGATGAGCCTCGCGACGCACGAGTGGTGCGGGAGCTCCTCCGGTCGATGGGGCTCGGCGAAGGCGAGTACGAGCCGCGCGTCGTGCACCAGTTCCTGGAGCTGGCCTACCGCTACGTCGGGGACGTGCTCGGCGACGCCCAGGTCTACGCTGACCACGCAGGCAATACCCGGCCCGACGCCGACGACTTCCGTCTCGCAATCCAGGCCAAGGTCAACTTCTTCTTCTCCCAGCCGCCGCCCCGCGAGGTACGAGTACGCCCAATCTAACCGAAAACCCTAGAGTGTATCTTCGTTAGATTCGGACAAATTACTAGGTTTCGTAGCTTCATTCAATTGGTTAATGACGAGGATAAGGGGCCACTTTAAACTCTAGATCGAGGACCAGCTTTCCTTCGAACCTATCAGATTTATAGGGAGTAATGCTGTGGACTCCAATTGGGGAAATAATAAGTGCAATAGAGGATTTACCGATGTGTCGAGGAAGAAACAATCTCGATACAAGCAATGATATGTGCTGTTGCTACTATTTCAGTTAATTTCTGGTTCTTGGCAGATAAATATTTCTTTTTGTGGGCTGTTGAGATTTCAGTTCTACAATAAACCAAGGCTTCAGACATGGTGGTTAGAAGCCACCATCAGCAACACAGAGTTTGCAGTCTCGGGTCTTTCAGCTAATTAAATGTCCTTTTGTCTACCACTCATATCCGTCCGAGGGGCCAACATACCAGTCAGTGTTATACTGAAATTATAAAGAAAACATGCAGGAGAGAATGTTGAATTAGAACTCAGATCATCTCAAGTAGTACTCTACCACCCTACCACTAGGACTAAACTGAACTTTTGCCCGTTGGGTGGGTAACCAGGTAGTGTTAACATTTAAATCTCTCAGTGCAGCTAGTAGCAGATTATGCAAGGAGAGTCCAGTTGCGGCAGAAGATTGACATTCAATTTAGTCCATGTGTTGTTAGGACTTAGGAATGTTCAGATGAGACCACGTTTTTTTTTTTTAAGTTGAATGCTTATGTTCTGAAGGGTCCTAAAACCTTAGAAACCATGTGCAACATGTTCCATATACACAATGACACCTTGTAGAATCAAGTAAGAAATAAATACCCTCTTCTTTTAGTGCTGAGATGCAGCTGGTACTGTAAGCACCTTTACTGTTAGAATTGGAAACAAGAATACTCAGTTTCTTTGTTAGTTGGCTTCACTCTTTAGATATATCATGTGTATTATTGATAAATTTTGTTAAATTTGACACTCTTCATGTGTCAAGTCAAATACTGGCTAGAAGGTAGAGCATCTGATAGAGCCTCTTCATCGGATTGGTATGCTTGTTAGAGGGCTGACGAGGTATCAGTGAGGACGCACCGTAGCCAGCGCAGATCAGAAAGATAACGGCGTAGTGGGGAATAGAGATTTGGGGAAGGCTTCTTTATCGATAACTTCATCAGTCGCTGCAGCAAGGGCACTTTTATATGAGATCTCCATTTATATAGGCGACTCAAGACTATTGTCTTGGACGGATAGAGACTCAAACTGCTGCAGGACGTGACTGTTGCAGGTTCTACTGAAACGACTCGGAACTTAGGGAACAGAAGATAACGGCGTAGAGGGGAATAGAGATTTCTTAAAGGCATCTTTATTGATAACTTCATCAGGCGCTGCAGCAAGGGGACTTTTATATAGGCGGCGCAAGACTATTGTCTTGGGCGGATAGAGACTCAAACTGCTACAGGGTGTGACTGTTGCAGGTTCTATTGAAACGACTCTTAACTTAGGGAACAAAAGACCCTTTCCTTAATAGAACCCTACATAACATTCCGTACTAGAAATCATATTTTGAAATGCATGGGTATACTTCTATAGAAACACGAAATTAGCAGGGTATGAATCTTGGCATATGAAGATATACCTAAAATGTTGATGCATCATATTAGGGGGCCGTCATGCACAAGAGTCACTCACTTGCGTGTTTACTGCTGAGTTCAACTAAAGAAGATCTTGTGTGGATAAAGGCTATGAACAACTCATGTGTCTATGCTTTGAAGTCAAGTGCTTGCTTTATGTTTATCAAATCTCTGGAAATTCAGCATAGGTGGATGACAAGTCATTTTGTTGACGTCGCAGGTTCTACTAGAGTTGGCACGCAGCCGGAACAAGATCCCGCTGCCCAAGTCTATCGCTCCACCTGGCTCGATTCCTCTGCCACCCGAGGAGGACACCTTGTTGAGCGAAAACTACCTACTCCTACCCCCACTGAAGCCGTCAACTCAGGTCGAGGAAGCAGAAGATGGCAACGTGGGAGCCGACGCAAGCCCTGCCGATCCTAATCGAAATCCACAGGATCAGAGGGGCAACGAGCAACATGAGCCTCAGAGCCAGAGTGTTTCGTTGCAACTGAACACTGTGGCCGCCGCGGCTGCAATGCGTCCTCGAATGACAGTTGATCAGTTGAACATGGGCTAACTAACTGTAGATTGTTGGATGGTTCTCGCAAGCCTGCTTGCTGAATGCTGATGGGTGTGTGTGTGTAGCTGCTGGGATCGCTCTTTCTGGCTAGCGCACACCTGTTTCGCCATGAAACATGCTGATGCTTGAGGAAAGGAAGCATCCTTGCAAGTAGTGTATGCTGTAGCTGCGCACCTCGGGTTAGCTAGTTCCCGTCCATCCTTGTCAAATGTTTTATTTTGTAGGTTGTGTTTATTTGTCGATCTCGAACTGTTCCGTCGTTGTTTCTGAATGTTAAATCAGCGTTCCTACTATGCTTTTGGTGGCATGCAACACAGATTTGGTTTGTTAAACCTAAAAATACCAGTAATAAGTGTACAGCATAGAGACAAATCTCTAGTTGTGAGATGCAGCTGCTCACATTTGATTTCACCTTGTGTTCATATAATTGACAAGTAGCAGGAAATCAATATCCAGCCAGAACAGCCCGTCTAGCTCAGTTGGTAGAGCGCAAGGCTCTTAACCTTGTGGTCGTGGGTTCGAGCCCCACGGTGGGCGACCACAAGTTTTTTTTCCATAGTGGCTAACTTGCGCCCTCTCCATAGTTATAATAATCTGTATTTTGGCGTCTCACCGACCCACCGTGTCGAAGATGCGTGAAACCTTCACCAGATCATCGGGGACTGGTACCGAAACCATGCTCTACTCTACCTGGTGGAGGTTTTTCTAGATCATCGAGGACTATCCGGTGAAGGTGCATGCTTCGATGAAGGATAGATACTGTACTACGCGTTGACTCACTGACACATCGCGCCAGCGAGGACTCCTCCCCGCAAAGCCATCATCCATCTGGAGAATCAGGACTCGTAGTGAGTCGTAGGTACAATTTTTTTTAAACATGAGTAAGAGCATGTACAATGGTTGATAAGACCAGTTTTATCTTAGCTACGCAATATAGTTTAGATATAGCAAAGAAAATGATATACAACGTGTTATATCTTAGCTTAACTAGACAATCTTAGATTTATGGTGAAAGTATTGTTGCTAAGAGATGATCTCTTAAATAAAAGAAGGCAAGTCTTTTCTTAAGACTTTTCTCTTTTCCACCTCAGCATTTATCCAATGTGTCATTGTTAAGATAGCACCATTGTACATGCTCACCAGACAATGTAGGTACTTTTAGAATGGCTTACCACATACGATATGTGCCCTGCCACACAGTCATGGCCAAACGCGGATCCAGCTCGATAGGTTAGGGTGGGCCGACAATGAAAATTTTCATATTTTTTATTTTAAACTTTTCATTTTTTTTGATATAAAGACTAATAGGATCATTGCAAGGACGTGGCGTTTCTGCATCCGAGAGCATAGGCTTTCGGTTTTTAAAATGTTTTTTTAATCAGATACAAAATTGTAGGTGTACATCTTGATCTTTTATGTGTTCACGAAATCGTTTGACGAAAAATCAACATATTTTGTGTCGTGTGTAAAAAGACAATAAAATCATTGCTAAAAAGGCTTTTATGAGACATATTTTGTTTTTGTCTTTTTTACAGAGATCATAGAATATGTTGGATTTTCACAAAAGTTAACATGCACATATAGAATGCTGAGATGTACATGTTAAGTTTTTATTCTGAATTTTTTGATAGTTTAAAATTTTTTTTTAGAAGGCAGAAGCATATGCTCTCATTTGTGAAATATAATTTTTCATTTTGCAATGGCAAAATACGTTTTCAACAAAGCACAATATTTATGTTGCAAGCGGCTGGACGCATCAGATATCTTATGACTGATGGTTGTCACACACGCCATCCAATGGTTGCAAAGCCAGCGGATCTTTTTTTATAAAATACGCATGAGCATGCGTATCATCGATTAATAGGAGAATGGGTGAAGGAACCCGTCCACAATTACATGTCATGTCGCAGGGGACATGACCCTTAGAATAAAACTATCCCTCGCACCTCGCCCACCTAGCTAGCCTATCAAAACAAAAGTCCAAATCTCTCCCGAAGAAGCCCGCCTGACTCCACTCTCTCGCTCGCGCCACCATTCTACCTAGAGCATCATGGACGGAAGGGGCGGCTCCATCAAACACTATGGAGTTACGATGCAGCCACAGCTCCCAAAGAATGAGTGTCACTAGGGTGTTGAAGTCTTTGCGGAATGCCTCGATCACCGATGTCGATGTCGACGCCCACCAGACCAGTAGCTTGTCATCCGGCCTTGGCGCCTCCACATCCTCTCCCCAAGCCGTGACCACCCTAAACCAGATCTCGCGAGAAAAAACACAGTTCAGCAAAAGATGGTCCACAGTTTCCACCTGCTGGGCACAAAAAGGGCAAGCGTCCTGGTGAGGGAGCCCTCGGGGAGCAAGCCTGTCGGAGGTCCATATCCTGTTCTTCAAGCTCAGCCAACAGAAGAACTTGCAACGCGCCGGGGCCCTGGAATTCCAGAGGATGGAGGCCCCCAGGTCTGCCTCCTGCCCAACAAAACCACTCGCATAAGCAGACCTCACCGAGAAGCCACCCGAGGATTCCCAAGCCCATCGGATCCTATCCGGGCCCGCCTGGGGCACGGTCATCCCGCCAACTCTGTCCCAAAGCTGCAAGAATTGCATCAACTCCACCTGGGACAGGTTTGGGCCGACGTCTCTTGCCCAAGCACCATCCCTCGCCTCAGCCACCGATCGCGTAACTCGAAGATGCCGCCTAACCTTGTCATATATGAGTGGGGCAATCTCCTGCAACCGCCAACCCTCTAGCCATCGGTCCTCCCAAAAGAGGCAAGCCGATCCATTTCCCACTTCTACTATCGTTGCTGCCTGGAAGATCGATCTGGAGCAAGGGGAGGTGTCTAGCATGAATTCCGACCAAGGCCGCTCCGGATCCGTCCGCTGCAGCCATAACCAACGACTCCTCAAAGTGATGTTCAACCACTTCAAATTGGGGATGACAAGGCCTCCCGCCCACTTGGGCTGACACGCGATATCCCAAGCCACAGCACATTGGCCGCCCCGGGCGCTCTCTGTTCCCGTCCACAAGAACCCTCTGCAGATTTTATTGATCTTCGCAATCACCGAGGCGGGCACATCGAGAGCCAGCATAGCATGGACCGGCATCGCGCACAAAACCGACTGGACCAGCGTGAGGCGATCCGCTTTGTCGAGCGCAGAGGCCCGCCAGGTGGGGAGTTTGCCTGCCAGGCGCTCGATGAGGTCTTGAAACTGCGCCGCCGAGGGTTTCCTTAATGTCAAGGGAAGCCCGAGATACTTTGCGGGAAAAGACTCGATTCTGAAACCGAGGCACTGGGAGATCCACTCCACCTGAGATGAAGAGCATCGAATAAGGATCGCACTGCATTTGGCCGCATTGATTCTCAGCCCGGACGCGACCCCAAAATCCAACAGGATCGCAGCACACACGTCCACATCTGAAGGCTCCGGGCGCAGAAAAATCATGACATCATCCACAAACAAGGATAGTCGATGGGAGATCCCACGACTCGCCAGAGGGGCAAGACAGCCATTCGAAGAAGCGAACCTGAACAAGTGGCGAAGGCACTCCATAACAAGCAGAAAGAGCATCGGTGACAGGGAATCTCCCTGTCGCAGGCCTCTCCCATTGTGAAGTTTGCGGCCTAACACACCATTCACCAACACCCGCGTGGAAGACGATGCTAAGATCCCGCAAACCCATGAGAGCCACCGCCTACCGAAACTCAACGTCTCAAGGATCTGGAGGAGGAACGCCCAGTCCACCGTGTCGAAAGCCTTAGATATATCCAGTTTGAGTAGGCAGGCCGGAGCTCCGATCGCGTGAAGTTTACGAGCAGTGGCCTGGACAAGCATGAAGTTATCGTGAAGGGTGCGTCCTCTGACGAAGGCGCTCTGGTGCGGCCCAACCAGGAAGGGAAGCTCAGGAGCCACGCGATTCGCGAGCGCCTTGACCATGATACGGGCCAACCCATGAATCAGACTCACGGGCCGGAACTCCCGTATGTCCACCGCTCCTGGCTTCTTGGGGATCAACGTGACCAAAGCCCCATTAATCCGAGTCAAACCACGCATATCCCCACGGGAGAAGACCTCAAAGGCTCTCAAGACATCCTTCTTGATGATCGACCAACAACACCTGTAAAACCGCCCGGTGAATCCATCCGGACCTGGGGCCTTGTCCGCCGGAAACTCTCTCACCACCGCCCAGATCTCCTTCTCCGTAAATGGAACCTCCAGGTGGGCAAGGTTCCGGGAAGGGATCCGCATTGCCCCCAGGTCTAGCGTGAAGTCCCGATCCTCCTCTCGAGATAGCATCCACCCAAAGAACTCGTCCACCGCGTCCGCCAGCCTCTCTTGCCCGGTAATCATGTGCCCGTCCACCTGTAGGCTAGATATGTAACTTTTCCTCCTCCTATGGCTCGCATGTGCATGGAAAAATTTCGTATTTCCGTCCCCTTCCCGAAGGAAAAGAAGCCGCGAGCGAAGCCGAGCGATCGTCCGCTCCAGCGAACTCAGCCCTAGCAGTTTTCTTTTCAAGATACCCCTAAGGCTACGCTCTTCGTTGGAGAGTGGCCTGACTTCCATGGCCAGGTCCAGGCGGTGGATTAGCTCAATCGCCACTAGGATCTGGATCTTGATGTTGCCGATCCGTTTGCTACTCCACCTGGAAAGCGCTCTCGCTGTAGAGCGAAGTTTGTCATCGAGCACCTTATACGGATTCCCCAAGCTAGGGATAGCATTCCAAGCAAGCTCCACAGTCTCTAAAAAGCCGTCCACCTTGGGCCAAAAGCTCTCAAACCTGAACCGGTGCCCAAATTGGAGGTTGGCGTCAAATGTGAGCACCAGGGGGGAATGGTCGGACACCCCGGTGCTCGCCGCCGAGAGGAAACAGGCCGGGAAGAGGTTGTCCCAAGCGAAAGAAACAAAGACTCGATCCAGCTTCACGAGGGTGGCCTGCTCCCTTTCATTGGACCACGTGTATCTCCTCCCGTTGAGGTACACCTCTTTGAGCTCAAGGGGGTTGAGAACCCGGCGAAAACGCGCCATCAAGTTTCGATTCACCCGGGGGTTGCTTTTGTCCACCGCGTCTAGAATCAGGTTGAAATCTCCCATGACCGCCCAAGGGCCTGCATGCAGGTCCCTCACCTCTTCTAATTCGCGCAAAAATTCCACCCTCTCAGCGGATCTTGTTCGATCATCATTTAGCTGAGGCGTAGTGCTTGCATTTACCTTTTTGGGTCAAATTATCCATCCAAAGGTTTTTCCATGGAATACCATAAGCTGCCAATCAAGAGTATGAAACATTTCTCCCACGATTTGAAGCGTTGATTCGGTGTCTGGGTGCATCTGCACCCGAGGGGACAATAAATAAATAAGAAAAAACACAAAAAATTCCAATTCTTTTGTGATGGCAGATGCTTACGTTTGAGATTATTGTGTAAATTTGGAAGAAGTTCGGACATCTTGAGAACTCGCAGAAAAAAGGACAAGTTTACAGTTTCTTTAAACATTACTATTCATGCACTATTCTGAATTGAATTTGTCTTTTTTTTGCCGTGAGCTTTCTAAATGTCTAAAAAAAACTCAAATTTTACACGATCTAACCCCTAAGCATCTTCTACCACAAAGAATTTTAATTTTTTAAGCTTTTTTAATATATTTTTTGAAGAGTTTTTTGTGCACGAGGATATGAGCGTGAGCTTACAGCATCTCCAGCCGTTCGCCCCCCCAAGGCGATTTTCGGCGCTATTTTAGCGCCGCTTGGGGCCCCGGCTACCCAGCCGCTGCCCCAAGATACCCCCCAAGTTCGGCCAAATTTCATCAAATATAGTCGAACTTCAGCGAAATTTATAAATATTCGGTAATTTATTACATAGGTAGGAAATAAAAAAAACTACTATGTCGCCGCCTCCTGCGGCACCGCCGTCGCCGCTCGACGCCGCCGTCACCGACGCCGACGACGCTCGCCGCCCTCCCTTCACGGGTACTCGAGGCGCGGCTCGTTGCCGTCCTGGATGTGGTAGAGGACATTGAGGAGCGTGCGCTCCTCGGGGCTCCACCACAGCATCCGGCCGAGGCGGTTCATCGGGCCCGACACCGGTTCCAGCCCTTCGGTGGAGGCGAGCGCCTGGTTGCGGCGCTCCTCGAAGTGCGCCATCCAGCGGGCGAAGTTGCCCGCCGCGTTCGCTGGGTCAGCGAGCTCGGCCTCCGTCATTGTGGCGCGGATGGCGAGGACTTCCCGGTCGAACTGAGTGCCTTGAGGCAGCGGCGGCACCGGCACGCTGGCGGCACTGAGCACCCAGCCGCGCGGTATCCTCATGTTCGACGGGCAGGGGTAGTCCCCCTGGGACAGGGGGATCGCCTCAGCTTGGGTGAGGGAGCGGCGGATGCCGTTCATGTTGCGGTGATCGTGGTCCATGGCGAGCGGATTGCGGCGAGAGGAAGACGAGACAGGCGGGGGCGCACGCGGCGGGGGGACACGCGGCGGACGCGTGTCGTCGATTGGACTACTGCTGCAGCGGCAATTGGACTAGACTCCGACGCCGCATTGATTCCCCTGCGGCGGCGTCAGGAACGAGGAAGACGAAACAGGCGGCGGCGCGGTCGACGGACCGTTGGGTATCTCGACGCGCCGCATTGATGCTCTCTGCGACGATTGGACTCGTCACCTGCGCCGCATTGATTCGCTGCGGTGGCGGCAGGTGCGGGAAAGCCGAGGCGAGAAGATGACGACGACGCGTGTTCACACGCGACAGGTGGGGCGCGGCGCGAGGCGCGCGCGAAATCGCGCGCGCTTTCCTTTAATCCGGCGACCCCAAACGACCCCAGCGCGACGGGTTTGGCTTGGGATCGCCGGACTCAATTTCGGCCCAATCCAGCGCTATTTGGTCTTTTGGGGGCGCGGCTGGACGATTTTCCTCCACCCGACGCTATTTTCGCCGTTTTGGGTGCCTCTTGGGGACGCGGCTGGAGATGCTCTTATGTTCTAATTACTCCCCGCGACTCTGGTTTACAACCTACTGCAAAACCAGGTGCATCTCACTACTCAGCAACACATGTACTACCGCAAACAAAATCGCCGGTCAATGGTCATGCTTGATCGATGGCGTGCATGGGAAAACTCCTCGTCGGCCCAATGTGTCAGAAGGTCAATGCATCTCATGGAAGCACATTCCCCACGCAGATGGACAGATAGATAGAACATGGGTTTTCTATCACGCCCATGCACGAACACCTTCCTCTGTACGCCAAGATCCGACACTGTGTCAGGCCGAAACGATTTAACAAGTCCGCACCGTCGACGGGAAGATCGCCATTAATTCCGGTGCCGAGAGGTCTCACCTCCACTATATAAACAGGACACGCCACCAACGGAATGCCACACTCGCAAGTCACAAGTGAAACACTTCACCACCAAACTTCTCCGGCCATTGGTGCGCGGAAGCTAGAAACCTAGAAAGAACGATGGCGCGGCTCGTCCCGTTCATCGTCCTCGCCGTCTCGCTGGCGCTGGCGTGGCCGGCGTCGTGCAAGCCTCTTCCGGTGCTCGTTCCGGTCACCAAAGACCCCGCCACCCTCCTCTACACCCTCCCCTTCCACTACGGCGCCGACCTCGTCGTCGACACCGCCGGCCCGCTCGTCTGGTCCACGTGCCAGCGCGGCCACCTGCCGGCGGACTTCCCGTGCAACAGCGCCACCTGCCGGCTCGCCAACGCCTTCCACGCCCCGGGCTGCCGCGCGCGCGGCTGCGGCCGCGACAAGCGCAGGGGAAAGACGTGCACGGCGTACCCGTACAACCCCGTCACCGGCGCGTGCGCGGCCGGGGACCTGGTGCACACGAGGTTCGTCGCCAACACCACCGACGGCGTTCACCCGGTGAGCCAGGTGAACGTGCGTGCCCTGGCGGCGTGCGCGCCGAGCAGGCTCCTCAAGTCGCTGCCGCGGGGCGCCTCGGGCGTGGCGGGGCTCGCGGGCTCCGGCCTGGCGCTGCCGGCGCAGGTGGCGTCCGTGCAGAACCTCCCCAACAAGTTCCTCCTCTGCCTCCCCCGCGGCGGCTCCTCCGGCAACACCGGCGCGGCCATCTTCGGCGGCGGCCCGTTCCAGGTCTCCGCGCAGCCAGGGAGGGACTTCACGCAGGAGCTTGTCTACACGCCGCTCGTCGCCGCCAAGAAGGGCATGCCGCCCGCGCACTACGTCTCGGTCGAGTCCGTCGCCGTGGAGAACACCCACGTGGCCGCCGCCGGCGACGCGGTGGTCTGCACGAGGGTGCCCTTCACCCTGCTCCGGCAAGACGTGTATCGCCCGTTCGTGAGCGCGTTCTCCAAGGCCCTGACGGCGCAGGGCGCGCAGGGAGGGCCGGTGGCGCGGCCGGTGAAGGCCGTGGCGCCATTCGAGCTGTGCTACGACGCGCGGTCGCTGGCCAACACGCGGATCGGGTACCTGGTGCCGGGCGTGACGCTGACGCTCGGCGGCGGGAAGAACTGGACGATGAACGGGCTGAGCTCCATGGTGGACATAAAGCCCGGGACGGCGTGCCTGGCGTTCGTGCGGATGGCCGGGGTGAAGGCCAGCGACCGCAGCGCGCCGGCGGTGCTCGTCGGAGGCTTCCAGATGGAGAACACCGTGGTGGAGTTCGACATGGCGAATAAGCGGCTCGGGTTCGTTAGGCTGCCCTTCTTCACGCAGTGCGGCCACTTCAACTTCACCCAGACCGGCTAGACTTTTTCGTTGCCTGTGATGACAAATCTGTATCTGTGATGAACTGAGAGCATCTCTACCCATCTTGCTTGGTGTGAATGGTGATGCTGGCAGCTGGCTGTGGTGAGCAGAGCACAGTGTTTGTGTGTGTAGAACATGTGTTGGGACCTCTTGAATAATATATATGCAATTTAAGTTTGAATATTTTTCTTACTTCCAATCTACTTAGTATTTATCAAGTATCATGGCGGTACCAAAAACATCAGAAGTTACCGAAATTACATGCATGTCCAAGTAGACCCACTTAGTGATGAGACTACAAATGGGCAAACCTTATTTTAGTAGACAATTGAAAAATTGACGTGCTATGACCACAAAAGAAAACATCGAAACAATAATCGATGGCGTTAAAGAGAAGCACAGATCAAAGGATCCAACCCGTAGACACGGTACACAGATAAACGATGACGTGGATCAAAGTAGACTCACCAAATCTATATCTCTTATAAGACAAAACCCCACTAAGATGCATTTAATGTGTCTATCTCAACATGCAAGCTATCCACATCATCCACTATTGTATCCAATCATTTGTCCATGTCATCCACTAACAAAACTCAAATAACATGCATTTGTGGTATCCATCTCAACATGCAAGCTATCCACATCACCCACTATTGTATCCAATCTTTTGTCCCTGTCATTCACTAACAAAACTCAAATAACATGCATTTGTGGTATTTATCTCAACATGCAAGCTATCCACAACACTCATTATTGTATTCAATAATTTATCCATGTCATCCACTTTCATTTACATGAATTTTATATCCTTCCAATTTACATCATAGAGTTCTTATAAAAATTTCCGCCGCAACGCGCGGGGTATTCTTCTAGTACAAATAATGATCGAATCCCAGAAGATCTATCCAAGACAGACCTTCACACATACTGTAGTTTTGTCAACCAGTGTTTTTTTAGACAGAAACACGGTTTCCTCAATTATTCTTGATGGTTTTTGTAGGAGAAGCAGCATGCGGGAGCTGCCTAGGCCAGCCCATGTGCATGTTTTACGGACATAGTAGTATATCCAGGAGGAGGTCCCAGGAACATGCATGGTTCTTTTGCCTCACGACTTTCACAAATGACAGTTTACCTTTTTTTTAAATATGCATGTTTTCAAAAAAAATCATGTGTTTTGAGGGACATGTTCGTATATTTAGTGGGGATCGGATGTTTGTTGCTTTATAAAATATTTATGTATTACCAAAATGTCAACATCCTAAAAAAATGTTCACGGGCGTTAAATGTTCGTGCATTTTAAAAAAGTTCAAAAGATGATCGTGCATTTAAGAAGAGTTCGTATGTAGAGAATTTAAAAAATAAAACCGAATGAAAAAAAATGCAGTGGAAACCCGAAAGAAAACCACCTTAACCAGAGAATTGTACTCCCTCCGTTCCCGAATAAGCGTACTTTTAGCTTTTTTCCTAAGTTAAAGTTTTAAAATTTTGAACAATTTTATTGGGAAAAGTAACAATATTTATGGCACTAAATTAGTATTGCTTGATCCATTTTGTAATGTAGTATTTATACCAATTTGATGTCATATATGTTACTACTCTTTCCGACAAAATTAGTCAAAAGTTTAAAACTTTTACTTTGAACAAAAATTAAAGATACACTTATTCACGGATGAAGGGAGTATGTTAGATTAGGCTAATATGTTCCGCCTTAGCTAGAGAATAGGATTTAACTAGGATAACAGACACACATTCGAACCTATGATCATCATCGACAATGTACTCCCTCCATAACAAAATATAAGATGTTTTTTTATATTTTGTGCAAAGCCAAAAAATATCATTTTTAAACGGAGGTAGTATAATCCAAACCCACCTGAAATCATACTTATGATCGTGGTTATAGTCAGGCGCGACGGAGAGTGCCTTCCCGTCTAGTACTCCCTCCGTTTCTTTTTACTTTGCATATAAGATTTGGTCAAAGTCAAATTTGATAAAGTTTGATCAAATTTATATTAAAAATATCAACATCCACAATATTAAAGTTATACCATATGGAAACTAATATCATGATGCTTCTAATGATATTGGTTTCATATCGTGGATGTTGATAGATTTTTGTATAAAAATGGTCAAACTTTATCAAGTTTGACTTTGACCAAACCTTATATGCGGAGTAAAAATAAACGGAGAGAGTATTAATCAGTTCATGATGATTCCAACTCGATTATAAATTTTAATATTGAACACTTTATGATATTTGCAAAAAATATATATATTATCATATTAATGATTTTATGAGATTTGCAACTCACGTTTATATACATATTAGCAATTCATCACTCAATTCAATCTAGGGACGTTACAGACATTTCAACACACAACTCATACACCAACCACTGACTAAAATCACAAAAAAGAACTGAAGAATCGTGAAGCGGAAAGAACTGGCCCTTAACAAGCCCCACACACAATATAAATACATTCAAATCGTGTGGCCAAAGTAGTTTTCTATTCCCAAATGCCAAGTATGGGTCACATTCTGAATGCATTGTTTGGGTCACCTTTTTGTTCAATATTGTTTTGGTTACATTATGTAAAGTGTCAACCACTTTTAATTGTGCGATTGCACATTTTTGGGGGTGCAATTGCACTTTCACTTTTTCATCATTGTTACTTATACTCATTCTATATTTTTTCAATTAATATTATATATTTACAATTACAACTGTTTTGCAATTCACATTTATTTGTGCAACATTCTTATAGCACAAAAATAGGAAATCCCCAAAACAACTAATAAGTCACATGTGCTGTCGCCACTGCATATGATTAATGAATTACCTATTATTTCTTAAATACCACAATTATATATTCTTGTATCATAAGAGAAAAATGGACAACTACCCTGTGCCATACCTTTTTGGCAAATTTATTATTCTTTGCACCATGCGAATACACCAGGTGTGTACTTTCATACGTCCATTGATCGTACGTTTATTGTTCTCAACTGGGTCATTCAATACCTTTGCAAGTCAAAGTAATTTTTGGAAAGACAAAATAAATATTTCGAGTATTATAGTTCAATAACCATCGTGATAGTGGTGATATGCATGAAAAAAGGGGAAGGGCTAGGACTTTTGAATCTAACAATTTCGAAGCACCTCAGGGCATGTAAGTGCCCCCATAGGATAAATGATGAGTTGAACGAGAAGAAAATTATAAGAAAATCTTTACTTTTTTTATTCAAAAGATGACCCCTTAGCAAGAGTTCCTCATCATATATTTAAAAATCTCTAGATACTAGAGAGAAGATAAGATATAATCCATTGTGCACCATTTTTAATGGCCATATGTAAATTACGCGGTGAAGATAAAAACAAAACTGCCTTATCAACCCTTGTACATGCCCTTATACATCAAAATAAATCAAAGAAAATGTATCCGCGCCTAGTCTAGACACACAAAGCATGCATGAACAATTAACAACAATGGAAATAGAATTGTAGTTACTATCAACACATAGCATCTCGATGAGTTGAATACATAAAAACATCATAATACATGCATCATTAGCAAAAAAAAAACATGACAATACATTTTGATGTCAAACTGCACCGAACACACCCCTGACAGTTTACTAAAAACACTGACCGGCGAAGCTAAATTCTTTGATGACATTTCTGACTGGTGGGGGGCATCCATCAGGCCGAGTTAGCAAAAAAAAACTGTCAAGCAAGCATGTTGACTTAGTCATCCTCTTCTTTCTCCTCTCTTTTCCCCTCAGGTGTGTGGTGTCCGCTGCCGCCTCATAGAAGACCCGGTAGTCAGACGTCGTGTCACGGAGAAAACACAGCAGATGTCCTCATGGGAGAACTTAGTGCGGAGCCTTCGCTATCAGATGGATTCAAGAAAGGAGTCAATCGAAGGGAGATACCCACGAATTTACCCAGGTTCAACCTCTTTGATGAGGTAAAGGCCTACTTCTGCTTTTCTACTATTGATGGTGATCTTGATTACAAGGGTGTTGTATCTCTACCTATGTCTCAAGAGGATCTAAGTAGGTTCGCCCCTTGAGCGTCCCAAGGACCAGGCTTATATAGATGTCGGGTACTAGGGTTTATAGAAGAATCCGAGTCCTACACGTGGTTGGAGTCCTGCTCTAAGTCTTGGTGTTCTTCGTGCCTCCCAAGATAGATCAACTCCTTCCAAAGCGTGTCTTCTGGGACTCCTCCTTTCTCTCGAACCCGGTCATGGGGCGAGTCTCCTCAGGGCCTTATCTTTCGCAAGTCGGGCCAAACTTTCGTGAATCTTCTGGAGTCGCCTCTCTAGTCGCATGCAATCCCCTCGACACACCGCTCACAAGAGCCCTCCTTGCCTCGTTGTGAAAGCTTCGGTGCGACTCCCATGCAAATGGATCCTTGGCCTACCAGAGTAAGACGTCTGCACGACACCCCTGCTCTGCTCCACACATCAACTCGTCCCCAGGTAGGCAAGTGGAACTCGTGGGGGTTGTCCGTCGTGGTTGTAGGTCAACGTTGTATGTTGGGGAGCTTTTAAGTGTGGACCCACACCGATGTAGGTTCTAAATATGGCCACGGGAAGGCCATTGGAGGTACACTACCTCGTTGTATGCTCGATCTGGGTTGGGAAGTGTGGGGCAATTGGAGGCATATGACCTCATTGTCGTGCTCGATTTGGTCGCTCTGCTGACTCATGTGATGCATCTCGTCTCGTGGGAGCTCATCGCCGAAGGACGATGACACCTCGGCCGACTACGTGTGATGACGATTGAGCAGGGGTATTGGGGTGTGAGGCGCTGGTGGGCTCGGTTGGGTGGGTCCATGGTGCAGCGGGGGACGGGGCTTCACCAAGCGTCACCAAATTTTTTTTGCTTCATCCATTAGTGTTTTTTCTCAACTGTCAAGGTTGTGTTCGATGCAGTTTGCCACCAAAATGTATTAGGGCGCACTTTTACAAGTGACCTATGTATTATGTTGATTTAATGCATTTTCTCTAATGGTGTGTCTAGATCTCAGTCGATTGAGATTTAATAAAGTTTAAACGATAGAACATGATTTTTTTTGTACGAATCTTCATACACGATCTTATGAATATAAGATGAACTGGACTTAGGTTAAGCTTCGGTGATTTAGCAACCCCTTTCTCTAAATATAATTAAGATCCAAGTAAGGTTTAAAATCTTGACTTGACGACCATGTCAACTCCTCGGTACCACAAAACAAGAACAACTAAATCTACAAATTTGACATTCAGATCCAGTAGCTATTCAGAGTAGTGAGTAACCCACATTTAACAAATCTCCAGAAGTAGTATAAGAGTAATGCTACACACACGGGGATGCTTCACGGACTTTTACAAAGTGTCCTAGTTGAAATTTGGTGATTGAATAGAGATTTGGATGAGGGCCCCACTCACTGAAAATCAGGAGGGGAGAGAGATTAGTTAAGGAAACACCCCATAAAGGCCCGTATTAGCCCTTGTCTCTAGCATTTTTCGTAGTATAAATACATGCAGATCATGTACCCAGGGAAGTCATCTCTTCCGAGATCCAAAGCCAGCATACATAGATCGAGTGCAGAAAATGTCTGTCCAAGGCAAACTTTTCGACGGTACTACCAAGAACCATGTGTTCCATTGTCTCATCGTCTCGTCGCTCGCCCTGCTGCTGTCATGCACGGCGGCGAGCGGCCAGCAAGCCTCGTACGAACCGCTTGTCTTCCAGCTCGCCAAGGACCCCAGCACCTCCCTCTACACCATCGCCGTGAAGGCCGACAAGTTGCTGCTCCTCCTTGACCTCGCCGGCTCGCTTGTCTGGTCGACGTGCCCTCCGTCGTCGGCGCACGGCACTGCGGCATGCCAGTCCGGTGCGTGCGGCGGCGCGGCCAGCCAGCAATGCCCACGCCGCTGCCTGCACGTGGATCCGGGGTGGGCATGCAACCCGGTCACCCGCGAGTGCTCCAGCGGCGGCCTTACGAGCTTCGCTATGTCGGCCAACACCACCGATGGCGATGGCACCATGGAGCTGCGCCCGGAAGAGTCGTTCGCCATCGTCGGCGCGTGCGTGCCGGACAGCCTGCTGCGGTCGCTCCCTGCGGGCGCCACTGGCTTTGCGGGGTTCTCCCGGCGCCCGCTCTCGCTGCCGTCGCAGGTCGCCGCCCAGCGCGGCTTCGGAGGTAAGTTCGCCCTGTGCCTCCCTGCCTTAGCGACCTTGGGCTACCCCGACGTCCCGCCGGACCCGTACTACACGCCGCTCCTCGCCAACCCGGCGAACCCTGCCGGCTACTACATCCCTGCCAAGGGCATCTCCGTGTCGTGGCACGAGGCCGACGCTCCGGCGGCCCTGCGCCGCGGCGCGCTCGACCTCGACGCTGCCACCGGCCAAGGCGGCGTAGTGCTGAGCACCGCCACGCCGTACATGTTCATGCGCCCCGACGTGTTCCGCGCATTCGCCAGGGCGTTCGACGCCGCCATTACTAGGTACTCATCCTTTCACCGCGAACCACGGCGCCATACTAATTAAAACAACTAAACCAAGCTCGCTGATGGCTGCCGGAAATGGCGTGCAGGGGGAAGAGTCCGACGACCACGGTGAAGCGGGTGGTGCCGGCGCCGAAGCCGTTCGAGCTGTGCTACAAGGGCGGGTTCCCGATGCTGAAACAGGCGGCGAGCCACGACGTGCCGCGCATCCACCTGGAGCTGGGCGACGGCGCCACGGGGAACTGGACGCTGCTCAACGACAACTACATGGTGGAGGTAGACGGGGCGATGTGCCTGGGGATCCTGCCGATGGGGCCCGGCGGCATGCCGGTGGACGGCGAGCCGGCCGTGGTGATCGGCGGGAAGCAGCTGGAGGGTAACCTGCTGGTGTTCGACCTGGAGAAGCAGCTGCTCCACTTCCGCTTGTCCAGTTGCAGCAGAAGATCCAATCTCTTCGGAAACTAAACATTACAGTCACTTCAATTTCAGCACGAAGCAGCCAGAACTTTCACTTTGCTTCTGTAGTTGTAATAAACGTCTATCTTTTCTACTCCCTCTGTCTTACATTAGTGAACAGAGGGGGTACTTTCGAGCTAATTAGACCATATGTATCTCTAGTTCCCTACTCGTTCTCCATTGTGCTAGTACTCTGCTCTGCTTGTCAGTTGTCACAGTTCACTTGCAAAACGGCTAGCATTTTTCTTGAAACATTTTGCAATTCTGCCACTACATAGAAAGTTGGAAGTCAATAATCGGTTATAAACAATATTGCTCGATCGCTACCCCGCAAGCAGTCGGATCCCACTTAAAATGTAAATCCGAGTAGTCCAAGCATTTGCAGCATAATCCACCACTTGGCAGCAAATATTTTGTGTGTTTGCAACATCACCGTATCATTTTTTTCCGCAGGCATTCTTGTTGGAGATTTTATCCCCAGATCAGTTTTGCTATAACCGATCAAATCACTGATACTAGAAACATCGACAAGGGTTTCCCACTAACAACATCGTCAAATGAGGTTGCCATGTGTATTGCCTAGCCATCATGGACATGGTTGGGGTTTACTGCACACCAAAACAACATGACTATTAGATGGGGCTTGGAGCATGACTATTGGTTGTTAAATTTTCATTCATACAAATCTAAAGTGGCTGGTCACCCCATTATAAAGTTTTGTTAATCTCAAACAAAAATAACTAGAGAGAATTCCTCATTTGACACTGGCTTAAAATCTCATTCTTTATTTGACACCGGAAAGTTTTTTGTTCCTTATATAACATCAAGTCTTAAATTTCTTTCCCTATATGACACTCTAGTGCATTTTGTTCACAAACGGTGTTAGAAAAGACTCTTTTACCCCTGATGCATAATGCGATCAGAAATTTGTACGGGATAATCGCTACTGTATTAAATTAAAGGACACTGATATTTGACAATTATTGTGTTTTTAGTAACAGTATCGAACGATGCCTTTTCTTTCTTACTAACGATTTTTTTCATGTATGTACAAATCAATCTACTAATTGCAAACCAAACGAGTAGCAAACAGGTAAAACAAACTAAAATCTGTACGTATGTGTGTAAAACATACAAGGAAAAAACAATGAAAATCATCATCTTTGTGTTTCCTAGTTTCGCATTAAAATAGATATAATTAGTTAGTAACTTGTTCTTTAAACATAGAACCAAACTAGCCCAGTTGGTTGTTGCTTCGGGATTATATAAAAATGCAACGTCAATAGTATAGATGCTAAATAATTCACGAAGGGGTCCATACCGAGATTAGAAATAACTAGTTTTAGGTGTTAGCTAGCTTCACCTGGCGGCCGACGCAGTACTGGATGCAGCCATGCAAGGATGTGATCGCCTGCAGCCGTTAGCTCCGGTAGACGGGACAGCGCGCCGTTGGAGACGCATGTCGGCGGGCTTGGACATGCGCACGAACTTGTTCGGGTTGGCGTCAATGGCAATGAGACTTTAATTTAAAGTGCGCATAAACTCATTGTTCGTGCACATGAACGCGTTCGTTCGTGCGCAAGAAAGAAAATGCACCGTTCGATACTGTTACTAAAAACACAACAGTTGTTAAATATCAGTGTCCTTTAATTTAATACAGTAAAGATTATCCCGTACAAATTTCTGGTCACATTATTCATCAAGGGCAAAAGAGTCTTTTCTAACACCATTTGTGAACAAAATGCACTAGGGTGTCATATAGGCAAAAAAATTAAGACTAGATGTCATATAGGAAACAAAAAAAATTCCGATGTCAAATAAGGAATGATATTTTAAGCCAGTGTCAAATAAGGAATTCTTTCAAATAACTATACTATCTTGGTTGAGCGTGAATTAACTAATTCCATGTCAATTTTAGAAATATTTCTTATGGATCTAAAAAAAGTCATCCTAATAACAATTTGTTCCCCTACTACATTTTTTAGGTCACAGAAAATTGACATGTTTGTGTTTTTTTGAAAGGGACACCCAACAACAAGATATGTGTCTCCCACTTCTCATCTTGTACTGTGGTTTATGCAAAAGACCATGGATCATGCAACGCAAGGGGGCCCAGTGACCTGTCTAACATCATAACTAATTAAAAACAGAAGATTAAAATTCCGTCGCCGGGACTTGAACCGGGGTCTCTCGGGTGAGAGCCGAGTATCCTAACCACCTAGACTACGACGGATTTATTGTTTCAATAAATCTGTTAGTCTAATTATCATGTTTTGTTCAAATGATAGCCTTTCTATGAAGATGAAGGCAAGCATAACCTGAAGCCCAGTTTGCACTTGCTGTGCAGGACTGTGAATTCTATTTTGTTTCTGTGGAAATCTTAGTATGGTACAACAACAATAATGTCTAGGATCTCTCTTTCCATGTTAGTCTGATTGTCCTACGCCCATGTCGATTTTCTGTTGTCGTATTCAGCAATTTTACTTAGGAACACTAACTCTTTTTTCTTTTCAAACTCAAACTCCGTTTACAACGACATATCAATGTTTCGGTTATATATATCTCCACAACCTTAACCTGGAATTGAATAAATCCGGCATGACAGTGGAACCCGATCCGTTTGCTCGACACCGCCTGGCGCCTGCAATCTAAAGACGATCCCCACATATCTCACCATTGGCTTAATTTTTTCAGACAGTGTTACCATCAAAACAAAAAGAATTTTACTTTCAGACAGTGACCACTATCATCATAATTGAAGTTGATGAATGTTTGATTACTTCCCAGCTTTAATCATACACGCGGTAACAAATGTGGTGAACGTATGAAACATATAACTAATCTTGATTGACCACTGCGAGGGCGCGGGAGCCATTTGATCGGGCCGGTCGGCTGAGATGAAACGTTGATGGGATCAGCAAGGGTGTTGATCGAGAGCAGAGTCAACCAACCAAACACAACACATGCATGCATTCGACTGGGTCTTGTACTGTCTGACGTTATCCCGAGCGTGTATGTTGTATACAATTGCAATGAGTGTCTCTAGACTGCGTCCTGTGGAAGTGGAACTCCAGTGGACTTAATTAAACCGCTATACCATCAAGTGGACTTAACTAAACCATGGCAGGAAGCAGCATTAGCAGGCAGCACTAGTCCATCAATATATAAACGCATCTCGTTGGAGAAACTTTTACACAGCAAACAGCAAAGACTACTGGAGCACGGACAAACAAGCTCAGCTTTAGTTCCTAGCTAGCTAGCCAGCGAGAGAGGTGTGTGGATCATATTCATATCCCCGTGTCGATCTATCTTGGTTAATTCCTCTAGCTAGCTAGCTAGCTCGATCCAGAGCATCGATCGAGCGATGCCTTCACACGTTGATGCTGGCGACGCGGACCGATTTGATGTCTCCGGGCCGACGCACTTGATCGGCGCCGGCGGTTCTCCGGCGACAACGATTGACTGGTACGTTACGTTGTACTCCTAGCTAGTTTTATGCATGCCCTTGCCAACTCAACCGGCTGAGAATTAGTTATATCTCAATCATATCTTTCTGAGTACATCCTTTACATACAAGATACAACACTCATCATTTCATGCAAATCTTCACAGGGACAAGAAGGAGCACCGGCGTTGCATCGCCGCCTGCCTTGTCAAGGGGACCTACGTCCTGGAGAACGACAGGACGCTGTGCAGGATGGATTTCAAAGCGCTGGCGCCGGCGTGGTGGAAGAGCTTCCACTTCCGCCTGGTGGACGTGCTCACGGACCGCTCCTTCATGCACAGGGCCGACCAGTTCATCTTCGGCGCCATCTACGAGCACGCGCCGCCGCCCACGGCTCCTTGCCACCCGTCCGCTCCGCGGTACGTCGTCGCCTTCCGAGGGACCATGCCGCTGCACCCCAAGGCGGCGCACGACCTCTGCCTCGACTTCAAGGTCATCGTCAACACCCTCCCCGACTCCAAGCGCTCCCGGCGCGCGCACCTCGAGGTGGAGAGGCTTCTCGCCGCCGTCCCCGCCGCCTCCGACGTCTGGCTCGCGGGGCACTCTCTCGGCGCCTCGCTGGCGCTGGACGTGGGGTGGGCTATGATGCTGGACAGCAAGCTGGTGCACAACCTGCCGACGTTCCTCTTCAACCCGCCTCAGGTGTCGCTGGCTTCGGTGATCAACAAATTTCTCCTGTCGGAGCCGGTGAAGACGAAGCTGCACGACGCGAACAACCTCCTCAAGGCCGGCCTCGGGTTGGTCATGAGCCCCCACCGGAGGCACATGGAGGAGGTCTTCCACAAGCTGTCGCCGTGGGTGCCCGATCTGTTCGTCCACGACAAGGACGTCGTCTGCCAGGGCTTCATCGACTACTTCGAGCAGCGGAGGCGCCTCAAGGAGAGCTTTCACGGCCTCGCCGCGTCGGCGGTGAAGCTTTCGTACCGTGACATGGTCTACTCGTTCATGCGATCCAAGGAGAAGGAGCTGCCGCAGCTCCTGCCGTCGGCGACGCTGTGGAGGTCCTCGAGCATGGATAAGGGCGTCAACTGGGTCCAACAGCGGTTGGACGCGCACGGGCTGCAGCAGTGGTGGAAAACGGACGCCAACCTCGGGTTAAGCCCCAGCACCTATAGCTACGATGCAGCATCTTTCTGATCAAATTACAAACTAGCTAGAAAGCTATATTTAGGGATTTAGAACATATTGTTTGTCATCGCCAGGCTATCATACATAGTGTGCAGGAGCAGCTGGAGCTAAAGTCATCCTGACGCATCCCCTTAGCATTGCGTAAAATTTTCAAACAACAATGTAACAAAAAACTAGCATTCAAAGTGCTTACTTTGATATCCAAACAAAAGGGAGAAAAATGCTTGAAAGTGATGTTTTCTAACACTTCTGCTTCCATACACCCTCCTTCTAAACATATCAACGGCTGAGGCTAATCCACACCCCTTTATAATAAACAGCAGGATGATCTTTTTTAAAGAACGTTGTACGTACTGAGAGCGCCGAAAGATTCAAACTAAACGAATATGGCGATTCCTAACTGGTTGTGCGCGCAACTCATATCTTGGCCGTCTGCTGCTCGCTGCTGTTGCGCGTGGATGGGAGCCCATGCAATTGGTCCCCCCCTGCGGCTGCATGCAGATGTGGCGCTTGTGTGGTCCGGTGGGGTGCTGCTGCATGCTCAATATAGTAATTAGCATGCCAGTAATTAAATACTTTAATAATAATTATGTCACATGTCCAATAAAACGAAATTTAATTATTTGTTTGTCCAGTTTTTTGTTTGTTTGTCGCACAGAAAAAAAAACAGCCGGATAAGCAGTCTGAAAAACTATCATTCGCCCTATTGTTTAGGCCTGTAATGGGCTGGCCCAAGTGTGCCGGAGGACACATCCACTTTTTTTGTATAGTTTACGTTATTTACTTATTTTCCTTTTTCTGTTTGTACTTGAAAATAATATAAAATAATTATATTAGAAAAATATGTATATACAAATTACGTTATGTATGAAACAACTCATTATTTTATTTAATCAATATTAATCAGGCATTTGAAAAATATTAAACGTGTATGAAATTTGTTTATCGTCTATACACCAAAATTATAAAATACATGCAAAATATTTTTGAAAAAAATGTTGATCCTGTATTTAAAAAATTAATTGTATATGGATTTTTTTATCATGTATTTAAAATTGCTAATCTTGCGCTAAGAATTGTTTAAACCATATATGAAAAAATGTTGATCATGTATTTTAAAAGTATATAGAAAAATATACAATCTGTATTTATTTTTTTATCATCTATTAAAAAAAATGTTGATCAAGTATGAACATTAATGTCATATTTTTAAAAATGTGTATGAAGAAATATTAAATATGGGAACGGCTAGGGCGCATCTACATGTGACATAATTATATCCCACGAGACCCTTCTCACACCTCCCCTCGTTTGTTAGTTTTAAAAGTCGGTCCCAGTTGCGAATCATTGGTGAACTTTCAACTAAGGAAAAAAACGTTGGACCGAGTTGCGACTCGTTGGTGGATTTGCAACTGAGAAAAAAAGTCGGACCTAGTTGCGACTCGTTGGTGGACTTGCAACTTAAAAAAAGCCGGATCCAGTTGGGTGGACTTGTAACTGAGAAAAAAAATTGAATTATGTTGCGACTCGTTTGTAGACATGCAACTGAAAAAAAAGTGGAACCCAGTTGCGACTCGTTGATAGACTTGCAACTGAGAAAAATAATCAAACTCAGTTGCGACTCATTCGTGAATTACAACTGAGAAAAAATAGTCGAAGCCAGTTGCGACTCGTTGGTGGATATGCAACTGAAAAAAAGTCAAACCTAGTTACGACTCGTTGATGAACTTGCAACTGAGAAAAAAAGTCAAACCCAGTTGCGACTCATTGGTGAACTTGCAACTGAGAAAAAAAAGTTAGACCCAGTTGCGACTAGTTGGTGGACATACAACTAAAAAAAGACGGACCAAGTTGCGACTCGTTAGTGGACTTGCAACTGAGAAAAAATTGTCGAATCTAGTTGCGAATCGTTGGTGGACATGCAACTGAAAAAAATTCAAACTCAGTTGCGACTCGTTGATAGACTTGAAACTGATAAAAAAAAAACCCAGTTGCAGCTTACTGGTGAACTTGCAACTGAGAAAAAAAATTTGGACCCAGCTGCGACTCGTTGCTCGACATGCAACTGGAAAAAAAAGACGGACCTAGTTGCGAATCATTGGTGGACTTGCAACTGAGAGAAAAAGTTGGACCCCGTTACGACTCGTTGGTGGACATGCAACTGAAAAAAAGCGGACCCAGTTACGACTCGCTGGTGGACTTACAACTGAAAAAAAATAGTCGAAACTAGTTGCAACTCGTTGGTGGATATGCAACTGAAAAAAAGTCAAACCTAGTTACGACTCATTGATGGACTTGCAACTGAGAAAAAAGTCAAACTCAATTGCGACTCATTGGTGAACCAACTGAGAAAAAACAGTTAGACCCAGTTGCGACTAATTGAAGGACATGCAACTGAAAGAAAAGACGGACCAAGTTGCGACTCGTTGGTGGACTTGCAACTGAGAAAAAATTGTCGAATCCAGTTACGACTCGTTGGTGGACATGCAACTAAAAAAAATCAAACCCAGTTCCGACTCATTGATAGACTTGAAACTGAGAAAAAATATCAAACCCAGTTGCGGCTTATTGGTGAACTTGCAACTGAGAAAAAAAAGTTGGACCCAGTTGCGACTCGTTGGTGGACATTTAACTGGAATAAAAAGACGGACCTAGTTACGAATCATTGGTGGACTTGCAACTGGAAAAAAAGTTGAATCCAGTTACGACTTGTTGATGGACATGCAACTAAAAAAAAGACTAATCTAGTTACGAATCGTTGATGGATTTACTATACATTGATAATAGTTCATCATATAATATGAATTTTACAGAAAAGATCCAAAAAGTACAAAATTGAAAAACCAAAACTGAAAAAAAAACAAAACTGAAAATTAAAAGGAAAAGACAAAATAAACTAAAAAGAATAAACAAGAAAAAAAAACGAAACATAAAAAATAGCAGAGAAAGAAGTGTATGTGGGCCGGTCCTCCCCACTCCAGGCGACGACGTAGCGATTTATTTCCTTTTCAGCCAACAAAAGGTACGTACATGAATAAAAAAACAAGATACATGTGAGATCCGTTAATAATAAGTATAAACTTTATTTAGTGTTTTAACACAGTATATTGGTTAAGAAGGACTTTAGTCACCGGAAATGAAGAACTTTCACAAAATCTAAAGTTCCTCATTTTCAAATACTAAAGTAGTTTGCTTGTTGAGTTAAAGTTCTATGACATTTGAGAAAAATAAAATGAAAACTTTGCATCATACAGTGAGGAACTTTTAGCATTGAATTAAAAGTACTTTATTGTATTTGACAAAAAAATATAAAGTTCTTCATTGTCAAATACTAAAGTACTTCGTTATAAACTACCATTAAAAAAATAACATAATAATTATTTGTAGGTGTTATATAAATTATAAACTTTTTATTAAGCATAAAAAGTGTTTGTTGATTAAGATGTAAATTCTGAACCAGCCACGTATGGGGTGGTGTATTAGTAGAAACTAGATGATACCCCGCGCGTTGCTGCGGAAACTTTTAAGAAAGAATTTGATGTTTTAAGACATGTGAGAGAAAATTTGATGAAAAAACCAAATATGAGTTTGGTTTTTGTTTTGTTAATTTAGTTACTTGACAATATATCTGCCAAATGATATGAGATAAAAACAACGTTGAGATTAAAGACAACGAAGACGTGTTCACCATTGGATAAACCTAAAACAATGATAGCAATTATGGACGTGTATAAAAAGAATTCACATAGAAAAATAAAATGCATTGTAACTCATAATCTGATTTTCTATAAAAAAATTACTTATAAATTGTAAGGTTGAGTGCATAAAAAAGTTATTACTTATTTGTGATAGGATGCATGCATATGCAAAGTTAATGAAATCATGTGCATGAAGAGTTAATGGAAGAATTTTTACATGATGGACCTACTTGATGATGTGAATAGCTTGCATGTCAAGATAGATAAGTTAGTGGGGATAAACTATTTAGGTATTATTTAGGTATTATAGATTATAGATATCACACAAAATTCTGATGGACAGAGTTAATGCTGGGCGAAGAAACGAATCTGGTCAAAGAATACAGTGCATGGCTACAGTGCATGGTTGGCCAAGATGGGACATCCAGGGTGATGATGTGTGACACAGAAACGCGTTAGGCGCACATACGGTTAGACAAAATCCACTCTCCAAACTAAATACCACCAGGCAACATAGAAGCAGCGGTAACCAACGTAACACCTTAGCTATTGCGATTTTATACCTCTTTTCTCTTCTTACATAAAGCTAAAGAACATAATATTTCCCCAGTTTTTGGTTTTATTTTATTCGTCTTTGTTTTGGCTAGTTTTCCTTTGGTCTTTTCTTTTGCTTTTCATTTTATTTTAATTTTTAAAATTCATGAATTTTCTTAAAAAAAGAACTTTTCTTAAATACATGAACTTTTTGAAATCGAGATTCTTTTCCTCAAATTCGTGAACTTTTCTTTAAAATCGTGAACTTTATTCGAGGCATAATGGAGATGTAGGTTTTGCAGCATGGACTGTGTCCATCATGCCAATCGAGAGCGCAAGCGAATGTTTTGGAGATGCCCATAGAGTCATTGAAGTTTTTGAAAAGAATGCATTCCTTATCTTCTTGCAGCGAGAAGGAGCCCTCATCACTAAATCGTACGAACGTAGTTACGGTGGCGACGACCATTTCCCTTTAGGTGAAAAAGTTTGGTGTTGGCACTAGGGATTTGGGTACCAAGCGAAAAATTCGGTTACCAGGTGGTAACCACACTTCCCAGTACCCCACGAGAAATTGTCTTGCCGAGCAAAAACATCCCTTTTTTAATTTGATTGCACTTTGACTGAATTTTTCCCAAATTGTATCCAAATTCAAAATTCATTCAAAAAATCCGTTCGGTATTTTTCGGTTACCACGGTAATCGAAAATCCCAGTGCCCCACGAGATTTTTTCTTCATCCGAGATCCAAAACCTTGGTTGGCACCTTGAGCCATATGAGTCGATATTTCTTCCTGACGCGAATCCGTGCAACCACCGCTAGGCCAATGACATTGTTGCACATGTGTTGCCTTCACTGGATTTTTGCCAGAGTGAAGAACATGTGATCTTCAGCGTGGTCCAGTCCAAGGATGACCTGCACGGCTATATAGCAGAGAGCAGCCTAATGTTCCCCACATGCTCCGGCTCCAGCAGGCGCAGATCCTTGCCCAGCCTAGTGTTCGACTATCAATATTCATGGTAGTTCATTTTGTGCATCCATGAATACATTCACAACACACCAGATGATGTAGTTTACATAATGAAGTAGCCATGGATTGTTGCCTCAAACAAAGTTAGCTTGATCTCAACAACTGTGATGTAAATAAATTTGGGTGTCTCCTTAATGTACCTAACCATGCATTATGCCTTTGCGAGGGATATGGCCAGCATAGCATAAGGTCCTAGCAAGTTGTCCTCCAGACTCCAGTGACGTTCTGCGGCGCTCATGAATTCATCCATGACATCTCCAAAATGTTGCGCTAAAATCGGCTCACATAAAGCTCTCAAAAGATTGACGAACTTGCTTGGGGCACTGAGTGCATTGTTCATATCGGTTGTAGGGTCATGCACCCGCATCTCCGTAATCGAAAAGGAACCCTCTTTTCGGATGATCTCTCTCACTTCTTCACTGGAAGGTTCATATACTGGCACGTAAAAAGAATCAAACTTTTCTTTATCGATCGCACCCTGTTAATAGTACCATATAAACGCGAAGTCAAATGTTTGTGTTCAACTTCAATTGCAGAAGATAAAATTATATATCATACGTACTTTGTAAAGAAATATACCTCTGAAACCATGACACTTAGAATCTGAGCTATAGTTCTTGAAAGGTAAGAGAAATTGGTGGCGATTACATCAGAACGCCCAGGGGCGGCGCCACGGTAGGGGCCAGTATGGTCGGCCGCCCCGGGTAGCCAAAATCGTGTACACGAAAAATACGATTCGCTTATACATGGACAGATGGACTCGTACTCATATACATGTGGTGGACTGCGCGGTCGGTCACTGGCTCGGTCCATACCTCCACACGGTCACACCTAGCCCACACTTCACCTCACACCCCCACCTCACGTCCAGCCGTCCAGGGGATTCCCCAAATCGAGCCAGTGCCTGAGCGCAGCACATAGAAACTAAACCTAGTTGCCGCCGCCTACTAGCTCGCCGGCGGCTCGCCGCCACTAAGCTTCGCCTCGCCGGGCCGCCAGGCGCCGGCATCTGATCCAGATCCGTCGTCCGCGGATGAACGAACCAGCAGATGATGTCCCGGGCGCGGCCTGTGTCGGAGGAAGCAGCGGCGGAAGATCATCAAGCTCGTGCAAACGCACAGCCACACTTTGCAAAATCAGCAAGCGCAACCAGCAGGTAGTCCAATCCATCAATTCCTTGTAAATCTTTTGATGTTTATCTTCATTTTCTATTTTTCTAGCAAGCTACTGAACATGGTTATGATGTATTGTAGGGAATTTTTAAGAAAATGAAACCAATTGCTGCTTATTTTGGAACTCACCCAACTACTGAATCTCAAGGTTCTGTTCCTGTTCAAGAACCTGATGCAAACATTTTATCCATTGAAACTTCTGATGCAAATATTGTAGAAGATCTTGTTCATGAATCTGAACCTTTGATGCAAACTTCTATTGTTATTCAACCTGATCCGGGCCTCCGAAAACAAATTTGTGATTATTCCACTCCAGAAATCAGAGATGCAGTGAGAAGGGAATATTTGAAGAAAGGTCCATGTCAGCCGTATGGGCATGATTTCCCTCGCAACACTACTACAGATAAAAGGGTATTCAGAGAGGAGTGGTTTGAGGAGTTTGATTGGCTAGAGTACAGTGTAAAAGAGAACAAGGCATATTGTTTCCACTGCTATCTCTTCAAGCAGCCAGTAACCCATGTAAAGTTTGGGGGCAATGTCTTCAACCAAGATGGGTACAAAAATTGGAAGAAAGCGGTTGAATATTTCAGGCTTCATGTAGGGTCGATAAAGAGTGCTCACAACAATGCAAGAAGACATTGTACAGATTTCAAGAACCAGAAACAAAGTGTGGCATATGCAATCACTACTCAAAATGAGAGGTCGCATCTTGAATACCAAGATCGTTTGATGGCTGTTATGGGTGTTGTCAGGTATCTTCTTAGGCAAGGGCTTGCCTTTCGTGGCCACGACGAGTCGAAGACTTCAAGAAACAAGGGTAATTTTCGTGAGTTGTTGGATTGGTATGCTAAAAGATGCAAATCTGCAGCTGATGTACTCAATGATAATGCCCCTGGAAATCATCAAATGACTTGCCATGAAATCCAAAAGCAAATGGTACAAGCTTGTGCAGAAAAGACCACTGAAGTAATCATGAGTGAGCTTGGGCATAGTCATTTCTCTCTACTTGTTGATGAGTCTCGTGATGCATCTATTAGAGAACAAATGGCTGTCATTATCAGGTTTTTGAACATAAAAGGGGATATTTTGGAAAGGTTACTTGGTGTCAAGCATGTAGTGAACACCACATCTGCTTCTCTCAAAAGTTCCTTGGATGAAGTGTTTGCTACCCATGGATTATCCATGTCTAGATTGAGAGGGCAAGGTTATGATGGAGCCTCAAATATGCGTGGGCAACTAAATGGCTTGAAAAAATTGGTGTTAGACGAAAATCCTCATGCGTTTTATGTTCATTGTTTTGCCCATCAACTTCAGTTAGTGGTTGTGGCTGTTGTGAAGGGTATCCTTGCTGTTAGTGATTTCTTTGGATATGCAAATATGATTGTAACCATGGTTAGTATATATTTTATAACTCACTAAATATTCAACAAATGATGTCTTGTATTTTACAATGATCTCTTGCTGACTTGCACTTTACAATGCTTTGATTTGTAGGTCAGTGCTTCTTGTAAACGGAAAGATGCTTTACTACAGAAGCATCATGACAAGATTGTGTGGCAATTAGAAAATGGGGAGATTCATAAAGGAAGAGGCAAACATCAAGAGACAACCTTAGCAAGACCCGGTGATACACGATGGGGTTCTCACCATAGGACATTGATTCGGTTCCATCAAATGTGGGATTCGGTGATCCAAGTGCTACATGCTATTTCTCATGATGGGGAGGATGCCGATGATAGAGGCAAAGCATCAGGTTTGATGAAATCTATGGAGGTCTTTGAATTTGTCCTCATCTTACATTTGATGCTTAAATTGCTTGGTTTGACTAATGACTTGTCACAAGCATTACAACAAAAGGATCAGAACATAGTAAGTGCAATGAACATGATTGTGTCTGTGAAAAGTTTATTGCAGCAGCTGAGGGATGATGGATGGGAGGCACTTTTGGAGGCTACCACTTCTTTTTGTATTAAAAGAGAGATACCAGTGCCTAGTATGGATGAGAATATTCCAGCAAGGGGTTACCCAAGGAGTTCCCGCAAAATGGTTAGTTGCTTTCATCACTACAAGATTGAAATATTCAATGAGGTGCTTGATAGAAACATAGCTGAGATGAATAATCGGTTCGGTGAAACTTCAACAAGGTTATTGATATGCATTGCTAGCCTAGATCCTAGAGACTCATTTAGCAGATTTGATCATGAGAACCTGCTTGAGCTTGCATCTATGTACTCAGTCGACTTCGATATAGAAGAACAATATCATTTGGATGGTCAGCTCAAGATATACATTGATATGATGAAAAGGTCTCATGTTTTTTGTGGTTGTGGTAGTCTCGCTAATCTTGCTCTCAAGTTGGTTGAAACTAAGGAACATTTACACTTTCCTTTGGTTTACCGGCTCATCAAACTTGCTTTGACTTTGCCAGTAGCGACAGCATCGGTTGAAAGAGTTTTCTCAGCCATGAATATCATAAAGACAGATTTGAGAAATAAGATATCTGATGATTGGTTGAATGATATGATGGTATGCTATGTTGAGCGAGATATATTTTCTGCAATTGATGACAAGAAGATTATAGAACATTTTCACAGCTTGAGAGACCGTAGAGGCCATCTACCAAACCCTCTTCGTATACTTACGACTTAGGTAAATATTTTTGTTAACTATTGATATCCAGCTTGTTCTAAGATATATATTGATCCCGCTTGTTCACCTGCTGTAGGTATCTACTAGTCATGAAGTTGGACATTTTGGGTCATGGAATGAATTATTCAAGCAGCCGAAGTCCATGTTAGTAGTTCTCTATGACATTTCATGTTAGATTTTGAGATTTTTGGTGGTTACATAACCTTGAAGTGTTCTGAATCAGTAGTTATGTTGATTTTGAAGTGCATCTAGCTTAATTATTCATCGAACTTGCATTTCTCAATCAAATTTTTTATTGTTTAAATGTTTTGCCCCGGCTAAGTTCAATTCCTGGATCCGCCACTGAGAACGCCTCCCTACCAGGGAAACAACCATTCGGCCTCCTGGGACCAATTCTTTGGCTCTCAGCTCCAAGAAAAGTGTGAAATCTTTTCTAAACTGTTTTGCATAAGCCTCAAGCACTATACAGTGCCTTTGACGCCTAGCATCCTCATCAATGTCGTATGCTGGGATGAGATTCTTGAATAGATCTTCAGGAGCCTGCAAAGATAACCTTTCGCTTTTACAAAGTCGACGAGTAATGCAATAGATTGATCGATCAAGCCGTACCAAACTCTAACCTTAGAGAGCCAATGCAGGCTGTTTGAAGAGCAGACAAGATGCAAAGAACCACTAGTATAGAGGCGCTCGTAAAATGACCCCGGTGTAATACCAGCCACGGTGACATGCTCCTTACTTCCACGGAGCATGACTAGGCTCTTGACCACATCGTTGAAGTCATTGTTAGGGAGATCGTTTAGGAGCAAACACAATTCTGGTGGTGGTCGTTGGGCATGAAGACAGTGATCTTGAACCGCCTGAGAGGCAATTGATACAAGTGTGAGCGCGTTTGGGCCAGTGGAGCAGCCCATATCCGCGATCACCATCTTCCCGGGCAGCAAGGTGCTAGTGCTACTGCATAATTCAACGATGGCCGCTTCTATCAGGGGCTTCATCCTCTTTTGCTCAGCTGTCTGCAGTTTAATTGCACTTGTTAAGAAAAAAATATTTTTCCTTGCAAAGCAGAACGCCCTTGGTGGGCTCTGCATCGTAAGAAAATCTATTGCTCCTCCATTCCATAATACTTGTCGTTGTTTTACAAGTATTATGGAAGGGAGGAAGTATAACATTTTAGCTAAACAACATGCTTATTAACTTCCTCTTTGTTCTTTCAAAATCAAATACTACCCCCGATCCATATTAATGGACACACACTTAGTATAACTTTGTACTAGAGTTGTACTAAGTGTGTGCCCATTAATATGGGTCGGAGGGAGTAGGAGTAACATAATTTGAGTTATGAGTGGATGAAAAAAGCATAACACTGTAAATAAGTTGATGAGATAGTTTCGAGAAGTCCAGCCTTCTTCAACAAGAAACATAATTTGGGAGAATCAAGATAGGAGGAGAAGGTACCTGAATACTAGAGTTGCGAGCATAGCTTGCTTCACCTTGTCCTTGATTCATATGCACCATCTGCTTCATCTGCTTGGAGGCCATTGCTTGTTGGAGCAGGACTAAACGACACATCCAGATTTTATACTTGCTGCAAGAATCAGTTTAGCAAGACAATGTTAAAAACGTGCACTGGTGGGAAAAGACCTACCAGGGCTATCCACGCCTATTCGAAACTCATTTAGCACGTTTATTAGTCCACTGCGGCTTTTACTATATGGTATACTATTGCATGCAGTGTCGCTTCTTGTCAAGTGAAACGCGTACAACCAACCACGTGAAGCAAGAAATCATCTTCCAGGATAACCACCATCTTTGCATCGATAGTTATATATTAATAAAAATGCAAAATTCAGCGGTCGAACACATCGATCCCAGAGAAAGCGACAACAAAACCCAAGACCGCATACCTCACTATAGTAACCCCACCAGATAGTCACTAATCTCTATGATACAAAACTGTGAAAGGATAGAGAGATGTTTGGTGGAATCGATTGTTGTATTGCTTGAGCCTCATGGGCATATATATAAGAGTACATAATCAACTTGGAGTATAAGACAAGACAAGAATAAATCCCAGTCTATCTTTTCTTTCCTATAATCGATATACTCAACAAAGACAAATCAGAACGAAAAATACACAACTTCTAGGCTACGTCTTTAAGAAAGAATCATCACAAGTGTGTTGATGATAACGAGTCCAACCCAAGGTTGGATACTGGATTCTCATCCTCAAAATCAAGCTTCAATCCACCATCTTCAACAAGGACACGATGCATGCGCGTGTTGACATAGCCTGAATAGAGATATTATGTTTCTACCATAGTGCATAAGCTTGTCGTTGAAGTATGCCAACGACTCTTTGATAATCGGATACCTCTGAATAAAACACCAGAAGACAAAGGCGTTTTTATACCAGCTATCTTCCGCCACTGTCGCACCATCTTCGATCCAACATCAATAGACTAAACATGACACCTCTAGAGCCACCGTGCAGCACCATCGGTAGTAGGCATGACTTGATGCCCCCGCATAAGATGTCGTGATGTAAGATGTCGTGTGTAACATCCATCGGCGGTTCATCCGTCGACGACTTCACCTGCCAGCGCTAGGCATTGCTCGACGTCTCTAGAAAAGACGCATGTGTCACCTACTGAACCGCATCAAACCCTGTTAGGAGATGAAGGGGACGACTCATATCGCCGCTAGCCTCAAAAAGACCATCGTCACCTCAAGACCCAGTCTTTGAGTCCTCACACGACCACAAAGTCCGTCACCGTCGAAGAAAAGGGTCGCCGCACCGATCCCGGGCGCTGCAGGGAGCTCCCACCGTTGGCCGGTTGTTGTCATCATTCATACAACGACAACCGCCGCCGCAACCGCCAGATCCGACACTAGGTCCCGAATCCCTCGTGCGCCGCCCATGGTCAGCCGCACTTGACCTATCATCGCGTTGATGAGTTTATCACCAAATCTGACGCGTTGACGAACTGCCGCTCCGCCAGCTTAGGCCGCTGCGGACCACACAATTGGTGCAATGGGCCAACCCCCAGTCCTCTTGACGTGAAGCTCCGTCTAGGGACGTGGCCATGTGCCAAGCAAGAAAAAGGCCCCGTCGCCGCTGTCCGCCAAGCGGGCTTTGCCGGTCGGCATCTCCCGACGATGGCGGGGGAGTAGGGTTGGAGGCGGAGAAGAACAGGGACGGTGGCAGCTAGATTACGCCCGTGTCACCCCATGGGAGCGACGCAGGGTCGTGCGTGATCTTCCCTTCGTGTATCGAAAGGACTAGAAATGGTTTCGCAAAAAAAAAACTTCAGGTTCTCGACTAGTTTTTGTTGTTGTTGTTGAAAATCTTGATTTATAGTGCAGCTTATCTTTTTGTGCGGGAGAAAATTGTGCGGTTTGGCATGGATCCGAACATTTCACCCTTGATTTTTCACACATTTTCTCTGCTATTATCGGGGCTCGGTGGTTTTTCGTTATCATGATTTCCACTGTTTTTCGTCCATGCAGGCACATGCATTCAGCCTGTAGTGAACTCTGTTCTAAAATGAGAACACATGGAATACGACTTTTCCTCCTTCTGATTCTCTTGAGCACATGTTTCTCCAACGAAATGTGTCAAGCAGAAACAAAGAAACATATATACTGTGAACCAAGCAGCAAGGAGAAGAGGTAAAGCGCCGTGCTGTTTGGCCGGCGGTCCGAGCCCTGTCTGCATCCTGCTCCAGCCGTACGTCTTCGAACTGGTGACAAAACGCCAGCATAAACGTGTCGTCCGCGGGAAGGCGAGCGTTGCTGTTGGTAGTCAAGGGATCAATCAGAATGTGATTGCTTCAGACTCATTGTAGATTTTAATTAAAACACCAGCCACATGCTGAATTCTGGCATATGCATACATCACAATTCACAAGTCCTTGTTGAGTGAGTCTATGGCCATGGGGAACTCAATTTTTGCTACTAGTTAATCCACATGAATGAAAACACACAAAGGAATGTGATTTAATTACATGGTGAATTTGACATACATTGTTCCCTTGAAATAAAATTCAGTGTTTCAGTCTCATCCAATATGATCTATCTCCGTGAGCGACATGGTCATGTTAATTACCTGATCATGCCTTCATGACCCTGTGTGCACACGTCCCCTCGTAACGCGTTGCCCATTATGTTAAGGTTTAGTACTCTCATTGCCCGGCGTTGAGATCCGCTACCCCCCACCCCCCCCCCCCCCCCCCGCGGCCGCAAACCTAGATTGCCCTTGCCCTGGTGGTGTGGCGATCGGCGGGCTTCCTAACTGAGGGAAGATTACTGATGTGCTGCATTATACCTTCCTCATGGGGTTTTCAATGAGTTTGTGTGACTTACGCCATCATACCTTCCTTCAGATTAAGCCTGCTTGCCTGGAATAATTTGATGATGAGTGACTAACCAATAAGTTGTGTTTGAGTACGCATGAGTGAGGATAAAATATGCACGTATTGTTTTATGTGACTAATCTAGATTCCATGTGGTAGTCAGTCATATCGATCGAGAACCGATGACAAGGGAAGGGGTGTTATTGTCATCTGGATAAATTGTTCAATGTGGGATCCAGTGGAGAAAAGCAAACAAATTCATAGAGTCTAGAGCAACACAGATGTAACCTTTTGTTCTGAAGATGTCTGTATATAATTAGAGTTAAATACACCATAGGTGTCTAAAATTGTCTGGTACGTCAGTTTGGTTTCTAAACTTGTAAGATACATAAAAATGGTGCTTCAACTTGTTCGAGGGTTCAAATACGGTGCCTCGAAATGTATACGTACGTATATGCTACCTGTATAAGATGTCAGCTGGTCATTGGACCCACCTATCAGTCGAAGGTCTCACCTGTCAATGTAGCAATTAAACTTATATGATATATTTAAACTTATATAATATATTTAAAAGTATATGATATATTCAACCTTATATGAATATATTCAAGATTATTCTATGAATATAAATATAATAACAATAATAATTTATAGAAAAACATATTCATATAATATAAATTAGCTAATATAATTATAAACATATTCATATAATAAAATTAGCTTTAATGTTTTTAATTATAAACATATTCATGTAATAAAATTAGCTTTGATGTTTTTAATTATATGAATATGTTTATAATAATATGTGATTTTAGAAATTTTAACATTTTTATATCATATAATTTTAATTATTTTTTATTTGATAATTTAAATATATGTATTTTGCATTTAATAATTTAATTATGTGGATTTTTCATTAATAATTTAATTATAATAATTTTGTATTTATATGTTAATATTTACATAGTAATAATTAAATTATATGTTTTTAATAAATATGTGAATAAATTATAATTTTGTTTTTATTGCTATGATATTGTTTGCAATACATGATTAATATTTATTTATATTTTGTGAATTGTTTAAAAAAAAAGCAGCGATGGAAATGTGGGACCAACGATCAGCTAGCATATCATACTGGTAGATTATACATACGCATATGAGTGGAGGCACCGTATTTGAACCTTCAGACAAATTGCAACACCACTTTTATGTATTTTACAAGTTTAGGCACTAAACTGGCCGCACGAAACAAGTTTAGGTACCTGTGGTGTATTTAACTCGTACATTTACATGACTATGCCTTTGAGTATTTGTAGTTCTTATGCTGCTAACAGTGCTTGAAATTGCCTACCGACATAAGCAAGTGAAGAACTAATGCATGTACATCAAGAAGTCGAATAATAACTAAGCACACATACAATCAATAAAACGGAAAAATATCATTGGAATTGCATTGTCAATTTTTAAATAAATCAATAAATTACCATGGAATAGAAGGGAATAGAATTTACCTTTGTAGAACTTCGATATCTCTCAATTGCATTGTGAGACATATACGTCTCATTATTTTTCCAGCAAAGTATATGTCTCACAATGCAATTTCAGAAGATATCCCCTTTTTTTTGTCTCTCATAAATCTGATTAAGTTTGATGTTGAATTTTACAGACAGATCACAAATGGGTGACGGATAGAGACTAGCAGCAGCAATAACACACGAGTGTCATGTCAAGCCTTGATGAGCGATACAACAAGCATAACTCTCGGGCTTTTGGTATGCTTAACTTGTGAGCTTCGCTGCAGGATCAAGTGCTTCTCACCGGTCCTCACAAATTCATCCATGATCCCTCCGTGCGATCCAAAATGCTGGACTATTATTGGCTCGAATGCAGCTCTCAGACTATTCACCATCCTGTTTGGGGTCAGCAGCGCGCTGTCCATGCCACTTACAGGGTCGTGCACCCGCATCTCTGTGATTGAGAAGGAGCCCTCTTCTCGGATGATCTCTCTCAGCTCTTCATCGGAAGGTCCATACACCGGTATGTACAAAGAATCAAGCTTTGCTTTGTCAATCAGACCCTGTTAGTTATGCAAAACAGAACGTCAGAACCTCAGGGTGTCAAATACTCCATACTCATTAGCAAATGAGGATATGGTTGAAAAATAAAGCCTGTATTTACCTCTGAGGCCATGGCGCCTAAAATCTGAGCTGCAGTTCCCCAGATGAGAGAGCTATAGGCGACGGGCTCTTCAGAGCGCCTCCCCGGGAGGGAAACAACCATCCGGCCTTCTGGGACCAATTCTTTGGATCTCAGCTGCAGGAAGAGAGTGAAATCTTTCCTGAATTGTAGCGCATAAGCTCCAGCGACCACTGGAAGTCTCTCACGCCTGACATTCTCATCGATGTCGTACGCCGGGATTTGGTTTATCCTTAAATCTTCAGGAGCCTGTGCATCTAAACAATCAGATAGTTAAGGGGCGAACAGTACAGGAGTGGTATCTCAAATTCATACCTTTGAGAGCCAATGAAGGCTGTTGGATACTTGGATGAACAGAAAAGATGCACGTCGCCACTAGGGAACAGCCTCTCGTAGAATGACCCTGGTACGACGCCAGTGACAACTGATAGATTGATCTCTCCCGTTCGAGTCCAACGACCGAACGAACCCTTGACTCGCGCCCTGATCGGGGGCGCCCAACCCCTTATGGTTGGTGGCCCCCTGTCACACTGCGTATATAAAGAGGTGGGGGGCCGGCTGCACGAGGCACGAGGTTCACCTGCGCCGCACACCCCACCGACACCCAAACCCGATCTAGGTTTCACAGCAGTGACGGGAAGCTCCGCCGCCACCACTGTCCACTCCGTCCCGCCGACGTCGTCCCCATGGCCGACACCTCGAGCTCCTCGTCAAGCAAGGGACAAGGTATCCTCTCCTCTGATCCCTCTCCAATCTCGATCTGGACATGGATACACATAAGTAGAGATAACACCCGGATTGCATCTACCCTAGTCGATCCTAGAGATTTAACAATGGTAATCAGAGCTGCCTAGGATAGATCCTTCACGGGTACAATAGAAGAAAAAAGTTTTTTTCCCCAAGGAACCCTAGAACAGGGCAAAGGAATTTCTTCTCACAGGAAGGGAGCCTCGAGCTCGCCGGCAAAGTGCGCCGCCGTCATGGCCGCACCGTCCCTCTCGATTCGGATGCGCATCGGCAAGCCGAGGCATCCGAAAGAAGGAAACCAGACACGAAAGGGCCAAAAGGGGCGCCACCGTGAACCGCTTGACGGCGGCGCGTTCACCGTTGAGGTGCTCGCGCATGCCGGCAAGGGGGCCAGCGGGGGCCGCCATCGTCTCCGTCGAGGCGCACGTGCGCCGGCCGGGGAACCACCGCGGGGCGTCGGCCTTGTTTTGGTGGAAAGAAAGAAGAAAAGGAGAGGGGTGGAGGCTTGCCGCGCCCGGGGCCCTCGCCGCCGCCGGGCTCACAGCCGCCGCCGCCGCAGGGTCGCAAGGAGGCGACCGAGAGGCGCGGGGGCGGGGAGCGAGAGGCGAGGGGGCGAGCGTGCGGGAGAATGCGACTAGGGTTGCGGGGTGGGGGCTGCGGCGCTGTTTTGTTCGGCCGAAGCGCACGGATGGCCGTCCGATCCATCGGACGGACCAGATCCGCCCCAGCCCTCCCCACGCGGGCTTTTGGGCCGAAAGAGGCGCAGCTGGGTTGCTGCCGCACTGCTGCACAGGCCGGTCCAGTCGGACGAAGAAAAAAAAGTCAGAAGACTAGTGGGGCTGCTAGCGCGGGCGGGCCGAGCAGGCCGCCCTGGCCGTGGGCCGAGCACGGCTATGCCGCCCATTTTCTATATTTTTTTTACAGAGGCATTTTAATCTGTTTTTTGTCCAGTTTTTTGGACAAATTGCATATGGTTTTTCTATTCAAATTATCCAACGAAATTTGTTTAGAAAATAGAAAAGTAAAATAAAAACTCTGAAAAGGTATAAAGTACATGAATTTTAATTCATGTTTTTCCGCTGCAAATAGATAAAAGTGCTATTTTTTCTTTAAGAGTAAAAGTGAATAAAAGTTGAATTATTTAAAAGAGCATGTTAAAGTAATTATAGAAAATAATTATGGTTTTGTTATTTTATGACCAACGTTGTTAATAACATAATCATAATTTTATTATTGTTAATATGTGCATTTATTTCTATTTTTTTCCCAACGGTGATATAGTTTTAATTGCACCAATAGTTGTATGCCCTAATTTTGACCAACGTTGGATTATTGCATGCAATTATTGTTATGTTCTCACTTAATTGTGGTTTCAGGAGGGTTCTACTTGATGAGTTGTATCAAAGAAGTCCCAACCCTCCGAGGTGACAACTACACCGAGTGGAGAAAGAAGGTGGACTTTACATTTGTCTGTGCTGAGGTTGACTGGGTAGTGGAGACCCCACAACCGGTCAAACCTACAGAGCCAGTCAGAGATGCTAAGGACACTGATGTAACATGGGAGAAAAAGAAAAGGGACTATGCTCCGTTCGAGATGTCATACACTCTCGAGACCACAAAGTGGCTCACCGCCAATAAGAAATGCATGGCATTTATAAAGAATACAATTGACTCACACATTGTGTGTTCAATTCCAGAGTGTGTTTCCGCAGGAGAGCTCCTTGAAAAGATAAAGAGCCAGTTCACTGGTTCTTCAAAGATTTATGCCACCCAGCTGGTCAAGCAACTGGTGTCTGAAAAGTACACCGGGGGTGGACATGGAATAAGGGAGCACATCCTTCGGATGAGCAATATGGCTGCAAAGTTAAAGCCAATGGATGATGACCTGGAACTTAAGCCAGCACTCATTGTCCATCTGGTCATGGCTTCATTGCCAAAAGAATTTGAAACTTTTGTTGTAAACTACAACTTCCAGCCAGAGCGGTGGGACATAGAAAAGACCATAGCCATGTGCGTACAAGAGGAGGAAAGAATAAAATACTCATATGGTGGTTCTCTGAACTATGTGAAGGAAAACAAGAAAAAGAATCAGAACTATGGTTCCCCCTCAAAACCACATGGAAAAGCTCCCTATCAGCATCAGCAGAAGTCTTTCCCAGTGGACAAAGACACTTGTCTCCACTGCAAGAAGCCTGGGCATTACAAGAAAGACTGCCCTGATTGGCTAAAGTCCATAATGGACAAGAAAGGTAACAACATTGTTTCCTTTGTAAATGAATCCTTGTATACACAGTTTTCAAAATCTACTTGGTGGATTGACTCAGGTGCAACTGTTCATGTTGCAAATTCATTACAGGGATTCCATTCGACGCGGACTATTCAAAGAAGAGAAAGACGCATTGAAGTTGCGAATGGGGTTCAAGCAGACATTGAAGCTGTCGGCGACGTCTCCCTAGAATTAGCTCATGGCTTCAAGCTTGTGCTTAAAGATGTTTTATACGTTCCTTCTTTGCATAGAAACTTGATTAGTGTGTCTCGTTTGGACAAATGTCACTATGAATTCTATTTTGGACATGGCAAATGTGCCATATGGTTTAATAATTCTCATGTGGGTGTTGCTTTCCTTCACAATGAGCTTTATTTGTTATCACTATGTGAAAAAGTGCATTCTGTGTGTAATGTGAATGAGCATGTTTCTGCATCGAACAAAGAACAAAAGAAAAGAAAGAGAACTCACGACTCATCGAAATTATGGCACTGTCGTTTGGGCCATATTTCGAGGGGGAGAATAGAAAGACTAGTCAAAAATGAAATTCTTCCTCCATTAGAGTTCTCAGACTTAGAACAATGCATAGATTGCATTAAAGGAAAGTATGTAAAACAAATCAAAAAGGGTGCAAATCGAAGCACAGCAACACTAGAAATAATTCACACTGATATTTGTGGACCATTTCCTGTGAAAAGTGTGGATGGTTATGACTCGTTTATAACATTCACAGATGACTACTCACGATATGGCTATATTTATCCAATCAAAGAAAGAAATGAAGCGTTGGATAAATTTAAGATATTCAAAGCTGAAGTAGAAAATCAACATGATAAAAGAATAAAGATAGTCAGATCTGACCGTGGGGGGGGGGGGGGGAGTACTACGGTCGGCACACTCCATATGGCCAAGTCCCTGGACCTTTTGCAAGGTTCTTACAGGAGACTGGCATAGTAGCCCAGTACTCAATGCCGGGCGAGCCTCAGCAAAATGGAGTAGCTGAAAGGCGCAACCGTACACTTATGGATATGGTGCGCAGCATGATGAGTTACTCCACGTTACCATTGGGATTATGGATGGAGGCGCTTAAAACCACTATTCACATTCTCAATAGAGTACCAAGCAAGTCGGTGCCCAAAACACCGTACGAGTTGTGGACAGGAAGAGTACCCTCCCTACAACACTTTAGGGTGTGGGGGAGCCCAGCTGAGGCCAAAGTTTTTAATCCAAATATTGCAAAGTTAGATCCAAAAACAGTGAGTTGCCATTTCATTGGCTATCCTGATAGATCAAAAGGTTTTCGTTTCTATTGTCCAGACAGATACACAAAGTTTATAGAAACGAGGCATGCAATCTTCTTAGAGGACGAAATGATGAGGGGGAGCATGGTAGCTCGGAAAATTGATCTTGAGGAGAAGAGGGTGCAAGCACCTAATCCGACGATTCAGGAGTCATTTTTCTCACTACCTGTTGTACCTGCATCGACAATCCCCGAGGTTGTGGTGCAAGCACCTGTTGTAACTCCACCCGTGCAAACTATGGGTGAAGATCCGGAACCTGTCCGTCAGGAACCGGCTGAACCCATCGTTGAGCATGAAAGGGAGGTGCAACAGCCACCTTTAGAAGATGTGCCAGAAAATGAGGCTCTTAGAAGGTCTAAAAGACCTAAAAAGTCAGCTATTTCCTCCGATTATAAAGTTTATAATACGGAAATAGTTCATATGGACAATGATCCCACTTCATATGAAGAAGCCATGAGAAGCCCTCACTCATCGCAGTGGCAGGAGGCAATGGAAGACGAGATGAAATCGATGAGTTCCAACGACGTTTGGGACTTAGAAAATATTCCTAAAGGAGCCAAAACTGTAGGCTGTAAATGGGTCTACAAAACTAAATATGACTCTAATGGGAATATAGAAAACTATAAAGCACGACTTGTGGCAAAAGGATTTACACAAAGAGAAGGGATAGATTACAATGAGACATTTTCTCCAGTCTCATGTAAGGATTCCTTCAGAATCATAATGGCACTAGTTGCACATTTTGATTTGGAGCTACATCAAATGGATGTAAAGACGGCATTTCTAAACAGGGATTTAGAAGAAAATGTTTACATGAAACAACCCAAGGGTTTTTATCATGAAAGACAAGGAAGAAATGGGATGCCGCCTAAAGAAATCCATTTATGGATTAAAGCAAGCCTCTAGACAGTGGTATCTAAAGTTTAATGAGACCATTAAAAGATTTGGATTTAAAGAGAATGTTGAGGATAATTGCGTTTATGCAAAGTTTAAGAATGGAAAATATATTTTCCTAATCTTGTATGTGGATGATATCTTGCTTGCAAGCAGTGATGTTAGTCTACTTCAAGAAACAAAGAAGTTCTTATCCTCAAACTTTGACATGAAAGATCTTGGTGAAGCGTCATATGTTTTGGACATAGAAATTCACCGAGATAGGAAAAATGGAGTTCTTGGACTATCACAAAAGGCATATTTAGAAAAGGTTCTTAAAAAGTACAATATGCAGACGAGTAATACCACTCCTGCTCCTATAGTCAAGGGCGACAGTTTTGGGAAATTTCAATCTCCCAAGAACCAGTACGAGATCGATCAAATGAAAGGAAAACCATATGCTTCGGCTGTTGGAAGCTTACAGTATGCACAAGTGTGCACTCGCCCTGACTTAGCTTTTGTCACCGGGGTACTCGGTAGATATCAAGAAAATCTAGGCATAGAACACTGGAAGATGGTAAAGAAAGCTTTGCGTTACGTGCAAGGCACAAAAGACCTCATGCTAACATACAAATCTTCTATTCCCTAGAGATAAAGGGGTATTCAGACGCAGATTTTGCGGGGGATAAAGATGATAGAAAATCCACGTCAGGATACGTCTTTACTCTCGCTGGAGGGGCTATTTCGTGGAAAAGCTCCAAACAGTCAATAGTTGCATCGTCCACGATGTATGCAGAATTTATAGCATGTTATGAGGTCACGGGGCAGGCGATATGGTTAAAGAAATTTATACCCGACTTGAAAGTGGTAGATTGTATTGACAAACCACTAAAGTTATACTGTGACAACCAGCCCGCAGTATTCTATGCTCGCAACAACAAGTCGAGTAATGCCACCGAACCAATAGAAATAAAGTATTATGTTGTGAAAGATAAAATCTAGAATCACACTATAAGTCTCGAGCATATAAGGACAAAGGATATGCTTGCGGATCCGCTTACGAAAGGCTTACCACCCAATGTGTTCAAGGAACACTTAGCCGGCATGGGTTTAAGGGAAAGCCTATGATTCCTGGATCATGAGAGGCCCAAAAGAAACAGAATTTGTTTCAAAATAGAGAGGTATGTCGTAGCTGTCTGATTCTATCGACAATTGAGCTGTGACGATGAAACATGCTCTATATACTAATCTGTGATGAAACGAGTAAAGCAAAAGTATAAAGTTAAAAAGGAAAGTTGAGATCAAGGGGGAGAATGTTAGATTGATCTCTCCCGTTCCAGTCCAACGACCGAACGAACCCTTGACTCGCGCCCTGATCGGGGGCGCCCAACCCCTTATGGTTGGTGGGCCCCTGTCACATTGCGTATATAAAGAGGTGGGGGCCGGCTGCACGAGGCACGAGGTTCACCTGCGCCGCACACCCCACCGACACCCAAACCCGATCTAGGTTTCGCAGCAGTGACGGGAAGCTCCGCCGCCACCACTGTCCACTCCGTCCCGCCGACGTCGTCCCCATGGCCGACACCTCGAGCTCCTCGTCAAGCAAGGGACAAGGTATCCTCTCCTCTGATCCCTCTCCAATCTCGATCTGGACATGGATACACATAAATAGAGATAACACCCGGATTGCATCTACCCTAGTCGATCCTACAGATTTAACAACAACAACAGGCTCTTCGGTTTGCCGGAGGGCAACCAGGCGTTTCACCACCGCGTTGAAGTCATTGTGTGGGAGATCGTTAAGGAGTACACATACTTCCGGAGATGGCTGCTGCAACTGAAGAAAGTGGCTGCGGGTGGCCTCGAGGGCGATTGACGCCAGTGCTACCGCGTTTGGGCCAGAGGAGCAGCCCAGGTCTGCAATCACCATCTTCCCGTGCGACAAGGTGCTGCTGCTGCTGCTGCATAGTTCAGCCACCGCTGCTTCTATCAGGGGCTTCATCCTGTTCTGCTCAGCACTCTGCAGTTGACTTGTAGTACTTCTTCAGAAATCTAGTATAATATCGTTTTTATCTTGCCCAATATCGTTTTTCTTTTTCTTTAAGGTGTTAGTTTAGTTGTCAGTAATACAAGATATATCATGACTCATGAGCAAATTCTTGATGAGACAGTCTTCAGAAGCCAAGATTCAGGAAAAAGGACCGTACTAACAACAGTTCTGAACTAATTAAGCCATGAACAAATCACCTGAAAACTGGAGTTGTGAGCGTAGCTAGTTTCCCCGTGGCCTTGATTCATGTGCACCATCTGGTTGGAAGCCATGGCTTTGCTTGCAGCAGGGATAACCTCCAGAGACCTTGAACCTGAGAAAGCAAGATTAGGAAGGAGATGGTGACGGTGTACTTGATGTTCAGCTATTGTTTCTTTTTTATGCTAACTGGGGATGGCTCTTCTGCCTACAAACGGGTCAACGTGCTTATCGATCCTAGGGCCAGCTGACAGATGGGTTGAATGAAAGATTAGGTCAAACAGCAATCAGGATGTAATACATTAACAACATATCACTAAGTTTGTTTTATACCGTTATATTTTTTATTTCGAGGCCATGGCTTCGCTTGCACCGAAAGTCCACTTCTTCCTTTCTTTGCTCAACAACGAATGACTGTTCTGGCTGCATAGTCCGGGCAACACCGGAATAATATGGTCAAAAGCTTCTAAAATCTGTTGTGTGTCGTGGGTGTGTGCATCTTAGATTTCTAGTTATGCAAAGATGGGGTATAATACTTAAAATTATTAAATAATAAAGCACTTTTTATAAAGAAAACTGTTGTCTGTCACTACTACCTCTGTCACAGTTTATAAGGCATACGCGTATCCCTTGGTCGTCAATTTAATCAACATAACGTAAGATATATAACATAAAAATTATATCATTTAAAAATAAAACATCTGAAGTTTTTAATGATATGCTTTTTATAATTTATATTTTATGTTATGTTGGTTAAATTGACGATCTAGAGATACACGCAGGCCTTATAAATGATGGAGGTAGTACTATTAGGACCAGAAAGTAGACATGCTTAAGGTTCAAATTCGGATAAAAATAAAAACCTGTCACTACTATAGAAGATATTTGTTTAAACCAACAGAATTCATATCTGTTTTGTTATGGTTAAATTTGTTGGCTCTTCCAGTTGAGCATAGAATCAAATACTAATTGAATTTTCAGTGTGTATTATTTACTGTAATCTCTAGTAGTATATTATCAGCATTAACACAAACACCAACTTTACCGAATAAGAAAAATAAACTGGAGTGCACACATACTGTCATGTCTCAGCTGGTTTTGTCGGCCCCCTCTGATGTGTTAGACAAAATATTGTATCTTGTATTCGTATCCGTATCTGATAGGGTATATAGTAGTACTCTACCCCTATGCGGACTCCCTCTCTATTGCGCCACCACGAGGGCTTTTCGCTCCAACACCAAGATGGTATACATAGCTCTCATCTTTCCTTTCTAGCTGCTGCTGCCGATCTTCTTGATCCGCCGCTGCCAGGACCTCTCCGAGATTGTTGATCGATCCCTAAAACCCTATTCAATGGCTTGATCGTTTCCACACAACCAAGGATCTCAACAACAACAAAACCTAGAATCCGATATCCATCCTCTTGCTGGGGTGCGCAGCTAAAAACACAAAATTTTCCTAACTAGCGTTTCCCATAACCTAAGATCTAGCTAGCCGTATTACTGTAACGGAAAGGAGTGCGGAATAACATACCTCGGGGTGTAGTCCGTTGCGCGGGAAACGTTCCCGCAAACGTGGTTGGTGTAGTCGAACAAGTTTCACAGCCCCCTGGCTGTGTTGAGCACCCGGATGGGTGTAGTGCCACACGTGTAGCACCTCGTAGTACTCGCACACGTACGAGACTCGATGACGACCTCCGTTCTCCGATCCAGCAAAGGTGGCGGAAGCAGACCTCCAGACGGAGCTTCGGCAACACGACGACCTCCGATTCTAGCAGAGATGCCTCAATTCCACTACAAGCTCACACTAGGAAGCCCACCGTGGAAGAGAAGAGGAAGGGGAGAAGACCGGAGAAAACCGATCTCAATTCGGAGTAATATTTATTTTCTCACGAATTTCTGTGTATTAAATATGTGCACCCTGCCCATCTATATATAGGCAGATGGGAGGGAGTCAACCCCTCCCCCTTAGCAATGTGGGACTAAAGTCCCTTTGCTAAAGGGGGTGGCCAGCCAGGGGGGGAGGGGGCGCACCCCTCATGGGCCCTAGGGCCCGTGGCGCCTCCCCTTCTTTCCTTTTTCTTTTTTCCTTTTTATTTCCCCTAATGGGCCTCTTTCATAAATAAGGCCCATAGCACTTTTTAATTATAAATAAAATGTTTTTAATTATTAATTAAATTAATTAATAACTAAAACATATTATTCCTTCTTCCGGTGCTCCGGAACACCTTCCGGCTCACTCCGAAACTCCTTCGGGTCAACACGGAACTTTTCCGGTGCTGCTTCCTTTATTCTCCGGTAACTTCGATAGTTCCAAAAAGGTCTCCGATTTCATCGAGCCCTTAAGTGTGTTACCCTACGGTCCGAGAACACTCCAGTGATGACCGAGATGAGGCTACGGTCAATGATCATCAGCGGGACCTGGATGCCCATAATGACCCCTGTGCATTCCGGACATCAACACCGATTGGACCTTACGTCATATATCATTTCCTTTGTCAGCGATACTGGATTGTTCCGAGATTCGATCAATGACATCCTATGTCTGGTTCAACCTCGTTCTGAACAAATCCTTATTCACTCGTTCCCGTGATATTCATCCTCGTGACCTAGTCACACGCTGCAGCTTTATGGATGGAATCTCACCGAGTGGGCCCTGAGTATCTATCCATCACATGGATTGAAAAATCCCGCTCTTGTAAAAATACTCCTCAAAATATCTCCACGGAATACCCAAGATACAACCGTTATGACCTGCATATTTCAGTCAGGTGGTGGGATGTAAGTCAAAACATCCGAGTAGATAGAAATTATGCACGTACTCACGGCCAAAGGAACGGTCTACTACGTTCCGTAATTACAACACTGAACCTTCATAAGTTTGATCATGTTGTAATGCTTGCTTTGGGTAATGTTCATCACGTCACTCATCCAGTGAGGTGACCTCATAGTCAAGAGACTTAATTGTCCATGATCGCAAAACCACGACCATCATGTTGACCATTAACTAGTTATTGATATAGAGGCTAACTAGAACTTTGGGGGTTTCCATACCACACCTGTATCATTGTTTCACTGATACAGTTCTAGCACGGTATGAAACTGGTTATGAACTTGCTTAGATATATTGGAATAATCATATATTATTTGCCTCTAGAGCATATATCCAACACCTCTCCCTCCCATGGCGTCTTCCTCAACATCCTCCACCTCGACCATCATTGGTGCGCCACCGACCATGAAGCTTAACAGGGAGGATTTTCTCTCATGGAAGGCGCAAGTCCTCCCCTCTCTCCGTGGTGCCCATGTGATGACCCTCAACGTAAAGGGATCTATTGTAGTGTTTTTGATAAGTAAGAGTGTCGAACCCAACGAGGAGCGAAAGGTATTGATAGGTGATATTGGACAAATAACTGCAAGCACTTAAAGATAACTTTTTAGGGGTTTTCGATATAAGCAACAATAAGATAAAAGCAAGCAAAGTAAATAGTACTGAGGAGCAGCAAGTGGCCCAATCCTTTTGAGCAAAGGATAAGCCTAACAACTGAACTTATAAAGACTAAAGCGTTCTTGAGGACACATGGAGAGGTAGTCACGTGCTTTCGCCATACTCCGTATCGATAACAAGTGTTGTGATGATAAGTGTTGAGTGGGTGGATCTATGCTAGCACACCTTCTAGACTAAGATAAGTGCACTCTTATGATTAAACATCTTGCAAGCATCCACAAATACAAGATAGAAATTAAGGCAAAGCCTAACCACAACAATAAGATCAAGGATCCAGTATTCCCTTGTGCAAAAGTGTGAAAACTGGGGTTCAGGTACTCCGGCAACCCACCGTAAGCATTCTTAATACACAATGTATTCCCCTAGGTCCTTAAGAAGGCGAAGTGTTGAGTGTTCGACTCACACAACACCACTAGGAAAATAACAACACAACTTAAATATCAAACAACACAAATTACTTCAACATCATATGACTACTAACAACTAGACTTCTCCCATGTCCTCAAGAACTAAAGTAACTACTCACAAGACATAAAAGAGATCATGATCAGAGGTGATAAATATATGATAAACAATCTGGACATAATGGTATTTCTCCAACAAAACTCAATAGCATTCACCACAAAGTAGTAATCAACACCAGTAGAGTAGAGAGGATAGATAGTACGGATTACAACACAAGATAAACTTGTGAGGTGAGATTGGATGGTGGTGGAGATGGTGTTGATGTTGGGGATGATGTTGATGATGATCTCGATGATGCCCGTGACGATGGTGATGACTATGGCGATGATCTCCCCTTCCGGGAGGTGATCTCCTCGACGGAATCTTCCCACCAGAGAGCCCTTTTCTTCTCTGTAGGTTTCCGCCACGGAGCGGCGGCGGAACTCCGTGAAAGCTTCTCTTTTTATGGTTTTCACGTAACAAGGGGTATATAGGCCAGAGGGGGGAGCCGGGAGTGGTCCCAGGGCTCCAGGCGCCCTCCCGGCGCGGCCAGGGGTGGGGCCGCGCCAGGTGGCCGCCTGGGGCTCCTGTGGCCCCCCTCTGGCCCCTCTTCGGCGAGTCTTTGTTATTCTTCTGGAAAATACCCCCCGTCGATTTTCAGGTAATTTGGAGGTATTCTTCTTCAGCAACTCAGCGTCCACTTTTTACCGCTGAATCCTGTGTCTGTTGTTTCGGCACCGGAAAGTTGCAAACTGTGTAAAATAAGCCAAAACAACATAAGAACATCATCGTAATGTGAAATATATCAATGAATAAGGATGAACTACGATATAAAATAGTGATGCAATTTGGACGTATCAACTCCCCCAAGCTTAGACCTCGCTTGTCCCCAAGCAAAAACTGAGCTCGGTAAACCTGTCCACAAGTTTAGAGAGTGAAGTGTCGATAAATAAAATATGGACAAGAAGCATCATGATCTTTTCACCAAACTCAAACATCCTAAACAGCAATCTCCAACTCATAAAGCCCTTACGAAAAATTAATAACAATTATAATCAAAAGTAGGGCTAAGGAAACTCATCAAATCATGGCAAACAAGTCCTTTGGTCAAGGGACAACTAAAAACTTTTACCTTTGCTCTTTCTCTTTATATTTTGAAGAGACGATTTGGAACTTTTTGAAAGATCAAGCTATTAGTCATGAAGTGCAAATGCTAACACAAAGGAAGATGTTTGCTTGACAAATGCTTCTGCAAACAACTTACTTATCAAGAGATAATGTCAACAATGATATGGCATGGAAAAACTTTAATGCATATTATATGGATGAATCTTCATCAGCATCAAGTGTCTGTTCTCTTTGGAAAGGAGGAGGTAGGGAAAACTGACTCAACATAAAATTAAAGGAAAAAGCCTTGTTAAAGGCAAGCAGGGAGAACTCAAGTGCTATCCTTAAATCAAACAGAATGAAAACAAGTTTTGAGAGGTGCGTGACTTGTCAACGAATGCTAATAGATAACTCAATTGCTTCTCAGATTGGACAAGTTTCGAGGAACGGCTCCCAAACGGGGACGATCACATCCCCGCATTCTCCTTTGTTTATCACTGCCAAAGTTTTCTGATTTCTCATGAACAAAGCGTGAAGGAGGGTTTGTTTGTTGTATTATCTTTTGTGAGCTGGGCGCACTCATGCCAGTTCCTCCTCGTATTAGGGGTTTGCAGATTAGACATGCAATCCCGGGGTAAAACTTGTCCAACTTAAGAAGGTCATGAATTAACTACTACTTCCTCATGAGCTAAAACAGGGGCACAAAACAGAAGATTTTGAACATCTAAGGATAACACAAAAATTCTATGCTTTAGGAGTGGTAGTGGAATACCACGAATAGGAAGGTATGGTGGACTCATATGGAAGATACTGGTTTCAGGGTATGGACGTACAAGCAAAATTCCACTTAGTACAGAGGTTTGGCTAGCAAAGGCTTTGAGAGAACAGAAAATTGATGATGACTTGGATGCAAAGCAATATAAAGCATATACATTAAAACAAGCATAGCACATCAAGTTGTCTTCCTTGTGAACATAACACTACAAGCATAATAACAAAGAGGGTTTGGCTATGTCGCTACTTTGAGAAAAATAACATGTTTGTTGTTATGACCAAAGCTATGTTTGCCAAGATTAAATAAAGTTTTCAAAGCCATACCTGATATAAGGTCAATACTCCCCATAAGAATCATCATAAGGTCGATTGCGTGAAGAGAATACCGAGTGCAGCGAAGGGATCAATAGACTTCTCATTAATATTCCATCATAGACGACTCCATACTCATGGATACATAACTCTCCAAAAAGGAGTGATAGACCTCAAAGCAAACACCTATTTTATAAGATAACTTTCCTAGACATGATACGACTCTACTTGACTCTAAAAGACAAAGATAAAGATAAAGATACCGGGCACTCCCCGAAGCTTGGAACAAGCTAAGGGAATGCCATTACCCAAGGAGATTTACTCCTCATTCTTGTTCTTGTCGGTCACATATTCCTTGGCGAAGCGCTTCCATGGCAACTGTTCTCCAGTCTCAAAGGACATTCCCGTCTCCAGGATCCTGCACTCAGCACCCAAACCCATTGATACGTCCTAAACGTATCTACTTTTCCAAACACTTTTGCTATTGTTTTGCCTTCATTCTTGCATGATTTGAACGAAACTAACCCGGACTGACGCTGTTTTCAGCAGAGCTACCAGTGTTGTTTTCTTTTGTGCAGGTTTCTGGATATTTAAGTACGCTGGAAAAATCCCAAAAATATATATAAAAAATCAGCGTTCCGGAAGCTTCCGAGGATCCAAAAGGGGGCCACAGGGCAGCCAGGGGGCAGCCAGGAGGGTGCGTGGCGCGACCCAGCCCCTGGCCGCGCCACCTGCCCTCCTGGCTGGGTCCCACACCCCCTGGTGACCTACCTTGGCCCCTATTTATTCTCCCGACACAGAAATCCCGAAACAGGAGTCGCTTTTCCAATCTACGTTGCGGAGCCGCCGCAACCCTCTGTTCTTCCTCGAAGAGCTAATCTGGAGGCTGAATTGGCCTCCGGTGAGGGGGAAATCATCGCCATCGTCATCACCATCGCCTCTGCATCACCCCTCCATGACTTCTCCTCTCATATGTGAGTAATTCCCTGCTGTAGGCAAAGGGGATGGTAGGGATTGGATGAGTTAGATCATGTAATAGTTCAATCATATTGTTGGGGGCATGTTGCCTATCATCTACTTGGTGTTTATCATCTCTGTTACAACTTGTTGCTCTTAATGCTTGCCACTTTGGGCCCGAGTGCCATGATTTCATATCTGATCACCCTTTTGTTTCTTGAGTTTGTGGTGTTCTTGATCCTATCTATGAGTTGTGTGCACCTATTATAGTCCGGAACCGGCGATCCCAATGGTGACAGCTTGGGACACCAAAGGGGATGGACTGTGATTTGAGGATTTCGTGTATCCATGAAGTGTTAATGCTTTGTTCCGGTGCTCTTTGACAGGAGTACCTTAATCTCCCTAAGTTCCTTTTGGCCCCGTTTGTAGCGGGAGGGTAGGACAAAAGATGTTGTGCAAACTTCTTATTGCAAGTACGTACAACTACCTTGGGATACATGCCTGATGTTTGATATTTGCCTAGATGATCCTTTCTTTTCTGTGAGCCTTGCACAAGTTAGAATTTGTTACATGTTCGTTCTCATCCAAGCAGCGCCCAACCATCCATCTCCCTAGCCTACAGTGTTTTCCTTCTGCTGGTTACTAGTTGTTTACCTTTGTTGTTCCATTATCACTATCACCACTATTATCATTACCACCACTACCGTATCACAGTTACTACTAATACCTTCTTGCAAGCAAGTGTTTATTTCAGGTGCGGTTGAATTGACAACTCAATTGTCAAAGCCTGTACGTATTCTTTGTGTCCCCAAGTGTCGAATCAATAAATTGGGTTATCTTGCCCGCGAAGACTATCTCGATCCCCTACAGTTGAGGGTTACCACCCATGCGCAGAAACTTTAGTTCATACTCACAGTTCTGGTTCTGTAGATCATAGATCTGTGCTTGGAGCCCATAAACATTTTCTTCTAGTGCGGCCAAACTTGACCACATCTCCTTCATCTCCTTCTCGTGGGAAGCCTCTATCTCGTTCATGATGTCGAAGTTAGATTCAACACCACGCTCCACCATCTTCTTGAACTTGAAGACCTCATGTTCCACCTCCTTCATCCGCTCCTCGGTGCTCCCCTCCTTGACTAGTCCCTTCAGATCCTCCTTGTGGAGGTCACCATCCTACACATGAAGGATCTGGTGGTGCTTCTTCACCTCATCGAGGTAAGGGTTGATGACGTTGACGACGATCTTGTCCTTCGGGGAACTTGGGGGAGTCATGGCACCTAGGTCTAGCTGAAAGCTTTCCTGGCAGAAACAGCTCGAAAAGAAAACACACGAAATCGCGAGATACGTTGCCGGAACGATCTAGGAAAATATATAGCAAAAATTTCTGCACAGAAAGGACGGTAACGAGCCAAAGCGGGGTCGGAGACGGACTCCGGGGTGCCCAGGCGGCCTCCCGGCGCGGCCAAAAGTGGGGCCGTACCTGGGGGGCGCCTGGGCCCCCTGGAGCTGGTCTCCGGCTCTACTTTGGCCTCAAATTTTCTATATTTTGCAAAAACTCGTAATCTGGAACTTTTAAGGCGATTTCGCAATGTTTCCTTACCGTAATACATACCTTTCCTTATTCTGCTTCTGCTGGTGTCTGGAATAGGGCTGCAACATGTTCTTCATGAGTTTTTGTGTATACCAAATCCACATCAACGTTGACAGGGTCTCCTGCTATGTAATGATTAAGTCTTTGCCCATTCACCACTTGAGGTTTGGTGCCTTCGAAATTGTTAATCTTGATTGCACCTGAGCGGTAGACTTCCTCAATATGAAATGGCCCTTCCCACCTGGAAAGTAGTTTACCTGGAGAAAACCTAAAACGGGATCTAAACAACAAAACTTTATCACCAACATTAAATTCACGTTTCAGAATCCTCCTATCGTGCCACTTCTTTACCTTTTCCTTGAACATTTTAGCGCTCTCGTAAGCTTCACTTCTCCACTCATCTAGAGAAGTCAAGTTCATGAGACGCTTTTCACCAGCTAATTTCGGGTCAGCATTAAGCTCTCTAATAGCCCAGAAAGCTTTGTGTTCTAATTCTAATGGCAAATGGCAAGCCTTGCCATAGACCATTTGACGGGGATCAACCCCGGCAAATCCCATGGTCAGGGACCCTGGGTTAGTCATGGAGATAGACACAGGTTGGACGATACTCGTCGGCTAACAGGAGAATCACTTCCTGCTCGATATTATTGCGTGAGGGGGCGATTACAATGGAGGCCAAGGCAAGTTCTCGCAAGGCTAGGGTGATTAGACGCGTATTGAGTTGATCTGGACATCTCCCCTCCTAGCCTTTATATACTAGGCTAAGTCTCGGGGAGTCCGTGCTAGGTTACATAGGTAGTTTCCTAATTCTAGTCCTGCCTTGTCCGCCAAGTTGCACCTTCCATGTTAGTCGCGAACTCCTACGTCGGTGCTTGGTTGGGCCAATCGCGGGCCTGTCGTAGCTTCCCAGCGGGCCTTCTGTCTTCACACGCACCAGGTAGTCTCACATGTAGGAGTCGTGGGGTCACCCCCTCGTCAGTAGCCCCCGAGTGCCTGGGGGACTCGAAGAGTCGCGCAGGGACTCGAATTCATTCACGCCTTTATTGTTTGTAAGCGTGGCATCGCCACGGGTCGCTGGCAGTTTTGAGCCATGACAATACCTGTTTTGAGGTATTGCTAAGCTGAAAGGGTCCAAGGAGTCGACTGGTCGAGCCTTGGTGAATTGTGCTAGTGACATATACCACAATAGCCCAATCAAGCCCACGTCCCTCAACATGAACCTGGAACACTGGTGTCAAGCAAAGTCATGCCGCTGCAGGTCTTATAGGATCAATTGCTGCCAGTCTAAGCACATAGCCTGAGCGCGTCCGTTCGGCTCTTTCTATCATGCGAGCGCATGGAAAAGGTCGGGAGTGAAATCGCTCTGCGGCAAGTCCCGGCCCGGCCGTTCTTCGCAGCGGGGTCTTACCTACATGCTAAGCTTGTGTGGCATCTAGGTACAGTGTGTCGTAGCCTAGGCATAATTTGTTTTTGTTGAGGCACGGAGCCTGATTTAGCAATGCGCCCACTTGGAATGGAACAATCAAGTGAGCTGTTTTAGTCGTCACCCGCGGAGCTTGTAATGAACTTAGGCGAGGAAAATAAGATAGCACCCACTCGGAAAGTCGTCGAGTGTGCGAGTGATACGTCCCAAACGTATCTATAATTTCTGCTTGTTCCATGCATGTTTTGTGTGACTTTGCCATGTTTTGCTTGAACTTTCATACACTTTTGAACCTATTTGGACTAACCTACTAACTCAGTGCACCCTGTTGCCAGTTGCTGTTTTCTGCTGTTTTTGTATTTCAGGTTTTCCGGCCATTAAAAGTGCTCCAAAAAATCCGGAAAAATCAGATAAAAAAATCAGCGTCACGGAAGCTTCCGGAAACACCAAAGGAGCGAAGGGGGGCCACCACCAGGAGGCCAGGAGGGTCCCTGGCGCGGCTCCACCCTAGGCCGCGCCAGGAGGCCTCCTGGCTGCCTGGTGGGTCCCCTCGACACCCCCCTTAGCCTATATTTACCCCTCGGGGTGGAAACCCCTAGGACGGACTCCTTTTTCACGATCCTGCCTCTGTTCCGCCGCCGCCGCCGTTTCTAGATCGGGGCTGCCTGGAGAAGCTGCTCCGGCACCCTGCCGGGAGAAGCTACCCCCTCCGAGAGACCCTCCATAGCCATGGACGCCCCCCGTATGTACCGTGAGTAGTTTCCCTTGGGCCATGGGTCCGTGACCAGTAGCTATGTGATCTATCTCTCCCTCTTTTGTGCTTCCACTTTCGAGTCCTCGTGAGCTGCCTCACATGATCGAGGCATCTATGTAATTTCTGCTGTTGATATGCTGAGTTTGTTGGGATCTGATGGATTATGAGACTATGTTCAGATTGTGATGAGTAATATATTTGGTTCTTGTATTTTATATTTTGTTCTTGAATAAATTCTTGCATGTTCTCCGTTGCGGTATTTGCTTTGGCCAAGTATTTTATTTGCAACTCCAAGAGAGAGCGTTATGCTCGATTGTGGGTTCAACCCCCTGATGTCTAGCTTGAGTGACAGAAACATGAGACTAGGGGATGTGCTGTTGCCACCAGGGATAAAACAACGGTGCTTGTACATGCGGGTGCAAGGATTGTTTACTTTACGCATAGTTCTTTTAACGCAGTTGTCTGTTGCTTTGAGTTTACACTTTGGGTGAGATTCGCAACTTAATACCAGCGAGATGTTCTGGATAGATATCTCAAGGTGGATGATTCGTAGTAGATGCAGATGAATTTCGGTCTACTTACTTTGGCGTACTGCCCATTTCTTTTGAGCCCTTCCTTTCTTTGCAGCATAGTTAGCATTGCGGTGCCTTCATAATCTTGTCAATTGCCCAACTGTGATTTGTTTACCTCGCTAGCACTTTTATCGTCTTTTGGGAGAGAGACATCACTAGTGAAAATCACGGGACCCCGGTCCATCTTCATATCATTGTTTACACCCTCAATTTACTTTCAGTCTTTACTTTCAGTTGCCACTATTATTATCTCTTGCGTTGATCCTTTGGAAACAACAAGGCCGGAGGAATTGACAACTCCTCTGTACTCGTTGGGAGCAAAGTTATTTGTATCTGTGTGCAGGTCCAGGTGAAGTTAGAAACCCTCGATTGTGAACGACGCCATTGTTCACTTTACCACCTTCTTGTATCTCTGCGAGTCCTACGGGAGACAAACCCTATCCTCTACATAGGGGAAATTTGCTGCTACGCTACATCTCACCTTCCACTTGGGGTAACCAACGAGGAGTGAGAACTATCCTCACCGTATCAAGCTAATTTCTGGCGCAGTTGCCGGGGACTCCAGTCTACAAGATAGGGGAGTTGCACACTATCTTTTACCTTTGCTTTTTAGTCTTGTTAGTTTACCTTTCAGTTTTTATCTTTGTGTCCTTTATCAAAAATCAAAAAAATAGTATGTTTAGTTCCTTACTTGCCAATCAATGTCTGACTTCTTTGAAACCAGATCTTATTGGCATGGAGGATTCACCGATGATCAATAAAAGTGGTACAAGGAACACCGCTTGTCTGAAAAGGGGATACACTTATGGAAACAAATACATCATTTGTATGAGTATGCTAGAAACTTGTGCTCAATATATAATATATCTTTCTGCAGGATGAATCTTGTTGCTTTATGAGGCATAAACACCTTTCTTTTCAGTGTGAGTACAATGATGATGAAACCTTAGCTTCTTATGCTAAGAGAAATTATGATTTTTATGATGCAGAGGAAATAGAAGAATTTGTTGCTTATAAGGGTGCCTATGAAATTACTTCTCTTCTTAAAAATATTGATGATGCCCCTTACAAATCTGAGAGTCTTGCTATACTTAATTATTGTTTGGAAAATTACGATGTAAATTATTATATTACTGATCATCTTGAGAGAATCTCTCCCCCAAAGGAAGAGACAAATGTTTTGCAGGACTCTATGGAAGAAGAAATTGTTGAACCTGAAAGCTCCTTGGATGAAAAAGAGGAGGAGAGTGACAAACAAAAGGAGGAAGAATGGATCCATCCATGTCTACCTTCTAATGAGAGTAACTCTTTGAATCTTACCTTATATGAGTGTTATGATCCTATGGATTCTTTTGAAATATCCCTTTTTGATGAAGTTGATGCCTTCTATGCTTATGGCCGTGATGCCACTATGGATGTTGCTTACGGAGATGAACTTTCTATAGTTCCTCACGTTAAGCATGAAATTTTTGCTATCGCACCCACACTTGAGTGTCCTATTATCCCTTTAAAAAATTTCCAACTCCGGAGAATTTTCCTCTTATCAAAGCTCAATGTGATGGGTTGCATTTATCTTATGATCCTAAAAACCGTGTTGAAAATAATACACGTGTGCTTGTAGGTCATGAACAATATGATTTATATGATAGTTATATTCTTGATGTTGTTCATGATACTACTGAAAATTACTTTGAGAGAGGAAAGTTTGGTTATAGAAACTTCCATGTGACAAAAACACCTCTCTCTAAACTGAAACTTCCAAAGTTGTTCTTGTTCCACCTTCCTATGCATGTCACTTTGTGCTTCTTTGATTTATTTTCTTACGAGATGCCTATGCATAGGAAGTGGGTTAGGCTTAAATGTGTTTCATATTTTCTTCTTGATGCTCTCTTTTGCTTCAAAATTCTTATTCTTGTGAGAGCATCTTCTATAATCTTTAAGCCTAGCTAATGGCTCTAAAGAAGCGCTTTCGGGAGGCAGCCCGCAACGAATTTAGGTTTTTCTTTTTGATTTTGTTCTGTTCTTAGTGGTCTTGATGATTGTTACTACTGTGGCAACATCATTGTATCTTTTCTTTTCAAGCTTTGTGCCAAGTTTAGCCTCATACGGCAAGGGAAGTAAAAGTTGTGACATGCTGTCCAGAAAACAGATTCTATCCTCGTGACTAGAAAAATCAGAGAAAAATCCCAGTTCATCTTTTTGAGCTGAAATGTTTACACAGCGTGCTCTATACAATTACAAAACTTCCGTATGTTCTGAGTTTTTTTATTTGAGTTGCAGAAGTACCTCTAAAAAATTTGTTTCTATCTGCTGTTCTGTTTTTCACAGATTCTGCCACGTTTTGTCTCTCTTCACTTTTGCAAACCTTAAGCTTGCTTTTTCTTTGCAAAAACCTTATGGAAATCTTGGGAAACAGCAACTCTTCCTGGAAATCTTTATTTTCAGTAGAGAAAAAATTATTTTATTAGGGTACTAACCTCTCTAATCAGCCTACAATGAGTTATGTATGAAGGGAGTTTTCAAGTGCGCGATGGAGGATGGTGAAAGAAGATTCAGGAGGGTCAAACGCTCAAGCTTGGGGATGCCCATATGCACCCCAACAAATATTCAAGGAGAATCAAGCATCTAAGCTTGGGGATGCCCCCGTGCATCCCCTTCTTCATCAACAATTATCAGTTCGTCTCTCGTTGCACTATATTTTTATCACTTCATGCGTTATGTGCTTTTCTTGGAGCGTCTCGCTCTTAGGTTTTGTTTTTAGTTTTCTTTTTCTTTGTTTGCTGTAGTAACAAGTTAGATCCCAGCTTACTTTCTTTTGTGTGGGAGAATTACACGCTCCGCTTGAACTAGAAATCCTCATAGGATTTGCATGCTTTTTCTTTTAGCTGTGAGTTGTTCTTTTTCTTTTCTTAGCTGCTGCTCTGTTTAGTTGTAGTGCTTTAGTTTTTCTAGAGCTTTTCTTTTGTTTTAGGTTGAACTTTCTATAGGTTGCATGTTTTATCTTGTTAGAGAGTTTGCCTGTTGCACTGAGTTTTGTGTCTTGACTAGAAGTAGGTAGTTGAAGTTGCTTTTCTCTTTGTAGTAGTAACTTGCAATAGTTTTGAGGTATTGATTAGAGTAATGTTTGAACTTATGGTGTCAAGAGCTCTTGCCTATTAGTGATAGATGTCGTATTTTGGGCAATCCGTGTGTTTTTCGAAAACCAAAAACCCCTGTTGAGAACTCTAGCTACTAGATGGATCACTAACCTCTGGAGGGTTCGAATATTAGAGTACACTCACGTACCATGAGTCAAGGATGCGCAAGGATAACCAAACCCCTATACACTCCTCCTCGGGGTACCTGTCTCTTTGTGAACCTTCTGATTAGATTGAGAGTTACCGATAATAAGTGCATGAGTTCTTCGGACTAATGTGAGTATTCGAAAGTTGACACTTCCACCCACCTATACTTTTTCTAGCCTCTTCGGTACCGTGCATTGCCCTTTCTCACCTCGAGAGTTGGCGCATACTTCGCCGGTGCATCCAAACCCTTGGCACGATACGCCCTGTCATCATAAGCCTCCTTATATCTTTCCTCAAAACAACCACCATACCTACCTACAAGGCATTTCCATAACCTTTCCGAGATACATTGCCATGCAACATCCACCTTCTCATGACTTGATCTTCATGTCATACATGATACTTGCTTGATCGATGAGCCGCATGCTAGTTGGGCCTTGTCCTAATCATTGCTACATGACGCGATAGTATCATTGCATATCCTGCTATCCTGGCAGAAGCATACATTTGCATCATGATAGTTACATTTTCTTTATGTGAGTACCTTTGTAAAGTGTGAAAGATCTCCTATATTCTTGTAAAATATAGAGTATTGCCCCTAAAGTGAGGAAAAGATCCCAAAGAGGACAAAATCAAAAGATCCCAAAGATGACAAATGAGAGTTAAATAGAAAGAGCCATTGAGGCCACCAAAAAAATAAAAAAAGAGAAAAAAAGAGAAAAATAATAAGAGAGAAGGGGGCATACTACTATACCTTTTGAGAGATCCACACTAGTACTTCATCTCCTATCCCTTGTACTTCATAGAGATCATCATCATGCATATAGCTATGTGGGGACCCTTTACACTATAGAACTTGGCTTGTATATTCCAATGATGAGCCTCCTCAAACGATCTCTAGGTCATCTTGAGCAAGCAAGTTAGATGCACCCCGACTAGTTCCCTTGGAGAGATTTTAGCTCACATGTGCATCCGTTGTATGGCAATCCCTACTCCTCACATCATATCTATCATATGGCCTTCTCTCGCCTATGATTGTCCTCATTGATGTGAGCCTTTCACACCTTTTTTGTCTTCCTCCTCCACCTTCTTTATGTTTCGCCTTTTAGGTGTCAACTTTCTTGCTCACGCTCATCCATTGCATGAGTGCTCAAAATATCGAAAGGGAGTGGATCAGTTTGACTTGTACCTGACTAGTGGTTTGGAGACGAGTCCAGATAAGAATCCAAAGGAGACCAAGTGTAAAACTTTAGTAGATAGTTGTTCTCAACAACCTTATTTTTTCTCTCGTATTTCCCTATCCCTTGCTTGCACGCAAACACCATCTGGAGACATTCGAGTCACGGACAGCAAGAGCTTTTGCACCTTTTGTTCTTTTGTTGCTTGTGTCAATACTAATATAGACTCTTGCTTGTTAAGACTTGAATTGAATTGCATGCTTTGATTGCTTTACTTAAAAGTCCTTTTATGGTTGTGTGGCATGTCACCACAGAAATTATGCTTGTTATAGTTTACCTACTCGAGGACGAGCAGGAATTAAGCTTGGGGATGTTGATACGTCCCAAACGTATCTATAATTTCTTCTTGTTCCATGCATGTTTTTTGTGACTTTGCCATGTTTTTCTTGAACTTTCCTACACTTTTGAACCTATTTGGACTAACCTACTAACTCAGTGCACCCAGTTGCTAGTTGCTGTTTTCTGCTGTTTTTGTATTTCAGGTTTTCCGGCCATTAAAAGTGCTCCAAAAAATCCGGAAAAATCAGATAAAAAAATCAGCGTCACGGAAGCTTTTGGAAACATCAAAGGAGCGAAGGGGGCCACCACCAGGAGGCCAGGAGGGTCCCTGGCGCGGCCCCACCCTAGGCCGCGCGAGGAGGCCTCCTGGCTAACTGGTGGGTCCCCACGACACCCCCTTCGCCTATATTTACCCCTCGGGGTGGAAACCCCTAGGACGGACTCCTTTTTCGCGATATCGCCTCTGTTCCGCCGCCGCCGCCGTTTCTAGATCGGAGCTGCCTGGAGAAGCTGCTCCGGCACCCTGCCGGGAAATTTGAATTTAAACTGAACCAAGTGATCAAAGAAATTTTTTGAACAATAATGATCAACAGTAATTGTGATTACTGTTCACTGACAGTGAGAGTGTTACAAATCTCCCCCACTACAAAGAATTCTCGTCCCGAGAATTATAAGGTAGTGTAACGGTTAAAGCTTCGGTTTCGTATTCTAACGAATCTTCTGGCTCTTGTTTTCCTTCTCGATGAATTTAATCCTTCTCGTTGATGTCTTCATTTCCTTGCATCAGTGCATCTCGACGAGTTGTTATCCTTTCTTCGGGGTCTTCATCTTTCTTACGATTAAGCTAGGAGACAAATATAAGGGGGTCGGATCGGTACCAGGTTAATCAACTAAGGTTGTCCAAGGGTAGGGGGTACAAAGTATCTTCTGAGTTTAAACTCAGGGAAGTACATCGAGAGAATAAAAGAACGCATGAGAAGTCTCAGGCGGATAGGCATGCATTCGATGCCGATCACGGATGATGAAAAAGGGGTTCCAAAGAATCAGGTATAAGCACTGCGTCTGGTATCAGACTGAATATCACACAAAGGTACATACCAGGGTATAAGCACTCGTGAATTGCATACGAGTTCAAGCACGAGGAATAACCTCGAGAACACAAAGGTACAAGAGAGTCAGGTTTTGATCATGTGGAACTGTGGGTTAGAGTGGTGGCATATTACGCGATCACGATGCAAGGATTGTTAGCGAACAGCTTGTCAGCTATGTCGACAACAACATCGATACCAGGAGCAGTGGACATTGAGAACCATTTTCCTGCTCGTTAATACGAGGCGGACCAATTGGAAAAGTTCTCGTCCCGGTGGTTACCGAAATGTCATCAACAATGGCAACAAGGTGTTACTGACAAGGTTGTACATCGAGGTGTTTACATAAGCAGGGGAATTTCATTGCTCAGCTAAGACACATTACAAGAAAGGTTAAACAGACCAATGGAAGGAAAAAAAGTGATGATACACAAGTATCAGGTATATATCTTCCCCAAGGGAAAGCAGAGCACGATACGCACGACCAAGTTGTATTGGCAGAGAGTCAAGGGAGGTTGTCGATGATAACACAAATCATCAAGGGCAAGGATGGTATTTCACACGATGAATCCAATCGACACATGGAATAAGCCATGTAAGATTAGTCAGATAATAATCCACCAATGGTCGGGTGGTTCGCAAAGAATCTGATGTGAGTATCGGCACTCAACCAGAAGGAGACAGAATGCAAAGGCATCGGGTGATAGAAGCATCGGAACAATTCGATGCTGAAGTACAAGGGAATTATGATTTCCAGATCGGTAAGTGGATGTAATTATCCAGGGACCCCACTGGTCAGCCCCCCCCCCTGACGTCACCCCCACGCCATGCGTTAAATAAAAATGATTTAAATAAAACAGAGAAAATTCCAGAAAATGAGTTAAACTTGGAAAATTCATAACTAATTCATTTTAACTCCAAATATAACAAATAATATGTCTAAAAATATCAGAAAAATCCAAGGATTATGAATATGGGCTCTGTTTTTATGTTTGACCATTTTAAAATGGGGGAACAAAAGCAAATGTGTATATGACTTAATTTGAAATTTAATTTGGAGTTTGAATTTGAATTTCAAATGCAATATACTTCAATTAAGATGAATATGCTACAAACCAGTACCATTCACATCATGGACAACATAATCATGTGATTGTGCATTTCAATTCAATGTTGCCCCCTTTGTTGATGTTTGTTTCAGGTACCAGCTTTTCCGAGACGGTGATCACCCCGAAGAAGAAGACCACCGTTAAGACCCGCGTATCGTCAGCAAGGCAAGCAAACCCCATTGATCATATCTATAAAATCCCAATTCCCTCTCAGTCTCGCTTATGCATGTTTAGGAGATCACCGAGACACGTTCTTTCGCATAGTTGAACCCATTCCGATGCATGACCTATCATTTTGCCACCGTATTAAGCAAACCACAATCCTAGCAGATTTAGGAGTTGGTTGATGAACATGTGGCCCCTACAACTGTTACTGCTTTTGCTGCTTAGTGGTACAATGAGGATGTTTTGATTGTGAGTCGGGATGGAATGAACACAGTGGTGTTGATGAAAGTGAAACGTGTTGGTGAATCCACCCTAAACAAAGGTGAACGATGAGAGGCTGTGTAGGAGTACACAGTGGGTTGTCTCGTTGAACACTGCCCTAGGCCCTGAGTTCCTGTTTGGTGATCCAAGACAAAGAGTATGACCACATGTAGGGTTTTATGGGAGCCCCGTTTGGCCTCTTTACGTACCCGATCCAGTCCAGGAGTCACACTAGATTCGGGCTTTCCATTTGATTTATGTATAGATATGTGGGTGGACCTGTGAGGCAGTGAAACCATCTGTCAAAGGTGGCGTCTCGGTCCCTTACATTATCTGAGTCCATTTCGTGGAACCGGCCGGACTCTCGAGCGGTGACAAACTCAGGTAGTCGACTCCTGGATTAGAGAAGGTGATGTGAGATTAGTGCCTTGGTTTCATCCACGTCCGACATCCGCTTGAAGGAAGCCAAGAACGAGGCGATAAGTGATGACACGCGTGTGAAGATGTACACCCCTGCAGGGTTAATGAACTATTCGAATAGCCGTGTCCGCGGTTATGGACTACTTGGAAACCTCTACTTGATCATAGACAACTTGAATGGATACTTATAAAACTCGCAAGATAAGCATGAGTGCTATGGTGTGCTTCCTCGTGGGGAAGTCGAGGAAGTAACCATAGTGGTGTATTGGTTGGAGAAAGTAGTGGACTCGTGTACGCTTCTTACCTCAAAGTCTGGTACTCGTAGTACAGGATTAGCCAAGTCAAAGCTGGCACTTCTGCATGATGAAACCCCACCTCCTTCACCTTGATACTTGAGCATGAGTAGTATAGATCTGATGTAAGTCTTGCTGAGTATGACTTTGTACTCACGTTTGCTTATTCTATGTTTTAGATGAGAACCTGGACCCCGATGGAGTCACCTTCGTGAAGCTCGACGTTGACTAAGTTAGCATAGTCCCAGACAGCAGTCTGGTCCCTCGTGGAAGGGCATGTTTGTTTTACAAGGCTTCTCTAAGCCATTTGTTAAACTTGTCTGTACTCAGACCTAATTTGCTTCCGTTGTATGATGTAATGTTGATCACAGACATGTGATCTTTGTATGCTCTATGTGTATATCAATAAAGAGTACTTTGTAGAGTTATGTGATGATACCTGCTGTTCATACTAGGCATGTGTGCTGCGTGTATGATTATAACATGCATGTCTTAGTATGGGTTTTCGAGACCTTAGTTGTGATCTGGCTGGCGGTCTTTTATACACCAAGTGGCCCTTAGATGTGCGCAGCTTGGGGCATCGCGATGCGATTGCTCGTGACTCTGTCACGTGCACACTTTGTTGTATGATCGAGCCCGCCCTAGACCCCGACTAAGTGATCGGGCTGGAGTAAGTCTATGTAAGATTTAGGACCCAATCGATAACATGGTTGAGGTGACTTGTCTATGAGTATGGGATTCACCACCCATAAGCATTTAGACTTGTGAGCGGACGATGAGGACCCATCTCAGTTGATCATCCGGCCTGAATGGGATGCCCCTCACATTTGATGCTTACCGAGAACGTTCTGTGCTTGGCCTTGTCTGCTTAGACAAGTGGGTACGGTTCTCGGCTCTCCATGTGATTGTATCGTGACTGGAATGACATACGCTAACCCCCGGTCCCGACACGAGCGCCAGGAATGGAGGCGGCGGGGTCTCCGGCGGTCGAAGCGGGGAGGCAGCGTCGAGGGGCGTCGGGCGGTGCGGCCGGCGCCCGCCGGGGTTGGCGGCGGCGGCGCCCAAGAGGGCGATGTGGATCGGGATCGAGAGGGAGGGGGTCGGGTGAGAGAGCTAGATGGGGAGGGCTCTGATCGTGTCATCTTGGTCTAAGGGCCAGGGGGCAAGGTGGGCTGGGCCAGGGATTCGGCTGGGTGGGCCTCGCCCTGAGCGTTAGATAGGTTAGTTGTATTCTCTTTTTCTTTTTATTTTCTGTTTTTATTATTTTGTATTTATTTTAATAGCTTAGGCATTTTTGTAAAATGGGTTAAGTGGCCCATAATTAACGCTCCACCATAGGTCAGTGCCACAACAAGTTTGGGCAATATTAAAAGTCATTTAATAATTCTTTTAATTATTATTTTAATGAAAAGGGGTTTTTTGGCTAATGTTTATTATTGTTTGAAATATTTTAGAGATTAATAAAATACACAAATTGGTGTGACATGCTCCACTGAATATTTCTGATTTAATAAAAGTGGAAGCACAATTTTTGGACAAAGTTTATTTTGCACTTTGTTTTTAATATTTCACCAAAGGAATTTTGAGCATTTGATTTGATTTCAATTCAAGGGCATTTGATTTGAGCTTGGACTTTAGTTGACCCATGATGATCAAGGTCCAAGGTTCACATTGCTTTCAACAATATAAAAGGGAAATTTGAATTTGAACTGAACCAAGTGATCAAAGAAAATTTTTGAACAGTAATGATCAACAGTAATTGTGATTACTGTTCACTGACAGTGAGAGTGTTACAGCTGCCTCACATGATCGAGGCATCTATGTAATTTCTGCTGTTGCTATGCTGAGTTTGTTGGGATCTGATGGATTATGAGACTATGTTCAGATTGTGATGAGTAATATATTTGGTTCTTCTCTTTTATATTTTGTTCTTGAGTAAATTCTTGCATGTTCTCCGTTGCGGTATTTGCTTTGGCCAAGTATTTTATTTGCAACTCCAAGAGAGAGCGTTATGCTCGATTGTGGGTTCAGCCCCCTGATGTCTAGCTTGAGTGATAGAAACATGAGACTAGGGGATGTGCTGTTGCCACCAGGGATAAAACAACGGTGCTTGTACCTGCGGGTGGAAGGATTGTTTACTTTACGCATAGTTATTTTAATGCAGTTGTCTGTTGCTTTGAGTTTACACTTTGGGTGGGATTCGCAACTTAATACCAGCGAGATGTTCTGGATAGATATCTCAAGGTGGATGATTCGTAGTAGATGCAGATGGATTTCGGTCTACTTACTTTGGCGTACTGCCCATTACTTTTGAGCCCTTCCTTTCTTTGCAGCATAGTTAGCATTGCGGTGCCTTCATAATCCTGTCAATTGCCCAACTGTGATTTGTTTACCTCGCCAGCACTTTTATCGTCTTTTGGGAGAGAGACATCACTAGTGAAAATCACGGGACCCCGGTCCATCTTCATATCATTGTTTACACCCTCAATTTACTTTCAGTCTTTACTTTCAGTTGCCACTATTATTATCTCTTGCGTTGATCCTTTGTAAACAGCAAGGCCGGAGGAATTGACAACTCCTCTGTACTCGTTGGGAGCAAAGTTATTTGTATCTGTGTGCAGGTCCAGGTGAAGTTAGCAACCCTCGGTTGTGAACGGCGCCATTGTTCACTTTACCACCTTCTTGTATCTCTGCGAGTCCTACGGGAGACAAACCCTATCCTCTACATAGGGGAAATTTGCTGCTACGCTACATCTCACCTTCCACTTGGGGTAACCAACGAGGAGTGAGAACTATCCTGACCGTATCAGCGAGTAAGTCATGTTTATTGAATTGTTGAGGCTTTGTTGCGAGTGGTCAATCAAATGATTTTCTGCTCTCGGGGTGAGGGAGCACCCAAACTCTGAGAGTATGTAAATTTCTGCTGGTGCGAGTGATCACTCGAGCACATTTTTTCCTTCTGGGCGAGGGAGCACCCGAACTCAAAAGGGTACTCCCGATGGGAGAAAGAATTTTTTAGAGTCAGAAAATTTAGGCATATAGCTGGATCTTGGAATTGTTTGGTTTTTTCAACTACTTTAGACTTGATCCGTTCCCTTTGGGGTGTCGTGCTGATATGTATTGTCATGCTGTTTGATGACCTATGATGATGCTTGATTTTTTTTGATCTGTCACGTCTTCTGGACTGCCATAATGACGATTTGGACGGCGCACAGCTTGTTGCATGTTGGGTTTCCAAGGCTTTGTGTGGGAAGCAAGCGAGATTTGACGCGTCCTGTAAATGATGTTGACTGTGTGAAGGCATCTTCGTCTTGGAATTCGTAACGCTCGGCCCGTTCGGTCTTTGATGCAATGATGGCGCCGCATGGGCTTCTATGTGTTTTTCCTCTTTTGCCCTTGGATTGAGCTATAAATACTTCCTTTGGTTGCCCGTCCTTGGCATCCATTCTTCACATCTTTTTCCTTCTGCTTCTTATTCTTCATATGGCACCCAAACGTGGTAGTAGTGTAACTGGGCGAGGCCGTGGTGTTGCAGGGCGAGGTCGTGGCCGCCGTGGTCGTTGTCGGGGGATTGGTACCCAGGTAGGCTCACCCAAGCGGAAGCAACCTTTCAAGACAAGGATGGACCGATTGGGCTGCAGCTGGGCCGAGCTGGGCAGGCGTACGGCCGATTGCTCCAAGGCAATCAGCCATACCGAATGCCAGCAGTCGGCCCAGGCGCAACCGGTCCACCCTTTTCATCACCAAGACAGTTATCCAATTGGCCCGCAGCTGGGCCGAGGTGGGTATTAGCATAGCCGATTGCCCAGAGGAATCGACCTTGCCCGGAACCACCAGTCGGCCCAGGCGCAATCGGTACGACCTACCACCTCTGGAGAAGTTGACCCCGAGACCAGTCGGAGATTCAAGTACGGGGTCATAAATGCGCAATCCCGAGAGATCGGGGTGGCAGAGAAGCCAAGTCACATCGAAGATCTGGCAGAGATACGGTGTCGACCTCTGCGCCGATTCCGCGGACAGGACGACAAGACCGCACCTCCTAGCGCCACTGTTCATCATCATGACCTACAAGTCTACAGCATGGGCCGCCGCTCGTAGGGTCCGGATAAGCCGGAGAAGAGCAGTCGGTGGGACCCAGCCGATTAGAGGATGACGGCTGGGCCCAATCGGCAGTGAAGTCCGATGTACCCCGGGCTCATGCTATAAGAGCCCGGGGTACCCCTCCTGCGTGGGGGACGATCCACTCATTTAGCCCCATTACTCACACCCTCCTCAGTTCATTCACTGCTAGTAGTTATTTCTTAGGGAAGCAGGAGAGAGCCTTGCCCACGGCGGCGCTCACGTTCCCCTGAGAAGATAGAGAAGCAGTTATTGTAGTCCAGTTCATTGATATAGAAGAGACAAGCAGGATTAGGGGTGTTATCTCTCCGGAAAGCCCCGAACCTGGGTACATCGTGGTGTCCTCCACCGTGTTTGTGCCCAACCCGATTCCGGCACCATCGACATCTTATTCCTCGCGTCTTCCCCTCACTTTAGCCATCCCCATGGCATCTGCCGTCACGTATCGACGACAGTTGGCGCCCACCGTGGGGCAGACCGAGGCGTCGACTGGAGTAAAGATTCGGACGGGATTTTCCTCTGCATCAGGCGGTAGCCATGCCTCTGGCCTGATTCTTAGGCGTGGGGCAATCGGTTATGTGGTGGATTACTCGGCGCGGTACGGGGCTGGTGCGCCCCTGCCGCCCGGTGTGTCGCTACAGGTCGGCAGTCATCGCCTCTTCATTAGCAGTTTCCCCGAGGCGTATCCGAGGGAGATCCGTGTCTTCTCGTGCGCCACAGATCCGATCTCGACCAGGGGCTGCAGTGCAGCACCTGGCAGAGAGGATGGCCGAGTGCACGCTGCTGTCATGATGGCGGGGGCGTCGTCATCAAGCAATCGCGGTGCAGCAAGCGCAGCAAGAAGAGCCAAGGAGGCAGCGGAGGCTGCAGAGAGAGTCGGCACCAGCGCGTTGTGGGATGTGTTGTACACACTCGTGAACAGGAATGGTGATCCCGATGAAGTGCACACCGAGCTGGAAATGGCAAGGCTTGCTTTGGCTCGCAGGGCCGAGCAGGTGCTGGCAGAAGAGCGCAGGCTGGGAGCCATCACCAGAGAGTACAATGCAACGCATGCGGGACCGCGCCGGCCGATTGAGCCCACAGTCTTGGAAGATTTGAGAAGCCGAGGTAGGGCAGTCAATCAGCAGCTGTCGGGGGCCGAGCAGCCGGAGCGGCCAAGGAGGCCAGTGCAACCGGAGCAACCGGCGCAATCGGCATTCATCCAGAGGCCGACATACAGCACACCGGACAAAAACCTGAGAGCGGCTGAGCCGATAGCACTCGAGCTAGAAGACCTCGAGGGAGACGAGCGGCGAGAGCAGTCGTGCAGAATGCGTGAGCTGTTGGCATCCGCAAAGGAGCAGAGGCTCATGGCAATGGAGAATCAAGATGCAGGACCTGAAGTGTCAAGAGGAACTGTGAGGCTGAATCCGGGAGCTAGCCAGCGACCGAATGCATCGCGCCAGAACAGACAACAACCTGCTCCATCTCGGCACGAGAGTAGGGTCAGAAGCAATCGGCCACCCCCAGAAGCAAGCAGAAGAATCGAAGAGCCAGCTGTTAACAACAGGCGCAACGACATGCCTCAGCAGTCGGCACCAAGACCAGCAATCAGCGCCCGGCTTGGCCCTCGCCAAATCGGTCAGAACGATGCAAGGCTTCGCATCGAGCTCCTGGAGAAGGAGGCTCAAGAGGATGAAGAAGGAGAGGCTGGCCCGTCGTGTTTCGGTCATCGTATTCGGACCGAGAAGTTTCCCAAAGGCTTTACGTTGCCGAGATATACGCCCAAGTACAATGGTTCCGTGAAGCCAGAAGATTGGTTGTCCGATTACCTGACTGCGGTTCGCATCGCAGGAGGCAATCGGCGTGTAGCAGTCCGCTATGCACCTTTGATGCTGCAGGGATCGGCTCAGACATGGTTAAACAGCCTGCCCAAGGACAGTGTAAATTGCTGGGAAGATTTCACAAGTGCATTTATCCATAACTTCACAAGCACATATGAGCGGCCGAACCTCCCGAGGCAGTTGGCTCTTTGTGTGCAGGGAAAGGATGAACCCCTCCGAGATTATCTATCTCGGTGGATCAAGCTGAAGAACTCATGTGAAGGAGTCCATGAGATCCAGGCCATTCAGTACTTCACAGATGGATGCCTAGCCGATTCAATGCTGAAGCACAAGTTGCTCCGCAAGGATTTCACATCGCTCGCCGAGCTCATGAAGGTGGCCAATGCGTTTGCTATGTCCGATTCTGCGATGCGCCCTATCCAGCTCGGAGTTGGAGGTGTAATCCAGTCACCAGGGGCTCCGCAGTCGGACACAGCGAACCAGGGCCCCAGTCGGAAGGAAAGGAGAGAGAACAACCGCAACAACAACAACCAGCAGAACAATGGCAAGCGCAAGGATGAGCAACCTGATACTCAATATGGCAGTCGGAAGGTGGCCGATGTCCAGAACGAAGAGGATCCAGCGGCCGCAGGAGGCAGTCGGAAGATGAGACCAAATGTGAGGCCCCCGGGGCAGATGAAGCCCAAGTACACATTTGATGATATGTTGGATGCACCGTGCAAGTTGCACAGTACACCTGGCAGGCCGTCTGCGCACACCACTCGGCAGTGTGATTTCGTGAGAAGGATCGCGAAGGGAGAAGCTTTACCACCTCCACCCCCACTTCCACCCCAGAACAGAGGACCGCCTCAGCAGCAGAACCAGTTCCCGCGGCAAGACGCCGCCTACATGATTTTCACCAGTGAGTCGACGGACAAGGGCAGTCGGAGAGCCCGAGCTCAGGAAGTCAACGCCACTATGCCACCGATTCCTCAGTTCATGCATTGGTCCGAGTGTCCTATATCCTGGGACAGAGCAGATCATCCCACCATCTTGCCGAATCCGGGCAATTATCCGCTTGTGGTTGAGGCTCTGTTCGCAGGACCAAGGTTCTGATGCAAGTTCTCCCGAGTGCTCGTCGATGGAGGAAGTACAATCAACATTATTTACAGGGACACATTGATCAAGCTAGGGCTCACAGAGAAAGACTTGGAGCGCAGTCGGACGACTTTCCACGGGATTGTCCCTGGGTTGTCTTGCACCCCCATGGGTCGCATTCGGCTGGATGTTATATTTGGCACAGAAGAAAATTTCAGAAGGGAGCCGATTAGATTCGAGGTCGCCGACCTCAGCAGTCCCTATCATGCTCTGTTGGGACTACCTGCATTTGCCAAGTTCATGTTCAACGCGCAGCAGACTTACCTCAAGATGAAGATCCCAGGGCCAAACGGCGTCATCACCGTCACCGGGGACTTCAGGAAGTCCCTCGAGTGCACGTCGGCGGGCAGCAGTTTGGCTGACTCTCAGGTGGTTGAGACGGAGAAGCGTCAGCTCAGCAAGGTGATTGCAATGGCGCAAGCACAGAGCAAGAATCCATTGCCAGTTGGCTCAGCCAAGAGAGCAGATGAGCAGTCGGCTTTTCAGTCGACCAAGGACAGCAAGAAGATCGCTCTAGATCCCTCCGATTCAACCAAGTTCGTTGTAGTCGGAGATGGACTTAGCGATAAATAGGAAAGCGAGCTCCTCGAGTTTCTCCGTGAGAATCGGGAAATCTTCGCATGGTCTCCACAAGACATGCCTGGTGTGCCGAGAGAACTCGTCGAGCACAAGCTGCACATTCGGCCAGGCTCGAAGCCGGTCAAGCAACCCCTGAGACGTTTTTCTGAAGATAAGAGAAGGGCAATCGGTGAAGAGATTGCGAAGCTGCAAGCTGCAAGTTTCATCATGGAAGTGTTTTACCCTGAGTGGCTGGCGAACCCAGTCCTCGTCATGAAGAAGAACAAGACCTGGCGCATGTGTATTGACTACACGTGCTTGAACAAGGCATGCCCGAAGGACCCGTTTGCTCTGCCCCGTATTGATCAAGTGATTGATTCTACGGCCGGCTGCGAACTTTTGTCTTTTCTGGATGCTACAGCTGGTTATCACCAGATCAAACTTGCTGTGGAGGATAAAATAAAAACTGCATTTATAACCCCTTTTGGGTCTTATTGTTATATCACCATGCCTTTTGGTTTGAAAAATGGAGGTGCCACTTATCAGCGTACAATTCAGAGGTGTACACACTCCCAACTCGGTAGAAATCTCCACGTTTACGTGGACGATTTGGTGGTGAAGTCGGCAAAAGGAATCACACTTCTCGACGACCTCAGAGAGACATTTGCTAATTTGAGAACTTATCAGATCAAGCTCAATCCGGAGAAATGTGTTTTTGGAGTTCAGGCCGGCAAGCTCTTGGGATTTCTCATTTCCGAGAGAGGAATCGAATGCAATCCTGAGAAGATAGCCGCGATAGAGCGCATGGAACAGCCCAAGAACCTGAAGCAAGTACAGAAGTTCACCGGTTGCCTCGCATCGCTCAGCCGATTCCTCAGTCGGCTAGGTGAAAAAGCAATCCCGTTGTACCAACTGATGAAGAAGACGGAGAAGTTCACCTGGACCCCCCAAGCAAGCGAAGCATTCCGAGAGCTCAAGCGCATGCTCTCCACCGCGCCAATTCTGGCTGCCCCGATTGAGAAGGAGCCAATGATGTTGTACATTGCGGCAACCAATCGGGTGATCAGTGCAGTTATGGTGGTGGAGCGGCCCGAGAAGGACAAGGCACAGCAGATTCAGCGACCGGTATATTACATTAGTGAAGTACTCTCGGCATCCAAGCAGAACTACCCTCACTACCAGAAGATGTGCTATGGGGTGTACATGGCAGCAAAGAGATTGAAGCCATATTTTCAAGCCCACTTGGTCACCGTCGTCAGCTCGGCTCCGTTGGCCGACATCATGGGAAGCAGAGATGCAACCGGAAGAGTGGCGAATTGGGAAATCGAGATCGCCAACCACGACATCCATTATGAGCCAAGAACTGCAATCAAGTCGCAAGCATTGGCCGATTTCCTGGTGGACTGGGCTGAAACTCAGTATATGCCACAGCTCCCAGGATCGGATTTCTGGCGAATGCATTTTGACGGCTCCAAGATGAAGAGCGGCCTAGGGGCTGGCGTAGTACTTACTTCAACAAGAGGAGATCAACTGCAATATGTTCTCCAGATTCACTTCGCAGCATCAAACAACGTCGCCGAATACGAAGCCCTGGTGCATGGTATCAAGCTTGCCAAGGAAATCGGCATTCAGAATATTGAGTGCTTTGGTGACTCCGACCTAGTAGTACAACAGTGCACAGGAACCTGGGATGCAAAGGATGCAAATATGGCAAGCTATCGTTTCCTGGTGCAGCAGATCAGTGGGTACTTTGAAGGATGTGAGTTCCATCATGTGCCGAGAGCAAACAACGAGGCAGCAGATGCGCTATCCAAGCTCGGCTCAACAAGACAAGCTATCCCACCAGGTGTGTCGCTTGAGCACATCAAGAAGCCATCCATCACGCCATCCCCAGAGTCTGAGTCCATCTTCATCTCGGAAACCGACCTTGAAGCGTTGAAGAAGGAGAAAGAAGCTCAACCGGCAAAGATTCCAACCATGAAGAAGCAGTCCAGCACCCAAGGTGCGTCAGCAACAGCAGAGCCGACAGCACCAGGGGCTGCCGAATGCCACAAGAAGAGCAAGGTTAAATAAAAGCAAGCAGAGGCAATGCCAGATGGCACAACCTCAGAAGAACCAATGATGTTAGAAAATGTCGATTGCAATGAAGAAGTTCCAACTCCAGACGAGCAGTCATCACCAGGGGCTCCCGAATGCGTGTCAGGCGCCGCAATCGGCAGTTCAGAGGCAGAAGTCGAAATGACAGAAGTTCAAGAGTCCAGTGGCCAAGGAACCGAGATCCAAGAAGAAGTCCCACCCCAGCATGCAGCAGTAATGGTAGTGGTCAGTGCGCCATCATGGGCACAGCCGATTAGAGATTTCCTAGCAGACGGAGTCCTCCCAGAAGACGAAGCAGATTCAAGACAAATCAGCCGCCGATCTTGGGCATACACGATAATCAACAACGAGCTAGTGCGCAAAAGTGCAACTGGTGTCTTTCAAAGATGTGTAGAAGAGGACAGAGGTTTGGAATTGCTCAGAGCATTCATCAGGGTGAATGCGGTCATCATGCATCTGCAAAAGCAATCGCCAACAAAGCTTTCCGACATGGTTTCTACTGGCCGACTGTGCTCGCAGCAGCTGAGAATTTGGTGAAATATTGCAAGGGTTGCCAGCGGTTCAAGGAAAAAAGTCATGAGCCAGCATCGACATTGAAGACAATCCCAATAGCATGGCCATTTGCAGTGTGGGGTTTGGACATGGTTGGTCCATTCAAGAGGGCCCGAAGTGGCATGACACATCTCCTGGTTGCAGTGGACAAGTTTACCAAATTGATCGAAGCTCGCCCGATCAAGAAGCTTGATGGCCCGACTGCGGTCCGATTCGTGGCCGACATCGTGTGCAGATATGGTGTACCTCACAGCATCATCACGGACAATGGCACAAATTTTGCAAAGGGTGCACTGGCTTGATATGCATCTCAACAGGGCATTCGGCTTGATCTTGCATCCGTGGCGCATCCACAGTCGAATGGTCAAGTAGAAAGAGCAAACGACCTCATCCTCTCGGGTATCAGACCCCGATTGGTGGAACCACTTGAGAGGGCACCCGGAGCATGGATTGAAGAGCTCCCTGCAGTATTGTTCAGTTTAAGGATCACACCAAATAGGTCGACTGGATTCACTCCTTTCTTCCTGGTATATGGTTCAGAAGCAATCATCCCATCCGACATCGAGTTTGATTCGCCCCGGCATGCTTTGTACACTGAAGAAGAAGCTAGGTTAGCACGAGAGTACGGCGTCGACCTCAAGGAAGAAGCCTATTTGCTGGCCTTGTCGAGGTCGGTAGTCTATCAGCAGAAGTTGCGGTACTACCACAGCAAGAATATTCGTCCTCTCGCCTTCCGAGAGGGCGACATGGTGCTACGCCGAATTCAGAAGTCAGACGGGCTGCACAAGCTATCCTCACCCTGGGAGGGACCATTCGTCATCAGCCGTGCACTCAAGAACAACTCCTATTATTTGATCGACTGCACCAAGGGCACTCGGCACAAGGACACATCAGGAGTAGAAACGGAGCGGCCGTGGAACGCTGAGCTGTTATGTCCATTTTATAGTTGAGCGGCAGAAATTTATGTACGCCATTCGGCAAACGATCAGTAAAGCTAGCATGCCTCTGAAAAAGAGCATTCGATTACCTTTGCATAATTTCATTCGAGAAGCTAGCCCAAGTCGGCAACGCTTAGTCATACCCGAGACGTGCGTAATGCACTCGGGGACTGACCGACCACGAGGTCAGACGAATAGGCCATCGAGGCACGGGGACTGCGGGCTGGCACTCAACTTAGCATCTAACTCAAGCGCAACTCACAAAAGTGTTTGTGGCATTGAGAAGGGCAGAGGTTGGGGCGGTCAGCAGTACAAGTTCCCGAGAAACAACTCGAAAAGCTCTGCAAAGGACATAGTCGATAAAACAAGTTACCGATTGCGCCGCGAACCAAGGCATCGAGCTCGGTAGAGGGCAATCGGCTCCTAATATTGCAGAATCCTTTGCGTTAAACCTTGTCGTGTAAATATGAAAAGCTTATCGAACATTGGCTGGAAATCTACCTTTGATCCGATTGCAGACCGCATGTCGGCAGCAATACAGACAAGGTAGACACCCCCAAGTGCAGACCGATAAAGGAAACCGACAAAGACGCAAAGTCGACCGCACAAGTAAAAACTAGAAATGAGCAGTCGGATTGCATAAGAAATAGCAGGCCTAAGGCCGACTGAGTTCATTACATTGAGGTCACACCCAGTGGGTGTCGGCAGAATTAAAATCATGTCTTACAAGCAACTAGTCGGAAAGAAAAAACAAGATAAGGCATTTCAAGGTCGGCAAGCTGCAGTAGGTGACGTCATCGATGGTTTGGCTCAAGGAATCGGGGCAGTCGAAGGCGCCAAGCTGGCAGTCGGAGCAGTCGGGTCGGCGTGTGGGGCAGCGACATCTGGCTCCGATTGTGCATCAGAAGAGGTGGCCCCAGCTCGCTTGGACCTCGGAGATGTATGGGATGAACCGCTGTCAGAAAGCTCCTCGGCCAAGCCGGAGATAGAAGTTGCAGCCAGCGGGTTCCCTCCCTCGTCAAGATATGGGGTATAGTCATAAGGAGAAAACCAGTTCACCATAGCGCTGGCAAGTCGGTTCACTTCAGCATAGGTCTTCTCAAGCACGTCGGCGACGTTTTCTCTGAGGCTGTGGAGCTTGGAAAGTTTCACTTGCGGGTACCAGCTCAACACAGTTTGAAGAGCAGTCTGAGCGCCAGTCCGACCAGCAGAGTTAAGCAGGACGTCGATCCGACGAGGAATGGCCTTCAAAAGAGTCCGAGTCTGCTCGGTGGTAGCATTCGGAGCATCTCCCTTGTCAGAGTCTTCTTCGTCCTGAGGAGCCGGCATGTGGACCTCGGCAGAAGAGCTGGCAGCATGCTTCATCCTCTGAAGTCCAATTTTGAGCTCAGTCGGCGACCACATCAACTCGGCAATCTTCAGAATGCCAAGTTTGAAGGACAAGGCAATCCCCTTGATGACGGGAATGCGAGCTGCTGTTCCAATCAAATACTCGTGCCGAGTCCAGACGTCGTCATGAAGCTGGCAGGACCCCCCGGCCGCCTGCATCATGAAGAAAAAAGTGAGTAATAGCGCAAAAGAAGGGTGCAGTCGGAGATGCACTCGGAGGCAAGAGGCACTTACCACTGAGAAGGGCGTCCATCTCGCTCATTGTGTCGCAGAGGCCCTTGGCCCGGCGGCGCATTTTGGTGGTGTCTTCATAGCTGCGTTTCTCCAGCTCTTCATATTTGGCGATATGATCATCACGATCCTTTCGGAGAGAGTCCCGCGCAGAAATCGCTTCGTCCCTCTCGGTTTGCAAGGCTTGGCGGGCAGCTATGGCTGCATCTCGTTCAGCAAGGAGCCTGTCACCAGCTGCGGTCACGGCAGCTATGTCAGCTAGATGTTTCTTGTCAAGGGAAGCCATCTCGGAATGGAGGCCTTGGATAGTCCGAGTCAAGTCGGCTTCCACCCCCCGCAGTCGGGCCGTTTCTTCCTTGGCTATGGCAAGTGCTGGCCCTTGCTGATTGAGTTCTGCAGTCAGTTCAGCGATACGAGTCTGAAGGTCATCTACCATGGGAATAGAAACTAGAAGAAGACATGAAGATATTAGTACAAGAGGAATGATCAAACCGGAGGGAAAATAGAAATAATGCAGAAGTTACCTTTCAGCCTATTGATCTCGGCCGATTGGTTGTTGACCTCGAGCTGGGCTTGGGCGAGAGTTCGGAGGCTGGCGGTATAAGCGTCGAGGAGTTTTTCGAAGACCTCGCGTTTTTCTTCCATAACAGCCTAAGAATAACAGCAAGATGAAATTTAGAGGTACATCAGCTAAAAGAAGATCCGATTCGATTGCAAGCAATCAGCCCGAATCTCGGGGACTACACCCAGTGGGTGCGCTTGCTCGCACCCACCGGAAGAAAAGTCTCCCGATTGGAGGAAGGTAAGAGAGAGCAAAGAGCATAAAAGATTCAAACCGATTGCAAGCAATCGGCCCGAATCTCGGGGACTACACCCAGTGGGTGCGCTTGCGCGCACCCACCGGAAGAAAAGTATCCCGATTGGAGGAAAATCATAAAGGAAAATTCAAGAGCTTACCACATGATGGCTGTCGAGCTGTTGGAGGTCCCGAGAAAGGGCAGCGGCGAAGTCATTTACTCGATTAAAGGCAGTCATCAGAGGGTCTTGAGTGCGATGTGGAGCATCAGGCTCGGTGCCAATATGGCGGGTGCGAGAATACTCGGCCCGGAATTGGTCCACCGAGCGCATCAGAATCTCCGACGCGGAAGAGGTCGGCTGTGGCGATGAAGTTTGAATGATGGCAGCAGAAGTGATGATGGTAGAGAGCGATGGCGCTGACGCCGCCAAAGAGTCGGAGGCATTCGGTTGTGATCGTGGCGCAATCGGGCGAGATGAGGTCAAGGTGGTGGCCACAATCGGCGGAGTGGTTGTCATGGTAGATGAGGTCAAGGTGGCGGCCACAATCGGCGGAGTGGTTGTCATGATAGGCGAGGTAGTCATCATGATCAATGAGGTTGTTGCCGAAATCGGCAGAGTTGTCGTTATGATAGGCGAAGTGGTTGTCAAGATGGGCAAGACGGTAGAAATCACGGGGGCAGAGACTGGGTCGGAGCGTTGTGGCGGAGATGGAGCAATCGGATTGGTCGATTGCGTTCCTTCGCCACCAGTAACTCCCCGGTCGGCTGTTTCCTTGAAGGCCTTGGAGGCAGTGGCGGAAGTAGTGGTCGTCTGGGCTGCTGTGAGGCGGGCTTTCTTGGTGGCGCGCTCGGCGTCCTTGGAGGATCGATGTGGAGCGGGAGGCCGTTTTTGAGTCGTAGCTGCAGACACAGCAGGGGAGATGACTGCGCCGACGCGGGCGGGAATGTTGGCGTCGATATCATCAAGGCCAATCGGCTCCCTGAAAGAAGAAGAAGAGGTGAATCAGTACAAGGGAAAACAATAAAGTTCAAGGCATGAAGACAAGGGCGTACCCGACTGTTCTCGGTGCTCCCGTGGGCATCCGACATCTCAAGGGGGCGACGTTCAGAGGCATCTGGCCAATCGGCACCCGAGTGGCCGTGGCTTGGGGTTGTTTGCCCTTGGAGGGAGTCGGCGTAGCTTTTGCGGCCTTGCTGGAGGTAGCACCAGAAGAGGAGCTAGTCGCCGAAGCGCGTCTAGTCGGCACCTTCGGTGGCTTGGCGCGAGGAGCTGCATCAGAGTTATCGACCTTTGAGACACTATCGTCATCGCTCCATTTGGCCAGAAATTGCTCAAGGGAAGGGTCAGGCGTACCCCCTTGAGCCGCAGTTCGGGTGTCGTCTTTCTTGGGGTCGGCGACCTCGACGTCGGCGTTATCAGCAAGATCCTCGAAGTCGGAGGATTCCCCGGAGGATTCGCCGTCATCAGCATCATCATCATCGGATTTGGAAGGAGCCTCTCCGTTGTACTCGAAGTCCGCGGGGTCATCGTCCTCGCGGTCGGGAGCGTACATACTAGCCACTTGGCCATCTTCCATCACATTGGACTGAAGAAAGTACTAAGCAAAAGAAGAAAATTGTCAGAGAAATCGGATACGAGGCAAAAGCAATCGGAGAGGTGGTGAATCGGGATATACCACGGATGGCTTTTGTCGGCGGTGTAGATACTCGAGGCCGAAGCGGAAGGGGTCGGGCAAGGCGCTGGATGTGATAGCCTTCACCCTGGAGCAAAGATCCTCGAGCTTCACCCGTCACGTGCAAAGCCGAGTGGGATCTCGGGGCCCCGACATGTCGCACATGCGGTGCACTCGGCGCTGCAGAGGAAGCACTCGGGCTTGAAGCCAAGAAGCAACAAGATTAGTTGATAGGAGTCCTTCTTGCTCCAGCCGAGCAACTCGGGCAACTTGAGCGTCCACGTCGAGGTCTCCGACGCCGTATTTCAATGACCATTGATGTTTTTCAGTCGGCCGGGCGAGGGAGAACTCGGGCAGATTCAGGAGGTCGGGGCCTTGATCCGGTGACTTGACGTAAAAGAAAGTGGTCTGCCAGTTCTTGCAGGACTGGACGATCTCGGGACTCTTGTACCTCGGTTTGCCGGGTGCGACAAGGCAGCTGCCGCAGTCGGTCATATCAGTCGGATAGGTTGGATCCCCACCTTCTGCGGCAGACGGCACCACTGCTCCTGTCCGAGCATTGTGAGCTCGGAGATTGAAGAATCATTTCCAGAGAGCCACACTCGGGCGGCAGCCGAGATATCCTTCACACAGCGTAACGAAGCCGGAGAGGATCATAATGAAGTTCGCCGCGAGGTGATGTGGCTGCAGTCGGTGGAAGTCAAGGAAGTTGCGGAAGAAGGTGCTGGCGGGGAGTCCGAATCCACATTCAAAGTGAGCGAGGAAGACGACCCTCTCGCCATGGCGTGCGGTGGGCACGATCTCAGCTCCGGGGATGCGCCACTGGACCTCAGCTGGCATCTTGCGGGCGCGAACCAGAGCCTGGATGTCGCCCGCGGTGACTTTGGCCCCCTTCCAGCACCTGCGGCTGGCCTGAGAGGTGTCCCGCCGGGGAGCCATGGAGCTCACGGGCGGCTCAAGAAGAGGGACGAGGTGCTAGAGGCGAGAGAAGTACCGCATCGGCGGAGCGGCATGCTAGCGCACGGCCGGAGCGGATCCCGTGCGCGGAGGCGGAGAGACGAGCGCGATGGAGAGCTTCAACGGGAGCAACAATGGCGCGCGCGAGCAGCAGGAGATGGAGGAGGAAGATGACTTATGGGAGAAGGAAGGGGCACAGGCCCTCCCATGTGGCTTATAAGGGCGGCGGGGGAGGGGAGTGGGATTCGGTTGCGGCCGTGTGGCCCGGTGTGGCCTAACACACAGGAATACCAACCGGCAGGTCGGCGCAAGAGATCCCAGCGTGGGAAGCGAGGCGTGCGACGTGGGGGTCGATGCCTACAGTTATGTCATGTCGCACGTGGGTCGTGGGCCACGTTCCATTGATTCCATCCCGGAGAAATCGGAAGTAACCGTTGGAAGGCAATCGGCGAGGGATGCTATTCTCATCAAGTGAAGGCAGAAACCAGAGATGATTCAAAACAGATCGGACGAAATCTTGGCCAGCCGAGTGTGGGCTCCGAGTCATCCGACGAACTCGGAATGACGTACTTGATGAGTCCACAACATTCGGAAGATATTGAAAAAAGATTGAAAACTGCAAAGACCCCGCGGTCAAATGACCGTGGGACCTTTACAGCTTTAGGGGCTACTGTCAGGGGATTGGTACCCGGGTAGGCTCACCCAAGCGGAAGCAACCTTTCAAGACAAGGATGGACCGATTGGGCTGCAGCTGGGCCGAGCTGGGCAGGCGTACGGCCGATTGCTTCAAGGCAATCAGCCATACCGAATGCCAGCAGTCAGCCCAGGCGCAACCGGTCCACCCTTTTCATCACCAAGACAGTTATCCGATTGGCCCGCAACTGGGCCGAGGTGGGTATTAGCATAGCCGATTGCCCAGAGCAATAGACCTTGCCCGGAACCACCAGTCGGCCCAGGCGCAATCGGTACGACCTACCACCTCTGGAGAATATGACCCCGAGACCAGTCGGAGATTCAAGTACGGGGTCATAAATGCGCAATCCCAAGAGATTGGGGTGGCAGAGAAGCCAAGTCACATCGAAGATCTGGCAGAGATACGGTGTCGACCTCTCCGCCGATTCCGCGGACAGGACGACAAGACCGCACCTCCTAGCGCCACTGTTCATCATCATGACCTACAAGTCTACAACATGGGCCGCCGCTCGTAGGGTCCGGATCAGCCGGAGAAGAGCAGTCGGTGGGACCCAGCCGATTAGAGGATGACGGCTGGGCCCAATCGGCAGTGATGTTACCGATGTACCCCGGGCTCATGCTATAAGAGCCCGGGGTACCCCTCCTGCGTGGGGGACGATCCACTCATTTAGCCCCATTACTCACACCCTCATTAGTTCATTCACTGCTAGTAGTTATTTCTCAGGGAAGCAGGAGAGAGCCTTGCCCACGGCGGCGCTCACCTTCCCCTGAGAAGATAGAGAAGTAGTTATTGTAGTCCAGTTCATTGATATAGAAGAGACAAGCATGAGTAGGGGTGTTATCTCTCCGGAGAGCCCCGAACCTGGGTACATCGTGGTGTCCTCCACCGTGTTTGTGCCCAACCCGATTCCGGCACCATCGACATCTTCTTCCTCGCGTCTTCCCCTCACTTTAGCCATCCCCATGGCATCTGCCGTCACGTATCGACGACAGTCGTGGAGGTCGCACCCCTCGTTCCTCACGCGGTGGGCGTCATGGTACTGCGTTGGCGTTTTCTTCATCTTCCTCTGTGGAAGAGGGATTTTGGCGCCATGATTTTCTTTTGCACGTTCTTGGGCGGAACGCTGCCCGGATTCCTCTTCCTGCCTCGTTTGCCTCCATTGCTTCTGAGCGTGGTTTAAAGGGCTTCCGACTCCGTCTTCATGGATCCTCTCGTTCTTGTTCTTGGGTGGAGCTGGATTTTGATATTTCGTCCTTGATCTTCCTTGGGTTTGGCTGCAGGGCGTTTTCTCGTCAGTTGAATTTGCGCGCCGGGGACAGCCTTTGATGTCGTTTTGAGGGCGAAGATACTGTTATTATCCGTGCGTTTGATGCTGGTGGCAACCGTATGGATCCATACTGTGAGGAGACGATCAGCGGCGACTCTGATGGCTCGAGTGGTGGTTCGCCTGCTTCTCCCGTGTCTTCGTCTTCGGCTAATCCCTCGGGCGATGGTGTTCGCTCTTCTAGTTCTAAGGAAGAACTGGACGTCAAGCCAGTCGTCAAGCGGCAGCGGCAGTAGGCGAGGCACCTTGTAGAACTGGAGGACAGCGAGCTTCTCCTTCGCCGACTAGGCTGCCACTTTGTCTGTGATGATGCCCGCCATGTTGTGGCACGAAAGTGCCAATTATCTCAGCACGAGCACACATGTAGAAGTTGAAATGTAGCCCAGCTTGTAGTTCCATAGGTCCTTCTATAGCGGCAAACTGTCGTTTGGGCTTCTTTGTACTGAAATGTCTTCGACTCCTTTGTAATGAGAAATGTCTTCTCGGGTGCGCTTCTTCTGCCTCTTCCTCTTCGTACCCTGAGATTTTGGGTGCTCCGAATTTTAGGTCGTGCGGTGATAACCCACAAGTGTAGGGGATCGCAACAGTCTTCGCGGGTAAGAATAACCCAATTTGTTGATTCGACACAAGGGGAGCCAAAGAATACTTATAAGCCTTAGCAGTTGAGTTGTCAATTCAACCACACCTGAAAAAAGCACTAGACAAGATATAAGTAGCAACGGTGTGTTGACGGTTGTAGCCTCTAAGACTTCCCCAATCACCAACACCACAAAGTAGTAACGAAGTAGTAGGAGCAGCAAAGAATTTAAAAGTAACAACGAAGGCAATGAAGGTGAAAGATGGACCGGGGTTTAAGGTTTCAATAGTGGTACCTCTCAAGCAAAAGAACAAGGTGCTGGGTGAACAAATTACAGTTGGGCAATTGACAGAATTGCACCAACTCTAGCCAAAGAACAAACTAGAGCATCCTAGTCTAAGAACCAAACGTAGGCATGTGTTCCGTATGTAGTTGTACGTGCTTGCAATAAGAACTTTGCACAACATCTTTTGTCCTACCATCTCGCTACGAACGGGGCCACTTAAGGAACTTATGGAGATTAAGGTGGTCCTGCAGCAGAGCCCCAGAACAAAGCATTAACACTCCATGAACACATGTGATCCTCAAATTATAGCCCATCCCCTTTGGTGTCCCAAGCTGTCACCATTGGGATCGCCGGTTCCGGACTATAATAGGTGCATACAACCGCAGATAAGATCTAAAACAACAATTATAATCATGCAACCATAACGTGCTCAGAACTGAGATCATGCTACTCGTGAACTAGTAACAAGCATTAAGAACAACAAATTGCAGCAACAATAATTCATAAACCTCCTAGGAATGAACAAGGTAACAATTCATCGGATCCCAACAAACACAACACCAATTACATCATATGGATCTCAATCATGTAGGGCAGCTCATGAGAACATTGTATTGAGGATCTAGGGGGAGAGAATACCACATAGTTACTGCCAAGAACCATTAGTCCAAGGAGGAGTACTCAAGAAGTATCATGGGGGAAGAAAAGTCGATGAAGATGGCCCCGGGGGCCAAGGCCCTCCCCGGCAGGGTGCCGGAGCAGGATCCTGGTGACCCCCGAAGCTAGTTTTCGATGGCGGCGGAGATCGGAATCGCTTCTGGAAAAAGTACTTCGATATTAGGGATTTCCTCCTCGGGGGTAAAAATAGGGGCCAAAGGGGGCACCGAGAGGGGCCACCAGGCAGCCAGGAGGGTGCCTGGCGCGGCCTAGGACTGGGACGCGCCATGGACCCTTCTGGAGTCCAGGTGGTGGCCCTCCCTTCCTTCCTTGGTGTTTCTGGAGGTTTCCGGGACGATGATCTTTTATATAATTTTTCCGGAATTTTTGGAGCACTTTTAATGGCCGGAAAACCTGAAATACAAAAAAAGCAGAAAACAGGAACTGGAAACTGGGTGCACTGAGTTAATATATTAGTCCAAATATGCTCAAAAGTGTATGAAAGTTCAAGCAAAACATGGCAAAGTCACACAAAACACGCATGGCACAACGGAAATTAGAGATACGTTTGGGACGTATCAACATCCCCAAGCTTAATTCTAGGTCGTCCTCGAGTAGGTAAATGATAACAAGCATAATTTCTGTGGTGACATGCCACACAACCATATAAGGACTTTTAAGTAAAGCAATTAAAGCATGCAATTCAATTCAAGTCTTAACAAGCAAGAGTCTATATTAGCATTGACACAAGCAACAAAAGAACATAAGGTGCAAGAGCTCTCGTTGTCCGTGACTCGAATGTCTCCAAATGGTGTTTGCGTGCAAGAAGGGGAATTTGGGAGTACGAGAGAGAAAACTTTTTATTGTTGAGAACTAAATCTACTAAAGTTTCACACTTGGTCTCCTTTGAAGTCTTATCTGGACTCGTCCCCAGACCACTAGCCAGGTACAAGTCAAATTGATCTACTCCCTTTCGATATTTTGAGCACTCATGCAATGGATCAGCGTGAGCAAGAAAGTTGACACCTAAACGGCGAAATAGAAAGATGGTGGAGGAAGAAGACAAAAAGGTGTGAAAGGCTCACATCAATGAGGATAATCATAGGCGAGAGAAAGCCATATGATAGATATGATGTGATGAGTAGGGATTGCCATACAACATGCGGATGCACATAGAGCTATAAGTGTATGAAAGCCCTCCAATGGAACTAGTGGGGGTGCATCCAACTTGCTTGCTCATGAAGACCTAGAGCTATTTTGAGGAGGCTCATCCTTGGAATATGCAAGCCAAGTTCTATAGTGTAAGGATCCCCACTTAGTTAAGCAAGTACAACATGAAAACTCTCTACAAACCGAAGTACATGTGCTACTTTGAAGCACAAGTGTGGAATAAAGGATAGTAGTGTTGCCCCCTCTCTCTGATTTTGGGTGGCCTCCATGGCTCTTTATTTCTCTCTTTTTTCGTCCTCTTTGGGATCTTTTTTTTGTATTTTGTGCACTTTGGGATCTTTTATTCCCTTCCTCACTATAGGGACAACACTCTAGAAGAACATCAACACACTTTTATCTACTTACAACTCTGAATCAAAAAGTAATGACTCCATATGAATTCCTCTGCCAGTGTAGCAGTATGTGCAATGATCAAGCGCAACATGCAACAAAAATATTAATAGTGGGCAAAGCCCAACTACATGCAGGCTATGAGATCATGCAAGGCAATATGACAATGAAGGATAAGTCATATGAACATGAAGAACAATGGATGTTGCATGGCAATGTATCTCGGAAAGGCTATGGAAATTCCTTGTAGGTAGGTATGGTGGCTGTTTTGAGGAAAGATATAAGGAGGCTTATGATGACAGAGCGTATCATGCCAAGGGTTTGGATGCACCGGCGAAGTATGCGCCAACTCTCGAGGTGAGAAAGGGCAATGCACGGTACCGAAGAGGCTAGAAAAATATGAATGGTGGAAGTGTCAACTTTCGAATACTCACATTAGTTCGAAGAACTCATGCACTTATTATCGGTAACTCTCAATCTAGTCAGGAGGTTCACAAAGAGACAAGTACTCCGAGGAGGAGTGTATGGGGGTTTGGTTATCCTTGCGCATCCTCGACTCATGGTACGTGAGTTTACTCTAATATTCGACCCCTCCAGAGATTAGTGATCCATCTAGTAGCTAGAGTTCTCAACAGGGTTTAGGTTTTCGAAAATCACACGGATTGCCCAAAATACGACATCTATCACTAATAGGCTAAATCTCTTGACACCATAAGTTCAAACATTACTTAAGTCAATACCTCGAAACTATTGCAAGTTACTACTACAAAGAGAATAGCAACTTCAACTACCTACTTTCTAGTCAAGACACAAAACTCAGTGCAACATGAAAACTCTCTAAACAAGATAAGCATGCAAACTATAGAAAGTTCAAGCCTGAACCAATTAAATGCTCTAGAAGAAAACTCTAAAGCACATGAACTAAAAAGGGCAGCAGCTAAGAAAAGATAAAGAACAACTCACAGCAAAGAATAAGCATGAAAATCCTATGAGGTGTTCTAGTTTAAAGTGGAGCGTGTATCTCTCCCAATCAAGCATGTTAGGTTCTTACATTGTAATGACCAGCAAACAAAACAAAAGAACTAAGAAAAGTAAAGAGCAAGAGGCTCCAAGCATAGCACATAACGCATGAAGTGATAAAAATATAGTGGAACGAGGGACGAACTGATGATTGTTGATGAAGAAGGGGATGCATGGGGGCATACCCAAGCTTAGACACTTGAGTCTCCTTGAATATTTCTTGGGGGTTCCGGGCGCATCCCCAAGCTTGAGCTTTTGACACTCCAAGATCTTCTTTCATCATCTTACATCGCACACTTGAAAACTCCCTTCATACATAACTCATCATAAGCTGATTAGAGAGGTTAGTATCCTATTAAAAATAATTTCCCTCTACTGCAAATAAATATTTCCAGGAAGGGCTACTGTTTCTCTTGCCTTCCCAAAAGATTTTGCAAAGAAAAAGCAAGCTTAAGGATTGCAAAACTGTGAAAAGAAAAACCGGGGCAGAAGCTGAGAAAAACAGAACAGCAGAGAGAAAAGAATTTTTTAGGGATACTTCTGCAACTCAAATCAAAAAACTCAGAACATAATAAAGTTTTGTAATTGTATAGAGAACGCTGTGTAAAAAATTCAGCTCAAAAAGATGAACTGAGATTTTTCTCTGTTTTTTCTAGTCACGAGGACATAATCTGTTTTCTGGACAGCATGTCACAACTTTCACTTCCCTTACCGTATGAGGCTATAAAAGGCACAAAGCTTGAAAAGTAAAGATACAATGATGTTGCTACAGTAGTATATATCATCAAGACCACTAAGAACAGAAGAAGAAAAAAAACAAAAACCTAAATTCGTTGCGGGCTGCCTCCCGAAAGCGCTTCTTTAAAGCCATTAGCTAGGCATGAGTGTAGCGATGCTCACGAAAGAATAAGAGTTGAAGCGCAAAAGAGAGCATCAAAGGAACGAAGACAAACCACATTTAAGTCTAACATGCTTCCTATGCATGGGCAACTTGAAATAAAATAAATAAATGAAGCACAAAGCAACAAGCATAGAAAGGTAAAACATGAGCACCTTCAAGATTTTCAACATGGAGAGGGGTGTTTTCCTAACATGAAAATTTCTATAACCATATTTCGCTCTCTCATAATAATTTTCAGTAGCATCATGAACAAACTCAAAAATATAATTATCACACAAAGCATGCTTTTCATGATCTACTAGCACATAATCATGTAGACTTTCTAAGAAAACCTCATCATCATTAAGAACATCCATAGTAGGAAAAAATAGAGGTTTATCATAAGATTCATCAAGATAGCAAGGGTTATCATAAATAACAGTAGAAAAATCATCCTTGCAAGTATCATTCATAGGGGCATCATGGCCACAAGCATAAATTTCATCAAAAAGGGATATTTCAAAAGAATCCATAGGATCATAGTAATCCATATAACATTCATCCTCCTTTGGTAAGAATGGAGGGCAATCATATAAAGTAAGAGTCAAAGAGTTACTCTCATTAGTAGGTAGAGATGGGTAGCTACTCCATTCTTCCTCCTTTTGTTCGTCACTCTCCTCCTCTTTTTCATCCAAGGAGCATTCATTTCAAGCAATTTCTTCTTCCGTAGAGTCCTGCAAAGCATTAGTCTCTTCCTCTTGTGGAGAGAACCTTTTGAGATGGTCAATAATATAATAATTGTCATTAAAATCCTCAAAGCAATAATTAAGTATTTCAAGACTCTCGGATTTTTAAGGGGCATCATCAATATTTTCAACAAAGGAAGCAATTTCATAGGCACCCTTAAAGATAACAACTTCTTCTATTTGTTCTGCTTCATAAAATTCATAGTTTCCCTTAGCGTAAGAAGCTAAGGTTTCATCATCATTGTACCCACATTGGAAAGCAAGGTGTTTGTGCCTCATAAAGCAAAAAGATTCATCCCTGCAGAAAGATATATTATATATTGAGCACAAGTTTCTAGCATAGTCATACAACTCCTGTATTAGTCCCCATGAGTGTTTCCCTTTTTGAGACAAGCGGTATTCCTTGTAATATTTTTGTTGATCCTCCGTGAATCCGCCTTGCCAATAAGATCTAGTCTCAAAGAAAGTAGCCATTAATAGCAAACAGAGTAATAAGCAGTGTACTTATCAAGTGAACTTATAAGGAAGGCTATGCTCCCCGGTAACGACACCAGAAAATAGTCTTGATAACCCACAAGTGTAGGGGATCACAACAGTCTTCGCGGGTAAGAATAACCCAATTTATTGATTCGACACAAGGGGAGCCAAAGAATACTTATAAGCCTTAGCAGACAAGATATAAGTAGCAATGGTGTGTTGACGGGTGTAGCCTTTAAGACTTCCCCAATCACCAACACCACAAAGTAGTAACGAAGTAGTAGGAGCAGCAAAGAAAGTAAAAGTAACAACGAAGGCAACGAAGGTGAAAGATGGACCGGGGTTCAAGGTTTCACTAGTGGTACCTCTCAAGAAAAAGAACAAGGTGTTGGGTGAACAAATTACAGTTGGACAATTGACAGAATTGCACCAACTCTAGCCAAAGAACAAACTAGAGCGTCCTAGTCTAAGAACCAAACGTAGGCATTTGTTCCGTTTGTAGTTGTACGTGCTTGCAATAAGAACTTTGCACAACATCTTTTGTCCTACCATCCCGCTACGAACGGGGCCACTTAAGGAACTTATGGAGATTAAGGTGCTCCTGCGGCGGAGCACCGGAACAAAGCATTAACACTCCATGAACACATGTGATCCTCAAATTATAGCCCATCCCCTTTGGTGTCCCAATCTGTCACCATTGGGATCGCCGGTTCCGGACTATAATAGGTGCATACAACCGCAGATAAGATCTAGAACAACAATTATAATCATGCAACCATAACGTCCTCAGATCTGAGATCATGCTACTCGTGCACTAGTAACAAGCATTAAGAACAAAAAATTGTAGCAACAATGATTCATAAACCTCTTAGGACCGAACAAGGTAACAATTCATCGGATCCCAACAAACACAACACCAATTACATCATATGGATCTCAATCATGTAGGGCAGCTCATGAGAACATTGTATTGAGGATATAGGGGGAGAGAATACCACATAGCTACTGCCAAGAACCACTAGTCCAAGGAGGAACTACTCAAGAAGCATCATGGGGGGAGAAAAGTCGATGAAGATGGCCCCGGGGGCCAAGCCCCTCCCCGGCAGGGTGCCGAAGCAGGATCCTGGTGACCCCCGAAGCTAGTTTTCGATGGCGGCGGAGATCGGAATCGCTTCTGGAAAAAGTACTTCGATGTTAGGGATTTCCTCCTCGGGGGTAAAAATAGGGGCCAAAGGGGGCACCGAGAGGGGCCACCAGGCAGCCAGGAGGGTGCCTGGCGCAGCCTAGGGCTGGGCCGCGCCATGGACCCTTCTGGAGTCCTGGTGGTGGCCCTCCCTTCCTTCCTTGGTGTTTCCGGAGGCTTCCGGGACGCTGATTTTTATATAATTTTCCGGAATTTTTGGAGCACTTTTAATGGCCGGAAAACCTGAAATACAAAAACAGCAGAAAACAAGAACTGGCAACTGGGTGCATTGAGTTAATAGGTTAGTCCAAATATGCTCAAAAGTGTATGAAAGTTCAAGCAAAACATGGCAAAGTCACAAAAAACATGCATGGCACAAGCAGAAATTATAGATACGTTTGGGACGTATCATGCGGTAGCACTGCTTCTGCCCCGTATACCAAGAAGAAAGGCATATATTGGGTTGAGCTGTTTGGGGTGGTGCGTAGGCTCCATAGGACTGCGGGGAGTTCCTCTATCCAGTTCCCTGCGGCATGTTCGAGTGGTGCTAGGAGTCGCTTCTTTAATCCTCCTCATACTAAGCCGTTTGCATTTTCCACTTGACCATTAGACTGCGGGTGTGCGACTGATGCGTAGTTGATTTTGATGCCCGACTCTTGAGAGAAGTTTTGGAACTCTCCTGCCGTGAAGTTGGTACAATTGTCTGTGATGATGTTGTGTGGTACTCCGAATCTGAAGATGATTGATTTGATGAAGTTGATTGCCGTGACGGCTATTGAGCTGGTGATTGGTACTGCCTCGATCCATTTGGTGAATTTGTCGACTGCGACCAGTAGGTGCCTTCTTCCTCCTTTTGATGATTTCTTGAGTGGGCCTACCATGTCGAGTACCCATGTGGCGAATGGCCATGTGATACGTCCCAAACGTATCTATAATTTCTGCTTGTTCCATGCATGTTTTGTGTGACTTTGCCATGTTTTGCTTGAACTTTCATACACTTTTGAACCTATTTGGACTAACCTACTGATACATCTCAAACGTATCTACTTTTCCAAACACTTTTGCTATTGTTTTGCCCTCATTCTTGCATGATTTGGACGAAACTAACCTGGACTAACGCTGTTTTCAGCAGAGCTGCCTGTATGGTTTTATTGTGTGCAGGAAAATGGATTTTTAGACATCCCGGAAAATTCCCAGAAAACTACCAGAAAATCCACGCACCCGATGGAGCCAGGAGCCAGAAGTGGGACCAGAGGGGAGCCCTGGGGGCCCCAGGCGCCCCCAGGGCGCGGCCAGGGGTGGGGCCGCGCCCTCAGGCCGCCTGGGCTGCTCCCCCCTCCTCTGGTGCCCTACCGAGGCTCCTATTTATCCCCGTGACGAGAAAACCCCAGAACAGAAGTCGTTTTCCCAGTTTCCGTCGCGGAGCCGCCGCCACCCTCTGTTCTTCTTCGGGAGGGCTAATCTGGAGGCTGAATTGGCCTCCGGAGAGGGGAGATCGTCGCCATCGTCATCACCATCACCACTCCATCCATCCTCCCTGACTTCTCTTCATATGTGTGAGTAATTTCCTGTTGTAGGCAAAGGGGATGGTAGGGATTGGATGAGTTTAATCATGTAATAGTTCGTCAGATTGTTGGGGGCATGTTGCCTATCATCTAGATTGGTGTTTATCTTCTTTGCTACAACTTGTTGTGCTTAATGCTTGTCACTTTGGGCCCGAGTGCCATGTTTTCAGATCTGAACCCTATGTGTTTTCATGAATATATTTGTGTTCTAGCTCCTATTTATGAGTTGTATGCACCTATTATGGTCCGGAACCGGCGATCCCAAAGGTGATAGCTTGGGACACCAAAGGGGATGGTCCATGATTTGAGGATTCCATGTATCCATTGAGTTTATTGCTTTGTTCCGGTGCTCTTTGACAAGAGTACCTTAATCTCCATAAGTTCCTTTTGGCCCCGTTCGTAGCGGGATGGTAGGACAAAAGATGTTGTGCAAGTTCTTATTGCAAGCACGCACAACTACCTATGGGATACATGCATATTGCTTGATATTTGCCTAGATGATCATTGCTTTTCTGTGTGACTTGCCCCGTCTTAGAATCTATTATATGTTTACTCTCATCCATGCAGCGCCCAACCATCTATCTCCCTAGACTACAGTGCTTTCAATCCAGTTGGTCATTAGTCGTTACTTTTGTTGCTATTTTTACTGTTGCTATCATCACTATCATATCACTGTTACCACTTATCTATTGTTGCAAGCAAGTGTATTTCAGGTGCGGTTGAATTGACAACTCAACTGTCAAAGCTTATAAATACTCTTTGGCTCCCCGTGTGTCGAATCAATAAATTGGGTTAACTTACCCGCGAAGACTATCTCGATCCCTTACGCCTGTGGGGCATCAAGCAGCGTTTTCTGGCGGCGTTGCCGGGGAGCATAGCAATATTTACAAGTCTACTTGAAGTATCCTGCCTGCTGCATATCATCCGCTATGGGTAAGAAAGGAGACCCCGAGGTTCCGATCTTACCATCCCGTACAAGAAAAGGTACTGTTCTGAACACTAGTGCTACACTTGATTCACCTTCTGTTATGAGTAAGTTTACTTCACCACCACTACATGATGCTTCTATTGAGTCTGTTACTATGTCCGATAATTTTGATGATGCTTCTGAAAGGATCGAGATAGACCTAGAGGGGGGTGAATAGGTCTTATTAAAAAATTTATCACTACTTGGCAACTTTTAAGCAATAAAGCGGAAAACAAAGGTGTGCCAAAAAATTGCAAGCTCTATTTAGCAAAGACAAGATAGACAATAAGCACAATAAACACAAGCAAGTGAGGGCCAAATAATACGGTAGTACAAGTAGTAAGGGAAAAGAGTAGGGATAACCGAATGACGCGGAGACAACGATGTATCCCGATGTTCACTTCCTTAGAGGGAAGCTACTCACCGTTCAGAGAGAGTGGGTGAAACCACGAAGGCACACCAACGCCACGAAGGCTCACTCTATTCCCCTTGAGATATCACCACGAAGGCGATTCCCAACCACAACCGGTTGACCTTAAAGGTGGTCACCAAACCCTCACAAACTCAACGGGGGTAATCAAAATGGTCAATTCCTCTCCGAAGAACTCCTACCCGCTTAGGAGTCTCCAACCTCCAAGAGTAACAAGATCAATGGGAAAAGCTCAAGACTTGCTCAAATCACGATTTGCTTTTGTCGGAAGATGGGGAAGGGACGGATCTAAGATGGGGTAAAAGATCCGACAAGAACTCTCACGAATCTCTCCGGGATCTTGGTTTGAGTGTAGGAGATGATAGAGAGGGATCACTTTGTGTTCTTGAGTGAAATAAATGAAGTGGTCAAACCTAATCCGAAGTGGGTAGGGGGTATTTATAGATGCCCAAGAACAAGCCGTTTTGATGCAGCCATAACGACGTCGGACGGTCCGGGCTGAGCCCGGACGGTCTGACCTGTAGTCCGGTCGGCCGAAGAGATCAGACAACCGGTCCCCATAGCACACTCGTGTCGGACGGTCCGGGGACGAGGACGGACGGTCCGGGCTGGGCCCGGACGGTCCGACCTGACAAGGAAATGCCACTGACCTTTTGCACCGAGGGCCGGACGGTCCGGGCTGAGCCCGGACGGTCCGGGACCGAAGCCCGGACGGTCCGGGATGAACGAATAAGCTACTGACCTCGGGGTCCCTTTTTCGGACGGTCCGAGGTGCAACTCAGACGGTCCGGGAAAGACCCGGACGGTCCGACCTGATACCCGGACGGTCCGACCTCCACAGATGATGTGCAGTTTAGAGAACATTGAATATCCTACACAACTACATTGATTTCCATGGGTTGTAGAGATGTGTATTTTACATGATATAGTTCTTATGACTTGACCAAGACTTTAACTAAACCATATGATCCCCTCTTAATAGTGCGGGGATCCCTATGACTCAAGAGGTAGTAGTAAAGAGGACTTAGCGTCATCTTCAATCGTTTTGTAGACTTCTTGAGAGCGGTTAAAGTTTAGCCCATGATCCCTACACGGTGATGTCAAGAGACCTAACAGTTTCCTGTGTATCACTTAGCAAACACAGTTAGTCCCCTATATGTATATTGTCATCACACAACAAAATATGCTTAAGGGCAAGATTGCACTTTCAATCTCCCCCTTTTTGGTAGTTGATGACAATACACATATAGCTCTCAAAAAATATTCATATTTAAGATTTGGAGAGCAATTTTCATTTATTTGAGGGAGGCTCCCCCTCAACATGTGCATGGTGATCTTAACTTTTAAGCAGAGAACATAAGAGGGAGCCTCCCCCATGATCATATAAACCATACGAATTAATATGGGAGAGCAGTGGTTTTAAGACCCAATAATACATGATGAAGTGACAACTGCGAAGAAATGATCCATAGTAACACACATATCACTCATCATGACACAGGACACCATTTGACATGCAAGATAGATAACCCATGAAGTTTAATACAAGTACCACCACGGTCATACCACATATGTCTTAATACATAAAACCGTGCAGCATAAATCACCACTAGAGTTTGGGTTATATCCCGATAATGAAAACTACGCCTAGGATAGGTAGGTGTCTCCCCCTTTGGCACCAAGTACCAAAAAGGGGTAGAACACAGAGCCAACAACAATAACACAACACGGACAGCTATTCCTCGTCATCATGATCGTCGAGCTCGTCAGTGAAGAACTCGGGGAAGTCCGAAGCCGTAGGGAAGCCGAAGTCAGCAGCCCTAGGAGCGGAAGGGGGCTCCTCATCGGCACTCACAGGGCTCCCTGGCCGGGCCCGAAGACGGGCCCGAAGTGCATTAGCCTGAGAGATACGGCGAGACTCAAGCTCGTGAGTAGCAGTGGCTTGGGTAGTGCATGCCTTGAAGATCGCCTGCTGAGACTTGCCCAGAAAGCGAGCAATGCGTCGAAGGGGTTCCACCATGGGTTTGGCACGGCGAGACCCACGAGAGGTGGAGGCAGCAGTCGCAGAAGGACGAGTGGGGTCGTATAAGATGTTTATGACGGAGTCGGCGGTGGCCATGGCCACCATGTTTGAGTATATGTGATGTTGACACCGCGAAGATGTATCTTGGGTCCAACAGTCACTACTCCATCTTTAACCGCTACACATGGATTCACCGAAGTGAGCATGCGGATTGTTGATGTTTGTTTCTATTTATGCATCACGTAGAGGGATGAGAACTCATTAATTGAGCTACTCCCCCTACATACATGCCTACATCTAGACAGGATATGCGCAGTGTGTACGAATGAGAGCAAGATACCCTTAAGCCGTAAAGCTATAACGTTCCAAGATACCAAGTTCACCCCTTAGTTGGAAAAACCTTGATTCAGCCAATGGCTTGGTGAAGATGTCGGCAAGTTGCTTGTCGGTGCCCACATGTGCAAGAACAATATCACCTTTTTGAATATGATCCCGTATGAAGTGATGACGAATGTCAATATGCTTGGTGCGGGGATGTTGACAAGGGTTGTTGGCAATCTTGATAGCACTTTCATTGTCACATAAGATGGGTACCTTCTTGTAGGTGAGGCCATAATCCTTCAAGGTTTGCCTCATCCATAGAACTTGAGTAGCACAACTTGCGGCGGCCACATACTCGGCTTCAGCGGTGGAGAGGGAGACACAATTTTGCTTCTTGGAATGCCAACTTACCAATGAGCGCCCAAGAAATTGGCATGAACCGGATGTTGACTTCTGATCCACCTTATCTCCGGCCCAATCCGCATCGGTGTACCCCAAGAGATCAAAATTGGCTTCCTTGGGGTACCAAAGGCCCAACAAAGGAGTATGAAAAAGGTATCTAAGAATGCGCTTAACCGCCAAATGATGACTCTCCATGGGAGAGGCTTGATATCTTGCACACATTCCTACGCTAAGCATGATATCCGGTCTAGATGCACAAAGGTAAAGCAATGACCCAATCATAGAATGATAAAGAGTAGGATCAAATGGAATACCGGAAAGGTCTTGATCTAGATATCCCTTGGTTGGCATGGGTGTCTTGCATGACTTGGCATCCTTCATACCAAACTTCACGAGCATGTCTTGAATGTACTTTGTTTGAGAGATGAAGGTTCCTTCGGAAAATTGCTCGATTTGAAATCCAAGGAAATACTTCAAGCTCCCCATCATGGACATCTCAAAGTTCTTGGTCATAGTTTCCGAGAACCACTTGCACAAAGATGGATTAGGAGAACCAAATATGATGTCATCTACATAGATTTGTCATATGAGCAATTCACCATTGGTTCTCTTGGTAAAAAGAGTGGCATCAATGACACCCCTCACAAATCCTTCCTCAAGTAAAAACTTCCTAAGATGGTCATACCAAGCCCTAGGGGCTTTCTTAAGACCATATAATTCCTTATGAAGTTTGTACACGTGGTCCTTGTGATGAGGGTCACAAAATCCGGGTGGTTGAGCTACATATACATCCTCTTGTAGAGGACCATTAAGAAAAGCACTTTTCACATCCATTTGAAATAATGGAAATCCATTGAATGCGGCATAAGAAAGAAACATACGTATAGATTCAAGGCGAGCAACGGGAGCAAAGGTCTCATAAAAATGCAAGCCTTCAACTTGGGAGTACCCTTGAGCCACTAGTCTTGCCTTGTTTCGAATGATATTTCCATATTCATCTTGCTTGTTTTTGAAGATCCACTTGGTTCCAATGATGTTATGATCATGACCGGAAGGCCTCTCCACGAGAGACCAAACTTCATTCCGGGTGAAGCTAGTGAGCTCATCTTTCATTGCAATGAGCCAATCCGCATCCTCAAGTGCTTGTTCAACCCTAAGTGGTTCAATACAAGACACAAATGAGAAGTGAGCGCAAAAGTTCATAAGTTGACGACGAGTAACTATACCTTGCCCCACTCCCGTGAGGATCTTGTCAACATCAACACGTCTAGCCACCAATGGCATGATGGAAGTTGGAGTTTCAATAGGCTCTACCCATTCGGGCTCATGGGCAACATTTGGTTAATCATCAAGGGCGGAGCCATCATCAATTTCATCATTTTCTCCAAAGAAAATGCGGTCAAGTCGATCACGTGGATCAACCACATGCACAACTTGTGGTTCAGTGGACACATCGGGTTGTGGAGGGTCTTGTTCTTGTTCTTGGATAATGGGCTCATCATGAGCAATTGGATCTTGAGTGGTAGGAGGAGGTGCTTGTGTTGGGGAAACACTTGGCCCATCACCAACCTCATCATCTCTAGGCACTTGAGCTATGGGCACAAGATCTCCAATGCCCATAGCCAAAATATCTTGAGAGGAATCTTCATTATTACCTACATCACTTAGATCAACTTGCTCCCCATGGGAGCCATTAAATTCATCAAACTCCACGTCACAAGTTTCCACAACACACCCGGTGGATTTGTTGTAGACTCTATAGGCGTGAGAATTTGAAACATACCCAAAAAATATACCCTCAATTGTTTTGGATTGAAACTTTGCTAACCTATCTTTCTTATTGAGAAATAAACACTTACAACCGAATACACGGAAGTATTTGCGAAGGAAGAGCCGGTTTGACGCATGACATGCGGTGTTGATGGCTTCGGCCCAAAAGCTATAAGGAGACTTGTACTCATCCAACATGGACCGGGCCATCTCCACAAGAGTGCGGTTCTTCCTCTCGGCTACACCATTTTGTTGAGGGGTATATGGTGCGGAATATTGGTGCTAAATCCCCTCATCACTCAAGAATTCTTCCAAGGTGTAGTTCTTGAACTCGGAGCCATTGTCACTTATTATTGCCAAGATAGCCATGTTGTATTTTCTTTGGGCTTGCTTGGCAAAGTCGATGAAGGTGGACTTCGTCTCGTCCTTGGACTTGAGGAAGAACACCCACGTGTATCTTGAGTAATCGTCGACAATGACAAGACCATATTTATTTCCACCAAGACTATCCCATGATTGAGGCCCGAAGAGATCCACATGAAGGAGCTCCAAGGGCCTTGAAGTTGACACAACATTCTTGGGGGTGTGCTTTGCTTGATGTTGCTTCCCGGCGATGCACGCACTACACACACGATCTTTCTCAAAAGACACGTTTGTTAGTCCGAGGACGTGTTCACCCTTTAGGAGATCTTTTAGATTTCTCATGCCGACATGGGCTAGCCGGCGATGCCATAGCCACCCCTTGTCGGCCTTGGCCATTAGACACGTTGCATGGTAAGTGCTCTCTTTCGAGAAATCAACCGTATAAAGGTTGCCATCCAACTCTCCAACAAAGGCCACTTCGAGAATATCTCTCCTAAATACTTTCACACTTGTGAGACCAAATAGTGTATCATAACCAACGGAAGCTAATTGACGAACGGAAAGCAAATTATATTGAAGGGATTGGACAAGAATGACATTAGCAAGTGACATGTCATTAGTGATAGCCACCTTGCCCAACCCAAGTACCTTTCCCTTGGAACCACCACCAAAGACAATGCTCATATATGGTTGTATTGCATCCATGAAGTCCTTGAGCAAACGACTTTCTCCGGTCATATGATTTGTGCAACCACTATCAATCACCCATTTGACTCCACCGGAGAAAGCACCCTACACACACGTTTAGGCTTTGGTTAGAGGTGCCCATTTCGCAATGGGACCTCTAAGGTTAGTAACAAGGGTCTTTGGAACCCAAATAGCATAGAAACGAAAAGCATTACGGGGTCCAATGAATTTGGCATACACATCTCCATCCTTTGCCTTACGGAGCACATAGGATGGAGGAATCTTTTCTTTCTTCTTGTTGGGAATGGACTTGCCCCTAGTGGCCTTCCCACTCCCAGCACCAACCTCGTCAACTATCTTCTTACCTTTGTCCTTGTGCCCTTCACGAATAAAGATCACCTTTTGAGGAGTTGATCCCTTGCTAAGGGTGACATCCTTTGTCACACTCGTACTTGGATCAAAACCAAGTCCCTCCTTAGCAAAGGACTCCTTGTGATGGCTTAGTACATCATTTAGGTTTTCTCGCCTTGGGCACAAGTCAAGAGACCCTTCTTTAGTTGAGCATGAAGAGCTAAGTTCTCCTCAATGAGAGATGCCTGATCAAGAGTAAAGTTAGTAGCACAAGCATCAACATTTACAATGGTAGGAGGAGACATCTTAGTAAGTGTTTTTATGTGAGCAAGTTTGTGAGCCTCAAGATTCTTCTTAAGGATGATGATTTCCTCATATTTTGTCTTGAGAGACAAGGTGAGTACCCCAACATCCTTAGAAAGGGAGGTGTTTAGCTCGACAAGCTTGCTCATATCATTAGCAAGTTCCTTACAAATTTCATTAGCCTTTTTCAAGGAGGCAACATGCTTGTCATTTAAGTCGTTTGATGCGTGAACAACTTTGCATAAGTTGTCATTTCGAGCTTCCTCAAAGTCAATTTTCCGCTCAAGGAGAGTATAATTCTCCTTTTCCTCGGTGAGGAGGATTTCAAGATCCTTAATGGTTGTGGAGTGCTTACCCACCACATCCATAAGTAATTGAAACATTTTGAGCTTGTTGCCTTTGAGAGAGCTCATCATTTTGTTCACTTTGGCAAACAACAAATCTTCACATATAGCATGTGCATCATGACTTTCCGCATCATGAGATTTGGAAGAAAACATGAAGGACTCATCAATAGGAGTTACCTTGATCTTAGCCGAAGAGGAGGGAGTGTCATCGTCAACCAACTTGGCCATGAGACACTTGTGTGCATTTCCGGTGTAGTCACTCATGTAGTTGTAGTTTACAACTTCACCTTCCTTGTTGAGGAGGTTCAAGGTTTTTTGTGTATCTTGAGCAACTCCGGCCACACCACAAACATCCTCGGGATCGGACCCTTCAAGTGCCAACAATGCTTTCTTCTTGAACTTGTAGTTGAGAGGGTTTGGGAGCTTCTTGGCGACATCCTTCCGAGGAAATCGAGGTTTGTCCTCTCTTTTCTCATACGGACACTCCTCCGCAAAATGTCCCGGTCTCTCACAGTTGTAGCAGTTTCTCGTCTTCTTCTTTTGGAATCTTCCCTTGAAGTCCCCTTTGGTGAACTTCTTCACAAAGAGAGCAATATCATCATATGAGGGAGTATCATCGGAGTTATCATCATCTTCATACTCATCTTCTTCCTCATCATCATCAAACTCCTCGAGCCTAGTCTTGAGAGCAAGGTTTGAGGATGGACCACCATATGTGGCAAGGAGCCTCTTGGACTCCTTTAGGAGCTCTTCATATTTCAAGAAGGTGGCAATCACATCATCTGGTGTCATCTTGAAGAAGTCGGGCATATGCCTCAATTACCACACCATTTGATGAGAATACACCATGAGAGCATTCAACATTTTGTCCACAAGGTAACGGTTGGTGATTTGATATCCATCCAAAGATTTTTCACATGTGAAGGACTGGACATGAGCAGAGAGAACCTTGAGACGCATATGAAGTTCTTGGGGCGTCTCATCTTTCTTCATGTGAAGGTTGTGCAATGCATTCTTTGCGGTCTCGTATCTTGTCATTCGAAGCGACCCGGTGCCGGACTTGGCAATGAGAAGAGTATCCCACATTTCCTTGACATTGGTGATATGAAGAAATGGTGCACGTGTCAACTCATCCATTCCTCTCTTCAAGAACCCAATAGCCGCAAGGTTGAGATGTCGATCAAACACTTCACTTGGAGTAAGGTTGTTCGGATCAACAGGATAGTAGCCTTTTCCGGAGTCGATGAGGTTCCACATGGGTTCGCACACAAACCTAAGATAATCTGCCATAAGACTTTTCCAATCCAAAAAGTTAGTGTTCTCGGTTAGTACCGGCGGATTGCCGTTGAAATTATACTTAGGTTCCACAAGCTTAGGAGCAGGATAGTCCCATTGGTAGGGACCACCTGTTTGCAAGGGAGCCTCGGAGCCGGGGTGCACAAAGGTCGCTTGTGGGGACCTAGGGGCCGCACCACTTGACGTTTGTGACTCCGATGCCGAAGCCTTCAATCTAGCAAAGGAGGCTTCCATTTCCTTCCTTTGATTGTCCAAAGCCTTTTGCAAGGCTTTTTCCATATCTCCGGAGGTGAACAACTTGGGGTCCTCAATCTCATAACTAACATGCCCCGTGGAGGGAGGCAACGCTGCTTGTGCGGCGACCCTTTGTTCGGTAGCCAATCTCTCAGCTTCCGAACTCGCGGCATCCACAACAATTTCGACCTCCTCCACATTGGCACCCGAACTTTCGGGGATGCCGTTCTTGGTCATCTCGCTCTAGGGCGGTTAAGCCACAAGAATAGAGCACGAGGCTCTGATACCAATTGAAAGGATCGAGATAGACCTAGAGGGGGGTGAATAGGTCTTATTACAAATTTTATCACTACTTGGCAATTTTTAAGCAATAAAGCGGAAAACAAAGGTGTGCCTAAAAATTACAAGGTCTATTTAGCAAAGACAAGATAAACAATAAGCACAATAAACACAAGCAAGTGAGGGCCAAATAATACGGTAGTACAAGTAGTAAGGGAAAAGAGTAGGGATAACCGAATGACGCGGAGACAACGATGTATCCCGATGTTCACTTCCTTGGAGGGAAGCTACTCACCGTTCGGAGAGAGTGGGTGAAACCACGAAGGCTCACTCTATTCCCCTTGAGATATCACCATGAAGGCGATTCCCAACCACTACCGGTTGAACTTAAAGGTGGTCACCAAACCCTCACAAACTCAACGGGGGTAATAAGAATGGTCGATTCCTCTCCGAAGAACTCCTACCCGCCTAGGAGTCTCCAACCTCAAAGAGTAACAAGATCAATGGGAAAAGCTCAAGACTTGCTCAAATCACGATTTTCTTTGGTCGGAAGATGGGGAAGGGGCGGATCTAACACGGGGTGAAAGATCCGACAAGAACTCTCACGAATCTCTCTGGGATCTTGGTTTGAGTGTAGGAGATGAGAGAGAGGAAGCACTTTGTGTTCTTGAGTGAAATAAATGAAGTGGTCAACCCTAATCCGAAGTGGGTAGGGGGTATTTATAGATGCCCAAGAACAAGCCGTTTTGATGCAGTCATAAGGACGTCGGACGGTCCGAGCTGAGCCCGGACGGTCCGACCAGTAGTCCGGTCGGCCGAAGAGATCAGACAACCGGTCCCCATAGCACACTCGTGTCGGACGGTCCGGGGACGAGGACGGACGGTCCGGGCTGGGCCCGGACGGTCCGACCTGACGAGGAAATGCCACTGACCTTTTGCACCGAGGGCCGGACGGTCCGGGACCGAAGCCCGGACGGTCCGGGATGAACCAATAAGCTACTGACCTCAGGGTCCCTTTTTCGGACGGTCCGAGGTGCAGCTCGGACGGTCCGGGAAAGACCCGGACGGTCCGACCTGATACCCGGACGGTCCGACCTCCACAGATGATGTGAAGTTTAGAGAACATTGAATATCCTACACGACTACATTGATTTCCATGGGTTGTAGAGATGTGTATTTTACATGATATAGTTCTGATGACTTGAGCAAGACTTTAACTAAACCATATGATCCCCTCTTAATAGTGCGGGGATCCCTATGACTCAAGAGGTAGTAGTAAAGAGGACTTAGCGTCATCTTCAATCGTTTTGTAGACTTCTTGAGAGAGGTTAAAGTTTAGCCCATGATTCCTACACGGTGATGTCAAGAGACCTAACAGTTTCCTGTGTATCACTTAGCAAACACAGTTAGTCCCCTATATGTATATTGTCATCACACAACAAAATATGCTTAAGGGTAAGATTGCACTTTCAGCTTCCACTACTCTTGATGATGCTACTTTTCTTGGTCGCTATATTGAAACTCAGACTGCTAAGGCTGCAGCAAAATCCAAGACTGAGACCCCTACTACCTATATTCCTACCTGCAAAACCTTTGGTTACCCGAGCTTAGATGAACTCAGGGAGAGAATGCTTGATGATGATTATGTTACTCTTGATGATGATTTTTGCAGGGAAGTCGAAGAGTGTGTCGACTCTGACCCTGGTGCTGTTAAGGAGTTTCTCAAAAAGCACTCCATGAAGAACAAAGTTATTCCTGATCCTAAATTTTCCACATCTCCTATATGCATCACTGATCCTGATTATGATTTCTCTGTTGATCTGTCACTTATATCTACAGTCGAGGCTGACCCCTTTTATGGCAGAGAAAATGATGACGCTATAGCACACTTGACCAAACTCGCTGAGTTAAGCAACCTATTCACTACTGATGAGAAGATACGAAACTTCTATGTGGCCAAGCTTTTCCATTTTTCTTTGAAGGAGGACGCTAAATCATGGTACGATGCACTACCTTATGGTTCCATTAAAAGTCCTCAGGACTTAGTCAAATTCTTTGTTGATAAGTATTTCCCAGCTCATCTGCAACATGCTGCTTTGCAAAGAATCTATAACTTTAAACAATTGCAGGATGAGCACCTCCCTAAAGCTTGGGGGAGGTTTTGTGATTTACTTAAGGTTATGCCGGGACATGGAGTTCCCAAGAATGAACTGCTTGATATATTTTACGCTGGTTTAACCGATGAATCCAGATCCTATCTGGATAGTTGTGCTAGTTGTGTTTTCAGGGAAAGAACACCGGACGATGCATAAGAAATAATGTGCAAAATTGCCAAGAACTATGAAGATTGGTCCGTCCCTGAACCACTTCTACCACCGAAAAAGAGGGGCATGCTTGTTTTGAACCCCGAAGATATGAAAGAAGCAAAGAAGTCTATAAAGGAGAAAGGTATTAAAGCCGAAGACGTGAAGAATTTACCGCCTATTGAGAAGTTATGTGAGCCTACTACTCACCCTCCCTTGGTAGAGGTACACTCTCTATTAGACTTTACTGAAAGCGACATCCCTAGAGGTAAGCCTCCCGACCAATGTTTAGATGAGCTTGATAATTTTATTGTTAAGCAAGACCATTTTAATAGGAAGTTACAAAGTCAGTTGCATGATAATTCTCTTGCTATCAAAAGTTTATGTGATGTTCTAGATAGAACAATTAATGATGTTAAATGTCTTGTTAAGCATTTTCATATGGTTCAAACTCAGCTTGAACAAATTTCTAATGTGCAAAAAGATTTGCTTGCTAATAATGCCAAACAGTACATACAAGCTTATGGAATTAAAACAAGGGGTGGAATACACACCCAGGACCCACTCTATCCTGAGGGGCATCCAAAGAGGATCGAGTAAGATTCTAAAGTACAAGAAGAAGACGAGGCTGTTAGCTCTCCAAAGAAGAAAAAGAAGAATAAGAAACACAAGGAGGCTGACAATCCTGATGATCCTATTACAAGTGAAAAGCCAGCTGTTGATCCTAACAACATATCTACCTCTGATGCTGAAACAGAAGACGATGCCGAGCCTGAAGAAAAAGACGCCGAGAAGGATGATCCACCCAAGGTAAGAGAAGAAGAAGCACCCGATAAACGCAAGAGGTACTCTAAAGAAGACTTCATCGCAAGAAGACATGGGAAGGAAAGAGAACCATGGATATAGAAACCCATGCCCTTTCCAGGTAAGTCCCTCAAATCTAAAGAAGAAGAGCATTATAATAAATTTTTTGAATGGATGAAGCCTCTTTTTCTTCAAATTCCCTTGACTGATGCTATTAAGTTACCTCCTTATTTGAAATATATGAAATATATTGTCAGTAATAAAATAAAATTTCCTAATGAGGCTATATCTACTATGCTTGCTAACTACTCTTTCAGTGGCAAGATTCCTAAGAAGCTCGGTGATCCAGGTATACCCACTATTCCTTGCTCCATAAAGAATAATTACGTCAGAACTGCTTTATGTGATCTTGGGGCAGGAGTGAGTGTTATGCCTTTCTCTCTTTACAAGAGGCTTTGTTTAGAGAAACTAATCCCTACAGATATCTCCCTTCAGATGGCTGACAAATCAACAGCTGTCCCAATAGGTATTTGTGAGGATGTACCCGTTGAAGTTGCTAACTGTTTGATCCTTACAGATTTTGTTGTACTTGACATGCCCGAGGATGGGAGCATGTCCATTATCCTTGGTAGACCTTTTCTTAACACCGCAGGTGCTATTATTGATTGCAATAAAGGAAAGGTCACCTTCAACGTTGATGATAAAGAACACACGGTATATTTTCCAAAGAAGATCGACAAAAGGCATGGCCTTAACTCTATAGAGAATATCGAGACCGTGAAGATTGTAGAATGGGACTGTCCACTACATGTGCACCACAAATACAAAACCATTATGGTGGGGACAATGTCCATCAAAGTAAAGGTGCAATGATCACTTCATAAGAGGGGAGACTTCTTGTTCTATATATCGCCGGTTTGTTGGTAAGACTTGATCAACCTTACTAGTGAGCTTGTTTTATATAGGTAAAAAGTTAAGCTTGTTATGTTTTCATTTGCTTTAGCTTTCATTATCTTTGCTGTACCAAGTTTTTATGTTTTTGACGCTTCACAATACTAATCACCACTTTAAGTTTTCAGAAAGTTTTGCAGCTTTTTGAACTCCGAGAAATTTTCAACAGTGAAGTTTTCAGAAAAATTCCAAAAAAATAAGAATAAAAATTTCCATGCCGGGAGTGACCCAGAGGCACCTAGGGGCGACCAGGGGGGCCAGCTGGCGCGGCCTGCCCCCTGGCCGCGCCCACAGGGCGCCTGGGGCCCACAGGCCCCACTTCCAGGTATGTCTTCTTCCTCCTCCTTCCTCTCTCTCCAAAAACACGAGTTCTGCCTTTGGTTCTTGCGTTCTTGCTGTTCTTGGAGGGGTTTTTTATCTCTCTCTACAGCCCACCATTCTAGCTGAAATTTTGAGAAAATACTCCCTGGTATGTAACTCCTTCACCCCTCCAATTAGATTTTTGATTGGTGGCTTCATTTGAGAGTATTTAGTAGCTCTAGGTGCTGTTTATATGAGCTTGCATGCATGTGTAGAATTTTATTTTCCAAGTTTTGATGCAAGTTTATGCCTTAGGTAAGTGAGTTGAGTAGTTTGCCTTAACTCACTTTTTTTAAATCCTTGTTTTTGTAATTTGTCAAAAAAATTAGAAATGAGTTTGCTAGGAAGAGCAAAGGGGTGGCTTGGGAAGAAGAGGCCCGAGCGCTCCGATCGAGTTACAAGAGTTGCAGCTTCACCCTCGACTGCTAGGGTGAGCTACAACGAAGATCATGTGCCCTTGGAGTTGTTGGAGGACACAAATCAAGCACGTGCAATGACTTTCCCGTGCGATGTATTCCTTGAAGCTGTAGGAGATAGGGAGGAGTTCTATAATCTTTGTGCTAATGCAAGTTTGACGCGGCTCGCAACGTGCCGTGTTACCCAGTATCAAAAACTCACCTCCTGTTTCATTAACAGTTTTAGATACAACCTTGATGCTGGTTCTGTTGAGTTTAAAATTTACAATGATCTTTTGACCATGCCTTTGGAAAGGTTTTGTGAAATAATAGGTGTGCCGAACGTGGGACAGACGACGAAGATGAGCTCTCAGCCCTCCGAGCTGAGAACCGTCTTCAACTCGCTCTGTAGCATGGATACAAAGGATATTCATCGGTCAAAGATCTCCAACATCTTATTTCCACACCTCTGGTATTTTGCGTATTATATTGCTAGAGGGGTGTTGGCTCGTGACAACACGAGCAACATATCTGCGCCGGATATTGCTATCCTGGCAACCGCCCTCTCAGGAAGGTTTGATTATAATGTGATTGCCTTAATTGCTCGATGCCTTGCTATGAAAGGTAACAAGGGAGACTTATTTTGTGGCGTTTACGCCACACTTATCCTAGAGTCTCTTAATGGCACCCCACACCCCGATGATAAGCCTTTTACTTATTTAAGTTTTGATCTTGCTGCTATGAAAAGGCATAAGTTTGTTACCATGACTTCCGAGTTTGGTAACCTTGATTATATCTTGCGTTTTGGAGCTACCACGGAACGCAAGATCCGTCTACCTGCACCTCTTTTGTTTGATTTTTCTCGCAGGAACGGATGGTCCTTTGATGTTATCCAGTTCGATGAGTTCGTGGTCCAGCATCAGTTTCATAACCCCATGGAGGGGGTTGTGCCCGACGAGGAGGAGCATGGTGAGTTCCCACCTTTCTAGGGGAGACCTTCACCCAGTTTGGTGAAGGGTCTTCCTCTGCTTGGAGCGCGGATCCTTCTTCGTGGGAGGATCCGAGGACTTCGGTGTACGCACCGGAAGCCTCATGCGATCCTTGGACTCACCCGTACTACCCTGGAGCAGGAGGCTCCTGGGGACATTAGCTACTACCAACTTAGGCCAAAAGCCTAAGCTTGGGGGAGTACGTGCCCTTCTCACTTTTCCATTGTATTATCCATTTTTTTTCGCTTTGATCTTTTCGAAGTTTTTGCCCGTTCTTCTTTCTTTCTTTCTTTGCAAAAACAACAAAAAGATTTCCTCTTTTGCTTTCTTTTAACCTTTAAAAAAACCCAAAAATATTTCCTTTCTTTCTTTAGTTTGCTTTGTTTTCAGAGATCAGCTCGAGTCCGTGATGGCATTTGATTATATTTCCTACGTTCGATCGTGCAAGTGACCAGGCAGTAATGACGAAGATCGACAGAATGGAAGCAACAAGGAAAACCGGTATGAACTCTTCTTGTTTCTACTTTTGTACATATGCCTGTACTTATGATCTAGAGACCAGCTTGTAGCGACATAGTGCTATGTTTACAATGCTTTCCAGTGTTCATGCTTTCCTTGTGGCTAGTCTCAAACAGCTAGAGTACATAATGTGTTGTTGAAATGATTTACATGCATTGCATTGTTCATGGTTTGGCATACTGAAGTGGTATTTCCCTTCGGAGAATTTTTGGATTGACTTGGCACATGTTCACACATGCTTACGACTAAAAATTCTATTATGCCTTGATGATCTTTTTTTTTCAGAATAGTTATATCACTTTCATGCCCGATTCAATGTTGCTTTGTCGCTCTGCATGATTATGACAGTTATTGCTCTCTAGTTGGTCGCTTCCCAGTCTTTTTCTAGCCTTCTCTCGCACCAAGCGGATTTCTGCTTGTGCTTCCAAACTCCTTTTCAAACCCAGTTGTTCCATTTGAGTCCACCATACCTACCTATATGTGGTATTTACCGGCCACTCCTAACTTAGACTTTCTTGTGCCATCTCGAAATTTATTCAAAAGTTTCCCTTTTTTTGTAACCATACAAGCTCATGGTACGGTGAGGGTAAATCAGTATCTTTCATGCCAAAAATATTTGGACAGAAGTTTTAACTAGTCAAAACAGAAAAAGAAAAAAAATATGAGAGTTACACCTCCCCCATACTTGATGATGGAGTGAAATGGACCAAATGTTGTTTATGATAGGTGGAACGATACCCTCCTTCCATCCTTGAGGCAAAATAAAAGGTTCCATAGACCATCGAAGAGTTCATGGATAAGGGAATATGTGTAAGCAAAAGACATTTTATATGGTTGGCATGGGAGATATTGAGAGACCTTTACCGTTCACCGTTGACTGGAAAGTTGCACTTCTCAAAAATATTTTATCTCTGTTTTCAAAACCAAGAGCTCTGGTTCATGTTTAGTCTTTTCTTCCTTTCACGGGTTTTCAACCTTGCCATCAAAAGCCACGGTTCGAGAGTCTCCCCTTCTTTCTTCAAAGAACCAACTATGAGAGCATAATTGTCATTCTTAGTGTAACATGCATTGTCCCAAAGTATTACATTGTCTTCTGCATGCTTGTGTTATTGCTAGTCTGAAATACTGAGTTCTAGTCACCTTTAAAACTCCGGAGGAGTTTCTGCATTTATGTTTTGCTTCACTCATGGAGGCTAGCGAAATGCCACTCAAGTATGTTCAAGCTATGTGCATTGTGATCCTGTCTTGATTTTCAGTAGCTCGTTATTTACCTTTAGTTGTTTGTGACTGATCACATGAAAGAAGAATTTCTTCGTGCATTGTCCTTATAGCATTATTTCATTACTTGCTAAACTCTTTTCGTAGTACATGCTTATATACATCTAATGAAGCAAAAGAGTTTGTCAAAGTTTTCTTTGTCGCGTCCAGTTCGTTGAACTAAATTGCTTGAGGACAAGCAATATGCTAAGCTTGGGGGAGTTGATATGTCTCAAACGTATCTACTTTTCCAAACACTTTTGCTATTGTTTTGCCCTCATTTTTGCATGATTTGGACGAAACTAACCCGGACTAACGCTGTTTTCAGCAGAGCTGCCTGTATGGTTTTATTGTGTGCAGGAAAATGGATTTTTAGACATCCCGGAAAATTCCCAGAAAAATACCTGAAAATCCACACACCCGATGGAGCCAGGAGCTAGAAGTGGGACCAGAGGGGAGCCCTAGGGGCCCCAGGCGCCCCCCCTGGCGCGGCCAGGGGTGGGTCCGCACCCTCAGGCCGCCTGGGCTGCTCCCCCCTCCTATGGTGCCCTACCGAGACTCCTATTTATCCCCGTGACGAGAAAACCCCAGAACAGAAGTCGTTTTCCCAGTTTCCATTGCGGAGCCGCCGCCACCCTCTGTTCTTCTTCGGGAGGGCTAATCTGGAGGCTGAATTGGCCTCCGGAGAGGGGAGATCGTCGCCATCGTCATCACCATCACCACTCCATCCATCCTCCATGACTTCTCTTCATATGTGTGAGTAATTCTCTGCTGTAGGCAAAGGGGATGGTAGGGATTGGATGAGTTTAATCATGTAATAGTTCGTCAGATTGTTGGGGGCATGTTGCCTATCATCTAGATTGGTGTTTATCTTCTTTGCTACAACTTGTTGTTCTTAATGCTTGTCACTTTGGGCCCGAGTGCCATGTTTTCAGATCTGAACCCTATGTGTTTTCATGAATATATTTGTGTCTAGATCCTATCTATGAGTTGTATGCACCTATTATGGTCCGGAACCGGCGATCCCAAAGGTGACAGCTTGGGACACCAAAGGGGATGGTCCATGATTTGAGGATTCCATGTATCCATTGAGTTTATTGCTTTGTTCCGGTGCTCTTTGACAGGAGGGCCTTAATCTCCATAAGTTACTTTTGGCCCCGTTCGTAGCGGGATGGTAGGACAAAAGATGTTGTGCAAGTTCTTATTGCAAGCACGCACAACTACCTATGGGATACATGCCTATTGTTTGATATTTTCCTAGATGATCATTGCTTTTCTGTGTGCCTTGCCCCGTGTTAGAATCTATTATATGTTTACTCTCATCCATGCAGCGCCCAACCATCCATTTCCCTAGCCTACAGTTCTTTCAATCCTATTGGTCATTAGTCGTTCCTTTTGTTTCTATTTTTACTGTTGCTATCATCACTATCATATCACCGTTACCACTTATCTATTGTTGCAAGCAAGTGTATTTCAGGTGCGGTTGAATTGACAACTCAACTGTCAAAGCTTATAAATACTCTTTGGCTCCCCGTGTGTCGAATCAATAAATTGGTTTAACTTACCCGCGAAGACTATCTCGATCCCTTACGCCTGTGGGGCATCACCTACTAACTCAGTGCACCCAGTTGCCAGTTTCTGTTTTCTGCTGTTTTTGTATTTCAGGTTTTCCGACCATTAAAAGTGCTCCAAAAATTCCGGGAAAAATATATAAAAAATCAGCGCAACAGAAGCTTCCGGAAACACCAAAGGAGCGGAGGAGGGCGACCACCACGAGGCCAGGAGGGCCCGTGGCGCGGCCCCGCCCTAGGCCGTGCCAGGAGGCCTCCTGGCTGCCTGGTGGGTCCCCTCGACACCCCCCTTCGCCTATATTTACCCCTCGGGGTGGAAACCCCTAGGACGGACTCCTTTTTCACGATCCTGCCTTTGTTCCGTCGCCGCCGCCGTTTCTAGATCGGGGCTGCCTGGAGAAGCTGCTCCGGCACCCTGCCGGGAGAAGCTACCCCCTCCGAGAGACCCTCCATAGCCATGGACGCCCCCCGTATGTACCGTGAGTAGTTTCCCCTTGACCATGGGTCCGTGACCAGTAGCTATGTGATCTATCTCTCCCCCTTTTGTGCTTCCACTTTCGAGTCCTCGTGAGCTTCCTCACATGATCGAGGAATCTATGTAATTTCTTCTATTGCTATGCTGAGTTTGTTGGGATCTGATGGATTATGAGACTATGTTCAGATTGTGATGAGTAATATATTTGGTTCTTCTCTTTTATATTTTGTTCTTGAGTAAATTCTTGCATGTTCTATGTTGCGGTATTTGCTTTGGCCAAGTATTTTATTTGCAACTCCAAGAGAGAGCGTTATGCTCGATTGTGGGTTCAACCCCTTGATGTCTATCTTGAGTGACAGAAACATGAGACTAGGGGATGTGCTGTTGCCACCAGGGATAACACAACGGTGCTTGTACCTGCGGGTGCAAGGATTGTTTACTTTACGCATAGTTCTTTTAATGTAGTTGTTTGTTGCTTTGAGTTTACACTTTGGGTGGGATTCACAACTTAATACCGGCGAGATGTTCTGGATAGATATCTCAAGGTGGATGATTCGTAGTAGATGCAGATGGATTTCGGTCTACTTACTTTGGCGTACTTCCCATTGCTTTTGAGCCCTTCCTTTCTTTGCAGCATAGTTAGCATGCGGTGCCTTCATAATCCTGTCAATTGCCCAACTGTGATTTGTTTACCTCACTAGAACTTTTATCGTCTTTTGGGAGAGAGACATCACTAGTGAAAATCACGGGACCCCGGTCCATCTTCATATCACTGTTTACACCCTTATTACTTTCAGTCTTTACTTTCAGTTTCCACTATTATTATCTCTTGCATTGATCCTTTGTAAACAGCAAGGCCGGAGGAATTGACAACTCCTCTGTACTCGTTGGGAGCAAAGTTATTTGTATCTGTGTGCAGGTCCAGGTGAAGCTAGCAACCTCGGCGCCATTGTTAACTTTACCACCTTCTTGTATCCTTCGGAGTCCTACGGGAGACAAACCTTGGTATCTTTGCCAAGGGAAAACTTGCCGATGCACTATATCTCACTCTGCACTTGTGGTAATCAATGAGGGCTTGAAGAGTATTAACACTCTCTTGCCATCAGCAAGTTTTCTGGCGCCGTTGCCGGGGACTCCAGTCTACAAGATAGGGGAGTTGCACACTATCTTTTATCTTTGCTTTTTAGTCTTGTTAGTTTACCTTTCTGTTTTTATCTTAGTGTCCTTTATAAAAAATCCAAAAAATATATATATTATGTCTAGTTCCTTACTTGCCAATCAATGTCTGACTTCTTTGAAACCAGATCTTATTGGCATGGAGGATTCACCGAGGATCAACAAAAGTGGTACAAGGAACACCGCTTGTCTCGAAAGGGGATACACTTATGGAAGCAAATACATCATTTGTATGAGTATGCTAGAAACTTGTGCTCAATATATAATATATCTTTCTGCAGGGATGAATCTTGTTGCTTTATGAGGCACAAACACCTTGCTTTCCAATGTGAGTACAATGATGATGAAACCTTAGCTTCTTATGCTAAGAGAAGCTATGATTTTTATGATGCAGAGGAAATAGAAGAATTTGTTGCTTATAAGGGTGCCTATGAAATTACTTCTCTTTTTAAAAATATTGATGATGCCCCTTACAAATCTGAGAGTCTTGCTATACTTAATTATTGTCTGGAAAATTACGACGCAAATTATTATATTACTGATCATCTTGAGAGAACCTCTCCCCCAAAGGAAGAGACTAATGATTTGCAGGACTCTATGGAAGAAGAAATTACTGAACCTGAAAGCTCCTTGGATAAAAAAGAGGAGGAGAGTGACGAACAAGAGGAGGAAGAATGGAGCCATCCACGTCTACCTTCTAATGAGAGTAACTCTTTGACTCTTACCTTATATGAGTGTTATGATCCCATGGATTCTTTTGAAATATCCATTTTTGATGAAGTTGATACCTTCTATGCTTATGGTCGTGATGCCACTATGGATGATGCTTACGGAGATGAACTTGCTATAGTTCCTCATGTTAAGCATAAATTTTTTGCTATTGCATCCACATTTGATTGTCCTATTATCTTTTTGAAATCTCCAACTCATATTCCGGAGAATTGTGTCCTTATCAAGGCTCAATGCGATGGGTTGCATTTATCTTATAATCCTAAACACCGTGTTGAAAACTATACATGTGTGCTTGTAGGTCATGAACAACATGATTTATGTGATAGATATATTCTAGATGTTGTTCATGATACTACTGAAAATTATTTTGAGAGAGGGAAGTTTGGTTGTAGAAACTTCCATATTACTAAAACTCCTCTCTTTATGTTGAAAGTTTTGAAGATGTTCTTGTTCCACCTTCCTATGCTGGTTTCTTTTTGTTTCTTCGATTTATTTTCTTATAAGATGCCTATGCATAGGAAGTGGGTTAGGCTTAAATGTGTCTCATATTTGCTTCTTGATGCTCCCTTTTGCTCCAAATTCTTATTCTCATGAGAGCATCTTCTATAATCTTTAAGCCTAGCTAATGGCTCTAAAGAAGCGCTTTCGGGAGGCAGCCCGCAACGAATTTAGGTTTTTCTTTTTGCTTTTGTTCTGTTCTTCGTGGTCTTGATGATTGTTACTACTGTAGCAACATCATTGTATCTTTACTTTTCAAGCTTTGTGCCAAGTTTAGCCTCATACGGCAAGGAAAGTAAAAGTTGTGACATGCTGTCCAGAAAAAAGATTATGTCCTCGTGACTAGAAAAATCAGAGAAAAATACCAGTTCATCTTTTTGAGCTGAATTGTTTACACAGAGTGCTCTATACAATTACGAAACTTCCCTATGTTCTGAGTTTTTTTATTTTAGTTGCATAAGTACCTCTAAAAAATTCGTTTCTATCTGCTGTTCTGTTTTTCACAGATTCTGCCACGTTTTGTCTCTCTTCACTTTTGCAAACCTTAAGCTTGCTTTTTCTTTGCAAAAACCTTTTGGCAATCTTGGGAAACAGTAGCTCTTCATGGAAATCTTTATTTTCAGTAGAGGAAAATTATTTTATTAGGGTACTAACCTCTCTAATCAGCCAACAATTAGTTATGTATGAAGGGAGTTTTCAAGTGCGCGATGGAGGATGAGGAAAGAAGATTCAGGAGGTTCAAACGCTCAAGCTTGGGGATGCCCATGTGCACCCCCAATAAATATTCAAGGAGACTCAAGCGTCGAAGATTGGGGATGCCCCCGTGCATCCCCTTCTTCATCAACAATTATCAGTTCGTCTCTCGTTGCACTATATTTCTATCACTTCATGCATTATGTGCTTTTCTTGGAGCGTCTCGCTCTTAGGTTTTGTTTTTAGTTTTCTTTTGCTTTGTTTGCTGTAGTAACAAGTTAGACCCCAAATTACTCTTTTGTGTGGGAGAGATTCACGCTCCGCTTGAACTAGAACTCCTCATAGGATTTGCATGCTTATTCTTTTAGCTGTTAGTTGTTCTTTTTCTTTTCTTAGCTGTTGTTCTGTTTAGTTGTAGTGCTTTAGTTTTTCTAGAGCTTTTCTTTTGTCTTAGGTTGAACTTTCTATAGGTTGCATGTTTTATCTTGTTAGAGAGTTTGCCTGTTGCACTGAGTTCTGTGTCTTGACTTGAAGTAGGTAGTTAAAGTTGCTTTTCTCTTTGTAGTAGTAACTTGCAATAGTTTTGAGGTATTGACTAGAGTAATGTTTGAACTTATGGTGTCAAGAGCTCTTGCCCATTAGTGATAGATGTCGTATTTTGGGCAATCCGTGTATTTTTTGAAAACCAAAAACCCCTGTTGAGAACTCTAGCTACTAGATGGATCACTAACCTCTGGAGGGTTCGAATATTAGTGTACACTCACGTACCATGAGTCGAGGATGCGCAAGGATAACCAAACCCCCATACACTCCTCCTCGTAGTACCTGTCTCTTTGTGAACCTCCTGATTAGATTGAGAGTTACTGATAATAAGTGCATGAGTTCTTCGGACTAATGTGAGTATTCGAAAGTTGAAACTTTCACTCACCTATACTTTTTCTAGCCTCTCATGTGTCGTGCATTGCTTTCTTATCACTCCGAGAGTTGGCGTCCACCTTCGCCGGTACATCCAAACCCTTGGCACGATACGCTCTGTCATCATAAGCCTCCTTATATCTTTCCTCAAAACAGCCACCATACCTACCTACAAGGCATTTCCATAGCCTTTCCGAGATACATTGCCATGCAACATCCACCTTCTCATGACTTGATCTTCATGTCATACATGCTACTTGCTTGATCGATGAGCCGGATGCTAGTTGGGCCTTGCCCTAATCATTGCTACATGGCGCGCTAGTATCATTGCAAATCCTGCTATCCTGGCAGAAGCATATGCTGGCATGGAAGTTGACGGGAAAAGGCTCCCCTCTGGCCCCTCCCGGGCTCTTCTCGAAGCTTCCGTCACGCTGATTTTTTATCTGAATTTTCCCGAATTTTTCTGGCACTTTTTATATGGGGGAAAACTGAAATAGAAAAACAGCAGAAAACAGGAACTGGCACTGGGGTGCACTGAGTTAATAGGTTAGTCCAAATATGATCAAAAATGTATGAAAGTGTATCTAGATCATAGCAATATCACACAAAACAGGCATGGAGCAAGCAGAAATTATAGATACGTTTTGGACGTATCAACATCCCCAAGCTTAATTCCTGCTCGTCCTCGAGTAGGTAAATGATAACAACATAATTTCTGTGGTGACATGCTAGAAACCATATAAGAACTTTGAAAATTAAAGCAATCAAGGTTAGAAATTCAATTCAAGTCATAACATGCAAGAGTCTATATTAGCATTGAAACAAGTAACAAAAGAACAATAGGTGCAAGAGCTCTCGCTGTCCGTGACTCGAATGTCTCCAAATGGTGTTTGCGTGCAAGAAGGGGGATAGGGAATACGAGAAAAAAGTATTTTTGTGTTGAGAACTCAATCTACTAAAGTTTCACACTTGGTCTTCTTTGGAATCTTATCTTGACTCGTCCCCAGACCACTAGCCAGGTACAAGTCAATTTGATCCACTCCTTTTCGATATTTTGAGCACTCATGGAATGGATGAGCGTAAGCACGAGAGTTGTCACTTAGGATGGCAAAGAGAGAAATATGGTGGAGGAGGAAGACAAAAAGGATGAGAAAGGCTCACATCAATGAGGACAATCATAGGCAAGAGATGCCAAATGATAGATATGATGTGAGGAGTAGGGATTTCCATGCAACGGATGCACATACGAGCTAGGAAGCTCTCCAATGGAACTAGTGGGGGTGCATCTAACTTGCTCGCTCATGAAGACCTAGAGCTCTTTTGAGGAGGCTCATCCTTGGAATATGCAAGCCAAGTTCTATAGTGTGAAGGTCCCCACATAGCTATATGCATAATGATCATCTCTATGGAGTACAAGGATATAAAAGGAGTACTAGTGTGGATCTCTCAAAAGGATAGTAGTGTTGCCCATTTCTCTCTTTTTATTTCTTTTTCTCTTTTTCTATTTTTTTGTATTTTTTTGGTGGCCTCAATGGATCTTTCTATTTAACTCTCATTTGTCCTCTTTGGGATCTTTTAATGTGTCCACTTTGGGATATTTTCCTCACTTAAGGGCAACACTCTATTTTACAAGAAGGTAAAGGATATCTTCACACTTTACAAGGTACTCAAAATCATAAAGAAGATGTAACTATCATGATGTATGCAATGTATGCCGCTGCCAGTGTAGCAGGAACATGTATGACATGAAGATCAAGTCATGAAGAGGTGGAAGTTGCATGGCAATGTAACTCGGAAAGGCTATGGAAATGACTTGATAGGTAGGTATGGTGGCTGTTTTGAGGAAAGATATAAGGAGGCTTATGATGACAGAGCATATCATGCCAAGGGTTTGGAAGTACCGGCGAAGGTGGACACCAACTCTCGGAGTGAGAAGAAGGCAATGCACGACACGGGAAAGGCTAGCAAAATATGGGAAGGTGGAAGTGTCAACTCTCAATACTTACATTAGTCTGAAGAACTCATGCACTTATTATTGGTAACTCTCAATCTAATAAGGAGGTTCACAAAGAGACAAGTACCCCGAGGAGGAGTGTATGGGGGTTTGGTTATCCTTGCGCATCCTCGACTCATGGTACGTGAGTGTTCTCTAATATTCGACCCCTCAGAAGAGTAGTGATCCATCTAGTAGCTAGAGTTCTCAACTAGTTTTGTAGGTTTTGAAAATGAACACGGATTACCCAAAATACGACACCTATCACTAATAGGCAAGAGCTCTTGAGACCAAAAGTTCAAACATTACTCACATCAATACCTCAAAACTATTGCAAGCTACTACTAAAATTAAATAGCAACCTCAATTACCTACTTTCAAGACAAGACACAACTCAGTGCAACAACCAACTCTCTTAACAAGATTAACATGAAAACTAAAGAGAGTTTCAGCAACAAACTAAACAAAAGCCAAGGCTCTTGCTAAAGACAAACTAAGACTAAGACTAAACATGGCAGTAGCTATGAAAAGATAAAGAGCACACAACAACAAATAGATAGGCATGAAGAATCCTATGATGTGTTCTAGATTTTGAAAGTGGAGCGTGTTTCTCTCCCACAAAAAGTAAGACAGGACCTAACTTGTTATGAACAGCAAGCAAAGTTAAAGAAACTAAAAATAAAACCTAAGAGCGAGACGCTCCAAGCATAGCACATAACGCATGAAGTGATAAAAATATAGTGAGACGAAGGACGAACTGATGATTGTTGATGGAGAAGGGGATGCACGGGGGCATCCCCAAGCTTAGACGCTTGAGTCTCCTTGAATATTTATTGGGGATGCATGGGGGCATCCCCAAGCTTGAGCGCTTGACACTCCTGGATCTTCTTTCATCATCTTCCATCGCACACTTGAAAACTCCCTTCATACATAACTCATCACAAGCTGATTAGAGAGGTTAGTACCCTTAATAAATAGATTTTATCCACTGGATATAAAGATATTCTTGAAGAGCTACTGTTTCTCAAGAGTTCCAAAAAGTTTTTGCAAATAAAAAGCAAGCTTAAGGTTTGCAAAAGTTAGGAGAGACAAAACGTGGCAGAATCTGTGAAAAACAGAACAGCAGATAGTAAAGAATTTTTTAGGGGTACTTCTGCAACTCAAATCAAAAAACTCAGAACATACGGAAGTTTCTTAATTGTATAGAGCATACTGTGTAAAAATTTCAGCTCAAAAATATGAACTGGGATTTTTCTGAAATTTTTCTGGTCACGAGGACAGAATCTGTTTTCTAGACAGCATGTCACAACTTTTACTTCCCTTGCCGTAAGAGGCTATAACTTGGCACAAAGCTGAAAAATAAAGATACAATGATGTTGCTACAGAAGTAACAATCATCAATACACAACAAAAGCAAAAATAAAAACCTAAATTCGTTGTGGGCTGCCTCCCGAAAGCGCTTCTTTAAAGCCATTAGCTAGGCTTAATGCAAAAGAAGAATCAAGGGTATCCAAGATCAGAATCATAAAAACCCTCAAATTGATTTTCAATAAGCTCCTTCTTATTCTTACTAGGAAATATATACTTACCTTTCGCTATACCGCGTAAGCGTATGTGCCTATTACCAATATCAATGTAGCCTTTCATAGCACGGAGGAAGTCTCTTCCGAGCACAATGTTACTTTGGTTTGGCTCCATGATGAAGAAATCCATTGGTGCAGTCCTATGAAGGAATGCAACTTGGACTTCTTTTACCTTTCCTTTAATCTCTGAAATATCTCCATTAGAATGTTCATGATAAGATGATAATATATCCATATCCAGTTTCAAAGAATCATAAACTATTTTGGCATAGTAGAAACTGTGGATCCAATATCACAAAGAGCAAGGAAGCTTTGGTCAGAGATGCTAATCCTAACAAAGGTCTCCCAATCATCATCTATCTCCAACATTTCTTTCTTGTTGGACTTGAGTTCTTCTACTTTCCCCAAATCTAGAGCATCCAGTCTTTTTTCAATAGTGGCGAGTCTATCTATGACAGTATCAATACTACGAACATAAACAAAATAACTAGATAGACTATGCAAAATCTCAAGAGCCCTATCTTCATCACACTCTAGAAAATCTCCTTCAGCTATAATGTCAAGAGAGTGTTTACACCACTTAAAAAGACCATGGTAAAAATTTCTAAGCACAATCTTTATAGATATCGAAGGCATGATTCTTTTATGTGCTACAGAAATTCTGTCCCATGCCTTCTTTATATTTTCTCCATCCCTTTGACGGAAATCGAGAAATTCCGATTCCCGCAAAGAACCTAGCCCTAACATGTTCATCTAAACAAGGAGGACTACTAACAGCAAGATAAGTAATTTTTTTGTAAATTTTGATAAAAGACACAAAGATAAAAACTGAAAGATAAACTAACAAGACTAAAAAACAAAGGTAAAGGGTAGTGTGCAACTCCCCTATCTTAGCACTCGGAGTCCCCGGCAACGGCGCCAGAAATTGCTCTTGATGACGGCTTCTCGCCCTTCGTTGGTAGGCCCCAAGTGGAAGGCGTGATGCGGTACAACAGCAAGTTTTCCATCAGTAAAGATACCAAGGTTTGTCTCCAGTAGGAATCCAGAGATGATAAGTAGGTGTCAGCGGCGCAACTGACGCGGACCTGCACACAGACACAGATAAATTTGCTCCCAACGAAGTTCAGAGAGGTTGTCAATCTCTCCGGTCTTGTTGTTCACAAATGATAAAACGCAAGGGGATAATGATAGCAACTTGAAAGTAAATGCAGAAAAGTAAATATAGCTTGGAAACAATAATGAGGATATGGACCGGGATACGTGATGTTCGCTAGTGATGTCTCTCTCCCAAAAGACGATAAAAATGCTATGCGAGGTAAACAAATTACAGAAAGGCAATTGACAGGATTAAGAACGCACCGCAATGCTAACTATGCTACAAAAGAAAGGAAGAGGTTCAAAAGCACGGGAAGTACGCCAAAGTAAGTAGACCGAAATCCATCTGCATCTACTACTAATCATCCACCTTGAGATATCTATCCAGAACATCTCGCTGGTATTAAGTTGCGAGCCCCACCCAAAGTGTAAACCCAAAGCAACAAACAACTGCATTAAAAAGAACTCTGCGTAAAGTAAACAATCCTTGTAACCGCGGTTACAAGCACCGTTGTTTTCCCCCTTGTGGCAACAACACATCCCCTAGACTCATGTTTCTGTCACTCAAGCAACAAACAACTGCAAAATCTCAAGAGCCCTATCTTCATCACACTCTAGAAAATCTCCTTCAGCTATAATGTCAGGAGAGTGTTTACACCACTTAAAAAGACCATGGTAAAAATTTCTAAGCACAATCTTTATAGATATCCAAGGCATGATTCTTTTATGTGCTACAGAAATTCTGTCCCATGCCTTCTTCATATTTTCTCCATCCCTTTGACGGAAATCGAGAAATTCCGTTTCCCGCAAAGAACCTAGACCTAACATGTTCATCTAAACAAGGAGGACTACTAACAGCAAGATAAGTAATTTTTTTGTAAATTTTGATAAAAGACACAAAGATAAAAACTGAAAGATAAACTAACAAGACTAAAAAACAAAGGTAAAGGGTAGTGTGCAACTCCCCTATCTTAGCACTTGGAGTCCCAGGCAACGGCGCCAGAAATTCGCTGCTGGCGTGGAAGTTGACGGGAAAAGACTCCTGCTTCAGTCCCCGGCAACGGCGCTAGAAATTTGCTTGATGTCGCGAGGGTTGACGGGTGTAGTCTTCTCGCCCTTCGTTGGTGAGCGCCAAGTGGAAGGCGTGATGCAGCACAGCAGCAAATTTCCCTCGGTAAAGATACCAAGGTTTGTCTCCAGTAGGACTCCAGAGATGATAAGTAGGTGTCAGCAGCGCAACTGACGCGGACCTGCACACAGACACAGATAACTTTGTTCCCAACGAAGTTCAGAGAGGTTGTTAATCTCTCCGGTCTTGTTGTTTACAAAGGATAAAACGCAACGGATAATAATAGCAACTGGAAAGTAAATGCAGAAAAGTAAATATAGCGTGGAAACAATGATAAGGATATGGACCGGGATACATGATGTTCGCTAGTGATGTCTCTCTCCCAAAAGACGATAAAATTGCTATGCGAGGTAAACAAATTACAGAAAGTCAATTGACAGGATTATGAATGCACGGCAATGCTAACTATGCTACAAAAGAAAGGAAGAGGTTCAAAAGCACAGGCAGTACGCCAAGATAAGTAGACCGAAATCCATCTGCATCTACTACTAATCATCCACCTTGAGATATCTATCCAGAACATCTCGCTGGTATTAAGTTGCGAGCCCCACCCAAAGTGTAAACACAAAGCAACAAACAACTGCATTAAAAAGAACTCTGCGTAAAGTAAACAATCCTTGTAACCGCGGTTACAAGCACCGTTGTTTTCCCCCTTGTGGCAACAACACATCCCCTAGACTCATGTTTCTGTCACTCAAGCGTGTCATCGGGGGGCATGAACCCACAATCTAGCACAACGCTCCCTCTTGGAGTCACTACCTACTACTTGGCCAAAGCAATAAACAGCAACGGGGAACATGCAAGAATTACTTAGCAACAAAAATATAAGAGATAAAAACCAAATATATTACTCAATCACAATCTGAACATAATCTCATAATCCATCAGATCCTATCAAACTCAACATAGCAAAAGCAGAAATATTACAAAGGTGCCTCGATCATGTTGGGCAGCTCACGAGGTCTAAACAATGAAGATCAAAGAGGGGAGGAGAACATCACATACCTACTGATCACAGACCCATGGTCCAAGGAAAACTACTCACGAGACATCCGGGGAGCATCCATGGTGGAGAGGAGACTCCCGGAGGTCAACCCTCCCTCCGGCAGGGTGCCGGGAAGAGGTCTTCTGGTGCTCCCGATCTTCGGAAGCGCGGCGGCGGCGGAACAGAGGCGATTTCGCGGAATAGGGTTCTGCTTCTAGGGTTTTCCCGTGACAGGGAATAAATAGGCGAAAGGGGGCAGCCACAGGTGGGCCAGGGGCCCCAGGCGCCCCCCTGGCGCGGCCAGGGGTGGGGCCGCGCCGGGTGGCCGCCTGGGCCCCCTGGCTCCCCTCTGGCCCCTCCCGGGCTCTTCTCGAAGCTTCCGTCACGCTGATTTTTTATCTGAATTTTCCCGAATTTTTCTGGCACTTTTTATATGGGGGAAAACTGAAATAGAAAAACAGCGGAAAACAAGAACTGGAACTGGGGTGCACTGAGTTAATAGGTTAGTCCAAATATGATCAAAATGTATGAAAGTGTATCTAGATCATAGCAATATCACACAAAACATGCATGGAGCAAGAAGAAATTATAGATACGTTTTGGACGTATCAGCATACATTTGCATCATGATAGTTACATTTTCTTTATGTGAGTACCTTTGTAAAGTGTGAAAGATCTCCTATATTCTTGTAAAATATAGACTATTGCCCCTAAAGTGAGGAAAAGATCCCAAAGAGGACAAAATCAAAAAGATCCCAAAGAGGACAAATGAGAGTTACATAGAAAGAGCCATTGAGGCCACCAAAAAAAAAGAGAAGGGGGCATACTACTATTCCTTTTGAGAGATCCACACTAGTACTTCATCTCCTATCCCTTGTACTCAATAGAGATCATCATCATGAATATAGCTATGTGGGGACCCTTCACACTATAGAACTTGGCTTGTATATTCCAATGATGAGCCTCCTCAAACGAGTTCTAGGTCTTCTTGAGCAAGCAAGTTAGATGCACCCCCACTAGTTCCCTTGGAGAGCTTTTAGCTCACATGTGCATCCGTTGTATGGCAATCCCTACTCCTCACATCATATCTATCTTATGGCCTTCTCTCGCCTATGATTGTCCTCATTGATGTGAGCATTTCACACTTTTTTTGTTTTCCTCCTCCACCTTCTTTCTGTTTCGCCTTTTAGGTGTCAACTTTCTATCTCACGCTCATCCATTGCATGAGTGCTCAAAATATCGAAAGGGAGTGGATCAGTTTGACTTGTACCTGGCTAGTAGTCTGGGGACGAGTCCAGATCAGAATCCAAAGGAGACCAAGTGTGAAACTTTAGTAGATAGTTGTTCTCAACAACCTTATTTTTTCTCTCGTATTTCCCTATCCCTTGCTCGCACTCAAACACCATCTGGAGACATTCGAGTCACGGACAGTAACAGCTCTTGCACCTTTTGTTATTTTGTTGCTTGTGTCAATGCTAATATAGACTCTTGCTTGTTAAGACTTGAATTGAATTGCATGCTTTGATTGCTTTACTTAAAAGTCCTTTTATGGTTGTGTGGCATGTCACCACAAAAATTATGCTTGTTATCATTTACCTACTCGAGGACGAGCAGGAATTAAGCTTGGGGATGTTGATACGTCCCAAACGTATCTATAATTTCTGCTTGTTCCATGCATGTTTTGTGTGACTTTGCCATGTTTTGCTTGAACTTTCATACACTTTTGAACCTATTTGGACTAACCTACTAACTCAGTGCACCCAGTTGCCAGTTTATGTTTTCTGCTATTTTTGTATTTCAGGTTTTCCGGCCATTAAAAGTGCTCCAAAAAATCCGGGAAAAATATATAAAAAATCAGCGCAACAGAAGCTTCCGGAAATACCAAAGGAGTGGAGGAGGGCCACCACCAGGAGGCCAGGAGGCCTCCTGGCTGCCTGGTGGATCCCCTCGACACCCCCCTTCGCCTATATTTACCCCTCGGGGTGGAAACCCCTAAGACGGACTCCTCTTTCGCGATCTCGCCTCTGTTCCGCCGCCGCCGTTTCTAGATCGGGGCTGCCTGGAGAAGCTGCTCCAGCACCCTGCCGGGAGAAGCTACCCCCTCCGGGAGACCCTCCATAGCCATGGACGCCTCTCGTATATACCGTGAGTAGTTTCCCTTGGACCATGGGTCCGTGACCAGTAGCTATGTGATCTATCTCTCCCCCTTTTGTGCTTCCACTTTCGAGTCCTCGTGAGCTGCCTCACATGATCGAGGCATCTATGTAATTCTGTTGTTGCTATGCTGAGTTTGTTGGGATCTGATGGATTATGAGACTATGTTCATATTGTGATGAGTAATATATTTGGTTCTTCTCTTTTATATTACCTCGCTAGAACTTCTATCGTCTTTTGGGAGAGAGACATCACTAGTGAAAATCACGGGACCCCGGTCCATCCTCATATCACTGTTTACACCCTTATTACTTTCAGTCTTTACTTTCAGTTGCCACTATTATTATCTCTTGCATTGATTGTTTGTAAATAGCAAGGCCGGAGGAATTGACAACTCCTTTGTAATCGTCGGGAGCAAAGTTATTTGTATCTGTGTGCAGGTCCAGGTGAAGCTAGCAACCTTGGCACCATTTTTAACTTTACCACCTTCTTGTATCCTTCGGAGTCCTACGGGAGACAAACCTTGGTATCTTTGCCAAGGGAAAACTTGCCGCTGCACTATATCTCACTCTACACTTGGGGTAATCAACGAGGGCTTGAAGAGTATTAACACTCTCTTGCCATCACCATGATAACGGTATGGTTTTGAGTTCTGATGCTGGGGCGTGCGGCCTGCTGGCGAACTTTTGGCAGGCGATGCAACACCGTACGATATCCTCTGCATTTCTCATGGCGGTTGGCCAATATAATCCTGCTCGAAAGGCTTTTGCCACGAGTGTTCGACTGCTGGCATGGTGACCGCAGGTGCCTTCGTGAATCTCCAGTAGTAGGGCTTTGCCGTCTTCCTCGTCTATGCACTTTTGTAGGACCTGGGAAGTGTTGCGCTTGTAGAGTTGTCTGTTGATTACTGTGAATGCTTTGGATTGTCGACTGATGCGTTGGGCTTCTGCAACGTCTTCTGGTAGGGTGCCTTCGATTAGGAATCGAAGAAAAGGTCTTGCCCAGGTCGGGTCTTCGAGTGCTGCTGGTGCTTCAACTTCGATTGCTTGGCTGTTTGTAGCGTCAGCTGCGCTCGTTGTCGCCACCTGTGCTGGCTCATTTGTGTCGTCTTCTTTTGCGACTGCTTTGGGCTCTGCTGGCTTTGCTTTTATTGATCTCTGATTGATGCTTTCGAGGAAAACGCCTGGTGGTATTGGTCCTCGAGTCGATCCGATGTTCGATAGTTCGTCGGCTTCTGTATTGTTTGCTCTGGGGATGTAGTTGAGTTCACAGTCGTCGAATCCTCCTACTCTGCTTCGTTGTTGGAGGCGTTGCTGAAGTTGATCTGGAGGATGTATTTGAGCTTCCTTCCTTTGGGGAGACTAGGACGACGCCTGCTCCGGCTCCTTGCTGTCTTTTGGATCCGTCGAAGTACATCGTCCATGAGTTGGACAAGTCTGGGGGCCCTGGTGTTTGGACTTATGCCCACTCGACCAGGAAGTCTGGGAGTACTTGGGCTTTGATTGATGTTGGGTGTTTGAACTGTAGGTCTCGCGGGCTAAGCTCCATGTTCCACTCGGCGACTCGACCGGTCACGCCGGAATTGTTGAGGATGTCCGCAAGTGGTGCACTGCTCACGATTGTGATGGAGTGTTCGTCGAAGTAGTGCGATACTTTCCTAGAGGTCATGATGATGGCGAGCAGGAGCTTCTGGTAATGTGGGTACCGCTGCTGTGGCTTCGTGAGTAGCGTGCTCAGGTAATAAATTGGTCTTTGGATGCTCTGGATTTTTCCTTCTTCTGCACACTCGACGACAAGTGATAACCCTCAACTGTAGGGGATCGAGATAGTCTTCGCGGGCAAGATAACCCAATTTATTGATTCGACACTTGGGGACACAAAGAATACGTACATGCTTTGACAATTGAGTTGTCAATTCAACCGCACCTGAAATAAACACTTTCTTGCACAAAGGTATTAGTAGAAACTGTGATATGGTGATAGTAGTGGTGGTGATAATAGTGGTGATGGTGGTGGTGAAACAGCAAAAGTAAACAACTAGTAACCAGCAGGAAAGAAAACACTGTAGGCTAGGGAGATGGATGGTTGGGCGCTGCTTGGATGAGAACAAACATGTAATTGATTCTAACACGTGCAAGGCTCACAGAAAAGAAAGGATCATCTAGGCAAATATCAAACATCAGACGTGTATCCCAGGGTAGTTGTACGTGCTTGCAATAAGAACTTTGCACAACATCTTTTTTCCTACCCTCCCGCTACAAACGGGGCCAAAAGGAACTTAGGGAGATTAAGGTACTCCTGTCAAAGAGCACCGGAACAAAGCATTAACACCTCATGGATACACGGAATCCTCAAATTATAGTCCATCCCCTTTTGTGTCGCAAGCTGTCACCATTGGGATCACCGGTTCCGGACTATAATAGGTGCATACAACTCATAGATAGGATCAAGAACACCACAAACTCAAGAAACAAAAGGGTGATCAGATCTGAAATCATGGCACTCGGGCCCAAAGTGAAAAGCATTAAGAGAAACAAGTTGTAACAGAGATGATAAACACCAAGTAGATGATAGGCAACATGCCCCCAACAATCTGATTGAACTATTACATGATCTAACTCATCCAATCCCTACCATCCCCTTTGCCTACAGCAGGGAATTACTCACACATGAGAGAGGAAGTCATGGAGGGGTGATGGAGAGGCGATGATGATGACGATGGCGATGATTTTCCCTCATCAGAGGCCAAAGCAGCCTCCAGATTAGCTCTCCTGGAGAAGAACAGAGGGTTGCGGCGGCTCCGCGACGTAGATTGGAAAAGCGACCTCTTCTCTGGGGTTTCTGCGTCGGGAGAATAAATAGGGCCAAAGTAGGGCACCAAGGGGTGTGGGACCTATCCAGGAGGGCAAGTGGCGCGGCCATGGGCTGGGCCGCGCCAGGCACCCTTCTGGCTGCCCCCTGGCTACCCTGTGGCCCCCTTTGGACTCGCGAAAGCTTCCGGAACGCTGATTTTTTATATATTTTTTTGGGATTTTTCCAGCGTACCTAAATATCCAGAAACCTGCACAAAAGAAAATAGCACTGGTAGCTCTGCTGAAAACAGCGTCAGTCCGGGTTAGTTTCGTTCAAATCATGCAAGAATGAAGCCAAAACAATAGCAAAAGTGTTTAGAAAAGTATATACGTTTGAGACGTATCAACAAGCACTGTGCTCACGACGCTGCTGCGTGCTGCTATGTAGAGATACAACTTTTCCCTTTCTTTAGGCACCGCCAAGATTGGTGGGGTAGAGAGGGTCTTCTTCAAGTCTGCGAATGCATTGCTGGCTTCCTCGGTCCACTCGAATTTTTCTCCTTTTCTCAGCAGTTTGTAGAAAGGTAGGGTCCTTTTGCCTAGCCTGCTGATGAAGAGGCTCAATGCTGCAAGCTTTCCTGTGAGCTGTTGTATTCCTCTGATGTTGGTTGGCCTTTGCATTTTGGCGATTGCTTGAACCTTTTCTGGTTTTTCTTCGATTCCTCAGGAAGAGACCATGTACCCGAGTAATTTTCCGGCTGGGACGCTGAACACGCATTTTTTGGGGTTCAACTTGATCATGTACTTGTTGAGGGCCGCGAACGTCTCGCGGAGGTCGTCGAGTAGTGTGTTTGCGCTGTAGGTTTTGATGACAATGTCGTCTACATAGACCTGGACGTTCCTGCCAATCTGGTCTCTCAGACATGTTTGCATCATCCGCTGGTACGTGGCTCCGGCATTTTTTAGTCCGAAGGGCGTAGTTTGGTAACAGAATAATCCGTAGGGGGTGATGAACGAGGTGTGCTCTTCCTCTTCTTCCTTCATACTGATCTGATTGTATCCTGAGTATGTGTCGAGAAAAGATAGGAGGTCGCATCCTGCTGTGGAGTCGATTATTTGATCGATTCTTGGCAGGGGGAAGTGGTCTTTTTGGAAATGCTTGTTGATAGGCTCATAGTCGACGCACATCCTCAGTACCTCGGTATCCTTTTTAGGGACTAGGACTGGTTTTGTTATCCATGTTGCTTTCTTTGTCTCTCTGATGAACTGTGCGTCGAGTAGTCGATTGACTTCTACTCCGATTTTTAGGGGGTATTCTGACAAAAGGACCTGTGCGTAAATATCTTTTTTTCGCAAAAAGCAATCGGGTCCTCTGTCAGATCTGACCGGAGTTGACCCGCGAAGTCTTCTTCTCCGGCGAACTCCACGCGGCTCCGGCGACTTGGGGAGGGGTGGCGGCCAGTGGGGCGCGGTGGATGGGCCGACGAGGGGCAGCGGCGGCCGGTGTGACGCTCGGCGGCGGTGGCCGCACCCAGGCAGCAGGGCGCGCGGGCACGGCAGTCGCGGCCGGCGGCGGCGGCTCACGTCGCGGCGGCGGCGCACGGGACTCCGGCGTGGAGCCGTGGGGTGGCGCGGCGGCGTGCGTGGCCGTCCTGGCCGGTGCGGGGCGGCAGGGTCCGGCGGGCGGCGGGGTGGCCCGTGGCGGAGAGACGGCCCAGCAGTGGTGGCGGGGCACGGCGGCGGCGGCGGCGAGCCCGCGGGTCCAGCGCTAGGGTTTCTATTTTCCGAAAAAAAAACGAAAAAGAAATTTGGGAAACCCCTTTATAGACAGAGAAAAAGAAAAAAACAACCCGGGTCCGAATTGGACTCTACCGCGCCTGCGAGCAAAAAAAAACTATTGGGCCGGCCTGCTACACATTTTTCTTTTTCGTTAAAAACCGACACTTCAAACAATTGAATCAAATCAACCGTAACTCCGAAAAATATGAAATGAAATTCTAAATTCATCAAATAATACAAAGAAAATTATGCAATGAAAACATTTTCCAAAAAGGAAAATAAAAATAAAAACATTTTCTAAATACTTTATTTAAATATAAAATACTTTTCATAAATCAAATAAGATCCAATAAATTATTTAAAATATTTTTGTTTGGTCAAAAGCATTGACAAACCATTTCTAAATAATAAAATATAAATTTTAAGAAATTTCACATCAATAAATAATTTGGTAAAATAAAAATATCCCATTGGAATACTTTTTCAACTCTTTTTAAAATATTTAATAAATCATTTCAATGAAATAAAAACTCCCTTAGCATTATAAAATCTCTAAAATAATTTTAGAGTTATTTATAATACTCATACTAAATTTTAAAAGCTTTAAAGTGATATTATATATATTTTACAATTTTATTAAAAAGGGGATAAGTCATTTTATATCCTCTCAAATGAATTTACTTTAGTTGAAAAATATTTTGAATATTCAAAGAATTCCAATAATGATTTAAAACATTTTCCAACATTTTAATATGTTGAAGGAGTCATATTACCTTCTCTCATTTTTTTTGTTGGTTTTGTTTTAAAATAATAAATTGCAAAAACACCCATTATGAATATTAGGGAAAGTCCTTTTATTCCCTCTCTTTTTAGTATTCAATAAACTCCAAAAGTTTTAAATCCCAAAGAAAATCAAACACATCAATCAAACAATCATTATCTATTTAAATTTACTAACATTACAAAATTCGGAGAATTTTGGGATGTTACACACTACCACCCTTAAAAGGAATCTCGTCCTTGAGATTCGAGAAGGCTAGAAAGAAAGGTCAGGGTTCGGGTCTTCATTACAGTCCATCGATCCTCCGATGAGCTAGGGTGCTACCACCCTTAAAAGTAATGCGACGTGGTCTCCAAAAGCTTGCTCCCTCAGCGAGCTCCTCAGACATAATCTTCATACTCCGTTGGGGCATTGAATTCTTCATCACAAGTGTGGACTTCGAGTATCTTAATCCATCGATGACATTCTTCGTAAAGATCCCACCTTCGGTCTTTGAGGTTTCACGAATTCCTCCTTTGAGGTTTCCATTCTTTAGCAAGAGAGTGGTCTTCCAAGTACTGAGACTTCATGGCAGACAGGCCAGACGCCACTACTAAACAACTATCGATTACTCTCTTGGTGGTCATCAAGAATACTTCTACGGGATATCTACAGAAAACGGCCTTGGTCCATACTCACCGTATAACACAAACGGTAATCTCCTACAGGGGTCACACATCGTACCATTCTATGGTTTAGGATTAACATCGTCGTCTCTCTGCTATAGGTAAGTCACTCAAGATTTACTATCCCGCATAGCAAGAGCGGATAATAAGGGTAGTCGTCATGGTGATCAATCCATTCCGCACCCAAATCATTAGCTTGTATATGGTTTAGCGAATCTCGCAATCTAACACTCGGTCATCCTCACAAGCACTGCAGAAGTCCTCCTTACCTTGAACTGGGTCCAGATAAATCCATGGTTCTGCAAGCCAACCAAAACATCTATCGTTTCTTCCCTACACTCGGGTTTACGTAGCCTGCTACAAAACGTGCACTGGTGCACTATAACTTCCTTCGGGGTTCTTCCTTCAGCAAGATTGTGCTTGCTTGTCGTAAGATCTTGGCACAAGAGGTTAATTTTGAACTCAGCATTAAATTGCATCCATCTTTATCCTCGTCTTGGCATTAGAAGCCATTGTGGTAGCTTCTTCAGTGTAGGATGAGGATGAGGGGGAATAGAATGTAGATAGCGAGGTAGAGAGAGAGATAGAGAGAGATACCCATACAAACATCACACTAGTTTTGAAACATAAGTTTTGATGTGTAGCTGTCGGTAAAACAAGAAATGACAGCTCACAGAACGATCTAACGATAGAAACTTTGAATCTTCCGGTCTTCAAGTTTTCAATGCTGGTGGCTTCAATTTTGCATTGTCGAAGCAATCTTCATATCGTTGAGTCACTTGCCAACTTATTCTTCTCGTTGTTGTGTCTCCTTCAGTCTTGAATAATACTAAATAGATGAGGGGTCTAATGAAACGTAAACTTATTCTACTCACGAAGAAGAACCACAAAACACAACACAACACATCACAACAAAGGCATAACAGGGTCAAGGCCACAAGCAAAACTTAACAAAACAATCATGACATAAAACATCTAGTCAATCCATAGCAAACATGCATCGATACACATCTCCAACTAACATTAAAAGGTAACACCGTACACTTAGTGCACACCTACGTACGTCTTTCCTCCAATTGCCAAACATAAGCTTCTTCGAGTCAGCATCCTTGCTTCCGCGTTCACAACCTCTTCTTTCCCTTCAATTCTGGACACATGTTGGCGTAATGTCCCATATTCCTGCACCAATAACACTGAATTTCGCTAAGATTTTTCCTTTCCTTCTTCACAGATGCTTCCTTCAATTCTTGGATAACTTTCTTCATTCCCTCCTTTTGATGTTGAACCACTTGTTGTGTCACGATGAAAAATTGACACTGAGCAGGGTAATGATCAGTTCCTTCACACGTAAAACATGTGACTTGTGCAGTGGGGCATTCTTCACCCATGTGCATTTCCTCACAATGGGGACATCCCTCTTGGTGTCCTTCGTAGGAGTGTCCTTCTTCCCCGCAAATTTTGCAGGCACGAGGACTCTTACGGGTTACCGTCCTTTGCATCGGCGTGATAAGGCGGGATCCCAACAAAATCCTTGTGAACTCCTTCCAAGTGATCTTCCTTCGTGATTCGTCAACCGCTTGGTGCATTCTCCACCAAGTAGCAGCCTCTTCTACCAAGTACTTAACTGCATAGTGGACCATGTCCTCATTTCCAACCTTGTTTATCTACATGTGCTCCTCCATACTACGAATCCATTGCTCCACCTTCAGTCTCGACATCGCCCCAGAAAAGGCGAGTCCTACTCCATACTCCATCTATTAAGCCCATACGACCAGGGTTAGGGCAAAACTATAACACCGACAAGACAACAACTAAAGATAACACCAAACAAGAAAGCGGCAAAAACACCTACGTTCGGTAGTAACACATAACAACAAACAATACAGTCACAAAAGTCAAAATACACAAACAATATGCACTCAAACAAGAAAGCGGCAAAAACACCTACGTTCGGTAGTAACACATAACAACAAACAATACAGTCACAAAATTCAAAATACACAAACAACACCTAGAGTAAGGTCATATGCGCAAGACATACGATCTCATCATACTACGCGAAATTCGTTCATCTAACTTCACCTAAAATTGGTGGTCTGATGCTAGGCTTCATCCTTCTCAGCTAAGCTGATCTTAAAGATTCCTCTTGTAGTGTCAAAACTTATTGATCACCGTAGGTTATTCCTTCTAGTTCCGGTAATCATACTCCAATTGATCCACGAGGTTGATGATGTACTTCTCGAATGTCTCGTCTTCAGGGGTATGCAACTTAGAGGGGTATTTACCGTAAAACAAGATGAGGGGTTTTAGAAGATGAATAATAGATGAGAAATACTAGTGGAGAGTAAGTAATCAAAGAGTGATAAAATATTTTTGTTCCTATGACTTTTTCTATCCATTTTCTAGGGTCACGACCTACAGTCAACATGGGCTCTGATACCATCTGTAACGACCCGATTCACTAAAGAATCCAAGTCTCTGTGCATTCTGTGCTAGTCCCTGGATCAATAGCTAGCACACACAGTACACGCTGTAATATCAAGAATAAACCACATGTCATATATTACATCGAAGATCCAGTATTACAATAAAGCATACCTGCATAGCTCAAGGCTAGCTTACAAATAGACTACAGCGGAAAAACAATAAAGAGCTTCGTGGCGTCCTTAAACTCCACCGGCATAGTTGAGTATAGACATCGTAACCCTACATCGCATCACTTACTCATCGTATACAATCCTGCAACACCAAAGGTTACAGCCCGACAACGGGTCAGTACATCTGATTTGTATGGCAAGTCACACGAAAAAGTATATAACAGACCTACATCTACATGCAAGGTAAGTCAAAGGAAAGGCTTATGGTTTTGTTTTGCTGAAAGCTGATTTTTCCCTCACATACTACAACTAATCAAATATTAATTTATCTTGCTAGTCCAAAGTATGGTTGAATCGGGCTACACCAATTCCAACCATCCCTTTATTAAAAGTTCCCACTCAAATTCTTATTAAGGTGAAATATCTGTCAAGACCATCCAACAACAATAATGCCTAGGTTCTCAAAGTTGTCCGTACCCGTGGACACGGCTAATCATGATCAGTTTTTACACTCTGCAGAGGTTTGTACACTTTCCCCACTGGACTCAACCCGAAGATTGAGACATAGTCTTTCAGAAGAGGTTGCCTCCACCCTTTGGTAGCCGGTACACCTATCATATCTACATCAGCTAGCTACCAGGGCCAGGTTCCCCACAACTTACTCATCTAAGCCAGAGCCCATATAGCCAGTGGTTGTACATGGAAGCTACTAGTCACACTGTCTGTCCGATCTTTTTGAGCCTGGACGGCGCCCACTGCGTCAGAGGGTACTCGCCATGACGCACCCGGTTCACCACCAAAACAACCATTCGGGAAGCATTTAGCCCTGGTCCCTCCTTATCCAAGGCATGAGCACCAGGATGCATTCCTTGCCCGTCCAGAGGTGATTTCTATTTAAGTTTGCTAGTCAAGTCATAAATCCTCACATAGCTCAATGATAACTCAACCAATCCCCGTATACAAAGCAATAGCAGTATATAATAACCACGATCCTAGGGCGACAATGAAATACAAGTTCAGAACATATGGCTATCCTACTAGGTTTAAATCATAACTAATATATAGTCCTACACATGCATAATAGAAAATATAGGTTGAGGTATGGTCAAAGTGTAACTTGCCTTTTCCATTCGGTGAAGTTCCTCGCTCTCACGGTCCAGTCAACTCTATTCGTCACACTCCAAGAATCTATCGCAACGAAGGAACTCAAATAAGCAATCACATCACAAGGACAAACAAAAGATCAACAAAACAAACACAAAGGTTTTAGCCACAAAACAAGCGGCTTGACACGGTACAAGTGTCGATGTGCTCGAAGGTGATCGGTGGAAGTGAACTCGAGAGAGTCAACAGATAAGGATTCATCGGTAAGGAATTGTGATCATGGACATTTATGAATTCAAAGTGAATATCATGCCCACATGAAAAGTGTGTGAATCTTACCGACAACATGTCTCCAATGATTCGATATGCCAAAAGAATCACGTGAAACGGAATACTACAACACAGGTCATAGCGAGTGCAAATTTGAATTGAATTTGAATTTGAACAGATCAATAAACTTGTGAATTTTTGTGTACACATGCTATAGACAGAAAGTACATGGAACAAGTGATCCAACGCAAAAAGAATCATTCGATTTGCATCAACGGTTGAAAAGATACGACCTCCGGAATATAAATTTGAATTTGAAATAAATTCAAATTCAAAAGTGTGCAAAAGTTTGAAAACTTGATTCTATGATAAACTACAGAACAACACGAGCGCGTGGGAAAAATAATTACCGCAATCCTACTTATGGTTTGGGAGATGTTGCAGCCGCGAGAATAGGGGGTATTCTGCCAAAAGGACCTGTGCGTAAATATCTTTTTTTTCGCAAAAAGCAATCGGGTCCTCCGTCAGATCTGACAAGAGTTGACCCGCGAAGTCGTCTTCTCCGGCGGCGGCGGCGGCGGCGAGCCCGCGGGTCCCGCACTAGGGTTTCTATTGTCCGAAAAAAAAGAAAACGAAAAAGAAATTTGGGAAACCCCTTTATAGACAGAGAAAAAGAAAAAAAACAACCCGGGTCCGAATTGGACTCTACTACGCCTGGGAGCGAAAAAAACTATTGGGCCGGCCTGCTACACATTTTTCTTTTTCGTTAAAAACCGAAACTTCAAACAATTGAATTAAATCAACCGTAACTCCGAAAAATATGAAATAAAATTCTAAATTTATCAAATAATACAAAAATAAATATGCAATGAAAACATTTTCCAAAAAGGAAAATAAAAATAAAACATTTTCTAAATACTTTATTTAAATATAAAATATTTTTCATAAATCAAATAAGATCCAATAAATTATTTAGAATATTTTTATTTGGTCAAAAGCATTGACAAACCATTTCTAAATAATAAAATATAAATTTTAAAAATTGTCACATCAATAAATAATTTGGTAAAATAAAAATATCCCATTGGAATACTTTTTCAACTCTTTTTAAAATATTTAATAAATCATTTCAATGAAATAAAAACCCCCTTAGCATTATAAAATCTCTAAAATAATTTCAGAGTTATTTATAATACTCATACTAAATTTTAAAAGCTTTAAAGTAATATTATATATATTTTACAACTTTATTAAAAAGGGGATAAGTCATTTTATATCCTCTCAAATGAATTTCCTTTAGTTGAAACATATTTTGAATATTCAAAGAATTCCAATAATTATTTAAGACAGTTTCCAACATTTTAATATGTTGAAGGAGTCATATTACCTTCTCTCATTTTGTTTTGTTGGTTTTGTTTTGAAATAATAAATTGCAAAAAATACCAATTATGAATATTAGGGAAAGTACTTTTATTCCCTCTCTTTTTAATATTCAATAAACTCCAAATGTTTTAAATCCCAGAGAAAATCAAACACATCAATCAAACAATCATTATCTATTTAAAGTTATTAACATTCCAAAATTCGGAGAATTTTGGGATGTTACATGGCGGTTGGCCAATATAATCTTGCTCGAAAGGCTTTTGCCACGAGTGTTCGACTGCTGGCATGGTGCCCGCAGGTGCCTTCGTGAATCTCCAGTAGTAGGGCTTTGCCGTCTTCCTCGTCTATGCACTTTTGTAGGACCTGGGAAATGCTGCGCTTGTAGAGCTGTCTGTTGATTACTGTGAATGCTTTGGATTGTCGACTGATGCGTCGGGATTCTGCAACGTCTTCTGGTATGGTGCCTTCGATTAGGAATCGAAGAAAAGGTCTTGCCCAGGTCGGGTCTTCGAGTGCTGCTGGTGCTTCAACTTCGATTGCTTGGCTGTTTGTAGCGTCAGCTGCGCTCGTTGCCGCCACCTGTGCTGGCTCATTTGTGTCGTCTTCTTTTGCGACTGCTTTGGGCTCTGCTGGTTTTGCTTTTATTGATCTCTGATTGATGCTTTCGAGGAAAACGTCTGGTGGTATTGGTCCTCGAGTCGATCCGATGTTCGATAGTTCGTCGGCTTCTGTATTGTTTGCTCTGGGGATGTAGTTGAGTTCACAGCCGTCGAATCCTCCTTCTAGCGCGTTGTAGAGATTCTGGTAAGCTGCCATGTTGTCTGCGACTGTGTTACAGTCTCTCATCGCCTGCTGGATGACGACGATGGAGTCGCCATAGATCGATAGGCGAGTGGCACCGCAAGTTTTTGCCATGCGCATGCCGTGAATTAGCGCCTCGTACTCTGCTTCGTTGTTGGAGGCGTTGCTGAAGTTGATCTGGAGGATGTATTTGAGCTTCCTTCCTTTGGGGAGACTAGGACGACGCCTGCTCCGGCTCCTTGCTGTCTTTTGGATCCGTCGAAGTACATCGTCCATGAGTTGGACAAGTCTGGGGGCCCTGGTGTTTGGACTTCTGCCCACTCGACCAGGAAGTCTAGGAGTACTTGGGCTTTGATTGATGTTGGGTGTTTGAACTGTAGGTCTCGCGGGCTAAGCTCCATGTTCCACTCGGCGACTCGACCGGTCGCGCCGGAATTGTTGAGGATGTCCGCAAGTGGTGCACTGCTCACGATTGTGATGGAGTGTTCGTCGAAGTAGTGCGATACTTTCCTAGAGGTCATGATGATGGCGAGCAGGAGCTTCTGGTAATGTGGGTACCGCTGCTGTGGCTTCGTGAGTAGCGTGCTCAGGTAATAAATTGGTCTTTGGATGCTCTGGATTTTTCCTTCTTCTGCACACTCGACGACAAGTGATAACCCTCAACTGTAGGGGATCGAGATAGTCTTCGCGGGCAAGATAACCCAATTTATTGATTCGACACTTGGGGACACAAAGAATACGTATAGGCTTTGACAATTGAGTTGTCAATTCAACCGCACCTGAAAAAAACACTTTCTTGCACAAAGGTATTAGTAGCAACTGTGATATGGTGGTAGTAGTGGTGGTGATAATAGTGGTGATGGTGGTGGTGAAACAGCAAAAGTAACCAGCAGGAAAGAAAGCACTGTAGGCTAGGGAGATGGATGGTTGGGCGCTGCTTGGATGAGAACAAACATGTAATAGATTCTAACACGGGCAAGGCTCACAGAAAAGAAAGGATCATCTAGGCAAATATCAAACATCAGGCGTGTATCCCAGGGTAGTTGTACGTGCTTGCAATAAGAACTTTGCACAACATCTTTTGTCCTACCCTCCCGCTACAAACGGGGCCAAAAGGAACTTAGGGAGATTAAGGTACTCCTGTCAAAGAGCCCCGGAACAAAGCATTAACACTTCATGGATACACAGAATCCTCAAATTATAGTCCATCCCATTTTGTGTCGCAAGCTGTCACCATTGGGATCACCGGTTCCGGACTATAATAGGTGCATACAACTCATAGATAGGATCAAGAACACCACAAACTCAAGAAACAAAAGGGTGATCAGATCTGAAATCATGGCACTCGGGCCCAAAATTAAAAGCATTAAGAGAAACAAGTTGTAATAGAGATGATAAACACCAAGTAGATGATAGGCAACATGCCCCCAACAATCTGATTGAACTATTACATGATCTAACTCATCCAATCCCTACCATCCCCTTTGCCTACAACAGGGAATTACTCACACATGAGAGAGGAAGTCATGGAGGGGTTATGGAGAGGCGATGATGATGACGATGGCGATGATTTCCCCTCATGGGAGGCCAAAGCAGCCTCCAGATTAGCTCTCCCGGAGAAGAACAGAGGGTTGCGGCGGCTCCGCGACGTAGATTGGAAAAAGCGACCTCTTCTCTGGGGTTTCGGCGTCGGGAGAATAAATAGGGCCAAAGTAGGGCACCAGGGGGTGTGGGACCCAGCCAGGAGGGCAGGTGGCGCAGCCAAGGGCTGGGCCGCGCCAGGCACCCTCCTGGCTGCCCCCTGGCTGCCCTGTAGCCCCCCTTTGGACTCGCGGAAGCTTCCGGAACGCTGATTTTTTATATATTTTTTTTGGGATTTTTCCAGCGTCCCTAAATATCCAGAAACCTGCACAAAAGAAAACAGCACTGGTAGCTCTGCTGAAAACAGCGTCAGTCCGGGTTAGTTTCGTTCAAATCATGCAAGAATGAAGCCAAAACAATAGCAAAAGTGTTTAGAAAAGTATATACGTTTGAGACGTATCAACAAGCACTGTGCTCACGACGCTGCTGCGTGCTGCTATGTAGAGATACAAATTTTCCCTTTCTTTAGGCACCGCCAAGATTGGTGGGGTAGAGAGGGTCTTCTTCAAGTCTGCGAATGCATTGCTGGCTTCCTCGGTCCACTCGAATTTTTCTCCTTTTCTCGGCAATTTGTAGAAAGGTAGGGTCCTTTCGCCTAGCCTGCTGATGAAGCGGCTCAATGTTGCGAGCTTTCCTGTGAGCTGTTGTATTCCTCTGATGTTGGTTGGCCTTTGCATTTTGGCGATTGCTTGAACCTTTTCTAGGTTTGCTTCGATTCCTCGGGCAGAGACCATGTACCCGAGTAATTTTCCGGCTGGGACGCCGAACACGCATTTTTTGGGGTTCAACTTGATCATGTACATGTTGAGGGCCGCAAACGTCTCGCGGAGGTCGTCGAGTAGTGTGTTTGCGCTGTAGGTTTTGATGACAATGTCGTCTACATAGACCTGGACGTTCCTGCCGATCTGGTCTCTCAGACATGTTTGCATCATCCGCTGGTACGTGGCTCCGGCATTTTTTAGTCCGAAGGGCATAGTTTGGTAACAGAATAATCCGTAGGGGGTGATGAATGAGGTGTGCTCTTCCTCTTCTTCCTTCATCCTGATCTGATTGTATCCTGAGTATGTGTCGAGAAAAGATAGGAGGTCGCATCCTGTTGTGGAGTCGATTATTTGATCGATTCTTGGCAGGGGGAAGTGGTCTTTTGGGAAATTCTTGTTGATAGGCCCATAGTCGACGCACATCCTCAGTACCTCGGTATCCTTTTTAGGGACTAGGACTGGTTTTGTTATCCATGTTGATTTCCTTGTCTCTCTGATGAACTGTGCGTCGAGTAGTCGATTGACTTCTACTCCGATTGCTCTGCGTTTGGGCTCTGAAAACCGTCGCAGCGCCTGTTTTACTGGCTTCGTGTTTGGCTTGATGTGGAGTGTGTGTTCCGCGAATTCTCGTGGTATCCCTGGCAAGTCGGCTGGGCACCAGGCAAAAAATTTCCATTCTTCACGAAGGAAGGTTATGAGGGTGGTTGCTTGCTCTTCTGGAAGGTGGGCATATGATACGTCCCAAACGTATCTATAATTTCTGCTTGCTCCATGCATGTTTTGTGTGACTTTGCCATGTTTTGCTTGAACTTTCATATACTTTTGAACCTATTTGTACTAACCTATTAACTCAGTGCACCCAGTTGCCAGTTTATTTTTTCTGTTGTTTTTGTATTTCAGGTTTTCCGGCCATTAAAAGTGCTCCGAAAATTCCGGGAAAAATATATAAAAAAATCAGCGCAACAGAAGCTTCCGGAATCACCAAGAGAGGGAAGGGGGCCACCCCCAGGATGCCAGGAGGTCAGGTGGCGCGGCCCCACCCTGGGCCGCGCCAGGGACCCTTCTGACTGCCTCGTCGGTCCCCTCGATGCCCCCCTTCGCCTATATTTACCCCTCGGGGTGGAAACCCCTAATATCGATCTCTTTCTCGCGAACTCCCCTCTGTACCGCCGCCGCCGCCGTTTCAAGATCGAGGCTGACTGGAGAAGCTGCCCCGCCACCCTGCCGGAAGGAGGAACCTGTCGAGACCTGGGGTTAGCGTATGCAATTCCAGTCACGATGCAATCACATGGAGAGCCGAGAACCGTACCCACTTGTCTAAGCAGACAAGGCCAAGCACAGAACGTTCTCGGTAAGCATCGAACGTGAGGGGCATCCCATCCAGGCCGGATGATCAACTGAGATGGGTCCTCATCGCCCGCTCACAAGTCTAAATGTTTATGGGTGGTGAAATCCCATACTCATAGACAAGTCGCCTCAACCATGTTATCGATTGAATCCTAACTCTTACATATACTTACTCCAGCCCGATCACTTAGTCGGGGTCTAGGGCGGGCTCGATCATACAACTAAGTGTGCACGTGACAGAGTCACGAGCAATCGCATCGCGATGCCCCAAGCTGCGCACATCTAAGGGCCACTTGGTGTATAAAAGACCGCCAGCCAGATCACAACTAAGGTCTCGAAAACCCATACTAAGACATGCATGTTATAAACATACACGCAGCACAAATGCCTAGTATGAACAGCAGGTATCATCACATAACTCTACAAAGTATTCTTTATTGATATACACATAGAGCATACAAAGATCACATGTCTGTGATCAACATTACATCATAAAACGGAAGAAAATTAGGTCTGAGTACAGACAAGTTTAACAAATGGCTTAGAGAAGCCTTGTAAACAAACATGCCCTTCCACGAGGGACCAGACTGTTGTCTGGGACTATGCTAACTTAGTCAACGTCGAGCTTCACGAAGGTGACTCCATCGGGGTCCGGGTTCTCATCTAAAACATAGAATAAGCAAACGTGAGTACAAAGTCGTACTCAGCAAGACTTACATCAGAACTAAACTACTCATGCTCAAGTATCAAGGTAAAGGGGGGTGGGGTTTCATCATGCAGAAGTGCCAGCTTTGACTTGGCTATTCCTGAACTACGAATACCAGACTTGAGGTAAGAAGCGTACACGAGTCCACTACATCTCCAACCAATTACACCACTATGGTGCCTTCCTCGACTTCCCCACGAGAAAGCATGCCATAGCACTCACGCTTATCTTGCGAGTTTTATAAGTATCCAGTTCAAGTTGTCTAATAATCAGGTACAGGTTCCAAGTAGTCCTTAACCGCGGACGCGGCTATTCGAAAAGTTTTGTTAACCTTGCAAGGGTGTAAACTACACACACATGACCATCGGTTACCTCCAGGTCTCGCCACCGTTCAAGAGGTGATAGCGAGGATGTTCACCACGACACTTCGCTCACAACCGGTCTATTCCAGGAGTCGACTATCTGAGTTTGTCACCGCTCGAGAGTCCGGCCGGATCAACGAAACGGACCCAGACAATGTAGGCAACCGAGACGCCACCTCCGACAGATGGTTTCACTGTCTCACAGATCCACCCACATATCTAGGATGATGCAACATTTCCACTCACTCTTTTGCTATGCATATGTCAAATGGAAGGCCCGAACTAATGTGACTCCTGGACGTCGACACGGATCAAGGTACTAGGCCGAGAGGGGTCAGTGAGCCCAATGTGTGGTTGTACTCTTTGTCTTGGATTACCATACAAGAACTCGATGCTTAGGGCGGTGTTCAACGAGACAACCCACTGTGTACTCCTACACAGCCTCTCATCGTTCACCTTGTATTAGGGTGGATTCACCGACACAGTTTCACTTTCATCAACACCATGTTCACCATCATCCCGACTCACATCAAAAGCAACCTCATGTAACACTAAGCATGCAATAAGCTATAACAGTTGCAGGGGCTTCATGATGTCAAACAACTCCTATGTCAACTAGGATTGTGGTTTGCTTACTACTGTGACAAGATGATAGGTCATGCATCGGATATGGGTTCAACTATGCGGTAGAATCGATACAAAGTGATCTCCTAAACATGCATAAGCGAGACTGAGAGGGAATTGGGATTTTATAGACATCATCAATGGGGTTTGCTTGCCTTGCTGACGATACACGGGTCTTAACGGTGGTCTTCTTCTTCGGGGGTGATCACCGTCTCGGAACGTCTGTCATCGGAGGCAATCATCAACAAAGGGGGACAACTTCGAAAGTAAAATGCACATACACATGATAAGGTTGTCCATGAGGTGAATGGTACTGGTTTGTAGCATATTCAATTTAATTGAAGTATATTGCATTTGAAATGCAAATTCAAACTCCAAATTCAATTTCAAATCAAGTCATATACACATTTGCTTCTGTTCACCCATTTTAAAATGGTCAAACATAAAAACAAATTGCATATTCTTAATCCTTGTATTTTTCTGATAATTTTTCATATATTATATGTTTAATTTGGAGCTAGTATGAATTTTCTATGATTTTCCAAAGTTTAACTCAATTTCTGGATTTTTCTCTGTTTTATTTAATTCTTTTAAATTCTGGAAAGTGTTTATTGCGTCATGCTGACCTCAGGGTGATGTCACAGGGGGGGACTGACAGTGGGTCCACCCTGTCAGTGACACAGGGGATTAACCCCTCTGTTAGTTTAACTAACAGTGGGTTAGGGGTGGCCTGGGGTCCACATGTCAGTGGGTGTTTAGGGGTTAGGGCTCGGGGTTAGGGGCTCTAATGGAGCAAGTCGCCGGCGAGCCACCAGAACTTCACCGGAGTTGTTCTTTTGAGCACGAGGTGGGGATTTGAGGCCACGGGCGCGCTCCTCGCGGGCTCCCGCACCCAACGGTGCTACTAGGGGGTCTCGGGGAGGGCTGTGGAGCTCGTCCACGACGTCAATGGCGGCGGCCGAAGAGGCTTGAAGGGGAAAACGACTACGAGGAGCGGGGCGAAGCACGGATAGGTGAAAAATGACCGCGAGCTCACCAGCAACGCGTTGGTGAAGGAGCCGGAGTCGAAGGGGCTACGGTGGTGACGAATTCCTCGTCGGAGTCGAAGGCGGCCGGCGGCAAGATCTTGGGGCGGCCGTCGTCTGGAGAGCTCGCACGGCTCGATTCGAGGTGCCGCTTGACGAGGACGAAGATGGTGCGGCGCTTGGACACGTTGGAGTGGCCTCGGGGTGGCTCGGGGCACGGCAGCGCACGACGGCGTGCTCCGGCGTCCTCGGGTGCGTGTGGAAATGGCGTCGCAGGGAGGAGGAGACGTCCACGGGCTAGGGGGAAGGAAGGGGGGGCCTTGCGGCGTCTGCATGGCGAGAGAGGAGAGGCAGGGGAGGCCTAGAAGACCCTCGCGGCGTCGAGGTGGCGCCGGCTCGCTCCCAGGCTGCCACCGAGCAGCTTGGGGAAGAAGACAAACCGGGGTGGGCTGGGCCGAGCTAGTGGGTCTGGGGGGGCTTCAGTTGGGCCAAATGGCCAGGGGTTTCCTCTTTTCTATTTCCTTCTGTTTTCCCTTTCTGTTATTCTGTTTTGCTCTAAATAAAAATAGCAGAGCATTTTTAAAAATCATGAAAACTTTTATGTTGGCTTATAACATATATAGCTAGCCACTCATAAGTTTTGGAGATTTTTGAAATTCAAACAATTTGAATTTAAATTCAAATTGGAGTTTAATTTATTTTCCAAGCCACTTTTTGAATTATTGAAAAATCTATGAGCATGGGTTTAATCCCAAATCACTTTTAAAATGATCACACTCATTTTTGGGATTTTTCAATACATTCAAAAGAATTTTGGAAAAAGATTTATTTCTGGCCATTTCAAATAATTTCTCAGGGCTTTCTGTTTCCCCATTTTTGAATTTCTTCTGAATTTTTGCATGATGGAAAGGGCACAAACAAACCTAGCACTTACCCTAGTTGGGGTTCTGACAACTCGCCCCCACTCAAAAGAATCTCGTCCCGAGATTCATAAGTCGTCGGGAGGAAGGTGGGGTACTCGGCACGGAGGCGATCTTCTCTTTCCCACGTTGCTTCTTTCTCGGAGTGATGTGACCATTGAACTTTCAGGAACTTGATCTTCTGAAGACGCGTGACACGCTCTGCGGAATCAAGAATACGAACAGGGTACTCTTGATAAGAAAGGTCATCTTGGAGATCAAGCGTTTCATGGTCGACTTCGCGGATGGGGTCCTTGAAGCAACGCCTGAGTTGTGACACATGGAATACATCATGTACTCGGGAAAGGTGCGGAGGTAGTTCAAGTTGGTAGGCAACTTCTCCACGTTTAGCAAGAATGCGGAAAGGTCCGATGTAACGTGGGGCCAACTTGCCTTTGATACCGAATATTTGGGTTCCCTTCAGAGGAGTAACCCGAAGGTAAGCCTTCTCATCAATATTGTAGCTCTCCTCTCTATGATGACGATCATAGTAGCTCTTTTGACGAGACTGAGCGGCTTTCAAACGATCACGAACAATGCGAACTTGCTCTTCTGCTTCCTTGATCATATCCGGTCCAAAGAGTTGTCTTTCACCGGTTTCCGACCAGTTTAGGGGTGTTCGACATCGTCGTCCGTAAAGGAGTTCAAAAGGAGCCATGTTCAGACTAGATTGAAAACTATTGTTATAAGCAAATTCGGCGAATGGAAGAGATTTCTCCCAATTCTTTCCGAATGAGATAACACAAGCTCTGAGCATGTCTTCCAAGATTTGATTTACCCTTTCAACTTGACCGCTAGACTGAGGATGGAAGGCTGTACTAAAGGATAGATGAGTCCCATAGCACTCTGAAAGCTTCCCCAGAATCTAGAGGTGAAAAGGCTACCACGATCAGAATTGATCACCAAAGGAACACCGTGAAGAGACACAATTCTTGAGACATACAAGTCTGCCAACTGACTAGCAGTTATAGACTCGCGAACGGGAAGGAAGTGAGCAACTTTTGAAAGTCGATCAATGACAACGAAGATGGCATCATTTCCTTTCTGGGTTTTTGGAAAGCCGGTGATGAAGTCCATACCGACTTTGTCCCATATCCACTCTGGAATAGGCAAAGGTTGAAGTGTACCAGCAGGTCTTTGGTGTTCTTCCTTAATGCGACGACAAACATCACATTCAGCAACAAATCGAGCAATGTCTCTCTTCATCCGGGTCCACCAAAATCTCTGGCGTAGATCTCGGTACATTTTTGTGCTACCGGGATGAATTGAGAGGGGTGTGTCATGGGATTCTTTGAGGATGAGTTGCCGTAGATCCTTATTCTTAGGTACTACCAACCGCTTTTCAAAGAATACTGTTCCTTTACTATCTGTGGAGAAAAATTTAGCAACTCCGCTAGCAATGTTCTCCTTGATCCGGCGTACACCTCGTGCACGTCTTTGGGAAACTCTGATTTGATCCTCAAGGGTTGGTTTCGCCACCAAGTTGAAAAGAGATCCACGAGGAATAATGTCGATATTGAGCTTTCGAAATTCCTCATGAAGAAGTGGTTGATACTGTTGTAACATGAGGTTGTTACAATACGACTTACGACTTAGTGCGTCAGCCATGACGTTGGCCTTGCCTGGGGTGTAAGAAATTCCTAAGTCATAATCTTTTATCAACTCAATCCAGCGTCTTTGCCTGAGATTAAGATCTGGCTGGGTGAAAATATATTTGAGGCTCTGGTGGTCGGAATAGATCTCACAACGATTACCAAGGAGGTAATGTCGCCAAGTCTTCAGGGCATGAACTACGGCAGCGAGTTCAAGATCATGGGTAGGATAGTTCTCTTCATGTGGACGCAACTGGCGCGAAGCATAAGCTACCACATGTCGATCTTGCAGAAGTATGCATCCTAACCCTTGCCGTGAAGCATCACAATAGATCTCGAAATCCCTTTTGGTGTCTGGAGGTGCAAGTACGGGTGCAGAAGTCAACCTTCTTTTTAGCTCTTGAAAGCTTTCCTCGCACTTGGAAGTCCATTGGAATTTCTTATCTTTCTTAAGGACTTCAGTAAGAGGCTTTGCAACTTTAGAAAAGTTCTCGACAAAGCGGCGGCAATAGCTTGCTAAGCCAAGAAAACTCCTAACTTGCTTAACCGATTCAGGTGGAGTCCAGTCAAGGACGGCCTGAACTCTCTCGGGATTGACTGCAACACCTTTCGCAGAAATCACGTGGCCTAAGTAGGTCACTTTTGGTAGCCAAAATTCACACTTGGAGAACTTAGCATACAGGCGATGCTCTCTAAGCTTCATCAATACCAACCTAAGATGTTCTGCGTGCTATTCTTCGTTCTTCGAGTAGATGAGGATGTCATCAAGATAAACCACAACAAATTTATCTAGGTACTCCATGAAGATCGAATTCATTAAGCGCGAGAATGTGGCGGGGGCATTGGTTAAACCAAAGGACATGACGGTATACTCGTAAAGACCATAACGAGTAGTGAAAGCCGTTTTGGGAATGTCCTCGTTTCGGATTTTGATTTGATGATAGCCTAATCTCAAATCCATCTTGGAGAAGACAGAGGATCCTGCAAGTTGATCATAAAGATCATTGATCCTGGGCAGTGGGTACTTGTTCTTTATCGTCGCTAGATTTAGCGGGCGATAGTCTACGCACATCCTTTCTGTTCCATCTTTCTTCGTTACGAACAGAACGGGGCAACCCCATGGCGATGAGCTAGGGCGGAGGAAGCCTTTTGCGAACGAAGCATCAAGTTGGGTTTTTAGCTCAGCTAACTCATGTGGGGCCATTCTATATGGGCGTCTCGAGATTGGGGCTGTGCCTGGTATAAGATCCACTATGAATTCTACACACCTGTCGGGTGGCATTCCCGGCAGCTCTTCAGGAAATACATCCGGGAAGTCACGAACCACCGGAACATCTTCAAGGTCTGGAAGGGGAAGCACATTCAAAGTCTGCACCTGGATTCTAGAACTGGGTGAGGTGTAGTCAATGATCTGTCCTGAAGGATGGGTGAGTTTAACTGATTTGGCTTTACAATCAAGGAAAGGATTCTGCCTTCATAACCAATCCATTCCTAGGATGACATCAATGTCCGAAGACTTGAGGGCTATAAGTGAAGCAAGGAATACTAAACCCTCAATTGCAATTTGATTGCCATGGCTTACTCTATTAGTTTGCCACTTTGAACCAGGAGTTTGAATGATCATTGGAGAAAACATTTCTTCAAAGGGGAACTCATGACGAAGTGCATAACCCTCCGACATGAATGAATGAGAAGCTCCTGGATCGAAAAGAACGAAGGCGGGAACATGATTGACTGGGAGTGTGCCAAGAATGACGTCAGAAGCAGTAGTGGTTTCCTCAACTGAGATTTGGTTCACACAACCACTACTAGTGGATGAAGGCTTTGCTGGGATGGTCTTGGTGGTGGATTTATTTGGAGGCTTGTGACTAGGTCGACGTGGTGTCACCAACACTGTAGGGCACTGTCGGAAGTAATGGCCTGTCAGACCACACGTGAAACATACCCTGCCTGAATTGCTGGGAGTGGGATTACTTGATTGCACACCATCATTCCTGGGTGGAATAATGTGTTGGGGTGGATGGCATATATTCGGTGGTGGTCTCTGAAGAAGGTTTTGAGGTATGACACGGTTTGGAATCCAAATTCGGCGTTTCTGAGGGGCTGAACTTGAAGAAGAAGAAAGCTCAAGAGCATGCTTGCGAGACTCCTCGAAAATTTCATTGCCATGCTCAGCTCTGAAGGATCTGTTGACTAAATCCTCAAAGGTGGCAAATTCGATGAGGTTGAGATCATGACGAAGGATGGGGCTAAGTCCCTTACGGAACCTTGCCTGCTTTCTGGCATCGGTGGTGATCTCATCTTAGGCATACCGAGCAAGACGGTTGAATTCTCTCACATACTCATGAATAGACATCTCTCCTTGAGTCAGATTGCAGAACTCTTCTTTCTTGCGCTCCATCAACTCATCCAGAAGGTGGTACCCTCGAAAGGCAACACAGAACTCCTGCCAAGTCACTACGTGACCATCTGGCTGCATAGAAACATAGTTCTCCCACCATTCAGCAGCAGCACCTTCCAGAAAGTATGCCGCGAATATAACTCGATCATCGGGAGCAACATGTGCAGTATCAAGCTTACGCTCGATGGAACGGAGCCAATCATCAGCTTCAAGGGGCTCAGAAGAACATCGGAATACCGGTGGCTTGAGGAGGATGAAGTCCTGAATGCTCACAACCACATTGCAATGACGTGAGGTATTCTGCTCGATGAGCTCCAGAAGACGTGTTTGATCGCGTTGATTCTTCTCAGCTTCCATCATGATTTCCGCCGCAGAAAGCGGTGGTAGAGGTTCATCATCATTTCGATTCCGAACACGGTCTCGATTCCAACGAACAGCACTACGAGTTCCACCTGACATCCTGTGTGATGAAGATCAACAATCAGAACAGGTTGAATGATGGATTCAAGGATAACAAGATATGATGAAGGCGGAAAAGAGTATAATGCGAAGGCAAAGATCCACAGAAACACGGGATAAATCCGGCAGCATAACGGCTACACCGGGATGGAAAACAAGACAACCTCGAGGAGATTGGACAGAACTTCCTCAAGAAACTCAAAATAGGAAGACTCTGGACGACCACAATAATCCTACGGCTAAAAGGAAGCACTCAACGAGATGTTCAAGTAAGACATAGATGAGCCTAGTCCTATCATCCCATAGAAAATATAAGGGTGACCCAGAACTCAGATCGATGAGCGTAAGGAGAAAAAGAAGCCTTACGTTGTTCCCTTTATACCCAAGTAACTATATAACTATAGAATGCTAGACTCGACTTCGACCAAGGGTTTGATAAGCCTACAGACAGTCCTGCTCTGATACCAAGTCTGTCGGGACCCGGGGTTAGCGTATGTAATTCCAGTCACGATGCAATCACATGGAGAGCCGAGAACCGTACCCACTTGTCTAAGCAGACAAGGCCAAGCACAGAACGTTCTCGGTAAGCATCGAACGTGAGGGGCATCCCATCCAGGCCGGATGATCAACTGAGATGGGTCCTCATCGCCCGCTCACAAGTCTAAATGATTATGGGTGGTGAAATCCCATACTCATAGACAAGTCGCCTCAACCATGTTATCGATTGAATCCTAACTCTTACATATACTTACTCCAGCCCGATCACTTAGTCGGGGTCTAGGGTGGGCTCGATCATACAACTAAGTGTGCACGTGACAGAGTCACGAGCAATCGCATCGCGATGCCCCAAGCTGCGCACATCTAAGGGCCACTTGGTGTATAAAAGACCGCCAGCCAGATCACAACTAAGGTCTCGAAAACCCATACTAAGACATGCTTGTTATAAACATACACGCAGCACACATGCCTAGTATGAACAGCAGGTATCATCACATAACTCTACAAAGTATTCTTTATTGATATACACATAGAGCATACAAAGATCACATGTCTGTGATCAACATTACATCATACAACGGAAGCAAATTAGGTCTGAGTACAGACAAGTTTAACAAATGGCTTAGAGAAGCCTTGTAAACAAGCATGCCCTTCCACGAGGGACCAGACTGCTGTCTGGGACTATGCTAACTTAGTCAACGTCGAGCTTCACGAAGGTGACTCCATCGGGGTCCGGGTTCTCATCTAAAACATAGAATAAGCAAACGTGAGTACAAAGTCGTACTCAGCAAGACTTACATCAGAACTAAACTACTCATGCTCAAGTATCAAGGTAAAGGGGGGTGGGGTTTCATCATGCAGAAGTGCCAGCTTTGACTTGGCTATTCCTGAACTACGAATACCAGACTTGAGGTAAGAAGCGTACACGAGTCCACTACATCTCCAACCAATTACACCACTATGGTGCCTTCCTCGACTTCCCCACGAGAAAGCATGCCATAGCACTCACGCTTATCTTGCGAGTTTTATAAGTATCCAGTTCAAGTTGTCTAATAATCAGGTACAGGTTCCAAGTAGTCCTTAACCGCGGACGCGGCTATTCGAATAGTTTTGTTAACCTTGCAAGGGTGTAAACTACACACACATGACCATCGGTTACCTCCAGGTCTCGCCACCGTTCAAGAGGTGACAGCGAGGATGTTCACCACGACACTTCGCTCACAACCGGTCTATTCCAGGAGTCGACTATCTGAGTTTGTCACGGCTCGAGAGTCCGGCCGGATCAACGAAACGGACCCAGACAATGTAGGCAACCGAGACGCCACCTCCGACAGATGGTTTCACTATCTCACAGATCCACCCACATATCTAGGATGATGCAACATTTCAACTCACTCTTTTGCTATGCATATGTCAAATGGAAGGCCCGAACTAATGTGACTCCTGGACGTCGACACGGATCAAGGTACTAGGCCGAGATGGGGTCAGTGAGCCCAATGTGTGGTTGTACTCTTTGTCTTGGATTACCATACAAGAACTCGATGCTTAGGGCGGTGTTCAACAAGACAACCCACTGTGTACTCCTACACAGCCTCTCCTCGTTCACCTTGTATTAGGGTGGATTCACCGACACAGTTTCACTTTCATCAACACCATGTTCACCATCATCCCGACTCACATCAAAAGCAACCTCATGTAACACTAAGCATGCAATAAGCTATAACAGTTGCAGGGGCTTCATGATATCAAACAACTCCTATGTAAGCTAGGATTGTGGTTTGCTTACTACTGTGACAAGATGATAGGTCATGCATCGGATATGGGTTCAACTATGCGGTAGAATCGATGCAAAGTGATCTCCTAAACATGCATAAGCGAGACTGAGAGGGAATTGGGATTTTATAGACATCATCAATGGGGTTTGCTTGCCTTGCTGACGATACACGGGTCTTAACGGTGGTCTTCTTCTTCGGGGGTGATCACCGTCTCGGAACGTCTGTCATCGGAGGCAATCATCAACAAAGGGGGACAACTTCGAAAGTAAAATGCACATACACATGATAAGGTTGTCCATGAGGTGAATGGTACTGGTTTGTAGCATATTCAATTTAATTGAAGTATATTGCATTTGAAATGCAAATTCAAACTCCAAATTCAATTTCAAATCAAGTCATATACACATTTGCTTCTGTTCCCCCATTTTAAAATGGTCAAACATAAAAAAAATTGCATATTCTTAATCCTTGTATTTTTCTAATAATTTTTCATATATTATATGTTTAATTTGGAGCTAGTATGAATTTTCTATGATTTTCCAAAGTTTAACTCAATTTCTGGATTTTTCTCTGTTTTATTTAATTCTTTTAAATTCTGGAAAGTGTTTATTGCGTCATGCTGACCTCAGGGTGATGTCACAGGGGGGGCTGACAGTGGGTCCACCCTGTCAGTGACACAGGGGATTAACCCCTCTGTTAGTTTAACTAACAGTGGGTTAGGGGTGGCCTGGGGTCCACATGTCAGTGGGTGTTTAGGGGTTAGGGCTCGGGGTTAGGGGCTCTAATGGAGCAAGTCGCCGGCGAGCCACCGGAACTTCGCCGGAGTTGTTCTTTTGAGCACGAGGTGGGGATTTGAGGCCACGGGCGCGCTCCTCGCGGGCTCCCGCACCCAACGGTGCTACTGGGGGGTCTCGGGGAGGGCTGTGGAGCTCGTCCACGACGTCAATGGCGGCGGCCGGAGAGGCTTGAAGGGAAAAACGACTACGAGGAGCGGGGCGAAGCACGGATAGGTGCAAAATGACCGCGAGCTCACCAGCAACGCGTTGGTGAAGGAGCCGGAGTCGAAGGGGCTACGGTGGTGAAGAATTCCTCGTCGGAGTCGAAGGCGGCCGGCGGCAAGATCTTGGGGCGGCCGTCGTCTGGAGAGCTCGCACGGCTCGATTCGAAGTGCCGCTTGACGAGGACGAAGATGGTGCGGCGCCTGGACACGTTGGAGTGGCCTCGGGGTGGCTCGGGGCACGGCAGCGCACGACGGCGTGCTCCGGCGTTCTCGGGTGCGTGTGGAAATGGCGTCGCAGAGAGGAGGAGACGTCCACGGGCTAGGGGGGAGGAAGGGGGGCCTTGCGGCGTCTGTGTGGCGTGAGAGGAGAGGCAGGGGAGGCCTAGAAGACCCTCGCGGCGTCGAGGTGGCGCCGGCTCGCTCCCAGGCTGCCACCGAGCAGCTTGGGGAAGAAGACAAACCGGGGTGGGCTGGGCCGAGCTGGTGGGTCTAGGGGGGGCTTCAGTTGGGCCAAATGGCCAGGGGTTTCCTCTTTTCTATTTCCTTCTGTTTTTCCCTTTCTGTTATTCTGTTTTGCTCTAAATAAAAATAGCAGAGCATTTTTAAAAATCATGAAAACTTTTATGTGGGCTTATAACATATATAGCTAGCCACTCATAAGTTTTGGTGATTTTTGAAATTCAAACAAATTGAATTTAAATTCAAATTGGCGTTTAATTTAATTTCCAAGCCACTTTTTGAATTATTGAAAAATCTATGAGCATGGGTTTAATCCCAAATCACTTTTAAAATGATCACACTCATTTTTGGGATTTTTCAATACATTCAAAAGAATTTTGGAAAAAGATTTATTTCTGGCCATTTCAAATAATTTCTCAGGGCTTTCTGTTTCCCCATTTTTGAATTTCTTCTGAATTTTTGCATGATGCAAAGGGCACAAACAAACCTAGCACTTACCCTAGTTGGGGTTCTGACAGAACCCCCTCCGGGAGACCATCCATAGCCATGGACGCCTCCCGGATGTGCCGTGAGTAGTCCCCCTTGGACCATGGGTCCGTGACCAGTAGCTATATCATGAATCTCTCCCCCTTTTTGTGCTTCCACTTTCGAGTCCTCGTGAGCTGCCTCGCATGATCGAGGCATATATGTAATTTCTGCTGTTGCTATGCTGAGTTTGTTGGGATCTGATGGATTATGAGACTATGTTCAGATTGTGATGAGTAATATATTTGGTTCTTCTCTTTTATACTTTGTTCTTGAGTAAATTCTTGCATGTTCTCCATTGCGGTATTTTCTTTGGCCAAGTATTTTATTTGCAACTCCAAGAGAGAGCGTTATACTCGATTGTGGGTTCAGCCCCTTGATGTCTAGCTTGAGTGACAGAAACATGAGACTAGGGGATGTGTTGTTGCCACCAGGGATAAAACAACGGCGCTTGTACCTGCGGGTGCAACGATTGTTTACTTTACGCAAAGTTCTTTTAATGCAGTTGTCTGTTGCTTTGAGTTTACACTTTGGGTGGGATTCGCAACTTAATACCAGCGAGATGTTCTGGATAGATATATCAAGGTGGATGATTCGGAGTAGATGCAGATGGATTTCGGTCTACTTACCTTGGCGTACTGCCCATTGCTTTTGAGCCCTTCCTTTCTTTGCAGCATAGTTAGCATTGCGGTGCCTTCATAATCATGTCAATTTCCCAACTGTGATTTGTTTACCTCCCTAGCACTTTTATCGTCTTTTGGGGGAGAGACATCACTAGTGAAAATCACGGGACCCCGGTCCGTCTTCACATTATTGTTCACACCCTCAATTTACTTTTAGCTTTTACTTTCCTTTTCACCTTTTATCTCTTGCGTTGATCCTTTGTAAACGACAAGGCCGGAGGAATTGACAACTCCTCTGTACTCGTTGGGAGCAAAGTTATTTGTTGCTGTGTGCAGGTCCACGACAACACCTTAGTCAGGAAGCAATTTATGGCGACGTTTCCACCTACTTGTATATCCTGAGTCCTACTGGTTCGATAACCTTGGTATCTTCACCGAGGGAAACTTGCTGCTGCACTGCATCTCAAACCTTCCACTTGGGGTAACCAACGAGGGGCGAGAAGCCATCACCATATACGCGGACTGTCTTCTCTGGGTCTGTTGGGTGTACTTGGTGTGTGATCGTGTCGCTGTCGACGCTGAAGTCGCGACCAAATTCCTTTGTCTCGCTTCTGTTTGCTAGTGGAAATATGCTTTTGTCCATCACCATGGCTATTTCTTTGAGTTGTTGTTGGGCTCCGAATGTGTCGGAGACTTTGTGGAAGTCGCGGTCGCACTGGTCCGATTTGATGAAGCTTCCCTTGACTGTGATGATTCCTGCAGGTCCTGGCATCTTTAGCTTGAGATATGCATAGTGTGGAACCGCCATGAACTGTGCGAACATTGTTCGCCCGAGTATGGCGTGATATTGCGACTACCAGTCGAGCACTTCCAACTCGAGTTCCTGCTTTGCGAAGTTGCGCTTGCTGCCAAAGATCACATCAAGTTGTATTGCTCCGATGTAGGTGGCTGCTTCGCCTGGGACTACGCCGTATATTGTGGTTCCTGACTTCTTCCAAACTGATCGTGGGATGAACATCTTGCGTAGAGTGCTGGCGAATATTATGTTTAAACTGTTGCCTCCGTCCAAGAAGACTCTGTCCATGTCGTATCCTCCGATCTGAGCTTCGAGGACCAGGGGTGCATGCCCAGGCCTCGGGACTGCGGGCGGATGATCGCTTTGTGAGAATGTGATGCTGGTCTCGGCGTCGCTCAGTTGGTAGGTTTCAGTTCTCTTTAGGTCTTCGGCTGCTTCGGCCTGCAAGGTGTAGGCATCTTGCTTACTTTTGAGGGTCTTACTTCTTGGATCATGCATATTTGTCCCTGGGACGCGGGGTATTTCTCCTCTGCACTCGATGCAGGTGACTGCGTGCTTCTTCGAGTGTGTTTGGCTTCATGCTGCTTCTCCTCCTTGAGGCTATTGGAGAGTTAGGCGAATAGGCGACAGTCTCCCAGTGTGTGGCTTGCTCTGAGGTGTCCTCGACTGTCTTCAAAACAATGGATCGCGCAAGGTCCTTCCAATTGCTCTTTAGCTGTGAGTTTGCTGGAGCCGGTGTGCCTTCTTCTCCTTGAGACTTGGAAGATCTGGGAGCGGTCTTCTGCTCGGCTGTGAACTCTTGGGTCGAGCTCTATCCCGTCGCTGAGTGATTGATTCCGGATGAATTTGGCGAATTCGTCTGGCCTTTGATCTGGGTCGTAGTAATCTCCGGTCTGGGTCTCGGAGTCGCTGTCTTGGCGTGTGGTGGGAGTCCGGGTGGCGGCGGGTCATTGTGTCAGAACCCTCTGTTAGGTAATGTGCTAGGGTTAGTAAGTCTCTTGCATCATGTTAAATTTTCAAAAGAAATCTTTGAAATCAAAATCAAAAGCAAAATGGGAGAAGGAACCCCCCCTAGATGAATTAATTCAAAAGGCCAGATAAAAATCTTCTCCAAAAATTCATGTTAGATTTTTGAAAAGTCTTATAAATGAGTGTGATCACATATCAAGTGATGTGGGACCCACCCCATGCTCATAGATTTTTACAATATTCAAACAGTGCCTTGGAATTAATTAAAAACCCCTATTTGAGTTAAGATTCAAATTATTTGAATTTTAAAAATGTTGAAACTTTATAAGTGGCTAGTCTATATTATTATGAGGCCATATAAAAAAATTCAGCATTTAATAAAATGCCTAGCTATTTATTTAGCACAGCAAAACAAAAAGGCGGAAAAGAAAAATAGAAAAAGAAACAGAAAAGGGAAAAGGGAAACTCACCTGGCTTCCAGCCCGACTAGCTCCCCGCAGCCCACCTGGCCGGCCCAGCCCACCGAAGTCCCCTGTCATCTTCCTCCCCGCGCGCCCAAGCAGCTCGGTGGCGAGCCGCCGACGCCGTGGACGCCACTGTGACGCCTGAAGGGTTCCAGGCCTCCCCAGCTCACCAAAGAGCGCCAAGGATACGTCCGCATCGCCCTCTCTCATTTTCCCCCATCGCCGCCTCCTCTCGAGCTCCGTACGTGATTCCCCCTTCTTCCCCGAGAGCAGCCGCCGCTCACCGTCGCAAGAACCCGTGGCCAACGCCGGAGAAGAGCCAGAAGACCGTGTCCCCCTCGCGCTATGTCGTCGTCCACGCCAAGAGCTCGAAGATGGTGACCTAGGAGCCACTGGAGCCGCCGCAATCGAAGCTTTCTTCTCGCCGGAGCCGCCGCGCGTCGTCTTCAATTCCGGCCACTGTGGAGCTCCTCCGACCACGCCACCACCTCAGTTCGATTCACGGTGAGCTTCTGGTACACCCTAGTTTTCGCTCAGGCCAACCCTCGCACCCTAGCATCTTTTGCCATGGAAGCCGGAGCTTCTCGCCGCCGGGATGTTCCTCGTCGTGCAACCATGAAGCTTTTGAGCTCGAGCGCATGTCCATCGTCTTCGCCTTGCTCCTCTGCGTCGATTGCGAGCATCCCCGATTCAAGAAGAGCACCGCAGCGAGCTTTGCCTCGAGCCCGAGCCACGGCCGCCGCTAGGGCTTGACGTCGGCGACGCTCCGATGAGTTCCAGCCCCCCTGGCTGGCTCCGTTCGACGCGGCGTCCTCCCAGCTGCCGTTTGGTGCTTCTGGCGTGCCAAGCGCACGTCCAGAGCGCGATCCCGTACAGCGCCGCCGCGTACAGGACCGCCGGCGGCTAGCCGCCGGCCTGCCAGATTAGCCCAGGGCTAATCAACCCCTAATGACCCCCACAGAGGCTGACATGTGGGCCCAGCCCCCTGGATAACCACTGGTTTAAGTTTAAAACGTTTTAAACCGATTTAATCAACACAGTGACACTTACAGGTGGGACCCCCTTGTCAGTGAACCCCTGACGCCAGCATGAAGTCATGCTGACGCCATAAATGATTTTCCAGAAATTGAAATGAATTAAAGAAATTCCAGAAAATCCAGAAAATAGCCCAAACTTTGGAAATTCATAGAAAATTCATATTAACTCCAAATTGGACAAATAATATATGAAAAATGATCAGGAGAAAATAAGCTATCCAAATATCCAACTTTCAACTTTGTTTGAGTTGAATTTAAATTGGGATCAGTAGCATTTGCTATTTGATTTAAATGGAACTAAATCAAATTCAATTCAAAAGTTTTTGCAACTTTGACCATGGAAACATGCTACATTTCAACCACACATCAGAGGCATATCATACACATTTCAAAATGATTCAAATTGATCAAACAATGTCACATGTAACTTGGCTAAGTTTGAATTCAAATTGAGTTTGAATTTGCAATTCAATTTGCAATATACTCCATTTAAATGGAATTGCTTCACACATCAAAGCATATACATCAAGTTTCAACCTTCCATCATGTGATTGTGCATTGTATTTACTTTGCTACCTTGTTTGTTGTTTGTCGAGTAGAGGTGGAACCGGAGCAGGAGGCTGCCCCCTTCGTTGAAGACCCCGAACCCGAACCTCGTCAGCAAGGCAAGCAAAACCCCATTGATCATGTCGATAAAATCCCACTTCCCTCTCATGTCTCGCTTATGCATTGTATAGGATGATTACCATGCTACGTTTCTACCGCATAGATGAACCCATTCCTTTGCATGACCTATCATTTGTCACAGTAGTAGGCAAAACCACAATCCTAGCAAATGTAGGAGTTGATTGATACCATGTGGCCCCTGCAATTGTTACTGCTTATTGCATGCTTAGAGTGATACCATGATGATATTGTTATGTGAGTCGGGATGGTAGTGATCATGATGATGATGGTAGAAAAGTGTTGGTGAATCTACCCTAATACAAGGTGAACGATGAGAGGTTGTGTAGGAGTACATGGTGGGTTGTCTCGTTGAACACCTCCCTAAGTCCGAGTTCTTGTGTGGTGATCCAAGATGAAGAGTACAACCACACATTGGGCTCACTGACCCCTCTCAGCTTACTAACTCATCCCTTTCGATGTCCAGATGTCACAATAGTTCGGAGTTCTGGTAGGTCTGTGGCCTGGATGCTAAGTGAGAGAACGGCTCACCCGAGACCGGCTTATGCACCACGCACACATCACTTGGGTCCACTTCGGTAAACCGGTCGGGTTCACGATAGTGGTAGCCAACCCAGGTAGGCGGCTTTCTCGGACTAGATCGGCTATGAGGTAACAGTTGTGGTGAGCATCCTCGCTGGCACCCCTTGAATGGTGTCGAGATCAAAGGCGGTAAATGATGATCAGGTGTGTGTAGCGGTACACCCCTGCAGGGTTAACAAAACTATTCGAATAGCCGCGTCCGCGGTTAAGGACTGCTTGGAAAGCTTAGCTTGATTATTAGACAACTCGAACTGGATACTTATAAAACACACCAAGATAAGTGTGAGTGCTATGGCGTGCTTTCTCGTGGGGAAGTCGAGGAAGGCACCATAGTGGTGTAATTGGTTGGAGAAAGTAGTGGACTCGTGTACGCTTCTTACCTCAAAGTCTGGTACTCGTAGTTCAGGATTAGCCAAGTCAAAGCTGGCACTTCTGCAAGTGAAACCCCACCTCCCTTTACCTTGATACATGTGCATGAGTAGTATAGCTCCTATGTAAGTCTTGCTGAGTATGACTTTGTACTCACGTTTGCTTAATCTATGTTTTAGATGAACCCACTGACCCCGAAGGTGGCTTCTTCATCGAGCTGGACGACTGAAGATCAATCTAGTCTAGTCCCAGTCAAACGACTTGTTCCCTCGTGGAGGGCTTGTGTTTAAATAAGGCTTCTTAAGCCATTTGTTAAACTTGTCTGTACTCAGACATACTTTGCTTCCGCTTGTGTTGTAATGTTGGATCACATGTTTGTGATCTCTGTGTGCACTCTATAAGAGTTATCAATAAAATTGTATACTTTGTAGCGAATTGCAATGATACCTGCTGTTCATACTAGACATGTGTGCTGTGTGTATGTTTATAACATGCATGTCTTAGTATGGGTGTTCGAGACCTTAGTTGTGATCTGGCTGGCGGTCTTTTATACACCAAGTGGCCCTTAGATGTGCGCAGCTTGGGGCATCGCGATGCGATTGCTCGAGACTCCGTCTCGCGCACACTTTGATGTATGATCGAGCCCGCCCTAGACCCGACTAAGTGATCGGGCTGGAGTAAGTCTATGTAAGGGTTATAATACAATCGATAGTATGGTTGAGGCGACTTGTCTATGAGTATGGGAGTTCACCACCCATATCATTTAGACTTGTGTGCGGATGATGAGGACCCATTTCAGTTGATCATCCGGCCTGGATGGGATGCCCCTCACGTTCGATGCTTTCCGAGAACGTTCTGTGCTTGGCCTTGTCTGCTTAGACAAGTGGGTACGGTTCTCGGCTCTCCATATGATTGTGTTGTAGCGAGGCTTGCATACGCTAACCCCGGGTCCCGACACATTGACTGATGGGCGAGCCTTCGTCCACGCGCCGCGACTCCTCGAGTGGGATTCTCGAGTAGCCTCCTTGTGCTTGTCTTCTGGGTCGTCGAGTTCTTTTCCGTCGGTGATGGATCTGACAGTCGTCGGGTGCTGGACTTGGTTCTGCTGCAGGCTGGGTGATCCTGATGGGGTGACGGAGACGCTTGCGGTGAACTTTAATCTCTCGAGCGGATTGGATCTGGATCTAGTCCTCGAGTCTTGATCTGTTGAGGTCGAGACCGCCGAGATCGTGATTCCAACCTGTGTAGTTCCCACAGACGGCGGCAATTGACGGGGATCAACCCCGGCAAATCCCATGGTCAGGGACCCTGGGTTAGTCATGGAGATAGGCACAGGTTGGACGATACTCGTCGGCTAACAGGAGAAGAACTTCCTGCTCGATATTATTGCGTGAGGGGGCGATTACAATGGAGGCCAAGGCGAGTTCTCCCAAGGCTAGGGTGAGTAGATGCGTATTGAGTTGATCTGGACGTGTCCCCTCCTAGCCTTTATATACTAGGCTAAGTCTCGGGGAGTCCGTGCTAGGTTACATAGGTAGTTTCCTAATTCTAGTCCTGCCTTGTACGCCAAGTTGCACCTTCCATGTTAGTCACGAACTCCTACGTCGGTGCTTGGTTGGGCCAATCGTGGGCCTGTCGTAGCTTCCCAGCGGGCCTTCTGTCTTCACACGCACCAGGTAGTCTCACATGTAGGAGTCGTGGGGTCACCCCCTCGTCACCATCTTATAGGGAGACATGCCCATGGGGTTTTTGTAAGCAGTTCTATACTTCCACAAAGCATATCCTAACTTATTTAACCAATCCTTTCTATTTCTATTGACTGTTTTCTGTAAGATCAACTTGATCTCTCTATTGGTGAGCTCAACTTGCCCACTAGTTTGAGGGTGGTACAGTGAAGCAATTCTATGATTGGCATCGTACTTGGCTAAAGCTTTTCTAAAAGCTCCATATGTAAAGTGCGAACCCCCATCAGTCATGAGGTACCTGGGTACTTCAAACCTAGGAAAAATTACATCCTTGAGCATTTTCAAAGATGTCTTGTGATCAGCACTTTCAGTGGGGATTGCTTCTACCCACTTGGTTACATAATCAACAGCAACTAAAATGTGAGTGTACTTGTGTGAGGAAGGAAAAGGACCCATAAAATCAAAATCCCAGCAATCAAAAGGCTCAATCACTAGAGAGTAATTCATAGGCATCTCATTCCTTCTACTAATATTACCAACTCTCTGACACTTATCACAGGATAAAACATAATTTCTAGCATCCTTAAAGAGAGTAGGCCAATAAAAACCTGATTGAAGAACCTTATGTGCGGTCCTCTCACCAGCATGATGTCCTCCATATGGACTATCGTGACATTGTTTGAGAATGTCCTTCTGCTCGTGTTTCGGTATGCATCTTCTCACGATCCCATCTGGAACTTCTTTGAAAAGATGTGGGTCATCCCAAAAGTAATGCCTCAAATCATGAAAGAACTTCTTCCTTTGCTGAAATGTTAAACCTGGAGGCAAAAACTTTGCAACGATAAAGTTAGCATAATATGCAAACCAAGGATCGGAGAGAGATTGTACTTTTACAACAGCTAGATGTTCGTCTGGAAAACTGTCGTTGACTGGAATGGGATCATGTGGTATATCTTCCATCCTTGAAAGATTATCCTCCACCGGATTGTATGCTCCTTTCCTATCGACAATCTGCAAATCAAATTCTTGAAGAAAGAGTACCCATCGGATGAGCCTTGGTTTGGCATCCTTCTCCTCCATAAGATACTTAATGGCAGCATGGTCAGTGTGAACAATAATCTTAGAATCAACAATATACTGCCTAAACTTATCACAAGCAAACACTACTGCTAAGAATTCCTTCTCAGTAGTAGCATAATTCTTTTGAGCACTATCAAGGGTTTTGCTAGCATAATATATAACATTCAACTTCTTATCAACCCTTTTCCCTAAAACAGCTCCAACAGCAAAATCACTAGCATCACACATAATTTCAAAAGGTAAATTCCAATCAGGTGGTTGTACTATAGGAGCAGTTATTAAAGATTTCTTAAGAACTTCGAAGGCTTCCTTACAATCTTCATCAAAAACAAAAGGAACGTCCTTCTGGAGAAGATTAGTGAGGGGTCTCGAAGTCTTAGAAAAGTCTTTAATAAATCTTCTATAGAAACCAGCATGACCGAGAAAACTACGAATACCTTTGATGTCCCTTGGGTAGGGCATCCTTTCAATTTCTTCGATCTTGGCTCTGTCCACCTCAATTCCCCTCTCGGAAATCTTGTGGCCAAGAACAATTCCCTCGTTGACCATAAAGTGGCACTTCTCCCAGTTAAGCACCAGATTTGTCTCCTCACATCTCTGCAAAAATTTATTAAGGTTGTGGAGACAATGGTCAAAATAGGTTCCATAGACGGAGAAATCGTACATGAATACCTCCATAATTTCTTCACAAAAACCATGAAATATAGCATACATACACCTTTGAAAAGTAGCAGGGGCATTACATAAACCAAAAGGCATACATCTGTAAGCATAAGTACCATAGGGACAAGTAAAAGTGATTTTCTCTTGATCAGCAGTGTTAACATGAATTTGAGAGAAGCCAGAATAACCATCAAGATAACAAAAGTGAGTATTTTTGGATAACCTTTCAAGCATTTGGTCGATGAACGGCAACGGGTAGTGGTCCTTCCTGGTTTCCTTGTTCAGCTTCTTGTAATCAATACACATTATATAACCAATAATAATTCTCTGATGTATTAGTTCATTCTTATCATTAGGAACCACTGTCATTCCTCCTTTCTTTGGAACACAATGAACCAGGCTTACCCACTTACTATCAGCTATAGGGTAGATAATACCTGCGGCTAGAAGCTTGAGAATCTCAGTCCTTACAACATCCATCATTTTCGGATTCAACCGTCGTTGATGATTAACAACTGGTTTAGCATCAGGTTCAAGGTTGATGGTATGTTGACAAATAGACGGACTAATCCCCTTAAGGTCATCAAGGGTATAGCCAATTGCACCTCGATGTTTGCGAAGTACTTCCAATAGACGCTCTTCTTCATACCCTGAAAGGTTAGAATTGACAATAACAGGATATACTTTCTTTTCATCTAAATAAGCATATTTGAGCGAATCGGGAAGAGGTTTAAGATCAAACACTGGATCTTCTTTTGGTTGCGAAAAAATTCCCAAAGGCTCAACTGGAAGGTTGTGCTTTAGGATAGCAGGTTGTCTTAAGAATATTTCGTCCAGCTCATTCCTCTCCTGCATATGCAAATCATTCTCGTGGTCCTCCATATATTGATGCAAAGGATCATTAGGAGGAATAGAAATAGAAGCAATATCTTCAATAATTTTATCGTTATTAGGAAAATCAGTACCACGAGGCTGCTTAGAGAACTTAGAAAAATTAAATTCATATGGCTCACCATTGAATTCAACAGAAACTTTACCTTTCTTCCAATCTATTATAGCTCCACAAGTCCTGAGAAAAGGTCTACCAAAAATAATAGGACAAAATTATCCCTTACTGAACCAAGTACTATAAAGTCGGTAGGATATTTTACCTTTCCGCATAAGACTTCAACGTCTCTCACAATTCCGACAGGAGAGATGGTTGCTCTGTTTGCAAGATGACTAGTAACATCAACTTCTTCAAGTTCACAAGGTGAAATCTCACCCATTATCTCTTGATAAAGTGAATACGGGATAGCACTAGCACTCGATCCCAAATCGCATAGCCCATAATAATTGTGATCTCCTATTTTAACAGATACTACTGGAGTACCTGAAATTGGGCCTTTATTCTTGGTTGTGACAAGGTTAGTGGAAACAGCACAAAAATTTATATTGGAATCTAAAGCATCATTAGTAATAAGATCCTTAACCAATGCAACTCGAGGATCGACCTTGATCTGGTCCTCAGGCTCATCAATTCTTCTCTCACTCTTATTCATTATGCCTGTCACAAAAGAGTGCTCCCTTATTCTTACAGGAAAAGGGGCTTTTCATATATAACTGCAGGCACAATAGGGTCAGCAACATGAATATCAATAGGTAATTCTTTGAAGGGTTTATGATGCTGACTCTTCTCCTTCTTAGAAGAGTCGATATGAGAGGCAAAGTCCTTACAAAAATCAATCATTAGATGGGAACCAAGACCAATCTTAGAGCAAAAGGCATTAAAGGAATCAGTTTTCACATAGCTCTCTATATAATCATGCTCATAATTTATAGTGGATTCAATACCTTTATCTATTTCCCAATCTTCGGTATTCCTCTGGATCCTTTCAAGGAGATCCCATCTTTCTTCAACGATTTTGTCTGAAATACACCACTAGAGGAGACATCCAACATCTCCTTATCCTCACGAGAAAGTCTAGCATAAAAATTTGTAAGTATAGTTTTCTTGGGGAGCTCATGAATAGGACATTTGAGCATTAGAGATTTCAATCTCCCCCAAGCTTGAGCGATGCTTTCTCCGTCACGAGACCTAAAGTTATAGATATAATTCCTCTCTCGATGAATTTCATGAAGAGGATAAAACTTGGTATAAAAGAGAGACATAAGCTCATTGATACGTCCAAAACGTATCTATAATTTTTGCTTCCTCCATGCGTCTTTTGTGTGATATTGCTATGATATTGGTGAACTTCCATACACTTTTGATCATATTTGGAATAACCTATTAACTCCGTGCACCCCAGTGCCAGTTCCTGTTTTCTGTTGTTTTTCTATTTCAGGTTTCCCCCATATAAAAAGTGCTCCAAAAATTCGGGAAAAATCCAATAAAAAATCAGCGATCAGGAAGCTTCCGGAATCACCGAGGGGGGCGCAGAGGGGACCCACCAGGGCCCCAGGCGCCCTCCCGACGCGCCCCACGGTGGGGCCGCGCCAGGGGGCCTCCTGGACCCCTGGTGGCCCCCCTGGCTGCCCCCTTCCCCTATTTAATCCTCGTGACGCAAAACCCCCGAGACGGGAACACTTTTTCGCGATCTCTCCTCTGTTCCGCCGCCGCCGCCCTTCCAAGATCGGGAGCACCAGAAGACCTCTTCCCGGCACCCTGCCGGAGGGAGGAATCACCTCCGGGAGCTTCTCCACCACCATGGACGCTTCCCGGATGAACCGTGAGTAGTCCACCTTGGACAATGGGTCTATGATTAGTAGCTATGTGATGTTCTCCTCCCCTATTTGTTCTTCATGGATTAGACCTCGTGAGCTGCCCTACATGATCGAGACACATATCTAATATTTCTGTTGTTGCTATGCTGAGTTTGTTGGGATCCGATGGATTATGAGATTATGTTCAGATTGTGATTGAGTTATATATTTCATTCTCCTCTTTTATATTTATGTTCTTGAGTAATTCTTGCATGTTCTCCGTTGTTGTTTATTGCTTTGGCCAAGTAGTAGGTAGTGACTCCAAGAGGGAGCATTATGCATGATTGTGGGTTCATGCCCCCCGATGACTAGCTTGAGTGACAAAAACATGAGTCTAGGGGATGTGATGTTTCCACAAGGGGGGAAACAACGGTGCTTGTACTTGCGGGTGCAAGGATTGTTTACTTTACGCAAAGTTCTTTAATGCAGTTGTCTGTTGCTTTGAGTTTACACTTTGGGTGGGATTCGCAACTTAATACCAGCGAGATGTTCTGGATAGATATCTCAAGGTGGATGATTAGTAGGTAGATGCAGATGGATTTCGGTCTACTTGTATTGGCGTACCGCCCATGCTTTTGAGCCTCTTCCTTTCTTTATAGCATAATTAGCATTGGTTTGCGCACATAATCCTGTCAATTGCCCAGCTGTAATTTGTTTACATCGCATGGCTATTTTATCGTCTTTTGGGAGAGAGACGTCACTAGTGAACATCATGGGACCCCGGTCCATATTTCCAATATTGTTTACACCTTCAATTTACTTTCAGTATTTACTTTTACGTAGCTATCACTATCATTATTATCCCGTACGTTTTATCCTTTGTAAACAACAAAGCCGGAGGAATTGACAACTCCTCTGTACTCGTCGGGAAGCAAAGTTATTTGTTGTGTGTGCAGGTCCAGGTGAAGTAAGCAACCTTGTGTTGTGAACGGCGCCATTGTTCACTTCACCACCTTCTTGTATCTGTTGGAGTCCTACTGGTCAATCCTAAACCATAGCATCTTCGCTAAGGGAAATTTGCCGCTGTCTACATATCAACCTTCCACTTTGGGTAACCAACGAGGGGCGAGAAGTAAACTCTCGCGACATCAAATCAATTTTTGGCGCCGTTGCCGGGGACTCCACTCTTCAAGATAGAGGAGTTGCGCACTATCTTTTATCTTTGCTTTTTAGTCTTGTTTGTTTACCTTTCAGTTTTTGCTTTAGTGTCCTTTATCAAAAATCAAAAAAATAGTTACCTTGCTATTGGTTATCATTATGTCTGGTCCTTTTTCATTTGGTGAAGCAGAAGTGCTCACCCTTAAACAAAGAGGTGGTGAAAGTCTGAAAGATGCCTGGTATAGAATTAATGATTCTCAAAAAAGAGCCACCAAGAAGCAATCCACTACTATCCTGCTTATAAACTTTTATGTTGGAATTACTTCTTGGAATAGGTTTATTCTAGATACTGCTATCAATGGGAATTTCATAGAAGCCCCAGTTTGGGAAGCTCTTAGTGTTATGGAAAATCTTGTTGGAAATCTCCCTGTTGCTAGCATTCAAGAGGACATTACCCTAGCTCACATTATGAAAAAACTTGAAAAGATAGAGCTAGAGATGCCAAGCATTAATAAAATAAGTGAGTTGGATCGTAAGGTTCAAGGGAATTTGAATAGACTAGATAGCTCCATGCATAAAATTTTCAAAACCTTGGAGACCATCAAATCTCATGACTTGGACCCTTCTAGGATTGATAAGATTGAGGAAATTATTGACACTCTAGGAACTACTTTCTCCTCAATCAAAACCAAAAAGGTGGAAACTCCGGCAAAGAAGGAACCTGGGTTCGTTTACGTTCCAAAGGCTCCTCATTCCAAAAATAATCTATCTATTGCCAAAGGGGTTGAAACTGTGAAGACTTTGGAAGAGATACCTCTCTTCAATAGAATAAATGAGACTCCAATTGATTTTCCGCCTTTTGCTTTTATTCCTAGAAGTATCTTTATTAGGCCTTTATTTGAAAGACCTCTTAAGAGTGGTTGTATTATTTAAGAGCTTTTTGATGATCTTGATGATGGTTCAATTGATACGACTTGATCTATTTGCATTCAACCTAGCTAATGGCTTTAAAGAAGCGCTTTCGGGAGGCAGCCCGCAACGAATTTAGGTTTTCCTTTTTGTTTTTCTTCTGTTTTTAGTGGTCTTGATGATTGTTACTACTGTATAAATATCATTGTATCTTTACTTTTCAAGCTTTGTGCATTTATAGCCTCATATGACAAGGGAAGTGAAAGTTGTGACATGCTGTCCAGAAAACAGATTCTGTCCTCATGACTAGAAAAATCACAGAAAAATCCCAGTTCATCTTTTTGAGCTGAATTTTTTACACAGCGTGCTCTATACAATTACGAAACTTTCGTATGTTCTGAGTTTTTTTATTTGAGTTGCAAAAGTATCCCTAAAAAATTCCTTACTACCTTCTGGTCTCTTTTTCACAAATTCTGTCCTGTTTTGCCTTTTCTTCGTTTTGCAAACCTTAAGCTTTCTTTTTCTTTGCAAAAAACTTTTTTTCAATCTTGAGAAACAGTATATCTTCAAGAATATCTTTATTTCCAGTAGAGAAAAAATTATTTTATTATGGGTACTAACCTCGCTAATCAGATTATGATGAGTTATGTATGAAGGGAGTTTTCAAGTGTGCGAGGGAAGATGATGAAAGAAGATTCAGAAGTGTCAAGCGCTCAAGCTTGGGGATGCCCCCATGCATTCCCAAGAAATATTCAAGGAGACTCAAGCGTCTAATATTGGGGATGGCCCCGTGCATCCCCTTCTCAATCAACAATTACCAATTCGGCTCTCGTTTCACTATATTTTTATCACTTCATGCATTATGTGCTATGCTTGGAGCGTCTCGCTCTTAGGTTTTATTTTTAGTTTTCTTTAGCTTTGCTTGCTATTCATAACAAGTTAGAGCTCAGCTTTCTTTGTGTGGGAGAGAAACACGCTCCACATCCAAAATTTAGAACACAACATAGGATTTTTCATGCTTATCTTTGTTGTGTGTGTTTTCTATCTTTTTCATAGCTACTGTCATGTTTAGCTCTTAGTTTCATGTTTATCTTTTGAAAGAGATTTTGTTTAGTTTGTTGCTGGAACTCTCTTGAGTTTTCATATTTATCTTGTTTAGAGAGTTTGCCTGTTGCATTGAGTTTTGTGTCTTGACTTGAAGTAGGTAATTGAGATTGTTATTCTTTTGTAGTAGTAACTTGCAAAAGTTTTGAGGTGTTGTTTTGAGTAATGTTTGGACTTTTGGTGTCAAGAGCTTTAGCATATTAGTGATAGATGTCGTATTTTGGGAAATACGTGTTTATTTTCAAAACTTACAAAAATTAGTTGAGAACTTTAGCTACTAGATGGATCACTACTCTTCTGAGGGGTCGAATATTAGAGTACACTCACATACCATGAGTCGAGGATGCGCAAGGATAACCAAACCCCCATACACTCCTCCTCGGGGTACTTGTCTCTTTGTGAAACCTTCTTATTAGATTGAGAGTTACCGATAATAAGTCCAAACCCTTGGCACGATACGCTCTGTCATCATAAACCTCCTTATATCCTTCCTCACAACAGCCACCATACCTACCAAGGCATTTCCATAGCCTTTCCGAGATATATTTCCATGCAACATCCATCTTCTCATGACTTGATCTTCATGTCATACATGCTACTTGCTTGATCGATGAGCCGCATGCTAGTTGGGCCTTGCCCTAATCATTGCTACATGATGCGCTAGTATCATTGCATATCCTCCTACACTGGCAGAGGCATACATTTGCATACATCATGATAGTTACATCTTCTTTATGATTTGAGTACTTTTGTAAAGTGTGAAAGGACTTCTATACTTTTTGTAATATATAGAGTGTTGGCCCTAAAGTGAGGAAAAGATCACAAAGTGGAATAATTAAAAGATCCCAAAGAGGACAAATTAAAAGATCCCAAAGAGGACAAATGAGAGAAATACAAAGAGCCATTGAGGCCACCAAAAAATACAAAAATAGAAAAAAGAGAAAAAAAATAAAAAGAGAGAAGGGGGCACACTATTATTCCTTTTGAGAGATCCACACTCGTACTCCCTCTTATATCTTGTACTCCATAGAGATTATCATTTATGCATATAGCTATGTGGGGACCTTCACACTATAGAACTTGGCTTGAATATTCCAATGATGAGCCTCCTCAAATGAGCTCTAGGTCTTCTTGAGCAAGCAAGTTTGATGCACCCCCACTAGTTCCATTGGAGAGCTTACTTTAGCTCATATGTGCATCCGTTGCATGGAAATCCCTAATCCTCACATCATATCTATCATTTGGCTTTCTCTCGCCTATGATTGTCCTCATTGATGTGAGCCTTTCACACCTTTTTGTCTTCCTCCTCCACCATATTCTCTCTTTGCCATCCTAAGTGTCAACTTTCTTGCTTACGCTCATCCATTGCATGAGTGCTCAAAATGTCGAAAAGGAGTGGATCATTTTGACTTGTACCTGGCTAGTGGTCTGGGGATGAGTCAAGATAAGATTCCAAAGAAGACCAAGTGTGAAACTTTAGTAGATTGAGTTCTCAACACAAAAATACTTTTTCTCATATATCCCTATCCCCTTTCTTGCACGCAAACACCATTTGGGGACATTCGAGTCACGGACAGCGAGAGATCTTGCACCTTTATGTTCTTATGTTGCTTGTTTCAATGCTAAATATAGACTCTTGCCTGTTATGACTTGAATTGAATTACATGCCTTGATTGCTTTACTTAAAAGTTCTTATATGGTTGTTAGCATGTCACCACAGAAATTATGCTTTGATCATTTACCTACTCGAGGACGAGCAGGAATTAAGCTTGGGGATGTTGATACGTCCAAAATGTATCTATAATTTCTGCTTGCTCCATGCCTCTTTTGTGTGACATTGCTATGATATTGACGAACTTCCATACACTTTTGATCATATTTGGACTAACCTAATAAATCAGTGCACCCCAGTGCCAGTTCCTGTTTTCTGCTGTTTTTCTATTTCAGGTTTCCCCCATATAAAAAGTGCTCCAAAAATTCGAGAAAAATCCAATAAAAAATCAGCGATCAGGAAGCTTCCAGAATCACCGAGGGGGGGGCAGAGGGGACCCACCAGGGCCCCAGGCGCCCTCCCGGCGCGCCCCAGGGTGGGGCCGCGCCAGGGGGCCGCCTGGACCCCTGGTGGCCCCCCTGGTTGCCCCCCTTCGCCTATTTAATCCTCGTGACGCAAAACCCCAGAGACAGGAACCCTTTTCCGCGATCTCTCCTCTGTTCCGCCGCCGCCGCCCTTCCAAGATCGGGAGCACCAGAAGACCTCTTCCCGGCACCCTGCCGGAGGGAGGAATCACCTCCGGGAGCTTCTCCACCACCATGGACGCTTCCCGGATGAACCGTGAGTAGTCCACCTTGGACCATGGGTCTATGATCAGTAGCAATGAGATGTTCTCCTCCCCTCTTTGTTCTTCATGGATTAGACCTCGTGAGCTTCCCTACATGATCGAGGCACATATGTAATATTTCTGTTGTTGCTATGCTGAGTTTGCTGGGATCCGATGGATTATGAGATTATGTTCAGATTATGATTGAGTTATATATTTGATTCTCCTCTTTTATATTTATGTTCTTGAGTAATTCTTGCATGTTCTCCGTTGCTGTTTATTGCTTTGTCCAAGTAGTAGGTAGTGACTCCAAGAGGGAGCGTTATGCATGATTGTGGGTTCATGCCCCCCGATGACTAGCTTGAGTGACAGAAACATGAGTCTAGGGGATGTGATGTTGCCACAAGGGGGAAAACAACGGTGCTTGTACTTGCGGGTGCAAGGATTGTTTACTTTACGCAAAGTTCTTTAATGCAGTTGTCTGTTGCTTTGAGTTTACACTTTGGGTGGGATTCACAACTTAATACCAGCGAGATGTTCTGGATAGATATCTCAAGGTGGATGATTAGTAGGTAGATGCAGATGGATTTCGGTCTACTTGTCTTGGCGTACCGCCCAAGCTTTTGAGCCTCTTCCTTTCTTTATAGCATAATTAACATTGGTTTGCGCACATAATCCTGTCAATTGCCCGGCTGTAATTTGTTTACCTCGCATGGCTATTTTATCGTCTTTTGGGAGAGAGACATCACTAGTGAACATCATGGGACCCCGGTCCATATTTCCAATATTGTTTACACCTTCAATTTACTTTCAGTATTTACTTTTCCGTAGCTATCACTATCATTATTATCCTGTGCGTTTTATCCTTTGTAAACAACAAGGCCGGAGGAATTGACAACTCCTCTGTACTCGTTGGGAAGCAAAGTTATTTGCTGTGTGTGCAGGTTCAGGTGAAGTAAGCAACCTTGTGTTGTGAATGGCGCCATTGTTCACTTCACCACCTTCTTGTATTTGTTGGAGTCCTACTGGTCGATTTTAAACCTTAGCATCTTCGCTAAGGGAAATTTGCCGTTGTCTACATCTCAACCTTCCACTTTGGGTAACCAACAAGGGGCGAGAAGTAAACTCTTGCGACATCACTCATGCCAATCAAGCAAATGAGAGTTATCGAGAAGCTTATACCAATCTGAAGCTTTATCTATAAGCGATACGGAGAACAATTTCTTCATGACAAACTCCTTTGATACACCTGCAAGCTTAAATAGTGAACATAGTTGTGATAAATATAGCAAGTGTTCACTGGGATGTCTGTCTCCTGCATAACGATTAGCCAAAACACAATCGATAATACCAGCTGGTATTTTATAATTTCAGTAGGGGGAGGAACAACCACCACAGAAGTGGGGTGCTTCCCCATAAGCAACGATCCAATAGCTAGGTTGTCCATACGGACAAAGAATAGCAACAGCAAAATAAAAATAACAAGATAAAAATTCCTTACCAACTTCATTTACCAATAGCGCTATGCTCTCCGGCAACGGCGCCAGAAAACGTTACTTGATGACCCTCAACGTAAAGGGATCTATTGTAGTGTTTTCGATAAGTAAGAGTGTCGAACCCAACGAGGAGCGAAAGGTATTGATAGGTGATATTGGACAAGGAATAACTGCAAGCACTAAAAGATATCTTTTTAGGGGTTTTCGATATAAGCAACAATAAGATAAAAGCAAGCAAAGTAAATAGCACTGAGGAGCAGCAAGTGGCCCAATCCTTTTGAGCAAAGGATAAGCCTGACAACTGAACTTATAAAGACTAAAGCGTTCTTGAGGACACATGGAGAGGTAGTCACCATACTCCATATCGATAACAAGTGTTGTGCTGATAAGTGTTGAGTGGGTGGATCTATGCTAGCACACCTTCTAGACTAAGATAAGTGCACTCTTATGATTAAACATCTTGCAAGCATCCGCAAATACAAGATAGAAATTAAGGCAAAGCCTAACCACAGCAATAAGATCAAGGATCCAGTATTCCCTTATGCAAAAGTGTTCAAACTGGGGTTCAGGTTTCTGTCACTCCGGCAACCCACCGTAAGCATTCTTAATACACAATGTATTCCCCTAGGTCCTTAAGAAGGCGAAGTGTTGAGTGTTCGAATCACACAACACCACTAGGAAAATAACAACACAACTTAAATATCAAACAACACAAATTACTTCAACATCATATGACTACTAACAGCTAGACTTCTCCCATGTCCTCAAGAACTAAAGTAACTACTCACAAGACATAAAAGAGATCATGATCAGAGGTGATAAATATCTGATAAAAAATCTGGACATAATGGTATTTCTCCAACAAAACTCAATAGCATTCACCACAAAGTAGTAATCAACACCGGTAGAGTAGAGAGGATAGATAGTACGGATTACAACACAAGATAAACTTGTGAGGTGAGATTGGATGGTGGTGGAGATGGTGCTGATGTTGTGGATGATGTTGATGATGATCTCGATGATGCCCGTGACGATGGTGATGACGATGGCGATGATCTCCCCTTCCGGGAGGTGATCTCCTCGACGGAATCTGCCCGCCGGAGAGCCCTTTTCTTCTCTGTAGGTTTCCGCCACGGAGCGGCGGCGGAACTCCGTGAAAGCTTCTCTTTTTAGGGTTTTCGCGTAACGAGGGGTATATAGGCCAGAGGGGGAGCCGGGAGTGGCCCCAAGGCTCCAGGCGCCCTCCCGGCGTGGCCAGGGGTGGGGCCGCGCCAGGTGGACGCCTGGGGATCCTGTGACCCCCCCCCCCCCCTCTGTCCCCTCTTCGGCGAGTCTTTGTTATTCTTCTGGAAAATACCCCCCGTCGATTTTCAAGTAATTTGGAGGTATTCTTCTTCAGCAACTCAGCGCCCACTTTTTACCGCTGAATCCTGTGTCTGCTGCTTCGGCACCGGAAAGTTGCAAACTATGTAAAATAAGCCAAAACAACATAATAACATCATCGTAATGTGAAATATATCAATGAATAAGGATGAATTACGATATAAAATAGTGATGCAATTAGGACGTATCACCATGTCATGCCTCTCCTTGAAGGAACCGATTTGGCCCCATCTGAGTTTCTGGATGCCGGAGATCAGAACAAGCAGAAAATCACTATCCCTAATCCGTCCTATGATGCATGGGTCGCCAAGGACGTGCTTGCACATACGCATGGTCTTGAAAGGCTACATAATGCCATCAATAATCTCTACTCCACTCAATCCAAGCCTATGGTTTCTACTCTTCATGTTGCTCTCATGGACACCAAAAAGCTTCACATGACCGTTCAACATTTCATCTCCAAGATGAAAGGGTTTGCTTTTGAACTTGATGTTGCGGGCAATAAGGTTGATGATGATGAGCTCATGGTTTATATTCTCAATGGGCTTGATGGCACGAACAATCCTCTTGTTGACTCTATCAACGATGTCCCCTTCACGACCCTCAATGATATTTGCTCTCAGTTGCTATCCTATGAGTATAGTGAGCATGTCCGGTCCAATGAAATTCTGGGCCCCTGGGAAAAAAGTAAATACATTTTTACTAAATTTGTATACTTATTTAGGTCTTATTATTAGCATGTTATAGACCTACAAGTATAATTTTTTGTTGGCATAACTTACGACATGATAATGTCAATAAATATTAGTTGATTTTTTGTACTGAATATCATAAAAATATATTGAAATGTATTTTCAAATAATTTTTTGAGCTAGAACTATTTTTCTATAATATATAATTTATATTATTTATGGTAAATATTTGTAAAGAGTATGATGCAATAAATATCACAATAGTGGTTTCTATTATATATCACAATAGTGATTTTTAGTATATGATTAAGTAAAAAATATGTATAGAAAGTTGTAGAATATAAAATGAACAAATGACATCATTCTTGAATCTTTTTTATAATCAAATTTGTTTAGAAAGACAACAATTTTAAAAAAGAGTGCATACTTTGTATTTTGTATCAAAACAACAATGCTTAGAGTAATCACCAATAAATATAAAAAATATGTGCATTCTAATCTATTTTCATATATAAATTGGGAAATGCATATGTACCAACACAAGCGATACATGTCATATCCAAACCATTAACTAAAAAGCATGTTGCTTCGAGATCTGTGCAGCCATGCACCATGGATTGCATAAAGTCATACTAGTATTTTTGTGCACACTAGTAGAATATCCGGTTATTGTTCGTCTTGATGTGATGATTTTTCTAAATTAACAATGTGCATCAAATAAAACTACTTAGGTGTAATGCGGATCTCAATGCATGGATGAATGGTGTGGATATGACATGTATCGCTTGTGTTGGTAATCCGCACTCATATAAATTTTATGATTCGGTATGCACTTATGAAAATGTTATTCTTATCATCATTGTATATAGAAGTCACATGTCAATTTATGAAATAAAAAATTAATATACATAATTAAATATGTAAATATTTCTGAAGTATATGGATTGAGTTGTATAAATGGCATCACAACATTTTATCTCCTGGAATATTTTTGTTCGTATATATTGATATTAATGTAGAGATATTATAAGTAAAAATCATGGTCTTGCAAATTTTGGACCAAAAAATCATTCATTAATTTTAACGAATAGTGTATTAATATTTTATTAAATGTAATGGATAATAGCATAGTGATTAGTGTATATTTTACCATTTTGGGCCCTTCTTTTCTTGGGCCCCTGGGCGATCGCCCTTCTTGCCCGCCTTAAGGGCCGTCCCTGATCGTGAGATTATGCGTGTTGCCACGGGTCATGGAATTGGGACGTTTACGTCCTCCGTCAATGTTGTTGCTCGTCGCCCAAACTCTACCTATGGGGGTGCTCCCTCCACACCAACACAACCCCCACCTCTCCTCCCATTACCATATCCTTCACAACCTCAGCCCCCTAATTCCCCATAACCGCCTGCACCTCCAAACTATTTTCAGCAAATCCCTACACCATCCTACTACCCACAACCACCACCACCACACCCTATGTAGTCGTGCCCACCTCAGACGTAGCAATACCAGCAGCACCCACCTCAGCAACAACCACTCATTGAGATTATATCCGTGAAGTTGCCAATCTTGTGACTAGGTCACGAGGATGGAATATCACGAGAACGAGTTAAGTAGCACTTGTTAGTAACAAGATTGAACCAGGTATGATGATACCGACGATCAGATCTCGGACAAGTAAAGTATCGAAGTAACAAAGGGATTATGACTCGATGTTTATGGTTCAACAACATATTCTCGTGGTTAGAGTAGGGGTCAATATAGGCATCTAGGTCCCACTGATGATCATTGGTCTGAGAAGTGTCTCAGTCATGTGTGTAGTATTCCCGAACCGTAGGGTAACACATAACGCTTTGAAGATAGTTTTGGAATTGTCGGAATGACTAGAGAAACGAGAAGAGAGAACCAGAAAAGTTTCTTGTGGATCTGAAGGATGTTCGGAGTGATCGAAAGGTGTTTCGGAGCAAAGGAGGTTAAATTGTATGTATTTAATATTAAAATTATATGCTATTTCAATTAAGTATGTGCAGCCCACCTTAATGGCCCCCTCCTAGAGGGGAGCCCATTAGCGGAGGCCACCCTACCCCCAAGTGGATAAGGTGGCGTGGCGCTAGGGTTTGGGAGCGCCTTGGGGCCCCTGGCCCACCTCCTGGCCGCCGCCCCCACCCCCTGGTGCGCCATCCCCTCTACATCATCCACGTTCGTATGGGAACATTATCCCGCTTTCGGTCTATGAGGGTATGTCACCGAAATCTTCCATTACAGCATTACTCCTAGTTATAAAAATTATTGTTTTCTGCTGCGAACCCCATCAGTAAAATATTCATTGATCGTGGTGATCATTGAAAAAATGAAACCTCCACCAAAACCACATCGAACTTCTCCCCGAGTTAGATCTCCCTGCATGAGGGCGCCTCCAGTGGGATAAGCAAAAATCCAAGTTAATGGAAGTACGTTGAGGGCAGGAAACATGGGGTCGTCCTCGACAGTATGCCAGGACTCGAACGATATTTACATGGGCTTATCTCCTCTGGTGACTGCAGGCATATCTTATGTGGAGACACTGTAAACTAGAGCCGCTAGTGAAGCTTTTTCTCTCGCAGAAGATCTCATGGTGCAGAAATTTGTGATAGCATCTAACTCTAAAAGGGTGGTGAGTGACATCCAGAACAACTACAAGGGTGTCAATGCACAAATCATAGCATAAGCTAAGGAGAGATCGAGGGAAGTTGACTGCTCTATTAGATTGGAAGGACGAGAATCCAACACTAAAGCTCATAACCTAGCTAGATTTGCTCTTTCTCTTGGTCAGGGAAGGCATGTGTGGCTTATCGAACCCCATGATCTATCCCTCACATCGTGAACTTCGAATAATAAGTGTGTGCGTTTAAAAAAAAGTAGATTTCCAAAGACAAAAAAACCAATTTCTCGGAAATTAAGAATATGCCATGGCATCACGTAAATTTTATCCGCAAGCAAATCGTCTGTGCATGCATGTAGCGCCATTCCTTGAGCATCAATCACATTTTTTCGAATGTCGTTTATTCACTTGATGTGCTCTCCACTCAACAAGATACTACTACCAACCATCCATCCCGTGTCGTATACCGTATTTCACATTGCACCGGCCCTAGCGACGATGGAGAAGCACCCGCGCCTTGGAGTCTCCATCCGCTTTGTTCCTTCTCCCCGCGCTCAGCAACTCCCTTGTCTCACCGTAACCCTCCACACACACGCTACAAGGCAACCGCATGCACGCAGCTATGCCACCCCTGGCATCTTGCCATTGTTTCCATTAGGGGCACACACCTATTCAAACCCAAAGCTATAATCCGGCTTAATTATATAACCTGGCTCATGGTAGCTTGTCTGACATTCCTCGAGGGCCAAGAACCTTGGAGAGGCCGGAGAGCTGAGGAGGAGGAGGAGGAGGAGGAGGAGACGGCCGCCGGCGATGGCGCGGCAGCAGCTGCAGGTGCTCCACGCGCTGGACGTGGCGCGGACGCAGAGGTACCACGTGTGGGCGGTGGTGATCGCCGGCATGGGCTTCTTCGCCGACGCCTACGACCTCTTCTGCATCACCCTCGTCACCAGGCTCCTGGGCCGCATCTACTACCACGTCCCGGGCCGGCCGGACCCCGGCAGGCTCCCGCCGCGGATCGAGGCGGCCATCAACGGCGTCACCTTCTGCGGCATGATCGTCGGCCAGCTCCTCTTCGGCTATCTCGGCGACAAGGTCGGCCGCAAGATGTTCTACGGCAAGACCATCATGCTCATGATCATGGGCTCCTTCCTCTCCGGCCTCTCCTTCGGGAACACCGCCGAGGGCGTCATGGCCACGCTCTGCTTCTTCCGCTTCTGGCTCGGCGTCGGCATCGGCGGCGACTACCCGCTCTCCGCCACCATCATGTCCGAGTACTCCAACAAGAGGACCCGCGGGAGCCTCATCGCCGCCGTGTTCGCCATGGAAGGCTTCGGCATTCTTGCGGGATGCATTGTCACCTTGGTCGTGTCGGCCACGTTCCAGGCGCGCTTCGACCCGCCGGCGTACGAGGAGGACCCCTTGGCCTCCGTGCCGCCGCAGGCTGACTACGTGTGGCGCATCATCCTCATGCTGGGCGCCGTCCCGGCCGTCTTCACCTACCGCTGGAGGGTGCTGATGCCGGAGACGGCGCGCTACACGGCGCTGGTCGCCCGCGACGCCGACAAGGCCGCGCGCGACATGTCCAAGGTGCTCAAGGTGGAGTTCAGCGGCGAGCCGGACAAGGTCGAGAGCTTCACAAGGGACAAGGACTACGGCATCTTCTCCCGCCGCTTCGCCGCCCGCCACGGCTTGCACCTCGTCGCCGCCGTCGTGTGCTGGTTCGCGCTCGACGTCGTCTTCTACTCCCAGAACATCCTCCAGGAGGAGATCTTCCGCGACGTCAAGTGGATGCCGCCGGCGCGCACCATGAGCGCGCTCGAGGAGGTGTACCGGCTCGCGCGCGGGCAGGCCATCATCGCGCTCTGCGGCACGCTGCCGGGCTACTGGTTCACCATCGCCTTCGTGGACGTCGTCGGGCGGAAGGCCATCCAGTTCCTCGGGTTCACCATGATGAAGGGGCTCATGCTCATCGTGGCCGCCTTCTACCACAACCTGACGCAGTCCGGCCGGCGAATATGGCTGATTGTCCTGTACACCTTCACCTTCTTCTTCGCCAACTTCGGGCCCAACAGCACCACCTTCATCATACCGGCGGAGATCTTTCCGGCGCACGTCCGGGCGACGTGCCACGGGATATCGGCGGCGGCGGGCAAGGTCGGCGCCATTGTCGGGTCCTTCGGGTTCCTGTATGCCTCGCAGAGGTCGGACGGCAGCGATGAGGAGGAGACCGGGTACCAGTCGGGCATCGGCGTGCGTGCGTCGCTGTTCGTGCTGGCGGCGTGCAATGTGCTGGGTATAATTTTCACCTGCCTCCTGCCGGAGCCGAACGGGAGGTCGCTGGAGGAGTTGTCCGGCGAGGGCAGCCAGCCCATCACAGCGGAGGAGGCGGATTTGAGTGGATCGTCCAGGGTTCTTCCCTTGTAGTAGTAGAACCTGTTTCAAGTTTGAACGTGCTGTGCTGGGACACTGCCATTAGCTGCAGTTTTTCTTTTTGACCCTGCAACCATAGAATAATTGTTCTATGGTCTTTTTCTATTAATATGAATGAATATAGTACAAAATGTTTATGGCATGAAAAAAAGGAAATAAATCAAATAAAGTTATCCAATTCCTTCCCTGGGGATGAAATGCATAGGAGTTCTGTAAACTTCGTAGGAAGGATCCCAAGTTGACTTGACACCTTCGTTATTATCCATTAATAATACTCCCTCCTTCCAAAAATATAAGGCGCCGATTGACATTTCTAGTCTTCGTTGTATAACTTTGACTATGATTTTCGTATTGTAAGTCTATAAAATTAATATATAAACATATGAAATAAAAAAAAATTGCAAGACAAATACAACGATGCCATTTGTATATGTTCAATCCATAAACTTTGATATATATTAGTGGTCAAAAGGCATGCATCAAAGACCGTGCAAAGTCAATCACGCCTTATATTTTGGGAAGGAGGGAGTAGATGTTCAGTGACGTCCAACATCGATAGTTACCGTGTGATTTCACTTGCGTGAAAAAACAAACGCAACATCTAAGCTAGTTGTCGCACCACGTACCCGATGACGTTCAGCGTGAATAATTACCTTGCAATTTTAATTGCGTGGAAAGGCAAATGCAACAACCAAGCCATTACAACCTTGACCTGCCATGGGCTCAATGTTTCCACTCCGAGTATGGGCTCGATTTCAACCGAAAACCCCGGCCAGGTCCTTCCTTTGGAACACGGTACACAACTTCCTCCCCTCTCTTCGGACATGTCCTTCATCTTAACTAATAACGAAAATACCACCTTCTTCTGGCTCGACTCTTGGCTTACCTCTCGTTCTGCCATCACTCACCCTCACCTCTTCTCCTACTTCACCGCTCAATCGGTCTTGGTATGCCAGGTCATGCATAATGGTTTCCTCGCTAACCTTCGGGATCGTCTAACCTCTATTGCCTTCACGGAGCTGCTTGAAGTGTTGTCTTTGTTGCAGGATGTTTCACCCTCGTCGTCTCCGTACGAAAGATATCTAAACCATGGGCAGGTGTTCTCCTCAAGGTGCGCCTACTTGTTGCTTGCCCCCACCCGCGACGTTGATCTGAACGCTCGGTGGGCACTCTCTCCCCCCCTCCCCTGGTGACCGTTCAAAATACTGTTGCAAAAACTTTCAAAATACTGTTGTGTAGTCATCAAATTTGCACATACGTGACATGGAATGATCCCACCTAACAACAAAAGAAACAAAATTAGCAGTAACTTTGTATGTAGGCTCTTACTTGTTGTTCTTAGGTGATACATTTTTTTATAAAAACTGTAAAGTATTAGACGAGCTGATAGTGAGGCCAATTATGTGTCTGTATGTTTGTTTAGAATATATGTTGTTACATAAACTACATCCGTATGTCATAAAATATTCAGGTATAGATTTTAAAACCATACATATAATTAAATTATGAATTGAAAATGTTAATATTTTCCAATAATATGTACTGGTTTAAAATTTCACACATTTTATCTATTTTTAAATAATCTAGATAATAAATAACATTAAAAATTATTTATGCATTAATTAATAATTCATATAACTAAAATATTGAATATAAAAATATACGATTTTATATTTATTTAAGAATTAAATACAATTGAATATAAAATATAAAGACTTTTATAAATATTTATGGATATTTAGATAATACTCAATCAAACACATTTCATAATTGAAATAATATTCAATTGATAAATTTTATTAATTATTGGTGTTATTATTATTATTTTGTGGCAATATAAAATTTTATTAAAAAACAATGCGAAATGGGCTGTGCACGATTATAAATTTTTTTGAGGCAATGTAATCTTTTATGAAAAGTTAAAAAGTTTAACAGTTCGAATAGGCCTTGCAGCTATTGTATCCCTTCATGACAATGTTTAATAATTTAGTTATGTGGATTTTTAAATTGATAAATGAATTAATTATAAACTGTTTATTATTTCTATTTTATGTATAATATTTGTACACATATATATATATATATTACTAAATTTTGAAAAATAAATAATGTTTGTTGACAGGATATAAAACGTATGAATCTTTATTAGACGTGGGAGAATCTGTACTATCTAAAAAAAGGCTAACGGTTCCTCACGGTCCCTCCTTCGTGTTTTGCCGAGGTTTTCGTCAACCATGTATGCCCCACCAGTCAATCTAACACTAATTAAATCGTCCATCACACAACACCACTTTCCTTTGTAGCATTCTTTAAACCGTTCAGAGATCATTGCATTAAATCGCTTAGGATTATTGTCATTCATTGTGTATGACCACGGATTCATTACTTTTCTTTCCTTTGTAGCACAATTTAAACCGCTCAGTTTTCTTTCCTTTCAACCATGCAATTAAACAGCCGATGATCTTTCCTTTCACCTATTTAATTAAAAAATCCATGATATTTCCTTACACTAATTTTACATTCCATTTATTCTAATATAACTTCCCACCTAGCATATTATAATATTTTAAACCAATAAAATTGCATATAAAATGATGCGACGATTATTGTTCAACTATTAAAATATTTATTATCCGTTGCAACGCACGGGCAATTATCTAGTTTGTTAAAAAAGTTAGATGTGGAAGTGGATCTATTCTAGTGGCTAGTACAACATGGCAAAACCACGAAGTTGCTGGTTCAAACTCCCTCGACGCATATATTTTTGTAATAAATATTGCTGGCGTTATTTCAATTACAAATGGTCCCACCGGATGCTAAATAAAACTACTAACTATTTATTTAATTTGTTGACAGGTGGGACCATCTGGTGCCACATAATCAGCGAATACGTTTGCGTACTGTATATGTGACCATATTTGCCCCGAAACGTTTTCTAGGGTTTCGGAGTGCTAAGGCGGCGCGAGGGCGATCTACGATCCCTGAGGCGCACTGGTGTTCCTCACCGCCGGCAACCGGCAATGTCGAGAGTTCGCGGCGACCTGCACCTGCAGGATGGCGGGACCTGGACAGGAAGGCATGCGGCGCGAGGAGGAGGAAGTTGAAGCGGGGAAGGATGGTGCAGCGGGTATGGCGGAGAGATTGAATTCTCTAAACCTAACGGATGCAGAGAAAAGGATCGCAATCATGGATGATCTGGACGATGCAGCGGAGAAAACTGTTCTCCATCGCGGGCAAGGTGCTGTCGATTGTGGATTTCCACGTGCAGACAATTAGCAGTGCTTTAAGACCAGCCTGGGGCAATCCCAAAGGCCTCAAATTCAAGGCGATGGGAGATAACATCTTTGTGGCAAGCATGGACTTAAAAGTGGATGTTGATCGGATTTGGGAAAGCTCGCCATGGATGATTGGTAAGCATGCGGTTGTGTTAAGCAACTTTGACTGGAGTATGCGACCGCATGAGGTGAAGTTTGACAAGATCCCTATATAGATTAGGGTTCATGATCTCCCCTTTAACTGGTTGAATGAGGAGAGAGCTAAGGTTGTGGCATCGCAGATCGGTGAGTTCATTAAGCTTGATCTGTCCGGAACAAGCAAAGGATGGGGTCAAAGCATGATGGCTAAAGTTCTGATTGATGTTCATGAACCTCTGAGGAGGGTGGTCCTATTCAACTCTTTACGCAAGAAGAATATTGATAGATACGGGGTTCTCTTTGAGAGGCTCCCTTATTTCTGTTTTTCTTGTGGGAAACTAGGACACCCCGACTCACACTGTCCTAATCCGTTGCCAAGGAAACCGGATGGCTCCTTGGAGTATGATGCTCGGATTAGGTTTCTAGAGACAAAGAAGAAGCAGTTCCCGGCGGCAATCAAAGCTCAGACTTATGTCCCAGCTAAGGAAAAGGGGCCCGGGACAAGCTCCAATGGTCAGATGAATGAGAAGAATGAAAAGTGGCAGAGAAAGGAAACCCGTAGGGTAGCTATTGCACCTCGGATCAACACAGGTTATGTGAATAACGCGATCTTTCAATTCAATGCCATATCTTCAGGAACTTATGTTGAGAAAAAGAAGGCCGGGGAGGTATCTAATGGCGCTGCTGCCACTGAGAGTAACAACCTAGTGCCTACCCTCCCGTTTGATGACCTGCAGGGCATGAAAATAAATGCCATCCTAAACTCCCCAAGTAAGGTTGGAGGTGAGACTAGAGATCCCAAGAAAAAGAAGTCGCTGCAGTTTGAGGACGGAGTTATGATAATAGATGCTGATAATTTGGCGGAGGCTGAGAACCAGCCCCGCCAGGATCAATGAGTATACTAATTTGGAACTGTCGGGGGCTTGGGAACCCCGAGACAGTTCGAGAGCTTCGCAGCTTTGTGAAGCAAGAAGTGCCCTCCCTACTGTTTGTCATGGAAACCAAGATTAGGGGAAAAAGAGTGGAAGCTTTACAACACACGTTGGGATTTGGTGGCTGCTTAGGTGTGGACAGTGAGGGTCTTAGCGGCGGCATAGGCCTCTTCTGGTCCAAAGATGTAATTGTTGAACTCAAAAACTTTAGCAGCTGTCATATTGATGTCATGGTGAAAGATAGGGACCAAAACTCTCATGAGTGGAGGTTCACTGGATTTTATGGGGCGCCTTGAGCAGCAGATCGTCATCATAGCTGGAGGTTCCTTCGTACTATGGTTGCATTACCACATGGAGCATGGTTATGCGCTGGAGATTTCAATGAGACCCTCTACGGATGTGAACATTTTTGTAGAACAGCACGACCGGAAAGCCATATGAGAGAATTCCGAGAGGTGATGGATGATATTTCTCTGCAGGATCTCGGCTGGACAGGTATCCCTTTCACATGGGATAATCGTCAGCCCGGAGATGCGAATGTCAAGGCGAGGCTTGATAGAGCCTTTGCTAATGAAGAATTCCGGCAACGCTACTCATTTACCCGGGTTTGGCACTTGAGTACGTCAGAGTCCGGCCATTGTATCGTTGCATTGGAAGCAAGGAAAACTGCACTACCCAGGTCAAGGTCAAAGCGCCCATTCAGATACGAGAACGTTTGGCAAACGCATATGGACTATGATCTTATCATAGCCAAGTCGTGGCGCGAGCATCGACCAAATTCTGGGCTGCAAGGGATGGCTCAATCCCTCAAGCGTTTGCAGGAGGTTTTGGAGCCTTGGGGAGCACGCGAGTTTCGCTCGCTTACGAGGAAAGTACGGCAGCTTCAGAAAAGGCTAGACAGGCTTCGGGCATCATCAACAGGCCGAGGGCCATCTGAAGAGGAGCGGTGCACGGTCAAGAAACTACGTGAGGCCCTACATCAAGAGGAAATTTGGATGAGACAACGATCCCGGGTTCCCTGGCTTCTTGAAGGAGATCGGAATACGTGTTATTTTCATGCCCAAGCTGCACAAAGGAAACGAATAAATCACATTGTTGGTCTCAGGAAAGCAGATGGGACTATGTGCGTGAATGCGGACGAGGACAAGACCGAAGTCTAGGAGTTTTATCATCAGTTATACACCTCTCAAGGGTTTCATGATCCTGGACAGCTTCTCCAGCATGTCCCTCTCAAGGTTACACAGGATATGAATACTGATCTCACTAAACCATACGATGCCGATGAGGTAAAAACAGCGTTGTTTCAAATGGCGCCGTCAAAAGCTCCTGGTGTCGATGGGTTTACGGCGGGGTTCTATCAACGCCACTGGGATTTACTTAAGAATGACGTAACCCATGCGGTGTTGGATTTTTTGAATGGCGGAGAGCTACCGGCGGGAATGAATGACACTTCCATCACCCTAATCCCAAAGGTGAGACATCCCCAGTCCATCATGCAATATCGCCCAATTGCTTTATGTCCGGTTCTTTATAAAATCGGTGCCAAGACAGTGACTAACCGAATCAGAGAGCATATGGGGGAAATTGTTAGCGAGGAACAAAGTGCTTTTGTCCCTGGCAGACTTATTACAGAGAATGTGTTGGTCGCCTATGAGAGCATCCATTCCATGCGCAGAAGGAGGAAAGGGAAGAATTATTCTTGCGCAGTTAAATTGGATATGATGAAATCCTATGATAGAGTGGAGTGGCATTTTCTAGAAGCTATTCTTCTCAGACTGGGCTTCGATGCTAATGTTGTTCGACTGATTATGAAGTGTGTTACATCAGTTCGATTCTCAAAAAAATACAGAAAATGCATAACTCATTGGAACGGATTGAATTTTTGCGTGTGTGGTTTGCATGTAGTAGGTAGGCACTACAAAAAATTAGAGATCATTCTGAGTCTCTGAAGATGCAGTTGCTTCACAAAGTGAAGGGCGTGGGAGAAAGGTTCCGGTGTATAAGACGGGTTGATCGGTCCGAGTGCACGGTGATGCAATAAGATTTGCTTGATGGTATATGATGTTAGTAAGGCTAGTCCTAGCATGTTGGAGGGGTAATCGAGCAATCACTACCCCGAAGGTTGAACGTCTAGGGTGGGGGGGGGGGGGGGTAGACGGCGGGGGGAGGGCATTTACTGGGATTTTTCAAAGAAAATAAATAAAAGAATATGTAAGTGGTGTAGGAATTGAATATAATTGTTCATGTGTTGATGTTTTGATGGTGTGAGTGAGTAAAAAAATATGGGGTGTTGTCTTGATTGTTGAAAAATGGAGGTGCTTCGAGACGGAGCCTTCCGGGCTAGTTTGGGAGCCCCGTTTTAGAGAAGTCGATTTTATGACCAACTCGGAACAAGCTAAAATTTTGTGGGGCACTTGGTGATTACATTTGAGGTGTGCATGCCAAGTTTTAACGATTTCAAACAAAGGTGGCAAGATTTGTCACGTGCGGGCGTTTTTCGGGCATTTTAGACGGAAAAAAATACAGAAAATGCATAACTCATTGGAACGGATTGAATTTTTGCGTGTGTGGTTTGCATGTAGTAGGTAGGCACTACAAAAAAAATTAGAGATCATTCCAAGTCTCTGAAGATCCACTTGCTTCACAAAGTATTATGATTATAAAAAATTAAAAATATAATATTATTTTGTTTTAATTAAACCAAGGGTTTAAAGACGCGGTCAAATTTAAAAAACAGGACGACGTTGGCGTATCAACGGGGATAACGACGCGACCGACATGCATGGGCAGTTCCCCTTATCACGTCGCACGTGCCCTAGATTCCATACCACGTCGCCCACGGCGCCACCGCACCCCCGCACGCGTATAATCTCATCTCGCCCGACGCTAACCCCCAAGACACCCTGCCCTAGACGGCCACGTAACGACGCCGCCACCAGTGGTTCGAATCTCGCCGGCACCGTCGCCAGCAGGAGGAGGCCGACGAAGACGTTCACGGCGCGTGTGACAGCGTCGCGCCGCGTGGCGTCGCGCCGGGCGTGACGTTTTACGTCGACCGGGGGGCTTTGCGTGGGAGGCCGCGCCGTGATCAACACATCAACGAGGTAAATTTTTTGTTTCACTAATTTTATTTCTGTAATTATGGAATGAATTGTAAATTTATAATATATTCTTATTATTTTAGTATGGAGGAACACAATGCAATATATTGTTCTGTTGAGAAGTGGTGCACATTAGTAGATCAATTCAATCTGAAACAACGTTTGCGACTTGGTGGTACTGGTTTGCATAACATGTTGCGTATTCCTAGTGTGCTAATGAGGAAGAACCTGCTTCAAACTTTGGTTACAACATATGATATGATTAAAAAAAGGTTTGTTTTACAACATAAAAAAGTTGAGTTGACTGTACGATCGGCTGATGTGTTTCACATTTACGGATTAAAAAATAAAGGAAAAGATGTGATGAAACTATTAGCATCAGTACAAGAGGAATCAAAAGAGATTGTACCATCTCGATTCTTGGATAAGAAAACTGGTGAACTAGTCATAGACGAGTTGATCGATCAAATTGTTCAGTCTGGATCATATGATGATGATTTTGTGAGGAGGGCCGTACTATTTCTTATTGGCACCGTCATAGCACCACACTCCACGAAGACTGTTCCTCGTCAGTTCTATAAATTGGTGGAGGATGTGGACGCCATCAAATTATATAACTGGAATGCGTTCATGTTACACGTGTGTATGGATGGAATATCAAAGACAGTTAAAGATCAGCGCAAATTCAAATGGCCGGTCGGCAACTTATCCCTCATTCAGGTATTTTGTTAATGCATGTTAAATAAAGATTTATAAACTTGTAATAGTGCTAACCCTTTATTTCCATGCAGTACTCCTATTGGGAAAAAGTGCAGCCGACAGCTATAGACGAACCTTTCTCATGTGACTATCCACTAATGCTTAATTGGCCTGAACTTAAGGCCAAGAAGCGTGATGATTACGACTCAGTACACGGGCGTGGCCATGGCAAGGTAATAATTTATGCTTTCTTGTCAATTGACTTCATGTTATTCAAATTATTAATTGATTGTCTTTCATTATGCAGTTCGATGATTTAATTGGAGAAGATCACGGACAAACTAAGTTAGCCAAAGAAGGAACACTTTCGGAGGTGGACGCAGAGGCAGAGACTTCAAAACGTAATGGAGGTGCAAGTGGAGTCATCAATATCATTAAACAAATTCAGAAGGACATTATTACCCTTCCAACAAAATGTGCCGAGGTAAAGATTGTATCATCCCCCTTAGTAATTGCACGGGCTCATGCACTGAAAGTGTTCCATTTGTTGTTGCAGATCGTCATAGAGAGGCTAAAGAAGGAAGGTTTCGTATACAAACCTTTTTATAATGCCATCAATCCTGAGGAGAATGGTGTGGATGAAAGTGAGGATTGGGCGAGGAGGAAGTATGTTCCCAAATATTTTCAAGAAGTTCAGTCAACCCCGGCGCATCATGGTGCGTCTTTCACGAACAAGCCTATTGATGACGAGCAAATTGATGGATCGGGGAAGGGTACCCCAAATGATCCTTTCATTGTTACGGGTAACATTTCACCTGTGAGATCTTCATCATCGTTATCGACAAATATCTTCCCTAAGGTTCACCGAACACCAGAGAATGGTGGCTATATATTATTGGATAATTTGAATAATGACGTATCTCCAACGGGCTCCCACTCTAGTATTCACAATTTGAATGAGTTTGCAAAAGATGGCAAGCGGGTGCGCAAAGCTTCCAAATATTTGTCGTTTCCTTACGAACAAATGGATGGCCCCAAACGTGCAAAGAAATGTAAGTATTACTCAAAAGGTTGTACAATTATTATTTTTTGTTTTTTGTCATACGTGATTGTAATTACATTGTTTTGCAGCTTTGTTTGGAAATTATGCGGTTGTAGTTAGTACGGAGTACCTCGATCCAGAGCACGTAGAAGCTGCAAATGTTTATATTAACACTCTCATAAAAAATGATAAGCATAAGAGAGATACAGTGGTTAGGGCCCCCCACCAGATGCAGACATTTGTACCGCAGAAATGCTTGCAGACATCATACAAAAAAAGTATTTGTCTGGCGCTGTAAGTAGTATTACTTATAATTATTTTTCTCATAAATCATTGGGTATGACCATGAAATTATAAGTTAATATTGGTATTTTTATTACAGGTTATAAATGCTTATTGCAAACAAATTCAAAAGCGTTCACCTCGCCCAGATCGTTATATATTATCGACATGGGTGCCGGCATGGCTTCTAGAATGAGCTGCTGGTCATGTGAAAGGCAGAAAGAAGAAGGCGGAACTTTTGGTAAATAGAACAAAAATGGTCTCTAGAGTGATGGACGAGTATTTCACCACAGACAAGGTATTGTTTTTTGGAATAAATTTAGTAGCTTATTTAGAAAGTTAATAAAAAAAATTATGTAGGCTTATTTCCCAATGAACGTGAATGATAATCACTGGATAACTGTTGTCATGCACAACACTAAGAAAGAGTTTCAACTTCTTGATTCCCTTGGTCCAGTTGACAACAGTATTCTTAAAACCATCCGTACTCTGGTATGTTTACATTTCTTACTTACATATTTTCTATCTTGTTGGAACATGCATCATTAAAGCTAAAAAAAACTATTTTTTCAAAGAGCAGAAATTGCTAAAGAAATTACGGAGGCCAACAAATATGTAGAAACCAAATTTCCTGATATCTCTGCATGGCCCATTATGGAGTATGATATGTCAAAACAATCTGACGGGTAAATCATGATTTCAAATATAATATGCCAAACAATTTATATCATTATCTAACCTAAGGCTTTTCTTTCAGAGTTTCGTGTGCACTGTTCGTAGTGAGATACGCCGAACACGGGGATGGAGACAATTGGACATCTACATTTGACCAGCAAGAAATTAATGATTCAAGGGGTTATATTCTTGCGGAACTTATCTTTTCAGAGGCGAACACACTTCTCAAAGTGAAGCACAAAGTACTCAGACTTATTTCGCAACATTAAGTGCTAGGATACGGAAGGGTTTTTATCCCGTAGAAGGTTTTCCTGATGTGTTCTATGATTATTCTCTTATTGTAATGATACTATATACGTTGAAATACATTTTCTCTTATAATGATTTTGGGTCTGCATTATATACATTTTGAGTACTATCAATTTTCGCGCCCGCATGCAACGACGCACTGTAGCGCCGCGCACGCACGAGTGGACCGCCACGTCTCGCCCCGCGCCCGGCATGCAACGACGCACTGTACCGTCTCGCCCCGCAGCCGGGATGAAAAAATGCAGCGTCGCACCCCGCGACACGTCTCTCCGCGCCCCCCCCCCCCCCCCGGCAGGCACTTATTTAGTCCCACCTCGGGTTTCGACGGTCGCCCCGACCAGCTTAAATAGCCGCGTCCCCGTCTCTTCCCAAACGTCGCGTTTGGTGGGGCAAAAATAAAAATTAGGCGGGGTGCACGCCGCGAGTTATGTGTGGTAGCGCGACGACGCGGATGTATGGGGGTGCACCCCGCCAGTTTGTATTGTAGTGCGACGCGGATGCGGGGAGGAACGCGCAGCGGCTTTTTTTTTGGCCACCAGCGTGACTACACAGCGTCGTCCGCGTCGCTGTGGAATTAGCGTCGGCTACGTTGACAGGACATAATAATATACATGACAGAACACTAACAAAACAGCACAAAACTCACAACTTAAATAATATCATAAAATTTAACATCTCTCACATCACACAAGTAAATTTTCTTGAGTACAACGTAATTTATTTTAAAGTATCATATTGTCTTGTTTCAACAAATAACGCAGAGCATGTCTACAGTTCATACCTGCAAAATAAAAATAAATATTTGTTAGACAATAAAGTTCATAAAACTACATCATTTGAAAAATCATGTCTACAGTTCACACTTTTTTTGCATGTTGCCTTGTTATGACCTGGAAGGCGACACAGGCTGCACAAAGGACCGCTTGCTATCTCGTCAAAATCTTTTGGTCTATCATTTTTTGTAACTTCTGGACCCCCTTTCTTGCCTTTTTTAGGTGCACCCTTGGTCCTTATATTCGTAGGATCACCAATAGTACATGCACTTTCTTCAGCTGCATTTGCCATCATCCTCTTATACCTTCTCTGCCCTATAAGTTTCTCCATTGAAATCTTTTTTTGCAATATTATATCATCCAGACACTTCATCAACTCATCGAACAGGAAGGTATCATTTGATGCAATATGGAAAGCTTGTGCGCCTTTGATGCTTAGCCTACTGTATCGTGAACGCTGTTCTACCCCTGCCCAACCCCATCCAAACAAATCACTCTTCCGCTGGGCAGGCAATCCATGTCTCGCATGTTTGGTCAACCGACGGAGTACACAACAGTTTGGTATTTCAGACAACTTAAGAACATTTGCCAACACAAACAAAATATGTTTGCAAGGCAACCCTTTTCGAACCATGCTTCCACAAGTACATAATATTGTATCATCTGAGTTACTGGGTTCATATATAACATCATACCTGAAATTGTGGTTATTCTGCCACGTCACAATATAGGTACGTCGCTCAACTCCCTCTAGCGTCTCAAATAACTCCAATTCTGTCAGCTTCAAAAGATCTTTTTGCAGAGTATAAAAATTAGGAGGAGTAAAAAAAAGGGCGGCATGATCCTCAATAGCCTTATATGCAGTAATCGGTGGTGGAAGTGACTGATTAGCAGTGCAATCATCTTTCGCCTCGTTCTCACGTAGGCGATCTATGCAGTTCTCATAATGCACTACGAGATCAACAATTGTCATACCATAGTCAGATGGAGATGCAGGGAGGAGTTCAGACTTTCGCTCCTCTGATTACTGCGCATACCAAGGAAGAATCCACCTGAAAGATATGAAGCTGCCCACAGTGTCTTTTTCCTGTACATCCTGTTAAGCCATTCTGCAGTTTTAGTTGTCTGCCACCTCACAACAAAAGTGGTCCATCTCTTCTCAAAGTTGGCTGGCGAGGTCGCGTAGTAAATCAACGATTTGAACTCAGTAAATGATTTGTGATAAAGGTGCCTCTGCATGTTTTTCTCCACATGCCATGAACAAACACGATGAAAGATATCTGGAAGGACAGTACGAATCACTCGTATCATTGCAGCGTCTCCGTCTGTAATTACTGATTTCGGTTTCACCTGACAATTTGCTTTCATAAAGGTCTGTAGCAGCCACACATAGGTGTATTCCGTCTCATCCGACACAATGGCACAAGCAAACACTATGGTGCAACGATGGTTGTTAACACCGACAAATGGGATGAACGGCATACCGTATATGTTCATCTTATACATGTTGTCAAAAACAAGCACGTCTCCATAATCCTGATAGTCCCGCCTAGACTGCGCATCACACCAGAACATACTCTTCAATCTCTCCTCTGCATCTAATACATACTCAAAAAAGAAGTCCGGGTCTTTCTCCTTTCTACTCTTCATTATGCCGACCGCCGTCTGAGCATCACCTTTAGCAAGCAGCTTCCTTTTCTCTCTGCAGCAGAGATTGTACACATCACGCCTCACAAGTCCGCATTTATCATACGAACCATACCTGCTGATAAAATTGTCAACAATGATATGCTTACGAATCCCCTTCCCCGATAGCGCTAAAACCTCTGCCTTCTGGAAGTCATCTATCCGCCTATGTGACCACAAAAAGGGAACCTCATCGGGTCGAGCGAGATCATGGTTGTGATCATCCACAAATGCCGCGACGAACCAGACACCACGAGATCTATCCATCTTCACCACCAAGTGCGCACAGCAACCGCAACGAGTCTCCCCCCTTAGCCTGCGGGTGCGCCCCTCCATGGTTATGTATTTCCTCTGCCGTTTCCCCGCCCTGAAGCAAACAAACCGCATGTACCTTATAATTCCCGAAGAACCTTTTCCTCTTTTCACCTTCTCTTTTCTGACGCCGAACCCACGCTCTTTGGCAAGATTGTTGTAGAACATGTACGCATCCCCTTCTGATTGAAATGTCATATCCATAACCTTAGAATGTGTCTCCAACATTTTTTCCAGTTTATCAGTCTCCTCAATGTCAATCTCTACTTCACCGTCATAATCGATACGATCATCTATGCCCTCCTATAGAAATACACAATAAACCATGTGAGTTATGGTCTATCATAATCTAGTTCTTTGTACTGGCAACCGTACAAAAATGATTTAACGTACCTAATTTAAGTTATCGGAAAATGATTCCTCATTAGAATTTTGCGCTTCCTCAACATCCACATCTTCCTGTATAATAAACACACACATTAAATCAAGATTTTATTTTGCAAACTTAAAGAAGCTCCTAAATATATGTCACTTACGTTTTCACTGCGCGCGCCATCTTCATTATTTTGAAAATCCTCCGAAGGTAAATTATCATATGAAGACCATGATTCATTCGCACTTTCATAATCTTCATCATTAATAGAACTGTTATCAGTTGCATCGACGGTATCTATATCGTAATCATCCCTCGAATAACGAATTTCCTCCATTCAAACAAACCTCCGTACGAAAACTGCACTACAATAATTTAAAAAATTCATTTATATCATCGATAATAACAACAGTAAAATGTGTGGTTAATTGTCCAACTTTTTTTTAGATGGTTTAGGTTTCAAACCTTCGATGACGGCGACGTGCTAACTCCGACGATCGACGATGATGACGATGACGGCCACGCACACGTCCACTGCAAGACATCGCGGCGGGGTGATCGGGGAGAAGGACGGCGACGTTATGGACGATCTAGGTCGGGGCGGCAGCGTCAGACTTGTCGGGGTCGTGGGCGGCGTCGTCAAGAGGGGTGGGGGTGTGATCGGGGACGGGTGCGGCGGCGTCAGGGGGTGATCGGGGACGTGGGGCGGCGTCGGGGGTGATCAGGATGTGGGGCGGCGTCGGCGGCGTGTCTCACTTATCCGCGCAGGCGTCGGCGTCGCGATCAAACCAACCGCGATCGGGACGTGCGGCGTCGAGCGACGGGTCAACTGGGGTCAGGGCGTACGTGGCGACGTTTCTCCAACTAAGCAATGACGTGGCTGGGCGGGGGCGGGGGGTTGGCGACGTGGCTATGTACGTATACGGTTTCAAAATACGGTTCATGTGAAATGACCCCCGCTGCCCTTCTACGTTTCATGAGGGGGGTGTACCGAAGCGGGCCTCCACCATATAATCAAATGTCATTTAGTATTACTTATAAGTGACAATATCAATACGTCAGACATAACAACATCAGTGCTAAACTAGGTAAATTAGCAATCGTAGAAATGACCAATGACCGATGAGCGAAATTAGATACACAGAAAGCACACACCGATTGTGGTGCTTGGAGCTAACAGAATTCACAAACTAAAGAAACCATGAGCAAGACTAGACCACCATGGGCTCCGGGTACTGGCACACTCACTATATCTTCTACTAGTTTATATTTGGCTGAAATGAAGAGCCCTGAGGGCACTTGCCGTAACGTACCTATGACAGGTGGACCCAAAAACTTTGCGGTGGCTGTCATGAGGCCCTTCATGCATGTGTGCATCGTTCGGGATGTCACTGCATGGGAGTGTACTCTTGCTGGCTGACGATTGGGGGCTGCTTGATGAGTTGTTGAGCCTTGCAGCGGGTGAGATCGGCGGTTGGGTGCGCCCTGTTTTTCTGGGTGGTCAGCCGGGACTATGCCTTTTGAACCCAGCTGTGAGGTGCAGCATTGCATTTTTTTTCCATAGCCGTTGCATGTTCATTGTGCTCGATGACTATTGCCATATTTGTACTTACTTTTTAAAGAAAAAATGGCACGCACCATATTACTACCAAAAACGCATGCAGTTCACTTTAAATGCATGAAGAAATAGAAAAATGGACCGACTATTCGCAAGATATATGTAAAAATGACTGGAGTCCATCGATTTTGTGAGAACCGTTGGATTGGAAGCGGAGCAGTCAGACTATCATGTTTGTACTTAGAGCAGATCATTAGGCATGTACGATGGTTGATAAAGTAGTTTTATTCTAGCTTCGCCACATAATTTAGTTTTGATAAAAAACTGATAACCAATTGTTTATATCTTATTTTCATATTTAATCCTCAATTTATGGTGAGAATATTGTTGCTAAGAGATCATTTCTTAAATAAGATAAAACAAGCATTTTCTTTCAATTTATTTCTCCTCCACGTCAGCACTTATTCTATGTGGCACGGCTAAGATAACATCATTGTACATGTCTTTATTTAAATTTGTTAGATATCTTTGACTCCTCTGTTAGCCGTTGAAAGCAGTGTCATCTTTAGCTTCGTATAATTCAATCATGAAGGGTAAAAAGTGAAAAGGCATGACCTATTTGTACCTGCAAAACCTCGGCCTTGCATCCGTCTGCGAGGTTGGATCGCCCTCGCTCGCGTCTACGCCTCGCTCGCACTTGCGATGGCACCCCCTATCTCACGTTGGGACTTCGCCCAAAATAAACTAATGTGAATTGATTTTTTAGTCAACTAACAAATAATTTCCACAAGAAAATGCCACACGCATATGTACAGCTTCTTAAAAAAATGCAATAACCGTTGGGGCCACCTAAAATAATTTACGAAGCACGCCCCTTTAACCGGGCACGGCAGAGCGTGCCGCACCATCTAGTACAAACTTACTCCTCCCGCCATGGCCGCTCACGCCTTCGCCTTCGTCTTCGCCTGCTTGGTGGAGTGTCCCGTCTCGCGTTTGTGGCGGCTGGAATCGGACACGAACCTGAACGTCTCCTTGCACCCGGGCTCATCGCAGACGTAGGGCCTGTCGCCGGTATGGACCCTGAGGTGCTCCGTCCTGGCCCACGACCACTTGAACGCGACGCCGCAGCCCTCCCAGGGGCACTTGAGCGGACGGTCGTCGGCGTGGACCTTGCGGTGCTGCAGCAGGTACTTGTGCGTCAGGAACTTCTTCCCGCACCCCTTGACCGGGCAGATGTCGCGGCCATGCAACGACAGCTCCTTCTTCGTGTCGAAGCTCATGGAGCAGCCATCCACTCTGCATGTGTAGTACTCTTGGACGTGCCTTGGATGATGATCTCCTGGAGCCCTCCTCTCCTCTCCTGTGGCAGCTTTCTTCTTCGGTTGCTTCACTGCTTCTGTTCTGGTTCTTCGCTTGCGCGGCAGAGACGACGGCTCCAGCTTAACGGCAGAGCTCACCCAAGGACGACCCTTGGAGGTGTATGGGTGCTCTTCCTCTTCCTTTGGAGCAGCAGCTGGAGCCATCGTCGCCTTGTCTCCTTTGCTCGTCTTCATCTGTTTCCTTGCTTTGGCTTCAGTCTTCTTCTGCAGCGGCGGTGGTGATCTTTTTCGCGAATGGGAAGTAACCTTTGGCTTTGGACCATCATCATCCTCTTCTGGCATCTCTGTTTTCACCTTGTTTGCTTCTCTATTGGCGATCCTGGAGCTGACACGGAGAGCCGCTCCAGTTGGTGAGGGGTGGGGCATTTCAGCAGCACCTTTTGATGCTCTGGGGCTATGCTCCTCAGCTTGCCTGGGCCTCTTGGTGTCTGTTATTTCATCCAGAGTCATGGTCACCGTTTTCTTGCTTGATTTCTGCACATCTGTTATGGCTCTTACATTTCTTTTACAGTCTTCCCCTCCACTGGAATTGTCAGTCTCCTCCAGTTCACTGCTTCCAATTCTCTGAGCTAGGAATGGATGGACCTGGTTTGACATCCATGCTTTCCCGCACCACCGGCCAGCAAGGACTATTTTCTTCTGCCTGCCGCCTTGGCTCCCCTCGCAAGTTTCCGGTTTTGCTGGTGAATTATCAGGAGGACTGCAGCCAAATGCCTCATAGATGATCCTGTTGTATGGCATTTGTTTGGCAGATTTGGCCAGATTTGCACTGTAGTAAAGATTAGTTCCCAGTTTCACAGCCCAATCACTGCTTGTTGGTATCGAGTCCTCATCCTGCACGAGTTCTTCAATCATCTTCCTGTCCTCCATTTTGGCTTCCCTGAAATGGATGTCCTTCCAGCCATGCTCAACTTCCATTTCTGCAGCTAACGACCTTGCTTCTGCTTCTATTTTCAGATATTCTGACCAGACCATAACAAACAAGTCAATTATGCTTTCAGAACCAAGAATCGGTATTATGAAACACCTCAAGCGCAACAGGTCTAAATTTGATTGTGACATCGCCAAAGCTGATGGGAGTATAAATGTATAATGTGCTTTTGAGCAAAAAGTAAATGGAAGTGCAACCTAGTAACATCTCTTTGGTGGCTTGAGCATTAACATATTGAACTAGTATGATCAGAATGAGCCATTGCTCAGTAATACATGCAGCATTAGAGAGGATGCCACAAGTTCAAAAGGCATTGGATTTAAAAAGGTGCATTGCACTCGATCGTGATGAGTAAGCAGCTTGAGGGCTGACCTGGACGGCACAAAAGGATAATATGGGCCCCACCAATTGCTTGGAGTTGCTTCTCAACCCCGACAGCATGTTCAAGACAGAATACATGCATTCTTGATGAATCCTTATCAATTTCCACAGTTGATTGATTTAATCTGTCCATCATAGTTGTAGAGCCTCTAGGATCACCCACAGAGATTGCAGTTTTGTTACATCTAGCATGGTAATCTGCACCACTGGCATCAAGTGGCTCCTTGACAATCTCTTTTGACGTTGACGGTTCAGGTTGAACCTTCTGTTCGGTTGCCCAATAATTATTCTTTAGCTGAAAACCTTCAGCCAGTGCCATCTTAAGTCGATATTTGTTTCTTGTGCGAACACCTCTTGGTCCATTCGAAATACCTGAGCCACCAACACACTGAGAGCTCTGGAATGATGGTTTTTGTTGGCATTTAGGGCTACATGAGGAATTCTTCGCTCCGTCTAATTCATCAGAGCCCTCATTTTTTTTGTTCTGGTTATCTTCATTAGGATCTGGTTGATTTCCATAAGCAGATGCCAGAGGATCAGGAGCAGAATTTCTATTGCCAGGTCCAACATCAGGAAGTATTTCATTGCCATATGGTTCAAAACTCGGTTCTGCATGTTGATTAGGAATACATGCATTGCATCAGATAACATGATAAGTAAGCCAAAGAAACTAAGACGCAATCCAACTTTAGCATAGCAAATGAACAACAAATTCCAACTAGAGAGCTACACATGTTACACCCATGTATATTTGTGTCTACAAGTATCCAAGACACCTGCAACTGTCCTCTGTTTGGAATTAATGCAATAGTCTGGTCCTAGGTCACATTTTTATAAACTAATATTATACGGTGAGCTATCAAATAGGTCATAGTCATCACAAACTATTCACTTTCATCACAATGAGAAAGACATAAGGGAACAACTCCAAACAAGAATAATCCAAAACCAACTTGAAAGAAAATTTATAAAGTGTTCCATTTTCCAAGGCAACAAACAATGAATCCTGTAATTGTGGATACCGTCTCTAAAAGAACAACATGTACATTATCCCAGGGTTAGATCGTCAACGTGACATAATCAGAGTATGGAAGTTTCAAGGTTATGTTCTTTTTTGGCTGTGGAACTTTGAATACGGTTATATGTTTCCAGGAAAATCTTCATTCATTTTAACCACTGAATTCTAAATGATCTAGTTATACTCCTGGAACTACCAAAGTATAGAGGTAGTTATGATCTAGTTATGCATAAGTTCTAAAAGTAGTCAACAAATTTTGGTACAGAGGGAGTACCTTGTAAGGGGGATCATAGAAGCATAAATAATTTGTTGACTACTTTCAGAACTTATGCAAATACCAGTAACTCTGCACATATCCATTTCAAGAAAGATTCCCTTGTTGATTAGACAAAAAGGGAATATAAGTCAACGTAAAAACTTGATGGTGTGTATGTTGTAAGATGTGTAACTTACTTAGAATGCCACCATTGGTCCCTTCATTTCCAGTTGCGTTTGCCAGATGACCCCCTCCAGAATCAACAAGCTGACCATTAATCGAATTATGATCAGAAGACATGAAGTATCTTGATGCACACTCTCTTGGTTTGATGACAGCCACACACGAGAAACTTAAAATCCCACAGCTGACACAGGATAATAAGCCCTGATCTAAGAGCTCAGCAGCACTGATCACATCCACCTTATCACCTTCTGTGTCACGGTTCTTATAAAATGCCTCATTCAGTGGTAAGCATCTCGAGGCTTCAAGAGTTTCTCCACTATTGCATGGGCCATCAGGCAACTTGTATTGAGGTATTAATTGGGATCTTGAGCGCAAAGCTGCAAGAACAGGACCATCGTGATCATTTATCGGAAGAATAATACAAGAAGACCCATCGTTCAGAAACGAACTAAGCAGTTCATTATCTCGAATGGCATTTTGGATGAATAACTTCTTGACCAATTGTCCCCCTTCGCCCTTCTTCTTCTCCTTCAGTCTAGAGCTCCGTGGTTCCATTGCTCCAATGGACGGATCCCTAGAAATATAATAGTGGGGTAAAAAGATATAAGCAAGGGTCCATTAGAATATATTCCCTCCATTCCAAATATAAGCCTTTGTAGAGCTTCCACTATATACTACATACGGAGCAAAATGGGTGAATCTATATGCATCTATATACATCCATATGTAGTTCATAGTACAATCTTTTCAAAGACTTATATTTAGGAACAGAGGGAGTATATAACAATGCACTTTGTGCCAATTCCGAGCACAGAAAGAACTACTAGAAAACGGCTCCAATGATATGCACATGAACACGGTTATCAGGTTAAAGCATCATCACTAAGTCATGGCTACTGTAAGACATATATGCTGCAAGACACTAAAGTGAAGATATGCAACTTCCTTGCCTGGGTCAGAGAAACTGAAAGTGGAACATCAAATGTTGTCAAACACTGACCATAGAACCATACAGTACCATTTAACACATGGAAGTTGTACAATGCAGACCTGCTGACCAATTATTTTTGCAAACATAATATAAGTTGAACAATGATAAGGACTAATAAGATCTGCATTTTGTGTAGAAGGCAGGAGGCTAACAAATTGTCTCGTAAGAACAAATGCACTCATATGGAGCATGCAAGTTGTGTCAAATACCTGATGCACATTGACAGTGCAAGTTCATAAAGCAGTTGATAGTGTGAAAGCATGGGAGGTTGATTGATTGAGGCTCTCCTGACTGCTGCCTCTTTCGCTACTCTCAACCATTCAGGAGTAGCTATATTTGATGCCTCCCCGCAGTTGAAACCTGCCGAAAATCGAATTAGTCCTCATTTTGAAATTGCAATAGCCAGCAAAGTGATGGCCATAGAAGCAAAAGGTCCTCCATGTGTTCACTACAAATACACATCTCATTTGCATATTGCACACCTGCCTAGATGAGATGAATTGGCGAAGACTCCACCTCAAGATGCATAACCAAACTCGGTACAGGGATACATTACAAGAAAATTGAACAAAAGAGGTTTCCCCCTATTTCTATTAATAGAAACCATAGGATTCGGTTACAGGGATACAAAACTATAAACCCAGGATGAACTTTATCACAAAGGTAATAGATTTTATTTCAAACACACGCTCGAATTCCTTTCCACAATGCCTTATCGTCCTCTAGGCTCAAACTCAAACAATCTAGAAAGCCTTTGGCCCTTTGCGTTTCTTAATGCACCGTACATAGTTTTCCAAGCAATCAAATAGCGACGAAAAGGCGAACTGTAACTGTTTACCATGTATACAATTTTTAGTAAAAGGTTGACCTCACATTGAGTATCGGACCAGTAATTCGGGGCAACCTATGTTTAATATAGCTAATTACCAGTAATTCGGGGCAAAAGGCATAATTGTGCATGCATGCATCAACCAGAAATACACAAGGAGGCTTCTCAGTGATGTTAACTGGTGCTGAGTGCTCACCATGGCTGAAACCGCAGTGGTATGATCCTGGGAAAGTGACCACGAACTCCCCTTCATTCTGCACCAACCTGTTGCCCATGCACAGAACCAAGGCCTCCATCAACAACCACACGCGCATCATCAGATCAAACTGTTCAAAAATGGGAGAGAGCACCACCTGCAGCAGGGCACCCCGGAGTCCACGAGCAGTTCGGGGGACAACACGGTCGTCTTCTTCCCCAGCGTCGCGAATGCCTCTGCACCGCAGTTCGACATTACCACCACATTGATTTGCAGTCAGAACGACAGAGGACACGGAACCTGTGCAGAAAAAAACAGAACAAACGGCCCCCTCTCACCTAGGGGGTTGACGTCGGCGCCGTAGCCGTGGAGGCGCACGACGTCCTCGAAGGCCAGCGCGGCGTCGCGGGGCACGCCATACCAGGTCTTGGCGGCGCCGAAGTGGAGGTAGTTGATGCTGTGGAGGTCGTGGTCCTCGACGTGCCAGGCGAACCAGCTGAAGAGCATGGCGACGTAGAGCATGGGCGTGCTGACCCCGGGCACGTCGTCGCGCATGAAGCGGAGCAGCGAGCCGGAGCTCCTGGCGGCTCCGCGCATGTTCCAGGCGGTCTCGCCGACGTGCGTGGGCTGGGCGGGGCCGGGGCGGGCGGCGCAGGGGCCGAAGCCGGAGCCGGGCATGTCGCTGGCGTAGTCGACGGTGAAGGGGCGGTCAGCGGCGGCGTCGGCGCGCCAGAAGAGCGCGTCGTGGTCGAGCGGGGCGAGGCGGCGGTCGGGGCCCGCGCCGAGGCGGGCGAGGAGCGGGCCGCGGGCGGCGGCGGCCCGGGCCTCGAACTGCTGGAGCGTGTGGCGGCGCGCGGAGAGCCAGACGGGGTGCACCGCGGGCCGCGCGCGGCGCGGGCAGCGGCCGAGTTGCTGGTGGCGGGCGGGGAAGGTCGGGGGCGTTCCGGGGTCGGCGCTGCGGTTGCGGTTGTGGGCGTCGGCGGCGGCGAAGGAGCGGGCGAGGTTGGCGAGGGTGGACTTGCGGGGCGGCGGCGGGAAGGGCGGGACGACCTTGCAGATGCCGAAGGGGGCCGCGGCGGGCTCGATCCTGAGGAGGTAGGCGACGGGGTCGGCGAACTCGGCCGCCGTGGGGTGGAACTCGGGCGCCTGCGGCAGCGCCGTGAGCCACGGCGGCACCACCGGGTCGCCCGACGCCCCGTGCGGCGGCGGAGGCGGCGGCGGCAACGACGACGACGACGACGCCGGCGTCATCGCGCGTGTTGAGTCTCCGCGGCGGCGACGCTAGGCGCGCATTGGGTGGGGGGCAGGGGAGAGGTTTTGCCGTTTTGGGGCGGGGGTTCGGGAATTGAGAGTGCGGAGGAAGGCGGAAGGGGAGGAGGGAGGGAGCGTGAAAAGAAAAGAAAAAAAAAGGAAAAAAGCCTGCGCGCTTTTGGCGAACCGCTGGCGCAGCGGTTCGAACTCGTTTGTCCGTCTCTGTGCCAGTGTGCCTTCGGTGGGACGGTAACTGTAAAACTGTTCTCACTGGCGGTTTACTCGCATAAATACGCAACGCCCATTTCATTTCAAAATTTTCAAGTGCAGTCCACTCGTTTGTCTGCACATACTACTACTAGAGTAGTTTTTTTTAGAGTAAATTGTGTCGTTCATCCTTGAAAAGAAAAGAATTGCATCATTCCAACTTGGAACCTGACGCGTATTTCATGTGAGCAAAAACTGGGATCCTTTGCCAGGACTATGGCAAAAAAAAAATCGACCATATACTGTGAGTTACAGATTTACATGCACACGGTAAGTCTAGGATGCCATTAGGGCAGATCATAGCTACTCTACTACGCTTGCGTCACCTGTCAAACTTCGTGGGACGATGGATGGATGTACCAGGCGCCAAGCAAAGCCCATGTCACAACCGATTATGGATGAATGGATGGATCAGGAGGAGGCGAGGAACGCCAGGTATTTCGCCCGCTCCACCTTGTAGCGCTTCAGCTCTTTGATCGCCGCCAGAAGCACATGCAAGCACACCGGCGCAAAGAATGGCTGCAAAAGATCGAAAAAAACAAGTCAATACCAAGTGATATTGAGCACTTCATCAAATGGAACTGTTTGACGATCAATTCTAATGGCATTGGTTTGCGGACTGCAACGCTATGACATTGGTTTACAATCCACGCATGAAGAACAGAGCAATAAATCTATTGCTTATTTTCATGCCAAGGACAGAGATTCCAACCTGCAGATTTTAAATTCGATAAGTGCAACAAGTATATGATTCAGTGAACACTGACCATGTAGATCGCAAAGTAGTGCTCCACGGAAGCGTAACTGATCGACATAATGGACGGATGGAAAAAAGCATCCTCAGCCAATGCCCTCGCTCTTGTTGCAGACACTGCAGAATAATAGCATTGTGTTAACAAAACCTTTACACTCTCTGCATAAGATGTGCAATAAGAATGTGTCCTAAACTTGCCTGCTGAAGACTCGCCAATACCAAGAGTGGCGTTTCTTTGAGCTAAACTTGCAGCTTCAAGAGAAAGCTCGACCTGGAAAGCATTACTCGTCACAAGTCGGAGCAAACGTGATCACACTATGGATGAACTTATGAAGTGATTTTACATCAAGTACAGAAGCAGACACAAACAAAATAAACAAATCTACAGGTGTGTAAGCATACACAGGATAACAGGGAGGCATAACAAGAGTAATAACAATGGACACCATGAACATTTGGGGTTATGAAGCATGTGGCGCTTTAGCTGAATGTTCTGCTGCTTATTGCCTTATTCACAGTCAGAAACAGTACCGAAGAAATAACTGAAAAGGCACTGCTACACATGACCATGAGCTATATCCATTTAGCAAGGATGGTGGAGGAACTAACCTGTCTCCCAATTTCATCCATAACAATCATTCTTGGGAGCGATTGGACCTACAAGCAGAAACAACATTAGTGGGTATCTGAAGAACAACATTTAATATTATGTCATTCAGAACGTATGATGTACCAAGCTGGAAAGAGATTCCAAGGTGGCGACGCATGACAAAAGATTGGAGCATGCATGATGTCTGTATAATAAATCCAATTCCCTGTAAAAGATATGAAACAAGAACTCCAATAATAACATTTAAAGCCTTAGAAGATAACTTCAGCAAGGAACATCAGAGATCAACAGGTTCAACAGTTAACCAAAACTACATGAACTTGTAAGCTCACAGCTGCTGTCACATTGTAACAGGTAGTTATAGAGTTGGGATACAGAAAAGACAGAATTTCCCACACTAATTACAAAGGGATCGCATAATTTTAGATATCATATTTAGACGAGGACTATACTTGACGAAATGTGCTCCCTAGTTCATGCATACTACGGTATATATGATTTGGGAATCTGCAAACTGTTGTAACAAGAACTATGTAAAAATGGTGGCAGATACATTCTCCAGTCTGATCTCTGATGTGACATTGGGTATAACATATGCACTCCAGACTTTGTAGTTCTGCCATAACAAAATGAATTTTTACCATGGTAGCCTATTAAACAAACAGGGAGATATTCTCACCATTGTGCAAATCCCTTTTCACTAACTAGGAATTTAGTTGACACATCCATTCCTTGTGCATGATAATTTGGTTTTAGACCAAATAATTGTCTTAGCTGTCCAATGAAGATTTCTAGAGTCTCCATAAGTTCCTGTTGCATATAAATGTGTAAGCATATAATTGTCTTGCAAACATATATAAAGGCAGAGACGAAAGATGGCGGATTCTCCACACCTGTGATGACATTTTGGTCTGAGTCCCACGCGTAGTTTTAGAACCAAGTGAACAGCCTGGTGGGTTCCAGATAACAACACCTCCCCACATCTACAAACAGGATAACGGCATAACGCTGTCAAGAGAAATGGTAGATGGACAACACAAGCAAGGTCATAGTACTTACTGGGGAAATAAATGCATTAGTTTTCGAAAGCTCCCCATCTGGAAGCTGCAAATACAAAGGGCATTCCCTTGCAGATGGAATATACCTGTTTATAACAGAACAAGCAGTTCAGATGACTAAACGACCATCCCATATCATGTGTTGCAAAGAGGTAGAACAAAAAAAATAAAGATACGGATGTGATGTAAAGAAGCATACACCACAAACTGAAGAACTTTCGATCGCCCTGTAGCTGAAATCGATGTATCCAAGTGCCACTCATTTGAGTTTACCTATCAATTTAATCGCACAATTAAATTAGTGCAGGTGACACTTAAACAATGCAGGCACTAACAAGCAGTTATCCGAATAATGCACCAACGAGCAAGACTAAATCACATATACAGAGCAAGCCAGAAACATACAAAGAAAGGAATGTCTCCCATACTAAGTACATTGCCCCCCAATTTATCATCAGCATGAGAATAGGACGACTTTGGAGTGTGGTACAGAACCTGAAAGAACAGGAAAAGTTGTACAGTATTATTAATATGGGAACATTTGGAAGAGATATAGAAGCAAGCTTAGCCCAAATAAAGGCAAAATATGCACCTGACTCTCAATATTGATATCAGCAACTGGACGCAAGGCCTCAACCACAGGAGTGAGGATCCTCTCGCCAATATTTTTGAACTCCCTGCATGTGTGATGCCTACTTGTAATGTTTCTAATAGCAGCAGCAATAATAGGACAAGTTGTAACTTACGAAGTAAAGAACTACAACCAAATGAACTGTAATTGATTCTAAATGAGGGGGCTAACAGGTGTGTAAAGTTAGTGCTGACATATGTTCCCCACAATTCCTCGGTAATAGTGTAATTGTACTTACTTATATTTTTATCACATGACAGGACAAAGTTATATTTTGAACCTAAAGCAGAGATGCGGCACTAATTTGCATATCGTATTGCAAAGTTTTTCTACTTACCAATCATAGACCCAATCGTTTGGATCAGCATTCAACAAGCTAAATGAAAGCACAACATTCCCATCTGAACCAACTGGCATGAACTCCCCTTTCCCAATGCCTGTCTCACCCTCCTCAATACCGCCATTCATGAAATACTTCATGAACACCTTGCCAATAAGTGACACAGCCTCAGCCTCATCAACCTTCCCAACCACCCAAGCATGTCGGTGCTTTCCGATCACAACCCTCGTTCCCTTCCCATCATCATTCTCAGCAATGACAATAGTGTAAATTTTCATTCCATCCCCATCACCACCACCCAATGCAGAGTGCAGCAATTCATCGAACACCTCATCACCGTGGAGGGAGTCTGCAGCGGTCACGGAGCCACATACCCAAGGCGAAGCGACAGCGCTGCTGCTGGTGCAGCCAGCGTCCGACTGGACGGTGACTGACACGGAGATGTCCCCAGCAGTAGAAGACGCGGGGAGGAGGTGGTGCTGGGTCGAGATTGCCCGCTCGAGCTGATCGGCAAGGGTGGGGACGGCGGAGCCAGGGCCGGAGCGGAGGAATACGGCATGGATACCGCAGGGAAAGGAGGGAGGGTGAGATTGGAGGCGGCGGGACAGGTCGGCGATTGCGTCGGAGGGCAGCGGCGACCGGTGGATCTCGGTGGATTTGAGCAGCAAGGGCAATCCTACGGAGAGAGCAAGCGAGATGCGCGCGGGTTATACGGAGAAGAGAGAAAAAAAACCCTAAAACTCTGGGAGATTTGGAGAGGTGGGGGGTAGTACCGACGAGGAAGGAGAGGAGGACGGAGGCGGTGAGGACGAGGCGCTTCGTTCCGGGCTTCGTCGTGCGCGGAGGCGGTGAGGACGCGTTGGTGGTGGTAGGCGAGGGAGGGGACGAGAGGAGAGAGGATTCACCGGCGCCGGAAGACGAAGGTAGCGGTGGGGTCTCGTCGCCGGCAATCTCCGCCATTTTTCTTTCTAGTGGCCGGAACTGGGGAAGGGACCGGCTGGTTTTGCCGGTACAGTGGTTTGGTTAGCCTGCTGACATATGGGCCCGCCGTGCGGCCGGTTACAAATTTCTCTCCCAGGGCGTGATGGGCCAAGAAGGTCAATGTGAGAACTTTTTTTACATGGAAATATCCTCTCTTTTTTCATTAACCAAAATACTGAGATCACTTTTTCTTTTGAGAATCATGTTGAGATCACTATCGTTTGGTAGGTTGAGATCCAGCCAGGATCCACTTGATTTCCCTGGGTAGAAAATCCCGGCCTCGTGACACCAGGAGAATTTTCCCCATCTTTCTGTCTACCCCCTATGAGGTTTGCTGCCCTGGGAAATATTCTCCGGTCTACCAAACGAGCCCTTAAGGGGTACCCTCCCCCCCCCCCCCCGGATGGTAATGGGTAGGGTATGGGTGGGTACAACCTCGTAAGGGTCCCTGGGGTCCTAATTATTTTGCAGCTAAAAATTACAAACTTGTAAGGGGTGATGCCACTGCACATTATCTTTTTACCAAATATGTGGAAATGTGCTGCTCAACTTGGATGCTAATTTTTCTTATGGCTTCTTTTGCATGATAAAATCAATACTATGAACCTCCCGAACAGAAAATCCTTTTACCTTCCATCATATTGTTCTGCCATGTGTAATGAAAACAAAGAGGAAACTTCAATACGTCTATTTTTAGACTACAACTTTGCTCAGGATTGCTGGTAGAAAATCACACCCAATAAACTCAAAGGGGTATCTTTATTTAGAGATAAATACATTGGAAGTCATAAAACTTGCGCGCAATGTTCAGTTTGATGCCCAAACTTATAAAATACATTATTGTAGTCATTTTTTGCGGGGTAAACAGAGAGCTTTATTCAAACAAAAGCATTCGCCGGACAATCAGCCAGAAGGCTGGTTACCAGGAAGCTAGGAGTCTCATCCAACCAACTTTCCGTTACAGTCAAAGTGCAAGCACGCTTAGCACAAAGATGAGCCGGAACGTTGGTTGTCCTAAGTACATGTTGAACATCAAAATATAAAAAGTTTCTAACAAGCTCTCCAATCTCAAGAAGGATAGGTGCCACAATTGAGCGAAAATTGTGGCGAGTATTCCAGAGCATTACCAGCTCTGAGAAGTCCACTTCCATGATCACATGCGAGTAGCCTCGCAAATTCGCAAATCTTGCGCCTTCTCGTAGTGATAGTGCTTCAGCGATCAAGGGGTCAAATATTCCAGGCTGCGGTTTGCACCATGCTCCAAGAAACCTGGTACTGGACCGAGCCACTCCTCCTGATCCACCACACATGTCATCAAAGTTTAAACCACCGTCAGTGTTGATCTTGATGTAGCCCTGTTCCGGCGGCCGCCACCCATGTCCTGGAAGAATTTTTGTCGCATTGATGGGCAATTCAAGAATCGCCATTGCTTCCCTTGTTAGCTTCATTGAAGTAGCTGGATCCAGCCCTTCATCATCATGTTTGATCCGGTTTCGCGAGTGCCAGATCGCCCACATGATCGTAATCACTTTAGATCTCACCTGATCGGTGAATCGATCATCACATAAAATATCCCGTGTCCATGATTCCGGGTGCAGCCGAGGTAACTTGATGTCGAACCATACCACAGCTTCCTCCCAGAATCTTCTGGCATGCGAACACTCTATCAGCGCATGTTGTAAGTTCTCCTCCTTCGCCATGCAGACTTTGCATCGACTTATCTCCGCAATGTGGCGTTGTTTTAATGTTGATTCATCTGGTAGTATTCCGCGAAGAACTCTCCACCAGAAGACCCGCACCTTCGGAACCACTTGAAGCTTCCATAGTTTTGACCAAAACTCTTGATCAGTCCTTGAGGAGCCGGTAGCCGTCCCATCCTCTAGAGCGGAGCGCTCAATTTGAGTCATTAGGGTACGGTACGCCGATTTAACCGAGTAGTTGCCATTACTTTCGAAAGCCCAAGCGTATGAATCATCCCCGCCTCCCTGCCGAAGGGGAATATTGAGGATTGCTTCGGCATCAGGCGTGATGAAAGTTTCGCGCACAAGATTTTGATTCCAAGTACCATTAGCTGCATCTATCAAGTCTGAGACCATCTCCACCTCCGTATTAGTTGGTTTGAGGATGGGCTTCATAGAGATAGTTCCCGGTATCCATCTTTCCGTCCACACTCGAGTGGATGTGTCGTCGCCCACCCACTTGATAAGACCAGACTCGAGTGCGATTCTACCTACTATAATTGCCTTCCAAGTCGCCGAAGCAGAACGAGGCGTTCCTGCTTGCAGGAACTCTACCTCTGGGTAGTATCGACCCTCAGCACCCTTGCACAGAGAGATTCAGGACACGTCATGAGCCGCCAACCTTGCTTCCCTAGGAGAGAGATGTTAAATTGATGGAGGTCCCGAAATCCCATTCCCCCGTTGCACTTTGGTTTGGACAGATCTTTCCATGACACCCAATGCATAGCTTTCTTGTCAAGAGAGCTTCCCCAGAAATATCTCGCCATTGGAGAAGTGATACTCTTGCAAACTTTCTTCGTTAACAGGAACGTTCCCATGCTATATGTTGGAATGGCTTGGACCACAGATTTCAGCAATGTTTCCCTTCCAGCACAAGCAAACAATTTTTCCGACCAACCTTGGACCTTTGACCTGACCCGTTCACCAATATGATCGAAAGTGCCACTGGTAATCCGACCAACTGTTGTGGGCAGTCCAAGATATCTCTCACTAAAGGCCTCAACATGAATGTCAAGGTTCCTTTTCATTGCAACCCGCACTGTTTGCGGCGTGTTTGAGCTGAAGAAGATAGCGCTTTTCTCTTTATTAACACACTGGTCAGAGCTTGCGCCATAAATCTGCAGAATCTCATTCATTCGCACTGCACTTTGGGGATGTGCAGCCATGAAGATGAGACTGTCATCAGCAAAGAGCAAATGGCTCACCCAAGGAGACCTATAGCTCACTCTAACACCTCTGTCAATATATCCTCCACCATAGTATTTCAACAGACACGAGAACCCGTTGGCACAAAGAAGAAATAAAAATGGAGACATAGGATCTCCTTGGCGTAGTCCTCGTGTGGGAGAAAAATAGGGGAGTAGATCACCATTCATCTTTAAAATGCCCGAAAAACGCCCGCACGTGACAAATCTTGCCACCTTTGTTTGAAATTGTTCAAACTTGGCATGCACACCTCAAATGTAATCACCAAGTGCCACAAAAAAATTTAGCTTGTTCCGAGTTGGTCGTAAAATCGACTTCTCTAAAACGGGGCTCCCAGACTAGCCCGGAAGGCTCCGTCTCGAAGCACCTCCATTTTTCAACAATCAAGACAGCACCCCATATTTTTTTTACTCACTCACACCATCAAAACATCAACACATGAACAATTATATTCAATTACTACACCACTTACATATTCTTTTATTTTTTTCTTTGAAAAATCTCAGTAAATGCCCCCCCCCCCCCCGCCGTCTACCCCCCCTAGACGTTCAACCTTCGGGGTAGTGATTGCTCGATTACCCCTCCAACATGCTAGGACTAGCCTTACTAACATCATATACCATCAAGCAAACCTTATTGCATCACCGTGCACTCGGACCGATCAACCCGTCTTATACACCGGAACCTTTCTCCCACGCCCTTCACTTTGTGAAGCAACTACATCTTCAGAGACTCGGAATGATCTCTAATTTTTTGTAGTGCCTACCTACTACATGCAAACCACACACGCAAAATTTTAATCCGTTCTGACCAGTTATGATTTTTCTGCATTTTTTTCCGTCTAAAAGCCCGAAAAACACCCGCACGTGACAAATCTTACCACCTTTTTTAAAAATCGTTCAAACTTGGCATGCACACCTCAAATGTCAACACCAAGTGCCCCAAAAAAATTCAGCTCGTTCCGAATTGGTCGTAAAATCAACTTTTCTAAACGTTTATGCAATACTGTCACTAACAGGCATCATAATGCGCACATAATGTGCTCAACTTAAGTGTGACTGTGACTAGCTTGGCATCATAATGTGCTGAACCTGAACTTAGGTGTGGATGTGTTCTTGCCTTCGGCTCTCCTTTTTGATATTTCTCCACAATTTCGGCAGTACATCGCGGACACCGGCTACACTCGTTGTCCGGCCACACTGGACGCACCTTGCAGCAATCCCCTCTGGTTGCTAGCCCACCCTCATCCGAAAAACGCCAGCATGTGTAATATAATTTTTAGTAATAATCCAATGTGTAATAGAATTTTAATGTATTTGTCAAATAAATTTGATGCAACAAGTTTATGTAGATGTTCGATTTTGTGTATAGTTTGTATAAACTAATTTAGAATATATTATATCAAACTGAACAAAATTTAAACTAAAAACCGACGAATTTCATTCATTTTAGGATATATTACACCGAAGTGAATGAAATTCAAACTTAAACAAACAAGAACTTTTTTTTAAAAACTAGTCCTAATCTACTCGTCGTCGTCGCTGCAACCGAGGTCGAACGCCGAGTATGACATGACGTTGCCGTCGTCACTGCCGTTGTCGTCGTCCGGCCCGCCGTGGCCACTGGGGCCGCCGCGCCCGCCGCCTCCACCACCGTGCCCGCTGGGGCCGCCACCGTACCCGTCGTAGCCGCCGTTGCCGCCGCCGTAGCCGTCGTTGCCGCCCGCCGCCGCCAGCGTAGACAGCCGGATGGCCTTGGTGAAGCCAAGGGCGTCGTCGGGGTCACCGGGCGCGCGAGGCGGAACCCAGCCGGGCGCGGTCACCGACTCGCGGATAGCCCAGATGAGCCCCGGCGAGTCCTCGGGGTCGCCGGCCTCGGACAAAGCCGCCACCTCCGGCGGGATCTTGGCCGGGATCTGGGCCAGCGCAGGAGGGGTGGGTGGGGGAGGTGGCGTCGTCCGGCGATGGCGCGCGTCGTTGACGCGGCGCCGAGAGTCGTTGCGGCGCGCGTCGCGGAGGACGTCTTGGAAGGTGCGGCCGGCCCAAAACTCGTGGCAGCCGCGGGCGTTCCACCGGCTAGGACCGCCGCGCGAGCCGGGCGGGGCGGGGCCTGGCACGCAGTAGCCGTCCTCGCTGACGTGGAAGCCGGTCCGGCCACCGGGGAGACGGGCCGCCGGCGAGACCAGAACGCGGTAGCGGAAGAGGTCCTCCGCGTCGGGCACCGTGATGTGGGCCGGCCAGGACCCGCCGCTGCCACCGCCGCGTGACATCGTCGTCGGGGAGGAGAGGTGACCGGGAGGGGGTCTCGGGGGGTGGATGGGGTGGGGAGGGGGGCGTCGGTGGATCTGGTTAAGCGCGGGGCGAGGAGGGCTGGCTATTAAACGTCGCGGCGACGGGAGGGGAGGGGAGGGGGCGGGGCGGGCGGGGAGGGGGTGGGTGGCATTTACCGCGGTGGTTGGGGCGGGTGCGTTAACCCCAGTGGACGGCGGGTGCCATTAACCCCGGTAGACGGCGGGGGTAGCGAGGCGGCGCCAGCGACGAGACGCGGTATTAATGGCGCGACAGTCTCGCGAACCGTCGCGCGAGCCCCTCTCTGGATGGGGTCAACCCGCGCGCGGCGACGCACTTGACCGTCGTGACGTGGCCCGTCGCGCCACGTCGTTCTTACGGGGTGATCTCGTACGGGGCCGACGTGGACGACGCGAGCGCGGCACGGGTTTTTTTTCGCAAACAAAGACAATCGTGCCCCCGGTTATGAAGAGGTATGGGCTAATCTCAGCTGTCGTTGTGTTTAGGGGGGTGTGCCGAAGCAAAAGTGTATATGGTGGTAGTGTGTAGAGAAGCAAGGCACAGAGGTCCGTTGGCTGGCTGTCGTGGATCCGTTTGTGCTGTTGGGCTGCCCGGCCAGTTTGTGGGATGGCGGCATACTTGCTTTTCTTTTTGCCCTTTTTTTTTGGTGCTGTCGGGCTTGAGAGTTGCGAATGGAACTGCAACTGAAATAGCTGCCTGGTGCGTCAGCCACGAGCAGGTTGGAGCACCGGCAAACGGTGTGCACCCTGGAACAAGGGGAGACCGGGTGAATATCCAGTGATACACCTTAAATGCTCCCATGATAGTACTACATTCAAATATCAATTTTTATGTTTCAAAAATTCTGAAAAATATCATGAATGTTCACAAGGAATGTGTCTGTAACCCCTAAAATTTCAGCTCCAAATTCTAAATGCACATTGAGAAACGAAAAAGACAAATATGGATGTGAAAATTGACAAAAAAATCTATTGTCCCACTATTCATGCTAGATTTGTCATTTTTGTTTTTCAGTGTGTATTTCGAATTTTGATCTGATTTTTTAGGGGTTGTTGTCACATATGTTGTGAACATTCACGAACAAAATCAGATTTTTTTGAAACATCCAAAATTAAGTTTTTTAAGTTGGCATCATGGTAGCATTTTAGGTGGGGTATCACCTCATCCCTGGACCAAGTTTGTTTCAACTTACAAGCGTAGCAAAATTTGCATGATGCCTATTAATGCTCATTTTACGAACACCAGATAAGAGGCCAAAAGTTGGAGATTCAAAATTGAGCCTGAACTCTCACTGCTTTGACGTTTTTAAATAAACAAATCATAGAAAAACGACTAAAAAATACTAGGCTCAGGCATGGACAGCCCGGCCCGAGCCCGCCCCGAAAAGTCCGGGCCGGGCCGCGCTTGTCATTTAAGTCGGGCTCAGACCTCATTTTCCAGCTCGAGAGAGAGTTTGGGCCAAGCGCTGGCTTCGCTTTTCTAGGATTTCGGGTCGGGCTTTCGGGCTTCGGGCCTGGCCTGCATGTATAACAGCTGAAAAGTGTCATTCGGGTCGGGATTTCGAGCTTTTGATCGGGTTTTGGGTCGGGATCAGGCTTAGAAAAAGAGAAAATCCCGGGCTTCGGGCTGGGCCCGGGCCTGTATTTTGAAGGTCGGGCTTTTACAAGTCCGGCCGGCAAATGACCAGGTTTAAAAAATATTGATTGTTTACAAGAAACATGTGTGTATTCTGATTGCGCGCACATTTTTTATAAACAAAGAACAATCCTAGTGTTAAGAGGACAAATTTGATACTTGGAGAAGGCATAATGGTGTATAACTTTAATACAAAGTTGCATTAAATGGGTGTCAATTAATCAATTGATAGCTTTGCTCTTTGAGTTTAATTAAATGAAGGTGTTTATTTATTACACAGGATTACATAGATAAAAGGATTACATAAAAGCAAGTACTAAAGCTCACTGATATGTAAGGCCAATAAAACCTAATCCCCTAACTAACGTATATCTTAAGAAATCTATAAAAAATCACGATCAAAGTAATCAACTGTTAAAATAGTTGCACCCCTAAAAATATCATCTTTTCTAAGATATACTTTAGAATTCACATGGTCTTGTAATTTTTTAATTAAAAAATGTTACTTCGATGGTCTAAGAAATTCTGTATATGATATACTTCCTCCGTTCCAAATTAGATGACTTCCATTTATACACATGTCTAGCTAAACATGTGTACAAATGAAAGTCATCTAATTTAGAACGGAGGGAGTAACTTATAACATAGTTATGATGAGATCTTAAAGATTTTCACGTATTTCCAACATAAGTTCTTTTACATAGGTGGGCAAAGGGCAAAGGCAGTAGGAAAGGGCGTGCTTTTGCACAAAAACAATTATATGGATTTCCAAATGCGCGGGCTTTGACTCAGCTTGTGTGGGATGGGCGTGGCAGAGTCCAACGCGATGAAGGTCCAAACACCCGCAAACCTCCCCTTCATTTGGTATTGGTTTGAGGGATTTCAGACATCCTGATTGGTCTGAATAGTTTTGAAAGGATCAAAGAGGTTGACTCTGTGTGTGTGAGGGGGGGGGTGGAAAGGAGACTAAACATTTTTAGGTTATATTCTAGTTTTAGAGATAGTGCGGATAAAGTTAGTTCTCTAGATAGGCAATCTATGATGAGAACACCCTATATGACAAGCAAGCTAATACACTAGGTAAGAAAATGGCAACAAGCTAGCTAGAAAGCACACAAAGTAAATGCATGTAAATGTTTAGTTGTGACATCTTGGCTCAATAGGAATGATAGGCTACTCATATGAATAAGGTGCATCTTCTTTTCCAGAAGCTTATCTCCAAAGAACTCCAAAGTTAAGTGTGCTTGGCTTGGGACGATTTGAGGATGAGTGACCGACTGGGAAGTTGTTCCCAGGTGTGCATGAGTGGGGACAAAGTGCGCAGGAAAGACTGGTGTTGGTTTGTGGGGACAGTCTAGATGCCGCCAGGTGTAACGACCGAAAACCGAAAGCTGTGGTCGGTAACGGACGAGAATCGGTGGTTGTGGCCAGGGCGTACATTAATCATACAAGTTGAAGATGAAGTTGTCTCATGAAGTTCGGACTCTTTATGGAGTGCTAATCCATTGAAGATATGTGGGAGACAAAGCTTTTCGAACGTCATTGATGTCTCATCGTATCTCCCTTGAGTCATCAACAACGAACAAATCTTAGATCACTTATGGTTGTTCTTGTAGGCAACCATCAGACCTTTATAAACTTTTTAGAGCACCCCGCACACAAGTACACTTCCTTGACTCCTACCGCCTAGGAGTCCCTGTTGGAAATATGCCCTAGAGGCAATAATAAAATGTTATTATATATATATTTCCACGTTCGTAATTAATGTTTATATTTCTGTGCTATAATTGCAATGACCCTGACTGTGAGATTCAGAAGAAAACTCATTTGCATGTGTGGAAATGTAAACACCAAGAGTTCCTGGTTTAGCCTCTAAGACCAGCTCATGTGCTAACTGATGATTACGTTTTCTTAATCATGGACATTGTTCTTGTAACAAGGATGTCAGTAGCAATGGGAACATATTGTTAGCAGAACAATGATGTTGAACCGACCCCAGTATTGAATGATATACTTAGAGATCACATCGTAACTACGTTATAAGTCATATCATGAAATGTTATCATATACGTAATTCCTTAGACCATGAGAGTATCGAGTTGCTTCACACAGGAAGACATGCTTTGGTTCTTAGATGAATCCTCCCGTAAATGGGAAGTAGTAAAATAAGTTCTGGGTATGTCAGATGGTGTGGCTAGTGACTGTGATAGTTCAAGAATGGGATTTGCTCCTTCACGATGAAGAAGATATTCACTTCGGGCCCACTCGGTATGACGGTATCCATTATAGTCTGGCCAGACGCATTGTGATTCAGTCACGGGGATACCGGAATACGATAACGAGAAAAGGGACAAACGAGCAAAGAGGATAACGAGTGGCTTGTGTTCAAAAGTTGTTACACATGGGTGCCAAACTTCTCTCCTCTAACTTTGTCATATATCGCGAAGCAAAGGGAATGGTACATGACTAAACATAATGGTTCACTCGAAGTTTCTTCGTGTATGTGCGGGAGTCAACATGGGTGTCCATGGCTCCGTTGTTGATTATTGGCTATTGACAAAAGGCTGTTGACCTATGTCCGGAAGATGTTCTGAGTCATGTCCGCATTATACCGAACCTATTGGGTCACACACTTAACGAGCAGTAGTCTGTTAGAATACTAGAATGGTAGAAGGTTTAGTGGAAGCAAAGCAGAATAGTTCATACGGGTACCGGAAGTAGTTCCGGGGATTTATGAAATAGTTCATAAGGGCACCAAAAGTAGTTTTGGGTATTTAAGGATATGTCCGGATCACTCTGGAGTAGTCCCAGGTGGTTCCGGAACATATGAAAATGGTAATGGGAAAGTTTACGATCAACCGGAATAGTTTCGGTGATCGGTGGACAGCTTAAACAATATGTTGTGTTCACCGGACATAATAACCTTTGCCCGGATGGCTCCGAAACCCATTTAGATGGCTCCGGAACATTCGTTAGAGGTTCCGGAAGGTATTGGAAGTGCTCCAAAAGTGTCCGGAATGTCCCGAAACAGTCCCGGTAGGTCCCGGAAGGTCCTGGAAGCTTCTAGAAGGTTCCGGAAGGTTCCGGGCAGTACCACCCACTCCCCTACGCCCCTAGCCTTGGGGGGCAAGCCACCTAGGCTGCCCTGGCCGGCCAAGGGGGTGGGGGTGCACCAAGGGGAAGGAAACCTCCTCCAGGTGGGAATACCAAAACCCATTATGGCAGTTTTCCGGTGGGAAGGTGTGGTAAGGTTTGGAAGGCTTGGGAGTCCAAGTTGGACTCCCAATTCCTTTTGAGATGCGCCCCAAGGGCCTCTTGGCCACCTATATAATGTGGGGGAGGGGTGGGGGGGCGCAACACAACTTGTCCCCAAGGCCTATGTGCCACCCTCCCTCCTCTAAACCCCGTTGCTCCACTTTTAGACCCCGGTTTAGACACTGTTCTAGATCGGAATCCGTTAGGGTTTTCTCCCTCTAGTTTTCTCGGTGGCGTTCATCTCTGGACGGCGGAGCACTGCTGGATTACTGCTACGGGATGTGTGGATACTAATGGAGGGGTCGTACCTTCGACCCTTCTTCGAGGAGCTTGTTCATGGGACTTGTCCGTGGGACTAGATCGCGGGACTTGTTCGTGGGATTGATCGAGGGACTGTTCGTGGGAGAACTTGCGAGATCTACTTCCACTACGTCCACGAGCTTCACCAACTCTACTTCCGCTGCAACCGTTGGTGAGCAAAGACCTAAACCTTGTATGCAATCTATCTTGGATGATCTTGGGTTCTTGATTCGTAGGCCGAAATTTTTGTTTTCTGCTACGTTTCCCAACAGTGGTATCAGAGCGATCCTTGATTAGATGCATGTTTAGGTCTAGATCATATGTGTGATATGAGGCATTGATTTTCTTGTTTGCTTCCCTATCATGTGATCTTTTCTTTGCTCGACGGCATGATGTGATTTTGCTACAAGGTTTGAGTTTTGCCATGATCCCTCTATGCTGCTCTTAGTATGCTGGTTGCCTTGATCATGGACTACATCAAATTCCTTGGATCTCATCCTAGTCTTGCTATAGAAAATTTTACATGAACGGGCTTGTGGATTTTATGAACTCAAATCCACACGGGGGTCACGCGTTTAACGAAGTTTGGCTTGTGGCATTAGTTGCTACACGCACCCCGTATGTTAAACTAGCAACAAAAGAAGTATCGTGTTTTTGTTTTGTCTAGGGTTTCTTGTTTGCCTTGTAAACCTGCTTAACAACCACGATAAAAGTTGCAACAACCCGTGTAGATGGCGATCTAACTCGTTTTTGCAGAGTATGCATGTGATGTGGTATAGCCTTCAAGATTTGCAATGTGTTTGTATGAGATGCTATATGTTATGTAATATTTATTCGCGACCTGCGTGTCGTGGTACGGCATGATGACTGGAGTCATATGATTGTCACTTAATTATGGCCTGCGTGCCAGAACTGTTTATTAGCTCGAGGCAAAGCAATAGATAGATGCAAGGTGATGATCTACGATGCGGAGGTGGACCCCGACGCACATGCCGGAAGCCGTGGTGTTGGTCCCGGCACCAAGGACAAAGTTGGTGGACACGGTGACTTCAACCACGACGACGTGAAGATAATGAAGACTTCACGAAGCAAAGGGCTATATCATATCACATAATTTTATGAACTGCCTGTGATGTTTATCCCTTTGATGCACCCTTGTTTGATGCGCGGTAGTCGTATTTTATTAGGGTGATCTCTCGCAAAACAATATCAAGTTGATAGTGTTCTCCCAACTGTAGCACCGTCTATACTATGTTTCACACCGGAGCAGGTCATGTCACATGGGTGCACACGTGTGTGACGCATAAAAGGCGGGTGTGTTAAAAGAACACACAACGCATTACACTTGGTTGTCTTGACGGTTTGGATAAAAGTTTGCTACCGGAACACGCCCATCGAAAGATGAACAAGAATCACCTTTGGCGTGATTGGCAAGTTGGCCTACCGGTCCAGTCTAATTCATCAGTGATGTCACATCAATGGCGGACGATTGGGTTGGATCTTGAATCACTGCAGCATCAATTACGAGAGATATTGATCTGAGTGGGAGCGCACTAAGTAATTAAATTGATTAATCACAAGTGCAACTTAATTATGAACAAAGTCTTAGTATTTGCATTATCGTTGTAGAATAATGGCTCGCGTTACCACCTTCCCAATTGATTTTGATTAACTGTTTTATCTGGTAAAAACTTTACGATTGGTACCGTATTGTGAGGACTATCCTCAATAGAGTCGAGAAGGAGCTTGTCCTATCGCAAATTTTTGATGCTCTCCCGCTGATGCTATGGATGATGTGACTTATGTCCATAATAAAAAATGCTAGAATTCCACCACAGCTAAGTGTATTGTCGTAATCACCATGAAACCCGAACTTTGAAACGTTTGGGATAGTTATGTTATATTCATGGAACTGAAAAATTGTTTTCAGTGATAAGACAATGGATGTAGGATATAAGATATCTAGTACAATGTCTGATTGTAAGTGTTAGTGAAAATGTTCATTATGCTCAAACAAAACTGATAAGTGTGGGATCCAGAAGAACACCGATCATATGATGATGAGGATTAAGGGAAAGGAAGTTCCATGTGGTGTTAGTAAGACTTACACGCCGGAAAGTCCATGGCCTGCGCCATCCTTGATCATATGTGAGCTTCTGTGAGTAGGAGTGACATTGGAAATAGAACTATGATACGTATAAAGGCAAAACAAAAGAAGACTGGAATAACCAGCTCAGAAATGATAGTCATACGGAGTTATAGATGAATTCATTGCTGGTCAAGAGATGTAATTCTTGGGAATCATGATTAAGCAATTAATTGTGGATTCTGAATATTGTGATTAAACTGTTGATCACCAGAATATCACATCGATTGCATATTGTTGCAACTCGATGCAAGAAATACTATGGCCTTTATGACTAGCTAATGATGAGTTTTGACACGCTCGGGAACACGGTAAAAGGTTTACTATACCGTGTGTTGACTCTATGATTATCTTCATAATTCATTTTAGAGTTGAGTAAATTGTTACTACACTTTAGCCTTGTTGCAAAACATCATTTTTGAATCATGTTTATTGCAAGAGAGTTGTTCAAAGCTATGAATAACATAAAGGACATACTTCTATTGTGAATAGGTTGTATATTATGAATCTTGATAATAATGCTAAACATCCATAACACTGACGCTAAACGTCGCAAGACTGACAGAAATACCACATAGATGTGGCACTGCCGTTTATCACAAGTGACATAAAATGCATGTAGAATTTCCATAAGTGATGGACTTTCGAGTCATATGATTATGAAATCACTTGACGCTTGCGATCTTTGTCTCGAAGTAATGTGACTAAAACACCGTTGATAGGTCATACATGAACGGGCAACTAAACCATTGATAATCATACATGATGATGTGTGTAGTCTAATAAGTGTAGTTGTGTGCAGTGGATTCCCTATCTTCACTCATGAGTTGAAGTAGATATGTGGATATCTGTTCAATAGAGACATACGTCTGAAATCTTTGAAATGTTCAAGGAATTTTAGAGTGAAATAGAAATTCATTGTAACGAGAAAATAAAGCTTCTGCAAATTAGATTGTAGAAAGTAATATTTGAGTTACAAGTTTAGCGAACTTCTGATGAGTTGTGAAGAGTGTCATAACTTGCGTCTCCCGGAACATCACTATGAGTAAGATGTTCGAGAGATGTAATCAAGCCATGTATGACACGGTAAGATCAAATATGACGTTTATCAATTTGCCATTATACTCATTAAAAGTTATGCGTTAGTGACTACGGCTTTTACACTGAAAAGAGCATCATCAAATCTGTTGAAATGACACCATATTAGATGTGGTATGGACTGTTAAAACCATGTTGTCTTTTCTTAAAATTTGGGTATATGAGGCATATGTTTGACATACTCAAAAACCCCAAATCAGATAAGTGCTACTTTGTTAAGGTTATGCCAAAAGTTTTGGTATTCCTCTATCACTACACAAAAGCAAAACTGTTTGCTGTTAAGAACAATGTGTTTTGAAGAAAATGGTTTCTTGCAAAAGAGTGAGTGGGAGGACAGTGCAACTTGTTAAAGATTGTTGAATCTTCAAATAAGTGCGCAGCTGAACCACACAGGTTAGACAAAACTCGTACAAACATTCATGATATGTAAGACGAGATATTATTGTTCGACAATGATAAACCTGTGATATACAAAGAAGCGTTGATGGGCCATGACTCCGGGATTTGGCTAAATGCAAAATAATCCGAGATAGTATCCATGGAAGTAAGTCAAGTTTTGAACTTGGTAGACCCTCTGAAAGACTAAAAGTCTAGAGAATATATATATGGATCTATAATTGATTCAGATGAAATTGTTTTATCCATAAAGCTCAACTCGTTGGAAAAATTGTTTTCTAGCAAGTTCAAAGGTTGACTAAGGAGAAATAGTTTCGACCGTAGAGATGCTTTAGTCAGTTCGGGTTATATTAGCAATTACTACATATCTCATTTATAGGATATGGTAGAATGAACGTCAAAACAAAGTTCCTACACGGAAATATAACAAAGGACGTATATGTGATACGACCGGAATGTTTTGTCGATTCAAAGGATGGTAAAATAGGTGCAAGCCTTGGATATCCAGTGATGGACTGAAGCTAGCATAATGGAGTTGGAATTTTCGTTGTGATGAAATTGCCAAAAGAGTTTGTTTTCATCAGGAATAACGAAGATGCTTGAATATTCAAGAAAGTAAGTGGGAGCTGAATAATATTTCTAAAACCTTATGTATATGACATATTGTTGATTAGAAATGATATAAATTTCTTGACACAAATAAGGACTTTATTGAAAATAGTTTTCAGCTGAAGTACTTGGGCTAATATAGCATTAGTATTGAGCGCAGTGATCTATGAAGATAGTAAGTGCCTGATCATGCTAAAGCCAACACTGCATATTGACATGATACTAAAGTAGTTTAGTATGAAAACGCCAGGAAGGATGTTCTTGCCGAGGTCACGGTGAAAAGTTGTTTGCGGAAATCGGTGTTCATGAACACAGATAAGCAAAAACACGTGAATTGAATTCCACTCACCTGTGTGTTTGGATTAATCATGTACACCATAATATGTAAAACGACCAGATATGTCCAACGCTACAAAAGGTTGTGAGCAAGATACCAAAGTGATCAATATGTTGATCATTGGACAAACAGTGAAAAGTTAAACTTATGATAGATAAGATATGTTTCTCGGAAAAATGGAGATAATGAAGAGCTTGTTGTAACAAGTTACACCAGCTGAATTTTGATGTAAACAGTTACACCAATTCAGTCTTCATACTTACTCCGATCGATTTTCGATTTTAATTGGGATTATGTGTTTCACACATAAGGGTGGCACAGTATGAAGGAACTGTGTTAAAGTTAGATACTGTGGCGAATTCTATAACAGAGGCTAAGTATATTGTTGCTTAAAGAAGTAACAAGGGAGGGTATTTTGAATCATCAGTTCATTTATGAACATGGTATGGTTTCCTAGATGCTTGAAGCTCATGGAACATTGATGAATGATTTCATGACTTATTCTAAGGAACCAAGGTCCTACCAAATGATTCAAACATATACAAAGCTAAACTGATAAAATTAGTGAATTTTATGATAGAGTGAAAACGCGAAGATATGCAAGATACAAACGGGCCTGAAACGTCAGATCCGAAGATGAGGTCTATACCACAAATGAGGCATTTATTACACCGGTATGCCATAGGTGTAAAGTGCTCAAGCACTGACAATATTATTGACTCTAGTGCAAGTGGGAGACTGTTGGAAATATGCCCTAGAGGCAATAATAAAATGTTATTATATATATATTTCCACGTTCGTAATTAATGTTTATATTTTTGTGCTATAATTGCAATGACCCTGACTGTGAGATTCAGAAGAAAACTCATTTGCATGTGCGGAAATGTAAACACCAAGAGTTCCTGGTTTAGCCTCTAAGACCAGCTCATGTGCTAACTGATGATTACGTTTTCTTAATCATGGACATTGTTCTTGTAACAAGGATGTCAGTAGCAATGGGAACATATTGTTAGCAGAACAATGATGTTGAACCGACCCCAGTATTGAATGATATACTTAGAGATCACATCGTAACTACGTTATAAGTCATATCATGAAATGTTATCATATACGTAATTCCTTAGACCATGAGAGTATCGAGTTGCTTCACACAGGAAGACATGCTTTGGTTCTTAGATGAATCCTCCCGTAAATGGGAAGTAGTAAAATAAGTTCTGGGTATGTCAGATGGTGTGGCTAGTGACTGTGATAGTTCAAGAATGGGATTTGCTCCTTCACGATGAAGAAGATATTCACTTCGGGCCCACTCGGTATGACGGTATCCATTATAGTCTGGCCAGACGCATTGTGATTCAGTCACGGGGATACCGGAATACGATAACGAGAAAAGGGACAAACGAGCAAAGAGGATAACGAGTGGCTTGTGTTCAAAAGTTGTTACACATGGGTGCCAAACTTCTCTCCTCTAACTTTGTCATATATCGCGAAGCAAAGGGAATGGTACATGACTAAACATAATGGTTCACTCGAAGTTTCTTCGTGTATGTGCGGGAGTCAACATGGGTGTCCATGGCTCCGTTGTTGATTATTGGCTATTGACAAAAGGCTGTTGACCTATGTCCGGAAGATGTTCTGAGTCATGTCCGCATTATACCGAACCTATTGGGTCACACACTTAACGAGCAGTAGTCTGTTAGAATACTAGAATGGTAGAAGGTTTAGTGGAAGCAAAGCAGAATAGTTCATACGGGTACCGGAAGTAGTTCCGGGGATTTATGAAATAGTTCATAAGGGCACCAAAAGTAGTTTTGGGTATTTAAGGATATGTCCGGATCACTCTGGAGTAGTCCCAGGTGGTTCCGGAACATATGAAAATGGTAATGGGAAAGTTTACGATCAACCGGAATAGTTTCGGTGATCGGTGGACAGCTTAAACAATATGTTGTGTTCACCGGACATAATAACCTTTGCCCGGATGGCTCCGAAACCCATTTAGATGGCTCCGGAACATTCGTTAGAGGTTCCGGAAGGTATTGGAAGTGCTCCAAAAGTGTCCGGAATGTCCCGAAACAGTCCCGGTAGGTCCCGGAAGGTCCTGGAAGCTTCTAGAAGGTTCCGGAAGGTTCCGGGCAGTACCACCCACTCCCCTACGCCCCTAGCCTTGGGGGGCAAGCCACCTAGGCTGCCCTGGCCGGCCAAGGGGGTGGGGGTGCACCAAGGGGAAGGAAACCTCCTCCAGGTGGGAATACCAAAACCCATTATGGCAGTTTTCCGGTGGGAAGGTGTGGTAAGGTTTGGAAGGCTTGGGAGTCCAAGTTGGACTCCCAATTCCTTTTGAGATGCGCCCCAAGGGCCTCTTGGCCACCTATATAATGTGGGGGAGGGGTGGGGGGGCGCAACACAACTTGTCCCCAAGGCCTATGTGCCACCCTCCCTCCTCTAAACCCCGTTGCTCCACTTTTAGACCCCGGTTTAGACACTGTTCTAGATCGGAATCCGTTAGGGTTTTCTCCCTCTAGTTTTCTCGGTGGCGTTCATCTCTGGACGGCGGAGCACTGCTGGATTACTGCTACGGGATGTGTGGATACTAATGGAGGGGTCGTACCTTCGACCCTTCTTCGAGGAGCTTGTTCATGGGACTTGTCCGTGGGACTAGATCGCGGGACTTGTTCGTGGGATTGATCGAGGGACTGTTCGTGGGAGAACTTGCGAGATCTACTTCCACTACGTCCACGAGCTTCACCAACTCTACTTCCGCTGCAACCGTTGGTGAGCAAAGACCTAAACCTTGTATGCAATATATCTTGGATGATCTTGGGTTCTTGATTCGTAGGCCGAAATTTTTGTTTTCTGCTACGTTTCCCAACAGTCCCAAATCTCTAATAGTAAAAAAAGATTGGTTATGAACAAGTATGGAGATCGCAAATTTATTGGTGTAAGTTTTGAATCAATGATTCTATTTGAAAATGGTGGATTAACTCAACCTAAGGACTGGTATGGTTGAAGAACAAGGGTGGGTAATTACACCCTCTCCTTTATTCTAGCATTTTCCAACCAGTAGATCTTGGCCGCATGGTATAACGCGAGCAGACCCTAAACCTGAAGGGCCTAGGGTGTCCAAAGACATGTCCCAATGTCACAGGTTTCCATGATGTCCAAAGACTTTTTCCCAGGGTGTGAAAAGACATATCCCAGTACCTCTGTTGCCCCCATGTGTTTAGATAGTTGATACGCCCAAAATGCATCACTATTTTATATAGTAATTCTTTCTTATTCATTGATATATTTCATGTTATGATGCTTTTCTTATGTTGTTTTGGCTTATTTTACACAGTTTGCAACTTTCCGGTGCCGAAGCAGCAGACGCTGGATTCAGCAGTAAAAAGTGGACGCTGAGTTGCTGAAGAAGAATACCTCCAAATTACCTGAAAATCAACGGAGGAAATTTTTCAGAAGAATAACAAAGAAACGTCGAAGAGGGGCCACAGGGTGCCCAGGCGGCCACTGATAACCCACAACTGTAGGGGATCGAGATAGTCTTCGTGGGTAAGATAACCCAATTTATTGATTCGACTCAAGGGGAGCCAAAGAATATCCACAAGCTTTAACAGTGGAGTTTTCAATTCCACCGCACCTGAGATACACTTACTTGCAACAATATATTAATAGCAACTGCGATATGGAAGTGATGATAGCAATGGTAATAGTAAAACAGCGAAAGTAAACAACTAGTGTCGGGACCCGTAATATGCGTATGTAATTCCAGTCACGATGCAATCACATGGAGAGCCGAGAGCCGTACCCACTTGTCTAAGCAGACAAGGCCAAGCATAGAACACTCTCGGAAAGCATCGAACGTGAGGGGCATCCCATCCAGGCCGGATGATCATCTGAGATGGGTCCTCATCGTCCGCTCACAAGTCTAAATACTTATGGGTGGTGAATCCCATACTCATAGACATGTCGCCTCAACCATGTTATCGATTGAATCCTAACTCTTACATAGACTTACTCTAGCCCGATCACTTAGTCGGGGTCTAGGGCAGGCTCGATCATACAACAAAGTGTGCACGTGACCGAGTCACGAGCAATCGCATCGCGATGCCCCAAGATGCGCACATCTAAGGGCCACTTGGTGTATAAAAGACCGCCAGCCAAATCACAACTAAGGTCTCGAAAACCCATACTAAGACATGCATGTTATAATCATACACGCAGCACACATGTCTAGTATGAACAGCAGGTATCATCACATAACTCTATAAAGTACTTCTTTATTGACTTACACATAGAGTATACAAAGATCATATAACTATGATCCATCATTACATAAAACAACGGAAGCAAATTAGGTCTGAGTACAGACAAGATTAACAAATGGCTTAGAGAAGCCTTGTAAACATACATGCCCTTCCACGAGGGACCAGACTGCTGTCTGGAACTATACTACAATGGTCAACGTCGAGCTTCAGGTCGGTGACTCCATCGGGGTCCGGTTCTCATCTAAAACATAGAATAAGCAAACGTGAGTACAAAGTCGTACTCAGCAAGACTTACATCAGAACTACACTACTAATGCTCAAGTTTCAAGGTAAAGGGAGGTGGGGTTTCAACATGCAGAAGTGCCAGCTTTGACTTGGCTAGTCCTGTACTACGAGTACCAGACTTGAGGTAAGAAGCGTACACGAGTCCACTACATCTCCAACCAATACACCACTATGGATACTTCCTCGACTTCCCCACGAGAAAGCACGCCATAGCACTCACACTTATCTTGCGAGTTTTAGAGTATCCATTCAAGTTGTCTAATAATCAGGTACAGGTTCCAAGTAGTCCTTAACCGTGGACGCGGCTATTCGAATAGTTTTGTTAACCTTGCAAGGGTGTAAACTACACACACATGACCATCAGTTACCGCCAGGTCTCGCCACCGTTCAAGAGGTGACAGCGAGGATGTTCACCACGACACTTCGCTCACAACCGGTCTATTCTAGAAGTCGACCATCTGAGTTTGTCACCGCTCGAGAGTCCGGCCGGATCAACGATACGGACTCAGATAATGTAGGCAACCGAGACGCCACCTCTGACAGATGGTTTCACTGTCTCACAGATCCACCCACATATCTAGGATGATGCAACATTTCCACTCACTCTTTTTCTATGCATATGCCAAATGGAAGGCCCGAACTAATGTGACTCCTGGACGTCAACACAGATCAAGGTACTAGGCCGAGAGGGGTTAGTGAGCCCAATGTGTGGTTGTACTCTTTGTCTTGGGTTACCATACAAGAACTCGGTACTTAAGGCGGTGTTCAACGAGACAACCCACTGTGTACTCCTACACAACCTCTCATCGTTCACCTTGTATTAGGGTAGACTCACCAACACCGTTTCACTTTCATCAACACCATGTTCACTAACATCCCGACTCACATCAAAAGCATCCTCATTGTAAACTCTAAGCATGCAATAAGCAGTAACAGTTGCAGGGGCCACATGATATCAATCAACTCCTGTGTCAGCTAGGATTGTAGTTTGCTTACTACTGTGACAAGATGATAGGTCATGCATCGGATATGGGTTAAACTATGCGGTAGAATTGATACAAGGTGATCTCCTAAACATGCATAAGCGAGACTGAGAGGGAATTGGGATTTTATAGACATGATCAATGGGGTTTGCTTGCCTTGCTGACGATACACGGGTCTTAACGGTGGTCTTCTTCTTCGGGGGTGATCACCGTCTCGGAAACACTGTTACCGGCACAATCATCAACAAGAGGGGGTCAACATTGAATTTAAATGCACAATCACATGATAATGTTGTCCATGATGTGAATGGTGCTGGTTTGTGGTACATTTGATTTAAATGAAGTGTATTGCATTTGAAATGCAAATTCAAACTCCACATATGAATTTCAATTTAACCAAATTGCAATTGCTATTGTTTGTTCTTTGAAAACCATGTGATCATGTGTGTAATATGTCTCTGATGTACAAGTGACCAAGTATACATTGTACTGGTTCAAAGTGGAAAAGCATTTGAATTAAATTTGAATTAATTCCATTTAAACCAAAACAGCAAAAGCTACTGGTCCCATTTTAAATTCAACTCAAACATAGCTGAAAGTTGTATATTTGGATAGATTATTTTCTGTTGATCATTTTTCATATATTATATGTTAAATTTGGAGTTAATATGAATTTTCTATGAATTTTTGAAGTTTAAACTATTTTCTGACTTTTCTGCATTATTTTAAATCATTTAGGAAATTATTGCGTCAGGCTGACGTCATTATGACGTGGGGGTGGCCTGACAGAAGGGCCCCACTGGTCAGTCTCTAGGGGGGTTAATCCCTCTGTTAAAATAAACTGGATAATTAGGGGTGGGCCTGGGGCCCACCTGTAAGTGGCCTAGGGGGTGATTAGGCACGCGGTTAAGGCTAAGTGCCCGGCGGCTTGACGCCAGCGCCACTGGGCACGGCGGCGAGTCACCGGAGAGGACATCCCAGCCGCGGATGGCTTCGCAAAGGGCACCAGAGGGGAGCCCTCTCAAGCGCGGTTCCAGCGGGGCACAAGGGAGGAACAGAGGAGGACGGTGCTTATTGGCTTCTCGCCCTTCGTTGGTTACCCCAAGTGAAGGTTTGAGATGCAGTGCAGCAGCAGTTTTCCCTCGGTGAAGATACCAAGGTTTGTCTCCAGTAGGACTCCAGAGATGATAAGTAGGTGTCAACGGCGCAACTGATAAGTAGGTGTCAAGGTTTCTCGAAGCTTCCAACATGCTGATTTTTTATCTGAATTTTCCCGAATTTTTCTGGCACTTTTTATATGGGGGAAAACTGAAATAGAAAAACAGCAGAAAACAGGAACTGGCACTGGGGTGCACTGAGTTAATAGGTTAGTCCAAATATGATCAAAAGTGTATGAAAGTGTATCTAGATCATAGCAATATCACACAAAACATGCATGGAGCAAGCAGAAATTATAGATACGTTTTGGACGTATCAACATCCCCAAGCTTAATTCCTGCTCGTCCTCGAGTAGGTAAATGATAACAAGCATAATTTCTGTGGTGACATGCTAGCAACCATATAAGAACTTTGAAAAGTAAAGCAATCAAGGTTAGAGATTCAATTCAAGTCATAACATGCAAGAGTCTATATTAGCATTGAAACAAGTAACAAAAGAACAATAGGTGCAAGAGCTCTCGCTGTCTGTGACTTGAATGTCTCCAAATGGTGTTTGCGTGCAAGAAAGGGGATATGGAATACGAGAGAAAAAAGTATTTTTGTTGAGAACTCAATCTACTAAAGTTTCACACTTGGTCCTCTTTGGAATCTTATCTTGACTCGTCCCCAGACCACTAGCCAGGTACAAGTCAATTTGATCCACTCCTTTTCGATATTTCGAGCACTCATGCAATGGATGAGTGTAAGCACGAGAGTTGACACTTAGGATGGCAAAGAGAGAAATATGGTGGAGGAGGAAGACAAAAAAGGATGAGAAAGGCTCACATCAATGAGGACAATCATAGGCAAGAGATGCCAAATGATAGATATGATGTGAGGAGTAGGGATTGTCATGCAACGGATGCACATACGAGCTAAGAAGCTCTCCAATGGAACTAGTGGGGTGCATCTAACTTGCTCGCTCATGAAGACCTAGAGCTCGTTTGAGGAGGCTCATCCTTGGAATATGCAAGCCAAGTTCTATAGTGTGAAGGTCCCCACATAGCTATATGCAAAAAGATCATCTCTATGGAGTACAAGGATATAAAGGGAGTAATAGTGTGGATCTCTGAAAAGGATAGTAGTGTTGCCCCTTTCTCTCTTTTTATTTCTTTTTCTCTTTTTCTAATTTTTTGTATTTTTGGTGGCCTCAATGGCTCTTTCTATTTAACTCTCATTTGTCCTCTTTGGGATCTTTTATTGTGTCCACTTTGGGATCTTTTCCTCACTTAAGAGCAACACTCTATTTTACAAGAAGGTAAAGGAGATCTTTCACACTTTACAAGGTACTCAAAACTTAAAGAAGATGTAACTATCATGATGTATGCAATGTATGTCGCTGCCAGTGTAGCAGGAACATGTATGACATGAATATCAAGTCATGAAGAGGTGGAAGTTGCATGGCAATGTAACTCGGAAAGGCTGTGGAAATGCCTTGATAGGTAGGTATGGTGGCTGTTTTGAGGAAAGATATAAGGAGGCTTATGATGACAGAGCGTATCATGCCAAGGGTTTGGATGTACCGGCGAAGGTGGACACCAACTCTCGGAGTGAGAAGAAGGCAATGCACGACACGGGAAAGGCTAGCAAAATATGGGAAGGTGAAAGTGTGAACTCTCAATACTTACATTAGTCCGAAGAACTCATGCACTTATTATCGGTAACTCTCAATCTAATAAGGAGGTTCACAAAGAGACAAGTACCCCGAGGAGGAGTGTATGGGGGTTTGGTTATCCTTGCGCATCCTCGACTCATGGTACGTGAGTGTTCTCTTATATTCGACCCCTCCAAGGTTTAGTGATCCACCTAGTAGCTAGAGTTCTCAACTAGTTTTGTAGGTTTTGAAAATAAACACGGATTGCCCAAAATACGACACCTATCACTAATAGGCAAGAGCTCTTGACACCAAAAGTTCAAACATTACTCACATCAATACCTCAAAACTATTGCAAGTTACTACTAGAAGAAAATAGTAACCTCAATTACCTACTTTCAAGACAAGACACAACTCAGTGCAACAACCAACTCTCTTTAACAAGATAAACATGAAAACTAAAAAGAGTTCCAACAACAAACTAAACAAAATCCAAGGCTCTTGCTAAAGACAAACTAAGACTAAAACCAAACATGGCAGCAGCTATGAAAAGATAAAGAACACACAACAACAAAGAGATAGGCATGAAGAATCCTATGATGTGTTCTAAATTTTGAAAGTGGAGCGTGTTTCTCTCCCACACAAAGTAAGAAGGGATCTAACTTGTTATGAACAACAAGCAAAGCTAAAGAAAACTAAAAACAAAACCTAAGAGCGAGACGCTCCAAGCATAGCACATAACGCATGAAGTGATAAAAATATAGTGAGACGAAGGACGAACTGATGATTGTTGATGGAGAAGGGGATGCACGGGGGCATCCCCAAGCTTAGACGCTTGAGTCTCCTTGAATATTTATTTGGGGTGCATGGGGGCATCCCCAAGCTTGAGCGCTTGACACTCTTGGATCTTCTTTCATCATCTTCTATCGCACACTTGAAAACTCCCTTCATACATAACTCAACATAAGCTGATTAGATAGGTTAGTACCCTTAATAAAATAATTTTTCCCCACTGGATATAAAGATATTCTTGAATAGCTACTGTTTCTCAAGAGTTCCAAAAAGTTTTTTCAAAGAAAAAGCAAGCTTAAGGTTTGCAAAAGTTAGGAGAGACAAAACGTGGCAGAATCTGTGAAAAACAGAACAACAGGTAGTAAAGAATTCTTTAGGGGCACTTCTGCAACTCAAATCAAAAAACTCAGAACATACGGAAGTTTCGTAATTGTATAGAGCATGCTGTGTAAAAAAATTCAGCTCAAAAAGATGAATTGGGATTTTTCTGGAATTTTTCTGGTCACGAGGACAGAATCTGATTTCTGGACAGCATGTCACAACTTTTACTTCCCTTGCCGTAAGAGGCTATAACTTGGCACAAAGTTGAAAAATAAAGATGCAATAATGTTGCTACAGTAGTAAAAATCATCACGACACAACAAAAGCGAAAATAAAGCTAAATTCGTTGCGGGCTGCCTCCCGAAAGCGCTTCTTTAGAGCCATTAGCTAGGCTTAAAGATTATAGAAGATGCTCTCACAAGAATAAGAATTTTGAAGCAAAAGAGAGCATCAAGAAGCAAATGTGAAACACATTTAAGCCTAACCCATTTCCTATGCATAGGCATCTTTTAAGAAAATAAATCAAAGAAGCACAAAGTGACATGCATAGGAAGGTAGAACAAGAACAACTTCAAAACTTTCAACATGAAGAGAGGTGTTTTTGTAACATGGAAGTTTCTACAACCAAACTTTCCTCTCTCAAAGTAATTCTAAGTAGCATCATGAACAACATCAAGAATATAACTATCACATAAATCATGTTGTTCATGACCTACAAGCACACGTGTATTATTTTCAACACGGTTTTTAGGATGATAAGATAAATGCAACCCATCACATTGAGCCTTGATAAGAGCAAAGTTCTCCGGAGTTGGAGATTTCAAAAGGATAATAGGACAATCAAGTGTGGGTGCAATAGCAACAATTTAATGCTTAACATAAGTAACTATAGAGAGTTCATTTTTGTCAGCATCATCCATAGTGGCATCTTGGCCATCAACAAAGCAAGTATCATAATTTTCAGAAAGGGATATTTCAAGTGAGTCCTCGGAATCATGGGATTCCTCCTCAATGCAATAATTGGCCTCTTCTTGGGCAGCAAGCATTTTATTTTTAAAATCCTCAATATAAGAATTGGAAGTATAATTCTCGAAGCAATAAGCAAGAACTGCAAAGTTTTCAGACTCGAAAATAGTATCGTGATACTTTTCAATCAAAGAAGCAATCTCATAGGCACCTTTAAAAGCAACAATCTCTTCAATCTTTTCAACATCAAAGTAATCATAAACACCATTAGCATAAGAAGATAAGATCTCATTTTCATTAAACTCACATTGGAAAGGGAGGTGTTTATGATCTATATTAGAACAACAAGTGAAATCATAAATGTGGCACAAAAGTTTAGCATCGCAATAAGAAACATGTATTTGATCCCATAAGTGTTTCCCTTTCTGAGATAGGCGGTGTCGCGTATAATGACCATGCTCATCCACTGATTTTCCCTCAACCAAGTCGGTCGGGTTTTTAGCGCGAGCACAAATTGATCGAAGACGATCCAAGTGAAACATGTCCATCCTACCATATTTGGGTGGTTCATCACCCATGGTGAGGATAGCATAAATAGGCAAAGCAAGACAAATGCAAAAGGTAGCAACTATTTTTGTGGTTTTTCATAAAGGACACTGAGATAAAAACTGAAAGGTAAAATAACAAGACTAAAAAAACAAAGGTAAAGGGTAGTGTGCAACTCCCCTATCTTAGCACTCGGAGTCCCCGGCAACGGCGCCAGAAATACTCTTGCTTATTGGCTTCTCGCCCTTCGTTGGTTACCCCTAGTGAAGGTTTGAGATGCAGTGCAGCAGCAGTTTTCCCTCGGTGAAGATACCAAGGTTTGTCTCCAGTAGGACTCCAGAGATGATAAGTAGGTGTCAGCGGCGCAACTGGCGCGGACCTGCACACAGACACTGATAACTTTGTTCCCAACGAAGTTCAGAGAGGTTGTCAATCTCTCCGGTCTTGTTGTTCACAAATGATAAAACACAAGGGATAATGATAGCAACTTGAAAGTAAATGCAGAAAAGTAAATATAGCTTGGAATCAGTAATGAGGATATGGACCAGGATACGTGATGTTCACTAGTGATGTCTCTCTCCCAAAAGACGATAAAACTGCTATGCGAGGTAACAAATTACAGAAGGGCAATTGACAGGATTATGAACGCACCGCAATGCTAACTATGCTACAAAAGAAAGGAAGAGGTTCAAAAGCACAGACAGTACGCCAAGGTAAGTAGACCGAAATCCATCTGCATCTACTACTAATCATCCACCTTGAGATATCTATCCAGAACATCTCGCTGGTATTAAGTTGCGAGCCCCACCCAAAGTGTAAACCCAAAGCAACAAACAACTGCATTAAAAAGAACTCTGCGTAAAGTAAACAATCCTTGTAACCGCGGTTACAAGCACCGTTGTTTTCCCCTTGTGGCAACAGCACATCCCCTAGACTCCTGTTTCTGTCACTCAAGCGTGTCATCGGGGGGCATGAACCCACAATCTAGCACAACGCTCCCTCTTGGAGTCACTACCTACTACTTGGCCAAAGAAATAAACAGCAACGGAGAACATGCAAGAATTACTTAGGAACAAAAATATAAGAGATAAAAACCAAATATATTACTCTATCACAATCTGAACATAATCTCATAATCCATCAGATCCCTCCAAACTCAACATAGCAACAGCAGAAATATTACAAAGGTGCCTCGATCATGTAGGGTAGCTCACGAGGTCTAAACAATGAAGATCAAAGAGGGGAGGAGAACATCACATAGCTACTTATCACGGACCCATGGTCCAAGGAAAACTACTGACGAGACATCCGGGGAGCATCCATGGTGGAGAGGAGACTCCCGGAGGTCAATCCTCCCTCTGGCAGGGTGCCGGAAAGAGGTCTTCTGGTGCTCCCGATCTTGGAAGCGCGGCGGAGGTGGAACAGAGGCGAGTTCGCGGAATAGGGTTCTGCTTCTGGAGTTTTCCCGTGACGGGGGATAAATAGGCGAAGGGGGCAGCCAGAGGTGGACCAGGGGCCCCAGGCGCCCCCTGGCGCGGCCAGGGGTGGGGCCGCGCCGGGTGGCCGCCTGGGCCCCCTGGCTCCCCTCTGGCCCCTCCCGGGCTCTTCTCGAAGCTTCCGTCACGCTGATTTTTTATCTGAATTTTCCCGAATTTTTCTGGCACTTTTTATATGGGGGAAAACTGAAATAGAAAAACAACAGAAAACAGGAACTGGCACTGGGGTGCACTGAGTTAATAGGTTAGTCCAAATATGATCAAAAGTGTATGAAAGTGTATCTAGATCATAGCAATATCACACAAAACATGCATGGAGCAAGCAGAAATTATAGATACATTTTGGACGTATCAGACGGAGGCCTCGCCGGCGTCAACTCGCGCGGCGGCCGGCCACTGACCTTGACGAACACAACGAATCACAACACGGGGAGAGAGTTGGGAGGGGGCAAACGGAGCGCGATGCTCACCAGAGCTCGATGGCGAGCACGGAGAGGCCGGAGGGGGCTCGAAGGCGTGCAATTTCTTGCCGGAATCCACAGCGGCCGACGGCGGAATGGTGATGCGGGCAACGTCTCCGGTGAGGCCCGGCTCAAATTGAAGGCTCGGATCGACGAAGGCGTCAGCTGCGGATCCTCTGGACAACTTGAAGCGGTGCGGGGAGCACGGTGGCCACGCGGGCTCACGGTGGCCGGCGACGAGGAGCTACGGGCGGCGTCGAATACGGCGTGGGGAGAGGAGGAGATCGAGCCAGGGGAGGGGGAAAAGAAGCGAGGGGCTTCTGGCTGCTGTGTGGCGCCAGGAGAGGGAAGGGGAGGGCCTAGAAGGCCCTCGTCGTCGCGGTGGCGTTGTCGGCTTGCTCCCAGGCTGCCACCGAGGAGCTTGGGGAAGAAGACAAGCTGGGGGTGGGCTAGGCCGAGCTAATGGGCCAGGGGGGATGAGTTAGGCCAGATGCCCAGGTAAAGCCCCCTTTCCTTTTTCTCTTTTGTTTTCTTTTCTGCAATTTGTTCTGTTTTGATAAAACAAATACCAAAACATATTAAAAAAATCCCAAAACTTTAATTTGGACTCATGTGGCATATAACTAGCCACTCCCAAGTTTTGGAGATTTTTGAAATTCAAATAATTTGGATTTCAAATCAAATAGGGGTATTATTTAATTTCCAAGCCCTGTTTGGAATTTTTGAGAAATCTTGGTGCATGCAGTGGGACCCACTTCACTTTATATTTGATCATGCATATTTGTAAGACTTTTCAAAAATACCAGAGGAGTTTTTGGAAGAAATTTTTGTCTGGCCATTTAATTAAATTCTTTAGGGCTTTTCTTTTCCCCATTTTTGAATTTCTTTTGAAATTTCTTCATGATGCAAAGGAGCACTTGAATCCTAGCACTTACCCAAATTGGGGTTCTGACAACTAGTAACCAGTAGAATTAAAAACACTGTAGGCTAGGGAGATGGATGGTTGGGCGCTGCATGGATAAGACATATCATGTAATCAACTTGGGGCAAGGCACACAGAAAAGCAAAGATCATCTAGGCATAAATCAAACATCAGGCATGTATCCCATAGGTAGTTTTACGTGCTTGCAATAAGAACTTGCACAACATCTTTTTTCCTACCATCCCGCTACGAACAGGGCCAAAAGGAACTTATGGAGATTAAGGTGCTTCTGTCAAAGAGCACCGGAACAAAGCATTAACAATCAATGGATACATGGAATCCTCAAATTATAGTCCATCCCCTTTGGTCTCCCAAGCTGTCACCTTTGGAATCGCCGATTCCGGACTATAACAGGTGCATACAACTCATAGATAATATCAAGAACACAAATATCTTCATGAAAACACAAAGGGTTCAGATCTGAAATCATGGCACTCGGGCCCAAAGTGACAAGCATTAAGAGCAATAAGTTGAAGCAAAGATGATAAACACCAATCTGGATGATAGGCAACATGCCCCCAACAATCTGATAAACTATTACATGATCTAACTCATCCAATCCCTACCATCCCCTTTGCCTACAGCAGGGAATTACTCACACATGGATGGAGAAGTCATGGAGGGAGGATGGAGTGGCGATGGTGATGACGATGGCGATGATCTCCCCTCTCCGGAGGCCAAAACAGCCTCCAGATTAGCTCTCCCGGAGAAGAACATAGGGTGGCGGCGGCTCCGCGACGAGAATTGGGAAAACGACTTCTGTTCTGGGGTTTTCGCGTCACGGTAATAAATAGGAGTCTCGGTAGGGCACCAGAGGAGGGGGGAGTCACCCAGGCGGCCAGAGGGCGCGGCCCCACCCCTGGCCGCACCTGGGCCCCCCAGGGCTCCCCTCTGGTCCCACTTCTGGCATCTGGCTCCTTCGGGTGCGTGGATTTTCTGGTATTTTTCTGGGAATTTTCCGGGACGTCCAAAAATCCATTTTCCTGCGCACAATAAAATCATACAGACAGCTCAGCTGAAAACATCGTTAGTCCGGGTTAGTTTCGTCCAAATCATGCAAGAATGAGGGAAAAATAAAAGCAAAAGTGTTTGGAAAAGTAGATACGTTTGAGACGTATCAACCCCCCCAAGCTTAGCATATTGCTTGTCCTCAAGTAATTCAGTACAACGAACTGAACGCGACAAAGAAAACTTTGACAAACTCTTTTGCTTCAATAGATGTCTATAAGCATGTACTACGAAAAGAATTTAGCAAGTATCAAAACAATGCTATGAAGACAATGCACGAAGCAATCCTTCTTTCAAGTGATCAATCTCAAACAACTAAAAGCAAATAATAAGCTACTGAAAATCAAGACAGGATTACAATGCACAAAGCTTGAACATACTAGAGTGGTATTTCGCTAGCCTCCAAGAGTGAAGCAAAACATAAATGCAGAAACTCCTCTGGAGTTTTAAAGGAGACTAGAACTAAGAACTTCAGAATAAATAATACCATAATCATGCAAAAGACAATGTAATACTTTGGGACAATGCACATTACACTCAGAATGACAATTATGCTCTCCTAGTTGGTGCTTTGAAGAAAGAATGTGGAGACTCTCGAACCATGGAGTTTGATGGAAAGGTTGAAAACCCGTGAAAGGAAGCAAAGACTAAACTTGTACCAGAGCTCTTGGTTTTAAAAATAGAGATAAAAAGGTGTTTTGGGATATGCATGCTTCGTCAACGAATGCTAGTAGACAACTTAATCGCCTCTTACACTAGACATGTATCAAGGAACGGCTCCCAAGATGGAGACGATCACATCCCCTTAATTTCCTTTGTTTATCACTGCCAAAATTTTCTGATTTCTCATAGACAAAGCGTGAAGGAGGGTTTGTTGGTTGTGATTATCTTTTGTGAGCTGGGCGCACTCATGCCAGTTCCTCCTCGTATTGGGGTTTGCAGATTAGACATGCAATCCCGGGATAAAACATGCCTAACATAAGACGGTCATGAATTACCTATTACTTCCTCATGAGCTAAAACAGAGGCACAAAACAAGAATGCTTTTGAATAATTTCGAGATGGTACAAGAAAGTCTTCGTTAGGATGGCCGGTAAATACCACATAGGAAGGTATGATGGACTCATATGGAAAAACTGGTTTCAAGGATTTTGGATGCACAAGCAGAAATCCGCTTAGTGCGAGCGAAGGCAAGCAAAAGACTGGGAAGTGACCAACTAGAGAGCAATAACAGTCATAATCATGCAGAGCGACAAAGTAATATTGAATCAGGCATGAAAATGATATGACTATTCTGAAATTCAAAGATCATGAAGGCATAGTAGACTTTTCAGTCATAAACATGTGTAAGCATGTGCCAAGTCAATCCAAGAATTCTCCAAAGGGAAATACCACTTCAGTATGCCAAACCATGAACAATGCAATGCATGTAAATCATGTCAACAAAACATTATGTACTCTAGCTATTTGGGATTAGCCACAAGGAAAGCATGAACACTGGGGAAGCATTGTAAACATAGCACTATGTCGCTACAAGCTGGTCTCTAAATCATAAGTACAAGTGAAAGGGCATGTGCCCTTATGTTTGGTTTTGGTAATTGATGACAATCTTTATGGACTAATGGTTTCCTTGAGTTATACCTTAAGGTTGGTCCATAGGCAATGCTTGAAGATCATATGTTGGCTTCAAGGTTGTACAATAAAGATTACGTGTTGACCAAGGTGTTCTTCATGGAGCTACCCAAAGATTGGTCAAGTAGATGTGTGCAAGGTGAAGAGGAGCATCACGAAGATATCGTATGCTTGGAGCTTGCCGACCATTTGGTGATTATGGTCTTGTGAAGATATGCCTAAAAGAGGCTCACCCATAATGGAGTATGGGGGAGCAATATACTAGTATTCATCGAGCCGGCGGAATCAAGAAAGATGTTCCAACTTGAGGCAGACATGTTCGTCATCATCAAGGTCAAGTGGATTACGCGCAAGACAAAGGTTTGAACTTTATAGGTTTCTAGTTTACCGGTCTCATGGTGGTTGTTAGGAGACCGGGTTATAGGCTAGGCCGCATCGTTCGTGGAGAGCTCAAACCTTTGCATCCTTGGCATCATCTTTATTGGTTCTTGTTTGGTTTTCTCTTTGTGAGTGTTGGAGCTTGAGTTCGTATTCATTACAAGCTCTTCTTCGTCGAAAACGGATTTCATATACATCTACTTTTGTGTTTTCGATGTTGGTGTTTTTGTCGACTCTTATCTTGTGAAGGTTTCACCTTCTACCTTGTTGGCATTCTAACATTTCCATGATTTGCATCATTTCTTTTTGTTGATCTTGGGTGGTTCTCTATGTGAGGATCTAGAGCTTTTCCATAGCTTTAAAACAAGCCCAAGATCATCAAAATCGGAGTTCGTATGGAAAAGTTATGCTTGTTTTGGCCGTGCTGTTTTTTCATGTGAGGTAGTACCGCCCGGAGTTGAGGTAGTACCGCCCGAGCGATAGTACCATCCGAGAGGTAGTACCGCCCGGTAGAGCGGTAGTACCGCTCTAGCGGTACTACCGTGGTTAGTACCGAATCCACTACCGTATTCCTACTGGATAGGGAGGTAGTGGGGCACGGTACTGAGCCCGGTAGTACCGCTCCAGTTGAGGTAGTACCGCTCCACGGTAGTACCGCTCGTTGTGCGGTAGTACCGTGGTTGGTGGGATTCCAACGGTTGGATTCGTGGGGACCTATAAAAGGGGGTCTTCTTCTTCCTATGTCCTCACCCGTTTTTTGCAAGTTCTTCCCCCCATTGTTGACCTCTTTGAGCTTGCTTACTCTCTTCCCCTCCTATGATTCTTGCTCCTTTTTGAGGGAAAAGAGAGAGGAGGTCTAGATCCACATTCTCCACCAAGCATCTCTCCTCTAAGTGAGGGTAACCTTGTGGATCTAGATCTTGGAGTTCTTTGTGTTCTCCTTGTTCTTCCTCTCATATTCCTCCATAGCTTCTGTTGCTTTGGTGGGACTTGAGAGTTGGGGACTTGAGCACTTCGTGTGCTCTTGTCATTGCATTTGGTGCATCGGTTTGAGTTCTCTCCGAGGATTCGTTGTAGAAGTAAAGTTGAGAAGATAGCTACTCTTGAGTGCATTGGCACTCTAGAGCTTGTACCTCGTGGGTGCGTTGGCACCTAGAGGCTTGTTGTTGCGGAGCTCAATCATTGTGGTGGAAAGCTTCGGGACGCTACGGGATCCTCCAATTCGGTTGTGGAGATAGCCCCGAGCATTTGTACGGGTTCGGTGACCGCCCTCAAGGGTCGCCATTTTTACGGGTTCGGTGACCGCCCTCAAGTGTCCTAATAGTGGAATCACGGCATCTTGCATTGGTAAGAGCGTGAGGAGAAATAGGGTGGCCCTCGTTGGCTTCATGTGAGCATTGTGCTCCTCACCCTCTCCAAACGGAGACATACTTCTCGCAAGAGAAGGAACTTCGGTAACAAATCCTTGTCTCCATCGACTCCACTTGCGGTTATCTCTACCCTTACTTTGAGCAAGCTTTTTACATTGTTTATCTTATGCTTGCTCATTTTATTGTACATTGCTTGTCCCATAGGTTGTTCTTCTAGTCAACCTATTTACTTGTGCACCTACTTTGTGATAGCCTTAGTGCTCTTGTTTTATATCTTGCTATCACATAGTTGTTTGTCTTGCTTAGTATAAGTTGTTGGTGCACATAGTTGAGCCTAGCTTATTTAGGTTTCTTGCTTGGCAAATTAAACGTTAAGTTTTATTCCGCATTTGTTCAAGCCGAAACCGTAATTATTTTAAGCGCTTATTCACCCCCCTCTAGGCGACATCCACGTCCTTTCAACAAGCATATGTACAAAAGTAGAAACAAAAAGAGTTCATACCGGTTTTCCTTGTTGCATCCCTTTCGTCGATCTTCGTCACTACTGCCTTGTCACTTGCACGATTGGACGAAGGAAAATATAATCAAGTGCAAATGCCATCACGGACTCGAGCTGAACTCTGCAACAAAGCAGACTAAAGAGAGAAAAGAAAATATTTTTGAATTTTTCAAAGGTTAAACGAAAGAAAAAGAAAAGAGAAATCTTTTTGTTGTTTTTTCAAAATAAAAGAACAAAGAAGAATGGGCAAAAACTTCAAAAAGATCAAAGCAAACAAAATAAAAACGGATAATACACTTGAAAGGTGAGAAGGACACATACTCCCCCAAGCTTAGGCTTTTGGCCTAAGTTGGTAGCAGCTACTGCCCCCAGGAGCCTCCTGCTGTGGGGTAAGGGTAAGTCCAGGAGTCGTATGAGCCCTTCGGTTCGTACACCGAGGTCCTCAGATCCTCCCAAGAGGAAGGTCATGCGCTCCAAGCGGAAGAAGATCTCTCGCCATGCTCGGTGAAGGTATCTCCCTGGAAAGGTGGGAAATCACCGTGCTCCTCCTCGTCGGGCAGAACCCCCTCCATGGGGTTATGCGGCTGGTAATTAACCAAGAACTCATCGAACTGAATTTCATTGAAGGACCATCCGTTCCTGCGAGCGTTATTAAACAAAAGTGGTGCAGGTAGACGGATCTCACAAGTAATAGTCCTTTCAAACCTCAAAATATAATCAAGGTTACCAAACTGATAAGTCATGGTAACAAACTTATGCCTCTTCATAGCCGCAGGATCGAGACTCGCGTATGAAAAGGGAACATCATCAGGATGCGGGGTGCGCTCAAGAGACTCAAGGATAAGTGTGGCATAAACGCCACCATATAAATCTCCCTTGTTACTGTTCGTAACAAGACGCCGAGCAATCAAAGCACCCACATTATACTCATTCTTACCAGAGAGGGCGTTCGCATAAATAGCAAAGTCTGGTGCAGAACCATTGCTCGTATTGTCACGAGCCAACACCCCTCTAGCAACAAAATACGCAAAATACCTGAGGTGTGGAAACAAGATGCTGGAAATCTTCGTGCGCCGAATATCGGTCTCCTCCTGGCAGCAAAGGGAGTTGAAGAAGGTCCTCAACCCGGAAGGCTGCATGGTCATCTTAGCTGTCTGACCAACGTTCGGCACACCTATTATATCACAAAACTATGCCAAATACATGGTTATGAGATCATTATAAAGTTTGAACTCGACGGTTCCAGCATCATGGTTATAGCAAAAACTGTTAACAAAACAGGAGGTAAGATTTTTGTATTGCACCACACGGCATAAAGCTAGCCGTGTCAAACCTGCATTGGCACAAAGGCCATAAAATTACTCCTTGATTCCTGCAGCTGTAAGAAAATCATCGCAAGGATACATCATTGCGCATGCTGGATTTGTGTCTTCCAATAGCTCCAGGGGCACATGATCTTCATTGTAGCTCACCCTAACTGCTGAGGGTGAAGCTGCAGCTCTAGTGACTCGATCGGAGCGCTCGGGCTTCTTCTTCCCAAGACACCCCTTTGTTTTTCCAAAGAAACTCATTTCTGAATTTTTTTACAATTCACAAAAACAAGGATTTAAACAAAGTGAGTTGAGGCAAACTATTCTACTCACTTACCTAATGGCATAAACTTGCATCAAAACTTGGAAAATAAATTTCTACACAAGCATGCAAACTCATATGAACAGCACCAAGAGCTACTAAATACTCACAAATGAAGCCACCAATCAAAAATCTAATTGGAGGGGTGAAGGAGTTACACACCAGGGAGTATTTGCCCAAAATCTCAGCTCAAATGATGGGTCGTAGAGAGAGATCGAAATTCTGGACGGAGGGTAGCAAGAACGCAAGAACAAAGTGCAGAACTCGCGTTTTTGGAGAGAGAGAAGGGAGGAAGAAGAAGACTTACCTGGCTAGATGCTCTGTGGGACCCAGGCGCCCTGTGGGCATGGCCAGGGGCCAGGCCGCGCCAGCTGGCCGCCTGGGCCACTGGTGCCCCCCCTGGTCAGCCCCAGGTGCCCCTGGGTCACTCCCGGCATGGAAATTTTTCAAATATTTTTTCTGGAATTTTCTTAACAACTTCTCTGTTGAAAAAATTTCGAAGTTCAAAAGGCTGCAAAACTTTCTGAAAACTTGAAGCAGTGATTAGAATTGTGAAGTTTCAAAAACATATAAACTTGGTACAGCAAGGAGAATAAAAGCTAAAGCAAACGAAAACATAACAAGCTCCACTTTTTTACCTATATAAAACATGCTTATTAGCAAGGTTGATCAAGTCTTACCAACGAACCGGCGATATATAGAGCAAAAAGTCTCACCTCTCATGAAGTGATCATTGCACCTTTACTTTAATAGACATTGTCCCCACCATGATGGTTTTGTATTTGTGGTGCACATGTAGAGGACAACCCCATTCTCCAATCTTCACGGTCTCAATATTCTCTATAGAGTTGAGCCCATGCCTCTTGTCAATCTTCTTTGGAAAATACACCGTGTGTTCTTTGTCATTCACGTTGAAAGTAACATTTCCTTTGTTGCAATCAATAATAGCGCCTGCGGTGTTAAGAAAAGGTCTACCAAGAATAATAGACATGCTCCCATCCTCGGGCATGTGATACGTCCAAAACGTATCTATAATTTCTGCTTGCTCCATGCATGTTTTGTGTGATATTGCTATGATCTAGATACACTTTCATACACTTTTGATCATATTTGGACTAACCTATTAACTCAGTGCACCCCAGTGCAAGTTCTTGTTTTCTGCTGTTTTTCTATTTCAGTTTTTCCCCATATGAAAAGTGCCAGAAAAATTCCGGGAAAAATAAAGGACAAATCAGCGTACAGGAAGCTTCGCGAAGAGCCCGAGTGGGCCAGAGGGGAGCCAGGGGGGCCCAGGAGGCCACCCGGCGCGGCCCCACCCCTGGCCGCGCCAGGGGGGCGCCTGGGGCCCCTGGTCCACCTCTGTCTGCCCCCCTTCGCCTATTTATTCTCCGTCACGGGGAAACTCCGAGGACAGAACCCTTTTTCGCGATCTCTCCTCTGTTCCGCCGCCGCCGCGCTTCCGAGATCGGGAGCACCAGAAGACCTCTTCCCGGCACCCTGCCGGAGGGAGGGCCGACCTCCGGGAGTCTCCTCTCCACCATGGATGCTCCCCGGATGTCTCGTGAGTAGTTTTCCTTGGACCATGGGTCCGTGATCAGTAGCTATGTGATGTTCTCCTCCCCTCTTTGTTCTTCATGGTTTAGACCTCGTGAGCTGCCATACATGATCGAGGCACTTTTGTAATCTTTCTGCTATTGCTATGCTGAGTTTGATGGGGTCTGATGGATTATGAGATTATGTTAAGATTGTGATAGATTAATATATTTGGTTTTTATCTCTTATATTTTTGTTCCTAAGTAACTCTTGCATGTTCTCCGTTGTTGTTTATTGCTTTGGCCAAGTAGTAGGTAGTGACTCCAAGAGGGAACGTTATGCTCGATTGTGGGTTCATGCCCCCCGATGACACTCTTGAGTGACAGAAACATGAGTCTAGGGGATGTGCTGTTGCCACAAGGCGGAAAACAACGGTGCTTGTAACCGAGGTTACAAGGATTGTTTACTTTACGCAAAGTGCTTTTTAATGCAGTTGTCTGTTGCTTTGGGTTTACACTTTGGGTGGGGCTCGCAACTTAATACCAGCGAGATGTTCTGGATAGATATCTCAAGGTGGATGATTAGTAGTAGATGCAGTTGGATTTCGGTCTACTTATTTTGGCGTACTGCCCGTGCTTTTGAACCTCTTCCTTTCTTTTGTAGCATAGTTAGCATTGCGGTGCGTTCATAATCCTGTCAATTGCCCTTCTGTAATTTGTTTACCTCGCATAGCAGTTTTATCGTCTTTTGGGAGAGAGACATCACTAGCGAACATCACGTATCCCGGTCCATATCCTTATTACTGTTTCCACGCTATCTTTACTTTTCAGCTTTTACTTTCAATTGCTATCATTATCCCTTGTGTTTTACCCTTTGTGAACAACAAGACCGGAGAGCTTGACAACCTCTCTGAACTTCGTTGGGAACAAAGTTATCTGTGTCTGTGTGCAGGTCCACGTCAGTTGCGCCGCTGACACCTACTTATCATATCCGGAGTCCTACGGGAGACAAACCTTGGTATCTTCACTGAGGGAAACTTTCTGCTGCGCTACATCTCTAACTTCCACTTGAGGTAACCAACGAGGGGCGAGAAGCCATCAAGCGAATTTCTGGCGCCGTTGCCGGGGACTCCGAGTGCTAAGATAGGGGAGTTGCACACTACCCTTTACCTTTGTTTTTTAGTCTTGTTAGTTTACCTTTCAGTGTTTATCTTTGTGTCTTTTATCGAAAACAACAAAAAAATCTGCCACACTTGCTGCTACTATCGGTTCCAATGAAAACACCAAGTTGTGTGACTTCACTAGTCACAACAACCAAGACTTTATCTGCACTCCCATTGCCACACCTGCCACTTCAGCTACCTCTTATGAAATTAAACCTGCTTTGCTAAACCTTGTTATGAGAGATCAATTCTCTGGTGCTGGAGATGATGCTGCTTTACACTTGAACAATTTTTTTGAATTATGTGATATGCAAAAGTATAAAGAAGTAGAAGGTGATGTTGTTGATACGTCTCAAACGTATCTACTTTTCCAAACACTTTTGCTATTGTTTTGCCCTCATTCTTGCATGATTTGGACGAAACTAACCCGGACTAACGCTGTTTTCAGCAGAGCTGCCTGTATGGTTTATTTGTGCGCAGGAAAATGGATTTTAGACGTCCCAGAAAATTCCCAGAAAATTACCTGAAAATCCACGCACCCGAAGGAGCCAGGAGCCAGAAATGGGACCAGAGGGGAGCCCTGGGGGCCCCAAGTGCCCCCCCTGGCGCGGCAAGGGGTGGGGCCGCGCCCTCAGGCCGCCTGGGCTGCTCCCCCCTCCTCTGGTGCCCTACCGAGGCTCCTATTTATCCCCGTGACGAGAAAACCCCAGAACAGAAGTCGTTTTCCCAGTTTCCGTCGCGGAGCCGCCGCCACCCTCTGTTCTTCTTCGGGAGGGATAATCTGGAGGCTGATTTGGCCTCCGGAGAGGGGAGATCGTCGCCATCGTCATCACCATCGCCACTCCATCCATCCTCCATGACTTCTCTTCATATGTGTGAGTAATTCCCTGTTGTAGGCAAAGGGGATGGTAGGGATTGGATGAGTTTAATCTTGTAATAGTTCGTCAGATTGTTGGGGGCATGTTGCCTATCATCTACTTTGGTGTTTATCATCTTTGCTACAATTCGTTGTTCTTAATGCTTGTCACTTTGGGCCCGAGTGCCATGTTTTCAGATCTGAACCCTATGTGTTTTCATGAATATATTTGTGTTCTAGATCCTATCTATGAGTTGTATGCACCTATTATGGTCCGGAACCGGCGATCCCAAAGGTGACAGCTTGGGACACCAAAGGGGATGGTCCATAATTTGAGGATTCCATGTATCCATTGAGTTTATTACTTTTTTTCGGTGCTCTTTGACAGGAGCACCTTAATCTCCATAAGTTCCTTTTGGCCCCGTTCGTAGCGGGATGGTAGGACAAAAGATGTTGTGCAAGTTCTTATTGCAAGCACGCACAACTACCTACGTGGTACATGCCTATTGTTTGATATTTTCCTAGATGATCATTGCTTTTCTGTGTGCCTTGCCCCGTGTTAGAATCTATTATATGTTTACTCTCATCCATGCAGCGCCCAACCATCCATCTCCCTAGCCTACAGTGTTTTTAATCCTGCTGGTTATTAGTTGTTACTTTTTGCTATTTACTTTTGCTGTTGCTATCATCACTATCACATTATCGTCACCACTTATCTATCGTTGCAAGCAAGTATATTTCAGGTGCGGTTGAATTGACAACTCAACTGTTAAAGCTTATAAATACTCTTTGGCTCCCCGTGTGTCGAATCAATAAATTGGGTGAACTTACCCGCGAAGACTATCTCGATCCCTTACGCCTGTGGGGCATCAAGCAGCGTTTTTTGGCACCGTTGCCGGGGAGCATAACAATATTTACAAGTCTACTTGAAGTATCCTGCCTGCTGCATATCATCCGCTATGGGTAAGAAAGGAGACCCCAAGGTTCCGATCTTACTATCCCGTACAAGAAAAGGTACCGTTCTGAACACTAGTGCTACACTTGATTCACCTTCTGTTATGAGTAAGTTTACTTCACCACCACTACATGATGCTTCTATTGAGTCTGTTACTATGTCCGATACTTTTGATGATGCTTCCACTAATCTTGATGATGCTACTTTTCTTGGTCACTATGTTGAAACTCAGACTGCTAAGGCTGCAGCAAAATCCAAGACCGAGACCCCTACTACCTATATTCCTACCTGTAAAACCTTTGGTTACCCGATCTTAGATGAACTCAAGGAGAGAATCCTTGATGATGATTATGTTACTCTTGATGATGATTTTTGCAGGGAACTCAGAGAGTGTGTCGACTCTGACCCTGGTGCTGTTAAAGAGTTGCTCAAAAGGCACGCCATGAAGAACAAAGTTATTCCTGACCCTCAATTTTCCACATCTCCTATATGCATCACTGATCCTGATTATGATTTCTCTGTCGATCTTTCACTTATATCTACAGTCGAGGCTGACCCCTTTTATGGAAGAGAAAATGATGATGCTATAGCACACTTGACCAAACCCGCTGAGTTAAGCAACCTGATCACTACTGATGAGAAGATACGAAACTTCTATGTGGCCAAGCTTTTTCCTTTTTTCTTTGAAGGAAGACGCTAAATCATGGTACGACGCACTACCTTATGGTTCCGTTAAAAGTCCTCAGGACTTAGTCAAATTCTTTGTTGATAAATATTTCCCAGCTCATCTGCAACATGCTGCTTTGCAAAGAATCTATAACTTTAAACAATTGCAGGATGAGCAACTCCCTAAAGCTTGGGGGAGGTTTTGTGATTTACTTAAGGTTATGCCGGGACATGGAATCCCCAAGAATGAACTGCTTGATATATTTTATGCTGGTTTAACCAATGAATCCAGAACCTATCTGGATAGTTGTGCTAGTTGTGTTTTCAGGGAAAGAACACCGGACGATGCAAAAGAATTAATGTGCAAAATTGCCAAGAACTATGAAGACTGGTCCGTCCCTGAACCACTTCTGCCACCGAAAAAGAGGGGCATGCTTGTTCTGAACCCCTAAGATATGCAAGAAGCAAAGAAGTCTATAAAGGAGAAAGGTATTAAAGCCGAAGATGTGAAGAATTTACCGCCTATTGAGAAGTTGTGTGAGCCTACTACTCACCCTCCCTTGGTAGAGGTACACTCTCTATTAGACTTTACTGAAAGTGACATCCCTAAAGGTAAGCCTCCTGACCAATGTTTAGATGAGCTTGATAATTTTTATTTTCAAGCAAGACCATTTTAATAGGAAGTTACAAAGTCAGTTGCATGATAATTCTCTTGCTACAAAAAGTTTATGTGATGTTCTAGAAAGAACAGTTAATGATGTTAAATGTCTTGTTAAGCATTTTCATATGGTTCAAACTCAGCTTGAACAAATTTCTAATGTGCAAAAAGATTTGCTTGCTAATAATGCCAAACAGGACATACAAGCTTATGGAATCAAAACTAGGGGTGGAACACACACCCAGGACCCACTCTATCCTGAGGGGCATCCAAAGAGGATCGGGCAAGATTCTCAAGTACAAGAAGAAGACGAGACTATTAGCTCTCTGAAGAAAAAGAAGAAGAAGAAACACAAGGAGGCTGACAATCCCGGTGATCCTATTACAAGTGAAAAGCCAGTTGTTGATCCTAACAGCATATCTACCTCCGATGCTGAAACAGAAGACGGTGCTGAGCCACAAGAAAAGGACGCTGAGAAGGATGATTCTCCCAAGGTAAAAGAAGAAGAAGCACCCGATAAACGCAAGAGGTACTCTAAAGAAGACTTCATCGCAAGGAGACATGGGAAGGAAAGAGAACCATGGATACAAAAAACCATGCCCTTTCCAGGTAAGTCCCTCAAATCTAAAGAAGAAGAGCATTATAATAAATTTTGTGAATGGATGAAACCTCTTTTTCTTCAAATTCCTTTGACTGATGCTATTAAGTTACCTCCTTATTCGAAATATATGAAAGATATTGTTACTAATAAAAGAAAAGTTCCTAATGAGGCAATATCTACTATGCTTGCTAACTACTCTTTCAGTGGCAAGATTCCTAAGAAGCTCGGCGATCCAGGTATACCCACCATTCCTTGCTCCATAAAGAATAATTACGTCAGAACTGCTTTATGTGATCTTGGTGCAGGAGTGAGTGTTATGCCCTTCTCTCTTTACAAAAGGCTTTGTTTAGATAAACTAATCCCTACAGATATCTCACTTCAGATGGCTGACAAGTCAACAGCTGTCCCAATAGGTATTTGTGAGGATGTACCCATTGAAGTTGCTAACTGTTTGATCCTTACAGATTTTGTTGTGCTTGACATGCCCGAGGATGGGAGTATGTCCATTATTCTTGGTAGACCTTTTCTTAACACCGCAGGTGCTATCATTGATTGCAATAAAGGAAAGGTCACCTTCAACGTTGATGATAAAGAACACACGGTGTATTTTCCAAAGAAGATCGACAAGAGGCATGGCCTTAACTCTATAGAGAATATCGAGACCGTGAAGATTGGAGAATGGGATTGTCCACTACATGTGCACCACAAATACAAAACCATTATGGTGGGGACAATGTCCATTAAAGTAAAGGTGCAATGATCATTTCATAAGAGGGGAGACTTTTTGTTCTATATATCGCCGGTTTGTTGGTAAGACTTGATCAACCTTGCTAGTGGGCTTGTTTTATATAGGTAAAAGTTAAGCTTGTTATGTTTTAATTTTCTTTAGCTTTCATTCTCTTTGCTGTACCAAGTTTTTATGTTTTTGAAGCTTCACAATACTAATCACTGCTTTAAGTTTTCACAAAGTTTTGCAGCTTTTTGAACTCCGAGAAATTTTCAACAGTGAAGTTTTCAGAAAAAATCCAGAAAAATAAAAATAAAAATTTCCATGCCGGGAGTGACCCAGAGGCACCTAGGGCTGACCAGGGGGGGCCACCAGTGGCCCAGGCGTCCAGCTGGCGTGGCCTGCCCCCTGGCCGCGCCCACAGGGCGCCTGGGGCCCCCAGGGCAGCCAGCCAGGTATGTCTTCTTCCCACTCCTTCCTCTCTCTCCAAAAACACGAGTTCTGCTCCAGTTCTTGCGTTCTTGCTGTTCATGGGGGCGATTTCCGATCTCTCTCTACATCCCACCATTCGAGCTGAAATTTTGAGCAAATACTCCCTGGTATGTAACTCCTTCACCCCTCCAATTAGATTTTTGATTGGTGGCTTCATTTGTGAGTATTTAGTAGTTTTTGGTGTTGTTTATATGAGCTTGCATGCATGTGTAGAATTTTATTTTCCAAGTTTTGATGCAAGTTTATGCCTTAGGTAAGTGAGTTGAGTAGTTTGCCTTAACTCACTTTGTTTAAATCCTTGTTTTTGCAATTTGTCAAAAAATTCAGAAATGAGTTTGCTAGGAAGAGCAAAGGGGTGTCTTGGGAAGAAAAGGCCCGAGCGCTCCGATCGAGTTACAAGAGCTTCAGCTTCACCCTCGACTACTAGGGTGAGCTACAACGAAGATCATGTGCCCTTGGAGTTGTTGGAGGACACAAATCAAGCACGTGCAATGACTTTCCCGTGCGATGAATTCCTTGAAGCTGCAGGAATCAGGGAGGAGTTTTATAATCTTTGTGCTAATGCAGGTTTGACGCGGCTTGCAACGTGCCGTGTTACCCAGTATCAAAAACTCACCTCCTGTTTCATTAACATTTTAGATATAACCTTGATGCTGGTTCTGTTGAGTTTAAAATTTATAATGATCTTTTGACCATGCCTTTGGAAAGGTTTTGTGAAATAATAGGTGTGCCGAATGTGGGACAGACGGCGAAGATGAGCTCTCAGCCCTCCGAGCTGAGAACCGTATTCAACTCGCTCTGTAGCATGGATACGAGGGATATTCGTCGGTCAAAGATCTCCAGCATCTTATTTCCACACCTCAGGTATTTTGCGTATTATATTGCTAGAGGGGTGTTTGCTCGTGACAACACGAGCAACATATCTGCGCCGGATATTGCTATCCTGGCAACCGCCCTTTCAGGGAGGTTTGATTATAATGTGGGTGCCTTAATTGCTCAACGCCTTGCTATGAACGGTAACAAGGGAGATTTATTTGGTGGCGTTTACGCGACACTTATCCTAGAGTCTATTAATGGCACCCCACACCCCGATGACAAGCCTTTTACTTATTTAAGTTTTGATCTTGCTGCTATGAAAAGGCATAAGTTTGTTACCATGACTTCCGATTTTGGTAACCTTGATTATATCTTAGGTTTCGGAGCTACCACGGAACGCAAGATCCGTCTACCTGCACCTCTTTTGTTTGATTTTTCTCTCAGGAACAGATGGTCCTTTGATGTTATCCAGTTCGATGAGTTCGTGGTCCAGCGTCAGTTTCATAACGCCATGGAGGGGGTTGTGCCCGACGAGGAGGAGCATGGTGAGTTCCCACCTTTCCAGAGAGGGACCGTCACCCATCTTGGCGAAGGGTCTTCCTCTGCTTGGAGCGCGGATCCTTCTTCGTGGGAGGATTCGAGGACTTCGGTGTACGCGCCGGAAGCCTCATTCGATCCTTGGACTCACCCGTACTACCCTGGAGCAGGAGGCTCCTGGGGACATTAGCCGCTACCAACTTAGGCCAAAAGCCTAAGCTTCGGGGAGTACGTGCCCTTCTCACTTTTTCCATTGTATTATCCATTTTATTCGCTTTAATCCTTTCGAAGTTTTTTTTTTCCGTTTTCTCTTTCTTTCTTACTTTTCAAAAACAACAAAAAGATTTTCTCTTTCTTTTGTTTTCTTTTAAACCTTTGAAAAACCCAAAAAGATTTCCTTTCTCTCTTTAGTTTGCTTTGTTTTCAGAGATCAGCTCGAGTCCGTGATGGCATTTGATTATATTTCCTACGTTCGATCGTGCAAGTGACATGGCAGTAATGACGAAGATCGACGAAAGGGAAGCAACAAGGAAAACCGGTATGAACTCTTCTTGTCTCTACTTTTGTACATATGCATGTACTTATGATCTAGAGACCAGCTTGTAGAGACATAGTGCTATGTTTACAATGCTTTCCCAGTGTTCATGCTTTCCTTGTGGATAGTCTCAAATAGCTAGAGTACATAATGTGTTGTTGAAATGATTTACATGCATTGCATTGTTCATGGTTTGGCATACTGGAGTGGTATTTCCCTTCGGAGAATTTTTGGATTGACTTGGCACATGTTCACACATGCTTATGACTAAAAAGTCTACTCTTGCCTTGATGATCTTTTTGTTTCAGAATAGTTATATCACTTTCATGCCCGATTCAATGTTGCTTTGTCGCTCTGCATGATTATGACGGTTATTGCTCTCTAGTTGGTCGCTTCCCGGTCTTTTGCTAGCCTTCGCTCGCACCAAGCGGAATTCTGTTTGTGCTTCCAAACTCCTTTTCAAACCCAGTTGTTCCATTTGAGTCCACCATACCTACCTATATGTGGTATTTACCGGCCACTCCTAACTTAGACTTTCTTGTGCCATCTCGAAATTTATTCAAAATTTTCCCTTTTGTAACCGTACAAGCTCATGGTGCGGTGAGGGGAAATCACTATCTTTCATGCCAAAAATATTTTGACGGAAGTTTTAACTAGTCAAAACAGAAAAAGAAAAAATATGAGAGTTACACCTCCCCCATACTTGATGATGGAGTGAAATGGACCAAATGCTGCTTATGATAGGTAGAACGATACCCTCCTTCCATCCTTGAGGCAAAAGAAAAGGTTCCATAGACCATCGAAGATTAATGGATAAGGGATTATGTGTAAGCAAAAAGCATTATATATGGTTGGCATGGGAGATATTGAGAGACCTTTACCGTTCACCGTTGACTGGAAAGTTGCACTTCTCAAAGATATTTTATCTCTGTTTTCAAAACCAAGAGCTCTAGCACATGTTTAGTCTTTGCTTCCTTTCACGGGTTTTCAACCTTGCCATCAAATACCACGGTTCGAGAGTCTCCCCTTCTTCCTCCAAAGCACCAACTATGAGAGCATAATTGTCATTCTTAATGTAACATGCATTGTCCCAAAGTATTACATTGTCTGAAATACTGAGTTCTAGTCACCTTTAAAACTCCGAAGGAGTTTCTGCATTTATGTTTCGCTTCACTCATGGAGGCTAGCGAAATGCCACTCAAGTATGTTCAAGCTATGTGCATTGTGATCTTGTTTTTATTTTCAGTAGCTTATTATTTACTTTTAGTTGTTTGTGACTGATCACATGAAAGAGAATTGCTTCGTGCATTGTCCTTGTAGAATTGTTTCAATACTTGCTAAACTCTTTTCGTAGTACATGCTTATATACATCTGTTGAAGCAAAAGAGTTTGTCAAAGTTTTCTTTGTCGCGTCCAGTTCGTTGAACTGAATTGCTTGAGGACAAGCAATATGCTAAGCTTGGGGGAGTTGATACGTCTCAAACGTATCTACTTTTCCAAACACTTTTGCTATTGTTTTGCCCTCATTCTTGCATGATTTGGACGAAACTAACCCGGACTAACGCTGTTTTCAGCAGAGCTGCCTGTATGGTTTATTTGTGCGCAGGAAAATGGATTTTTAGACGTCCCAGAAAATTCTCAAAAAATTACCTGAAAATCCACGCACCCGAAGGAGCCAGGAGCCAGAAGTGGGACCAGAGGGGAGCCCTGGGGGCCCCAGGCGCCCCCTGGCGCGACCAGGGGTGGGGCCGCGCCCTCAGGCCGTCTGGGCTGCTCCCCCCTCCTCTGGTGCCCTACCGAGGCTCCTATTTATCCCCGTGACGAGAAAACCCCAGAACAGAAGTTGTTTTCCCAAGTTCCTTCGCGGAGCCGCCGCCACCCTCTGTTCTTCTTCGGGAGGGCTAATCTGGAGGCTGATTTGGCCTCCGGAGAGGGGAGATCGTCGCCATCGTCATCACCATCGCCACTCCATCCATCCTCCATGACTTCTCTTCATATGTGTGAGTAATTCCCTGCTGTAGGCAAAGGGGATGGTAGGGATTGGATGAGTTTAATCATGTAATAGTTCGTCAGATTGTTGGGGGCATGTTGCCTATCATCTACTTTGGTGTTTATCATCTTTTTGCTACAATTCGTTGTTCTTAATGCTTGTCACTTTGGGCCCGAGTGCCATGTTTTCAGATCTGAACCCTATGTGTTTTCATGAATATATTTGTGTTCTAGATCCTATCTATGAGTTGTATGCACCTATTATGGTCCGGAACCGGCGATCCCAAAGGTGATAGCTTGGGACACCAAAGGGGATGGTCCATAATTTGAGGATTCCATGTATCCATTGAGTTTATTGCTTTGTTTCGGTGCTCTTTGACAGGAGCACCTTAATCTCCATAAGTTCCTTTTGGCCCCGTTCGTAGCGGGATGGTAGGACAAAAGATGTTGTGCAAGTTCTTCTTGCAAGCACGCACAACTACCTACGGGATACATGCCTATTGTTTGATATTTTCCTAGATGATCATTGCTTTTCTGTGTGCCTTGCCCCGTGTTAGAATCTATTATATGTTTACTCTCATCCATGCAGCGCCCAACCACCCATCTCCCTAGCCTACAGTGTTTTTAATCCTACTGGTTATTAGTTGTTAATTTTTGCTATTTACTTTTGCTGTTGCTATCATCACTATCATATTATCGTCACCACTTATCTATCGTTGCAAGCAAGTATATTTCAGGTGCGGTTGAATTGACAACTCAACTGTTAAAGCTTATAAATACTCTTTGGCTCCCCGTGTGTCGAATTAATAAATTGGGTTAACTTACCCGCGAAGACTATCTCGATCCCTTACGCCTGTGGGGCATCAGTTGTTAAGCTCAAGCTCTTTCCTTTCTCTTTAAGGGGAGACGCTAGAATCTGGTTTCAATCTTTGCCTAGGAATAGCATAGATTATTGGGATAAGTGCAAAGATGCTTTTATAGGGGAGTATTACCCACCTGCTAAAATTATCCAATTGAGGAGTAACATTATGAATTTTAAGCAATTGGATAATGAACACGTTGCCCAATCTTGGGAACGAATGAAATATCTTGTTAAGAAATGCCCTACACATGGTTTGACTACCTGGATGGTTATCCAGACTTTTTATGCAGGCTTGAACTTTACCTCGCGTAACATGTTAGATTCGGCCGCGGGAGGAACCTTTATGTCAACTACACTTGGTGCTGCCACGAAGCTTCTGGATGAGATGATGACCAATTATTCCCAATGGCACACCGAACGCGCTCCAACAGGTAGGAAGGTAAATTCTTTCGAGGAAATTACCTCCCTCAATGAAAAAGGTTATTTAATTATGTCTCTACTTACCAAGCAACCCTATATTGATCCTCATGATGTCCCTTTAAATTCTTTGGTTTCTCAAGAACAAGTAGATGTGAACTTTATTGCTAGAAACAACTTCAACAATAATGCTTATAGGGGAAATTTTGCTACCAATCCTAGACCGTTTCCATCCAACTATGGGAACAACAACACCTACCCTAGCAACAAAAACCCCACCTCTGAATTAGAAAGCATGCTTAGAGACTTTATCACTACCCAAAAAGCCTTCACCAAAAATGTAGAGGATAAATTAGCTAAAATAGATAATCTCTCTTTGAAGGTAGAAAGCTTAGCCCTTGATATTGAGATGCTTAAAATTAGAACCTCTCCCCTTGAGGAAAATAAGGCCACTCCTATTAATGCTATCCAATTACAAATTAATGAAAATATTAGGATGATGGATAAACTTAAAGAAAGGTGGGCTAGAGAAAAAGAGGAAGAGGATAGAATTAAGAGCCTTCCTACACACCACACAGTTGCCACTATCCAAATTGTTGAGGACACCCAAACTATTAGCACCCAATGCACTCCTAGTCCCGTTGGACCTATTAATGGTGATGCTAATACCTCAACCGAAGATAAAGAAACTCCTATGAACATAGAGGGTTTCAAACAAGTGAGCCTAGATGACACTACTACCACCTTTGATAGTAGTTATATTGATTTTGATAGTTGTACCCTCTCAGAAGTTATTAGCTTGTTACACAAAATGTCTAGAGACCCCCACACTAGCACAATTAATCTTGCCTTCACGGAGCATATCACAAATGCTCTCATCAAAGCTAGGGAGGAGAAGCTTAGAGTAGAAGCCTCCATACCTAGGAAGCTAGATGATGGCTGGGACCCTATGATCAAAATTAAATTAAATAACTTCTCTTGCTATGCTTTATGTGATGTTGGAGCTAGTACCTCCGTTATGCCCAAAAGAATATTTGATATGTTTGAATTGAAGCCCTTTGAGCCTTGTTCTTTTGGTGTTCGTCTTGTTGATTCTTCCATAAAGAAACCTTTGGGGAAGATCGACGATGTTCTTATCATTGTCAATGACAACTATGTTCCCGTTGATTTTATTGTTATGGATATAGAGTGTGAACCTTTGTGTCCAATTATTTTGGGACGTCCTTTTCTTCGCACCGTTGGTGCGGTTATTGACATGAAATAGGGGAATATAAAATTCCAATTCCCATTCAAAATGGGGATGGAACACTTCCCTAGAAAGAAAATCAAGTTACCTTTTGAGTCCGTTACACGGGCTAGTTATTCTCTTTCTCTTGATAAAACTTGATTCTTCTTTTGCATTATGCCTAGCTTAAAGGCATAAAATAAAGCGCTTTCGGGAGGCAGCCCGCAACGAATTTAGGTTTTTCTTTTTACTTTTATTGTGTCTTGATGATTGTTACTACTGTAGCAACATCATTGTATCTTTATTTTTGAGCTTTGTAACAAGTTATAGCCTTCTACGGCAAGGGAAGTAAAAGTTGTGACATGCTGTCCAGAAAACAGATTCTGTCCTCGTGACCAGAAAAAATCCAGAAAAATCCCATTTCATCTTTTTGAGCTTATATTTTTACACAGCATGCTCTATACAATTACGAAACTTCCGTATGTTCTGAGTTTTTTCATTTGAGTTGCAGAAGTGCCCCTAAAAAATTCTTTACTACCTGCTGTTCTGTTTTTCACAGATTCTGCCACGTTTTGTCTCTCCTAACTTTTGCAAACCTTAAGCTTGCTTTTTCTTTGCAAAAACTTTTTGGCACTCTTGAGAAACAGTAGATCTTCAAGAATATATTTATATCCAGTGGGGAAAAAATATTTTATTAAGGGTACTAACCTCTCTAATCAGCTTATGATGAGTTATGTATGAAGGGAGTTTTCAAGTGTGCGACGGAAGATGATGAAAGAAGATCCAGGACTGTCAAGCGCTCAAGCTTGGGGATGCCCCCATGCATCCCCAACAAATATTCAAGGACACTCAAGCGTCTAAGCTTGGGGATGCCCCCGTGCATCCCCTTCTCCATCAACAATCATCAGTTCGTCCTTCGTCTCACTATATTTTTATCACTTCATGCGTTATGTGCTATGCTTGGAGCGTCTCGCTCTTAGGTTTTATTTTTAGTTTTCTTTAGCTTTGCTTGCTTTTCACAACAAGTTAGATCCCGTCTTACTTTGTGTGGGAGAGAAACACGCTCCACTTCCAAAATCTAGAACACATCATAGGATTTTTCCTGCTTATCTTTCTGCTGTTGTGTGTTCTTTATCTTTTCATAACTACTGCCATGTTTAGTCTTAGTCTTAGTTTGTCTTTAGCAAGAGCCTTGGCTTTTGTTTAGTTTGTTGCTGGAACTCTTTTTAGTTTTCATGTTTATCTTGTTAAAGAGAGTTGGTTGTTGCACTGAGTTGTGTCTTGTCTTGAGAGTAGGTGATTGAGGTTGCTATTTTCTTCTAGTAGTAACTTCCAATGGTTTTGAGGTATTGATGTGAGTAATGTCTGAAATTTTGGTGTCCAGAGCTCTAGCCTATTAGTGATAGGTGTCGTATTTTGGGCAATCCGTGTGTATTTTCAAAACCTACAAAACTAGTTGAGAACTCTAGCTACTAGATGGATCACTAATCTTTGGAGGGATCGAATATTAGAGAACACTCACGTACCATGAGTCGAGGATGCCCAAGGATAACCAAACCCTCATACACTCCTCCTCGGGGTACTTGTCTCTTTGTGAACCTCCTTATTAGATTGATAGTTACCGATAATAAGTGCATGAGTTCTTCGGACTAATGTAAGTATTGAAAGTTGACACTTCCACCTTCCCATATTTTGCTAGCCTCTCGCGTGCCGTGCATTGCCTTCTTCTCACTCCGAGAGTTGGTGTCCACCTTCGCCGGTACATCCAAACCCTTGGCATGATACGCTCTGTCATCATAAGCCCCCTTATATCTTTCCTCAAAACAGCCACCATACCTACCTATCAAGGCATTTCCATAGCCTTTCCGAGATATATTGCCATGCAACTTCCACCTCCTCATGACTTGATCTTCATGTCATACATGTTCCTGCTACACTGGCGGCGACATACATTGCATACATCATGATAGTTACATCTTCTTTATGATTTTGAGTACCTTGTAAAGTGTGAAAGATCTCCTTTACCTTCTTGTAAAATAGAGTGTTGCCCTTAAGTGATGAAAAGATCCCAAAGTGGACACAATAAAAGATCCCAAAGAGGACAAATGAGAGTTCAATAGAAAGAGCCATTGAGGCCACAAAAAAATACAAAAAAATAGAAAAAAGAGAAAAAAAGAAATAAAAAGAGAGAAAGGGGCAACACTACTATCCTTTCTGAGATCCACACTAGTACTCCCTTTATATCCTTGTACTCCATAGAGATGATCATTATGCATATAGCTATGTGGGGACCTTCACACTATAGAACTTGGCTTGCAGATTCCAAGGATGAGCCTCCTCAAACGAGCTCTAGGTCTTCATGAGCAAGCAAGTTAGATGCACCCCCACTAGTTCCATTGGAGATCTTCCTAGCTCGTATGTGCATCCGTTGCATGGCAATCCCTACTCCTCACATCGTATCTATCATTTGGCATCTCTTGCCTATGATTGTCCTCATTGATGTGAGCCTTTCTCACCCTTTTTGTCTTCCTCCTCCACCATATTTCTCTCTTTGCCATCCTAAGTGTCAACTCTCGTGCTTACGCTCATCCATTGCATGAGTGCTCAAAATATTGAAAAGGAGTGGATCAAATTGACTTGTACCTGGCTAGTGGTCTGGGGATGAGTCAAGATAAGATTCCACAGAGGATCAAGTGTGAAACTTTAGTAGATTGAGTTCTCAACACAAAATACTTTTTTCTCGTATTCCCTATCCCCCTTCTTGCACGCAAACACCATTTGGAGACATTCGAGTCACGGACAGCGAGAGCTCTTGCACCTAATGTTCTTTTGTTACTTGTTTCAATGCTAATATAGACTCTTGCATGTTATGACTTGAATTGAATCTCTAACCTTGATTGCTTTACTTTTCAAAGTTCTTTTATGGTTGCTAGCATGTCACCACATAAATTATGTTGTTATCATTTACCTACTCGAGGACGAGCAGGAATTAAGCTTGGGGATGTTGATACGTCCAAAACGTATCTATAGTTTGTGCTTGCTCCATGCATGTTTTGTGTGATATTGCTATGATCTAGATACACTTTCATACACTTTTGATCATATTTGGACTAACCTATTAACTCAGTGCACCCCAGTGCCAGTTCCTGTTTTCTGCTGTTTTTCTATTTCAGTTTTTCCCCATATCAAAAGTTCCAGAAAAATTCCGGGAAAAATACAGGAAAAATCAGCGTACAGGAAGCTTCGCGAAGAGCCCGAGTGGGGCCAGAGGGGAGCCAGGGGGCCCAGGCGGCCACCCGGCGCGGCCCCACCCCTGGCCGCGCCAGGGGGGCGCCTAGGGCCCCTGGTGCACCTCTGGCAGCCCCCCTTCGCCTATTTATTCTCCGTCACGAGGAAACTCCGAGGACATAACCCTTTTTCGCGTTCTCTCCTCTGTTTCGCCGCCGCCGCGCTTCCGAGATCGGGAGCACCAAAAGACCTCTTCCCGGCACCCTGCCGGAGGGAGGGATGACCTCCGGGAGTCTCCTATCCACCATGGATGCTCCCCGGATGTCTCGTGAGTAGTTTTCCTTGGACCATGGGTCCGTGATCAGTAGCTATGTGATGTTCTCCTCCCCTCTTTGTTCTTCATGGTTTAGACCTCGTGAGCTGCCCTACATGATCGAGGCACTTTTGTAATCTTTCTGCTATTGCTATGCTGAGTTTGATGGGATCTGGTGGATTATGACATTATGTTCAGATTGTGATAGAGTAATATATTTGGTTTTTATCTCTTATATTTTTGTTCCTAAGTAACTCTTGCATGTTCTCTGTTGCTGTTTATTTCTTTGGCCAAGTAGTAGGTAGTGACTCCAAGAGGGAACGTTATGCTCGATTGTGGGTTCATGCCCCCCGATGACACGCTTGAGTGACAGAAACATGAGTCTAGGGGATGTGTTGTTGCCACAAGGGGGAAAACAACAGTGCTTCTAACCGCGGTTGCAAGGATTGTTTACTTTACACAAAGTGATTTTTAATGCAGTTGTCTGTTGCTTTGGGTTTACACTTTGGGTGGGGCTCTCAACTTAATACCAGCGAGATGTTCTGGATAGATATCTCAAGGTGGATGATTAGTAGTAGATGCAGTTGGATTTCGGTCTACTTATTTTGGCGTACTGCCCGTGCTTTTGAACCTCTTCCTTTCTTTTGTAGCATAGTTAGCATTGCGGTGCGTTCATAATCCTGTCAATTGCCCTTCTGTAATTTGTTTACCTCGCATAGCAGTTTTATCGTCTTTTGGGAGAGAGACATCACTAGCGAACATCACGTATCCCGGTCCATATCCTTATTACTGTTTCCACGCTATCTTTACTTTTCAGCTTTTACTTTCAATTGCTATCATTATCCCTTTTGTTTTACCCTTTGTGAACAACAAGACCGGAGAGCTTGACAACCTCTCTGAACTTCGTTGGGAACAAAGTTATCTGTGTCTGTGTGCAGGTCCACGTCAGTTGCGCTGCTGACACCTACTTATCATATCCGGAGTCCTACGGGAGACAAACCTTGGTATCTTCACTGAGGGAAACTTGTTGCTGCGCTACATCTCAAACTTCCACTTGGGGTAACCAACGAGGGGCGAGAAGCCATCAGCATGTCAAGCACAAAAAAATCAGTAAGGATTAAACAATTAGCAACTTCAACGGGAACATCCTCACAAATACCTATGGGAAAACTGTTGACTTATCAGCCATCTAAAGAGAGATATCTGTAGGTATTAGTTTTTCTAAACATAATCTCTTGCAAAGAGAAAAGGACATAACACTCACTCCTGCTCCAAGGTCACATAGAGCAGTCTTAACATAATTATTCTTTATGGAACAAGGAATGGTGGGTATACCTGGATCACCAAGCTTCTCAGGAATCTTGCCACTAAAAGAGTAGTTAGCAAGCATAGTAGATATTGCTTCATTAGGAACTTTTTTTATTAGTAACAATATCTTTCATATATCTTGAATAAGGAGGTAAATTAATAGCATCAGTCAAAGGAATTTGAAGAAAAAGAGGTTTCATCCACTCACAAAACTTATTGTAATGCTCTTCTTCTTTAGTTTTGAGAGACTTACCTGGAAATGGCATGGGTTTCTGCACCCATGGTTCTCGTTCCTTCCCATGTCTTCTTGCGATAAAATCTTCTCTAGTGTATTTCTTGCGTTTGTCGGGTGCTTCTTCTTCTCGAACTTCAGGTGGATCATTCTTTTCACCATCCTTTTCAGGCTCAGCACCGTCTTCAGTCTCAGCATCGGAGGTAGATATACTATTTGGATCATTGGAATTGTCAGCTTCTTTGTGCTTCTTTTTCTTCTTTGGAGAGCTAACAATTTCTTCCTCCTGTATTTGAGAATCTTGCTCGATCCTCTTAGGATGCCCCTCCGTATAGAGAGGATCTTGAGTGCTAGTTCCCCCTCGGGTTTTAATCCCGAAGGCCTGTATATCCTGTTTGGCATTATTAGCAAGCAAATCTTTTTGCACATTAGAAATTTGATCAAGCTGAGTTTGAACCATATGAAAATGCTTCACAAGACATTTAACATCATTAAATGTTCTACCTAGAACATCAAGCAAACTTTTGATAGCAAGGGAATTATCATGCAACTGCCTTTGTATCCTATCATTAAAGTAATTCTTCTTCATAATAAAATTATCAAGCTCGTCTAAACATTGATCAGGAGGCTTACCATGAGGAATGTCACTTGCATTGAAATCTAAAAGAGAGTGTACCTCTACCATAGGAGGGTCAGTGGTAGTCTCACACAACTTCTCAATAGGGGGTAGATTCTTCACGTCTTTAGTTTTAATACCTTTCACATTGATAGACTTCTTAGATTCTTGCATGCCTTCGGGGCTCAGGACAAGCATGCCCCTCTTCTTTGGTGGTGGAGGTGGTTCAGGGACGGACCAATCTTCGTGGTTCTTGGCAATTTTGCCCATTAGTTCTTCTGCATCGTCCGGTGTTCTTTTCCTGAAAACACAACCAGCACAACTGTCCAAATAGGATCTAGATTCATCCGTTAGACCAGCATAAAATATATCAATTAATTCATTCTTAGGGACTCCATATCCCGGTCTAGCCTGGATCAGACTGCAATACCTCCCCCAAGCTTTAGGAAGGTTCTCATCCTGCAACTGTTTAAAGTTATAAATTTTTCGTAAAGCAGCATGTTGCATATGAGCTGGAAAATACTTATTAACAAAAGACTGAGCTAAGTCCTGAGGACTCCTAATTGAACCACATGGTAGTGCATCGTACCATGCTTTAGCACCTTCCTTTAAAGAAAAAGGAAAAAGCTTAGTAACATAGAAGTTTCGTATCTTCTCATCTGTAGTAAACAAGCCAACTAACTCAGTGAGTTTAGTCAGGTGTGCAATAGCATCATCATTTTCTCTGCCATAAAAGGGGTCAGCTTCAACCATAGATATAAGTGAAAGGTCAACAGAGAAATTATAATCAGGATCATTGATGCATATAGGCGACGTAGCAAAAGTAGGATCAGGTACGGTCTTGTTCTTCAAACAATGTTTCTCAAGCAGCTTATTAATAGCATCAGGGTCAGAGTCGTTAAACTCTGTTAGCTCCCTGCATAAATGTAAGGCCCGATATGCGGTACTGTTCCAGATCTAGGTGTTTCCACCCAGATCCGGGGACGAAGCACATATCGGTTCCACCGCGACATATGACAAAGCCATATGCCCCGGATTTCCAACATGATATCACAACATTACAGATACAAGGATACAACATCTCATACAATCGGCATACAACTGCCTTAAATACAATATAACAGCGGAAGATACATGTCTGAGTACAGACTACAATCAAATGCCTACTGGCAAAGAGAAAAACATCGATCCCATAACCACACGGGTCCAGGCCCTCCGCCGGGATCCGTCTAACTAGTCATCGTCGAGTCTCCAAGTGAAACGTCGATCACCATACCTGTTGTCGATCAAGAACCCTGAAAAGAGTTTGGGGGTAGTATCATGAGTACAGAAGTACTCAGCATCCAACTGTAGTGGTCATCTGACCCAGCAAGGACTTCATCACTCGTCATTCTAGGAAAACTAGTAGTTTACGGTAAGGAAGGGGTAAGTGGTGAGGTTGCTGCCGCACTAGCATTTATGAAGTGGCTAACGATCTAGAGAGTAAGGTAAGAAGCCAAGCATTCGATGAGGAATCGCCTCCAACAAGTCTTGCTATCAACTACTTATGCAAACATAACACCTATCCTATCCTTGTCCTCCTCTTCGCATCCCGACGAAGAAGAAGCAGTCAAGGCACTCACACGTTGATCAAGTTACATTAATATTATCTCAGTTGTTGTTGACTATGAACAAGACGTAGGTCTCAAGTCGTCCATAACCGTGGACACGACTTCTCGAAAAGATTTAACCATGCAGGGGTGTACCAACTGCCCATTACGAGGCTCCGCACGCATGTCCATCACTCTCAGTTGCTACCCATCACAGGCAACCATTTTATGATTTAGTTCCAAGAGATCCGAAACGACAGGTCCCTCTAACTAACAACGAACAAATCCGGGTGGCCCCCGGTGAGTCGACATCCATCTCAGGAGCCGGCCGCTCTCTCGATCTGGTCTCTACCGTCTGTCGCAGGTTTGAATAGCCGGTTAATCACACATGGGAAACCGGGTCCTCAGCCGGACAAAGTGGGCCAGCAAGGGAACTAAGTCCTCACTGGTCCAAGTTGGTTTGAAAACTACTGGCGTACGACCAGCACACACACGGTTTCAAATGATAAATCAGCTTGGGCCACCACTAGAAATGCTTGAAGCTAGGTAGGTAAGAAAAGGGGACCCCATAAAATCCCACACGCGGTTAGGCACGCTCAGTCTTAAAACCAATACCCGGAACTCGGATCCTAGGTGACTCGAATGGAACAAAGCGTCGGGGCGGGATAGCCTAGACCTTCCATCCTTCGTCGAATATAGTCAACATTATAATAATCATATCATCAACAATAATATAATTATCAGGTGATATCCCAACCCAAAGAGTAACAGGGTAACATCGTAGCATCCTAAGCATGCATACTAAGCAGGGGCTGAGCAACGAGCAATAGTAACATAGCAGTACAAGGTTTGCTGGGAAGGGACATGGCTGTATCGGTTTGAAAGAGGCTGTAAACATGTGGTAGGATCAAACGTCGAACCTAACCTATACTAGCATGCAAACCGCTGGTTGAAATAGAATGGATCATAAGTAATGCATAGTCCTTGCCTGTTGATAAGTCGGGTTCCGAAGGTGTAGTCGATCGCAAGCTCGCATCGTCTCCGAGAGGTACCCGCGGGAGCACACAAGACGATAAACACTGGAAAGCAATCAACGGTGGAGCAATACAAGAGCAAGCATCAACAATAAGGCAACACGAGACATCGCACCTACCGTCGAGAACGGTTACTAGCAGGTTAAGTGGTGTATTCGTCACACACGACGATACCGCACATTTAGCAAGGGTTCAAGTTATTTAGCTACAGGTGATCAACAAAGGTTGTTAACATGGCATCTCACTCAAGAAAGCATGGCATAGCACACAAACAAGTCAAGAGGTGGAGCACAAAGTAAACTATCTATGCTAGTCAATTTCAGTGAGGCACAACCTAAACATAGCATAGCACTAAGTGCCGCACGACGATTAAAAGAATTGGTACTGTTCTGTCCTAAACCATATTTTAGGTTAGTTAACAACAACAAACAATAGCATAAACACAAAGCACACAAAAAACTAATCAAGTTATATATAAAGCACACTCCAAACGGAGTTACGGTTAAAAAGATATAAGCAAAACAAGTTACGCACACATGCTGTATAAACAGGGGTAAATCTATATGCAAAAGTGCAGCAACATGACATAGCAATACATGGGATGAAATTAGACATGATGCTTAACAATATGCAACTGTAATCACTCAATTCTGATAAACGGTCGCGACACACTCGTCGACCGAAGTTGCAATAAAATAACAGTTTCAGCAACAGCAGCACAATAACCTCAGGATAGCTACTTGGGAGCAAGATTTAATATAGCTAGAGCACCCAAACATGGCAAGTTAAAGCATGGAATTGAAGTACACATGATGCTTAACTCAATGGAAAAAGAATCAATGCAATAGGCCTCATGGATGAGTCACAATCATCATGCAAAGTTGCAACAAAATAATAACAGCAGCACATAACAGGAAAAAGTAGCAGTTTAACGGCCTGATGCCCTGTTCAGCACACAATTACACAATCAATATGAGCTCAAATGCAAATGCTCACAAAAGATGAATTAAAGTACACGCAATTCTGAGCAACTTTCGTTTTGGGGGCACGTTCATCGGAGCTACGGTTCAACGGGAAATCGCAGTGCAAAATTGAATCAGCAGCAGTTTTACCAGGGACTTAGTCAAATTCGCAGCTCTCAGAAAAAAAATAGAAAAGGCCTCACCCACTGGGCCTTGGCCCACCGGCCTGAGAGAGGAGGGGTCTTGCTGGCTGGTCGGCTGGGCCTTGGCGCCTGGTGGGCCGCGCTGCTTGCTGGGCTGGGGGAGGCAGCCGGCCTGGCCTGGCCGAGCTCCTGTCGGCCGAGACCCGAGCGGCGGCGGGGACGCCATGGCCGGCTTGGCCTCCGGCGACGAGGACAGGGGGCGCGGCGGGACCAGAAGAGGGGCGCTGGGCTGGGATCCCGTGGCTGGAGGAGGTGGCGAGCGTGGCCGGGCCCGGCAGCCGGCGTGCTCCAAAGCGGCGTCGGGGCGAGCTCCAAGCTCGGGCCCTTCCATGGCGGGAGGAGGAGGAGAGGGAAGGTGAGAGGAGGAAGGAGAGAGGGAGGAGAAAGGAGAGGCGCGGGAGAGGAGAGGGGCGCCGGCGGCTGCGGCCTGCTGCTGGCCGGCGGCGGCGGCTGGCTACGCCCACGGGATGGAGCTCGGTTGGTGAGGAGAGAGAGGAGAGAGGATGCTGGCTAGACGCGATCCGGGCCGTCGGATCTCCGGATCTGACGGTCCAGAACTCATTTGGCAAAATTGAGCAAAATTGGGGGTGTGGCTGCCAAATTGTGCTAGGGAAACCCTAGAAATGGGTGGGAGTGTGGTGGTCTTTACATAGCCCCGGTGGCTGGCAGTTTGCAAAAACATCTCCGGTTTTTCTCTCGCGCGCGCGGTGCTCACGTTTCTGACCGCCGGGGGTCCGCAGTACCTCCGATTCGGGTAAAACTTCGAACTGCGCGATCGGTGCGTCGAGCCGGAGGCGTTCACGTCGCGCTGGAACCGTTCCGAAAACACTTTCCGGCGCGCTATAAAAATATCCCGTTTAATTATTAAACGGGGTTTTCGTTCCGTTGGCTGCGGCTGGTCTCGTGCGGTTATCGCGACGGTGATCGGGTGAAACCCGTTGTCGCAAAGGTTGAGTGTCAGGGTGGCAAGGGTCGGTCTCCGTCCGATACGAGATAAGAGGGGAAAAATAATCGCCGATCAATAAATCGGGGATGTAAACACCGCAAACAAATCAGACAATCAAACAATTCACACCGAAAACAAATTTTTTTTGATTTTTCTGAAAGCTGGGATGTTACAATAAATCATCATCAAGTATAATATAATCATCATCAAGGAGTCTCTCCTTGAGTTTACTCAGATCAGGATAAGTGTAGGTCCCATCAAAAGGATAGCAAGTATCGGGAATTTCAATCCCAGATTTCTTGGCAGCAGCAGCAATCTGTTTCTCAAGAGCGTGACTAAGCGAACCAATATCATCAAGAGTAGTAGAAGCATCATCAAAAGTATCGGACATGGTGACAGATTCAGTAGAGGCATCATGTGGTGGAGGTGAAGCAAACTTGCTCATAACTGAAGGTGAATCAAGTGTAGCACTATTGTTAAGAACAGTACCTTTTCTCGTACGGGATGGTAAGATCGAGACCTTGGGGTCTTATTTCTTACCCATAGCGGATAAATTGCAGCAGGTAAAATACTTCAAGTAGACTTGTGAATAAAGCTATGCTCTCCGACAACGGCGCCAGAAAACAGGCTTGATAACCCATAACTGCAGGGGATCGAGATAGTCTTCGCGGGTAAGATAACCCAATTTATTGATTCAACTCAAGGGGAGCCAAAGAATATCCACCAGATTTAACAGTGGAGTTGTCAATTCCACCGCACCTGAGATACACTTACTTGCAACAATATATTAATAGCAACTGCGATATGGAAGTGATGATAGCAACGGTAATAGTAAAACAGCGAAAGTAAACAACTAGTAACCAACAGAATTAAAAACACTGTAGGCTAGGGAGATGGATGGTTGGGCGCTGCATGGATAAGACATATCATGTAATCAACTTGGGGCAAGGCACACAGAAAAGCAAAGATCATCTAGGCATAAATCAAACATCAGGCATGTATCCCACAGGTAGTTGTACGTGCTTGCAATAAGAACTTGCACAACATCTTTTGTCCTACCATCCCGCTACAAACGGGGCCAAAAGGAACTTATGGAGATTAAGGTGCTCCTGTCAAAGAGCACCGGAACAAAGCATTAACAATCAATGGATACATGGAATCCTCAAATTATAGTCCATCCCCTTTGGTGTCCCAAGCTGTCACCTTTGGGATTGCTAGTTCCGGACTATAACAGGTGCATACAAATCATAGATCAGATCAAGAACACAAATATCCTCATGAAAACACAAAGGGTTCAGATCTGAAATCATGGCACTCGGGCCCAAAGTGACAAGCATTAAGAGCAACAAGTTGAAGCAAAGATGATAAACACCAATCTAGATGATAGGCAACAAGCCCCCAACAATCTGATAAACTATTACATGATCTAACTCATCCAATCCCTACCATCCCCTTTGCCTACAGCAGGGAATTACTCACACATGGATGGAGAAGTCATGGAGTGAGGATGGAGTGGCGATGGTGATGACAATGGTGATGATCTCCCCTCTCCGGAGGCCAAAACAGCCTCCAGATTAGCCCTCCCGGAGAAGAACAGAGGGTGGCGGCGGCTCCGCGACGAGAATTAGGAAAACGACTTCTGTTCTGGGGTTTTCGCGTCACGGGAATAAATAGGAGTCTCGGTAGGGCACCAGAGGAGGGGGGAGTCGCCCAGGCGGCCAGAGGGTGCGGCCCCACCCTGGCCGCGCCAAGGGGGCGCCTGCGGCCCCCAGGGCTCCCCTCTGGTCCCACTTCTGGCATCTGGCTCCTTCGGGTGCGTGGATTTTCTGGTATTTTCTGGAAATTTCCGGGACGTCCAAAAATCCATTTTCCTGCGCACAATAAAACCATACAGACAGCTCTGCTGAAAACAGCGTTAGTCTGGGTTGGTTTCGTCCAAATCATGCAAGAATGAGGGCAAAACAATAGCAAAAGTGTTTGGAAAAGTAGATACATTTGAGACGTATCAGCCACCTGGCGCGGCCCCCACCCTGGCCGCGCCGGGAGGGCGCCTGGACCCCTGGGCCACTCCCGGCTCCCCCCTCTGGCCTATATATCACTCGCTGTCTAAAAACCCTAAAGGGGGAGAGTTTTCGGAGTTCCACCGTCGCTCCGTGGCGGAAACCTACAGAGGAGAAAAGACATCTACGGCGGGCAGATTCCGCCGGGGAGAGCACATCCCGGAAGGGGAGATCGTCGCCATCGTCATCACCATTGTCACGAGCATCATTGAGATCATCATCAAGATCATCCCCAACATCAGCACCATCTCCACCACCATCACATCTCACCTCAGAAGTCCAACTTGTGTTGTAATCCGTACTATCTATCCTCTCTACTCTACCGGGGTTGATTACTACCGTGTGATGAATGCTATTGGGTTTTGTTGAAGAAATATTATTGTGTCCAGATTGTTTATCATCTATTTATCCCCACTGATCATGATCTCTTTTATGTCTTGTGAGTATTTACTTTAGTTCTTGAGGACATGGGAGAAGTCTAGTTGCTAGTATTCATATGATGTTGAAGTAATATGTGTTGTTTGATATTTAAGTTGTGTTGTTATTTTCCTAGTGGTGTTGTGTGAGTCGAACACTCAACACTTCGCCTTATTAAGGACCTAGGGGAATGCATTGTGTACAAAGATTGCTTACGGTGGGTTGCCGGAGTGACAGAAACCTGAACCCCAGTTCGCATGCTTTTGCACAAGGGAACAATGGATCAACGATCGTATTGCTATGGTTAGGCCTTTGCCTTAATTACTATCCTATATTTGCGTATGCTTGCAAGATGTTTAATCATAAGAGTGCACTTATCTTAGTCTAGAGGGTGCACTAGCATAGATCCACCCACTCAACACTTATCAACACGGCACATAGTACCGATACGGAATATGGCGAAAGCACGTGACTATTTCTCCTGTGTGTCCTCAAGAACGCTTTAGCCTTTATAAGTTCAGTTGCTAGGCCTCTCCTTTGCTCAAAAGGATTGAGCCACTTGTTACTCGTCATTGCCTTTTACTTTGCTCGCTTTTATCTTCTTGTTGCTTATACCGAAAACCCCTAAAAAGTTATCTTTCAGTTCCTGCAGCTATTTCTTTACCAAAGTTACTTACCAATACCTTCTGCTCCTCGTTGGGTTCGACACTCTTATTTATCGAAAACGCTACAAACGATACCCTACAGTTGAGGGTCATCAATAGTTGTATCCATGGCATGGGTGACCTCGGGGTTCCAATGGCCCGATGTGTCTTGAAAGTTTTGCATGGAACCAAGGGTCATAACAACAAAGTACAGATGTGGCAAAGTGAAAGGATCGATATGGTCAACCAGAGGAGGTGCATGGGCGACTAAATTTTTTTTAATTACTTACCAGTTTTAGGGTCAAGCGGATAAATAAGATTATCTAGTAATGCAACAATGACGATGAGGCTGACGGTTTCTACGCAAAGGTGGTGACCTTACATTTAACACATGGGATTAGGGATTTTTAGATTACGATTAGCTATGGATTATGATGTCTTCTCTACTTAGAGAAGTATTGCATGGTTTGCATGTGTATGCAGGAATAATGTTGGACGGATTTCACCCGATAGACGATGTGCAAACACATCCAAACGTGTCCATAAACATTTGAAGACGACAGTTAAAGCTTGGAGGTGACGGAAGAATATCTCGTGATACCACCCTTCACATGCTCCCATGTCTTCAATTTTCAAGAATTGTATTTGAATGTTTAAAACATTTCTTATTTTTTTGGAATGTTGATATTCAAATTATAAACAAACATTGAGAAACAATAAGATAAATCTAGATGTGAATAGTTTCACACTATTCATGTTTTGTATTTTTTTTGTTGGAAATGTTTTGTCTTCTTTTGATACTATATTAGTGTTAGATTTATAGTTTTGTGTTTCTCAATGCACATTATGAATTTGGAGCTGGGATCATTAAGGGTAATGTACACGTGGTTTCTGAAATTCACAAAAAATTCCAATTGTTTAAAAAAAAGTTGTGTTTTCTCAAAAGTATTTCTTGAACAAACAAAAGGCGCACAGAGGTGCCAGGTTTTAATTCATCTTTGAATCAATTTACGCGGAGAAATACAAATTCATGTACATGATTGTGAACTAAAGCCTGTAGGAAGGGGCTATTTTTACTGTGTGATTAGGATTATTGAGCTAAACCTATCGCTAGGATGAGCTACAAACTCCTGCGTGAGTGCTACTTTTGTATAATTATGGGCTTCAACATTTTGATTCCTGAAAATGCGATAGATGTGCACTTGTTTATCGTGGCACAAACGTCTGCAGCCAGTGACCTGGGTTCATTTTGGGTTGTCTTCCTGCTGCAACCTTTTCAAATGTAAGATTACCTGTAAGTATAACTTTCTCCTGTGACAAAAAGAAAGAGTGTAATCTTGTTAGTGATGAACTAGCTAAGATTGGAAGGGTTGAGATTAAGACGATTGTATATTTACGGTCTGGTCCTAAGAGGGTTGTAAGACTATGTTCACGGGATCGTCTTGATTCAGGTTAATTAATACACAACCCTCCCCTCCCGGGGGGGGAAGATAGTCATTGTGCTTCTGTTTGTGTTTCATCTGGTTCATTTTGGATTGCCTCTTGTTTCCATGCAGCATCCGTGAGAATTGCGCAGGAACTTGAAAACCTAGATCTATCAATTGTAGTCCCTTGCAAAATAGTCATGGCTTCTATGTGTGTATGCATCAGAGACTTGTTGTTGCTTCTTAAATTTGTTTCAATTAAAAAAATTAATGGTATGTGTTGTAAAAAAATACATGCAAAGGGGATCCATATTTCCTCAGAAATAGTTTATCATTGCGAGATTTCAAAAGCCACAACATAAATATGAGAATATTACTTAAACCCACATGTGGGTTCCCATAATTGAGTAAATGGACAGTAATGTTAGCTACTGAGTCGATCCTCAGTCACATTATGGAAAAATGAGGGAAGAAATCCCTAGCTCCCCCTTTTCCACCCCTCCCCTTGAGAGTCTTTAGATCTAACCTGTCCAGAGCCCGAAATTACATCGTTGGCGTCTGGTCGGGAAGAGACGAGGGAGGTGCTCTATGCTTTGCTATAGATAGTCCTGGCTCCATGCCAGAGTCCGACGCTATGCGGATGAGGAGGGCGTCGCTACCATGAGTGAGATACAATTGATGGCATTCGGTGGTGGTGTTCCATACGATGATGGATGTGGGTTAGTAGTAGTAGTTGTGTGGAGGGGGGGTGCTATCGAGGACTCTTTGAATAAGCTAGAAGTCGACCCTGATTTGTAGAGCAATGCCGAATTATTTATTGGCTTGCAAAGCCACCATTGTGGTGGATAGTAAGCTTTTGGGGAGTGGGTGTCTCGTTGCTATGGATCGGGAAGCAGATCAACCATGGACATGAAGATATGCCGCCTGCACAAGAAGTATATGGGCGGTATTCACTGTCGGTCGTCGGAGTTACACGGCGTGCGGACGTGGTCGATGAATGATCTTCCTCTCTTTACCTTGGTCTTTCTGACAAAAGGGTGTTCGTTCTTCAACCTCTAGGCCATTGAGCCAAAGGGGAGGCACTGCTTCTTCTTCTTATTTTTAACATCCATGGTGTGGTGCCATGGAGGTTTCGCTGCCCCAAGGTTCTTTGTCCCTACCGGTGGTGACATTGTACTCGAGAGGAAGAAGATAGGGACTTGCTTGCTTTTACTATATGTTAGTTGAATTCCTTTGTGCAAGATACTCAAAGACTAGCTTGTAATGTCTTGTTCTTTGCGGGTTCAGTAGTAAGTCGTGTTGCACTAATGTTTCCTACTGTACTTAGTAAAAATTTCGAGTCCTTGTGTCGTGGCCTCTCTTTGTTCAATAAATAGTAAACAAAATTATTAACAACTGAGGAATTGTTTGAATCAGAGCATCAGTTTTTATGTACCATGGTCTATCAAACCAATCAGTTTCACCACCTCAAGACCGAAGGGGAGTTTATACCTATGAAACTTAGCAGATTACAAAATAGGATAGCAGATAGTGTGGCAACTTACAGCCGAATCGAACATTGTTCTACGGTTTGGTTGGGCCGAGGACCTCCGTCTGTGGAGGGTCTTCTGTTAGAATATTTTGAAACCCTATATCCTAAAAAATAAAACTCCTTTATTTTTTGGAAAGGAGGATAACCCCGACCTCTGCATCAGAATGATGCATGCGGCCATATATTATTAAAATTACAGAATCCAGCAGCCGAACAACCTCGAACTAGAAATAAAGCGGAAAATAAACCCAGAGGCCGCATACCTCGCGATAGTAACTTCTCCAGATAATCACTAACCCTATGATATAAAACACATAAAAAACGAAAAATACACAATTTCTTAGCTACACCTTCAAGAAGGACTTGTCGCTCGTGCGCCGATGATGGCGATTCCACCACAAGGTTGAACTCCGGATTCTCATCCCAAAAGCTAAGCTTCAATCCACCACCTTCAGCAAGGAAAGACGCATGCGCGCGTCGATATAGCCCGATCAGAGATCTTGTGTTTCCATCGGATTGCATAAACTCGTCGTTGAAGACGCCTGTACCATCCGCCGTTATCCGTCTACCGACGCCACGATAGCCGGATACCTCTGGAGAAGACAACAGAAAACAAAGACTTCCCATACCGCTTGCCTTCCGCTACTATTGCACCACCTTCGATCCAACAACAACAGGCTAAACATGCCATCTGCGCCAGAGCCCTCGTGCATCACCTGCCGGAGGCAGGCATGACTTGAAGTCTCCACATAAGACGTCGTGCGTAACATCCGCCGGTAGCGCATCCACCGATGGCTTCACCTGTCGACGACAGACATTACCCGACAACTTAGAAAGAGGCACGTGTGTCACCTGCCTAGTCACATCGAACCCGATCTGTTGATGGAGGGGACGTCCCATACCGCCGCCAGCCTCATGCCGTCACCATCTCGAGATCCAGACCCCAAGTCGCCCTCACGACCCCGGAGGCCGCCATAGTTGATGAAAGAGGTCGCTGCCCCGGTTCCGTGCACTAAAACGAGCACCTACCGTCGCGCCAGCTGCTATCGTCGCCCATACAACGGTAACAGCCGCCGCGATCCTGTGTCGAGCTACGTCGACGTCGAAGGAAGCTTCGGCCGCCACGCGCATCCTGTGATGATCCCTGGAACGGGATCCCAAGATCCACCGCCACCGGCGCCGCCACAAGGACCCTCCACCTGGCCCATCCTCCCCGACGGAGGGGACGACACCACCACAATTGTCGAATCTATGCCAGACGTGGCCGATGCCATCGCCATGCCGGATCCAGGCTAGCCGCCGCTGCCACCACTGCCATCGTCCGCGTCCAGCCCCACCTCCACCCTCTGGCCACGCCTAGCCGATCTCCACGCCGCGCCCAACCGAACTCCACGCCTAGTCGAAAGTCGTCGCGCCACCTCCACGGATCCAGCGCCCTCGCCGCTGTTCGATCCGGGAAGGGAAGAGCAATCCTCAGCCACCGCCAGCCAACGCGCGGGCTTAGCCCGACGCCAACCCTAGGCGGCGGCGGAAGGGGTGAAGACTCGTCTTGTGGGAGCGCTGGCGGCTAGGGTTGGGACCCCTCGACCGCCCGCGAGAGGGCGACGGAGGGGAGAGGAGGTGCACGGTGGAGGAAGAGATCGGAGGCCATAAAACTCCTTTATCCCGCAAAGAAATAAAACATAAAATCATATAAAGAATGGTATCAATGGCAGCGGTCGTTCTCGGTCCTACTCCAATGCCGATGTCGTGTCGTCCGTACGCCTACGGAATGGCGTAACTGGTACTACTGCCACGAGTTTGCTAGCCGTGCACGGCAACTATGCATGCAAACAAACCCCGCCACTGTCGCCTAAACAAAGAAGGAAACGCACTCACACTCTCCGGCTCACAGCTGACTTTCTGCCTCCCCACCCCACTCCAAAAAAGGTCTCCAGAAACACCCCAAAAGCACACACGCGACGCGACGCGTGCAGCCGCCCCTCCCTCATTGCTCCCTCCGCCCACAGCCGGCCGCCGCGACCTCGGCGCCGCTACGAGCGTGGCCGGCCCGGTTTCCCCGCCCGGTCCGGGTTGACGCGCCCGCAAGCGAGCCGTCGGCTTCGGCGTCGGACGGGTTGAAGAGGGAGTCCCCCCTCTTTCTTGGCCGGCGAGTAGAGAAGAGGAAAGGGAAGGGGCGGCTCGCCTGGGGGCGATGTGGGGTCCCAAGGGGGAGGAGAAGCCCGGCGCCTGCGAGGAATGGAGCTACCAGCTGGGAAACAAGGTGAGATTTATGATGCCTCATGTGGGATCTTGTTTCCGTTGGGTGAGTGAGTGAGTGGGTGTTCCTCCGCCTCCCCTTCCGAATCACGCCTACTTTTAGTAGCTTTTCGCTCAAACGAGGGAAGAATCGTTCCATTTCGTGCGGCATTGCAGCAAGTTCCATTTCTGGCGGCTGCTCTTTCCCGGCGCAGTTCATCCGGTTTCAGTTTCTTCAAATGCTTTTTTCATCGCATTCCTTGCACGCCTCTGGATCTAGATGGCTATATTTATTGAACTTCAAATAGTATCTGGGTCAAGGGAAAGGCAGGTGCTTTTGTCACCTGATTTAACGCCGGGGGATGCGGTCAGATCCCAAAATCCAAAATTACTTTTCCGTGTTCCTCCCTTTTCACTTTATTTATTGCCACTATCTTGTGCAACTACTACAGTAGTACTAAACACTTTAAATGTACCAGCTGAGCTTTTTCTCTGACATTCCGTTTCTTCATTTTGGTCCAAGTTTTCTCACTACAACTAGTTGTGGTACATCGTGGTTTATAATACAGTTGTTGAGTGTACTTGATCCAGACGTTTTTGTTGGTTGGTGCACAAGTTAGGAAGCCTGATCTGTACTAGAGTACTTCTGTTGTTTAATTTCCGTATTCATTGCTAGTTCAGTTGGCTAAACCAGGGAGCCGTTTATTTTGGTTACCCGTTACTAGTACTTACTAGTTACTCTTAGATCTGATCTGATTATTTCCAAATGGAGCATTCAAGAGTTGTACTTACTAGTACACAGCAAAGGGGATCTTTGGTTCCTTGTTTTATGCCCCATTATTGTTATTATTGGTAAATGAACGCAATCTTGAGCAGTACATGAGCCATTTAACCTCAACAACAAGTGGGTTAAAGGACAAAGGTCAAGACTTGATTGTACATTCAGTGAATGGGATAGTACATTCAGTGAATGAGATAGTACATTCAGTGATTGAGTGGAGTTTGTTTGAAACCTTTAACTCGTAGAGCTTGGCGGAATCGAATCACCAACTCTCTGTCCCTGAAATTAGCACCAGTAGTTACCAATCCCGATCAATCTTGACGACTCGACCCTGGACCAGTTTGGCGTGCCGGGAGAAGGAGTATCTCGATCTGGAGATGGAGAAGAATAGGGAGTGATAGGATTGATATGACATATGGCCAGTGCGGTAAGTCGGAGTATCGATTGATCATGGTTGGGATTGTTCTTTCGAAACTACTTCACAGCCGACACTTCTCTGTCCGAACCTTGCACGATACTTGATCCGGCATTTTGTTTAATGGATGGATGGTTGGATATGTGGCATCGTGCAAGAATCGTGCAAGGACTGTCGTCTGCATAGCAGCGCTCTTGTTCTTTTCCTGGTATGGCAAACAAGTTTTACTCCTATAAGGTCAGGATTGACAGGGGTCAGTAAGTACACGGTGCTACTTTTTAGGGATTGGGAGTTCAGATTCGATTCCGACTGGCTCTATGAGTTCAAGGTTTAAAACAGACTTTACTCTAGTAATTTTTTTTCGTTTTTGTATCAAGCTAAATTGATGTTTTCTGAGGTCATATTTTTTGTTGATTGTTACGAGTACTATATTCCTTCTTCCTCTGAAGGATAGAGTTATGATAGGAAAATTACCAGATTTGGAATTCTAATAGCTTTGATTAGCTATTTAATTTGTTTCAAACTTGTGCTGATTTGAACTTATTTACAGGATACACTGACTTTCAAAGCTACAAAGAAGTCGCCTCTTGCGCTGAGAATGGTTGTTTTCACCATGACTATGATCTGTGGGGTGTTTATTTGCTCAATGTGTATGAAGCAACTAGGAAGTGACAGCTGGTCCAGGATAGTGAAGATCGAAGTTGCACAACAGTCTTGCAACAAGTCTTTAGTTCCTCCTTCTGAGGTTCAGTTTGAGCATTATCCACAACCACTAAATTACAGCAGGTGATAGTTGTGCTAAAGCTTGTTTGAGCTATCTATATTTGGCTTGGATAATGTCTCACGACAATTTTATTGTGTAGGGAAGAATGCATCTGTACCCCTGTACGGTTCTTTGCAATTATCTCATCACAGCGATCTGGAAGTGGCTGGTTCGAAACCCTTCTAAACAGTCACATAAATGTTAGCTCTAATGGAGAAATCTTCTCGAATAAAGAAAGGAGGAGTAACATGTCATCTATTATAAAGACAATGGACATGGTGTATAACTTGGATTGGAATAGTAGTGCTTCCAAGAATGAGTGCACTGCTGCTGCTGGCTTCAAATGGATGCTTAATCAGGTGATGATTATTATCAGTTCTTGTTTGTTTCATTCTTTTTATCTCTAGGCATTGTTGTGGGTTTTCTGTTGAAAGCAATATACCCATAATTTTAGATCCGTTTAGTGCATCATGTTCAGCAAGAAACCTAGTAGGATCTGCTTGCTAGTTAAAATTTTGTCCCTTGAATTCCATGATGCACCGTTGTGCGATTTTTGCATCATGTTCCTCTTCTGAGGAATCAGGAATATATTAACCTTGAATGACATTAGTGTGGATCTTCCTGGGTAATTTTGGCAAGTATACTAACATCATTGCTATATAAAAGACAGTTGTGATACTAGTCTCTCTTTATTTCTTTCCACGACAGAGCATATCAAATTACTCCCTCCGATCCCAAATAAAGGGAGTGCCTGTTGCTTCACTCCTACCAAGAAAAACCAAAACCCACCAATCATGCTAGTGTTCACCCACTCACCTTAGCTTGTAAGTGGTCTAAATCACATAGGTCTTGCTTTAGGAGAAAAGACAGAAAAAGTTATGTGCTCTTTTGAGAGACGGAGAGAGTATGTTTTATTTTTAGACAGTTTATAATCCTATGCATGGCTACATTTCTTGTATGACTGTTAATTTCATCGAAATATTGCTCCTTTTTTTGTCTGGATCTCTGGATGAGGCCACACAGTTCTGGATTTTCTAAATATAGAATATTTTAGGTCTAATTGATTTCTGGATGATGATATCTTCGGAATGATAGGAGAGACCATTACAATTGCTATCAATTGTGGATAGCATTTTGATTGTCTGTTAACCTTCTGAAGATATCAACAATCTGGGAATTGGTGTCCATCTAGATTCTCCATGTAAATAAAAGTACGATTGCTGTTATGTGAGTTTTTTTAAATGGTATCCATATATACGTTTTTATGATCGCCATTGGCAGCAGCACAATACCATTCATGGTATCTACTTTCCTTCAAGACTTCTGCATTACCAGTCCAATTATTGTTTTTGGGTAGACATACTAATTTTTGAGTCATGCACACAGCTTAACTCTTAAGCAGAATAATAATTCTTCTAACAGTATATCTCTTCAGGGTCTTGTGGCAAATCACGCTGATGTAGTTGATTACTTCAACCAAAGAGGAGTGTCCGCGATTTTTCTGTTCAGAAGGAATCTCCTCCGTCAAATGGTATCGCAACTAGCAAACAATCATGACAGATACCTTAAGCAATTAAATGGAAAACATAAGGCCCATGTGCACACAAAAGTTGAGGTGGTTCTTGATAGCATAATCTTTCAACTCCCACTTGCAATATTTTGCAGTTTGATGGAGTGAAGTTGTATCTTTCATTTCGCAGGCGAATATACTTGCAAAATACAAGCCCAGGCTCAACACAACAACGTTAATGTGGAGACTGAAACAGGCAGACGACTACACTCGCGATGCTCTTGAAAACCTAAAGAGCGTCCGCCACATTACATTGTACTATGAGGATCTCGTCCAAAACAGAACAGTGAGTTACTCTTGACCAATGTGTTGCATGTCGGCATGATGTTTGTTGTTGCTTATTCGTACTACGCTTGACTTGGGCTTGCAGATGCTTGCTGAGGTGCTGGATTTCCTCAAATTGCCAGCGAGGAAACTAGTCAGCCGGCATGTGAAGATACACACGAAACCATTGTCGGATCAGATTGAAAACTGGGATGAAGTCTATAATGCCCTAAATGGTACCAAGTTCGAAAGTTTCTTGAATGCTGACTACAGAATATAACATTATTCTGTCCACACGTTTCTTGTGTAGATATTGGCTCCTGTGTGTTTCTTTTTCTTCATTCTTTCTTTCTTAAGAAGCTAGCCTAGGGCCATAGGGCCGGCGTGCCTGGCAAAAGTTTTGACATGGGGAATGGCCGGGTTTGCACGGTGGCTCACAAATCACAAGTTCTTTGGTAGGTTCCACTAATTGTGTTGTCTGTTCTTCTTTGAAACTGATCAACGAGCTTCTAAGTTCTAATGTCTTGCATTCCATTGCTTATTATGACTTCTCCGGTCTTTTAAGTCTTAAATCCTTTAATGTTTACTTCATTAAGCTCCATAGGAGTTGAAGTTCTCACAATCAATTAAGGTGTACAATTTAAGATTATGCCTCACCATCTTGACTCGGTCAACATCTTGATAGGCCTCTGGTAATTCCGTGGTTTTTTTGTCACTGCATGAGATTTTGTTAGATTGGACGCTCGGTCTAACCGAACTAATCAGTTTGGTTCTTCAAGTAATACAGAAATTTGGTTCCTTCGTATAAGTGATGATTGATCGGTTACTCTATAAATGTAAAACCAATTGTTTTTTGCATCGATAACTCGGTGTGGACCTCAAATGAGGATCAATATTTTCTCGAAAGAAAAAATTAGGAGCCAAATCTTGAGCATGAAATGATGGAATGCATGGTCAGTGATGGTAGGCGGAAGGAGTTGTTGAGAGAATTGTTGTAGGTGGGCCACTGACACCATGTGAGTGCTAAGAATGCCATCTTCGATCAAGTAGCCATGGTTGGCGCGTGGAAGCCGTGTGAACGATTGTTCAATGTGCATCGGGTATATGGGCACAACCTTCCACCATGAAGGAACCATGGTTGCTGCGTGTACAAGTCATGGGAACAGGCACCGTGTTGCCTCAGGGTATCCGGGCACAACCTTCAACCATGAAGGAGCCATGGTCGCCGCCGCATACAAGACGTGTGAACTGTTGGTTGCTGGGACTATGCGAGGAGGTGAATGGGGGCGATGGTGTTGCATTGAAACATGAAACATATTAGGGTTGTGGGTAGTGTACATGGTGTTGCATTGAAACATGAAACACATTAGGGTTGTGGGTAGTGTACGTCTAGGCCGGTAAGACCTTTGAACGTGTTTGGTTGTTATCTGTCCATTTGGCTGCATTGCATAGCTTTCTTCAGACTGCATCGCATAGCTTTCTTCACAGGGCTTGATTGAGCAAATGCAGGTAAAAAGTTAACATTTGTATGTTGTTTGTTGTTTGCATTGCATCAAAGGTCATTTAGAGGCATGTTGTTTGGTTGCTCGGATGCAAACCCGGCTGTTTGGCTGCGTACACGTCTGTGATCTGCTCATCCATTTTAAGTGTGGTGGTCTAACCACCACATTACCAGCACCACAACCAAAAGCAGCAACAATTGAAGAACAACAACATCAGCAAAATAAGAACAACGATAGTTAAGCAGAACCTAATGATGCACCGTGCTACACGTCGGGTGCTGAACCCGGGCCAAAATATACACACTTCAGTAGTAATAGTTCAATAGTAGTTCAATGAACCATAAAAACTAGCAGTTCATCAAAAAACTAACAACTAGCATACAACTAAGAACTTCATAAAAAAGGCCATCAAAGGGCCAAGCTAAAGTCTCCAAGGCAGTTGTGCCTAGTGCAGCACACTGTGCACATATTGGAGCTCTTCTTGTTGTAGATGTGGACCTTCAGCCCTAGCCCACTGATCCCGAGGACGAGGAGGTCACCAGGGATGATCCTATGGCGGAGGCAGAAGTACTCCCACCCCTTGCCAAGGACCATATGCCCCTCGTAGTTCTGGATTTGCACCCAGAACTCGCACCACTTGGTGATGGACAGGCGTACAACTCGTGAGGGCTTGATCACCAGCCACTGCCTCATCACCTTCCTGAACGGGGAAAGGATGGTGGGCATGGTCATATCCTCCTCGTCCTTGATCTGGACGTAGAAGCGGATGGGTTCCCTGGCGCCCTGCTCGTGGCATGTCCTCAGCTTGCGCCCCATCGTCTGAGGCACCCTCATGGACTTCACCCTGCCAGGGAGGTTCACACACCTGAGCCAGTGGTTCATGGGGATGGTGTCCTCGAAGTCCTGAGCATCCAACACAAGTGTGTAAGAGCATTAACAACTACACCGATGAGTGTCAGTTGCCAAAGAAGCAGTGGGTTACTATGATCTTAACATATCACTACATGTTTAACTACATGTTTAGAAACTTTCACAGATGAGTGGTCGTTGCCAAACATGGTAGTGCTATGTTGAGACCATAGCACTACATGTTTATCAACTATCACTCATCAGTGGCAGTTGCCAAACATATGGCAATGCTATGTTAAGATCATAGCATTGCATGTTTATATATCAACTATCACTCATCAGTGGTAGTTGCCAAACATGGCAGTTGCCAAACTACATGTTTGGCAATTGTCATGCATTCATCAGTGGTAGTTGCCAAACATGGCATTCTTTGCAACTAATAGGGACACGATGCAAATCAGGGGTGATTCCACTAATGATCTATGCATGCAAACCACATATATAGCATGGCAGTCATGATCTAAGCATGTACATGTGCAAAACAGGGAGCATATAACTGAAGATCGAAGCATGAACATGATGGAAAGCACATATGTAGCATATCATTAATGATTGGGAAGTTGCAATCATCAGTAGCATTGCATATTTGTCCTACACTGATCAGAGATCCTACAACGTATATCAGCATGCATATTTGTCCTACACTAATCACCATGCATGTAGGCTAAACATAGCACATACATCTACATGTACACAAGAATCTACACAAGCATGAACTCCATGGACCAAACTCCATCTACACTATCAGTGGTAGTGCACATGAACACAAGCATTAGAGAAAAAGGGAAAGGGGAATCGGATTGAACCCAATCGAATTCGATCCAATCCAAGCAATGCCTAGTACATAGCAAACCCTAGATGAAATACATAAGTGAGCAAAGGGGAAAGAGACTTACCCGAGCAGCAACCACTCGAGCGAAGGCCGACACAAGAGCAATCCTTGGCGGGAAGTAGGGGACGCATGGTGATGAGCCGGCATTGACCATGTCAATGCCGTTGCTGTTGCTCTCTGATACGTCCCACACATATCTATAATTTCTGCTTGCTCCATGCATGTTTTGTGTGATATTGCTATGTTTTAGATACACTTTCATACACTTTTAATCATATTTGGACTAACCTATTAACTCAGTGCACCGCAACGCCAGTTTATGTTTTCTGCTATCTTTTTATTTCAGGTTTTCCCATTACGTAAAATGCCAGAAGATTTCCAGAAAAATCCGATAAAAAATCAGCGCAACGGAAGCTTCTGGAGCCCCGAAGGAGAGCCGGGGGCCACCCTGTGCCTAGGCGGCCAGGGGGTGTGGCCCCACAGTAGGCCACGCCAGGGGGGCGCCTGCACTCCCTGGTGCCCCCCGGCTGCCCCCCCTTCGCCTATATATTTCCTTCGCGCCAAAACCTCCGAGGACAGAACCCTTTTTCGCGATCTCGCCTCTGTTCCTCCGCTGTCGCGCTTCCACGATCGGGAGCACCAGAAGACCTCTTCTCGGCACCCTGCCGGAGGGAGGATTGATCTTCGGGAGCTTCTCCATCACCATGGAAGCTTCCCGGATGATCCGTGAGTAGTCCACCTTGAACCATGGGTCCATGATCAGTAGCTATGTGATGTTCTCCTCCCCTCTTTGTTCTTCATGGATTAGACCTTGTGGGCTGGCCTACATAATCAAGGCACATATGTAATTCTTTCTGCTGTTGCTATGCTGAGTTTGCTGGGATCTGATGGATTATGAGACTATGTTCATATTGTGTTGAGTAATATATTTGGTTCTTCTCTTTTATATTTGATTCTTGAGTAATTCTTGCATGTTCTCCGTTGCTGTTTATTGCTTTGGCCAAGTAGTAGGTAGGACTCTAAGAGGGAGCGTTATGCTTGATTGTGGGTGCATGCCCCCTGATGACTAGCTTGAGTGACAGAAACATGAGTCTAGAGGATGTGTTGTTGCCACAAGGGGGAAAACAACGATGCTTGTAACCACGGTTGCAAAGATTGTTTAATTTACGCAAAGTTCTTTTAATGCAGTTGTCTGTTGCTTTGGGTTTACATTTTGGGTGGGGCTCGCAACTTAATACCAGCGAGATGTTCTGGGTAGATATCTCAAGGTGGATGATTAGTAGTAGATGCGGATGGATTTTGGTCTACTTATTTTGGCGTACCGCCCATGCTTTTGAGCCTCTTCCTTTCTTTTGTAGTATAGTTAGCATTGGTTTGCGCCCGTAATCCTGTCAATTTCCCAGCCGTGATTTGTTTACCTCACATAGCAGTTTTATCGTCTTTTAGGAGAGAGACATCACTAGTGAACATCATGGGACCCCGGTCCATATTTCCACCATTGTTTACAACCTCAATTTACTTCTTGTTTTACTTTCCAGTTGCAATTATCACTACTATTATCTGTTGCATTGATCCTTTGTAAACAACAAGGCTAGAGAGATTGACAACCTTTCTGAACTTCGTTGAGAGCAAAGTTACTTGTAGTGTGTGCAGGTCCACGTCTTTTGTAAGCGCCAGAGTAGAAGACACCTACTTTTAGTTATCGGAGTCCTACATGAGAAAATCTTAAACCTTGGTATCTTTGCCAAGGGAAACTTGCTGCTACGCTACATCTCACCTTCCACTTGGGGTAACCAACAAAGGGCGAGAAGCCATTATCACCTCTCGCGTATCACTCCCTTGCATGATGGAGGACGAGGGTGTTGTCGGCCAAGAATCGAAGGCACTCGCGGGAGAGCGCAACGAACTCCAAGGCTCGAAGGGGGTCATCAGAGGTCGAAGAGAAAACCCTTGAATGTGGGTAACAATATCCCCTCTCACGATCCTGAACAGAGGCACCCCAAATGGCCCCTCCATTGTCGCCGATGACGATGGCCCTTTCGGTGGCGAATTAGCCCGATGTGGGGCTTGCTACGGATCGGGGAGGGGGTGAGGAGCGCCGCCCTCAGATTTCTCGTGTCGGCTAGGTCGTCTACCCATCGCTCCTGAATGGGGTTGCCTCCGGCGATGGGGGTTAGGGGCCGCGGGCGAGACATGGTTGCGATGGAGAACAACGGGCTATAAGGAAGTGGGGAGAATGAGGGAGAGGGGCGATGTGAATAGTGTCGTGGGCGGTGACAAGAGCAATGGAGGGAGTTAAGAGCCATCCCATCCGTCTCCCGCGCTCCCCGAGGTCAGACACAAAACGACATGGGTGACTCGCCCAGGCTTGGATCGACATAATCGGCCGATTCGCCCGTTCCCCAGGGCCAGGGGTGCTTTAAGTTTCGTGCGGGAAAAAATGTGGATGCAACACAGGAAAGCAAACATGCCTATTTATTTCCGTATGATCCTGGCTAGGATAGATACGAGCAAGCAAACACGCCCTATGTGTATGTGTAGTTGATAGATGGTGATACGTCCAAAACGTATCTATAATTTCTGCTTGCTCCATGCATGTTTTGTGTGATATTGCTATGATCTAGATACACTTTCATACACTTTTGATCATATTTGGACTAACCTATTAACTCAGTGCACCCCAATGCCAGTTCCTGTTTTCTGCTGTTTTTCTATTTCAGTTTCCCCCCATATAAAAAGTGCCAGAAAAATTCGGGAAAATTCAGATAAAAAATCAGCATGAAGGAAGCTTCGTGAAGAGCCCGAGAGGGGCCAGAGGGGAGCCAGGGGGGCCCAGGCGGCCACCCGGCGCGGCCCCACCCCTGGTCGCGCCAGGGGGGCGCCTAGGGCCCCTGGTCCACCTCTGGCTGCCCCCCTTCGCCTATTTATTCTCCGTCACGGGGAAACTGCGAAGACAGAACCCTATTTCGCAAACTCGACTCTGTTCCGCCGCCGCCGCGCTTCCGAGATCGGGAGCACCAGAAGACCTCTTCCCGGCACCCTGCCGGAGGGAGGATTGACCTCCGGGAGTCTCCTCTCCACCATGGATGCTCCCCGGATGTCTCGTGAGTAGTTTTCCTTGGACCATGGGTCCGTGATCAGTAGCTATGTGATGTTCTCCGATCCTCCCCTCTTTGATTTTCATTGTTTAGACCTCGTGAGCTGCCCTACATGATTGAGGCACCTTTGTAATATTTCTGCTGTTGCTATGCTGAGTTTGATGGGATCTGATGGATTATGAGATTATGTTCAGATTGTGATAGAGTAATATATTTGGTTTTTATCTCTTATATTTTTGTTCCTAAGTAATTCTTGCATGTTCTCCGTTGCTGTTTATTGCTTTGGCCAAGTAGTAGGTAGTGACTCCAAGAGGGAACGCTGTGCTCGATTGTGGGTTCATGCCCCCCGATGACACGCTTGAGTGACAGAAACATGAGCCTAGGGGATGTGTTGTTGCCACAAGGGGGAAAACAACGGTGCTTGTAACTGCGGTTACAAGGATTGTTTACTTTACGCAAAGTGCTTTTTAATGCAGTTGTCTGTTGCTTTGGGTTTACACTTTGGGTGGGGCTCGCAACTTAATACCAGCGAGATGTTCTGGATAGATATCTCAAGGTGGATGATTAGTAGTAGATGCAGTTGGATTTCGGTCTACTTATTTTTGCGTACTGCCTGTGCTTTTGAACCTCTTCCTTCTTATGTAGCATAGTTAGCATTGCGGTGCGTTCATAATCCTGTCAATTGCCCTTCTGTAATTTGTTTACCTCGCATAGCAGTTTTATCGTCTTTTGGGAGAGAGACATCACTAGTGAACATCACGTATCCCGGTCCATATCCTTATTACTGTTTCCATGCTTTCTTTACTTTACTGCTTTTACTTGCTATCATTATCCCTTGTGTTTTACCCTTTGTGAACAACAAGACCAGAGAGATTGACAACCTCTCTGAACTTCGTTGGGAACAAAGTTATCTGTGTCTGTGTGCAGGTCCACGTCAGTCGCGCCGCTGACACCTACTTATCATCTCTGGAGTCCTACTGAAGACAAACCTTGGTATCTTCACCGAGGGAAACTTGCTGCTGCGCTACATCTCCACCTTCCACTTGGGGTAACCAACGAAGGGCGAGAAGCCATCAGATGGGCATTGATCAGCTTTGTTTGCTAGGCCTTGATGCAATATTTCATCTCAATAAGCTAAGTCCAGTCTTGAATATTTGCTAACTTTTTTTACTTCCATCCTTTTTTTGTATTCGGTAGTTGGTTCACTATTTTTCTACCCATCCCTATAGGTCAAGATGCTCACCTAGTTCGTTCTGATGTTCGTGTGTCTTTTAGTTGTCCTTCGGTTATGCGTGCCGACTTCACATGTGTTAGTTGGGGTCCTAGGAAGAGACGAGAAGGATCACTTTGCAACTTTTGTGAGTGCAACTAGAGACTGCATCGTTGGTTCATTCGATAGTTGTGTCGCTGCGCCTTGCTCTGTCTTTGTGTTGTTGTTGTTGTTGTGGCTTTCCATCCAAAATACCTCGGTCGATTGCAGCGAAGCGAACCATAAGATGATGCTCTAGATGCTTTTCGAATCTATCATCTTCCACGCCCACATCAATGAGAATGGGTGGAGTGCGAACGTAGTGTTATCCTCCATGATGGATCTCAACTATTTCAGCAAGGCCTTCAAGCTCTTCAGGTTCACCATCTTCTATTCAGCTTCGATGCTCTGAACCAGTGTAACACCGCCACGACGAATGAATGGTGTGGTGGCCTCACGAGTGTTGATTTTGGTGGTGTAGGTACCATGTTAGTGAGTTGAGAAACTTCCTATAGTTCAAGCTACCAAAGATGAAGGAAGGGAAGAAGATCTAGCTCAGTATAGACATAATGAAGGCTAAGTTTGGGTCCACATTATCTAGGTGACCAAAATATGTTGTGAGTCTAATGAATATGTGCAAGAAGTACTCCATGTTGTGTGATTGCACTTCGATTAGTTCATCGGCCAACCTTTCTGTTTCTTTTTTTTTGCGATCTTTCTTTTAGTTTCAGTTTGCAATTAGTCTGTTTCTTTATTTCCCTTTTTCCATTTGATTCATTATGGATCAAGTTCCACTACCAAGAGATAACAGAACAACAAAAAAATACAAAGCATCTGATGTACAACAACCAAAAATTTCACCTTGACCCTGACGTCCAAATGAAAGAAAAAAGCGATTGGGGTATGTCTCTTTATTAGGGGCGTTGACTCACGATTTTCTCTATTGTTGTTGTTTCTCTACGTTTGTGGATTGAAGTTCTTCTATTTCTTTGTTCCTGGGTTGTATGGAACTTATTTTTTTATATGTGGTTGGCCGTGTTCTACAAATGTAAGGAACACTAAAGTAACCTTAGGACGACCTCTCCACAGAAAAACAATAACAACGAATATAAAATGTGTGTGCGCTTGAGCCTTCATAGCATGATCCTAAAATCAACTCAAAGCCTGGCTCTAGAGGAGTGATCAAATCGATATTTTCTTACGAGTTAGGCCTAAGCGAGCACAAGGCGGGTACACAGTTGTACGTGTGTGGACGAGCAGGAGACGATGCGTTGTTTCCTGAAGGCGTGCCATAAATTTCCTCACCTTTCTCTCACCGCTCACTCTCCCATGTCTACACTGTCACTAACGTCGGGCAAAGCGACACACATTAGTAGAGGGAAGATCTTGATGACGAAGACCTTCCGCGAGTGTTTCATCACCACTTCCTCAATGGAGGTAAACGTAAGCCCTTCCCTTCCCAATTTAGAGTTCGGATTAGGGTTTGATAGGGCTCGATTTTGATGTTGATTTGGGTTTAGATTTGGGGGAAGATCAGTTTGATTAGGGGTTGGATCATTGTGATTTGAGGAAAGATCAGTTTGACTATAGGGTACATTAGTGTGGTTTGGGGTCGATCGGATCTATTTGAGGGTAGATTAGAGTGATTTGGGAGAAGATTAGTTCAATGTGATTTGTGGGAAGATCAGTTCAATTAAGGGTTAGATCAGCGTGATATGAGGAAATATCAATTTGATTAGGGGTTACGTCAGTTTGCAGAGCGACCGGTTCTATTTGGAGGTAGATCCGAGTGATTTTGGGAGGGGGGGGGGGTTAGCTCAATGTTGGGAAATGATCTTCATTGTTGTGCAATCCATGTAGTACGACGATTTTTAGTACGACGGCTAGTCTACACATTGTAGTTCTTATCTTTGTACCAGCTCTTTCCTTTACATGTCAACTTGCAACGGCGATCATTATCATTGACATGCACCTATATATCACCATGCACATGCTTATTGTTATGATCCTATACATCACCATTCACATGCACATTGCTATGATCGTACACAACTCACTTCACATCATCATTTTCTAGACCATTGGTTCTATGTTCATTATTACAGTGACAGTTGGTCCTTGACAATCTGTTCAGGGCAGCCACTTCAAAGGCAGGGGTGTAGCAGAAGGCAACACCACCAAGAGGCCTTGGGGGCGATGGATGTTAGCCACTTCCATGATGGTGTAGGCACAACCCATTTTGCAAGGTGCTTTTAACATCTGACTTGGATTTACCTCCCATCCTCGTTGTCTTCTGTGAGCACATGTGCATCATTCCACGACATTGTCGTTTTGAGGACGACCACAAGATGAAAATGAAAGGTTAGACTCTAGGATGTCAATGGGAGGATTTCCATGGATCAAGGGTGACCCGACTTCGTCATAGCTCCCTAGATGCAGATCGGATACTTCCTCACCTTCAAGGTCCTGGCCGAAGATACTTTCATGGCCATCGTGTTCGAACATTCGTGTGCAGAGGTGGTGATCAAGTGTTCCAAGAAGGAGCCATCACTTACCCTGGTTGAAGAATTGTAATCTTTCTTCACTAGTGTGTGAATTCTAAACTGGTTATGTTTGACGCTAATGTCTATATTTGTGTGTGGGTCATTAACTACTATGTGTATGCTTTAGGACTGTGAGTTACACAATGTGGTTTAACCTATGTTCATCATCATCATCGAGGGTTACAACTCCGGTGTGAAATTGATGTAGCAAAAATCCTAGCCAGACGTAGTAAAATTTTATGTTTGCCGTGGAAAAAAGTCGTCGCCGTCTTAGGTCGCAACTCAATCATGAATGGATGTAGCAAAAAATGAACGCGGTTGAAACAAAATGTGATGCTCGGTTGAAGCAAAAATGCGATGATGGTTTTGTGTTGCAGAAAAATGTGACATCGGCCATGACGGCTTGCGTTGGTGGAGAGGAAGGAGGCGGCAGCCATGGGTGTTGGTGGAGAAGAAAGTGAGAAGGAGGAAGAAAGCCATGCGTGTGGTCGACGCGACCGGCGAAGCGTTTCCCTTTCTTCATGGAGTGAGGTGAAGTGGGGGAGGGGGTTCAGATATTTGGTTACCACCGAACCAGGACATAATGTTAAATCAAATTTAAAATTCATTTATTTGTTCACATACATGATTCTTGAAGGCAAATACTGACCGTCATGACTAGTTAGAATCTGTTCGAAATTGCGAAGCTCTTAAAATTGCCCTCCATATTTTTGGAGCGAAGCCGAGAGAAGGGAATTCGAACAAGCCTTTAGCTTGTTATATGTGAAACGTGATATAGATGCCCTGTTTGGTTCGGCTGTGGATTTTGGAAAATCTGCTGCGGAAAATCGGAAGCACCTTCCAGGCAGATTTCGATTTGCCGTAGTAGATTTTCAGAAATCGTTTGAAGGTTTGCTCTTTATTTCACTTGTACCTGTATTTTTCGGCTGCACTTTGGTGGAATCCGGTCGTTTGAACGTTCGCTCTTTGATGGAATCCTATTTGGTTCGGCTGTGGATTTCCGAAATCTGACTGACAAAGCTGAACCAAACAGGGTCAGAGTTTTTGAATTCAAAATTTTGGGTATTTTTTGCTCGGCACTACCCCGCCAATATCAAGCCGACGTCCGGCCAACCGGCGCAGTTAATAGGGCACCTCGCCGACCTCGGCCTCCTCAACCGCCATCAATGCCGTGTTTGATCCTCTCGACAGACTCAACGGCCACCCCAAGCACAACAGCAGTAGTACATACGTATGCCATGAAGCATGCATCCATCCACCTAAACCTGAGAATAGTTTCAAAACTAAACCATACTTAAACCATCCCCGTGCGGGTAGCTCTCTAAACCATACCTAAACCATAACCATTTAGTATCATTTTCAGCCCAACTAAAACTGAACCCATTTTGTTCTCCACTTAAACCGACTTAAACCCAATACATAACTGTGGGTTTAAACTTAAGACATAACCAATGTTGGGTTTATTTAACAAATAATGCAGGTTGAAACTTGGAAGGATGAAATCTTCTGCAGTAGGAGAGGGAGTTCGGGCGGGCGGTGGCGTCGGAAAGGGAGCGGGCGGTGCCGTCAGAGAGGGAGTTCGGGCGCGAGAGCGCAGCGCGGTCCAGGAGCTCGGGGCAGGGGCGGGCGCCCGAGAGGCCATGGCGAAGAAGAGGGAGAGATGGAGGTGGCTCCCCCGGGGTGCCGCTTGGCGCGGCCGATGGACGACATGGGGCGTGGCGCCTCGGCAGCGTAGGCGGTAGAGGAGTGGCGGCGACGGTGCTGGCCATGCGAGTGGCGCGGGGCCGCGGTGGAGAGGAGGCAGAGGACGGTGGGGCGTGGCAGCGGCAGAGGAGGAGGCAGTGGAGGATACGGTGGGGGTGGCGGCGGCAACATAGGAGGAGGAGAGGAGGAGCCGCCGCGAGGAGGGGATTGCCGGCGGTGGCGGAGGGTGGAGCCGTGGGGAGCCTGGTGTGTGCGTGCGGTAGAGGAGGTTAGGTTAGAGGAGGTGGCTTGTGTCTTCGCTTGCTCGCTGGATTGGGTGAGAACCATTGACAAAAACCAGTTTAGACCTATAGTTACGTGACGTGATAAACCGAATTGATTAAACCTATAACCAACCATAACCAAACTGTTTTTTAATAAACTCAAACCAAACCAAACTGAAAAAATAATCAACCCAATAAAACCTAAACTATTCAAACCCATCATAAAAACTAAACCATTTTACCCGGTTTTTAAAAAACCATTCTCAGGTCTACATCCACCAGCTTGAAAACCCCGGAGTACGTAGCATCCGTGGAACTGCACACCTAGGACAAGCAGGCAATCACGGCCGCCGCCGCCGCCGCCGGTGATCGATCGGGAATGAATCTGCCCTGAATCTTCGCCGGCCCCCAACTAAATCCCAGCGCCGCACGCAACTCGGGAGCAAGCTGCAACCATCCCGACCAGAATCTGACACCGCCTCGCTCCGCTTTCTGTTACCGCCATCAATTTAAACCACCTCGTGTCGTTCCCGCCGCAAAGCAGATCGCCGGAGTACGTACGTAGTGCTGTTCTCCTTCTAACTCCCTCCTTGCTTGCAGTTGCATGCAAAGCTTCTCCACACTCCTCGCTGATGATCGATCGACACCTATAAATACGCCCCCTCCCTTCTCCCTCGACCATCATCGTTCTCACACTCAAAGCTAGCTTAAGTCACCAATCAGCAGGTAGCCAGTGTAGTTCGTGGTGTACTACTTACTGGTAGAGCCAGGGAAGCACGATGGGGCAGCTCAGCAACAAGCTTCTGGTGGCGTCCATGGTGGCGGCGGCGCTGGCCGTGGCTACGGTGGAGCTGTGCGCCGCCATCCCGATGGAGGACAAGGACCTGGAGTCGGAGGAGGCGCTGTGGGACCTGTACGAGCGGTGGCAGGCCGCGCACAGCGTGCCCCGTCACCACGCCGAGAAGCACCGCCGCTTCGGCACCTTCAAGTCCAACGTCCACTTCATCCACGCCCACAACAAGCGCGGTGACCGCCCCTACCGCCTCCACCTCAACCGATTCGGCGACATGGGCCCAGAAGAGTTCCGCTCCACCTTGGCCGGCTCCCGCATCAGCGACCTCCGCCGGAATGGTCTTAACACGCCGCCGTCGGTCCCGGGGTTCATGTACGCCGCCTTGAACGTGTCGGACATGCCGCGGTCCGTGGACTGGCGCCAGAAGGGCGCGGTGACCGGCGTCAAGAACCAGCGCAAGTGCGGCAGCTGCTGGGCCTTCTCCACCGTGGTGTCCGTGGAGGGCATCAACGCCATCCGGACCGGGAAGCTCGTGTCGCTGTCGGAGCAGGAGCTCGTCGACTGCGATACCGCCGACAACGAGGGGTGCCAGGGCGGCCTCATGGACAACGCCTTCGAGTACATCAAGAACAACGGCGGGCTCACCACCGAGGCCGCCTACCCGTACCGCGCCGCCAAAGGCACCTGCAAGGCGGCCCAGAGCTCCCCCGTGACGGTGCACATCGACGGGCACCAGGACGTGCCAGCCAACAGCGAGGAGGCGCTGGCCAAGGCCGTGGCGAACCAGCCCGTGTCCGTGGCCGTCGAGGCCAGCGGACAGGCGTTCATGTTCTACTCCGAGGGTGTGTTCACCGGAGAGTGTGGCACGGAGCTGGACCACGGCGTGGCGGTGGTCGGGTACGGGGTGGCAGAGGACGGCAAGGCTTACTGGACGGTGAAGAACTCGTGGGGGCCGTCCTGGGGCGAGCAGGGTTACATCAGGATAGAGAAGGATTCCGGCGCTGCGGGAGGGCTCTGCGGCATCGCCATGGAGGCATCCTATCCCGTCAAGACCCAGAGCAAACCCACGCCCAAGCCCACGCCCAGGCGCGCGCTCGGGGCCAGGGAGTCACAGTGATAAATGGTTTGTGTAATCTGAATTAGTACTAGTACTATCGTTCCTGCTTATTTAGAGTGAAATAATTCAATTAAGTAGCTCTCCAAAAAGGTGTACTGGTACCAGGTCGGCCGATATTTGTTCTTTTTTTCAGTGTAATGTAAAATACAATAATGTTATGTAATTTTTTTAGAACAAATGTAATGTATTGTTGACAACGTATGAAAGCTTTATAATACACCAAAGTGTCATTCTGCTCGCGAGCTTAAATGCTCTCTCGCGAATATTAAATCAATAATTATAATATATATTTTCAAATAATAAACATTGGCGAACTTTCCCATACTTATAATTTTTTGTGAAGAAACAACATTCCTAATGCTCCAAAACAAACATAATCATTGTATCAAATGCTATCAAAAATAGTTTTCTCGAAGCATCGACTTTGTAAAGCATTAACAAAAAAAAATTCACCAAAATGTGTAAGAATGTAACTCAATGTCTGCTTCCAAAAATCAGTTTTTTTAATGTTGATTTTTTTTATTTTTACTATTCACGAGGGAGCGCTTGAGCTCGTGAGGAGATACTCCATGTCCGATAATACATTGTTTTTTAGAAGCAATTTTTTATTAGAGTTTGAGGGAAGAGTTTTTTAATTCATTTGTCTTTTGCCAACGCTGAGCTGGAGAGATAGTTAGGCCGTGTAGAACTTTCATTTGTTGAGCTGCTGGTCAGTTATTTCATCGCCTATAAGAGGTCATTCATCTTCCTATATGAGAAGCATTTCATCTTTTGCCTACGTTTCACGCATTGTATCGCCTACTGCTTTCCAATCTCGCTTGTAGGCGTGCAATGAGGAGTGAGATATCAGGCTTCTGAAACCTCACCTCTTGTGATCCGGTACAGGAGAGAGGTGATAAGGTGAGAGCGAGGGAGTTATACTGTGTTTCTATGTTAATGTCATACTAATATTTGGAACAAATCTTTAGGTCATTAAGGAAGTTAAAGACTTGCTAAATCATAACTTTGAAATGAAAAACCTTGGAGTTGTTGATGTTATCTTGAACATCAAAATTTTGAGAGGTGACGATGGTGGGATTATTCTGTTGCAGTCTCTGATACGCGAGAGAGGATAATTGCTTCTCGCCCTTCGTTGGTTACCCCAAGTGGAAGGTGAGATGCAGCGTAGCGGCAAGTTTCCCTTGGTGAAGACATCAAGGTTGAGAGTATCGACCAGTAGGACTCCGAAGATGATAAATAGGTGGTGAAGCGAACAATGGCGCCGTTCACAACCGAGGTTGCTTACTTCACATGGACCTACACACAGACACTAATAACTTTGCTCCCAACGAAGTTCAGAGAGGTTGTCAATCTCTTCGGTCTTGTTGTTTACAAAGGATCAAACACAAGGGATAATGATAATGATAGCAACTGAAAGTAAATACGAAAAAGTAAATAAGCGTGTAAACAATGATGAGAATATGGACCGGGGTCCCGTGAGGTTCACTAGTGATGTCTCTCTCAAAAGACGATAAAACTTCTATGCGAGGTAAAAAGATTACAGATGGGCAATTGACAGGATTAGAAACGCACCGCAATGCTAACTATGCTACAAAGAAAGGAAGAGGCTCATAAGCATGGGCAGCACGCAAAAATAAGTAGACCGAAATCCATCTGCATCTACTACTAATCATCCACCTTGAGATATCTATCCAGAACATCTCGCTGGTATTAAGTTGCGAGCCCCACCCAAAGTGTAAACCCAAAGCAACAGACAACTGCATTAAAAAGAACTTTGCGTAAAATAAACAATCCTTCCAACCACGGTTACAAGCACCGTTGTTTCCCCCCTTGTGGCAACAAGACACCCCCTAGACTCATGTTTTTGTCACTCAAGCGTGTCATCAGGGGGCATGAACCCACAATCGAGCATAACGTTCGCTCTTGGAGTTACTACCTACTACTTGGCCAAAGCAATAAACAACAACGGAGAACATGCAAGAATTACTTAGGAACAAAAATATAAGAGATAAGAACCAAATATATTACTCTATCACAATCTGAACATAATCTCATAATCCATCAGATCCCATCAAACTCAGCATAGCAAAAGCAGAAAGATTACATATGTGCCTCGATCATGTAGGGCAGCTCACGAGGTCTAAACAATGAAAATCAAAGAGGGGAGGATCGGAGAACACCACATAGCTACTGATCACGGACCCATGGTCCAAGGAAAACTACTCACGAGACATCCGGGGAGCATCCATGGTGGAGAGGAGACTCCCGGAGGTCAATCCTCCCTCCGGCAGGGTGCCGGGAAGAGGTCTTCTGGTGCTCCCGATCTCGGAAGCGCGGCGGCGGCGGAACAGAGGCGAGTTTGCGAAATAGGGTTCTGTCTTCGCAGTTTCCCCGTGACGGAGAATAAATAGGCGAAGGGGGGCAGCCAGAGGTAAACCATGAAGAACAAAGAGGGTAGGAGAACACACTAGTAGAAAACAGGGCTTTCGTTCACCCTAGATAAGAGCAATTGTCCCGGTCGTGTTACGAACCGCGACTAATGGGTGCATTAGTCCCGGTTCGAGAGGCTAGGACGCCGGCCGGGCCTCCGCAGGCATCAGCCCCGGTTCGTGTGGGACCTTTAGTCCCGGTTCCAGCCACGAACCGGTACTAAAGGGTGTCGCAACCTTTAGTCCCGGTTGGTGGCTTGAACCGGTACTAAAGGTAGGATCTTTAGTCCTGGTTGGAGACACCAACCGGAACAAAACAAAATTGAATTATTTTTTCGGATTTTGACTGTCCACCCCGCCTTTAGTCCCGGTTGGTGGCTTGAACCGGTACTAAAGGTAGGTCTATTTTTTCTTTTTTGTTTTTCTAAACAGAAGAGTTTATGTTTTTAGATTTTGAATAACTATTAGAATATTTAGAGTTTTTAATGAATCTTTTTTATTTAGGTCAAAAAATTTATAAACTTTCTGTTAGTGCCAGTAGTTTTCAAATTTAAATAGTTTAAACTTTAATTCTTTTAAAATTTGTGTGAATCACTAGTTTGTGAATAAAGTTAGTTGAAAAATAGATTTTTGAGTGATTATTTTCCAGTTGTTGAATATTAGTATGTTTTATCAGTATGTTCAATATGAGACTTTTTAGGATACTTTAAATAGGTGTTTTAATCAAAACCAGATTATGTTTAATTCTTTATGAGGGTTTGAGACGAAAACTCATCTGTTACAAGGCATTTCTTTCTTTTAACCTATATCAACTACAGACTTTTTGTGCATTAACTATGCACCATTCAAAGCCACATCCTCAAGTTTCAAATTATTCTAACTTCATTTGCTATTTTTCATGCATTTAATGATTGTTTTTGCGCTAAATGACCCTAAAATTGAAAAAGTAGTACAAATGAAATATAAAAAGGTTGAAACTTGGCATGGTATCATCATTTCGCCCACATAGGATGTGCTAAAAAGTTGAGAGGGTTACGGCGAAAACTGGATGCACTTCGTGTAACAATTGGACCATCTTCTTCGAAGTATGAGGGTTTCGAACGAAAACTCATCTGTTACAAAGACATTTTTTTAACTTATTCAACTCCAGACTTTTTGTGCATTCAATATGCACCATTCAAAGCCACATCCTCAAATTTCAACCCTTTCTAACTTTATTTGCTTGTTTTCATGCATTTAATAAAAAAATGCGCTAAATAACCATGAAATTGAAAAGCAGTACAAATGAACTCTGAAATGGTTGAAACTTGGTGTTGTGTCATCATTTCACCCACATAGCATGTGCTAAATATTTGAGAGGATTATGGAAAAAACGGGATGCACTTCGTGTACAAACTGGACCATCTCCTTCGAAGTATGAGGGTTTTGGAAGAAAACTCATCTGTTACAAAGATATTTAAAAAGGTGCCCATCCACTTACACCTTCATTCTTCTCCTCAATAAAATAATTCAAAAAAAGTTGGGATAGAAATTTAAAGTTGGGAAATATGAAATATGGGTTTTCCGACTATACTATTGAGGGAAATATGAAAATTCCAGATTTTAGGTTTTGCAAAAAAAAACAATTATTGTTATTTTTTATTCAAGATTATTATTATTTCATTAATTTTATTTATTAAAATAATTATTTGGAATTAAAACTATATAGAAGTGTGACATTGTGACCAAGAGGTTAATATGATTGATATGGTAGTAATATCAACAACATGTGCGCGGTTTAGTTGGAAGTGGGGACAGAAGGAACTCATTAGTTAAGCGTGCTATTGTTGGAGTAGTCTAAGGATGGGTGACCGGTCGGGAAGTTTGACTACGACTAAGTAATTTGACTAGACATTAAGGGTAGTTAGAGACTAAACTGGTCAAATAAATCAAATAATAGAAATTGTGAAAATATATAAAAAGAGTGAAAAAAACCAGTCAAATAATGGAAATAATACAATTTTTGAAAAAATAGAAAAAGGAAGAGGAAAGAAATTGAATAGTTTTTTCCCCGTGGAGGCTTTTAGTACTGGTTCGTTTTATCAACCGGGACTAAAGGTTCTCCGCCCCAGCGCACCACAACAGCCCACGTGGAGGACCTTTAGTCCCGGTTCGTAACCCAACCGGGACTAAAGGTATTGGGCTTTAGTACCGACCCTTTAGTCTCGGTTCCAGAACCGGTAAAAATGGGCCTCTAGAACCGGGACAAATGAGCCTTTTTCTACTAGTGACATCACAAAGCTACTGATCACGGACCCATGGTCCAAAGGAAACTACTCACGGCACATCCGGGAAGCGTCCATGGTGGAGGGGAAGCACCCGGAGGTCGATCCTCCCTCCGGCAGGGTGCCGAGAAGGGTCCTGCTGGTGCTCCCGATCTTGGAAGCGCGGCGGCGGCGGAACAGAGGCGAGATCGCGAAAAAGGGTTCTGTCTCGGAAGTTTCACGTCACGAGAGATATATAGGCGAAGGGGGGCAACCAAGGGGGCCACCAGGGGTCCAGGCGCCCCCCTGGCGCGGCCAAGCCCTAGGCCGCGCCAGCTAGGCGCCTGGGGCCTTGGTGGGTCCCACCTGGTCCCCCTTCGGGACTCCGGAAGGTTCCTTCACACTGATTTTCCCGAATTTTTTGAGCACTTTTAATATGAGGGAAAACTGAAATAGAAAAACAGCACAAAATAGAAACTGGCACGGGAGTGCATTAAGTTAATAGGTTAGTCCAAATATGGTCAAAAGTGTATGAAAGTATATCTAGATCATAGAAATATCACACAAAACATGCATGGAGCAACCAGAAATTATCGATACGTTTGGGACGTATCAACATCCCCAAGCTTAATTCCTGCTTGTCCTCGAGTAGGCAAATGATAACAAGCATAATTTCTATGGTGACATGCTAGCAACCATATAAGAACTTTGAAAAGTAAAGCAATCAAGGTATGTGATTCAATTCAAGTCATAACATGCAAGAAGCTATATTAGCATTGAAACAAGTAACAAAAGAACATTAGGTGCAAGAGCTCTCGCTGTCCGTGACTCGAATGTCTCCAAATGGTGTTTGTGTGCAAGAATAGGGATAGGGAATACGAGAAAAAAAGTATTTTTTTTGTGTTGAGAACTCCATCTACTAAAGTTTCACGCTTGGTCTTCTTTGGAATCTTATCTTGACTCGTCCCTAGACCACTAGCCAGGTACAAGTCAATTTGATCCACTCCTTTTTGATACTTTGAGCACTCATGCAATGTATGAGCGTAAGCACGAAGGTTGACACTTAGGATGGCAAAAAGAGAAATATGGTGGAGGAGGAAGACAAAAAGGATGAGAAAGGCTCACATCAATGAGGACAATCATAGGCGAGAAGGCCAAATGATAGATATGATGTGAGGAGTAGGGATTGCCATGCAACGGATGCACATATGAGCTAAGAAAATATCTCCAATGGAACTAGTGGTGGTGCATCTAACTTGCTCGCTCATGAAGACCTAGAGCTCTTTTGAGGAGGCTCATCCTTGGAATATGCAAGCCAAGTTCTATAGTGTGAAGGTCCCCACATAGCTATATGCATGAATGATCATATCTATGGAGTACAAGGATAAGAGGGAGTACTAGTGTGGATCTTTCAAAAGGATAGTAGTGTTTCCCCTTTCTCTCTTTTTATTTTTATTTTTCTCTTTTTTCTATTTTTTTGTATTTTTTGGTGACCTCAATGACTCTTTCTATTTAACTCTCATTTGTCCTCTTTGGGATCTTTTATTTTGTCCACTTTGGGATCTTTTCGTCACTTAAGGGAAACACTCTAATTTACAATAGGGTATAGAAGATCTTTCACACTTTACAAGGTACTCAAATCATAAAGAAGATGTAGGTAACATGATGTATGCAATGTATGCCGTTGCCAGTGTAGCAGGAACATGTACGACATGAAGATCAAGTCATGAAGAGGTGGATGTTGCATGGCAATATATCTTTTTATTTTGTCCTCTTTGGGATATTTTCCTTACTTTAGGGGCAACAATCTATATATTACAAGAAGTATAGAAGATCTTTCAAACTTTACAAGGTACTCAAAGCATAAAGAAAATGTAACTATCATGAAGTATGCAAATGTATGCCTCTGCCAGTGTAGCAGGATACGCAATGATACTAGCGCGTCATGTAGAAATTATTAGGGCAAGACCCAACTAGCATGCGGCTCATTGATCAAGCAAGTAACATGTATGACATGAAAATCAAGTCATGAGAAGGTGGATGTTGCATGGCAATATATCTCGGACAGTTCTCAACAGGGGTTTTTGGTTTTTGAAAAACACACGGATTGCCCAAAATACGACATCTATCAATAATAGGCTCGAGCTCTTGACACCAAAAGTTCAAACATTACTCTAGTCAATACCTCAAAACTATTGCAAGTTACTACTACAAAGAGAAAAGCAACTTCAACTACCTACTTCTGGTCAAGACACAAAACTCAGTGCAACAGGCAAACTCTCTAACAAGATAAAACATGCAACCTATAGAAAGTTCAACCTAAAACAAAAGAAAAAACAAGCTCTAGAAAAACTAAAGCACTACAACTAAACAGAGCAGCAGCTAAGAAAAGAAAAAGAACAACTCACCGCTAAAAGAATAAGCATGCAAATCCTATGAGGAGTTCTAGTTCAAGCGGAGCGTGTATCACTCCCACACAAAAGAAAGTAAGCTGGGATCTAACTTGTTACTACAGAAAAAAAAGCAAAAGAAAACTAAAAACAAAACCTAAGAGCGAGACGCTCCAAGAATAGCACATAACGCATGAAGTGATAAAAATATAGTGCAACGAGAGACGAACTGATAATTGTTGAGGAAGAAGGGTATGCACGGGGGTATCCCCAAGCTTAGACGCTTGAGTCTCCTTGAATATTTCTTGGGGATGCATGGGCATCCCCAAGCTTGAGCGTTTGACACTCCAAGATCTTCTTTCATCATCTTCCATCGCACACTTGAAAACTTCCTTCATACATATCTCATTGTAGACTGATTAGAGAGGTTAGTACCCTACTAAAATAATTTTTCTCTACTGGAAATAAAGATAAACTTGAAGAGCTACTGTTTCCCAAGATTGCCAAAAAGTTTTTGCAAAGAAAAAGCAAGTTAAGGTTTGCAAAAGTGAAGAGAGACAAAACGTGGCAGAATATGTGAAAAACAGAACAGCAAATAGAAACGAATTTTTTTGTGGTACTTCTGCAACTCAAATCAAAAAAGTCAGAACATACAGAAGTTTCGTAATTGTATACAGCACGCTGTGTAAAAAATTCATCTCAAAAAGATGAACTGGGATTTTTCCATGATTTTTCTAGTCACGAGGACAGAATCTGTTTTCTGGACAGCATGTCACAACTTTTACTTCCCTTGCCGTATGAGGCTATAAAAGGCACAAAGCTTGAAAAGTAAAGATACAATGATGCTGCTACAGTAGTAACAATCATCAAGACCACTAAGAACATAATAAAAGCAAAAAGAAAAACCTAAATTCGTTGTGGGCTGCCTCCCGAAAGCGCTTCTTTAAAGCCATTAGCTAGGCTTAAAGCAGAAGATCAAGTTGTATCCATTGAACCATCATCAAGATCATCAAAAAGCTCTTCAATAGTACAACTAGTCTTAATAGGCTTCTCAAACAAAGGACGAATGAAAATGCTTCTTGGAATAAAATCAAAAGGAGGGAAATCAATTGGAGTTTCATTAAAGTTAAAGATAGGTGTCTCCTCCAAAATTTTCACCGTTTCAACTCTTTTGGCAATAGGTGTATTTGCTTTAGCTCGAGGAACTTTGGGGACGTAAACGAACTTAGGTTCCTTCTTTCCCGGAGTTTCATCCTTTTTAGTTTTGATTGAGGAAAAGGTAGTTCCTAAAGTTTCAATAACTTCCTCAATCTTTTCTATCCTAGAAGACTTCTCATCAAGGGATTTGATAGTCTCCAAAGTTTTGATAATTTTCTGCATGGAGTTATCTAACCTATTCAAATTCCTTTGAATCTTACGATCCAACTCATTCACCCTATTGATATTTGGCATCTCTAGCTCTATTTTTTCAAGTTTTCTCATAATGTGAGCTAAAGCAATGTCCTCCTTAATACTAACAACTGGGAGACTTCCAACAAGATTTTCAATAACATTAATGGCTTCCCAAACTGGGGCCTCTACGAAGTTCCCATTGATAGCAGTGTCTAAAAGAAACCTATTCCGAGAAGTGATCCCAACATAAAAATTTCTAAGCAAGATAGTAGTGGATTGCTTCTTGGTGGCTCTTTTTTGAGAATCATTAATTCTATACCAAGCATTTTCAAACTTTCACCACCTCTTTGAGTAAAGGTAAGTACTTCTGCCTCAACAAAGGCAAAAGTACCATCCATAGTGGTAACTACTGACAAGGTAACATGTATTTTTGGTATTTTTGATAAGGGACACAAAAGTAAAAACTGAAAGGTAAACTAACAAGACTAAAAAGCAAAGATAAAAGATAGTGTGCAACTCCCCTATCTTGTAAACTGGAGTCCCCGGCAATGGCGCCAGAAATTGGCTTGATACGGTGAGGATAATTCTCACTCCTCGTTGGTTACCCCAAGTGGAAGGTGAGATGTAGCGTAGCAGCAAATTTCCCTCGGTAAAGATACCAAGGTTATCGAACCACTAGGACTCGCAGAGATACAAGAAGGTGTCACGGCGCTTGACGTGGACCTGCACACAGATACAAATAACTTTGCTCCCAACGAGTACAGAGGAGTTGTCAATTCCTCCGGCCTTGCTGTTTACAAAGGATTAACACAAAAGATAATGATAGTGATAGCAACTGGAAAGTAAACTAAAGATGTAAACAGTGATATGAAGATGGACCGGGGTCACGTGATTTTCACTAGTGATGTCTCTCTCCAAAAAGACGATAAAATTGCTAGCGAGGTAAACAAATAATAGTTGGGCAATTGACAGGATTATGAAGGCACCGCAATGCTAACTATGCTGCAAAGAAAGGAAGGGCTCAAAAGCAATGGGTAGTACGCCAAGGTAAGTAGGCACTAAATCCATCTGCATCTACTACGAATCATCCACCTTGAGATATCTATCCAGAACATCTCGCTGGTATTAAGTTGTGAATCCCAACCAAAGTGTAAACTCAAAGCAACAGACAACTGCATTAAAAGAACTTTGCGTAAAGTAAACAATCCTTGCATCCGCGGATACAAGCACCGTTGTTTTATCCCTGGGGGCAACAGCACATCCCCTAGTCTCATGTTTCTGTCACTCAAGCTAGACATCACGGGGTTGAACCCACAATCAAGCATAAAGCTCCCTCTTGGAGTTGCAACAAATCACTTGGCCAAAGTAAAATACGGCAACGGAGAACATGCAAGAATTTACTCAAGAACAAAATATAAAAGAGAAGAACCAAATATATTACTCATCACAATATGAACATAGTCTCATAATCCATCAGATCCCAACAAAACTCAGCATACCAACGGCAGAAAATTACAAAGGTGCCTCTATCATGTGAGGCAACTCACGAGGTCTCGAAAGTGGAGGCACAAAGAAGCGAGAGATAGATCACATAGCTACTGGTCACGGACCCATGGTCCAAGGAGAACTACTCACGGTACATACGGGAGGCGTCCATGGCTATGAATGGTCTCCCGGAGGGGGTAGCTTCTCCCGGCAGGGTGCCGGAGCAGCTTCTCCAGGCAGCCCCGATCTAGAAACGGCGGTGGCGGCGGTACAGAGGCGAGATCGCGGAAAAGGGATTCGTCTTAGGGGTTTCCATCATGGGGGGTAAATATAGGCGAAGGGGGGCACCGAGAGGGGCCACAGGGCAGCCAGGAGGCTCACTGGCGCGGCCTAGGGTGGGTCCGCGCCACAAACCCTTCTGGAGTCCCTGTGGTTGCCCCCCTTCCCTCCTTTGGTTTTTCCGGAAGCTTCCATGTCGCTGATTTTTTATCTGATTTTTCCGGATTTTTTGGAGCACTTTTAATGGCCGGAAAACCTAAAATACAAAAACAGCAGAAAACATCAACTTGCAATTGGGTACACTGGGTTAATAGATTAGTCGAAATATGCTCAAAAGTGTATGAAAGTACAGGCAAATCATGGCAAAGTCACACAAAACATGCATGGAGCAAGCAGAAATTATAGATACGTTTGGGACGTATCAGTACCTTTGAGATAGCGCATCATCGTATCAAGAGCACGCCACAGATCATCTTCCTTGCTGTCCGGTGGCCCCTCTCAGTGGACTCCAGAAGGGTCCCTGGTACGGCCCCACCCTAGGCCGCGCCAGGGAGCCTCCTGGCTTCCCTGTGGCCCCTCTCGGTGCCCCCCTTCGCCTATATTTACCCCCCGTGACGGAAACCCCTAAGACGAATCCCTTTTGCGCGATCTCGCCTCTACACCGCCGCCACCGCCGTTTCTAGATCGGGGCTGCCTGGAGAATCTTCTCCGGCACCCTGCCGGGAGAAGCTACCCCCTCCGGGAGACCATCCATAGCCATGGACGCCTCCCGTATGTACCGTGAGTAGTTCTCCTTGGACCATGGGTCCGTGACCAGTAGCTATGTGATCTATCTCTCCCTTCTTTGTGCCTCCACTTTCGAGACCTCGTGAGCTGCCTCACATGATCGAGACACCTTTGTAATTTTCTGTTGTTGCTATGCTGAGTTTGTTGGGATCTGATGGATTATGAGACTATGTTCAGATTGTGATGAGTAATATATTTGGTTCTTCTCTTTTATATTTTGTTCTTGAGTAAATTCTTGCATGTTCTCCGTTGCCGTATTTTACTTTGGCCAAGTGATTTGTTGCAACTCCAAGAGGGAGCGTTATGCTTGATTGTGGGTTCAGCCCTTGATGTCTAGCTTGAGTGACAGAAACATGAGACTAGGGGATGTGTTGTTGCCACCAGGGATAAAACAACGGTGCTTGTATCCGCGGATGCAAGGATTGTTTACTTTATGCAAAGTTCTTTTAATGCACTTGTCTTTTGCTTTGGATTTACACTTTGGGTGGGATTCGCAACTTAATACCAGCGAGATGTTCTGGATAGATATCTCAAGGTGGATGATTCGTAGTAGATGCAGATGGATTTCGGTCTACCCACCTTGGCGTACTGCCCATTGCTTTTGAGCCCTTCCTTTCTTTGCAGCATAGTTAGCATTGCGGTGCCTTCATAATCTTGTCAATTGCCCAACTGTTATTTGTTTACCTCGCTAGCACTTTTATCGTCTTTTGGGAGAGAGACATCACTAGTGAAAATCACGTGACCCCGGTCCATCTTCATATCACTGTTTACATCTTTAGTTTACTTTCCAGTTGCTACCACTATCATTATCTTTTGTGTTAATCCTTTGTAAACAGCAAGGACGGAGGAATTGACAACTCCTCTGTACTCGTTGGGAGCAAAGTTATTTGTATCTGTGTGCAGGTCCAGGTGAAGTTAGCAACCCTAGGTTGTGAATGGCGCCATTGTTCACTTTACCACCTTCTTGTATCTCTGTGAGTCCTACTGGTTCGATACTTAACCTTAGCATCTTTGCTAAGGGAAATTTGCTGCTACGCTACATCTCACCTTCCACTTGGGGTAACCAACGAGGAGTGAGAGATCCTCACCGTATCAGGTACTACGAGTTATGATTTCACTATATCGGGTATCCAACGGTACTGGAGGGCTATAGTGATGTGAACTGGATATCTGATGTTGATGAGCTTAAAACAACAAGTGGTTATGTGTTTACACTTGATGGCCTTGCTGTTTTCTAGAAGTCTTGTAAGCAGATCATCTTAACAAAATCAATAATTCAAACAAAACTCACACCATTAGACACAACAATTCTTGAATTAGAATGCTTCAAAAGCTTTTGATGAACTTGGCAATGGTTGAAAAATAAATACCAGCTATCCTAATGAACTATGAAAATCATACAATTATCATCAAGGTAAACAATTATAAAGATAATTAAAAGTCATCAAGACATATGAGAAGGAGACCAAAATTTGTTAGATTTATGACAAAAATATGGAGTTATAACATTAGACTGTACTAGATATCCGTGCATTGCTACTGAAACTGTTAGCAAATAATTGAATATTTTAAAATATGATTTTTTTAAACATAGTATATTTTGCTTATAAATGCTTTTATGAAAGAAATGTTGTTTAGAGTAAAAATCTAAGAAAATTTAATGAAAAAAAAGAGTGTGATTTTTTGTATTGTTAATTTATTACCTTGACAATTTATCGGTAAGATGATATGATACCAAAAACAACATTGAGTAGAAACAGCGCCACATCATCCTTGGCTCAACCTAAAATAATGATAGTAACTACATATGTGCATTCATAAAAAAATTTATCGCATATAAAAATAAAATATGAGGAAACTAATAATTTTATTTTAATAACAAAATTCACTTTTGAATCGTGTGATTCAGTGCATGTTTTTTATATTTATTTGAGATAGGTAGCATGCACATGCGGATTTAATAAGAGCATATGCATGAAGTGTTAGTGAAAAAAAGTTTGCATGGTGGACCTACTTGATTATGTGTATAGTTTGCATGACAAGATAAATAAATTAGTGGGTGACGGGGATCAGCCCCGGCAAATCCCATGGTCAGGGACCCTGGGTTAGTCATAGAGAAGGCACAGGTCGGACGATACTCGTTGGCTAACAGGAGAAGCACTTCCTGCTCGATATTATTACGTGAGGAGGCGATTATAGAGGAGATTGATACGTCCAAAATGCATCACTATTTTATATTGTAATTTCATCCTATTCTTTGATATATTCCACTTTAAAGTATTGTTCTTACGTTGTTTTGGCTTGTTTTACACAGTTTACAACTTTTCGATGCCGAAGCAGCAGAACCAGGGTTCAGCGGTGAAAAGTGGACGCCAAGTTGCTTAATCAGATCAAGTCCAAATGCGATGAAAATTTACGGGGATCGTTTTTACGGGAATTGACTGGGGAGCACCGAAGACGGAGGTGAGGGGACCCACCAGGCAGCCAGAAGGGTGCCTGGCGCGGCCCCCCTCCTGGCCGCGCCAGGCACCCTCCTGGATGCCTGGTGGCCCTCCTCGGTGCCCCCTCTCGCCTATAAGACCCCCTGGGGTGAAAACCCTAAAAGGAGAAGAGTTTCCGTGTTTCGCCGCCGCCACGGGGCGGAAACCTACAGAGGGGAAAAGACATCTCCGGCGGGCAGATTCCGTCGGGGAGATCACCTCCCGGAAGGGGAGATCGTCGCCATCATCATCATCATCGCCACGGGCATCATCGAGATCATCATCAACGTCATCCTAACATCAGCACCTTCTCCATCACCATCCCATCTCATCTCACAATTGCAACTTGTGTTGTAATCCGTAATATCTATCCTCTCTACTCTGTTGGTGTTGATTACTACCTTGTGGTGAATGCTATTGAGTTTTGTTGGAGACATATCATTTTTTCCAGATTGTTTGCCACCCATCTATCACCTCTGATCATGATCTCTTTTATGTCTTGTGAGTAGTTACTTTAGTTCTTGAGAACATGGGAGAAGTCTAGTTGTTAATAGTCATATGATGTTGAAGTATTATGTGTTGTTTGATACTTAAGTTGAGTTGTTAGTTCTCTAGTGGTGTTATGTGAGTCGAACACTTAACACTTCACCTTTAATGAGCCTAGAGGAATACATTGTGCACAAAGGATGCTTATGGTGGGTTGCCGGAGTGACAGAAACCTGAACCCCAGTTCGCACACTTTTGCACAAGGGAGTTATGGATCCTTGATCGTAATGCTGTGGTTAGGCTTATGCCTTAATTACTACCTTGTATTTGTGGATGCTTGTAAGGTGTGTAATCATAAGAGTACACTTATCTTAGTCTAGAAGGTGTACTAGCATTGATCCACCCACCAACACTTATCAACACAATACATATTACTTGGCGGAGTATGGTGAAAGTAACTTGACTATCTCTCCCGTGTGTTCTCGAGAACGCTTTAGCTTTTATAAGTTTAGTTCCTAGGCTTATCCTTGTGAAAGGATTGGGACACTTGCTACTCCTCAGTTACCCTGTTTACTTTGCTTGTCTTTTACTTTTCTGTTGCTTAAACCAAAAACCCCTAAATATTTACTTTTGAGTGTGTGCAGCCTTTCCTTATCCAGTGTCACTTATCAGCACCTTATGCTCCTCGTGGGATCGACATCCTTATTTATCGAAAAGCTACAATTGATCCCCTAGACTTGTGGGTTATCAATAATCGTTTATTGGCGCGGTTAACAGGGGAGGCAACCCAACTAAACCTATTAACTTCTCCGCCATCAGAGGCCAGGAGAGTTCTCGCAAGACCAGGTGAGTAGATGTGTATTGTGTATTGTGTATTGCTGAAAGTCTCCCCTCCCAGCCTTTATATACTAGGCTAGGTCCCGGCGAGTCCGTACTAGGTTACAAAGATAGTTTCCTAGTTCTAGTCTTGCCTTGTACGCCAAGTTGTGCCTTCCATATTAGTCGTGGACTCCTACGTCGGTGCTTGGTTGGGCCAGTCGTGGGCCTATCGTGGCTTCCTAGCGGGCCTTCTGTCTTCGTATGCACTGGGTAGTCTCATACGCAGGAGTCGTGGGGTCACCCCCTCGTCAGTAGCCCCCGAGTGCCTGGGGGACTCGAAGAGTCGCGCAGGGACTCGAATTCGTCCATGCTTTATCGTTTGTAGGTGCGGCATCGCCGCGGGTCACTGGTAGTTTTGAGCCATGACAATATTTGTTTCGAGGGATTTCTAAGCTGAAAGGGCCCAAGGAGTCGACTGGTCGAGCCTTGGTGAATTGCGCTAGTGGCAAATACCGCAAAATCCCAATTAAGCTCACGTCCCTCGACATGAACTTGGAACGACCGGTGTCAAGCAAAGTCATGCCGCTGCAGGTCTTATAGGATCAGTTGCTGCTGGTCTAAGCACATAGCCTGAGCGCGTCCGCTCGGCTCTTTCTATCATGCGAGCGCATGGAAAAGGTCGGGAGTGAAATCTCTCTGCGGCAAGTCCCGACCCGACCGTTCTGCGCAGCGGGGTGATACGTCCAAATTGCATCGCTATTTTATATTGTAATTCATCCTTATTCGTTGATATATTTCACGTTATGATGATGTTCTTATGTTGTTTTGGCTTATTTTACACAGTTTGCAACTTTCCGGAGCCGAAGCAACAGACGCAGGATTCAGCGGTAAAAAGTGGACGCTGAGTTGCTGAAGAAGAATACCTCCAAATTACCTGAAAATCGATGGGGGGTATTTTCCATAAGATTAACGAAGACTCGCCGAAGAGAGCCAGAGGAGGACCACAGGAGCCCCAGGCGGCCACCTGGCGCGGCCACACCCCTGGCCGCGCCGGGAGGGCGCCTGGAGCCCTGGGGGCACTCCCGGCTCCCCCCTCTGGCCTATATACTCCTTGTTACGGGAAAACCCTAAAGAGAGAAGCTTTACGGAGTTCTGCCGTCGCTCCGTGGCGGAAACCTACAGAGAAGAAAAGGGCTCTCCGGCGGGCAGATTCCGCCGAGGAGATCACCTCCCGGAAGGGGAGATCATCGCCATCGTCATCACCATCGTCACGGGCATCATCGAGATCATCATCAACATCATCCCCAACATCAGCACCATCTCCACTACCATCCAATCTCACCTCACAAGTTTATCTTGTGTTGTAATCCGTACTATCTATCCTCTCTACTCTATCGGTGTTGATTACTACTTTGTGGTGAATGCTATTGAGTTTTGTTGGAGAAATATCATTATGCCCAGATTGTTTATCATATATTTATGACCTCTGATCATGATCTCTTTTATGTCTTGTGAGTAGTTACTTTAGTTCTTGAGGACATGGGAGAAGTCTAGTTGTTAGTAGTCATATGATGTTAAAGTAATTTGTGTTGTTTGATATTTAAGTCGTGTTGTTATTTTCCTATGGTGTTGTGCGAGTCGAACACTCAACACTTCACCTTATTAAGGACCTAGGGGAATACATTGTGTATTAAGAATGCTTACGGTGGGTTGCCGGAGTGACAGAAACCTGAACCCCAGTTTACACACTTTTGCACAAGGGATTAATGGATCCTTGATCTTATTGTTGTGGTTAGGCTTTGCCTTAATTTCCATCTTGTATTTGCGGATGCTTGCAACATGTTTAATCATAAGAGTGCACTTATCTTAGTCTAGAAGGTGTGCTAGCATAGATCCACCCACTCAACACTTATCAGCTCAACACTTGTTATCGATACGGAGTATGGCGAAAGCACGTGACTACCTCCCCATGTGTCCTCAAGAACGCTTTAGTCTTTATAATTTCAGTTGTCAGGCTTATCCTTTGCTCATAAGGATTGGGACACTTGCTGCTCTCCAGTGCTATTTACTTTGCTTGCTTTTATCTTATTATTGCTTATACCGAAAACCCCTAAAAAGTTATCTTTCAGTGCTTGCAGTTATTCCTTGTCCAAAATCACCTATCAATACCTTTCGCTCCTCGTTGGGTTCGACACTCTTACTTATCGAAAATGTTGCAATAGATCCCTTTACGTTGAGGGTCACCAAGTAACGTTTTCTGGCGCCGTTGCCGGGGAGCATAGCGCTATTGGTAAGTGAAGCTGGTAAGGAATTTTGTTTTACCTTGTTATTTTTTATTTTTTATTTTGTTGTTGCTTCTCTTTGTCCGTATGGACAACCTAGCTATTGGATCGTTGCTTATGGGGAAACACCCCACATCTATGGTGGTTGTTCCTCCCCCTACTAAAATTGTGCCTTATAAAATACCAGCTGGTATTATTGATTGTGTTTTGGCTAATCGTTATGCAGAAGACAGACATCCCAGTGAACACTTGCTATATTTATCACAACTATGTTCACTATTTAAGCTTGCAGGTGTATCAAAGGAGTTTGTCATGAAGAAATTGTTCTCCGTATCGCTTATAGATAAAGTTTCAGATTAGTATAAGCTTCTCGATAACTCTCATTTGCTTGATTGGCATGAGCTTATGTCTCTCTTTTATACCAAGTTTTATCCTCTTCATGAAATTCATCGAGACATGAATTAAATCTATAACTTTAGGTCTCGTGACGGAGAAAGCATCGCTCAAGCTTGGGGGAGATTGAAATCTCTAATGCTCAAATGTCCTATTCATGAGCTCCCCAAGGAAACTATACTTACAATTTTTTATGGTAGACTTTCTCGTCAGGATAAGGAGATGTTGGATGCCTCCTCTAGTGGGGTATTTCAGACGAAAAGTGTTGAAGAAAGATGGGATCTCCTTGAAAGGATCCAGAAGAATACCGAAGATTGGGAAATAGATAAAGGCATAGTGAATAAGAGTGAGAGAAGAATTGATGAACCTGAGGACCAGAACAAGGTTGATCCTCGAGTTGCATTGGTTAAGGATCTTATTACTAATGATGCTTTAGATTCCAATATAAATTTTTGTGATGTTTCCACTAACCTTGTCACAGCCAAGAATAAAAGCCCAATTTCAGGTACTCCAGTAGTATCTGTTAAAATAGGAGAACATAATTATTATGGGCTATGCGATTTGGGATCGAGTGCTAGTGCTATCCTGTATTCACTTTATCAAGAGATCATGGGTGAAATTTCACCTTGTGAACTTGAAGAAGTTGATGTTACTATTCATCTTGCAAACAGAGCAACTATCTCTCCTATCGGAATTGTGAGAGACGTTGAAGTCTTATGCAGAAAGGTAAAATATCCTACCGACTTTCTAGTACTTGGTTCAGTAAGGGATAATTTTTGTCCTATTATTTTCGGTAGACCTTTTCTCAGAACTTGTGGAGCTATAATAGATTGCAAGAAAGGTAAAGTCTCTATTGAATTCAATGGTGAGCCATATGAATTTAATTTTCTAAGTTCTCTAAGCAGCCTCGTGGTATTGATTTGCCCAGTAATGATAAGATTATTGAAGATATTGCTTCCATGGCTATTCCTCCTAATGATCCTTTGCAGCATTATATGGAGGACCACGAGAATGATTTGCATATGCAGGAGAGGAATGAGTTGGACGAAATATTCTTAAGACAACCCGCTATCCTAAAGCACAACCTTCCAGTTGAGCCTTTGGGAATTTTATCGCAACCAAAAGAAGATCCAGTGTTTGATCTTAAAACTCTTCCCGATTCGCTCAAATATGCTTATTTAGATGAAAAGAAAGTATGCCCTGTTATTATCAATTCTAACCTTTTAGGGTATGAAGAAGAGCGACTATTGGAAGTACTTTGCAAACATCGAGGTGCAATTGGCTATACCCTTGATGATCTTAAGGGGATTAGTCCGTCTATTTGTCAACATACCATCAACCTTGAGCCTGATGCTAAACAAATTGTTGATCACCAACGACGGTTGAATCCGAAAATGATGGATGTTGTAAGGACTAAGATTCTCAAGCTTCTAGCCGCAGGTATCATCTACCCTATAGCTGATAGTAAGTGGGTAAGTCCGGTTCATTGTGTTCCAAAGAAAGGAGGAACAACTGTGGTTCCTAATGATAAGAATGAACTAATACCTCAGAGAATTATTATTGGATATCAAATGTGTATTGATTACAGGAAGCTGAACAAGGCAACCCGGAAGGACCACTACCCATTGTCGTTCATCGACCAAATGCTTGAAAGGTTATCCAAAAATACTCACTTTTGTTATCTTGATGGTTATTCTGGCATCTCTCAAATTCATGTTAACACTGCTGATCAAGAGAAGACCACTTTTACTTGTCCCTATGGTACTTATGCTTACAGACGTATGCCTTTTGGTTTATGTAATGACCCTGCTACTTTTCAAAGGTGTATGTCTGCTATCTTTCATGGTTTTTGTGAAGAAATTGTGGAGGTATTCATGGACGATTTCTCCGTCTATGGAACCTCTTTTGACCATTGTCTCCACAACCTTAATAAAGTTTTGCAGAGATGTGAGGATACAAATATGGTGCTTAACTGGGAGAAGTGCCACTTTATGGTCAACGAGGGAATTGTTCTTGGCCACAAGATTTCCGAGAGGGGAATTGAGGTGGACAGGGCCAAGATCGAAGCAATTGAAAGGATGCCCTATCCAAGGGACATCAAAGGTATTCGTAGTTTTCTCGGTCATGCTGGTTTCTATAGAAGATTTATTAAAGACTTTTCTAAGACTTCGAGACCCCTCACTAATCTTCTCCATAAGGACGTTCCTTTTGTTTTTGATGAAGATTGTAAGGAAGCCTTCGAAGTTCTTAAGAAAGCTTTAATAACTGCTCCTATAGTACAACCACCTGATTGGAATTTACCTTTCGAAATTATGTGTGATACTAGTGATTTTGCTGTTGGAGTTGTTTTAGGGAAAGGGGTTGATAAGAACTTGAATGTTATATCTTATGCTAGCAAAACCCTTGATAGTGCTCAAAAGAATTATGCTACTACTGAGAAGGAATTCTTGGTAGTAGTGTTTTCTTGTGATAAGTTTAGGAAGTATATTGTTGATTCTAAGATTATTGTTCATATTGACCATGCTGCCATTAAGTATCCTATGGAGAAGAAGGATGCCAAACCAAGGCTCATCCGATGGGTACTCCTTCTTCAAGAATTTGATTTGCAGATTGTCGATAGGAAAGGAGCAGACAATCCGGTGGCGGATAATCTTTCAAGGATGGAAGATATAACGCATGATCCCATTCCAGTCAACGACAGTTTTCCAGAAAAACAGTTAGCTGTTGTTAAAGTAGAATCTCTCTCCGATCCTTGGTTTGCAGATTATGCTAACTTTATCGTTGCAAAGTTTTTGCCTCCAGGTTTCACATTTCAGCAAAGGAAGAAGTTCTTTCATGATTTGAGGCATTACTTTTGGGATGACCAACATCTTTTCAAAGAAGGTCCAGATGGGATCGTGAGAAGATGCATACCGGAACACGAGCAGAAGGACATTCTCAAACAATGTCACGACAGTCCATATGGAGGACATCATGCTGGTGAGAGGACCGCACATAAGGTTCTTCAATCAGGTGTTTATTGGCCTACTCTCTTTAAGGATGCTAGAAATTATGTTTAATCCTGTGATAAGTGTCAGAGAGTTGGTAATATTAGTAGAAGGAATGAGATGCCTATGAATTACTCTCTAGTGATTGAGCCTTTTTATTGCTGGGGTTTTGATTTTATGGGTCCTTTTCCTTCCTCACACAAGTACACTCACATTTTTGTTGCTGCTGATTATGTAACCAAATGGGTAGAGGCAATCCCCAGTGAAAGTGTTGATCACAAGACATATTTGAAAATGCTCAAGGATGTAATTTTTCCTAGGTTTGGAGTACCCAGGTATCTCATGACTGATGGGGGTTCACACTTTACACATGGAGCTTTTAGAAAAGCTTTAGCCAAGTACGATGTCAATCATAGAATTACTTCACCGTACCACCCTCAAACTAGTGGGAAAGTTGAGCTCACCAATAGAGAGATCAAGTTGATCTTACAGAAGACAGTCAATAGAAATAGAAAGGATTGGTCAAATAAGTTAGGAGATGCTTTGTGGGCGTATAGAACTGCTTACAAAAACCCCATGGGCATGTCTCCCTATAAGATGGTCTATGGCAGGGCTTGCCATTTGCCATTAGAATTAGAACACAAAGCTTTCTGGGCTATTAGAGAGCTTAATGCTGACCCGAAGTTAGCTGGTGAAAAGCGTCTCATGAACTTGAATTCTCTAGATGAGTGGAGAAGTGAAGCTTACGAGAGCGCTAAAATGTTCAAGGAAAAGGTAAAGAAGTGGCATGATAGGAGGATTCTGAAACGTGAATTTAATGTTGGTGATAAAGTTTTGTTGTTTAGATCCTGTTTCAGGTTTTCTCCAGGTAAACTACTTTCCAGGTGGGAAGGGCCATTTCATATTGAGGAAGTCTACCGCTCAGGTGCAATGAAGATTAAAAATTTCGAAGGAACCAAACCTCAAATGGTGAATGGGCAAAGACTTAAGCATTACATAGCAGGAGACCCTGTCAATGTTGATGTGGATTCGGTATACACAAAGTCTCATGAAGAACATGGTGCAGCCCTGTTTCAGACACCAGCAGAAGCAGAATAAGAAAAGGTATGTATTACGGTAAGGAAACATCGCGAAACCATCATAAAAGTTCCAGATTATGAGTTTTTGCAAAATATAGAAAATTTGAGGCCGAAGTGGAGCCGGAGACCAGCTCCAGGGGGGCCAGGCACCCCCCCTGGCGCGGCCACACCTCTGGCCGCGCCGGGAGGCCGACTGGGCACCCAGGAGGCCGTCTCCGATTCCACTTTGACCTGTTACCTTCCTTTATGTGCAGAAATTTTTGCTATATATTTTCCCGGATCGTTCCGGCAACGTATCTCGTGATTTCATGCGTTTTCTATTCGAGTTTTTTCTGCCAGGAAAGCTTTCAGCTAGACCTAGGTGCCATGGCTTCCTCAAGTTCCCCGAAGGACAAGTTCGTCGTCAACGTCATCAACCCTTACCTCGCTGAGGTGAAGAAGCACCCCCAGATCCTTCGTGTGGAGGATGGTGACCTCCACAAGGAGGATCTGAAGGGACCAGTCAAGGAGGGGAGCGCCGAGGAGCGGCTTAAGGAGGTGGAACATGAGGTCTTCAAGTTCAAGAAGATGGTGGAGTGTGGTGTTGAAGCTAACTTCGAAATCATGAACGAGATAGAGGCTTCCCACAAGAAGGAGATGAAGGAGATGTGGTCAAGTTTGGCCGCACTAGAAGAAAAAGTTTATGGGCTCCAAGCACAGATCTATGATCTGCAGAACCAGAACTGTGAGTATGAACTAAAGTTTCTGCGCATGGGTTTGGGTGCTGAGTGCAGGATCCTGGAGACGGGAATGTCCTTTGAGACTGGAGAACAACTGCCATGGAAGCGCTTCTCCAAGGAGTACGTGACCGACAAGAACAAGGATGAGGAGTAAATCTCCTTGGGTAATGGCATCCCCTTAGCTTGTTCCAAGCTTGGGGGAGTGCCCGGTATTTTTATCTTTATCTATGTCTTTTAGAGTCAAGTAGAGTCGTATCATGTCTAGGGAAGTTATTTTATAAAATAGGTGTTTGCTTTGAGGTCTATCACTCCTTTTTGGAGAGTTGTGTATCCGTGAGTGTGGAGTCGTCTATGATGGAATATTAATGAGAAGTCTATTGATCCCTTCGCTGCACTCCGTATTCTCTTCACACAAACGACCTTATGATGATTCTTATGGGGAGTATTGAAATTATATCAGGTATGGCTTTGAAAACTTTATTTAATCTTGGCAAACATAGCTTTGGTCATGACAACAAGCATGTTATTTTTCTCAAAGTAGCGACATAGCCAAAACCCTCTTTGTTATTATGCTTGTAGTGTTATGTTGACAAGGAAGACAACTTGATGTGCTATGCTTATTTTAATGTTTATGTTTTATATTGCTTTGCATCCAAGTCTTCGTCAATTGTCTGTTCTCTCAAAGCCTTTGCTAGCCAAACATCTGTACTAAGCGGAATTCTGCTTGTGCATCCATACCCTGAAACCAGTATCTTCCAGTTGAGTCCACCATACCTTCCTATTCGTGGTATTCCACTACCACTCCTAAAGCATAGAATTCTTGTGTTATCCTTAGATGTTCAAAATCTTCTATTTTGTGCCCCTGTTTTAGCTCATGAGGAAGTAGTAGTTAACTCATGATCTTCTTATGTTGGACAAGTTTTACCCCGGGATTGCATGTCTAATCCGCAAACCCCTATTACGAGGAGGAGCTGGCATGAGTGTGCCCAGCTCACAAAATAAAATACAACAAACAAACCCTCCTTCACTCTTTGTTCATGAGAAATCAGAAAACTTTGGCAGTGATAAACAAGGAGATTGCGGGGATGTGATCGTCCCCGTTTGGGAGCCGTTCCTCGAAACTTATCCAATCTGTGAAGTAATTGAGTTTTCTATTAGCATTCGTTGACAAATCATGCACCTCTCAAAACTTGTTTTCATTCTGTTTGATTTAAGGATAGCACTTGAGTTTTCCCTACTTCCCTAGAGCAGGGCCTTTCCTTTACTTTATGTTGAGTCAGTTTCCTACTTCCTCCTTTCCCAAAGAGAACAGACGCTTGATGCTGATGAGGATTCATCCATATAATGTTGCATTAAAGTTTTGCCATGCCATATCGTTGTTGACATTATCTCTTGATAAGTAAGTTGTTTGCAAAAGCGTTTGCCAAGCAAACATCTTCATTTGTGTTAGCATTTGCACTTCATGACTAATAGCTTGTTCTTTCAAAAGTTCCAAATTGTCTCATCAAAATATAAAAAGAAAGAGCAAAGGTAAAAGCTATTAGTTGTCCCTTGACCAAAGGACATGTTTGCCATGATTTGATGAGTTTCCTTCGCCCTACTTTTGATTATAATTGTTATTACTCTTTCATAAGGGCTTTATGAGTTGAAGGTTGCTGTTGAGGATGTTTGAGTTTGGTGAAAAGATCATGATGCTTCTTGTCCGTATTTTATTTATCGAAACTTCACTCTCGAAACTTGTGGACAGGTTTACCAAGCTCAATTTTCGCTTGGGGACAAGCGAGGTCTAAGCTTGGGGGAGTTGATACGTCCAAATTGCATTGCTATTTTATATTGTAATTCATCCTTATTCATTGATATATTTCACATTATGATGATGTTCTTATGTTGTTTTGGCTTATTTTACACAGTTTGCAACTTTCCGGTGCCAAAGCAACAGACGCAGGATTCAGCGGTAAAAAGTGGACGCTGAGTTGCTGAAGAAGAATACTTCCAAATTACCTGAAAATCGACGGGGGGGTATTTTCCAGAAGATTAACCAAGACTCGCCGAAGAGGGGCCATAGGGGGGCCACAGGAGCCCCAGGCGGCCACCTGACGCGGCCCCACCCCTGTCCGCGCCGGGAGGGCGCCTGGAGCCCTGGGGCCACTCCCGGCTCCCCCCTCTGGCCTATATACTCCTCGTTACGCGAAAACCCTAAAGAGAGAACCTTTATGGAGTTCCGCCGCCGCTCCGTGGATGAAACCTACAGAGAAGAAAAGGGCTCTCCGGCGGGCAGAATCCGCCGAGGATATCACCTCCCGGAAGGGGAGATCATCGCCATCGTCATCACCATCGTCACGGACATCATCGAGATCATCATCAACGTCATCCCCAACATCAGCACCATCTCCACCACCATCCAATCTCACCTCACAAGTTTATCTTGTGTTGTAATACGTACTATCTATCATCTCTACTCTATCGGTGTTGATTACTACTTTGTGGTGAATGCTATTGAGTTTTGTTGGAGAAATATCATTATGTCCGAATTGTTTATCATATATTTATCACCTCTGATCATGATCTCTTTTATGTCTTGTGAGTAGTTACTTTAGTTCTTGAGGACATGGGAGAAGTCTAGTTGTTAGTAGTCATATGATGTTGAAGTAATTTGTGTTGTTTGATATTTAAGTTGTGTTGTTATTTTCCTAGTGGTGTTGTGTGAGTCGAAAACTCAACAGTTCGCCTTATTAAGGACCTAGGGGAATACATTGTGTATTAAGAATGCTTACGGTGGGTTGCCGGATTGACAGAAACCTGAACCCCAGTTTGCACACTTTTGCACAAGGGATTAATGGATCCTTGATCTTATTGCTGTGGTTAGGCTTTGCCTTAATTTCCATCTTGTATTTGCGGATGCTTGCAAGATGTTTAATCATAAGAGTGCACTTATCTTAGTCTAGAAGGTGTGCTAGCATAGATCCACCCACTCAACACTTATCAGCTCAACACTTGTTATCGATACGGAGTATGGCGAAAGCACGTGACTACCTCTCCATGTGTCCTCAAGAACGATTTAGTCTTTATAAGTTCAGTTGCCAGGCTTATCCTTTGCTCAAAAGGATTGTGCCACTTGCTTCTCTCTAGTGCTATTTACTTTGCTTGCTTTTATATTATTGTTGCTTATACCGAAAACCCCTAAAAAGTTATCTTTCAGTGCTTGCAGTTATTCCTTGTCCAAAATCACCTACCAATACCTTTCGCTCCTCGTTGGGTTCGACACTCTTACTTATCGAAAACGCTGCAATAGATCCCTTTACGTTGAGGGTCATCATGGGTTCTTACCTACATGCTAAGCTTGCGTGGCATCTGGGTACAGTGTGTCGTAGCCCAGGCATAATTGATTTTGTAGAGGCACGGAGCCTGGTTAGTGATGCACCCACTTGGAATAAACTATCAAGTGAGCTATTTTAGCAGTCACTCGCGGAGTTTGGAGTGAACTCAGGCGAGGAAAATAAGAAAGCACCCACTCGGAATGTCGTCGAGTGCGCGAGTAAGTCATATTGTTGAATTGCTAAGTCTTTTTTGCGAGTAGTCACTCGAATGCTTTACTATCTTCAGGGTGAGGGAGCACCTGAACTCTGAAAGTACGTAGTTTTTGTTGGTGCGAGTGATCGCTTGAGCACGTCTTTGCCTTCTGGGTGAGGGAGCACCCGAACTCGAATAAAGGTACTCCCGATGGGAGTAAGAGATTTTTGGAATCAGAAAATTTTGCCCCCAAGAGATAGGTAGCCTTTGCTGTCATTTGCTTTTCCCTTGTATCCTGATCCTTCCTTTATTGAGATGTTACTTTGATAAGCATTGGCATGATTTTTGATGACCTAAGATGACGTTTAGCCTTCGAACCGTCTCGTCTTCTGGCCATTCATAATGATGACTTGGGCGCCGTGCTGTCTGGTGCCTGTTGAATTTCCAAGGCTTGTATGGGAAACAGGAGAGATTTGACGCGTCCTTTAAATAGTGCTGACCGTGTGAAGGCATCTTGTCTTGGAATTCGTAATGCCCGGCGTGCTTAGTCTTTGATTTAATGATGGTGACGCCTAGGCTTCTTCGTGTTTTCCTGGTTTGCCCTTGGATTGTGTTATAAATACCTCCTTTGGTTTTCCTGTTCTTGGCATTCATTCTTCGCATCTTTCTCTGCTGCTTCTTCTTCATATGGCGCCCAAGCATGGTGGTGGTGTGACTGGGCGAGGTCGTGGCCGCCGTGGTCGTGGTGGCCGCACGCCTCGTTCTTCACGCGGTGGACGTCATGGCACTACGTCGGTGCCTTCTTCTTCTTCCTCCAGGGAAGAGGGTTTTTGTCGCTATGATTTTCTTTTGCGTGTTCTTAGCCAGAATGCTGCCCGGATTCCTCTTCCATTCTCATTTGCCTCCATTGCTTCTGAGCGTAACTTGAGGGGTTTCTGGCTCCGTCTTCACGGATGCGCTCGTTCTTCTTCTTGGGTGGAGCTGGAAGTTGATAATTCATCCTTGATTTTCCTTGGGTCTGGCTGGAGGGCGGTTTCTCGTCTTTTGAATCTGCGCGACGAAGATAGCCTTTTTTGTCGCTTTGACGGCGAAGATACTGTTATTATCCGTGCATTTGATTCCGGTGGCAATCGTTTGGATCCATACTGGGAGGAAACAAGCAGTGATGATTCCGATGGCTCAAGTGGTGGTTCGCCTGCTTCTCCCGAGTCTTCTTCTTCGGCTGATTCCTCAGCCGATGGTGTTTGCTCTTCTAGTTCTAAGGATGAACTAGACGTCAAGCCGGTCGTCAAGCGGCTGCGTCAGTAGGCGAGGCACCTTGTGGAACTGGAGGACGGCGACCTTCTTCTTCACGGACTGAGTTGCTACTTTGTCTGTGGTGATGCCCGTCAGGTTGTGGCACGAAAGTGCCAATTATCTCAGCATGAGCACACATGTAGAAGTTGATTGTAGCCCGTCTTATAGTTCCACGGGTCCTTCTGTAGCGGCAACTATCGTTTCGACTTCTTTGTAATGAAAAAAGTTGTCTTCGACTCCTTTGTAATGGAAAAAACTGTCTTCGACTCCTTTGTAATGGAAAAAACTGTCTTCGACTCCCTTGTAATGAAACTGTCTTCGACTCCTTTGTAATGAAACTGTCTTCGACTCCTTTGTAATGGAAAAAACTGTCTTCGACTCCCTTGTAATGAAAAAAAACTGTCTTCGACTCCCTTGTAATGAAACTGTCTTCGACTCCTTTGTAATGAAACTGTCTTCTCGGGTGCGCGCCAGCGCTCCCGATGGGAGTAGCCCCCTAGGCTGCGTTTGATTTGTAGAATCAAGCGTAGGCTGTGAATTTTTGTCTCCCTGGTTTATCTCTTCTCGTAGCTGTTTTTGAATTATTCCAAGTTTGTATCGGGTGCGCGCCAGCACTCCCGATGGGAGTAGCCCCCGAGTCTTTAGGTGATCGCTTGCGATCGGGTGAAGACTAAAGAACCGTGCGCTTTTCGATGCGACTTTCTTTGCAGGAGCTCTTGTTGTTTTTGGCGGGAGTCTTGTGTTCTGGTCTCCTGATGTTTGTAGATAGGGTCGCGTTTTTTAGCGAGGATACCGTCTCTCTGGGGGAAGCTTATGCTCGAGCCCCCGAGTGCTTTTAAGTAAAAGTTGCATGAGCGAGGATAGGGTCTCTCGGGAGGAGTTTATGCTCAAGCCCCCGAGTGCTTTTAAGTAAAAGTCGCATGAGCGAAGATAGCGTCTCTCGGGGGAGTTTATGCTCGAGCCCCCGAGTGCTTTTAAGTAAAAGTCGCATGAGCGAAGATAGCGTCTCTCGGGGGGAGTTTATGCTCGATCCCCTGAGTTCTTTTAAGTAAAAGTCGCATGAGCAAAGATAGCGTCTCTCGGGGGGAGTTTATGCTCGAGCCCCCGAGTGCTTTTGAGTAAGATGCTTTGGGCAGCATTATTTTATTCCTTCGAATTTTACATGGGTTGCCGATCGGTGCTGCTGCCGATGTCTCTGGAAATGCCTAGAGGACTATGGGTAGAACAGGTGTAGGTTCGCTACGTTCCATGGATTTCCCACGTCCTCATTGGTCTTCGGGTTCTTCAATCTGTATGCTCCTCCTCCTATGACTTCCGAGATGATGAACGGCCCCTCCCATTGTGGGGCAAGCTTGTGCACTTTTTCCTGTATCAGCCGTAACATGAGGTCTCCTTTGTTGAACGTTCTGGTCCGCAGGCGACTGCTTTGATATGTGCGTAATTTGTCCTGGGATCCTTCAGATCTTGTGATGGCTGTGTCTCGTGCTTCGTCTGCTATGTCATTGTCGTTCTGCAGTGATTCTTCTGCCTCTTCCTCTTCGTACCCTGAGATTCTGGGTGCTCCGAATTTTAAGTCGTGCGGCGGCAATGCTTCTGCCCCGTATACCAAGAAAAAGGGTGTATACTGGGTTGAACTGTTTGGGGCGGTGCGCAGGCTCCATAGTACTGCGGGAAGTTCCTCTATCCAGTTTCCTGCGGCTTGTTCTAGTGGTGCTAAGAGTCGCTTCTTTATTCCTCCGCATACTAGGCCGTTGGCTTTCTCCACTTGGTCGTTGGACTGCGGGTGTGCGACTGATGCGTAGTTGATTTTGATGCCTAGCTCGTGGCAAATTTTTTGGAACTATGCTGCTGTGAAGTTTGTGCCATTGTCTGTGATGATGTTGTGTGGCACTCCGAATCTGAAGATGATTGATTTGATGAAGTTGAATGCCGTGAGGGTTGTTGAGCTGGTGATTGGTACTGCTTCGATCCATTTGGTGAACTTGTCGACTGCGACTAGTAGGTGTGTTCTTCCTCCTTTTGAGGATTTCTTGAGTGGGCCTACTGATGGTACGATTTCTCGCCCCCTCGTTGGTTACCCAAAGTGGAAGGTTGAGATGTAGACAGCAGCAAGTATCCCTTAGCGAAGATGCTAAGGTTGAATGTCGAACCAATAGGACTCCAGCAGATACAAGAAGGTGGTGAAGTGAACAATGGCGCCGTTCACAACCTAAGGTTGCTTACTTCACCTGGACCTGCACACACCGCAAATAACTTTGCTTCCCAACGAGTACAGAGGAGTTGTCAATTCCTCCGGCCTTGTTGTTTACAAAGGATAAAACGCACAGGATAATAATGATAGTGATAGCAACGGAAAGAAATAAAGCAGTAAATTGATAGCAGGTGTAAACAGTGTTGGAAATATGGACCGGGGTCCTATGATATTCACTAGTGATGTCTCTCTCCCAAAAGACGATAAAATAGCCATGCGAGGTAAAAAAATTACAGCTGGGAAATTAACAGGATTATGTGCGCAAACCAATGCAAACTATGCTATAAAGAAAGGAAGAGGCTCAAAAGCATGGGCGGTACGCCAAGACAAGTAGACCGAAATCCATCTGCATCTACCTACTAATCATCCACCTTGAGATATCTATCCAGAACATCTCGCTGGTATTAATTTGCGAATCCCACCCAAAGTGAAAACTCAAAGCAACGGACAACTGCATTAAAGAACTTTGCGTAAAGTAAACAATCCTTGCACCCGCAAGTACAAGCACCGTTGTTTTCCCCCCTTGTGGCAACAACACATCCCCTAGACTCATGTTTCTGTCACTCAAGCTAGTCATCAGGGGGCATGAACCCACAATCAAGCATAACGCTCCCTCTTGGAGTCACTACCTACTACTTGGCCAAAGCAATAAACAGCAACGGAGAACATGCAAGAATTACTTTAGAACATAAATATAAAATAGGAGAATCAAATATATTACTCAAACACAATCTGAACATAGTCTCATAATCCATCGGATCCCAGCAAACTCATCATAGCAACAACAGAAAGATTACATATGTGCCTCGATCATGTAGGGCAGCTCACGAGGTCTAATCCATGAAGAACAAAGAGGGGAGGAGAACATCACATAGCTACTGATCATAGACCCATGGTCCAAGGTGGACTACTCACGGTTCATCCGGGAAGCATCCATGGTGGTGGAGAAGCTCCCAGAGGTGATTCCTCCCTTCGGCAGGGTGCCGGGAAGAGGTCTTCTGGTACTCCCGATCTTGGAAGTGCGGCGACGGCGGAACAGAGGAGAGATCGCGAAAAAGGGTTCCCGTCACGGGGGTTTCACGTCACGAGGGATACATAGGCGAAGGGGGGCAGCCAGGGGGCCACCAGGGGTCCAGGCGGCCCCCTGGCGCGACCCCACCATAGGGCACACCGAGAGGGAGCCTGGGGGCCTGGTGGGTCCCCTCTGGGCTGATTTTTTACTGTATTTTTCCCGAATTTTTGGAGCACTTTTAATATGGGGGAAACCTGAAATAGAAAAACAGCAGAAAACAGGAACTGGCACTTGGGTGCACTTAGTTAATAGGTTAGTCCAAATATGATCAAATGTGTATGGAAGTTCATCAATATCATAGCAATATCACACAAAAGAGGCATGGATCAAGCGGAAATTATAGATACGTTTTGGACGTGTCAACGTCCCCAAGCTTAATTCCTGCTCGTCCTCGAGTAGGTAAATGATAAAAGCATAATTTCTGTGGTGACATGCTCACAACCATATAAGAACTTTTAAGTAAAGCAATCAAGACATGTAATTCAATTCAAGTCCTAACACGCAAGAGTCTATATTTAGCATTGAAATAAGCAATCATAAGAACATAAAGGTGCAAGAGCTCTCGCTGTCCGTGACTCGAATGTCTCCAAATGGTGTTTGCGTGCAAGAAAGTGGATCGGGATATACGAGAAAAAATATTTTTGTGTTGAGAACTCAATCTACTAAAGTTTCACACTTGGTCTTCTTTGGAATCTTATCTTGACTCATCCCCAGACCACTAACCAGGTACAAGTCAAAATGATCCACTCTTTTCGACATTTTGAGCACTCATGCAATGGATGAGCGTAAGCAAGAAAGTTGACACTTAGGATGGCAAAGAGAGGATATGGTGGAGGAGGAAGACAAAAAGGTGTGAAAGGCTCACATCAATGAGGACAATCATAGGCGAGAGAAAGCAAAATGATAGATATGATTTGAGGAGTATGGATTTCCATGCAACGGATGCACATATGAGCTAAGGTAAGCTCTCCAATGGAACTAGTGGGGGTGCATCCAACTTGCTTGCTCAAGAAGACCTAGAGCTCATTTGAGGAGGCTCATCATTGGAATATACAAGCCAAGTTCTATAGTGTGAAGGTCCCCACATAGCTATATGCATGAATGATAATCTCTATGGAGTATAAGATATAAGAGGGAGTACGAGTGTGGATCTCTCAAAAGGAATAGTAGTGTGCCCCCTTCTCTCTTTTTTATTTCTTTTTTTCTTTTTTCCATTTTTTTGTATTTTTTGGTGGCCTCAATGGCTCTTTCTATTTAACTTTCATTTGTCCTCTTTGGGATCTTTTAATTTGTCCACTTTGGGATCTTTTCCTCACTTTAGGGGCAACACTCTATATATTACAAAAATTATAGAAGATCTTTCACACTTTACAAAAGTACTCAAATCATAAAGAAGATGTAACTATCATGATGTATGCAAATGTATGCCTCTGCCAGTGTAGCAGGATATGCAATGATACTAGCGCGTCATGTAGAAATGATTAGGGCAAGGCCCAACTAGCATGCGGCTCATCGATCAAGCAAGTAGCATGTATGACATGAAGATCAAGTCATGAGAAGGTGGATGTTGCATGGCAATATATCTCGGAAAGGCTGTGGAAATGCCTTGATAGGTAGGTATGGTGGTTGTTTTGAGGAAGGATATAAGGAGTTTTATGATGACAGAGCGTATCATGCCAAGGGTTTGGATGTACCGGCGAATGTGGACGCTAACTCTCGGAGTGAGAAGAAAGCAATTCACGGCATAGGAGAGGCTACAAAAATATGGGAAGGTGGAAGTGTCAACTTTCGAACACTCACATTAGTCCGAAGAACTCATGCACTTATTATCGGTAACTCTCAATCTAATCAGGAGGTTCACAAAGAGACAAGTACCCCGAGGAGGAGTGTATGGGGGTTTGGTTATCCTTGCGCATCCTCGACTCATGGTATGTGAGTGTACTCTAATATTCGAACCCTCCAGAGGTTAGTGATCCATCTAGTAGCTAGAGTTCTCAACAGGGGTTTTTGGTTTTCGAAAAACACATGGATTTCCCAAAATACGACATCTATCACTAATAGGCTCGAGCTCTTGACACCAAAAGTTCAAACATTACTCTAGTCAATGCCTCAAAACTATTACAAGTTACTACTACAAAGAGAAAAGCAACTTCAACTACCTACTTCTAGTCAAGACACAAAACTCAGTGCAACAGGCAAACTCTCTAACAAGATAAAACATGCAACCTATAGAAAGTTCAACCTAAAACAAAAGAAAAAACAAGCTCTAGAAAAACTAAAGCACTACAACTAAAAGGAGCAGCAGCTAAGAAAAGAAAAAGAACAACTCACAGCTACAAGAATAAGCATTTAAATCCTATGAGGAGTTCTAGTTCAAGCAGAGCGTGTATCACTCCCACACAAAAGAAAGTAAGCTGGGATCTAACTTGTTACTACAGCAAACAAAGCAAAATAAAACTAAAAACAAAACCTAAGAGCGAGACTCTCCAAGAATAGCACATAACGCATGAAGTGATAAAAATATAGTGCAACGAGAGACGAACTGATAATTGTTGATGAAGAAGGGGATGCACGGGGGTATCCCCAAGCTTAGACACTTGAGTCTCCTTGAATATTTCTTGGGGATGCATGTGCATCCCCAAGCTTGAGCGTTTGACACTCCAAGATCTTCTTTCATCATCTTCCATCGCACACTTGAAAACTCCCTTCATACATAACTCATTGTAGACTGATTAGAGAGGTTAGTACCCTACTAAAATAATTTTTCTCTACTAGAAATAAAGATAAACTTGAAGAGCTACTATTTCCCAAGATTTCCAAAAAAGTTTTTACAAAGAAAAAGCAAGCTTAAGGTTTGCAAAAGTGAAGAGAGACAAAACGTGGCAGAATCTGTGAAAAACAGAACATCAAATAGAAACGATTTTTTTTGGGTACTTCTGCAACTCAAATCAAAAAAGTCAGAACATACGGAAGTTTCGTAATTGTATAGAGCACGCTGTGTAAAAATTTCATCTCAAAAAGATGAACTGGGATTTTTCCATGATTTTTCTAGTCACGAGGACAGAATCTGTTTTCTGGACAGCATGTCACAACTTTTACTTCCCTTGTCGTATGAGGCTATAAAAGGCACAAAGCTTGAAAAGTAAAGATAGAATGATGCTTCTACAGTAGTAAAAATCATCAAGACCACTAAGAACATAATAAAAGCAAAAAAGAAAAACCTAAATTCGTTGCGGGCTGCCTCCCGAAAGCGCTTCTTTAAAGCCATTAGCTAGGCTTAAAGCAGAAGATCAAGTTGTATCCATTGTACTCAAATCATAAAGAAAATGTAACTATCATGAAGTATGCAAATGTATGCCTCTGCCAGTGTAGCAGGATACGCAATGATACTAGCGCATCATGTATCAATGATTAGCGCAAGGCCCAACTAGCATGTGGCTCATCGATCAAGCAAGTAGCATGTATGACATGAAGATCAAGTCATGAGAAGGTGGATGTTGCATGGCAATATATCTCGGAAAGGCTATGGAAATGCCTTGATAGGTAGGTATGGTGGCTGTTTTGATGAAGGATATAAGGAGGTTTATGATGACAGAGCGTATCATTCCAAGGGTTTGGATGTACCGGCGAAGGTGGACGCTAACTCTTGGAGTGAGAAGAAAGCAATGCACGGCATAGGAGAGGCTAGAAAAATATGGGAAGGTGGAAGTGTCAACTTTCGAATACTCACATTAGTCCGAAGAACTCATGCACTTATTATCGGTAACTCTCAATCTAATAAGGAGGTTTCACAAAGAGAAAAGTACCCTGAGGAGGAGTGTATGGGGGTTTGGTCATCCTTGCGCATCCTCGACTCATGGTACGTGAGTGTTCTCTAATATTCGACCCCTCAGAAGAGTAGTGATCCAACTAGTAGCTAAAGTTCTCAACTAATTTGTAAGTTTTGAAAATAAACACGGATTGCCCAAAATACGACATCTATCACTAATAGGCTAAAGCTCTTGACACCAAAAGTCCAAACATTACTCAAAACAATACCTCAAAACTATTACAAGTTACTACTACAAAAGAATATCAACATCAATTACCTACTTCAAGTCAAGACACAAAACTCAGTGCAACAGTCAAACTCTCTAAACAAGATAAACATGAAAACTCAAGAGAGTTCCAGCAACAAACTAAACAAAAGCTCTTTTAAAAGATAAGCATGAAAACTAAGAGCTAAACATGGCAGTAGCTATGGAAAAGATAAAGAACACACACAGCAAGCATAAGCATGAAAAATCCTATGTTGTGTTCTAGATTTTGAAAGTGGAGCGTGTTTCTCTCCCACACAAAGAAAGTTGGGTTCTAACTTGTTATGAACAGCAAGCAAAGCTAAAGAAAACTAAATAAAACCTAAGAGCGAGGCACTCCAAGCATAGCACATAACTCATGAAGTGATAAAAATATAGTGAAACGAAAGGCGAACTGATAATTGTTGATGGAGAAGGGGATGCACGGAGGGCATCCCCAAGCTTAGACGCTTGAGTCTCCTTGAATATTTCTTGGGGTGCACGGGGGCACCCCCAAGTTTGAGCGTTTGACACTCCTGAATCTTCTTTTATCATCTTCCCTCGCACACTTGAAAACTCCCTTCATACATAACTCATCATAATCTGATTAGCGAGGTTAGGTAGAGATGTTGTTCTACAAAACATCTTGAAAGAACACATCTCCCGCCTCGCCACACCATTATTTACACGCCCGCGTCATGCATAGTGATTGAGCCGAGATGGGTTAGGACCAATGCCACACGTGTATGTTTCTTTATTTTTTTAGCACACAAGACAGAAATGTTTTTTTCACAGGAAATGAATCTGAACAATCGCCGCACAGACTGCACCATTATTCCGATTGCACTCTCCCTAAAAAGGACGACGATTGTTTTGCTTTCATGATTGAGTGTTCAGTTATTCTCACCTATAAGAGCTCGCTCATCTTCCCAAACGAGACACATCTCATCTGATGCCTATTAGTTCCATGTGTTGTGTCACCTAGTGCTTTCTCATCTTGCTTTTCGACGTGCATAAAGGAGTGAGACGACACCCCTTCAAACCCCACCTTTTGCGATCTGGTACGGGAGAGGGATGATAAGGTTTTAGGCAACACTCTTGCGTGACTGATGAATCCTTATTCGTTGTTGTTGCGAGCGATGATGAGTTCTTCCCTAACATGAACCACCTCCTCAAATATATGACTAGGGCCAGTTTTTTTGCAACTTTTTTTCAGCGGTGAAATAAGCTGCCCCCTCCCCCAGCTTATTTTAAGGGCCAGCTCTTTTATAGCTTCTAGGAGCTTATTGTAGAAAAAAGGCAGAAGCTAAAAAGAACTCGTTTTGTAGTATAGAGCTTAACTTATTTCCACCTCCCTCTCCTTCACAATGAGAAAAAGCTGGGGGAGAGGTGCTTCCCGCAGAAGCTGACTTGAAACCGAAAGGGTATACGACATTACCCATATCATTCACGTAATTTACACCCAATATGCCACCGCACCTCTCCCAGCCAGACTCGCACGAAAAAGAAACCCAGACTCGCTCGTGTCTCTCGTCTCGTGCTAGACCCATCTCCACCACAACGCTAGGGTTCCTCCGCCGCCGCTGGTCCCCCGGAGCCGGATCATATCATCCTCGACACGGTCCTTTGCTCCTCGACATGGCCGGCGGCTAGGAGTCCAGATCCCGCCGAATCTTCTCCGACTGTCGCCGTCCATGCTGCCCTCGATCTGCAATGGCAATTTGAGATATGTCCAGCGAGCGCCGCACTTCGCCGGTGACCCAATCCGGCGGTGGACCCCCGCTTCTCTTCCCCTTCCTCGGGCACAAAATTCGGGCCGATGACAGCTCCGGCTAAGGACCCCGGTCCCCCGTCCCCTTCTCCCAATCCATGGCCGTGAGCATGTGCTCGGCCAGATGAACAACTCCTATGTTTTTTTGGCAATTGTTTCATCTAGAATTGCTGATTTTGATATGGATTTCCTGATTATGCAATTGATATGGATTTCCTGATTATGCAAGTGGTAGTACATGATTGTAGCCGTTCTATTCGCATAGAAGAATGGTGATGGCTTTCTGTTGCTACATATTATTTTTTGTATTATTTTTATTGATATGATGATAAATAGATGAAAGCACAATTGAATAATGTGAGTATTAAAAATTTAATTGATATTTGTGTGGAAAATATGAATGCCAATAATCAAAACAACAATATAGTTTAAGGGCATTATAGACTTTTCACTAATCATGCAAGAGATAAGCTGAAAAAATAGGCACTGAAAAGAACTAGCCGGCTTATTCTCAGCAGCTTATTTCCACAACAGCTTATTTGAAGCTTATTTCCACAACAGCTTATCCATAAGCCACAACAAGAATTGGCCTTAAGCTGGGGAAGGGACAACTTATTTTCACCGCTAAAAATAAGCTGCAAAAGAACTGGCCCTAAATTGTATCTGCTTCCTCTTCCGCTGCTTCCTATGTCATACTATCCTTTGTACTAAGATTAGTATTTGATCTACTGTTAATCATAATCGATATAGATATGATGCATGTTTCTACGATCTCGGTTGCATGGCTAGCTTCACAAATCTGTTGCATGATCTGAATATTACAGCATTATGACATTTTTCGATACACTGCTGCATATAAATATTAAAAAAATACCTAAATAGTATTCAACACGACTATTTATTAGTCTCTTCTAACTATAGAGCAACTCGACTCTTGTCTTGAGAGAGGCACCGGCGGTGTGAAAGGCGGGCGATACCACGGCAGACTACCCCGCCGGCGGCTAGGCGGTTAACCGGAGCAATTATCAGCACCTCGGCCTCCGTGACTGACATCAATACCGTGCTTGATCCTCTCGGCCGACTCAACAACAGGCCAAGCGAAAAAGCACTACGTGATAAAGTATCGCCAGTAACGTCTTGTAAGACTACTTATAGTGGGAGTAACATAGATAGTAACATAGATGTTACATGAGCAAATGAGATAATATGATAAGTAATTAAAAAAAAGTAACATAATATGCTATCATTACATAACGGTTTTCAATGCAAAATAAGTCTACAAAACAATAAATGAACCACTCTATATTACTATTTATATGACACTACCCACTATGAAAGTACTAAGAGCATGGTTAATAGTAGAGCCAAGTGTACTACTTTTATTACATATGACCCACATTTCACTCTCACAAACTGCCTACGAGCACGTGCTAGAGCTGGCTATTAGCTAAGAGCCCGCTTACCTTCTCTCTTCTCTTCTCTCTCATCCACCTAAGCAAAAATATATTATTTTATCTCTTATAGCCTGCTGACTCATCCTTATTGTACTTGCTCTAACATAGATATGTTACTAGTCTAAGTTAGTTTCCATTATGACTAGTCTAACACTGCACACCTACGTTGAGCAGACCATCACGGCGAGCCGATCCAACAACGCAGGACTGAACCTCGGCCACGAACAGGAAGGAATGGTGAGTGAATCTGCCCTGAATCTTTGTCGCCGCCGGCCCAGTACCAGCGGCGCACGCAACTTGGCAACCACCCCGAGCAGAATCTGGCACGGCTTCGCTCAGCATTCTGCTGCCGCCGTTTAAATCTCCTCGTATCTTTCCCGCCGCAAAGTATCTTTCTCCTTCTCCCTCCCTGCTTCTACTTGCACGCGAAGCTCACACGACCCGACCTATAAATACACATCCTCCCTTCTCCCTCCTCATCGATTGATCGCACACTCCAAGCAGTAGCAGCTTGGTGATCAGCAGTGCAGCACCACGTACAGTACTTACGTAGCTACACCTCGTGGCACTGTACTAGCTAGCACGATGGTGCAGCTTAGCAAGAAGCTTCTGCTGGCGTCCATGGTGGCGGCGGTGCTGGCCGTGGCTGCGGTGGAGCTGTGCGGCGCCATCCCGATGGAGGACAAGGACCTGGAGTCGGAGGAGGCGCTGTGGGACCTGTACGAGCGGTGGCAGACGGCGCACCGCGTGCCCCGTCACCACGCCGAGAAGCACCGCCGCTTCGGCACATTCAAGTCCAACGCTCGATTCATCCACGCCCACAACAAGCGCGGCGACCGCCCCTACCGCCTCCGCCTCAACCGCTTCGGCGACATGGACCGCAACGAGTTCCGCGCCACCTTCGCCGGCTCCCGCGTCAACGACCTCCGCCGCAACGGTCCCAACACGCCGCCGTCCATCCCGGGATTCATGTATGCCGCTTTGAACGCGTCGGACCTGCCGCGGTCCGTGGACTGGCGCCAGAAGGGCGCGGTGACCGGCGTCAAGAACCAGGGCCAGTGCGGCAGCTGCTGGGCTTTCTCCGCCGTGGTGTCCGTGGAAGGCATCAACGCCATCCGGACCGGGAAGCTCGTGTCCCTCTCGGAGCAGGAGCTCATCGACTGCGACACGGCGGACAACAGCGGGTGCCAGGGCGGCCTCATGGACAACGCCTTCGAGTACATCAAGAACAACGGCGGGCTCATCACGGAGGCCGCCTACCCGTACCGCGCCGCCCAAGGCACATGCAACGCCGTGAGGGCGGCCCAGAGCTCCCCCGTGACGGTGCACATCGACGGGCACCAGGACGTGCCAGCCAACAGCGAGGAGGCGCTGGCCAAGGCCGTGGCGAACCAGCCCGTGTCCGTGGCCGTCGAGGCCAGTGGGCAGGCGTTCATGTTCTACTCCGAGGGGGTGTTCACCGGCGAGTGTGGCACGGAGCTGGACCACGGCGTGGCGGCGGTCGGGTACGGGGTGGCGGAGGACGGCAAGGCTTACTGGACGGTGAGGAACTCGTGGGGGCCGTCGTGGGGCGAGAATGGTTATATCAGGATACAGAAGGATTCCGGCGCCGCGGGCGGGCTCTGCGGCATCGCCATGGAGGCGTCCTACGCCGTCAAGACCCAGAGCAAACCCAAGCCCATGCCCACGCCCAGGCGCGCGCTCGGAGACAGGGAGTCACAGTGATAAATGGTTTGTCATTTGTGTAATCTGAATTAGTAGCTCTGCAAAAAGGTGTGCGCAATGTGGTACTGGTACCAGGTCGGCCTATATCTGTTTGTTTTTTCAATGTAATATAAAATACAATAATGTAATGTACTGTTTTTTAGAACAAATGTACTGTTGACAACGTATGAAAGCTTTATAATACACCAAAGTGTCATTCTGCTCGCGAGCTTAAATGCTCTCTCGTGAATATTAAATCTATAATTATAAAAATATATTTCAAATACTTCCTCCATTTCGGTTTATAGGACTTATTAAAAGTTGCATAACGACCAAGATGAATGACTATTAATTACTCCTTCTTTTTCGGTTTACAGGACTCAATTTACAAATCTCTTCAACCAAGGTAGCTAATGAGTGGTGGAATAAATTTTGAAGTTTGTAAAAATATTTAATTAATACTCTCGTTTTTTGTAAAAAAAATTATATTTATCAACGTATTAATTACTAAAGACCAAAAACATGTACATGCATTGGTGAGCATTTTTTTAAACTTTGCATATGCAGTGGTTTAATGCACCTCAAAATTTGAACATGTGATAATAAATAGTAGAAGTGAGACTTACTCCCTCCGTCACGGTTTAGAAGGCACAGTTAAACTTGCGTGCGTTTTCATAATAGACATGATTTAAGGCGCGAAAGCAATTACTTCTATTAATTAGTACTACTACTCCACTCATGTATGCATGCACCCTCTCAATTTTTTGTTACTCTAGCCGGGTGAAGTTGATGCATGCATGGTGTGAATGTAACGAAGTCTCAGTCGACTGAGATTTAACGAAGTCTCAGTCATGTTACATAACATGCAAGAGAGAGAAAGAAAAAATCGAAAAAAAAGTTTTGCACCAATCTTAATGTAAAATCAAACGGATATAGCATCGACTGAGACTTAACGAAATCTCGGTCGACTGAGACCTAGCAAAGCCGTTAATACTACTAATTCACTCATTTATTAATGCTACTTTTGCTACATCTCACGATCAATCAGTGACTACCTTGGTTTCAGAGATTTTCCAAGTGTGCCTTCTAAACCGTGACGAAGGAAGTATAAAACGGGAAAACGAAAAAATTTAAGATGAGCCTTGTAAACCAAAAAGGAGGGAGTAACTCGTTTGGTTCCGTTCCTCCAATTAGCATTAGCTTGATTAATTGGTTAGCTTGATTAATTGGTCTATTCAATATGGCATGCAAATGAACGTTGAAGTCCACAACAATGCTACTTTCCTTCAATTACTAGTATTTTCTCTTGCATGAGCGTGAGATTAGAGGGATGCATGCGGTGAGGAGCAAATGAAGGGGAGAGAGACTGCTAACTGTGGAAATTAATTAGGGTTCTTAATTATCAAAGTAGGCCTTATTTGTGCGGTAAAACGGAACAAATATACTATTTTGGTATTGAGTCCTACACACCGGAACGGAGGGAGTAATAAACATTGGCGAACATTCCCATACATATATTTTTTTGTGAAGAAACAACATTCCTAATTGCCGGAGGAATGACCCGGGGTAGGGTCACCCAGGCGAAACAACATTTCAAGACGAGGACCGCTGACCTGAAGATCGCCGATCTAAGTAAGGCCGACCTGAAGATTGCCGATCTGAGGATCAACGCTCTAAAGAAGACCAAGTAAGAACAAGAGCAATCTCTAGAAGGCCGAGCTGATCAGGTCGGAGGCCGATTGCTCTGGAGAGAGCAACCGGTCCCATCTGAGTTCATCCGGCCCAAATGGAGGCAAGATCATCCGACCTAACCCATGAGGGTTGACCCTGAGCCGGATGGGCGCATCCGGCCCAAGGTCATCAATGGGTGATCCGGAGAGATCCGCGTGGCAGACAGAGGAAGTACCATGCCGACCTGTCAGACACATGATGTTCCCTCGACATATCAACTGACTGGGCGGCAGAAGCGACAAGGCACTGAGGAAGCCGCAAGCCTAGTCATAGAGCTCTCTAGTCCTAAGCTACAAGATTCCAAGACAAAGTAGGACTACAGCTTTCCGCCGCCTGGCACCCGTAAAGGGCGCAGTCGGCGGGACCCAACAGCTCTTCAGAGGCTTACAAGTGGGCCCTGGACCAACCGGAAGTTACTGTAATACCCTAGGCTCGGCCTATAAGAGCCCCAGGTATCCCTCTTGCGTGAGGGGCGATCCACATTTACTATAGTTCACCCACCTTACAAATATGCAGGAGAGAGCGGTGCTTAGAGCCCTCTTCTCCTTCCTCTGATACAGCTCACGAAGCATTCATTGTATCCCGAGTTATTGCTCATAGTCAGCTCGGTAGGAGTAGGGGTCTTATCTCTACGGAGAGCCTTGAACTTGAGTACATCGCGGTGTCTCACTGTGTATGTCTCCACTCTCGATTCCGGCATCAACGACACTCACCTCGTTTTGTCCCCCTCTTTATCCATCCCCATGACATCTGTCGTTACATATCGACGGCACTAATGCTCCAAACAAACATAATCATTGTTTCAAAATGCTATCAAAAATAGTTTTCTCAAAGCATCGACTTTGTAAAGCATTAACAATGTTTTTTACCAAAATATGTACGAATGTAACTCAATGTCTACTTCCAAAAATTAGTTTTTTCTTAAATGTAATTTTTTTAAATTTTTTACTATTCATGAGACAACGTTTGAGCTCGTAAGGAGATACTCCATGTCCGGCAATACATTGATTTCTACAAGCAAATTGTTATAAGTGTTCGAGGGAAGGGGTTTTGAATTCATTTGTCTTTTGCCAGCGTTGAGTTGGAGAGATAGTTAGGTCGTGTATAATTTTTATTTGTTGATATGGCCAGTTATTTGCTCGCCTATAAGAGTTCATTCATTTTCCTCTATGAGAAGCATTTCATATTTTTCCTATGTTCCATGCATTGTGTCGCCTACTGCTTTTCCATCTCGCTTGTAGGCATGCAATGAGGAGTGACATATCAGGCTTCCAAAACCTCACCTCTTGTGATCCGATACGGGAGAGACGTGATAAGGTGAGAGTGAGGGAGTTATACTGTGTTTCTATGTTAATGTCATACTAATATTTGGAACAAATCTTCAGGTCATTAAGGAAGTTAAAGACTTGCTATATCATAACTTTGAAATGAAAAACCTTGGAGTTGTTGATGTTATATTGAACTGTTGGAAATATGCCCTAGAGGCAATAATAAAATGTTATTATATATATTTCCACGTTTGTAATTAATGTTTATATTTCTGTGCTATAATTGCAATGACCCTGACTATGAGATTCAGAAGAAAACTCATTTGCATCTGTGGAAATGTAAACACCAAGAGTTCCTGGTTTAGCCTCTAAGACCAGCTCATGTGCTAACTGATGATTACGTTTTCTTAATCATGGACATTGTTCTTGTAACAAGGATGTCAGTAGCAATGGGAACATATTGTTAGCAGAACAATGATGTTGAACCGACCCCAATATTGAATGATATACTTAGAGATCACATCGTAACAACGTTATAAGTCATATCATGAAATGTTATCATATACGTAATTCCTTAGACCATGAGAGTATCGAGTTACTTCACACAGGAAGACATGCTTTGGTTCTTAGATGAATCCTCCCGTAAATGGGAAGTAGTAAAATAAGTTCTGGGTATGTCAGATGGTGTGGCTAGTGACTGTGATAGTTCAAGAATGGGATTTGCTCCTTCACGATGAAGAGATATTGACTTTGGGCCCACTCGGTATGACGGTATCCATTATAGTCTGGCCAGACGCATTGTGATTCAGTCACGGGGATACCGGAATACGATAACGAGAAAATGGACAAACGAGCAAAGAGGATAACGAGTGGCTTGTGTTCAAAAGTTGTTACACATGGGTGCCAAACTTCTCTCCTCTAACTTTGTCATATATCGCGAAGCAAAGGGAATGGTACATGAATAAACATAATGGTTCACTCGAAGTTTCTTCGTGTATGTGCGGGAGTCAACATGGGTGTCCATGGCTCCGCTGTTGATTATTGGCTATTGACGAAAGGCTGTTGACCTATGTCCGAAAGATGTTCTGAGTCATGTCCGCATTATACCAAACCTATTGGGTCACACACTTAACGAGCAGTAGTCTGTTAGAATACTAGTATGGTAGAAGGTTTAGTGGAAGCAAAGCAGAATAGTTCATACGGGTACCGGAAGTAGTTCCGGAGATTTATGGAATTGTTCATAAGGGCACCAGAAGTAGTTCTGGGTATTTAAGGTTATGTCCGGATCACTCTGGAGTAGTCCCAGGTGGTTCCGGAACATATGAGAATGGTACTGGGGAAGTCCTGGATCAACCGGAATAGTTTCCGGATAATCGCTGGGCGTCCCGACAACCTTCGCGGTCATCGGGTGGCTTAAAATGTAACTCGGATGGTCTTGGAAACTATCCGGACGGCTCAGGAACGTCCGAGAACGGTCTCGGAAGGTCCTGGAAGTGCTCCAGAAGTGTCCGGAATGTCCCGAAACGGTCCCGGTATGTCCCGGAAGGTCCTGGAAGATTCTAGAAGGTCATGGAAGGTTCCGGAAGGTTCCGGGAAGTACCACCCACTCCCCTGCGCCCCTAGCCTTGGGGGGCAAGCCACCTAGGCTGCCCTGGCCGGCCAAGGGGTGGGGGGCGCACCAAGGGGAAGGAATCCCCCTCCAGGTGGGAAGTCCAACTCTCCAATATGGCAGGTTTCCGGTGGGAAGGTTTGGGAGGTTTGGGAGTCCAATTTGGACTCCCCACCCCCCTTATTGCGCCCCAAGGGCCTCTTGGCCACCTATATAATGTGGGGGAGGGGTGGGGGCGCAACACAACTTGTCCCCAAGGCCTATGCGCCACCCTCCCTCCTCTAAACCCCGTTGCTCCACAATTAGACCCCGGTTTAGACGTTGTTCTAGATCGGAATCCGTTAGGGTTTTCTCCCTCTAGTTTTCTCAGTGGCGTTCATCTCTGGACGGCGGAGCGCTGCTGGATTGCTGCTACGGGATGTGTGGATACTAATGGAGGGGTCGTACCTTCGACCCTTCTTCGAGGAGCTTGTTCGTGGGACTTGTCCGTGGGACTAGATCGCGGGACGGTTTGAGGGATCGATATCCTCGCGGTTGGGAGGTCATTGAAATTCCTAGCTGCGGGGATCTGCACCGACGGTCTTCACCAACTATCCTTCCGTTACATCGGTTGGTGAGCCATGACCTAAAACCTTGTATGCAATCTTCTTGGATGATCTTGGGTTCTTGATTCGTAGGCCGAATTTTTTTTTCTACTACGTTTCCCAACATGAACATCAAACTTTTGAGAGGTCATGATGGTGGGATTACTTTGTTGCAGTCTCAGTATGCAGAGAAGGTTCTAAGTAGCTTTGGATATTTAGATTGTAAACCTTCTCCAACACCTTATGATTCAAGTGTGTTGATTCAAAAATTAAAAGAGAAACAATGGACCGGCTGTGATATTCTCAAGTCATCGCTTCACTTATGTATCTAGCTAGCGCTACGAGTCCTGATATCTCGTTTGATGTAAGCAAACTAAGCCAGTTTATCTCAAATCCGGAAGATGATCTTTGGCATGCTCTTGATACGATGATGCGCTATCTCAAAGGTACTACAAGTTATGATTTCACTATATCGAGGGTACTGCAGGGCTATAGTGATGTGAACGGGATATCTGATGTTGATGAGCTTAAAGCAACAAGTGGTTATGTGTTTACACTTGATGGTCTTTGTTGTTTTCTAAAAGTCTTGTAAGCAGATCATCTTAATAAAATCAATAATGGAAGCAGAACTCACACCATTAGACACAACAATTGTTGAAGTAGAATGGCTTAAAAAACTTTTGATGAACTTGGCAATGGTTGAAAAATAAATACCAGCTATCCTAATGAACTATGAAAATCATACAATGATCATCAAGGTAAACAATTATAAATATAATTAAAAGTCATCAAGACATATGAGAAGTAGACCAAAATCTGATAGATTTATGAAAAAATGCGGAGTTAGAGCATTGGACTATATAAGTACATCAAAGAACCTGATAAATCCCTTCACAAAGGGTTTATAATGAAATGTGATAGATAATGCATCGAGAGAGACGAGATTGAGACCCACTACATACGTTATTCATGATGGTAACCTATTCTAAGTGACGGGAGATCCTGTAAATTAGAATTGGCAAAAAAAGTTATCGGGTAACTTAGAGAAAAACATTTATTTTATAAAGATCTACTCATACAATTTTTTCCTAATATGTATGCCAGACTGATTTTTTAACTTACTATGGTATGAGTGGTTTGGGTAGGTAGAGATGTTGTTCTACAAAACATCTTGAAAGAAAGAGCACATTTGCTGCCTCACCACACCATGATTCGCACGTGCGCGTCATGTATAGTGATTGAGCCGAGATGGGTTAGGACCTATGCCACGCGTGCATGTTTCTTTAATTTTTTAGCACACAAGAAAGAAACTTTTTTTGTCTTTCATGGGAAATGAATCTGAACAATCGTTGCACAGACTGCACCATTATTTCGATTGCACTCTTCCTAAAGGACGACGATTGTTTTGCTTTCATGATTGAGGGGTCAGTTATTCACTCACCTATAAGAGCTCGCTCATCTTCCCAAATGAGACACATATTATCTCATGCCTACTCGTTCCATGTGTTGTGTCACCTAGTGCTTTCTCATCTCGCTTCTCGACGTGCATCAAGGAGTGAGATGACCCTGCCTTCAAACCCCACCTTTTATGCAGCGCTCTTGCGAGACTGATGAATCCTTATTCGTTGTTGTTGCGAGCGACGATGATTTCTTTCCCAACATGAACAACCTCCTCAAATATATGACGAACATCATATCTGCTTCCTCTTCCACTGCTTCCTATGTCATACTATCCTTTGTATCAGGATTAGTGTTTGATTTACTGTTTTTTTAATAACAGTATTTGATTTACTGTTAGTCAATCGATATAGATATGATGCATGTTTCTATGATCTCGGTTGCATGGCTAGCTTCACAAATCTGTTGCATGTTCTGAATATTACTGCATTGTGACATTTTTGGATACACTGCTAAATATATAAAAAATACATAAATATTCAACACGATTATTTATTAGTTTCTCCTAACTCTTGACTCTTGTCTTGAGAGAGGTACCGGCGGTGCGAAAGGCGAGCGATACCACAGCAGACTACCCCGGCGGCGGCTAGGCGGTTAACCGGGGCAGTTAGGAGCACCTCGGCCTCCGTGACTACCATCAATACCGTGCTTGATCCTCTCGGCCGACTCAACAGGCCAAGCGAAACAGCACTACGTGATCAAGAAGTAACTGCATCTAAGCCATCTAACCGATTCCACGGCCTCGTAGCGTCCATAAAACTGCACACCTACGATGAGCATCCAACAACGCAGGAATGAACCATGCCTACACCTCGGCCACGAACAGGAATGATAAGCGAATCTGGCCTGAATCTTCGTCGCCGCCGGCCCAATACCAGCGGCGCACGCAACTTGGCAACCACCTCGAGCAGAATCTGGCACGGCTCCGCTCAGCATTCTGTTGCCGCCGTTTAAATCTCCTCGTGTCTTTCCCGCCGCAAAGTATCTTGCATGCGAAGCTTACTTGAACGTGCTCACACGACTCGACCTATAAATTCACATCCTCCCTTCTCCGTTTCTCATCGATCTCACACTCACCAACATCACCAAGCAGTAGCAGCTTGGTGATCAGCAGTACAGTACCACGTACAAAGCTACACCTCGTGTCGTGGCACTGTACTAGCTAGCACGATGGGGCAGCTTAGCAAGAAGCTTCTGGTGGCGTCCATGGTGGCGGCGGTGCTGGCCGTGGCGGTGGTGGAGCTGTGCGCCGCCATCCAGATGGAGGACAAGGACCTGGAGTCGGAGGAGGCGCTGTGGGACCTGTACGAGCGGTGGCAGACGGCGCACCGCGTGCCCCGTCACCACGCCGAGAAGCACCGCCGCTTCGGCACCTTCAAGTCCAACGCCCGATTCATCCACGCCCACAACAAGCGCGGCGACCGCCTCTACCGCCTCCGCCTCAACCGCTTCGGCGACATGGACCGCGACGAGTTCCGCGCCACCTTCGCCGGCTCCCGCGTCAACGACCTCCGCCGCAACGGTCCCAACACGCCGCCGTCCATCCCGGGGTTCATGTATGCCGCTTTGAACGCGTCGGACCTGCCGCGGTCTGTGGACTGGCGCCAGAAGGGCGCGGTGACCGGCGTCAAGGACCAGGGACAGTGCGGCAGCTGCTGGGCTTTCTCCGCCGTGGTGTCCGTGGAAGGCATCAACGCCATCCGGACCGGGAAGCTCGTGTCCCTCTCGGAGCAGGAGCTCATCGACTGCGACACGGCGGACAACAGCGGGTGCCAGGGCGGCCTCATGGACAACGCCTTCGAGTACATCAAGGACAACGGCGGGCTCCTCACGGAGGCCGCCTACCCGTACCGCGCCGCCCAAGGCACATGCAACGCCGCGAGGGCGGCCCAGAGCTCCCCCGTGACGGTGCACATCGACGGGCACCAGGACGTGCCGGCCAACAGCGAGGAGGCGCTGGCCAAGGCCGTGGCGAACCAGCCCGTGTCCGTGGCCGTCGAGGCCAGTGGGCAGGCGTTCATGTTCTACTCCGAGGGGGTGTTCACCGGCGAGTGTGGCACGGAGCTGGACCACGGCGTGGCGGCGGTCGGGTACGGGGTGGCGGAGGACGGCAAGGCTTACTGGACGGTGAGGAACTCGTGGGGGCCGTCGTGGGGCGAGAATGGTTATATCAGGATACAGAAGGATTCCGGCGCCGCGGGCGGGCTCTGCGGCATCGCCATGGAGGCGTCCTACGCCGTCAAGACCCAGAGCAAACCCAAGCCCATGCCCACGCCCAGGCGCGCGCTCGGAGACAGGGAGTCACAGTGAGACAGGGATCGATCTATGAATGTTACCTGAATTACCACTACATCATTCCTATTTGTATTTCGCATGTAATGTAAAATACACTGCTCCAATGTAATGTACTGGGGTAATATATAATAATCTATGAAAGCTTCCTAATACATGGCTCGGGACAAGTTGCCTGAAAAAAATTAGGCAAATCAATCTCAAAATGGACGCATCATTTTATTTTGATGCAGAGGCCGAGAGTTATCTTCCTTTTTCAACAAAAGAAAAATCAATCTTAAGAATAAAAAACTACTTATAAAAATTTAGGTCAATCGATTCTTTTAGAGGAGCATTCGATCCTTTGCAATTATCAAACAAAACACCATTAAAGCATCTTCGATAGATGAGGTATAATATTAGCGGTTAGCCATTTTTAATGTAAAAAATAAATAAAAATAAACTTCAACAACAGTCCTATATCCTTTTTTGCCTATTTTTACATCGTGATGTAAAATAAGGCAATGGTGATGTAAATAAACATCACCAGATCCCATGATGTAAAACTCGAAGTTCCGCGCGTGAACATCCAACCGCCGCCTGAAAGTTCATCGCGTCGCACCTCCTTCGACTGCGATTTTATAGCGCCCCTCCCTCGCCGGATCCACCTTCCCCCACGATCTGCGTCGTCGATGAAGCTCGGATGCTCCACTGACGAGGTCGGAAACGAAGACCCCCCCCCCTGCTAATGCGCCCATGCACTTCCTCGGTCGCCCCTCTGCCCCGCCCCGATCATGTCATGTTGTGCCGACCCCGCCGACGCCAGCATGGCACCGAAGCCGAAGCTGAAGGCTTACAAGGGTGTCCGGCTCCGGGAGTCAGACATGTACGCTACCGAGCTGCAGCGCGATGGCGATCTCTACTGACTCGGCACGTTCAAGACGACCGATTTGGCAGCTCAGGCATACGTCTGGTTGGAAGATCGGAGTTACGTCGGAGGAGCTCAACTTCGATGATGTGTTCTCCATGCAAGATGCAGAGTTTGTCGCACCAACGATGAAGAAGAGGGTGAAACCCTCCTTGTGAGCCGCAAGGAGACAAAGAACATACCAGACACGGGCGAGGAGGCGATGGCTTGGTTTGCGTTGGAGAACCCTCAGTACGTGCAGTACGAGCAGGAGTTCTTTTGGAAGCGGGAGATGAAGAAGAAGAATTCCGACGAGGGGGTTGGGCCGTCGACGCCCTCGACGGTGAAGGTCAAGAAGGAAGACGAGGCGAAATCATCTCTGGTGATTGACTTGGTCTCCGACTCCTCCTTCAAGTGGTCATCGTAGGACTCTAATGACTTCGACTTCGACGAGTAGTATGATGTAGTAGTTAAAATGCTTAGTTTAATTTCTAGTTCGAATGTTGAAATGTAGTAGAATCTTTAAGTTTGAGTTATCAAATACTATGTTGAAATGTTATTTTACATCACATGTTGGGTAGCTCGTGCCCTATAATACATCATCTGTTGGAATTGTACACTCTCGGTGATGTAAAAACCCCGTTTTTGGTGATGTATAGTATACATCAAGCACTCTTTTGGGTGCTATTATACACCACCTATTGGAGATGATCTTAAGTCCGCGGCGGCGACGATGCTTTGCGATCAAACGTCGCGTATGCACTCTCTCCGGTGATGACCCCGACTCATCCTTCATGTGGATGTTGAAGTTGCGGTGGAGAGGCGACGAAGAGGAACATTCGTCTTTTACATGATAGAGAGGCGGCGACGATGATCGTTCCGTCTTGACGCAAATGACAAGACTCAGTGCCGGCTCAAAGCGGTATGGTGGAGGCGAGGATGGTGCGGGGTTGCTATCAAAGCGAAGGGACTGCTCAATGTTGAGCTTCATTTGCGCCTAGAACTCCTCATCGGTCCTGATGGCCTCTGAGGCGTGGCGTGGTTGCGACGACTACATCGGTTGTTGTTCCTCCTCCTTGGCGGTCGAGATCACGATTTCGTTACTAGAGGAACAGACGCCACAGAGGAGAGGGACCCAAACATCGACGATGACGGTGCCATGATCCGGCTGATTAAGATGGGGATTCACCTTCATCGCAATTGGCTGGCGCAGTGAACTAGGACTTTGGCATCATCAAGATCGGAGATGAAGAGGAGGGGAGAGGCAGAGGAGCAGAAAGGAACGGTTTGGGGTGTGGAAGGCGTCGGGCCCAAACTTCACGGGCAGTCGAATGTGCGATCAACCGACAAGTGTGACCCATCACATCTCTCTAGCATCCAGCAAGCACGAAGACCAGAGATCTCGATCCGCACACCGACACGACTCCAATTATTGATCGCGTTGTTTTGATCGACATCAATGTTGATGAGTCGCGCTCGCTTTGGGTCAACATTAATGTCGGCTTTGGTCACGCGCGGATAGAATTTTAGACGTAAAAAGTTTTGGATGAGACCGGGATATCAAACGCGGTCATGGTGGCGGTCCATACGCCAGCAAAACCCCTTTCCCTGTTTGCATTCGATTTGTGAGAAAACAAACACATTGATCGGTTCACGAACAAACACGAATCCACGTTGAATGATAAAACACATTCAAACCGTTCAATCCAAAAAGTTATGAAAGATTTAAGAATTTGCGTTGAAGATGCCTTTATTTTTTAAATGAGATGCCTTTAATATTGATCATCGATCTTTACTGAGCGAAGGCATGTGGATCCTAGTTACACAACATGAAAACCCGTCGCACTATCTTGGACGTCCGTAGCAATGGTCTTAGCAAATGGACGGTTGCGGGCAGATCGCAGTGTATGTCCCAAGTCCGAAGGATTGGTCCCTCAGCGGGACGAGCGTCAGAGTGTGTACCTGTCTCGTCATAATCCCAAATCAATGGCGAGCTTGCCGCGATCCCCGCAGCCGGCGGAGCTGGAGATCTCTCGGCAGTCCCGTATCCTCGCGGCGGTGAGTCCGCCTTCTGCCTTCTCACTCCCTAGCTTTTGCTTCTGCGTCCTGATGTGTCGTTCTTGCGGGGACGGTGATCTCTGCAGCTGTCCAAGAAGGTAATAGATCTAGACGAGCTGAGGATGCTCGCCGCTCAGGGCGTTCCGGACGGCGCCGGCGTCCGGTCGACTGTATGGAAGGTACACGATTGGCAGGCTCGTCCTTGTTCTTTCGATGTTTCAAGCTGAAGATTTCGTATGTTCAGGCGATGACAGTGGAAAGGGGACTTTTCTTTTGCTTTATGCCGGCCTTAACCGATAGAGACCACTGATGTACTCTGCTGAATCTTCTAATCAATGTGCATACATGATCCATGTCCTAGGCTTCTATTACAATTTTTGCCTTTTGATGCCAATTTGAGGTTAAAAATTGTTGCACTTTTGTCCCTTTGTGTTCGTTCACGTGCTACTGTTAAACTTTTTTGGATCAGTTTTCCTGATAGAGAAAAGATGCAGTCAAAAGCCCTCTTCGGTCACAGACTCACTCTCACTGTACATTTGTTGGTTGCGCAGCTGCTACTGGGCTATCTGCCTAATGATCGTGCACTGTGGGAGCAGGAGCTGGCAAAAAAAAGATCACAATATGAATCCTTCAAAGAGGAGTTCCTTACCAACACTGTATGTCACTTCACATTCAGATTAGACTGTTTCTGTCTTCATTGTACTAATTAATAGTTAGACTTATCACATTAGTACTCAAATGTAGATCCTCACTAGAAAACAGAGACCCTGAATCCTAATTTTGTTAGGTAGGTGGAAATACTGCGACTGGAGGATCAGAAGGCCACAGTGACGGAAATGCAGAGCCTGTCGAGGATGGGTTTCTTGATAGGTCGGAGATAGACCAAGATGAGCATCCTTTGAGCCTTGGGAAGACCAGCGAGTGGAATCAATTCGCTGAGGTATATGCTTTAGTGCATTTGGATATTATCATTTCTGCTGCGATGCACACATTGTTTTTGTATACTTAGAACTTCTGGTGACATATTGCAGGTATTGTTTTGATTTTTCGATGTTGTAGTAATATGTATGCTGGTTACACTGGTGGTTGTGCTTCTGTTTAATTCAGTATTCTTAAGCTGTCATTGGCATCAATTTAGAGCATTTATATGTTTCAACAAGCACAAGAGTCAAGTGCAAGAAATCTAAACCGCCTGCATTATATTTATGCTCGTTTTCATTTTAATTTTCATTTTAATTTGGTCAGAAGTGCAACAATTGACATGTTTTGAGAGCATCTCCAGCCGTTCGCCCCCCCAGGACGATTTGCGGCGCTATTTTTAGCGCCGCTTGGGGGGCACTTGCGCGGCGATAGGTCCTGGGGGGCCGGCTACCCAGCCGCGGCCCCAAGATGACCCCCAAGTATCGGCCAAATTCAAACAAAAAACGACCAAACGCATTTAATTTAGAGGAAGTTCGACTGAATTCATAATATTCGGGCGATTTTTACATAAAAGATAAAAAAAAACTACGCTAGCCTACTGATCGAAGAAGAAGGAGTAGAGCGCCTCCATTGACGACTCCGGGCCGCCTCCTCCTCCAGCAGCGCCGCCGGCTGCACCGCCATCGTCGCCGTCGCCGTCGCCGTCGCCGCCATCCTTTGGCTCTGGCTTGACGCCGGCCTGCGCGCCACAGGTCCCGCCGCCGATGGAGCCCCTCCTCCTCTGAACCTGCAGTGGCTCCTCCTCCTCGTCGTCAGTGCCGTCGAGGACGATGAACGGCGGCGACGGAGGTCGTGGAGGCGCCCACTTGCTGCGGCTGCTGCTGCCCTCGCCGCGCTTCGCCTGCTCGGAGCGCCGGGCTTCCTCGGCCCGTTTCATGGCCTCGACCCGATCCATCTCCAGCTGTTGCAGGCGCACCTGCTCGGCCAAGTAGCCTCGCCTCGCCCAGTCCATCTGGAAGGCGAGGCCCTCTTCGTCGTCGCTGTCGACGGCCGGCGGCGGAGGAGGAGGCGGCGGGGCAATGTCCTTCTTCTTCTTCCCAAGGACCTTGCCGAGGAAACCACGGCGCTTCGCCGGGGAGTGCTCCTTCTTCACCTCCAGTTTCACCTCGGTTTTCACCGGGGCGAACTGTGGCATCGAGAAGGCCGGCCTCGACGATTGGGAGCCGGAGTTGCGCGAAGGAGCGCCGGAGGAGGACGACGAGCCGCCGTCGTCGCGGGGCATCGACGCCCACAGAGGAGTGCCGCGGGTGTAGGATCGACGGCCCAGGGGAGAGAGGAGAGGGCGGCGAGGAGCAGAGAGGGCGAGAGAGGAGAGTGCGCGGCGAGGCGCCCCGGGGGAGCCCCTTTTATAGCGGGGGAAGAACGCGAACAGACGGCGGCGCGGTCGTCGGACCGTTGGGTTTCTCGGCGACCCGCATTGATGCCCTCTGCGCCGATTGGACTCGTCACCGGCGCCGCATTGATTCTCTGCGGCGGCGACAGGTGCGTGGAAGCCGAGGCGAGACGATGACGACGACGCGTGTTCACACGCCGACAGGTGGGGCGCGGCGCGAGGACGCGCGAAATCGCGCGAACTTTCCTTCCCATTCGCGCGCTTTCCTTTCATCCGGCGACCCCAGGCGCCCCCAGCGTGCTGGGTTTGGGTTGGGATCGCCGGACTCAATTTTGGCCCAATCCGGCGCTATTTGGGCCCTTGGGGGCGCGGCTGGGGGAATTTCCTCCCCACGGCGCTAGTTTCGCCGTCCTGGGGGCCTCTTGGGGGCGCGGCTTGAGATGCTCTGAGAATTTGAATTGCCAAAAAAATAATCCTGGCTAACTGTTTGAAGCAACTGCTATCAAAGTTCAAACATGTGGGGGCCTTTTAGTTTTGGAAACATTATCCTTTTCTGTTTGATTGCATATATGTGCTCTTGCAATGTTTGCAAATTCATATGGTGTTGAGTGTACGGGTGAATCATTTCACCATTTCACATCACTATAATATGTTTTTTTAATATATCTGTCATATAGTATACAGAGATGATCGAGCAGGTTGACCGTGATGTAAAACGCACTCACCCTGACATGGATTTCTTCTGTGGAGACTCTTCTTTTGCAAAGTCCAATCAGGTAAATCTCCAGTATGTAAGTGTAAACAGTGTTCTGCTAGGATACATGGCTGATCATCTGTGATTCTGACCAGGACTCTCTGAGAAATATATTAATTATATTTGCCAAGCTAAATGCTGGGATAAGATACGTGCAAGGAATGAATGAAATTTTGGCACCTCTCTTGTTTGTATTTCGGAATGATCCAGATTATAAAAATGCTGTATGGAGTAAGCGATTATTTTTCCATATGCTTCATACCATGTGTTGTATAGCAGACTGTTGAGACTAACTAGTGATGACTTGAGATATCATGATGTTGCTGGCTGGAATTCTTTGCAGAACTTCGCTGAAGCCGATTCTTTCTTTTGCTTCGTGGGATTACTTAGTGGGCTTAGAGACAACTTCTGCCAGAAGCTAGACAACAGTGCTGTCGGGATTCGAGGAACGCTCTCCAAATTATCACAACTCCTAAAGAAGTATGATGGAGAACTTCAGCACCACCTGGAAATAACTATGGAAGTAAGTCTTCACGTACTAAACTGCATGATCTGTAGTGCTGTTTTTAGGGTTGTCCTTTGACTTGCTATGCCAATTGGTTGAAGCTTGAGTCGGTTCTATCTAGCTAAGTTATTCAATAAAGTAGATCGTCTATCTTATTCCGATGTAACGATTCCATTGAATATTGAGTGGCATTTATACAATTAATCCTTGTTTCAATTGAATTACTATATATGTTTCATCTGAGATGAACTTTCTACTGTTCTACTTATATTCTTATTTCTTACAGTAGCTCTGTTATAATGTTTGGACGTGTGGAGCATTATAGCAGGAGATACACAGTGCTGATTTGTCATGCTTATAGTAGTCAAGAAGTGCAGCAGTATCATTAACAAAAGCTAAGGTGGATAACGTGCTGATCTGATCTGCAGGTTAATCCCCAGTTCTATGCGTTCAGGTGGATAACACTGCTGCTAACCCAGGAATTCAACTTTGCCGATACTATCCATATATGGGACACTCTGTTAAGTGACCCAGACGGTCCTCAGGTAAACAAGCAACACTGGTTTATCCTGCAAATGATTCTAGGCAGATGCCTGAAGATTTACCTGCAGGAAACCCTGCTGAGAATATGCTGTGCGATGCTGATCCTCGTCCGGAAACGGCTCCTTGCTGGCGATTTCACTTCCAACCTCAAGCTTCTACAGAGCTACCCTCCAACGAACATCGGCCACCTCCTCTACGTTGCCAACAAGTTGCAGTAAACATGTATTTCCTTTTAATACTGTATTTGGAGTGCCAACATATTTCTTCTGTGAAATCTGTAACCTTGTTCAAGCCCAGCAAAACAGAACTTCTGTCATGATTTTTTAATCATATATCCAAGTTCATAAATATAACCAGTGTGCATCATTTTGATGCAGAGGCCGGGGCTTCTAACCTCACTTTTGAAAAAATAAAATAAAATCACTATCTATTGTATGTTAACGTATAGTTAGTCTCACTGAATTCGCTTGACAAATTCAGGTTCAAAGCACAGTTGTGCTAAGAGCATCTACAGTCGGATACAGTAAATTCGGCCCCTCAATCTGAATACAGTAAATTCTACGCCTCAAACATTCGTGGACGCGTCAGTGGACACTGACAGTTCACCCCTAAATTTTTTGTCTCCACAATCGGATACTTTATCTAACAGCCCTCAAATCCATACAAGCAGATGCTAAACTATCTCTATGATGCAACATAAAGTGTTCGGCTACTTGAGACACATGACATCGAAACTATCAAAAATTGGCATGTTGTACTTACATACACGCCATGGACAAAGATTATCTACGATCGCTCTTGCCCTTATCGTCTTTGTTGCGGAAGTAGCGGTCGAAGATGCAAAATAGATCAAGTCATATCCGCTCTTCGTCGGAGCTGTCCGACCCGCCACTCTCCTTCTCCTCTACGGGTGGCAGTCATGCCAATACACGGATCACTCGATTTTGCTCTCCGACGAGGGCACGCGCGCGCGCCTTCATTGTCGCTTCTGTAGGATGCATGCATGGAGGGCTTCCTCCTCCGAGGCATCCCGCGCCACTCCATCACCTCCGCCATTCCCGTAGTGAGGCGGGCATCGGCCTCCTACATCCTCTCCTTCCTATGGCGGGCATGCTGGTCCCTGTAACCTTCATATGACGACGGACTAGAGATGAGACGGTAGATAGACCTTGAGCCTCCAACCCCGATGGATCCAAGCGCCAGGTGCGCTAACACAATGGCATCGCGCGGACTAACCCCAATGTCGGTCGGGCGCACTCCTGCTGGGAGCGCCAGAGAGCTATGTGGATGGCCATCGCCTCGTCCCGCCCGCTTGGGATAATTTTGCCCTCTCAAATTGATTGTTCGTGCTCCCAGAACAAACAATCGATCACTCTGCCTGGAGGCTCCATCGCAACGTCTGTGTCCTCCATCTTTGTTGTCAAGGGCTTCAGTACACGGACGAGTTGCATGATCTTCGCCGCATCAAGATCCAACTCGCATCTTCATAATATTTTTTGTATCCTTCAAAGCGGTCACGAGATCAACTCTTCTCTCTTCAAGCTTTGTGTTCTTCTCTTTGAGGTTGATCTTTCTCTCTCTCGCCGTCACGAGCATGTCAAACCTTCCCGCCTTATTTTTCTACTTGATGTCATGGCACTTGACACCCTCCTCCTTCTTCGTCATGATGTCCTCAAAAAATTTCGTTAACTTGGTTGCCGCCCCTTCTCTCTTTTCTTTCTTCTCCTACTTCCTCCTCTGAATCCCCTTCTAACCTTCTTGGTTGGCTCTCCTTTTGTTTGGTTGGTTAGATCATCATCTTCGTCTTCCTTATCAATGTCGGACACCCCTTATCACCTTCTTGGCTGGTTGAGAGTCCTCAATTCGTCGTCTTTCGACCTGCAACCATCGTGGATGATGCCCAACATCTCACTGTCATTACTCATCATGGCGCCCGGTTAGATAATTCGTCAAACAAAGAGCGGGCTTCGAGTAGCTCCATGCCCGATGTTCGAGCCCGGAAAAGCTGCGGTGATGGCGAGTCGGTGAAATAAAGAGACATGTTGAGCTCGACAATGTCCTTCCATGACATAGACATGATAGAGATGGCCCGCGACAGTTGTTGATGACTGAGTCACGTGGAAGTGAAGTAGACGACAACTGCATCTGCATTGGCTAGGCTGAGGATTGTATCAGTGGAGGCAACACTCTCCATCTTTGTCTGCCCCCATCCCCTATCCCGTCCCGCTTCCCTTTTTAGTAGGTTGGAAGGTGGTAGATCGCCAAAGCTGCTTTCTAAATCTTCCTTTAGACATGGCGGTGAGCGTTGTGGGTCTCTGGGTTGATCTTATGGGCGATCGACACCTTTCAATCCTTCACCTCTGGCTCCTATGACACGACGTACAGGTCGATGCGGTGACGAACAATGAAAAGGGCGGACCAGGGGTGGAGGGTGATGGCGATCGACTGAAAAGGTGGGGATAAATGAGCGTTGGCGTGGAAACAGTGCGGACATGACCAAATGTGTAGACTTCGAATGGGGTTTTCTATGAGCTGGGGTAGTCGGAGCCATACGTGACGGAGGTCCAAACCCCGCCAAACCTTCCATTACTTTGTATCCAATTTGTGAGAGTTCACGCGTCCGTGGATGTATGTGAGACAATTTTGAATGGAAAAAATAGTTTGAACTATCTATCTAAACGTTTGGGAGCGATTTGCAAGATGGTGTTCGAGGCACCTTGATGCGTGCGATCGATACATTTTTTAACGGGCCGGGACTGAAACGGTGTGCACATCATCTTTGCCCGTGGGACGGATCCGTGATAAGTGAATGAACATCGATGGGTGAAAATGGATAAATATGATTCTTTTTTAAAATTTTAGCACATAATGAACTCGAATTCAATAAAATAAGTCACTAAATGACTTATTTGCATGAAGCTCAGGGCCGGGACACCATACTAAATAACAAGGTGCCTTGGGTTGAGACGCTATGCTAGATAGCACAACCGCCTGGTAGAGCTAGTTGTCACGCCATCTAGGATTGCATTCACGCTAAGGCGTCGTGTTATCTAGCATGGCACCCCAGCCCAAAACATCATGCAAAACCGATAATCTTGTAGAAGAAATCTAAATTCCTTTATTTTATGCTAAAGTTTAAAAGAAATGCCAGATTATTAAAAAAATCATCTATGAAGGGTAGGGCCGTATAGGTTAGAGAGAGGTCAATGCGATGAACGCCGCTCCAACGGGTGGATGCGTCAGGCGCAGTTGCCATCTACTATCTTTCCACGGCAACATACAAAAAGAGAACAGGCGTACTAGGGTGTCGTGGGCGTAGGCTGTGTGTACCTACGAGTCCACAACAACAGTTGGTGGGCTTCGTGATCGATGCACGTGAATCTAGGCTTAATCCAATGTTTACTCCTCGTGGTGACGATAAGTCCACTTCTGTCGCCAACATTGTGCCGCGATGTGACGCAACGCGTGCTCACCAGATCTTGTATGCTCACCGGTACAAGTTATCCATGTTGCGAGACCAGAGGAGTTCAGGTTCACAGATTTTTCTAGGTGAACGAGAGGTTGGAGCGGGAACTTCACTTCAGTTCACGAGAAATAAACCAACCAAGGTGAAAAACTTCTCGACAATACCCGCAAAAAAAAAAAAAAAAAAACTTCTCGACAAGCGACCATCCAGAAACGGTACGAGTCAAAAATAAAAAAACGGTGTGCCAGCGACACGGTTTCAAACTCTAAAAACGACACAATTTCAGTAAATACAAGGCAAGTGGCACGTGTAGAACTTCCAGGTATTCTACACATATGAGCCAAAGCTTGTACTACTGCACAAGATTTTTTTGGAGAAATTACTCCGCAAGTTTATTTTTCGAGGGAAAGTACTACCTTCTTACCGATTTATAAGGATTGCATGTATATCTAGTTTGATAAATAGACAAACGTAATAAAATTTATATATCATAAAAAAATATCATTAAAAACTTTAAATCATATATTTTCTAATGGTACTCCCTCCAATTCATAATAAGTGTCGTCCATCTAGTACAAAGTTTGTACTAATTTAATAAAAAATGAGCGACACTTATTGTGGATCGGAGGGAGTATAATTTTTAGACTATACAACTCATCTTATGTTGATCAAATTATGGATCTAGAAATACGCGCAAGCCTTATAAATCGGAAAGGAGGTAGTGCTCACAAGTTCAACATAAAAAATGTTGATCATAAAAAAAAATTCAGTGTACATTATAAAAACGATCAATATATATAAAAAAATAAATCAATATTCATTTTATAAAAGTTCAATGTGTTAATAAAATATTTCATCATATAAAATAAAACACTTCAGTGTATATTAAAAGAAAGTACATTGTACATCAAAGAAATTGTGGAATATATAGAAATTAATATACACTTTAAAAAGTTCAACTTGTTCTAATAACAAAATTAAAAATATAAATCTGAACTGAAACGAAAAAAAACGAAACAGGAAAAAGGAAGAAGTAAAAAACAGAACGAAATAGAAATAAATGAAACATGGGCCGGAATTTACAGATGACGGTCATAAAATAAGATTTGCGTCTAGTTGAAGGATTTCCAGCTACTGGGCCTACTGTTCGCCGCTCATTCTCCTTTTACTTGTTCTTTCTCTGTAAACGCTGAATATTTTTATTTCCTGTAAATGCTGAGGTGCCGAAATAGAACGTTGCTGAATTGTCGCAAGAAAAACTTGTTCGTTCGCTGTTCGCTCGCTTTTAATTTTTGTTTTGATATTTATTTCTTTGGTTTTTATTTCTTCTTCGTTCTTTTGTTCTTCATTTTGGTGTTTATCTTTGGTTTTTTTGGTTTTTTTAGGTTTTCATTATTATTTATTATTTTACTTTTTTTAGTATTATTTTCACTTTTGGTTTGCGGTTTTATTTGTTTCTTTTGTTGTTTTTATTGTTTATCTCCTTGTTCAAAACATGTCTATTTTTTAAATATTTTTTAATATAAGACCAATATTTTTCACCAGTAATTTCTTAAAATGCATGGTAAATATTTTTAAATGATAATAATATTCTTTCACACGCAATATAATGCTTTTGTATACATAAATATTATAATATAAAAGTCCAATATATTCTTAATTCATGCAATATTTTCTGTATACATCTGAAATAGTTTTTGTGCATGTTAAACATTTTTCAAATACATGATTATTTTTACAATTTTTTTTTTCTATTTAAAAAACTGCAAACAAAGTTATTCATAAGAAACAATTGTTTTTCACATTTTTAGAAACATAATTAAAATTTTATCATACATACCGCACATTTTTTTGTCCACGTTTCTATTTTTTATACATGGTTAACATTCACATTTTACCATTTTTGAATCAGATTTAAAAAATACATGTTGTGATGTCTACTTTTTATACAGTTTTCACATTTTTCATATGCATTAGTAACACCTTTTATACATGATTAAATTTTTAAATATATTTTTATGATACTTTTTATAAATATAGTATATTTTTTATATGTTTTTTGTATACGTCAAAAAAATTCTATACATATTTATTTAAAAAATGCATGACTAATGTAAAGTAAATTTTATAAATAATATATGTGTATATTAAAAAAGTTGGAAGTATACAAAAAGTAAAATGAGAATAAGTTTTGTGAAAAACTGAAAAAGAAACAAGCACTTTGAGGCATGCGGCCTCCACGGGTTGGGCCGACTCATTCTTGCGCTCGATATTGGCGAGGTAACCATACGTATCGCTACAAGCAAGATATATGTTAACTATCCTCCGCTGGAAAAATGCTCTACACAATCACATTCCATATGTAAATGGAAACCGGGAATCCAACCCTTATGAAAGCGAAACCACTAGTTAGGGCCTATTCGGTAGCCCTCCAAAACCTCAAACTCCTCAACTCCTCTGCCAATAGCCAACAGCCAGCTTCTCATTCAAACTCTTTGGGGCTCCACGTGCCAGCTGCTCGCCGTTGGGCTCACATCCGTCATGGCCGAAGCGTGCTCGAGGTCGGGCTAGTGCGGGGAGCGGTCCACAACGCGGTTCTGGCGGGGTGGCGGTGGATGGCGACTTGTGGAGGAGGATATCGTGGAGGTGCTCGGGATGCTCCTTGCAGCGGCTAGGTTTTCTGCATGGAGGACGAGGGTAATGGGAGGAGGGCGAGACTGGATCGATTGGGCTGGTCGGCCCACTGTTCGCTTGGACAATTGCATGTTCCCTCGTACGTATCGGTTCGTCAAATGACTTGGCGGTGGAAGTCTCAGCGTAATTTCTCTCAACTTTCGCTTACCAGTTTTTCGGGAGCTCTGGTTTTCCAACTCCTCGACTCCGCCAAATTTGCACTACATGATTAGCCAGCTTCTTTCTCGTAAAGTTAGGAGTTAGACCATTCGGGTGGGCTCTGGACGTGGAGTTGAGGAGTTGACAAGTGAGGGGGCTACCTAACAGGCCCTTACTCTGTATTCGTTGTAGTGAACATTTTCACCTTTTTACGCTTAACAAATGGTATATTATACAAACGCTTTTTGTTGTGATCCGAAGTTTCTTTCTTTCTTTCTTTCTTTTTGTAGAGGTAATGATGTGCTTTTTGAAGAAACAAATTTGTGCCTTCCTGATAGGTTAAAAACGCGTTATTTTTTCCTTTTTTAAAAGTATGAGGTGTGCCTTCGCGAAAACAAACATGTGCATTCGCGAAAACAAACATGTGCCTCCACAATCACGCCTCTTTGAGAAAATAAAGAAAATGCATTATTTTTTATTTTTTAAGGTCCGGAGTGTGCCTTTCGCGAAAGCAAACCTATACGAATTTAACTCTGCTGCCGGAGTAGGTGAATAGGTCATCCTCTAGGGGCTGAGCAAACATCCTCTCCACTCTCAGTGACCTCGGCGATGAAGGCAAAGAAAGAACAACAAGCGACACGGCGAGCTTCGGACCATAGTGCAGCGTAAAACCCAACTTCTGCTTGTCTGAATTGCTTGTAGAGTAGCAGTACATGCGTACAAGAGAGTTTGAAACTTTCATGTGGGGTCCTTTGCGAAGGTAGTGGCACATGTCCTTATATAGACGCTCTGGTCCTCTTCCCCAAAAATATTGGTGGAAAGGGTGGCACATAGCGACGAATAGGGGGCAACGCACACGCTTATCCTAAAAAAAGTTGGTCTTCGTTCTACAAAGCCGTTGCCCATGGCAGGACAGCTTGCCGGTGACGTCCTTCCTAGTAGTCCCTTGGCGCGCAGCGCCAGTGCGATCTTCTTGCACCAAAGTGGTAAGCTTTGGGATCTGCTTTGGCTGCAATGGCTTGTCGGCCTTCCTTATAACCAAAGAGGCAATTATTGCTATCCACGCCCCGCAACACGGTCTTCAATGTCGTTAGCCCGTGCAGACGCGTGATAGCACCGGTAGTGCTCCTCGTTGATTACCCCAAGTGTAAGGTTAAGATGTAGTAGCGACAAATACCCCTTACACGAGGACTGTAAGGTTTATCGACGCAGGAGGACTCCAAGGATCAACAAGAAGGTGGTCAAACGAGCAAGGCGTCTGATACGTCCCAAACATATCTATAATTTCCGCTTATTTCATGCATTTTATGTGACATTGCTACATGTTTTGCTATATTTTTATATCATTTTACACATATTTGGACTAACCTACTAACTCAGTGCACCCAGTGTCAGTTTATGTCTGCTGATGTCTTTTAGTTGCTGGGATTTTATCCCAATTTTCAAAGCCCCAAAAATTCCAGAAAAATCATATAAAAAATCAGCGAGACGGAAGCTTCCGGAACCCCGAAGGAGGGCCAGGGGGCCCCACCTGGCACCCAGGCGGCCAAGTGGCGCGGCCCCACCCCTGGTCGCGCCACCAAGGTGCCTGGGAGCCCTAGACACCCCTGGCTTCCCCCTTTGGATTATATTACCTCTTCGTCCAGGAAACCCTCGGAGAGAACCCCGCATCGCGAATTACCTCTCTATTCCGCTGTCGCCGCGCTTCCAAGATCGGGAGTACCAGAAGACCTCTTCCCGGTACCCTGTCGGAGGGAGGATTGACCACCGAGAGCTTCTCCACCACCATGGACGCTTCCCGGATGTGCCGTGAGTATTCTCCCTTGGACCATGGGTCCATGACCAGTAGCTATGTGATGTCTTCTTTCCAATCTTGCTCTTAAATGTTTAGTCCTTGTGAGCTACCCTACATGATCAAGGCACCTATGTAATTTTCCTGCTGTTGCTGATGGCTTCTCGCCCCTCGTTGGTTACCCCAAGTGGAAGGTTGAGATGTAGCACAACAGTAAATTTCCCTTGGCAAAGATACCAAGGTTAAGATCGAACCAGTAGGACTCCAACGACGACAAGTAGGTGGTAAAGTGAACAATGACGCCGTTCACAACTCAAGGTTGCTTACTTTACCTGGACCTGCACACACAACAAATAACTTTGCTCCCAACGAGTACAGAGAGGTTTTCAATATCTCCGGCTTGCCGTTTACAAAGGATAAAATGCAAGGGTAGATAGTAGTGATAAATGCAACGAAAGTAAAACAGGAAGTAAATTGAGGGTGTAAACAGTGGTGGAAATATGAACCGGGGTCCCATGAAGTTCACTAGTGATGTCTCTCTCCCAAAAGACGATAAACAGCTATGCGAGGTGAACAAATTACAGCTGGGAAATTGACAGGATTAAAAACGCACCGTGAAAGTGCAGTATATCGACCAGAGGGGGTTAATGGGAGATTTTCAAATATCTTGAGGAATTTCAATTTCCTCAGGACCGAGGCAAGTCGAAATTGAGGAAACTAAATCTCGATGAAGCATAGAAATGCTACTGAAACACAAGCATGAATGTAGAGCAACCTATTGCAGAGCTAAAGTATGACCGATGCAAGAACTGAGGAATCAGACCAGAGTAGAGGCATCAAGGCGAGTCATCAGTGCATAAACATAAAAGCTGAGGTTGAAGAAATAGCACCAGGGCACTGAAGACATATATTTGATGAACCAGTTCGAGTTGTTGTGACAACTCTACATCTGGTTGGAGAGGCTGAGATTGAACTCACAAGACATAGTCTTCAACTTATTCTCCTTGAACTAAAGTCCTCATACTCCGTCCAATTACTCAGGTGAGTCTTCAAGGTAGACTCCCGAAACCTTTACAGACTCCGTTCACCCGGGGAAGTCACAATTGCATCTTGACTTCCTCAGAACGATGACTTCTACACCGGCTGGAAGATCACAGTCTTCAAGAGTAAAAATCTTCGGATCACTCGAACCGACTTCCTCAGAAATGCTCAACTACTCATGCTGGTGGTTTTCCTCACTTGGGTTCTTCAGTTTATTCAGAGGTGGGTTGCTCTCAAATGACAAGTGTCAGTTTTTCTCTCGGAGAAGCCAGCCCACAAATGGGGCTGGGGCGGCTATTTATAGCCGGGGAGCAACCCCAGGTGAAAGGACATAAATGCCCATGCATGAAATTACTTTCATGCCCACCCTTCGGACCGTTGGCTGGACAGGTACCAACGCTCTCCACGTGACATGTGGCACGATCGAAACACTCTCATTTTCTTCAGGCGAACTGCACTGGTAGTTTTCCCGACTCCTCAACTGAACACAAATTCCTTAGTTTCCTGAAGAACATCGTCTCAGACACCCGAGGAATTGAACTTCTACTGCAGGAGATTTCTCTGGGTTTTCTTCAGGATTTCTAATTGAGCACTTCCTCAAAAATACAGAACTCATATTCCTCAACCCCTCCCACAGTGCGGTGTTTTCCTACGACTCAAGAAGTATAAAAAGTCTTATCGATGACTACGCTTCAACTTCGTCTTCAGTGCGAACTTCCTCAGGTTCTGTCACTGCTTCAGCTTCAGCAGAATGCTTCAGGATCCTGTTTCCTCAGGATTTCGCGCCTCGCCAATCTTCAGAAAACACCCCAATTTCTTCAATGCTCCTCAACATTTTGGGGGGGGTCGACAACGGTGGTTAACCTCTTCTTCAGGGACTGTTCTCCTGTGTATACTCACAAACACATCAGTCCCTTAACCGTTTTGTCATCAAATACTCCAAAACCTCAAAGGGGGCACTAGATGCACTTACAATCTCCCTCTTTTTGGTGATTTGATGACAATCAGGTTAAAGCTTCAACGGGATAAAATAAGTAATTTTGAGGAATTAAAAACACTTGAAGAAAACAATTCATTGTTTCCGGATATAGAGATGCTCCCCCTGAGGATATGCATGTTTTGAAAACTTGGTAGAATATATTTGAAAAAACATGAGAAGCTCCCCCTATATCCCGGATTATTTGAAATAGTGCATCATATGAAATAATTGAGAAATAAATAATAGCACTAAGTGAGGTGGTTGCTGAGGAATATTATGAGTAATGGATAAACTTGAGGAATATCATGAGTTAGCTTAAAAGGAATATTAGCCACCGGTAGTACTGAGGGTTACTACCGTGCCCACTACCGTGGAGTCCAGAGGGATTCCGGTAGTGGGTGCGGTACTGGCCCTGGTACTACCGGGGCGCGGTACTACCGTACCAGGCACGGTACTACCGCTCCACGGTACTACCGAGCCCCAGTGCCGTCCCCACTACCGCAGAGTCCAGTGGGATTCCGGTAATGGATGCGGTACTGGGTCCGGTACTACCGTGGAGCAGTACTACCGCACCAGGAGCGGTACTGCCGCGCCCCAGTGCCGTCCCCACTACCGTAGAGTCCAATGGGATTCCGGTAGTGGGTGCGGTACTGGGTCTAGTACTACCGTGGCGCGGTACTACCGCTCCTGGAGCGGTACTACCGCCCTGGCAGAGCCAGGGAGCCATTTCCAATATGTTTCCACACCTCCACGACACAAGAGAATATGTGGGTGCAGAAAGTGAGACTGTGTGATGATTCCACCCACCATTTCCAAAGCGGATCCCCTCTTCATAGTACGGTTTTCCTACGACTCAAATATAAAAAGGAGATCGAAAGAAAAACTCCGTCTTCACGCTTCATACACCGAGGGGGAAATAACCGTCTTGTGCCATTAATGTAATTATCTGAAATGCTCATCGCACCCGGTTAGTCCGCAAATGTATTGTCATCAATCACTAAAACCAATCAAGGGAAAACATGCCCTATCAATCTCCCCCTTTTTGGTGTATTGATGACAACACAAGATTTGCACAATAAAAAATAGGGAATTTAAAAACATGCCATTTGTTTATAAACTATAGACAGGCTCCCCCTAGATGTGTGCATCATTTTAGATATGTCTCTGGAATGCAAGACACACACATAAGGAAGACACTCCCCCTATATTTTATAAACTTGGCCATACTAAGCTAGACAAAATAAATATGTGAGCATAAAGATAACATGTCATAAGATAGCATCACATAACCATACAATAAGAGTACGAACATAGGATAGCATATGTCTCACACCATATATCACAGAAGTCTCACAAGACGGACTAAAAGCAAGCCAAAGCAAATAAACGGAGTTCACAAGCGGATCAAATGAGACAAATAAAACACGCTTGTGACTCGCCCAACCCTAAGAAGATGCAAATCGGAATCCTAGACCTCTCTCCCCCTTTGGCATCGAGACGCCAAAAAGGCAGAGAGTGACCTAGCGTCCCATGGTGACGAACTACTCGTCGTCCTAGTCGTAGTCCTCGTCATCGTCAGACTCCTCGGACTCCACGACTGCCTCTGTGTCATCAGTAGCTGGCTGCTGAGCAGAGGACGAAGGTCCAGGCACATCATCATTGAGGTCCCACGCGCTGAACTTGGAGATCCACTGGTGCTCGGGAGTAATATTATTCTCGGACCCGTCCTCGACAGTCATACCCTGGTGCCTGTAGAAAACCTTCTGCATCTGACTGTTCTCCTTCTCCCTCCTGTGGGCCTCATACATGCGGTGCTGAATGTCAGTCTGAAGGCAAAAGAGCTGCTTCACCTTCCGGGTGAGCTTGGCAGCCCATCCTGGCTGCTCAGGACCCTGTGCAGAAGACGAACCACCAGCACCAAAGCTCACACCAGAGCGAGTGTGGGGAGCACTGCCGCAACCTGCCTCCGGCTCCTCCTGAACCTCCTCATCAGAACCGGCAAGAGGATAGTCATGCGCAGGACCATGACCTCCAACCCAGTTTTCCTTGATGCGTAACTGAACCTCCTCGTGAGCAGTTAGAGGCCCAACGGGAAGGCGCTCAATGACAAAGGTAGCTTCCCAAGTGATCTCGAAGAGGACCTGCAGATAAGGGCCATAAATGGGAACCTTTCGTTCCATCACAGCAGCATGTAGCTCCTCCCACATGATGTCACAGACTTCCGAGGTCTGCGTGGTGCCCTTGTACTCCACGCAGAGGAGAAGCATGTCCACCAGATGGCCGTGAACCATGTCCAGATTGCCCACGCGGGGAAACAGAGAAGTCCGGAAGATGCGGTGCATGATGTCCAAGAACGGGCAGAGAACCACTCTGTGCTTCTGATGTCCCTTGGCATTAGTATAGGGAATCGAAGTCTGATAAGGCCCTAGCAGACTCTTGTTCTTGGCAGTCGCCGCAGCGAATGGGCTAACACCAACGGGCTCCTCTTTCGTGGAGACGGGAATGTGCAGAGCTGTCATGAAATCCCCCCACGTGCATCTCACTTGCTCATCCTTGCACATCCAAATGATGGTCCGATCATCGCGATTGGTGAAGTACACTGTGGCAAAGAACTGGGCAAGAAGCTCGGCATCGAACCGCTTGTTGAAGGAGATGATGTCCAGAATCCCAAACTGCTCGCATAGGGCATATGCCTCTCCAAAGTAATCGGGGTGAGCCCGCATGTGCATCAGTTGGACAGACTTCACATGTGGAACAAACTTGTTCTTCCTGTGCTTCATAATCATGTGGAACACATCCCTCTGAGTCTTGTTCCAGAACTGAGAGCCAACTAACTCTGGGTCTTGCTCTGCACGGTACGGATTGACAACACGGTAGGCCCTGTACTCGGGAAGAGGCATCTCTGAAACAGGCTTGACTGATTCCTTCTTCTTGTGAGCAGTCTTCTTGAAGTTGCTTCCGGGTTGGCCAGAGGCCTTGCGCTTGGGATTTCGACGAGAGCCATCACCTGACCAACACCAACAGAGAGAAACGGAAAACAAAACACATGAGATGCAAGAGCCGGACACAAGTGAACAAGGCAGGTCTGTTGGGGAGGTGTCAGCTTTTGGGGACCACGGTAGTACCGCCCAACGGTAGTACCGCTGGCCGCGCGGTAGTACCACAGCGGGACCAGCGGTAGTACCGTCCTGGAGCAGAGGACACGGATCTGAGATCCGGTACTACCGGGGTTCCAAAAACTCAAACCACTCCAACACATCTACTTCATTCCTATCTAGCAATCTATCCATGTTCTCAAAGTGCCTAGGCATAGCCAAAAACCTAGTGGATCTACAAGTATTGCCCTAGCAACAAAGTTCAAAAAAAAACTGAACCAAAGGAGAAGGGAAATGAGGCAATACCGGTATCCACGGCACCCGGGGAGGATGGGGAACAATCCCACCGCAGAAGAACAGGGAGAGACGGCATGGATGCGGCACACCGGGAGGGGGCACCGGGGTGGGCGTCGCTGCTGCAGGGGAGAAGAAAAGAAACTGAATGGGGTAATGGGGAGGAACTCCCCGTACCCCTTCAGTTATACGATTCCTCGGGACAACGGTAGTACCGCGAGAGCGGTAGTACCGTGACTGCTTTGGTAGTACCGCTGGCAGCAGAGCCGTCCACCAAGATACAAGTGAAATCGGGCAAGTGCATCGAATGTCTTAGGGAGAAGGGCTTGGGATGACTCGAAACACAGCAGCTGGATGGAGAACACTCCGAGATGAAGGACAACAAGGAAATGCAAGATCAAACTCGGAGTGATCAAGAGGCAAATAAGCAACCCAGACACAAGAAAGAAGCACAAAAACGAACCAATCCTCCTAAAGAGAGGGGCGGTGGCCGAAGCCACCATGTTTGAGCTTATTTGGTATGACACCGCAAAGATGTATCTTGGGTTCATTTCCAATGCTCTTCTTTGAAGCACCGTTGTCACCTTGGGTGACCATGACGGCCGCCGAACGTGACCATAGTGAAATAATTTTGTCTCTTTCCGCATAATAGGTGGAGTGGTTGCCTATGAATTAAGCAACACTCCCCCTATGTCCATGCCTACATCCAAGCTAGACATCATGTTGAGATGGGAAGTGTGGGAAAGTCTTCAAACCGCATTACTTGAATCAATGATATTTAGCTCATGCCTTAACTCTCGAAATCTTGCTTCATCCAAAGGCTTGGTGAAAATATCCGCAAGTTGATCTCCGGTGCCCACATATGAAAGGTCAATATCACCCCGCTTCACATGATCTCGAATAAAGTGATGACGAATGTCAATATGCTTCGTCTTGCTATGTTGAACGGGGTTGTAGGCGATCTTGATAGCACTTTCATTGTCACATAAAAGAGGCACTTTGTCACACATGACACCGTAATCCTTCAAAGTTTGCCTCATCCATAATAATTGTGCACAACAATTTGCGGCGGCAATGTACTCGGCTTCGGTCATGGAGAGGGAAACACAATTTTGCTTCTTGGATGACCAACACACCAAAGACCTACCAAGGAATTGGCATCCTCCGGAAGTGGACTTCCTCTCCACCTTGTCTCCCGCCTAATCCGAATCCGTGTACCCAACGAGGTTGAAGCTTGAGCCTTTAGGATACCACAAGCCAAAGTTTGGGGTATGAACCAAATATCGAAAGATTCTTTTGACAGCCACTACGTGACTCTCTTTTGGTGCGGATTGAAATCTTGCACACATGCCCACACTCAGCATGATATCCGGCCTAGATGCACAAAGATACAACAAAGAACCAATCATAGAACGATACTCCCTTTTGTCTACCTCTTTACCGTTCGGGTCGAGGTCAAGTTGACACTTGAGTGGCATGGGGGTCTTGGCTCCTTTAAGACCATCATACTTGAACCTCTTGAGCATGTCTTGAGTATATTTGACTTGGTTGATGAAAGTTCCTCTTGACAATTGCTTGACTTCAAAACCGAGAAAGACCTCCAACTCTCCCATCATAGACATCTCAAACTTGTCGGTCATTAGCTTAGAAAATTCCTCATTGAAATATTTGTTAATCGAGCCAAAGATAATATCATCAACATATAGTTGGCATATGAACAATTTCCCACCAACCCTCTTGGTAAAAAGAGTGGGATCGATTTGCCCAATTTCAAACCCATAATCGACTAAGAACTCGGTAAGGTGCTCATACCAAGCGCGTGGTTCTTGCTGAAGGCCATAGAGCGCCTTGTCGAGTTTATAGACATGATTAGGGAAATTGTGGTCCTCGAACCCGGGGGGTTGCTTGACATATACCAACTCATTAATGGGACCATTAAGAAAAGCACTCTTCACATCCATTTGATATAACTTGAAGTTGTGATGAGAAGCATAAGCAAGTGCAATACGAATGGACTCAAGACGAGCCACGGGGGCGAAATTTTCACCATAGTCAATACCTTCGACTTGGGAAAAACCTTGAGCCACCAACCTTGCCTTGTTTCGGATGACAATACCAAGTGCATCTTGCTTGTTCTTGAATATCCACTTGGTCCCAATAACATTATGATCACCTTTGGGTCTCTCCACTAATGTCCACACCTTATTGCGCTTGAAGTTATTGAGTTCATCATGCATGGCCTCAAGCCAATCCGGATCTTCAAGCGCCTCACCTACCTTTTGGGGTTCAACACAAGAAACAAATGCATTATGGGCACAAAAGTTTCTCAATTGACTACGAGTTGTTACCCCCTTTTGGATGCTTCCGAGGACTTGATCCACCGAAAGATCTTGTGATTTTAACCGGGATGCAATCTTGAGTGCTCGACGAACTCTTTCTTCTTCCAAATTTTCTTGAGAGGGAGCAAGAGGACCATCTTCGGAAGAAGGAGCATCCTCAAGGACTTGCTCATCATGTTGAGCATGCCCTCGAACAAGAACTTGATCTTGGTCATCGTTTGTTGCATCACCATCTTCAATGATTGGATCTTGACCTTGATCTTGTTCGGGTGAGAGAGGGCTTTGTTCTTGGTTTGCTTGTGGATCTTGAGGAGGTGATGGCTCCACGTGCGTAGAGCATTGTCCTTCTCCTTCCACCACAAGGGGTTCCTCAATGGGTAGGAAATGACCCACACCCATTCTTCTTGTGGCTTGAGGAGGAATTTCATCACCTACATAATTAAGATCACCTTGCCCCACTTCGGAGCCATTATGTTCATCGAACTCCACGTTGCTAGGTTCTTCAACAAGTCCGGAAGACTTGTTGTAGACTCTATAGGCGTGAGAGTTTGAAGCATAACCAACAAATATGCCCTCATTTGTCTTAGACTCAAACTTAGACAAACGAGCACCTTTCTTAAGAATGAAACACTTACACCCGAAGACCCGAAAATACTTGATGTTGGGCTTCTTCCCGGTGATGATTTCATATGGAGTTTTGTTCAAGATCTTGGGATATAAAGACGGTTGGTTGCATGACAAGCAGTGTTGATGGCCTCTGCCCAAAATTTGTATGGACTCTTGAACTCCGCCATCATTGTTCTTGCTGCATCAATTAGAGTGTGATTATTCCTCTCTGCAACACCATTTTGTTGAGGAGTATAAGCAGCGGAATATTGATGTTTGATCCCCTCATCTCCAAGGAATTCATCCAAGGTGTAGTTCTTGAACTCGGTGCCGTTGTCACTCCTAATTGCCAAAATCTTTGAATTGTGTTGACGTTGAGCTTCATTGGCAAACTCGATGACAGTTTGTTGGGTCTCACTTTTCTTCTTGAAGAAATAAACCCATGTATATCTTGAATAGTCATCAACAATAACCAAGCAATACTTCTTTCCGCCAAGGCCATCATAAGATGGAGGCCCAAAGAGATCCATGTGAAGGAGCTCCAAAGGCCTCTTGGTGGAGATGATATTCTTGACGGGATGTTTCTTCTCATGTAGTTTCCCTTCAACGCATGCCCTACAAGCACGATCTTTGGCAAAGACATGCTCACCCTTGAGAAGTGTTTGCAAAGACCTCATATTGACATGGGCTAGTCGGCGGTGCCAAAGCCATCCCACATCAACTTTAGCCATTAGACACATGGCGGTTTTGGTGGGGACTTTTGAAAAGTCCACCACGTACATACCGTCCTCCACGTGTCCAACAAAGGCCACTTTAAGAGTTTTGCTCCACATCAAGGTGACCATGTATTTATCAAATAAAGTGCAAAGGCCCATCATGGCAAGTTGACAAACGGAAAGTAAATTAAAGGCACAAGTCTCAACTAGCAATACTTTCTCAATGGATGAGTCCGGAGAGATTATCACTTTGCCAAGACCTAATACCTTTGACGTGTTCGCATCTCCAAATTGGACACGGGTGGTTCGAGATGGTCCAAAATCAATGTCCACCAACATGTCCTTGCTTCCGGTCATATGACTTGTAGCCCCGCTATCAAGTATTGATACGTCCAAAACATATCTATAATTTCTGATGCTCCATGCATGTTTTGTGTGACTTTGCCATGTTTTGCTTGAACTTTCATACACTTTTGAGCATATTTGGACTAATCTATTAACCCAGTGCACCTAGCTGCCGGTTGCTGTTTTCTGCTGTTTTTGTATTTCAGGTTTTCCGGCCATTAAAAGTGCTCCAAAAAATCCAGGAAAATCAGATAAAAAATCAGCGCAGCGGAAGCTTCCGGAATCACCAAAGGAGGGAAGGAGGGCCACCACTAGGCAGCCAGGAGGGCAGGTGGCGCGGCCCCACCCTGGGCCGCGCCAGGCACCCTCCTGAATGCCTCGTGGCCCCTCTCGGTGCCCCCCTTCGCCTATATTTACCCCCCGTGACGGAAACCCCTAGGATGAATTCCTCTTTCGCGATCTCGCCTCTGTACCACCGCCACCGCCGTTTCAAGATCGGGGCTGCCTGGAGAAGCTGCTCCGGCACCTTGCCGGGAGAAGCTACCCCCTCCGGGAGACCATCCATAGCCATGGACGCCTCCCGTATGTATCGTGAGTAGTTTCCCTTGGACCATGGGTCCGTGACCAGTAGCTATGTGATCTATCTCTCCCTTCTTTGTGCTTCCACTTTCGAGTCCTCGTGAGCTGCCTCACATGATCGAGGCACCTTTGTAATTTTCTGCTGTTGCTATGCTGAGTTTGTTGGGATCTGATGGATTATGAGACTATGTTCAGATTGTGATGAGTAATATATTTGGTTCTTCTCTTTTATATTTTGTTCTTGAGTAAATTCTTGCATGTTCTCCGTTGCCGTATTTTACTTTGGCCAAGTGATTTATTGCAACTCCAAGAGGGAGCATTATGCTTGATTGTGGGTTCAACCCCTTGATGTCTAGCTTGAGTGAAAGAAACATGAGACTAGGGGATGTGTTGTTGCCACCAGGGATAAAACAACAATGCTTGTATCCGTGGGTGCAAGGATTGTTTACTTTACGCAAAGTTCTTTTAATGCAGTTGTCTGTTGCTTTCAGTTTACACTTTGGGTGGGATTTGCAACTTAATACCAGCGAGATGTTCTGGATAGATATCTCAATGTGGATGATTCATAGTAGATGCAGATGGATTTCGGTCTACTTACCTTGGCGTACTGCCCATTGCTTTTGAGCCCTTCCTTTCTTTGCAGCATAGTTAGCATTGCGGTGCCTTCATAATCCTGTCAATTGCCCAACTGTGATTTGTTTACCTCGCTAGCACTTTTATCGTCTTTTGGGAGAGAGACATCACTAGTGAAAATCACGTGACCTTGGTCCATCTTCATATCATTGTTTACACCATCAATTTACTTTCAGTTTCCACTATCATTATCTCTTGCGTTAATCCTTTGTAAACATCAAGGCCGGAGGAATTGACAACTCCTCTGTACTCGTTGGGAGCAAAGTTATTTGTTGCTGTGTGCAGGTCCACGTCAACTATCTAGCCCGAAGCTAATTTCTGGCGCAGTTGTCACCTTCTTGTATCTCTTGGAGTCCTACTGGTTCGATAACCTTGGTATCTTCATCGAGGGAAATTTGCTGCTACGCTACATCTCACCTTCCACTTGGGGTAACCAACGAGGAGTGATAATTATACTCACCGTATCAAGCCAATTTCTGGCGCCGTTGCCGGGGACTCCAGTCTACAAGATAGGGGAGTTGCACACTGTCTTTTATCTTTGCTTTTTAGTCTTGTTAGTTTACCTTTCAGTTTTTACCTTTGTGTCCCTTATCAAAAATACCAAAAATACATGTTACCTTGTCCGTAGTTACCACTATGGCTGGTCCTTTTGCCTTTGGTGAGGCAGAAGTACTTACCTTTACTCAAAGAGGTGGTGAAAGTTTGAAAGATGCTTGGTATAGAATTAATGATTCTCAAAAAAGAGCCACCAAGAAGCAATCCACTACTATCTTGCTTAGAAATTTTTATGTTGGGATCACTTCTCGGAATAGGTTTCTTTTAGACACTGCTATCAATGGGAACTTGGTAGAGGCCCCAGTTTGGGAGGCCCTTAATGTTATTGAAAATCTTGTTGGAAGTCTCCCAGTTGTTAGTATTAAGGAGGACATTACTTTAGCTCACATTATGAGAAAACTTGAAAAAATAGAGCTAGAAATGCCAAGTATCGATAAGGTGAATGAGTTGGATCGTAACATTCAAGGGAATTTGAATAGGTTAGATAACTCCATGCAGAAAATTATCAAAACTTTGGAGACTATCAAATCCCTTGATGAGAAGTCTTCTAGGATAGAAAAGATTGAGGAAGTTATTGAAACTCTAGGAACTACCTTTTCCTCAATCAAAACCAAAAAGGATGAAACTCCGGCAAAGAAGGAACCTAAGTTCGTTTACGTCCCCAAGGTTCCTCGAGCTAAAGCACACACACCCATTGCCAAGAGAGTTGAAACAGTGAAAACTTTGGAGGAAACACCTATCTTTAACTTTAATGAAACTCCAATTGATTTCCCTCCTTTTGATTTTATTCCAAGAAGCATTTTAATTCGTGATTTATTTGAGAAACCTATTAAGACTAGTTGTACCATTGAAGATCTTTTTGATGATCTTGTTGATGGTTCAATGGATACAACTTGATCTATTTGCATTAAGCCTAGCTAATGGCTTTAAAGAAGCGCTTTTGGGAGGCAACCCGCAACGAATTTAGGTTTTTCCTTTTGCTTTTCTTCTGTTTTTAATGGACTTGATGATTGTTACTACTGTAGCAACATCATTGTATCTTTAATTTTCAAGCTTTGTGCCTTTTATAGCCTCATACGGCAAGGAAAGTAAAAGTTGTGACATGCTGTCTAGAAAACAGATTCTGTCCTCGTGACTAGAAAAATCTTTTTGGGCTGAATTTTTTACACAGCGTGCTCTATACAATTACGAAACTTCCATATGTTCTGAGTTTTTTGATTTGAGTTGCAGAAGTATCCCTAAAAAATTCTTTTCTATCTGCTGTTCTATTTTTCACAGATTCTGCCACGTTTTGTCTCTCCTTACTTTTGCGAACCTTAAGCTTGCTTTTTCTTTGCAAAAACTTTTTGGCAATCTTGAGAAACAGTATCTCTTCAAGATTATATTTATTTGTAGTAGAGGAAACTTTATTTTAGTAGGGTACTAACCTCCCTAATCAGTCTACAATGAGTTATGTATGAAGGGAGTTTTCAAGTGTGCGATGGAAGATGATGAAAGAAGATCTTGGAGTGTCAAACGCTCAAGATTAGGGATGCCCATGTGCACCCCCAATAAATATTCAAGGAGACTAAAGCGTCTAAGCTTGGGGATGCCCCCGTGCATCCCCTTCTTCATCAACAATTATCAGTTCGTCTCTCGTTACACTATATTTTTATCACTTCATGCGTTATCTGCTATTCTTGGAGCGTCTCGCTCTTAGCTTTTGTTTTTTTAGTTTTCTTTAGCTTTGTTGTCTTTAGTAACAAGTTAGATCCCAACTTACTTACTCTTTTGTGTGGGAGAGATACACGCTCCGCTTGAACTAGAACTCCTCATAGGATTTGCATGCTTATTCTTTTAGTTGTGAGTGGTTCTTTTTCTTTTCTTAGCTGCTGCTTTGTTTAGTTGTAGTGCTTTAGTTTTTCTAGAGCTTTTATTTTGTTCTAGGTTGAACTTTCTATAGGTTGCATGTTTTATCTTGTTAGAGAGTTTGCCTGTTGCACTGAGTTTTGTGTCTTGACTAGAAGTAGGTAGTTGAAGTTACTTTTCTCTTTGCAGTAGTAACTTGCAATAGTTTTGAGGTATTGACTAGAGTAATGTTTGAACTTTTGGTGTCAAGAGGTCGAGCCTATTAGTGATAGATGTCGTATTTTGGGCAATCCGTGTGTTTTTCGAAAACCAAAAACCCCTGTTGAGAACTCTAGCTACTAGATGGATCACTAACCTCTGGAGGGTTTGGATATTAGAGTACACTCACGTACCATGAGTCGAGGATGCGCAAGGATAACCAAACCCCCATACACTCCGCCTCAGGGTACTTGTCTCTTTGTGAACCTCCTGATTAAATTGAGAGTTACCGATAATAATTGCATGAGTTCTTTGGACTAATGTGAGTATTCGAAAGTTGACACTTCCACCCACCTATACTTTTTATAGCCTCTTCGGTACCGTGCATTGCCCTTTCTCATCCTGAGAGTTGGCGAATACTTCGCCGGTGCATCCAAACCCTTGGCACGATACGCTCTGTCATCATAAGCCTCCTTATATCTTTCCTTAAAACAACCACCATACCTACCTACAAGGCATTTCCATAGCCTTTCCGAGATACATTGCCATGCGACATCCATCTTCTCATGACTTGATCTTCATGTCATACATTTGCATCATGATAGTTATATCTTCTTTATGTGAGTACCTTTGTAAAGTGTGAAAGATCTCCTATATTCTTGTAAAATATAGAGTGTTGCCCCTAAAGTGAGGAAAAGATCCCAAAGAGGACAAAATCAAAAGATCCCAAAGAGGACAAATGAGAGTTAAATAGAAAGAGCCATTGAGGCCACCAAAAAAATACAAAAAATAGAAAAAAGAGAAAAAGAAATAAAAAGAGAGAAGGGGGCACACTGCTATTCCTTCCGAGAGATCCACACTAGTACTTCATCCTCTATCCCTTGTACTCCATAGAGATCATCATCATGCATATATCTATGTGGGGACCTTCACACTATAGAACTTGGCTTGTATATTCCAATGACGAGCCTCCTCAAACGAGCTCTAGGTCTTCTTGAGCAAGCAAGTTGGATGCACCCCAACTAGTTCCCTTGGAGAGCTTTTAGCTCACATGTGCATCTGTTGCATCGCAATCCCTACTCCTCACATCATATCTGTCATATGGCCTTCTCTCGCCTATGATTGTCCTCATTGATGTGAGCCTTTCACACCCTTTTTGTCTTCCTCCTCCACCTTCTTTCTGTTTCGCCTTTTAGGTGTCAACTTTCTTGCTCACGCTCATCCATTGCATGAGTGCTCAAAATATCGAAAGGGAGTGGATCGGTTTGACTTGTACTTGGCTAGTGGTCTGGGGACGAGTCAAGATAAGAATCGAAAGGAGACTAAGTGTGAAACTTTAGTAGATAGTTATTCTCAACAACCTTATTTTTTCTCTCGTATTTCCCTATCCCTTGCTTGCACGCAAACACCATCTGGATACATTCGAGTCACGGACAGCGAGAGCTCTTGCACCTTTTGTTCTTTTGTTACTTGTGTCAATGCTAATATAGACTCTTGCTTGTTAAGACTTGAATTTAATTGCATGCTTTGATTACTTTACTTAAAAGTCCTTTTATGGTTGTGTGGCATGTCACCACAGAAATTATGCTTGTTATCATTTACCTACTCGAGGACGAACATGAATTAAGCTTGGGGATGTTGATACGTCCAAAACGTATCTATAATTTTTGCTTGCTCCATGCATGTTTTGTGTGACTTTGCCATGTTTTGCTTGAACTTTCATACACTTTTGAGCATATTTGGACTAATCTATTAACCCAGTGCACCCAGCTGCCAGTTGCTGTTTTCTGCTGTTTTTGTATTTTAGGTTTTCTGGCCATTAAAAGTGCTCCAAAAAATCCGGGAAAATCAGATAAAAAATCAGCGCAACGGAAGCTTACGGAATCACCAAAGGAGGGAAGGAGGGCCACCACCAGGCATCCAGGAGGGCAGGTGGCGCGACACCACCCTGGGTCGCGCCAGGCACCCTCCTGACTGCCTCGTGGCCCCTCTCGGTGCCCCCCTTCGCCTATATTTACCCCCCGTGACGGAAACCCCTCGGATGAATTCCTCTTTCGCGATCTCGCCTCTATACCGCCGCCGCCGCCGTTTCAAGATCGGGGCTGCCTGGAGAAGCTGTTCCGGCACCCTTCCAGGAGACCATCCATAGCCATGGACGCCTCCCGTATGTACCGTGAGTAGTTTCCCATGGACCATGGGTCCGTGGCCAGTAGCTATGTGATCTATCTCTCCCTTCTTTGTGCTTCCACTTTCGAGTCCTCGTGAGCTGCCTCACATGATCGAGGCACCTTTGTAATTTTCTGATGTTGCTATGCTGAGTTTGTTGGGATCTGATGGATTATGAGACTATGTTCAGATTGTGATGAGTAATATATTTAGTTCTTCTCTTTTATATTTTGTTCTTGAGTAAATTCTTTCATGTTCTCCGTTGCCGTATTTTACTTTGGCCAAGTGATTTATTGCAACTCCAAGAGGGAGCGTTATGCTTGATTGTGGGTTCAGCCCATTGATGTCTATCTTGAGTAACAGAAACATGAGACTAGGGGATGTGCTGTTGCCACCAGGGATAAAACAACGGTGCTTGTATCCGCGGGTGCAAGGATTGTTTACTTTACGCAAAGTTCTTTTAATGCAGTTGTCTGTTGCTTTCAGTTTACACTTTGGGTGGGATTCGCAACTTAATACCAGCGAGATGTTCCGGATAGATATCTCAAGGTGGATGATTTATAGTAGATGCAAATGGATTTCGGTCTACTTACCTTGGCGTACTGCCCATTGCTTTTGAGCCCTTCCTTTCTTTGCAGCATAGTTAGCATTGCGGTGCCTTCATAATCCTGTCAATTGCCCAACTGTGATTTGTTTACCTCGCTAGCACTTTTATCGTCTTTTGGGAGAGAGACATCACTAGTGAAAATCACGTGACCTTGGTCCGTCTTCATATCATTGTTTACACCATAAATTTACTTTCAGTTGCCACTATCATTATCTCTTGCGTTAATCCTTTGTAAACAGCAAGGCCGGAGGAATTGACAACTCCTCTGTACTCGTTGGGAGCAAAGTTATTTGTTGCTGTGTGCAGGTCCACGTCAACTATCTAGCCCGAAGCTAATTTCTGGCGCAGTTGTCACCTTCTTGTATCTCTTGGAGTCCTACTGGTTCGATAACCTTGGTATCTTCACCGAGGGAAATTTGCTGCTACGCTACATCTCACCTTCCACTTGGGGTAACCAACGAGGAGTGAGAACTATCCTCACCGTATCAAGTATCCATGAACCACCACCGGAAGCCGCCACCTACATGAGATCAATGCTTGGATTTAGGTACCCATTCATGAATGGGTCCTCTCGCATTAGTAACAAGGGTCTTAGGCACCCAAATGGACCATGCAATATACTCATCAAAGGAACCAACAAATTTGGCATAGACATGCCCATCATTATTGCAACAAAGAACGTAAGAGGGGTTAGTTGGTCCGACAAAGTCATTGGGAATGGCACCGCTTCTCTTGGTCACTCCACCCTCAATGGCCTTTGCCACATTTTCTTGAGGCTTCTCCCCTTCCTTCACAAATGTGACTTCCTTTGAAGGAGGAGGAGCCTTGCCTTTATTCTTTTTGTTCTTCTTCTTCTTGTTCTTCTTCTTTGATGAACTTGCACCAAAACCAATGCCTTCCTTGCCAATGACCTCCTTTTGGGAACTCAAGAGATCATTAAGATTCTTTTCTCCTTGAATGCACGAGACAAGTCCCTTCTCAAGTTGTGCCTTCAACCTAGCGTTTTACTCAACGAGAGGAGCATGCTCACAACAAGAGTTAGAGGAACTAGGTTTCTCTACCACAATAATAGGAGAAAAGGTAGTAATTTCTTTAGTGAGTTGCATACTTGTTTCATCATGAGCCTTCTTGAGAGCCATGAGTTCGTGCTTTAAGGACTTGTGGTCCTTTTCGACTTTCCCATGATCCACAAGAAGTCTTTCATGAGCCTCAACAAGTTCATCATTTTTAGTCTTGAGATCACAAGCAATATCATTAGAATGTTTAAGGTCAAGTTTTAGCTTAGAAATATCACTAGCATAAGTCTCATCAAGAGACAACTTAAGCTCACGCTCTTCTTCAAGAGAATGAGATAGCTCCCTGATACGTCCCAAACGTATCTATAATTTCTGCTTGCTCCATGCATGTTTTGTGTGACTTTGCCATGTTTTGGTTGATCTTTATTACACTTTTAAACCAATTTGGACTAACCTACTAACTCAGTGCACCCAATTGCTAGCTTCTGGTTTTCTGCTGTTTTTGTTTTTCAGGTTTTCCGGCTGATTAAAGTGCCCAAAAAATCCGCAAAAATTATATTAAAAATCAGCGGGCAGGAAGCTTTCGGAATAACCAAGGGAGAGAGCCAGGACCACCACCAGGGAGCCAGAAGGGTCCCTGGCGCGGCCCCAACCCTAGGGCGCGCCAGGCACCCTCCTGGCTGCCCTGGGTGGCCCCTCGACGCCCCCCTTCGCCTATATAACCCCCTCGGGGTAGAAACCCCTAACAAAGAACTCTTTTTCGCGGAAACCAATCTGTTCCGCCGCCGCCGCCGTTTTCAGATCGGGGCTGCCTGGAGAAGCTGCCCCGGCACCCTGCCTGAAGGAGATCACCCCTCCGGGAGACCATCCATAGCCATGGACGCCTCCCGTATGTACCGTGAGTAGCCCCCCTTGGACCATGGGTCCGTGATCAGTAGCTATGTGATGTCCTCTCCCTCTTTTGTGCTTCCACTTTCGAGACCTCGTGAGCTGCCTCACATGATCGAGGCACCTATGTAATTTTCTGCTGTTGCTATGCTGAGTTTGTTGGGATCTGATGGATTATGAGACTATTTTCAGATTGTGATGAGTAATATATTTGGTTTTCCCTTTTATATTTTGTTCTTGAGTAAATTCTTGCATGTTCTCCGTTGCAGTATTTGCTTTGGCCAAGTTATTTGCTTGCAACTCCAAGAGAGAGCGTTATGCTCGATTGTGGGTTCAGCCCCCTGATGTCTAGCTTGAGTGACAGAAACATGAGACTAGGGGATGTGTTGTTGCCACCAGGGATAAAACAACGGTGATTGTGCCTATTGGTGCAAGAATTGTTTACTTTACGCAAAGTTTTTTTAATGCAGTTGTCTGTTGCTTTGAGTTTACACTTTGGGTGGGATTCGCAACTTAATACCAGCGAGATGTTCTGGATAGATATCTCAAGGTGGATGATTCGTAGTAGATGCAGATGGATTTCGGTCTACTTACCTTGGCGTACTGCCCATTTCTTTTGAGCTCTTCCTTTCTTTGCAGCATAGTTAGCATTGCGGTGCCTTCATAATCCTGTCAATTGCCCAACTGTGATTTGTTTACCTCGCTAGCATTTTTACCGTCTTTTGGGAGAGAGACATCACTAGTGAAAATCACGGGACTCCGGTCCATCTTCATACCATTGTTCACACCCACTATTTACCTTTCTGTTTTTACTTTTACTAGTACCTTTTTATCTCTTGCGTTTGATCCTTTGTAAACGACAAGGCCGGAGGAATTGACAATTCCTCTTAACTCGTTGGGAGCAAAGTTATTTGTTTTGTGCAGGTCCACGACAACTCCACGCATCAGAATAATTTCTGGCGCCGTTGCCACCTATCGTACTTATCGTTGAGTCCTACTGCAGACAAACCTTGGTATCTTTACTGAGGGAAATTACCGCTACGCTGCATCTCAACCTTCCAGTTGGGGTAACACCCGAGGGGCGAGAATCCATCAAGCTAATTTCTGGCGACGTTGCCGGGGACTCAAAGGAAGTACAAATACGCGAGTCCTGATAACCGCCAATTTCTGGCGCCGTTGTCGGACTCCTGTATCAAAAATAGGGGAGTTACACGCTATCTTTTACCTTTGCTTTTTAGTCTTGTTAGTTTACCTTTCAGTTTTTACTTTCATGTCCCTAATCAAAAATACAAAAAATACCTACTAATGCTATCTTCACCATGGGTGTGGAACCACCCAAATATGGTAGGATGGACATGTTTCACTTGGCTCGTCTTCGATCAATTTGTGCTCGCGCTAAAAACCCAACCGACTTGGTTGAGGGAAAATCATTGGATGAGCATGCTCATTTCACGCGGCACCGCCTATCTCAGAAAGGGAAACACTTATGGGATCAAATACAAGTTTCTTATTGCTATGCTGAATCTTTATGCCACATTTATGATTTTACTTGCTGCTCTAATATAGAGCGTAAACACCTTCCTTTCCAATGTGAGTTTAATGAAAATGAGATCCTATCCTCTTATGCCAAAGGTGTTTATGATTACTTTGATGTTGAAAAGATTGAAGAGTTTGTTGCTTTTAAAGGTGCTTATGAGATTGCTTCTTTGATTGAAAAGTATTACGATACTATTCACAAGTCTGAAAACTTTGCTGTTCTTGCTTATTGCTTTGATAATTATACTTCCAATGCTTATATTGATTATTTTAAAAATAGAATGCTTGCTGCCCGAGAAGAGGCTAATGATTTCTATGATGAGGAGTCCTATGATTCCGAGGACTCACTTGATACATCCCTCTCTGATGATTTTGATACTTGCTTTGTTGATGGCCATGATGCCACTATGGATGATGCTTACAAAGATGAACTTGCTATAGTTCCTTATGTTAAGCATGAAATTTTTGCTATTGCACCCACACTTGATTTCCCTATTATACTTTTGAAATCTCCAACTCCGGAGAATTTTTCTATTATCAAGGCTCAATGTGATGGGTTGCGTCTATCTTATCATCCTAAAAACCGTGTTGAAAACAATACACGTGTGATTGTAGGTCATGAACAACATGATTTATGTGATATTTATATTCTTGATGTTGTTCATGATGCTACTGAAAATTACTTTGAGAGAGGAAAGTTTGGTTGTAGAAACTTCCATGTTACAAAAACACCTCTCTTCAAGTTTAAAGTTTTGAAGTTGTTCTTGTTCTACCTTCCTATGCATGTCACTTTGTGCTTCTTTGATTTATTTTCTTACAAGATGCCTATGCATAGGAAGTGGGTTAGGCTTAAATGTGTTTCACATTTGCTTCTTGATGCTCTATTTTGCTTCCATTCTTATTCTCTTGTGAGCATTTTTCATAATCTTTAAGCCTAGCTAATGGCTCTAAAGAAGCGCTTTCGGGAGGCAGCCCGCAACGAATTTAGGTTTTTATTTTTGCTTTTGTTCTGTTCTTAGTGGTCTTGATGATTGTTACTACTGTAGCAACATCATTGTATCTTTATTTTTCAAGCTTTGTGCCAAATTTAGCCTCAGAGTGCTTGAAAGTTCAAAAGTTGGAGCTTGCTGTCCAGAAACAGATTCTGTCTTCTTGACGGGAAAATTCGCGATAAATCACCAGATCATCTTTTTGATCTGATTTTTTTGACAGAATGCTCCATACAATTGGCTTGCTAGCCCCTGTTCAAAGTTTTTTGATTTGAGTTGCAGAAGTACGTCGAAAAAATTCCCCTTTCTCTGCTGTTCTGTTTTTCTCAGCTTCTGCCCCAGTTTTTCTTTTCGCAGGTTTGCAATCCTTAAGCTTGCTTTTTTCTTTTCAAACTTTTTTGGGCAGGCAAGAGAAACAGTAGCTCTTCCTGGAAATATTTATTTGCAGTAGAGGAAAATTATTTTATTAGGGTACTAACCTCTCTAATCAGCCTACAATGAGTTATGTATGAAGGGAGTTTTCAAGTGCGCGATGGAAGGTGATGAAAGAAGATCCAGGAGTGTCAAGCGCTCAAGCTTGGGGATGCCCAAGTGCACCCCCAATAAATATTCAAGGAGACTCAAGCGTCTAAGCTTGGGGATGCCCCCGGTGCATCCCCTTCTTCATCAACAATCATCGGTCTGTCTTTCGTTGCACTATATTTTTATCACTTCATGCGTTATGTGCTTTGCTTGGAGCGTCTCTCTCTTTACTTTTCTAGGTTTGTTTTGCTTTCTTTGCTGTAGTAACAAGTTAGACCCCAACTTACTCTTTTGTGTGGGAGAGAAACACGCTCCACTTGAACTAGAACTCCTCATAGGATTTGCATGCTTATTTCTTTTAGCTGTGAGTTGTTCTTTTTCTTTTCTTAGTTGCTGGTCTGTTTAGCTGTAGTGCTTTAGTTTTTCTAGAGCCTTTATTTTCAGGTTGAACTTTCTATAGGTTGCATGTTTTATCTTGTTAGAGAGTTTGCCTGTTGCACTGAGTTCTGTGTCTTGACTAGAAAGTAGGTAGTTAAAGTTGCTTTTCTTTTTTAAGTAGTAACTTGCAATAGTTTTGAGGTATTGACTAGAGTAATGTTTGAACTTTTGGTGTCAAGAGCTCTTGCCTATTAGTGATAGATGTCGTATTTTGGGCAATCCGTGTGTTTTTCAAAAACCAAAAACCCCTGTTGAGAACTCTAGCTACTAGATGGATCACTAACCTCTGGAGGGTTCGAATATTAGAGTACACTCACGTACCATGAGTCGAGGATGCGCAAGGATAACCAAACCCCCATACACTCCTCCTCGGGGTACCTGTCTCTTTGTGAACCTCCTATTAGATTGAGAGTTACCGATAATAAGTGCATGAGTTCTTCGGACTAATGTGAGTATTCGAAAGTTGACACTTCCACCTACCCATACCTTTTCTTGCCTCTTCGGTACCGTGCATTGCCCTTTATCACCTCGAGAGTTGGCGCATACTTCGCCGGTGCATCCAAACCCTTGACATGATACGCTCTGTCATCATAAGCCTCATTATATCTTTCCTCAAAACAGCCACCATACCTACCTACAAGGCATTTCCATAGCCTTTCCGAGATACATTGCCATGCAACATCCACCCTCTCATGACTTGATCTTCATGTCATACATGCTACTTGCTTGATCGATGAGCCGCATGCTAGTTGGGCCTTGCCCTAATCATTGCTACATGACGCGCTAGTATCATTGCATATCCTGCTATCCTGGCAGAGGCATACATTTGCATCATGATTAGTTACATTTTCTTTTTGTGAGTACCTTTGTAAAGTGTGAAAGATCTCCTATATTCTTGTAAAATATAGAGTATTGCCCCTAAAGTGAGGAAAAGATCCCAAAGAGGACAAAATCAAAAGATCCCAAAGAGGACAAATGAGAGTTAAATAGAAAGAGCCATTGAGGCCACCAAAAAATAAAATAAAAAGAGAAAAATAGAAAAAGAAAAATAAAAAGAGAGAAGGGGGCATACTAATATTCCTTTTGATAGATCCACACTAGTACTTCATATTCTATCCCTTGTACTCCATAGAGATTATCATCATGCATATAGCTATGTGGGGAACTTTTACACTATAGAACTTGGCTTGTATATTCCAATGATGAGCCTCCTCAAACGAGCTCTAGGTCTTCTTGAGCAAGCAAGTTAGATGCACCCCCACTAGTTCCATTGGAGAGCTTTTAGCTCACATGTGCATCCGTTGTATGGCAATCCCTACTCCTCACATCATATCTATCATATGGCCTTCTCTCGCCTATGATTGTCCTCATTGATGTGAGCCTTTCACACACCTTTTTGTCTTCCTCCTCCACCCTTTTTCTGTTTCGCCTTTTAGGTGTCAACTTTCTTGCTCACGCTCATCCATTGCATGAGTGCTCAAAATATCGAAAGGGAGTGGATCAATTTGACTTGTACCTGGCTAGTGGTCTGGGGACGAGTCCAGATAAGAATCCAAAGGAGACTAAGTGTGAAACTTTAGTAGATAGTTGTTCTCAACAACCTTTTTTCTCTTTCTTCCCAGTCCCTTGCTTGCACGCAAACACCATCTGGAGACATTCGAGTCACGGACAGCAAGAGCTCTTGCACCTTTTGTTCTTTTGTTGCTTGTGTTAATGCCAATATAGACTCTTGCCTGTTAAGACTTGAATTTAATTGCATGCTTTGATTGCTTTACTTAACAGTCCTTATTTGGTTGTGTGGCATGTCACCACAGAAATTATGCTTGTTATCATTTACCTACTCGAGGACGAGCAGGAATTAAGCTTGGGGATGTTGATACGTCCCAAACGTATCTATAATTTCTGCCTGCTCCATGCATGTTTTGTGTGACTTTGCCATGTTTTGGTTGAACTTTATTACACTTTTAAACCAATTTGGACTAACCTACTAACTCAGTGCACCTAGTTGCCAGCTTCTGGTTTTCTGCTGTTTTTGTTTTTCAGGTTTTCCGGCTGATTAAAGTGCCCAAAAAATTCCGCAAAAATTATATTAAAAATCAGCGGGCAGGAAGCTTCCGGAATAACCAAGGGAGAGAGCCGGGACCACCACCAGGGAGCCAGAAGGGTCCCTGGCGCGGCCCCAACCCTAGGGCGCGCCAGGCACCCTCCTGGCTGCCCTGGGTGGCCCCTCGACGCCCCCCTTCGCCTATATAACCCCCTCGGGGTAGAAACCCCTAAAATAGAACTCTTTTTCGCGGAAACCTCTCTGTTCCGCCGCCGCCGCCGTTTTCAGATCGGGGCTGCCTGGAGAAGCTGCCCCGGCACCCTGCCGGAAGGAGATCACCCCTCCGGGAGACCATCCATAGCCATGGACGCCTCCCGTATGTACCGTGAGTAGTCCCCCTTGGACCATGGGTCCGTGATCAGTAGCTATGTGATGTCCTCTCCCTCTTTTGTTCTTCCACTTTCGAGACCTCGTGAGCTGCCTCACATGATCGAGGCACCTATGTAATTTTCTGCTGTTGCTATGCTGAGTTTGTTGGGATCTGATGGATTATGAGACTATGTTGAGATTGTGATGAGTAATATATTTGGTTTGCCCTTTTATATTTTGTTCTTGAGTAAATTCTTGCATGTTCTCCGTTGCAGTATTTGTTTTGGCCAAGTTATTTTCTTGCAACTCCAAGAGAGAGCGTTATGCTCGATTGTGGGTTCAGACCCCTGATGTCTAGCTTGAGTGACAGAAACATGAGACTAGGGGATGTGTTGTTGCCACCAGGGATAAAACAACGGTGATTGGGCCTATTGGTGCAAGAATTGTTTACTTTACGCAAAGTTCTTTTAATGCAGTTGTCTGTTGCTTTGAGTTTACACTTTGGATGGGATTCGCAACTTAATACCAGCGAGATGTTCTGGATAGATATCTCAAGGTGGATGATTCGTAGTAGATGCAGATGGATTTCGGTCTACTTACCTTGGCGTACTGCCCATTGCTTTTGAGCCCTTCCTTTCTTTGCAGCATAGTTAGCATTGCGGTGCCTTCATAATCCTGTCAATTGCCCAACTGTGATTTGTTTACCTCGCTAGCATTTTTATCGTCTTTTGGGAGAGAGACATCACTAGTGAAAATCACGGGACTCCGGTCCATCTTCATACCATTGTTCACACCCACTATTTACCTTTCTGTTTTTACTTTTACTAGTACCTTTTTATCTCTTGCGTTTGATCCTTTGTAAACGACAAGGCCGGAGGAATTGACAACTCCTCTGAACTCGTTGGGAGCAAAGTTATTTGTTTTGTGCAGGTCCACGACAACTCCACGCATCAGAATAATTTCTGACGCCGTTGCCACCTATCGTACTTATCGTTGAGTCCTACTGGAGACAAACCTTGGTATCTTTACTGAGGGAAATTACCGCTACGCTGCATCTCAACCTTCCACTTGGGGTAACCAACGAGGGGCGAGAAGCCATCACTCCCCTATCTCATCCGCATAGTCGCGACTATTACCTTGCAACTCGGTGATAGTCTCATCCAGTTGCTCAATGTGAGCATGGGCTTCACCTAGATGTTCCAAGAGAGCCACAAAGTGTCCCTTGGCTACACCTTTGAGTTTGGACATGAATAGCTCGAATTCATTTTCTTCTTGTGCTTTGGGCTCCTCATTTTCCTCCACACAATCCAACAATGAAGGGTTAGTGGAAGTAAACGGTTTAGAGTGAGGAGTTACCGAGGTAGTCTTGGCCATAAGACACTTGTGGATGATGTGAGGGTTATCGTTGGGGGAGTTGAAGAGAGACGTTGATGAGGGGGATTCAATGGCGATAGCAACGGTGGCGGTTTCCACAATCTCACCACTTTCTTCATCATCCTCATCATCGGAATAGTATTCGTATTGAGCCACCAACACACGTTGTGGCTTCTTCTTCACAAAGGTCTTGTTCAATGGTGGCTTGTTCTTGTCCTTACGGATGAGCTTTCCACCGTGGTCTTCTCTCTTCTCATAAGGACAATCCGCAACAAAATTACTCACATTACCACAATTGAAGCAAGTCCTTATTCGTTGGCCCTTTGGCTTGAAGCTACTTGTGTTGGACTTGAAGTTCTTCTTGTTTCCCCAAAATTGTCTTGAGGCTAGAGCCATATGCTCATTGTAAGCATACTTGGTGTCCTCCGGACCAACATCCTCTTCATCTTCATCTTCCTCAACTTGAACCTCCTTGGCCTTCAAGTCGAGAGATGTCATCTTGGTGCCACTTTGGCGAGCCAACTTTAACTCGTCGTGGAGTCCAAGATTTCCATGGCAACGAATTCATCCAAGACTTGATTTGAACTCAACTCGCGAAAGTCAGGCCTTTGACGAATGACCTTGGTGATATGCTTCTTGTGTAGGAGCATAGCCGTGATGAACTTCCTTTTTATCCATCCATAGTCGGTGTCCATGCTCCCGTGGTCCGTCATGGAGTTGGCGAGAGCCACCAACCTTTGATGTACATCCTCGGAAGACTCCCCTTCATTCCTGACAAAGTGATCGGCTTGATCTTGAATCTTGTCAAACTTCGAGCACCGTATGCTAGAGCTTCCCATAAGAGTACTCTCAAGAAGACCCCGCATCTCTTTGGCCGTTTCACACTTTAGGACAAGATTGTATTGCTCTTCCTTCAACCCATTTCCTATCACAAGCATAACATGACTGTTGATGATGTTGTCCCGATATTCTCTTGGGGTCATGTTGTGGCGGTCACGAGGATTGAATCCCTCCTCAACGATGCGCCACAGTTCCACCGAGGACCCCTTCAAATGTCTCTTCATGCGATGAGCCCAAACCGGATAAGCATCTTTGTTAAGGATGGGAATAGTGCTTGCATGTGCAAAATGAGGCTCGGGAAGAGGTAGTGAGTTATAGGTGACAGGAGGATCCATCGTAGAATGAATACCCGATCCATTCCCTGAACGAGGAATGGATCGTCTATCATTCCTACCATCATCACTAGGTTGGGAGATGACATCTCCTCCACCCAACGTTGGAATGTTGGGGATGATGGTGGGGTTGCTCTCCGAGGGCATCCTCGACATGAGACTACCAAGCATGTCAGTAACTTTATTCATGTGCGCCTTAATGGCGGACATGCCTTCATTGTACTCATGTCGAGAGATAGATGACGAGTCATCCTTCGCGAACGTGTTCGTGAAGCCCTCGATACTCGGAACCCTTTCCAAGAGGGGAGGGTTCGAAGCAGCTCCTGGAACCTCATCCTCTTTCGGTTTATCCTCTTGCGACATCCTCTTAAGGCGGTAAAGCCCTTAATAAGAGACGAGGCTCTGATGCCAATTGAAAGTATCGGAATGTCGACTAGAGGGGGGGGGTGAATAGGCGACTAACACTTTTTAAACTTTTCTTAACAATTTAGGCTCAACAAAGAATATAGGTTGTCTAGTTATGCAACTATGTGAGCAACCTATATGACAACAACTACGATACAACAAGCAAGCAATAAATAAGCAAGGAAAGTAACTTGCACAAAGTAAAGGTAAAGGGGAACACGGGAGACAAGGATATGTTTCCGAAGTTCCTTCTCTTTCGAGAAGTACGTCTCCGTTTGGAGAGGGTGAGGAGCACAATGCTCACACGAAGCCAACGAGGGCCACCCTATTTCTCCTCACGCTCTTACCGATGTAAGATGTCGTGATCCACTACGAGGTGGCCTTGAAGGTGGCAACCAAACCTTTACAAACAAGGTTGGGGAAAACTCCACAACTTAATTGGAGGCTCCCAACACAACCACGAAGCTTCACCACAATGGAATGTGGCTTCGAGGTGACCTCTTCCGTCTAGGGCACCAACGCACCCAAGAGTAACAAGATCCACACGGGATTAGTGGGGGGAATAAAATATCCTTTGGTGGAAGTGTAGATCGGGGCCTCCTCTTCCAAACCCTAGAGAATCAACAAGTTTTGATGGCTAGGGAGGGAGATCGGGCAAGAATGGAGCTTGGGCGTCAATGGAGGTGAGAGCAATAAATGAGGTGAGTCTCAATGGGGAAGAAGACCCCCTTTTATAGGTGGCCATAAATGCAGCCGTTGGCTGCCCACCAACCACGGTAGTATCGCTTCAGAAGCGGTACTACCGTACCGAGAGCGGTACTACCGTGCCACCGGTAGTACTGAGGGTCACTACCGTGCCCACTACTGTGGAGTCCAGAGGGATTCCGGTAGTGGGTGCGGTACTGGCCCTGGTACTACCGGGGCGCGGTACTACCGTACCAGGCACGGTACTACCGCTCCGCGGTACTACCGAGCCCTAGTGCCGCTCCACTACCGCAGAGTCCAGTGGGATTCCGGTAATGGATGCGGTACTGGGTCCGGTACTACCGTGGAGCGGTACTACCGCTCCGCGGTACTGCCGCGGCCAAGTGTCGTCCCCACTACCACAGAGTCCAGTGGGATTCCGGTAGTGGGTGCGGTACTGGGTCCGGTACTACCGCGGCGCAGTACTACCGCTCCTGGAGCGGTACTACCGCCTTGGCAGAGCTAGGGAGCCATTTCCAATATGTTTCCACACCTCCACGACGCAAGATAAATATGTGGGTGCAGAAAGTGAGACTGTGTGATGATTCCACCAACCATTTCCAAAGCGGATCCCCACTTCATAGTGCGGTTTTCCTACGACTCAAATAAAAAAAGGAGATCGAAAGAAAAACTCCGTCTTCACGCTTCATACACCGAGGGGGCAATAACCGTCTTGTGCCATTAATGTAATTATCTGAAATGCTCATCGCACCCGGTTAGTCCGCAAATGTATTGTCATCAATCACTAAAACCAATCAAGGGAAAACATGCCCTATCACTCAGGACTGAGGCAATTCGAAATTGAGGAAACTAAATCTCGATGAAGCACAGAAATGCTACTGAAACGCTGGCATGAATGTAGAGAAACCTATTGCAGAGCTAAAGTATGACCGATGCAAGAACTGAGGAATCAGACCAGAGTAAACTAAGAAAGAGAGGCATCAGGACGAGTGATCAGTGCATAAACATAAAAGCTGAGGTTGAAGAAATAACACTAGGGCACTGAAGACACAGATTTGATGAACCAGTTCGAGTTGCTGTGACAACTCTACATCTGGTTGGAGAGGCTGAGATAGAACTCAGAAGACATAGTATTCACCTTATTCTCCTTGAACTAAAGTCCTCAGACTACGTCCAATTACTCAGGTGAGTCTTCAAGGTAGACTCCCAAAACTTTCACAAACTCTATTCACTCAGGGAAGTCACAATTGCATCTTGACTTCCCCAGAACGATGACTTCTACACCGACTGGAAGATCATAGTCTTCAAGAGTAAAAAGCTTCAGATCACTCGAACTGACTTCCTCAGAAATGCTCAACTACTCAGGCTGGTGGTTTTCCTCACTTGGGTTCCTCAGTTTCTTCAGAGGTGGGTTGCTCTCAAATGACAAGTGTCAGTTTTTTCTCTCGGAGCAGCCAGCCCACAAATGGGGCTGGTGGCGGCTATTTATAGCTGGGGAGCAACCCCAGGTGAAAGGACATAAATGCACATGCATGAAATTACTTTAATGCCCACCCTTCGGACCGTTGGCTGGACATGTACCAGCGCTCTCCACGTGACACGTGGCACGGTCGAAACACTCTCATTTTCTTCAGGCAAACTGCATTGGCAGTTTTCCTGACTCCTCAACTGAAGACAAATTCCTCAGTGTCCTGAAGAACATCGTCTCAGACACCCGAGGAATTGAACTTCTACTGCAGGAGATTTCTCTGGGTTTTCTTCAGGATTTCTAATTGAGCACTTCCTCAGAAATATAGAACTCATTTTCCTCAACCCCTCCCACAGTGCGGTGTTTTCCTACGACTCAAGAAGTATAAAAAGTCTTAGCGATGACTATGCTTCAACTTCTTCTTCAGCGCGAACTTCCTCAGGATCTGTCACTGCTTCCTCAGGATTTCGCGCCTCGCCAATCTTCAGAAAACACCCCAATTTCTTCAATGTTCCTCAACATTTTGGGGGGTCGATAACGGTGGTTAACCTCTTATTCAGGGACTGTTCTCCTGTGTATACTCACAAACACATAAGTCCCTTAACCGTTTTGTCATCAAATACTCCAAAACCTCAAAGGGGGCACGAGATGCACTTACACACCGCAATGCTAACTATGCTACAAAAGAAAGGAAGAGGCTCAAAAGCATGGGCAGTATGCCAAGACAAGTAGACCAAAATCTATCTGCATCTACTCACTAATCATCCACCTTGAGATATCTATCTAGAACATCTCGCTGGTATTAAGTTGCGAGCCCCACCCAAAGTGTAAACCCAAAGCAACAGACAACTGCATTAAAAGAACTTTGCGTAAAGTAAACAATCCTTGCACCCGCAAGTACAAGCACCATTGTTTTCCCCCTTGTGGCAATAGCATATCCCCTAGACTCATGTTTCTGTCACTCAAGCTAGTCATTTGGGGGCATGAACCCACAATCATGCATAACGCTCCCTCTTGGAGTTACAATCCATCACTTGGCCAAAGTAATAAAAAGCAACAGAGAACGTGCAAGAATTACTCAAGAACATAAATATAAAAGGAGAAGAACCAAATATATTACTCATCACAATCTAAACATAATCTCATAATCCATCAGATCCCAGCAAACTCAACATAGCAACAGCAGGAAAAATTACATATGTGCCTTGATCATGTAGGGCAGCTCACAAGGTCTAAACATTGAAGAACAAAGATGGAGAGAAGACATCACATAGCTACTGATCATGGACCCATGTTCTAAGGTGGACTATTCACGGCTCATCCGGGAAGCGTCCATGGTGGTGGAGAAGCTCTCGGAGGTCAATCCTCCCTCCGGCAGGATGCCGGGACAGGGTCTCCTGGCAGCCCCGATCTTGGAAGCGCGGCGGTGGCGGAACAGAGGGGAGATCGCGAAAAAGGGTTCTGTCTTCGGGGGTTTCAGAAGACGGGGTAAATATAGGTCGAAGGAGCAACCAGGGGTGGACCAGGGAGTCCAGGCGGGCCCCTGGCGCGACCTAGGGTGGGGCCGCGCCCCCTGGGCGCTTGGACGCCTGGTGGGCCCCCCTGTCCCCCCTTCAGGCATCTGGAAGCTTCTGCATTGCTGATTTTTTATATATTTTCCCCGGAATTTTTTGGGCACTTTAAGTAATGGGAAAACCTGAAATACAAAAACAGCAGAAAACAAAAACTTGCACTGAGGTGCACGAAGTTAATAGGTTAGTCCAAATATGATCAAAAGTGTATGAAAGTGCATTAAAATCATAGAAATATCACCCAAAACATGCATGGAGCAAGAATAAATTATAGATACGTTTGGGAAGTATCAACATCCCCAAGCTTAATTCCTGCTTGTCCTCGAGTAGGTAAATGATAAAAGCATAATTTATGTGGTGACATGCTACCAACCATATAAGAAATTTTAAGTAAGGCAAGAAATTCATGTAATTCAATTCAAGTCATAACAAGCAAGAGTCTATATTATCATTGAAACAAGCAACATAAGAACATAAAAGTGCAAGAGCTCTTGCTGTCCGTGACTCGAATTTCTCCAAGTGGTGTTTGCATGCAAGAAGTGGGAGATGGGTTTAGAGCAAAATGCATACTATTTATTGTGGTTGAGAACTCAATCTACTAAAGTTTCACACTTAGTAATCTTTGGAATCTTATCTTGACTCGTCCCCATACCACTAGCCAGGTACAAGTCAAACTGATCGACTCCCTTTCAAATTTTTGAGCACTCATGCAATGGTTGAGAGTAAGCAAGAAAGTTGACACTTAAACAACGAAAGAGAAGAATGATGGAGGAGGAAGACAAAAAGGTGTGAAAGGCTCACATCAATGAGGACAATCATAAGGGAGAGAAAGCCAAGTGATAGATATGATGTGAGGAGTAGGGATTGCCATGCAACGGATGCACATGTGAGCTTTGGAAAGCTCTCCAATGGAACTAGTGGGGGTGAATCCAACTTGCTTGCTCAAGAAGACCTAGAGCTTATTTGAGGAGGCTCATCATTGGAATATACAAGCCAAGTTTTATAGTGTAAGAGTCCCCACATAGTTATATGCATGTATGATGATCTCTATAGAGTACAAGATATAAGAGGGAGTACGAGTGTGGATCTCTCAAAAGGAATAGTAGTGTGCCCCCTTCTCTATCTTTATTTTATTTTTCTCTTTTTTCTATTTTTTTATTTTTTGCTGGCCTCAATGGCTCTTTCTATGTAACTCTCATTTGTCCTCTTTGGGATCTTTTCCTCACTTTAGGGGCAACACTATATATATTACAAGAAGTATATAAGATCTTTCACACTTTACAAAAGTACTCAGCATAAAGAAGATGAAGCTATCATGATATATGCAAATGTATGCCTCTGTCAGTGTAGCAGGATATGCAATGATACTAGCGCGTCATGTAGCAATTATTAGGGCAAGGCCCAACTAGCATGCGGCTCATCGATCAACCAAAAGCATGTATGACATGAAGATCAAGTCATGAGAAGGTGGATGTTGCATGGCAATGTATCTCGAAAAGGATATAGAAATGCCTTGTAGGTAGGTATGGTGGCTATTTCGAGGAAATACATAAGGATGTTTATGATGACAGAGCGTATCGTGCCAAGGGTTTGGATGCATCGGCGAAGTATGCGCCAACTCTCGAGGTGATAAAGGGCAATGCATGGTACTGAAGAGGCTAGCAAAATATGGGTGGTGGAAGTGTCAACAATCGAATACTTACATTAGTCCAAAAAACGCGTGCACTTATTATCGGTAACTCTCATTCTAATCAGGAGGTTCACAAAGAAACAAGTACCCCGAGGAGGAGTGTATGGGGTTTTGGTTATCCTTGCGCATCCTCGACTCATGGTACGTGAGTGTACTCTAATATCCGATCTCTCCAAAGATTAGTGATCCATCTAGTAGGTAGAGTTCTCAACTAGTTTTTGTAGTTTTTTGAAAATAAATACGGATTGCCCAAAATACGACATCTATCACTTATAGGCTAAAGATCTTGACACCAAAAGTTCAAACGCTACTCAAAACAATACCTCAAAACCAATGCAAGTTACTACTACAATTGAATAGCAACCTCAATTACCTACTTCAAGTCAAGACACACAACTCAGTGCAACATGCCAACTCTCTAAACAAGATAAACAGGAAGACTCAAGAGAGTTCCAGCAAAAAACTAAACAAAAGCTCTTAAAAAGAAATAAACATGAAAGCACAAGAGCTAAACATGACAACAGCTACGAAAAGATAAAGAACACACACAAAAAGAAAGATAAGCATGAAAATCCTATGATGTGTTCTAGGTTAAAGTCGAGTGTGTTTCTCTCCCACTCAAAGAAAGATGGGTTCTAACTTGTTATGAACAGAAAGCAAAGCTAAAGAAAACTAAAAAGTAAAGAGCAAGACGCTCCAAGCTTAGCACATAATGCATGAAGTGATAAAAATATAGTGGAACGAAGGACGAACTGATAATTGTTGATGGAGAAGGGGATGCACGGGGGCATCCCCAAGCTTGGATTCTTGAGTCTCCTTGAATATTTCTTGGGGTGCATGGGGGCATCCCCAAGCTTGAGCGTTTGACACTCCCGAATCTTCTTTAATCATCTTCCATCGCACACTTGAAAACTCCCTTCATACATAATTCATCATAAGCTGATTAGAGTGGTTAGTACCCATAATAAAATATATTTTTCTCCACTAGAAATAAAGATATTCTTGAAAAGCTATTGTTTATCAAGATTTCCAAAAAGTTTTTGTAAATAAAATTCAAGCTTAAGGTTTGCAAAACGAAGAAAAGGCAAAACGTGGCAGAATATGTGAAAAACAAACCAGCAGGTAGTAAATATTTTTTTTGGGGTACTTCTAGAACTCAAATCAAAAAACTCGAACATATGCACGAAAGCTAATTGTATATAGCACGCTGTAAAAAAATTCAGATAAAAAGATGATCTGGTGATTTTATCCGAATTTTTTCGTCAAGGGACAAAATTTGTTTTCTGGATAGCACGTCACAACTTTTGAACTTTCTTGCAATCGGAGGCTAAACTTGGCACAAAGCTTGAAAATAAAGATACAATGATGTTTCTACAGTAGTACTCCCTCCGATCCATAATAACTGTCGCACATTTTGTACTAAGTTTGTACAAACTTTGTACTAGATGAGCGACACTTATTATGGATCGGAGGGAGTAACAATCATCAAGACCACTAAAAACAGAAGGAAAAACAAATTGGGTTGCCTCCCAACAAGCGCTTTCTTTTACCCTTTTGAGCTACACACAAAGCAAAAAAGATCAAGTTTTATCAAGTGTAAGAGAATAGCTAGCCCGTGTAACGGACTCAAAAGGAAACTTAATCTTCTTTCTAGGGAAGTGTTCCATGCCCTTCTTGAGAGGGATTTGGAATCTTATATTCCCCTCTTTCATATCAATGACAGCACCAACGGTGCGAAGAAAAGGATGTCCCAAAATAATTGGACACGAGGGTTCACACTCAATGTCCATAATAGTAAAATCAATGGGAAAATAATTATCATTGACAATAATAAGAACATCGTCAATCTTCCCCAAAGGTTTATTTATGGAAGAATAAACAAGACTAACACCAAAAGAACAAGGATCAAAAGGTTTCAATTCAAACATATCATACATTCTTTTGGGCATAACGGAGGTACTAGCTCCAACATCACAAAGAGCAAAGCAAGAGAATTTATTCAATTTAATTTTGATCATAGGATCCCAACCATCTTCTATCTTACTAGGTATGGAGGCTTCTAACATAATCTTCTCCTCCATAGATTTAATGAGATCATTGGTGATATGCTCCGTAAAGGAAAGGTGTAGTGTGCTAGTGTGGGGGTCTCTAGACATTTTTTGTAGGAAACCAATAACTTTAGGAAGGGTACAGTTATCAAAATCAAGGTCACTACTATCAAGTAAGGTGGTAGTGATGCCATTTAGGCTTACTTGTTTGAAAGCGTCTATGTTCATAGGAGTTTCTTCTTCTACGGTTGAGGTAATAGCATCACCATTGATGGGCCCATTAGGTGGACTAGGGATGTGATGGGTGCTAAGAGTTTTGAGATCCTCAACAACTTGGATAGTAGAAATGGTATGGTGTGTAGTAAGGCTCTTAATTCTATCTTCTTCCTCCTTTTCTCTAGCCCATCTATCTTTAAGTTTGGCCAACATCCTAATGTTTTCATTAATTTGCACTTGAATAGCATTCATAGGAGTGGTCTTCCTCTCCTCGAGGGGAGAAGTCCTAATTTTAAGCATCTCAACATCAAGGGTTATGTTGTCTACCTTCAAAGAGAGATTATCTAATTTGTCTAATTTCACTTCTACACTCTTGTTGAATGCTTTTTGGGTAGTGATAAATTCCTTAAGCATGCTCTCTAATTTAGAAGTGGAGTTCTTGGTGCTAGGATAAGTTTTGTTGTTCCCATAGTTGTTGGATGGGAACGGTCTAGGATTGCTACCAAAGTTACTCCTCTATGCATTGTTATTGAAGTTGTTTCTAGACATAAAGTTCACATCTACTTGTTCTTGAGCAACCAAGGAATTTAAAGCAACATCATGAGGATCAATAGGAGCTTGCTTGGTAAGTAAAGACATGATCAAGTCAAAAATTTCATTTAGGGAGGAAATCTCCTCGACAGAGTTTACTTTTCTATCTGTTGGAGCTCTTTTGGTGTGCCATTGGGAATAGTTGGTCATCATCTCATCTAGTAGTTTTGTGGCAGCACCAAGTGTTGTTGACATAAAGGTTCCTCCCGCGGCCGAATCTAACAGGTTCCGCGAGGTAAAGTTCAAGCCTGCATAAACAGTCTGGATAACCATCCAAGTAGTCAAAATATGCGTAGGGCAATTCTTAACAAGAGATTTCATACGTTCCCAAGCTTGGGCAACGTGTTCATTATCCAATTGCTTAAAATTCATAATATTACTCCTCAATTGGATAATCTTAGCAGGTGGGTAGTACTTCCCAATAAAAGTATCCTTGCACTTAACCCAAGAATCTATGCTATTCCTAGGCAAGGATTGAAAGCAAATTTTAGCTCCTCCTCTCAAGGAGAAAGGAAAAAGCTTAAGCTTAACAATATCACCTTCTACTTCTTTATACTTTTGCATATCACAAAGCTCAACAAAATTATCCAAGTGTAAAGCAACATCATCTCCAGCACCAAAGAATTAATATTTCATAACAAGGTTCAACAAAGCAGGTTTAATTTCATAAGAAGATGTTAAAGTGGCAGGTGTAGCAATAGGAGTGCAGATAAAGTCATTGTTGTTGTGACTAGTGAAGTCACACAACTTAGTGTTTTCAGTGGTACCCATAATAGCAGCAGCAAGCAAGACAAGCAATTTTTTTGTGATTTTTGATTAACGACACTAAGATAAAAACTGAAAGGTAAACTAATAAGACTAAAAAGTAAAGATAAAATACAGTGTGCAACTCCCCTATCTTGAAGAGTGGAGTCCCCGGCGACGGCGCCAGAAATTGTCTTGAAGGCTTCTCGCCCCTCGTTGGTTACCACAAGTGGAAGGTTGAGATGTAGCACATCAATAAATTTCCCTTGGAAAAGATACCAAGGTTAAGATCAAACTAGTAGGACTCCAACGACGACAAGTAGGTGGTAAAGTGAACAATGGCGTCGTTCACAACTCAAGGATGCTTACTTTACCTGGACCTGCACACACAACAAATAACTTTGCTCCCAACGAGTACAGAGAGGTTTTCAATCTCTCCGGCCTTGCCGTTTACAAAGGATAAAATGCAAGGGTAGATAGTAGTGATAAATGCAACGAAAGTAAAACAAGAAGTAAATTGACGGTGTAAACAGTGGTGGAAATATGGATCGGGGTCCCATGAAGTTCACTCGTGATGTCTCTCTCCCAAAATACGATAAGCAGCTATGCGAGGTGAACAAATTACAGCTGGGAAATTGACAGGATTAAAAACGCACCGCAATGCTAACTATGCTACGACAGAAAGGAAGAGGCTCAAAAGCATGGGCAATACGCCAAGACAAGTAGACCGAAATCCATCTGCATCTACTCACTAATCATCCACCTTGAGATATCTATCCAAAACATCTCGCTGGTATTAAGTTGTGAGCCCCACCCAAAGTGTAAACCCAAAGCAACAGAGAACTGCATTAAAAGAACTTTGCGTAAAGTAAACAATCCTTGCACCCGCAAGTACAAGCACCATTGTTTCCACCCTTGTGGCAACTGCACATCCCCTAGACTCATGTTTCTGTCACTCAAGCTAGTCATTGGGGGGCATGAACCCACAATCATGCATAACACTCCCTCTTGGAGTTAAAATCCATCACTTGGCCAAAGTAATAAAAAGAAACGGAGAACATGCAAGAATTACTCAAAAACATAAATATAAAAAGAGAAGAACCAAATATATTATTCATCACAATCTGAACATAATCTTATAATCCATCAGATCCCAGCAAACTCAACATAGCAAGAGCAGAAAAAATTATATATGTGCCTTGATCAAGTAGGGCAGCTCACAAGGTCTAAACATTGACGAACAAAGATGGAGAGAAGACATCACATAGCTACTGATCATGGACCCATGGTCCAAGGTGGACTACTCACAGCTCATCCGGGAAGCGTGCATGGTGGTGGAGAAGCTTCCGGAGGAAAATCCTCCCTCCGGCAGGGTGCCGGGACAGGGTCTCCTAGCAGCCGCGATCTTGGAAGCGCGGCGGCGGCGGAACAGAGGGAAGATCGCGAAAAAGGGTTCTATCTTTGGGGGTTTTGGAAGACACGGTAAATATAGGCCGAAGGGGGCAGCCAGGGGTGGACCAGGGAGTCCATGCGGGCCCCCGGTGCGTCCTAGGGTGGGGTCGCGCCTTCTGGGCGCCTGGACGCCTGGTGGGGCCCCCTGTACCCCCATTAGGCATCTCGAAGCTTCCGCATCGCTGATTTTTTTATATATTTTCCCGGATTTTTTTGGGCACTTTAAGTAATGGGAAAACCTGAAACAAAAATAGCAGAAAACAGAAAATGGCACTGAGGTGCACTAAGTTAATAGGTTAGTCCAAATATGATCAAAAGTGTATGAAAGTGCATCAAAATCATAGCAATATCACCCAAACATGCATGGAGCAAGCATAAATTATAGATACGTTTGGGACGTATTAGTTGCTATGATGTGTTTGCTGGGATCCGATGGATTATGAGATTATGTTGAGATCATGAAGATTTATATATTTGGTTTACCTTTTATATTTTTTTCTTGAGTAATTCTTGTGTGTTCTCCATTGCTTTTTATTGCTTTGGAAAAGTAGTAGATAGTAACTCCAAGAGGGAGCGTTATGCATGATTGTGGGCTCATGCCCCCTGATGTCTAGCTTGAGTGACAGAAACATGAGACTAGGGGATGTGGTGTTGCCACCAGGGAGAAAACAACGGTGCTTTTAACTGCGGTTGCAAGGATTGTTTACCTTACGCATAGATTGTTAATGCAATTATCTGTTGCTTTGAGTTTACACTTTGGGTGGGGCTCGCAACTTAATACCAGCGAGATGTTCTGGATAGATATCTCAAGGTGGATGATTAGTGAGTAGATGCAGATGGATTTCGGTCTACTTGTCTTGGCGTACTGCCCATACTTTTGAGCCTCTAACTTTCTAGTAGCATAATTAGCATTGCGGTGCATTTATAATTTTGACAATTGCCCAGCTGTAATTTGTTCACGGACCTTATCTGTTTTGTCGTCTTTTGGGAGAGAGACATCACTAGTGAACATCATGGGACCCCTGTCCATATTTACACCATTGTTTACACCTCACTTTATTTATTGCTTTTACTTTCAATTGCTATCATTATCACCACTATCATTATCCCCTTGCGTTTAATTTCATAAGAAGATGTTGAAGTGGCAGGTGTAGCAATAGGAGTGCAGATAGGAGTGCGGGATCCCATGATATTTACACAACTTAGTGTTTTCAGTGGAACCCATAATGGTAGCAGCAAGCAAGAACAAGGTAAACATTTTTTTTTGTAGTTTTTGGTAAAGGACACTAAGATAAAAATGATAAGGTAAACTAACAAGACTAAAAAGCAAAGATAAAAGATAGTGTGCAACTACCCTATCTTGAAGAGTGGAATCCCCGACAACGGCGCCATAAATTAGCTTGATGGCTTCTCGCCCCTCGTTGGTTACCCCAAGTGGAAGGTTGAGATGTAGCCTAGCAGCAAGTTTCCCTCAGTGAAGATACCGAGGTTTATGTCTTCGGTGGACTCCGAATTCTGCAAGTAGGTGGTGATGGCTTCTCGCCCCTCGTTGGTTACCCCAAGTGGAAGGTTGAGATGTAGCCTAGCAGCAAGTTTCCCTCAGTGAAGATACCGAGGTTTATGTCTCCGGCGGACTCCGAATTCTGCAAGTTGGTGGCAAGGAAATAATGGCGCCATTTACAACCGAGGTTTCTTACTTGACCTTGACCTGCACACACAACATATAGCTTTGCTCCCAACGAGTTCAGAGAGGTTGTCAATCTCTCCGGCCTTGTTGTTTACAAAGGACTAAACACAAGAGGATAGTGATAGTGATAACTGCAACTGAAAGTAAAAACAGAAAATAAAAGTGAAGGTGTAACAGTGGTGGAAATATGGACCGGGATCCCATGATGTTCACTAGAGATGTCTCTCTCCCAAAAGACGATAAACAACTAAGCTGGGTGAACAAATTACAGTTGGGCAATTGACAAAATTATAAACGCACCGCAATGCTAATTATGCTACTTGAAAGTAAGAGGCTCAAAAGTATGGGCAGTATGCCAAGACAAGTATACCGAAATCCATCTGTATCTACTACCAATCATCCACCTTGAGATATCTATCCAGAACATCTCGCTGGTATTAAGTTGCGAGCCTAGTAGCATAATTAGCATTGCGGTGCGTTTATAATTCTGTCAATTGCCCAGCTGTAATTTGTTCACCCAACTTAGTTGTTTTATCGTATTTTGGGAGAGAGACATCACTAGTGAACATCCTGGGACCCCGGTCCATATTTCCACCATTGTTTACACCTCCACTTTATTTATCGCTTTTACTTTCAATTTCTATCATTATCACCACTATCATTATCCTCTTGCGTTTGACCCTTTGTAAACAACAAGGCCAGAGGGATTGACAACCCCTATGTACTTCGTTGGGAGCAAAGTTACTTGTTGTGTGTGCAGGTCCAGGTAAAGTAAGAAAGCTCGATTGTGAATGGTGCCATTGTTCACTTTACTACCTACTTGTCGACCTTGGAGTCCTACTGGATTGACTCAAACCTTGGTATCTTTGCCAAGGGAAATTTGTCGCTATCTACATCTCAACCTTCCACTTGGGGTAACCAACGAAGGGCGAGAAGTTGTTAATGTCTCTCGTACCATCATCGTCGTTTGAGATAAATTACTCACTTGACTTGGACCTACACACAAAAGCAAATAACTTTGCTCCCAACGAGTCAGAGAGGTTGTCAATCTCTCCGGTCTTGTTGTTTACAAAGGGTCAAAAGACAAGGGTGGATATAGTAGTGGTGATTGCAACGGAAAGGAAATAAAAGACGTAAAGATGAACGGTGTAAAATCTGATGGAAATATGGACTGGGGCCCCATGACTTTCACTAGTGATGTCTCTCTCCCAAAAGACGATAAACAACTATGTTGGGTGAACAAATTACAGCTGGGCAATTGATAGAATTATAAACGCACCACAATGCTAATTATGCTACAAGAAAGCTAGAGGCTCAATCGTATGGGAAGTACGCCAAGATGATTAGACCATTTATTCATCAATATCTACTCACTAATCATCCACCTTGAGATATCTATCCAGAATATCTCGCTGGTATTAAGTTGCGAACCCCATCCAAACTGTAGGATCAAAGCAACATACAACTGCATTAACAAACTATGCGTAAAGTAGGCAATCCTTGTAACCGTGGTTACAAGCAACGATGTTTTCTCCCTGGTGGCAACAGAACATCCCCTAGTCTCATATTTGTGTCACTCAAGCTAGAAATCGGGGGGCATGAACCCACAATCATGCATAACTCTCCCTCTTGGAGTTACTATCTACTACTTGGCCAAAGAAATACAAAGCAATGGAGAACATGCAATAATACTCAAGAACTAATAATAAAAAGGTAAACCAACTATATTACTCATCACAATCTGAACATAATCTCATAATCCATCAGATCCCAGCAAACACAGCATAGCAACACAGAAACTAATACATAAGTGCCTTTGTCATGTAGGGCATCTCACAAGGTCTAAGAATTGAGGCACAAGGGTGGAGAGAAAACATCATATAGCTACTGATCATGGACCCATGGTCCAAGAGGGACTACTCACGGCACATCCGGGAAGCGCTCATGGTGGTGGAGAAGCTCCCGGAGATCGATCCTCCCTCCGACAGGGTGCCGGGACAGGGTCTTTTGGCGATCCCGATCTCGAGATCGCGAGACGGTGGAACAGTGATGAAAATCGCGTAATAAGGGCCTCTCGAGAGTTTTTGCGTCGAGTACTAAATATAGGAGGAAGGGGGGTCAAGGGGACCAGGGGGCCCACACCTGACCAGGCAGCCAAGTGGAGAGCACCCTAGACCGAGCCAGGAGGCCTCCTGGCCAGGGGGAACTCCACTCTGGGCCCCCTCCATCCTTTAAATTACATCAATAAAGATATGCAATTAGAGTCAAGACAATAATAAGCAAGATTCTATATCTAGTATTGAAACTAGCAAAGTAACAACATAAAGGTGCAAGAGCTCTCGCTGTCCGTGACTCGAATGTCTCCAATCGGTGTTTGCGTGCAAGAAGTGGGAGATGGGTTTAGAGCATAAAATACTTAATAGTAATTGAGAAATCAATCTACTAAAACTTCAATCTTGGTCACCTTTGGAATCTTATTTGACCCGTCCCCACACCATAGGTACAAGTCAAACTGATCCTCTCCCTTTCGACTTTGAGCACTCATGCAATGAATGAGCGCGAGCAAGATATGTTGGCACTTAGGATGGCAAATAGAATAATGATGGGGAAGGAAGACAAAAAAGGTGTTAAAGGCTCACATCAATGAGGACAATCATAGGCGAGAGAAAGCCGAATGATAGATATGATGTGAGGAGTAGGGATTGCCATGCAACGGATGCACATATGAGCTATAGGAAGCTCTCCAAAGAAACTAGTGGGGGTGCATCCAACTTGCTTGCTCAAGAAGACCTAGAGCTCATTTGAGGAGGCTCATCATTGGAATATACAAGCCAAGTTCTATAGTGTAAGGATCCCCACATAGTTATGCATGAATGATATGAAACTCTCTATGTAGTACAATAAATTACTTTGGAGTACGAGTGTGGATCTTTCAAAAGGAATAGTAATGTGCCCCCTTCTCTCTTTTTATTTCTTTTTTTCTATATTTTTAAATTTTTGTGGCCTCTTTGGCCCTTTCTATTTATCTCTCGTTTGTCCTCTTTGGGATCTTTTAATTTGTCCTCTTTTGTGATCATTTATTTGTGTCCTCTTTGGGATCTTTTCCTCACTTTAAGGGCAACACTCTATATTTTACAAGTATGTATAAGATCACACACTTCATAAGAAGTACTCAACATAAATAAAACTGAAAACTATCATGATGTATGCAAATGTATGCCTCTTCCAGTGTAGCAGGATATGCAATGATTCTAGCGCGTCATGTAGCAATTATAAGGGCAAGGCCCAACTATCATGTGGCTCTATAATCAAGCAAAAAGCATGTATGACAATGAAAGATCAAGTCATGAGAAGATGGATGTTGCATGTCAATGTATCTCAGCAAGGCTATGGAAATGCCTTGATAGGTAGGTATGGTGGCTGTTTTGAGGAAGGATATAATGAGACTTATGATGACAGAGCGTATCAAGCCAAGGATTTGGATGCACCAGCGAAGTTTGCACCAACTCTCAAGATGAGAAAGGGCAATGCACAGTACTGAAGAGGCTAATAAAATATGGATGGTGGAAGTGCCAACAATCGAATACTCACATTTGCCAAAGGAACTCATTCACTTATTACCGGTAACTCTCTATCTAATCAGGAGATTCACAAAGAGACAATGGCCCCTAGGAGGAGTGTATGGGGGTTTGGTTATCCTTGCGCATCCTCAACCCATGGTACGTGAGGGTACTCTATATATTACAACCCCTCCAGAGGTTAGCGATCCGTCTAGTAGCTAGATTCTCAACTTTTTTTGTAGTTTTCGAAAATAAGCACGGATTGCCCAAAATACGACACCTATCACTAATAGGCTTGAACTCTTGACACACAGAAGTGCAAACATTACTCAAACCAATACCTCAAAACTATTGCAAGTTACTACTAAACTTATAATAGCAACCTCAATTACCTACCCAAGTCAGGACACAAACTCAGAGCAACAGGCTAGCTCTCTACACAAGATAAGCATGAAAACTCAAGAGAGTTATAAAAGCAACAACCTAAATAAAATCTTTTAAATAGATAAGAATGAAAACAAGAGCTAAGCATGACAACAAATTGATATAAAACAGAACACTCAACAAAGATAAGCATGAAAACTATGTGTGTTCTAGGTGGAAGTGGAGCGTGTTTCTCTCCCAAATAATGTAATCTAGGGTCCAACTTGTTATGAACAGCCAACAAAACTAAGCAAACTAAAAAAAAATATGCAAGCCGCTCCAAGCATAGCACATAACATATGAATTGATAAACATATACTGTGGAGAAGGACAAACTGACGATTGTTGATGGAGAAGGGGATGCACGGGGGCATACCCAATCTTAGACGCTTGAGTCTCCTTGAATATTTCTTCGGGTGCATGGGGGCATCCCCAAGCTTGAGCTTTTGACACTCCTGGATCTTCTTTCATCATCGTCCTTCGCACACTTGAAAACTCGCTTCATACGAAACTCATCATAAGCTGATTAGATGGGTTAGTGCCCATAATAAAATAATTTTCCTCTACTGGAAATAAATATTTTCAGGAAGAGCTACTTTTTATCAAGATTTCCAAAAGGTTTTTGCAAAGAAAAAGCAAGCTTAAGGTTTGCAAAATGGTGAAAACGCAAAACATGACAGAATATGGAAAAAACAGACCAGCAGGTAGTAAATATTTTTTTAGGGGTACTTCTGCGACTGAAATAAAAAAACTCAGAACTGGCCGTAGAAAGTCCATTGTATATAGCATACTGTCAAAAAAATTCAGATAAAAAGATGATCTGGTGATTTTTAAGAAGTTTTGCAATGGAGAAAACAGATTCCTTTTTCTAGACAACATGTCACAACTTTTGATTTTTCTTGCAATCGGAGGCTAAAACTTGGCACGAAGCTTGAAAATAAAGATACAATGATGTTGCTACAGTAGTAACAAACATCAAGACCACTAAGACTAAAAATAAAAACATTTTGGGTTGCCTCCCAATAAGCGCTTTCTTTTATGCCATTGAGCTAGGCATGAAGCAACAAGATTCAAGTTTTATCAATATCAAAAGCATAGCTTGCCCGTACAACGGACTCACAAGGTAACTTAATCTTCTTTCTAGGGAAATGTTCCATGCCCTTATTGAGGGTAATTGGAATCTTATAGTCCCTTCTTTCATGTCAATGATAGCACCAACGATGCGAAGAAAAGGTCGTCCCAAAACAATTGGACATGAGGGATCACACTCAATGTCCATAACAATAAAATCAACGGGATCATAATTATCATTGACAACAATAAGCAAGTCATCAATCCTTCCTAAAGACTTATTTGCGGAAGAATCAACAAGACAAACACCAAAAGAACAAGGTTTTAATTCAAGCATATCATACAATTTTTTGGGTAAAACGGAGGAACTAGGTCCGACATCACATAAAGCAAAGAAAGAAAAGTTATTCAATTTAATCTTGACCATAGGATCCCAACCATCTTCTAGTTTTATAGGAATAGAAACCTCTAACTTAAGTTTCTCCTCCCTAGCTTTGATGAGAGCATTTGTGATATGCTCGGTGAAGTCAATGTTAAGTGAACTAGTGTGGGGGTCTTTGGCCATTCTTTGCAAAAAAATGATAACTTCAGAAAGACTACAATTATCAAAATCATGTTCACTACCATTGATTAAAATGTTAGTGATGTCATCTAAGATCATTTTCTCTTTGGTAGTCTCTAAGTTCAAAGGAAATTCTTTTCGTAAATTTGAGTTATTAGCATCACCATTGATAGATCCATTAGGTGAACTAGGGATGTGATGGGTGCTAAAGGTTTTGAGATCCTAAACAACATGTATAGTAGCATGTGTGGTGTGTGTAGGAAGGCTCTTAACTCTATCTTCCTCTTCTTTCTCTCTAGCCCACCTATCCTTAAGTTTGGATAGCATTCTAATGTTCTCAATAATTTGCACGTGGACAACATTCATAGGTATGGGTTTCCTCTCCTCAAGGGGAGAAGTTTAATTTTGAGAATCTATACATCATGAGCTATGTTGTCTACCTTAAAAGAGAGACTATCTAATTTGTCTAATTTCTCTTCTACACTCTTGTTGAAGGCTTTTTGGGAAGTGATAAAGTCCTTAAGCATGCTCTCTAATTCAGAGGTGGAGTTTTTGGTGCCAGGATAAGCATTTTTGTTCCCATAAGAGTTATTAGAGGGGAACGGTCTAGGATTGTTGCTACCAAAGTTACTCCTATAAGCACTATTGTTGAAGTTGTTCCTAGAAATAAAATTAACATCTACTTGTTCTTGGGCAACCAAAGAATTCAAAGGAACATCATGAGGATCAATAGGAGCTTGCTTAGTAAGTAAAGACATGATCAAGTCAACCTTTTCATTTAAAGAGGAGATCTTCTCAACAGAGTTTACCTTCCTACCTGTTGGAGATCTTTCGGTGTGCCATTGTGAATAGTTTGTCATCGTCTTGTCCAATAGCTTTGTGGCAGCACCAAGTGTGGTTGACATAAAATTTCCTCCCGCGGCCAAGTCCAACAGATTCCGCGAGGTAAAGGTCAATCCTGCATAGAAAGTCTGGATAACCATCCAAGTATTTAAACCATGTGTAGGGAAATTCTTAACAAGAGATTTCATATGTTCCCAAGCTTGGGCAACGTGTTCATTATCCAGTTGCCTAAAATTCATAATGTTACTTCTCAACTGGATAATCTTAGCAGGTGGGTAGTACTTCCCAATAAAAGCATCCTTGCACTTATCCAAAGAATCTTATGCTATTCCTAGGCAAGGATTGGAGCCACTCATTATCTCTTCCTCTCAAAGAAAAGGGAAAAGCTTAAGTTTAATAATATCACCATCTACTTCCTTATACTTTTGCATATCACAAAGCTCAACAAAATTATTCAAATGCAAAGAAACAACATCTCTAGCACTGGAAAATTGTTCTTTAATAACTAGATACAACAAAGCAGGTTTAATCTCATAGGAAGTCGCCTCAGTGGTGGGTGCAGCAATAGGAGTGAAAATAAAGTCTTTGTTGTTGTGACTAGTGAAGTCACATAACTTGGTGTTTTCAAAGGAACCCATAGTAACAGCAACAAGCAAGATCAAGACAACTATTTTTTTGTAGTTTTTGATATAAGACACTAAAGCAAAAACTGGAAAGTAAACTAACAAGACTAAAAAGCAAAGGTAAAGGATAGTGTGCAACTCCCCTATCTTGTAGAGTGGAGTCCCCGGCAATGGCCCCAAAAATTAGCTTGATAGCACCGGTAGTGCTCCTCGTTGATTACCCCAAGTGGAAGGTTAAGTTATAGTAGCAGAAAAATTCCCTTACATGAGGACTTAAGGTTTATCGAATTAGGAGGACTCCAAGGATCAACGAGAAGGCGGTCAATCGAGTAAGGCGACGTTTGAGATAAATTACTCACTTGACCTGAACCTGCACACGAAAGCAAATAACTTTGCTCCCAACGAGTCATAGAGGTTGTCAATCTCTCCGGTCATGCTCTTTACAAAGGGTCAAAACACAAGGGTGGAAATAGTAGTGGTAATTGCAACGGAAAGGAAATAAAAGCAGTAAAGATGAACGGTGTAAACTATGGTGAAAATATGGACAGGGGTCCCATGACTTTCACTAGTGATGTCTCTCTCCCGAAAGACGATAAACAACCATGTTGGGGGAACAAATTGCAGCTAGGCGATTGACAGAAATATAAACGCATCGCAATGCTAATTATGCTACAAGAAAGCAATGAGGCCCAATCGTATGGGCAGTACGCCAAGATGAGTAGACAGTTTATTCATCAACATCTACTCACTAATCATCCACCTTGAGATATATATCCAGAACATCTCACTAGTATTAAGTTGTGAACCCTAGCCAAACTGTAGGATCAAAGCAACAGACAACTGAATTAACACACTATGTCTAAAGTAAGCAATCCTTGCAACCACGGTTACAAGCACCACTTTTTTCTCCCTGGTGGCAACAACACATCCCCTAGTCTCATATTTCTGTCACTCAAGTTAGACATCGGGGGGGGGGGCATGAGACCACAATCATGCATAACGCTCCCTCTTGGAGTTACTATCTACTACTTGGCCAAAGCAATACAAAGCAATGGAGAACATGCAAGAATACTCAAGAACTAATAATAAAAAGGTAAACCAAATATATTACTCATCACAATCTAAACATAATCTCATAATCCATCGGATCTCGGCAAACACAACATAGCAGCACAGAAACTAATACATAAGTGCCTTGATCATATATGGCAGCTCACAAGGTCTATGAATTGAGGCACAATGATGGAGAGAAAACATCATCTAGCTACTGATCATGGACCCATGGTCCAAGGGGGACTACTCATGGCACATCCGAGAAGCGCTCATGGTGGTGGAGAATCTCCCGGAGATCAATCCTCCCCCCGGCAGGGTGCCGGGACAGGGTCTTCTGGCGATCCCAATCTTGGGATCGCAACGGCGGCAGAATAGTGGTGAAAATCGCGTAACAGGGGGCCTCTCGAGGGTTTTTGCGTCGAGGGCTAAATAGCGGAAGGGGGGCACCAGGGGGGCCCACCTGACTAGGCGGCCAGGTGGCGCGACCCCACCCTAGGCGCCAGGAGGCCGCCTAGCCAGGGGAACTCCCCTCTTCCCCCTCCGGCCTTCTGGAGTCTTCTGATCTACTGATTTTTATTATGATTTTTCTGGATTTTTCAAGCACTAAACTGGCACTGGGGCACTGAGTTAGTAGGTTAGTCCAAATATGTTGAAAAAGGTATGAAAGTGTAGCAGAAAATATAGCAAAGTCACCAATATAAGCAAGCAGAAATTATAGATACGTTTGGGACGTATTAACGTGCGTGTCACCCCTGTGGTGGGCGCAAAGTTGTGGGTGTGGAAGTGCCCCCCCCCAGCGTGGACGAGGCCTCACAAGGACGCGCTTCCTCAGCATGGGATTGGTGCGGACTAGCCTCGCGAAGCGTCGGCTGCTTCAGGCAATTTTTGCTGATCGTGCCCTCGCGGAGAGGGCCCTTGCGAGAGGTGTCTTGTATAGTAGTGCCCACGGTTGGTCCACGGTCTAGCTTTCTTGCCAGGTGTCGACTTCTGGGCCTTGAGCAGACAACCCAAGGTACCTTGGTTCTACTGGGCCCATAGTAGCCCCTGGGTCTGCATCGTGCACGCGTGCTTTGGAGGCGAAAAGGTGTCGAGCCATACATCTACCGGGCCCAGGAGACGTCGTGTGCCACGGTAGTGGTGGGCTTTGACCCCATGATCCCACAGCGCCTCGATAATTTCCTAGGGTAGCCAATAAATGTTGCAATTTTATCGTATGAGCAACATAGAGAGTTGGGCCTGAGGTTTCTCTGTCATAATAATTGCAAGTATGAGTATCAAGCACACACATAATATTTTCATTATAATTCTAATAAGCATAAGATAAATGCAACACATCAATATAAGCCTTTATAAGAGAAAACTTCTTCGATGGTGTAGTTTGAGGAATCCAGAAAGATAGTAGGACTACCAAGTGTGGTTGCAATAGTAAAAAAATCATTCTTAAGATAAGTAACCATAACAATTTCATCTCCATAAGAATCATTCATAGTGGCATCATGGCCATAAGCATTGCAATCATCAATTCTTTAAAAAATATAGATACATTGGAGACGTATCACCTAGTAGAGGTAAATTAGGAGGTATATTTTGTGGGGTTAAGAAAGAACATTTTAATATCTTATCGTGTAGTATAGGAAAATATATGTTGCATATTAACATGTTGGATTGTAAAAATAAAGATAACTGGAGCATGTTGATAGCTTATGGCCCGACCCATGAGAAATTTAAAGAGGAGCTTCTTCTAGAACTTGGTAGCTTTTGCAATAATATGAATTGTCCCTATATTGTTTGAGGGGACTTTAATATTTTGAGGCATTTCAAGGAGAAAAAAATGCACCATAGTCGTTTGGTCGATTTATTCAACTCAATTGTTAATTCTCTGGGTCTAAGGGAGGTCCATATTAGTGGAGGTAAATACACTTGGTCAAATAATCACGCCCATCCCATGCTCGAGGAACTTGACATGATTCTCATGTTTGACTGCTGGAAAAAGATTTTCCCCTCTAGTATGTGTGAGGAAGTTGGTTAGAGAGTTGGTCGATTATAATCCGTTAATGTTGTCTTCAGGGGACAATGACATTTTTCCTCCTAAAATTCATGATTTTAGAATTGATATGGCATTAACCTCACAGATAAACATTAAAATTAAGAGGGTTAAGTTTTTTTTTCAAAGGCTAGGGGGCTGAAAAGTTTGGTCAAGCTAGGAAAAGTAATCATGAACTAAAATAATAACTAGTTGAACTTGAGGAACTATAAGACCTTTTGAGCTTTATAATCGGAAAGTATATATTAATGCTAAGATTTATGAAATCTTGATTGATGAAGAATTTTTTTTGTAATAATCTCATGGAAGATGGATCTTTGAAAGAGATCTAAACACTGATTATTTCCATGCAATTCTGAATGGGCACAAGGGAAAAACTATTCATGCACTAAAATGTGGGTATGTTTAAACTAAGTGTACTCGCAACCTTCTAGTCCATGCAACTCACTTTCATAAGAACTTGTTTGGTCCTGCATCTGGGAACATATCTTTCATTTGGATCCTAGTACTGGGTGGGAAGATGAAAAACTTAGTGACATGGAGAATGTTAACCTAATTAGAGAGTTTTCTGACAAGGATATTAAAGAGGCCCTTTTTTGCCACGGAGGCAAACGAGGCTCCTAGGCCTGATAATTCGTGCCAATCGAGATTTATGAAGCATGTTTGGACACTTTTAAATGGGATTTGACGAATATTTTTCACAAATTTCATAAGGGGGTCTGGATGTGAAGAGACTTAACTTCGACATAATTACTTTGATTCCTCCAATCACTTGAGCCGATAGAGACGAAAATTTCAAGCCTATTAGCTTAATGAGATGTCCTTATAAGATGATCACTAAAGTGATGGATATGAGGGTTAATAAATATACTTATAAACTTATTAGTAGTAATCATGATGCAATTGTAAAAACAAGAGTATTATGGATGGCATTCTCTCATTACATGAGTCATCAAATTACACCAATGTAAAGAAAAAATTGGGTCGTTACTAAGCTCAATTTTGAGAAAGCTTACGATAAAGTAAACTGGGATTTTCTTATCGAATGTCATGTTTTGAGAGGTTTCAGTGCCATCTGGTGTAGTTGGATAAACGATCTTATATAAGGCCACAATTAGCATAAAACTTAATAATTATATGAGGCCTTATTTTAAGAGCGCTAAGCGGGTGAGGCTGGGTGACCTTCTTTCGCCTTTCCTGTATTATATGAGGCCTTATTTTAATAATTATATTTTACTAAGATGATTAAAACACCTGGAATAATGACCTTCTTGTTGGTTTAGATGTTAATCTGATTCCGAAAGGGATGAATCTGTTGCAATATGAAGAATAAATTCTCATTTTCTTAGGGACCCTGATAAGTGCCAAACGTCAGGGCGGAAGGGATGAAAATTACGAACATTTTGGTTGGCAACTTTAAGCACGGTTGACAACTTTAGTTGTAAGCACATGACAATTTTCTATAGAGAGGGCAATTTTTCTTTTGTTAGGTGGCAATTTTAGTTAAAAAAAAGCCAGGCCCGGGGGGGGGGGCTTCCGCCCTGACGTTCGGCACTTATAATTTCCCTTTCTTAGAACACAACTATGACAAAGCTACTAATGTAAAACTCCTTCTTTACTTGTTTGAAATGATGTCTGGATTCAATGTGATCCTTAAAGAAGTGAGGTTTTTACTATTGGGGGATATGTTGTGGTTGCTAAGAAATATGTTGATTTGTTTTTCTGTGTAATTGAAAACTTATATTTAGGTATGTTTTTTAGCTTTACTTCTATTAAAACATGGAATGAGATTTCTTGGAGGGTAAATACCCGAAGAGGTTCGATGCTTGGGTAGGGAATGTCGCTTCTATGGGCGGTAGACACTTTTTTAATAAAATGTTGTGTTGTCTCTATTATGTACATACCTTATGTCCATGTGTGTTATGAATAAAACTTTCATTGAGAAATTAGTTAAGCACAAAAGACGACTCTTTTGGCAGGGTTGTAATAAGAAACGAGGTACTATCTGGTGAAATGGTCAATCTGTACATTGAAGGAGAAGGGTGGTTTGGGGGTGAAAGACCTGATCTGATAGGACATTTTGAGAGGCTGGATACTTGAAAAATCATTTTTTGGCTATTGTGCATCCAAAATTCTTTGATTCCCCTATTGGAAAATAATTCTTAAGGTAAAGGAGCTCTATATGTTGGGTAGGAAGATTTATGTTGGCCTTCATGACATTGTGAGGGCCTGGAAAGATCCTCTAAATGGGAAAATCCTCTATGCCAAAAATTTCCTCACTTATTTGACATTTGTACTCAATAATATTGTATTGTTGACAACATTAAACATGTTGAGGCACTTCACTTTTTCGCAGGAGATTGAATCTTGTCTCTACTTTACAGTGGGGTGAAATGATAAAGATCATTGATGATCTTGAGCTGAATTCGGATCCTGGTAGTGTTTATTGGGGGCTAAGTAAATAATTGAAATTTTCTGCAAAGTCTACATATACATGGTTAGAACCACTAACTTTCCACAAAAAATTCAGGTCTTCCTTGAAGACATGATCTTAACCATGCAAGTACTGAAAAAAGAAATTGTCATCGAATCCCATGTTTCTCCTTCTATAAGGAATCAGATTCTTCTCAACACCTCTTCTTTACTTGATCGGTAGCTCGGGTGATCCGAAGAGATGTGGGTGTTCTTTTGGGTACTGATTTGTGTCTTGACAATCAATATCAATTTTATTCTTGGTGCTATGATTTTCTTATGAATGGAAAAAAATACCATTGATTTTGTCGCTATAACTTGGTCCATATGAAATACCAGGAACCAAGCTACGTTTGAACAAAAAGATTAAAACTTTGTTTGAAATCTTATTTTCTGCTTGTTCTCTTTTAATGTATTGGGCAAGATTGTTGAAGGAGGAGGATGTAGCTTTGCTCAAGAGGGGGGTTGATCTTCTTTGCTCCAACACAATAAACTTGATGAGGATCTACGGTGCAGCCCAACGTGCAATCGAGGGCGGTTGAAGGATTCTCATTGCCTGGTTGTGGTCTTCTTTGTTGCAGTGTTTTACGGTGATTTTATGTTGAACCGTCCTGATACTTGTTCTTTGTTGGTTGTTGTTTTCTTTGCTGCGGTGTTTTGCGATAGTTTTATGTTGAACTGTATCGATAATTGTTATCTGTATAATTGTTATCTGTTGGAGGTTTATATTTTGGATGTAATAGGTCTAATCTATTTTGGTGTTCATCAGATTTTCGCCTCATTAAAATAAGTTGTTATGGCAGTTTAAATCTAAATTATAAAAAACTCTTACATTAATAGTATTCTTTTTTTATCGAGGCCATGCTATTTTTATTTCTGAAACAACAAGTTTTCTGCCCAAAGCCAAAAGAGCCTCATTTTAGTATGTTGCAGCACGGATCTTACACTAAACTTGTCCTAAGCAGTGGCAGCAACTAGAAGATCCGTGGAACATGACCCAATCATCCATCATCCATGTCTCCCAAAGATGAACACATCCTGGCGTCACAGAAGATCCGAGCCAACAGGACCAACTAGCCGCACAACATAGCCACAACACAACACAATCCAGCCAGCACCCACCGCTCTCCTCTTCCCCCTTCTTCCTCCTCCGGAGACCGACCGACCGCATGCTGCTTGCTCTCTCTCCCCTCTGTTCCTGTAGAGAGTTCCAAATAAAACCCCACCTGCTATATTTTCCCGCGACCATTTCCATAAAAAGAGCTCCCCCTCTCTCTCCTCTTCCACCCAGTCTACAGCTAAGCCAGGAGGGACCGCTCAAGTACAATTCTAGCCTAGTTTCTTTCTTGATCGCGCGCCAAGAATTAGTCCCAAGAATGTCGTAGATCTTCGGTCCAGCGCAGCCGCCGCCGCTTCTCCAATTTGGTCTGCGCTAGCTAGTAGGGGTACGTGCCATGGACGGCGGTGGAATGGGCGGCGGCGGCATGCCCGGCCCTCCCCAGAACATCCTGGACGCCGGAGCTCAGGAATTCTACCCTGCTGCTGGCGCGCCCTACCCGCCGTTCCTGCCGCTCCCGCTCCCGCACCAGCTCTACTGCCCGCCGCCGCCGTACCCGGTCATGCCGCCACCAATGCCCATGCCCATGCACATGCCGCCGCCGCCGCAGACCTTGGCGATGTCGCCGCCGCAGACCGTGCCGATGCCGCCGCAGATCGGGATCCCCGTGCCGACGGCAGCCGCGACTCCGGTCGACGGCCCGGCAAGCCGCACGGTCGTGCTCACCCTGCTGCCGCCGCACACGCCGGAGCCCGAGGTGGCGCGCGCGATGGCGCCCTTCGGCGACGTGCGCGCGGTGGACTCGCCGGCGCTAGCGTCCGAGGGCGTGGCCACCGTGCACTTCTTCGACCTGCGCTCCGCCGAGCACGCCGTGGCCGCGGTGCGCGAGCAGCACATGCGGCAGCAGTGCCGCCTCAGCCAGCTCTACGCCGGCGCCACGGCTGCCTGGCCGCCCCAGCCGCCCGCGTGGGACTGGCACCAGGACGACCACCGCGGCCTCGTCCTCGGCCAGGCCGTGTGGGCTCACTTCCCCGCCGCCTCCTCCCTCCCGGACGACGGCGCCAACCGTGGCTCCCTCGTCGTGCTCAATTCCCTCCCGGACGTCTCCCTCGCCGAGCTCCGCCAGGCCTTCCAAGCCTACGGTACGCGCCCGCCACCACCCAACACCTCCCGCGACATCCTGCTCGAATTCTCCTTCTGATGTCGTACTGCTTTGCAGGTGAGTTGAAGGATGTGAGGGAGTCGGCGCAGCGGCCGAGCCACAAGTTCGTGGAGTTCTTCGACACGCGCGACGCCGCGCGCGCCCTCGCCGAGCTCAACGGCCGGGACTTCTTCGGCCACCGCCTCCTCCTCGAGTTCACGCGCCCTTCCATACCCGGCATGCGCAGGTAAATTCTTGTGCACCGCCATGCCTCTCACTTGCCCATCATCCAGTCGGTATGCTAAAATATGCGAATTGCACGCAGGCGCGGCGTCGTGTCGCCGCGACCCATCGCCCCGACGCCGCCGAGGCTGCAACCGGCGTGGCGTCCTGTGTTTGCTCCGGCGCAACGGCCGCCACCTCCGTCGTCGACCGGCCATGGCAAGGCGAGGGAAGGGGTGGTGCTACTGACGAGGAGCCCCTCGAAGTCTAGCGCGGGCGATCGGTCCAAGGGTGGCACGAGCCATGAACGGAAGGGCAAGGGCCGGAAGAAAGGCACAATTGTCGTGTCGGCGACGTCGTCGTCTCCGGCTTCGGCCTCCGGGTCGGCGGCGACCCCGTCGGCGTCGGCGTCCGGCAAGCAGCAGCAGCAGCAACAGAAAGGAGTGGTCCGGGTGGGGAGCTGGAGAGGCCCCAGGAGCTGGAGAGGCGGGTGGGAGACGCGCTTCGAGTTCAAACAGCCTGCCGCCGCCGCCGCCGCCGACAGCAACGCCTCCACCGCCGCCGACACCTACACGCAAGAACCGGAGACGAGGACCACCGTGATGATCAGGAACATACCGAACAAGTACAGGTGGTCGTGCTAGCCTCCGCGTTCCCCGCGACAATGCTCCTAGTAGTACTATATTTCATGGGTCCATGCTACTACAATTACAATGTGTGAAGAATTTGCCTAGCTTGTGTGGTGATTCCTGAGCCGGTGATCTCTTGTTCGTCGCAGCCAGAAGCTGCTCCTCAACATGCTGGACAGCCAATGCATCAAGGACAACGAGAAGATCCGGGCCGGCGAAGGCGGCGGCGAGCCCTTCTCCTCCTACGATTTCGTTTACCTCCCCATAGATTTCAAGTGAGTCCCCCGAACACATATGCTGCTTGCTGCATTTTATATTTTATGGAGCCCAATCCCACGAACACACACGTAATTTGCAACTTCAAATCATCTGTGAAGTCAGTTCAGTTGCAGTAGAAAATCGGTACAAACTGAGCCAAGTTCTTGGCTATTAGCCGGGTTCGTTGTGTGGGAGGAGGCATCTTTTGGTAGAGGATTGTTGTGCTTCCTGGTCTGCTTGCAGCTGCACCACATTGTTGTGCCATGGCAATATTAGCCCAAATGGAAAGGAAATTGGAGATGGCACCGGATCCTTTTCGTTCCGATGCAATGAATTCTTTTGTTGCATCGCCTGGCCTTGCTGCTGATCGATCCAGAAAGGGATCTCTGTTGACCTGACTTTCTTTCTCGCACATCTGCTGGCTGCCTCTCTAGGATCCTCCTCCCTCTGCCAATTGCTTTTCTTGCTTTGAACAGGGAGCCCCCTCCTCCTGCTGCATGCGCTTCCATAACAAGGCCAGCACGAGAGCATAAAAAGCAAACCTTGGGTGAGAGAATCATGGAGTAGCGGTGAAAAGTTGCATCCATCCATGTAGTAAAAAGGATTTTGATTTTTTAAAGCTTGCAGTAGGATAATTTGGGACACCGCTTTCTTCTGCATTTTGCTTGGCTGCCAACTTTCCGCTTGCACGAAGCAAGTTGAGAAAAGACCCTGCCATCAGTGCCCAATGACAAGAGGAACTTGGTGCGCTTGTGTCCAGAGCCAGCCTCACATCAATAGTAAAAAAAGTTCTACTGCGTCCAAAAGCTTTTCACCTCACTTCACTATAACTAGGATTATAAAATTGCAGCCTAACGATCTCTTGCTTGGTAGTTTTGGTTGGTTAATTAGTGGCATGTACTCCTATGTGGAAATTAACATGCGATTACACTTTTGATGATGCCTTGGCATGCAGCAACAAGTGCAACGTGGGGTACGGGTTCGTGAACCTGACCACGCCGGAGGCGGCCGTGCGGCTGTACAAGGCGTTCCACAGGCGGTCATGGGAAGTGTTCAACTCGAACAAGATCTGCCAAGTCACGTACGCGCGCGTGCAGGTACTCCTACTGCATGCCAATACCATGCCATGAATCTTTAGTTTCTGGCTATGCTAATGCCATGGCTAACCAATGATCATGTATAATGCACAGGGCCTGGAGGCGCTCAAGGAGCACTTCAAGAACTCCAAGTTCCCCTGCGACAGCGACGAGTACCTGCCCGTGGTGTTCACGCCGCCGCGCGACGGCACGCAGCTCACCGAGCCGGAGCTCCTGGTGCCGCGCACGCCCATGCCGTCCTCGTCGCTCAAGGGCCAGGCTCTGAGCGTCGACCCGCTGGCGCTGGAGCTCATGGCACCGCCCTCGTCGTCCGGCGACGGCGCCTCCTCGACGATGTCAACCCACGCCGACGAGGAGGACGTCCACGGCGGGAGCGGCAGCAACAACGACGACGACGATGGAGGGCTAGGGGAGGAGCTACAGCGCCTAGGCTACACGGACTAGGAGGTAGGCATGCATGCAGTGCAGCCGAGCAATTGCTTCGAGAAGTAGCCGAGCAATGATGGTTGCTGCCGAAGCGTATCTCTGGGGCGGATCTGCGAGTGAAGCGAAGGGTCACTCAAACATTTATGGCATCTGGATGAAGATTGAACGGCGACAGGAGTGAGTGTGGGAGAATTGAAATGACGGGAGAGAAAGATCAGAAGCGATTTGATGTTTGTTTTCGATCGAGAGGAGGGTATTATGATCATCGTCGTCATCGCCATTCATTCGTATCTGCATGCACAGCCGGAGTCGTGCTCTTGTGGATTTAGTACGTAGATTTTTGGTTTTTGTCTTTGAAACTTGGAGCTAGTAGTAGTAGCTAGCTTGGGCTCCCCTAGACTATTCTTCATCATATCATGCGTTCGTTCGTTCGTTACTACATTAATTTCAAGTTTTAGGGCTTCCTTTGGTTTGGAGGAATATCATAGGAATTTTGTAGGATAGGATTTTTATAGAAATTTTTTCCTTTAGAGCCATTTGGTTCATACGAATGGATTCCTATTCCTACATAGTATTGGTTCCTATCCTTCATATTTCAAAGGAAAATAAAAATGAGCCTAGACTCAATGAAAATTTTCCTTTGGTGTAAACCAAATGACATCTCTTTTCCTATCCCTACTCATAGGATTAGAGATACATGTCATCTCAATCCTACAAATTTCCTATTCCTCTGATAATCCTATACTATAACCAAAGGAAGCCTTACCAGTAATTTTGGCAGCCTGTGATGATGCTATGATAGATTTGATCAAATCGCACCGTCTTAATAGTAGTTTCTTCCTCTCTCCCACTTTTAATTTTCATTTTGCATATTTGGATCTAGTCACATGCATAGTGTTTCCTTTGGACTTTATAAATAAATATACTATACTTCCTCCTTTTCGGTTTATAGGGCTCATCGTAAAAATTTTGTTTTTCCGTTTTATAAATTTTAATTCTATTATTTATTATCACATATTCAAATTTTGAGATGCATTAAATCACTGCATGCAAAGTTCAAGAAAATATTCATCAATGCATGTATTTTTTTTATCATTTTTGGTAGTCATTCATGCATGCGTTGTACTTAATTCATTCAAAAAATGCAACTTTTTGACAAAAACGAAAAAACTACTACGTAATTAAGTATTTTTTTAACTACAAAATTTATTCCATCAATCAACATCTATTTTGATTGAAAAGATTTACAAACTAAGCCATATAAACCGAAAAGAAGGGAATAGTAGAATAGCACGTTGTTTAGCTCACCATGTTATTAATTGTGTAAACTGAAATACTACTGATTAGTAAAATATTACTACTATTTGGTTAAATATTACACCCTCCATTTCGGTCTAAAAGGACTGATACAAATATCTTCCCAATCAAAGCAGACGATTGTGGAATGAATTTTATAATTTCGTGGAAGTATTCAATTTAAGGGCTTTTCAATGCATTGTTTTTTAGCACAATATCATAGAAACAATTAAAACTTAAGATACAACTATCACAATGCATTGTATTCTAGAGGTTGTATCTTATTTAATGATTTTACCTTCATGCATACATGTAATTGGTCTAATTATGTTTTTTACATATGGCCACGTGCAAAGGTTGTATCTTAATTAAGATACAACCTCACTTTCTTTCTTCATTAAATACCATGTCACATAAGCAAAATGTCTATGATTACGTGCTAAAATACAACCATTGGGAGTGCCCTCATGCTGGTGTTTTTGAAAAATGCATTTGACGGTTTATTAATTTGCATTAACTGCAACGCATACATGCGTAGTAAAGGGAGGAAAACTTTACATGCATACATGTGATAAAAGCAATAGATAGACAACACTCGAATAAATCAAACGCCTTCATAGTTTACAGCGTGTTTGTGACCTTAAATCGTCAATTTGATCAACATAAAACAAAATATATATTATAAAAATATATCATCATAAACTATAAATATTATATTTTCAAATGATATAAATATTATAGTATATATATTATGTTATGTTGATCAAATCGATAACCTAGAAACACGCGTATGCCCTGTAAACCATGAAAGAGGAAGTAGCATAAATATACTCTAGTCCTTTGGATCCATGTTTGTCACTGATCAAGATTCATATAACAACAAATCTTCATAGTTTGTGAATGCCGAAACTCTTATCTTTGTTGCCTTCCATTTTTAATGCGCGATATTTGCCCCTCATAATACACAGAGGAATTGGTATCATCCAAATCAAAATGTATAAATTCGTCACCATCATTTATCATGTTCAAGGTGAATGTGTTCTACGATATCGTAATAAAACTATCACTCCTACATTGATTAAATGGTATCTGCAACAAACAAAAGCAAGCGACGGAGGAGTATATTTGTTAATAATACACCGGTTCATGCTTGGACATTTCATCGAACAATAGGTGGGCCTGCTTGTCATCGGTGTTCCTTGATGTTGTTCGTTGCCTTTAAAGTTGAGGCGGCTCGCACCCCGTGTCTTCCATCCAGCAATCTGTGATGCACCATTGGGAGGGCGAAACGAGATCTTTCTGGGCATCGAAATCTTCCTTTTCATGACCATGACGTACGGATCAGATGTGATCCGGAGACCGAACGCGTCGAAGTCCATATCCTCACTGGCCTTCTTCATAGCTTCCCTCCTCACATTTTCCTTCTCTGCAACTGCCTTCTCCGTCGTTTTTTGGATGCAATGCAGTTGTGATGGTTCTTCTGGGTGATGTTCTCTGCCTTCCAAGAGGCGACGATCGATAGCGACACAGACTTCACCCGAGGAATCCTCCATAGCGACAGGGACGGAGGACTCACCGTCGACTTCTACAACGATGGACAAGGACGGTGGCACCGACGGTGAGCAAGGGTGGAAGAGGGCGACAACTCAAACACGAGAAATGGGGATGGACTCGGAAAAAAGGTCGGTCGAATTGGCGGACTTGGTCAAACGACATGGTTCACATCTGAACATGACTTGTTTGTTCGTCTTTGTGTGTTAATTTGGATTTCAAAATTTAAGGAATTGCATGCACCTGTCTTGCAAACATTTACAACAAAATTGGCATGCCAAGTATCATGGATTTCTGAAGGTGCAAAAGCCGCAAGTAAACTGCAAAACTGTATTTCACGAGCAAGAACGGATCAAAACATTATGTCCACAGAATACAATTAATCCAATGATCCAGATAGCTTTTACTCCCTCTGATCCAGTGTATACATATTGCGCGTTTCCTTAGATCGTTAATTTGAACATTTTTTTTACGAGTTGTATAACATAAATATATATTATTAGAAAACATAGCATCTAAACTGTTAAATGATTTTTTTTATGTATAACTCATATTAAGTTGTTTAAATTGATGACTTAAGAACACTCGCAGGACCTATACCTCAGATCGGAGGCATTATATTTAGCGGGACAACATAGTCTACAGTGAAACCAATATGCGGCATTATTTTAATATATGACCTTGGTCATCTTGTTGATTAAAAAAATGGTCAGTTCGTTGATTTTGTCTTTTTTTTCGGGGTATTAAACTATTAATTGATCTTGTCTAAATACACGTAACTTAAATTGTACACCTCTGTCCCATAATATAGTATCGTTTTTTGAACTAGACTAGCTTAAAAAACGTTACTACATTAGTAACTAACATGAAACTTTTCCCCCTAAGTTTATATGTGTTTTTCATGTAAACGATTACTAGTATACACAAATATAAGAAAACATGAGATAGGACCTCAAGTTTGTTTTCCTCCAAAGTTCCTATGGAATGACTCATTCCATGGGGAATTTCATAAAAAGAGTTGGATGGGAAGACAACACCAAAGGAAAAACTCATACATGAATCCTATAATTCAAAATTCCTATGTTTTTGTTTTTATTTTAAGCGGAGCCTAAATAGGTTAGAAGGTTCACCTTGTCAAGTGGGGTAAAAAGTGGAATGTCCTATTTTTTTTTTAAGAAACATGAATGTCCTAATATTTGAACATATTTTTCTAAGAGAACACTCATTTTTAGAACTTACCTTTAAAATAAAACTTATTTTTAGAACATGGGCTGGCAGCTTTTTTCTCTCTACAGGGGCGCACAAAACCGGAGCAAGTATGTACCTGTTGTGGCTACGTGTACTTGTCCTATATTTCATGTGTCGGACTCTTTGAGGCGCACGGCAGACTGCGTCGCTTCTTCGACGACACTGGCAAGTGGGCCAGTGCTCTCAACACTTGCGCCGCTTTAACGGCCGGCCGGCCGGCCGTGGTGGTACTAACTATAGTCGTGTTATTAAACATTGGATTATTACTGTATTACATATCTTAGTACACGGTCGTGTTCGATAAAAAAATAGTAGACGGTCGTGGAGATGCACCAACAGATGAATGGATACCGAGCCGTGCCGGGTGCGCGCGCGCGTGCGGGTTCGTGTCGGTCCTCGTGCTTTGACCGCAAATTTACACATCCGTAGGAGTACGTGCAGACGCTAGATTTAACACCAAAAATTGCGTGTGTGCTGGTACGGTAGATCACGCCCCGAGAAGGAAGCTGGGCATGCAAAATGGCATGTCGATTTGTTTTCTCCGTCCAGCCGTGTGCCCGTGATCGATGTGCCACTGCATGAGAGACCTGGCGCTAGTGACAGCAGCAACACGATGCATTCGTGTGCGCCATTGCTTGTGGGCACGGGAGTGGCGATCGATGCGGACGGAGCGTTTTTCAGGTATGTAGGATTTTCTGCTGTCAGCGGCAACGAAACTTAAGGTCGATCTCCGGCGGGCGGGCGGGCGGGCGGGCGGAGGCAAGTTGCTGGGTCCGTCCAGGAGAGAGTTCACCGAGGCGAGTTCATGCAGGATTTGTTTGCGAATTCCCAGGTGGCTCGGTGCGTTTTGACTCGAAACCGCGCATGCAAACAACAATGGTTCCCTCGTTTTTGAGAAGAAACAATGGCTCCCTCGTGCCGCTGCTCACCCGAAAACTTTACCCATGGCCGGTTCCTTCGTCGGTTGCATAAAACAAAGGCCCAGGATTTTCCCTTGGCTGTTCGATCCGCTTCAGCCTGTGGATCGAGAAGGGAGTTCGCAATGGTAAAACCGTACGATCAGCCGACCGGAGAAGCCTTAGTTTGCCTTAGTTTAGTCGGGTCTGGATCATCTACCGAGCGAGTCGTCTGAGATTTGCTTTTGCTCGCCATGGATGGAGTGGAGTGGACCTCCTGTCTACTGGAAAGCGTCGCCGGACGGTGTATGGTAACTACATTGTTTACGGTCTGCATGCCATGCGTAATGCGCATTGTGGAGTAGGAGTAGGGGTCATCCGTAATGCATGCACATTGTTGCGACGGTGATGCAAATGAATGCCAATTTACCATCGCAAGAAATAACAACAGTTGGGAATAGTCCAGTCGGTGCAGTAGCTAGTGACGGCCTAGAGGTCTTTTTTTTTTTGCGATAAGTGACGGCCTAGAGGTCATTCAGCAAGTAAGCGTCATGTCGCCACATTTGCACACAAGCAGGGCATGATGCGTTTGAGCCTTCCGATGCTCGGTGCAACGCATGCATAGCCAAGCCTATCCGTAGCTCGAGCTGCATGCATGCTGCTACTACTACCTACGCTATCGTAGCCTAGCGTAGCATAGCCTAACTCCACGCAAGGCAAGTCTTCGTTTTCCAAGACGAGAAACAATGTGTCAATGTCTATACATATCGAGAGAGAAAAGGAAATTTTTTTTTTTTTTTGCGGGTAATTTCTAACTAGGAATAGCCTGCATGCACTATGTGTGGCTGCTGGGCATGCTTCAAGGGGTGACCAAAGTCAGAGAGAGAGATAAACTGAGCACGTCCGTCAAGTGTAACTGAAGTCAACTCCGTCGTTCGTCGTCCCGCTCCAACGTCCCATCCCTGCCATTTGCTTGGCTTCACGCTACTAGAGGTAGCAAAGCAAAGCAAAGCAAAGCGAAGGAGATGGATGCATGCAATGGAGGGCGCATAAGATGACGCTTACGCGTGGGAGCCACGTGATCCCGGACCCACGGCCCAGCCTCTCCAGCCGGGGAGGGAGGCTCCGTTGTCGTCTACCTTGAGACTCGCGTCGACGGACGGAGAGAGAGATGACCATGGAGGGTGCAAGCTATTACCCGGGTAGAAGGGTGCTCCGGCCATGCAAAAGGGTGGCGCGTGAGCGAGGGAGACGAGGCCACTGTGGTTGGGTTGGGGCATGCAAGCAAGCCCCAATAAAAGAGGAGAGAGATCTCAAGAGAGAGAGGGAGGTGGTGGCGCGGCTTACGAGGAGGCGGAGAGGTGGCAGCGGAGGTACGCGCCACGTAGGACGCACGAACCAATGACTTGGCGGTCCGCGCCGTTGACCGCGTCCGTACACCCACCGCCTGCGCACTCGTCGTCTTTGTGGGAGATGACCTCCTCCTCCTTCCTTCCTATCCATGGAGAGAGGGGGTGTGGTGAACTGGATGGTAGCCTGTCTGGGACTCATGTGTGGGCCCTTGCAGTCACTACTTCTGCTCAGGCCAACTTGTCAGTGGGTCCCGGTTTCATTGACCGTGCTACTTATGTGTAGGTGCGTCTCATTTATTCACTCCCCGCTGCAAGTCAGATGAATCCAAAATTTTCTAGGCCAGTGATAGGGGCGCCCGGTCAGACCATAATTCAGATCCGCGTGTACTCCTACGCGTACGACTGCAACATTTGCGGTATTTTTGTAACATTTTTGGTACACGGATGCAACATTTTTTATTTTTGGTGGTTTTGCAGCAAATTTTTTTTGTGGCTAATCATTTTATAACTTTTTCGTTGTAGCAAAAACTCTTAACGGTAGTAGCCAAAACACACAACAATGAAAGCAAAAATTTAAAACGGTTGCAACATTGTGCGTAACAAAAACATACAACGGTAGTAGCAAAACATACACCACATGAATGGGATAAGAAATGGCTCTCTCCCACCTCCACGTCGCCGCCTCTAAACCCTAGCCTTTCCACTCAAGATCCTCGGTGATTGGGCCTCTTCATCAACCTTTGGCTTCGATCATCGTCTCCGGCGTCTCCTCCTCTTTGCATACATAGCCATGTCATGGCAGTCTATGCAGCCCTCCAGATGGGTTTGGATCTGGCTCCCGGCGTGGAGTTCGCTGAGGAGGTTCGACGCACTTGTTTCTCCTCGGTCCATCCGAATCAGCACTCTGGTCACTTCACAATGGTGGTTGCTTTTGGACGTACCTCTTTCAAGTTGACTGAGGATTCGGCGGCGGTAACACTGGAATCTATCACTGGTGGCCGATGTGATGCACTTAAAGTGTCCATTCTACGTGATCGGGTGTTCAGCTTCACGGTAGCGAATAAAAAGGTTGGATTCCTACTCACTGGTCAACGTAAATTTGTCTCTCCTCTGTTTATTTGCTACTTTTATCTTTGGAACTGCGGAGGACCTCAATGGACATATGAGTTCAAGCTATGGCAGAAGCAATGCAATGAAGAATGGACTCTTGTTAGTCCGTCTAAAAAATGGGTTCAAGCGGGTTTGAATGCTCTACGTTCATTTCCTAAGAAATCCGCGATGAAGGTTGGACCTCCTAAGGGTAAATCTTTACGTTTTGCCACCATCATTGATTATGACGCATGCAAGAGCTACAATTTTCGGGTGCAACCTGAGGTACGTAAAGAGATCGTTCAAGCGGGCTAAGAGTTGCTCCACGATGAGTGTCCACCTCCCTCGCCACCGCCGGCGGTGCACTGGACGACGGCGCCGCCGATAATCCAATTTGGGATAGTTCCGCTTTCCATGGGGAGGATTTCCAATCCGGAATCTTCCGGATCAGATAATGTGCAACGAAATTTGTTGCCTTCCTTGGAGCGATGTGCTGTACCGGTTTTGGAGGAACAAACCGCAACAAATATGGCAAAATCCCAACAGGAGCAGCTGCAAGATTCGGTCACGAGGGATGCCTCTTCAATGCAACCTCCGGACGCATTTGAAGCCATGGTGGATGACATGGTGGCCCGGATCATGCCATGTACTATCTGCAAAGTGCAGGGCCACTTGTCATCGGCGTGTCCCTCTACTAGGGTGTGCATGGCGTGCAACCGTGTGGGCCACCGCCGAAGGGACTGCGATTTGATTGCACGTCAGGAGGGTCACGTCTAGAGACCTGTTTCCATGCAGCTTCACATTGAGTCCACAACGGTTCATATTGGGACCTGCACCCTTTCTCCTTGCCTTGTCGATTCGCACTCCTCCAATGAGAAAACCCCAGTCGCCTCTTGCGCTCCGCCGCCCAGCTTCGAATCGCCGCTGCCTAGATCGAAGAGTACGCCAATGGCTGTATACGAGGTCGACCCCCACCGCTTCCTCCCGGCCGAACACATCATCGTCGACGGCGGACCGACTCGCCTCCCTCGCACCTTCGTCACGGCGGGAAGAAGACCAGAGAGGCGCCATGAAGAATATGTCGTAGCTGAGGTAATGCCGCCGCCCCTGCCTGCCCAGATGGGTCAAGTTCGCGAGGAGGTGGCTGACTTTCTCCAAGCTCGAGGAGTCATGGTGCGCTCAGTACAGCCATGGTTCCTGGGGGTTGGCTTGTTTCAGTTGCGGGATGCTGCGGTAAGATACACGCTTACTCAGCATGCCCCCTTCGAGCTTGGGGATGACAAATTCGTCCGGTTCTTCAATCACGACCAGGGCGAGGGATTCCGTGGTGCGGATGATTTCCGCACTGGATGAATTATGCTCATAGGGGTGCCGCTTGACTACCGCAACACCCAGAATCTGACTGAATCCATTAATACTTTTGGGAAGTTCCATTCTTGGAACTCTAAGGATCCCTATCTGGTTCGTTCGATGATTCATGCTTCTTTCCCCTCTACTGCACTTGTACCACGGGACATTGTATTTGGCGATTATGCGGAATGGGGTGGTAATAGAGTTAACTGGACTGCGGCGTGCTATGTGCTGGGAGCATACTAGGCAAATCAAATGCCGCCAGATGAGGATTAGATGCCCCTGAGTGGCAACCCTCACCCCTTCCCGGGACAGTTCCAGCCGGACAATATTCCTTGGGTGCTGCCCCTTTTTCCTGAGATTGGTTGGAATGATGTTCCTGCATCTCCGCCTGAGAATCACCAAGATGATCATAATGAGGCCCCTGGCTGGGGGCAGGCTGTATGGGGGGACGATGCCTTAAATGATGAGATACAGTAGGAGCAACCAGGGGTACCGGATCAGGACCAACAGTCCATGGTGCTTGATCACCCCAATCTGTCTGAATCCGTGGAGCAGCCCATGCTAGAATTTATTCATATCCCTGACGATATGGAACAGGCTCATGCACCGGTTCAGGAGGAGCCCAACCTTGCTCTGGTTGTTTATCAGCCACCACCAATCCCGCATCAGCATATATTTGTTGGAATGATCAACATTGTGGCGGGACCTCCTCTTCCTCCGGAGATGATCTGGAGCAGAGCCTTCTCCAGACCGCTTCCTGAGATAAGTGTCATGCAGATCCCCAAGCCGCTCTCATTTGTTCCTTTAATGCCTCTGATTTGCTCTAAGCGTTCTTGGGCGATGGCTTTTGATGAGGAAACCATGGAGTTTTCCATCTCATACATTGAGGAGGAGGATAACCTGGTGGCACATTCTTTTGCTCCTGCTCTGCCTCTAGAGGAGGTGCCACAGGTCACACGTTTTACCAGCCCTCCTCTGCAAAAATCTGCAGCAACTCGATGCAAGAAGAAGAGCACTTCGGTGGTAGAAACCTCCGTTCGACGCTGCACCAGAAGCACTATCAAGAGGGATGGGTTCAAGGCGGGAAACTTTGCTGAACTCCCAATGGCCCCTAAAAATAAAAATCCCAAGACCAAGCCCATTAAATTGGTGCTTGAGGTGCCTATGGAAGACCCAGCCCAAGGCCCAACACAAGAGGAGATGCCATCTGTGCCACCAACGCATGTCAGGGTCATACAAGCCATTGGGGCAGATCTTCAAATTGATCCATCTCTGCTATCTCAAGAGAAGCTTATGGCGACCTCTTCTTCTGATGCGACCACCGGCAAGGATGAAAATGTTTAATGCATCTTACTATCTTTGGGTTTGGCAAGCCTCTAAATTGGCCAGTTGTTATGAAACTTTGGGGCAATACTTTTTTGGGCGTAGCCCCTGTTTTTGGTTTGGGTTGTTAGCTGTAATGTTTACAGTTAATCTTATTTACTACTACTGGGTTCTCTATGGATAGTACAACTACTCGAAAATGGAAAGTTCTTTGTTGGAATGTTCGAGGTCTCCATTCTGAAGCTCGACAAATAGCAGTTAGAGCGAAAGTCGAGGAAAGCCAGTGTGCCATCATCTGCTTGCAGGAAACTAAATGTGCCACAATTGATCGAAATTTTATTCAGGCGCTTTGTCCTCGGCGTTTTGATCAATTTTCTTTCGTTCCATCAAGGGGAGCCTCTGGGGGTATTCTCACAATTTGGAACTCTAGCATGTTTGAGGGGATGTTAGTGGAGTCTCAGGACTTTGCTTTGGTGATTAATTTCACTTCCAAGCATAATGCTGAGACCTGGACATTGGTCAATGTTTATGGTCCTTGTGAGCAACATAGCAGGGATATTTTTGTGGACTGGCTTTATCACCTATCTATCCCTTTTGATGCTAACTGGATGCTACTTGGTGATTTCAACTTCATCAGATCAATGGAGAATAGGAATCTGCCTGGAGGGGACATGAATGACATGTTCATCTTTAATGAAATCATTGGTCATCTTGGGCTTCTTGAGCTGCCTTTAAAAGGTAGAAGGTTCACTTGGTCTAATATGCAGGATAATCCATTCTTGGAACAACTTGATTGGTTTTTTACCTCCTCCAATTGGATTACATGCTATCCCTCATCTCAAGTGTTTCCTTTGGCTAAAACTGCTTCTGATCATGTGCCCTGTGTGGTTGTAATCAGCACATCCATTCCTAAGGCCAATATTTACAGATTTGAGAATTACTAGGTGGAGATGACTGGTTTTATGGACTGTGTGAAAAACTCCTGGGAGATTCCATCCTCTAAAAGCCATTCTGTGGCCATTATAGTGGACAAATTCAAAAGGCTCAGGAAGGCTTTGAAGCAATGGCAAAGGGGACTCTCCTCCCTTAAAATGTTGATTTCCAAATGCAATAGAGTGATATTCATTTTGGATTGTTTGGAGGACATTAGACCACTATATGTTCCTTAAGCAAATTTTAGGAAGATTGTGAAAGTGCATCTAGAGAAGCTTCTGTTCTGGCAACACTTGTACTGGAAAAAAAGATGTACTCAAAGATATGTGAAAGTGGGTGAGGAAAATTCTAAATTCTTCCAAGCAATGGCTTCAAAAAGGCATATGAGTAATTCCATTGCATCTTTGAACTTGTCTGATGGAACTGTCTGTGATCAACATGATACAATTGCTGCCACTTTCTGGTCTGCTTTCAAGAACAGGATGGGGGTGGCCAAAGGCATTGTCATGAGCTGTGATCTGCATGCCTTATTGTCTCAGGTGGAGGATTTGGATTCCCTTGTGGATCCTTTTGATAAAAAGGAGATGGATGACACTATGAACTCCATGCCTACTGATAAATCACCTGGGCCTGATGGCTTCAATGGTAAATTCCTTAAAACCTGCTGGCCTATCATTTGCAAGGATTTTTATAAATTGGCTGCTGAGTTTCACAATGGCACTGCCCACTTCGAGGGTCTCAATGGTTCTTACATCACCCTAATTCCTAAGAAAGCTAGTCCTGAAACTATGAATGATTTCAGACCTATTTCTCTCACTAGTGTTGGTATTAAGTTCCTCACTAAGATGGCTGCAAATAGATTGCAAAAGGATATTAGAAAGTGCATTCACAAAAAACAGTATGGCTTTATCAAGGACAGATCTATTTAGGACTGCATTGCTTGGACTCTGAATATCTGCATTAGTGCCACCAGTCTAAGAGACCACTTCTGCTGCTCAAGATTGACTTTGAAAAGGCTTTTGATTCCATTGAGCACTCTGCTATCCTTGAGATTCTCAAATATAAATGGTTTCCCCTGAAGTGGAGGATTTGGGTGCACCAGCTGTTGGAGAGTGGGTCCTCATCTGTCTTGCTTAATGGAATTCCTGGGAGACAGTTTAAATGCAGAAGAGGAATTAGGCAGGGTGATCCTTTGTCACCCTACTTTTTGTCCTTGCTGCTGATTTGTTGCAATCAGTGATCAATGATCTTCTCCAAAAGGGACTCCTCAGCCTACCCATTCCTTGCCATGACACTGATTTCCCTGTAGTGCAATATGCTGATGATACCATCTTGGTGCTGCCTGTTGATGTCCAACAAGTTTTGGTGTTGAAAGAGGCTCTACAGAGTTTTTCTGAGACAACTGGCCTAGAGATCAACTACAACAAATCATCAATGATCCCCATTAACATTGATGAGGTTACTCTCTCCCAATTGGCTGCTGGTTTTGGGTGTCAAATGGGGAAATTGCCCTTCACTTACCTGGGTCTTCCAGTTGGCACCACTAGACCTAAAATGGTGGATCTGCTTCCTCTGGTTGACTGCATGGAGAGAAGACTTACTTCTAGCTCTTGCTTTCTTTCTCAGGGAGGAAAATTACAGTTATTGAACTCAGTCATCTCCTCTTTGCCCATATATTTCCTTTGCTCTCTGCATATACCCATTGGTATTATTAAACAACTTGAAAGGATACAGAGACAGTGCCTGTGGAGGAAATATGGTCAGGACTCTGGTAAATCTTCGGCTTCTTGGGAGTTGGTTTGCAGACCCAAAAACAAAGGGGGATTGGGTATCTTAAATTTGCAGCTGCAGAATCACGCACTGCTTATGAAACATCTGAAGAAATTTTATAACAAAGAGGAGGTGCCCTGGGTGGCTCTCATCTGGAATTCATACTACCATCAAAGAGTACCCCATGCAACTGAACTCTGTGGTTCTTTTTGGTGGAGGGATGTAGACAAATACATGGATAGTTTTGTGGATGTTTCCAAGATCCAGATTGGCCCTGGGGATTCTGTTTTGTCGTGGCAGGATCAATGGATAGAACAGATGAATAGATCACTAGCTAATAAATTTGCTAGATTGTTCTCCTATGCTAAAGATCCTCTGATTTCTATCCAGGAGGTTTTGGGTACAACTGAGCTCAATGAACTGTTCAATCTGCCACTTTCTGCTCAGGCATATGAGGAGCTCATGGAGCTAACCTTGATACTTCAAAATCACACTTCACAGTTGGATTCAGATTGCTGGACCTGGAGGCATAGTTCTAAGGATCCATACACTGCAAAGAAATTTTATACCATGGTTCATGCTCCTATTCAATGCAAACCTCAGCTCAATTGGATCTGGAAATCTTGTTGCATCCTCAAAACTAAGGTTTTTGCATGGCTAGTGATTATGGATCGTCTAAACACCAAGGACATGATCATCAGAAGGCACTGGAACATTGAGGATGGGCCAGAATGTGTGGTATGCCCCACTCAACACCTGGAGACCCGTGATCATTTGTTCTTCCAATGTAACTGCAGTGCTAGGATATGGACATATCTTCAAATTGACTGGTCTTTGGGGACTGATATGGTGCAGGTAGCAACAAAAGCTAGAGAGGCTTTTCAGAAACCTTTCTTTGCTGAGGTTGTGTTCACTGCCTGGTGGAATATCTGGATGGTCAGGAATGCCAAATGCTTCAAACATGAGAGGCCATCCTTTGCAAAGTGGAAAATGGGCTTCATCTTGATCTCACTTTGCTTAGTTACAGGATCAAATCTAGGTTTAAAGATGAACTACTTAGATGGATTGACTTTTTTCCCCCTAGAGGGCACTTTTTTTGAAGCTTTGTTGTAAATTCTGTAAATATTGTGTGGCATTAATAAAATGCTGGGGGGTGTTCTACCCTTCAGTTTTAAAGCTTAAAAAAACAGTTGTAGCATACAAAAGTAACGGTTGCAACAAAATTCATCGTCGCCGCCGTCGAGGTCGTAGCTCCGCAGTGGTGATGTAGCAAAAATATGATATGGTTGTAGCAAAAATATGATGCGGTTGTAGCAAAAAAAAATGATGGATGTGCACGGATCTGCTCATGGCCATGGCCGGCGGCGTGGGGGAACGGGGAGGTGCGGGCTCGACGGAGGAGGACCGGGGCGGGCGCGGATCGTCGGGGAGGGGCCGGATCTGGGCAGAGGGAGAACGCCGGCGAGGTCTCGGGAGCACGATGGCAAGCTCCTCGAACCATGACTATGGCGGATCTGGGTCGTCGATGAGGGAACCAGCGGCAAGGCGCGGGGGCCGTCGGCGGGGATCAATGGCAGGGCGCGGGGACCGACGACGGGATCAGTGGCAGGGCATGGGGTGCTGCAGAACGAAGCGAAACATGACCCGGCCGTTGTGTGAGGAAGGCGACCGGCCGAAGCATTGGGTCGGTCAGCCGTTCCTGAACATTAGCCAATTTTCTACATTCTAGGTTTACATGGCTCATCTCATTTGTTTTGAGCCAAATTTATTTAAATCTAATTTATTCTAAGAATATTACAGTCAATAATTGTATAGACAATATTAAATTATTCTTTTGGTACTGTAATTGTTCGGTTTGCCCTCAATAAACATGTTCAAATTAAATGGGTTTTGATGTAAGACAAACCAAATGAACCTTGTAAACCTGCTGCATACATCCTCACTAACTTATTTATTTTTACATTCAAGCTATTCACATTAGTAAGTAAGTCCATATCTTTTCCACTAACTGTCCATTCACACGATTTCATTAAATCCCCATACGCATACAACCAATCACAAATAAATATTAACTTTGTTTATGCACTAAGCCTCATGATTTAGCAGTGGCTTTTATATAGAAAATAAAATTATGAGTTAGCTTGCATTTTATTCTTCTATGCGATAATTCTTTTATGAGTGCATATAACTTTTTTCGGTTTAGCTAAGTATGATGTCTCCATGCTCTCCATTCAACGTTATTTTCGTCTCATATAGTCCTGCTGGTATATACCCAAGTTAATAAATTAATTTAAAAAATCACACTCATTTTTACATTTTTCATCAAATTTTCTCACATTTTTACTCTAAACAATATTTCTTTCAAAAAATAGTTAATAATTAAATTATACTAAGTTTGATTTTTCGTATTTTAAAACATTAAAGTATTCGTTAACAGTTCCCGCAGCAATGCGCGGGATATATCATCTACTCTCTCCGTTCCGGAATATATGACGTTTAAGTGTTTTCAGACAAGTACCAAAACCGCCCAAATTATCTGTCTGCCCCTAAATTTTCAGATAGAGCTACGCTTCACCACGGTGACCAGGCACAACACGGCCGCCGAGAACGCGCCCAAAACCACGCCCGCCGTCCATCCCGCCCTTCCCGCACCGCTCCGCCGTCTGGTGCTCCTCGTCGGACCCGCCCGTATCGGCCTTCACCTCCTTTGGTTATCCCAAGTGGAAGGTGCGATGTAGATAGCGGAAAATTTCCCTCAGTGAAGATACCGAGGTTTATGTCTCCAGTAGGACTCCGACAATGACAAGTAGTTGTCTTTTGCTTTGGCGCTTACAGAAGACGTGGACCTGCACACAGATACAAATAACTTTGCTCCCAACGAAGTTCAGAGAGGTTGTCAATCTCTCCGGTCTTGTTATTTACAAAGGATCAAACACAAGAGATAAAAGATAGTGATAACTACAACTAGAAAGTAAAAGCAAGAAGTAAATTGAGGGTGTAAACAGTGGTGAAAGTATGGACCGGGGTCCCATGGTGTTCACTAATGATGACTCGCTCCCAAAAGACGATAAACAACTATGCAAGGTAAAAAAATTACAGGTGGGCAATTGACAGGATTACGGGCGCAAACAATGCTAACTATGCTACAAAAGAAAGGAAGAAGGTCAAAAGCATGGGCGATACGCCAAGATAAATAGACCAAAATCCATTTGCATCTAATACTAATCATCCACCTTGAGATATCTATCCAGAACATCTCGCCGGTATTAAGTTGCGAGTCCCACCCAAAGTGTAAACCCAAAGCAATAGACAACTGCATTAAAAGAACTCTGCGTAAAATACACAATCCTTGCAACCGCAGTTACAAGCACCATTGTTTTCCCCCTTGTGGCAACACCGCATCCCCTAGACTCATATTTCTGTCACTCAAGCTAGTCATCAGGGGGCATGAACCCACAATCAAGCATAATGCTCCCTCTTGGAGTCACTACCTACTACTTGGCCAAAGCAATAAACAACAACGGAGAACATGCAAGAATTACTCTAGAACACAAACATAAAATAGAAGAACCAAATATATTACTCATCTCAATCTGAACATAGTCTCATAATCCATCAGATCCCAACAAACTCAACATAGCAACAGCAGAAAGATATACATATGTGCATTGATCATGTAGGTCAGCTCACAAGGTCTAATCCATGAAGAACAAAGAGGGGGAAAGAACATCACATAGCTACTGATCATGGAACCATGGTCCAAGGTGGACTACTCACGGATCATCCGGGAAGCGTCCATGATGGTGGAGAAGCTCCCGGAGGTCAATCCTCCCTCCGGAAGGGTGTCGTGAAGGGGTCTTCTAGTGCTGTCGATCTTGGAAGCGCGGCGGCGGAACAGAGGCTATATCGCGAAAAGGGTTCTGTCCTCGAGGGTTTCGGAGGACGAGGTAAATATAGGCGAAGGGGGGCAGCCAGGAGGGCCACCAGGGGTCCAGGCGGCCTCTCGGAGTGACCCCACACTAGGCCGCGCCACCTGGCCACCTGGAGCCCAGGTGGATCCCCTCTGGCCCCCCTTCAGGACTCTGGAAGCTTCCGCTACACTGATTTTTTATATATTTTTCCCGGAATTTTTCTGGCATTCAACGTAATGGGAAAACCTGAAAGAAAAAGACAGCAGAAAACAGAAACTGGCACTGGGGTGCACTGATTTAATAGGTTAGTCCAAATATGATCAAAATTGTATGAAAGTGTATCAAAACCATAACAATATCACCCAAAACATGCATGGAGCAAGCAGAAATTATAGATACGTTTGGGACGTATCAGGGCCTTAGCTTCCTCTTTTTGTTATAGTCATCGACATCATCACCTTTGTCGTCAGAGCCAGGGGTGGGGGCGGGCGCTTTGGTTGGGTGGCAGCGGCGGTGGAGTGCGGGGACAAGGATGGTGCTGGGGAGTGGCGCGGCCGATGGGTCCTTGATAACCTACAACTTTAGGGGATCGAGATAGTCTTTGCGGGTAAGAATAACCCAATTTATAGATTCGACTCAAGGGGAGATAAAGAATACTCACAAGCTTTAACCGTTGAGTTGTCAATTCAACCGCACCTGAAATACACTTTCTTGCAATGAAATATTAATAGCAACGATGATATGAAAGTGATGGTGGCAATGGAAATAGTGGTGGTGAAACAACGAAAGTAAAACACCAAAAGTAAACAACTAGTAAACAACAGGATTGAAACACTGTAGACTAGGGAGATGGATGGTTGGACGCTGCTTGAATTAGAGTGGACATGTAATAGATTCAAACACGGGGCAAGGCACACAGAAAAGCAAGGATCATCTAGGCAATATCAAACATTAGACATGCATCCCAAGGTAGTTGTACGTGCTTGCAATAAGAACTTTGCACAACATATTTTGTCCTACCATCCCGCTACGAACGGGGCCAAAATGAACTTATGGAGATTAAGGTGCTCCTGTCAAAGATCACCGGAACAAAGCATTAACACTCATTGGATACATGAAATCCTCAAATTATAGTCCATCCCCTTTGGTGTCCCAAGCTTTCACCTGTGGGATCGCTGGTTCCGGACCATAATAGGTGCATACAACTCATAGATAGGATCAAGAACACAAATAAACTCATGAAAACACAAGTGGTTTAGATCTGAAAAAATGGCACTCGGGCCCAAAGTGACAAGCATTAGGAGCAACAAGTTGTAGCAAATATGATAAACACCAAAGTAGATGATAGGCAACATGCCCCCAACAATCTGACGAACTATTACATGATCTAACTCATCCAATTCCTACCATCCCCTTTGCCTACAGTAGGGAATTACTTACACATGAAAGGAGAAGTCATGGAGGGATGATGGAGTGGCGATGGTGATGACGATGGCGATGATACCCCCTCACCGGAGGCCAAAACAACCTCCAGATTAGCCCTCCCGAAGAAAAACAGAGGGTGGCGGCGGATCCGCGACGAGAACTGGGAAAACGACTTTTGTTCAGGGGTTTCCTCGCGACGAGTAAAAATAGGGGCCAAGGTAGGTCGCCAGAGGGGATGGGACCCCAGGCGGCCTCCCGGCGCGGCCAGGGGGTGGCCGCGCCAGCAGGGTGCCTGGGGCCCCTCTGGTTCCCCTCTGGCCCACCTTCTGGTCTTGGGTCCCTCCGGGTGCATGTATTTTCCGTGTTTTTTCAGGGGATTTTCTGAGGTACCTAAAAATCCATATTCATGCACACAAAAAACCATACAGGTAGCTCTGCTGAAAACAACATCAGTCCGGGTTAGTTTCGTTCAAATTATGCAAGAATGAGGCCAACAAATAGCAAAAGTGTTTGGAAAAGTAGATACGTTTGAGACGTATCAACTCCCCCAAGCTTAGCATATTGCTTGTCCTCAAGCAATTCAGTTCAACGAACTGGACGCGACAAAGAAAACTTTGACAAACTCTTTTGCTTCATTAGATGTATATAAGCATGCACTACGAAAAGAGTTTAGCAACTATTGAAACAATGCTACAAGGATAATGCACGAAGAAATCCTTCTTTCATGTGATGAATCACAAACAACCAAGAGTAAATAATATGCTGCTGAAAATCAAGACAGGATCACAATGCGCATAGCTTGAACATACTAGAGTGGTATCTCGCTAGCCTCCATGAGTGAAGTAAAACATAAATGCAGAAACTCCTCCAGAGTTTTAAAGGAGACTAGAACTAAGAATTTCAGAACAAGTAATATCACAATCATGAAGAAGACAATGTGGTACTTTGGGACAATGCACATTACACTCAGAATGAAGAAATTATGCTCTCAATAGTTGGTGCTTTGAAGAAAGGTGGAGACTCTCGAACCGTGGCTTTTGATGGCAAGGTTGAAAACCCGTGACTGGAAGCAAAGACTAAACATGTACGAGAGCTCGTGGTTTTGAAAACAGAGATAAAATCTATTTGGGAAGTGCAACTTTCCAGTCAACGGTAGACGGTAAAGGTTTCTCAATATCTCCAATACCAACCACATTAATGGCGGTTCCCATGCTTTTTTGCTTAGACTTATGTTCCCTTATCCATCTGTCATTTGACGGTCTATGGTGCCTTTTATTTTGTCTCAAGTGTGGAAGTAAAGTTCTCGTTCCATCTATTATTAGCAACATTTGGCCCATTTCATTCCATCATCAAGTATGGGGGAAGTGTAGTTTTATGTAAATTGTGAAACAAGTGAGAACTGGGCATTCTCCAGACCAGTCTCTGCCTCATAAATTTGACTAGTTAAAACTTTTTCAAGTAGTAAAACATTTTTGGCATGGAAGATACTGATTTTCCCTCACCACACCATGAGCTTGTACGGTTACAAAAAGGAAACTTTTCAATGAATTTTGAGATGGTACAAGAAAGTATTCGTTAGGGATGGCAGTTAAATACCATAAATAGGAAGGTATAGTGGACTCATGTGGAATAACTGGTTTGAAAGGATTTTAGACGCACAAGCAGAATTCCGCTTAGTGCGAGCGAAGGCTAGCAAAAGACTGGGAAGCGACCAACTAGAGAGCAATAACGGTCATAATCATGCAGAGCAACAAAGCAACATTGAATCAGGCATGAAAGTGATATAACTATTCCGAAATAAAAAGATCATCAAGACAAGGTAGACTTTTTAGTCATAAACATGTGTGAACATGTGCCAAGTCAATCCAAAAATTCTCCGAAGGAAAATACCACTTCAATATGCCAAACCATGAACAATGCAATGCATGCAAATCATTTCAATAACACATTACGGACTATAGCTATTTGAGATTAACCACAAAGAAAGCATGAACCACTGGGAACGCATTGTAAATGTAGCACTATCTCACTACAAGCTGGTGTCTAGATCATAAGTACATGCATATGTACAAAAGTAGAAACAAAAAGAGTTCATACCGGTTTTACTTGTTGCATCCGTTCCCTCGATCTTCTTCATTACTGCCTTGTCACTTGCACGATCGAACATAGGAAAATTTAATCAAGTGCAAATTCCATCACGGACTCGAGCTGAACTCTACAAAAAAAGCAAAATAAAGAGAGAAAGGAAATATTTTTGGGTTTTTTAAAGGTTAAGCAAAAGCAAAAGAAAGGAGAAATCTTTTGGTTGTTTTTGAAAATTAAGAGAGAACAAATAAGAACATGCGAGAACTTCGAAAAGATCAAAGAGAACAAGACAAAACGGATAGTACAATGGAAAGGGGAGAAGGGCACGTGATACGTCCAAAATGCATCACTATTTTATATAGTAATTCATCCTTATTCATTGATATATTTCATGTTATGATGCTATTCTTATGTTGTTTTGGCTTGTTTTACACAGTTTGCAAATTTCCGATGCCGAAACAGCAGACGCAGGATTCAACGGTAAAAAGTGGACGCTGAGTTGCTGAAGCAGAAGACCTCCAAATTACCTGAAAATCGACGGAGGCCATTTGCCAGAAGAATGAAGGAGACACGCAAAACGGGAACCAGAAGGGGCCACCAGGAGCCCAGGCGCCCCACTGGCGCGGCCCCACCCCTGGCCGCGTTGGGTGGCCGCCTGGACCCCTGGAGCCACCCCAGGCTCCCCCTCTGGCCTATATATCCCTCTTCATCCAAAAACCCTAAAAGAGGAGGAGTTTCACGAGTTCCGCCGTCGCTCCGTGGCGGAAACCTACAAAGAAGAAAAGACATCTCCGGCGGGCAGATTCCGCCGGGGAGAACACCTCCCGGAGGGGAGATCATCGCCATCGTCATCACCATCGTCACGGGCATCATCGAGATCATCATCAACATCGTCCCCACCATCAGCACAGTCTCCACCACCAACCTATCTCATCTCACAATTGCAACTCATGTTGTAATCCGTACTATCTATCCTCTCTACTCTATCGGTGTTGATTACTACTTTGTGGTGAATGCTATTGAGTTTTGTTGGAGAAATATCATTGTGTCCAGATTGTTTATCATATATTTATCCCCTCTGATCATGAATTCATGATGTCTTTTATGTCTTGTGAGTAGTTACTTTAGTTCTTGAGGACATGTGAGAAGTCTAGTTGTTAGTAGTCATATGATGTTGAAGTAATATGTGTTGTTTGATATTTAAGTTGTGTTGTTATTTTCCTAGTGGTGTTGTGTGAGTCGAACTCTCAACACTTCGCCTTAGTAATGACCTAGGGGAATTCATTGTGTATTAAGAATGCTTACGGTGTGTTGCCGGAGTGACAAAAACCTGAACCCCAGTTTGCATGCTTTAGCACAAGGGAACAATGGATCATCGATCGTATTGCTATGGTTAAGCTTTTGCCTTAATTACTATCTTGTATTTGAAGATGCTTGTTAAGTGTTTAATCATAAGAGTACACTTATATTAGTCTAGAAGGTGCACTAGCATAGATCAACCCACTCAACACTTATCAACACAACACATAGTACCGATACAGAATATGGAGAAAGCACGTGACTATTTCCCCCGTGTGTCCTCAAGAACACTTTAGCCTTTATAAGCTTAGTTGCTAGGCCTATCCTTTGCTCAAAAAGATTGGGACACTTGTTACTCCTCAGTATCTTTTGCTTTCTCGCTTTTACCTTCTTGTCGCTTATACCAAAAGAACCCCTAAAAAGTTATCTTTCAGTGCCTGCAGTTATTTCCTTGCCAAAGTCACTTACCAATACCTTCTGCTCCTCGTTGGTTTCGACACTCTTATTTATCGAAAACGCTACAATCGATCCCCTACAGTTGAGGTTCATCAGCACATACTCCCCCAAGATTAGGCTTTTGGCCTAAGTTGGTGACTGCTACTGCGGTCCCTAGGAACCTCCAGCTCTGGGGTAGTACTGTGCGTCCACGGGTCGTACGGGGCTTCAGGTGCGTACACCGAAGTCCTGCGATTCTCACATGAAGAAGGCTCCGCACTCCAAGAAGAAGAAGACTCTTCACCCCACTGGGTAATGTGCTCCTCCACATCGGGCACAACCCCCTCCATGGGGTTAAGGAACTACTGCTGGGCCACTAATACTCTCTCCTCGTTGGTTACCCCAAGTGGAAGGTGAGATGTAGTGTAGCGGAAAATTTCCCCCGGCGAAGATACCAAGGTATGTCTCCAGTAGGACTCCGGAGATGATAAGTAGGTGACAACAGCGTCATAAGTTTGACGGTTGACGTGGACCTGCGTGTCATCGGGGGGCATGAACCCACATTCGAGCATAATGTTCCCTCTTGGAGTCACTACCTACTACTTGGCCAAAGCAATAAACAACAACGGAGAACATGCAAGAATTACTTAGGAACAAAAATATAAAAGATAAGAACCAAATATATTACTCAATCACAATCTGAACATAATCTCATAATCCATCAGATCCCAGCAGACTCAGCATAGCAATAACAAAAAATTACATATGTGCCTCGATCATGCAGGGTAGCTCACGAGGTCTAAACCATGAAGAACAAAGAGGGGATGAGAACATCACATAGCTACTGATCATGAAGCCATGGTCCAAGGGAAACTACTCACGGCACATCCGGGAAGCGTCCATGGTGGAGGGGAAGCTTCCGGAGGTCAATCCTCCCTCCGGCAGGGTGCCGGGAAGGGTTCTGCTGGCGCTCCCGATCTTGGAAGCGCGGCGGCGGCGGAACAGAGGCGAGATCGCGAAAAAGGGTTCTATTTTCGGAGGTTTCGAGTCACGGGGATTAAATACGCGAAGGGGGGGGGCAGCCATGGGCCGGGGCCACCAGGGGTCCAGGAGCCCCCCTGGCGCGGCCAGGCCCTAGGCCGCGCCAGGTTGCCGCCTGGGGCCCTGGTGGGTCCCACCTGGTCCTCCTTTGGGACTCCGGAAGGTTCTGTCACGCTGATTTTTATCTGTTTTTCCCGAATTTTTGGTGCACTCTTAATATGGGGGAAAACTGAAATAGAAAAACAGCAGAAAACATGAACTGACACTGTGGTGCACTGAGTTAATAGGTTAGTCCAAATATGATAAAAAGTGTATGAAAGTGTATCTAGATTATAGAAATATCACACAAAACATGCATGGAGCAAGCAAAAATTATAGATACATTTGGGACGTATGAACATCCCCAAGCTTAATTCCTGCTCGTCCTCGAGTAGGTAAATGATAACAAACATAATTTCTGTGGTGATGATGTCTACACACGCTTCTATTCTTGTAGACTATGTTGGGCCTCCAAGCGCAGAGGTTTGTAGGACAGGAGCAATTTCCCTCAAGTGGATGACCTAAGGTTTATCGAACTCAGGGAAGTAGAGGTTGAAGATGGTCTCTCTCAAGCAATCCGACAATTAAGATAGAAGAAGTCTCTTGTGTCCCCAACACACCTAATACAACTAGGAGTTGCATAGGTGCACTAGTTCGGCGAAGAGATGGTAAAATATGGGTGATAGGTGTGGCAAAGCAAGGTAATATAAATCTGTAATAAAAAGTGCAACAAGAAAACATGTGACAAAAGTGAGCACAAACGGTGTAACAATGAAGGAAACAAGGCCTAGGCTTCATAATTTCACTAGTGGCAACTCCCAACAACATTAACATAGTCTAATCACATGATATTTCCATTAAAACATGCAATGGAGACGTACTCAGAGGTCATTCCTTTGTGGTCAAGAGAGGACGTGAATTATGTAGGGCTACAAAATCACACCCACGAGTTCGTAGTTCTCAATCTATGGATTTCCCCATGTCACCACGGCCATCCAAAGAGAGTACCACAATCACCACAACATATCTCAAGGATAGTCAAAGACAAGCACCAAGAGACTCTCAATCTTAAATCAACACACAAAAGAGGAAATCACTCATGAAAATATCTTTCTAATCCATGTCCAATAGACCGCTGTCACCATGGCCTCGGGTATTATAATAGATAAGATCAAGTGAGTACATCAATCCAATACATAGAGGAAGGGGAAATATCATGGGATCACCCTAGATTAACATAACCTATGATCAAAACGAAGATCACATCATGGGAGAGAGAATTGACCACATAGCTACTGGTAGAAACCTCAGCCCCGAGGAGGGACTACTCGCGCATCATGGAGGGAGGAAGAAACGTCGATGGAGATGAATCCGGGGGCACTTTACCGTCCCGGCAGGGTGCGGGCACAGGAATTCTGGTCCCCCGAAGCTTGTTGATGATGGCGGCGGAGATCGGAATCGCTTCTGGACAAAAGAGTTCTGGCATCAGGGTTTTCGCGACGCGAGTATAAATAAGGGCCAAAGGGGGGCACCGGGGGATCGAGGTCCCAGTCGCCCAGGCGGCCACCCGACGCGGGTGGCCCCCTGGCCGCGCCAGGAGGGCACCTGGGGGCTGTGGGCCACCCCAGGGCCCCATCCTCGGGCTGGAGGACTCTTCTAGAACGCTGATTTTTATACATTTTCCCGGAATTTTCTGAGCACTTTTAATAATGGGAAAACCTGAAATACAAAAACAGCAGAAAACAGGAACTAGCACTGGGTGCACTAAGTTAATATGTTAGTCCAAATATGATCAAAAGTGTACGAAAGTGTATCTAGATCATAGCAATATCACACAAAACATGCATGGAGAAAGCAGAAATTATAGATACGTTTGGGACGTATCAACATCCTCAAGCTTAATTCCTTCTCGTCCTCGAGTAGGTAAATGATAACGAGCTTAATTTCCATGGTGACATGCTAGCAACCATATAAGAACTTTGAAAGTAAAGCAATCAAGTTATGTGATTCAATTCAACTGATAACATGCAAGAGTCTATATTGGCATTCAGAATAAGGAACGCAAGAACATTAGGTGCAAGAGCTCTTAGCTGTCCGTGACTCGAATGTCTCCAAATGGTGTTTACGTGGAAGAAGGGGGATATGGGAATACAAGAGAAAAATATATTTGTTGAGAACTCAATCTACTAAAGTTTCACACTTTGCCTTCTTTGGAATCTTATCTTGACTCGTCCCCAGACCACTGATACGTCCAAAACGTATCTATAATTTCTGCTTGCTCCATTGATGTTTTGTGTGATATTGCTATGATCTAGATACACTTTCATACACTTTTGATCGTATTTGGACTAACCTATTAACTCAGTGCACCACAGTGCCAGTTCCTGTTTTCTGCTGTTTTTCTATTTCAGTTTTCCCCCATATAAAAAGTGCCAGAAAAATTCCGGGAAAAATATAGGAAAAATCAGCGTACAGGAAGCTTCGCGAAGAGCCCGAGTGGGGACAGAGGGGAGCCAGGGGTGGCCCAGGCGGCCACCCGGCGCGGCCCCACCCCTGGCCGCGCCAGGGGGGGCGCCTGGGCCCCTGGTCCACCTCTGGCTGCCCCCTTCGCCTATATATTCTCCGTCACGGGAAACTTCTGGAGCGAGAACCCTTTTTCGCGATCTCTCCTTTGTTCCTCCGCCGCCGCGCTTCCGAGATCGGGAGAACCAGAAGACCTCTTCCCGGCACCCTGCCGGAGGGAGGGACGACCTCCGGGAGTCTCCTCTCCACCATGGATGCTCCCCGGATGTCTCGTGAGTAGTTTTACTTGGACCATGGGTCCGTGATCAGTAGCTACGTGATGTTCTCCTCCCCTCTTTGTTCTTCATGGTTTAGACCTCGTGAACTGCCCTACATGATCGAGGCACTTTTGTAATCTTTCTGTTGTTGCTATGCTGAGTTTGATGGGATCTGATGGATTATGAGATTATGTTCAGATTGTGATTTAGTAATATATTTGGTTTTTATCTCTTATATTTTTGTTCCTAAGTAATTCTTGCATGTTCTCCGTTGCTGTTTATTGCTTTGGCCAAGTAGTAGGTAGTAACCCCAAGAGGGAACGTTATGATCGATTGTGGGTTGATGCCCCCCGATGACACGCTTGAGTGACAGAAACATGAGTCTAGGGGATGTGTTGTTGCCACAAGGGGGAAAACAACGGTGCTTGTAACCGCGGTTGCAAGGATTGATTACTTTACGCAAAGTGCTTTTTAATGCAGTTGTCTGTTGCTTTGGGTTTACACTTTGGGTGGGGCTCGCAACTTAATACCAGCGAGATGTTCTGGATAGATATCTCAAGGTGGATGATTAGTAGTAGATGCAGTTGGATTTCGGTCTACTTATTTTGGCGTACTGCCCGTGCTTTTGAGCCTCTTCCTTTCTTTTGTAGCATAGTTAGCATTGCGGTGCGTTCATAATCCTGTCAATAGCCCTTCTATAATTTGTTTACCTCGCATAGCAGTTTTATCGTCTTTTGGGAGAGAGACATCACTAGTGAACATCACGTATCCCGGTCCATATCCTCATTACTGTTTCCATGCTCATTTACTTTTCTGCTTTTACTTTTAGTTGCTATCATTATCATTATCTATTGCGTTGATCCTTTGTGAACAACAAGACCAGAGAGATTGACAACCTCTCTGAGCTTCGTTGGGAACAAAGTTATTTGTGTCTGTGTGCAGGTCCGCGTCAGTTGCGCCGCTGACACCTACTTATCATCTCTGGAGTCCTACTGGAGACAAACCTTGGTATCTTTACTAAGGGAAATTTTCTGCTGTGCTGCATCACACCTTCCACTTGGGGCTCACCAACGAAGGGCGAGAAGACTACACCCGTCTACTCTCGCGCCATCAAGAAAATTTCTGGCGCCGTTGCCGGGGACTCCGAGTGCTAAGATAGGGGAGTTGCACACTACCCTTTACCTTTGTTTTTTAGTCTTGTTAGTTTACCTTTCAGTTTTTATCTTTGTGTCTTATATCAAAAATCACAAAAAAATGTTTATCTTGCTGTTAGGAGTCCTCCTTGTTTAGATGAACATGTTAGGGCTAGGTGCTTTGCGGGAATCGGAAGTTCTCGATTTCCGTCAAAGAGATGGAGAAAATATGAAGAAAGCATGGGACAGAATCTCTGAAGCACATAAAAGAATTATGCCTTGGATACCTATAAAAATTGTGCTTAGAAATTTTTTCCATGGTCTTTTAAAGTGGTGTAAACACTCTCTTGACATTGTAGCTGAAGGAGATTTTCTAGAGTATGATGAAGTTAGGGCTCTTGATATTTTGCGTAGTCTATCTAGTTATTTTGTTTAGGATCGTAGTATTCATACTGTCATAGATAGACTTGCCACTATTGAAAAAAGATTAGATGCTCTAGACTTGAGGAAAGTAGAGGAACTTTAGTCCAACAAGAACGAAATGTTGGAGATAGATGATGATTGGGAGCCCTTTGTTAGGATGAGCATCTCTAACCAAGGCTTCCTTGCCTTATGTGATGTTGGAGCTAGTACCTCCGTTATGCCCAAAAGAATATTTGATATGTTTGAATTGAAGCCCTTTGAGCCTTCTTCTTTTGGTGTTCGTCTTGTTGATTCTTCCGTAAAGAAACCTTTGGGGAAGGTCGACGATGTTCTTATCATTGTCAATGACAACTATGTTCCCGTTGATTTTATTGTTATGGATATAGAGTGTGAACCTTTGTGTCCAATTATTTTGGGACGTCCTTTTCTTCGCACCATTGGTGCGGTTATTGACATGAAAGAGGGGAATATAAAATTCCAATTCCCATTCAAAAAGGGGATGGAACACTTCCCTAGAAATAAAATCAAGTTACCTTTTGAGTCCGTTACACGGGCTAGTTATTCTCTTTCTCTTGATAAAACTTGATTCTTCTTTTGCATTATGCCTAGCTTAAAGGCATAAAAGAAAGCGCTTTCGGGAGGCAGCCCGCAACGAATTTAGGTTTCTTTTTGCTTTTTGTTGTGTCTTGATGTTTGTTACTACTGTAGCAACATCATTGTATCTTTATTTTTCAGCTTTGTGCCAAGTTATAGCCTCTTATGATAAGGGAAGCAAGAGTTGTGACGTGCTGTCCAGAAAACAGATTCTATCCCTTGACAGAAAAATTCGAATCAAATCACCAGTTCATCTTTCTGATCTGAATTTTTTTGACAGCGTGCTCTATATAATTTTGAAACTTCCGTATGTTCTGAGTTTTTTTATTTGAGTTGCAGAAGTGCCCCTAAAAAATTCTTTACTACCTGCTGTTCTGTTTTTCACAGATTCTGCCACGTTTTGTCTCTCCTAACTTTTGAAAACCTTAAGCTTGCTTTTTCTTTGCAAAAACTTTTTGGCACTCTTGAGAAACAGTATATATTCAAGAATATCTTTATAACCAGTGGGGAAAAATTATTTTATTAAGGTTACTAACCTCTCTAATCAGCTTATGATGAATTATGTATGAAGGGAGTTTTCAAGTGTGCGATGGAAGATGATGAAAGAAGATCCAGGAGTGTCAAGCGCTCAAGATTGGGGATGCCCCCATGCATCCCCAATAAATATTCAAGGATACTGAAGCATCTAAGCTTGGGGATGCCCCCGTGCATCCCCTTCTCCATCAACAATCATCAGTTCGTCCTTCGTCTCACTATATTTTTATCACTTCATGCGTTATGTGCTATGCTTGGAGCGTCTCGCTCTTAGGTTTTATTTTTAGTTTTCTTTACCTTTGCTTGCTGTTCATAACAAGTTAGATCCCGTCTTACTTTGTGTGGGAGAGAAACACGTTCCACTTTCAAAATCTAGAACACATCATAGGATTTTTCCTGCTTATCTTTTTGCTGTTGTGTGTTCTTTATCTTTTCGTAGCTACTGCCATGTTTAGTCTTAGTCTTAGTTTGTCTTTAGCAAGAGCCTTGGCTTTTGTTTAGTTTGTTGCTGGAACTCTTTTTATTTTTCATGTTTATCTTGTTAAAGAGAGTTGGTTGTTGCACTAAGTTGTGTCTTGTCTTGAAAGTAGGTAATTGAGGTTGCTATTTAATTCTAGTAGTAACTTGCAATAGTTTTGAGGTATTGTTGTGAGTAATGTTTGAACTTTTGGTGTCAAGAGATCTAGCCTATTAGTGATAGGTGTCGTATTTTGGGCAATCCGTGTGTATTTTCAAAACCTACAAAACTAGTTGAGAACTCTAGCTACTAGATGGATCACTAATCTTTGGAGGGATCGAATATTAAAGAACACTCACGTACCATGAGTCGAGGATGCGCAAGGATAACCAAACCCCCATACACTCCTCCTCGGGGTACTTGTCTCTTTTTGAACCTCCTTTTTAGATTGAGAGTTACCGATAATAAGTGCATGAGTTCTTCGGACTAATGTAAGTATTGAGAGTTGACACTTCCACCTTCCCATATTTTGCTAGCCTCTCCCGTGCTGTGCATTGCCTTCTTCTCACTCCGAGAGTTGGTGTCCACCTTCGCCGGTACATCCAAACCCTTGGCATGATACGCTCTGTCATCATAAAACTCCTTATATCTTTCCTCAAAACAGCCACCATACCTACCTATCAAGGCATTTCCATAGCCTTTCCGAGATATATTGCCATGCAACATCCACCTCTTCATGACTTGATCTCCATGTCATACATGATCCTGCTACACTGGCAGCGACATACATTGCATACATCATGATAGTTACATCTTCTTTATGATTTTGAGTACCTTGTAAAGTGTGAAAGATCTCCTTTACCTTCTTGTAAAATAGAGTGTTGCCCTTAAGTGAGGAAAAGATCCCAAAGTGGACACAATAAAAGATCCCAAAGAGGACAAATGAGAGTTAAATAGAAAGAGCCATTGAGGCCACAAAAAAATACAAAAAATAGAAAAAAGAGAAAAAAGAAATAAAAAGAGAGAAAGGGGAAACACTACTATCCTTTTGAGAGATCCACACTAGTACTCCCTTTATATCCTTGTACTCCATAGAGATGATCATTATGCATATAGCTATGTGGGGACCTTCACACTATAGAACTTGGATTGCATATTCCAAGGATGAGCCTCCTCAAACGAGCTCTAGGTCTTCATGAGCGAGCAAGTTAGATGCACCCCCACTAGTTCCATTGGAGAGCTTCCTGGCTCGTATGTGCATCCGTTGCATGGCAATCCCTACTCATCACATCATATCTATCATTTGGCATCTCTTGCTTATGATTGTCCTCATTGATGTGAGCCTTTCTCATCCTTTTTGTCTTCCTCCTCCGTACTTCTCTCTTTGCCATCCTAAGTGTCAACTCTCGTGCTTACGCTCATCCATTGCATGAGTGCTCAAAATATTGAAAAAGGAGTGGATCAAATTGACTTGTACCTGGCTAGTGGTTTGGGGACGAGTCAAGATAAGATTCCAGAAAAAGACCGAGTGTGAAACTTTAGTAGATTGAGTTCTCAACAAATAAATTGTTTTTCTCGTATTCCCTATCCCCCTTCTTGCACGCAAACACCATTTGGAGACATTCGAGTCACGGACAGTGAGAGCTCTTGCCCCTAATGTTCTTTTGTTACTTGTTTCAATGCTAATATAGACTCTTGCTTGTTATGACTTGAATTGAGTTTCTAACCTTGATTGCTTTACTTTTCAAAGTTCTTATATGGTTGCTAGCATGTCACAACAGAAATTATGCCGTTATCATTTACCTACTCGAGGACGAGCAGGAATTAAGCTTGGGGATGTTGATACGTCCAAAACGTATCTATAATTTCTGCTTGCTCCATGCATGTTTTGTGTGATATTGCTATGATCTAGATACACTTTCATACACTTTTGATCATATTTGGACTAACCTATTAACTCAGTGCACCACAGTGCCAGTTCTTGTTTTCTGCTGTTTTTCTATTTCAGTTTTCCCCCATATAAAAAGTGCCATAAAAATTCCGGAAAAATATAGGAAAAATCAGCGTACAGGAAGCTTCGCGAAGAGCCCGAGTGGGGCAAGAGGGGAGCCAGGGGTGGCCCAGGCGGCCACCCGGCGCGGACCCACCCCTGGCCGCGCCAGGGGGGCGCCTGGGGCCCCTGGTCCACCTCTGGCTTCCCCCCTTCGCCTATATATTCTCCGTCACGGGAAACTTCCGGAGCGAGAACCCTTTTTCGCGATCTCTCCTCTGTTCCGCCGCCGCCGCGCTTCCGAGATCGGGAGCACCAGAAGACCTCTTCCCGGCACCCTGCCGGAGGGAGGGCCGACCTCCGGGAGTCTCCTCTCCACCATGGATGCTCCCCGGATGTCTCGTGAGTAGTTTTCCTTGGACCATGGGTCCGTGATCAGTAGCTATGTGATGTTCTCCTCCCCTCTTTGTTCTTCATGGTTTATACCTCGTGAGCTGCCCTACATTATCGAGGCACTTTTGTAATCTTTCTGCTGTTGCTATGCTGAGTTTGATGGGATCTGATGGATTATGAGATTATGTTCAGATTGTGATTGAGTAATATATTTGGTTTTTATCTCTTATATTTTTGTTCCTAAGTAATTCTTGCATGTTCTCCGTTGCTGTTTATTGCTTTGGCCAAGTAGTAGGTAGTAAACCCAAGAGGGAACGTTATGCTCGATTGTGGGTTCATGCCCCCCGACGACATACTTGAGTGACAGAAACATGAGTCTAGGGGATGTGCTATTGCCACAAGGGGGAAAACAACGGTGCTTGTAACCACGGTTGCAAGGATTGTTTACTTTACGCAAAGTGATTTTTAATGCAGTTGTCTGTTGATTTGGGTTTATACTTTGGGTGGGGCTCGCAACTTAATACCAGCGAGATGTTCTGGATAGATATCTCAAGGTGGATGATTACTAGTAGATGCAGTTGGATTTCGGTCTACTTATTTTGGCGTACTTCCCGTGCTTTTGAGCCTCTTACTTTCTTTTGTATCATAGTTAGCATTGCGGTGCGTTCATAATCCTTTCAATTTCCCTTCTGTAATTTGTTTACCTTGCATAGCAGTTTTATCGTCTTTTGGGAGAGAGACATCACTAGTGAACATCACGTATCCAGGTCCATATCCTCATTACTGTTTCCACGCTCATTTACTTTTCTGCTTTTACTTTCAGTTGCTATCATTATCCCTTGTGTTTGATCCTTTGTGAACAACAAGACCGGAGAGGTTGACAACCTCTATGAACTTCTTTGGGAACAAAGTTATTTGTGTCTGTGTGCAGGTCCGCGTCAGTTGCGCCGCTGACACCTACTTATCATCTCTGGAGTCCTACTGGAGACAAACCTTGGTATCTTTACTGAGGGAAATTTGCTGCTGTGCTGCATGACGCCTTCCACTTGGGGCTCACCAACGAAGGGTGAGAAGACTACACCCGTCAACTCTCGCGGCATCAACCACTAGCCAGGTACAAGTCAATTTGATCCACTCTTTTTCGATATTTTGAGAACTCATGCAATGGATGAGCGTAAGCACGAGAGTTGACACTTAGGATGGCAAAGAGAGAGAGATTTGGTGGAGGAGGAAGACAAAAAGATGAGAAAGGCTCACATTAAAGAGGACAATTATAGGCGGAAGAAGGCCAAATGATAGATATGATGTGAGGAGTAGGGATTTCCATGCAACGGATGCACATATGAGATATGAAGAGCTCTCCAATGGAACTAGTGGGGGTGCATCCAACTTGCTCGCTCATTAAGACCTAGAGCTCGTTTGAGGAGGCTCATCCTTGGAATATGCAAGCCAAGTTCTATAGTGTGAAGGGTCCCCACATAGCGATATGCATAAATGATCATCTCAATGGAGTACAAGATACAGAGGGAGTACAAGTGTGGATCTTTCAAAGGAATAGTAGTGTTGCCCCTTTCTCTCTTTTTATTTTCTCTTTCTCTTTTTTTCTATTTTTTGTATTTTTTGGTGGCCTCAATGGCTCTTTCTAATTAACTCTCATTTGTCCTCTTTGGGATCTTTTCCTCAGTTAAGGGCAACACTCTATTTTACAAGGAGTATAGAAGATCTTAACACTTTACAAGTTACTCAACATAAAGAAGATGTAGCTATCATGATTTATGCAAATGTATGCCTCTGCCAGTGTAGCAAGAACATGTATGACATGAAGATCAAGTCATGAAGAGGTGGATGTTGCATGGCAATATATATCGGAAAGGCTATGGAAATTCCTTGATAGGTAGGTATGGTGGCTGTTTCGAGGAAAGATATAGGGAGGTTTATGATGACAGAGCGTATCATGACAATGGTTTGGATGCACCGGTGAAGGTGGACGCCAACTCTCGGAGTGAGAAGTGGGCAATGCATGGTACTGAAGAGGCTAGCAAATATGAGGAGGCGGAAGTGTCAACTTTCAATACTTACATTAGTCCGAAGAAATCATGCACTTATTATCGTTAACTGTCAATCTAATAAGGAGGTTCACAAAGAGACAAGTACCCCGAGGAGGAGTGTATGGGGGATTGGTTATCCTTGCGCATCCTCGAATCATGGTACGTGAGTGTACTCTAATATCCGATCCCTCAAAAGATTAGTTATCCATCTAGTAGCTAGACTTATCAACTAGTTTTTGTAGGTTTTGAAAATACACACGGATTTCCCAAAATACGACACCTATCACTAATAGGCTAGAGCTCTTGACACCAAAAGTTCAAACATTACTCACAACAATACCTCAAAACTATTTCCGTTTACTACTATCATTGAATAGCAACCTCAATTACCTGCTTCCAAGACAAGACACAACTCAGTGCAACAAACAACTCTCTTAACAAGATAAACATGAAAACTAAAGAGAGTTCCAGCAAGGAACTAAACAAAATCCAAGGATCTTGTTAAAGACAAACTAAAACTAAAACTAAACATGGCAGCAGCTACGAAAAGATAAAGAACACACAACAGAGTAAAGATAAGCATGAAAAATCCTATGATGTGTTCTAGATTGGAGTGCAGCGTGTTTCTCTCCCACACAAAGTAAGCTGGGGTCTAACCTGTTATGAACCGCAAGCAAACCTAAAGAAAACTAAAAAGGAAACCTAAGAGCGAGACGCTCCAAGCATAGCACGTAACGCATGAAGTGATAAAAATATAGTGAGACGAGGGACGAACTGATGATTGTTGATGGAGAAAGGGATGCACGGGGGCATACCCAAGCTTAGACGCTTGAGTCTCCTTGAATATTTATTGGGCATGCATGGGGGCATCCCAAAGATTGAGCATTTGACACTCCCAGATCTTCTTTCATCATCTTTTCTCGCACACTTGAAAACTCACTTCATACATAACTCATCATAAGCTGATTAGAGAGGTTAGTACCCTTAATAAAATAATTTTTCCCCACTGGATATAAAGATATTCTTGAAGAGCTACTGTTTCTCAAGGTTTCCAAAAGGTATTTGCAAAGAAAAAGCAAGCTTAAGGTTTGCAAAAGTAAGGAGAGGCAAAACGTGGCAGAATCTGTGAAAAAAACCTTAGTTTTCTTTAAGGTTTTTGCCACGTTTTGCCTCTCCTTACTTTTGCAAACCTTAAGCTTGCTTTTTCTTTGCAAAAACCTTTTGGAAATCTTGAGAAACAGTAGATATTCAAGAATATATTTATATCCAATGGGGAAAAATATTTTATTAAGGGTACTAACCTCTCTAATCAGCTTATGATGAGTTATGTATGAAGGGAGTTTTCGAGTGTGCTAGGGAAGAGGATGAAAGAAGATCTGAGAGTGTCAAGCGCTCAAGCTCGGGGATGCCCCCATGCATCCCAAATAAATATTCAAGGAGACACAAGCGTCTAAGCTTGGGGATGCCCCCGTGCATCCCCTTCTCCATCAACAATCATCAGTTCGTCCTTCGTCTCACTATATTTTTATCACTTCATGCGTTATGTGCTATGCTTGGACCATCTTGCTCTTAGGTTTTATTTTTAGTTTTCTTTATCTTTGCTTGCTGTTCATAACAAGTTAGAACCCATCTTACTTTGTGTGGGAGAGAAGCACGCTCCACTCCAATCTAGAACACATCATAGGATTTTTCATGCTTATCTTTTTACTGTTGTGTGTTCTTTATCTTTTTGTAGCTAGTGCCATCTTTAGTTTTAGTCTTATTCTCTATTTAGCAAGAGCCTTGGCTTTTGTTTAGTTTGTTGCTGGAACTCTCTTTAGTTTTCATGTTTATCTTGTTAAGAGAGTTGGTTGTTGCACTGAGTTGTGTCTTGTCTTGAAAGTAGGTAATTCAGGTTGCTATTCAATTGTAGTAGTAACTTGCAATAGTTTTGAGGTATTGATGTGAGTAATGCTTGAACTTTTGGTGTCAATAGCTCTAGCCTATTAGTGATAGGTGTCGTATTTTGGGCAATCCGTGTTTATTTTCAAAAACCTACAAAACTTGTTGAGAACTCTAGCTACTAGATGCATCACTAATATTTGGAGGGATCGGATATTAGAGTACACTCACGTACCATGAGTCGAGGATGCGCAAGGATAACCAAACCGCCATACACTCCTCCTCGGGGTACTTGTCTCTTTGTGAACCTCCTTATTAGATTGAGAGTTACCGTAATAAGTGCATGAGTTCTTCGGACTAATGTAAGTATTGAAAGTTGACACTTCCCCCTCCTCATATTCTCTAGCCTCTTCCGTGCCGTGCATTTACCTGACGTCCACCTTCGCCGGTGCATCCAAACCCTTGGCATGATACGCTCTGTCATCATAAACCTCCTTATATATTTCCTCAAAACAGCCACCATACCTACCTATCAAGGCATTTCCATAGCCTTTCTGAGATATATTGCCATGCAACATCCACCTCTTCATGACTTGATCTTCATGTCATACATGTTCCTGCTACACTGGCAGAGGCATACATTGCATACATCATGATAGCTACATCTTCTTTATGATTTGAGTACCTTGTAAAGTGTGAACGATCTTCCATACCCTCTTGTAAATTAGAGTTTTGCGCTTAAGTGAGGAAAAGATCCCAAAGTGGACAAAATAAAAGATCCCAAAGAGGACAAATGAGAGTTAAATAGAAAGAGCCATTGAGGCCACCAAAAAAATACAAAAAAATAGAAAAAGGAGAAAAAGAAAATAAAATGAGAGAAAGGGGAAACACTACTATCCTTTTGAAAGATCCACACTAGTACTCCATCTTATCCTTGTACTCCATAGAGATGATCATACATGCATATAGCTATGTGGGGACGCTTCACACTATAGAACTTGGCTTGCATATTCCAAGGATGAGCCTCCTCAAAAGAGCTCTAGGTCTTCATGAGCGAGCAAGTTAGATGCACCCCCACTAGTTCCATTGGAGAGCTTCTCTTAGCTCATATGTGCATCCGTTGCATGGCAATCCCTACTCCTCACATCATATCTATCATTTTGCCCTCTCGCCTATGATTGTCCTCATTGATGTGAGCCTTTTTCACCTTTTTATCTTTCTCCTCCATCATATTTCTCTCTTTGCCATCCTAAGTGTCAACTCTCATGCTTACGCTCATCCATTGCATGAGTGCTCAAAATATCGAAAGGGAGTGGATCAAATTGACTTGTACCTGGCTAGTGGTCTGGGGACGAGTCAAGATAAGATTCCAAAGAAGACCAAGTGTGAAACTTTAGTAGATTGAGTTCTCAACAAAAATACTTTTTCTCGTATTCCCTATCCCCTTTCTTGCACGAAAACACCATTTGGAGACATTTGAGTCACGGACAACGAGAGATCTTGCACCTAATGTTCTTTCGTTGCTTGTTTCAATACTAATATAGACGCTTGCCTGTTATGACTTGAATTGAATCACATACCTTGATTGCTTTACTTTTCAAAGTTCTTATATGGTTGCTAGCATGTCACCATAGAAATTATGCTTTTTATCATTTACCTACTCGAGGATGAGCAGGAATTAAGCTTGGGGATGTTGATACGTCCCAAATGTATCTATAATTTCTGCTTGCTCCATGCATGTTTTGTGTGATATTTCTATGCTGTAGATACACTTTCATAAACTTTTGATCATATTTGGACTAACTTAGTAACTCAGTGCACCACAGCGCCAGTTCCTGTTTTCTCCTGTTTTGCTATTCCAGGTTTCCCCCATATTAAAAGTGCTCCAAAAATTCAGGAAAAATCGGATAAAAAATCAGTGCAACGGAACCTTCCAGAGCCCCGAAGGAGGGCCAGAGGGGCCCCACCTGGTGCCCAGGCGGCCAGGTGGCGCGTCCTAGGGTGGGACCGCGCCGGGTAGCCACTTGGACACCTGGTGGCCCCCCTAGCTGCCCCCTTCTCCTATTTATTCCCCGTGACGTGAAACCCCCGAAGACAGAACCCTTTTTCGCGATCTCGCCTCTATTCCGCCACCTCCGCGCTTCCAAGATCGGGAGCGCCGACAGACCTCTTCCCGGCACCCTGCCAGAGGGACGATTGACCCCCGGGAGCTTCCCCTCCACCATGAACGCTTCCCGGATGTGCCGTGAGTAGTTTCGTTTGGACCATGGGTCCGTGATTAGTAGCTATGTGATGTTCTCCTCCCCTCTTTGTTCTTCATGGTTTAGACCTCGTGAGCTGCCCTACATGATCGAGGAACATATGTAATCTTTCTGATGTTGCTATGCTGAGTTTGATGGGATCTGATGGATTATGAGATTATGTTCAGATTGCAATAGAGTAATATATTTGGTTCTTATCTTTTATATTTTTGTTCCTAAGTAATTCTTGCATGTTCTCCGTTTCTGTTTATTGATGTGGCCAAGTAGTAGGTAGTAACTTCAAGAGGGAACGTTATGCTCGATTGTGGGTTCATGCCCCCTTATGACACGCTTGAGTGACGGAAACATGAGTCAAGGGGATGTGCTGTTGCCACAAGGGGGAAAACAACGGTGCTTGTAACCGCGGTTGCAAGGATTGTTTACTTTACGCAAAGTGCTTTTTAATGCAGTTGTCTGTTGCTTTGGGTTTACACTTTGGGTGGGGCTCGCAGCTTAATACCCGTGAGATGTTCTGGATAGATATCTCAAGGTGGATGATTAGTAGTAGATGCAGTTGGATTTTGGTCTACTTATTTTGGCGTACTGCCCATGGTTTTGAGCCTCTTCCTTTCTTTGTAGCATAGTTAGCATTGCGGTGCATTTATAATCCTGTCAATTGCCCAGTTGTAATTTGTTTACCTCGCATTGCAGTTTTATTGTCTTTCGGGAGAGAGACATCACTAGTGAACATCACGGGACCCCGTTCCATATTCTCATCACTGTTTACACGCTCATTTACTTTCTAGTTTTTTAACTTTAATTTGCTATCATTATCATTATCTATTGCGTTGATCCTTTGTGAACAACAAGGCCGGAGAGATTGACAACCTCTCTGTACTCGTTGGGATCAAAGTTATTTATTTTGTGTGCAGGTCCAGGTCAAGGAAGCAACTTTTGTCTCAAACGGTGCCATTGTTTCCTTACCACCTACTTATCATTGTCGGAGTCCTACTGGGTTGATAACCTCAGTATCTTCACTGAGGGAAATTTGCCGTTATCCTACATCACACCTTCCACTTGGGGTAACCAACGAGGAGAGGAGTTGCAACTGTCAACTCTCTTGTCATCATAGCTACTGTGTGGTGAGTAGGAAGGCTTTTAATTCTATCCTCTACCTATTTTTCTCTAGCCCATTTTTCTTTAAGTTTAGCCATCATCCTAATATTTTCATTGATTTGAAATTGGATAGCATTAATAGGAGTGGCCTTATTCTCCTCAAGGGGAGAGGTTCTAATTTTAAGCATCTCAACATCAGGGGCTAAGCTATCTACCTTCAAAGATAGATTATCTAATTTAGCTAACTTCTATTATACATTTTGTTGAAGGCTTTTTGGGTAGTGATAAAGTCTCTAAGCATGTTTTCTAATTCAGAAATGGGGTTCTTATTGCTAGGATAAGTGTTTTTGTTTCCATAGTTGGATGGAAACGGTCTTGGATTGCTAGCAAAATTGCCCATATAAGCATTGTTGTTGAAGTTGTTTCTAGCAATAAATTCACATCTACTTGTTCCTGAGCAACCAAAGAATTTAAAGGAACATCATGAGGATCAATAGGGGGTTTCTTGGTAAGTAGAGACATAATTAGGTCAACTTTTTAATTAGAAGGTAATCTCCTCGACAGAGTTTACCTTCCTACCTGTTGGAGCGTGTTCGGTGTGCCATTGGGAATAGTTGGTCATCATCTCATCTAGGAGTTTCGTGGCAGCACCGAGTGTAGTTGACACAAAGGTTCCTACAGTGGCCGAATCTAACAGGTTCCGCGAGGTAAAGTTCAAGCCTGCATAAAAATTCTGGATAACCATCCAAGTAGTCAAACCATGTGTAGGGCATTTCATAACAAGAGATTTCATTCGTTCCCAAGCTTGGGAAACGTGTTCATTATCCAATTTCCTATAATTCATAATGTTACTTCTTAATTGGATACTTTTAGCAGGTGGGTTGTACTTCCCAATAAAAGCATCTTTGCACTTATCCCAAGAATCTATGCTATTCCTAGGCAAAGATTGAAACCAGATTTTAGCTCCGTCCCTCAAAGAGAAAGGAAAAAAGCTTGATCTTAACAACATCAGCTTCTACTTCTTTATACTTCTGCATATCACATAACTCAACAAAATTGGTCAAGTGTAAAGCAACATCATCTCCAGCACCAGAGAATTGATCTCTCATAACAAGGTTTAGCAAAGCAGGTTTAATTTCATAAGAGGTAGCTAAAGTGGCAGGTGTGGAAATAGGAGTGCAGATAAAGACTTTGTTGTTGTGACTAGTGAAGTCACACAACTTGGTGTTTTCAGTGGAACCCATAGCAGCGGCAAGTGTGGCAGATTTTTTTGTGATTTTTGATATAGGACACAAAGATAAAAACTGAAAGTAAACTAACAAGACTAAAAAGCAAAGGTAAAGGATAGTGTGCAACTCCCCTATCTTAGCACTCGGAGTCCCCGGCAACGGAGCCAGAAATTTGCTTGATACTCTCTCCTCGTTGGTTACCCCAAGTGGAAGGTGAGATGTATGTAGCGGCAGATTTCCCTCGGTGAAGATACCAAGGTATGTCTCCAGTAGGACTCCGGAGACGATAAGTAGGTGACAACCGCGCCAGATATTTGGCGGTTGACGTGGACCTGCACACATACACAAATAACTTTGCTCCCAACGAGTACAGAGAGGTTGTCAATCTCTCTGGCCTTGCTTTTTACAACGGGTCAAAGGCAAGAGATAAAGGATAATAAAAATTGCGGCTGGAAAGTAAATACGGGAAAATAAAAGAGCGTGTAAACAGTGATGAGAATATGGACCAGGGTCCCGTGATGTTCACTAGTGATGTCTCTGTCCCAAAAGACGATAAAACAGCTATGCGAGGTAAACAAATTACAGCTGGGCAATTGACAGGATTAAAAACACACCGCAATGCTAACTATGCTACAAAGATGCTGAAAATACTTGAGATGGGGAAACAAGATGCTGAAAATCTTCGAACGTTGGATATCCTTCATATCCTGGCTGCAAAGAGAGTCGAAGAGAGTCCTCAGCTCGGTGGGCTGAGAGTTCATCTTTGCCATCTTTCCAGCGTTCGGCACACCTATTATTTCACAAAATCTTGACAAAGGCATGGTCGAAAGATCATCATAAATTCTAAAATCAACAATACCAGCATCATGATTATATCTAAAACTATAGATAAAATAGGAGGTGAGTTTGCGATACTGAGTAACACGACATGTTGCAAGTCGTGTCAAACCTTCATTAGCACAAAGGTTGTAAAACTCCTCCTCGATTCTTGCAGCTTCAAGGAAAACTTGGCATGGATACGTCATCGGAGGTTCCGGACTTGTCTCTTCTAACAACTCTAGGGGCACACGATCTTCATTGTAGCTCACCCTAGTAGTTGAGGATGAAGCTGAAGCTCTAGTAACTCGGTCGGTACGCTCAGGCTTCGTCTTCCCAAGCCATCCCTTTGATTTTCCTAGCAAACTCATTTCTGAAATTTTTGAAAATTCAAAAAAACAAGGATTTAAGAAAAATGAGTTGAGGCAAACTACTCTACTCACTTCCTGATACGGTGAGGATAGTTATCTCACTCCTCGTTGGTTACCCCAAGTGGAAGGTGAGATGTAGCGTAGTAGCAAATTTCCCTCGGTGAAGATACCAAGGTTTGTCTCCAGTAGGACTCGCAGAAATACAAGAAGGTGGTAAAGTGAACAATGGCGCCGAGGTTTCTAGCTTCACCTGGACCTACACACAGATACAAATAACTTTGCTCCCAACGAGTACAGAGGAGTTGTCAATTCCTCCAGCCTTGCTGTTTACAAAGGATCAACGTAAGAGATAATAATAGTGGCAACTGAAAGTAAAGACTAAAAGTAAACTAAGGGTGTAAATAGTGATGTGAAGATGGACCGGGGTCCCGTGATTTTCACTAGTGATGTCTCTCTCCCAAAAGACGATAAAAGTGCTAGCGAGGTAAACAAATCATAGCTGGGCAATTGACAGAATTATGAAGGCACCGCAATGCTAACTATGCTGCAAAGAAAGGAAGGGCTCAAAAGCAATGGGCAGTACGCCAAGGTAAGTAGACCGAAATCCAACTGCATCTACTACGAATCATCCACCTTGAGATATCTATCCAGAACATGTCGCTGGTATTAAGTTGCGAATCCAACCCAAAGTGTAAAATCAAAGCAACAGACAACTGCATTAAAAGAACTTTGCGTAAAGTAAACAATCCTTGCACCCGCGGATACAAGCACCGTTGTTTTATCCCTGGTGTCAACAACACATCCCCTAGTCTCATGTTTCTGTCACTCAAGCTAGACATCAAGGGGCTGAACCCACAATCAAGCATAACGCTCCCTCTTGGAGTTGCAACAAACTACTTGGCCAAAGTAAAATACTGCAACGGAGAACATGCAAGAATTTACTCAAGAACAAAATATAAAAGAGAAGAACCAAATATATTACTCATCACAATCTGAACATAGTCTCATAATCCATCAGATCCCAGCAAACTCAGCATAGCAACAACTGAAATTACAAAAGTGCCTCGATCATGTGAGGCAGCTCACGAGGTCTCGAAAGTGGAAGCACAAAGGGGAGAGGAACATCACATAGCTACTGGTCACGGACCCATGGTCCAAGGGGGACTACTCACGATACATCCGGGAGGCGTCCATGGCTATGGATGGTCTCTCGGAGGGGGTTCCTCCTCCCGTCAGGGTGCCGGGGCAGCTTCTCTAGGCAGCCCCAATCTTGAAACGGCGGCGGCGGCGGTACAGAGGCGAGTTCGCGGAAAAGAGATCGATATTAGGGGTTTCCACCCCGAGGGCTAAATATAGGCGGAGATCGAGGGGACCCACAGGGCAGCCAGGAGGCCCCCTAGCACGGCCTAGGGTGGGGCCGCGCCAGGGACCCTTCTGGAGTCCCTGTGGTGGCCCCCTCCGCTGCCTTGGTGATTCCGGAAGCTTCCGGGTTGCTGATTTTTTATCTGATTTTTCCGGATTTTTTGGAGCACTTTTAATGGCCGGAAAACCTGAAATACAAAAATAGCAGAAAACAACAACTGGAAGCTGGGTGCACTGGGTTAATAGATTAGTCCAAATATGCTCAAAAGTGTATGAAAGTTCCAGCAAAACATGGCAAAGTTACACAAAACATGCATGGAGCAAGCAGAAATTATAGATACGTTTGGGACGTATCACTTCCCCAAGGCATAAACTTGCATCAAAACTTGGAAAAGAAATTTCTACATATGTATACAAGCTCATATGAACAGCACCAAGAACTACTAAATACTCAGAAATGAAGCCACCAATCAAAAATCTAATGGGAGGGGTGGAGGAGTGTTGACCCTCAACAGTTGAGTTGTCAATTCAACCACACCTGAAATATACTTGCTTGCAACAAAATATTAATAGCAACGGTGATATGATAATGATAGTGGCGACAACAAAAGTAAAACATCAAAAGTAACAACTAGTGACCTGCAGGATTAAAAACACTGTAGGCTAGGGAACATTATAGAACTTGGCTTGCATATTCCAAGGATGAGCCTCCTCAAAAGAGCTCTAGGTCTTCATGATCTAGCAAGTTAGATGCACCCCCACTAGTTCCATTGGACAGCTTTTCAGCTCATATGTGCATCCGTTACATGGCAATCCCTACTCCTCACATCATATCTATCATTTGACCTTCTCGCCTATGATTGTCCTCATTGATGTGAGCCTTTCTCATCCTTTTTTGACTTCCTCCTCCACCATATTCTCTCTTTGCCATCCTAAGTGTCAACTCTCGTGTTTACGCTCATCCATTACATGAGTGCTCAAAATATCAAAAAAGGAGTGGATCAAATTGACTTGTACCTGGCTAGTGGTCTGGGGACGAGTCAAGATAAGATTCCAAAGAAGACGAAGTGTGAAACTTTAGTAGATTGAGTTCTCAACACAAAAATACTTTTTTTCTCGTAATCCCAATCCCCCTTCTTGCACGCAAACACCATCTGGAGACATTCGAGTCACGGACAGCGAGAGCTCTTGCACCTAATGTTCTTTCGTTGCTTGTTTCAATGCTAATATAGACTCTTGCATGTTATGACTTGAATTGAATTACATACCTTAATTGCTTTACTTTTCAAAGTTCTTATATGGTTGCTAGCGTGTCACCATCAAAATTATGCATGTTATCATTTACCTACTCGAGGACGAGCAGGAATTAAGCTTGGGGATATTGATATGTCTCAAACGTATTGATAATTTCTGCTCGCTCCATGCATATTTTGTGTGATATTACTATGATCTAGATACACTTTCATACACTTTTGATCATATTTGGAATAACCTAATAACTCAGTGCACCCCAGTACCAGTTCTTGTTTTCTGCTGTTTTTCTATTCCAGGTTTCCCCCACATAAAAAATGCTCCAAAATTTTGGGAAAAATCGGATAAAAAAATCAGCGTAACGGAGTCTTCCAGAAGCACCCAAGTTGGGCCAGAGGGCCACCACCAGGGGCCCAGGCGGCCACCTGGAGCGGCCAGGGGCTTGGCCGCGCCAGGGGCGCGCCTGGACCCCTGGTTCCCCCCTGGCTGCCCCCTTCGCCTATTTATTTCTCATGACGGGGAAACTCGAAAGACAGAACCCTAATTCGCAATCTCGCCTCTGTTCCTCCGCCGCCGCGCTTCCAAGATCGGGAGCACCGTCAGGACCCTTCCCGGCACCCTGCCGGAGGGAGGATCGACCTCCGGGGATTTTGCTCCACCATGGATGCTTCCCGGATGTGCTGTGACTAGCCTACCTTGGACCATGGGTCTGTGATCAGTAGCTATGTGATGTTCTCCTCCCCTCTTTGTTCTTCATGGTTTAGACCTCGTGAGCTGCCCTACATGATCGAGGAACATACGTAATTCTTCTGCTGTTGCTATGCTGAGTTTGATGGGATCCGATGGATTATGAGATTATGTCCAGATCGTCATAGAGTAATATATTTGGTTTTGATCTCTTATATTTTTGTTCCTAAGTAATTCTTGCATGTTCTCCGTTGTTGTTTATTGTTTTGGCCAAGTAGTGGATAGTAACTCCAAGAGGGAACATTATGATCGATTGTGGGTACATGCCCCCTGATGACACGCTTGAGTGACACAAACATGAGTCTAGGGGATGTGATGTGGCCACAAGGGGGAAGCAACGGTGCTTGTAACCGCGGTTGCAAGGATTGTTTACTTTACGCAAAGTTCTTTTAATGGAGTTGTCTGTTGTTTTGGGTTTACACTTTGGGTGAGACTCGCAACTTAATACGAGCGATATGTTCTGGATAGATATCTCAAGGTGGATGATTGGTAGAAGATGTAGATGGATTTCGGTCTACTTATTTTGGCGTACTGCCCATGCTTATGAGCCTCTTCCTTTCTTTTGTAACATAGGTAGCATTGCGGTGCATTTATAATCTTGTCAATTGTCCATCTGTAATTTGTTTAGCTCGCATAGAAGTTTTATCGTCTTTTGGGAGAGAGACATCACTAGTGAACATCACGGGACCCCGGTCCATATTCTCATCACTGTTTACAAGCCTATTTCCTTTTCAGCATTTACTTTCAATTACTAGCATTATCATTATCATTATCCCTTGTGTGTTTGACCCTTTGTAAACAACAAGACCGGAGAGATTTACAACCTCTCTGAACTTCGTTGGGAGCAAAGTTAATTGTATCGTGTGTAGGTCCGCGTCAGGTGCGCCGCTGACACCTACTTATCATCACCGGAGTCTTACGGGAGACAAACCCTATCCTCTACATAGGGGAAATTTGCTGCTATCCTACATCTCACCTTCCACTTGGGGTAACCAACGAAGGGCGAGAAGCCATTACCACTTCCACGCCATCAATAAACATCAAAGTAGATGATAGGCAACATGCCCCCAACGATCTGACGAACTATTACATGATCTAAGTCATCCAATCCCTACCATACCCTTTGCCTACAGCAGGTAATTACTCACACGTGTGAAGAGAAGTCATGTAGGGAGGATGGAGTGGCGATGGTGATGACAATGGCGACGATCTCCCCTCACCGGAGGACAAATCAACCTCCAGATTAGCCCTCCCGGAGAAGAACAGAGGGTAGCGGCGGCTCCACATGGGAAACTAGGAAAACGACTTATGTTCTGGGGTTTTCGCGTCACGGGAATAAATGGGAGCGTCGGTAGGACAACAGAGGGGGGAAGGGCCACCCAGGCGGCCTCCTGGCGCGGACAAGGGTGGGGCCGCGCCAACAGGGCGCCTGGAGCCCCCCTGGCTGCCCTTTGGCCTCACTTTTGGCTCGTGGAAGTTTCTGGTGCGTGGATTTCCTGTGAATTTTCCCGGAATTTTCTGAGGTACCTAACAATCCACTTTCCCGCACATAGGAAAACCATACAGGAAACTCTGCTGAAAACAGCAACAGTCCGAGTTAGTTTAGTTCAAATCATGCAAGAATGAGGTCAAAACAATAGCAAAAGTGTTTGGAAAAGTAGATACGTTTGAGACGTATCAACTCCCCCAAGCTTAGCATATTGATTGTCCTCAAGCAATTCGGTTCAACGAACTGGACGCGACAAAGAAAACTTTGACAAACTCTTTTGCTTCATAAGATGTATATAAGCATGTACTACGAAAAGAGTGTAGCAAGTATTGAAACAATGCTATGAGAACAATGCATGAAGCAATCCTTCTTTCAAGTGATCAATCAGAAACAACCAAAAGTAAATATTATGCTGCCGAAAATCAAGACAATACCACAATGCACATAGCTTGAACATACTAGAGTGGTATCTCGCTAGCCTCCATGAGTGAAGCAAAACAGAAATGCAAAAACTCCTCCGGAGTTTTAAAGGAGACTAGAACTAAGAATTTCAGAACAAGCAATGTCACAATCATGCAGAAGGCAATGTGGTACTTTGGGACAATGCATGTTACACTAAGAATGACAATTACACTCTCAATAGTTGGTTCTTTGAGAAAAGAAGGGGAGACTCTCGAACCGTGACTTTTTGATGGCAAGGTTGAAAACCCGTGGTTGGAAGCAAAGACTAAACATGTACCAGAGCTCTTGGTTTTGAAAAATGAGATAAAATTATTTTGAGAAGTGCAACTTTCCAGTCAATAGTTAACGGTAAAGGTCTCTCAATATCTCCCATGCCAACCATATTAATGCTTTTTTCTTACACTTTTGTTCCCTTATCCATACGTCATTTGAAGGTCTATGGTACCTTTTATTTTGCCTCAAGTATGGAAGGAATTTTTGTCGTTCAATCTATCATAAGCAACATTTGGTATATTTCATTCCATCATCAAGTTATGGGGGAGGTGTAACTTTCTTTTTTATAATTTTGACTAGTTAAAATTTCCGTCAAAATATTTTTGGCATGGTAGATACTGATTTTCCCTCAACATACCATGAGCTTGTACGGTACAAAACGGGAACTTTTGAATAAATTTCGAGATGGCACAAGAAAGTCTAAGTTAGGGATGGCCGGTAAATACCATTTATGGGCAGGTATGGTGGACTCAAGTGGAATAACTGGTTTAAAAAGGAGTTTGGATGCACAAGCAGAATTCCGCTTAGTGCAAGCGAAGGCTAGCATAAGACTAGGAAGCGACCAACTAGAGAGCAATAATTGTCATAATCATGCAGAGCGAGAAAGCAACATTGAATCGGGCATGCAAGTGATATAACTATTCTGAAATAAAAAGGTCATCAAGGCAAGGTAGACTTTTTAGTCATAAACATGTGTGAACATGTGCCAAGTCAATCCAAAAATTCTCCGAAGGGAAATACCACTTCAATATGCCAAACCATGAACAATGCAATGCATGTAAATCATTTCAACAACACATTATGCACTCTAACTATTTGAGATCAGCCACAAAGAAAGCATGAACACTAGGAAAGCATTGTAAACATAGCACTATTTCGCTACAAGCTCGTCTCTAGATCATTAGTACATGCATATGTACAAAAGTAGAAACAAGAAGAGTTCATACCGGTTTTCCTTGTTGCTTCCCTTTCGTCGATCTTCTTCATTACTGCGTTGTCACTTGCACAATCGAACGTGGGAAATATAATCAAATGCCATCACGGACTCGAGCTGAACTCTGAAAACAAAGAGAACTAAAGAGAGAAAGGAAATATTTTTGGGGTTTTCAAAGGTTTAATGAAAGAAAAAGAAAAGAGAAATCTTTTTGTTGTTTTTGCAAATTAAAAGAGCAAAGAAGAACGGTCAAAAACTTCGAAAAGATCAAAGTGAACTAAAACGGATAATACAATGAAAAAGGGAGAAGGGCACGTACTCCCCCAAGCTTAGGCTTTTGGCCTAAGTTGGTAACAACTAGTGACCCCAGGAGCCTCCTGCTCCGGGGTGGTACGGGTAAGTCCAAGGGTCGTATGAGGCTTCCGGCGCGTACACCAAAGTCATCGGATCCTCCCACGAAGAAGGCTCCATGTTCCAAGCAGAAGAAGACCCCTCACCAAACTGGATGACAGTCTCCCCCTGGAAAGGTGGAAACTCACCGTGCTCCTCCTCGTCGGGCCCAACCCCCGCCATGGGGTTATGAGACTTCTGCTGGGCCATGAACTCACCGAACTGGATATCGTTGAAGGTCCATCTGTTCCTGCGGGTATAGTTAAACAAAAGTAGTGCATGTAGACGAATCTCTCGAATAATTGTCTTTTCAAATCTCAAAATATAATTAAGGTTACCAAACTCGGAAGTCCTGGTAACAAACTCATGCCTCTTCATGGCAGCAAGATCAAAACTCAGGTAAGAAAAAGGAATATCATCAGGGTGTGGGGTGCCATTTAGAGACTCAATAATAAGTGTGGCATGGACACCACAATAGAGATCTCCCTTGTTTCCATTCATAGAAAGGCATCGAGCAATTAGGGCACCCACATTATACTTACTCTCCCCTGAGAGGGCGTTCACATAGATACTAAAATCTGGTGCAGAACCGTTGCTCGTGTTGTCACGAGCCAACACCCCTCTAGCAATAAAATACGCAAAATACCTGAGGTGGGGGAACAAGATGCTAGAAATCTTTTAACGCTGGATATCACTCGTCTCTTGGCTACAAAGAGAGTCGAAGAGAGTCCTCAGCTCGGAGGGCTGAGTGTGCATCTTTGCCGTGTGTCCAACGTTCGGCACACCTATTATATCACAAAATCTCGCCAACGACATGGTCAGAAGATCATTATAAATTTAAATTCAATAATACCAGCAGCATGATTATTTCTAACACTATTTATAAAACAGGAGGTGATCTTTTTATACTGTACAACACGGAACAATGCGAGCCGTGTCAAACCTGCATTAGCACAAAAGCCATAAAACTCCTCCTTGATTCCTGCAGCTTCAAGAAAAGTGTCGCACGGATATGTCATTGCACGTGCCGGGTGTGTATTTTCCAGCAGCACTAGGGGCACATGATCTTCATTATAGCTCACCCTAGCAGCTGAAGGTGAAGCTGCAGCTCTAGTAACTTGGTCGGAGCGCTCGGGCTTCTTCTTCCCAAGCCACCCCTTTGCTTTTCCTAGCAAACTCATTTCTGAAATTTTTGTCAATTCACAAAAACAAGGATTTAAGCAAAGTGAGTTGAGGCAAACTACTCTACTCACTTACCTAAGGCATAAACTTGCATCAAAACTTGGAAAATAAATTTCTAAACATGCATGCATGCTCATATGAACAGAACCAATAACTACTAAATATTCACAAATGAAGCCACCAATCAAAAATCTAACTGGAGGGGTGAAGGAGTTACATACCAGGGAGTATTTTCTCAAAATCTCAGCTCAAATGACGGGTTGTAGAGAGAGATCGAAAATCGCCTCCAAGAACAACAAGAACGCAAGAACAAGTGCAGAACTCATGTTTTTGGAGAGAGGAATAGAAGGGAGGAAGACATACCTGGAGAGTTGGCCTGTGGCCCCCTCTGGTCAGCCTCAGGTGCCATGGGTCACTTTCGACGTGGAAATTTTTATTTTTATTTTTCTGGAATTTTTCTGAAAACTTCACTGTTGAAAAAAATTCGATGTTCAAAAAGCCGCGACTTTCTGAAAACTTGAAACAGTGGTTAGAAATGTGAAGCTTCAAAAACATAAAAACTTGGCACGACAAGGAGAACAAAAGCTAAAGCACATGAAAACATAACAAGCTCCACTTTTTACCTATATAAAACATGCTAGATAGCAAGGTTGATCAAGTCTTACCAACAAACCGGCGATATATAGAGTAGAAAGTCTCACCCGTTATGAAGTGATCATTGCACATTTACTTTAATGGACATTGTCCCCACCATAATGGTTTTATATTTGTGGTGCATGTGTAGTGGACAATCCCATTCTCCAATCTTCACGGTCTCGATATTCTCAATAGAGTTAAGGCCATGCCTTTTGTCGATCTTCTTTGGAAAATACAGCGTGTGTTCTTTATCATCAACGTTGAAGGTAACCTTTCCTTTATTACAATCAATGATAAGAAAAGGTCTAGCAAGGATAATGGACATGCTCCCATCCTCGGGCATGTCAAGCACAACAAAATCTGTAAGGATTAAGCAATTAGCAACTTCAACAGGAACATCCTTACAAATACCAATCGGGACTGCTGTTGACTTGTCAGCCATCCGGAGAGAGATATCTGTAGGGATTAGTTTTTCTAAACATAGCCTCTTATAAAGAGAAAAGGCATGAAACTCACTCCTGCTCCGAGGTCACATAAAGCGATTTTGACATAATTATTCTTGAAGGAGCAAGGAATGGTGGGTATAGCTGGATCACCAAGCTTCTCAGGAATCTTGCCACTAAAAGAGTAGTTAGCAAGCATAGTAGATATTACCTCATTAGGGACTTTTCTTTTGTTAGTAACAATATCTTTCATATAATTGGAATAAGGAGGTAACTTAATAGCATCAGTCAAAGGAATTTGAAGAAAATAGGTTTCAACCATTCACAAAATTTATTATAGTGCTCTTCTTCTTTAGTTTTGAGAGACTTATCTGGAAAGGGCATAGGTTTCTGCACCCATGGTTCTCTTTCCTTCCCGTGTCTCCTTGCAATGAAGTCTTCTCTAGTATACTTCTTGCGTTTATCGGGTGCTTCTTCTTCTCGCACCTCGGGAGGATCGTTTTTCTCCTTATCCTTTTCGGGCTCAGTACCGTCTTCAGTTTCAGGATCAGAGGTAGATATACTATTAGTATCAACATTGGGTTCTTCATTTGTAATTGGATCATTGGAATTGTCAGCTTCCTTATGTTTCTTTTTCTTCTTTTTCTTTTTTGGAGAGCTAACAATCTCGTCTTCTACCTGTATTTGAGAATCCTGCTCGATCCTCTTTGGATGCCCCTCGGGATAGAGAAGGTCCTGGGTGTGTGTTCCACCCCTAGTCTTTATACCATAGGCATGTATACCCCGTTTGGCATTATTAGCAAGCAAATCTTTTTGCACATTAGAATTTTTTTCAAGATGAGTTTGAACCATATGAAAATGCTTAACAAGACATTTAACATCATTAACTGTCCTTCCTAGAACATCAAGTAAACTTTTGATAGCAAGGGAATTATCATGCAACTGACTTTGTATCCTCTCATTAAAATGACTTTGCTTCATAATAAAATTATCAAGCTCATCTAAACATTGGTTAGGAGGCTTACCTTTAGGGATGTCACTTTCGTTGAAATCTAAAAGAGAGTGTACATGTTGATGTCTACGCACTCTTCTATTCTTGTAGACTATGTTGGGCCTCCAAGCGCAGAGGTTTGTGGGACAACAACAATTTCCCTCAAGTGGATGACCTAAGGTTTATCGAACTCAGGGAAGTAGAGGTTGAAGATGGTCTCTCTCAAGCAACCCTGCAATTAAGATACAAGAAGTCTCTTGTGTCCCCAACACACCTAATACAACTAGGATTTGTATAGGTGCACTAGTTCGGCGAAGAGATGGTAAAATACGAGTGATAGGTGTGGCAAAGCAAGGTAATATAAATCTGTAATAGAAAGTGCAGAAAGCAAACATGTGAAAAAAGTGAGCACAAACGGTGTAACAATGGTGGAAACAAGGCCTAGGCTTCATACTTTCACTAGTGGCAACTCTCAACAACATTAACATAGTCTAATCACATGATACTTCCCATAAAACATGCAATGGAGACGCACTCGGAGGTCATTCCTCTATGGTCAAGAGAGGATGAGAATTATGTAGGGCTACAAAAGCACACCTCAAAGTTCATAGTTCTCAATCTATGGATTTCCCAATGTCACCGCGGCCATCCAAAGAGAGTACCACAATCACCACAACATATCTCAAGGATAGTCAAAGAGAAGCACCAAGAGACTCTCAATCTTCAATCAACACACAAAAGAGGAAATCACTCATGATAATATTCTTCTAACCCATGTCCAATAGACCGCTGTCACCTTGGTTCTGGGGATTATACTAGATAAGATCAATTGAGTACATCAATCCAATACATAGAAGAAGGGGAAATATCATGGGATCACCCTAGATTAACATAGCCTATGATCACAACGAAGATCACATCATGGGAGAGAGAGAAGAACACATAGCTACTGGTAGAAACCTCAGCCCCGAGGGAGAACTACTCCCGCTTCATGGAGGGAGGAAGCAACGTCGATGGAGATGAATCCGGGGGCACTTACCCGTCCTGGCAGGGTGCCGGCACAGGAATTCTGTCCCCCCGAAACTTGATGGCGATGGCGGCAGAGATCGGAATTGCTTCTGGAGAAAAGGGTCCGGAATCAGGGTTTCCTCCGCGGGGGTAAAAATAGGGCCAAAGGGGGGCACCAGGGGGGCCACAGGGCAGCCAGGAGGGTGCCTAGCGCAGCCTAGGGTGGGTTCGCGCCAGGGACCCTTCTGGAGTCCCTGTGGTGGCTCTCCCCTCCTTCCTTGGTGATTCCGGAAGTTTCTGGGACGCTGATTTTTTATATAATTTTCCGGAATTTTTGGAGCACTTTTAATGGCCGGAAAACCTGAAATACAAAAACAGCAGAAAACAGGAACTGGCAACTTGGTTCACTGAGTTAATAGGTTAGTCCAAATATGCCCAAAAGTGTATGAAAGTTCAAGCAAAACATGGCAAAGTCACACAAAACATGCATGGAGCAAGAAGAAATTATAGATACGTTTGGGACGTATGAACATCCCCAATCTTAATTCCTGCTCGTCCTCGAGTAGGTAAATGATAACAAGCATAAATTCTATGGTGACATGCCACACAACCATATAAGGACTTTTAAGTAAAGCAATCAAAGCATGCAATTCAATTCAAGTCTTAATAAGCAAGATTCTATATTAGCATTGACACAAGCAACAAAAGAACAAAAGGTGCAAGAGCTCTCGCTGTCCGTGACTCGAATGTCTCCAGATGGTGTTTGCGTGCAAGCAGGGGACTCGGAAAAAGAGAGAAAAAAGGTTGTTGAGAACAACTATCTACTAAAGTTTCAAACTTGGTCTCCATTGGATTCTTATCTTGACTCGTCCCCAGACCACTAGCCAGGTACAAGTCAAACTGATCCAATCGCTTTCGATATTTTGAGCACTCATGGAATGGATGAGCGTGAGCAAGAAAGTTGACACCTAAAAGGAGAAACAGAAAGAAGGTGGAGGAAGAAGACAAAAAGGTGTGAAAGGCTCACATCAATGAAGACAATCATAGGCGAGAGAAGGCCATATGATAGATATGATGCGAGGAGTCGGGATTGCCATGCAACGGATGCACATGTGAGCTAAAAGCTCTCCAAGGGAACTAGTGGGGGTGCATCTAACTTGCTTGCTCAAGAAGACCTAGAGCTCGTTTGAGGAGGCTCATCATTCGAATATACAAGCCAAGTTCTATAGTGTGAAGGTCCCCACATAGCTATATGCATGATGATGATCTCTATGGAGTACAAGGGATAGATGATGAAGTACTAGTGTGGATCTCTGAAAAGGAAAATTAGTGTGCCCCCTTCTCTCTTTTTATTTTTCTTTTTCTCTTTTTTATATATTTTTTGTATTTTTTTGGTGGTCTCAATGGCTCTTTCTATTTAACTCTCATTTGTCCTCTTTGGTATCTTTTGATTTTGTCCTCTTTGGGATCTTTTCCTCACTTTAGGGGCAATACTCTATATTTTACAAGAATATAGGAGATCTTTCACACTTTACAAAAGTACTCACATAAAGAAGATATAACTATCATGATGCAAATGTATGCCTCTGCCAGGATAGAACTATATGCAATGATACTAGCGCGTCATGTAGCAATGATTAGGGAAAGACCCAACTAGCATGCGGCTCATCGATAAAGCAAGTAGCATGTATGACATGAAGATCAAGTCATGAGAAGGTGGATATTGCATGAAAATGTATCTCGGAAAGGCTATGGAAATGCCTTGTAGGTAGGTATGGTGGCTGTTTTGAGGAAAGATATAAGGAGACTTATGATGACAGAGCGTATTGTGCCAAGGGTTTGGATGCACCAGCGAAGTATGCACCAACTCTAAAGGTGAGAAAGGGCAATGCACGGTACCGAAGAGGCTAGAAAACGTATAGGTGGGTGGAAGTGTCAACTTTCGAATACTCACATTAGTCCGAAGAACTCATGCACTTATTATCGGTAACTCTCAATCTAATCAGGAGGTTCACAAAGAGACAAGTACCCCGAGGAGGAGTGTATGGGGGTTTGGTTATCCTTGCGCATCCTCGACTCATGGTACGTGAGTGTACTCTAATATTCGAACCCTCCAGAGGTTAGTGATCCATCTAGTAGCTAGAGTTCTCAACAGGGGTTTTCGTTTTCGAAAATCACATAGATTGCCCAAAATACGACATCTGTCACTAATAGGCTCGAGCTCTTGACACCAAAAGTTCAAACATTACTCTAGTCAATACCTCAAAACTATTGCAAGTTACTACTACAAAGAGAATAGCAACTTCAACTACCTACTTCTAGTCAAGACACAAAACTCAGTGCAACAGGCAAACTCTCTAACAAGATAAAACATGCAACCTATAGAAAGTTCAACCTAAAATAAAAGAAAAGCTCTAGAGAGACTAAAGCACTACAACTAAACAGAGTAGCAACTAAGAAAAGAAAAAGAACAACTCTGTAACACCCTCAGTTTCTGTAACAGTAATCATCGTCACTGTTGACCATCACTATTTGTTAATCACTGTTATCCCCTGTCCTTAACCAAACTTTGCTTCTGTAACAGTAATCAAAAACCCAAATCCCAGTGCATCTTCCTCATCAAGAAACTATACCCTAGTTGGAACTGCTTTGATAAAAAGTAAAACAAAAGTGTTCAAATAAAGTTGTTCCATAAATCCTGAAACCATTTTTGTAAATTTCCTAAAATCATTATAATCACGTTGGACCAACTTTGGTAAATTTTGAAGTTATGGAAAATCTCAAACAATTACAACAGTAGCTGGTAAGGCCCTTTTTAATCATAAAATATTTAAAAGAAATACCCACTGAGTTTTAAAATGCAGCAAACCTTTTGTGTCACCTACTTGTGACATACACCTAATTTAGAAACCCCTGGCACCTTTTATAAAAATGTTTTAGCATTTAAATTAATTGTTTCTAGTAGTAACAGAAAAATAAAAAGGCAAAGGAAATTGGAAAACCACTAACTGACGCCCAGGGCGACGGCCCACTTGGCCCAGCCCACCCCGCGCCGTGTCTTCTTCCTCCACCCACTCTCACCTGCTCCCGTACGGCGGCAGAGCGCGAGCACGCCGCTGCCAGGCCGGCCCCGCCCTTCGCCTGCCCCCTCCCTTCGTGGAGGCGATAATGGCGACGCCCCCTCCCTCCTGGACATGCCCACCACCTTTCCCCCCCCTGCAGCTCGCCATCGACGGGGAAAAACCCACCCGACGCCGCCGGGGTCACCCAGGTGAACCACCGTGGCCACTGACGCCCTCTCGCCTGTCCGAGCTGTCCGGAGTGTGCGCCCGTGTCGTCCTCGTCATCCCCCTGGAGCAATCGAACCCGTGCGCCCTCAATACGACGCAATCGTCGTCGTCGTCTTCCTCTGGCCGCGGAGGTCGTCGTCCGATTCCGGCGACGCCAGGACTTCACCGAGCCCGCTTCCTTCCTCAACACCTCCCCGGTGAGCTTCTCACCCGTCGCCAACCGCCCTTTGAAGCCCGTAGGGTCCCAACGCGAAAGCCCCCTTCTGCTTGCTCCGGCCGCCGTGGTTCGTCGTCGTAGCCGTGTCCCCTGGCCACCACAGCCCGCGCCAAGTGCACCAGTAGGATCCCCGTGGTGCGTGTGTTCGTTTTGGACCGGCAGTTAGCTCGATTTCGTCTCGCATGTACGTTAGCCATTGGAGCCCGTAACACTGGCCCGCCATTCTTGACCTAGCCCTCAACTCCGGCCGCCCCACCCTCCTCCCCCGGCATGGATCGATGAAGCATGGTGCGCGGCGTCGATAGCAACAAACGACGCTTCATTTGGTGCTCGAAATCGAGCTGTCGCTCGAGTTCGCCGGAGTCTGTTCGCCGGCGAGCCGCCGGCGAGTCACCTGAGCCACTGACATATGGCCCCCATCGGTCAGATAGGTCATTAGCGACTTGGTTAAGGCTTAATCACCCACTGACATGCGGGCCACCCTCGGGAAATCTTTTGTTAAGGGAATAAAATTGATAAAATGAATATGTTAGTATGACATGTGGGCCTAGCCCACTTAACCCACTGTTAGTATAAAACTAATTGTTAAATTAAAACCTAAGACACTTACACCTGGGCCCCACCTGTCATATATTGATTAATATAATTTAGATAATATTAACAGTCACTGTCATGTGGGTCCACTGGATTTTTAGAATTAATAAAACCATTTTTATTAACTGTGAGGCTGACCAGTGGGACCCACTGGTCAGTTTGACCTGGTCAACCCCCTCTGTGGATAATGTTGGATTTAATGTTAAAAGAAATTCAGAAAGTCTTTTAAAAATGATTTAAACTTCAGAAATGAATATCTTTTAAACCGTAACTCGGATCGAAAAACTTTATACATGAAAATTGATCAGAAAAATACAAAGAATAAGAATACGCTATCCATACCCTCACCACACCCCCCTAACACACCGATCATCGACATTCCCCCCCTCCGGGCCGTCTGTCCGATGATTTTTCTGTTACTGATAAAGTATTCAGATGAATTTATTTCGAACACGAAAGTTGTTCGGAATAGATCAACTAGCACGGATACACCTCCCTTATGTTTGTCCGGTACCCACGACACCTCCGGCTTGATCCTTCCCCCTCCGGTCACCCTGTCCATTAATCATTCGGAGCCGGTAGTTCATCCTCAGATGAATTTCCGTTCCGAGCAATGTGCATTGCATTGCATTAGAACACCGTTAACATTTCATCTGTCATGTCATGATATTGTTTGTATATTATTGTTGTGTATTTACTGTTTCTTCCCCCCTTAATCTTCGGTAGACCCCGCTGCTGCCGTTGACTACACCGCTGCTGAGTACGACTACTTCTTCGACGACCCTACTACTACCGTCGAGCTTCCAGGCAAGCAGAGCCATTCTCTTCCCCAGATATCGCCTATCTTTCCGTACATTTCTTGCACTAGGCATTGTTACTGTTGCTGCCACGTTACAATCCTATTCAATTGCATAGCCTGTTTTTGTCGCCCCTTGATGTGCCTCCTTTATCCTATGCTGCCTATTATTATTATTATTATGCATTATTCAGCAGTGAGCCCTGCGCATTGTTAGCTAGGATTAGATATAGGGCCGTGATCACTCAGGGGTGTGAACGCGGATACAAATATTATAACTGAACAGGTACGGTACAAAGCAGACACCGCCAAAGGCCCCTATCTGGGTTATGCCTTGTCACCTCAAGTGTGAGCTATCAAGGAGTAATTCCTTGTACTCCACTCGAGGCTGACTTTGTCTTACCGCCTTAGAGTCCTGAACAACGGTTGTCCTTCAGGTAAGAAGTCGGGCGACCCAACGGTGCCCGCGAGAGGTATTGCGACGGGTCGACAAGGAGGGTACGACCAGTGTACCGGTGTGCTTGGCCCCTGATCGTTGGCCGCGAGAGTTACCAAACTACGAAAGTCGAGTTCCTCCAGGAGCACACGCGAGACAAGGTAAGGAGACGGTTCACCTTGTTGGTAACCGCAGTGACTTGGTGGGATGACAGGGCAGGCACCGATGTACAGGTGGTCCTGGCTGTTGTCGTTGTCCGCGGGTCAGTTAAGTCGAGGCAACGATAACGGTTGTCACGCAGGTTAATTAAAATGCTAAATGGTTCAGTGAATGTCTTGAGTTGGCTATATGCCATGTATGCACTACCTACCCGTGGGAATTACGAGTTTATGGGCTCCTCTGCTTCGTAGTGTCGTCCGAGGACTCTTTAGACGTCAGCAATACCGCGGCCTGCGCCGGGAAGTGGTGTTGTCTTATTTGCCGCGGCAGTGTGATTTGTATTTGCTTTGATTTCACTTGGGGCTCCGTGGCTCAGTAGTGTAGCATCACCGGGATGATATGAGGTTTACCTCTTTAGTTCATTCCGCTGATGTCTCTGTCATACCTCTTTAAGTGTGCCATCGAGGGTGATACCTCCTGGTTTCACTTAATGGTAGGAACTCGAACCAACTGGTGTCCTTAAAGGTAAGAAGTCGGGCGACCCAACGGTGCCCGCGAGTGGTATTGCGACGGGACGACAGGGAGGGTACGACCAGTGTACAGGTGTGCTTGGCCCCTGATCGTTGGCCGCGAGAGTTACCAAACCACGAAAGTCGAGCTCCTCCAGGAGCACACGCGAGACAAGGTAAGGAGACGGTTCACCTTGTTGGTAACCGCAGTGACTTGGTGGGATGACGGGGCAGGCACCGATGTACGGGTGGTCCTGGCTGCTGTCGTTGTCCGCGGGTCAGTTAAGTCGAGGCAACGATAACGGTTGTCACGCAGGTTAATTAAAATACTAAATGGTTCAGTGAATGTCTTGAGTTGGCTATATGCCATGTACGCACTACCTACCTGTGGGAATTACGAGTTATGGGCTCCGCTGCTTCGTAGTGTCGTCCGAGGACTCTTCAGACGTCAGCAGTACCGCGGCCTGCGCCGGGAAGTGGTGTTGTCTTATTTGCTCGCGCGGTGGTGTCTTATTTGGATTTGCTTTAACTTCACCGGCCAGCCACGCACCGTGCAGGAGTACGTTCGGGTTGGGGTCCAAGGCCCGGCGTACTTAGGATTTAGACCGGCGGATGGCCTCTCTGTTGAGTTTGAAAGATGGGCTATGAAGTGTCGGATAGCCTCGGTGGAGCGTTCCCTGACAAGGTTCCCGCCACCCTGGAGATCCGTGCGTGTAGCGTAACACAAGTGCACCCCTGCAGGGAAGATTAATCTATTCGGATAGCCGTGTCCACGGTAACAGGACGCTTTATGCTGAAGCTGGATCTTACCACTAGAAACTAGTATTATTAAACTGTATGGTTCCTGGTTTTCTTCCTCGCGGGGATGTCGAGGAGGTGAACTCGGAGGCATTGTTAATTATTACAACTTATTATTATACAATGCTGCAGCAACTTCTGCTGCATTGTTACTTTATGCTTTATATAAACTGTTGGCTGATTCTTACCTCATGCTGCAAGACATCGTCGGAAGATGCTAGTCTTCGATAGGCCTAGCTTCTTACCCTTGCTCTGGATTTCTGTCTTTCAGTCCACTATATACATCCTCTTCTTTCCGTTGATACAATGCATAATGCTTAGTAGCGGACGTAAGACTCGCGGGTATACTAGATACTCACCTGCTTTATTTCCTTTACTGTTTTGCCTGATCGGCCGCTGCAGCCGACGTTGGAGCCCAGGAGCAGGAGTACCCCGGAGGCGCCTACTACGATGTTGAGTTCCCCGTCGACCAGGAGTAGTTCGGTGGATCCCAGGCAGGAGGCCTCGCCTTTTCGATCTGTATCTCTGATGTGATTTGTGCTAGCCTTCTTAAGGCAAAACTTGACTAACTATGTCTGTACTCAGATATTATGGCTTGTATGACTTATGTATTCGAGTCCACGTGACCCCCTCTATTGCAACATATTTGTTTATCCGTTTGTGTTTAGTGTTGTGCTGTGATATTATCACCGTGGCACCCTAATCTCAGCCGTGTACCCTGTGTGTATGGTTACTGTACACGGATTGATTTTGGGGGCGTCACAAGTTGGTATCAGAGCCGACTGCCTGTAGGAAGCCACCCCACCACTACTTGGTCGAAGTTGAGTCTAGACTTTGAAAAACTATTTTTCTAACTTAACATTTGGCGTACGGGCCCACATCGATGTCACTACGTGTGATATCTATGGTATTAGGATCCTTTTCTCCTTACCTATGCTCTGGGAATCTGCTCTCTTATCCTTGATGGTAAGTTTTACAAAATCTGACATTAGGATCACGTTCTCTTGATTCCACCCGGCGTTTTTGGTGCTTCCCCCATTGATTGAGTCGTGTCGCAGGAGTCATACCCTAGGTCCCGGACCGCGGATCCCATTCTCATTCTGGGCAGGCCGCGCGTTCTCTGGCATTAACTCCTGTGGCCAACTGTTTTCTTGCGGCGTGATTGACATAGTGGAATCTATGTCGCGTCGTGTAATCCTTACCGCGGTCTGCGCGCCGCCTAGTGAGTCCTTTTTCCTTAATTTCTACGACGTTACGCTGCCCGATTTTCGATTGACTCTGTGTGTGAATGTGTATGTCTTACATGACTACTCCTATACATGTCTGCGTCTCCCTTTTCGTTGTCGTTTTACTCCAGGCTTGATTCCGGTATCTCGTTAAATTTTCATCGCTGAAATACCCCTGTTAAATTCTAGCAGGATGGCTGGTTGTGGTGGTCGTGGTCGTGGTCGTGCTGCCAACGACCCACCTCCGCCGCCGGATTACATGGCCGCGATGATGCAGCAGTTCGAGATGAACCGTCAGTTCATGCAGAATATCATGGCTCAGTTCCCCCAGCCGAATCAGAATGGGCACCACCATCAGCATGCCACCGTGACTCTGCACGACTTCACCCGCCTCAACCCCACTATGTTCCGCAACACTGTTCAGCCGTTGGATGCTGATGACTGGCTTCGCGACATCACTCACGAGCTGGAGTCCGCTAATGTCGATCCAGCCGACTATGTGAAATTTGCGTCTTATCATCTGAAAGGCGCCGCTGCTCAGTGGTGGAATACCCACAAGCGTTCACTGCCAGTTGGAGAAGTCATCACCTGGGATGAATTTCAGTCTGCCTTCCGCGCCCGCTACATTCCACAGGGGATCATGGATCGTAAGGCGGAAGAATTCCGCAACCTCACTCAGGGCGACATGACTGTTGAAGCCTATCAGCGCGAGTTCCTCAACCTCTCTCTCTATGCGGAAGGAGAGATCACCACTGATGCTCGCAGGCAGCAGAAGTTCCGTCGTGGCCTCAACCCAAACCTCAGGCTCGCTCTTGCCGTGCATGAGTTCGCCAACTTCGCCACCATGGTGAACAAGGATATCACCGTCGAGACTGCCCAGATGGAGCACAAGAACTCTCTGAAGCGTTATCGTGACGTTGGCTCGTCTTCGGGCGCAACGCAGAAGCGTTGTATCTGGCTCCCTACCAGTGTGACCCATTCAGCTGTCCCTGCTCCAAGGCCGTCTTATGCTGCACCCCGTCTGCCTCCGCCACCGCAGATGCCAAGAGCTCTGCCTGCACCACCCAATGCTACACCCCTTCGTCCTCAGGATGGATTATGCTTCATGTGCCGCCAACCTGGGCATTTTTCCAGGGAGTGCCCCCAAAAAAAGAAGCAACTGGTAGTTCACCCCGCTGGCCGTGGAAATGGTCGTGGCAACAACAGGACCCCCCAACTATAATACTGGGTCTGCTGCTTATGCTCGTGGACATGCTAACAACGTCAATGTTGAAGAAGCTCAGCAACAACCCGCTACCGTGATGGGTACCCTTCTCGTTAATTTCGTACCTGCTACTGTTTTATTTGATATAGGAGCCTCACATTCATTCATGTCGGAAGCATTTGCATTGTCGCATAACTTTACGCTAGAAAAGATGAACCCACCGATGGTTGTTCGCACCCCGATAGGCCAGTGCCGAACCACCAAGATAGTGCCCGAAACCATCGTTGAAATTGAAGGAATTGAATTCCATGCTTCCCCCATAATCCTGATGTCTTCCACCATATAACTCATTCTGGGAATGGATTGGTTGAAATTTCACGATGCCGCACTCTATTGTGGCACCAAGTCTGTCCCACTTTTTCACCCCTCCGGCGAGAGTGTTAGCCACACCACCCGAGTTACCCGTAATGTTGAAACACAGATATTTATGATGAATGCTTTGAATGCCCCCCCGTCGAAGGCATCGAGAACGTTCCAGTCGTTCGCGATTTTCCCGACGTTTTCCCAGAAGAACTGCCGGGGATACCCCCGATCAGAGAAGTTGAATTTTTCATCGACTTGAAGCCTGGCACCACCCCTATTGCCAAGCGTCCTTACAAGATGCCGCCACATGAACTCCTTGAACTTAAGGAGGAAATCGACAAGGCACTTCAGAAAGGATTCATTCGCCCCAGTTCCTCAGCTTGGGGAGCACCTTCGCTCTTTGTCAAGAAGAGCGATGGGACAAACCGATTGGTCCAAGATTATCGGCCCATTAACCAAGCCACCATCCAGAACAAATACCCACTTCCCCGGATCAACGATTTGTATGATCAACTTGCCGGATCCAATGTGTTCTCTAAACTCGACTTGAGGTTGGGTTATCACCAAATCCGAGTCCGTGATGAGGACATTCCAAAGACTGCCTTCATTACTCGCTATGGTTCATACGAGTACACTGTCATGTCCTTTGGCTTAACCAATGCTCCAGCCACCTTCTCCAGATTGATGAATTATATTTTCATGGAGTACCTCGACCAGTTCGTCGTGGTTTATCTGGATGATATATTGATATATTTTCATGGATTACCTCCAAGCATAGCACATAACGCATGAAGTGATAAAAATATAGTGAGACGAAGGACGAACTGATGATTGTTGATGGAGAAGGGGATGCAAGGGGGCATCCCCAAGCTTAGACGCTTGAGTCTCCTTGAATATTTATTTGGGATGCACGGGGGCATCCCCAAGCTTAGACGCTTGAGTCTCCTTGAATATTTGTTGGGGATGCATGGGGGCATCCCCAAGATTGAGCGCTTGACACTCCCGAATCTTCTTTCATCATCTTCCATCGCACACTTAAAAAATCCCTTCATACATAACTCATCATAAGCTGATTAGAGAAGTCAGGTGAAAAGCTTTAATATTTTGGCCTGTGAAAAAAAGACAAATCGAACGCCAAATGATGCCTTCAAATGTAGAAAAACGTCATACGTACTTTTGTTTTTTTCATCGAGGAAGAACCAGTGCACCATATGGCATCAAAATTGGCAAGCACACATGCCACACTAATATGAACATCCACAAAAAAATTCAGATTTTTTTGAATTTTTTTATCATTTGTTTTGATTTTACTATTCATTAGAGAGCGCGTGCACCCCAGAGCCAAATAGCCGCGTCCTACTTCTGCAACTCAAATAAAAAAACTCAGAACATACGAAAGTTCCGTGATTGTAAAGAGCACGCTGTGTAAAAAATTCAGCTCAAAAAGATGAACTGGTGATTTAATCTGATTTTTCCCGTCACAAGGACAGAATCTGTTTTCTGGACAACATGTCACAACTTTCACTTCCCTTGTCATATGAGGCTATAACTTGGCACAAAGCTTGAAAATAATGATACAATGATGTTTCTACAGTAGTAACAATCATCAAGACCACTAAAAACAGAAAGTAAAAACTCAAAGTAAAGATAACAGGGGTTGTCTAGCTAGAGCTCTTTCTTTATAGCCATAAAGATAGGCTTAAGATTTTAGTGATGCTCTCGTAGGAATAAGAGTTGAAGAACAAAAGAGAGCATTAAGAAGCAAATATGAAACACATTTAAGTCTAACATGCTTCCTATGCAAAGGGATCTTGTAGAGAAATAATTCATGGAAGCATAAAGATATTAGCATAGGAAGCCAAAATAAGTGCAACTTCAAAACCTTCAACATAAAGAGAGGGAACTTGATATTATTGAAATATCTATAAGCATATGTTCCCCTCTTATAATAATTTTCAATGGGATCATGAATAAACTCAACAATATAAGTATCACATAAAAAATTCTTATCATGATCCACAAGCATAGAAAATGTGTTACTCTCCACATAAGCAAAATCCTTCTCATTAGTAATAGTGGGAGCAAACTCAAGAAAATAGCTATCACATGAATCATTCTTATCATGATACACTTCCAAACATTCATTATTTATAGCATAAGTGTCATCACAATAATCATCATAGATAGGAGGCAAAGTATCATCAAAATAAATTTCCTCATCAAAACTTGGGGGGCTAAAAAGATCATCTTCATAAAACGTAGCATCCCCAAGCTTATAGCTTTGCATATAATTAGGATCAAAGGTATTCAAAGAAGACATACTAATAACATTGCTACTATCATGAGTGTTGTGCAACTAGTAAAGCTCCATAGGCTTTTTGATTTTCTCTTCAAACACTTCATGTCCCAACTCAAGGTAGAGCTCATAAAGCTCTCTCATAATATTTTTGTTGTTTTCCATAAGCCTAACTAGTAAAAATAAAAAAATAAAAAAAAGATTTAATTGCAAGATCTAAAGATATACCTTCAAACCTTACCTCCCCGGCAACGGCTCCAGAAATAGCTTGATGTCTACGCACGCTTCTATTCTTGTAGACTATGTTGGGCCTCCAAGCGCAGAGGTTTGTAGGACAGCAGCAATTTCCCTCAAGTGGATGACCTCTGGTTTATCGAACTCAGGGAAGTAGAGGTTGAAGATGGTCTCTCTCAAGCAACCCTGCAATTAAGATACAAGAAGTCTCTTGTGTCCCCAACACACCTAATACAACTAGGAGTTGTATAGGTGCACTAGTTCGGCGAAGAGATGGTAAAATAAAAGTGATAGGTGTGGCAAAGCAAGGTAATATAAATCTGTAATAGAAAGTGCAACAAGCAAACATGTGACAAAAGTGAGCACAAATGGTGTAACAATGGTGGAAACAAGGCCTAGGCTTCATACTTTCACTAGTGGCAACTCTCAACAACATTAACATAGTTTAATCACATGATATTTCCCATAAAACAGTCACTGGAGACGCACTCGGAGGTCATTCCTTTCTGGTCAAGAGAGGATGAAAATTATGTAGGGCTACAAAAGCACACCTCAAAGTTCATAGTTCTCAATCTATGGATTTCCCAATGTCACCGCGGCCATCCAAAGAGAGTACCACAATCACCACAACATATGTCAAGGATAGTCAAAGACAAGCACCAAGGGACTCTCAATGTTCAATCAACACACAAAAGAGGAAATCACTCATGATAATATTCTTCTAACCCGTGTCCAATAGACCACTGTCACCTTGGTCTCGGGGATTATACTAGATAATATCAATTGAGTACATCAATCCAATACATAGAAGATGGGGAAATGTCATGGGATCACCCTAGATTAACATAGCCTATGATCACAACGAAGATCACATCATGGGAGAGAGAGAAGAACACATAGCTACATGTAGAAACCTCAGCCCCGAGGGAGAACTACTCCCGCTTGATGGAGGGAGGAAGCAACGTCGATGGAGATGAATCCGGGGGCACTTCCCCGTCCCGGCAGGGTGCTGACACAGGAATTCTGTACCCCCGAAACTTGATGGCGATGGCGGCGGAGATCGGAATTGCTTCTGGAGAAAAAGGTCCGGAATCAGGGTTTCCTCCGGGGGGTAAAAATAGGGCCAAAGGGGGCACCAGGGGGGCCACAGGTCAGCCAGGAGGGTGCCCGGCACGGCCTAGGGTGGGGCCACGCCAGGGACCCTTCTGGAGTCCCTATGGTGGCCCTCCACTTCTTCCTTGGTGATTCCGGAAGCTTCTGGGACACTGATTTTTTATATAATTTTTCCGGAATTTTGGAGCACTTTTAATGGCCGGAAAACCTGAAATACAAAAACAGCAGAAAACAGGAACGGGCAACTAGGTGCACTGAGTTAATAGGTTAGTCCAAATATGCTCAAAAGTGTATGAAAGTTCAAGCAAAACATGGCAAAGTCACACAAAACATGCATGGAGCAAGCAGAAATTATAGATAAGTTTGGGACGTATCAAATGTACCAAGGGAGGGTGAATAGTAGGCTCGCACAACTTCTCAATAGGAGGTAGATTCTTCATGGTTTGGGCTTTAATGTCTTTCTCCTTTATAGACTTCTTTGTTTCTTTCATATCTTCGGGGCTGAGGACAAGCATGCCCCTCTTCTTTGGTGGTGTAGGTGGTTCAGGGACGGACCAATCTTCGTGGTTTTTCACAATATTGCCCATTAGTTCTTCTGCATCATCTGGTGTCCTTTCCCTGAAAACACAACCAGCACAACTATCCAGATAGGATCTAGATTCATCGGTTAGACCAGCGTAAAATATATCAAGTAATTTATTCTTTGGGACTTCATGTCCTGGTCTAGCCTTAATTAAATTGCAATACCTCCCCCAAGCTTTAGGGAGGTGCTCATCCTGCAACTGTTTAAAGTTGTAAATTCTTTGTAAAGCAGCATGTTGCATATGAGCAGGAAAAAATTTATCAACAAAAGATTGAGCTAAGTCCTGAGGACTCTTAATAGAACCATAGGGTAGTGCATCATACCATGCTTTAGCGTCTTCCTTCAAAGAGAAAGGAAAAATCTTAGCCACATAAAAGTTTCGTATCCTCCCATCAGTAGTAAATAAGCTACCCAACTCGGTGAGTTTTGTCAGGTGTGCTATAGCATCATCATTTTCTCTGCCATAAAATGGGTCAGCTTCAACTGTAGATATAAGTGAAAGATCAACAGAGAAATCATAATCATGATCAGTGATGCATATAGGAGATGTAGCAAATTCAGGATTAGGAGTAATCTTGTTCTTCATAGAGTGTTTTTCAAGAAGCTTCTTAATAGCAACAGGGTCAGAGTCGGCACACTCTATAAGTTCCCTGCAGAAATCATCATCAAGAATAACATAATCATCCTCAAGAAGTCTCTTCTTGAGGTCACTCAGGTCAGGATAATCATAAGTAGCAACAATAGGGTAACGAGCAACGGGAATTTGATTTCCAGATTGTTTGGACGCAGCAACGATCTATTTCTCAAGAGCATAACCAAGTGAACCAATATCATCAAGATTAGTGGAAGAATCATCAAAAGTATCAGACATAGTAACAGGATCAGTAGAAGCAGCTTGTGGTGGTGGTGAAGCGAACTTACTTATAACGGAAGGTGAATCAAGCGTAGCACTAGTACTCAGGACGGTACCTTTTCTTGTAGTAGATGGTAAGATCGGAACCTTGGGGTCTCCTTTCTTACCCATAGCGGATAACGTGCAGCATGCAGAATACTTCAAGTAGAATCGTAAATAAAGCTATGCTCCCAGGCACCGGCGCCAGAAAACATTACTTGATGACCCTCAACTGTAGGGGATCGAGATAGTCTTCTCGGGCAAGATAAACCAATTTATTGATTCGACACAAGGGAAGCCAAATAATATTTATAATCTTTGACAGTCGAGTTGTCAATGCAACCGGACCTAAAATATACGTGCTTGCAACAAAATATTAATAGCAACAGTGATATGATAGTGATAGTGACGACATCGAAAGTAAAACAGCAAAAGTAACAACTAGTGAACAATAGGATTAAAAACACTGTAGGCTAGGGATATGACTTGTTGGGCGCTGCTTGGATAAGAGTGAACATGCAATAGATTTTAACACGGGGCAAGGCACACCGAAAAGCAAGGATCATCCAGGCAAATATCAAACATTAGGCATGTATCCCGTAGGTAGTTGTGCTTGCTTGCAATAAGAACTTGCACAACATCATTTGTCCTACCATCCCGCTACGAACGGGGCCAAAAGGAACTTATGGAGATTAAGGTGCTCCTGTCAAAGAGCACTGGAATAAAGCATTAAACTCAATGGATACATGAAATCCTCAAACTATAGTCCATCCCCTTTGGTGTCCCAAGCTCTCACCTTTGGATCGCCGGTTCCGGACCATAAAAGGTGCATACAACTCATAGATAGGATTAAGAACATAAATATACTCATGAAAACACAAGTGGTTCAGATATGAAAACATGGCACTCAGGCCCAAAGGGACAAGCATTAAGAGCAACAAGTTGTAGCAAAGATGATAAACACCAAAGTAGATGATAGACTACATGCCCCCAACGATATGACGAACTGTTGCATGATCTAACTCATCCAATCCCTGCCATCCCCTTTTCCTACAGCAGGGAATTACTCAAACATGTGAAGATAAGTCATGAAGGGAGGATGGAGTGGCGATGGTGATGATGATCGCGATGATCTCCCCTCACCGGAGGCCAAATCAACCTCCATATTAGCCCTCCCGTAGAAGAACATAGGGTGGCGGCGGCTCCGTGACAGAAACTGGGAAAAATACTTCTGTTCTGGGGTTTTCGCATCACGGGAATAAATAGGAGCGTCGGTAGGGCACCAGAGGGGGAAGGGCCACCTAGGAGGCCTCCTGGCGCTGCCAGAGGTGGGGCCGCGCCAGCAGGGCGCCTGGAGACCCCTTGGCTGCCCTCTGGCCCCACTTCTGGCTCGTGAAAGCTTCTGGTGCGTGGATTTTCTGTGAATTTTCCCGGAATTTTTTGAGGTACCTAAAAATCCACTTTCCTGCACATAAGAAAACCATACAGACAGCTCTGCTGAAAATAGCTCCAGTCCGGGTTAGTTTAGTTCGAATCATGCAAGAATGAGGTCAAAACAATAGCAAAAGTGTTTGGAAAAGTAGATACTTTTGAGTCGTATAAGGGAGTCACATACCAGGGAGTATTTGCTCAAAATTTCAGCTCAAACAATGGGTTGTAGAGAGAAATCAAAGTTCTAGGTGGAGAGAAGCAAGAACTCGAATTCCAGCTGAAGAACCCGTGTTTTTGGGGAGAAAGAAGGAGAGAGGAGGAAGACTTACCTGGGTGGCTGGCCTGGGGGGGCCCAGGCGCCCTGTGGGCGCGGAGAGGGGCCAGGCTGCGCCAGCTGGTCGCCTGGACCAGGGGTGGCCCCCTGGTCAGCCCCATGTGCCTCCGAGTCACTTTTTATGTGGAAAATTTGATTTTGATTTTTGCGGAATTTTTTTGACAACTTCACCGTTGAATTTTTTTCGAAGTTCCAAAAGCTGCAAAACTTCCTGGAGACTCGAGACAGTGGTTAGACATGTGAAGCTTCAAAAACATAAAACTTTTGTACAGCAAGGAGAACAAAAGCTAAAGGGAATGAAAACATAACAAGCTCCACTTTTTACATATATAAAACATGCTAGCTAGTGATGGATTCTCGCCCTTCGTTGGTTACCCCAAGTGGAAGGTGGAGATGTAGCGCCGCAGCAAGTTTCCCTCGGTGAAGATACCAAGGTTTGTCTCCAGTAGGACTCCATAGATGATAGGTAGGTGTCAGCGGCGCGACTGACGTGGTCCTGCACACAGACACAGATAACTTTGTTCCCAACGAAGTTCAGAGAGGTTGTCAATCTCTCCGGTCTTGTTGTTTACAAAAGGTAAAACACAAGGGATAATGATAGCAAGTAAAAGCAATAAAGTAAAGATAGCGTGGAAACAGTAATAAGGATATGGACCGGGATACGTGATGTTCACGAGTGATGTCTCTCTCCCAAAAGACGATAAAACTGCTATGCGAGGTAAACAAATTACAGAAGGGCAATTGACAGGATTATGAACGCACCGCAATGCTAATTATGCTACAAAAGAAAGGAAGAGGTTCAAAAGCACGGGCAGTACGCCAAAATAAGTAGACCGAAATCCAACTGCATCTACTACTAATCATCCACCTTGAGATATCTATCCAGAACATCTCGCTGGTATTAAGTTGCGAGCCCCACCCAAAGTGTAAACCCAAAGCAACAGACAACTGCATTAAAAAGCACTTTGCGTAAAGTAAACAATCCTTGTAACCGCGGTTAGAAGCACCGTTGTTTTCCCCCTTTTGGCAAAAACACATCCCCTAGACTCATGTTTCTGTCACTCAAGCGTGAACCCACAATCGAGCACAACGTTCCCTCTTGGAGTCACTACCTACTACTTGGCCAAAGCAATAAACAGCAACGGAGAACATGCAAGAATTACTTAGGAACAAAAATATAAGAGATAAAAACCAAATATATTACTCTATCACAATCTGAACATAATCTCATAATTCATCAGATCCCATCAAACTCAGCATAGCAACAACAGAAATATTACAAAGGTGCCTCGATCATGTAGGGAAGCTCACGAGGTCTAAACAATGAAGATGAAAGAGGGGAGGAGAACATCACATAGCTACCGATCACGGACCCATGGTCCAAGGAAAACTACTCACGAGACATCCGGGGAGCATCCATGGTGGAGAGGAGACTCCCGGAGGTCAATCCTCCCTCCGGCAGGGTGCCGGGAAGAGGTCTTCCGGTGCTCCCGATCTCGGAAGCGCGGCGGCGGCGGAACAGAGACGAGTTTGCGAAATAGGGTTTTGTCTTCGGAGTTTCCCCGTGACGGAGAATAAATAGGCGAAGGGGGGCATCCAGAGGTGGACCAAGGGCCCCAGGCGACCCCCTGGCGCGGCCAGGGGTGGGGCCGCGCCGGGTGGCCGCCTGGGCCCCCCTGGCTCCCCTCTGGCCCCTCCAGGGCTCTTCGCGAAGCTTCCTTCATGCTGATTTTTTATCTGAATTTTCCCGAATTTTTCTGGCACTTTTTATATGGGGGAAAACTGAAATAGAAGAACAGCAGAAAATAGGAACTGGCACTGGGGTGCACTGAGTTAATAGGTTAGTCCAAATATGATCAAAAGTATATGAAAGTGTATCTAGAACATAGCAATATCACACAAAATATGCATGGAGCAAGCAGAAATTATAGATACGTTTTGGACGTATCAGCTAGCAAGGTTGATCAAGTCTTACCAACAAACCGACAATATATAGAGCAGAAAGTCTCACCTCTTATACAGTGATCATTGTACCTTTACTCTAATGGACATTGTCACCACCATAATGATTTTGTATTCCTCTTGCACATGCCGAGGGATATCCCAATCTCCAATCTTCACGGTCTCGATATTCTCTATAGAGTTAAGGTCATGCCTTTTGTCGATCTTCTTCGGGAAATACACCGTGTCTTCCTTATCATCCACGTTGAAGGTAAATTTTCCTTTGTTGCAATCAATGATAGCACCTGTGGTGTTAAGAAAAAGTCTACCAAGAATAATGTACATGCTCCCATCCTCGGGCATGTCAAGCACGACAAAATCAGTAAGTATTAAGCAATTAGCAACTTCAACAGTAACATCTTCACAAATACCAATTGGGAGGCTGTTGACTTGTCAGCCATCTGAAGAGAGATATCTGCAGAGATTAGTTTATCTAAACAAAGCCTCATGTAAATAGAAAAAGGCATAACACTCAATCCTGCACCAAGATCACATAAAGCAGTTTTGACATAATTATTATTTATGGAGCAAGGAATGGTGGGTATACCTGGATCACCAAGCTTCTTAGGAATCTTACCACTGAAAGAGTAGTTAGCAAGCATAGTAGATATTGCCTCATTAGGGACTTTTATTTTATTAGTAACAATATCTTTCATATACCGCGAGTAAGGATGTAGCTTAATAGCATCAGTCAAAGGAATTTGAAGAAAAAGAGGTTTCATACATTCACAAAATTTATTATAGTGCTCTTCTTCTTTGGTTTTGAGCGACTTACCTGGAAAGGGCATGGGTTTCTGTACCCATGGTTCTCTTTCCTTCCCATGTCTTCTTGCGACGAAGTCTTCTCTAGTGTATTTCTTGCGTTTATCGGGTGCTTCTTCTTCTCGCACCTCGGGAGGACCATTCTTCTCTTTATATTTTTCGGGCGCATCACCATCTTCAGTTTCAGCATCAGAGGTAGATATACTTTTTGGATCAACAACAGTTTCTTCTTCAACTATGGGATCATTTGAATTGTTCGCTTCCTTGTGTTTCTTCTTCTTCTTCTTCTTCTTCGGAGAGCTAACAATTTCTTCTTCCTGTATTTGAGAATCTTGCTCGATCCTCTTCGGACGCCCCTCTGGATAGAGAGGGTCTTGGGTGTGTGTTCCACCTCGAGTCCTTATACCATAAGCCTGTAAATCATCTTGTTTTTCATTTTTAGCAAGCAAATCTTTTTGCACATCAGAAATTTGTTCAAGCTGAGTTTGAACCATAAGAAAATGCTTAACAAGGCCTTTAACATCATTAACTGTTCTACATAGAACATCAAGCAAACTTTTGATAGCAAGGGTATTACCATGCAACTGATTTTGAATCCTCATATTAAAGTGAATTTGCTTCATTATAAAATCATCAAGCTCATCTAAACATTGATGAGGAGGCTTACCTCGAGGGATGTCACTTGCATTGAAATCTAAAAGAGAGTGTACCTCTACCATAGGAGGGTGAGTAGTGGGCTCACACAACTTCTCAATAGGAGGTAGATTCTTCACATCTTCGGCTTTAATACCCTTCTCTTTTATAGACTTCTTTGCTTCTTGCATATCTTCGTAGCTTAGGACAAGCATGCCCCTCTTCTTTGGTGGTTGAGGTGGTTCAGGGACGGACCAATCTTCGTAGTTCTTTGCAATCTTGCCCATTAGTTCTTCATCATCGTCCGGTGTTCTTTCTCTGAAAACACAACCAGCAAAACTATCCAAATAGGATCTACATTCATCGGTTAGACCAGCATAAAATATAGCAAGTAATTCATTCTTAGAAACTCCATGTCCCGGTCTAGCCTTGATCAAACAACAATACCTCCCGCAAGCTTTAGGGAGGTGCTGATACGTCCCAAACGTATCTATAATTTCTGCTTGCTCCATGCATGTTTTGTGTGATATTGCTATGTTTTAGATACACTTTCATACACTTTTGATCATATTTGGACTAACCTATTAACTCAGTGCACCTTAGTGCCAGTTTCTGTTTTCAGCTGCTTTTCTATTTCAGGTTTCGCCCTTATTAAAAATGCTCCAAAAATTCCGGAAAAATCCAATAAAAAATCAGCGTGCAGGAACTTTCCAGAGTCCCGAAGGGGGGCCGACGGGAACCCACCAGGTCCTCAGGCGCCCTTCCAGCGCGCCCTAGGGTGGGGCCGCGCCAGGGTGACGCCTAGACCCTGGTGGGCCCCTGGTTGCCCCCCTTCGCCTGTATTTATCTCTTGATCCGAAACCCCGAAGAGAGAACCTTTTTTCGCGATCTCGCCTCCGTTCTACCGCCTCCGCGCTTCCAAGATCGGGAGCACCAGAAGACCTCTTCCCGGCACCCTGTCAGAGGGAGGATTGACCTCCGGGAGCTTCTCCACCATCATGGACGCTTCTCGGATGATCTGTGAGTAGTCCACCTTGGACCATGGGTCCATGATCACTAGCTATGTGATGTTCTCCTCCCCTCTTTGTTCTTCATGGATTAGACCTTGTGATATTCCCTACATGATCAAGGCACATATGTAATTCTTTCTGCTGTTGCTATGCTGAGTTTGCTGGGATCTGATGGATTATGAGACTATGTTCAGATTGTGATTGAGTAATATATTTGGTTCTTCTCTTTTATATTTTTGTTCTCGAGTAGTTCTTGCATGTTCTCTGTAGCTGTTTATTGCTTTGGCCAAGTAGTAGGTAGTGACCCAAGAGGGCGTGTTATGCTTGATTGTGGGTTCATGCCCCCTGATGACTAGCTTGAGTGACAAAAACATGAGTCTAGGGGATGTGATGTTGCCACAAGGGGGAAAACAACGGTGCTTGTAACCGCGGTTGCAAGGATTGTTTTCTTTACGCAAAGTTCTTTTAATGCAGTTGTCTGTTGCTTTGGGTTTACACTTTGGGTGGGACTCGCAACTTAATACCAGCGAGATGTTCTGGATAGATATCTCAAGGTGGATGATTAGTAGTAGATGCAGTTGGATTTCGGTCTACTTATTTTGGCGTATCGCCGATGCTTTTGAGCCTCTTCCTTTCTTTGTAGCATAGTTAGCATTGGTTTGCGCCCGTAATCCTGTCAATTGCCCAGCTGTGTTTTGTTTACCTCTGATGGTAGTTTTATCGTCTTTTGGGAGAGAGATATCACTAGTGAACATCATGGGACCCCGGTCCATATTTCCACCATTGTTTACACCCTCAATTTACTTCCTACTTTTACTTTCCAATTGCAATTATCACTACCTATTATCTGTTGTGTTGATCCTTTGTAAACGGCAAGGTCGGAGAGATTGATAACCTCTCTATACTCGTTGGGAGAAAAGTTATTTGTTGTGTGTGCAGGTCCAGGTTAAGGGAGTAATATCTCTCAAACGGCGCGTTGCTCGCTTCACCACCTAGTTGTCGACCTTGGAGTCCTACTGGTCGATCTCAACCTTGGTATCTTTGCCAAGGGAAATTTGCTGCTAGGATACATCCAACCTTCCACTTGGGGTAACCAACAAGGAGAACTACTTCAGTGTCATCAAGCCAATTTTTGGCACCGTTGCCGGGGACTCCAATCTTCAAGATAGGGGAGTTGCACACTATCGTTTACCTTTTAGTTTTAGTCTTGTTAGTTTACATTTCAGTTCTTACTTTAGTGTCTTTTATCAAAAATCACAAAAAAAAATCTTGTCCCACTTGCTGCTAATATGGGTTCCACTGAAAACACCAAGTTGTGTGACTTCACTAGTCACAACAACAATGATTTTATCTGCACTCCTATTGTTACACCTGCCACTTCAACTACCTCATATGAAATTAAACCTGCTTTGTTAAACCTTGTTATGAGAGATCAATTCTCTAGTGCTGGAGATGATGCTGCTTTACACTTAAATAATTTTATTGAGCTTTGTGATATGCAAAAGTATAAAGAAGTAGAAGGAGATATTGTTAAGCTTAAGCTTTTTTCCTTTCTCCTTGAGGGAAGGAGCTAAAATTCGGTTTCAATCTTTGCCTAGGAATAGCATAGATTCTTGGGATAAGTGCAAGGATGATTTTATTGGGAAGTACTACCCGCCTTCTAAAATTATCCAATTGAGGAGTAATATTATGAATTTTAAACAATTGGATAATGAACATGTTGCCCAAGCTTTGGAACTAATGAAATCTCTTGTTAAGAAATGCCCTACACATGGTTTGACTACTTGGATGGTTATCCAGACTTTTTATGCAGGCTTGAACTTTACCTCGCGGAACCTGTTAGATTCGGCCGCGGGAGGAACCTTTATGTCAACAACACTTGGTGCTGCCACAAAACTACTAGATGAGATGATGACCAACTATTCCCAATGGCACACCGAACGATCTCCAACAAGTAGGAAGGTAAACTCTGCCGAGGAGATTTCCTCCCTAAATGAAAAAGTTGACTTAATTATGCCTCTACTTACCAAGCAACCTCCTATTGATCCTCATAATGTCCCTTTAAACTCTTTGGTTTCTCAAGAAGAAGTAGATGTGAACTTTATTTCTAGAAACAACTTCAACAATAATGCTTATAGGAGTAATTTTGCTAGCAATCCTAGACCGTTCCCATACAACAACTATGGGAACAACAACACTTATCCTAGCAACAACAACTCCTATGGTCAAACTTATAAGGCAAGAGATTTACCTAGCTATGAGAAATTGGTAGAGATAGAGAAGGCTACCAAGAATTATATGCACACACAGTTTGAACAAAACAAAGACTTCTCCATACAATTAGGTGAACACACTTCTATTTTGCAAAACATTAGTAAGCAACTTGAGAGCCTGAACAGTGAGATTTCTAATCTCCAATCTAGACTTAAAGCCACTGAAACCTATGTTTTAAACATGTCTCACACCCAGTCTACTTTGATAAATCAGATGGCAGCCAAACCAGAAGTTATCCCCATGGAAGAAGATAGAATTAAGAGCCTTCCTACACACCACACTGGTTCTACTATCCAAGTTTTTGAGGATACCCAAACTTTTAGCACCCAACACACTCCTAGTCCCATTGGACCTATTAATGGTGATGCTATTACCTCAACCATAGAAGAAGAAACGCCTATAACCATAGAGGCTTTCAAACAAGTGATCCTAGATGACACCACTACCACCTTTGATAGTAGTGACATTGATTTTGATAGTTGTACCCTTTCTGAAGTTATTAACTTGCTACACAAAATGTCTAGAGACCCCCACAATAGCACACTAAATCTTGTCTTCACGGAGCATATCACTAATGTTCTCATTAAAGCTAGGGAGGAGAAGATTAGAATAGAAGCATCCATACCTAGCAAGCTAGAACACAGTTGGGTCCTATGATAAAAATTAAATTGAACAACTTCTCTTGTTATGCTTTATGTGATGTTGGATCTAGTACCTTCGTTATGCCCAAAAAATGTATGATATGTTTGAATTGAAACCTTTTGGTGCTTGTTGTTCTGGTGTTCGTCTCATTGATTCTTCAGTAAATAAACCTTTGGGGAAGATCGAAGATTTTCTTATCATTGTCAATGACAATTATTTTCCCGTTGATTTTACTATTATGGACATAAAGTGTGAACCTTTATGTCCAATTATTTTGGGACGTCCTTTTCTTCGCACCATTGGTGCTGTCATTGACATGAAAGAGGGGAATATAAAATTTCAATTCCCTCTCAAAAAGGGGATGGAACACTTCTGAAGAAGATTAAGTTACCTTTTTAGTCCATCACACGGGATAGCTATTCTCTTACTCTTGATAAAACTTGATCTTTTTTGCTTCTTTCCTATCCTAAAGGCGTAAAAGAAAACACTTGTTGGGAGGCAACCCAAGATGTTTTTACTTATGCTTTTAGCGGTCTTGATGATTGTTACTACTGTAGCAACATCATTGTATCTTTATTTTTAATCTGTGTGCCAAGTTTAGCCTCCGATTGCAAGAAAGTTCAAAAGTTGTGACATGCTGTCCAGAAATCAAATTCTGTCCTTGGACGAAAAAAATCGCCTAAAATCACCAGATCAACTTTTTCATCTGAATTGTTTTGACAGCGTGCTCTATACAATTGACTTTCGAGCGTATGTTTTGAGTTTTTTGATTTGAGTTGCAGAAGTACCCCGAAAAAATTATTTACTACCTGCTGGTCTGTTTTTCACAGATTTTGCCACGTTTTGCCTTTCCTCACTTTTGCAAGTCTTGCGCTAGCTTTTTCTTTGAGAAAACTTTTTGCCAATCTTGAGAAACAGTATCCCTTCAAGAAAATCTTTATTTCCAGTAGAGGAGAATTGTTTTATTAAGGGTACTAACCTCTCTAATCAGCTTATGATGAGTTATGTATGAAGGGAGTTTTCAAGTGTAACAGGGAAGATGATGAAAGAAGATCCGGGAGTGTCAAACGCTCAAGCTTGGCGATGCCCCCATGGATCCCCAATAAATATCCAAGGAGACTCAAGCGTCTAAGCTTGGGGGTTCCCCCGTGCATCCCCTTCTTCATCAACAATTATCAGTTCGTCCTTCGTCTCACTATATTTTTATCACTTCATGTGTTATGTGCTATGCTTCGAGCGTCTCGCTCCTTACTTTACTTTTTAGCCTTATTTAGCTTTGTTTGTTGTTCATAACAAGTTAGAACCCATCTTTCTTTGTGTGGGAGATAAACACGCTCCGCTTCAAACTAGAACACATCATAGGATTTCATGCTTATCTTTCTTTTGTTGTGTGTTCTTTATCTTTTCTTAGCTGCTGTCATGATTAGCTCTTAGTGTTCATGCTTATATTTTTAAGAGCTTTTGTTTAGTTTGTTGTTGGACCTCTCTTGAGTTTTCATGTTTATCTTGTTTAGAGAGTTGGTTGTTGCACTGAGTTGTGTCTTGACTTTAAGTAGGTAATTGAGGTTGCTATTCAATTGTAATAGTAACTTGCAATAGTTTTGAGGTATTGTTCTGAGTAATGTTTGAACTTTTGGTGTCAAGAGCTCTAGACTATTAGTGTTAGATGTCGTATTTTGGGAAATCCGTGTTTATTTTCAAAAACTACAAAAACTAGTTGAGAACTATAGCTACTAGATGGCTCACTAATCTTTGGAGGGATCGGATATTAGAGTACACTCACATACCATGAGTCGAGAATGCGCAAGGATAACCAAACCCCCATACGCTCCTCCTCGGGGTACTTGTCTCTTTGTGAACCTCCTGATTAGATTGAGAGTTACCGATAATAAGTGCATGAGTTCTTCGGACTAATTTAAGTATTGAAAGCTGACACTTCCACCTCCTCATATTTGCTGGCCTCTTCGGTACCGCGCATTGCCCTCTTCTCACTCCGAGAGTTGGCGTCCACATCGCCAGTGCATCCAAACCCTTGGCATGATACGCTCTGTCATCATAAACCTCCTTATATATTTCCTCAAAACAGCCACCATAATTGCCATGCAACATCCACCTTCTCATGACTTGATCTTCATGTCATACATGTTCCTGCTACACTGGTTGAGGCATACATTTGCATACATCATGATAGCTACATCTTATTTATGCTGAGTACTTTTGTAAAGTTTGAAAGATCTTCTATACTCCTTGTAAAATAGAGTGTTGCCCTTAAGTGAGGAAAAGATCCCGAAGAGGAGAAATTAAAAGATCCCAAAGAGGACAAATGACAGTTAAATAGAAAGAGCCATTGAGGCCACCAAAAAATACAAACAAATAGAAAAAAGTTAAAAAGGAAATATGAAAAGAGAAGTGGGCAACACCGCTATTCCTTTTGAGAGATCCACACTCGTACTCCCTCTTATACCTTGTGCTCCATAGACTATTGAACTTGGCTTGTATATTCGAATGATGAGCCTCCTCAAATGAGTTCTAGGTCTTCTTGAGCAAGCAAGTTGGATGCACCCCCACTAGTTCCATTGGAGAGCTTTTCTTAGCTCGTATGTGCATCCGGTGCATGCCAATCCCTACTCCTCACATCATATCTATCATTTGGCGTTCTCTCGTCTATGATTGTCCTCATTGATGTGAGCCTTTCATACCTTTTTTGTCTTCCTCCTCCACCATATATCTCTCTTTGCCATCCTAAGTGTCAACTCTCGTGCTTACGCTCATCCATTGCATGAGTGCTCAAAATATCGAAAGGGAGTGGATCAAATTGACTTATACCTGGCTCGTGGTCTGGGGAGAGTCAAGATAATATTCCAAAGAAGACTAAGTGTGAAACTTTAGTAGATTGAGTTCTCAACAAATAAATATATTACTCTCTCGTATTCCCATACCTCACTTCTTGCACGCAAACACCATCTAGAGACATTCGAGTCACAGACAGCAAGAGCTCTTGCACCTTTATGTTACTATGTTGCTTGTTTCAATGCTAATATAGACTCTTGCTTGTTATGACTTGAATTGAATTACATGCCTTGATTGCTTTACTTGAAAGTTCTTATATGGTTGGTAGCATGTCACCATAGAAATTATGCTTGTTTTCAGTTACCTACTCGAGTACGAGAAGGAATTAAGCTTGGGGTTGTTGATACGTCCCAAACGTATCTATAATTCCTTCTTTCTCCATGCATATTTTGTGTGATATTGCTATGTTTTAGATACACTTTTGATCATATTTCGACTAACCTATTAACTTAATGCACCCGAGTGTCAGTTTCTGTTTTCTGCTGTTTTTCTATTTCAGGTTTCCCTGTATTAAAAATGCTCCAAAAATTCCGGAAAAATCCAATAAAAATGAGCGTACGGGAACCTTCCAGAGTCCCTAAGGGGGGCCGGAGGGGACCCACGAGGGCCCCAGGCGCCCTCCCGGCGCGCCCTAGAGTGGGGCCGCGCCAGGGGTTCGCCTGGACCCCTGGTGGCCCCCTGGCTACCCCCTTCACCTATATTTATCTCTCGACCCGAAACCCCCGAAGAGAGAACCCCTTTTCGCGAGCTCGCCTATGTTCCGCTGCCGCCACGCTTCCAGGATCGGGAGAACCAGAAGACCTCTTCCTGGCACCCTGCCGGAGGGAGGATTGACCTCCGGGAGCTTCTCCACCACCATGGACGCTTCCCGGATGATCCATGAGTATTCCTCCTTGGACCATGGGTCCATGATCAGTAGCTATGTGATGTTCTCCTCCCCTCTTTTTTCTTCATGGATTAGACCTTGTGAGCTGCTGATACGTCACAAACGTATCTATAATTTATGCTTGCTCCATGCATGATTTGTGTGACTTTGCCATGTTTTTCTTCAACTTTCATACACTTTTGATCATATTTGGACTAACCTATTAACTCAGTGCACCCACTTGCGAGTTCTTGTTTTCTGCTGTTTTGTATTTTAGGTTTTCCGGCCATTAAAAGTACAAAATAAATCCCAGAAAAATTATATAAAAAATCAGCGACCCGGAAGCTTCCCGAAGAACCAAAGATGGAAGGGGTGGACCCACCAGGCCCCTAGGAGGGTCCCTGGCACGGCCCCACCCTAGGGCGCTCCAGGAGGCCTCCTAGCTGCCTTGTGGCCCATCTCGGTGCCCCCTTTGGCCAAATTTAGCCCCCGCGGAGGAAACCCCTAATGTCGATCTTCTATTCCTGTTCTCCTCTCTGTACCGCCGCTGCCGCCGTTTCAAGATCGGGGCTCCCAGGAGAAGCTGCCCCGGCACCCTGCCGGAAGGAGAAACCCCCTCCGAGAGACCATCCATCGCCATAGACGCCTCCCGGATGTGTTGTGAGTAGTCCCCCTTGGACCATGGGTCCATGACCAATAGCTATGTCATGTTCTCCTCCACTCTTTGTGCTTCCACTTTCGAGACCTCGTGAGCTGCCTCACATGATTGAGGCACCTTTGTAATTTTCTGTGTTGCTATGCTGAGTTTGCTGGGATCTGATGGATTATGAGGTTATGTTTAGATTGTGATGAGTAATATATTTGGTTCTCTTTTATATTTGTGTTCTTAAGTTAATTCTTGCTGTTTTCTGTTGCCGTATGTTACTTTGGCCAAGTGATTTGTTGCAACTCCAAGAGGGAGCGTTATGCTTGATTGTGGGTTCAGCCCCCTGATGTATAGCTTGAGTGACAGAAACATGAGACTAGAAGATGTGTTGTTTCCAGCAGGGATAAAACAATGGTGCTTGTATTTGCGTGTGCAAGGATTGTTTACTTTACGCATAGTTCTATTAATGCAGTTGTCTGTTGCTTTGAGTTTACACTTTGGGTGGGATTCGCAACTTAATACCAGCGAGATGTTCTGGATAGATATCTCAAGGTCGATGATTCGTAGTAGATGCAGATGGATTTCTGTATACTTACCTTGGCGTACTGCCCATTGCTTTTGATCCTCTTCATTTCTTTTGTAGCATAGTTAGCATTGCGGTGCATTTATAATCATGTCAATTGCCCAGCTGTGATTTGTTTACCTCGCTAGCACTTTTATCGTCTTTTGGGAGAGAGACATCACTAGTTAACGTCATGGGACCCCGATCCATATTTCCACCGTTGTTTACACCTTTAATTTATTTTCAGTTCTTACTTTCAGTTTCCACTATTGTTATGTCTTGCATTGATCCTTTGTAAACAGCAAGGCCGGAGGAATTGACAACTCCTTTGTACTCGTCGGGAGCAAAGTTACTTGTTGTGTGTGCAGGTCCAGATGAAGTAGCAACCTCGGCGTCATTGTTCACTTTACCACCTTCTTGTATTTCTGCGAGTCCTAGGGAGACAAACCCTATCCTCTGCATAGGGGAAATTTGCTGCTACGCTACATCTCACCTTCCACTTTGGGTAACCAACGAGGAGCGAGAGAAGTATCTTCCTTGCTAGCATCAAGCAATTTCTGGCGCCGTTGCCTGGGACTCCAGTCTACAAGATAGGGGAGTTGCACACTATCTTTTATCTTTTCTTTTTAGTCTTGTTTGTTTACCTTTCAGTTTTTATCTTTAGTGTCCTTTATCAAAAATCCAAAAATATATATTATGTCTAGTTCCTTACTTGCCAATCAATGTATGACTTCTTTGAAACCATGGATTTTGGTCTACTTATTTTTGCTTACCGCCCATGCTTTTGATCCTCTTCCTTTCTTTGTAGCATAGTTAGCATTGGTTTGCGCCCGTAATCCTGTCAATTGCCCAGCTGTGATTTGTTTACCTCGAATAGCAGTTTTATCTTCTTTTGGGAGAGAGACATCACTAGTGAACATCATGTCACCCCGGTCCACATTTCCACCACTGTTTACAACCTCAATTACTTACTGCTTTTACTTTCCAGTTGCAATTATCACTACCTATTATCTGTTGTGTTGATCCATTGTAAACGGCAAGGCCGGAGAGATTGACAACCTCTTTGTACTCGTTGGGAGCAACGTTAATTGTTTTGTGTGAAGGTCTAGATTAAGGGAGCGATATCTCTCAAACAACGTGTTGCTCGCTTCACCACCTACTTGTCGACCTTGGAGTCTTACTGATATGTCCCAAACGTATCGATAATTTCTGCTTGCTCCATGCATGTTTTGTGTGATATTGCTATGATCTAGATACACTTTCATACACTTTTGATCATATTTGTACTTAGCTATTAAGTCAGTGCACCCCAGTGCCAGTTTGTGTTTTTTGCTGTTTTTCTATTTCAGTTTTCCCCCATATTAAAAGTGCTCCAAAAATTCGGGAAAATCAGATAAAAAATCAGCGTGAAGGAACCTTCCAGAGTCCCGAAGGTGGACCAGGTGGGACCCACCAGGGCCCCAGGCGGACACCTTGCGCGGCTTAGGGCTTGGCCGCACCAGGGGGGCGCCTGGACCCCTGGTGCCCCCCTGGATGCCCCCTTCACCTATATATTTCCCGTGACGTGTAACTTCCGAAGACATAGCCCTTTTTCGCGATCTCGCCTCTGTTCTGCTTGTTGGAATTATGCCCTAGAGGCAATAATAAAATGTATTATTATAATTCCAGGTTCATTATTAATGTTTATATGTCTGTGCTATAACTGCAATGGCCTATGCGGAGGTTTGCCAAGTGCATGTTAACTGCCTTCGGAGGAAAAACCCATATGCAGGTGTGGAGTATAAACACAAAGTGTTCTTAGTCTGCCTGTAGGACTAACCTGTGTATTATGGATGTCATGTTTTCCTGACATAGGGCATTGAATATGCCGGTAATACATGGGAGCACGTTGTTACCAAAACAAGGGTGTTGAACCAACCCAATTGTATGATTTGCTTTGATATTTCATCATCATTGTATTATGAGTTAAATCATCAGATGAGTTGATATTTGCATGTATCCTTATAGACCATGAGAATGTTAAGTACCTACATACCGGAGGGTAGGTTTTGACTCTATCCAAACACCACCCGTAACAGGCGTGGCTATAAAGGCTTTGCTCACTCACACTCAAAAGTATGTCTAGGTACTTGATTATTCAAGTTGGGATTTGCTCCTCCTATTTAGGAGAGATATTCTTTGGGCCCTCTCGGTATTACGTATCCACCAACATCCGGCCGGATACTTTGTGAATAGATCACATGGGATACGGAATACGTCAACGAGAAAAGAACAAAACCGATATGAGGATAATTGGTATAATGATTAATGATTTGATCATACGGATACCTATATAATCTCACCTCATGTTTTGTAAAGTATCGCGAAGCAAAGGGATTGGCATGTCAACCGGAGGTTCACTCGAATTCATATTCGTGTAGGTGCGGGAACCATTATGGGTGTCCATGGCTCCGCTATTGGTTCTTGATCTGAGGAAATTCAGTTTCCGGTTCATGTCCGTATTCTACCGAACCTATGGGGTCACACACTTAAGGGTGGTAGATTTTTTGAGTACTAGAGTGATAGGAGCACGAGTATAACACACCGGAAAAGTTTCGGAGTGATTGAGATTTAATCGAACAGAAAACCTGAATCGTTTCGGGGCACCGGTAAATTACCGGGAAGAGTTTTGAGAAAACCGGGTAAAACCGGAGGGCTGGAAAAGTTCCGGGATGGTCTAAATATGTTTAATATTTATTTATTGTGAATTCACAAATTGTTTTGGAATTAATAAAATAGATTTAATATCAATGGGCCCCCTCTCACTTGGAAGGCCCAAGTGGGGAGAGAGCACTTGGACCAAGGAGGCCCATGTGGGGAAGGCACCTAGGAGGAAGCTTCATCCCCCCTTCCTTGGTGCCCCACCAGGTGGAGGGAAACCCTAGGGTGCCCCCCTAGGGCTGCCCCCTCCTCTCTTCTCCATTAGATCTAAACTCCACCTTACGCCGAAGGGCTGCTCCTTCCTCCTCTCTACTCTGGCGGCGCCGAGCTCTGGACGGCGGAGCCCTGCCGGATCTACTACACCGTACGTGTGGATCAACCGTAGAGAGATCGTACGTTCGATCTTCGTTCGAGGGAATTCTAGATCTATTCGTGGGAAGTCAAACGGATTAGATCTGTTCGAGGGGTTGCGCTACGTCAAGCTTCCCCAACTCTCCATCAACTTCTTCCGTTGCGAGAGAACTACCGTTGAACGGTTGTTAAGGTAACAAGATCGCTACCATTGTTTGCATCTATCTAGATCCAATCTTGGGACTTGGTTTCGTAGTGCCGATTTTTTTTTCTACTCTGAATCCCAACACCGCTGCCTCCGCTCTTCCAAGATTGGGAGCACTTACGGGACCCTTCCCGGCACCCTGCCGGAGGGAGGATCGACCTCCGGGTGCTTCCCCTCCACTGGACGCTTCCAAGATGTGCCGTGAGTAGTTTCCTTTGGACCATGGGTCCGTGATCAGTAGCTATGTGATGTTCTCCTCCCCTCTTTGTTCTTCATGGTTTAGACCTCGTGAGATGCCCTACATGATCGAGGCACATATGTAATCTTTCTGCTGTTGCTATGCTGAGTTTGATGTGATCTGATGGATTATGAGATTTTGTTCAGATCGTGATAGAGTAATATATTTGATTCTTATCTTTATATTTTTGTTCCTAAGTAATTCTTGCATGTTCTCTGTTGTTGTTTATTGCTTTGGCCAAGTAGTAGGTAGTAACTCCAAGAGGGAACGTTATGCTCGATTGTGGGTACATGCCCCCTGATGACACGCTTGAGTGACAGAAATATGAGTCTAGGTGATGTATTGTTGCCACAAGGGGGAAAACAACGGTGCTTGTAACCGCGGTTGCAAGGATTGTTTACTTTACGCAAAGTTCTTTTAATGCAGTTGTCTGTTGCTTTGGGTTTACACTTTGGGTGGGGCTCAAAACTTAATACCAGCGAGATGTTCTGGATAGATATCTCAAGGTGGATGATTAGTAGTAGATGAAGTTGGATTTCGGTCTACTTATTTTGGCGTACTTCCCATGCTTTTGAGCCTCTTCCTATCTTTTGTAGCATAGTTAGCATTGCGGTGCGTTTATACTCCTGTCAATTGCCCATCTGTAATTTGTTTAGCTCGCATAACAGTTTTATCATCTTTTGGGAGAGAGACATCACTAGTGAACATCACGGGGCCCCAGTCCATATTCTCATCATTGTTTCCATGCTCATTTACTTTTCAGCTTTTACTTTCAGTTGCTATCATTATCATTATCCCTTGTGTTTTGATCCTTTGTAAACAACAAGACCGGAGAGATTGAAAACCTCTCTGAACTTCGTTGGGAGCAAAGTAATTTGTGTCTGTGTGTAGGTCCAGTTCAAGGAAGCAACTTTTGTCTAAAACGGTGCCATTGTTTGCTTGCCACCTACTTATCATTATCTGGGTCCTACTGGTCGATACTCTCAACCTTGGTATCTTTACTAAGGGAAACTTGCCTCTACGCTGCATCTCACCTTCCACTTGGGGTAACCAACGAAGGGCGAGAAGCAATTATCATCTCTCGCGTATTAAGAAAATTTCTGGCGCCGTTGCCGGGGACTCTGAATGATAAGATAGGGGAGTTTCCCACTACCTTTTACCTTTACTTTTTAGTCTTGTTAGTTTACCTTTCAGTTTTTATCTTTGTGACTTATATCAAAAATCACAAACAATTTATTTATCTTGCTAGTAGCTGTCATTATGTCTGGTCCTTTTGCCTTTGTTGAGACAGAGGTTCTCACCTTTAAACAAAAATGTGGTGAAAGTATAAAAGATGATTGGTATAGAATTAATTATTCTCAGAAAAGAGTCACCAAGAAGCAATCCACTACTATCCTGCTTAGAAATTTTTATGTTAGTATTACTCATTGGAATAGGTTCATTCTAGATACTGCTATCAATGGGAATTTCTTAGAAGCCCCAATTTGGGAGTCTCTTAATGCTATTGAAATTTTTGTTGGAAATCTCCCTGTTGCTAGCATACAAGAAGATATAACTCTAGCTCGCATTATGAAAAAACTTGAAAAGATAGAGTTAGAAATACCAAGTATAACTAGGATAAATGAGTTGGATCCCAAAATTCAAGGGAATTTGACTAGGCTTGATAGCTCCATGCTTAAAATTATTAAAACTTTGGAGACCATCAAATTCCATGATATGGATCCTTCTAGGTTTGATACGATTGAGGAAATCATTAATACTCTAGGAACTACTTTCTCCTCAATCAAACAAAAAAAGGTAGAGACTCCGGAAAGAAAGGAACCTAAGTTCAATTATGTCCCTAAGGTTCCACCTCCTCATATTTGCTAGCCTCTCCTGTGACGTGCATTGCCTCCTTCTCATTCCGAGAGTTGGCGTACACCTTCGCCGGTGATACGTCCAAAACGTATCTATAATTTTTGCTTGCTCCATGCCTCTTTTGTGTGATATTGCTATGATATTGATGAACTTCCATACACCTTTGATCATATTTGGACTATCCTATTAACTCAGTGCACCCCAGTGTCAGTTCCTATTTTCTGCTTTTTTTCTATTTCAGGTTTCCCCCAAATTAAAAGTGCTCCAAAAATTTGGGAAAAATACAATAAAAAATCAGCGCAGAAGAAGCTTCAGGAATCACCGAGGGGGCCAGAGGGGACCCACCAGGGCCCCAGGCGCCCTCCCGGCGTGCCCTAGGGTCGGGCCGCGCCAGGTGGGCGCCTGGACCCCTGTCTGCCCCTCTTTGCCTATTTATTCCTCGTGACGTGAAACCCCCGTGACGGGAACCCTTTTTTGCGATCTCTCCTCTGTTCCGCCGCCGCAGCACTTCCAAGGTCGGGAGCACTAGAAGACCTCTTACCAGCACCCTGCCGGAGGGAGGAATCACCTCCGGGAGCTTCTCCACCACCATGGATGCTTCCCGGATGAACCGTGAGTAGTCCACCTTGGACCATGGGTCTATGATCAGTAGCTATGTGATGTTCTCCTCCCCTCTTTGTTCTTCATGGATTAGACCTCGTGAGCTGCCCTACATGATTGAGGCACATATGTAATCTTTCTGTTGTTGCTATGTTGAGTTTGTTGGGATTCTATGGATTATGGGACTATGTTCAGATTGTTCTTGAGAAAGATATTTGATTCTCCTCTTTTATATTTATGTTCTAGAGTAATTCTTGCATGTTCTCCATTGATGTTTATTGCTTTGGCCAAGTAGTAGGTAATGACTCCAAGAGGGAGCGTTATGCATGATAATGGGTTCATGCCCCCTGATGACTAGCTTGAGTGACAGAAACATGAGTCTAGGGGATGTGTTGTCGCCACAAGGGGAAAACAACGGTGCTTGTACTTGCGGGTGCAAGGATTGTTTACTTTACGCAAAGTTCTTTAATGCAGTTGTTTGTTAATTGGAGTTTACACTTTGGGTGGGATTCAAAAATTAATACTAGTGAGATGTTCTGGATAGATATCTCAAGGTGGATGATTAGTAGGTAGATGCAGATGGATTTCGGTCTACTTGTCTTGGCGTACCGCCCATGCTTTTGAGCCTCTTGCTTTCTTTATAGCATAGTTAGCATTGGTTTGCGCACATAATCCTGTCAATTGCCCAGCTGTAATTTGTTTACCTCGCATGGATATTTTATCGTCTTTTGGGAGAGAGACATCACTTGTGAACATCATAGGACCCCGGTCCATATCTTCAATATTGTTTACACCCACTATCAGTTTACTGCTTTATTTACTTTTCCGTTGCTATCACTATCATTATTATCCCGTGCATTTTATCCTTTGTAAACAACAAGGCCAGAGGAATTGACAACTCCTCTGTACTCGTTGGCAAGCAAAGTTATTTGCTATGTGTGCAGGTCTAGGTAAAGTTAGCAACCTCGGTTGTAAACGGCGCCATTGTTCACTTCAGCACCTTCTTGTATCTTTTGGAGTCCTATTGGTTCGACGTTCAACCTTAGCATCTTCGCTAAGGGAAACTTGTTGATTTCTACATCTCAACCTTCCACTTTGGGTAACCAACGAGGGGGCGTTACATCGTACCATCAAAAGCAATTTCTGGCGCCACTGCCGGGGACTCCACTCTTCAAGATAGGGGAGTTGCGCACTATCGTTTATCTTTGCTTTTTAGTCTTGTTAGTTTACCTTTCAGTTTTTGCTTTAGTTTCCTTTATCAAAAATCAAAAAAATGGTTATCTTGCTTTTAGTTATCCTTTCTGTTCAGTCAAGCATTTTAGGATTTGGTGCCTTGAGGGAGTCAGAGGTCCCAGATTTCCATCAAAGGGATGGAGAAAATATGAAGAAGGCATGGGATAGAATTTCTGATGCACATAGGAGAATTATGCCTTGGATACCTATAAAAATTGTGCTTAGAAATTTTTACCATGGTCTTTTTAGATGGTGCAAACACTCTCTGGATATTATAGCCGAAGGGGATTTCTTAGCTTGTGATGAAGCTAGAGCTCTTGAAATTATACATGATCTATCTAGTTACTTTGTTTATGATCATAGTTTTGATACTGTTATAGATAGACTTGCTACTATTGAAAAGAGATTGGATGCTCCAGACTTGAGAAAAGTAAAGAAACCCCAGCCAAATAAGAAAGATGTTTATGAGATAGATGGTGACTGGGAACCCTTTTTTAGAATTAGCATCTCTAACCAAGACTTCCTTGCTTTCTGTGACATTGGATCCATGGTTTCTACTATGCCAAAAGTTGTTTATGATTCTTCAAAATTTAACATGGACGAATTGTCATCCTATCATGAACATGCTAATGAAGATATTTCTGAGATCCAGGGAAGGATAAAAGATGTACCAGTGAAATTCCTTAAAGGGATTGCAATGGTTGATTTCTTCGTCATGAAGCCAAACCAAGGAAACATAGTGCTTGGGAGGGATTTGCTCCGGGCAGTAAAAGGCTTCGTTGATATAGGTAAGGGACAAATACGCCTACGCGGGAAGGCAAAAGTTATTTACCCCTTTCCTCAAAGAAACAAGGATGAACTTATTGAGGAACCATTTGAATCGATTTACAACTCCGATTACTATGATGATCTTTGATTCCTTCTATTTGCATTAAACCTAGCTAATGGCTTTAAAGAAGCGCTTTCGGGAGGCAGCCCGCAACGAATTTAGGATTTACTTTTTGTTTTTCTTCTGTTTTTAGTGGTCTTGATGATTGTTACTACTGTAGCAACATCATTGTATCTTTACTTTTCAAGCTTTGTGCCATTTATAGCCTCATATGACAAGGGAAGTGAAAGTTGTGACATGCTGTCCAGAAAACAGATTATGTCCTCGTGACTAGAAAAATCACAGAAAAATCCCAGTTCATCTTTTTGAGCTGAAATTTGTACACAGCGTGCTCTATACAATTACGGAACTTTCGTATGTTCTGAGTTTTTCGATTTGAGTTGCAGAAGTATCCCTAAAAAATTATTTACTACCTTCTGGTCTGTTTTTCACAGATTCTGTCCTATTTTGCCTCTTCTTCATTTTGCAAACCTTAAGCTTGCGTTTTCTTTGCAAAAACTTTTTGGCAATCTTGAGAAACAGTAGCTCTTCCATAATATCCTTGTTTTCAGTAGAGAGAAAATTATTTTATTATGGGTACTAACCTCGCTAATCAGACTATGATGAGTTATGTATGAAGGGAGTTTTCAATTGTGCGAGGGAAGATGATGAAAGAAGATTCAGGAGGGTCAAACGCTCAAGCTTTGGGATGCCCCCATGAATCCCCAAGAAATATTCAAGGAGACTCCAGCGTCGAAGCTTGGGGATGCCCCCGTGCATCCCCTTCTTCATCAACAATTATCAGTTCGTCTCTCGTCTCGCTATATTTTTATCACTTCATGCATTATGTGCTATGCTTGGAGCGTCTCGCTCTTAGGTTTTATTTTTAGTTTTGTTTAGCTTTGCTTGCTGTTCATAACTATTTAGAACCCAACTTTCTTTGTGTGGGAGAGAAACACGCTCCACTTTCAAAATCTAGAACACAACATAGGATTTTTCAGGCTTATCTTTGTTGTGTATGTTCTTTATCTTTTTAATAGCTACTAACATGTTTAGCTCTTAGTTTTCATGCTTATCTTTTTAAATAGATTTTGTTTAGTTTGTTTCTGGAACTCTCTTGAGTTTTCATGTTTATCTTGTTTAGAGAGTTTGCCTGTTGCACTGAGTTTTGTGTCTTGACTTGAAGTTGGTAATTGAGGTTGCTATTCTTTTATAGTAGTAACTTGCAATAGTTTTGAGGTATTTTTTTGAGTAGTGTTTGCACTTTTGGTGTCAAGAGATTTAGCCTATTAGTGATAGATGTCGTATTTTTGGCAATCCGTGTTTATTTTCAAAACTTGCAAAATTAGTTGAGAACTTTAGCTACTAGATGGATCACTACTCTTCTGAGGGGTCGAATATTAGAGTACACTCACGTACCATGAGTCGAGGATGCGCAAGGATAACCAAACCCCCAGACACTCCTCCTCTGGGGTACTTGTCTCTTTGTGAAACCTCCTTATTAGATTAAGAGTTACCGATAATAAGTGCATGAGTTCTTCGGACTAATGTGAGTATTCGAAAGTTGACACTTCCACCTTCCCATATTTTTCTAGCCTCTCATGTGTCGTGCATTGCCTCCTTCTCACTCCGAGAATTGGCGTCCACCTTCGCCGGTACATCCAAACCCTTGGCATGATACGCTCTGTCATCATAAACCTCCTTATATCCTTCCTCAAAACAGCCACCATACCTACCTATCAAGGCATTTCCATAGCCTTTCCGAGATACATTGCCATGCAACAACCATCTTCTCATTACTTGATCTTCATGTCATACATGCTACTTTCTTGATCGATGAGCCGCATGCTAGTTGGGCCTTGCCCTAATCTTTGCTACATGACGCGCTAGTATCATTGCATATCCTTCTACACTGGCAGAGGCATACATTTGCATACATCATGATAGTTACATCTTCTTTATTATTTGAGTACTTTTGTAAAGTGTGAAAGATCTTCTATACTTTTTGTAATATATAGAGTGTTTCCCCTAAAGTGAGGAAAAGATCCCAATGTGTACAAATTAAAAGATCCCAAAGAGGAAAAATGAGAGAAATGGAAAGAGCCATTGAGGCCACCAAAAAATAGAAAAAAATAGAAAAAAAGAAAAAGAAATAAAAAGAGAGAAGGGGGCACACTACTATTCCTTTTGAGAGATCCACACTCGCACTCCCTCTTGTATCTTGTACTCCATAGAGATTATCATTCATGCATATAGCTATGTGGGGACCTTCACACTATAGAACTTGGCTTGTATATTCCAATGATGAGCCTTCTCAAATGAGCTCTAGGTCTTCTTGAGCAAGCAAGTTGGATGCACCCCCACTAGTTCCATTGGAGAGCTTACCTTAGCTCATATGTGCATCCGTTGCATGGCAATCCCTACTCCTCACCTCATATCTATCATTTGGCTTTCTCTCGCCTATGATTGTCCTCATTGATGTGATCCTTTCACACCTTTTTGTCTTCCTCCTCCACCATATTCTCTCTTTGCCATCCTAAGTGTCAACTTTCTTGCTTAAGCTCATCCATTGCATGAGTGCTCAAAATGTCGAAAAGGAGTGGATCATTTGACTTGTACCTGACTAGTGGTCCGCGGATGAGTCAAGATAAGATTCCAAAGAAGACCAAGTGTGAAACTTTAGTAGATTGAGTTCTCAACACATAAATACTTTTTCTCGTATATCCCTATCCCCTTTCTTGCACGCAAACACCATTTGGAGACATTCGAGTCACGGACAGCGAGAGCTCTTGCACCTTTATGTTCTTATCACTACTGGAATCTGCGAATTTGCCATGCGCTGGGCTCTTTGCCGTCTGCATACTATCGGGGCGGACGGCAAAGAAGCTCGTTGCCATACGCTGATACTTTTCCGTCTGCATTTTTTTTCACGCATGGCAAAGAGGGCTTTGCCGTCTACATTTGTTTTACCTCATGGCAAAGACCGGCTTTGCCGTCTGTTTTTTTTTCGCGCATGGCAAAGCTTTTGCTTTGCCGTCTTCTATTTTTTTCACACACGGCAAAGAATTTTGCTTCTTTCCTATTGGTCTAACTCTCTTCCCACGGATCAATGACGTGGCAAAGGACCCACACCCACCACCACCCACGTTCTGGCCTTATCCTCACGAGCGGTCCTCCCCACGTCCTTATCCTCTCCTCCCTTGGACCTCTCCCCACCGTCCCGACCCCTCCGCCCGACGGCCTCCCTGGACCTCTCCTCCCTCGCCGGCCGACCCGCCCCGACGAGCCCCCCTCCTCGCCAGTCGACCCGCCTCACCTGCCCCGACTCGCCGCCTGCCCCTCCACTCCTCCCTCCCCAGTCAAGATCGAGGCCGCGGCCTCTCGCCATTGACGGCCGCCCCTCCGCCCGCCCCAACGCCCGGCGGCTCCCGCCCCAGCGCCCGACGGCCACCTCACCGGCCTAGCTCCTCCTCCCGGCGACCCCCACCTCCCGAGTCCCGCCGGCCCTGCTCCTCCTTCGCCTACTCATGTGCCCGCCGACCACCCCGTCGACCCCGCCTCTCCTCCCAACGGCCGCCCACTGGCCCTGCACCTCCGCCGGCCCCCGTCTCCCCTCACCCACCTCCCGTCGGCCGCAGCACCCCTGCCATACCTCGCCGGCCCGGTGTGCCTCGCCGTGGGCTGCTGCCGCTGCCAGTGCCCCTCGCAGCCTCGCAAATGTTGAACGAGAACAAAACGGGGCCAGAACAGAACGTGCAGGCTAGAACCAAAACATGAACGTGGCAAAAAAATTTAATTGAAAATAAAAGCCTTTGCCGTCTGTTTGAAGTATTATCGAATTATCGGATTTATTTGTGAACAAAAATCTGTAACCAACACTTTGCCGTCTGCCAGGGTAATACGGATGGCAAACCACTTTGCCGTCTGTCGATTATATGCAGACGGCAAAGCGCCTCTTTGCCGGATAAATGGCTGCCAATTGCTTTGCCGTCCACCGGCGGACGGCAAAGGCCTTTGCCGTCCGCATTACATATGTTTGCCGTCAGCCACGGCAGACGGCAAACTGCAGAATTCCAGTAGTGTATGTTGCTTGTTTCAATGCTAAATATAGACTCTTGCCTGTTATTACTTGAATTGAATTACATGCCTTGATTTCTTTACTTAAAAGTTCTTATAGGGTTGTTAGCATGTCACCATAGAAATTATGCTTTTATCATTTACCTACTCGAGGACGAGCAGGAATTAAGCTTGGGGATGTTGATACGTCCAGAACGTATCTATAATTTCTGCTTGCTCCATGCCTCTTTTGTGTGATATTGCTATGATATTGATGAACTTCCATACACTTTTGATCATATTTGGACTAACCTATTAACTCAGTGCACCCCAGTGCCAGTTCCTGTTTTTTGCTGTTTTTCTATTTCAGGTTTCCCCCATATTAAAAGTTCTCCAAAAATTCGGGAAAAAAAAATCAGCGCAGAAGAAGCTTCCGGAATCACCAAGGGGGACCAGAGGGGACCCACCGGGGCCCCAGGCGCCCTCCCGGCGCGCCCTAGGGTGGGGCCGCGCCAGGGGGCCGCATGGACCCCTGGTGGCCCCCATGGCTGCCCCCCTTCGCCTATTTATTCCTCGTGACGTGAAACCCCCCTTTTTCGCGATCTCTCCTATGTTCCGCTGCCGCCTCGCTTCCAAGATCAGGAGCACCAGAAGACCTCTTGCTGGCAGCCTGCCGTAGGGAGGAATCACCTCTGGGAGCTTCTGCACCACCATGGATGCTTTCCGGATGAACCGTGAGTAGTCCACCTTGGACCATGGGTCTATGATCAGTAGCTATGTGATGTTCTCCTCCCCTCTTTGTTCTTCATGGATTAGACCTCGTGAGCTTCCCTACATGATCGAGGCACCTATGTAATCTTTCTGTTGTTGCTATGCTGAGTTTGCTGGGATCCGATGGATTATGAGACTATGTTCAGATTGTGTTTGAGTAATATATTTGATTCTCCTCTTTTATATTTATGTTCTAGAGTAATTCTTGCATATTCTCCATTTCTGTTTATTGCTTTGGCCAAGTAGTAGGTAGTGACTCCAAGAGGAAGCGTTATGCATGATTGTGGGTTCATGCCCCCTGATGACTAGCTTGAGTGACAGAAACATGAGTCTAGGGGATGTGTTGTTGCCACAAGGGGGAAAACAACGGTGTTTGTACTTGCGGGTGCAAGGATTGTTTACTTTACGCAAAGTTCTTTAATGCAGTTGTCTGTTGCTTTGTGATTACACTTTGGGTGGGATTCGCAACTTAATACCAGCGAGATGTTCTGGATAGATATATCAAGGTGGATGATTAGTAGGTAGATGCAGATGGATTTCGGTCTACTTGTCTTGGCGTACCGCCCATGCTTTTGAGCCTCTTCCTTTCTTTATAGCATAGTTAGCATTGCTTTGCGCACATAATCCTGTCAATTTCCCAGGTGTAATTTGGTACCTCGCATGGCTATTTTATCGTCTTTTCGGAGAGACGTCACTAGTGAACATCATAGGACCCCGGTCCATATCTTCAATATTGTTTACACCCACTATCAATTTACTGCTTTATTTACTTTTCTGTTGCTATCACTATCATTATTATCCCGTGCATTTTATCCTTTGTAAACAACAAGGCCGGAGGAATTAACAACTCCTCTGTACTCGTTGGGAAGCAAAGTTATTTGTTGTGTGTGCAGGTCCAGGTAAAGTTAGCTACCTCGGTTGTAAATGGCGCCATTGTTCACTTCACCACGTTCTTCTATCTGTTGGAGTCCTATTGGTTCGACATTCAACCTTAGCATCTTCGCTAAGGGAAACTTGTTGCTGTCTACATCTCAACCTTCCGTTTTGGGTAACCAACGAGGGGGCCTTAAATCGTACCATCAGCCGGTACATCCAAACCCTTGGCATGATACGCTTTGTCATCATAAACCTCCTTATATCTTACCTCAAAACAGCCACCATACCTACCTATCAAGGCATTTCCATAGCCTTTCCGAGATATATTGCCATGCAACTTCCACCTCTTCATGACTTGATCTTCATGTCATACATGTTCCTACTACGCTGGCAGAGGCATACATTGCATACATCATGATAGCTACATCTTATTTATGATTTGAGTACCTTGTAAAGTGAGAAAGATCTTCTATAACCTCTTGTAAATTATAGTGTTGCCCTTTAGTGAGGAAAAGATCCCAAAGTGGACAAAATAAAAGATCCCAAAGAAGAAAAATGAGAGTTAAATAGAAAGAGCCATTGAGGCCACCAAAAAAATACAAAAAATAGAAAAAAGAGAAAAAGAAATAAAAAGAGAGAAAGGGGCAACACTACTATCCTTTTGAAAGATCCACACTAGTACTCCCTCTTATCCTTGTACTCCATAAAGATGATCATTCATGCATATAGATATGTGTGGACCTTCACACTATAGAACTTGGCTTGCATATTCCAAGGATGAGCCTCCTCAAAAGAGCTCTAGGTCTTCATGAGAGACCAAGTTGGATGCACCCCCATGATACGTCTGAAACGTATCGATAATTTCTGCTCGTTCCATGCATGTTTTGTGTGATATTTCTATGATCTAGATACACTTTCATACACTTTTGATCATATTTGGACTAACCTACTAACTCAGTGCACCCTAGTGCCAGTTCCTGTTTTCTGCTGTTTTTTATTTCAGTTTTCCCCCATATAAAAAGTGCTCCAAAAATCCGGGAAAATCAGATAAAAAATCAGCGTGTCGGAAGACTCCAGAAGCGTGAAGGAGGTCCACGGGCCCACCACCAGGCGCCCAGGCGGCCAGGGGCCTGGCCGCGCCAGGGGGGCGCCTGGACCCCTGGTGACCCCCCTGTCTGCCCCCCTTCGCCTATTTATTCTCCGTCACGGGAAACTTCCAAAGACAGAACCCTATTTTGAAATCTCGCCTCTATTCCGTCGCCACCCGCGCTTCCAAGATCGGGAGCACCATCAGGACCCTTCCCGGCACTCTGCCGGAGGGAGGATCGACCTCCGGGAGCTTCCCCTCCACCATGGACGCTTCCCGGATGTGCCGTGAGTAGTCTACCTTGGACCTTGGGTCCGTGATCGGTAGCTATGTGATGTTCTCCTCCCCTCTTTGTTCTTCATGGTTTAGACCTCGTGAGCTGCCCTACATGATCGAGGCACTTATGTAATTCTTCTGCTGTTGCTATGTTGAGTTTGATGGGATCTGATGGATTATGAGATTATGTTCAGATCGTGATAGAGTAATATATTTGGTTTTTATCTCTTATATTTTTGTTCCTAAGTAATTCTTGCATGTTCTCCGTTGTTGTTTATTGCTTTGGCAAAGTGGTAGGTAGTAACTCCAAGAGGGAATGTTATGCTCGATTGTGGGTACATGCCCCCTGATGACACGCTTGAGTGACAAAAACATGAGTCTAGGGGATGTGTTGTGGCCACAAGGGGGAAAACAACGGTGCTTGTAACCGCGGTTGCAAGGATTGTTTACTTTACGCAAAGTTCTTTTTAATGAAATTGTCTGTTGCTTTTGGTTTACACTTTGGGTGGGGCTCACAACTTAGTACCAGCGAGATGTTCTGGATAGATATCTCAAGGTGGATGATTAGTAGTAGATGCAGTTGGATTTTGGTCTACTTATTTTGGCGTACTGCCCATGCTTATGAGCCTCTTCCTTTCTTTTGTAGCATAGTTAGCATTGCGGTGCGTTTATAATCCTGTCAATTGCCCATCTGTAATTTGTTTAGCTCGCATAGCAGTTTTATCGTCTTTTGGGAGAGAGACATCACTAGTGAACATCACGGGACCCCGGTCCATATTCTCATTACTGTTTACAAGCTCATTTATTTCCTCGTATTTACTTTCAGTTGCTATCACTATCATTATCCCTTGTGTGTTTGACCCTTTTTAAACAACAAGACGGGAGATATTGACAACCTCTCTGAACTTCGTTGGGAGCAAAGTTAATTGTATTGTGTGCAGGTCCAGGTCAAGGAAACAACGTTTGTCGTAAACGGTGCCATTGTTTTCTTGCCACCTACTTATCATCGCCGGAGTCCTACGGGAGACAAACCCTATCCTCTACATAGGGGAAATTTGCTGTTATCCTACATCTCACCTTCCACTTGGGGTAACCAACGAAGGGCGAGAAGCCATTACCACTTCCACGCCATCACCCCACTAGTTCCATGGGAGAGCTTTTTAGCTCATATGTGCATCCGTTGCATGGAAATCCCTACTCCTCACATCATATCTATCATTTGGCCTTCGCGCCTATGATTGTCCTTATTGATGTGAGCCTTTCTCATCCTTTTTGTCTTCCTCCTCCACCTTATTTCTCTCTTTGCCATCCTAAGTTTCAACTTTCGTGCTTACGCTCATCCATTGCATGAGTGCACTAGTAGGAAATAGGCTATAGCCGCCAGTGATGACGCGAGAGTTGACTGGTGTAGTCTTCTCGCCCTTCGTTGATGAGCCCCAAGTGGAAGGCGTGATGCAGCACAGCAAAAAATTTCCCTCACTAAAGATACCAAGGTTTGTCTCCAGTAGGACTCCAGAGATGATAAGTAGGTGTCAGCGGCGCTACTGACGCGGACCTGCACACAGACACAAATAACTTTGTTCCCAACGAAGTTCAGAGAGGTTGTCAATCTCTCCGGTCTTGTTGTTCACAAAGGATCAAACACAAAGGATAATGATAGCAACTGAAAGTAAAAGTAGAAAAGTAAATGAGTGTGGAAACAGTAATGAGGATATGGACCGGGATACGTGATGTTCACTAGTGATGTCTCTCTCCCAAAAGACGATAAAACTGCTATGCGAGGTAAACAAATTACAGAAGGGCAATTGACAGGATTATGAACGCACCGCAATGCTAACTATGCTACAAAATAAAGGAAGAGGCTCAAAAGCACGGGAAGTACACCAAAATAAGTAGACCGAAATCCAACTGCATCTACTACTAATCATCCACCTTGAGATATCTATCCAGAACATCTCGCTGGTATTAAGTTGCGAGCCCCACCCAAAGTGTAAACCCAAAGCAACAGACAACTGCATTAAAAAGCACTTTGCGTAAAGTAAACAATCCTTGCAACCGCGGTTACAAGCACCGTTGTTTTCCCCCCTTGTGGCAACAACACATCCCCTAGACTCATGTTTCTGTCACTCAAGCGTGTCATCGGGGGGCATGAACCCACAATCGAGCATAACGTTCCCTCTTGGGGTTACTACCTACTACTTGGCCAAACCAATAAACAACAACGGAGAACATGCAAGAATTACTTAGGAACAAAAATATAAGAGATAAAAACCAAATATATTACTCAATCACAATCTGAACATAATCTCATAATCCATCAGATCCCATCAAACTCAGTATAGCAATAGCAGAAAGATTACAAAAGTGCCTCGATCATGTAGGGCAGCTCACGAGGTCTAAACCATGAAGAACAAAGAGGGGAGGAGAACATCACATAGCTACTGATCACGGACCCATGGTCCAAGGAAAACTACTCACGAGACATCCGGGGAGCATCCATGGTGGAGAGGAGACTCCCGGAGGTCAATCCTCCCTCCGGCAGGGTGCCGGGAAGAGGTCTTCTGGTGCTCCTGATCTCGGAAGCGCGGCGGCGGAGGAACAAAGGCGAGATCGCGAAAAAGGGTTCTCTCCTCTGAAGTTTCCCGTGACGGAGAATATATAGGCGAAGGGGGCAGCCAGAGGTGGACCAGGGGGCCCCAGGCGCCCCCATGGCGCGGCTAGGGGTGGGGCCGCACCGGGTGGCCGCCTGGGCCACCCCTGGCTCCCCTCTGGCCCCACTCGGGCTCTTCGCGAAGCTTCCTGTACGCTGATTTATCCTATATTTTTCCCGGAATTTTTCTGGCACTTTTTATATGGGGGAAAACTGAAATAAAAAAACAGCAGAAAACAGGAACTGGCACTGTGGTGCACTGAGTTAATAGGTTAGTCCAAATATGATCAAAAGTGTATGAAAGTGTATCTAGATCATAGCAATATCACACAAAACATGCATGGAGCAAGCAGAAATTATAGATACGTTTTGGACGTATCAACATCCCCAAGCTTAATTCCTGCTCGTCCTCGAGTAGGTAAATGATAACGGCATAATTTCTGTGGTGACAAGCTAGCAACCATAAAAGAACTTTGAAAAGTAAAGCAATCAAGGTTAGAAACTCAATTCAAGTCATAACATGCAAGAGTCTATATTAGCATTGAAACAAGTAACAAAAGAACAAAAGGTGCAAGAGCTTTCGCTGTCCGTGACTCAAATGTCTCCAAGTGGTGTTTGCGTGCAAGAAGGGGGATAGGGAATACGAGAAAAACAATTTATTTGTTGAGAACCCAATCTACTAAAGTTTCACTTGGTCTTTTTCTGGAATCTTATCTTGACTCGTCCCCAGACCACTAGCCAGGTACAAGTCAATTTGATCCACTCCTTTTTCAATATTTTGAGCAGTCATGCAATGGATGAGCGTAAGCACGAGAGTTGACACTTAGGATGGCAAAGAGAGAAGTACGGAGGAGGAAGACAAAAAAGGAGGAGAAAGGCTCACATCAATGAGGACAATCATACGCAAGAGATGCCAAATGATAGATATGATGTGAGGAGTAGGGATTGCCATGCAACGGATGCACATGCGAGCTAGGAAGCTCTCCAATGGAACTAGTGGGGGTGTATCTAACTTGCTCGCTCATGAAGACCTAGAGCTCGTTTGAGGAGGCTCATCCTTGGAATATGCAAGCCAAGTTCTATAGTGTGAAGGTCCCCACATAGCTATATGCATAATGATCATCTCTATGGAGTACAAGGATATGAAGGGAGTACTAGTGTGGATCTCTCAAAAGGATAGTAGTGTTGCCCCTTTCTCTCTTTTTATTTCTTTTTCTCTTTTTTCTATTTTTTTGTATTTTTTTGCGGCCTCAATGGCTCTTTCTATTTAACTCTCATTTGTCCTCTTTGGGATCTTTTATTGTGTCCACTTTGGGTTCTTTTCCTCACTTAAGCGAAACGCTCTATTTTATAAGAAGGTAAAGGATATCTTTCACACTTTACAAGGTACTCAAAATCATAAAGAAGATGTAACTATCATGATGTATGCAATGTATGTCGCTGCCAGTGTAGCAGGAACATGTATGACATGAAGATCAAGTCATGAAGAGGTGGAAGTTGCATGGCAATATATCTCGGAAAGGCTATGGAAATGCCTTGATAGGTAGGTATGGTGGCTGTTTTGAGGAAAGATATAAGGAGGTTTATGATGACAGAGCGTATCATGCCAAGGGTTTTGGATGTACCGGCGAAGGTGGACACCAACTCTCGGAGTGAGAAGAAGGCAATGCACGGCACGGGAGAGGCTAGCAAAATATGGGAAGGTGGAAGTGTCAACTTTCAATACTTACATTAGTCCGAAGAACTCCTGCACTTATTATCGGTAACTCTCAATCCAATAAGGAGGTTCACAAAGAGACAAGTACCCCGAGGAGGAGGGTATGGGGGTTTGGTTATCCTTGCGCATCCTCGACTCATGGTACGTGAGTGTTCTCTAATATTCGATCCCTCCAAAGATTAGTGATCCATCTAGTAGCTAGAGTTATCAACTGGTTTTGTAGGTTTTGAAAATAAACACGGATTGCCCAAAATACGACACCTATCACTAATAGGCTAGAGCTCTTGACACCAAACGTTCAAACATTACTCACAACAATACCTCAAAACTATTGCAAGTTACTACTAGAATTAAACAGCAACCTCAATTACCTACTTTCAAGACAAGACACAACCCAGTGCAACAACCAACTCTCTTTAACAAGATAAACATGAATACTAAAAAGAGTTCCAGAAACGGACTAAACAAAAGCCAAGGCTCTTGCTAAAGACAAACTAAGACTAAAACTAAACATGGCAGTAGCTATGAAAAGATAAAGAACACACAACAGTAAAAAGATAAGCAGGAAAAATCCTATGATGTGTTCTAAATTTTGAAAGTGGAGCGTGTTTCTCTCCCACACAAAGTAAGACGGGGTCTAACTTGTTATGAACAGCAAGCAAAGCTAAAGAAAACCAAAAATAAAACTTAAGAGCGAGATGCTCCAAGCATAGCACATAACGCATGAAGTGATAAAAATATAGTGAGACGAAGGACGAACTGATGATTGTTGATGGAGAAGGGGATGCTCATTGCTGGCGGACGCTGAAAGTTGTACGCCAGCGCTTCTTTCACTGGCGTACAAAGTTAAGTGGACGCCAGGGCAATAGTAGGTACCACTGGCGTACAGTACTCAGTGCACGCCAGAGGCACGGCTTGCCCCGGGCTAGGCATCGGACCCAACTGCCACTGGCGTACAGAAGTTCTGCCCGCCAGAGCTATTTACGTTGGTGACGGCGTACAGTTTAGATTGTCCGCCAGAGGAAGTTTGCCCCCGAAATATTTTAAATTACAGATGTTTTTGCTGGCGGGCCGATGGATTGTACACCAGCGGTAATTCTGTTACCTATGGCGAACAGATAGTTTGTACGCCAGAGGTATCCTGTGCAATTATTGGTGGGCTCAGGCTACCACCAAATCCCTCCATTATTGCACCTCCATTATTGCTCTTCTCACTAGCTTAAATTTCCT